>CM046670.1:78835258-81562758 GCA_025594165.1 Tamias sibiricus | reverse complement strand
TTGGGTAGGACCATAAAAATTATATTCATGCCAACTTTCCTAATGAGAGCAAGCCTACACTTTCTTCACTTAAATGGCAGAATGGTAAACACAGACAAAACACATTAGTTACCACTAGCAACTGTATCAAAATTAGCAAATGTAGGTTATACTTGAAATATTGAATATTGAAAAAATTCATACATATATATCATATTTTAATAATCATTTTCCCAGTATGAAGTCTCAATGCAGCTTGATGGGAAGATCTAAAAATAGACATATTCTTTGCATAAAAATCAGTTGCAATGAGTTAGCTATAAGCTGAGAAATCTTTAAAACAGAGCTGGTAGTAAAATAGAATGTGATTTGATTTTGCTTTCACAAAGATGTTATTTTCTATATTATACGTCTTGAATGTATTGGTAATAAGCCTGACTGAACTTAAGTTCCTTTAATTTTACTGTGATAAATTGTTTTGACTTTAACCATTATGGGCTTTGACCTACAGATTATGAAAAAGATTTAGCTCTCTCCAACAGCATTAGCAGAGAGATTTAAGTTTAATGTTGACAAATCATTCATTATATTTTATGTCACTTTTCCTCATATGTAACTACATATGAGGATTTTAGCACTTTCATACGTATATTGATTTTGACTAATGAGAGCAGCTCATAAAAGTGAATATTATATGCTTAAGTAGCAGGTCTATTTACGGGAAAATTTTTACTTGACATTTCAAGAATGTGAATGCTATTACTTTCTACCATTCATATGTTTTAATTAATATAAATAATTTAATAATTAAGTTTTATCAAAGTATTCTTTGGTTCCTAATATGTAGACAAATATGAGTTTTCTTGCTGAAGGCACTCCATTTCACAGTGGTGTTCTTGGGAGTATATAAAAAGTGAAGGATTAATGATGGTTGAGGTAAAAAGTGGATAGCTTATTAGCCTACATAGTTTATGTGTGGCTCTTCAAGATTTGAGACTTATCTAGTCATGGGGATGGCTGTCGCCCTGAACTTTGCCATTGGCATAGTGCTTGCCTTAGATACATTCATTTGGTCATTATTCTCATTAGCTTGGAATATGTGGCAAATGAATCACAGTTGAGCTTTACTTCTGCCACTCACAATTGAAGTCAGATAGCATGAATTTTTGAATTCACCTTTAGGGAATCTTTATATCATTTAACACTATTGTCAACAGTACTTTGCACCAAATGGTTGGCTGGGCAAAGTAATGTTCAGAATTCTGAGTTTCTTAATTCACATAGCACAATCAGTTTGGGAAGGCCATACTATATTACAATCAATGTATTTCTCATGACTTTATTTGTCCAGAATTAAGAAAATGTCACCTTTGTAAGGCACATGTATGAAGCTAAAAGTGCTCAGGGAGGGAAAAGAGTTGTACATTAATTGAGCACGTGCTGTGTGGCATGCATTGGGGTAATTGATGGAACCCAACAGCAAATGCTTATCAGGCATGATGTAATGTACTTGTTATGGATCTTTCCATTGTGTTATCATGTCAGGATCAACTAAATTGAGCATGCAATATCTAAAATTTCAAGAAGAGAGTTTTGAGAGAGGAGATAATACAAATAAGGCACAAATCAGGGCCAAGAAACTTGGCAGGATAATGGATTCTGTGTGTTTACCTTCTGGGAAATATTTTTCTATGTTGATGAAGCAATTCCCTGGTGTTTTCAGACTCCACAACCCTCCATGTCCCTCTGAAGAAAGTGAATCCAGGAGATGTTTTTCTGCATGGGTTATGTGGGCATTGCCACAATGACTAATCAAAGCCACCCCTTCTGTGGTAGCTGAGGTATGCTGAAAACAATGTGTGACCTGGAGAAGGTGAAAAGCAGAAATTTTTGAGGCATCTGGGATTGTATTATACTTATAGTTTTCCCTATGTTGGCCTGTGAAAATGTGTTTCTGATCAACTCCACTCTTGGTGGAAACCTTAGCTCCTGATGAACAGGAGGGGACAGAACAGCAATCAAGGGGAATAGGGATACTGAGTTCCAGGAGGTCTGCCTCCAGTCTGGAAGACACTGGCATCTTAGCACTTGAACACTGACACAGTTTTATACTACATATCACTGTAGCAATCCCCTCTGTCATGTACAGAAATTAATACATTTTGCAACATAAATATAGTTGATGGATATGCCATTTTGTTGTAGCTTTTTCTGGACAAGTTCTATGTTTGTAGTATATTCAACTCAGGAAAGTGAATAACAAAACAAACTCAATAAGTTGAATATGTGAGAGTGCCGCCAGGCCCAGGCTCCAGCCAGTCCCTCCAACCTCCTCCCCAGAGCAGGAGTCAACAAGGACATACCTGCCAACTCTGCCAGAGCCCAGGCAGGCACAGGGCAGTCCCTCTGAACTTCACCAGAGCACTGTCAGCCCCAGGTCAGTCTCGCTGACCCCCCGCTGGTGTGCGACCAGGCTCCAGCCAGCCCAGCTGAGCTCTGCCCCAGAGCAGGAGAGAGCAAGGACAGACCCACCAACTCTGCTTTGAGTTCTGGTGGGCCAAGGGCAGTCCCGCTGACCTTCACTCCAGCCTGGTTAGCCCCAGACCACCACAGGAACTAAGATTCAACCAGTTTGACCCACAACAAGCAGCGTGGACCCAGCCCCAGGTAGCATACTTTGAGGATCAGCAGCAGGTTTTGATAGTCCAGCACTAAGGGGAGGCACAGACAACCTGCAAGAGTATTATAAGAATAGAGGGAAGAAACTGTAATAACTCAGATCTACATTGCAAGAAAGTAAGGTAAACAGACAACATGAAAAAACAAGAGAGGAAAACACCCCAAACAAACCAGGATTCTACGATAACAGAACCCATGCTCAGCGAAGTTGAAGAAATGTCAGAGAAGGAGTTCAGAAGATTCATAATTAAAATGATCTGTGAATCAAAGAATGACCTAAATAAGCAACTACAGGCAAAATTTGACCACTACAACAAAGATATAAGAGAGCAAATACAGGTAGCAAAAGATTTTTTCAAAAAAGAGATAGAAACTCTGAAAAAAAATCAGTCAGAAATCCTTGAAATGAAGGAAACAATTAACCAAATAAAAAACACAATTGAAGGCATCACCAACAGACTAGATCAACTGGAAGAAAGAACTTCAGACAATGAAGACAAAGTATATAATCTTGAAAATAAAGTTGACCACACAATGAAATAGTAAGAAACCATGAACAGAACATCCAGGAAGTATGGGACAGCATCAAAAGACCAAATCTAAGAGTAATTGGGATAGAGGAAGGCACAGAGTTTCAAACCAAAGGAATACACAACCTCTTCAATGAGATAATATCAGAAAATTTCCCAAGCATGAAGAATGAATTGGAAAACCAAATACAAGATGCTTACAGGACACCAAATGTAAAAAATTACAACAGATCTACACCAAGACACGTTATAATGAAAATGCCTAGCATACAGAACTAGGGTAGAATTTTAAAGGGCACAAGAAAGGAATCAGATCACATACGGGGGAGACCAATTCATATAACAGCAGATTTTTCAACTCAGACACTCAAAGCTAGGAGATCATGGAACAACATATACCAAGCTCTGAAGGAAAAGGGATGCTAACCAAGAATCTTATACCCAGCAAAATTAACCTTTAGATTTGAGGACAAAATAAAAACCTTCCATGATAAACAAAAGTTAAAAGAATTTACAAGTAGAAAGCCAGCACTACAGAACATCCTAGGTAAAATATTCCATGAAGAGGAAAAGAAAAACAATTGATGAAAATCAACAGAGAGAGGTATTACACTAAAGGAAAAAACTATCAGAAGAGCAACCATGTCAAGGTAAATACCAAAAATGGCTGGGAATACAAAACACATCTCGATAATAACTCTGAATGTTAATGGCCTAAACTCACCAATCAAAAGACATAGACTAGCAGATTGGATCAAAAAAACAGACCCAACAATATGCTGCCTCCAAGAGACTCATAGGAAAAGACATCCATAGGCTGAGGGTGAAAGGTTGGGAGAAATACTAACACTCATATAGATAGAGGAAACAAGCAGGGGTTTGTATCCTCATATAAAATAAAGTAGATTTCAAGCTAAAGTCAATCAAAAGGGATAAAGAAGGACACTATATACTGCTCAAGGGAACCATACACCAACAAGACTTAACAATTATAAATATATATGCCCCAAACAATGGAGCATCCATGTTCATCAAACAAACTCTCCTCAAGTTTAAGAGTCAAACTGACCACAACACAATAATTCTGGGTGACTTTAACACACCCCTTTCATCACTGGATAGATCTTCCAGACAAAAGCTGAACAAAGAAACTATAGAACTCAAAAATACAATAAACAACTTAGACTTAACTGACTTATATAAAATATTTCATCCTTCAACAAGTGAATACACTTTCTTCTCAGCAGCACATGGAACCTTCTCTAAAATGGACCATATACTAGGCCACAAAACAACTCTGAGCAAATATAAAAAAGTAGGGATAGTACTACCGTGCATTCTATCAGACCATAATGGAATGAAATTAGAAACCAATGATAAAATAAGAAATAAAAGCTACTCAAACACCTGGAGACTAAATAATATGCTACTGAATGAACAATGGGTTGCAGATGACATAAAAAAAGAGAAAAAAAATTCTTAGTGGTGAATGAGAACACAGATACAACATATCAAAATCTCTGGAACACTATGAAGGCAGTTCTAAGAGGAAAGTTCATGGCATTGAGTTCATTCCTCAAAAGAAGAAAAAGTGAACAAATAAATGACTTAAAACTACATCTCAAAGCTTGAGAAAAAGAAGGGCAATCCAACACCAAAAGCAGTAGAAGATAGGAAATAATTAAAATCAGAGCTGAAATTAATAAAATTGAAACAAAAGAAAAAATTGAAAAAATTGACAAAACAAAAGTTGGTTCTTTGAAAAAAATAAATAAAATTGACAAACCCTTAGCCAGGCTAACAAAGAGAAGGAGAGAGAAAACTCAAATTACTAATATATGCAATGAAAAAGAAAATATCACAACAAACACTACAGGAAATACAGGGAATAATTCGAAATTATTTTGAAAACTTGTACTCCAACAAAATACAAAACACCAAAGGCATTGAAAATTTTCTAGAGTCTTATGATCTACCCAAATTTAAGCAGGATGATATATGTAATTTGAACAGACCAATTTCAAGCGACGAAATAGAAGATGCCATCAGAAGCCTACCAACCAAGAAAAGCCCAGGACCAGATGGATACACAGCCGAGTTCTACAAGACCTTCAAAGAAGAACTGATACCAATACTCTTCAATTTATTTCAGGAAATAGAAAAAGAGGGTGCACTTCCAAACTCATTCTATGAGGCCAATATCACCCTGATCCTCAAACCAGGTAAAGAAACATTAAAAAAAGAAAACTTCAGGCCCATATCTTTAATGAACATAGATGCAAATATTCTCAATAAAATTCTGGCAAAACAGATACAAAAACATATAAAAAATGTAATACACCATGATCAAGTGGGGTTTATTCCAGGGATGAAAGGATGGTTCAACATATGGAAATCAATAAATGTAATTCATCACATCAATAGACTCAAATATAAGAACCATATCATTATCTCAGTAGATGCAGAAAAAGCATTTGACAAAATACAGCAACCCTTCATGTTCAAAACACTTGAAAAACTAGGGATAACAGGAACATATCTCAACATCATAAAAGCTATATATGCTAATCCCCAGGCCAACATTATTCTAAATGGAGAAAAATTGAAAGCATTCCCTCTAAAAACTGGAACAAGACAGGGATGCCCTCTTTCACCACTTCTATTCAATATAGTAATTTCAATGTTGGCCAGAGCAATAAGAAAGATGAAGAAATTAAAGGGACACAGATAGGTAAAGTAGAACTCAAATTATCTTTATTTGCTGACGATATGATTTTATACCTAGAAGACCCAAAAAATTCCACCAGAAAACTTCTTGAACTCATAAATGAATTCAGCAAAGCACCAGGATACAAAATCAACACCCATAAATCTAAGGCATTTTTATATATCAGTGACAAATTATCTGAAAGGGAAATGAGGAAAACTACCCCTTTTACAATAGCATCAAAAAACAAAAACAACAACAACAACAAAAACTTGGGAATCAACCAAAGACGTGAAAGACCTCTATAATGAAAACTACAGAACACTAAAGAAAGAAACTATGGAAGACCTTAGAAGATGGAAAGATCTACCCTGTTCTTGGATAGGCAGAACTAATATTGTCAAAATGACCATACTACCAAAAGCACTATACAGAGTTAATGCAATGCCAATCAAAATCTCAATGACATTCCTCATAGAAATAGAAAAGCAGTCATGAAATTCATCTGGAAAAATAAGAGACCCAGAATAGCTAAAGCAATTCTTAGCAAGAGGAGTGAAGCAGGTGGCATTACTATACCAGACCTTAAATTATACGACAGAGCAATAGTAACAAAAACAGCATGGTACCAAAATAGGCTGGTAGACCAATGGTACAGAATAGAGGACACAGAGACTAACATATATAATTTCAGTTATCTTATATTAGACAAAGGCACCAAAAATGTACATTGGAGAAAAGATAGCCTATTCAACAAATGGTGCAGGGAAAAATGGAAATCCATATGCAAGAAAATGAAATTAAACCTCTATCTCTCACCATGCACAAAATTCAACTCAAAGTGGATCAAGGATCTAGGAATTAGACCAGAGACACTACACCTAATAGAAGGAAAAAGTAGGCTCTAATCTCCAACATGTTGGATTAGGCCCCAAGTTCCTTAATAAGAATCCTGTAGCACAAGAATTAATATCAAGAATCAATAAATGGGATAGATTTAAATTACAAAGGTTCTTCTCAGCAAAAGAAACAATCAGTGAGGTGAATAGAGAGCATACTAATTGGGAACAAATTTTTACCACATGTACGTCAGATAGAGCACTAATCTCTAGAATATATAAAGAACACACAAATATTAACACCCAAAAACCAAATAACCTAATCAGTAAATGGGCCAAGGAACTGAACAGACACTTCTCAGAAGAAGATATACAATCAATCAACAAATACATGAAAAAAAAAATGTTCAACATATCTGGCAATTAGAGAAATGCAAATCAAAACCACTCTAAGATTTCATCTCACATCCGTCAGAATGGCAGCTATTAAGAACACAAACAACAATAAATGTTGGAGAGGATATGGTGAAAAAGGCAAACTCATACATTGTTGGTGGGACTGCAAAATGGTGCAGCCAATGTGGAAAGCAGTATGGAGATACCTTGGAAAACTTGGATTGCATCCACCTTATGACCCAGCTATCCCACTCCTTGGTCTTTACCCAAAGGTCTTAAAAACAGCACACTACAGGGACACAGCCACATCAATGTTTATAGCAGCACAATTCACAATAGCTAAACTATGGAACCAATCCAGATGCCCTTCAGTAGATGAATAGATAAAGTGGTATATACACACAATGGAGTATTACTCAGCAATAAGAGAGAATAAAATCATAGCATTCGCAGGTAAATGGATGGAGTTAGATAATATAATGCTAAGTGAAGTTAGCCAATCCCAAACAGCCAAATGCCAAATGTTTTCTCTGATATAAGGAAGCTGATTCACAGTGGGGTTGGGATGGGGAGCATAGGAGGATTAGAGGAACACTAGAATGATCAATGGGGAGGGAGGGGAAGGGAGGGGGCAAAATGGTCAAGGAAAAAAAAAGATGGTAGAACGAGATGGATATCATTACCCTAAGTGCATGTATGAAGTCATGAATGGTGTGAATATACTTTGTATACAACCAGAGATATGTAAAAAATGTGCTCTACAAGAATAATATGTAATGTAATACATTCTGCTGTCATTTCTAACAACTTAGAATAAAAAATAAATTTGAAAAAAAAATAAGTTGAGTATGTATTTTAGCAAGACATTATTTATCTTTAGGATTACATTCTCATAAAAATCTCTTCAAATTCAACAGGGCAAGTGTCACAGTTTACATTTTCTGCAGATGAAAAAACTGAGAATCAGAGTTGGTAAATGATACCCCAAGGTGACATAGCTATTAAGAGATAGGAATTAGTTATCAGGATATGTTTTTCTCATTGTCATGGAATCAGCCATGATGTCTAGGAGTCTAGTTTGATTTCACCAAGCAGCAATCTGACAGTGGTCTGAGTTGCTGTCTGTATTCCCGGTGTACATATTGCTGCTGAGGGTACACAGACTCTGTTATACAGGCCTTTTAACTAGACCAAGAGAATGAATTTCTCAACCAAATAGCACTACGTCTGTCGCTAGGGGAGGCTAAAGAGACAAGGACACATGTTAGACTTTTAAGAAACTGTTCACATACTGACATTCACAATTTTAGGGTACTTAGAGAACAGAGAGAATTTGATTCTGTAGCTAGTTTGACATTTCACCTGATTCAGGCAACTGTTTATCTTCAAGTACTGAGAGAAAGACCTGTTCCCATGGTGGAGTATTTCTTTCAGTGTCCATAAGTAGCACACTGAGAAATCAGGGCAATAAAAGAAGGTACATCCAGATTAACCAGAGGAAGTCTGCTACAGGAAGTCTGACCCAGTCCACTAAAAGTACACTTTAACATATTGAACTGGAAAGTGACAAATGCTCAGAGGATCATGGGGCCTGTTTTAAGGACACATGAGCCAACTTGTGGACACCTGAGCTGATGAAATCTGAAATGATTTGGGCCTAAAAATAAATAACAGTAATGGATTATATCTATAAAAAACAAAATCTGTATATATGAACAAGTAAAGAAGAGAAGATTCTCCTTTCAGTGGCATGCTACCAACCTAAGGGTTATAGAAGAAATGATGGAATTCCAAAATCAGTAATGGATATTAAAATTAGCAGATGAGTTTGATGAGAAATATGGGTTTACGTCATCTCAAACACAAATTAGTTGATTTCGCTTTATGAGTTATTCTAATTAAAAAGAGAAAAGATTAACCATGTGATAAAGGACACCAATTTAACCAAGTGATCAATATTGGCAAAAATGAATATCATGTGCCTCTTGCTATTACACACTGACATGGATGTAAAATCATATATGAAATACGTCTGCCAAAATGTACAACCTGAATCTCTGAGAAAATATTAGACAAACCATAAAGGCAATTCTATGACATAATTGACATATGCTCTTCAAAATTGTCCAGGTCAAGATAGAAAAATAAATAAATAAAAGACTGAATTTTTTTTCCAGAATAAAGGATAACAAAGATGCATGATAACACAAAGTCACATGTAACTCTAGATTAGACCTTGTTCTGAAAAAAAAATTAATAACAATCAGAAATGGTGGGTATTTAAGTACATATTGTATATTAGATGATGGTAACTGCATCAGATTTCCTGATTTTGATTAAGAGAGTGGTTTGGTTCTTGGGAAATATACACTGAAGTACTTTTAAATAAATGAACATGATTTCTGGAACTTACTATCAAATATGAGAAAAAATAATACACATCTGTCCTGAAATATAATGTATGAGAGGGACATAGAAAGAAGGAAAAGACAAATGAATCTGAATATGAATGACTGGGGAATCTGAGAAAAATCTATGTTTGGGTTCTTATATAATTCTCGCATCCTTTCTTTAAATTTGAAATTATAAAAAAATTTAAAAAATAGGCAATCCCAGCACTTTGTTTGAGGCAGGAGGATCCAGTTATGTCCCATAAATGGGGCCAGGGATGTTTTATGCTGAGTTCAATCCCTGGTACCACAAAAAAAAAAAAAAAAAATAGGCACATAGTTATGTCTTACTTTGGATTTTCAATATTCCCCCAACAGCTCAGGTGTAGACTTTGTCTCCAGTCTGATGCTTTGGGGAGGTGGTGGACCTGTTAAGAGGTAGGACTTAGTGGGAGGTCGTTAGGTCATTGGGGGTATGCCTGAGGGGGAAAATGGGACTCCGGCCCTTTCCTCTCTTTCTCCCTTGTTTCCTGGCTATGAGGTAAGAAACTTTCCTCTGCCTTGTGTTCCCACCATGATATGCTGCTTTGATGCAGGTCCAAAAGCAATGAGGCCAATGGATCTTAAACTAAGAATTCCTAACAGTGAGCCAAAATACATCTTTTCTTTTTATAAGTATTGCAGGGATTTGTTTTAGTAACCTAAAGCTATCTAGCACAGCATGAAAAACTTCACCTCAGTTGAAGAGCTAAAGCACTGCTGAGAACAGATGGAAATAATGAAGTGATATAGGGATATATAAACCTTGTTCAGTTGGGTCAGGCAGACAGAGGAATTTTCATTAGGACAATTTGTAGAACACAACTTACAATTAGCTACCATATTCATGTCTCAACAACTGGAACTATCAAATCATGTATGAGAGGGAAATAGAAAGAAGGTGCCCATTACATTTGGAATTATAAAATAGGATCAGTTATAAAATAAGATCATACTAACTAAGTCTCAAGTGTTTTGATAGGTTGTATGAAGTAATAGATATTCAGAAATTGAGAATGTGCCTGAAACTCAGAAAATGTTTGATGGATAATGTCCATTAATACACCTATAGATTTTCTAGATTTTCTCTTATCACAAATATAAAATGTCTAGTTCCACCCAAAGGACATGCAGCCTCAAGCCATAAAAACCTCTTGTGAAACCTCGGCTACTCATTCATGACCCACAGGCTACAGCTTCTATCATAACCTTGAAGGGAAGAAACATAACATTTATGAATTAGGATAATAATGAGCACTTTTCTTCCCATTTCAGAATTATTCAAATGTATAGTCAATGGATCCCAGTGGAAGCATATTTTTCTCTAATTTCTGCCTGAAGACTTTGTACCACGTTTCTCCCTTAGAACAAACATAGGAAAGTGTTCTGGGAAAAGGAGTATTTTAGTGAATCAATAAGTAGAATGTTTTCCTTAAAAGGGCTACAAATTCTTTCCATGTTTTTTTTTTTTTTTCCTTAGAAACATGGGTGCACATGTTTAGAATCTAATCAACCAAATTAATAGACTCCCGTGGCAGGGAAGTGAATTGAGAACTAGGATTTTGACATTTTTGTATTACTTCTATGATGGGCACTTCTATTGCTTGGTGATATTTTAATTTTATTCTCCAAATGTAATGGGTACCAGAACTGTGCTAAACACTAAGGGGGTGCCGTGAGAAGTAGAAAAACACTCCATCACAAGTCATGCTGTGTGGAAGACGTACTCCATATTCATGAATCATGAAAAATGCAGTGTGATACCAAATGAAAATGTGCAACTTACGATGCATGCTATAGCTGATCAGATTTGAGTGGACCAAATGGTGCGACCACTGATTCAGAGATCTGAATGGAAGATCATGCTGTACTAATATGATCTCTAGACTCTTGGTTAGTTTCATCCTTGTTGCTTCCAGTTGTTGTAAGCATTGAAGTCATATCTAGAATAATCAAGGGATTGGCTAAAATAGTTTAGGCTGTGAACTTATTGAGGGAGCTTGACTCTGGGTTTTGGGTAAGGTTGGCAAGCCTGTTGTTGCTTAAAGAACATGACCTAAAGTTATTCATAAAAGTGCCCCTTTCCTTTGTGAAGGCTGCCTAGTAAAATTTTCCACTGATGTCCACCAGTTCCATGACAGGTCAATAAAGTAGCAAGCATGGGGGAAATAAAACTCAGCCATGCATTAAATAAATATCTGCTGAATGAAATAGGCAGTTTTGGTGGGACAGAAGGTAGCATGGAAATAGAAGTAAGTTCATAGCTAGACAATTAAACTTTAAATTCTAACTCTTCCCCCTTTGAAATGTGTGATCTTGTTTATGCATCTGTAAAATGGGAGCATTAATGCCCACAGAAGCCATTGCACAGAATTTTTATAATGATGGCATTAAATATATACATGTTGTCTTCCTAGATTTTAAAGTAATGTCTCTATGTTTCAAAATACACGTCATTTCTTTTTAGTAAAATCATACTAACCATGTTTATCTTTACTATATCTTTGCTTATTTTGTAACTTTGCTATGTATTTTGAGTTTCCTGATATTTGTGAACCAATACAAAAGTGGAAATAAAACATACCAAATACAATATGACTATTTTTCAGAAAAGGCTAGATGCACTCCTAACTCCACTGAGAGTGTCATTTAAGACTGAGGGCAAGATAGATCACAAAGGAAATAGTTCCAAAGTACAATGTCCTGGAGTGATGTCCATAGAGCTCATAAAGCTAAAATCCCTCCCAATAAAGACTCTCTAGGAGGCCTTGTCTCTGCAAAATCACAGTGGCTACTGCCACTTGGGTCAAGTGAAACCAATTGTGCTATTGCTATTCTGGTTATTATTACCTGAGCCAAAGTCAGTTATGTTTGGGCTAGCTAAAAAAAAAAAAAAAAAAAGCTTAAGTTCTTGTTCAAGTAACAATGCTAAAAATGTGTTCTCAGTTCCCAGGTCAGTATTTTACACTTAATAAGTTGTTGAATTATTGCTAAGATTGTTCTGGTGAAAAATTCTGCTCAGTGTGGTGGTCAATATCGGTGAGTGACAAGCTGATCCTAAAAGAACCTGTCTTTGAAGGTGTAAATATTATAGGTGACTCACAATAAGCCACTCAATATCATACCATTTATTTGTTGGTACCCTAAATGTATTTTGTTTGGTTTTGTTTTGATTTTTGCCACTGAGAAGATATAGTTTCATGACATGAACTATTTCTTTGTTCTAGGCAAGAATCTTCTTACTAATATAGCTTGATAATATATGTCCTTGCAATTATTTCAAACAGCCAAATTGTTACAAAGATAGGGAAAAAATCTTCCTTTGGGTACTCAGTCTAGAAGATATTGTCTGGCTGCACCTTAATGGAGAAATGCTTTCAATACCATTGCTACCATCATAGCATAGAAGAGTTTGTATCAACCTACATACAAGTCATTTGTGAGCAGTACTATCAGAAGGTTTGCAGTGGGATAGGAAAGGCCCTGACTAAACTGTTTTCTTTCCTGTACAACAGCAATAATACCAGAAATGGCCAAAACAATAGAAATATCAGAAGTGAATTATCTCATGAAAGCTAATAGTCTCTGCACTTTACAAACTGAGTTTTTAAAAATACAATTCTCTGAAACAAAAAGAAAAAAAAAGAACTTTCATAAAAAGAAGTGATCTTCCAGCTGGAGTAGTGATAAAAGCAGAATTACAAAGTCAGGACCAGGAAACAGCAATAAAATCCAAATATAAACCACTTCATGAGAGAGTATTAGTATTATAGTGAATATAAGATCCACAGTGCAATTATTTCTGGATATCACCTGTGATTTGAAAGTGTCTGTATACTCTGAAGCCAGGTATTTGGCAAACTGGAATATAAGTCAAGTCAGTGTTATGTGCTCAATCATTTTCAACTAAAGAATTGCTATCTTAATTTTGATAATTAAATTCTAATTTAGGGAGAGACATGTGTCCACACACACCCAATCAAAATTGTAATTGCTATGTTTTACGCCAATACTGCACAGACAAGAGATCAGTCCCCTCTAAAGGGTGGCATCTAGATTAGGCCCCTTCTGGCTTGAGAGGGCAGTGCTTTCCAGGTGCTGGGTATGCAAATGTTCTTCCCTTGCCTTCTCCTTCCTGTTCTCAAAAATCTACTCACCCACCAAGTTCTGCTCACATCTTTTTTTTCCCCAATGAAGCTTTCTTCATCAGACTTGGAACCCAGAACCATTTCATGTGCTAAATTATCATATGCATTATTATCTACATTACTTTTTAAAAAAAAATTTTTGGGATATTGATAGACCATTATTTTACTCATTTATTTATATGTGGTGCTGATCATACTAGCCGTTTGGTGGGGGGTGGTCTCCTCAAAGAAGGAGGATATTTGTTGTCGTTTTAGGGAGGGGAGGGCATTCCTAATTTAATGCTTAGCAAACAACTGAACCTGACCCAGGGCAGGGATAAGAAGTCATTGTGTGAATGGAAAGAGAGGTAAATAATTATTTAATTGCTACTATGTTTATGAACATATTTTCTCTGGGTTTATACAAGAGAGATATGGGTGGTAGTGAAATAGACCAAAGATCAAAGAGTTTTCCTCTGACATGGCACAAGGGTCTGGTGCAAACCACTGGCACAATTCAGCACATGGAATTGAAGCTGTCATATAGGAAGCAAAAGGGATGGATCAAGAGCTTGACAAGATAAGTCAGAATGGTCCCCTTTTTCTCTCAGGACCACCAGACCAGAGTTGAAATGGCAGTAGTGAATACTGCACTTACCTGTGTGTAATTTAGTAGCAACTGCTACTTGGACATTGGACGAACTTTGGACAACTTTCTGCATGTGAAGCATAATTTAGTAGCTTCTCTAAAGAGACCATTTCAACTACACAGGGTGTTAAGAGTCATGCCTAGCAATACAGCCTAGATGCTCAGAATTGTGAGAACATGGTTCTAGGGGAACAGCTATTCCCTGCCCTGTCGCACCAGGTCTGCTCATCTTCTTTGGCTTACCTTAAGAGCCTCTGATTGGTAAAACCATGTGTGGACTAAGAGGAAAATTTGATATTCCTCTCTCTGGCTTCCAGACTTTACAATTCTTAGACCAGGTGGTAGACATATAGTGATAACATGATTTACTTTACAGTGCTGCTGGTGAGAATTTTTTTAAAAAATGAAATGACATTCATAGAACATAACATTAACCATTTAAAATAAACTGTCCAGTGGCAATTACTACACTCACAATGTGTACTCATAATATCTATTTACTGGCAAAATATTCTTATCACCCCTCAAGGAAACTCCATACACATTAAACAATTTTTCCCATTTTGCATGGCACTCAGTCATTGGTAGTCATCAATGTGTGTTCCATCTCTACAGACTTACAGTGTATCTGGCTTATTTCACTTGGCATAATATTTTTGTGATTTATCCACATTGTAGCATATTTAAATGCTTTATTCGTCTTTATGTCTAAATAGTATTCCATTATATTTATATACTTTTTTTTAAAAATTGATGTATCTATTGATGGGCATTTTGGCTGACTCTTCTTTTAGCTTTTGTGAATAGTTTTGCTAAGAACATAAGTATACATGTATTTATTTGAGTAGCAGTTTTCAATTATTTGTGTATGAAATTTCCAGGTCATAGGATAATTCTATATTTGAGTTTTTGAAAAGCTGTTGAATGAATGAATGAATCATAGATGAATCATTTTATATTCCCAACCAAAAATATGAGCTTCCTCACCAATGCATCTCATTTCCCACATTTTGATTATGGTTATCCTTGTGGTTTTGATTTGTATGTACCTAATGACTAATGATTTACCTAATGGCTAATGATCCATATATTTGTTAGTCATTTGCATAATTCCTTTAGAGAAATGTCAATTCATGCCTTTTGTTCCATTTGGATCAGGTTGTCTTTTGGTATTTCATCCTCACAGTTTTTTTTTTTTTTTTTTTTTTTTTTAATGTATTCTAGATGCAGGTCTTTTATCTGGTGTACATTAAAGAATAGCTTTTATGGCTGTAGAATATTTGGCTCACAGTCTGTTTATTTCAGAACTTCAGATATGTCATTCATTCAATCTTGGCTGCTATGGTTTCTGATAAATGATAATCTAACTGAGAACCCCTTGTGCATGATGAGTCACTTCTATCCCTTCCTTCAGGATTCTCTCTTTGTCTTTTGACAGTTTGATAGTAGCGTGCCTCAATATGATACTTTTTGAGTTATCTCACTTGAAGTCTATTAATTTTCATGTGTGTAGATTGATATATTTCATCAAATTTGTGAATTTGGGGTTCATTATTTTTTTTTTCTTTTTTTTTTTTTTTTTTTTTTTTGTGGTACCGGGGATTGAACTCAGGGGCACTCATCCACTGCATCATATCCCCAGCCCTTTTTTTGTATTTTATTTAGAGACAGAGTCTCACTGAGTTGCTAAGTGCCTCGCCATTACTGAGGCTGGCTTTGAACTCACAATCCTCCTGCCTCAGCCTCCCAAAGTGCTGGGATTACAGGCGTGCGCCACCTCGCTCAGCTCATTATTTCTTTAACCAGTCATTCTGTCCCTTTTTATCTTTCTCTTCTCCTCTGGGCGTAATGCATCCGTTGGTAATCTTGATGGCATCCACGAGTCCCTTTTTGTCCCTCTTCACTTTTCTTTATACATCAAAAGAATTTAAAATGAATAAATAAGAGAAAGGAAAGAAAAGAAATAAGGAAGGCATAAAGAAAGAAAGGAAGGAAGAAAATCAAAGAAAACTTTCTTAATCTTTCTGTTCCTCAGACTGGATAATTTCAATTTTCCTATCTTCAAGTTCACGAATTTTTTTTTTCTCCTTTGCCTGCACAAGTCTGCTGGTGATCCTCTCTAGTGTATTTTTCACTTCAGTTGTTTTTCAGTTCTAGATTTTCTATTTTATTTCATAATTTCTACCTTTTATTGATATTCTCATTTTGTTCATATGCAATGTTCCTGGTTTCCTATAATTTTTTTGTCTATGGGTTCCTTTAGCTCTTTGAATTTATTTAAAAGAGTTGATAAATTCTTTGTCTAGAAAAGAGTTGATAAATTCTTTGTCTAGCAACTCTAACATTGGCTTTTTCTAAAAGAGGTCCTCTTGTTTCCTTTCCCTTGTTAATTGGCCATGCTTACCTGATTCTTTCAATTTTTTTTTTGGAGGGGGGTTGAAAACTGGATATTTTTATCATTTTAATGTGGTAACACTGAAAATCAGTTTTTCCTTCTTTAGTATTTGATGTTTTTAATATTTGACAGATGCAATAGTACATTTATTTAGTGGCATTTCCAATTAAATTAACAAAGACAACATTCCTTGTTGTATGTTACTAATGTCTGTTTTGTTATTTCAATGGTAAGAAGTTTTCTTATATATATCAAACCAAAATGAAAGATCAAGACAAAACAAAACAAAACCCCGAAACGAACAGGAGTCTCATCTTTGCCTCTTGGTCTCTGAGCTAGGGATTCCCTCATCACTAAGCCAGGTAACCTGTAACTCTGCGTTAACTTTCATCTCCTGCATATGTGGAGCCCACAGATCCACCAGAGGTGGGATTCTCTAGTTCTCTCAAGTTTTCTCCTGAGCATGCATCTAGTCCTGGGCAGGTGTGGTGTGCAGTATATGCAGTTGTCTTTGTGAGCTATACTTTCCCCCAGTAATCTTTGTCATTGACCAATTCCATCTGGACTTCTCAGTTCTTTCTGGCACTTATCCCATCTGTCATCCTAATCCCAACTGGAAACAGAATGTGTCTGACTTTTAAATTTTTTGAGAAATGCCACTGCCACCCAAAATTCCATTCCAGCTCTGACTATGATTTGAGGTGATTATTCATCTGATGATTATGATTATGATTATGATTATGGTTTGTGTACAAACAGTCACTTGGGGAATGACCAAACATGTCAAAATGCATCATCATAGTATTTTAAGAATAAGTTCCCACTCCTACATTGCTGGTGGGACTGCAAATTGGTGCAACCACTCTGGAAAGCACAATAGAGATTCCTCAGAAAACTGAGAATGGAACCACAATTTGATCCAGCTATCCCACTCCTTGGTTTATACCCAAAGTACTTAAAATCAGCATACTATAGTGACACAGACCCATCAATGTTTATCTCAGCTCAATTCACAATAGCTAGACTATAGAGCCAACCTAGATGTCCCTCAATAGATGAATGAATAAAGAAAATGTGGTATATATACTCAGTGGAATATTACTCAGCTTTAAAGAAAGGTGAAATTATGGCATTTGCCAGCAAATGTTTGGAGTTGGAGAATATCATTCTAAGTGAAATAAGCCAATCCCACAAAACCAAAGGCCAAATGTTTTCTCTAATATGCAGATGCTAATTCACAATAAGGTGTTGGGCACTAGGGGAAAATAGCATTACCTTAGATTAGGTAGAGGGAAGTGAAGGGAGGAGAGGGAGGGGATGTGGGGATGAAAAAGACAGTGGAATGAAACAGACATTATTACTGTATGTATATATGTGACTACATGACCGATATGATTCTGCAACATGTACACTTTGAAAAATGAGAAATTATATCTCATCTATGTATGATATATCACAGTGCATAAATGCATTCTACTGTCATGTATAAGTAACTAAAACAAATTAAAAGTTAATAAAAAAGAGAGAATAAGTTCTACTTTAGACTAACCCACACCAGGAATGCCAGTCACCATAGTATTCCTATAGATGAAAGAGTTTGAAAATAAAGATAAACAATTTTTATATCTTTTTCCCTGGGAGAAAGCAAATAGGTAATATTGAATTTGATGCTCTGACTGTTGAACTGCTTATGAATATTGCTAACACTCATCTAAATAGACAATAAGGCATAGTGCCAGAAAATTTAGATATTTTTTTTCTCAGAATTGAAGTTGGGTTGTTAGATTCCATGGTAAAATAATGTAAAGAATGATAGCCTACGGAAATCAAATCTATCCTTTTATCCTATACCAAACTGCTAGTTCCTGGACTAAAGGATTCCTGTTGTGGTAAAGAATTTAACCAAGACCCATAAAATTTGCTATTTTTAGAATTAATCCTAAAATCCAGTAGAGCCCATGAGCATTTCAACATGCTATCTTACATTTTCTGTATATTTTTCTAGATTATTGGGTACCCTCCAAACCAAGATGTTCAATTCAAAAAGAGAAAGGAGAAGAAAAAGGAAGAAAGAAAGAAAAAAAAAAAAAAAAAAAACACTGACTTCTTACTGAGAGGTATATTTTTTCTAGCCATGTTCCTATCAGAATGTGTGGTACTTGCAAAAAATAACAACTAATTATGTGGTCTCCGTTATAAATTTCCTACCATTATTTCAGATGAATATCCCTTGTTATCTTCAAAAGGTTATACAGCATTTGAAATTCAAAAGGAAGGTGTTACCTGCTATCTTGCATAAATCTCTAACAATTGCAAATGGAATATATTATCGTCAGATCAGATTGCTTATATCCAATCTTGCCTCGTCTCAGCATTTGTAAAGGTAAATGCATGGTAACTTGCTTCTTATTTTCTTGGAATTCAAAATTGTGCATATAAATGAGAGTATCCATGATATGCAATTTTTTGCAGATTGTCTTTTTCCATTACTGCTCTCATACCAAGTACATTTCATTGAATGGTGAGAAGGGCTGAAAAACTTTATTAACTTTAACTGAAATATAACAGCACATTCTTTTTAAATGCAAGTGGGGGAAAACCCAATATCCACTTTATTCCCACTATTCAACATAATCATTCCAGATACAAACAATGCTTGTTTGCGTGCTCTGGGAGTCCTTAAGGTCATTGGTGTGGATTGATTAGTGTGAGATTTTACCCTGAAGTCTCTTTGTTTACAGTTTTTCTGACTGTAAATCCATTGGAATTGTAATTTACATAGTATTAACAGTATGGATTAGTAGATTGGAATTGCCTAAACTGATCTAATGAACAATTAATGAGTACCTACTTGTTCCCCATTGCTGTATTAGGTGTTGGGGAAAGGTAAGCAGTGTCCTGTCCCTGTCAAGTTAGGGAGAAAATATATAATGTTAAGATATTAATATCCCTTGGGTTTTAGCAAGTATAATTAGAAGGGGAGTTGAACAACTTCAATACTAAATTTGACTAAGAATCAGAATCACTTGGGGAGATTTTTTTTAAAAAAAAAAAGATAGAGATTGCTGCCTCTAGTACAGATTTACCAACCCAAATTATCTCAGAAAATTGCCCAAAGATATGTACTTTTGAAACACTGCCAGATGATAATGACGACCAGACAGTTTGAGAATCACCAGACCAGATGACCTTTTATGCCCTCTGAAAGCTTGGGGGCTTAGGATTTCCAGAATTGAATTTGGGAAGATAAAAATGGAGAAATAAATTGGACACAATAAAGTACATACATATTCAGCTTTGTCAGGATGGAAACATGAAGCATTCTCAGCCCATTACCTACCAAGTCAAGGAAAATCTATGTTTTGGTAATATACCTGTCACCCACAAGAGGGCTCCCCTGAAAAAAAAAAAAAAAAAAAAAAAAAACTCAACCAAAATTTTTAACGTTTGGTTTATTTAGAATCACCTCAGTGATGTATTTATTCATTGAAAAGAATATTTGAAATATATTCTGGAAAGCTTTTGAAACTTATCTAAAAGTGTTCATGGTAAAATGTTAAGAAGACCAATGATTTAGTGTATATTTTTTAAGCATAAAGCCAGAGGGAGATTATTGTGAGAAAATATCATAATCTGCAATATAGGCTAAACAATAAAGACATCATCTCTATAGTCATGTTTACCCTTTTATTTTTCCTTACAGTATCAGTTCATATATAGCTCATCTATTTTCTTTACATTTCTTTCCTAATGCACTCAAGTGCTTAGCCAGTGTACAGATAGACCCTATTCAAAGAGGGTATTAAATTACCAACATCATTCTCAATGACCAGTTGACTCCATGGAGAGTAAAGGTAAGATTGTTCAAGTACCCGAATTTGGTCCTTGTCCTTGATTCCCCGGGCACATGTGTCTAGTGATTAATCTATTGAAAGTACTGAGTTTGGTGGCTCTGAGCTCCCTGTATTATACCTGGCCATTCTGTGGTCTGAGTATCCTACCTGGGGTCTCCTCCATGGAGAGATAACATAGGATTCAAAGTCACAACAGGTTTCCTCATCCCTTTCTTTCACTTGGCTGGTTCACTATGTAGGGAAGGAAAAAGTCTTTCCCCTATTACACTCTCATTCAACACAACATGGGGCACTTCTGACACCAGAAGTGTATTTAATTTGTTTTCTTTCCTGCACATCAGTTCTTCAGCAGATATCAACCGGATGTCCTGAGATGAAGTTCAGTTCTGACACTAATCAGAGTCAGTGCAGACCCCAGAGTTTCAGGACTCAGTCTCACAAGATTGCCTCCCTCTTCGGATGCTGATCTCGGGTCCCAGGTTGTGACCTGTGCTTCTCATCAACTGGCTATAAATTGTGAGTTCCCATGACCTTCTCCTTGGGTTCAGTTACTTGCTAGAGTGAATCAGAAAGCGGAGACATTTACTGTTATTATAAAGGATACTATAAAGGACACAAATGAACAAATAGATGAAAAGGTACCTTGAACAAGGTATGTTGGCAGGGACATGGAAGCTGTATGCCCTCCAGGAGAAGGCCACCTTCCTGGCACCTCCAACGTACTCAGCAACATGGAAGCTCTTTGAACCCTGTCATTTTTGGTTTATATAGAGGCTTCAGTACTTAGGCATGACTATATAATTGGCCATAGTGATCAACTCAACTCTCAGTACTTCCCCTAGGCTGTGAGTCTGAAGGTTTTAACCTTTTAATTGTATGGTCCCCCTGAAAACCAGTCCCTACTTTACCCAAGGCTGTCCAGGAATCCCCCAGCCAGCAGTCACTTTATAAGCATAAAAATATTATTTCAGAATTTCCAAGAGTTTTAAGATCTATATGCTAATAAAGGGGACAAAACTAAATATATATTTCTTATTACAAATCACACTATCACAACTGCTTAGTAACATTTTATTCAAAAATTCCCTGGATCTGTGTTAGCCTCAGGACAACATTTAAATCATGCTGCCTCCGGTCAGGGGTTCTCGTAGAGCTACCTGATGATGCAGGTTCATGTCCCCATCCTAACTCTGCATCCAGGAGGGGTAGCTCCTGTGCTCTCTCGGTAGCAGCTACGTGCTATCTTCTGGGTGGATGTATCTTTACATCTGAGCGCTCTCTGGCACTGGATCTTTCTAGGTATCATCCCTTCCCATCCTGCTCTCCATCATTGATCCGATGTTCCCATTGGACTTCTGAATCACATTTCGCTTGGCAGCTGCGAACATCCTGTGTTGCACCTGGTTATCAGTATCCTTGGGACATTAACAGGAGCTGTTGATTTGGGATTGGAATAATCTGAGTGAAGTAGAGCTAATCAATTGACTATGTCCCAGATCATCTGGTTATCTGGAGCGGAAGTGGCACTGATATATTCACGTAAATAATTACAACATCATTGCAGGAGCAAAGAAGGAAACCCTTTGAATTCATAGAGTTCACATATCAGCAAGCAGATTAAATAACCTGAGTGGGAAAAGAAAGAAACTGAACTACACAAACAAATTTAGAAGTCTATGGATTCTGTGTTGCAATATATATTGATTGGCTATTGTGGGACTTAAAACCTTAATCTGTTTTGCTAACAGTGTGCAAAGCCATTGGACACATAATTTACTGCTATATAGAACACAGTACAGGGATAGTGTTGCACTTATCTCAAGCTTGGAAGCATTCAGTGAGCACCTGTACTGGATCAGGTTCCATGAAGGATTTAGCAGGGGATTGACAGGTGAGGCACTCTATCTACCTGTGAGGAGCTCAGAGTAAGCTGGGGGAGAGAAGTGTGCAGAGGGGGAATCAATGCAGACACAATATATCAACTTCAGTAAATGGATTCAGAAGAGCAATTATCTCCAGAGGAAACTGAGGTGTCTTTTATAATAGGGGATGGAGCTGGATAGGAAGTCGAGAGGAGCAGAGACTTCAAGGCCAGAGGTTAAATACAGGCCTGAGGTCATGTTAAAGGAATTGAACCAGGAGTAGTATAGGTTCAACAACTACAGACCCTGCCTCATATCACACTCCCTTTGATTGTACATACCACACAAAAGTGCAGACTGTCTTTTCCTGAGGGTTCTGCATCATTCACCAGAGTCATCATCTCATAAGAAAGCACATGACTGTTTCTGACTTGAGACTGAGTCAAAAGTTCTGCATGGTGAGCAGAATTTTAAGATGACTCCCACGATCTTTACCCATTGGTGTTACACCTGTGATCATGTTACCTTATAAAATGGCAAAATGGAGATGATTCAGGTGGGCCTAATCTAACCATGTGAGCATTTTAAAGGCAGAGAGATTTCCCAAACTGCAGGCAGAAGCAAAAGCCAGAGAAATAGTTCAAGAGCAAGAAGTACTCAGTGTATCTTAGAAATTTGAAGATAGAGGGGCCTGCCCCCAAAAGGAATTAATGTGGCTTTTAGGAACTAAGTGGGGGCCCAACTGAATTCCAAGGAAGGAATGGAAACATTAGAACTGCAACCACACAGAGCTGAATTATGCCAACAACACAATAAGCCAAGAGCCTAAGATTAGAGCTCTGAGCCTAAGATTTTGAGCCTTCTGATCTCCTAAGCACAAAACTCAGTCAAATCTGCCTGGACTTCTGATGTACAAAACTGTAGATAATAGATGGATATTGCTGAAAGTCATTTCATTTATGGTAATTTGTTATGCAACAACAGAAGAATGATAAACTACGTGTGGGCATGTTTGCGCTCTGGCTGGTTTTCCATTATGCATTTTTATTTGTCAGTTCCTTTGCATATGCCTTCTGAAATGACACTGATATCTAAAGAAGAACAATTCTGCTTTGTGCATAGATGAATGATACTCCTGCCTCCCCATCATTAAAGCACTTTGACAGCTTTTGGGGAGGTCGAGTTGCTGCACAATACACCTGCCTCACTTTCTTGTGCCTCTGTGGGGACCACTAGCACACATGAGGGTGGAAGTTCTAAGAACTCCAGGAAAAACCTTGGCCAAAATACCCTGACTTTAGATTCAGTTCTATATGCTAAAATTGCCCTTTGAAATCACTCAGTTCAATGTGCTTCCTAAATTCTTAGTTTTTATATTTTGGTATCTTCCATATGACTCCAGTACATTTGTGTCTCCTGCAGTAGAAGAGTTGGTAATCCACATAGTTTGTTTCTATTCCACTTATTTTTATTCTGTAGAACACTTGAAGTAGTTTTGGGAGCCTGTGAGGACAGTTCCATAAATTTAATGCTTCCATAATAGACATTCCAGATGGCCTAACCATTTAGGACAGGAAATGCAGATCCCTGCCACAGAATTTTTGGAAGTCCTGCCATTATCTCAGGATACGGCTGGGATGTGGGCCAGACCCCTGAAGGCTCAGACTTCTGCTAATACCTCTTTTTCCTTGCCGGGCTGCCAGAACTAGAGGAAACACTTTTATTTTCCCCATCAGAATGAAGACACACTGTCAGCTTGAAACTTTTTTTTTTTTTTTTTTTTTTTTTTTTTTAGTCTTAGGAGTCTAGTCAGTGCAGCTGCCTTTTGACTGAAACTGGTTTATATGTCTTCAAAATCCTTTCTCTCTTTTCAGTTTCTGCAAAGTGTAACTCCTTCTCCCTTGTGATCCTACTTCTGCCAGAAGAATGAACAAGTACCACTTTGAACTTTTGACCTGGTACTTTCTGTGTATTTGAATCCATCCCATGCAGGGAAAATGGCCTTTGCCATCACTAACTTTCTCCTGCTCATCAGCTGAGTGGTAAAATATAGTGGTTTCCCTGCAAGGCCAGGTGGTGTGTATTTGACATAGCCAGGACAGGACTGTCCTTATTAAGCTCCCAAAGAGCACCACAACTGCCCAGTCCCCAGTGAGACTGTCCTGAACAATTCCGGTCTGTGGGGCATTCCTTGGACCTGAATCTCAGGTACCTTACAAAGAAACTCTCAGGGAACATTTATGAAAGCTGCTTTTTGAACATAGTAGGAGCTGTGGATTTAAAAGGCCTCATTTTGCTCTTTTATGGAGTACGAAGAGGGAATAGGCATTTTGAAAGAATCTTCACAATCAGTATTATCTTGCTAACAGCAACATGACCAAGGGACAGGGACTTTGTCTGCATGGGGACCAAAGAGGACTGGGTGTGTGGAGCCTGCAAAACTAGAGGATGTAAGCCAACACTGCAGTGTCCTGCTGCCCAGCTAAGATCTGTGATGTCCACACACACTTTCCCCTTTTGCTAAGCAGAAGGGAAAGTATTTCCTTCCCATTTTATAGATTGTGCAACTGAGGTTCAGAGAGATTGGTTTTGCTTTTTAGGGGTGTTTGGTGAGAGAATAAATGCCTCTAAGGCAGAGGTACCTTTGTTTTTTGGACTCAACTTTCCTCAGTTAACTCAAGGTCTGCATTCAATCAACTGAGCAAGTTGTTACTATTTATTATGATTATTATTTTTTATTATTTTGTGGTGAAAAATCACCCACATTTTCCCCATCCTCTGAGGAGTCTCTGGTGTCATGCCATTTGAAAGAATCATCACCCCATGTGCTTGGATATCTGTTAGTTCCAGTGAAATTAATTTAGCATGTTAGTAGCCTGGATTTCCAGGTGGATTTACTTTTGGTTAAACTACTTGCTGGAAGAACATTTTCAGATTATTGATTTTATGCTTTTATCTCTAGATATTTTTTCTAGCCTTTTGATTCTTAAGTCAAATCGTGGCACTTAGATCATTACTGTAAGTTTTCAACAACTTCTGCTACCTTAGTGAACAATTGTATGCAAATATATATAGTTTTAAGATTTAAAATCCAGTAAATAGATTTCCAAATCACCAATAATAAACACAGAGAGATAAGATATTGAAAATAACTGATATCCAGGAAGGAACTGTTAGGAGGGAGAATTTAATCAGTTTTTTGTGTTCTAATATTGGTAACTAACTAGGACAGAGGTAATAAACTGGACAAAAATGCCATTATTTTGTATCACTGACATGGTTTCTTTTAGGGAATGTCTGAAGGTAGAAAGAGCTTAGTATTTTTACAAAATGATTTTAAATTGGAAATTTTATTCAACATATCAATTCCTTAGTCTTTCCATCTTAAAATCAGGACTACTGGCCTGAGAGAATGATCCTGAGAATTAGATGAGCTGGTGCTTATGCATCACTATTGCAATGCATTTGTCATATACACATCTTTCATTAAATACAGCATCTACCTCATTGGTTGGTTCTTATTTATGCCCCGATCAACAAATTAACAATTCCTGATTGAGCATCTACAGTGAGGTGGTGCTTAGAAGGAAAGAATTTATGAACCTCAATGATTTTTAGTATGACTTTAGAAGAGAAGGGGGACAATGCAGAAAAACAAAAATCCCTGAGTCACCATCTACCTCCTCTTTTCCAGTATCTCAGGGAAACATTCAATTCTATCTCTCATATCCAACAGGCTGCATTGTTCTTAGAGAAGAGTAGTTCCCAGTGGTGCAAAGAAAGGGCCAACTCACTCACGGACAGCTTCTCTTTTTGCAGTTAACCTCCAGCATTCTCACGTTCCCTCAAGTCCCGCGGTGAGTTCAGCCCACAGTGGACATCTCATAGGAAGCACACATACATTCTGCGAGGCTATTCATTATAGTTTTGCTTTTAGCATATGGTGTTTTGTTTTATTTTTTAATAAATTTCAGAAAGGAAAAAAAATGACTTGGGGACAGTTCCAAGGAGAAAGTATTTGTTACTACAGTCTTTAATAATTTAGCTTCTCAACTAATGTTGAAATTCCTAAGGCTTTCTTCTGGAACTACCTCCCTGTGCTAACAGCACATCTCTTAAAATAGAGACTGTCAGTTCTTAGGTTCTGGGTGGCTTTCTGCAGTTCAAATGGCTCCCTCCTGTGACTACCAACCAGATGTATGGAATCAAGGGTAACCACGTGTAAGTAGATTGAAGCATCTGATCAATAACATCCAAGTAAATCTGCAGTAAGGGAGACCTATTTTCTTGTTTTGTTGTTCCTCCTTTTCATTTTTATTTTCTTCTTTTATCTATTTACTTACACTGACCTATTGGAAGTAACTATCAGGACATTAAAAGAATCCAGAAGATTATTTAAAGCAATAGTCATTTCAAATGTTTTTCTTCTGCTTTCTGTTATGGTTTTATTATGAGGTGCCCACCCCAAAAGCTCATGTATGAGACAATTCAGGACTGTACAGAGATAAAGTGATTTGGTTAGGAGAGCTGTAAGTTAAGGACTACAGTACTGGTGAGGTGAGGTATGGCTGGAGGAAGTAGGTCACTGGGGAGAGACTTTGGAGTTTACATTTCATCACTGGTCTTGTGCATCCCCCACCCTGGACTTCTGTGACCTGAGAAGTTTTTCTCCACCATGCCTTTTTGCTATGATGTTCAGCCTTATCTTGGTCCCAGAGCAATGGAATTGACCCAACATAAACTGAAATTTATGAAATGGTGATCCAAAATAATCTTTTCCTCTTTTAAGTTGTTCTTGTCATCACTTTGGTCACAGTATTGAAAAGATGACTAATAGACCTTCTAAAAGCAAAAAAAAAGTTTATCTAACAGTTCAATCATTCCCTTGAAAACCATTCATGGGTATTCAGATTTGCATTTTGGACAGGAAAGAGGGCATTGATGCAATCTGTTTTTATTGAATCTGTAGCAAAATATGAACAGAATAGAAATAATACCTATCATCTTGAATGTTTAATGTGTGCTAAGATTAAGTTTGAGTGATCTGTATTTTTTGCCTTCTAAAATAATTGTAATTTTATGTATATCACATTTTACAGGTGAGGAAACTGCAGGGCAGAAGGTTAAGTAACTTGCCCAAGTTATACAATGGCAGACAGCAGTTCTGGGCTAATAAATTTCCTTGGTCTAGTGTAAATGTGAAAAATGAGTGTCATTCCTTGCTAGTCTATCAACTGGGAAGAAAGGACAAGGGCAGGTACATGGACTGTCTACATAGACTTATAGGGACCCATGTGGGAGGCATTAATGTAAGGGATTAATACTGGTCTCTGGAAGTGAGTTACTGCTCATTAAAACAGATTGCTATAAAGTGAGGCCACTTCATGTACTTGGCCTCTGCAGCATGCAGTTGGTGTCCCTTTCTCTTTCTCTGAGTTGTTGTGATGCAGAGAGGGGGCTTTCTCCAGACCACTGGTACCATGCTATTTGGACGCTCTAGCCATCAGAATCATGAGCCCAATAAGCCTCTTTATAAAGTACCCAGTCACAGGTATTTTGTTATTGCAAGAGAAAATAGCCTCAGGCAGTATCCTTCATGAAGCTCTTCTACTGCCTGCCTTGACTTATACCTGTGATTATAGTAAGCTGTGTGGCTATAAAAATGGGCACAGCATATAAATATTTAAAGAAAACATGAAAAAAATAAGTTGTAATGTGATTAATGGAGTTAATTATCTAATTATATAATAATGGAGCATTATGTCAAAAGTACTTCATTAAAAAAAGAACAATTACCTATAATTAAATTTTAAATTTGATTGAAGAATGTTGAATTCATTACTGCTTTGAGGAGCTCCCAGGATCATTCCTTTTCCTTATTAATTTGGTTTCTTGGAGGATGAGCTGTCATTTCATGTGTAAACATTTTTTATTTTAATAAAAATTTTATTTTAAAAATAATATTCAACCAATGACAGAGTCAGCTGCAGATAAGAAATTATAGTGTTAAATGATAAAAATATTGGTCATTGCTGTAAAGAAGCAGTGCATGTAGTTAGGAGCTAGGTATCCTCACTGGAATAGCCCCGTTTGTCAGTATCACCCTCTAAAATGGAAAGTATGGGAATAAATGCCAAATATCACCTACTTGAGAGAGCAGAACTGTTCCAGTAACTAGTCACACAATTTAAGGGCCTGGAAAATAATAGATTTCTTAGTTGTCAATGAATACTTCTGTATGATTATTCTATAAACCCAGAAGAGTTGTTCTAGGCAGTTGAACCTTCTGGAATGCTCACTAGTTTCCAGGTTTCCAAGGAAACTGCTTAACTATAAGCTATTAAGAATTAATGAATAAGAAGTTACCATTGCGTTTGTAGTCATGATAGTAGGATACCCACCACACCCAACAGGAAAAGATCAGGAATCAGACTTCACCCCAACTCTCCTGCAAATGGCTTGACCATTGTGGAACTTCTATCTGAGACTTTAGCCACAATAACAAGGCTGGTTTACCTCCCTGTCCACTTCACAGGGTTTCTCTGGCTGTTTAATCAGTGATGTACATGACTGTATCTTAGAAACTACAAGGTACTGTCCGTGTACAAGCTGTCACATCAACAAAGCCTACCCTAGAGCTGCTTTGCCTGGAACGCCAGCTGGCTGAAGTAGCTCCTTTGTAAATACTGAGGACCTGAGGTACAGGTAATGTTTTTCATAATTCCAATTGCCATCAAGAAGTATTGATGACTTGGAGAGAACATTGATTTTCCTGGTACTGTTTACATGCATGCTTTCTGCAGCCATTAGTGGTCTTCATAGAATTGATAGCTTTTTGAACCATGTCAATGAGATTATTGATTCCTGGATGGGCCCTAATCTAGGAAAACTTTTTAAATGTTTGCTATTGGCTTTTATTAACATATAATGTAGCAACAGGATTGAAAAATTCAAGTATTGCGTGATTGTCTGGAAATCTTAAAGTAAAAATCAATGTAGCTAATCTATTTAATAAGTCATGAAACACACACACACACACACACACACACACACACACACACACACACATTGAGGGAAAGTCGGTCAAGATTCACTATCAAAAAGGAATTTTGTTGAATGTTATTTGCTATGCCGGTAGCTTTCCAGCCAATACTACAGACCTAGAAATCTTAGCAAAAACCTGGCATGCCAACCTTTCTGGGGCTTCCTATGGCCTCCTCATGCTCACACTTCTATACCTTGTTACATATACTTTCATACCAGTCCCTCCCTCTCTTGATTCTATAGCTTTTTCCTCTAACAACTAAGCAGATTCCAAAACACTATTAATCTAGTCTCGCTAATTCTGCATGAAGTTTGCATCCTACCATCAGACAAGAAATGGAAGCTGCAGTATCTTTACAAACACAAGTTCGGTGATGGCTCATGATATCCAGGGCACTGAGCATGGAAAAGTCACATAAAATAATTTTAAAAAACAAGATAATTAACATTTACATGTCCAAAGTGATAGGGAATCAGACACAAAGTGCTACGGGGTACAGCTTACTTGCCACAAAATTAACAACCAAAAGAGTGACCCACAAGTATCTCTCTCCCTCCAGCACATACTCTTAATTAACAGAAGCTTGTTCACCTCTTTTCCTTCAGATCCAGAAGAGAATGAACAATGTATTCTTAAATAGTTATATTTTTTTTTCAAAAATGTTATAGGCGAGAGAAATTAAAATGTAGCAATGGGCAATAATCTATTCACAGTGAGGAAAATCTCCCAAGTAATAATTTTGGAATTCCTACTAAGTTATCAAAAAAAGAAGAAAAATTCAATTCCATTCCTCTTTACAAATCCATTTATCTTTAGTGCTATGGAAAACAATGAAGTACACTATTAAAGCGGATAAATCTGGGTGTCCCTTGGAGATAATAGACCCACAAGGGGAAATAAAACTGGGCAAGAAAATGGGATCACTTTTACATCCAAATTTCAAAATGGGTGGCTAAAGGGTAACCAGTGGTTATAATGCTCTGATTCTTAGAAAAGCGTATTGAGGCAATCTTCAAAGTCTCAGGGAGTTAATCTGAGCTTTGGGCATCTCATTAATAAGAAGATAAGAAGGTATCCACTAAGTAATGTATCTATTCGTCGGGCAAGGCAATGTCTCTGGATGTTTTACCTAATACATACACACAGTCATAGCACATGTACATTCAGCAATATTGGCAATTTGGACAAGAGGTGATGAAAGTAGAGTTGAAAGGGCTGGCCAGCTATTCCTGGAGAATGGTAAGGCAAATACAACGCTGTGAGTGTAGGAGACCATCTTTCCTCCATATTGATATTCCCTTTCCTCCCCACCCTCTCAACACACATACACTATACTGTATGTAATATAATAATAGGTGTGAAGAGGAAGAATAGGAAGCATCTGGATTTTAATGATAGATTTGAATATTAGGTTTTGTGCATGGACACATTTTTAATCATCCCTTACCAAGCATTGCACCATCCTACCATCAATACACAACACAGGAAGTTGTGAGCTGTGTGGGTTCCACCCTTGCCGCCATCTTTGTGCAAGGGTATTATCAGCCCCTGAAGGACTTAGGTACATCCACATGGTTGGAATGGAGGCTTGAATGGGCATGCATGGCATAACCTAAGGAGGGTGACTTCTTTCCAGGATGACATGAAACTAACAAGGGAATAACAAGTGCCACCACTAGGTCCTTTCTTCTCTTCCTCCCCTGGATTCCCATCATTAAAACAGCTCTCCTTTGAGGGTACATGGTGCAACAGATGGAAGAGTAAGGCATACTCTTAACAAGCTGATAGTTGTTATTCCATGAGAATGTCCTCCCACTAGGGAGAGGTAAGACCCTGGAGAGTCCAGCCAGAGCTGTGACCTTCTGGATCTTCATCTGCAACAAACTAGAAATAATTTTTTAGTAAAAATAATATAAATATATTGTGAAGTGATTTTCAAAATGTTCCATGCTTCTCCATTATCATATGAATCCTCATAGCATTTTTTTTTAAGTATGGTTTCATTCATTTTGCAGATAAAGCAAATAAAACCTAAAGTATAAGGGCTTTCCTTTAAATCACCCTGATAACCAATGGCAAAGCCAAAAATGGAACTCAGATATTTTGATTCTTAACCTAATCTTATTTTCTGTAATGTTAAAAATGTTGATCAGAAGGCCTGCATCCTAGTTCTGGATTTGATTCCGGATCACTGCTAGGCTTCGGGACAGCCACTTACCCATTCCTTCATTTAAAAACATTTTTAACAACACAAAGTACTAAGGCTTTTGTTTGTTCAAATGTACATTTGGTAGCACATAGCCTACCAAAAAAATTAAATCTAACCTTTCACATTCTGATTTCTCTGGGAACAAAGGGATTTCCCTCACAGGAATCAAAGACTAAAATTAAAGACATGAATCTCATATGGGAGGATGTCAGGAACAACCAGTTGGTCAGAGGTTAATCAGTGAATATGAAATATCAATTGCACCCTAGAAATTTGGAAAGAACATGGGCAATTTATTTTGGGGCAATAAACAATGTAATAATTTTATTCATTAATTAATGATTACTTATAAGAAACAGAGCTACACATTTGAAATCAGATACTAATGTAAGATGCCCACTGTGTATAAAACTTAAAAGCATATAATGAAATAGTATATGTGGTCGACTATGTGCTATGAGATTTCTATGTAAGAATTTGACAGAAATCTTACAAAAGAGCTAATGTTTTGAGTAGACATAAAATATCAGAATTATCTTCCCATTAGATGTAGATTTGGAACTAAGGACCTCTAGGCAGAACAAATAAAACATTCAAACACATGGAAAATACACATGGCTGTACCTTAGAATACAGATTGAGAAACCTCAAAAGATGATGCTAGAAACTTTTGATGATGATGTTGGTACTTGGTTGTAACATACTTTTTTGCCTTGCTAGGGTGTTTTCTATTTATTATAGGCCGTAAGAGCTAGCAGGGTTTAAAAGAACACTTATATTGTACTTGAAAACAAACATTTTATAGAGTTCATCCTTCTATCAATATCTGTGAAGTTTCTGAAGTCTAGGTCATGTCATCTTCTCAGAGTATATATAATTTGACACAATGGGCACTGCCACTCATGCTAACCACCCAGGATGAGTTTCACATATAGAATTAATTTTGTAATAAAAATTATTGTAAATACATTATAAAGTTATTTGCAAAGATTTTAGTATATGGCTTTGAGCCAATTGCTAAACTTCTCCCAACAGTTATTTTGTCATTTAGGAAATATTGCAAATATGACCCATCAGAGGAGAAAAGAATAACTCACATAGTGAGAAAGTTTTAGGAAATAAACTCTGAGGAAACACAGAACAGGGCAATGTTTAAGGAACTTGAGGAATTAGGGTTGATAAGAGATAGGTTTATACTCACCTACCATTAGTTTGTAATAATCACTTGAAAAGAGACAAAAACCAATCTACAACACAGATAGCAGAAACGGTTTGGTGACTCAGGTGTCAGAGCTATTAACGTTTTTGGAAATCTTTTTAAGAAAACTGAAGATCAAACAGCCTTAGAAATGGCCAATTACAAGTAGAAGACCATGGTATCAATTCTTTCTTTAGGGAAAGTTGCTTCATTCCTCCAGAATCAGTCACTACTGTTTGGTCTCCCCTTGGAATAGATTTCCTGCAAACACCCACTGGATTTTCTTCATGCTGTGGTCATTAGTCTTCTGGTAAATAAGTCTAACTACTGCTTCTGGATACCCAGAGAATGAGGAAATGAGTCGTCTTAAAAAAGCAAAGGAAGTTAATATTTAAGCTTGAAATCATAAGTATGTATAAGGAATGTTGGGGAAAACATAATTCTGTTAATTTCTTTTATCTTTCCTGAGATCATCAGTTTAAACATAAATTTCTGGTTGTCTGAGAAGGTCCTGCTCCTGGAAGGTGCACAGGTACTAGGAAAGTCAAGACTGGTGCCCAGACCTTGAGTAGACAAGAACCCAGGGTCAAGGGAGTGTGCAGACTTCAGCATTGGCATATACTCCTTGTTTCTAAGTGAGAACAAAACCCAGTGACCTCATTGATGCCTTGTTCCCTCTCTAGTGCAGCCTTCTCTCCTGCCAAGTGTTCTCATGCTAATTTCTTGAATGTTTTTCTGTTCTCTTTCCAGTTTCCTCCTCTCTACTTCCTGCTCAGTGAACTTTATCAAAAGTGTTCTCATCAGGTTACCACCTCTCTCATCAGGTCACCTGCACATTACCTAAGTTAATGAGCTTTTAAAATTTATCTTCATAGAACTTCCTGTACCACTTGATAGTACACCTTCCCCATTTTGCTTCATGAGTTAACAATGATAGAATAGTGGCTAAAATTAGCATTAACACTCTCTCTGTTCTGATATGAAAATTTCTCATATTTCCTGGTGCACAGGTCGGGACATATGTTATATAGTAGGAGTTGAGTGCAGGTCCTTTTGGGGCCTAGGGATGCCTCATCCTGGAGATCTTGTTGAACAGTATGTCAACTCCATCTGCTGGTGGTGCTGAGGCTCTGATCTTATTCTCTCTTTGTCTTGGTGGCTTTGGGATGGGGGCAGAAACCCCAGATAAAGTCCTCAAAGAAGCAAGAATTTGTCCATCAAGCAATAAGAGAAGCAGGCCATTGTGTCAGTTCCATGACTTGAGATGTATGTTGAGTGCTTATCCTTTCCTTTCTGATTCTCTCCATAATGGCTTTTGTTCTGAACTTTGCATGACCACAGAGAGACGCGAAGTGAAGCTAAGATGGTATGGGCTTCACTTTCCACACCTCTTCACTTGCCTTCTAGGAAGCAAGTGCCATACAGTTAGTCCTGGCATGACTCAATAAGGCCCCCCCCCAAAAAAAAAAAAAAAAAAAAAAGAAATAGAAAAGAATGCAATAATTGATGCAGTATCCATGCCAAATGACTCTGTTCTTTGGTCTGGCAAAGATTAGCAGCCAGAGCCCTAAACTTAGAAGGCCATATTGTTACCACACACAGTTCCCCACATGCTTTAGGCCTCCCTGTATCATTAAGTCGGTTTCTTTGTAGTCTTCATTAGCGTGTATAATAACTTGCTAATTTGTCTGTTATATCATGTTTCAATCTGCTTCATGTTTTCTCTCTCTTGGTCTCTAATAGTATTTATTGGAAATACCTTCCAGTCCAACTGAAATAAAATCTAATCAGATTTATTTCTACCTAAGGACATTGCTTATCGAGAACAGTACTATCTATATTCCCTCCCTACATTCAGTGTAGCCATGTTATTTCCTTCATCAATTCCTTTTAATAAGAGGAAAATAATAAATTCAGGGAAATCATTTTGCATCAAGAGCCATGAGACTTTCTTCTGGATTCTGAGATAGGTGTTTTCCAAAATCAGTCCCTGAAGAGGCTGATGCATGTTCCATGTGTATAGACGCATGTGTATTCCTCCTTCACAGGCATGTGGAGGCAACAAGCTGAGGTGTCAAGGTGGTCAATGTGCATAACAAAGGCTTTCTTTGCTGGATCATGCTGCTATGTTGTGCCTTAGTCTGTGAACTTTTGTGTACCTTATCCCATTGACTATTCACAGTCACTTGGCCAGGACAGAATTATCACCCCAATTTTACAGATAAGGAAATTGAGCTCAGAGATACTGAAGGAATTTTCCAAGACCATGCAGTTGCTAATAGGTAAAGCCAGTGTTTACACTTGGGCCTGTCTTACTGAGGAAGCTCTTGTTCTTTCTTGTATGAGGTCATCTGTACCTCTACACCTCCACAGCTGGTGTATGAGTATAAGAGCTCATGGTTCAGCTGGAGGGCAGTGGTAGGGGACAGGGGCAAGTGAGGTCAGCCCTACACAGACAGAAAGATAAACACCTGTGCAGCACCCTGCATGTGCTATTCTGCAGAGTAAAAACAATCAAATGACTAGTATTCAGAGAAACAAGAGAGTGTTGAGGATGGAGGTGGCTAAGTATCAGGAGTACAGAAGCTACTGAGCAGGAGGTTGCCTTCCTCATCTGGTTCTACTTGTCGAATGAGTTAATGAAGGGAAGATGACAGGACGATACTTGCTCATGATCACTATTTACCAAACCCTTGAACTTTGTAGAAATCATTACAGACTTACATTCAAATTTGGCCGAAAAATATATTAAGAGTGTCATAAATAATAGCACTGGGATTCTCTTTTGCCCTAATTCTTAAACTTGGCTGCATTTTGGAATTATGTAGGGTGTTTCAAGCCATATTTATGCCCAGGTCATAATCTATGCCACTTCTCTAATATCTCTAAGGGTGGACTCCTACAATACTAATTTTTGAAGCACCCCAGATGACTGCAATGTGGTGCTGAACCTGAGTTCCAGGGCTAGATCTTAGTCTTCCAGCATAGCAAGGTGTGGAGTGCCTGTAGTAAGGGCCTTAACATGGGGTAGAGTAACTACTTATTTGGGGAATTGGAAATAGTCCTATAAAGAATTTGGGAAAAGCTGACTTTTCCAAAGTGCAATCTGCTAAACATGAGTTCTATGATGCATTAGTAAGAATGAAATATATGAAAACTTGGGCCCAGTGTGAAATACATTAGGGAAATATCGAGTTAAACCACAGGTGATTTTTGCTTTGTGTTATTATTGTCACTTTTGTTGTTTAAACTTTAAACCTGTTCAAATTTCTTACATGTCTTTTCACGATCAAAAAAAAAAAAAAAAAAGTCTAGTATGTAATGCTTTCTAAATCTATTTCATTATGTACATTTGAAGTAGTGTTTCATGGAATATTCCAGGAAATAATTAAGAAATTGGTAAAACCAAGCATAACTTATTGAGACCTAGGCAACCCATGAGTCACTTTAAATATATTCCATTCTTTTAATTGATCCACACAACAGTGCTGTGATTTGGCTTAGCATACCCATTGTATGGATAAGGAAATGGATGCACTAGTTAAAGAAAAATTTCTCATAATGGTTGTCAGGGCTGGAATTCAAATCAAGCCTTATGATTGCTGGTCCAGTGACCTTTGTTTTTAATGAATATCTCTTTTAGATATTTTTTTTTTCAATGTGGTGCCCTGCCCATCTTGGTTCAGCCTCATGAGTAATGATACCCTAGCAATGCTGACCACCTCCAAATGCTTTGCCCTCTTCTGGGCAATTTGATATCAGCATTTAATTTTCCTACTAAAAACTGTCTCGATTCTATTCAAATGAATAGATACACTTGGTGTATGCATGTAGAATCATTGCTCCCAACCAAATGCCTTCAGCTACTCTTTACTCCCCTAAGGAATCTACTGGCCCAACCCGGGCGTCACATTGCCTACATCCCTTTTTCTGCCTCTCACCAGAGCTCATAAATTCTTAGGTAGTATCTTCAAAGAAACAAACTCTGGTGACACTGACTCCATTTTTTTTTTTTAATGATTGAATGACTGTGCAGGGTACTATGGGAATATCCATGAAAGCTTAATTATATTTCCTGCCTCGCTGAGTGAATGCTGCATCGAAAGCTGCTCTGCCTATAGTGTAAAACATCACAGAGATCACATCGGTTCCCCTACATTTGCACATGGCTGATAATCTGCTCTCCACATAAACAGGCAGTCAGATGAAGGCAGTTATCTGAAAAGGTGTCGAAGCCCTGTTAGCATCAGTATCTGTCTTGACTTTATGCTCTCATAGCAAACTGAGCGGAGCAGCTGGTTGAGCAACCCCGATCTCCTATTGATTGGGACCAGTCAGTGATGCTGCCTGGAAATAATCAAGACAATAACACGTCATTTTCCGGGAATCATAAGAGAATCAACAACTACCATGAGCAGATTTGTGAGATAACTAAAACGTAGGCTTTTAAATGCCCAAGCATTAAAGCACATTCACTTTTTTTTTTTTTTTTTTTTTCCAATTGGAAACTTTCAACGTGCAACAGAATGCTTTCTTGGTACAACACGCGTGCGCTGAGCACTAACTGTTCCAGGTACTGTGACAATTACTGGAGACAAAAATAAAGATAGAAAGGCAGATGATATGTGAACACTCAGGAGTATTTTTCCTTTGCATGAAGCAGAGATTTCAATTCGTAGGCCTCTTTCCTCCATTCTGACTATGCAGGAGAGTTGTTATTTCCTCTGATTCTCAGCTCCGGTGTTTATGCGTAAGACTGTTGGAGAAGTGACCCTGAGATTAAAAATGAAAAGGGGTGTTTTGGTAAATATACTGCCATTCATTTCACAAACCATATGCATATCATATATTAATGTTATGTTATGTTGAATAAAACAATAAAACACATTATGTTAAATAAAACAAAATGCCTTTCCTTTTAACAGGAGAGACACAAGCTAATCAAACCATGCATATTGACATATACTCAGGGCCCTGGGAACAACAGAAGTAGATCTACATTCAAATAGTCATATGTTTATGCAATTTCCAGGTATTCTGCAGGGGCACAATGGTACACTGCAAGTGGAATCACATTAAGAGGAGGCCACAGAACCCTCTGATCTGCTCCTACTTAAATTAGTGCAGCTTCTCCTATCACAGAAGGAACTGACATCATTTCTATTCAGTTGTGCGCTCACCAGCCTCCTTAATACAGCTTCAGGGATTAAATGTTTCCCAATAGACAATGCAGGTGTCACTTCTGAGAAACGTGCACACTCTGTTAACACTAAAGGTGGCAGCCAATTCTGGAACTATAATTGGAGCTTTTCTTCTCCATTCCAGTTGCATGATTTCTCTTTCTCTTCAGTGACTTCCCTAACTTTATAAATGAATACAAAGGCTCAGCCTCATGCTGCAGCAACGATATTTGCTTAATCCCTTTAGCCATCTGTAAAGCGGGAGTAATGCACTCTATCAGCTCATCAGTAGTGTGTGTATGAATGCAAGTGTGTGCGCGGGCATAGTGCAGAGAATACATCCAGGGAAGCCCACCTGAAAGAACATTCATGTTTATTTAAAGATTTAAATAATACAGGGCAAAGCTATGGCCTTTGAGTCTAAAATAACCCTCAGAGCTGGCTATTCTCCTTGTGCATTTGCACATAAATGTGGTCATTGGTCTTTAATTTTGATTCTAGGTCGATGATGACATATGCTTAAGGAAGTGTACTGTATGCAATTCTAGAATTTGCTTTAGCCAAATTCAAATTCTATGTGGTGTTAACTCATTTGTTTTTCATTAAGTTCTTTATTAACAGCCAAATCCCTTGATTATTACACTTCTCTGAACTTTCTTGTTAATCTTACTTACAAGTCACATAATGCCTGAATACATTTCTCTGAAATGTTGTTGAGATAAAAGAGCTGACAGTGACAGTAATTAACTTCTAAATAAAAATTAAAATGAGAGGGCATTATAAATACCCCCAGTGCAAAGGATACATGACTATGTCCCCAGGACATTGGGTGGCCAGTCTGTCACCATTTGAGCTGAGGAAAGCTCTGCTGCTGATTTTGGAAGCTGTTCCTTTATACTATTTAGCCTACTTAGCCTCTTCTTTTAGTTCTCAATTTTAGCTAAAACACATATTTTATAGTTTGCTTTTCACACATTTGGCCGCTTTACCATATGTTCTACTGTCCAATTCTCCTCAGCTTTTTTGCATATATAAATTTCCCTTCAGCAGGGACCAAATTCCATGGTTTTCTCTTCCCACATCCCACCCCAATGTGGTAGGTCCTTGCACACAGCCGGCTATAAACCCAATTGGTGCTACACACGACTGTGTTGAATTGAGGTTCATTTGCTCACAAGATATTCATCTCAAATCTGTCAAACAAAAACTGTGAAAGTGCCATATGATTGGCTGAGGCTGTCTGTGCCACAGGAAAGAAGAAATCACACAAGCACAAGTGAGAAGTCTGGCATCTGCCTGGCAGGGTTGAAATATTAGCTCTGACCCTGATTAGAAGTAACTTTGGACAGACTACTAAACATAGTCAAGTCTTTATTTCCTCATACATGAAATGTGGCAAAACAGTATTTTTCTGCTGGAGATATTTGCAACTGTTCAATGGCATAATACAAGTAAATTGCTTAACCCAGGGCTTGGCAATTGGTCAATTGTAGGCAGCTCTGTCAATTTTCATTAGGAACTCAGATGAGAGATCTCTGAGTTGTGGTACTTTGAGAAAGCCTCCTGGAAGAGATGAATTCAGAGCATCTTTAATAATCTAGATTTACCTCTGTATTTTTTTTTTCTCACTATGATATTGGCAGTAAAAGAAATGAGGCTGAGGCCAGTTTCCCTAGGGAGTCTTTCTGTTAGCTCCTCAAGGACTGATGTGATATTGTTTCTCTCTGATCCTCCTCTATAACCTGCACACATCTCCTGGGAGACAGGTATGGCAGGGGGCTGGCCCGCACCCTTCCTATCATTAGTTTTGTTACTCAAGTGGTGGCGGGTGGCTCCAGAGGGCAAATTACAAAATGCTGTTGGAAGAGGAAGTCAACTCAAAAGCAATTTTCTTTGAACAGATCAAGTACACAAAACCTAAGAATAGAGGAGGTCAAAATGCAGAGATTAGATGCAACTAAAATATGGAAAAGGAGATGCAGGTATAACAGGCAGATAGGGTGAATGCTTCCTGAGTGCATTATGGAAATGATGTGTGTGAAGACAGTTGTGATGCTCACGTTTCTGGGTATGAGCTTTGGTGGGTAGATCGAGAGTATTTAATAACTGTCTTCTGCACTTGCAAATCTTGCTACCCTACAGGTCAGGCAATTTAAGAGTAATCTGTGTGTATAGCTCTAATGGTGTGTGTGTGTGTGTGTGCATGGGGCGGGTGTGTGTGTGTGTGTGTGTGTGTGTGTGTGTGTGTGTGTTTTTATTTAAACACTATAATGCTGAACACCCAGCAAGTAGAATTGGCAAGAGGTCACAGGGCCTCCTCTGTCCTCTTGAATAATAGCTTAATTAATTCAAACAGGGAAATGCTGGAGCAAGTAAGCACATAGATTGATGAGTGTACCCAGCACGGAGCATGTAGGGGCAGGGGGCACACAGCTACAGAGAGACCTCTGTGCTGGCTGTGAGGTCACCCTGGCTTCAGTCCTGGCCCTGCCACTCATCACTGTGATTCAGAGCAACTGGTTATCAAACAGTGGTCCCCAGCGGGCAGTATCAGCGTCACCTGAGAGTGTGTTAGGGACAAACACCCAGGTCTCACCCTAGACTTACAGACTTAGACATGCTGGGGCAGGGCCCATGTTATTGTCTTAGGAAACCCTCCACGTGATAGTGATTCTGATGCACACTTCAGTTTGAGAACCATTCTAAAGTGGCAAGTCCTTTGGGGGGAATGCTAATATTCCCTTGCATTTGCAATTTGTTTGCAGATCATGTGTGTGTGTTCTATCCATGTTAAATCAAGGAGCTACTCAGAGCCAGTTTTTCAGTCACTGACAAAATCATATCTCTTTATCTATCTCCTGTGTTAGATGACCTTCCATCACATCTATATCCCCACAAAGGACAGTGACTGATAACCAGAGCTCAGAATCTGAAAAGGGTTCTATTGTCAACATTCTCCGGGTTTGGAGAACATCTCATTCCTTCTTTTGGAGAGGATGATGATAGCATCTCCAGGGCACCCATGATTAGCTAATGCCAGGAACTGCTGACTGTAAGATCTCCTTGTTTTTCCAGGACCTGTCAAGGGTCTACTTTACAAGTTCATCATGAAAATGCAGTTAGTGGTGGCTTAATAAGAGATTTCCCCCATCTAATTTGCAAATCTATCTTCTAGTCAGTCACTGAGCCTTAAATTCATCCAGATTTTGATAAAGCCAAGAGACTTTCTTTCAAGTCAACACAGAGTTTGAACCCTCTATCTAGGAAGAGAAAAGAATCTTTTAAACATGGAATTAATGGTGTGTGGGAGATCTTAAGAGGAAGATGACAGCAAGCTGGTGGGTTTCTTGCCAACCTGGTTGTATCCCTTTCCACGAAATGTAACTGCGGGGTCCTGGTGAGTCCAACTTCTTACAGAAGGAAGTCAGACTGGCACTTTTAATTTCATAGTTCTCTTCTGTCCTTGCCTGGGATTTATTTCTCCATCCATTTTTCAATCTTGTTTCTCTAAATTCAAATACTTCCCCAGTCCTAACCTGCAATTTTTATGTGCAACCATTTATAATTTTTCACTTTTCTCTGAACATTTTTCTTTCTCTTGTGTCATAGTCCTTCCCCTCCCTCATTTTCCTTACTGCTATTTCATTTAATCTTGTTTATCATTTATTCTGTAAATGTGTTCCTTATGATAACCTTAGATGAGATGTCATTTCTGTGATGATACTGGGGCAGTCATTCAGGAAATATTATTTCTCCATCTCTTTGGCCATCTCCGATAAATTATTCCTACATATTGTTGATTAATTTGTAATCAGCACCTTTGAAAGCAGAATTCCATCTACGGCATGAAAAAAAGTGCAATTTTAGATCGTTTGGCACTGACACACATTCTTAAAATAAAGAATTAAATGTACTTAAAACTGAATGATAGAGGTGCCTTTTCAATGAAGTAGAAGTTTTATTTTCAGATCCTTTATAATTTTTCTCATTTTTCATGGTCTGCTCACTTCATTCTTCAATGTCTCCAAATAACCTTGTATAATACATATGGTTAAATTGTCTATTGGATTCTAAACAAATAATTAAAATTAAGGCATTCTGCAAACTTTTATGTGGTGCTTATGGCCAGGTAATGAGTTGCTATGCAAAGAGTACTGAGAGCACTGGACAGGATATAAGGAGGCAAAAGTTCTTTTCTCACACCTCTTCCTCTCTCCTTTTGTCTCCGTCTCTCTTGCTCTCATTTCTTTCTGTCTCTGTCTTTTTCTTATAAAATACATATTTAAGGTATGTATCATGACATTTTGATTTAAGTATACATGGTGAAATGATTACAAAAAAATTTGCACATATCTATTTCTTCACACAATTACCTTTGTATGTGTGTGGTAAGAATCTACTCCTTTAGGTGGGGTACAGCTGCACAAGCCTATAATTCCAGCAGCTTGGGAGGCTGAGGCAGGAGGATTGCAAGTTCAAAGCTAGCCTTGGCAAAAGCAAGGCACTAAGCAACTCAGTGAAACTCTGTCTCTAAATAAAATACAAAATAGGGCTGGGGACATGGCTCAGTGGTGAGTGCCGCTGAGTTCAAACCCTGGTACAAAAACAAAAACAAAACAACAACAAAAAACTACTCCTTTAGCAAATTTGCAGTATACCATATGATATTATTAATATATTCCTCATCTGCACATTAGATCTCTAAATTTGTTCATCCTACAGAACAGCAACCTACGGAACAAGACAACCCCTTTGACCATCATCTCTTCACCTGCCCCACCCCCTGCCTCAATGACCACCATTCTTTTCTCTGTTTTTTTTTTTTTTTTTTTTTTTTGTGTGTGTGTGTGTGTGTGTATGTGTGTGTGGACTCCACATATGAGTGAGACCATGTGGTATTTGCTTTTCTGTGCCTGGCTTGTTTCACTTAGCATAATGTCCTCCAAGTTCATCCATGTTTTAGCAAATGGCTGGGTCTTCTTTTGTTAAGTCTTAATAATATTCCATATTTTATTGTGTGTGTATGTGCCACAATTTCTTTATTAATTTGTCTGTCAGTGGATACTTACATTGTTTCCTAATATTGGTTGTTGTGAATAAAACTGCAATGAACATGGAAGTGCATCTATCTCCATGGTGCTGGTTTTGTTTCTTTGGATATATACCCAGAAAAGCACATATTTCGGTTACATATTTCCATTTCCCCATAACTTTCTGTGTGAACATGGGTGGTAACTGATGTAAATAGATCTCAGTGTTGCTCCTAAAATGTTACCTCAGTCCAACTTCCCATGATGCTGGGAATCAGATGATATGACCCATGAGACAGCACTGTGCATTGTTAGGGTTTTATAAGCTGTGCATTGTTAGGGTTTTATCTAGTTACCTACTGGAAGTTACCACTTGGAAGTAATGGATCTCAAAGTTTACTATAAAGTCACCATTGCCTCCCAAACCTTCCTCTCTGTTTCTTGTTTCAGTACACGGAGTGACCAAAAGAAACTCAGATGTAACCTTCACTTTCTCTCAACAATCATATCCAATCACGAATTCCTACTTTCTACTACTTACAGTTCTCTCTAATCTATTCTTGTTACAGCAACTGTAACTACCGTTGCTGCCTCATTCTACAGAGTACATGATCCACGTGACTTCTTATCCTAGCCTCACCTCCAGTCCTGCATGTCGTCAGTTTGTTTTATTTACAAAATGGACAGGGGATAGAGTGATTCTTTTATGTTATGAATATGATCCTTTTATTTATTATTTTAAATTATGTAATGGCTTCTTCTTGGTTTTAAGGTATAGTATAAACACATTAAGAAGTCTTAAGCACTGTTCTTGCCTGGCTTCTTGTTATATACCATTTTCCTTCTGATAGGCCATGTTTTCCTTCCTATGGTGGACTTGGTTCTTCTCCTCTGTCTTCCTGGATGACCTTCTCTGTAGTATACCTCCACATTTATTTTCCTATGTATCTTGCCAAATCCTACTCATTTCAGCTTAAATATTGCTCTCCATGGGGAGCATCCCTGAGTAACCCTGCTCTCTCTACAGCCCGTTGTTAGGAGCCTTCACAGAATACTGTGTTTCCTTGAGAGTGGTTAGTTCTGACATTAAGAACTTATGAAAATATATTTCTCCAGGACTGTAGGCTCCTTACAGTAGAAATATGTCTATCTTGCTCATCACTGTTTTTCCCATTGTATAAATGGGCCGTTATCATTATTCAAATGAAAGCAAGACGGGATTTCTTTCTTCCAGTATCTTGAGATAATTAAATGTTGGCAAATATCTATGATGTGAGGTAACCTGGTCAGTGGGTGGCAAGTAGGAAGGAAGGTAATAAACAGTGATCTTTCACAGTTCTTGCTCCACTGTAGGTGTGTGATAAGCCCTTCATCTATTAGCTCATTTCACGACGATAACAAACCTTCAAGGTTTTATCAAAACAACACTGCTATTTTCATCTCATGTACCTCCAAGTGGGAGTTGGTGACTTGCCCACAGCACCCAAATGATATGTGAAGACCCACATGCAGACATCAAACAGTCTGGCTCTAGAGATCATGTTCTTAGCCTTGAGGTTATACTGAGACCTTTCAGTAGCTGTCGGAACACATTTGTTGAAGAAATGAGATAAGAAAGGAAGGAAAAATATGAGGAAGGGAGGAAAGAGGAGAAAAGAAATGGTAAGAGGGAGAGAAAATTGAGGTAAGATTGAATCCATCCTGCACATGAAGTATGGGTTAGGTTTCGGCTTGTGAGGATGAGAGATGATGTGCTGCTATGAGGAAATGGGTATGCAAAGTAGGAAGAGCCAAGGGACTCGTAGTGATGGGAATGCACATTTTATATTATTCCAGCCAAAAACCCTCGTCTGATTTCCAAATACTTAAATCAAACAGAAACTTTGACGGTTTAATCTACACTCTCTGCTTGGATACTTCCTGAGCATATATGTCTTGACAGATTCAAAACTAAGTCCCAATTTTACCCTGCCCCCAAATTTGTATGGCCTGCCATCTCCCTTTCTCAGTTACTGGTCAATTCATCTTTCCATGAGCTTGGACCATTAACTCATAAATCATCTTTAGGCCCTCCCTTTCAGAAAAAGCTCTTGGCTTCACCTTTAATGTACACCTACCGTCTCGTCTCCCAATCTCCCAGGGTTGCCTTCCAGTCTGGACAGAGGAAAGCGCCTCAAGGTCCGCTAAAACCCAGAGCCAGGTATAAAGAAGTCAGTCCTATCAGCTCACTGCTCTTTTCAGAACCTTGTATTGCAGAATAAAAATCAACATTCTTAGAGTAGCCTATAAGGTCCTGCGTGATCTGTGCTTTGTTATTTCAATGTCCTCACATTTTCTATTGCCCGTCCCCTTCCTCACTCCACTCCAGTCACACCGGGCTCCTTACTGATTTTCAAGTACATTAGGTGCTTTAGGGCCTTTGCCCTGACTGTTCCCTCGGTCGGAACAGTTTTTCTTTGACTACAAGCCAAAGAAAGTCTCTGCTTAGATCTTACCCTCTTAATGAGGCCCACCTTACCCATCCCATGTTGAGCTGCCCTCCCAACACTCCTTATCACTGCTTTTTCTTTCTTTCTTACAACTTCCCGCTTTGTGACATACCCTATTATTCTCCTATTATTATGCTCATCATTTATTTTCTGTCACCTCCATCTAGAATAAAAGGTTCATGGGGACCGATATCTTTGACCAGGAAGCAGAGCCAGCCTCATGGGCTTGTGCTAGGGAAGTTGCATAGGAGGACCCTGAGCTCAGAAGAGCCCTGAACTTGGAGCTTAATCCTCTGAAGCTTCTGTCTTGAAATTCTTAGTACTTTAATGTGTTTTGTCAGTGAAGTCTGCTGGGACAATGTAATGTGAGCTTAGAGAGAGCTTTGTGCCTCACTTCACATTCTGTCCTAACTCCTGCCTCTGCCCTGCATCCCCCAGACAGATTTCAGCTTCTTGCTTCTTCTCACTGGCATGTTGGGCCCTGCCTGTCTTTCTCTTGTCCTTAGGTGGTGGTGGTACTGATGCATAGGATTTTACCAGTGACCTCCAACCTGATGGGGACCTGAGTGCCAGGAGGGGGGGTCAGATACAAGACCAGAGAAGTTTCAAGAGTGTCAGACAGCAGTGGCAATGCCTGTGTAATCACTGTGTGACTAGCTGGGAGACATTCACCCATCCCAGCCCAGGCACTGAGCAGGAATGTTCCTGTGCAGAGGTTTAAAGCCCTCTGTTTGTTTGTTTGTGTTTAGCTAGTGCAGTAGGCCTCTGGGGTAGAGAGAACCTGACCAGAATCCTGGGAATGTTCATTTTGTATTGGTTCCACACATTTTTGCATAGTAGGTCCCGTATGAGTGTCACTACCGAATCGTGATGGCTTGATTTGAACTCTGCATCTAGTAAGTACTCAAAAAACATTGATTATGCCAGGTGCAGTGGCACACGCCTGTAATCCTAGCATCTGGGAGGCTGAGGCAGGAGGATCTCTAGTTCAAAGCCAGCCTCAGCAATGGCGAGGCACTTAGCAACTCAGTGAGACCCTGTCTCTAATAAAAATACAAAATAGGGCTGGGGATGTGGCCCAGTGGTCGAGTGCCCCTGAGTTCAATCCCCGGTGCCAAAAACAAACAAACAAACAAAGAAACAAACAAAATATATATATATATATAAATATTGATTGGAGGCATATCAGGTATCATGATCAGGTCAAAATCACCTTCAAACCTCTGGAGCCACAGAAGAGAGGTTGGTTTGATATACATAGGCAATTTTAGTTTACATTTGATTGGATTAGCTTTACACACACACACACACACACACACACACACACACACACACACACATATCTATATATGTATATATATATTTGCCAGCAGAAAGGGGAGACATCACAGCATATTTGGGAATTGTTATGGGAGAAAAACAGTACTGGTGGAGGTTTTTTGTCTGTACCTTCTCTACTGAACTGATGAAGTTAAACACTTGTTTTAAAAAGATGAGTATCATGGTGGTTATGTTTCTTTCTGGGAAGATGTCAAGATGAGTGTCAAGTGCCACATAACTTGGAATCAGAAGCTGAGAAAAGAATAAGGGAATGAGAACATAGGCAAGCTGAAAAACGAGTCAGAAAGAAGAATGAGCTGAGACAAGGAAGGAAAGCTATAGGGGGACGCTTTAAAGGAAAGAGAATGGCAGTTTGAATGCCTACCCATAGGCCAGAGACCTGTGGGGGCACGCCTGTAATCCTAGCAGCTTGGGAGACTGAGGCAGGAGAATGGCAAGGTTGAGACCAGCCTCAGCAATTTAGCAAATCCCTGTCTCAAAATACTACTACTACTACTACTACTACTACTACTACTAATGATGATGATGGACTGAGGATGTTGCACAGTGGTTAAACATCCCTGGGTTCAACTCTGGTACCAAAACGAAAAAAAAGTGTTAGGCTTTCAGCTTGGAGTCAGTATGGAAGCTAAATTGTAACCTAAAAATAAGGAAAGTAGTCGTGCTCCAATTCTCTCTAATGAGGTGTTTGTTTGTTTTGTTTTTTTTTTTTGTTTGTTTTTTTTTTTTTGTGTGTGTGTGTGTGTGTGTGTGTGTGTGTGTGTGTGTGTTTTTCAGTGTTTGGGGAGTAATTATATTGGAACCTAAAAATTATGGGGAGAGCCAAATTATTCTGGTGTTCTGGGCAAGTTGTGACATTCACACTTGGGGATTATAATATAGGGCCAAGCCTGTCATGAAAGATGGTTGCCTTCATCCATGGTAGGACTGGGAAAGGGATGGCAGCAAAGTCATGAAGCCCGTGGGTTGATGCAGAAGTTCTTTCTTCCCGCCCCTGCACATCATGTGAATCTGTTTTGTTGAAGATAGGATCAAACATTAACTTGCACTTAACTTTGGATTCTCTTTTTAGTTGCTTGCTGGGAATCTTGATATCATTTTGGGGGGCTGCCTCCTCTTAAGAAGAATTAAGATGAATTAAGAAGAACACTTGCTTGTTGATGGCTTCATCCCCAGAGTGCCTACTGTGGGCCCTGGTATTGCCATCCTGTTTCTACTAGCAGTCCTCAGATTGGCTGATACGCTGGGAATTAACTTTATTCCGAGTTTTATAGCGTCCTGATATCATAACTGGGAGAGAATGAGCCTAACTGGCATATTTCTCATGACTATTAAAGTGAAATATGCCCACTTTCAGACTATGAAAGAGGCCAGAGAAGACTCAAGCTAATACCAAAGTAATTGTGATGTAGTAAGATAGACATTTCAGCTAAGGTGGTCATAGGAACATCCTGTATGTCTGAGAGATTGATGGAAAGCGATACACAGGAAAGACCAGAGTATTTAGGTATAACTTAAACATATCAACATCTCCATAGGACCCAGAAAAAGCCTGATTTCATTCTAAGGATACTAATGTGTTGATGTGTAAATGAATCAGAAACACTAAGAACCCATTCCGCCTCTGGGTCAAATGCCAAATAGCCCCTAGTGCCCTGAAACCTGAGCTTAAAACTCTTCTACCTTAAAAATCAAAATAATCTACATGCACCCTTTGAATCCTCACAATAAATGCCCCAATTTACACCTAAACTATCCTCCTTATTTAAAAACCTCAAGAGCTTCTAAACTGCATAATTGTTCATATTCATAGTTTACATTTACATTATAGAAAACTTACCATTTCTTCTTTTGAGGTAAAATTTTTACTTAGCTATGCAATAGAAAATGCCATTCAAAATATATCAACAAGGGGAAAAATCACAATGAGAAGGAGCTATATAATGAGAATAAAAGATAATATTTGTGCCAGAAAACTATTATAAAATTTAAAATGTAGTCATAATTCTAACAATTATTAAAATTGTTTAATTTACAACAAACTCAGATTATCTTTTAGTGACTTTCATCTCAGAAGAAAATTAGATGATATTTCAAACATACTAAGTCAATCTCAATCCAATTTCTAAAGAATTTTTATGGACTTTGACAGGATGTTTCTAAAATAATCAGAAAGGGAAAATGCATATGAATAACCAAACTTAAAGAAGAACAAAAATATGTCTAAAAACCTACCAGATGCCCAAAGATATCACTATCTATGATAATTACTTCTGACTAGTACTAGTATAGAAGTTGATCAACATAGAAATGGAATAGAAAGATAGTCCAGTTGCAGACAATTCCATATTTTTAAATGTATTTCTGAATTTATTAAAAAGTGCAAAAACCATGAGAGAACTTTTACATAAATAAAATATTTAACAAATTTATATAAAATATTTAAATTTTCTGAGAAAATTATCTATTTTTTAAAATTTTGTGTGTCAAACTTCAAACTACTAAAAATAATATGTCCATTTACTTGACATATTTGTTTTTTAAGTAAAATGAATATGTCAACATCTTATAAAAAGGAGTATAAATTGGTACAATTTTTATGGAAATTAATTTGGCAATAGATAGCAAGGTATTAAATTTATTTTTAATACACTATAATTTGACCCTGTAATTCTGCTTACTGGAAAATGTCCTAAGTGATGATCATAAATACAGACAATGTGTGCAAAGATGTTGTATTTGTAAAAAATTTACTAAAAATTTCAATTTAATTAGATTAAAGGGGACATATATATTTCTGCCCTTTCATATTTGGTGCTATCATTTGTTGACTGACACAGATTTTCAGAAGATACATTAGGACCCAAAGTATGAAGGCTTCAGGTTTTCACAAACTCTATGAACTAGTTATTCACCTGAGTTTACTTTGAAAATACAACTGCATGGCCTGGGGCTGTAACTCAGTGGTAGAGCACTTGTCTTGCAAGTGTGAGACACTGGGTTTGATCCTGAGCACCACATAAAAATAAATAAAAATAAAGATATTGTATCCATCTATTACTAAAAAAAATTTTAAAAAATAAAATATAAGCCGGGTGTAGTGGCGCACACCTGTAATCCCAGCACTTGGGAGGCTGAGACAGGAGGATCGCGAGTTCAAAGCCAGCCTCAGCAATGACGAGGCACTTAGCTCCTCTTAGCAACTCAGTGAGACCCTGTCTCTAAATAAAATACAAAAAAGGGATGGGGATATGGCCCAGTGGTCGAATGCCCCTGAGTTCAATCCCCGGTACTACAAAAAACATAATAATAAAATAAAATATAACTGTAAAAATTCTTTAAGATCTATGTATGAAACAAGCCACCAAATTTTACTTTACATAGGTGGCAGCACACTTTTGCTAAAGGAGCAAAATATGGAGCTATACAGTCTCTAAGGCAAATATTGTAGCACAAAAGGAACTGTAGTCAATGTGTAAAGAGATATGTGTGTGTGGCTGTCTTACAAAAGGACTTTTATTTATAAAGTGGCCTGTGATAGACTCATCCCTTCTCTATTTAATCATCATGTAACCCATGTAAAATGCATTTTCTTTTTTTTTTCCTGAAGATGATCTAGTCTTCCTCACAAGCCTCCATTTATAATCAATCTATTCTAAGATGTATACTATGATAGTCATTCTTTAATTATTTTAGATGGTGTTTTGTATTGGGGCAAAAAAAAATGTTCAGTCTTTCTTGTGCTTTTTCTTAATTCTGCTCTACTCAAAGATGCATTTGTGAAAGTGGTTACATGACCTCTTGTCTCTATGTTGGAAGTTCTCAGACCAAGATGCTTCCAGATTCACTTTGGGCTTGATTTTGGAAGCATCTATGGGCACACATTTGGATTGACCTCGTTGGCTCTGGTTATCTTTTGTTGCATTACAAGCCACCCCAAAATTGAAAAGAATTAAAACTAAAATTGATGTATTTTATAGTTCTAGGGGGTATTGAATTCATCTGGGTTTAGTTTCAGATCTCTCAGGGCTATAAGTTCAGTATTTGAATTATGTCAAGACTCGATCTGAAGACATCTAAAGATTACTCACTCAGATGCTGACAGCTGATGCTATCCCTGGATGGGAGCTCATTTTAGGTTGTCACAGGGAGAGGCCATGTGGCTCCTTCAAATATATAGGACTTCTCATAACATGGTGGCTGGTGTCCCAAGACACCTATATAGAAGTCCCAGGGCTTCTAATAACTTAGCCCTAGGAATTTCAGAACATCACTTTCCACATTCTATTGGCCAAGTAAATTCCAAAGGGAAACCCAGGTAAATCCCAAAGGGCAGCCCAGATTCACATTCAAGTGGAATAGAGGCATAGACTGTGCCTGATCATATTATTCTATTTCCAACTATATTTAAGGTCACCTTGACCCTGCCACGCAGTATCTAGCAATATCTAGGCTAACAATGAATTAAGGGAAGTTTATGAAATCAAACTAGAATCCTCTCTTTTTTCATCTGTCAATTATGCAGGATTCCTTAATGTATGTAAAGGACCAAATGATGAAGAGTTGACTCCTGAGCCCTAAAATGATTTTTTCTTCAATCACTTGGACACAAATTTATCTCTCTTGGTTAAAGGAATATTGAGAGACCCATCTGATCAACTACTTCCCCCATTACCTTCCTTCTTTCTCATCCCACAGACTTCCAGGACCAGACAGGTATATTTCTCTTCTTTATTTCACATTTTTCTATTTCCCGAATCCAGCCTGTGGTTGAGCTGTGGTAGGGGGTGAGTGCCTGTCTCTGAACTAAGGGAGAGAATATATGGTCTCAGTTAGTCAAGCTTATTTCACAATACAGCTAAAGAATCTGCAGCAGTTTTTCTTTACATTAAACATTATTTTCAAGGCAATTATCTTGCTTAAAACATCTTTATTATCTTCATCTGGGAATATGTGTGCCTTTTGACTTAGATTTTGAGGTGGAAGACTGAGACTGAATTAAATGAGGAAATTTTAATAAATAAATAAGTGGATATAAGTAAATATCCCCAAACAGAGGAATGATTAAATATTTAGGGGCTTTTAAATGTTGGCTTATAAAGAAGAAAATAGTTAGTCATTCAACATTGAGCTTAATAGTTGATATTTTGACATGGAGTAACAAAGATTTTTTTTTTTTTTTTTTTTTTTTTTTTTGGTACCGGGGATTGAACTCTGGGGCACTCGACCACTGAGCCACATCCCCAGCCCTTCTTTGTATTTTATTAGAGACAGGGTCTCACTGAGTTGCTAAGTGCCTCACCATTGTTGAGGCTGGCTTTGAACTCGTGATCCTCCTGCCTCAGCCTCCCAAAGTGCTGGGATTACAGGCGTGCGCCACCACGCCCGGCTAACAATGATTTTTTATAGATGATAGCTACTGTTTCTAATTGTGCCTTCTTCATTTATTCACATTTCTAACTTTGCATTCTTAATTAGAGATGATTCCTGGGGGCCCAGTCTTTGTTCTTTTCCAGTGTCTGTCTCAGTAAACTCACTTGGTTCCATGACATCAACTATCATATCTATGAAGAAGTTTTTATGACTCAGTCTGTAGTCTGACTGCTCTTCTGTGCTTCAAACTTTGTAACTATGTAACTGAAATTCCCTTTGAAAAATCCCATCTCTCTGGCCAACTTATGCCAAACTAAAGCTATCATCTTTCCATCAAGACTGACACCTCTTTGTTTTTTTTTTCCCATTTCTCTTGATAATAATCTATTTTTCCCATTTCCCAGGATGTATGGTCAGTAATAGTTTTTGACTCATCCTCTCTTGCTCTTGTCTTCAATTTCTGTACCCGTATCACAGAACACTGTCTCCTACCCAAAGCCACTCCCCTGATCTATTCTTGACAAAAGAAAAAAAAAATTGCAATAGCAAAAGTCAGTCTGTCATGATCATTGACAGGTTTAAATCATGATAATTGTAAATTAAGAACAGCAACTTCTCTTTCCTTAGCCACGACTGGTTAGGATTGGGCATACCATTCAATTCTTGCTGCTTAGATATTACGGTGTGAAAATAGGATGATTGCAGCCATCATGGCCATCTCCAGACTGGAAGGGGTGAAGGCTGAGGATGAAAGGTGACTTGCTGAAGATAATGGGGAAATATGGAAATAACTTGAGCCCTGGATGAGCTATTAAAGTAACCAAACTTCTACATCATTTTGATTTTGTTTGGTTACTTCACAGAAAATCCCATTGTTGTAGTACATAATTAATAGTCTTAAATTAGGTTAAACCTTGTGTCTACAACTTTAAAGTTATGTAGTATCAGGGAAAACTACTTAGTTCCTATATATTTCTTCACTATTAATTAGGAATCATATTACTCAAACATTTAGTTGTGCTAAATAAAGCAGAATAATATGACTTTGAAAGGCTAAAGTACCATATCTACATAAGATTAGTATTTTATCTCCTGAGTTTGAGGAAGGATTGAGCCAGTTCTTGACACCACTCTGCTCTCTTTGGGGCTATGTTCAATCATACTTTAGGCCAAAGGTCTGAATGCTACTTCTACCTACACTTTCTCTTGTCTCTAATGCACCTAGATTATTTATGAGGATTTCCTCTTTTGAGAGACGTAGTTTGCTAAGAAAGTTGATCTTAAACGTTCTCTCACCACCACAAAAATAATAAAGAAAAATAAGGTAACATCGTGAGTTGATGGATATGCTAACTAGCTTGATTGGGTACAAGTTAAAAATATACAACCTTTAATTGTCAAGTGTATCTCAAAAATTTGTGAAAAAGAATGAACAGAGAATGAGTCAATTGCTAGACTTGATTTAACTGGTAAATATTGTACTGTGTGTCTTATAAATAAAGACTAAGCAGGCTTTTCAATTTCCTTTGGGATACTTAGGAACATTACTGCTCACATTGTATTCATTGAGGGAAACCTAAACTACAAACAGAATAGACACATAAAAATTGCTATATAGCTTTTATTTAATAGTGAATTTTAAGAGTAGGTCACTAAAAAGCATATAAAGCCCGATGCTAAATAATGATTTCATTCATTTTTAAGTAAATCAAACTGCAATTAAAATAATATCTGTCAATAAGAACTGTGCCAAATTTTTTATCAAAAGTTTTTTTATATGAGAACAAAAATATAGCTGGAGAAAAACTTATGGCCTTATATGTTTTTTATCTTTAAAGCTTATAAAATCTTTAGGTAAGGTAATTTGAAAAAGTAATACAATAAATCTTATGAGTCTAGGAGAAGTGAGCTTCAGACAGTCATAACTATGATTAATACAATTAGAGGAAGAGATTGTAGTATACTGATTTACTCAATAACTAAAATTTTAAAGACAGCCCCACAAAGCATCATCAATTAAAAATGAGAGTGAATATACTGTTGCTAGCATTATAAATGACAAGGAGGCTATAACCATAGCTACAGAGAGAACATATATATTTTTCCAAATTAAAAACACTAGAATAGGAGTGAATTGCACTTGTTTCTGATGCAGAAAATTGCAATAGACTGTAACTCTCACCCCAAGCACCAAAACAAACCTGAGAAGCTATAATAGCATAAGTTTTGAAAACCCATCAGAGGGCTGAGGAAACAAAGAAACTAAATAACAAAAACTTAAGAGCTTGCCATAAAAGAAGAAGAGACTGCTGCACTTGGCAATGCAGGAGGAGGGATCTCATAGGAAGAGGTAAACCAGTGGAACATTTGACCTTGTGTGAGCTGACATGGCACGACAGTGGAGAATCTCCAAAAGCCCACCAAGTGGACTCCATCACCTCGCCAGTTCATTCCCAGATGGCTTCATAGAGCACGTGGAATATATACCAGAAGTCACAGGCAGTTAGAGAAGTAGTACTGAGAAAGGCACCCCTTCCCCAGAGCAATAAGGGCATGGGCATTCCAAGGGAGCTGAGAGATATCAAGAGCACATCCAGCTTCCAGGCTGAAGGTGAGTCAGAAAGACTGAGGACATCCTAGCCTAGCACTCCAGATTTTGAGCAAAGGAAATCTAGGGACAAACCTGGGAGGGAAAGTGAATCTCTAGTGCAACAGGCAGGATGGAGCCTCCTGCGTGGTGGTTTCATGAGCTTAAATATAAATAAAATTCCAAAAGCAGTGCAGTTATTTTATGCACCTCATAGTATGGGCATTCTTCCTCAATGTAAAACAATGCTTTTAGGAAGAGGACTTTGGGGGTAGTGTATTATGTAGAATGAAGGGAAAGAGCATATGTGTTTACCCCAAAATACTGTGCTCTGGCACCTTAAAATCAAATGCATTTTTCCTCAAATATTTAAATATAAGGATATTATTATTTATGAAAGCAACATTTGGAAAATGTCTGAATACAAAACTATATGTGATTGGTTGAATAAATCATGGCACATATTTTGTATCACAGTATATAGTCACCACACTTGCTATTATGGATGTATATTTAGCTATACAAAGATTCTGCTATATGAAACATATTCTGTTCATATGATCCAGTAATCATGATGCCTGGTATTTACCCAAAAGAGTTGAAAACACTTGCCTACACAAAAACCTGCACATGGTTGATTATAGCAGCTTTATTCAAATTGCCAAAACCTGAGCAACTAAGATGTCCTTCAGGAGATAATGGAGAGATAAACCGATAAACCGTGGTACATCCAGACAATGGTATATTATTCAGCATTAAAAACAAACAAAAAAAAACAGAACTGGTTACCCCGTGAAAAGAAGTGGCAGATACTTAAATGCATCTTACTTAATAAAAGGAGCCAATATAAAAAGACTTCATACTATATGATTCTGATCAAACCAAGTTCTGGGAAGGCAAAACTATACAGAAACTAAAAAGACCTCTGGTTTTCAGAGGTCTGATTAAGAAAGGGATTATTAAGAGGCAGAGCACAATGGGCTTTTAGGACAATGAAGCTACTCTGTCCAGTCCTATAATGATGGATTCATGTCATTATATATTTGTCCAAACCCACAGAATGTATACCACCAGGAGTGAGCCATAATGAGAATATAGAGTTTGCATGATTTTGATGTGTCTGTGTGAATGATATAAGTAAATAATCTATTATAAATAGTGTTAAGGATCTTAAAAATGCAAAAACAATAACTAACAAAAATTTAGAAAGCCTAGAACTCTGACAGTGATTCTTGCATTGCTTCTTTTCTACTGTTTGTTTCTTCAATAAGTTTGTATTTCTTGCTAATTATAAGCAACTTATTTTCTAATAACAAAACATGATAATTAAGATGAAGATATCAAGGAAAAATGGCTGATATTATAACATAAATTAATAAAGTTGTAAAATTCAGTATTATCCAATATAACAATATTGTACATAATGTTAGCAATTTGAAGAACAAAATTATTGTCCTAATGATACTGGTGGCTGAAAAGCCACTTAATACACTTGGGACAAGTGGCTAATTATTTGATTAAAAATATACAAAAATAAATCATTCTGCCTCAGATTATTCATCAAAATAAATTATAGTTTCTCAAAAACTTAAAACCATAAAGAGCAAATAAAGACAAGAATAAAAATTGTATAGTTTTGAGAGTAGGGAAAGTTTTTCTAAGCCTCAAACCAAATGTTGATACCATAATGTTTTATTTTTACAATCCAAACATAAACAGTTAAGTCTTTAAAAATATTAAATATTTAACATAAATATGTATATAAAATATTTATATTTTTATTATTTTTATTGTATATATATATAAAATCACAAAAATATAAATTATCATTAAACATGGAAATATTCGACTTTTCTGACTGAAACTATAGTGAATTATACTGGGATTTTCAAATTCCAAAAGATGGAAAAAAAAGATAATCATTTCTGTTGAGGGTTTAGGGAAATTGATCATCTCAGTCTCTGATGGGGCAATGCAAATTTGGAAAATCTTTCTGGAGAGTGAATTAGGATAGCATAAGTCAAAATCCTTAAAAATATGCATATCCTTTGATCCAGTCATTCCACTGCTAAGAACTGATTTTTCCTAGAGGTGTGTTTGTGAAGATAAAAATTCATACAGCTTTGTTTATCACAGCAATTTTTAAGAAAACAAACCATTTACCAAAACAGAATTGAATAAACACCTTTTGATATATCCCTACTAAGCAATCATATGAAACTATTAAAACTTATTTGTTGTAAAAACTTTGTTATCCAAAGACATGTGACAAACAGATACTAAGCAAACAGAAAGCATAACAATTGTTTAGCATACTCCAGAGTACAAGTGCCAGGCTTGGTTCTCAATTCTGCCTTTTTTTTGCCTGTGTGTTTTCTGGCAAGTTATTCAATTTTTCTGATTCTCAGTTTAGTCATCTGAAACAGAGGCAATAGTAACTATTTGATGAAATTGTTATTTTTGTTAAGTATAAAGGAATCATACCTGATATGTATTAAGTGCTAAAAATTGCTGTTATCAATAAGTATTGTGAATTTGCTCTAGAACATGACTCTTATCATAATTATGTTCAATATTGTGGACATAGAGTGGCTTCTGAATGTGTAGAGATCAAATATGAGCACTTCTGCATTGTAGTAAACCCTTTCTACTGCAAAGAATAAACAGAAATTTCCTTGTGTACAGACACATTCAGATGTCTGCTGGCACACTGTGGTACTTTTGGGCACTCCTGCTAGACATGGGTCCTCCATTGCCCTCTTAGCCTTCTTGGATCTGTGCCCCAGACCTATTCTTATCGCCAGAATAGCATGCACTTCCTCTATTTGTTCAGGCTACTAGAAGCCTCCAGCATTTAAGTTATGGTTCTGATATAATCTTTTGCTATATCCTCCTCTAATCATGGAAATCACACACACACATACACACGCAAAAAAAAAAAACACACACAAAAACATATATATATATATATGTAATTATATATATTAATTATATGTAATATATATGTAATTACATACATATATGTAATTAATGTCATATATGTACATATATATGAGACATTAATTCCTGGAGCATATTCTTATCTGGCCCTTAGTACCTACTTTCTTATTCATATAACCATTGGTTTGCCTAAAAATTGTCTCCAAGAATGGACTCAATTCCCTTTCTCTATGAATCCTCTTAGTATCTAGTATAAAGGCTATATAAACAAACTTAGCCATGCATTTTCAAAATAAATTTAAAGCACACCAGTATTTATATGTACATTCAGACCTATGACATCCATGGTCCAATCTGTAGGAATATTAGTTTTTCAGGAGGCAATCTCAGAAGGCTTCCAGACTGATTTTGACAGAGATCAAGAGCCCAGACTCATACAATAGCAGGACTCAATTGGGAAATTTGTGAAATAAGAAGCCTTCCTGAGATTTATGTCACGCTGTTCCTGTCTCTACAGAATCCACAGATTTCTTCAGATATTGCAGAACTGTGCTCACTCTCATATAAAAACTAAGACGGAGAACATTTCAGAAAGAGACATGTGCATTGTGCATTAGTTCCTGAGTTGTCTGAAGGTTTAGTAAGTCAGAGAATGGTCTCAGTTTAATCAGAACAGGTTTTCTCATCATCCCCTCAAATAATTTCATGTACTTGGGTGGTTATAGGGACTCCAAGGACTTCGAAGTCTAGCTAAACCTGATCAACTCTCCAAAAAGAGTCCTTACATACCTCTCAGACTAACTGCAAATAACTTTCCATTTATCTGAACCAGGTGAACAATATGAAATCACATTATGTTCATGCAGGAAGCAATGGAAAGGCAACTCTTTAGCTTTGAATTCAGAAGTTGGTCAAAAGTCTAATATTTTCAAAAGCTATATCATTTTGAGAAAGTGAAGAAAATTGCATTTTTCTATCATTCAAAGGAATCTAACAGTATCTTTTATTGTATTTTTAAGGTACCTGGGCTGCTGCTATGATGTTGAAGGAACAAATCAAGGACACAAGGTTGAGAGATTCAGTGTGGGGGATTTCAAACAGAAGAGCTAACTATCTTACTACTTTCTTTCTTTTTTTTTCAAGTCAGGATTAAAGTAATAGGAGAAATATATAGATGAATAAATACAATTGAAAAACGGAAGAAGGTAGTATAAAGCAGTATTCCACATTGGTGGTGGATATGGATCTAGTAGTCCTTCTCTCCATTTATTAACTCATTTTTAAAAAATGATTTTATGGATAAACCATGGGACAGGCTCTGTTTTAGGTGCTTAGAGAGCAGCATTAAAAAGACAGATGTGGTCCCTGAATTCAGAAAGCTTAAAATCCAGCTAAAGGAGAGTATACATCAGGAACTAACAAGGAAGCCCTAGATGTCACTAGAATGAGAATGACCCTAGAGAAAAGGCAAAGTTGTCATTTTAAGACACTTTCACTTTTCTACTCAGGTATTTGCTTTTATCTCCCATAGAAAACTGTGAGGTCATCAAGGGCAGGTCCTATATATTTCAGTACAAACTTAACACCTGGCACAGTTTACTGCTTGATAAGCTGCAAACATCTGTACCCATATAAAGAATTATAATATTGTTATATTTTCTGTAGTAGATATGCAATGAACATTTTAATGCAAGATCATATTGTTATACATCCTTTTTAAATTCATATAATTAGCTCTACTTTCTACCACTTACATATTCCAGAATTATCTGAGCTCAAGCTGCCATACCACTGAGTCATCAGTTCCAGGGTCCCTTCAGTCTTTCCCTGCCTGGCCCCATGTGATTCCTTCTTGTTCCTCTAGTACTTCTGTAACTTCACAACTTAAATATCTCGTTGCCCTTCTAATTGTTTGACTACTTTTCTGTGTCACATTTGATGACCCTGTTCAGTTGAATCCATTTTAATGCAATTCAATGCAGTTTAATTAATATTTGAGAATTACTATGTACTGGATACAATTATCACCTCCATTTGGAATACTCTAAAATTCTGCCCTCAGCTATCTGATGGGTTTAATCCAAATTGTTTATTATGCATCATCTCCTGGGTGACCTATAATCTTCTCACTTTCATCATTTCTAAAATTAAATTTATCATTTTGCTTTGAAGATAAAAACCTACCTACTTCTTACTTAGGTTAATGTGATGTTAATGTAATGGATATGTTATTTAAGCCAACAATATCTACATCAATTCATTATATTTAACTGTTTCCTCAAAAATTCTCTTAAACCAAAGTTAGTTTTATTTCACATATAACTTACCTCCAATCACAAAGTGCTTTTAACTTGCCATATCATTCCTACAATCTCTTCCACCCCAAGTTATACAGTATGTATTGCAAGATTAAAAATATAAGATAGCTAAATGACACTCAATTCCTACAGAAATATGTGTGGATAACCATGTTTGGGGGACAATAGGTACAATATCTTCACTATCATTATTTCATTTGCACCATAGCTATACATATGTTCTAGACTCCAGAAAGAACTCCTTCTTGCTCTTGCTCTTATGAGATTTCTTGCTTCCAACTTTTTCTTCAGTTATTCTCACCCTTTGATATGCCTGTGCATCTTTAGGGTAAACGTTAATATTCTTTTTATCTCCCCCTCCTTTTTTTTTTTTTTTTTTAGTATTTGGATTTGCACCCAGAGGCACTAAGATACATCTCCAGTCCTATTTCCATATTTATTTTTGAGTTAGTGTTTCACTAACTTGCTGAAGCTGGCCTTGAACTTGTGATCCTCTTGTCTCAGTCTCCTAAGTCACTGGGTTTACCAGGCATGCACCACCACCTTTTAAGGTGTTCTCTTCACCTTTTAATTCTTAGTTTAAGTTATACCTTAATGATTATACACTGTGAAATTTATTTTGAAAATTAAATTTCAAAAGAAAAACAGAAAGGCATGGTCTTTAGAACCATAAAGACTTGCATTAAATCCTGGATCCATCACTTTGTATGCTATTTGATCACAGATAAATTACTTGAAATTGTGATACTGCTATAAAGGAAAATATTCTACATCTTCAAAATGAATACAATACCTATATTATACTTTGGAGTTAAGAAGGTGTCTCTATAAGCTTATTTTACTGAAATAACTAAAAATGCACATTAAATCCTGCGTTTCAACTGTCCTGGAATTTAGGAGATTATTGCACCTCTGATGAAATTCTACTATTCAAAATATACTTAATCTGGAAATAGTTTGTAAAGACAGAAAAAATGTATGTTTCCATTCTTTTTCATGACAATAAATTGACAAACAAATCAAACTCCATGATTTCATCCCCATAAACCCTGTACTACATATGTGAGAGATAATTTCTGAAATATCCAGAGCTACTCCATCCCTAAAAACCCCTTCATCCCCACCTCTAACTTGAACACCATCTCATACACTTGTTCTGGAACTAGAATTTCAAGTAAAAATCCTGGCTGATCTCTGAGATGGGTAGGCTGTGGCCTTTCGGTGAACTGTGGCAGAGATGCTCTCTGTTGGCATTAGATTCCGACATGCTAATTCTGGCAAGAGATTAAATACATATTCCTAGATCCATGTTTTACATTTTAAAAAGATTTAAAAGCTATCCAAAACAAAATAAAACAAAAAGGCAGAAACAAAAACACATAAAGCAAAGATAAAATTAGGAGAGCTGAAGACACCCAGACTGCCTAGCTTATCCAAAAGTCATTTTATTTTCCTACAGGTCGCTACTGAGCATTCATTTGTCATCAAAAACTTTAGATTTGCTGGGTGGGTGTGGTTGCACATGACTATGACCCTAGTGACTCAGGATGCTGAAGCAGGAGGATCTTGAGTTTGAGGATCATAGTGAGACCCAGTCTCAAAAGAGAAAATAATCATAAAAGGGCTTGGGAGATATCTCAGTGGTAAAGCACATTTGAGTTCAACCCCCTGTATAAAAAAAAAAAAATTAAAATATTAAAAGAATTTAAAAACTTTAGATTTTTCTCAAATGTAATATAAAGGAATTCTAATTATATTTGTTAATTTTCAATGCTTTTATTCTTCTCTCTTTCTTTAAGAATTTCCCAAAAAGTTTGTTTTGGACAATTATTTCTAATGTGTATATAAAAATATCATTTCTTAATGATCTGAAATTTCAATGGAATCCGAGTGCAAAGAGAAATAAAAATTGACTTCAGTTTACAACCTTGATCCAACTCCTCCATCATATGTTAATTTTGTACACAGGAAAACAATAAATGTTACTTTTAAAATATTGAATGATTATAAATCAGTTTAAAAAGTAGTTTTTACATGTGTGAAAAAGAACAACCAAGTGGAACCTTTTGTTTCCCAGTGATGATCAATATAAAGAGAGATTTCTGTACCATGAAAAAGAAATATTGCTGTAGACAATACTTTTTCAAACTTAAATTGTAAATTCTCTAATTCTCCATAGTTTATTATTTTACTATATCCTGTTATAAAGAGAGAACTGTGATTTTTTTTTTTTTTTTACAAGATTCACAATAAACCGGGCGCGGTGGCGCATGCCTGTAATCCCAGCACTTTGGGAGGCTGAGGCAGGAGGATCGCGAGTTCAAAGCCAGCCTCAGCAATGGTGAGGCACTTAGCAACTCAGTGAGACCCTGACTCTAGATAAAATACAAAAAAGGGCTGGGGATGTGACCCAGTGGTCGAGTGCCCTTGAGTTCAATCCCCGGTACCACAAAAAAAAAAAAAAAAAAAAATTCACAATAACAACATAATTACATATGGTTTCTTCCGTGGGTATTAGGGTCACTCTTTAATTTAAGTATCAAATATTTATCATGACATAATTGAGAAGACAGTAAGTACCAAAACATGAGTTCTAGCCCAGTATTTCAAATTAATTCCACATTTTTGGAAGGACTTACTGCTAATATTATTTTTGAAAACTTTCCCAAATGAGATTAAAGTATAAGTGATATTAAAGCATGTAATGTGTACTGTATTTAAATATATCATATTTTAGATAATATTATATCCTCTGCATCTCAATAATGAAAATTGAAATGAATATTATAGGCCAGTCCCAGATCATGAAGATAGTTCTGTTAATCAGCTTTGCATTGCTATGACCAACATGCCCAAGAAGAACAACAATGCAGAGGATGAAAAGTTTATTTTGGCTCACAGTTTCAGAGCTTCAGTCCACGGTTGGCTGACTCCATAACTCTGAGCCTGAGAAGTGGCAAAAGGACATGGTAAAGGAAAGCTGCTCAGCTCATGGAAGTCAGCAATCAGAGAGAACTTGAGTCCCAGGAGCCGGGCATAAGGCAATCCTCACAGGGCACATCCCTCAGTGATCTACTTCCTCCAGGGATAGCTTTCCTGTGTACAGTCACCACCCATGAATCCATTCAAACGGATTAATCCACTGATTAGGTCACAATTCCCATAATCTAGTCATTTAACCTCTGAACATTCCTTTATTTTCTCACACTTGAGCTCTGGTGGACACCTCACATCCAAACCATCATAATATTTGTATTATATAGCGTGTAATACATCACGCTGACCTGAGACTGACCTCAAGTATATATCACAGTTTATTGTGGTTACCTATTTACACATATATGCATACATATACACACATCTATTTCTTGTTCATGTTTCATTGCATTAACTGAAGCAAAAGATGCCCAACATTGTCTGCTTGTATTATACTTCATTCTTACTTCCTGTTCTCTGCTCTGTACTGAAAAAGCTGAAAATCGTTTTATTTATTTCCTTCATCAGTTGGTTTCTGATTAGGGCCCTGCAGCCAAAGTAACAGAAAAAGAATGAAAAAATTGGGGGTCAGATATCATCTGTAGTTTGGAGGGAACAATTAGTTTTACTTTCTCACTTTTACTGTTCTAGTCCTGAGAAGAGGCAGTTAGGAACTCCCTCTTCTTTCTGATCTCTGGATAGCACCACCATTCACTAGGATTCCCTATCACCCTTCCTGACAATTAGTAAATATTTTTAAATTCCTTTCTATATGAATTTCTTGGAATGATTTTATATTCGTGATCAGATCTATGACTGATGCATGGAATAAATGTTGAGAGGGGAAACGAACTTGGATCAAGTTGTGAAGCTGTTCGTAGTGAAGTATGGATTCATATTTTTTTCATCAGTGTCCATTCCACATCGTCTACAGGACGATGACTGCTTTGCTATAAATGTCTGTCCAAGGGACCATATGAGGTAAGAGTTAGATGGCTCATCCATAGGTTTACCACCTAATTTCACCTCTTCTGACTGATTATGGGGACCCACCATCTTTCAAAGAATGCCTTTTGTCACTACCTGGATGCTGCTTTACTTCTGCACCCATAACTGATGTGGCCTATACATGGCTTTCGTAGCTCCACAAAGCTTGAAGGATGTGGACAAAAGTGATGTGCCCTTTGAGGTAGTATCTTTGCTAAAAGCAGGATTGGTTTCAGATGAGATGTCATATTTTTCATGTGCAGCATTGCCTGCCTGATCTACTTTGTCACATTACTTCTCCCAGTATATGTCACATTATGTTAGGTCATGCCATCAGAGTTAACAATGAGACACACTCTTGCCAGAACTGCAGCACACAGCTTTCCACAGACCCAAAAAGCCCCTGGTTCTTACACAGCCTTGGGAGACACGTGAGCTGGATCTTGTAGCACTGAATACTGTAGCCGCCATATAAAATATATCATATTTTTTCAAGAGGGGGGGGGGGAAAGCAGTCAATAGACTTGAAGAAATCATGAGGTTACATTCCAGAGAAGACAACCCATCAATACTGAATTTTGAGCTCCAGTGCCTTGTCAAAGCAGCTTCTTTTTACATTCAACTCCTGACTCCTAGCAATGGAGTCATTTGGGATAAATTGTGCCTTGATGAATCAGCACCAGCCAAATTTGCAGGAGCATCTTTATAGATTTCAAAAAGATCTCACGTTTAAAAAGACCAAGTCTGGGCCTTGCCACTTTGATTCATATTTAGAACCAGAAGAAATTTCTCTTTCAGTTGCTTCTGGAAGACACATTCTCCAAATCAATGTCTGGAATTGCTAAATAAATTTCAAAGAATAGATTTTTTTTTTCCCTGACCTCATTTGAATGTCTAGACATTTGTGGATTATTGAATCTAAGCCATCTGAAACATCAAGTGGATGCTTCCCAAACCCAATTTAACCTGTAGATTAAGAATGAAATCAAGAATTGTAAAATCAGAGCTTCTGTGCCAGGCTTGTTAGGGGAGAACTAGAAGGTGCAAGAAAAAGAAATGATCCTGAAAAATCTTCCAACTAAATGGAGAAAGCAAGGGGGCACAGACCATCAGGGAATGCTAGCTGACAAACTTGTTACAGCTGATATTAGGACAAGAAGGATGCAAAGGCAAGAGGGGATTCAGAGAAAGCTAATGTAATTGGGAAAGGGCTAATCACACCTGTTCTCAGATAATACATATTTACATGGAAACATGTTTGCATTCACAGTGTACTTATCAATTTACCTTCATTTGAAATTCAAACTATTTGGGGGATGTTTTATTCTATTAGTATTTGTGATTAGATGGTATTTTAAAGGAAAATTATGTGATATAATGACCCTTAGGAGGAGGCTGTCTCAGCAGAGTTGAAGCTGGAGAAAAATCCCCCCCCCCCTATTCCCTGCAAGCAGCAGATTGCTGGAGGGACAGTCTGGTAGGAGGGGTCTTTTGAAGGGGTGAGGGTCCCAGCCTGTTGGAAACCTTCACAAAGTATTTCCTGTTTTTAACAAGTATCTCCCTTAGTCTTGAGAGAGAGAAAAAATGCTATTTCCCTTCCAGCCCATATTTAACCATCGTATTTGTGCATATGATTGCAGCTCTTCTGAAAGGACTCAGAATGAGCTGCCAGGCTGCCAGGGATTGAATCGAAAGCCCCCTAACAGTTAAAGTGTCCATTAGCTGCTCTACACTTAGCATCCGTCAGAGAGAAGAAGGGCTGGGAGCCCCGGGCGGATTTCTAACTAGCCTAATGAGGAGAGAGATTCTGGGAGCAGAAAAAGTTCATTTGCTGAATTTCCAGCAAGAAGTCACTTCAATATTGCTTCTAGGAAACACTGACAGGCTTTGTTGGTAAGAAATCATTATGCTGAGAAAGAAATGGGATATTGTTATATGAGGTTTTTAAAGAAAATTCATTTTGATAGATGTCTAACTGTGCATTCAATTAAATTTCCTTCTCTTTCTTAAAAAATAGATGTCAGGTAATTGTACTCAAGTTCTGTAAGCTGAAAGGTGTTATCCTTTTTTTTCCAGTTATTAAAATTTCTTTATCAATATGTGTCTTTCTTGTCTTTATTCTCTGACGATGGGGGGCCCTCAGTGAAAATACCTAGAGTTCTCCCCACCTTGACTGTGGATGTGTGTGTTCTTCTCAGAAGAATTAGTAAGGACTGCTGCTCTTTCAGTGAGAATTGACTTCCAGATTATGTTATGTAGGCTCTATGCACTCAAAGATTGTTCTTAAAAATCCTCATGTACGTCCACTTTCTAGACACAAAGTCCTTTTAGTTATGCAGTCACAAATCATCATTATTCACCAACGTTTCCCACTATTTAACTTTCAGTTCTCCCATTTGATGATGAAAACTTTTGATGCTTCTGAGCAACCAGCTATTGTTCAAAGAATTTACCACCTTCAAGTCACCCTCTCACACCCACCATATTAGTCAGTGTTAAATGACTCATATCTTAAAATGTGTTTTTTTTTTTTTTTTTTTTTTCGGATAGTAAGATCTTGCTGCTAAGACATCATCTAAACCATCCATTCTTTGGACCAATCTGCTTCTCCTCTAGCTTATCTAGTTTCCAGTAATGGTACTTTCTTTCACATTTCTAATCAATCAGAAACATATTTTTGGAGTGAAATGCATTCACCCTTCCATTTTCCCCTCCATTCATCAGAGCCACTCACTCTTCCAAGTCATATACACCCAGCCATGCAGAATTCTTTCTTCACAATATTGATCTCATTTGCTCTCTTTCCTCCCTGCCATTGGCATCTAATTAATTCAGACTCCTATTATATTTTGCCTTGGATATTTTAGTAGCCCATTATTTTGGTTCCTGTAATAACTACTTTTCCTCCATCAGATAATTCCATAGACAACAGCCAAATTCATTTTGTGAAGATAAACTTCAACCATATGACTGCCCTTCAATAAAATATCCCATGATTCTCCCACTGTCCACTGGATTTAATTATAACTTAGTATTTAAAGTCTTTCAAAATGTGGTAGATGTCTACATTCCAGGATTTGCTCCATGCTTTCCCACAAAGAAATATTAAGTGCCTACAAAATATAGCTGCATACTGTCTCTCTCATGGCTGATACCATTCTATCTTTGTGTTTCTATGGATTCTCTGTTGCAGCTAGGGAGTGTCCTCTTTCTCCACTATTTCCACCACTGAAATCTTAATCTGCTTTTAAATTTCTTTCCAAATTCCAATCATTCTGCGCAACCTCTCTTTATACACCAACCAAGCATGATTTCTCACTTCTCTGAGAAATAGTACTTATTGGCACTTTGTTGGCATGTGAAATAGAATAAAATGAAGAGTAATAGTAGACCTTAGTTTCCACACCAGTGAGATTTCCAAATTCTTTCTTTCAAATTTCACCCTTTGTGAACAAAAGGTCTTTTGAGTAATAGAGGACAGACAAAGCACCATTTCAGAATGTCTCAACTCATGGGAATGAGATTTCAAAAGGGCTTCAGAGCCTTAGTGAGCAACCCATGTCCATTATCAGATCAAGTTAACTCAGCCCAGCCATTTCCCAACTTTCAACATGGAGTCCTTTAGAAATGATGGGCAATTTAGACCTTCCATTTAGGAAAGCGATGACACTAGAGTTGAAAAGTTGAAAGCAGGTTGTTTCCAGAATAGAATTATCTTTAACTCATTTCCAATTTCCTTATCTCATGTAAAAATAATAGCTTGCCTACTGACCAATTTTTTTATTTTTTACCTGTTCAATCCTCCTTTAAAGATTTATAGGTAAGCAGAGAAAGAGGGTTGTGACTGACTCATCTCTATGTCCTATGTCTCCGGAAGAGATAAGGATAGGTATTTGATAAAAATTGACTGAATTTAAGTCTCCCATTTATATATCATATAAATTTATATTTATACTTATATAAATATAATATTTTATATTTATATTTATATATTTATAGACCACCATTTGTATATCTAACACCAAGTCTTAACTAACCTCTAATTTACAATGCATTACATCCATAATAAATATTGCAACACTCCCTTTTGTTTTATAATATTTGCAAAAATTTCAACATAACACTCATTTCTCAAGCTCAAGATGTGGAATTTATTCTTACACTGTTATTGTAGCATATGCCTCCAAGTACAGAGCCACATGCCTAGTACAAAACAGATGGACAAACTCAGGAAAGCTTATTTGATGTTTGAATATAGTTTATGTTACTCTTACATTTTTATATTTATTTTCAGATTAACAAACTGAACAGAAAAGCAGAACAATACTCAAGGAATTGTCTACATATAAGGATCACTTTGACAAACTGGATTGTTCCTTCTTATAAAAAGATCTGGGAAGATTAAAATTCTCTTCCACCCATAGGTTAAAGATCAAGGGAAATGTAATTTGAAGTTTGAAGATGTCTTGGAATTGAGCGTCTTTGGTGGCCATTACACTGAAAATGTTCACATGATAACAAATGAGTGTGTATCTTATTTTCTGAAAATATTTTGAAAAATGACCTTTTACTCAGGATTCTGCTGTAACCAGCACCCCCTTTTCTATTGGTTCTCCTAGTGGCCCTTCCAACAGGTAGGAAATGTGCCTGAAGTGAGGTGAATGGCATCAGTTGCTTCCTTCTTTCCTTTTTATTGGTGCTCTCTAAAGAACAGCTTCTCATCCACCAAGAAGCCCAACAAAAATTACCTGTCAGTTTTCCAAAAGCTACAGCCTGTTTCATTTAGTTGCTCTTCCAGATTTTATTTTTAACAAAGGAATTAAGTTGCAGAGAAAACTTTCCAAAACCACAAGCCTCTGGTTACACAGTCTCTGGTTTTTCAGAAGGAAATATATATATATATATATTTTTTTTTTTTCTCTTTTTTCTCTTTTTCCTAAAAAGCCATTCACTGGGGATGCAATGAGCTCCTTCATATGTTTGTAGTAAGATTGGCTGGTCTACCCTAATTCTTTCAAGACTTCCTCCACTATGTGATTTGTTTAACACCAAGAGAGACTGAGGGTTTTGGCTGATAGGTGACCACAAGCTTCACATCTCCAATAACACTCAGTATTTTAAAGTACAAAAATCACTGCTGCTTTTAATCTTTGAACTCAGCCCTGGCACTGGCTCACACTGGGGCTGAAGAAAAACTGTTCTTGGATGCATTTCCATGATGTCTGTAGCCTCTGTGTCTTGTTGATTCTTTGTTTCTGCTTTTTCCCTCCAACATGTTTCCTTGGTTTCAGGAAGAATTCTCTGATGTCAGGTGTTGCAAGCATAGAGAGATCCCAATTATTTGTCTTCAATGTACAGTCAAGAGAGTCCTGCCAACTCTCATTAAATCCTTCAGTCTTATCTTTCAGTCAATATATTGAGCATCCTCTGGATGCTATTCTTGTTATAGATTTTAATCATCTTGATTAGATGATTGCTTCTGTTACAAAGTAAACTATGAATTAGTATAATCACCCAGTAACAACAATAGGCTTACAAATGTGTATGATATTTCATACGTCCGGAGGTTCTCCAACATATATCAGCCATTTTTTTTCATCAAAACAACAGCTGGTACTGTTTTACCAGTAAGTGGACAAAGGATTGGAAGCATAATGAAACTTTCTCTAGTGTCTTGGCTAATAAGATTTAACATCTAAAGTGCTGGGGAGTGATATTGGCCAAATTATATTGTTATATTTTGTGCACGTATGAATATGTTAACACCAAATCCCATTATTATGTGCAACTATTATGCACCAATAAAAATGTGGGAAAAATGATTTAACATGCCAAGATTTTAGATGAAACTTTAGTATAGTCAATTAAAATGAAAAAGAGAAATAAAACAACATATGGTCAATGTAAAAATTACCATGATAGGATTAATAATGATATGCACCCATGTTTTGTGAAAGAGTCTTGAATTATTAGTGATGTTTAAGCTGATAGCTGTATAAGGAGGAAAGAAAAAGAAGGATCACATATAGGAAAAGGTAGACTTCAGAGATAAATAAAAACACTAAGACAAGTGTTTGTTTTGTTTCTTTTTTTAGTATCTGGTTATGGCTAAACTAGATCTAATATTATATTTGTTCTTCTGGCATTTTATAACTAGACGATATTCTGTATTCATTCCAGGATATATAGATTTTATTAGACTATTTTTATTGCTAGACACATTGACCAATTTTTTGATATTTTGATTAATTAACAAGAAAGTTGCTGAAGAGAATGGGAGATTCAGAGTCCCATTGTGAAAACATGATCACTGTCAAGTAGGGAAAGCATGTAATGTTGAGATCACGTGCTATGAAAAATATAAAATACGTCTCAGTGTTTCGGGAAAGGCTGGCTTCATCAGTCTGTGTCAGGGAATTAATTTTCAGTCGTACATCCCTGCTGATACATCTGAAACCTGAGAAAGTCCAATTTCCTTCCTTCATATGTGTCTAATAGAGTATAAATAGTTCAAGTGTCTGAGCAAAATCAGAGGCTGAACTGCCGACTCACTTCCTCGGTAACAAGGAGGACAGTGACTTCAACCTGCTGTTGACAAAGGGGCTTGCATCTTCCTCTCCCCAGGAAAGGTTTTCACACCTGGGTGAGGTGCAAATTGCAGTCAGAAGATAAGGGCCCAATGGAAATCAGATGGACTACTGGGCACAGGATTGCTTTCCGCCACCCTTTCACCTCTGCAGGCCATAGAAATGGCAAAACACACACTGGGTTGCTGGGTGAGGACCCTGCAGTTGTAGTTCCTGGTGGACTCATCTCCCTCCCTGTTCACTCCTGGCAGAGCCCTGGCTGGCAAACAGGTCCAAAGGTGGAAAACTTACATTTATGAGTTTAAAAGGAAATAGGAGAAAGGACATATACAATGTTTTGGCCACCCCAAATTTCTTCCCAGCTAACCACATGGGAAGTCAGCTTCACCTGAAGCATCTCTCATTCCAAGCCATGCAGATATAAAGTGGTTGTCTATTAATAATTCATAATTTGCTTTGTACGCATTCCTGAGAAGGAGCATAAACAACCATTATTTTAATGTATTCTCCACTTATAAAAATCATTGCACAAAGATGTGTCCATGTCATAACAGTGACTGTTCTTAGTATTCAAAAGTGATTCACAAAGGGTTAGCCCACCTGCACTAGTATTACTTAGGAACTTGTTGGAAAGGTTAGTTCTCAGCCCCCAATCCAGACCACCTAATCTAGAAAGTCTAGGGTAGGACCCAGGGACTTCCAGTGGATTCTGATGCACAATGAAGTTTGAGAAGCATTCTAAAGATGAACCTTGATGAGGTTGCTCTAATATTCTTTGTATTTCCAGAATATTTGCATTATTACAGTTTCTATGTTTGTGAAATTGAGGAGTTCTTTAGAAGTTGCCATCATGAAAAGAACTTCAAATAATAACACAACTACAAGAAAGGTCATTCTTAGGTAGTAATTAGCAGTCTTTCAAAAAAATGGCCAGGGAGTAAGTCCCAGGCTTGTCATTACACTGTAACTACGGACACATTACTTACCTTTCTCTAATTTCAATTTTTCTTATCTATAAAGTCCTCATAATTAAAGTGTTTCCAACATAGAACTGTTTTTAGGATTAAAATTGAAATGCATTTAAAGGAAAGACTAAAGCTTAGTGCTTCAGATATAGTTTGTGTTTAGTACAGATATACTTATGAGTGTTATTGTAGAGCTTTTTGCATTTATCTGTGAAACAGTAAGAAAACAAAACTGAGTTACAGAAATGCTGTACCCAAAGCATCTTAGGTTTAAAATGAAAAAAAAAAAAAAAAATGACCACATGTGTAGAAATTGAAATTGCTGTAGTTAGTATGTAAACTCAGACCTAGTTTATAAAATGGTATTTTGGTTGGAAAAAACCTCAGCAGAGATGTTTCTGTCAAAGGAAGTGGAGCCATACCCTTAACTCATTTATTCCATAAATTGGGATTACATATAGCCACTGGAGACCAGATTTCGATGAGGGACAATGAAGGTCCCATAAGGAAACTCTTTACCAGGAAATTCCAGAACACCAAATCTAGATTATTGGGCTAAACTGAGCAACAAAAGCAAGCACAGTATCCCACTTCTGCTAGAACTCATTCAGATTCCTCCAGCTGGCTATGTGTGGAGGTGTCTTCCTTGTCTTCCTAAGGCCATATCACCACTTTGGAGTACCAGAAACTTTGCTCTGATTCCCACCTGAGCCCAGCTGAAGCATACTGTTTGACTTACTTCTTGAAATCAGCACTAGCATGAAGTATGGCAGGGCGGGTGATGTCTGGAGGCAACAATGATGAAGACTGCAGATATCTGACCTACTTGGGTATCTCCCAGCATGAGTGGGCGTCCCTAACCTGCCTGGGATGAGCAGATGTGAGCATCAAGTCAATAACTACTATAATTTTCCCAGTTGAGGCAACTCTTTTGTGGAACCTCTGTCATAAGTAAAAATGAAAACATTTTCCTCTGTTTCTGGGAAATGTATAAGTGGGGGGGAAAAAAGTCAGAACTAAGAATCCATGGCAGAAGTGAGAATCCATGGCTTCAGCTAGCACAGTGACTATCAATCAGAGGGTATATTTTCATCTTGGGGGGAAGCAATCACCCTATAAATGTCTGGCATTCCTGTGGTGAAGTGGGTGGGACTTGGGAACAATTAATGCTAGTCTTAATAGTGATGGCTCTTTCTCCTCATTCCATGAGGACCTGAGACAATAAGGTGCTACAAGCAGCTGTGCCAAACCAGAGACTTGCACAAGGTGCCCATCATATGAAACACAGGAAAGAGTAATAGTGCCTGCTCTGTAGGAGCACAAGCTATATTCTATATCATTTATTTATTAATTCCTACAATGCTTGAAGCTAATATATTAATTATCTTTTATCTTACTTTGTTGCTTGTAGATGTCAAAAGAATAGAACATAGTTTTATTTCTTTTTCTTTTTTTCTTGCATGTAAATGGCAGAACCAAGATTTGAACTGGGGCCTGTCTCCTTCCACAGTTCATCTCTTTTAAGTCAGTAGGTCCCACTGATCCACACATGTCCACTGAAGAGGCCTGGGAGTAGGGAGAGGAAGTCTGAGTGATTCTAGAGCTGTTCCCACTTTTGAGGGAGCCATTGCCCTTCCTGCTCACTCCTTCCCTTTTTCACTTCTGGTTCTGAGCATAAAATTTAGAAGAAAGGAGAGTGTTGGTAAGAAAAGAAAGAATAAAAATGAAGTAGTTTGAAAGGCTCTGCAGTGATTTAATGATGTGCAAAGCATTCCTGCACACTCCCTAAATCCATTTGTAGCTCACTACATGCGTAATTATGCTCAAGTTAGAAAACTATATAGAGATGTTCCTAAAAACCTGGTTTTATCCATTGTTACTGAATCTTTCTTGCCTCTACAGACAGTTCTGAAAACCCCTTCAGGGATCGCTAAGTACAGGCTCTAGAGCAAGGAGGATAACACCATGCAACTAGAGATAAACTATGGTGGTCATACCCGTGATACCTGCCTCCCTACTACTCCTCCCACACATGCACCATAAGGGATGGCTTTTAAAAGCTTTAATCTACTCTGTGCATGTGATTCACAATGGCAAGGATCTCAGGTTGAATCAATCAAGGACCCGCAGGTCCTCATAGCCTAGGTGGGACAACAGCACAGAGCAAGGAACAACTGAGGGATGGTGCAGGTAGCTGAGTTGTACATATTAGCTGCATTGTAGAGTGGGGGAGACATGACTGGTGCTGGCCAAAGTGGTCAGGAAAAGCTTTGGGAGGGAGATGGGTTCAAGAGGATGTCCCTAGATAGCAGAAATGCAGCTCACTGAAGCAGTGATTGGGAAGCATTTGACAAGTTGGTCTCTGGCACTTCAGGAATATGTCAGTCTCCATTTGTATAAGGATAGGGTAGGTCTCCAACAAACCCCACACCAGGAGCTCAGCAATATGAGCAGCAAATCTTAGGTATATTGAATACTATGTAATGCCCATTAATGTTCTAGGCTTGTCCCATAGGCTTGCTCATTAAATCTATACTAAAATCATCAAAGGAAGGTACATCATTTTATAGCTGAGTAACCTGAGATTCAGGAAGATTTCATAACTTGCTCAAGGATAGCACATTAACCATACTGTCATATCCAAAGACACTTGAGTTTATTTAAAGTTGCATGAATACTGAAGACTATAGATACCAAACTAGCTCTGGGTTCCATCCTTCAATCTCTTTGCTGCAGGGGCTTCAAGATTTTCCTGAAGATTTTCTTGAACATGCAAAAGAACTGTGTGAGGTGGACAAGGGTGTGAATGTTGCCTGAAGCTGCTGAAAGTAATGTGCCACCTATGTTTTTAGAGCAAAATACATACCATGAGAAACTGAAAATGTATATCAGTTATGCTCAAAACCTTAAGCACAATTCAGGAAGACTTTAACAAGAGATTTGGGGATGATATTTTTAATTCCCATGGCTTTGTGCATTTCTTCTTGCCTACTTCCTGGGAAAGTTTACTCACCCTAAATCTCAATCTCAATCTCTCTCTCTCTCTCTCTCTCTCTCTCTCTCTCTCTCTCTCTCTCTCTCACACACACACACACACACACACACACACACACACACACACACTTGGGAATAGTAGTAAATAGTGGTGCTAAACAGTGAACACTGAAACATGACCCATTTCCGGAATGTATACAGGTCTCTCTCCTGTGCCTTAATAAAAGAGCAAGACAGAGATGCAAATTTATCAGCAGATTAAACCAAGTTCACATGATTTTTTCAATCACTTCAAGCTTATTGCTGTTGTTGGCCCTAATACAAAAGGGATGACTATCAATTTAACCACTCATTCAATATGTTCATGATTTTACTTTCATAGATCTCTCAATTTATTTGAAAATAAAGTATTTGAAGATATAAAATATTGAGAGTATTATTAAATTTAGGAAGTGACTTCTTTCTTTGCTAAGCACCTTGCTCATTTTGAACAGGCTGAGCAATTTATAAGAGAATGTTTGCCTTTTGACCTCCATGTATTATTCCACTCTATATGAATCACACAGGAGAAAAAAAATAACTGCATAAATCTGCTAATGCTATATCATATAGGTTGGGTCTATGAGCCAGTTAGTACTAGCTTGTAGAACTATAATAAGGAATATAATAAAATATTTAAGAGAGTAACATTTTTGGATAAAATGTCCAATAGTATAATTTTCTTTGTAGAAAATTTTCGAGAACTGGGATATACAAGGAAGTGAAAAATAGATCTTGTACTAAGGAATTTTGTGTCTTCAACAAGGTATATAACAACCTGAAATTTCAAACACCAAGTCTATTGTGAGTTTATTTAAAACTTCTTTCATTCTATCTTATATCTCTTTTGTATTCTACCTTGTGGTTCTCTCTGTTTTGCCAAACATATACCTTGAGACCAATGCCTTGTCTTATATTATTTTGTATCTTGAGTGACTTAATTACAGTAGGTGCTGAAAAGTACTTAGTAAAATGAAGCAATAATTGTTTCCTCATATGTGTGATTCTCTATAAGAGAGATTTATGACTATTTACTTCTTTGCATCTGAATGGGTCAAAAATTGGACAGATCTGATGCATCATTTTTTACTTAAACATAACATAAGCACATGTGCTTTTCTTTTGGATTTGCAAAGAATAAGTAAAGAATAAATCATACTTGCCTTTAGATTGATTTGTGTTTCAAATAGCAATCAATCAATTGACATTCCTTTTTTTTGAACCCACCATTATATAAGGACATCCTGTAAAACATAATCCCAGGCTCATATATCGGTCATATTGAGATAAGTAAGACCTAGTTTTCTGCTTCCTTCTGCTTAAATAACCTGGAATATATCAACAGATAATTAACATAGAAATTGTGGGTGATCAGTGTGAAAATAGCAGCCAGATACGTAAGAACTGCTGGGAAGAAGGAGTTCTGGGACTTGGCGTATCCCAGTGTCACTCCCTAATCTTAATAATTATATTCAAACTCAGTAAAAATGAATATTGGTAACTCCATTTCAAGAGGACTGATGAGCACATGCATGACTATTTGAAAATTCTTTTTCCTTTCCTTTCTTCCTATTTTAAAAACAAATTGTTAAGACAGCTGCGTAAAGTAGAATGGTCTATATTGGTCTGTTATAGATAATATTTGCTAATTAGAGCAATTAATTTTACAGTGTTAATGAATGCCATAGTAATTTTACTGAAGAATAAATGCAATCATAATATTTTTCAAATTTCAGAAGTATCCAGTTTTTGTTTTTATAGGTAATTGATTAAAAAGCTGTAAACACATATATGGCAAAATAAGTTTGACTGATAGGTTAGGTGTGCAGCAAACACTAACAAGGACATTAAAATGACACACAACCCCCTTCCATATGGATCATCTACTGTGGATCATGTCATTAAATCTCCAATAGTGACTGAAAGTGAGTAGATCCTTGCATCTCAGGATAATCATCTATTATTTGGGGCTACTAAAAACCTCGTTCACAAGACCCAAGGGAACATGGATTAATGGGATGAGCAAAACCGAACCAGGGATTCTCTGGTTCAAATTAAAATGCTGTTTTGTTGTTGTTCATCATTATGTGTGTTGAATATAGTGTCTTCACCTAAGGGATTATGTGAGGTTTGTAATATTTATAAAGAGAACAGCTACTCATCTCAGGGCCATTTCAAGAGTATGTATTATTTATTTCTTGATCTACCCCCTCCAATGTTCAATATCTTTTAAGAACTGTGATTAATAAAACATTCCAATTTGAACAGTGTGGGTTCTATTCACAAAACACAGTTATCCAGCCCTTCTCTATTCAGATAGCAACAGGGAGAGAGTACTTATCACCAAAAAAAAAAAAAAAAAAAAAAAAAAAAAAAAAAACATAATCAGCATCAGATATTTTGAATTAAAGGTTTGGGGGAGGAGGATCATTAAATTCTTTGCTTCGTCCCTAAGTGGGACTTCTCAATTAAGTATGAAGAGATTGAGAAACAGAGAGGATTTGTGCATTAAAAAGTGGCATGTCAAGCTTAGTTAAAGCTGTGCTAAAGGCTTTCATTCAAGATCTGTCAAGAAATCATTATCTTCTTTTTCCCTCTCTTCTCTCTGAGTTTTTTTTTTATAACTAAGTTTTAATGTATTATTAATAGAAGAAAAGGAATAAAGAACACTAGACAGTTATTGTGTACAGCAGCAGCAATTTTAGGTTTGGTTAGAAGCACTAGCAGTTATTTCATCCATCTTTAATAAACGTAGGTGCTGGAGAATAGGGTGGGTGATAATGCGAGCCGAGCAAGGCAGGTCAGAGCCGCTGTCACACCGTGGGAGGTTGTCTTCCGAGCAATTCACTTAGACATCATTTCATGAGATACACAGGACTGAATCCATAAAAAATATTTAGTTGCTGTGTTTCAGGCCTAAAAAGGCATTTTGCATTCATTTTAGGGAAGGAATGGAGACGAAGTAAGCAAGTTGATCAACTGGTGCCCTCCTCTGTGCCTTTCATTTCAGGAGAGAGAAAATGTCCCTGCCCACAGGGACATCGTCATCCAGTTGGAATGCAAAGGCAGTGTGAAAGTCAAGAGTCTTGTCACATTTCCATCAGAGATTAAAGGTCAAGCTTAAAAAAAATAGTCATGAATTCTCTCTTTGCTGACCTCAAAAGATGAGGTTAGGATATGAGCCCCCACCCCCACCCACTCTTAGTCAATCTCTGAAAAACTTAAATTCCTTTTATCTAACCAACCCCTAAAAACGTATAAATGATTTATTTTCCCTGAGTCCATCGGCAGCCAATTCCTTGGACTTCCCTCTGTTTACATGTTATTCTTTTCTGAATATTGAGCAAGAGACTCTCTGGAATTTTGTAGCCTTAAGTTTTACCTAAGAATGCTATTATAGTAAGTTTCAAAAAATACAAGTAAAGGTTGAATGTTTGCAAAAATAATATATTTAAAAATACTTTTTCATGAAAGATTGCATTTAGTATTCAGAAAGCATTAGATTCTATAAGCATATTATTATCATAACTATGTTGATATATGAAGACCTGAGTCCTTTGATTAAACTTTCATTGCAGGTCAATGGAGGAGGCAGGACTCAATTTCAACTCTTAACCCATCTACTCTGCTTTGATAATGGACACCTAGTTGTTTTAGTTAATTCCCTCAAATAATCAAATAGAAATTTATTCTAAAAATAAGCAATCCTAGTGGGGCATGATGGTGCATGTCTGTAAACCCAATAAATCGGGAGCCTAAGCCAAGAGGATCACAAATTCAAAGCCAGCCTCAGCAACTTACTGAACCCCTGTCTCAAAATAAAAATAAAAAAATAAAAAATGGGCTGGGATGTGTCTTAGTGGTTAAGCACCAGGGTTCAATCCCTGGTACAAAATTAAAATAAATAAATGAATTAATTAATTCATTAAGTAAGCAATCCTCATCCTCATGGTTTGGTAAAAATGGAACTAGTGACACAGACGTGTGCTTCATGTAAACATTTCCTGCCAGCTTAGTGCAGATGCTGTCTAGGTCACAGCATCTATGGGAGGGTTAAAAAGGAGAGTATACACGGAGATCAAAGCCATGTCACTCATTTTACCCAGTTTGTTAGATGATGATATCTCAGAGAAATGGCTTGGGGCAAAGCCATGGCTGACAAAAAAATCTAGTTTTTAATGGTCTTCCTTAAGCATCCATTTGGCAAAATGACTTTAATTTATAAATTCAACTTATTTCCAGCATTCAGAAAGCATCCCCTAGCCATGGTGAGTAAGAACATCAGCTTCTGCCCAAAGTGTATGTGACCCAGCTGTGCAGCTGGGGCTCTTGGTGCTGTCAGGAAGTGTCATGGAGTTGGTGCTGCTTTGGAGAGCTTCTGCCCTAAGACCAGGGCCCTCCAGCATAGCATGTGGGGGGTTGGGTGGGGGGTGGAATCCATGGCTCAGAGCTTGACCCCAAGACCCTCCAACACTTCCAGAGGTGATCTTGATCCCTATTACTGGATATCAGAGAGCTACAAGGCTTTTGTGGCACTAGACCCAGAGCAAAATAGGCATGGAAATGTCAATCACCCTTTCTCAAATTTTCATCAGCTTCTCAGGAGGACAATTCGTGCAAACAAAGAAGGGGCAATTATCCATCACTTCACTTCAGAAGTTCTTATTTATCCAGTCTTGACAGTTAAGCCTACACTTTTTTATGAACATGGAATCACTGTACTTGTATATGGAGTCTAATGTGCTATTTCAACCCATGTACCCATCGTGCACTGATCAGATGAGAGCTAGTGGCATTGCCATCTTTTGGTCATTTCTTTAGGTTTGGGTATCTGAGCTCCTCTCTTCTATGTCTTCATACAATACCTAAGGGCTTTTGTGAACTATAGTGATCCCGCTGTACTCTGGGATAGTGAAATCTATTGCTTCTGTAGAACCATGCTTTCCTACCACTCTCCAGCTCTTCACACTGACCATGGGAACGTGGCACAGAGGGCCAGGAGGACAGGCTGTGTGCACAGTCTGGGCAGCGGCAGAAGCCATGTCTGTGACTTTAGAGTCATGTAATCAAATTCGGAATAAAACAAACTCACATTCTAGATCTCTTATCTCATAAGCCACTGAAAAATGTGGCAGCAGGTGGAAGCCCAAGTTAGTATCCACAAACCAGCTTTAGGCCTAAGCCACCTCTCCCTTCAGACTACTCCTGTCAACAGACTCTTTCAAGGAGACAGTGTTTCTCCATCTTCTCTCCCAGGTTCTCAGGAATTGCCCCACCTAATCCCAGGCCTTGTTTCTGCATCCCCACCCTTTTCTTCTATCCAAACACTCTTACTTCTGAGCTCTAGGAAATGGTAAAGACATTTATTCACATACCACATACTGAACATCAGTGAATGGCATGCTAGTCATAAACTAATGTTTGTTTTGTCTCTTCACCCTCTGGACAGGGACAAATGATACCCCTGTTTTTTTTTTTTTTTGTTTGTTTTTTTTTTTTTTTTTTTTTTTTTTTGTGTACCGGTTATTGAACTCAGGGGCACTTGACCACTGGGCCACATCCCCAGCCCTTTTTTGTATTTTATTTAGAGACAGGGTATCACTGAGTTGCTAAGTGCCTCACCATTGCTGAGGCTGGCTTTGAACTCGCGATCCTCCTACCTCAGCCTCCCAAAGTGCTGGGATTACAGGCGTGCGCCACCGCGCCCGGCACCCCTGGTTTTTGAAAGTAGTTTTTCACAAGTGACTATGGAGTTAAAAGAATTAATTCACATCATAGCAAAATAAAGGAATTAGAAAGTTATTTCCAATTCTGAATGGCCACTTATTATAGCCAAAGGCCCTATACAGTGTGGACCCCACTATCCATGGGTTTTGCATCCACACATTCAACCAAACCTGATAAAAGATACAAAAAAAATCAATTGAGCTGGTACTGAACATACACAGTTTACTTATTATTCTCTAAACAATATAATATAACAAAAATTTACAAAGTATTTGCATTGTATGAGGTATTATAAGTAAATTATAGAGCATTTAAAGTATAGAGGAAGTTGTGTGTAGTTTACTTGCAAATTCGACACTAATCTACATAAGAGACTTAACTTATCTATGGGTTTTGGTGTCCGCAGGGTTAGGTTTTCTAGAGCTAGTACCTCATGGACACTGAGGAGCAAGGGAAATATATACCCCAACCTTTTTCTCCTCTTGGCTCTCCAAACCCCTGCTGGTTCCTAGTAATTAAATCCAAACAAGAGCAAGAGAGCTAGGGGACTTGGTCAAAAAACCAATGAAATATCCACTTCCTAAAGTTCAGCTCAGTATCAAGAAGAGTGAAGGGAGGCAATCATAAGATTCAACTCATGCATCCCCAGAGTACCAAGGTGATTCCAAGGCTGTTGGGGCTGAGCAGAATGAGTCCAGGGAGAAATAAAGGAGATGAATTCTAAGAACTGGGAAGGGGGCAGATCAGCCTTGGTACTTTTGAGAAATAACAAGACTGTTGGTTCACCCCTCATTCACATCTCCACTCAAATGTTATCTCTGAGTCCTTCCTAACTCCTGAAATAACTTCTCTTCCCACATTATATATCTGATAACACATATTATTATTGAAAATTATATTATTTATTTATTTAGTGCCCATTTATCATAGAATATTCACTTAACCGATGACTTCTTTTCTGCTGATCTACATGAGTTTGTACATGTTAGCAACCCTAAGTATATTTGTTGGCTTTCTAAATGAAATAATTTGCATAATCAAAGTTATACATGCATATATATATATATACATATATACCTATATATAGAGAGACATAACTTTATATGTATGAAATGTGTATGTGTGAGTTCACAAGGCATTTTTATAGCTATCGTCCTTAGCCTCAGCCTCAGTTTAGCCTGAGCCAGTATCAGGCCTCTAACTTTGTCTTAGACAAGCAGGGTGACAGGAAAAACTGTGGGAAGAATCAGACTATCTTACAGAAATGTACATTCTTCTTTATAATTTTTTATACAAAGCTCCATAATAATAACCTATTGGACTGAAAATCAAGTCATTTTCTGATTTTACTTTTATTTTTACTAGGGCAAAGAGCAGTAAGTTATAATATTCTATAATTTATAATAAAAATGTCAAACCTTGATATATGTATGTGATTTTACATAGTGAATCAAACAGGAATGTAGACTTGTGTAGATTAAAAATTGGATTGTTGGGTAGTTCCACAAGGGCTTATGGGTCAGAAATGAGTGAGGAAGTTCAATGCAAATATGGATACAGTCATGGTGGGCACGTGTGTGAGGACCTGAGCTGAAGGACCTAGGCAGGACCTAAACAAAGCTTTTCTAAGCCCACTCATATAACTAGGCCCGGTTCCCACTAAGCCTCACTACCCAGCTCCACCTTCCTGGGCCCCATTCAAGTGTTACCTTCACAATGATGCTTTTTATGACCCTGCTGTGGCACCAAATTTCTAGTATTAGAATTCCCATAATATTTTTTTTGCATCTTATTTATGCTTCTATCATATACAAATATTTTTATAGTTCCATGCATCCATCCCTGACTCTATCAGTCATGATTTCTTTGGTAACAGGGATTGGGTCTTATGTTTCTCCACACTCTCAAGGATATGACCTTATTTACTGCTAAGTGCTCAAAAAGCACTTCTCAAATAAATGAATATTTACAGAGGAATAACTTTTCTCAATGAAAATTAATAAGCATGGAGGGCCTATTTTCTCTACAGATCAGTTTTCTAGAGGCAAAGAGCTCAACAATCTCTCTTTAAATTCAAGATTTTACACTCAGAAGCCAAAAATGTGTCACTCCCTTCAGCAATGCATGTCCCATGTAGGCCAATGTTCAGCCCCAACTTTGAGTTACCACCATATGCCCAAGGTCCTCAGACATCTACATCACAGTAATCAATAGTTCAAAGCACTTCAAAGCAATGATTCATGCCTTAGCTCTACCCATTCGAGGAATCTAAACCAGATTAGTTTTCTTATTCTCTGTGAGTGATAGTTTCCTCATATGTAAAATGAGAACAGTATCCCTTAAATCACAGAGGTTGTGCATGAAATAAATGAGAACATAGTTGTGAATTTTCTTTACAAAAACAACCGTAAACTAGGAAGTATACTGCACACACCTGAAGGATTGCCATTATAGTCAATGGCTATTATTCTTCTACCCAGCATGATTCCCTCCTTTTTGATCTAGGAAATAAATCTTCCCATTCAACACTTGGCACTGCCTCTGACCTGCTCTGGTGGTGTAACTTGCCTCTGCCTTCTGAGCTGCTTTCCCTCTTATCCAAAGGAGATGCTTGATCATCATGTGCCAAAGTTCTTCCACAGGATTTTGGAGCTGAAATTAAAGCAAAGTGTATTTTGTTTTTGACCGGCTGGCAAAGAGATCATGAAAATTTGAGAACTTATCATGGTCAGTTCCTACATGTGGAATAAGGAGCAAGAAAATAGATCTGATGGCAAGGGAGTGGAATACAGGAATGAAAGGACAGTAAGCAGATGTGCAAATTAAGATGGAGATAAAAACACCTGAGAATTCTCACATTATGTGGGGCTCTGATTCCCAGAAACCCTAATTTTCTGCACTCCATTGTTTTCCTTGGCATATGTTTGTTGGTTTGTTGATTATTTAAGCCATGAGAATTGTAAAAAATAATTATTGTTTTTATTTGATTTTTCAGGGAAATATAGCAAATATATCAAATAAAAGCTCAGGAACTTCCTGATATTCTACTAGCCACTAGTTTCTATGCCAAAGAGTATAAAGAAGAACAGAAAAAGAGTAACAATTGGAATATGATTTGTGTTAGGGCATCAACTACTGGGCTGGGGCATATCTCAGTGGTAAAGTGATTGCCTAGCATGAAGACCCTGAGTTCAGTTCCCAGTACCAGAAACAAATAACAAACAAACAACAAACAGCAACAACAAAAGAAACAATACAAAACACCTACCTACTTTGGAGAGTTTCAGGAGGGCTTTTTGAGGAAGCAACACATGAGCTATATCTTGAAAGATGAATAACCATTAATGAGCTTAAAAGAGCTTACATGAAAGACAAGTTCATTCAAAGCATTGGACCATCTTGGCCAGAGTTTTGAAAGCACATGGATATGCAGGAAACTGCACTGGTTATATATTATGCAACAGAAGAAGGTGGGGTGTGCTTATGTGCCTGAAGAGACAGGAGCTGCTGAATGGCTATAAATGTCAGCAAGAAACTCTATGTACTTCATCTTTAATTATATCATCTCAGCAAGTGTGTAGGGGAAGGATGTCAGGAATTGGGTGGGAGGAAAGATGCTCAAGAACAGAGCCAGAGATGACTGTTTAGAGACTCTTTCAAAAGTAATAAAAAATTATGATGAAACCCTGAACTGAGAGGTTATTGGTAATGACTGAGAAGATTCAAGATAGTGTATGAAGTTGCTGTATTTGAGACTTCTTTGATTGCATTTTGGGGTAAGCAAGATAAAAGTTCAAAGAATCATAATCAGGATTCTGGCTGAGAGACTGTGTGAACAGTGATGTCACTCAGGGAGTCAGAGAACACAAAAAGAAAATCACATTTGCTAGGGCATCACAAGCTGGACTTAAAATATGTAAATTTGAAGTTCTCTGATATGCCCAATTAGAAATATTTACCAGTAATTTGCGTTTATAAGGCCGATGCCTCGAAGACAATTTAGGGCTAGAAATACAGACATAGGTTGATTAACTATGTAGGTGACACTTTGAATGGATTAAATCCTTTGGAAATGTAGAGTGCATGGACTTACGCATTGAGGTTAAATCCTTGGAACAATAGTGTTTAAGGCACAGGCCAGAAAATAGGTGTCAATGAAAAAGGTACTGGTCAAGACTATTAGGTCTATCAGAGTTAAGTTGGATAAAATGTTCATTGCATTTGCCAATTAGAAACTCACTACGATCTTACCCAAAAGGCATCACTAGTGGATTGGTGGAGAGAGAAGGTAATTGCTTTGGGTTTGCAAAGTGAAGGTGAGCTGAACGAATTAATCCAGCAAATGGAATACACTATTCTTAGAAAATTGGCTATAAAGAGCACATGAGAACTGTTAGAAATAGGCTTTAGAAGAAAGAGGCATAGAAGATGGCCTCCTGGGCAGCAGTGGCAGTGATGCTATGTGTGATTTCCAGTGTGCAGGGCTAGCAGTATTGGTGTCTGCTGTAGGAGTTACTGCCCGGTGCCTGACTACCAGTGGCATCCTCACCTTATCTCATCTACTGATGATTTCAGCACGTTCTTGGCTGTACATACCTGACTCTGGCTGTATATTCACTTTTTTTCCTTTTTTATTTTTGGTACCAGGGATTGATCACAGGGCCACTTGACCACTGAGCCACATCCCCAGCCCTATTTTCTATTTTATTTAGAGACAGGGTCTTACTGAGTTTCTTAGCACCTCACTTTTGGCTGAGGCTGGGTTTGAACTTGCTATCCTCCTGCCTCAGCCTCCTTGAGCCACTGGGATTATAGGTGTATAATACCACACCCAGCTACGCTTTATTTTTTTTTCTATTTAAATAATCTAAATAATCTAAAGTTATTTTATTTTGTTTGCAATTGGGGTGCTACAATTGATAGTTTACTCTCCAAGGTCTAGACCAGTGAAATACTACTATCAAGTTTTTTTTTTTTTTTTTTTTTTTTTTTTAAGGTTCAGAAAATCAAATGCAAACTCTGAGACCTAAGTTATCCAAAAAGATATTAGTGCTGTCTCACCAGTCTGGACTTCTTGCTTTTGTTTATTTCACTGCTTTTCAACTACCCAAAGGATCAACCAACTTATGAGGCAACCAGCAAATACAGTTATCAATTATTTACTGATCCTTCTTTTGTTCAGTGCTACAAAGACCGTAGGGAAGTAACAGATCAAACTTTCCTTTATCCAGGAGTTCACAGAATGGCTGGGTGGATGAGCTCAAACTATCAGAATCAACCATCAGCCATAGCGTGGACACTGGGTACGAGCCCTCCCACTGCAGTGAGTGTTCCTGTACTCCACGTGCTGTCAGTCACCTCAGGTGGCATCTGCGCCCTGATGAAGTCCAAGCAGGTGCTCCTTGATGCTTCTACCACCTAGCCCATGAATGACAGAACAGCCGCAAAAGGTACAAAGAAACTAGTTTGGGACTCCCTTCTTATTCCCAGAAAGCACATAGGTGTCTCTGGGAAACCTCCTCATCTTCCTAGAACTGACCCAACTCCAATACATTTATTGCCAATTAAACAAATGGTATCCATGCAGTTCCTGAGAACTTCTAGTGTTATCAGACCTATTTCTGCTACAGTCTGATTGAATGATGCTTTAAAATATTGATTGCATACTTCCAACCATGGACTATCTCACTCTTTATGTTTCTATTAGTTCATTACAGTTATACATACTACTGGGGTTATTTGGACATAGTTATTCAAGCATGGACTATAATTTGCTCCACCTCAGTCTCCAGTACTTACCCTTTTCCTCCACCCCACGCCCCTACCGTTGCTCTTCGTCTACTCTACTACTCTTCACTCTTATTTGATAAGAATAGCCTGGACAATAGTGTGATAACAAATGATTTCTAAAATATTAATGAGTTAGCAAAATATTTCTTTTTTTCTTCTAAAATTCTGCTATAAGCTAGTGGGTCTCTTCTCCACCTGGTGGTCTAAGTTACTCCATTCTGACATCTCCAACCCAGCACATGGCTTTTGGGGTTGCCACAGTAGGGGAAATAAAGATTGGAGGATCAAGCATCATCTTTTAAATGCTTTGGCTCAGAAAAAAACTCTTGCCATTTTTTTAGTCCCTGTAATAGTAAAGAGGACTCGAAAATATGAAGGAGCTCATGAAATATCACATAAACATTATTGTCTCTTCCACGACATTTTTGTAGATGAACTAAGACTTGAAATGCTTAGAAAACATAGAAAAGTGTTCCTTTGCTCTTGTACTCAACACTTCATACACTCTTTTTAAGTGCTACGTGTCTAACTCTGTGTTGGATGTCAAAAACTACTAGTGTTTCTCTCTTAAAGTTTAATGTCTATCATAGGATGGAAATCTATATAAAGACACACAACCTAGTTAATTAATTATATTATTTATTTATTTATTTACAACCTAGCAAAGAGAAAAACAACAGCTGGTTAAAGTTTGTTTGTCTAATTATACCTCCTTTAGAATTTTGCTTAAATATTTCCTGGTCCATGAGGGATTATGATTGTTCTCTTCAATAATGCCCAGTGCTTTCTGTTCCAATTAAATTTTCTACAAAATACTTACTATAATGCTTAAAATGTAGTGTACATTTTGTCTGTTGTCTCATTCTGCACAATGCATTGTATGTTGAAAGATGGGAAAACATTTTTTTTTTTGTTTTTAATTCACAGCTGTTTCATGGTCTCACAATAATACCTGGGATTTGTAGGCTTAATAAATATTTATTGAATTATGTGACTGAAAGAAATTATCAAAATATACAAGAGGAATGATGAACTGTGCAATTTTAGGAGAGAGCATTACTGTCGAAGGCCTGTGGGGTCAGAGATGGTTTGATGGATAAACCAGACATTAGACTTGCTGATGTGCACAGTGGCTTTCCAGAAAGAGCACAAGAGCACATCAAACTATGGCATTGCCATTGACATGCATAAGCAGCTGGTTGGCTAAGAGGGGGGAAGGACAAATCTGACCAAAGGATAATTTTTCTGTATCCTCCTTGACTACGTAATTTGCTCACAGACCTGAAACTTACCATATTAGAGTCGATCAGAGAGTTTCAAGAAACTGCCCAAGATCCCAAGACAGCAGGAATGCTGGGATGATGTGCAGCTTCTGTTCACAGAGAGAAAGCACTGCACATACCATCACCAGTAGAGGGTGAGCAAGGTGTAGAATGTGACATGGGTGACTTTTGTTTCTAGTGTTTATTCCTTTGTTTTTGAGAGACCTTTAATTTTGAGAACACAACAATGAATTGGCTGGAAATCATAAAGACCTAAGTATCTCTCAGATGCCAGCAGGACTGTCATCTCTTTTTCTGACCATTCCACTCTCTGTCTCTGACGCATACAGAGAATTATCTACTTGATTTTATTTGGGGAATAGGTGAATTTGCCAAAAATGAATTACCCAAATGTTCAGTGTGAAAAGTGCTTTTTAAAAATAGAAATATCCCAATTGTAATGTGTAAGAGAAACGTATAGCAGTGCTTGTATTTTTTAACAAATTGTCCTGGTATTTGTGCCCAGAACACAGTAGTCACACAGTAAGTGTTCATTGGCTGAAAATTTAAGTGAAGGCATGTAGGCAAAATATCTCCATTACCGACTCCTTTGAAAAGTCATGCACCTGTATCAGAAGGCTGAGCGGCAGCTTTCTATAAGATGGTAACTTAGGTTGAAGAGGGCTAAGTGGTATGTTCTTTTTTTTTTTTTTTGTTTCTGATTTATTGTTCAGAAACAATAGATATGCATTAACTGGTTTTATTTTTACGCTAGAATTCTGTGCCCTTTGTGTAAGATGTAGAAGTTAATTGGCAGCTAACTCACTCTGATGACAACTTTGGTGTGCTTGAGGGACATATTTTTGTAAATTGCCACATTTTTGATAGATTTTTACCATGACTGGTTTACTTATAGATGGTTATTATGCTTCAGCAGGATTCACTGCCTCTGCCCTGCACAGATGATGGGGTAGGAACTCATGCTCTCTTACTTCTTAACAACAATAATAATAACAATGTATGTGCAGTGTGTGTTTTCACAGCACAGCAAAGAAAGAAGAAACCCAAGAGAGCCCACACAGCCATTGGAGCATTTACTGTGAAACTAGAACAAAGTGCTATAATTTCCGAGATGCTGTTAAAGGCATCTTGCCTTAGAGAGAGGCACTGGAGAACACACATCCATTAGACATGAACTCTTGTTAGATCTACAAGGGGGTTTCTAACAGAGGTCAATAATGTTGTTTTCAGGTTGCTTTACACCTGAAAGGAATTACAGTAGGTTTGTTCAATCCCAAGGAACTGGGCTCCCAGTGGATACGTTCCCAGTTCTGAGATCACTCAGTTACTTTCATTTCCGATTCCAATGCTGACTAGAAACTGGGAAGAATCGCTTTCCTTTCCAGGCCCTCCATTCTCTTGTCTTTAAAATGTGGAATTTATGACATGTGAACTTTGGGTCCCCATCTGAATCCTTTTTGGATAATTCTGAAGTCCCAGCTACTGTGTGCAATGGGGAATGATATAGGCAAAGAGTCTATTTCAAGGTATGTTTGTTAGCAGGCAGTGAAATTTGGTCCTTTTCGTGAATTTGTATGGCACAGGCCATGAAGAGCTTTCTCACTTCCTGGGAGGAAGTGGCAGGAATGCCAAAGGTTTCAGGCTCCAGGCTCCTGAGTATGCAGGGGATCCAGGGAAGGCGGTCTTCCCATTCGTAGAAGTTACTTATTCAATTGTCCTGATCAATGATTGAACTATCATGACAATCAATAGCATTTACACTATTAAAATTTTCCCTAATGAGCTTAACTAAAGAGCAGTTATTTTGGTTGGAAATTTTAACTTAATGATAAATTGTTCATCTACCTGCCTTCTCATGAAAGGAAAGAGGACATGGTTTGATCTTTGTCAGTAAGGGGGCAGTGACGCACCTGGGCTGCCAGGCAGCTTGCCCTCACGCCAAGCATTCCCTTTCCAGATGCATCAAGGCAGAGGCCAAAGAATTCTCTGTCTTGTGCCCACTCCCAATTTTACACATTCTACATGCTTATGTGCATGTGATTGAGGGAGGCATCCACATTTTTCTTGGACTCCCCAGACATTCATTTCCAAGTTGTCAGGAGACACTGAACAGCCCAGGAAGCTCTGCTTATGCAACTAAAGATATTTGCTAAACAGTTTCATCATCACCATCATCTAGCACAGTGCCAGGCACAACATTCATGAACGATAGACTGAATTTAAAAGACACATTGAATTGGGCTGGGCACACGTGTAATTCCAGAAACTCAGGAGGCTGAAGGGGGAGGAACACAAGTTCAAGGCCAGACTCAAGAACTTAGTAGTAACTCTCCTCAATTTAGCAAAACCCTGTTTCAAAGTGAAAAATAAAAAGGAGTGGAGATGTAACTCAGTGATAAAATGCGCCTGGTGTCAATCTCTAGTACCAAAATAATAATGATAATAACAATAATGACAATAACAATTAAAACAAAAAGCATATCAACTTGGAAGTGCTGTAGCAATTATTATCCTTGTTAACTTAAAGAAGTTTTCTCATAAACTAGCTAGATTGCATGGTGGTTAATTCACTAAAGTTCATATGTTTAATTACCATGTTTACTTTCTCATGGCTCTGCTTTAATCCCTTGGACTCTCACTTGCTGCAAATTTGCTGCCTTGGATCATTAGTCACCATGAAGTTTGTCTTATTATCCATCATTCCAAATAACCTGAAGTGTGCATATAAACTTCCTTAAACAGAGGCACAATGTGATATCTGAGCCTGGCATTTGAGGTTTCATTTTTAAATTTACTTACATTGTAATGGGAAAGGATAACATCAATTAATAATGTAAAATGTAAATGTAATTAATAACCATGAGCTCATGTCAGCCCCATGAAAGGCCAGTCCCTACCCTAGTCACTCTGGCCCCCCCCACCAGACCCTCAATCTGGTTATTATATTCCTTTAAATTCTAAAACTGCAAACATGGCACTTAGTTATAGTATGATTTATTACTCCAAACCCAAGCTCTGCTGAGCCCCTCTGGTTCATTATTAATAAGGTACCTCTGAGGTCACCATCAAATCTCAACAAGATACAAGGTTTGAGAGTGCTGCAAAGGAAAAAATAAAGTCTTGGCTGTGGGGGGAAATAAAAGGAATTCTCTTTCAATTTTGAGCTGAATACATTTGAAAAATTAAACAAAAACATTTATGCTGACAGTTTGATATGCAGAGTTTCACCTTTTTTTTAGATTATTTATTTACTTCCTTTATAAGTTGTTTTGTTAATTCATACAAAAATTATGACATCTTATGTGAAATCCTTCTTTGACAAGCAGCTACCTGTTTTCCAGGGGGATTTCAGTTTATTCTTAGTATTGTGGTGGGAAATGTACTTGCAAAGTAACGGAAATCTTTCTCCCTGCCACTAGGGACACTGAACAAGGTTGGAAACTAGAAGCCTTCCAGGATATAAGGACAACCCATACAACTGGAAGAATCCCAGGAACACCTGTGTCTTAAACAAGTGGTTTGTTTTGAGACAGGCAACTTTGATGATGCCCCATTAATGCATAGCTGACTTTTAAGAGGTCCATCTAGCTGAAAGATATTCTCAATTTACTGCAGTTATTATGGACATGGTAATTTGGACTTTAATAAAGAGGAAAATGTCTTATCCCCATATCTAGTTGTCCATAAGCTTACAGTCTCCTGGGGAAAAATCAAACAAACCTACATATTTAGGTAACAATTCATCAACAAGTGGCATCACTTATTAAGTATCTGACGGGGGGCAGGGGTGCTTGGGGCACATTTTCTGGAGGAGATGAAGCCTGAGTTCCACTTGGAAGTTGAGCAGTAGGGGAGGAGGAAGGCAAGTCCTCTAGGTGAGTGGGCACAGGACAGGAATGCAGCAGACATAGAGAAAGGGGAAGGAGAGAGCGATAAAAAGCAAAACGCCACCAATTCAAAGGATATATTTCTGAGTTATTTAAAACCATGAACTGTGATGAATATATTTGTCTGTGACAGCCTGCTTGATAACTGGTCCAAAGTGGAAACTGAAGTATACATAACGAATAGATAAATGCCTGAATTAATGGTTAAGTGGAAAGTGAGCTGGAGATTTTCATCGTAATCTGATTAACCACTTCATCCTCTCCCAAATGTCCATTGCTACATGAGCAGAACCTCAGCATCTGTGGTTTGACAGAAAGAACCTTTGCCTGGAGGTTGGCAAAGGCAAGGTCAAATTCAAGTTTTTCTGCTTTTCAGGTGGCTGTCCTTGCATAATTCATTGTAACACTCTCAGCCTTATTTGTTCACGTGTTTGAGATAAAGATAATATTCATCTTATCATTTTGTTATGAATATGAAATAAGAGAGGACTGGGCACTTACTCCAGTGCTAAAAGCATTATAATTTTATATTAAACATACTAGGAAATACAATTCTGCCAAGAAAAAGGTCTGTCCACGGTGACCTTTATTAGCAAATGTAAATAATTTTAAATTTTATAGATCTTTGTTTATGGGAATAATTGGTAGGGAATTCTGATGGACATCACCAGAGTTTATAGGAAGATAGATTCTGGAGACACCAAGGCTTATCTAGGATTTTTACCATCATATCTGAACATATGGAGTGAGGGAAGGTCATCCAAACACTCTTTATTGAGTATTCTCCTTTCACTGTACTTGTCTTTTTAGCAAACCTGGAGCATGATGCTTATCCTAGAAACACAGGCTCTATCACTGCAAATGTTATGCAGCCTGAAAGCGATTAAGCCAGGGTCAGGCATCTACTTGTATTAGGGAAACAGGGCTTTACTGGAAAGTTTGGATTGCTTAGCTTCATGTAAACTTAAGGTCACTTAGGAATGTTCTAGATTCACTAGCAAGCAAATGGGCTGTTAGAGTTCCTTGAGACTGGTTGTGCTACAGTCAGTTGTACACAAGACTTCATTCTTCACTGGCTTGTTAACTCCTGGAGGTAAGATCTTTTTACTTATTTATATTAGTGATGCTATAGCACAGAAGTTACAGCTTATATAAAACAAGCACACTCTATTTCCTCCCTTCTTTCCTTCTTTCTCTTTTCAGTGTTTCCTGAATCACACTCTGAAGCATCTCTGGTTTTTGGATTGCTTGAATATATTTAATTGTCCTTTTGTATCTAAAGAGTGAGGGCTTCTAGATCTATACAGAAATCTCACGTGGGATTATTTCTGAAGATACTTGCTACTGACAATTCTGTGTGTCACTTCAGACATTTAAAGCAACAACTCTAGAGTCTTCATGATTACATCAAGAAACATAGCTTCATGATAAGGAAGTTGGGATGAAAGGAAGGATAAAAACAGAGATACTCACAAAAGGAGGTTAACACAAACCTACTGTGGGGGTTGTGGGGCACCAAGAAGGAAGCTGAGGAAGGGAAGAGCTTTCCAAAAGCTCAGAAATATACTTCCCTTTTCCTGTGCTCATTGTTGCCCTACAAAATACAGAGACTAGCCCAAGGCTGGAGCCTGTGTGTGTGTGCTGTGTGTGAATGTCATATTTCCTGTCTGAGAATGATGGCCTGGTGTAGTTCCTATTCATATGGTGACAAGTTGGAGATCCAGAAAGAGCCAGTGTTTCTGTTGAAGTCTGGAGGCAAGAAAGAATGAATGTCCTGGCTCAAGCTATCGGCAGAAGGCCCCTCTGGCAGTTGGGTTGACCTTTCTGTTTAATTCAAGCCCTCAACTGATGGGATGAGGTCCTGCACATTAGGGAGGGTGATCTGATCCAGGAACACCCTACTGACACATTCAGAATAATGCTCAACCAAATATCTGGGCAGCCTTGGCCCCATTACACTGATGCAAAATAATCAATATAAAGCAGCAGAGAAACAGGCCATTAGCAGTGTGTGACACAGATGCTCCAAGCAGAGGAGCAATAAACTCCATGCCTGCAGAGTGTGTTTTGCACCAATACCTTGAGAGGTGTTTGCCTGGGCTCCCCTTGTTGTGAAATACCTTTTCCCTATAATCCAATTTTTATCCCACCTATCCCTTCACAAATGCTGTCCCAATATGGGCTTTCGTCTACAACACTCAATTTTCTCATCTTGTGTCTTATTAATCTTTTGCTGACCACTCAGTGCCTGTTGTGAGGCTCCAGTGGAGATGACAAAACCAGGCTCAGCAGCAGCTCATTAAAGGCTGAAGAGAAATGTCTATAAAGTGCTATATGAATGCCTAGTTTTGGGGTTGTCATCCATCAGGCTCTACATAATACCTCTGCTTAAAGGTTTCTCTCTGATGCCGGGTGAACTTGGCTCATGGTAGAGATGGGAGATGATGAAAGAAACCTGTAAATCTGTGTCTGAGCATATTGTTATCATCCTGACTTTGTCAAAGCTCTTTCATTCACTATTAGTGAAATAAGAGCAGAAAAAGTAGCTTTCTGAAGCCTCTTGAATCGTTTCCTCTGGAGACTCAGGAGGCTAACACAGATGGTAGGAGGACACAATGTAGTTGGACAGGCTGAAGGCTTGACCTTCATGTTGCTACACAGCTGATTTGACTGAGTTCTGAATTTTCTAAATGAGCCACATGATGGTCACAGATGCTGCGTATTCCAGTGTGAACTCCTTTTCTTTTTACAATATAATTTGTAAAATGTCTCCTCTGCATCATCTGTCTTTTTTTAAATTTGTTTTAATTATTTTTTATTCTAAGATGATATAAATGACAGCAGAATGCATTACATTTCATATTACACATATAGAGCACTTTTTTACAAATCTCTGGTTGTGTGCAAAGTATATTCACACCATTCGTGACTTCATAAATGCACTTAGGGTAATGATATCCATCTCATTCTACCATCTTTTTTTTTCTTCACCCTTTCCCCCCCTCCCTTCATCTCCCTCCCCATTGGCCATTCTAGTATTCCTCTAATCCTCCTATGCTCCCCATCCCAACCCAACTGTGGATTGGCCTCCTTATATCAGAGAAAACATTTGGCATTTGGCTTTTTGGGATTGGCTAACTTCACTTAGCATTATATTCTCTAACTCCATCCATTTTTCCTGCAAATGCCATGATTTCATTCTGTCTTATTGCTGAGTAATATTCCATTGTGTGTATATACCACATTTTCTTTATCCATTCATCTACTGAAGGGCATCTAGGTTGGTTCCACAGTTCAGCTATTGTGAATTGTGCTGCTATAAACATTGATGTGGCTGTGTCCCTGTAGTATGCTGTTTTCATGTCTTTTGGGTAAAGACCAAGGAGTGGGATAGCTGGGTCATAAGGTGGTTCCATTCCAAGTTTTCCAAGGTATCTCCATATTGCTTTCCCATATTGGCTGCACCATTTTGCAGTCCCACCAACAATGTATGAATGTGCCTTTTTTTCCACATCCTCTCCAAAATTAATTGTTGTTTGTGTTCTTAACAGCTGCCATTCTGACTGGTGTGAGATGAAATCTTAGAGTGGTTTTGATTTGCATTTCTCTAATTGCCAGAGAGGTTGAGCATTTTTTCATGTATTTATTGATTGATGGTATATCTTCTTCTGAGAAGTGTCTGTTCAGTTCCTTGGCCCATTTATTGATTGGGTTATTTGTTTATTTGGTGTTATGATTTTTGAGTTCTTTATATATTCTAGAGATTAGTGCTCTATCTGACGTGACTCTAAGACAGAAAATGGGCCTCCTACAAACAGTGGGACACCAGCAGGGAACCAAGCATTCACATTAAGAACCAGGTGGCAAATTCCCACCTGTAAAAGGGCTTCCCTCCTGACTCAGTTTTATGGAAGGAGATGGAGGTTACACTGATGGATTGAAGACAAAACAGTACCAAACACTCTGAAGTAGCAAAGATTCTGGATGATCTTGAAGAATAGTTTGTTCCAAGTCTCAAAGTTACAAGATGATCACATTTTTCTGTAAAACCTTGACTGTACAAATGAGTTGTGCTGAAGTCTGCAGAACTTAACTACTAAGATGAAAAGAGTTTAAGCACAGAGGTGTGAAAAGTCTACTTGGGGAATAAGTAATAAAAAAAATTTAATGACCCCTACCTCAGTGTTTCTACGATCTTTAAAAGAAGAATCGGCTATGTATTTACTTGGAAAATGTGTATTATCTTTTATTTCCATGCTATTCACCCTCACCACACTTTCGTAAATGTAAGCTCCACCACTTTGGGAATGCTGTCTCTCTTACTCTTATTTATATTTTCAGAATCTAGAACAGCATATGGGACACAGTGGGTTGCCAGGAAATGCATTTGTATTCATTGACCAAAAACATCTAAAAATAGGAAAAGTATGCATTAACACTTGAAATCAGAGAAAAACAAAGTGCAAGCAGGTTCAGCTTAAGAAATAAAAGGATCAAATGACCCAAGTGTATTCATAAGCAAAGACAGAGCTGTCCTCAGGGGTAGAGGAATAGGATCACAATGTTATCCCATTCACACTCTAAGGACTTAAGTAACAGGGTTAGAGCCAAAATGAGCTATGGCATCATGTTATTGATGGGTTAATCACATGCATAATGGTCCTCACTCACATTAACTTCAGCATGCATGATATGAATTGAAGACTTACACATTTCCACAGCAGTATCCTACAGTAAGAAGAGCAAAGAAAAATGGAAGGAACTCTTTTTAGCTGAGGGAAGTAACTCCTTGCTTCCTCCCTACATAGGGTGGGAATGGTCATCCAGAAAAGCAACATGATCTTGGTGACCCTAGGGCAAATTTTAGGAAGAAATTGAAGCTATTGGAGATAGTGTGTGCATAGGGGAAGAAAGTATGTGGATAGAGCTTTGTCATAAAGGAAAAAGGACATTTTATCTCTGAACACCAGGAAAAACAGATAAAGTTAGTTATAAAGATACATCAGATTTTACCTTGGTAAAGAGAGTAAGGAATCAGAGAAAAATTTCATGAAGTATCCAATATTTTTCACAAACTAAAGGCAAATTTGCTGAGAATAAATGAGTGTACTTGAGGAACAAGCTTAAGAAAATATCTAAGTTCTAAAATAGCAATTGAGAAGAATCAGAACACTCCCACATAAGAAGAAAAAGAAAGCTGACCACTGGGTGATCTTGGAGCTCTTGCAATGGCAGGTGGACATGGATTTACTGCATCACCCATAGGAAAGATGGTATTATATTCAAAAGTCCTCAGTCACCCAAGCCTACAGATAGGGACTCCAGACAGAGAGTGTCACTCTTCCAGGACACTTCTGTTAGGAAGAGATGGCTAACAATAGGGTAATGGCACTTTGGATGAGAGAGCAGATCACATGTATTCCTTTATTCAATGGGTGGCATAGCCATCACCCTCCCCAGCTGCCCTGTTCACTTTAAACCTGTAACAAGTTAAAACAGAATTGCTGCATAAGTTCTTTTGACACTCACCAACAACAGGTTTAAATCTACATATTTTTCCATGCAGACTGCATAATATCCATTCATGATATGGATGGAGCCCAACCCACCTCCTCAACCTTGGCTCCTAATAAATACTTCTTTGCCTACTCTTGCTCAAATGCTTTGTGGACCTTTTTGTGAATGGAAACAAACATCTTCTGCATTAAAAATGATGATATAGTGACCTAAGCATGTACCTGCCTGAAGATTTCCACCCATGGTGGCTTTGCACCTCCTGTCCCTTCCCCATAAGCCTCTTATCCCACTCCCACTGTCACACTTGCACTTCATAAGTTTGGTGAGCTTCAACTTATGCAAGGTGAGTCAGGTACAGTGCAGATATGAGTAGAAGAGAGCAGTTCTGAGAGAGCATCCAACTTGGAAGATCATGAGATGTCTGTCCTTGTAGGCCACCTCAGAGGAGAAGACATAATGTGGAAGAAAATGTCCATAACTCGGACTATAGGAAACCTGAAAATCTAAGTAATGGACATCAGCTGAGATGCTGTTGAAAATTAGAATCTCAATGATTAGGAGGACTTGCATTCATTTTTGTTAAAAATAATTTGTTTAGGAGGTGAAATCACGCAGCAATATAACGTCATACTAATATTTGAACCAGGTTACCCCTTACAGCAACTGTATGTAGAAAAGTTATTTTCTGTATTTCCTTAACTGAGCACTTAAGGAATTAAATTATTCAAAACATCAAAATAATTCTAAAATGAAAAATGCCATGCCTAAACAAGACAGATTTCCAAATAACAGCAGCTAGACACAAAAGATTACCATTTCATGTGATTTTAGCTGTTCACAGTACAAAAACATGAGAACACACCCATCCCTGCTGTTAGAAGTCAGGATAGTGGTCACATGTGGACATGGTGGGTATTAGAAGGACCAAGAGGGAGGTTCTAAACTTTTGGAGTATTTTCTCTCTTCTGTGATTTAGATACTGGCTACACAGATGTGTTCAGATTATAAATGTTCTTGAACTGTACTTTCTTCTGAATATTATTATTTTATATTTTAAGATTATACACGTGGGGATAAGAGAAAACATTTGCAAAAAAATACAAAACACATAAAGATGACTGTGCTTAATGTAAAAGGAATGCAACCAATTCACTGAAAAAAGACAGTGGAGGAGAAAAGATGAACAAAGAACGTCAATAGGCAAGTCATAAAAATGATAGTAGACATGTTTAAAGTCACTGTCGATCTGGAAATTGCAAATTCAAACAACTAGCTACCATCTTTCATCTAACAAATCAACAAAATTAAGAAGATGGGTGATACCACCATGGCCAGCCTTTATTGAGTACATACTAAACAACTAGTGTTGTGGTGACAACACTGTTCTGCATAGTTCTTTTTCCTTATAATCCTCATTTAGCTTGTGGTATCATCTTCATCTCTGTTTTACAGAAAACATTAGCAATTATCTCTCATAGTAAGTAAGTGGTAAAGCGAGCTTCAAATCAGGCAGCCTGACTCAACTCTCATTGACTACCACGGTATGTTGTTTCTGCTGCTAGAATTCTGCACGTTGTAATGAGGTTTCCTTTGCCATAGACACTGACCAACTTCACAGGAGTATGATGGGAATTTAAAAGTATATTTGTCCTATTATGGTGTTTATTAAAACTGCTACTTTAATATTTTTCCTTGTTAGGAAATTGAGCAAAAATATTTAAATGCTAACTTAAAGACAATCCTCCCAAGCTATTTTTTTTTAATTATCAACCCACTGAAAATTAAAACTCAGTCTTATAGTCAAATTATATTGCATTCATTTAATTGTCCAACTGGGGTGGCAGAAATGTTGGGATTCTGGTTAATGAAGAGAATATGATTTATAAGTACTCAGTAGAGGAATACTATCAATAAACAAATGATAAGAAAGAGGATCAATATAAATTATTTCTATAGTAAAAAAAAAATCATGAGGTGACTAGAACAACAAATAAACAGAAAATAGAAGTAGAAATTTTATCATTGTTTAATAAATATTGATTAAAAAGACCAAGGGTTAATTACATAAAGTTAGAATTACTTTCAGATAACCACTAAAAGAATTTCTACAAACTTTCAAATTTACCAGAACACATTCACACAACTAAGCAAAGAAAATCACCACACTGAGAAAGATAAAAGTGCATGAGGAAATATGAAAAAAAAAAAAAAAAAAGGTCAAACATCTGTCCTTATCAGTTGGACCCAAATCGAAAACCCATATGCTCCATATAACAGATGAACTTAATTGACACAGAAATATCTGAAAAGTTTTAACATGCAGTAAGTTGGTATACAGACCTTCACCCACAAAGGCAGAAACAATAGATACTGATGTGATTTGAGGGAGTAGAAATTAATCTTAAGCCTCTTTCTCGTTTCTGAATCATGTTCTCAACTCATACAGGAATAAAAATGAGGTACAATACAGTGTCTATTTTGGTAAAAAGAAACAAAAAATTACTGGGGAGATGGCTTGGCTTTCATCTTAACTGTAACTATCAGGGCAAGCAGCATCTGAAGAACCATGGGCCTTGTAGGGGCCATGGTTCTGTGAACCTACCACACAAGAAATAGAATCAAATATTCTAAACAGTAGGCCCACATGTGACCTGGGACAGGGGAGACAAAGGAGTCATAGTTGGGAAAAAAAATTTATGGGGTAATTTTTGAGCACTCAGAATATTTGGTTCCTTATTAATGTGTCCACTGATGTGATATGAACAAGTTTGTGGATGGATGACATAATTACTCACTGATAGGGAATATTGGAAAAGGAAATTTTACATAAAGACTATAAATTTCATTATTTTATATTTGATTTATTATGCTTTAGATGATCATTGGATGTCTAAGTTTGGAACAAAAATAGAGGATGTGATTTCTCTCACTTTTTTCTTCTGCACTAAGGGGTTTGTTTGTTTGTTTTGTTTTGTTTGCTTTTGGGGCTTTTTTTTTTTTTTTAGCCATTTACTCTGCTTCAAATTAGAATTGTCATTTCTTTTAACGTTATGTCTTGGTGTATGCTACTTAAATGACATCAAGCCTCATGATTACTCCTTTTTATCATGTTCCTCCCATTAGTTTATATATTCCTAGGAGAGATATACTTCCTGTGTTTTCTGTATCCAAAGGAGATATTTTATGATTTTTGGCTATATTTCATGGTCAGATATTTTTCTTTATTCCTGGTTTCCTTTTGCCTTTTTATTTATTTATTGTACTTTTTTCCAGGATTGTCTCACAGGTAGACTAGTTCATGGAGCTTATCCTGTTTGAGAAATAATTCTTCTAATGCTTGAAAATGAAAGTAACTTATCTTCTTATATTTGTGTACCTTTTTACACTCAATTTTTAGATGTAGGCCCTTTTGTAAAAACTCAGCACTGCTACTGAGAATTAGAAAATAAATATAATTTTTATTTTCAATTTGAAATAGATTTGTTTTTCCCATGTGGATAACTGAAAGTTTTTTTTTTTCCCTCCAGTCATAAAATTCAATAATTTAATGAAGATTTGTTAGAGCAGTGGCTACTAGGTATGAATTATGGCTACAGGAGACATTCCTTATTATGCTTGTCAAAATCAGGTTCAGTGGCAATTATCAACAAAACTCAAGACCTATATATTAACAAACTGATTATTTCTTTTTCTCCCATGTTCAAGAAATCTAGAGGAGGCATTATGTTAAAATTCCAGACACCATAAGAAGAATTGCAGGAAAATGAGCAAATTTTGCTCCATTGAGAACACTTGCCAGAATTTTTGACTCCTCTTATTGACTCCATGTCACTAGCCAGACTTGGCCAAAGTAGTTGGAAAATGCTATCTTTATTCCAAACAGTCTTCTACACATATCTTGTTTTGATATGGTTTATTTGAATTCTCTGTTTCTTTCCCATCTCATGTGCAAGTCATTTGTGTGCTCCTCTGAGCTGTCTTTGGAGGATAGAACACTTCACTTCCTACCTTTTCTGTGTTCTAAAGGGCACTGATAGAATTGGGTGCGATAAGACAGGGGTGAGAACAAAACCAAGGAGATATATAACCTATATTGGAAGCAGCGTTCCAGAACTGTCTTCTGAGGTCTCTTAACCTACTTAGTAATTCATGCTATTCGTACTCAGTAATATCTTTAAATGCCAGTTAAAAAAAGAAGGCTTGTACTCTCCATCAAAGAAAAGTAGTTATTCGTTATTCTTTTCACTCACTAGTAAAACTCAAACAGTCATTTCTGCCATGCCACTGAGAAGCAGAAAAGAAGAAATATAACAAAAACCTGTGGAGAAGCACCATTTCCCCCATTTTTAATAATTCACCCTAAGAGCTAGAGGAACTTCCCTAAGGCTCACAGCAAATGTGCAGAATCTATGTGAAGAAAACTGAGCAAACCTAGAAATCCTTAATAAAAGACTTGAATAAAGAATAAAGATACCGCACTAAGAATTAAAATTTGTTTAAAAAAATAAAAGGAAAATAAAGGAAGGAAGAAAAGACCTCCAAGAATTAATCTATGGTATAATATAAGCTAATTTTACCCATACATGGTTCCCTTAATAAATGAAAACACATATCTAATTACTAATTATATGACTGGCTCACATGGAAAAGTAAATATCTAAGGATTGCAAACAAATTTTAATTTTAAATAGCAATAGAAGCAGATTTTTTTTTCTTTCAAAGAGTAATGTATTTTAAAGCTACAGTAACTAAAGCACATGGCATCAGGCCAAGAAAAGGCAGATGCACTAGAGCCATATGCTGAAAATTTGAAGGGGGAAAAATATATATGTATATATCCATAGTGTACAATCAACTGATCTTTTGAAACCCAGATAAAAAATTTGCATATACAAAAGTTGAGTACCTGAAAGAAGCAAAAAACCCAATTAATGATTCCTAACTTATAACTAAAGCCAAATAGAGTAAAAATGCATTAAACATTAAAAATGCATAAAAATATGAGCAAATATATATTAGTAAGAAACATGTTTAAGTGTATTATTGCATCTTATTTTTTTTCTGATGAGCAGAGCATTTTTAAGCAAATTATCAGTGGCATAAATCTTGAAGTCATAATTATAATTCATAGACAAAATCAGAAAGTGTTTATAAAATTAAAGCACAAAAAATCTTGCATAATATGTTAACATAGAAAGAATAAAAATAAAATGATTACAAAACAAAGAGCTCTGATAGACAAAAGAGAATAACATAAAGCAAAATCAAATTTTGAAATTTGAAATAAGAAATATTGGTGGCTAAGAAACAATTGATGTAATTTTCAAACAAAAGTCAGCTATATGCAATTTAAAATGATAATTCAATGAGAAACAAATATTCACACAAAATGCATTGATTAAAAAATGCAAAATAATACTCAGTTTGGCCAGTGCAATATTAAAGTAATGGCATAAATTGGATCCTCTTTTCTGGACAGCATTTCTGTAATATGAATCTTCTATTGACATGTTATCTTTTGTCCCAGAAATACCTCTGGCAAAAAAGTATTTCTTAAGGAAACAGATTTTGATAAGAAAATAAATTAATAGTAAACTGGTTTAAGAACTATTAACAGGTATTATATTATCTGAGGTTGAAGACTGTGAAGGTGTACTATTAACTTCTGAAGGTTTGCTAGTCATTTGAATTTGCAGGAAACTTACAGATGTTACAAAGGAAAAAAAAAAAAAAAAAGCAAAAAACAAATCTCCCTCTCTTCCTCTTGAAACTATTTCCTCAAGATAAAGGGTCTTGGTGTGAGCCTGTATTCCCATACAGCTACTACTGCATGCTTCTGCTTCCTAAAGCTAATTCTAATTTGAATTTTGATTGCATCCTGAATTTTCTCTATTTATAGATTTTAGACACTCCTGTAGTGATGTGTAAATTTTAGATTCTTTTGAAGTTTAAAAAATCTGCAAAGTAGCAAGACTGAAGAAAGACCAGTGTGCTGATATAAGAGGAACATCATGGAGCCTTGCTGCAGTGGAACCATATTTTGACTGTTGTAGCAGATTCAGAAACCAATACAGGTGATAAAATTACATAGAACCTCACATGTACAAACACACACACACACACACACACACACACACACACACACCAGTAAAAGTAAAACTGTAGGGATTTGCATAAGATCTGTGGTTTGTTTCAATGTCAATGACTTGGTTTTGATGCTAACTACAGTTTTTTTTTAAATGTTACCATTGAAGGAAAATGGGCAAAATGGATTCAGAATCTCTCTGTATCACTTCTTACAACTGCATGTAAATCTCCAATTATCCCAATAAATATCTCAAACAAGAAATCTATGAAATCTAAAATAGACCCTGTAAATGTTGAGATGCTAGACCTAACAAGTTCCAGACATTTCCTCCAAACAACTGTGGCAATGTTTATATTTGTTTATTATAGGCTCTGATTGTGACAATAAGAGTTATGGGCAGAACTGGAATTACAATACAGTAAAAGCTGTGATATTGTAGTATTTTGGTGAAAGCTGCTTCCACAAGACAGTCTTGGGTCACTCTATCTTTAGCTCCAATGATGATCTATCAGATATCATGGAATCAATGATGTTAACTAATAGTCTACAAACCAAATAACACTTCTTTCTTGTTAGACAGGAATCACGTTTAAGAATGGAGAATTCAGTGCTCATATAAAATAATACACTGGTAAGAAAAGTGTATTCTGCAAAAAGAAACACAAGAAGTAAGATATTGTGGGAAATAGACACATGTGTATGTATATAGGAAAAAAAGTGCTCCTGTGGAAATTGTCAAAGATCATGCTGTGTAGGGTAAGGAAGATTCTGCCTCCTGACCACAATAAAGACCTGCAACAAAAAATGTTCATTGGAGAACGTTTCAGGTGCCAGCCTTTGCCACCCGATTTCTCTGTAAAACCACTTCTCCAACCATTAAATGTGATTGTAATATTTGGCAATCTCTAGATTTCACCTCTGGCATGAACTTTAATATTTGGTATATTCCTTTAATGTCTGATTGTAGTTCACTTAATAATTGTCCCTGAATTTCCCTTATTTAATTTCCAGTTTCAATTTCTTTCTTTCTAAAACCTCAACCTGGCTCTCAGTGAAGATACAGCCTCAGATTAATAGGTTCCCCTTTAAGGAATTTCATAACCAAGTACACATGATTTTCCGTCCCTTATAACCTACATTAGAAGGAGGAAGAATCATCATCCTGCTAAATCAGTAAAATGCTGCTGAGTCAGCCTGTGCTTTATTTATTATTTTTAAATGTTAACCTTCCTCCCTCCCTCCCTCCCTTCCTTCCTTCCTTCCTCCCTCCCTCCCTCCCTTCCTTCCTCCCTCCCTTCCTCCTTCTTTTCCCCCTCCTTTCCTACCATCCTCCCACCCTTTCTTCCTCCCTCCTTATTATTAATTTCTATCTAGTCTCTTATGGCTTCTGTTTAGTTCAAAGGAAAGTATGCATCCCTTATTGGGCGAGTGCAATTTGCCCACTACATATCTCAGCACAATGTTGATGTTGACACACATTTGACTAGAAAAGCACCCCCATCTCAGCTGCTTGTCTCATCAGACTAAAGTGAATATAAATGAAGGAAATGATTGAATTGACATTTATCTTTTAACTGGAATAAAAAAAGAAAGAAAGAAAGAAAGAAAAAAAAATTGAAACCGATAAACTGAAGATCGTGTCCTACTTGTTCCATCTCCGATGCTGTGCCTGGGTTTGTAGAGACAAAGCCCTCCTCCAGCAGAGAAGCACTTGAACTTTCCCCCCTCCACAGCTTCATCTCTCCCTCCCTCCACATAGACGTGTGGTCTCTGGATGTTTCCCTCACCCACTCAGATGTTTGAGGGTTCTCAAATCTCAGCTTCCAGCACTGTCCCTCCCTCAACCATATTCCTGCCCAATGACCAGTCTGCACGGGTTCTGCCTGGATTTCCCAGCCTTGCAGGCAGGAAGCTCTCCAGTCATCATTTCTTGCTTCCATCTCAGTGCAGAGTAGATGACACGAGCAGGTCTTCATTACCCCAGGACCAAGAGGTCACCATCTGATCCACCAGGAATTTGTTTGCTTTGCTAATCCACCGAGAGACCCCTGAGTATACTTTGTGTCATCAGAAATATGTTAAGCGTCAAAAACAAACAGAAAACAATGCTAATGTGTCCACTATGAATTTATAGTCAAATCGAAGGGTCCTGAAATTGCAGTCTATAGATAACACAAAGATTAGCAATCAAATGGTTAATCTGAATTTAATGCTATAAGTACTGACTGGCAATCAGCATGGGACCAATTAGAAATACTGAAGAATTAAAGCAGATCAATTCATTGAATTTACTTCAGATCATATGGCTGACAGCTAAGTGCTTTGTGGTAGATTTTTCCCCCTCCTAATATAATCAGTGGAACCGTTTTCACCAACCTCAGTGTTCAAAGCAGTGGCTGACATGTCCTGTGGGTAGAAATGCCAGGAAATCCATTCCTGGGAGAATGAATGGCAAGAAAGTAATTTCCTAGAGCCAGTGGAAAATTTGCAGATGGAATCCCTGCTTCAATTAATAACTCAATACAATTTAAAGATCCCCCTCCCCATCTAGTTTCACCCCCTGCAATAATTACAGGAACAATGAGGTATAGGAGGTTTAAAAAATCCCAAATTAGGAAACATTGGCAAGTATATTTATAAGGACCATTACCAATTTTGAGTAGAGAAGACCACCACACACAGCAATAGAGTTCTTCTCTCCAGGATAAAATGTTTTCAGCTACTTTCTTTGGACCCCTTTAATCTTCAGAACTATAATTTTCTGATATTTTTGTCACTGGTGACATTAAGGGCAGAATCACTTATGATATCTATTCATGATTCAGTGACCCTTCTGATTGATATCACATCGACAATTAGAGTTTATAGAAATGTCATGTAATTATGATGATAGTAAGAAATAATACAGCTGCCTTTTATAGGGTGTTTACTCTGTGCTAGTTGCATCTAGACATCATTTTGTTTTCAATATAATCATCAAGGAAAAGAAAAGACAGGGACCCCAAATATGGAAAGCACTGCATTAGGATAAGGGATTCATTAACTGCCTTCTAAAGCAAGCTGACTTTTAGGACTATGTCACAATAGTGACTGTAGCTGGGACTGTGGATACTGGAGAGAGAGGACCAGGTTGAAGACAAGACTTCAGTATTTACTACCTTTATAAGATTAGGGCAAGGCCTTAATTTCCTACCCTTCAATTTCCTTATCTATAAAATTGGAATGGCAACAATATGTACCTCACAGAATTGTTGCCTAAATAATGCAAGAAACAGCATTTTTCACATTTCCTGTCTCCAATAAATGATTGCTGAAACCATACATTGTATTACTTTCTGTTACTATGCATTCACTCAGATGTGTATTCTTACTGTCTTATTGTTGCCTGTGATTCAATCACCCTTGTGCTGGACACTAGAGAGAAATGGTAAGAGTTCTCCTTATAGGTGGAAGTAATAGCATTTTGGTGCTGCCAGGAAATGTAAGCTCTTCTGGAAACAAAACAAAAACAAAACACTTCATTTGAAGTAGGTGAAACCTTTAAATCTCATCATGAGTGATCTGTTTTTGTCCTTGCTATGGTAGTTACCACCCACATTTGACTATTTTAAGTTAACCAAAACGAAATTTTAAAAAAATGAGTTTTTCAGTTGTACTAACCACATTTCAAAGCTTACTAAGGAAGTGTGGCCAGTAGCTGTAGATTTGGACAAACAATTATACAGCATTGCCATCAAGACAGAAAGTTCTATTGGACAGCAAACAGTACTTTTAATTATTTCTTATTAAAGCATTAGCAACCCAGCAATTATTCAATATTTATACCTTTGAGACAAAATGTGTTTAGATACTTTTCTAAGATCCTATGTTGATACAGAGAAAGAAGAAGAAACACTAAAGCACTGGGGAAAATAATCCAGACCTTTCCATCTCAACATATTCAACTCCAGCTCTCTGTACACACACTCACAGCATATAAAATTAAGTCTGTCAATCTGACACCTCTGAAAGAAGAACCTCTGTGTTTCCTGATCCTACCATTTTAATTAGCACTCCACTGTTGGGTGTTACCCAAGGATATTGGTGTGAGCTAACCTCACTCATGAGGAAAAGATATCAGCCTGAGAAGAAATGCTCCTGAGTCAAGACAAGACATCAATCTCAGGGAGCCTGGTAGGAGAGAGATTGTCTGAGTGCTCCTCCTGCCCTTGTGTTGATCTCTCTCTCTCTCTCATATATCAGGAGCAGACAGACCTTGGAAAGCTCCAGACATCGTGCTTTGGTAAGATCAAAATTTGCTGTCAAAAATACACCAAAGTACCATTGTATGTGCGCGGGCACACACACACACACACACACACACACACACACACTTTTTTTGAATCAAACAGTGATAACGAAAGAAGCCAGCAACTCTATTTGAACAGATCTTACTTTCCAAATGAAGGCAAAACTCATCACTTCCCAGGTTAGAACAGCTGAGACCCATCAACCAACGGAAAACAATTTGTTCAGAGTAGAAGCTGTCACCAGCCATTACCACGTGGAACGTGAAGAGCCGCCGCAGCCCTCGGCTTCCTGATTCCAGCGGGCCGGCTCCCATTTCACTTGACAGCTGTGGACATTGGAATAATACAAAACATAACCTAATCAACAGACTGTGAAAAATCTGAAAGCTAAAGACAGATGTTCAACCACCATCACCACCTTTCATATTTAATTATATTTATGTGGGGGAAAACAAACAGTAAGTCAACTCCTTTAAGAAGCCCTACTCTACTGTTAACTTAATGATGGAGTGGCTACGTGGTTCTCAGTCAAACCATGGCTCTCAAAAGACCCAAATTTAAGCCCCGGTGGCAGATGATCAGATCTGTGATCAGCCTGTGTTTCATACAAACATCTGCATCCTTCCTCTTCTTTTCAGAGATACCATTCACCTTCACTGTTCTCTCTCTGCCTAGTCTGCCCGTGCCACATCCATTTCCAGCAGTGACTGAATGCACTTTATGTACATCAATCACGGCCAAACACGCTGAGCGTGAGAAGTTGTTGTTGTTTTTGTTTTTCTATTTAACTTGAAAAACAAACATATATTTTTCTTTCTCTATTTTCAATCTAAAAATACCTCAAAGAAATCTCAGAAGTGAAAAAGAAAATGACTTTATCATCTACTCCAAGGTCCAGAATCAGAAAATGACTTGTTATATACATGAAGCAGGGATCACAAACTTACCTGCCTACAGAGAACAGGCAGATAAATCAGCTGAGTGAAGGGCCTGTCTTATTTTCCTCATTAGGGGCCACAAAAGAGTTGTGGAAGACGGAGGAATGCCAGTCGGGACTGTGTTGTTAGCATAAATAGAGTCAAGAGAGGCTGGAAATGTAGGATTTTATATAAAACAGAGATTTTAATACTGACAATTAGTTATGTTTTTCTGACCTGGTCTATAGTATGGAGGTCAAACAGAACACATAGATATACTGGATATAGACTTGCTTTTGCAAGTTTTAACTTAAAAAAGTTCAGAATTACTAACTTTTACAAAACATTGTTTATTATGAAAAGTAAAGAAAACTATGAACTTCTGAGGGGTGAAATTGTCACTGGGCTATAATTGGGAAGATTAGCCTTCAAATCAGCTCTTTCATTTATAAGATGTGTTAGATTCCTCCCATTTAAAATGAGGTCTCACCTGCCATGTCCACATCATGCTTTTTGAATATCATATAATGAAAATAACTTTTTAAATTGTGAAGTTTCCTACTACATGAGAACATTATCTACTGTTAACTTAATGATGGAGTGGCTACGTGGTTCTCAGTCAAACCATGGCTCTCAAAAGACCCAAATTTAAGCCCCGGTGGCAGATGATCAGATCTGTGATCAGCCTGTGTTTCATACAAACATCTGCATCCTTCCTCTTCTTTTCAGAGATACCATTCACCTTCACTGTTCTCTCTCTGCCTAGTCTGCCCGTGCCACATCCATTTCCAGCAGTGACTGAATGCACTTTATGTACATCAATCACGGCCAAACACGCTGAGCGTGAGAAGTTGTTGTTGTTTTTGTTTTTCTATTTAACTTGAAAAACAAACATATATTTTTCTTTCTCTATTTTCAATCTAAAAATACCTCAAAGAAATCTCAGAAGTGAAAAAGAAAATGACTTTATCATCTACTCCAAGGTCCAGAATCAGAAAATGACTTGTTATATACATGAAGCAGGGATCACAAACTTACCTGCCTACAGAGAACAGGCAGATAAATCAGCTGAGTGAAGGGCCTGTCTTATTTTCTCATTAGGGGCCACAAAAGAGTTGTGGAAGACGGAGGAATGCCAGTCGGGACTGTGTTGTTAGCATAAATAGAGTCAAGAGAGGCTGGAAATGTAGGATTTTATATAAAACAGAGATTTTAATACTGACAATTAGTTATGTTTTTCTGACCTGGTCTATAGTATGGAGGTCAAACAGAACACATAGATATACTGGATATAGACTTGCTTTTGCAAGTTTTAACTTAAAAAAGTTCAGAATTACTAACTTTTACAAAACATTGTTTATTATGAAAAGTAAAGAAAACTATGAACTTCTGAGGGGTGAAATTGTCACTGGGCTATAATTGGGAAGATTAGCCTTCAAATCAGCTCTTTCATTTATAAGATGTGTTAGATTCCTCCCATTTAAAATGAGGTCTCACCTGCCATGTCCACATCATGCTTTTTGAATATCATATAATGAAAATAACTTTTTAAATTGTGAAGTTTCCTACTACATGAGAACATTATCTACTGTTAACTTTCTGATAGTGACCCTGGCTTATCATTTATGTTACTCACTCTGTCCTTTTGGATGAAGGGATAGCTCTTGAGTACTGATACATATAAGTCAAATTGTACTATAACAAATGAAGTAAAAACATGCTTCTACCATTAATTTAAGTAATTTCATTCACTTCTGCAGGGAATCAATTTTCCTGTTATAAAACATAATAATGATACTCTTCATCTTCATTAAGGGAATACTATGAAGCTAAAATGAATTAAAGCATATTAGAAATTAAGCACAGTAAAAATATAAGGTAACATTTTCATCTTTGATAGTTATTATTAACTAACATTATTCTTTCAAGAGAGATTGTAAGCCATGGAAAATAAAAGCAATGCTATCATTGTATTACTAGTTACCATAATATTAATAATAATATGTATAATGCAAGTTATCACATACTTTATATAGCAAAGATATATTGAATAAAATATCTCTAAAAGCTAAGATTCATCTCCCCACCTTTTCTCTGTGTTGGCTAGAGTGATTCATTTTATCTCATTTCTGAGGCTGGCTTGCAAACTTCTTTCTCAGTGCCCTTTGCTGCAAGAACTGGACATATGTCAGTTCATACTGTTCCAGAGAAGCAAGCTCATGGGTGGGGAGGAAGACATTATAAGAAGTCATTGCTTTCTCTGTGAAAGGCAACAGAAGGCTAAAACTTTTACACTTTTTATTTCTACTCCAGTCTATTTCTGAAGATCCAGAACAGGTAGCAAGGATGGGGAAAGGGAAAGGATTGTAGTTGTAGGTGCAGTTCTCAAATAATAATGCCAGTGCTGGCAGTTAAGTCCACAACTTCTTTCTATATCTGGAAATTAACTTCCTAATACTTTCAGCCAAACATCTTTCTAATTTATGAAGAAGTTATTATTATTTTTATGCTGCCAAACAAACAGAAAACAACAACAACAACAGCAAAAACCCCAAACCAATCCACTTGATTCTGAACTCCATGATGTTAATCCCTGGTTTCAGCAATGAAGTGAGAAGCCATTGGTGTTCTGGAAATTGACACTTCCATTAAAAAAAAAAATGGGGATTATAACAAATACTTCATTCAATTTGTAAAGAACCAATAGAAAAATTTACATGAAAACATTCCATGAAAACTAAAAATGGGGGGAAACAGAAATTAGGTGCTTAGCATTGCTGAGGCAGATCCACAACTTCACAGATTCTGTGGACCCTGAAATAAAATTTAAGGTGGCATGTTTTCTAAATATGCTACTCAGGGACAATCAATGATAGCTGACTATACTTCCTGATTCTCTCAGAAAAGCCACAGATGACTTAACATATCTCTACTCTGTCGGATCCTCCTTGGAAACTATTTCTAATGGAAGGTGCTTTCTATGGCCTTGTAAAAATCCAAGGTTCATTCAAAGTATTGGTCTTGCCTTTTTAGCTTTCCTATGCAGAAAATTCAGTAAGACTTGTTAGCCCTAGAGTCTCACTCCCTTATCACAGAAGCTATAAATGTATTTTTTAAAATTTTTATTTATAGTAGTATGTATTACAGTTCATACTATACATATATAGCATCTTTTTACACAAAACAGTTTGTATACGAAGTATATTCGCAGCATTCAAGTCTTCAATCATGCATTTAGAATAATGATATCCGTCTTATTCAACCACTTTTTTCCCCCTTCCCCCCTTGATCCCTCCCTTCTCCTCCCTTCCCTTTGACCATTATAGTGTTCCTCTAATCCTATGTACCCCGACCCAAGAATACTGTGAACCGGCTTCCTTATATCAGAGGAAACATTCGGTATTTGGATTTTTGAGATTGACTGATTTCACTTAGCATTATATTCTCCAACTTCATCCATTTACCTGCAAATGTCATTATTTTATTCTCTTTTATTGCTGAGTAAAATTCCATTGTGTATATATACCACATTTTCTTTATCCACTCATCTACTGAGGGACATCTAGGTTGGTTCCACAACCTAGCTATTGTGAATTGTGCTGCTATAAACATTGAGGTAGCTGTGTCACTGTAATATGCTGTTTTTAAGTCCTTTGGGAATAGACCCAGGAGAGGGATGGCTGGGTCATAGGGTGGTTCCATTCCCATTTTCCCAAGAAATCTCCATACTGCTTTCCACAATGGTTGTACCATGTTGCATTCCCACCAGCAATGTATGAGTGTGCCTTTTTCCCCACATCCTCTCCAACATTTATTGTTGTTTGTGTTCTTGATAGCCGCCATTCTGACTGGAGTGAAATGAAATCTTAGAGTATTTTTGATTTGCATTTCTCTAATTGCCAGCGATGTTGAGCATTTTTTCATGTATTTGTTGATTAATCATGTTTCTTCTTCTGAGAAGTGTCTTTTCAATTCCTTAGCCCATTTATCGATTGGATTATTTGGTTTTTTGGTGTCAAGTTTTTTTAGTTCTTTATATATTCTAGAAATTAGTGCTCTATCTGATGTGCATGTATTAAATATTTGTTCCCAGTTAGTTGGCTCTCTATTCACCTCACTGATTGTTTCTTTTGCTGAGAAGAAGCTTTTTAGCTTAAATCTGTCCCATTCATTAATTCTTGGCATTAATTCTTGTGCTACCGGATTCTTGTTAAGGAACTTGGAGCCTAATCTGACATGTTGGAAATTGTAGCTTACTTTTTCTTCTATTAGGTGTATTGTCTGTGGTCTAATTCGTAAGTCCTTAATCCACTTTGAATTGAATTTTGTGCATGGTGAGAGATACAGGTTTAATTTCATTTTGTTGCATATGGCTTTCCAGTTTTCCCAGCACCATTTGTTGAAGAGGCTATCCTTTCTCCACTGTACATTTTTGGCACCTTTGTCTAATATAAGATAGCTGAAATTATATGTATTAGTCTCTATAATTTCAGCTATAAAGGTATTTGACAACAGAAGGTACATAGGACAGCAGACTGAATAGCCACACAGTTTACACAAGTTCTAAGAGTCTAATGCTGAAATGTGCAAGAGAGTGAGGACAGTAAGATTAAACCTGGAAGATGCAGGAAGGGGTAGAAAGGAGGAGGGAGTGGTGAGCAAGCACTGTGCTGAGCATTATCTAACAGCAGCAGCCAGATCAGCTGAACAGGTATCAACTCATGTAATCTCACGAAAAAAAGTCAAACACAGGCATAGTCTCTTTAGTTTTAAAAATAAAATTTAGAGTGGCTTGGGATTTTGCTGAAATTTACACAGCTCTGAAAAAGCATAGGTAGAATCCCAGTCCAGGTAACCTGTTTTCAAAACACAGTCTCAGCTAACAAAATACACTTCTTTCCAGCTCCCAAAGAGTCACAGAGATGGTTCCAGTGCTACCAAACATCTAGGAAGTTATGGGGATCCATGAAGAGCCATCCTTCTAAGAGGTAGCAGAAAGAATTACAACAAACACAGAGACTCTGACTTGTGGGTGACTTGCATGTCTGAGATTGCTATGTTATTTCCAGATGAGAGTACCCCACAAATATGGCTTACATGAGTTAAAAAAAATAAAAAGGGCATATGTGCTGACATTCAGTTAGTCTAGTCTAAATGTTTCAAGCTCAGGGTCTGCATTCAGACTGGGTTTGAATCTCTATTCTGTCACTCTGTATGATCTGGAGCATTAATTTAATATATTTTCATCAGGTTCTTCATCCTTAAAATGGAAATAGTATAAATTCTTTCAAACTGATTGTGAGAATTAAATAAGATTATTAATTCTAGCTATTATCTTTAAGGGAAACTGCAGATTGCTAGAGCTTCATTGTATTTATTTGGTGTGTAAGATCCATCAGCTAGAAGGTGATGGAAGCAAACAATAAAATGAACTCTAGAAGTAGGTGGATCATAGTTCATCTTGTCAGTCATTGTTCTTACAGAAATATAGATTAGATTGATTTAAAATTAGCAATGGAAGATATATGGAGAAGTATAGGGGGTGATGTGAATGGGTTTCTCGGATGAGAATATTATATTTCAAGTTACAAATTTTAATAGCATCAAGATTACTTCTGAGATCACATGTGTTCCACAAGAATTGTCTCAAACCACCCTGGGTGGAACCGGGCTGCCAGGTGAGAACAAATGACCCCATCTCCCTCTCCATGGTCGACTGAACTACTGACCTAGTTTGACCAAACAGATTGTGTCTCCCAGGACACTGGAATTGGAACACAGAGAATCTAGTCAATCTCTGTCAAACATTTGAACTGGGAAAATGTACAGTACTGGGTCTGGGGAAGTCTGGCATAGGGGGAAGCAGGGAAAGAAAAAAAAGCAAATTGGCACAGAAAAGGGGAAAGAAAAAAAATGAAAGAAAAAAACAGAACTCATTTCAGAAGCCAGGCACGGGACCAAATCAGAGCTTTACTTTTTATTATTTACCAGTTCATGTGACCTGAACTAGACACTTAACTTCTCTCTACTCATTTTCCTTTTCCATTGTGATGATTGAATGAGTCAATATACATGAGGCAGTTGGAAGGGCTCTGGGACCTGGCTCCCTGTCCACAACATCACCCTTAATCTTATCCCACCACCCATGATCTTATCCCATTATCACATCTGCATCCATGTTAGTGATGTCTGAGTCGGCAAGGCAGAGAAACAGATAGTAAGACACCTTGATCCCTGATGACTTTCTAGTTTCTGGGTCTGATCCTACATAAGGGCACTTTGTGCTTTAGATTCCTTGAAGTATCCCCATATACTACCAATAAATTATCTTTACAAAAATTCTCTATTAATGATGGTTCAATGTTTCAGACACTGTAAGCACACTATCTCTGAGGAGGAAACACCAATTTGTGCTGTCCTTTGGGATAGCTTGAACAAACTGTTCTTGACATTTTGGTGAACAATTCAGTATTAAGCACACCCTAGCTCCCTTGCACCTACCCTGGCTGTCTAGATTGTTATTGGGTATGTATAGAAGTTTCATAGTGCTCTATTAGAACAGTAATAATCAAAGAGAGTGCCAGGCATGAGAGTGATATGAAACTCACAGATCATAAAGATGCCTCCAAATTATTATTATAATCTACATCTAAAATCATTTCTGTTTCATGGCTCCCTCTAGTAAAAAAATAAAACTCATAATTCAGTTAGGTAGTTTCTAGATGTGGTTGCTATTGAAAGAAACTCAAAACATATTCCCTAAGACCCTCTTATGGGTAAGACTGACATAATCATAAAAAATAAAAATGCTATTAAATAGACTATAAATTTCAAAATGATACAGGAATGCAATAACCAGCCTGAGATTTGAAGAAATAAAAGAAGCAAACAAGAACTCAATAGAATGCCCCTCCCCCCGCCCCACACCCAGTAGAGATGATATCAAAGCTGAAAGATGCTGATCAACAAGCTTCTACAGTAGAACCTTGCTCAGGTGAAGCCTCAGGGTTTTAGAAGAGTGTCAGACAAATGCACCTGGACTGCCAAACTACAATGCCCAAAGCATTAGGGATTTAAATAAAAGCATTCCAAAATAGATACATTATTTTTGGAACAAACAATAAATACTCTGCAAGAACCCAAAGAAAAAAATCCATGTTCATAAAATATGCAAAGTCTAAACCAGGAATGATTTCTGGCTTTGAAGGTATATGGTAATGTGCAAGGCATTGCAAAATGAAATTTTGGTGAAACAAGTAATAAAATCAATTAAGAAAGTTTAGTCTTCACTATAAAACCTAACCAAGCAAATAAAACCCAAAGTTCTTTGTAAAATCCTTGGAGACGAGCTGATCATTGCATTTGCAGCACTATTATTAAAAACATTTATTTCATTGTAGGTACTTCTCCACACACCCAGAAGTATGCCTTGGCCAGAATTTATGACCAGTTAGACAAGCTGAGCTATGTAGTTGTGACAATTGCATTACCTCTTCCACAAAGGCAGTGCATAATATGTCACAGAGTTAGTCACATGGCATCTACTGGACATGCCTACCATTAAATATCATGCTCCTAGGGGCAGCAGTCCCTCAAAAACCTGCCAGGGGGGCACTGAGGCTCCACTCCCAAATGTATGTTTTGTGTCAGACACTGCACACCTAATGTGACTCACCCACCTTCCCCTGTTATTGCTCTTTACTCTGTTCAGACAACAATGTGTCCAGATTCAGAAAATGAACCATGCATTTCATCACATTTTTGCTTTCTGGATTTTCCCATGATTATGGGTGGGTGTGTAACCCATACCTGGGCTATGAGATATAAGGTAAAGACCTTGGGGTAAGGGGAAGTCTGTTCTTAGGAAAATATCCTTATAGATATTTTTTCCTTTACCACCTACCTTCTGCCTTGAGCTGCAATAGCAACCACGCATGGGGACAAAAATGACACTTGAGGATATTTGAGCAGAGAGGTGGGAGGCTCCCAGGTCCTTGACATTTTCAGTAAGCTGCTGAAAAAAATATGGTAACACTAAACTATCTGTATTATTTAAGCCACTGTCCCCTCACTAGCTGTCAAATTCAACCTTTAATTATTAATGAAACATCTTTCTCTGTCCTCCTCACAACTGTCATTGTTGTGGGCTCACAATGAAGTCATCAGACCTTCAAATTGATGATAGAATTAGGCACAAATTCATGTTCGCCGTTCATGATTTGTGTGATACTCTGAATTATCACTTGTATTCTCCATTAAATTTTAGGAGGTAGGTACTATAATTCTGTAAAGAAGAACTTAAAGCACAGAATTGTTGAGCTATGTGCCCGACTTCACAAAAACTGGCAAGTGGGAAGCCTGGGTTGTGAATCTGAGCGAATGTTCAGAGCACTGACTCTGAAGTTCTTCCTTTTTTCCCTCCTAAGTTCCATCAATATTTTAGTTTTTCAGGATCAAGTCTTTGCTACTGTTACAAAAGCAAAGGGGGTCTGCACAGATGAGTAACTAGGAAAGAGTTTCCATAACCAAAGAAATATAATGCTTCTCTTCTTGTGTAAGTCTGGGTGATGTGGGAGCTGTAGGATTGTGTCTCTGCAGACACGTTACTACCCTTGCATTTTCATCTTAGGAATGGAACTGGCCAGGCAAAGGTGGTCTTCCCTTTGGGCTGCTGAGCTGTTGGAGGTTTAACACGCTTTAACTAACACTCTTTTTTAATTTTTTTTAAAATTCTAAGTTGTTATATATGACAACAGAATGCATTACAATTCATATTACACATATAGAGCACAATTTTACATATCTCTGGTTGTATACAAAGTATATTCACACCATTCGTGTCTTCATACATGAACCTAGGGCAATGATGTCCATCTCATTCCACCATCTTTTTTACCCCCATGTCCCCTCCCTCTCCATTGTCCTTTCTGGAGTTCCTCTAATCCTCCTATGCTCCCCGTCCCAACCCCACTATGAATCAGCCTCCTTACATCAGAGAAAACATTCGGCAATGAGAAGACATCTGACTCTGTCTTCCTTCAGGTCAGAATTGTACCTCTCTCTGGCTGTGGTGTTCATGTGTTGGAGTAGACAGGACACGCAGGCTCCTGTCATGTTGCCTTGGCTATGAAGGTTTAGAATTCAAGATTAAATGTGTACATAATCATAGAAATGGAGGAAAGAGTACAAAAGGGTGAGGGCTGTTCTGAGCCCCACTTATGCAGACTAGGACCCATGAGTAGGGACTTAGAGAAAGAACAGGGGAGAATCAACAGGAGAGATGACAGCTTCTTGGAAGTTTAGAGGCAAAGCCCATAGCCTCCTTTTTCTCTCCTTCAGCCAGGCCAGTTGATTGACAGCATAAGACTCATGGCCAAAGGTATCACATTCATGGCTTTCAAAGGGTCTATTAAGTGAGATCTAGTACAAGAAGGTTCCTGAAGCCTGAATTTGTGCACCTTGGTTCTTTGCCCTACAATGGTTTCTACCTAGAAGTTCATCTCCAATGGAAAGGCAGAAGTAGCTAAGGATGCTTCAAATGTGGTATAATTCTTTGATACCTGAAATTCCCCAATTAATGCATCTTTCATTTATGAGTCTATTTTTTATCTTTTTTGACCTTTCATAGGATGCCACTGTACTAGGACTCATAGAAAGATTGTCTTATGAATTCCCATTATACTGATGAAGAAACTGAGGATTGAAAGCTGTAGTGACTTCTAGTGGTTACCCAGCTAGAAGGAGAGGCAGATGGGAGTGTAGTTTCCTCTAATTGTTTTGGATTTTCTGCAGGCCCTTCCCAAGAATCCTTGTATGTATTTGTTTCATCCTAAATTTACTTTTTATTTCCATTTTTCTCACTTGAACTCAAATCCTTCTGTTTACTACGGGTCATAACGGAATTCCTTTATATCAGAAGGGAATACCACGAAGGAGTCAACAGGAATCAAAACAACCATTTCCCCCCAAGCTCTTAGTAACTTCATTTTGGGGTCTTCTGAGGGGAACCTTAGTCATTGCAAATCATTCTGCTTCTGCTGTGATAAAATTACCTAAGGGAAAAAGTACTGCTAACACTAAGTATTTCATGGCACCAGATTATTGTGTCACAGAGAGAAAGGGAAACTCTTGATACCCCAAAACATTATCGTGGCAATCACTCTTATAGGTCCTAGAGTCACATGTGTTTTAAAACATGTCAGAAGTACTGTGGATAGAGCACTTGTACCTAACTTTCTAAAACATACGGGTCACATTTTTATTTAGGCAGAGGGGGAAATCCACCTTAAGTTCTGGGAGGTTGTAAGTATATAGAAGCAACATTGTTAAAATTATTACCTATCCTTACTACTCCTATTAGGATAGGGATGTATTAAATATTTCTATCCATTTCCCATCCTAAAGTGGGCAGTGGGAGGCATGTGTCATAAATAACACCACTTCCTAAATCCCCTCTGATCTGCACACAGCATTAGAAGTTCTTACTGCTCTTACTGCACAGGCCTGTGCTCCTGACCGGGATAAATCACTGCCCTACGCCATGTCCCCAACAGGGGGCTGTTAATTAGTTTTAAAGGCTCCTGCAGTTCCTCTAGTACTTCAAGGAAGTACACAAATACAGCAATATACAAAACATACCTTTTTTTTTTTTTTTTTTTTTTTAATTTTTTATGGTCAGCACAGGCTGAGATTTTATGAGCTTCCCATGGCTGTAAGAAAGTTAAGCTATATGCAAATGTGCAGAAAGAAGGCTGTTAAAATTGACTGGGATAAATGCTCTGTTTATCTTGCAGCTGGAATGCAGCAGAACTCCACTTATGTGGGAGGGGAAGGAGAGGAGGAAACAGAGCACCATGAGCATTAGGCTGCAGGGCTGAGACCCTGGAGCATGGAGCTGCAGCTTAGAGTCATTCAGCTGCACCCAGCCCAGCTCTCGTGCTGCCCTTCTAATTTCCAGATAGCAAAATTTTTTTCATCCCTAACATAAAAGATGAGGATAGCAAATCTGAGAATTTTAGCAACAGAGAATCAGTATGTAGCTGAGAGAAGGATGTCTCTCTCCCTCTCATGATTTTAGTAAAAAAAATGAGATCCAAGCTCAAAAATATTCACGCTCTATACCATATCTAGCTACAAAAAAAAAAATTTGCTAACTAACAATTTAAAAATAAATAAAAATAAAATTTGAAAACAGAATGCAAAACAAAAACAGCTTGACAGTACTCATCGCTATTTAGTAGACCCAACGGAGACCCTCAAGATGATTATTTTTCAAGATCAAAAACATATTGGATTTGATTCTGAGTTTAACAGATATTTATTAGTCATCTGCTAGGTCCCAGAGACTATGTTCTGAACAGTGAAAGCTCTGAACAATCTCAGCTTTCAAATAACTTATTTGTAGGGTTTTGTGTTTATTTCAAATTATGTTTTACTGAGGAATAATTTAAATACAATAAGATGCACAGATCGTAAATGTGTGGTTTGACGAGCTTTGACAAGTATAAATACCTATGAGACTATTTCAATCAACTTATGTCAATATCTATATCAAAATAAATGTATAAGGATATAGACTATTCTAGCTGTGATAAAATGCTGTGCCTGTGAGGTCATATAATGTCTCTTTTCTTCCACATCTCAAAAAGATGGCATCTAACCTTCTGCAGAGATTGGTGCCTTATGGTTATAAAAGCATATGTACAGTGGATGCTTGTTTCATGCCCAGGATAATAGTAAGAGCTGCACTTACTACAGGACACTATCAAATCCTCCCCATCCCATTCCCCAAAATACTAGAACTAGATACGATGATTGCACCTCATTTTACAGAGAGTGCACCTGAAGCGTAGGAAATTAAATTGTCTGCTCAAGCAAGAGGCAGTAGAAGGCATTGAGCCCTTATTTTCTGACACTAGAGTCAAAGTCCCTTACATTTATACAATATGGCACCCCCTAATAAGCTAAGTGCTTGCTCATAGACTAAGTTTTATTATCTGTGAGTTTCAAAGTCTTTGTCTAGGACACTCATTAGTCACATAGAACAGACCCAATACCTAAAAGAATATAGCAGAGTTCTAGACTCTTTAGTTAAAAATACATACATACACACACACACACACACACACACACACACACACACACACACATATATATTTTTACATATATATTGAATAATATGTAAAATTTTGCACACAGCTAAGAAACAGATAACTAAATGTCAGACTGTCAGACACGATTGATTTTTAAGAGTTTTGAGCTGATAGATGAAATCAGAGAAGATCTGATGTGCACTAGCCTCTACTTCTGACTTCCAGCCACCCCATCAAGCCTCTTTCCCTTGCCAATCCAGAGACTCTCATTCCTTTTATTCTCATCCACCAGTCATCAAGGCTCAACACCTATGTCTTTTCATGTTTATGATTATGTAATTTACCTCCTTAGGGACTGACACACAATTTTGAGAAGGTATAGTCATCTCTTATAACATAAAAACATACCCCAGATTTCCTTACATGGAACAGTTTTCTCTTTGTATCTCCATCTGATAGAGAAGTGGATCAGTGCCACCTTACCTGCCTGAATATCACTACTGAGAGATCCCTCTTATCTGGCATATTTTTGTTATTTTGAAGGTAATAAAAACCAAGATGTCCAGAGTTATCAAATGGAACTACAAAGAATTACATTCAGGAAAGCTATATTATTTCCCCCCAATTGCACAGTGAATTTAGAAATATTTTTGTTTTAAAAACAATATATATGTAGATGATAATCGGGGAGCAATCAAAAAAAATTGAAGAGAAGAAAGGTGGGTCTCTTAGAGCTGGGGTGGCAAAAGGCAGGGTCCCATGGGACCAGTGGGGAAATTACCAACCAATGGAGAAGGACTGAATTTATTTAATGGAGATGGTTGGCAAAATTGACCGTTTAGATAATCAAATTACAACATGCCACATAGATACCCTGTCTTATAGACACAACAATTCCAGGTAGTCCAAGGTGTTATTTTTAAAAATCAAAATATAAAATTGTAAAATATTATTTAATTAAATATTTCACATATTTCTACAATGTGAGGGTTGTGGGCCCTCTCAAATAAAAGGAAGGGAATTAAAACTCTCAACTCAGGAATATATTTTAAATAGATGATCAGCAAAGAAGTAATGTCATCAATAAGTAATATGCCCTTGAAAACAAATAAGTAAAACACCCATATGATAATGCACAAATGGATAAACATGAATAAATGTTTTGAAATAAGAAATAAAAATTTGACTATGAAAAATGTGAATGAATGCTTAACTTCTCTAGAAAATAAGAAAAAATTTATATTAAAACATGCGGATAGTCTATTTGTTATCAAATTGTTTCAAGGTTGGCAACAGTGCAGTAAGGCAGGCTTTTTCAAATGCTTCTATTAGAAGAATGAAATAACACAGTGTTCCTGGTAAATCAATTTGGCTCTGTGTTTCAAGATCATTAAACATACTTCTGTTCTACCAAAATATTCCATTTCTCAGAATTTATCTTAGAAAAAAAAACTCTCAAATGTATAAAATGATGTCCATCATATTTATAATAGTTAAAAAAATCTGTACATGCTCAAGAGTAGAGGATGCTAACTCAATTTTGAAATGTTCATAGAAAGGAATACAACTACTATTAAGAGCTAATAAAAATCAATTTATAAAAGAACAAATAAAAAATAATAAAGGAATACAGTAGCTCTTTTCTCCAAAGAATAATATAGAGATGAGGAGGAAAAAAAAATGGTCAGGCTAAAATAGACGAATATCAAAAAAGGAAGAAAAAAAGTCCAGAAAAATAGTTTTAAAAATAATGCCAGTGGTCAAGGAATAAGATAAATTGTTGGTATTTTTTCTTTTGTTAAGGAGTTAATATAAATACCTTAGGGAATTTGGTTATCATGTTACAAACTTTGTTTTAATGCAGAGGAAATATAGCAAATGTACAGACTTGACAAATGTAATGCAATCTGTTCTGCTGAGAACAAGTTGCTTGTTTAGACTTGACTAAAATGTTGAATCCAGTTATCTGTAGAAAGTCATATATATGTATAACCTCTAATAATTAGATTGTGAATGAGGACTATTCATAGTCTGGAACGAGGGCTATGAATCATTCAGATAATTGAAATAGAGATGTTGGATATGCAAGAGGCAAGGCCAGATGACTGAATCCTGTCCCTTGCCTGAGACTATAAAGCCGAAGTAGGTCACCACCATTGCCACAGCTCAAACAGAGTGTGTGTATGAACAAGAAGAGGACACCTGTTTCTCCAGATACTCTGCTGCCACCTGCCAGAAAATACCCTTTAGCTATAACTGAACAAGTAAATGGCACTGCTAGAATTGCAGTCAACAAACAGCATGGCTTCACAGGGCGGTCTTAAACCATGCCACAGGGGCCAGGGTAACTCAAACTACTAGCCACTGAGATAAGAAGGCATATACTGGGTGAGTCTAGAAGAGATGGGTGGGGGATTGGCAGCGAGGAAGGAGGACAGCGCAGTCTGTGCTTTACCTGACCCCTCTTCCTTAGCAACACGAGGGAAGGCCATCTTGGAAGGATAGGAAAGCGATCCTGTCTGACCATCTCCAGGTGTTGTCTGGAGACCCTGTGACTGCCAGTGGGTGTAATGAGGCCACAAAAAACAGAGGACTTAATCAATTGATCAGAAGGGAAAATTAAATTGTCTGTTAAATTAGGGAGAAAATATCTCTACTACTACAGTTTCATTGTTAGTACCAAATGCCCATTTATCTGCATATAAACACATTACTTGACAAGGAGGTTAGAAACAATAGAAATCATATAGAAACTTGCTTCACACCACTAATTTTTTAAGCCAGTTCTAGAGAAACTCTTGCTACCAACCTTTAGGTGTTTGTCAGTGTGTGTTAGAAGAAGCCAAGCAGCCAAGAAACTCAGCCGCAATACCGTTGCAGTTCCACCATTACCAGCTAAAAGGTAAATCTCAAGCTCTCGGGAGTTGTGTTTCCTACAAGTAATGTAGGAATAAGAGTAAATACTGCTTCTTCCAAAAGAAAGCCTGTATGTAGGGTGAGTCTCCACACTGAGAATAAATGCAAAGGATGGTTTGTGTGTGTGTGTGTGTGGGGGGGTGGGTTTGAAATCTTATGTGTGTGTTTTGTGTCTTTTCTTAACCCCTCTGTTTCTCTGTTTCCATTAGCAGTAAACAAAAAAAATCTAACAGAATCTTCTGTGCTTTGTTTTGAAACAAAAGGGGATACTTGGGAAATGATTCCTCTTTGTTTCTCTCCTTTGGGGGAAAAAGGACCCTGAGAATCCAGGAGAAGGCAATAGCCAATTTCTTAACATCTTGGGGGCTGGGGACAAACAAAAAGAAAAGAAGATGAAAAATTAAAAAATGGTCCACAATTCAAATTCTGAATGAAAGAATTCCCATTTCTCTAATAGCTTCCAAGTTGCCCCTTGGAGACCATTCCCTGGAAACTCCTAAGAAGCCTTCCTTGAACTCTGGAGCCAACTGAGGACACACAGTATTACAAGTATTTCAGTTATGAACAAGGGAGAAAGGAAAATCCTTTTGTGTGCACCTCATTTGATGAGTTAAAGATTTACACCACATTGACTGCATATGGCTTCTTTATGTACCCACAAGTTCCTGCACATTGGTTAGTATTGTAGGTTTTCCAAGCAACAGCCCACATTTAATGTCTAATGAAAGAAAGAAGAAGAACTCATCACTCCTCTGTTTTCTACTTTAATAAAACCTGCCACAGTTTTGGAATTCGAGTAAAAACATGTACAGGTGATAGTTTTGTAAATAAAAAATTAGAAGTCAGTCCATCAACACTAGCAATTTTTTTCTGGAAGATTTCTGGGCTGCTGGTCTATCTCTTCCTTACTCCGTTTTATGAATTTCTAAATAAAAGGGTACCAGATGAAAATGTTTCTTTGGTCTGGATATTCACCTGTTAGCACAGATCTCATCTAAAAAAAGGATTTTCACAGATCCCTCTTCTTTTTCCTAGGCTTATTTTTCATGTAAATGACTTGCTAACTCTGAAGTTCATTAACTCTAAAATATGTGAGATTTGTCTTTTTTTTCTGTTTTCCACATTCAAAAAATGCTTCTTATATTATGAAAAATTATTTCTAGTAAGACTAAAGTCACAGCATGCAAGTGCTTTGGGGTCATCTTTCTTTACACTAACAGTAAATTTTAGGGCAGACATTATTTTACATTTTCCATATACACAAAGAAGGATTTTCTAATCCCAAAGTTTGGTATAATAATATCATTCAGGTAATATTTTTTTGGTCCATTCCAAAATTTTCTTATCTCTGCTGTTCTAGGCTCTCTTAGAGAACTTATGGGAACACTTATTTGTTAAAGAATTCACAGGGGGCTGTGTGTTTCTATAGCATGAGAAAAGACCATGTTAAATGAGACCCTTATGTTCCACGTAAGGTGGGGATGGGAAGGATCTCAGGAAAATTGAAGGAAGAAGAAACTGCAGAATCCTGAAAATGATAAGGCAGTTGCTCTGTCCAAACTCATCAACACTTGGTCTTTCTTCTAATCTAGTGCCATGTTTGCCACTCCAACCCCCACCCATCCATGGGACTTCCACGAGTCAGTCTCTGAAGAGGCAGTATCATCTCTAAACCTTAGGGAACCAGCATTAGCTCCCTATCTTCTGCTCAGCAGTCTGCAGTCTTTAATGCCCAGCACCCTTCCTGACATTCTCTTTCCAACTGGCATCCTCCCTGGCTGCTCTTCACCAAGAGCACTCACCACCGGCTGTCCTCAGTTCCCACTGATTCTGAAGCAGAAGGCATTACTTTAGACTCCAGAAAACTGCACAGGCTGGCAGATCACGAGAGGAGAAGGATGCCAAGGCACAGGGTGCCCCCCGTGGTGTTATTATGCATGATGCAAATAAGAGACTTTAATTTTTAGAGGCCTTTGCACTAACCTAAAATGTCATTCCACCCTCGCTGCCTGACCACTGTGCATGTCATGGTGTGCACCTATGCAAGCTTCAGGTGAGTTGAAGCACTGCCGCCTCCAGCCTTCAGTTGCTCAATGATTACAGTTACATTTTCCTGATCACCTGCAATATTGCAATAAGCATTGGTTTATTTCATATGCAGAGTGACTCAGTGAGACAAGATGATTACTTTCACTTTGCAGCTGAGATAACTGAGCACCACTGAGACTAAGTGACCTACCCAGGGACACGAATCTGATAAGTGAACCAGGATTCGATTTCAGGCTTGACTTCTTTGTCAAGGTGGGCTTCCAGAGAAGGTTGTTTTATCTTTAGCTTGAATGAAGGTCTACTAATCACTCACATTTCAAGAAATGTGGTTGATTTACCAGAATGTCATCTTCATCATTTACAAATAACATAAAACCCAGCTAATTTCAGTTCTCCAGGACAAATACACCCCATATCTCCTCCTTTCTGGAAGCACTGGGAAACTTCAGGAAGCCAGGGAATGGGGCAGTACTGATAACCATTTTATCTACAATGTCTAGCACAGTGCCTGACAAATAGATGATGATTAAGGTCTCTTAAACAAACACATGAAAAACAGTTCTTAGCTTTATTTAAAAAAAAATCTTTCTGGATATTGTCAAGAAGTAGACTTGACCAAGGTCATCCTGCAAGTGATTAATCAAGCACAACATTTCTGAATACTTTTGTATACCCAGACTAGAACCCAGTGTTCAGTCAGGGCTAAGAGAAGACGGAAGAGGAGTATTTTCCATTTATGTTGTCAAGAAGTTTAAACTCTGATCTGGTTCCACTTTCCAACACAGTCCTTATGGACTATACCAAGCCACCCATGATGTAAATAAAAGATTCAGGTTTCTTGAAGAAATGCTACTCCACTATCCTTCATGCAATAACACAGCACTTTGTAACAAGCTTTATAATGAGGCTATGAATTAAAGTGATGCATGGTTTTTCTGAGGTACAATATGCATCACAACAGTCCGTATTAACAATTTAAAACCATATAATGTGCTTTATAAGCTAATAAAGTAGCTGCCTCTAAATGATTTATCAAATATGAATAATGCATCCAGAAATAACTTACAGGAACAGGGCCAGCCTCCTTGCTCCTTTGCTAGCTGGCTTTCTCCACTGATGATACTGAGGGCACGTGGAAGTTGAGTTACTGAGCTCTGGGCACCAGCCCTTGCTCTGCCAGGAAGCCTTTTGGAGTCCTCCCCAGAGTTTCCCTGCCTATTCCCAGTGTTCCGACTGTCCTCCCCCTCTGCCTCTTCCCACTTCTGCTTCTCTACCCCTTTATCTTCCTTGTGAGCATTTGTCGCCGCCTGAAGCGCTTGGAGCAACGGAGCCGCGGGAAGAACTTCAGAAGCAAACTGGAGACAGCTTTTTATTCTGATAACTTTTCTCTCTGGTTCTAACAACAACTAACACACGCCAAACACACCACTAAAATGGCGCTGACCCGATCAGCAATTTCGGCCAAGTCACTCGAGATCCCGCAACAAATCCCGTGAGACTACGGGTGGCGACAATGGCCAAATCTCCACGGCTCATAGTCAACTGCAATTCAAGTCAATCCCCAAACAGGGCTCCTGCAAGCATTCTCCTTTTTCAGGGTCTTCCTCATTTTCTCATCCCTCCTACTTTGAGTGGTCAGGGCCACCTTAGAATGTTTCCACAGAGGAGGAGCAAAATGCAGTAGATGAAGCCGTTAGGAGATTACACAGAGAGGGCAACTCTGAGGGACCTGAGAATGGTTGCACATACTTTGTAGAGTTCTATGGCACGTTCACAAAAGATTTTAAACTGTTCATACTACTGCTAACTGCTAACACGTTTCATACTTGGAGCTCTGTCTGCTGAACATTGCCTTTTGGAACTGGAACCCATGCTTTTCTATAGGAAAATCCCAATCGGGTCACCCCAGAATTTGAAACTAGAGGCAAATTAAATCAATCAAGCCCACTAAAATTAATGCTCTGACCAGGTTTTTAAAAGAATAAACTTGGGGGCTGGGGTTGTGGCTCATCAGTAGAGCACTCGCCTAGCACGTGCATGGCCCGGGTTCAATCCTCAGCACCATGTAAAAATAAAGGCATTGTATACAACTAAAACAAATAAACAAATACTAAAAAAAAAACCAAAAAACTAAAAGTGGAGACTTTACTACTGAACTTACAGAAACAAAAAGAATAAGAGAATAGTATAAGCAATTATGCAGCAATAAATTAGATCACCTAAATGAAATGGGCAGATTATATACAGATTACCAAACCTGATTTAAGAAAAATATAAAATCTGATAGACCTATAAAAAGTAAAGGGATTGAATCAGTTATCCAAAACCTCCAAGAAAAGGAAAAGTCCCAGACCAGCTGGCTTTACTGTGAATTCAACCAAAGATTACAAAAAAAAAAAAAAAATATATATATATATATATATATATATATATATAACCTCAACTCTTCTCAAACATTTCTTAAAAACAGAACAAGAGGGAACACTTCTTAACCAATGCTGTGAGGCCACTGTTACATAATACCAAAGTCATATAAAGATATCAGGAAAAAAGATAACTATAAGCCAATATCCATTAGGAACATAGAGCCCCAAATCTACCACAAAATACTGGCAAACTGAATCCAGTAGCATGCTAAAAGCATTATATCCTATTGCCAAGTGCGATTTATCCAAAGAATGCAAGGGTGTTAGGTTCACTCTAAGAAAATCAGTCACTGTGATATATTACACTAATAGGACAAATGAAAAAAAAAATATTATCATCTTAATTGATGGCAAAAGATTCAGAAAAATCCAATAACCTTTTGTGATAAAAACTCGCAGAAAACTAGAAACAGAGGGGAACTTTCTCAATATGACAAGATGCATTTATGAAAACTCACAGTAAGAATATAATGCTAAGTGAAATTAGTCAATCTCAAAAATCCAAATACCGAATGTTTTCTCTGATATAAGGAGGCTGGTTCACAGTGTTGTTGGAAGGGGGTACATAGGATCAGAGGAACACTAGAACGGTCAACAGAAAGGGAGGGGAGGGAGGGAGTAAGGGGGTGTTGGAAAAAAATTGGTGGTTGAATGAGATGGATATCATTATACTAAATGCATGATTGAAGATCTGAATGGTACTTATATACTTTGTATACAAGCAGTTGTATGTAAAAAGATACTATACTTGTGCATGATGAATAAGTAAATAAATAATAAAAAAATTAAAAAAAAAAAAGATGATACTCAATGTTGAAAATCGGAAAGTTTTCCCCCTAAGACCAGGAAAAAGACAAATATGCCCTCTTCCACCACTGCTGTTAAACATGTACTGAAATTTCCAGACAGATCACTTAGGCAGGAAAAATAAACAAATAACATTTAAAGTGGAAAGAAAGAATTGAAACTCTCTCCATTCACAGATGATATGATCTTACACAGAAAACAGTGCAGAGAATCCCTTAAAACACTTCTAGAGCTAATAAACAAACTCAGCTGTTTCAAGATACATGACCAAAATGTAAAAATCAGTTGTTTCTATATACCAGCAATAAGCAATCCAAAAAGAAAAGTGAGAAAATGATTCCATTTACAAAAGCATCCAGCAGAAGAAAATACCTAGAATTAAATTTAACCAAGGAGGTGAAAGATTTGTATGCTGCAAATTATAAAACATTGCTGAGAGGAATTAAAAAGACAGTTTGAAGGATGCCTTATAATAGGGGTTTAGAGGCTGCTTTTGCTAAAAAAACAATGACTCTTCACTTGGGGCTGAAAATGTCTGATGAGTTTGTAAAAGCAGGATAAAAGCCTGGCATCTTTGCCTTCTTTTTAAATCTGTCTCCTTTCTACATTAAACATTGGGTCAGATTATCACTCAACTGTGTACAAAGATGTGATAATCACTTAAAGAATGTCTGTCTAAAACTTGTAACATGTGGTTGATTAGTCCTAAATGCACTGAATCTCTCTCACCCACATTTCCAGATGAAGGTACCAAGATAAGCATAAGTAAGATAGTTTCAAGATTGCAGGAATAGTGAGTCTTACAGGTGGAACATTCCATGATGGGATTGCCCCCTAAGTGGGAGAAATTTCCCTGTCACTAGAATGGATGCTGCCCCACTAAGCAGGAGCAATCATCTCATGATAGGAACTGAATCACCCCTTCAAGGAATAACTTCTTTTCCCTGGAGCCAGGAGGACTTTTCCAAACCATACCTGAGAGAATGATCAACCAGACCACAGTCTGACCAAGACTGTTTAACAATGCAAACTTCTTGCCCTCCACTTTTGTTCCTTCCATAATTTCAGATTGAAACTTATTTTTAAGATGGTGGTATTTACCCAAGGTGATCAGTAGATTCAATGCAAACAGTATCAAAATCCTAATGATCTTTTTGTTAATAAATGGAAAGGCTAAATCTCAAATTCACTCCTGAACAGCCAAAACAATTATGAAAAACAAGAACAAAGTTGAAGGGATCATGCTTCCTAATTCTAACACCTACCAAAAAGCTACAATCATCTTAATAGTGTGGTTCTGGCATAAGGAGAAATATGAAGACAGCCAATGGAATAGAACTGAGAATCTACCAATATAACAGAATGTCTATGGTCAGTTAATTTTTGAGACTATTCAGTGAGGAATAACTATTCTCTTTATAAGATGGTATTGAGACATCTGGATTTCCAGATACAAAAGAATGAAGTTGGACTCTCAGTTTCATACCATATATACAAGTTAGCTCTAAAGGCATCAATGACATATTTATAAGTGCCAAAACAATGAAACCCACAGAAGAAAACAAGTCCAACATGATCGTGCATTTGTCAAAACCTTTTAGATATCACACACACACACACAATACAACAAAAGAAAATAAAAAAAAAATTCATCAAAATTAGAAACTTTTGTGGTTTAAAAAAAAGACAGTATCAAAAAAGAGAACTGGCAACCTACAGAATGGAAAATCTACCAAAATTAAATATATGAAGAACTAGTAGGCTCAAGGACAAAAAGTCAAAGCTAATTTAAAAAGAGGAAAAAGGTATTTCTCCACAGAAGTGATTCAAATCACATGAAACTAAAAAAAAAAAAAAAAAAAAAAAAAAAAAAAAAAAAAAAAAGATACTCAGCATCATTAAAGGAAATGGAAATCAAAATCACTATAAGCACTTCATACGCACCATGAAGGCAATCATAAAATATGGTAAATAATAAGCTTTGACTAGATTATAAAGAAGGAACCCTCATAATATTTGATGGAATGGTTGAGCTACTATGTAAAATATTTAGTAGTTCCTCAAAAAAGTAAAGATGGGATTACTATTTAACCCTATGATTGGAGATATATACCAAAAGAATTAAAAAAAGATACTCATTTGAGTGGATTGATGTACATGCATGTTTGTATAGCACTGTTTATAAGAGCAAAAGGTAGAAACAACCCAGATGCCCATCAATGGATGGTCCAGGGTAAAAAAAAAGAGTGCATTGCCTACAAATAATAGAATGTAATTCAACCAGGAAAATAATGAAATACTAATATACATTACAACACAGAGGAATCTACAAAACAGTAGCCAGAAAAAAGCCAGACAAAAGAGAATATATATCGCAGATTCCATTCACTACATAAGTTATCCAGAAGAGAGAAATCCACAGAGACAATACATAAATAAATAAAAATGGTAGATGGGTAAAAACTGGTAGCAAGATATAATATTTTATTTTGGAATGATGGAAAAGTTTTGGAACTACATAGAAGTGGCAGTTGAATGACATTGTGAATATACTAAATGACACTGAATTGATCAATTAAGAATATTTAATTTTATGATATGTATGCAATTTTCTCATCAATAAATTATTTAAAATTTCACAGAGAAAAAATAGAACCAAAGGAAAATATAAATCAATTATATTGGGGACATATAATGAAATTCACCATCTCAGTAATTTGTAGAATATTAGGACCAAAAATCAATGAGGGTAGCCAGGCACAGTGGCGCCTGCCTGTAATCCCAGCACTTGGGAGGTTAAGGCAGGAGGATTTTGAGTTCAAAGCCGGCCTCTGCAATGGCGAGGCACTTAGCAACTCAGTGAGACCCTGTCACTAATAAAATACAAAAAAAGGGGTGGCGGGGCTGGGATTGTGGCTCAGCGGCAGAGCGCTCGCCTCGCACGTGCGCGGCCCGGGTTCGATCCTCAGCACCATGTAAATGTAAAAGCATTGTATTGTGTACAACTAAAGTAAATAAATAAATATTAAAAAAAAAAAAGGGGGGGGGGGGGATGTGGCCCAGTAGTCAAATGCCCCTGACTTCAATCCCTGGTCCCAAAAAATAAAAATAAAAATAAAAAATCAATGAGGGTAGAGGATGTGGGTAAAAACAAGAATAATCAACAACTTGACTAAAGGGAGATTTAGAGAACAGTACAATCCATATTGAATAGTACACATTAATTTCAAGTGAACATGCAACATTCATTAAGATAAACCATACACTAAGCTTAGTAAATATTATATAGCTGAAATAAGTAAAGATATTTGCAAACCACAATGACATTCAGTTAAAAATCAATAATAACAGCATGAAGCAAATCTCCAAATATCAGGAAATTAAAAATCACAATTTCAAATAACTTATGGATAAAATGTAAGTCACAAAGGATATTAAAGAATATTTAAAACAAAACAATAATGAAAACAGACTATCACAATGTATGAAATGCAGCTAAACATTAATTATAATGGATTTTATAACCTTAAACACTTATATTAGAAAAGAAAATTATGAAATAAACAAACTAATATTCTAGTATACAAAGAAAGTGAAAGAAGAGTAAAGTAAGTCCAAATTAAGAAAAAAAATTGGAATAATAATAATAAAGAAAAAATGAATTGAATAGAAAATGGATTAATGACATAAATATGAATAAAATGTAAGCTGTTTAGTTGAAAAGAATAATTAAGGTGATAAAAAAATAACCAAAAAGGCTAATCAAAAAAACCAAAGACAAGCTCAAATTATCGTATTGGAACTGCAAAAAGAAAATGTCATTTTAGATCTTTTGAATAGTAACATGACATTAAGGAGATGTAATAAAACAACATTATGCAATAAATTTGAAACTTTAGAAAAAATTTAAAAGTTGAATTTGGATTTGTTTCAAAAACAGCAGCTAGCAAGTAGAAATTGAAACCTAAACAGCTTTCTAAGTTATTGAATTATAATCAGAAATAATACAATAAAGAAATCTTTAGGCCTGGATGGCTCCCCCAAGAATTTTATTAAATATTTAAAGGAAAATAATACCAGTTCTACATAAGTACTTTCAGGAAATAGACAAGGAAGGGACACTTCTCAATTGGTTTTATATGACCAGCATAATTCTAATCTCGAAAAGAAATTTTTAATTTTACTAATCAGAATATTTCCCATGGCTTTAGAGGCAACATCAACATTTATTAACATTAGCAAACCACATCTAACAATATATAAAGAGGTTGATATTGTATAACCAAATGGATCTTAAGAAGCAAATTTAACATGAAATAATAAGCAATGTAACTCACCATATTTATAGAATAAAGACAAATATTATATGATCATTCTAGGAGATGGAAGAAAAACTCTGAAAAACTCTCCAGTGCTCATTCATAATTTAAAAAGAAAAACACTTAGAAAATTAGCACACTAGGAAAAATGGAAAACTACTCATATTGCTTTTGTGTATCTAAAAAATACTTAACATTATGTTTAATGGTACTATATTATTAGACACGTCTCAGCCAAAGAATGAGAAAAAATTATCCATTCTCACCACCTCTATTAAATATTGTGCTGCAAGTGCTGTGCATGAGAAGAAGAGAAGGGAATGAAAGGGACAAGTGAGATAAATAAGTCTTAAAGCAATGATTCTGCCATAACCCCATGTGCACCACCTCTTGCAGAGAGGAACTCTGCCCTGCGGTTCCCTACCCACCGATGTGTGTCTGCACCCAAACCACCTCCATCTTGGGACACTGTAGCCATTGCCATAGCCCATCCCATGTGGTAATCTCCACTGTAGGACAATGGACAGGGCCAGGAAGCAGCTACCCATTGCAGCAACGCATGCCACAATGTGCCATCACCAAACAGACCACCCAAAACCATTGCACAGCCCATCCTTCCAGCCCCATCTCTGAAAGCCATTGCCTCCATCTTGGGACACCTCCACTGCCATCTTGGGTTGCCTCCACTGACACCTCTGCCACATTTAATTGGGACTGATTCCATCTTGGGACATAGACTGAGGCCTGAAAACCCAACAGCAAGGTACCTACAGGCTTGATTCTACTGCTGCCACTGACTAGGGACATGGCTACTTCCATCTAGGGACAACAACCAGGACCTGAAAAACCATAACCAAGGTCCCTGTGGGCCCAGTTGCACCAGAGGCATTGCTGTTAGGTGTGCTAACAGTCACCATCCTGTTGCAGAGGCAACAGAGAGCCTTGCATAGGGTCGCCTCTCTCTCTTTGTTTTCTCCTGTCAGCAGCCAACCTCTTTGGATTCCCCTTTCACTCATCCTATAACTAATACCTCTATATTCTCACATCCTACCTCATAAACATCACATCCTACCCCCCAACCCCCCGTCCACCACTAGAAAGTGTAAACCCTATGCAAACCTACCGACTATATGGTAGAAGATAACCATACACATCATTTCTGTTTATAGCAGCAAAACTGTAAATGTCTAAATAGAAGTGAATTGATTTATGGCTGCATATTAGTTGTATTGGGTGCTGTAAACATTGATCTCCCCATCAAAGGTGAGGTATTCATAACTTGCTGGATCACCACAAGAGCATAAGGTAGAAACTGCAATACCTCAGTTCCACACTGCAAGTGAGGAAGACACATAGATGACATAAAAAATAAGGGAGTAAAATGCCCTAAACAAACCAAGATACTATAATAATAGAATCTACTGACAGCACAGAAGATGAAATGACAGAGGAGTTCAGAATGTACATAATTAAAATGACCTGTGAATTAAAGAATGACCTAAGAGAGCAAATACAGGCAAAAATTGATCATTCGGATAAGAGAGCAGATACAGGCAACTATTGATCACACCAACAAAGTGATAAGAAAGCAAATACAGGTAGCAAAAGATTACTTCAAGAAAGAGAGATTTTGGGAAAAAAAAAAAAAAAAAAAAACAGAGATCCTTGAAATAAAAACAAATAAAAACCTCAATAGAAAGCATCACCAACAGACTACATAACTTGGAAGAAAGAACCTCAGACAATGAAGACAAAATATACAATCTTGAAAATAAAGTTGACCACACAGTGAAGTGAGAAAAATGAACAGAACATAGAAGAATTATGGGATAACATCAAAAGACCAAATTTAACATTTATCAGGATAGAGGAAGGCACAGAGTTTCAAAACAAAGAAATGCATAAGATCTTCAATGAAATAATATCAGAAGATTTCTCAAACATGAAGAATGAATTGGAAAATCAAATAAAAGAGGCTTATAGGACACAAAATTACAACAGATCTATATAAAGGCACATTATAATGAAAATCACTAGCATATAGAATTTTAAATGCCACTAGAGAGAAGAATCAGATTACATATAGGGGGAGACCAATTCAGATCTCAGCAGATTTTTCAACCCAGACACTCAAAGCCAGGAGATCCTGGAATAACATATACCAACCTCTGGAAGAAAATGGATGCCAACCAAGAAGCTTATATCCAGCAAAATTAAGCTTCAGAGTTGATGATGAAATAAAATCCTTCCATGATAAACAAAAGTTAAAAGAATTTACAGCAAGAATGCCTGCACTACAGAGCATTCTCAGCAAAATATTCCATGAGGAGAGAATGAAAAACAACAATGAAAATCTGAAAAGGGAGGAACTACACTACAGGGAAGGCCAATCAAAGGAGAAACCAAGTCAAGTTAAAAACAAAATATAAACCAAAATGACCAGGAATATAAAACATATTTCAATGATAACCTTGATTGTGAATGGACTAAACTTATCAATTAAAAGACATAGGCCAGCAGATTACATTTTTTAAAAGACCTAACAACAATATGTTGCCTTTCAGAGACTCATCTCACAGGAAAAGACATCCACAGACCGAAAGTGAAAGGATGGGGAAAGGTATCACACACATGGACCACGTAAACAAGCAGGGGTTTCCATCCTCATATCAGATAAAGTGGACTTCAAACCAAAGTTAGTGAAAAGGGATAAAGAAGGACATTTCATACTACTCAAGGGAATCATACATCAACAAGACATTAACAATTGTATATATCTATGCCCCAAACAATGGGGTATCTATGCATATCAAACAAACACTTCTCAACTTCAGTAATCAAAATAGACCACAACACAATAATACTGGGTGACTTTAACACACCTCTGTCACAACTAGATAGATCTTCCAAACAAAAACTATAGTTATATAGTTCTAGAGTTATAGAACTCAATAAAACAATAAATAATTTAGACTTTCTAGACAAATTCAGAATATCCCATCCATTAATGAGTGAATACACTTTTTTCTCAGCAGCACATGGATCCTTCTCCAAAATAGACCATATGTTATGCCACAAAGCAAGTTTTAGCAAATACAAAAAAAAAAAAAAAAAATAGAGATACAACACTGAAGTCTATCTGACCATAACAGAATGCAATTGGAAATCAATGATAAAGTAAAAAAATAGAGGCTACTCCAACACCTAGAGACCAAATAAGATGCTACTGAATGATGCGTGAATAATAGAAGACATCAGGGAGTAAATAAAAATAATTCTTAGAGGTAAATGGGAACACCAATACAGCATATCAAAATCCCTGGGATACTATGAAGGCAGTGCTAAGAAGAAAGTTCATTGCATTTAGATCATTCATTAGAAGAAGAAAACGTCAACAAATAAATGACCCAACATTACATCTCAAAAAGCTGGGTTTTTTTTGAAAAAATAAACAAAATTGACAAGCCCTTAACCACCCTGATGAAAAGGATATAGAAAACTCAAGTACTAAAATTCATGATTAAAAAAGAAATATCACAACAGACACTATTGAAATACAGAAGACAATTAGAAAATATTTTGAAAATTTATACTCCAATAAAATAGAAAACCTAAAAGACACTGACAAATTACTAGAGGCCCCAACAGACCTTTGGTGTTGTTGATGGTAAACGTCATGTGGACTGGTATATTATCTAAAGTAACCAAAAATACTTTTCTTTTCTTTTTTTTTTTTGTGGTACTGGGGATTGAACTCAGGAACACTCAACCACTGGGCCACATCCCCAGATGCCCCCCCCCCTTTTTTTGTTTTATTAGAGACGGGGTTTCACTGAGTTGCTAAGTGCCTCGCCATTGCTGAGGCTGGCTTTGAACTTGCGATCCTCCTGCCTCAGCCTCCCAAGTGCTGGAATTACAGGCATGCACCACCATGCCCAGCCAAAAATACTTTTTTTTTTTTTTTTTAAACAGGAGAAAACTAGAGGGTTTATCATACCTGATTTCAAGCTTTAATATAAATATCAAGTAATAAAGACAGTCTGGCATTACTATAAGATCATTAAGAGTTCACAACCTCCCATAAATATTCAGTTGATAGATTTTTTTGATAAGTACCAAATCAATTACATAGGAAAATAAAAGCCTTTAAAAAAAGTTTTTTTTTTTTTTAAAAAACATGTCGCAACATCTAGAAATAAAAATTGATCCTATTTCACTGAAAACATAAAGCTTTATTTAAGATAAATCAGATTGGAACATTTTAAAGACATAAATGTTGAAGTAATAAAAATTATGAAAGAAAAATTTGAGAATGTCTTCATGACATCAGAATAAGAAAAACTTCTTAAATACAAAACAAACCAAATGCACAGAGAATAAAAGCGGAGGAAAGAGGGAAATAAAATTTTATTGAAATGAAATTGTTTTCTTGTCAAATGATAGTACATAAAAACCTAAAAAGTAAGCCAAAGATTGGAGTGAACATTCACAAAATGTATATCTCTTTTTTTAAAGATTTTTTGTAATAAATATATAAAGAACTATAAATCAACAGCCAGAGAGAGAGAGAGAGAGAGAGAGAGAGAGAGAGAGAAAAAAAAAAAAAAAAGTAAAGAATACAAACCTAAATAAACAAAGTATTCAGATACTCCTCAAACGAAGACATAAAATGGCCAATCAATGCATAACTAGGGAATTAGATATCAGGGAATGATATCACAGTCACAGCTGTGAGACTTACTTTTCACTCTGGCAAAAATAAAAAGGATGAACAACATCAGATGCTGAGAAGCAAATGGAACACACCTGGTGAATAGAGTGGCTTGGACATCCTGAAGAACTGGTGAGCAGTTTCCTATAAAGACAAACATCCATCTAGTCTAACCCTATTCCCTAGTTAGTCCAAAAGCCAGAGTGTACAGTCTTCATTAATATTTTCATTAGCAACCTTGTTCACAATGGCCCCAGACTAAATATGGCCCAGATGTCTATCCGTGGGAGAACTCATGAACACCTGTGGTGTATTCATCTGATGGAGTGCCGTCAGGGATGAACACGAATGAATTACTGAAAATCACAACTACATGAATGACTTAGAAAGCACTGCGCTAAGCCAAAGGAACTAGACACAAAAGGGAATACACAATATAACTCCATGAATATGAAATTCAAGAACAGTAAGGACTTCTGTGTGATAACCAAAATAATAAGCATTGTCTCCAGGCCTGGCTTACAGAGGAAGTTGAAAAGAGGGGAGCACAAATATGACATGAAAGAAACATTTTAAATATTTTGCTCTTACATGCATGTATAAAGTTTTCAGAAATTAACAGAACTAAACTTCTAAGATCTGCACATTTGTTATAAATGAACTATGCTCAAGTAAATATAAAAGGAAGTCTCCATAGACCCTGATGGCAAAATTGTCCATGAGGTGGCAAGGGGAGAGGATGGAGATCACAAGGTCTTCATTATCCAGAATAATGTCAGTTGACATTTCAAAGAATTGCCTTTGGCCACACAGCAGACATAGTAAATGGATTCCTTCATTTAACATTTACCAAGACCTTATTCACTTCATAAGAAAAAAGAGAAGATTTAACAACTGGCCTAACGGCACATAGTTAGCCAATTGTGGATCCAGGGATTAAACCTCTGTGAATCCAGGTTTCCTAACCTCCACCACTCTTTTTATCTTCCTTTGCTGAAACAGCTTGTTCCTAACACGGGAGAAATATGTTTGAAATCCAACAGAAAAATGGGCAAAGAAAAAAGTCCAGAGGGATTGTAAGCCAAAATATCTGAAATTATAGCAAAGAATCATTCAAACTAAGTTACAATCAGAAAAATGTAAATAAAACAGCAATAAAATATCAGGTGACACTTATCTGATTACTACAAATTGTAAATGTGCCATAATGCCAAGTATTGGTGAAGATGCAGTCAGACATGATGGGCTCTAGCACACTGACTGTGTCAAGGTCCTCAGACATTGAAGAAATTATTCTCCTGGTACTTCATGAAATTAAGTGGGCATATGCCCTATAATTAAAATTAATCACTTCCATTCCTGAATACATATTGCAAAGAATTTCTATAAGGCAACCTATTAAAAGTAATTGATTGTAATGATGTGTGTGTGTGTGTGATGTGTGTGTGTGTGTGTGTGTGTGTGGTAAGCAAAGAGTTGAGAGGTAATCCAGTAGAATTGATAAAAGGTGTATTATGGGTTCAATGGAATATATAAGGTGAAGAATACACTAGTCATTGATGCAAGTTAAAGGTAAACATGCCACATGCAAATTTGTATGCATACTGATGGACATATATACTTAAGAGTAGCAGTCTTAGTGGGGGAGAGGAATAAAAACAGAGATCAGGAACAGAAGGAGGAAAAAAAAATAATATACAGGGCTTTTTCTCTGATTATTAATAATAGTGCTAGGGAAAATACACACATATACATTGCATCTATATACACACATATGTACACACACATACATACATATGAATATAAATGTTCATATATATATATGTATACACATATATATTTGTGATGTGATGTGCTGTCTGTGTGTGTGAGAGAGAAAGATAACCTGAGATTAAGAAAAGTTATTGATTCTATTCCAGCAAACCGATTTTGGATTCAGTCCTATGCAAATACAGGGGAACAGCACTAGAGACTGACCACACCTCAAAATGTTGCATTCCAGAGTGTGTGTATGTGCATGTGGGTGTACATATACATACATACATGCTGTAGATGGGCATTCCTGGAAAAAAAAATTGTCCCATAAGGCAGAGTGAAAAAAGTCTGAAAATCTTTCAGCCCACTAGACTCACAGTTAGTTCCACCCTTTGCCTGGGATCCCAATAGCAAGGGTGCTAACATCTCAGCAATGGGACTACACTCTGCTGAAGTACATCCAGTGGTGCTCTATGAAAACAACCTACAGAGAAGGGAGTTGAGTGTGGGCCATATTCCCTTCATTACCTGAAATAATGAAGTGTGAAGTTTGGTTTCTGTAAGAGACTCTGAAGTCATGGCTTAGGACAGATGATACTGAGAGAAAGAGTGGCTATATCTGTCTCTGGCCTTTTCCCTTGGGTGGCTTCTCAGCTTAGGAGGACAGCATTTCCCCAGCTTTTTACAAGAAAATAAGCAAGATCATCACATTTAGGGCCTAACATTTAGACACTGAAACTGTCTGAACACTGCCTAGCCTCAGGATTGGTTTTATTTCAGATTTCTCTTGTAATTGGTGCCTTCTAATGGATGACACTGTCACATATGAGACAACCATCTATTTAAGGTCAAATAAATGACAAGTGTCAAATGAATGGTTAAATGGATGATTCAACACCATCTATCATGCACAATTTTGTGGTCCACTTAAGGAACCACAGGCCCTTGTCACTTACAAGACACCAGAAGTAAGTAACTAGAAAGCAGACAGCCAGAGAAGTATCTTGAGTGGTCCACCACACTGCTGGATGAGAACACAGTACCTCAGGCAAGTTTTGAAAGAGGAAAGTACTAAATTACTGTCTAAAAACTCCAACTGGAGGCAGTGACAGGTTCTCATCAAGAGGAGCCCTAACTACTTCAGAGCAACATTAGAGAGAGAGTCTCTCATACGTTATCACTGTAGTTCATATTGATTCATTCTCTGTAGTTGAATTATCTTTAAAAAATTTATGGTGCATTTTTATGGCAATAGCCAATCATGCATATCATTAGTGTGCATAGCAAGGAGTGTAAGACAAGAGGAGACTGATGGCTTTTCAATTATTGATGTAAATGAATTGCCAAGTGTAGCTAGTTTAAGGAATGCAATAAAGAGCAAAAGTCAGATCTCTGGTACTGTGCACACCACACAACCACACTAAACAAACTCATATTTCATTTTAGCAGTAAGCGAGGATGGCAATTAAGTTACTTATAATTTCAGACACTTACAGAATTTTATAATGTGAAATAAAATTTTATTTCAAAAAGCACCGTCCTTAGCATTTCCCAGAAGGACACTCAGAATTTCAAATTTCAAAAGTGGTTTGGAGGTTGTCAAATCAACTGCCGCCTTCGGCAGGAAGCACCAACCAATGCCTTTAGACCAATGTCACCAGCCTTTTCTCAGATACTGGCTTTGACTAGAGATTATTAATGGCCAGTGCTAATCACAGAATGAAAGTCACTTTATGGGGAAAGCAAGCTGAACAAACTTAAACATGCTATTTGTCCATGGTAACACACTTTCATTCCTCACTTTCTGGAGTTTGCCCATGGAGTTTCTAGGTTTCCTTTAGAAAATGACTTATTCTCTTGAAATATTATTTTTCTTTTCACCTTTAAACTGGAAAATATTCTAAGATACCCTTAAATGGATGCGTGGATAAAGAAGATGGGGCATATATACTCCATGGAATTTTATTTAGCTATAAAGAAGAATGAAATTATGTCCTTTGCAGGGAAATGTATGGAACTCTCGAGAGCATTATGTTAAGTAAAAGAAGCCAAACTCAGAATGTTAAGGATTGTATGTTTCTCTCATCTGTGGAAACTAGAGAGAAAAGAAGTGGAAGAAATGGAGACCCATAGAAAAGAGGAAAGAGACCAGGGACAGGGAGTGGTAGAGGGAAAGGGGAGATACTGGGGAACAAAACTGATCAAATTATAACATCATATTTTGTCCATGTGCAAATATATAACTATGAATTTTACCACTATGTATACTTTTAATGAACCAATAAAAAAATAACATGGAAATGATGTCAGTATTGTCCTCTGGATCCATGATAGGAACTTAGATGACAGCAGATATCACAAACCTTGGGGTTCAGGTTACAGCTGCTTGCCATGCTTATGGTGGCAACATTCAACCCTGTTTTTATGCAATGGACACAAGCTGGGCTACATCACCATCACCCTTAAGCACGACCATGAGTTCCTCCACATTCATTTCAACCCTCCATTCCGAAATGCATCACTATTCTCAAGATGCTATCCAGTCTTACCCATTGTCCATGTAGTAGACACTATTCTTATAATGAAGAAAGAGATCAGACACAATCTATGTCAAATCTCATGTACCCATTAACAGCAAGTACCTTCACACCCTTTGTATCCTTGACCTTTTCTCTCCAGTCTCAGAGTTAACTTGATCATTGTCTTACAGATGCTGTTTATGTTATACCTTCTCCAAATCCAAAACCAAATATTGGGCTAATATATTCATTCTGTTACCCAGATTCACATGCCTAAACATCAACTGGGCATCTCCATTTGAATATTTCATTTAAACCTCATATTCAGCATATCTCAAATGGAATCCCAATATCCATCGCTAACCATTTACATAGTGAATCTACCTGGTTACTCAAGCCATATACATTTATGTCATTATTGAGATCTCCCTGTTCATATGCCTGACGTCTAATTTGCAAATTTATGTCAGTTTTACCTTCTAAAGTATTTCTTGATTCCATTTACTTATCTCTTTTTTCCCCAAATTTATTTTTTATTCTAAGTTGTTAGAAATGACAGCAGAATGTATTACATTTCATATTATACTTGTACAGCACATTTTTACATATCTCTGGTTGTATACAAAGTATATTCACATCATTCGTGACTTCATAAATGCACTTAGGGTAATGATATCCATCTCATTCTACCATCTTTTTTTTTTTTTCTTCATCCTTTTGCCCCCTCCCTTCCCCTCCCTCCCCATTGGACATTTTAGTGTTCCTCTAATCCTCCTATACTTCCAACCCCACTATGAATTGGCCTCCTTATATTAGAGGAAACATTTGGCATTTTGCTTTTTGGAATTGGCTAACTTCACTTAGCATTATATTCTCTAACTTCATCCATTTACCTGCACATGCCATAATTTCATTTTCTCTTATTGCTGAGTAATACTCCATTGTGTATATATACCACATTTTCTTTATCCATTCATCTACTGAAGGGCATCTAGGTTGGTTCCACAGTCTAGCTATTGTGAATTGTGCTGCTATAAACATTGATGTGGCTTTGTCCCGGTAGTATGCTGTTTTTAAGTCCTTTGGGTATAGACCGAGGAGTGGGATAGCTGGGTCATAAGGTGGTTCCATTCCCAGTTTTCCAAGGAATCTCCATACTGCTTTCCATATTGGCTGCACCATTTTGCAGTCCCACCAACAATGTATGAGTGTGCCTTTTTCTCCACATCCTTGCCAACATTTATTGTTGTTTGTGTTCTTAATAGCTGCCATTCTGCTTATCTCTAAATGAATAGCTAATTATCCTAATTCCATCCATTTCTGACATGTGAACTACTCCAGTAGCATTGTGATTGGTCTTTTAGAGTCCTGCCTTTCTTTTCTAAAATCTAATTTCTAAAGTCTCTCACCCTGAGAGTTACATTTTTCAAGTACTTATCTGACAACACTGAAAGCTGAACCTTTTATGATCTGAACCTGCTTACCTCTTCCACCACATTTCTCTGCATTATGCTCTCGCCCTTTCTGCTGCTATTAGGTTGAGCCTCATGCAGTTCTGCTTTCTTGCCTTTAGGGATTTTGCCCTGTTTACCTTCCTATCTTCTCTGCGGGCATCTAGAACTCTCCTTGATTTATCAGCCTCCTGGAATCTTCCTGACACTCCAGACTGAGCTGGTTGCCCCTCTTCTCTGTTTTTTTTTTTTTTTTTTTTCCTTCACTTTATTGTTAACTGTAATTTTCTTTGTATTTATTTTTCCACTGAAATATGAGTTTTGTGAGGGTAGGAGTATTCAATGGAGAACTGGATATAAAGACAGAATTTTCTAGAAAGAGTATACGTAAAATATTCAATTATAAAGTATAAACATTTCATATGTTTATATAAATATAAGTATAAACATATGTTTTTTCAATTATAAAATATAAATGTATTTCATGGGTCTAAAAATATCTATCCAGTGCAGCATAGAAAGGCAAGAGGGCTACAGTAAGAGCTCTGGAGAACATTATCCACAACGTAAATTCTTTTCCATGAGGTCAAGGTAATGAAGAAGCACGAAAATAAAGCATTCTTGAGGTATTTGTGAGATTTCAGGGCAATCATAAAACTACAAAGAAAAAAATGGAGAAGGGTTATAAAGCAGAGGGATTTTATCTACATTTGTAGAGCTACAGATAATCCATTTAGAAAATTATCTGTCTGCAGTTAATAAGGATGACAAAATCTGAGAAGCAAAATCAAGGACATTGAAGTTGTGTGTGATATTTAGACTTCACAAATACAGAACCAACTTATCAGGGTGAATTTGGTGAAGGAAGTTAATGTAAAAAGAAAACAACTGTCCATCAAGGCAAAGGAAGTAACATGGAAATAATAAGATTCACAAACAACTCAAAGGATGAACTTGGTCCTTTTTACAGAACCTTTATATCAGACAAAATTGTACTAAAAATTCACAGCATATAAAGTATGACTGTTAAGGGACCTTTTGTTCTCAGCCCCACCTCTTGTTGAAGCCTTGAGATCCCCAATGTTTCATTATTACCATTGGATTTATTTTTATACAGGTTAAATCACCTGTTGTTATAATGTGGTTCTGGGTCATTACACAGTGAGTTTTAATAAATTAAACCTGCTGTCCTTTGCAGAAACAACACGTGGGTCAACAACTATGATTAAGTTGTCTGTATTAATGAGTGGTTATCTCTTGTAAAATTATAGTTTCCTCTAAATGATTTGTATAAATGTGAAGTATCTTTAAATAGTTTCAAAGTTATTTATATCCTCACCTTTGATATTTTCTGTGTGCTCAAACATCTTTGTATGGATACCCAGGGGTTCTGACTTCAATATTTAATTCAATATCTCCACTCACTAATTTTTTTTCCCAATAGGATAACAGTATATGTGCTGGTTAAGGGCACAGTCAGTGGAGCAAACCAGGTTGGAATTTCAGCTCTGTGCTGGCTCTTTTCCCTAGGCCTACCACCTTTCTGTGAATTAGTTGCTCATTTGCCAATGAGATAATAATAGCACTATCCATAATATATTTATCATGAGTTATATGTAGAAAATATTTTGTGAAGTCCTTTGAATAAGGTCTAGGACAGGATAAGGACTTAGTAATTTAACTATTAGAATTTTGATTGTTCTAGTCCTCTCACACTGAGCAGAATTGCTTGCTTTTTGTCTAATAGCTACTATTTCCTCAATAACAAGAAGGTAATTAGTCAGTGGGGAGAAAGGCAAAACAGAAGGTACACACACAAACACACACATACACACATACACATATACAAAGAAAAAGGGTGGAAAGCCCAACATAGTTTGAATATGAGTTGTTCTCCCTAAAGTTCCTGTGTTAATGCATGAATGTTTATAGATAAAGTGATTGGATTGTGAGAACTATAACTTAATTAGCCTGCCCTACTTGGAATAGACTAACTAGGTGGTAACTGTAGATAGGTATGGCTAGAGGAGGTGGTCACTGAAAGAGGTAGGTCCTAGGGGGCATATCCTGGAAGGGTTGGTCTTCCCTGTGGCTCTTTACCTTCCCAGGCCCCTACTTCCTGGCTGCTTTCTTATCCGGCCCTTTCATGATGTCTTTCCTTGCTTTGGACGTGGAGCAAAGGACTCAGCCATCTATGGACTAATACCACTGAAACCATAAGCCCCAAATAAACTTTGTCCTCTGAGTTCTTGACAGGTATTTTGGTCATATGATACAAAACTTACTAAAACAATATAATACTATAACATTGTATATATATATATATATACAATGTAATACTATCATGTTAGAATTTATTAGGTACTTTGGACTCACATAAGACAGCCTCACAACTTAAATATTCTCTGTTTCAAAATTTGAATTTGTATTACTGATAGAGACAAACTATCCTTTCTGGATTATGATTTGGCAGACTTGTCAAAAAAATTTTTTTGTGTGGAAAAATGAGAAAAGTCTATTTTATAAGCTCTGAAAGAAAGAATCCAGTTACAGTGACAAAGAGAGACATTCCCTGAAGCCTGAGTCACATCCTTTGAGCCTGTATAAAATATTATAACCTCAAGAATTTGATCATCAAGAACCTAGTGATAAAGCTGTATTTTTTTTACATAGTCTCATTGGTGTGGGTCCTAACATCATGAATGTCCACTTATTTTTCAGATGTTATCTCAGTGCTTATAAATTACCAGAATATGGTTATATGCTGGGAATATAAAGATGAAAAACATGTGAATATCTTTGACCTCGATTTTTTTCCCCAATTACCAGGAGAAAGGTCTTATGTCTACTATGTGTAAAAATATAATTCCAAAAGTAGTATTGTGGGATAGGATTAATGGGAAATTGCACAAAATGCTTTGAATTTTGTGGGGGGTGGTTTGCAAGAAGACAGACAGGACAGAGGTGTATTAGAACAAGGTTTCAACAATTAATACATTTAATTGGGTTTTGAAATGAGTAGAATTTTTCTGTACTGAGGAGAATAATATTTTAGCAGTGATGACTCAGCAGCATCAAAATCATCATCAGGCCATGGGGGGAGGCAAACAAGAGTGAGGTCTGGAGCTCTGCAGAGACCAGGTTCACAGTGCTCAGGGAGCCACTCTGGGCCTAGCTGTAAATGGCCCCATGCATGAGACCAAGATAATTGGACTTTATCCTGCACTTGATGAGGAGACAAATGCTATCGAGAATTGGAATCATATGATACATTTTCTGGGCTCAAGTTAAGAGATTCAGAACATCGACACAGAAGTGATACTTGAAGCCAGATGGAAAGAGAAAATTAAGGGGGGGAAATGAGGGTTTAGGAAATCTAAAATTTAATATCTGAAAAATCATATCCAAACAGAGGATAAAGAGATTGAAAAGGAACAGCCAGAGAGAGCAAAGGGATTGGTGACTTACAAAGTAAGTGTCATTTAAAGACAAACTGGGCCTTGTTAGGGTATGACATTCTATAGAGATGTCAAGGAAGATGGAGTTTGAAAAGAATCCATCACCTTTAACATTGAAGATATCAGTTTTACTGGATTAATATGTGCTATCTTTGAGTGAGTCTCTGTCCATTTTCCATTATTATAGCAGAACTCCACAGACTTGGTAATTCATCATGAACAGAAATTTATTCAATTCATAGTTGTGGAGACTGGGAAGTCTAAGGCTGAGGAGCCATATCTGATAAGGGACTGCTTCATCCCATGGTGGAAAGCAGAAGAGCAAGAGTGCATTCCATAAGACAGCAAGAAGCCAGGAGAGGGGGAGTGAGGGAGAGGGAGAGATAGCACTAGTGCCTTCACATAAGGGGGCTGAACACATCCCTTTTGGTGGGTCACTCTACTCCTGTGACAACAAACTCACTCCCACAATGACAGCATTAATTCATTCATGAAAGGCAGAACTCTCGTGATCCAGTCACCAATTACACGTCCTGGCTCTCAGAACTGTTGCATTGGAGATTAAATTTCCAATACAAATTTTGAGGGACCCATTCAAACCATAGCAAGATATAAACTGGAAGTTTAAATAAATAAAGATGAGAGGTTTAAATTCAAGATTTGGGTAATGCAAAAAGAGGAGAGATAAACTAATACGGAATGAATAAATTATAAATGCACTGCATGAATACCATGCACTGGCAGACACAGTGTACTTGGAGCAACTATACCCAAGCCTTCTTGCCTTTGTATGCAGCAGCTAGTAACAGATTCAGAAAGCATACCTTTCATTTAACTTCATATATGTCTTTTAGGACAATGAATATAATGCAGAAAAATGGCCAGGGCTCTCATTTTCCAGATTTATCTCCATTTCCAACTCCTCCATAAAAATATCCCTCAGCATCCAAGTCTTTCAGAGCTAAGCCATCCAGTTCTGGAATTTACAAACTCTGCCATTGTTTTATGCTGGTCAGAAGTCCTGTGGAAAGTCTCCCTCTTTTTTTGTTTCCCACACAGGTTCATTTTTAATGAGGTCTGCATTTCTTGTTTAAATTCTAAAGTTTGTTTCTTGTTGAAAAGAAAAGGAACAGAAAACAAGCAATACTAAGTGCTGACAGGTCCTTGGAGGCATGTAGCTCTCTTGTCTTTAAAAGCTCTCAGCAGCTTTTGTGGAATTACCAAGGTTCATTCCAGAGACAAATAAAAGGCATAGCTCTGTAGTGACAATTTTAGTCACCTTTAAAGAAAAAAAATCAAGAAAACAAGAATAACTTAAAAGTCTAACTGTTTGGTTCTAGGCAATATTTTACTTTGCATTGCCCTCCAATCAATCTTGAAAACATATTTTAACTTTTAAAATATAAGATTCTGTGGTATCAAAGGAAGAATTCCTTACCTTAAAAAAATAGTGTCTAACTGTAGAAAACATAGTCTTAGATTACTAAGATTTTTATGCCTGTGATTTGCACTAAAGAAAAAAATTCATTTCATTGAAGTTACCTGCTCATACTGTTTGGATAAACCTACTTGGTTCCTACGCAGACTGATTTCTTACAACATCTACTAATTTTCATATTATGAAAGAGCAGGGACTGATTTTTTTGTAATTTAGCAACACGCATATTGCTAACTCTGAAGTAAGCATTCTGTCGCCAAATGGACCAAAGTGTTGCCCATACTTCTTCAAGATTTCTAGAGACAATTTTAATTCTGTACCCCCATTCTCTTCAGATGAACAGAGCACTAGTTTGGTGGAGTGTGCCCCAAATGAGTATGAATATGGCTCTAGCTATGCCTTTGTCTCTCGTTCTCTTTATTCTATGTGGTTTACACACTGAAAAGATGAGTACCACACTAATTCAGGGTCCAACTGATTATTCACTTGGTAGAGCTTTAGAATTCACCTCTTGAGCAGGAAAACATAAACACACCTCCTTTCCTGTCTTTAAATAGTTTCATTCATTTAACATTGGTGAAGCATGCCAAGGCAAGCATATAAAGCAGGATTTATTTAAAAAAGGGTAACATAGACTTCTCCCAGGAGGGAGAAGGGGGCCATAGCTTGTAACCTGCTACCCAAGAAGGGAGGTGTTCCACCTTTTTTATTTGTCTTAGACTTCCTTTGTTCTCCTGCTCTCTTCCCCTTATCTCTCTCCTTTCTGTATACATGACAAGGCCCAGGAGATGCTCACTGGTATGGCCAAAAGTTGAGAAGAAGATGGATAAGGGAAGGGCCAGGGCCAGGGCTGGATAGAACAGCCCAGGGCACATTAATTGACAATTTTTACCACTCCCTGTAGGGAGGGGCAATTTGTGGGACAAGTTACCTTAGCAACAGGTTGGAGCAGGGGCTTACCTTGATAGGGTGGAGGAAAGCCTTTGAAGGCATTTCAGTCCCTGAGGGAGCAGTCTCTGACTTCTGAGACTCACACAAATTGGCCTCCTTGGTCAGACCTGACTGGATTTACCTATCTATATCTATTGCCTGCCCAATTCTGGCTTTACAGATGTTCATATCATTTTTTCCACTATCTATGAATGACATTTTACCCTCAAATGATAGTACAAATTTCAAGGAAAGCTGCTAATTTCTTTAAAAAATAATTTTTAACACTTTTAAGACTTAAAGAAAATATTTTAAAATAATACAGAGAGTTTCCATATACTGTGAATCCAGTTTCCGCTATTATCAAGGGATAATCTTGGATCAGTTTGTTACATTTGTTACAAGCTATAAATAAATATGGACATATGTTTGCTAACTAAAATCCCTAGTTTGCTCAATTTCCTTAATTGTTACCTTATGCCCATTTTCTGTTCCAGACCTCCACTAGTTAACACATCACATTTAGCCATCATGCCTCCTAAGTTTCTCCTGACTGACATTTCTCTGGTGTTCCAAGGTTTCCATAACCTGAAGAATTTTAAGGACCACAGGTCAAAATCTTGTTGACTGTTCTTCATTTGGGATTTGTGTGATGTCTTGCTCAGGACTAGACTCTGGTTAAGCATTCTTTGGAGAGAAGATCACAGAAGCCAAGTACTGTTCTCATCACCTTACATCATGGATGCTAACAACCAACAGGACTCACCCAGGTTAAGTGATACTAACCTAGATTCCCTGGCTAAGGCAGGGTTTATCAAGATGCATTCCCTTCTACAGTATTCTCTTTGGAAGGAAAGCAGTATGCTGAGCCTACTGTTAACGAGTAGAGAGTTATATTCCACTTCATTAAGAGCAGGATATCTACACAAATTATTTTGAATTTTTTTTTTAAATTGGACAGGTTTGTATCTTCTCTCCTATGAATTTATTCAATGATATATTTTTATCAGAATTAATAAAAGATATTTATCTTATGTTTTGGATAATTGTCAAATACTTCTTCATTCATTTAGTTACTCAACATTGTCAAACAAGAACTCCTTCGGTTGACTCCTATGTCTCTTTGATATATTTCTACCTTTTCTAGTTTATTTATTTATTTTGCTTTGACATGGTTTTGGAGCACTGCCTTATTTTCTGATACTACAGGATTGCACGTTTCATAATATATATCTTGTCTCAGTCCTAAACTCAGCAATTACTCTAAGAATCCCCCCTCCTTTTAGTGGAGAATGATATCAGAAATCAAGATATGAGCACTTGGTGGGCTCATGGCTACCAAGATTTACTTCTAGACACTGTCAGTTAAAATAAAAAATACTTGTGTGTAAATGTTGTAGTTTACATTTAGTTTCATGATGGATTGCATCTTGATTTTTGAGGAAGTGTGATGTGTGAGACCAGATCTTTTTGTTTTTTCTTTCTCCATAAGGACATGTAATTGTTATAGCACACTTGTTGAAAATAACTTTCTTCATGGAAACATCCTTAATCTTGCTTCGAAGATTAATTATATTTATTTAGCTCTATTTGTGGGCTTTATATTCTATTTCATTGATATAAATAACTTATTCTTTCACAAATTCAGTACTCTTTCATTAGCCAGTAGTCTCCATTACTAATTCTCTGTAGTAATCCTTGATATCTCCTGGTGTGAGTCCTGCAACATTATTGTCCTTCAGTATTGTGCTAATTATTCAGTTGGGCTGATTATTTATTTTTTGCCTTTCCATATCAGCTTTAAAATCAGTTTGTTCATACTTGCAAAATAGCTTGCTGGTATTTTTATTTTATTTGCCTTGAATCTGAACAAGAAGTTGGGAAGAACTGACATTCTAACAATATTGAATCTTTCATTCCATGAACATGGAATATCTCTCCATTTACTTAGATGTTTATTTCATTCATCTTAGTGTTATATTTTTCAGCATATGATTGTGCATATATTTTATTAACTTATACCTAAGGATTTATTTTTCCCTTTTTTAATGACTTCTGCATAGTATATAATTTTATTTTAAATTCCAATTGCCACTGCTTCTGTTTAGAAAAAAATTCATTTTTATATATTGAACTTTTTGTTGTGATTTTTTATACCCCTTTCCTCCAGTAGTTTTTGTTTGTTCTTGAAGATTTTCTACATCGAAAACCATGTTATCTGAAAACATAGAAATTAATATTTCTCTTTAAAAAACTATATATCTTTTAGTTCCTTTCCTTGTCCTGTTAAATTACCTAGGATTTCTAGTATTTGGGATAGAAAAGGTAAGAAATTATACCATTTTTTTTCAATATTAGAGGAAAGTGCCTAGTTTGTCACCATTAATTATGATCGTAGATTCTTTTTAGATATACCTTATCAATTTGAAGATGTCCTTCTGCATTAAAAGCTGATGAGAGTTTGTTTATTGTTTTGTTTTGTTTTTGATCATGGATGGGTTTTGGAGTCTGTCAAAAGGTGTTTTATATCTATGATATGTGATTCTTTTCTTCTTGGGTCTTTTGATGTAGGAATTAAAATCATTAATTTTCAACAAAATCAAAAGCTGATTCATAGAAAGAATCAATAAAGATAAAACCCTAACCAGACTAACAAGAAAAGGGTGAGAGAGAGAGAGACAAGAGGAGAGGAGTAAACAGGAAATACACAAATTATTATGAGTATCAGAATGAAAGATGGGACAATACTACTATTATTATACACAATATAATTATAGGCCAATATAATTATAGGCCTGAGGCTGCCAGTGCCACAATAAAAGTATAATTAAGACCCACCAGAAAGAGCTGCCCAGCCACCAGCCCGGCTGCCAGCTCATGCCGCCATAGCCTCTGGGGCTGGGAATAGCAGGTCCCCTCTGCAGAGAGGGCCCGACCAGATCCCTGGGGAACTGCGACCTGCCCAGCTGCCACCAGAACAAGCGGTAGACACCAGCCAGAAGGAGTGGTCCAGCCACCAGCCCGCCCAACCACCAGCCCACGCCATCACCAGGACCAGGAACTGCAGGCTTCACCCCGTGGAAGGGCCCTGCTGCCCACCTGTCCAACCCCCACCAAAACAACTAGACTGGGAGGAGACCTAGGAGGAGGAGAGTGGGGAGAAGAAAGCCAGACTGCCTGCCCCACCACACTGTGGCCAGGAGATCTGGAGAGAGAGGCCCGTTCCACACCTGCAAATGGAGAGGCAACCCACATCTGTCCAGAGAGACACACCACACTGGGATTCCATAGCTACTAAACCCAACACCAATATAATTATAGGCCTGAGGCTGCCACAAAACTGAGTTAGCTACGCTACTACCTGAAGGAGCCCTAATTAGGAAGGGCTGTTTTTGTAGCTAGCTGGAAGCCATAAGTTCCACCTGATATGTATGTGACGCACCTGTAGGCACCCGCAAACCTGAAGGTATATAACCGGGTGAAAGCGGTCCGAGTTAGGAGAACGGAGAATTCAGTCAGCCGGGCAGTCACTCGGTCGGTCAGAAGAATCAGAGCGGCCAGAACGTAGGCAGAGCGGTTACAGAAGAGAAACCAGATAGAAGACAGAAGAGAAACCAGATAGAAGAAGTAATGACTGGTCAGAGTTAGGCCGAGGCTCCTGAGGAAGACAGAAGACAGAAGAAAGAAGAAGGAAGAAAGAAGAGAGAAGAAAGAAGCTCTAATCTTACTCTAAGCTAAGCTCTATCTTTCTATCTTTCTAACTAAGACTCTAAGCTAAGAAGAAGCTCTATCTTTCTTTCTCTCTAAGACTCTAAGAAGACAAGAAGAAAGTAGAAAAGCTCGCTTTAATCTTTCTCTCTAAAAATCTTTCTTTCCGTCTCTAAGCTCTAAGAAAGTAGAAGTAAAAGTAGTAAAAGCTTCACTCTGCCTCCGAGAGATTTTTTCCCGGTTTTCGGTACCAGGCAGCTTACAACTACCAAGGAACAACAAAAAGGTCCTGGTAAGACATCACTAAGGTGCCTGGGGACCAGGATGCACCAAAAGGTGCAACCAGTTATGCTGTTGTGAACTAACAGGAAATCTTACACAGGGTTGCCTATATCTTGTTTCTTTTACTAACAGCCAAATTCTAATGATTATACTCTCACTAGTCAAATAATCTAATATCTCTATTTTCTTACATCTTACTTCATAAACATTTAAGCCAACCTCTAATTCCCCCCTTCTACCATTAGATACTGTAAACCACCATGCAAACATAGACTATATGGTATAAGATAGTTATCTTATAATGATCTCATCATTTCTGTTTATAGCGACAAAACTGTAAATATAAAAACTCTAAATATTAAAATAGAAACTAACTGATATATGGACACACATTGGGTACATTAAAAGCTCTAATATTGATATTTCCCTAAAAAGTGAGGTTTTGGGTAACCTGGAGTGACCTTATAAGACAAAAGGGCAGAAGCTGTAATACCTCAGACTTACCTTGCAAGAGAGGAAGATACATAGATATCATGAAGAAATAAGGGAGGAAAATGCCATAAACCATCCAAGATACTACAACAATAGAAACCATAGAAAGTACAGTAGGTGAAATGTCAGAGAAGGAGTTCTGGATATACATAATTAAAATGATAAGGGATTTAAAAAACGACCTAAGTGAACAGATACAGGCAAAAATTGATCTTTCCAACTAAGAGATAGGAGATCAAATAAAGGCAACCATCGATCACACCAACAAAGAGATAAGAAAACAAATCCAGGTAGCAAAAGATTACTTCAAGAAAGAGATAGAGAGTTTGAGAAAAAAAACAAACAGAAATCCTTGAAATGAAAGAAACAGTAAGCCACTTTAAAAATTCAATAGAAAGCATCACCAACAGATTGAACCACTTGGATGATAGGACCTCAGACAATGAGGACAAAATATATAATCTTGAAAATCAAGTTGACCTCACAGTGAAGATGGTAAGAAACCATGAACAGAATATCCACGAACTATGGGATACCATCAAAAGACCAAATATAAGATTTATTGGAACAGAGGAAGGTGCAGAGATTCAAACCAAAGGAATGCACAATCTCTTCAATGAAATAATATCAGAAAATTTCCCAAGCAGGAAGAATGAATTTGAAAGTCAAATACAAGAGGCCTATAGGACACCAAATGTACAAAATTACAGCAGGTCCACACCAAGGCACATTGTAATGAAAATGCCTAGCATACAAAATAAATATAGAATTTTAAAGGCTGCAAGAGAGAAAAGTCAGATTACTTATAAGGGAAAACCAATTCATATCTCAGCAGATTTTTCAATCTAGATCCTCAAAGCCAGGAGAGCCTAGAACAACATATACCAGGCTCTAAAGGATAATGTATACCATCCAAGAATTTTATATCCAGCAAAATTAAACTTTAGATTTGAGGATGAAATAAGAAACTTCCATGATAAACAAAAGCTAAAAGAATTTACAACAAGAAAGCCTGCTTTACAAAACATTCTTGGTAAAATATTCCACGAGGAGGAAATGAAAAATAATAATGAAAATTTGCAGAGGGAAGAACTACAATAAAGGTAAAAAACCAACCAAAGGAAACACAAAGTCCAACTAAATACCAAAAATAATAAAAAAAATAAAAATGACTAGTAATACAAATTATGTCTCAATAATTACCCTGAATGTTAATGGCCTAAACTCACCAATTAAAAGACATAGGCTAATAGATTGGATTAAAAAAAAAAAAAAAAAAAACAGACTCAACAATTTGTTGCCTTCAAGAGACACATCTCATAGGAAAAGATGCCCATAGACTGAAGGTGAAAGGATGGGATAAAATATATTACTCACACGGTCTACATAAGCAAGCAGGGGTCTCCATCCTTATATCAAATAAAGTAGACTTCAAGCCAAAGTTAGTCAAAAGAGATAAAGATGGACATTTCATACTGCTTAAGGGAATCATAGATCAACAAGATATAACTATTATAAATATATATGCCCCAAATACATTCATCAATCAAACTCTTCTCAAGTTCAACAATCAAATAGACCACAACGCAATAATTCTAGGTGATTTTAACATACCTCTTTCACCACTAGATAGATCTTCCAAACAAAAGTTAAACAAAGAAACTATAGAACTCAATAATACAATTAATAACTTAATGTGATTGAATGAGATGGATATCATTATCCTAAATGCATGATTGAAGATCTGAATGGTACTTATATACTTTGTATACAAGCAGTTGTATGTAAAAAGATACTATACTTGTGCATGATGAATAAGTAAATAAATAATAAAAAAATTAAAAAAAAAATAACTTAGACTTAACTGACATAGAGTATATCATCCATCAATGAACCAATACACTTTCTTCTCAGCAGCACATGAATCCTTCTCAAAAATAGACCATATATTATGCCATAAAGCATCTCTAAGCAAATATAAAAAAGTAGGGATACTACCCTGCATTCTATCAGATCATAATGGAATTAAATTAGAAATCAATGATAAGAAAAAGAAAGAAAAGCTACTCTAACACCTGGAGACAAAATAATATGCTATTGAATGATCAATGGGTTGCAGAAGACATCAAGAAGGAGATTAAGAAATTCTTAGAGGTAAATGAGAACAAAAATACAACATACCAAAATCTCTGGGACACTCTGAAGGCAGTACTAAGAGGAAAGTTCATTGCATGGAGCTCATACCTTCAAAAAAGAAAAAGTCAACAAATAAATGAACTAACATTACAACACAAAGCCCTAGAAAAAGAAGAACAAATCAACCCCAAAAGAAGTAGAAGACAGGAAATAACTAAAATCAGAGCTGAAATTAATGAAATTGAAACTAAAAAAAAAAAAAAAAATGAAAAAATTGACAGAACAAAAAGTTGGTTCTTTGAAAAAATGAATAAAATTGATAAACCATTAGCTATGCTAACAAAGAAAAGAAGAGAGAAAACACAAATTACCAATATCTACAATGAAAAAGGAAATATCACGACGGACACTACAGAAATACAGAAGATAATTAGAAATTATTTTGAAAATTTATACTCCAATAAAGTAGAAAATAACAAAGGCATCAACAAATTTCTAGAGACCTATGATATGTTCAAACTAAATCAAGATGATATACACAATTTAAATAGGTCAATTTCAATCAAAGAAATAGAGGATGCCATAAAAAACTTACCAACCAAAAAGAGCCCAGGACTGAATGGATACACAGCTGAGTTCTACGAGACCTTTAAAGAAGAACTAACACCAATACTTCTCAAATTATTTCATGAAATAGAAAAAGAGGGAACACACCCAGACTCTATGAGGCCAATATCACCCTGATTCCAAAACCAGTGTCAAATCAAAGAAAGAAAACTTCAGACCAATATCTCTAATGAATATAGATGCAAAAATTCTCAATAAAATTCTGGCAAATAAATACAAAGACGTATCAAAAAGATAGTTCACCACGATCAAGTGGGCTTCATTCCAGGGATGCAAGTTTGGTTCAATATAAGGAAATCAATAAATGTAATTCACCACATCAACAGGCTCAAAGATAAAAATCATATTATCATCTCAATAGATGCAGAGAAAGCATTTAACAAAATACAACATCCCTTCATGTTCAAAATGCTAGAAAAAATAGGGATAACAGGAACATACCTCAACATTGTAAAGGCCATCTATGCTAAGCCCCAGGCCAACATCATCCTAAATGGAGAAAAATTGAAAGCATTCCCTCTAAAAACTGGAACAAGACAGGGATGCCCTCTTTCACCACTCCTATTTAACATAGTTCTTGAAGCCCTAGCCAGAGCAATTAGACACACAAAAGAAATTAAAGGGATACAGATAGGAAAAGAAGAACTCAAATTATCACTATTTGCGGATGATATGATTCTATACATAGAAGATCCAAAAAATTCCACCAGAAATCTTCTAGATCTAATAAATGAATTCAGCAAAGTAGCTGGATATAAAATCAGTACCCATAAATCAAAGGCATTTCTGTACATCAGTGACATATCCTCAGAAAGAGAAACTAGGAAATCCACCCCATTTACTATAGCCTCAAAAAAATAAAATATTTGGGAATCAACTTAACAAAAGAAGTGAAAGACCTCTACAATGAAAACTACAGCATGCTAAAGAAAGAAATTAATGAAGATCTTAGAAGATGGAAAGATATACCTTGTTCATGGATAGGTAGAACTAATATTGTCAAAATGACCATTCTCCCAAAAGCACTATACAGATTCAATGCAATACCAATCAAAATCCCAATATCATTCCTCATAGAAATAGAAAAAGCAATCATGAAATTCATCTGGAAAAATAAGAGACCCAGAATAGCCAAAGCGATTCTTAGCAAGAAGAAGGAAGTGGGTGGAATTACTATTCCAGACCTTAAATTGTACTACAAAGCAATAGTAACAAGAACAGCATGGTATTGGCATCAAGATAGACCAGTTGACCAATGGTACAGAATAGAAGACACAGAGACAAACCCACACACTTACAGTTATCTTATATTAAACAAAGGTGCCAAAAACCGTTCACTGGAGAAAAGACAGCCTCTTCAACAAATGGTGTTGGGAAAACTGGAAATCCTCATGTAATAAAATTAAATTAATTCTCTTTCTCTCACCATACACAAAACTTAACTCAAAGTGGATCAAGGACCTAGGAAATAAACCGGAGACCTTGCACCTAATAGAAGAAAAAGTAGGCCCAAATCTCCATCATGTTGGTTTAGGCTCCAACTTCCTCAATAAGACCCCTATAGCGCAAGAACAAAAACAAAGAATCAATATATGGGATGGATTCAAACTAAAAAGCTTTTTCTCAGCAAAAGAAACAATCAGTGAGGTGAATAGAGAACCTACAGAATGGGAGCAAATCTTTACCATAAGCACATCAGATAGAACACTAACTTCAAGGATTTATAAAGCCCTTAAAAGCCTTAACAGCAAAAATCAAATAACCCAATCAATAAATGGGCCAAGGAACTAAACAGACACTTCTCAGATGATATACAAACAATCAACAAATATATGAAAAAATCTTCAACATCTCTAGCAATTAGAGGAATGCGAATCAAAACAACTCTAAGAGGTCATCTTACTCCAGTCAGAATGGCAGCTATCAAAAAAAAAACAAACAACAATAAATGCTGGTGAGGATGTGGGGAAAAAGACACACTCTTACATTGCTGGTGGAACTATTAATTGGTGAAGACAATCTGGAAAGTAGTATGGAGATTCCTAGGAAAACTTGGAATGGGACCACCATTTGACCCAGCTATCCCACTCCTTGGTCTATCCCCAAAGGACTTAAAACCAGCTTACTACAGGGACACAGCCACATCAATGTTTATAGCAGCACAATTCACAATAGCTAGATTGTGGAATCAACCCTGATGCCCATCAGCATATGAATAGATAGGGAAACTTTGGTATGTATACACAAGGGAACACTACTCAGCACTAAAAGAGAATAAAATCATGGAATTTGCAGGTAAATGGATGGAACTGGAGAAAATAATGCTAAGTGAAGTTAGCCAATCCCCAAAATCCAAAGGTCAAATGATCACTTTGATATGAATATACTAACTTATAAAGGCAAGAGAGAGGGGATGAAAGGAATGAAAGAGCTTGAAATAGAACAAAGAGGGTGAGGGAGGGGGGGGGTAAGGGGATAGGAATAATGACAGACTGAGTTATCCATGATTACCCTAAATACATGTATGAAGACACAATTGTTGTAAAAATACTTTATATAAAGCCAGCAACTTGAAAAATTGTGCTCTTAATATGTAATATGAAATGAAATGTACTCTGCAAACATGTCTAAAAAATTAGAATAATAAAAAAATCTTTTTTAAAGAAAAAAGTATAATTAAGAAATGCTTTGAAAAAATATATTCTTACAAATTTGATAACCTAGATGAAATGGGTCAATTTCTTTATAACTCACTCCAGAAAAGATAGATGGGGCTGGGACTGTAGCTCAGTGATAGAGTGCTTGCCTCATACATGTGAGGCACTGGGTTTGATCCTCAGCACCACATAAAAAATCGATTAATAAACAAAGATATTGTGTGTCCATCTACAACTAAAAAATTTTTTTAAAAAAGATAGATACCTAATATATATATGTGTATATATATATATATGCGTATATATATACGCATACATATATATATATATATACACACACACACACACACATATATATATATATGTGTGTATATATATATATATATATCCACACACATATATACAATACAGAGAATGTAGGGAGAGAGAGGGGTTTGGTGAGAACATGTGCACAACACATCTAACTTCACATTTGTATGTGTATGTATAAATTGAATTAAAAATAAACTTCCTGTCCTTAAAAGCACCAGGCTCAGATGGCTTTATTGATGAATTCTTCCAAACATTTAAAGAAGACATGATACAAATTTTCCATAAACTTTTGCACATTATGAAAGCATAGAGAACATCAAAACTTACTTATAGAGACCCTCTTTACTGAAATAAGACCAAAAAAAAAAAAAAAAAAAAAAAAAAGGAAAACTATATACCAGTATCTTTCATGAATATAGATATAAATACACTCAACAAAATGTTAGGAAGTGACATCCAAAAATGCATAAAAAGAATCATATGCCATTACCACACAGAGTTCATTCCAGCTATGCAGACCTGGTTAAATTTGAGAGAATAGAGCCATCTACTTTTTAAAAAAATTTTTTTTTCACTTTAATAACTACATAACTACATCATCTTTTGCCTGGAGGCACTGAAAATTTTTCCTTTCACATTAATCATTTTATAAGGACATATGACAAGTAAACAATGAAGCACCATTTACAAGGAAACTTAGAAGGATACTGCTATATTTCTGGATCTAGGAGCAAGCTATTGATGGACAATGTGTCTTTGATGCATGTCATATTGTTAAGTCTGTCCTCACAGAGCAAGACCTAACTTCAGTTAGGTACAAAAAGTGAGGCTATGATACTCAGAGAGAGTACAGGTGGAAGTTGGTGAGATATTTAGAGAGATCAGAGATTCTCTTTTGGGTTTATGGGTTTAAAAGGATTGGCTTCCAGATATCTTATTATTAAAACGAAAAGGAGGACTTGCCAGTTCAAAAATGTTTGGTACTATGTTAATAACACAGACTTGGTTTTCCTTGAGTAATTTTGAATAATACATGATCTCCCTTTTGATAATGCCCTTCTATGATAGATGAAGACAGATAATAAACTGTTGCTTGACAAAAATCAGAGCTTTTTTATTTTCTAAGAAATTCTTGTGCCCATTATCTGTGAGTAGATGGATAGTCAGTGCTAAATTGCAGAATTAATGGAACATAGAAAAAGGTCATTAATATTTTTAATCAGAATTTCTAGGAATTTAGTGTAAGACTTAACACTTAGTATAAGGACAGAACTTCATAAATCCCTGGCCATAACTATCCAGGTGATCTACTGACCCCTTTTTCAAGTGAAAACAAATAAGTATTGGATATATTTATCAATGGATACTTAATAAAAGCTGAGTATTATAGAACTATAAATGATAAAATTATTAGATCTATTATAGTAAAGAATGTGGTTACAGATAGAAGCAGAGTATTATGTGTAGGTTTAGCATTATCAAGAAGCAATTTATGGGCTGGGGTTGTGGCTCAGTGGTAGAGCACTCGCCTAGCAAAGGCGTGGCCCGGGTTCGATCCTCAGCACCACGTAAACATAAATGCATTGCATTGTGTACAACTAAAGCAAATAAATAAATATTTTAAAAAAGAAGAATTTATAAGTGTTTATTAATTGTTCTGCATGTTTTTAACAAATCTATAACCTTGAATATTAATTCACTATTATGATTATCATCATTATACTAACAGCATATTACAGGGACTGGTAAAAAAGGGTCTACATATTTTTTTCTGCAACTTTTCTGAGATTTTTTTTCTGGTCATAATTGTTTGAAGACCTTCCATGGTCTCAATTTTTAAAAGATACCAAGAAAGTTTCACTAGTAGCTTAAAAATATTAAATTGGACTCTTATGGGCTCTGCTCCAATTATCTTGCCCAAGTCTTGCTTGTAGGGATTCTGAGACCATAGCTAATTCTTTGGTTATTTCTTGAATTATATAAGTGTAAGTCTACTGACTTCCAGTTCAGCTATAATTTGATCGTACGCTGGAGAATTTTCTGGGACTTCTAAAAATAGTTTTGCAGTGCATTTTATCTATAACTTCCATTTGCAAAGTAGTTCTTTACCTATTAAATTTGCAAGTTTTTTTTTTTTTTCTTTTTCCAAAAGAAGAACTGTTCTCCTGTAATAATCCTAAAGTCAGTCTCAGGTTGAAACATGGAAAAGTACCTAGGATGGTTATAAATCTCCCTATTTGAGTGGATTTAGAATCAAAGGTATATGATATTTTATGTTAGTAGGTTAACGGTAGATACAGTTGACATTCATGTGAAATAAGAATGTTGAACTATTGGATCCTCATAAAAACTATGTATCTTTTTTTTCTTTATGGAACAATGTCTTATAATTTTGAATTGATATAAGAAAAAAGAAACACTCATGATAAAACTAAAAGTTGCATGAAAGTAAACATAAAATATATCTATGCAAATGTATTTATTCATTTTCATGGTACATCTCTAAATCCATAGGTCTAATAATATTTTTGTCTATATGCACATCTTAGCATATTAAATTAAATTCATTATATATACATATACAAGATACATGATGTATATATTCAAATCAATGCTACTGATTAATAAATCAGTAGCATTATTATCAACTTTATTGTATATCTTGCTCTAGAAAATTGCTAACTTCACTTAAAATATACTATATATAGTAGTCAAATCTGAAAAATGAAATTGGTTAGCAATGACATTAATAAAATGTTTAGGAATAAGCTTAATAAGGGAAGTATATTTATATATTGAAAGATAGAAAACAATGCTGAAAGGAATTGCAGAAAATAAATGGAGGTACTCTGCATATTCATGAACTGTAGGAACTAATGTCATAAAAATAGTCCTTTCCAAAATATTTATAAATTTCGTGAAACCCTTATCTAAATCTTAACAGCATATTGTGCAGAAACTTACAGACTAATCTTAAAGTTTATATGGAAATGTAGAGGAAACAAAGTAATAAAATAATCCTCTCAAAATTGTAGAGGACATACTGCATGATTATAACTTTTACTATAAAACCACAGTAAGATACCATGGTACTGATATATAGATCAACTTAATTATCAATGGCATTGAATTGATAGACTACAAATAAACTTTTAAAATTATGACTATTCTATTCAAGTAAATGTATCAAGATAAGGAAATGAGAAAGAATGTTTTGAGTTAATATTTGCTCATAGTACGAGGTAAGGAATATAACTTTGTTTTTGCATGTGTGTACTCATTTGTTCTAGCACCATTTATTCAGAGATTATTCTTAGATTCAGCAAGTGATTGGAAAATTAATCAATATTATGTGTATGGGTTTATTTCAGAACTCTTCATTTGGATTGATTGTCTATCTTTATTCTATTTCACTATTTTGAGCTTGTTTTCTTTATTTCTTATATTTTACTGTTTACTTTTTTAGCTATCTTTGTACAATAGTTGGCTAATTCATTTTTAAACATTCATATAATGTCAAAAAAGGTATTTAAGTGTATTTGCCTATAATCACCAAACTTGCTGAATCTGAATAATTTAAACATATTTTAAAAACAAAGACACATATTTCACAATATTCACTTTGGTTTCTGTTTTAAGCTGTGGACTATTTAGAAAATGGTTTTATTGTTTTTACACATTTTAAATGCATTTGATAATTTTTCTTGCATTTTTTTGGTTGGTCATCTCTTTTATTTCTTCTGCAATAAGAAATATTCTGTGTAATCTTCATTTGTTGGGATACAGTACAAACACCTCTTACTTATAAAAGGTTATTGTAAGTACCATTTCCTGATTGCTGATATGCGGGCCCTTTAGAATGACCCTAAAAATGACTGTGTAAAGGCTTTAGTAATGGAAGAGTCTGTCATGTACCAGAACAATTATCCCATTTACAGCATTGAGGAGGGGCTTCTTGGGCATGTGACTGATTCTGACCACTGAGCCTCGCCCACATGTTTTGTAAGGAAGTGGAAATGGATCCAATTCCTACTGCACCTCAGTTCCAGTTTCCTACTGTATGTGGGCCTGATGCTAATGACCATTTGGCATTTATTCTTCAGCACTTAAAGCTGGTATCAGCATCTCTAGGGTAATGCAGCCTGTTATGATTTGGACCTGGAATGACCCCCAAAGTTTCCTGTGTTCCCAATGTAACAGTGTTCAGATGTGTGACTTTGGGGATGTAATTGGATCAATAGGGCTCTGACATCATCAGTAGAATAATCCACTGATGGCAGAGTGGATCACTAGGAGGTAGGACCTTGTTGGAGGAAGTAGGTTACCGTGGGCCTGCCTTGGAACAGTTAATTGTCTCTCTGGTCCTTTCTCTCTTTCTCTCTGCTTCCTGGCTGCTACAAGCTGAGCAGCTTTCCTCTACCACATGTTCCTGTTACCATGATGTTCTGCCTCACCTCTGGCCCAATGCAATGGAATCAGCAGACTATGGACTGAAAATTCTGAAACCATGAACCAAAGCAAATCTTCCCTTCTGTAAATTGTCATCTCAGGTATTTGTCCCAGCAACAAAAACCTAACACACAGCGTCATCTCCCACTCACCATGAAATGCTTCCTTCCTGTTTAACTAGCTCTTTCATTAAATGCAAATACATATTATAATGTGTGTTTATGCATTTTACATGGTGTTATTATGGATGTAGTATACGAAGGGGAGATTTAGGTCATGCTTCAATTGTCCTTTTAGCGCAGAAGCCCAGTGGGTTGATTTTGAAATGCATTTTGCAGACTGATCTACTAGGATTTTATGACTTTTACATGAAAGTGGGCCCATAGTTTTGTTTTTATCTCAGAGTTGAAAAAATATAATCCAAAACCTGGTTTACAAATATTCAGTGTGATTATTAAAACTGTTATAAATATTCACTGTAGCTGTAGATTGAACATGTACAGTGGTGCTTGAGGTAGTTCCCTAATTGCAATTCAGGATGTGTTCAATATTATATATCATCACATGAAATAATTATTTCTGATTATATAACAATGCTTCATTCATCTTTATTATTGAAACTGTGCGCTTTACTACATCTATTGAGGTTAAAACCTTATCTTTGAAATCAGGCACCTATTGTCAACTAAAAAGAAGCGAAAAACAATTTTAAATGTGTGTATGTACTAAAAGTAAGAATTAGAGGGATATAAATGTAAATAATAAAAGTGCAGTTTTTTTCTTTCTCTAGATAAATAGGTAGAATATAGTATCTTGTATACTAGACAATGTTCATTTCTATTTAATGGAAAAGGAAATAGATACAAATTGTTTTATAACTTATGCAAGTTCACACAGTCTATGTGATTCAACTGTGGGCTTCCTCATTCTTTCAATTATGCCTACAGCATGGCCAAAAAGGGATGGCTAATCCCTGGGCTTCACAGTGCAATCTAACACTGGCACTGTGACATCACTGAATATGTGATTTGTACTAGCTTAAATTCAGTGGATTCTATAGCTCTTCCTGTCAGCTCTGGAACTCTTAAAGATGTCTTACTACTCTTTGGAGGGTATGCTATATTAAATTATTGTTCAGAAAATATTCCTTACTTTTATGTTCTTTTTGACCTACATTGAAAATATATATGCATTTCTGTGCTACTCTGATAGGGTGCATAGATACATAATTAAGCTTTTGCCAATCTATATTAGTGGGTATGACGTAAGTGGAGATTTGAGATAGACTTGAATAAACATGGTTCTTCTCCTGGGCTTCTGCTATTGGCGTGACAAAAATGTGACACAGACCATGAAATGAACTCAGACCAGTAATTAAACACATGAGAGGAACATCACTCAAAAGAATTACAAGCACAGCTTGGGTATGTGGAGTTGTTTGGGATCAAATGCATAAATTACTTATTAAATTACGAGAAAGCTATATTTGCAAAAGCACCACCAACCTAACCTAAAGAGTCCAAGACATTCAAGTTATAAATATATTTCTGGTTACTCAACCTTCAACAGATAGGAAGCAGGCTGAGAAATCTGCTCAATTATCCCAATGGAAACTTTCTTCATTGCCTCTTTAATGGCAGGATGATAGCAAAAGAAGAATGTTTCAGAAATAAAATTTAAAAATCAAGTGTTGATTCTCTCTCAAAAGCAGAAATGGAACGTAACCAGAGAGACTTCCCTGACCTCCAGTTAGCAAATTTTTCCTGTGAGATTTCAGAATTTCTAGAAACTCATGATGGTTTAAGCCTCACAGCATTTCCCTTTTTAGTAGGTGCATCTATTGAGGTTATACTCTCGGTTACACCACTTATATTGTAGGTATGTTGCCAAAGTATACTTTTCTTTTCAATTTATAGGTCTTTATACTTTTTAAGGAGATAAAGGTATATTCAAAAATTCAGTGAGCAAAAGCTTGGTTTAGTTTTCATGAATGAATGTGCACTGTCAGTCAAAACTGATCCCTATCCCTAGCAAGCTCATGTGGTTGTAAGTGCATCCTTGGTCTCTTTGATCTAACTAATCCTTCATAGCAAAGTAGGAAAATTTTCAAAAATTTTAGTCCTGTCACTACTTTCCACTTCTATCAACTTATCATTCCTTTTGGGTTGATTTTAGTAGTTATCTTTGTCCAATGTCAGCAGGTAAGTTTCTAGGAGGAAGTATCCTCTTAATTGTGAGTTTTTATATACTATCATTATAGGAATATTTAACTCTTACATAATCAGCTATCACCTTCAAATACAGATATGTAATTTGCCCTTGCTAATCTCATAGGAATGTGTCTCTAAATTGCTTTGCTCTTTTAAACATTTCTTTACATCTGGTGAATATGAGTATTTATTACATATGCTAAAATATTCACTTAGCATTTTTTTAGAATGACCATTTCATTACTTAGGTTAGTTAAAAAATATGTGACCAGTATGCAAAGTAGTAGGTGAATTAGAAATAAGCCTTTTTGACCTCTAAATGCCCTCATTGCAGTGATGCTCATACAGCCGCAGTGAGATTTTCCAATGAGAGAACAGACTGAAATTAAAATATAATTTGATCAACATCAGGTGACCACCACAAGTCAGATCTGACACCACAACTCAAGTCTTTGGATACCATATGTTTTAGAAACAATAGATGCATAACAATTATAATAAAAACGGGGAAAACTTCAGAATGAACAACAGAGCATCCTTTCAGATTGCCTCTTCAACTGGCAAGCACACTCGCAGTGCAGGATGGCTCATACTTATTTGAATTTTTTTCACATTACATAAAAACATCCATTTGATTTATTTACATGATGCCTTAAATTCCCACATTTTGTTATAAAAATCAGTGGATAATAGTTGGATAAACAAAAACAGAGATAGAAAGTATATAAAAACAGTACAATTTTCAAACTGTTTTAGATTGGTTTATTTTTTTTTTTTTTTCCATTTGAACTTCCTGGATATTATTCATCTCCACACAGCAGTATAAACATGTTTCTTTTTTATTCAGCCGGTTAGGGGGACTGGGGATTGAACTCATGGACACTCAACCACTGAGCCACATCCGCAGCCCTATTTTTTTTTTTTTTTTTTTTGTATGTTATTTAGAGACAGGGTCTTGCTGAGGCACTTAGTGCTTCACTATTGTTGAGGCTGGCTTTGAACTCACAATCCTCCTGCCTCAGCCTCCCAAGCCACTGGAATTACAACCACATGCCACCCTGTGTGAGTGGCATATGGCTCTGGAAAAACTTGGATCACTTCTTTTCATTTGTTTCTAATAGATATATTCTGTCCTGTTGTCTTTATATGGCACGATGTTTTCGTATAAAGTGTTTTGTCAACACCATTTCTCCTAACAGTAGAGATTATGAGATTATACAAAATATATGTACAGGGACTAGAGAAATGGTGATAGGAAGGGAGGATAGAAGTGAAGTAACACAGAAAGATTAAGAACACACACCTGTTTTTGACATATCTAAGAGATCCAGACAGGAAGATTATGAGTCATTGATACTGTTGTACTGTGGTTGCAAAAGAGCTATAGCAACATCTAAACCAAATACCACTTATTCAGGAGCCTCGTGTAGAGACTGTACACACACACACACACACACACACACACACACACACACAGGAGAATGAAGAAAGTGAAGTATAGAAGTTATAGAAGAAATACTATTAAATATTGAAAGAAAAGATAATGTTAAGAAGGAAAAAATTACCCTACATTTTGGATGAGAAAGATGTACTGTTACAAAATTGTCAGTTCCTAAAATAGATTCATATAATTTTCCAAAGAGTTTGAATTTGATTTTATATGAAAAAATACAACCATAGATCAATCACTGAAAAGTTCAAAGAAGAAAAAATAACAAATTATTAATTATATTACCTTAATAGATAACACTCTGTCTAAATTGTATAGACTATAGAAACAGACAAGGGTTCTGAATTCAGCATTATTAAGATCTTTTTTTTCAGTTTATATGATTTTGGGGAGGGAGGGATAATTAGACAATATTAGCACGCACTTGTTTGCTAAAAATATTTTTTAAAATTTCTCCAGACATTTTCAAATCAAGGGAAAATTCACTCCATTTCTAGTACTGATCTAGACCATATGTTTTAACATGCAAATAGGTGAGGTCTGACTTTTCAATATTCACCATTAATTTCAATAATTTCCCAGCACTTTTAAAATAAAATTCAGTGTCACTATCTGTCACATGATTCTGCAAAGCATAAACCCACCATCTTTCCAATCTCCCCTCAGTGGCTCTCCTCCCACGCCAGTGCCTTCACCCATCTTGGTTTGGAATTCCTGGAAAAGGTCACACACTGCCACTCCATATGTCGTACTTGAGGTTTCCTTTCTGTGTCATGTTCTGTCCCAAGAAGTCACAAGACTTGTGAATTCATTTCAAGGTTAGCTTTTTCACCCTGTTATTTTCTGTCTCTCCAGTAGGATATTAACTCTGTAAGGACAAGGACCTCGTTTTGTTGGCTGCTGTGATTTTATTCCTTAAAATACTGATTCACACACAGGAGGCATTAAAAGCATTTCTTGAATAATTTTTTGAAAAATAAATTGGTCCCTAGCAATCAATCAAATATAGCAATATTAAAAGTAGGCAACTAGTACATAAAGTATATATGTGCAATAAACATAAGCAGGTGTTAATCTCAAAAATAATCAGAGAAATAAAATTTTGAAAGAGGCAGATGTCATACCAAATTAATAAGCTTGGCACAAAATTAAAAATAACTTTTATAGACAATTATGTGTCTCAAGAAAAGTTACTATACACAGATACTAGTGGTATTTGATAATATAAAATGCTTGAAATGGCCAGGAATGGTGGCTTCTGCCTGTAATCCCAGCAATTTGTGAGGCTGAGACAGGAGGATTGTGAGTTCAAAGCCAGCCTCAGCAATTTTAGCAAGGCAACTTAGCAATACCCTGTCTCTAAATAAAATATTAAAAAAAGGGCTGGGGATGTGGCTCAGTGGTTAAGCACCCTTGGTTCAAAACCCAGTAACCCCTCCCCCCGAAAAAAATGCTTGGAATGAAATATGGAACAATTTTTGTGGAAAATTCACATATTTGATGACCTACCATTTTAGCTGAGATTCAGCTCATTTAATTTGTAGCTAAATTTTCTAAAGAAAATCTGATCATTTGTGCATGGAGATGCATTTAATGAGAACCACTTGTTCAATTTATTTAGAAAATCTACCAAATTTTCAAATATAATCACACATAAATGTGGTATTTATATGTTGTGTGTTATAGAAACAAAACCAATACAACTTTTACTTTTATATGATAGCATAATAATTATAAAATTATTAAAGTAAGTTAGAGATAAATTTATCATTCTATAACTTATTTAGCATTTTTAACCTCAGTTAAATACTAAACACTATTATATAGTGTTTATGAAGAACACACATGTGAAGTGGAATGTAAGAATGGGGGAAAGGGGCTGGTATGTAAGGCCATGGTGGGGTGCCTGCCTGGCATGCATAAAGCCTGGGTTTAGTCTCTACACCCACACACACAAATATGTAAGGAAGGAAGAAAACTCATCAAATTCAATGCAATGGATGCATCTGAGAAATACACAGCATAATCTTTGTGAATGGAAACATACAACATTTTAGCTCTCTTTTCTCTGTTTTAAGAAGACAGAAAAATTCTGAAGCAAATAGGACAGTTGCACTACTTATTGTGAATGAGGAGTTATAGGTATTATATCATTTCCTAGCTTATTTTTCATTTATATCTTGATAGGAAATAAAATAAAACAGTACAAGTGTAGTTTAATGTTTGTTCAATGAGTATTCTTGGTCAACAGAGGTGCTTGAAGCCAAATCAGAGGAGTACACATCACTTTGCATTGAAAAGAAATTTCAGCTGCATTTGAGGAAGATTAATTGAGAAAAAATTAACAAGGTAAAGAAAACAGAAACATCATTACTAAGACTGAAAAAAAATATTAACATGTGCATAACTTTTGATATATTTTAGGATTAAAACTGTCTTAGTATAGACAAAAAGTAATGTCATGGGCTGCGGTTGTGGCTCAGTGGTAGAGTGCTTGCCTAGCACATGTGAGGCCCTGGGTTTGATTCTCAGTACAACATATTATTAAATAAAATAAAGGCCTACTGACAACTAAAAAGAAATATTTTTTAAAAAAGTAATGTAATACTAAAATTTTTTAAAGAGTTCTGGGAATGAACAGATGATTTCAAATAGATTCTGCAGAGTCCTTACTTGATTCACTGTCACTTTAGTACGGTTTTCAAATATTTAAATGTGTAATAAACAACTCATCCATGTTCAACATGGTACTGTATCTCTGGAAGTACCACAGCAAAGTAGACTATTGATATTAATGTAATAATGGACTTGCTGCTTTCCTGATTTCTCTGTTTACTTCTGATTGGACCTAAATCTCCAAGACCAGGGTGGAACCAAATGATTTATTTCTCACAAAAAATAGAAAAAAAATAAATGAACCTCATGGGCCTCTATTCGAGGAGACTTTAGGTTGAGGCCCAGTGTAATAAATTTATTGGAGATGCAATAATGTTAGAAACAAAACTACATTACAATGCTTGATGATCATAATACTTGCAACAAAATGATTCATTAATTGGATTTTGTTGGGAAAAGTTTCTCTAAACTGTTATCTAAATCCCTTTGAAATGATCCTCTTTGTGATGAAATTAGGGTAAAGATGATGTAGTCTTCAAATTATTCAACTGTAATAACATTTAAAATGTAATACAAATAGCAGAGCAAACAAACATAGGATCGCAAGTTCAAAGCCAGCCTCAGCAATTTTGCAAGGTCCTCAGCAACTTAGTGATATTCTGTCTCAAAATAAAAAATAAAAAGGGCTGGGGATGTGGCTCAGTGGTTAAGCACTCCACAGTTCAATCCCTGGTACAAAAAACAAAATTATTCTGAATTTTGTTAAGTTCAAGAACTAAGTGTTTCTATTTTGCCAGGGTTGATGTTTGAGCTAAGGCAAATAGCTATAATTCTATTCTCTAAGACAAATATTTAGTGTTTACAACTGTTAGATTATTCTTTTGGATCTTTTATAATGTAGGTTCAGGGATTATTAGTGTGGTAGAATGTCAGTGTATGTTACTGGACTAAATGAAAAAAACTTCTTGTATATGAACAGGATTACAGAAAGAACAGTATTTTTAGCTCATGTAGTATATATAATTATAGGGAAGAAGCATGCATTTTGTGGAAATGGGTTACATCCTGCAACACTGATGTGCAATATTTCATTGAACAAAATATTAACCACTGAGGAATCAAAGGTTGGCAGTCTTGGAAAACCATTGCTCCAAGAAAAGGTGAGTCAATTGGAAACCAGAAGACATCAATCAGAGGAATGTAAGAAAAATGAAAAGGAAAAAAAAATGATGACAATTAGGGAAAAATTAGGAAAGTAGAAGGCATTTAAATATCTCTGATCCCAAAAAGAGGTGCCATCTATGAGGAAACTCTGCTCCCCTTCACCAGCAGACAAGGATGCTCTCTGTGAAAGAAATAACACACCAAGCCCTTCACCTTGCTTACCATAGAGACATTCTACTGCTTGTCTTGGAAAAGATAAGGTATTTTAAAATGAACAAAAATGAACAGTAACATCTTACAAAGCATTCATTTACAAAAAGCTGAGAATTGAAACACTTCACACACAGTCGAATGGGGGTTCCCAGATGGGTTGATCGATGGGTACTAATGTACATTAAGAGAGGGTCAAGAGGGTCTGGTATGCTCTTGCACAGTAGGGGACCACAGACAATGATAATATACTGTGTGTTTCAAAAATTTAGTATAAATGATTATATTATTATTTATAGTATTTACCAAGAAGTAACAAAACAAGCAGATAAAAGAGCACTCTGAATTAAAGGTTTCAAAAATTAAAATATTAATTAATGAATTAATTAAGGAAGAAATGTTTTAAAAACTTGTGAAATTACAATTTTATACACTTCAGAAAGAAAGGGAAAACTCTCTTCAGACATAAAGCTTAAGTTATGAGCAATGAGGGTAGATTTGATAAAAATTGACCAAGGAACCTTGGGAAGTGGCATGAGACTGAGACATGAACATAAAATAATAAAAGGGAAAAATCTGTGAGATGTAAAGTGGCAGATACTCAAAATAACTCAAAGAAAAGTCACATAGGTGTTAACTTACATCATTAGAAGAAAAATGAAATGAAATGGTAATTATTATAATCCAAGAAAAGCTTACATTAAAAAAAAATCAGAATCTATATAGTAAAAGGGCCTATTATTGAAAAAATGAGCACTGAACTTCAAAATTATGTTAATATTTAAATAAATCAATAATTTTTAAAATTAGAAAGTAAAATTATTGGACTCTATATATAAGAGAGAAAAAAACCTGAGCTTCCAAACAAAATAATCTTGAAGATACTTACAAGAAAAGAGAACAAGAAAGAGGGTACACATGCAAGGATGTGACCAAGAGCAAGAGTGAGCATGAAGGTAAGAACAAGAGAGAAAGAAACAGAAAGAGAAAGAGAGGAAGGTGAAGACCCTAAAGAAAGACAGTATATAGGATGCACACCAAAACACACAAAGACAGGAAAAACAGGGAAATATGACTGTACCAAAGGAAACAATAAATCTCTATAAACAAACACTAAAGAAATTCATGCTACCCCTTCTTAAATCCTTCTAAAATCTTGAAGAGGGGGAAAACTTCCAAACTTATTTGATGAGGTCATCTTTACCCTGATCCTAAGCAAGACTGGAAAAGAATATTTTCCATCTGTGTTCCCATTCCTAGGGAACACAGATAGAAAAATTGTAAAGGACATGCTAGTGAATCAAGTTCAATAGCATATATAAAATGACATTCATGAGTTGATAGGATAAATTCATAAATGTGATGTATTACATCACACAATCATCTCAATAGAGAGAAAAAATAATCTACACCTTTTCACAAAAGAACCATCAACAAGGTATTTTTAGAATAAATCCACCTCAGCATAAGAATGGTCACATTTATACCATCAATGAAAGCCTTTCCTTGATGACTAGGGAAACACGCTCTCCTTGATATTAGTAGTAGAAATCCTAGCCGGAGCAATTAGGCAAGAAAAAAGGTAATAGAAAACGAGAAGGGAAAGAAAGCAGTAAAATTATTTATTTGTACATCTTCTTATCCTATATAGTGAATCTAAACAAAAATACCTAGAAGAATTAATAAATGAGTTTGATAAAGCTACAGAAAATAAACCAAAGTGTAAAAGTTACTTTTTCTCCCATAATTCCATTTACAATAATTCAATCTACAATAGAATAAAATACTCAGGAATATCTTTCACCAAGGAGGTAGAAGATATACACTGATAAAACAAAACACCCATAAAATAAATTCAAGGAGACACAAATAAATGGAAAGCTATGCTTTGTCCATGCATTGGAAGAATTAATATTGTTAAAATGTTTCATACAACTCATAAAACCTACAGATTTACTGCTATCCTGATCCAAGTTCCAATAGCATCTTTTTTTTTTTTTTTTTTTTTACAGAAATAGAGAAAAGTGCTGGGGCACAGTGGTACACTCCTGTAATTCTAGTAGCTTGCGAGGCTGAGGCAGGAGGACTGCAAGTTCAAAGCCAGCCTCAGCAATGGCAAGGTGGTTAGTAACTCAGTGAGATCCTGTCTCTAATAAAATACAAAATAGGGCTGGGGATGTGGCTCAGTGGTCGAGTGCCCCTAAGTTCAATCCCTGGTACCAAAGAAAGAAAGAAAGGGAGAAAGAAGAAAAGAAAAAATAAATAGAACAAAGAAACCTAAAATGTATATGGAGCCACAGAATTCCACAATAGCCAAAGTGATAATGAGGGAGAGCAAAGCTAGAAGCACCACACAAACTGATTATAAAAGATATTGTAAAGCTACTGTAATTTTTGAAAGTATTCTACTGTTATAAAAGACAGTCATATAGACAAATGGAACCAAATAGAGAACCAAGAAATAAATTCACGCATATATGGTTAACTGATCTTGACAGGGAGGTTAAGAATATACAATTGTGAAAGGATAGATGTTTCAACAAATTGTGCTGAGAACAGTGGATAACCATATGCAGAAAAAGTGAGACTGGACTTCTACTTGACCCCACATAAAAATTCAATTCAAAATGGATTAAACACTTCAGTATAGAGTGGAAACTGTAAAACTCACTGAAGAAAGCAAAAGATACAATCCTTTTGTGGGGGGCGGGGGCATGGGGACCCAGGATTGAACTCAGGGGCATTCAACCACTGAGCCACATCCTCAGCCCTATTTTGTATTTTATTTAGAGACAGGGTCTCACTGAGTTGCTTAGCTTTTTGCTGAGGTTGGCTTTGAACTCTTGATCCTCCTGCCTCAGCCTCCTAAGCCACTGGGATTACAGGCATGTGCCACCATGCCTGATAAGATAAATCCTTCTTAATTCTAATCTTGATAATGATTTTATGGACATGATACCCACAATACAGGCAACAAAAGCAAAAGCAGACAAGTGGTACTACCTTAAATTAAAAAAAAAAAAAAAAGCTTCTTGATGGCAAGGGAAACTATATTCAGAATGGGAGAAGTACTTGTAAATCACATAGCTGATAAATGGTTAACTGAAAAATATGGAAGGAATGCCTTCAATTTAACAACAAAAATATACAACCTCATTTAAAAATGGGTAAAGGACTCAGACATTTATTTCTCCAAAGGAGTACAAATGTCTACAAATGATCAACAGTTATATGAAAAGATGCTTAATATCATTAATCATTAAGGAAATGCAAATGAAAGCAACAGTAAGATGTTACTGCTCACCTTTTCATATGGTTATTATTTTAAAAATAATGTTACTGAGGACAGCATCTATGGATAATTGTATGAAGATTACTTAATAAAATTTTAAAAAGTATTATCATATCATCTTGCAATCCCACTCCTGGCTAAGCATCCCAAAAAATTACATTGGATAAAAACATATATAACTGGGTATGTTGGTGCATGCCTGTAATCCCAGTGGAAGGCTGAGGCTGGAGGATTGCAAGTTTGGGACCAGTCCCAGCTACTTAGCAGGACTCTAAAGAAGTTAGGGAGAACCAGTCTCAAAAAATAAAAATGGTCTAGGGATATAGTTCAGTGAACCAAGTACTCTTGCTGAGGCTGGCTTTGAACTCTTGATCCTCTTGATCCTTCAATCCCAGTACCAAAAACAGAAACAAAAACAAAATAAAAGAGTAGAAAAAAATGAAAATATGGTATACCTATACATACAATGTATGTCATAGAGTACATATACAATAGAATATTATTTGGTCCTAAAAAATAAAGAAATCTTTCAATTGTGACAAAATGAAGTGGCCTGAGGGATATTATATAAAATGAAATAGGCCAGTCAGCCAAAAAGTGCACATAATGCATGATTTCACTTATGTGAAATATGTGCAATAGTCAATTTCACAGAAACAAAGAAAATAATATCAATTGTCAGGGAAGTGGAGTAACAGAATTGGGATATGGTTGCTTAGTAGATTTAAAGTTTCAGTTAGCCTAGAAGAATACTAGTTCACAATACAGTATCTATATAGTATCTACAGTTTGCAATACAGTATCATGTACTTCTTTATTTATTTTTTTTCTGTAGCACTGAGAAAAGAACCCAGGTCTTGCACATTTCAGAAAAATAATCTAACACTGACCTACAGGCACAACCCCTTTAAATTTTTTGTTTGTTTGACTGTTTTGTTGTGTTTTGAGATAGGGTCTTGCATTAATTGCCCAGGTTGGCCTCAAACTTGCAATCCTCCAGCCTTTGCCTCTAGAGTCTCTGGGTTGCAGACATGTTACATCACACTCAGTGTCATAGTTAAGACTTTTAGGGGGGCAAACCTCATGTTAAGTATTTTTACCAAATGCATGATAAAGATAAAATTTTAAATTTCAGAAAAAAACGTGAAAAAAATTGGGGAGGCATTTGATATTTCCATTAATTGTGGTGATTATATCGTAAGTGTTGGCATGTGTCCAAACTCATAAAATTATACACATTAAATGCTTAGTTCTTTGTGTATCACATATGCTTCAACAAAACTGTTAAGAATAACGATATTTATTCCCAAAAATATAATGAGCAAAGGAAAATAGCAGCATGTGATATAACTGGGGCCAGACATACCAGCAGTATCAACAAATGTAAATATGCTTTCAGTTCCTCCTAAAAGGAAAATATATAAGATTAGCTCATTAAAAGAGCAGTGTAAAAATACTCATATAAAAAATGTGATTCAGAGGAGCTAGAAACAGGGGATGAGCAAAGGTTAGGCAAATATATAAAATGAAAGAAAAGTAAACCAGGCCAAATGTATCAGATTAAACCAAAAAAGAGTGCCTTGTAATGCTAAAGGGCAACATTTGCAATACAGTTATCCCTGTTGGGAGTAAATCAACTCTATATAACACAAAGTAGAAATCACTAGAGATATAAGATGACAGGGAATGAGGCAATAGGAGATATTAACGTTCTACTCCCAGTCCAAGTCAATTGTGTTGGACAATGAATAAAGCAATAAATACAAATGCATAAAAATTATGATCAATAAGGTTACTTGTATGTAATAAAATATAAAAATAATGCATCAATTATAAATAATGAAAATGGGTTATTTATTATGTCACCAAAAAGCATCGATACATCCCATAAAATAGATTATATAACCAACAGCTCTGATCTCAATGCAATAAAACTAGAAACCAGTTAAACATCTCTACTAAGTTTGTCAAAAATATAACTATTAAATTCCTTCAGTGAAAGTGAAAATAGGGATAATATTGTAGATTTTTAAAAACTAATTATGCTGAAAACATATATAATAATACATATGATAAGATAAAGTGAATGATTTATATTGACATGTATAGATGAACAACAGAAATCAACTACAATTTCAAAATAAGAATTTACATAAAAAGATAGCATGAGACAAAAGTGAAGACAAAGCCTGACATTTGTCACACAGAAAATAAACAAAATGTATCAAATCAATCTATTTGTAGATTCTACAAGTAGAATCTATCAAAATACTGATTTTTGGAATAAAAGATAAGACATGCATTTAGAATAGTATTTAGTAGGTTATCAGGTTTTTATTGCTACTATAGCAAATAGAAATGAACACTTTAAAAAAATGTAGTACAAATATGCAAGAACTGTAAGAGCAATGAGATAGTGACACTCTAAATATTAGAGGGAAAGTTTCCAAATTGATGTCATAAGCAGAAGGCATCCTACCCAATTCGCTCTTCCTCAGGAGTTTGCAGATACAAGCTGAAGCAAGTAAAAAAAAAAATATATTATTACTTTAGTAGATACAGAGAAAGCATTTGAAAAGATAAATATCCATTTTTACATAAATAATAGTAACAAACTCTTAGTGAGTTTAGGGATAGAAGGATCTGTTTAATTTTGTAAGAAAGTATAAAATTTCCTAAGGTAGACAACACATGCAATATTGAAAATAGTCTTTCTGAGATTCAGAATAATGCAAGGTATCTTGTTATTTCACTAGTATTCAGCATTGAACTAGATACCTTAGCCAGTGGATTAAGGAGAGAAAGACACATAGTAAGGATCAAAGAAATAATAATGTAATTATTCCAGATGCTGTGAGCATGTCCCTGAAAATGCAAATCCATGTACAAAAATCAACATTAATAAGTAGTTCTGAAAGATTACTGAATTGAATATCAATATAAAAAATCAATCAAGAAATCTCCATACTGCTTTCCATAATGGTTGCACCATTTTGCAGTCCCACCAGCAATGTATGAAAGCAGTATGGAGATTTCGTGGAAAACTGGGAATGGAACCACCCTATGACCCAGCCATCCCACTCCTGGGTCTATTCCCAAAGGACTTAAAAACAGCATTTTACAGTGACACAGCCACTTCAATGTTTATAGCAGCACAATTCACAATAGCTAGGTTGTGGAACCAACCTAGATGTCCCTCAGTAGATGAGTGGATAGAGAAAATGTGGTATATATATATATATATATATGTACAATGGAATTTTACTCAGCAATAAAAGAGAATAAAATTATGGCATTCGCAGGTAAATGGATGAAGTTGGAGCATATGATACTAAGTGAAATTAGTCAATCTCAAAAAATCCAAATACCGAATGTTTTCTCTGATATAAGGAGGCTAGTTCACAGTGTTGTTGGATAGGGGTACATAGGAGGATTAGAGGAACACTAGAATGGTCAAAGGGAAGGGAGGGGAAGGGAGGAAGTAAGGGGGGATGAAGGGGGGGAAAAAGAAAAGGTGGATGAATAAAATGGATATCATTATCCTAAATACATGATTGAAGACATGAATAGTACGAATATACTTTGTATACAAACAGTTGTATGTAAAAAGATGCTCTATATGTGTATTATGAATTGTAATATATTATAACTATAATATATTATAACTATAATAATATATTATAACTATTATAAATAAAAAAATAAAAATCACATCAGAAATATTAAAAAAAAAATCATATTTCTATATTCTAAGAATATGCCCATCAAAATACAAATACAAGAATGTAGCACTTCTATTTATAATAGCCCAAAGCCATGAGACAGAGAGAGAGAGGTATCAAAGCCAAATAAACACAATAAACAACAGTCACCAACAGAATGTTGGATAAACAAATTGATGTAAAACCTTACAGCACAATATGGTATAATAATTTGGAAAGATAATAAGATAAACCAAAGATATACCTGAGAAGTTCTACTTCCACCTGTAATGAGTAATAGAGATCAGATTAATTCTCCTACCTTAATCACCAAAAAAAAAGTAGAAACCAAATAGATGAAAATGGTGCTCAGACCTTGGGCAGCCAACAATGGAAAACTGATTCCTAGGAGAAGGGAACAAAAAAAGATGAGCTCTTTGATAGCCTTGGCTGATGGGCTGGAAAGGCTCTCAAGCCACAGGACATTTAGAGAAACCCCAAAGACTCTGAAGTCTGGTTGGATTGATAACAGAAACAATAGCCAGGTAAGTCCATTTGATAATATTGTAGTACAAAATTCTGAAGAGGAAGGAGCTGAAAGGAGTGATTAGGTGAGCTGTGAGACTTCCCTTGGGATTTTGGCAGAGTACTAATCAGTAGATTAAGAGAGAACTATTAGAAAAAAACAGAACCACTGACAAACCACCCACTGAAAAAATTTCTAAATGCGATGTAGGTCTGAGAATAGTATTCAAATAAGTCAAAGTGGAGAAAGCTACAGTGCACAAGGCAATGAATGCTCAGAGTTATTAGAAGGGCCTTGCCTTATTAGGGGATGAAATCCCCTAGACCAGAGGTATCTCTGGATTTTTCCTGATGGAGTTCAAAAAAAGCCTCATAATGATTCAATATTATTCCAAGCAACGTAATTGCATGTCAGAGCCAAATCCAACTCTAATTAAAGGAATACAATAAAAAGCTACTGCCAACCTTGTAAAATTAACAGTGCCTGGCATCTACTGGAAAATTACCAAGCATACAAAGCAGGTAAATATGATCCATATTAAGAAGGAAAATAAATCATTAGAAACAAGGAAGGAGAAAAAATATACATTGGAATTGACAAGAATAACAAAAATAACAACTATTATAAAATCCTTCACATATTTACAAACTTGAAGGAAAATATGATTATGATGAGAAAAAAAAGACTAATAATAGAAGAAAAATGTAATTTCTAGAAATAGAATATATAATGTATGAATTGAAAAACTTATTGAACAGAAGTAATAGCAGATTAAGGCATTGAAAACAAATGCTATAAAATATATAGAGAAAACTGAAAAAGTAAATAAACAGAGCAATGACCCATGGAATAATATCCCATACAGTCTATAATGCATACAATTAGAATTCCAGAAAAAAAGAGCAAGGTGGGAGGAAAGATTAAAAATTATTTGAACCGGGCACGGTGGCGCACACCTGTAATCCCAGCACTTGGGGAGGCTGAGGCAGGAGGATCGCGAGTTCAAAGCCAGCCTCAGCAATGGCCAGGCACTTAGTAACTCAGTGAGACCCTGCTTCTAATAAAATACAAAAAAGGGCTGGGGATGTGGCCCAGTGGTCAAGTGCCCATGAGTTCAATCCCCAGTACCAAAAAAAAAAAAAAAAAAAAAAAATTATTTGAAGAACTAGTGTCTGAAAAATTTCAACTTGCTGTATGGACTAAAGCAATAGATTCTAGAATTTCAAAGGATACCAAGTGAATGATTTTTTTTAAGTACACCAAGACCCATTATATCAAACTTGTAAAGACCAATGGTAATGAGAAAACCTAAAGAGGAGCCACAGAAAAGAAATGTATTACTTACAGAGGAGGATACAGACACATTAATAACATCAAACTTCTTCTCAAAATGTATGCAAGCTAAAAGACAATAGTAATCTTAAAAAAAGTAAACATCCTAAATGCATGATTGAAGATTTGCATGATACTTATATACTTTGTATACAAACAGTTATATGTAAAAAGATGCTATATATGTGCATTATGAATTGTAATACATACTACTATTATTAATAAAAAAAGAAAGAAAAAAGTAAACAACAGGAAGAACTTAAAAAAATAAAAAGATCAACAATTACTGATAAGAGTCAGTTTCCAGACTATAAAAGAAAATTTTAGCCGGGCGCGGTGGCGCAGGCCTGTAATCCCAGCACTTTGGGAGGCTGAGGCAGGAGGATTGCGAGTTCAAAGCCAGCCTCAGCAATGGCAAGGCACTTAGCAACTCAGTGAGACCCTGTCTCTAAATAAAATACAAAAAAGGGCTGGGGATGTGACCCAGTGGTCGAGTGCCCCTGAGTTCAATCCCCGATACCACAAAAAAAAGAAAAGAAAATTTTACACCTCACCAACAAAAAGACAAGCAATGGAATTTTAAAAAATGCACAAATTACTTCCAGACTATAAAAGAAAATCTTACACCTCACCAATGAAAAGAAAACCAATGGAATTTTTTAAAATGCACAAATGACTTCTTTTTCCAAGAAGATATAAAAATGACCACCAAGTATATTACAAGATCCTTAACATTTTTAATAATTAGGAAAATGCAAATCAAACTATAATAAGTTTCTACTTTCCATCTATTAGGCTGGTTTAAATTAAATATAAATAGAATAAAATGAAAGTTCTGGTGTGGATGTGAAGAAAATAGACCTCTCATGTTATTGATGGACATTAAATGGCTCAGCCACTGCAAACAACAGTGTCAGGGTTCCTCGATGAGTTAAACACAGAATTACTATATGGTCCTATGATTCCAGACAAACCTGTGCAAAGGTGATTCATTGTCAGTAGATAAAACTACTTAAATGTCAAAGGAATTTTTCAGACAAAAGGGGTATGGAACTAGATAATTTGACTCTACACCAAAAACAACAACAACAAAAAATCAACGAAAGATGCAGTAAATAAGTAGGTAAGTACAGAATTCACATTTCTAAGCTTATCGCCTTATTGTTATGTAATAACCTATATAAAGAAAAAATAACACATTTGGAGATTTTTAAACATATATAGAAGCCAACTGGTGAAATTACATCTAAAAGTTAGGAGACAGGAATGGAGGTACAGTTCCTTACAGCTCTTCTGCTGTATATGGAGGAACACATTAATCATTAATTTTAGAGAGTGATAGCTGAGTACAGTGGCATATGCCTGTAATCCCAGTGGCTCAGGAGGCTGAGGCAGGAGGATCATGAGTTCAAAGCCAGCCTCAGCAAAGGTGAGGGACTAAGCAACTCAGTGAGATCCTGTCTCTAAATAAAATACAAAACACGGCTGGGGATGTGGCTCAGTGGTTGAGTGCCCCTGGGTTTAATCCCTGGTACCTCCTCCCCCCAAAAAAAGAGAGTGATAAAGGAAATACACTTATTGCAAACCATAGAAAATAAATAAGACAAAGATGTGTAATTCATAATCTAATAGTGCAAATAAAGTAGACCAAAAAGCATGAATTATGAAACCATCACATTTATCAGGTAGTTTCCAATATCATTCTCCAATTTTAAAATTTCTCCTTAGAAATGTCTCATTCTAGGGTTTGGGCAGGGAATACACAAGGCAAGCATAGAACATCTGCTATTCCCAGAAAATAAGGAAGTGTTCAAAATCAAAATAACAGAAGTCTGCAAAAGGACAAATGAAACAGCTGAAAGAGTTCCCGAAAGCCAATCCTAGAAGAACAGAGCAATGGAATAAGAGTGTCACACTGAATTATGATTCAAAAACTGAAACAGATATGCATGACAGGTCCATACTTACATAAATTGCTGATTAAATAAACACATAGGGACAGGAGAAAAGCAACTATACAGAGTTTTTTTTTTTTTTTTTTAAGGTAAAAATTTGCTTGTCAAAAGGTAGGTCAAAACTCGCTTATATTTAGGCCACTCGTAGTGACTTGTTTATAGACATCAGAGTATAAAAAGGAGAGTGGGAGTAACCTCACATTGAGAAATCCTGGCAACACTACCTTGCCTGGCCTGGATCAAGGCCAACATTGTCAATGACAAGTCATGCTGTCAGCACACACTGTAAGCCAACAGATTATACAGAACCCCTGACCAATACCACTCAAAATCATCAAAGGCATTTAGGAAGGAAGGAAGGAAGGAAGGAAGGAAGGAAGGAAGGAAGCAAGGAAGGAAGCAAGGAAGGAAGGAAGGAAGGAAGACAGACAACAATCTAAGAAATTGTCCCAGCCCAGAAGAGACTAACAAGACATGATACCTAAATGTACTGTGGCATCTTACATGGGACCATGAAATAGAAAAAGGACATTAGAGAAATCTAGTGAAATATGAATAAGAAATGGATTACAGTTAAAAATAATATATCAAAATCAGTTCACTAGTTTGGACATATATACAGTAGCAGTGTATGATATATGATGTAAAAAACTGTGTGTGGCATACAAGAGCTATCTTTCTGCTTATTCTGCAAATGTTCTGTAAAAATAAAACATTGAAAAGATTTATTAAATTTTAAAAAGAATGCTGCAGATAATTTCTCAATAAATGTACTAACTTAATCAAAATTGATATTTACTTAAAGTGCAAATGCTACCAAAGCTTACTCAAAAAGAAATAAGCCAAATAGAGTGATATCTGTAAAATAAATTGAATTCATATTTTAAACCTTCACATAAAGGAAATTTTAAATTCAGTTGGCTTTGCTTATAAATTGTACCAAAAAATTAAGGAAAATATAATTTATTCTAGGAAAATATTCTACAAAATAGGAAAGAAAGAAACACCACTCATTTTATAGGCTAATATTGCTATTATTAAAAGAAGACCAAAAATAAATAAATAAAGAAATCCAAAACTTCAGAATGATATCCCTTATGAATATATATACAAAAATTCATAACAAACATTTAGCAAATAATGCACCTAAATATATATTAAGAAGAATAATATATCATGACCTAGATGGATTCACATAATGAGCATAAGGTTGTTTTCACATTCAAAAACACTAGTATACTAAACCCACCATATTAATAGAAAAATATAAAAATCATGTAATGGTAATATACAGAGGAAAAAACATTTGTTAAACCTCAATATTCATTTTTGAAAAAATTCACAGTAACCAATGAGCAGAAAGAAATTTCCACAACCTGATAAAGGAAGTACTTTTAGATACTTTTGAAAAGAAGATTAATGCATTTTATTTTTATTTTATCTTCATAGAGGAAATAGGGAAAGACAGGAAAATGCAGAGAGAAACAGGAACAGAGGGAGGAGGGAAGTAATGGAGGAAAGAAGAGAGGAAGGGAGGAAAGAAAGACAATCAAATTGTCTCATGCTGCACAATTTTATTTAGGCTCTGAAGCCTCAGTACCAGCTAACAGCACACAGGCCCTTTGTGAGAGATCTAACTATAGCACTTATGAAGGTATTTTTTTTCCTAAACATTTCCTCTATTTGATAAATTTGAATGCCATTTAGAACAATAATTTTATTTTTTCATGGATAATGGAAGTGTATCTAGGAATCTAGGTTTTTCTCTCCTTTCCACAAGACAGTATGGATGCAAGGGACAACTTGGTTACTATAAAGTGTAGGTTCACTGTCATTTAGCATCATGATGGAAAAAATTCACAGCTTCTCATTAAATATAGCCCCTGTTTATCTTCAAGTCCTGGTTCCCTTTTGAAATCCACCTGTTCAATGTTTTCCAACTGACAATCATGACCCATTAATGGATAGAGGCTGTGATTTCTTTTAAAATGAAGCAGAGAACAATGTATTAGAAAAGGAAATACCAGTGTGAGTATCCCACATACGAGAGTTCTAATAGATGTTTTCTGAAATATTTGAGTTGGAGGTATGTGTGTATGTGTATGTATGTGTGCATGTATACACTTTTACATATGTGAGTTTTAGATTACAATATTTTACTTTTATTCAAATTAACAATAAGATGTTCAAAATAAACTATACCATTTCATAATTATTTATTTGAAAAGAATGTAGGGCTTCCCCCTATCTATACTAAATACTTGTAATCAAATAACTGTACTTATACATACAGTTATTTTGATTTCCAGTGTGAAGGAGTTTTGCTCTGTATTTCTTATTTTAATAGAAAATTGTCTTATGTTCATGTTTGTAGAGTTGTGTTTTGGTTCCTGAACTGGAACATATATCTCTTATGAATGTATATCACATAATAAATATTATAACAGAGACATCGTTCAACTCCGCCCCTTCTGAAGAGATGAAGAAGGATTTCATAGAAAATATCTCTGAGTGGCTTAAAACAATTCTCACAAATGTATGTATGAAATGTGCATATGTTATCCCAGGAAATACTTTCAGGTTCTCATGTATAAAGAAATATATTTTTATTTTATAGGACAGTCTATTAGGCTAAATACATTTTCAGGTATACTATATATTAAATGCTTTTTTGGAGAGAATGTAATGGGAAAGAGGCTTTTAACATCTTCTATTTCATTTTAACTATAAAAGCTAATACAAAATTCCTCTTTTTGAAAAAAACATAAAACTAAATATGTGTATTTCTTTTGGACTTGGTATAAGTTAAAATGATAAGAGAAAAATTTGTGGTAAAATATATATAATATTTAGATTCCCAATTTAACCATTTTTCAATGTATAATTCGCTGTCATTCACAATGTTGTAAAAGCTTTGTCACTCTAGACCTTCTGTACACATTCGAAAATATCTCCCTGCTCCTCCCCACCCTTAAACTTTGATAATGTGTAATCTATTTTCTATCTCCACAAATTTGCCTAATTTGGATGTTTTACATTAGTGGAAACATAAAACATTTCACCTTTGTGTCTATTTCATTTATCATAAACAGGTTCCATGTTGTATCATGGATCAGAACTTCATTCATTTTTATGAGTGAATAATATTAAGTAATATTATACACAAAGTTTTAAATCTTCCATCCATTTACTGATGGACCCTTGGATTATTTCTACCTTTTGGGCATGGTTAATAATATTTATATGAACACTAGTATACAATGTTTTGTTTAAACCTACTTTACAATTCACTGGGGCATACTTGGGAGTGGGGGGTCCCATGCTAATTCTCTGTTTAGCTTTTTCAGAAATCGAGTTTTCCACAGTGGCTCCACTGGTTTACATTTCCACTGGCCATGTTCAAAAGTTCCAATTTCTTTTTCTTTTTTGGGTACTGAAGATCGAACTTAGGGGCACTTGACCACTGAGCAACATCCCCAGACCTATTTTGTATTTTATTTAGAGACAGGATCTTACTGAGTTGCTTAGTGCCTCAATTTTGCTGAGGCTAGCTTTGAATTCATGATCCTCCTGTCTCAGCCTCCTGAGCTGCTGGGAAAAAGTTCCAATTTCTTCATGTGCCTATTAACCTATCAACTCTTGTTATGTTCATTATCATCATTGTTATTATTATTAACATCTTAGTGAGTGGTTTTGGCTCATGTTTCCTAAGTATTTAGCTTTAGTTAAGATGTAAAAGAAGGAAATATTTAGAGAAGGGACAAACAGTTCCAAAATCATTCTGTAAACCCACAAAAAAACATTGGTAAGCCTTTCTCTCTTCCCCTAAAATGCAAAGAGAAACAAGTTTTAAACAACTACCTAAAAACCAAACCTAGATTATAGATGTGGCTTTGGGTAGTTAGAAGCTTAAAAAAGTAAAAACAACTAGAAAAACAACAAAAAAACCTCTTTAGTAAGTAACATAAGCACTTACAAAGAAAGTCAATTTTATTTCCATCTCTGTATAAAACTTTCTTCTAAAAATCTTAGGAGAATGTCATTGCATAAAAAATTGGTTTCACAATTACATTAGAATATGAGTCAGGCTGATAAATTATACTGGAAATGGTATAACTACAAAATGTTATGTCTTGTACAGCTACATCAAATGAGTATAGAAAATTATGCCCCATCCACTTAAAACTGTATTCCTTTCATTCTGATTTTATTTAAAAGGATTTACCATTAGAGTGGACACTGAGAGACCTTGATTTTTTTTTTCATATCCTGCCACAATTTTCTTTGACACCTTGGAAAGTAATTTAAACTCAATAAAATGAAGATAATTGCACTTACCTCACAGAGATATACAGAGCATTAATGAGATCATGTCTACAAAGTGATTCAAAGTCTTTAGTTTGTAATATAAATAGCAAGCATAACTATATTTTTCCAGATGTCTAATAATGATAACCATAAATATGATGAACTGAAAAGTTAAAAGGCTGCCAGTAAATGTAAAATGTTTTCATTTTAATTGCTAGACATTTAAATGTTCCCTCTTGCATGTTTGGATTGTAGGAAATGCACAGAAATGTTAATTATGAGCTCCACTTAAATAAGGACATGTCCCCCAAGTTTAGACTCAAGAGTACTTAACTTCTAGCCAAATAGGGAAAAACTGAACTACCTCTTCATTGGAATTATGTCTAATATATCACTGTAGAAGTTTAATAAAATAACTCACAGCATAAATTTTAATGAAACCTATATATTATTTCTTCAGAATGTTGCTTAATATGAAATAGAAGATCATGACTTCAGTGCCAAATCTATTACTCAATTGTCACACCTTTGGTGTGACTTCATTCCTGAGCTGATAAAACCAAATACTCACATCCTCCATTTGGTTCCTATCCTGTTAAATATTTTTCAGTGCAGAAATACTTGTAAGAAGACCACACTATTTTTAAGCTGAGAGCCCACACTATAATCCTACTGCTGTCACCCATTTGTGAATTAAAGTAGTTCTCTTTGAAACCGAATTGCATTTTACATTAAGTGAGCCAAAAAAAGCAATGTTGATTCTAACGGGAACAGGCATGATAATCTCCTGGCAAAGCTGCTCTTCAAAGTTCTGATTTTTGGCAGCTATGGTGGTTCACTGCCTACTGTACTTGGCCTTGGGATAGGCACTGCAAGCAGGGATTTTTAAATGAGACCAGACATTAGGTCTGAATTCAGTAATTACCAGAGTAAAGGAGGTCACTCTCTACAGCAACCAGCAGGGTAATTGCATCCTAAAGGACAGCAGAATTTCTTGTCATGTCCCATGAGGGCAATCTGAGTTGCATTGATCCAACTGGTTATTGCTGGATCACACCCAATGTGTTCTCAGGATGCATTAGTCCATCACACCACACACACACACACACACACACACACACACACACACACACACACGTAGGCTGAGAATGATAAATTCTAGTAGTTTATTGGAATGGAAAAACAAATTTTGTTTTTCACCTCTTTCTGTAATCCATCAAATTTAGTAAGTCTATTGTGGTGCATTAAAGTTAAAACAAATGTGTTCTTCATTTATCCACCTAGACTTGGATTAAAGAAACTTTGTTGCTTAATAAAACCAGTTGAGGAAATACCTCTTTTCTCAAAGTCAGCCACATATTTAGTAGCTGCTGGAGAAATGCTGTTAGTTTTTCGGATTGGAAATACAAAAGAAAAATCACCAACAATCACCTACACACACACATACATAAACACACAGAGACATGCATATACACATATACAAATGCACAGCAAACCATCACCATCTTCCATTTCCATCTCCTACACTATTAACCAGCAAAGTTGTACTTTAGAATAGGATTTGGGTCTGTCTCTGATAGCTGACATGCAGGTGACCAGAAAACAGGGAATCCTTGCTTAAAATGGAAGGTTTCTTCCATAACACCTGACCTTTTTTTTTTTTTTTTTTAAAAAAAAAACTGGGAATTGAACCCAGCAGTGCTTTCCCACTGAGCTACATTCCCAGTCCTTTTTAATGTAATTTTTATTATGATTTTGAGGGGGTCTTGCAACTTATGCAGAGACTGGCCTTGAACTTAAAATCCTCCTGTTTTAACTTCCCATATAGCTGAAAATACAGACACACACCGTCATACCTGGTATGACCTTTTTTTAAAAAAAAAAAATGTAATGATTAAAACTAAATTTCTAGTAAAGACATGAAAGCCAGTCTTTCTATTAGTTAAGAATATGTCCTTCATATTAGAAGCAAATTAAACAAATATATATGCATATATGTGATGTGATGCATATGCTGTATATGTATGTGTGTGTTCATATACATACAAACATGCAAACTTTATTTAAAAATTGAGAGAAAAAACCTCCTCCTTAGTCTCTAGTAACTAACCATTGATATAAAAATCATCCAAGTCAAGTCAATTGCCTTTTTATACAACAGCAATTACAAACTCAAAAATGCAATTAGGAAAACAAAGGCAACTGTGTAATAGTTCAAAAAGCAGCATGCCTACAAAATAAATTAACAAAAGAAGCATAAGACTGATACACTAAAACATGTTGAAAAAAATCAAAGATCTAAGTAAATGGAAAAACATCCTATGTTCATGGATTAAACAGACAATATTGTGAAGATGGTAATGTTATGGTTGGCTTTTGTTTTCTATTAATGGCCATTCATTCTCAGTACCCTATGCTGATTCTGTCCTTCTTAGAGAACTCCTTATTTTAAGTGACAGAGGGTTCAGTCTTTGGTCCACTGATCAACTATGTCTACATTTAGTTTAACATCACATGTATTTCATGGATTTAAATATTATTTATGTGAGAATCACCTGCAAACTTATACCTTCAGCCTGGATCTCTCTTCTAAACTCTTGTTCTACATATGTAACTGAATATTTACCAATTCATCAGAAGACTTAATAGAAAACTTGGGTTTAATATGTTCAAACCTAACATGATTCCTCCTCCAGCTCTGTCCCCATAAAACATCCAAAACTATGTCACTGCCAATTCTTTTTACTTAGGCTATCAAATCTTCTGAGTTGCTAGGACAGGAAATGTAGAGTCAATGTTTAATACTCCTCTTTTTCTCATACCCCATATCAAGTCTGTTAGGAAATGATGTTGACTTTACATTTAAAATACATACAAAATTAGTCAACTTTTTACCACATTGATTGCTTCATTTCTAGTCTAAGCCACCATCAACTCTGACCTTGACTACTGTAATAACTTCCCAACATGTATTTTATTTCTATTTATTTCCTGTCCTGTAGATATTCTTACCAGGAGGTGAAGATAATCCTTTCAAAATGTAAATTACTTTACATTGCTTCTCTGCTCATAATCCTTTGTTTTACTCAGAAAGAGTTAATATTAAGTCTTCAAGCCCCTAAATGATTTGGGCCCCAATATTTCTCTGATCTACACTTTTACTTTTTGAACTTAGCTCATTCTGCTGCAATGTCCTGCTGTTATATTTAAAGAGGCTAAAACAGTGTCGATCACATAGTTAATTTGCCCCCAAAAAATTATTGAATTCATCACAGAGGAATTTTGGTAAAGACGGAGATAAATCCTGGCTAACAATCATGTGTAAAATATTAAGCAAGATCTGGTTATTTTCTGCAACTAAGTTGTTCATATGTAAATATAAGAGTGAGGTTAAGAATTTCAGAAGTCTATAGCAAAAGATTTGATTAGACTTTTCTCAAAAAACATACAAATGGAAAAAAAGGTATATGCAAAAAAAAAAAATTGACATCACTTAAAACCCTAGTGAAATAACACCTCATACCTTTTATAGAAGGGCCATTATCAAAAATACAAAACATAATAAGTATTGGAGAAGTTTAAAAGACCCTTGAATGCTGTTGCTGAGGCATATGAATTAGTACAGCCATTATGGAAAACAGTATTGAAGTTCCTCACAAAATTAAAAATAGAAGCATCTTTTTTTTTTTTTTTTTTTTTTTTTTTTGGTACTGGGGATTGAACTCATGGGCACTTGACCACTGGGCCACATCCCCAGCCCTTTTTTTGTGTTTTTATTAGAGACAGGGTCTCACTGAGTTGCTATGTGCCTCGCCATTGCTGAGGCTGGCTTTGAAACTCGCGATCCTCCTGCCTCAGCCTCCCAAAGTGCTGGGATTACAGGCGTGCGCCACCGCGCCTGGCTTAGAACCATCTAGATCTAATAATCTCACTTCTCTCTCTCTCTCTCTCTCTCTCTCTCTCTCTATATATATATATATATATATATATATATATATATATATATATGAAATGAAATCAGTAAGTCAAAGACACATTTGTACTCCAGCCACAGTTTTTGCAACATTACTCACAATAGTAAAGATATGTAATCAAAGTAAATATGGAACAATAGATGAATGGATAAAGAAAGTGTGATATATACAAGTACCAGAATATGATTTAACCTTAAAAGAGAAAAATCCAGTTATTTTCAACAATATAAATGGACCTAGAGAATGTTACATGAAGTGAAATTAGCCACGTATTGAAAAACAATACTTATAAGTAGCATCTAAAAATGCTGAACTCATAGGATTAAGATGGTTACCAGGGACTGGGGTGAGGGATGGAAACATGATGAAATGAGACAAAATTTCAGTTATAGGGAGTAAGTTTTAAAAAATCTGTGGTAAAATGCAGTGGTTAAAATTAAATATGCATTGTATTCTTGCAAAATGTTGAATAGATTTTCTCACCACAAAATACTGGTGTGTAAGGTAAGGCATAGGATAATTAGCTTCATTCAGTCACTCCACAATGTGTACCTACTTCAAAGCATCATGTTGTGCATGACAATTGTATGGAATTTTAATTTGTCAATTAAAATAAATATAATTATTAAGTTTAAGTCATATAATAAAATTCAGAATAAATTATCTTTGTAAAGTCTGTAGGATCTATAATGTTGTCACAATTTTAATTTATGGTATTGATAATTTGTGTCTCTCTTTTATATGGATCATTAACTAAAGTTTTGCTATTATCCTTCCAAAGATTCAACTTTTGCTCTTATTTACTTATCTTTATGTTTTTTTTTTTTTTGTGTTTTCCATTCTTTGAGTTCTTCTTATGTATTTTTCATTTTAATTTCTTTGGATTTAATTGTCTCACCTTTACTGGCTTATTAAAATGAAAATTTAGATAATTAAATTCAAATATTTCATCTTTTGCAATAGAGGTATGTACAATCCTAAATTTCCCTGTAGTTTTCAAATTTTGATGGGCTGTGTTACCATTATCACACAGTTTAATATAATTTCTAGTTCTTCCTGTCATTCCTTCTTTGATCCCTGAACTACTTAATATTGTGTTATTTAATTTTAAACTACTTGAGAATTTTCCAAATAAATTTAATTCATTTAAGGGCAGAGAGATTATGCTAAATTTAGTTCTTTTAAATTTATGAAGGCAGATTTCTTGACCCATCAGAAAGTTTATTTTGATTACTGTTCTTTATGAACTTGAAATTAATATATTAAGCAATTTTGTTTGTAGAGTACGACTTCATATATGGTAATAGGTCAGGATGGTGGTAGTGCTATTCAAGTCTTCCATATCATAATTTACATAGTTCATGACTCTTAAAACAATTGCTAATTGGTGAAAGTATGCACATGCACGATTAGCAAAAATTGTGAATTTGTCCTTTTCCTCAGTTTTGCTTTATTCATTTCTGTACATGAATTGCACAGTGCTTTCTTGATAATTTGACCCTTTATTATCAACAAATGTCACTCTTTCCTTGTAAAGTATTCCTTGTCATTAAGTTTATTTATCCATAATGAATACAGATAGTTATACCAGTTTTTTATGACTAGTATTTCCATGCCACATCTATACAATTTTTAACATTTGATTTCATTGTATCTTTATATTTAATGTATACCCATTTTATAGTTCCATATAATTAGGCTCTACTTTCTTACATACTTGGGCAATTTCTTTATTTTAAATGTTTATTTCCAATATTTTTGTAATTACTATTGAAGATGAGTTTATGTACATAAACTTCTTACTATATATTCCTTCAATCTGTCCTTTTTTCTTTTTTTTTTCTTTTTTCATTAATTTGTACTCTTTCTAGTAATTCACTATCTTGCATATTGGTTCATTAGCCATGTTCTTTGTTTCATTTTTAGTGCTTGCCCTAGGGATGACAAATGAGCTCTGACTTATTACCATCTATTTTTACATATGAGAGAATCCTGCAACAGTATATACTTCTATATCTTCTTTACATCCTATTATTAGTGTGCATTTTACAACTATGAATATTATTTACTTCATGATACATTGCTATTAGTTATTTTTCTTTTGGGTTGTGTAGCAACCTGTCTTTTTAGATAAAAAAAAAAAAAAAAAAGGTATGAGGAAAAAAGTTTCAGCTATATACATACTGACCATTTATAGTGTTTCTCATTCCTTTTTATAAAACTGAGTTTTTATCCAGCATCATTTCTGCAGTTTGAAGAACCCTATTCAATGTGTTTAGAGGTAGAGAGCTACAGACATCCAATTTTCTTACATTTGTTTTACTAAAAATATTTTTATTTTTAGGTCAATCTTGTATTTGAGGTTGCTTTCCCTAGATTTCAGATTCTCGGGGAGAAGATGCCCTCCCTTTCTGCACTTTAAGGATATTATCTTTTGTTCCTGCTTGATGTTCTATATTTTTATTATTCATCTGTTTTACTAAAGACTTTATATTTAAAAAATCTAAATATTAGCAAACATTGAAGGAGAAAAATGTATGCAAGGTCATGATATTTTTAAGACATGTTGAAAGAAAGAGAACAGCATCCAGATAAGAATGGTCAGTCTGGGGTGGGGGGGGGCATGATTTTCCAAAGGAGATCGAGTTAAACAGCCACTTTTTGATGACCATAGAGAACACCTCCTGGAAAAAGCAGAGAAAAGCTGAGTCCTCTGAGGGCTTGCCAGTCACATTGCTGAATATTCCCCAACTGGGGACACTGTTGACACTGAAGCTTGGAGTTGATAACCAAACAACAGGGCATGGCCACATAGAATCTAGTGACAAGGGGAGAACCGTATTCCATCTTTGGCATCCATTTTCCAGTCACTTGACACTTCCCCAAAGACGTCAGCACAGCATCTGCTACACTGACAGCATGAGCAGCTTGACATTTCTTTTGAGGAATGAACTATTGGGGCTCTTGGAAGGCATGACAGAGCCCAGCAACAAGCCCCATAGCTTAGGACCACCTGCACAAGTCCTTTTCCAAACACCACGGACACTATTACATTCACAATTTTACCTTGATAATTAACAGAAAGGTAAACCACAGCCTTTCTCTGAGACCAAATCTACTCTTGGCAGAGTTCCTAGGATTCCATATTTATGGCAGACAAAGGACAAGTGAAAAGCTTTCTTTACAAAGCATGCACATTTGGTGCAAGCCTCAAGGGAGGACACAGTCCACACAGAGTTGATCATCTGTTTTTACTGCATTTCTCATTACCAAGATGGGCTTAAATGCCCATGGCAGACTTTTAAAACTATGCAAGAGTGTTATGAAAAATAAATCCACCTTTTATGTCAGATTTCCAGGATACACCATGGCATTAACCAGTCACCAGTTTCTTATGTTCTCTTTATCAGCACCTACACATTTACAGCATTTTTAACAATTGCTTCATTCTCCATTGAATTAAGATGCTTTAAAACATGGCTCTATTCCTTAGTATATATGTTGTATCTAATACTGTATTGACAAAGATACTGCAATAAAAAGCCTCACACATGCATAAAAAGGCATTCCAGTCTAGTAAAGAGCCTGGAGTCTGGAATCAGACTATGTAGGATCAAAATTTCATTCTGTTTTTCTTTGCTTTTCTACTAGTTTTGATCTTTACCTTTATCTTCTCTAATTACCTCATGAGTAACAAATGATCATGAGTGCTGTCTGTATAGAGTGTGGGTCAAATAGACTTGAGTGTGTGTAAATATAGACACATGCAAAAGGTGTAGTTCAATACAAATGTACCTTTTGGAAGTTCTCATGTTTTTCTTCTTGCCAATGGAATGAGAAAGAGACTATTTCCATTCACTTTCAGTAACAGAATACTAGCATACAAATAACTTTGTTGTTCTCACAGAATGGAAAATGGATCTCATTGTTTTCTGTTTTAATTATGAGAAAAATGAATTTGTGTTCATGCACTGTTTTCATTGATTCTCTGATGAACTCTCTACCTCTATTTTCCTTATCAGATTTTCCCATTGTACTGGTCATTATTTTCATGTTGATTGATGGAATTGTTCAATATCTTAATGAACTCAACCTGCCGTCTATAAGGTGTTACTGTGTGTGCATCCATACACATATGTACACACAACAAGCCTTGTTCCTTCAGTTACTTATCTGTAGACTTTAATTTATAGCAAACCAAGTTATTAAGAAAGTATCCAGTTTAATAATATCAATTCAAATTTCTCCATTTTTTATGGCTTCTGGGTTTTTCATTTGTTTCGGAAAGGCCATTCAACCTCTGCTAGTAGAAAGAAAGAGAGTGCCCAAAGGATTATCCCCTATAAGGAAATTCAATCTGGTTTAGAGGTGGTTCTGTAGATCAGTGAAACAATAACTATTTTCATAGGAATCATTAGATATCCATGTAGGAAAATAATACTATTTTTCCCTTTGGTCAAAGTACACATAAAATAAAATCCTGCCCGATTACATATCTATACCTGAAAATAAACCATTTTGGAAGATCTTATAGGAGACTATCTCTATGACATTGGGGTAGAAAAAATAATATAAAGGAAATTAAACCAATAACCAAAAAAGAAAGGCTTTTAAATTTGACTATCAAAAGGAAAAACTTATCTTCACTGAAAGATATAATTAAGAGAACAAAATAAAGCCAGAAAAGAGGAGGTGAAATTTATAACTCATGTAACCAATGTGTTTTATGCCTAGATCATAGGAGTGTCTTCAAATAAACAGGAAAATATGTGCTATTGAAATATAAGTAAGAAGCTTAAAAAGGAACTCCACAAAAGAGGATATTCAAATGGCTAATGTGAAAATATGTGCAGATTAATCACTAATCAAGGACATGTATATCAAATGAAAATACAATGTCACTGCATGTCTATCAAAAAAAGACAAACAATATGAAATGTGCTGAGAAACTGAAACACATTGCTAATGGAAATGTACTACATTGGCAAAGAGTTTGGTGTCATCAACTAAAAGATGATAGTATCTTTGACCAGGGGTGGTTAATGAGGAAGATGAAAGGTATCTATTTTTAATACTATTTGAATACAACTATTGACTATCTATTTGCCTTTGGAATGAATGCGGTAAGGGAGAAAAAGGGCAGAGTCAAGAATGATCCCAAAGTTTGTTCTGCATAAATAGATGGATAAGGTGGTCAATCAATTAGTGTGGGAAAGACTACAGAAGAGCCTTATTTTTCATGCAGAAGAGGGTGGTTCAATAGTTCCATTTTGACCATGTCATTTTGAAATGCCAGTTGTGAATCCAACTTGCTATGCCAAGTAGGAATTACATATATAGCCTGGAGTCCAGAGGAGAAAAATCCATGGCGGGAGTTTTGCTGGAGAATTGGCTCGAGAGAAAATATGCAAACTTTGTAACTGGAAATTATTGCCAAGGCAACAAATTAGAGAATGGAGAGAGTAGATCTGAAGATTGACCAGTAAAGTAAAAGTGCTTGCATAGGTGAAGAAGAGGCATCCAAGAGACTATCTTAGTCTGTTTTGCATTATTATAGCAGAATACCACACACTGGGTAATTTATAAACAATAACTGTTTGCCTTATGTTTCTGGAGGCTGGGTCAAGGGGCTACACGTGGTGAGGGACTTCTTGCTGCATCATAACACAGTGGAAAACATCACACGGTGAGAGATCAAGAGGGGGCCAATCTCACATTTACAATAATCCATTCTCATGATAAATAATGTGCTGACACTAATCTCAATATGAGGATCAAGTCCTCAATATCTAATCAGTTCTTATTGTACTCCATTTTCCAACACTGCTGCATTAGAGAGTAAGTTTCCAATTCATTAAATTTGGGGGAAATATTTAAACCACTGCAGAGACTATGGAATATTGCTTAGTTGGAAAAAAAAAAACAAGAGATTGCGGTGCTTGGAAACCACATAGAAGGAAAAAAAAAAATGTCTAGGAGGAGACAGTAGTCGACTACTAAATGTTGTCAATAGGCCAGGTAAGATGAGATCCATGTTGATGGTGGGTTTAACAATGTGGAGGTCATTGGTGACCCTTGAAGAGAGTATTCAGGTGAAATTCTGTTACAATGGGCTTAATGAAGACAGAGGGGAGAAATCAGTAGTAGGAAGTGGAAGCAAGTCCTTTGAGCAGCTTTGCTTTAAAGTAAAGAATAGGTGGAGAGAGAAGTAGGGAGATGAGAACAAGATAAGTGTGTACGGATGGTAGGGAGATGAACAACAATGATACAAAAGAAAGCAGAGATAGTGATAGGAACAATATCCTATAAGGGCAAAAGAGGATGAAATCTCAAGAGTAAATTGATTAACCTCAGAAGCTGAGGCTATGATGACTAGAGAGAAGGTAGATCACTGGTGTTGCTGTAGATAGGTGGTCAGCTGTGATAACAGAAGCTCATGAAATGTCTTTTCTAATCACTACTATTTTTTCAGCAAAAGAGGAAAGACATAACCTCCACATGAAAGTTCATAGAGGCTTTAGGAAAAAGCAAATGATATAAAATTCCCTTCCAGAAGAGTAGGGGAATAAATAGGCAAAGGAATTATTATAAGAAAGCCAGGAACCAATTAAAATACTAATTTGTATAGATTTTTATGTATGCTTCAATGTGACATTTTAATTCTCAAAACAGTATTTTCTTCTTTTTATACTAAAATCATTTATTATGTTCTGATCATACTTGATGAAGATAAATCTGGTCATTGTATTCAGGGAGCTTACAAAATTGTTCCTACCCTAATGCAGTCCCCCTGGGAAGCTAAATTATTATTTCCATTGTTTTAGTATTGATAAAGACAGATTTTCGATCCATCATTTAGATATGCATTAAAAACACAAACACAGAAACTATGAAGAAAATTTAATATCAGATATATTACATTTTAAGAAAATTATCTTTTGGTTATTTCAAGCTAACATATCTAGTTGATTTTTCTTATCTGTTCTCCAGATTTTAAAGGCAAAGAGAGAAAGAACATTCCCTTTAACAACCTCAATCTTTGTGTCCAAGGATGGTGTGTCGTTGGCACATGCTAAGATTTCAGAAAGTGTCTGTTGATCATATGCATTAATAGAATAAATGTAGTAAATTGGGATATTTTACTGGAAGAAATTTCCAAGGGAGGAAAAAATAGCCTGATACATTTTTTTCTATTTATATATCCTGCACTGCTTTGTCAAAGGAGATTTAATAAAATTTGGATAAATTTGATTAACTTACTCAAAATATTTTGACAAGATATAGGTAGCTTTAGAATATCATAGGAATACAGAGTAATAGAACCTGCAGGAAATTTTTGCTAGATATTGTTTAAAAAGATTAACAAAACTTCTCAGTTCAGTGAATTTCAGTAATCAGCAAATTAAAAAAGTCTTTAATTATTAATGGAAGTCTTTTCACTTATTAATCTGTAAATTATATGTGTGGAGATAAATTGTTCATTAATAACAGAATGTGAAGATGAAAGATAACACACCCTACCATCAAGTTTGTTGGACAAAGTAAAGTTCTTGTGTCTCCTCAGAAGAAATTTCTTTAAGAAAATGTTGTACATTGTTGAGGATAGATAACTGGACAAGTTTGAGAAAGTTATGACATTGACACACCTTCCTTTGTAAATACTGAAATTAACTCTGTGTATTATTCAATAAATATTTATTAAAAATTGTGTTAAAGAAGCTCATATCAGTGATCTATGGAACACAGTGTGAAAAATATGATAAATTAAATGATTGATTGTTCATGTTTTAATAACTCACACAACAACTGATTCTGAAAAAAGTTCTTTTGGCTCATTAATTATAAACTTAGAAACTATTTGGGAGTTGAAAAAAAGCAGACTGCAAGTTAATCTTCTGTTGTCAGTCTTTGAATAAATTACTAAAGAGAACTGGTTAACTGGTTAACTATGGAATAAAATATTTCAAGTTACTTCTAATGATTTTAATGTGAGAGTTTACTTAGTTATTTATTAAGTACTGTATTTTATAAAATGTATATATTAAATACAAGCTGTGTGCTATTTTAAAGTTTTGAAAACATACTTGAGATTTGTATGATATTTATTGAATTAAACAATTAAAGTGGATACATTTTGCACTATTAAAAGTCAAACTTTGGTAGAGAAGATTTTGAATGTTTCCACATAAGAAAACACAGATGTCTCAAGTAATAGATTTGATCTGATCATCATACATTTTATACATGTATTAAAATGTTACATTGTGCTTCATAAATATGCACAATTACTAGGCATCAACTAAAATAAAATCTTAATTGTCAAACTATATAATTGTACTATGTTGTTCAAGAGCTTTTTAAAAAATTGTAATAATGACTAGTTCTACTTATTGATTAAATACTAACTTAAAACCATGCAGATATAATTTGTCTCACTAATTTAGACAACACTTTGTAATAAATACAGTCTTCTGTAGATTTTACCTCTATTTAACATAAATACACAGTCTTCTATAGAAGACATGTTTTTAAGATGATAAAAAGAATATTTGTGACAATATTAAAATCATTGATTTTTAAAACAGTTTTTCAACAGGTTATCATTACTGACTGAGTCTCTTTCAAGAATAAATTCTGGTGACACTCACATTATATGTCTCCCATGGGATATGCAAGATAGGCGACCCTGGACTTCTCTTGAATTCGTTTTCTCAATATGCAACTTCTCAGGAATGCACTATACCTCTAAAGCCTTTGGATTTCTTTTTTTGATAGATATTTGAAATTATTCAGTCATGTGTTTATCGTGCCTACCGTTATATTTAACACATCTCAATGGATATTGTTTTGATCATAATTGATTCAATCATTGTGTGGATTATTTTCTTGCAAATTAAAATATGTGGCTTATAAAAATAACATTTTCTGTTTGGTGGTGTATATTAATTACACAGAATGGTAGATATCATTGAGGCATATCCATACATACATAAAGACATAATTGGATTGGTTTTTCTCCCCGGTACATCAACTGTCCTCCATCTCCTATCTCTACCCTAATGGTCTCTCTTGTACTCCTTCATGACATCCCATTTTTCCTGTTTTGTCTAACTTCCTTATATGTGAGAAAATATATGATACTTTTCTCTCTGATTCTGATTTATTTAACTCAAAATTATGGTTTCCATTTCTATTCATTTTCCTGAAAATGATATAATTTCATTTTTCTTTATGGCTAAATAAAACTCCATAGTATAAATATAACACATTTTTTTATCTGTTCAACTGTCTCCCACACCTAGGTTGATTCTATAATTTAATTATTATACATTGTGCTGCAATAAACATGGGTATGCATGTATCTCTAACATATACTGTCTTTAATTATTTTGGATAAATACCAAGCAATGGTGTAGTTGGATCATAAGGTAAGTTCTCTTTTTAGCCTTCTGTTGAATCTCCATACTGATTTCCATAGTGGCTGTCTTAATTTACATTCTAACCAGCAGTGTGTAAAAGTTCCTTTTCACCACATCCTTCCTTGAGATTATTTATTATTATTATTTGCATTCTTGATGACTGTTATTCTGTCTAAAGTTAAATGGAATCTCATTGTAGTTTTGATTTAGGATTCCTTAATGATTAATATTGTTGAACATTCTTTTATATACTTGTTGGCCATTTATACCCCTATTGAGAAATGTCTGTTCAATTTATTTGCCCATTTATTGATGGGATGATTTTGTGTTTTATAATGTTAATTTTTTTGAGTATTTTATATATTCTGGATATTAATCCTCTTTTAGAAGTGAAACTGGCAAAGATTTTCTCCCATTTTGTATAGGTTGTCTCTTCACACTGTTAATTGTTTAACTGTTTCCTTTGCTGTCAAAAGCTTTCAACTTGATGCTATCCCATTGATTGATTTTCTCTCTTATTTCCTGAACTATAGAGTTCCTTACTCAGAAAGTCTTTCAGTCAGTAGCGTGGTTTTATACTTATCCCATGAAGCCTGTAGTATTTTCTCAGTGTGTCATCCCTGCTGACTAGGCAGAGTTCATTGTACTGTTCCAAAATGGACAGAGAAGTTCTTCCAGGAGAAATTGACCTTTTCATAATTTCTTGCTATTGACAAATCTCCAAAGTTCGTTTATTCCTAAGAACTGCAATATCAAGCCCACCATTATCAGAAAGAGCCAGCTTTCTCTGTTCTGTAGGAACACCCAAAAGGAATACTGTGCATGCGTGATCAGCATATCCCTCCACAAGAGAGAGAAGAAAGGCCCTTGACTACCTAAATCCAGATCTTCTCTCAAACTCACCACTAAGGTAATTTAATTAATACACTTCTATCCGTGGACAGTAAAGGGGACGGGAAACATTTACCACACTAATGGGCAGCTTGGGAGAAAATCTGCTCCCCCTAATATCTCATGCTTCCCATCACTTAACCCATGGGGCAGGAAAAGGAGACAAGAAAAGGCAGGAGAGAGGTCAAATAAAAGAAAAAGAAGAGAGAGGAAAGTATTGCCTTGCTCTCATTCTCCAGAAGGGTGTGTTTACACTGAAGTAAATTTGTATTCCTGCTCTGTGCTCATGAGACAACTTTCCTGATAATAAAACAAAATAGTTCATTATCTTTCTGGAAGTACTACTGGATGATATAGAATTTGTCCCTAAAATCTGAAATAGATAATAAGAACAGTACATTAGTCAAATCTACCCAAGATTCATACTGTAATGAAGTAGAATCTTTCTTATTTCCCATTTTAAATTATTTTAAGCCATTTTGTCCAAAAGAGACTATCAGAAAGTCAGTAATAGGATCAAATGACAACATCAAGATTGATGTAAATGCCAATAAAGATATGGCACAATCTGAATATAAATCGCTTTCCATTATCATATTTTCCAGAATAAAATTATGTTCAAAGTCTAAGATATTAAATGAAAATATGCAATTTTCAAGTCAATCTTAAAAAGAAAATGTTACATCAAAATCCCCTGTCATCATTTCTTATATCATTGTATCTCTTCCCGAAAACAAAAAGTCACACATTTCTGAGTTCCTTTGTAAGGAGAGAAGACAAAGGAGAAGAGAAGTGGTGGGGAGGAGGGAATGAGGAAAGCAGAAGATAAAGGGAAATGGAAAGGAAAAGGGGATAGGAGGAGGAAAAGATAAATAATAAGAGAAAGAAAGCAGAAAAGTGCCCATATGCTCTACTTCTCCAGAGGGTAGATGTAATCACACTAATTGAGGACAGAGACTCATAAGTTAATCTCTAAAGATTCTTTTAGTTGACAATATTCTAGCCCTAGCAAAGTTCCAGAATGGGGGATAATGCCACCCTATCACTAGCCCTGCTATTCTTCAGAACAACCAAGTACCTGATATTTCTATTATCACAGTTTTTTTTTTTTTTTTTTTCCTCTACTCTGTGTCTAAAACATTTCTGCCGATGCTGCTTTCTCCTGACAGTGGAATGTTTATATCGATGACAGGTAATCCTACTGGAAAAATACATTGATTCATAATTTGGACAATGCTAGTTATTTGCTCTCCAAATATTGTTTGACCTCATTCAGTCATATTTGGGTGTCTTCAATTTCTTGGTATCCCTAAACATCTATCAACCTAATTCTGTCTGTTCTCTCAACTTGGGTGTTGCACTCATCGTATTCCTTGGAGTCTTTTGATGTATAAATGTGTTCATTGTTTATATTGTTGAGAAAGAAACTCTGCTTAATTTTCTCTGTTGAATGGTCTTTTATACATTTCATTACTGTAGTATACATCTCAGATACTACTGGAATCATCCACAGTAAGATATACATTGGGTTTCATTTCTGGTTATGTAAAAACATTTCTCCCTTTTAAAATTATTTCATTTGCCATTATTCTTCTCTCACCCCAAATCTAGCCCCAGTCTGAATTATATTGATGTCTGTCTTCCCCAAAATTCATATGCATCCTACATTTTGCCTTAGACTTATTTCATTAAATTATTATAATACATTCCCTGATAGAAAAGTTAATACCTTTGTCTCTACCTATAATAATAACCAATTTACCTTGAAACAACAATTTAAGGATTTTACACTAGTACTTCTAGTTTTTCCCTATTATATTTATTCAAACTGTATGTAACCTGTTATTATAATTATCACAACATTCAGGAATGAAGTGTTCCACAAGCACTTAGTGTGTATTCTGTAGCTTTGAGAGGACATTTCTCCATAGTTTCCTAATTTATAGCTCTATCCAGGAGAACTACGTTAGTTTGGTCTCTGTCATCTTCACTATATTATTCCATTATCAAGCCCCAATAACATTTTATGGTCACATTAACAATGAAAACATTCTCCTCTTGCCCAATCCAAACCTTAAAGGAAGTTAACTCTTGGTGTTATGGTTTAGCTGTGAAGTAGCCCCCAAAGACTCATGTGTTGAAGATTTGGTCCTCAATGTCTCAAGGTCCAGAGGTGGGGCTTTTAGGGAGTGACTGATAATGAGGGCTCTGAGTTAATTAGAGGATAATTCTATTGATAGTTGACTGACTGGGAGGTAGTAGAAACTGTCAACAGATGGAGCAGGATTGGAGGAACTAGGTCACTTGGGCCATAACCTTGGGGACTGCATCTTGTCCTTGGCCCCTTCCTTTCTCTCTTATCTGTTTCTCTTCTCACCCGCCCCCTCACCCCTCCACCCCCGCTTCCTGGCTGCCAGGAACTGAATAATTTTCTTCCACTATGGTCACCTCAGGCCCCAACAATGACTGGCTGACAATGGACTGAGAGGTCTGAAACTATGAGATAAAACAAAGTGTTCCTCTTTTCAATTGTTTATGTCAAGGTTTTGGTCTACTGTAATAAAAAACTTACTAACACACTTGGTATACAGTACACATGCAATTGTTCTGTGGATATATTTAATCTGTGGTTGTTTGACTATAGGGATATCCATCAATACAGAGGGTCAATTATAAACTAAAGTTATTCTAAGCTATATATTAAAAAGTATTAGAGAAAGTAATGGAAATAATATACCATATGCTCTGTCCTCTTCAAATTTCTCTGCATGTAACTTTATATTTCACAATACTTTTTCTTAAGTTGTACTGCTAAGTAAATCAAATGTGTGGATATGAAGACTCCCAACTAAAACTGCAAGCCTCACCAATGAAGGAAGCAAAATCCATCCAAAGCCTTCTTTCTAGTTTGGATTATTGTTTTTTAATTTTCATGTTCCATTAAAAGATAAATTCATGGGCTGGGGCTGGGGCTCAGTGGTAATGCACTTGCCAGGCATGTGTGATGCACTGGGTTCGATTTTCAGTGCTGCATATAAATAAATAAAATAAAGGTCTATCACCAACTAAAAAACACAGTTAAATAAAAATGATAAATTAATTATTCTTTCCTGCAAGAGCACAAGGCATATCTGTGATTCTGAAGCTGTTCATAGTGGTCAATATAGATAGAAGCTTTCTTTAATCTACTCTATATTTCCAATTTTTTGCTAATATCTCAATTTGCAAGCAACCAAGACATGGTGAAAGATGGAGAAAGCAACAAATCTGAGCATATGAACATTATTTTGTTTATGTTTACTAGATGGAAATATTGTTACAGCATGTATGTAAACTGAACTTAATAGCCTTTGTTCAGTAGTCATTGGGTACACAGCTTCAATTTAGTACTACTATAATTTGTTATAAAGTCTCCCCAAAAGTTTGTGACTAGATTATGGAAGCTGTAACCTAATCAGTAGATTAATGCATTTCATTAATTAATAATTCCAAAGGACTACTATGCTTGATAGTAATTATAAGAAGTAGAGTGTGGCTGGGGGAGATGAGTCACTGGTTGTTTGTCCTTGGGATTATATTTTGTCCCCATGGTTCATCTACCTCCACTCTGTTTCTTGGTTTCCATGAACTGAGCAGCTTGTCTCCACCATGTTCTTCCACCATAATTCTCTGCCTTACCTAAGACTCAGAGCAATGAAAACTCAACTATTCAAGAAACTGGTAGCAGTAATGGAATCATGGCCATGACTAATTTGACCATGTGCTTTAGAAGCCTTTGGAACTGATTTGTAGAAAGAGTTTGGAAATGTTTAGAGATGCAGAGGAGTTTGAAAATGCTTGGAAATATAGCCTAGAGAAACCTTACAATGTTTTACAATGTTTCTGGTGGGAGCACAGAAAAGCAGAACGCTTCTAAGAATGTGGTCAGTAAAGACTGAGCTCATGAGATTTAAGAAGGGAAAAGAAGGGAATGAGGACTCTACTGAAAATTGAATTAGAGAATGCTTTTATTACATTTTGTTAAAGAAGTTACCTACATTTTCCCCAGGTCCTAAGACTTTCTGTGAGCCAGAATTTAAAGGTGATGGACTAATTAATATGATCAAAAAAATTCAAGGCAACACAGCATTCAGGTGGTGGCATGGGTTTTACTGGCAATTTATAGGTAGGTTTACTTTGAAAATTGGGAGGAAAACTGCAGAGAAGAAAGCTTTGAAAACCTTGAAATTTGACCAGAAAAGTGAATGCAAAACTGGGTCCAAGGAAGGTGTGATTATTGAAGAGATTACACTCACTAAAGTGAAGCTAAGTACTTTTCACAGAGACAAAAGGAAAGATGTCTTGAAGATATCTCAGGAATCAGCAATACCATATCCATCAGAGACTCAAAATATAAAAGGGAATACATCTTTGATAAAGGACTTTGTGTAATCTTTCTCACACCAAGGTACTTACCTAGAAAGTTGTTTTTTCAGGATTCACTTCAAAATATTCAGCCCCCGAGGCACTCAGCGGTCACTGCAGCCTTGTTCCAAGGGGGCCCAGCTATTACTAGAGCTAGCAGCAGATTTTGAAGTCATTTATGTGGTACTCGGTTCTGCAGGAATGCAGGATGCTATAGTTAAAGGGTCATGGAGCCTTCCAGAAAGATTTCAACAGAAGGCCTTGGAGGCCAGGCATAGTATAGCAGGGTTAGAAGCCCTGTGTGTAGACCCTGAAAGAGCAAAGCATGAAGACTTGAGAAAAACAGTCAAATCTGCAGTGGAGAACTCCTCTCCCCAGATTAAAAGGTGTTAATAATGTGGAATGTCTATGGAGAAGAGCTGCTGGTTGTGGATGAGCCAGCCTAAAATAAAGACAATGATCACTGTGACCAGCAAGGTCACAGGGACAGGGCTGCTAAAGCCCTTTGGAGCCCACATCTCACCAACAGGTGTCCTAGATGTTGCACATGGAATTACAGGACCTAATGATTTTGGGGTTTTTGGTCTTGCTTTGGCCCCATGCCTTCTTCCTATGTCTCTCCTTCTCCCTCTAGAATGGGAATTTGTATTCTGTGCCACAGTATATATAATACTTGTAACTTGCTTTTGATATTTATAGGGACCCAAAGCCAAGAGTTTGCTTTAAGTTTCACAGTAGACTTTGGACTTGGGCTTTTGGGCAATTCTGGAACTCTTAAGACAATGTGGACTATTGGAGAGAGACTGAATGCATTTTACATTGTGAGATGGGCCTGAGTGGAATGATACAATTTGAATAAAAGCTCAAGATCAGACAATGAGAGCTGTAATCTAGTCAGTGGATTAATCCTTTTGATAGATTAATAATTTGAAGGACTACTGTCTTGGGTGGTAGCTATAGGAAGGTTGGGCATGGCTGAAGGAGGTGAGCCACTACATATGTGCCCTTGGGGATTATATCTTGTTCCCCTCCTCCTCCTCCTCCTCCTTTTCCTCCTATTCCTTCTCCTTCTCCTTCTTTCTCCCCCTCCCTCCCTCTCTCCTTCCTGGTTTCCATGAACTGAGCAGCTTTTCCTTTGCCAGGCACTTCCATCATGATGCTTTGCCTTACCTCAGGCCTAGAAAGTAAAAAAAAAAAAAAAAAAAACTATTATAAGTACCTTAGGAGTCATTGCCAGCTGGTATTGGAGTCTGAGTTTTTATAGAATGCATGTGTTAGACATCAGTGCCAGATGTGGGTATTATCACTTCAGTATCTATACCTAGAAATTTACCTCTATATCAAATGTGGAAAGGTAAGTTTGTGCTATCTGAAATGATAAGCCTGAATTATGTTATCCTGGAAAGGTCAATACATACCTCTCATATGTGTTCACTGCTTGACTAAACTTGCATGTATGCTAGTAGCTTCCCCAAATGCTGCTGATTGGAAATGATAATAATTATTGTAGTAACATTAAGAGGTAGGCTTTTATTCATTTTCATAGTTGTGATTAAAATTATGTCACTAACTCATCAACTAAAATTGGACTGATATAAGAGTGTACATTTAAAAGCAACCTATATACTATTTCATTTATTCCTCCCTACCACCTGAGAATGATAAGATTATTATGCCTATTTTAAGGAAAGTAAACTAAACCTTGCTGATAAATAAGTCAACTGGCTCATTAACACTCAGTATGTAAGTTTCAAAGAAAAGAAGCCAAATCCAGGTTATTCTCTCCCCTAAATCTGCATCCTTAACCATTTCACTATACTTTCTCTATGGAACAGAATATTCTAGCATTCAAACAAATAGAGATTTTCCTGGTAGGACCCTTGCAGCTGATTTCATACAGACTTTGATCAGAAATACAATAAATCCAAGATATAGAATCTATGAGTTGCCCACCTGAACAAGCAAGATGACAATAAGTGTTTCCTCACAGAGTTAAAGCCAGAGGAGACACAGAGACAGGAATTCAAGGCATCTTCCTTTTGTGCAATTCTCCTTTCTGGCTTTGCATACTCCATAGCTTTGTCATAGTTCACTCCAAAGTCCTAGCAGTGAATGGGGAGAAAAAATGATCTTCTAAGCTATTATAGAACTAATGAACATTCACCAAATATCTGCAGCAAAATAAAAAAAAAAAAAAACCTAGATAAATATTTCAGGAAAATAATGATTATATTGTTAGAATAAATGCAAACCCAACCATTAACATAGCAGCATCACTTACAGAAATTTTTATCCTTGGGAAATCCCATTACAGTCTGTAAATAGCCTTTGACCATGAGAAGATGGACACTTGTTACAGCAGTACTTATTATTACTTATAGTCTGTGGGCAAAGAGAGAGGAGGGCAATCAACAAGCTAAACTATTTCTCTGGACAGAGGGGGAGGGGTGAGAAGCCTGGGAAACTCTGGATGTCCTTGGTCAAAACATTGCTTGACAATGATGCAGTGTTTGGTAGGCTGACATATGCCACCCAGACAAAAACTCTCTGAACTTTTCAGTTTTTGACTCAAAGACTATATACAAAATAACAGATAACAGGATTATACTGTATTATTTATTGTTTTTCCTGGTCTAGTCAAATACTTAGCATCAAGCAGGGGTGGGAGGAAGCAGGAAAAAAAAAAAATCCTAGCCTAAGCTTTTTCTGTAATTATCTAAAATTATCTAGATTAAACTTGAATATATCTACTGTACCTCATTAAGCACACTGTTCCACTGCCTGCCCTTTCTATCTGAAAATGTTCTCTCATTTTCAAATTGAATTTCTCCCCCATTAACTTACTGCTTAGGTATATTTTAATGGCTTTCCTTTCAACGTGAGCCCACTTGTTTTGGCTGGGAAATTATCTCATTTCATTGTATAAAGCCCAGCTTCATTTCTAATTTTCTATAATTGTGTCCATTTCTAGGTGAAAAACACATGCCCAAACAAAAGGTCTCTTGAAACTGGCCTGTCGTTTTCAATTCTTTCTCTCTCAGACACTGGTTGTTAATTTTCCTTACAATAATATGCATCTGTTCTCCCTCTCCAACCTACTGTTATAGCTAATACAGTGATGCATGTGCACCTTGCTGTGTGAGGTCATCTCCTGATAAGAAGCTGACAGCGTCACACAGCAATGGGGTAGGAAGGTGCAGTGGCTTTCAGGTAAACCATCATCCATTTGCCTTCAGAGGAAAAACCTCAGTAGAACCAAAGTCTTCATTATTCCACTAACTAGAATTTCACCTGTTAGAAGCTTTGGCATAAAAAAATTCTAGGAAAAATGCATTTTATTTTTGTTTTAATTATATATTTCTTCACACACTCTTTTATGCATACAAACCCATAGACATATATGTGTAATCATGCTCATACATGCACATACACTCTGAAAAATCACATTTTCTGTTTGATATACTCCATTATACACACACACATGCACAGAACAACTTTTAAAAATTGTTTGGAAGATGATCTGGCAATATCTTTCAACCTTTGATGTGCATTAATTTGCCAGTGGGAGTTGTGAATGATAGATGATGTTGCAAGTATTGAAACAGGGTGTATCCATACTACATGCTGAAAGGGTCCTGAAATTTTGCAGAGCTTGGAAAGGGAATTTCATCCGGGATGGAAGAAACACAAAATGAGGTTGTAGCTGTAACTTGAAATGAAAGTAAGAAAAACCTTATATACCAAGACCCTGAACAAGTTCTATACACAAGTGTATGAATCAAGCATCTGAACTTAATCCAAGCAATACAGAGGACATAGAATCATTTCAAGTAAAATAAAAGTAATCATTCATTTTTATACACACATATGCAAAACATAATTTGTCAAAATGAATTTACTTATATTTTGTGTTTTAATAGTTCTAAAAAACATAGGCAAATTTTTAAAAAATAAGAATGCATTAGGACAGGTAGTCTAGTGATTAAAAGAATAAGGAAACCAAAAACTCAAGGCAACTAAGTAATATTCCAGTTTACACAACCTCACTGAGTCATGCCTTTAAACTCAATAGCTTGCATCATACTTCACCAAGTTGGGCAATGGCACTAAGAATTGGCAAAAAGTAGCAGTGGCTCATGACAATGGAACTCAGTGTAGTTGCACTAAATGATCCCTAAATGCTTATTGGAAGATCAAGGAGTGGTGCAAATCATTATAGAAGTGGGAAAGATTAATAAACCCTCCAGATTCAGGCAAGGATTTTTACAACAATGATCATTAGGGGATTATTTGTAACAAGAAAGAATGGAAATAATACATGTGTTACTGAATGTGAAGGCTAAATAAATAATGTGCATTATGAATTTGAATATTATAATGCAATTAGGAATAATATTCAATTCAATGGAGAAAGGTTCCCCTGACAATACTAAGAATGAAAGAAACAAAAACAAACATAAAATACTATGCACAGAATCACACTCAGTATGCTTTCAAATATTACAATCATTTATCTATGTGGCTCTGTTTTATCTTTTGATAACCACAAAACTATAAAAACTATTATTTAAATTTGTCCATCTACCAAATAAAAATGGGACATTAGAAGAAATACACTAATTAGATATTAGGGTTATTTTTTATCTTTTAAAATATTCTTATTCTCTGTATGTATTTTCCATTGTCACAGAGAAACTTAGTGAGGAGACTTATAGTCACTACTTTCCTAGGTAAATAATTTTGCCTTCTCCATATAACATACACAGCTACTTGGCTTCTATTCAGGTGATAAAAGAGGAATGTTGACAGCATAAACTAACATCACAATAAAAGTCAGTAAATGTTTGCTAGATGCCTATTATGTGCTGGGAAGAGATGTCCTGTCTTCATGGAGTCAAGTGAAGTCTATAGATGATAAAACTAGCAATAGCAATGTGAATGTGATATGTGGTAGAACAAGATAAGGGAAGGCATTTGGGAACCACACATTAAAAAACCAGCACCTGGTTTACAAAGAAGTCATAAATGAGAGCCGGGTGGGGTGGCACATGCCTGTAATCCCAGTGGCTCAGGAGGATGAGGCAGGAGGATCATGAGTTCAAAGCCAGCCTCAGCAATAGCAAGGTGCTAATCAACTCAGTGAGACCCTGTCTCTAAATAAAACACAAAATAGGGCTGGGGATGTGGCTCAGTGGTCGAGTGCCCCTGAGTTTAATCCCCGGCACCCCCCCCCAAAAAAAAAAAAAAAAAAAAAAAAAAAAAAAAAAAAAAAGAAGTCATAACTGATGTGGACCGAAAAGGTGTTTTAAAAATTCTTTCTGAAAAAAAAAAAGGTCAAAGACATGCAAAGTCTCTGAAAAGGAGACCCTGGAAACACTGAGAAATTGCATGATTTTCATAATGATTAATCTAAGATGTCCATGTTTGGGGGCTAAGAGCAAAGAGATGAGGCTATAAAGATAGACACTGACAGGTCCTAAATATATCCAGAGGCAAATAAAGAAAATTGGGATCTAGCTTCAGAGCAGTGAGAATGGAATGAAAGGTTTCAAGATTTTAGTGGAGCTGCTTGAGGGGAAGAGGGAGGCAGTCATATTTTCACGTTATAGTATTCTGCTTATGTTGAGGAGTGCTGATTATGGTAAAGTAAATTAGATTGGATGGAGTGACATCTATTCAGGAGGCTGTTCCAATAGTCCCAGAAAGAGATGATGGTGGTCTTGATTAGTGTAGTTAAAGTGTGAATGAAGGCAAAATTACAGTCTGTGGAATTTAGACACAGAAATATGAATAGAGATATGAGGCTCCAAATGTGACTGAATTGTTTTCTTGAGAGAGTTGGGACAAGATGTAAGTGGAAAAGGTGAAAAAAGAGATTTATTCCATGAAAAATTTAAATTATCATTTGAAAATATCATGCCATGGATATTAGTGTTCACCTGATAAAATTTATACAACCACCAGGCCTGAGACTAAAGCAGCTCTTGTCTGTGGGGGGAGAAGGGGGAGGAGCCGTTGGATGGGGGTTAATTTAATAATTTGAGGGCAAAATTAGATGAAGAATTAACACAATTTTTGAAGTCTGCAGAAAGCACCCTTTTGTGTATTCCAAGAAAAAATATTGAAGGGTGATACTTGGAGGGATGTATGTTCTTGTTTATTCTTGATGGAGAATACTGAGGAGATAAAACTAGAAATGTTTAAACAATGTAATTGTGGCATAGATACAATTCATATCCACTTCTAAGTGACATTTGGGTACATCTGTATTTTTCAAGTTTTCTATGATAAGCAGATATCATAAGACCCTTGACATTTACAAGGGATAAATCCCAAGACCTTTGCAAATTTCTAGCTTTGCAAATACAGAAAAGTTTGTATAGTCTCTTGACTTTCTCAAAAATTGCATTTTCTTCCAGAGCAAAAAGTCTCCAATGCACTTCCTTACATGATGGTCATATCTTGCTGTGCCTGAGTGCAATATATGGATGGAACCTGTCCTTTCCATTCCTTCTGTGCTACTACCACTATAGTCTAAACTATGTCATCTTCAAGAACCACAATAATTGTAAACACTATTTTTCTTATTTTTATTTTGACCTGCACAGATCCCAGATATTTAAAAACATATGCCACATCTCTCTCAATCAATATTCAATGTGATTCTATGGGTTTTAGGGAAAAAAAAAACATTATTTTTCATGACTTAAAATACTCTATAATAATCTAAAGTTCCTAAATTTAGAACTTCTCATGAACTGTCCCTTTGCCCATTTAATATATTGAGCCACAGTTGCCTTTGGGAGCACAAATTAACAATTATAAGCACATATTGAGAAAAGTATTTTAATTCATCCTTAGTATTTTTTATTTAATTCATTTTTAGTTGACAAAAAATTCATATTTTTATCACGTGCAACTTGATGTATTGAAATATACATATATTGTGGAAAGGGTAAATTGAACTAATTAACATATTATTACCTTACATAATATTTTGTAATAAGAACTCAAAATTTATTCTCACCTACTTTTAAGAATGCTCCATATTATTATTAGCTGTGGTTACCATGTTATACAATAGGTCTCTTAAACTTATTTCTTCTATCTTACGAAAGTTTTGTATCCTTTGAAAAACACCTCTTCTAAACTTCCTTCCTCAACCAGCCCTGAAACAACCATTACACTTTCTGCTTCCAAGTTCAACTATGTTATATTCTATATGAAAGTGAGATTATGCAGTATTTGTTTATCCATGCTTGGCTGATTTCATTTAACATGAAGTCCACCAGGTCCATATATATTGTCACAAATGACAGGATATTATTTTTTAAGGCTGAATAAAAATGCATATATAATGGATTGTCTCTAGACACACATTTGGAAATAAGAAGAATATATACATATATACAACATTTTACTTATCCATTTATCCATTAACAAACACTTAAGTTGATAGCTTGGCTATTGTGACTATTGCTGCAAAAGACATGGGAGTGCAGCTGTCTCTCTGACACAATTATTTAAATTCCTCTGGATATATAACATAGAAGTGTGATTGCTAAATCATATGGTAGTTATGGTTTTCATTGTTAGAAGTACCTCCATACTGTTTTCCATAATATTTGTACCAATGTACATTCCTGTCAACAGAATGCAAGTGTTCACTTTTCTACATAGCCTCTTCAAACTTGTCTTTCAGTTCTTTGATATTAACCCTTCTTATAAGCAGGAGGTAAATTTCATTATAGTTTCCCCACTTTCTTCTAGCAGTTTGATGCTTTCAAATCTTGAATTTCAGTCTTAAATCCATTTTGAGTTGATTACTTTCTATGGTGTGAGAGAAGAATCTAGTATCATTTTTCTGTATGTGGTTATCAAGTTGTCTTAACATCACTTAATAAAGAGAATTTCCTCCTTTGTGTTATTGAAACCTTTGTTTAAAATAAATTGTATATAAATGTATGCATTTATATCTGGATATCTTTTCTTTTCCATTGGTCATTTTTTATACTTGTATCATGTTGCTATGAATACTATGGCTTCATAGTATATTAAGAAGTCATATTGCAATACAGATGCCACTGTTTTGTTTTGTTTTTTTGTTTTTTTTTTTGTTTTTTTTTTTTTTTTTTGGCTTAAGAGTGCTTTTGCTATTTGGGGGGTCTTCTGTAGTTCTACACAATTTTTAACATTTTTTTTCTCTTATTTTCCATATCTTTAATTGATGTTTTATAGTTTTCAGTGTATTTTTATTCAGTGTTCTTTCATTTTCTTGGTTGTACCTATTAATAAACGTTTTAATTTTTGTAGCTTTCATAAGTGAAGTGATTTTCTTGATTTCTTTTCCAGGTAGTTTATTGCTAGTATATATAAACTCTCCTGATTTTTGAATATTGATTTTGTATTCTGCAACTTACTGAATTTTTTTATGAGATCTAATAGATTTGGGGTGAGGGCGTTAAGTATTTTTCTATATGAGATCATGACACCTAAAAACAGAGACTACCTAACTTCTTCCTTTCCAATTGGTTGCCTTTTATTTCTTCTCTGCCTAGTTCTGACTAGGCCTCCTAGTAGGATATTGAATAGAAGGGCTGACAGTGGGCACCCTGGTGTCATTATTGACCTCAAATTTTCACTGTTGAGCATGATGTTAGCTGTGGGTTTGTCATTATGCCTTTTATTGTGTTGATATACATTGCTTCTATTTGATTTGTTGAGACCTTTTATCATGATAAGGTTGTTGACTTTTATCAAACACTCTTTTGCGTCCACTGAATGAGGATATGTGTTTTATCTTCCATTCTGTTAAAGTGATGTTTCACATCTGTAGATTTGCTGAGTCATCTTTGTGTACCTGGGATAAATCCCACCTGATCTTGGGGAATGATATTTTAATGTGCTGTTTTATTTAGTTTGTTAATTCTTCCCCCCCCCCACCCCGCCCCAGGATTTTTGTTTTGATGTCTATCAGGAATATTGACCTGTAATTTTCTTGAAATGTCCTTGTCTCACTGCTATACTAACTGCATAATTCTGACCTTTTGTGTTTGGAAATATTCCCTCTTCTTCAATTCCCCCTTAGAATTAGTGAAAGCAACTTTTATCTCATAGATTGTCAGCAGTGCTCACTGTTTTAGTCATGATGAGCTAAGTTATAACATTTTTAACCGAGAATCACAAGTCTCTTTGACTTCAAAACACATGTTTATAAACATGTTTCCTTTGTGTCTAGGGCAGCTCTCCTTTGGATCTGGCTGAGCTCCATCCAGCATGCTGTGTTCTTGGGTCTTGGTGCTCTCAACACAAGGGTACCTTCATGAAAGCTATGTTACTGGCATCATGAGAATGGGAAATTCCAAGGTTCTTTTCACTGCCTGTACTTGAAAAGAATGCATCTGATTTCCATAACTTAGCCTTATGGAATCATCTCACTGTAAGGACACTAGCTTTGATGAGACCCTTATTCTTCTCCAAAGAGGAAGTTTCCTTTTCCATTGTCTTCAGTAGCATATTATCTCCATCCTCTCTGCAAACTGTTTCTCCTTCTCTCTCATTATTCTCTATGTTCCAACTGGAAGCATTGGAGAATATGTCCTCGATAGGGACTGTAACAGGTTTTCAAGTCATTACCTGCAGAAGCATGGAGGCCCAAGGATCATTTTGACTCTGAATATTAACATCTATTGGATGTTTTCTATGTGGTAAAAATTATACCAAGCAAGTATATGCATTTCTTTTTTACAATGGCTCTGTGAAATGGCATTACTGTCATTTGGGTTTAAATTTCCCAGTGTTCCATAGCTATCCTGTAATGAAACTTGGGTTGAAACCCTTCTCTGATACCAGTCTGTTAAGTTTCCCCTTTATTTCTATTGTCTTTATAGTCCTGAGTAGAAAAGATTATGTCAGGAATTTTTAGCAGTGTTTCTTGGGTGGGTAAACATAATCTATATTTCCTTTAAATACATTTATACTCTTGGAGAATCACAGTCCTTTTTGAGACTAGAGTCTTTAGCAACACAATAATATTTTTTCAAACACACTGGGACTTCTATATACATGAATCACTTCAGGCTTATGTACCAGGAGCCATACTTATGGTTGCTTTAAAGATATTCTTTACATGTTCCCATCCAGGATGTTTCTTTGATTTTATCAATGTTTTAGTAACCTTACTTCTTTTAGTCAGCTTCCAAAATCTATGTTGAATTCTAGATGAAAAGACAACACCATAAATCTTATCTTTACCTCAAAATATTTTAAATATGAATGTTAATGTATTGGGGAGTTTTAATCTGCACTTATTTTTGTTTTAAGGTACTTAATTCTTTTGAGAAGTTTTAACAAAAGGCGGGAAGTTCCTTAATTTAATCATTTTTGCATGGCTGAGTTTTTACAGGCTTTTGACTTTCAAAGTCTTTATTATATTCATTTCTTATAATTAATTTGGAATCAAAAAGCAGTCAGCTTCACCAATATTGAAAGTCTTGGAATGTGTGTAGCTCCTTTATTCTGTTTCATAGTTAATTCTTTGCTGAGCTCAGCACTTTCTCAAAATGCCCTATAAAATGTGATCAACTTCATTCAAAATATAACACTCAAATATGTTTTCCAATCTTTTTCTCTGGACTCCCAAATCTAGAGGACAAGTTTATAATCTACAGGACCCAATTCTCAAATTCCTCCAGGTGAGTTTTATCTCCTGATAAGGAATAACAAAAGCAGTGTCACTTATGATGCAAATCACTGTGGTTTTCATCCTCATAACAAAAGTGCCACATATTGTAGGTTTTGTCATGGTAGCAACCCACTTCCAGGACTAGTTTTCTGTGTTAGTTAGTGGAATATCTCCACGGTACACTCAATTACACCACATTTGGTGGTTGACTAAAAGGACTTGCAGAATACAGGAGCCATTTATGGATATGGCTTATTTGTTCAAGTTTACAAACTAAAGCCAGCAAATGGTGCACCAGGCAAAATCTGGAGGAAGTGAGGTAAAGCTCCCAAGAGTTGTCTCCCAATGCAGTCACTCCAGATGCACTTCGTTCCTCCCACTATAAACTATGGCAACAAAAGTGCTCTCCTGTCTACTAGGGGAAGCTTGCTTGAGCTCCAGTCTCAGGTTTTTACCGGAGGCTTGTCACGTAAGCACTTAATACTTTCATGATTCACTGCACTTATCCCAAGTACAGACCTCCAAAAAGAAAGCAGGTGTTCACTATAAATCACATTGTTTGTACATCTAGACAAACTGGTGTAGCCTCCTTCAAGGTTCCAATGCAAAACACTCATCGGTTAGAACATGGCAAGCATTTAAATCCCAGGAGCTGATCAAAAGCCAGTCAAAAAAAAAAAAAAAAAACAGCCCTTTGAGAATGTGCAAAGTTTTAAGCAACTCAGGCCTATGAATAAATTCTTTCCTGCACATGCTGATTAGACTATACTGTAATTACAAAACACTTTAATAGGATTGACTTACTACAACAAAAGTGTATCACTTTGCATTTATATAAAGATTATTGCAAAACTGGAAGTCATACCAGGGCACTCGCTCTCTGCTCAATAGGTCAGTACCACTTCCATTTTGTGGCTCTGGCATTTTGCTAGAAGCCTTGTCTACCACAGCTGTGTCAGAAGAAGACTTGCAGGACTCTTCTCTGCATCAGCCATGAACATATTATTTTTACAAACATGAATCGTCACATGGTCCTGCCTAACTGCAAAGGAGTGGGATTTTCAGACTGTACATAGGCAAGGAGGAAGAGAGATCCAGTTATTTGTGATTGCTAGTGGCTGTGGAACCCCCCTTTTCAGCCCCAAGCCTCTTTTCAGTTTAACCGCTTCTTTTTGCTTCTATAAAATGCTTGGCTTAAAGACAACAGAAGCCAAACTGCTGTAACCCCATTTTGTTATCAGCTGCCTCAAACTGTTGCAAGTCTCCTGTCACAAGGCAAGAATAAGCCAGAGTATGATAAGCCAGCCCATGCACAATAAAATAGGGCAATGGCAGGGCCCTGCAATGAACAGTCAGCACATTCCATAGCTCTGGAGATGGCCTCTACCAATGAAAACCTCCTTAGTCATGCATGGGCTCCCCTGGCCAATCAGGCAAGCCCCGTCCCTCTCCTTGCTTCTACCCCTATAAAGACTCAAGTCTTTCCTCAGTTCCAGGCTCTCAGTTTCACTGTGTTGGTGAGGTCTGAGAGTCCAAGCTTAAGCCCGAATAAAGGCTCTTTGTTTTTGCATGCACTACGGATTCCTTGGTGGTCTTTGGGATCCATACTCTGGGCATAACAGTGGCAATTATCATTTTGAGAAATTATCAATATTATAGTACTTAAATCTGTGAATGAAGGAGGAGTCCTTTGTATAGTTTATAATCAGGAAAAACTGTTGAAAAACTACTTGAAAGTAAATACAGCAAACTAAGAGAACCTGGAGTTTCATGGCATCACTCGGAATGAAAAAGGTTTCACATGTTGACTTATGGCATCATCAAACATTTTGAAAAATAATAGTGTATTTCTCCCCTGATCAAAAGGTGCCACTGAGTAATATAAACAAACATTTAAATGGTCTTGAGAGTCTTTGAAGAAATCCTACACTGTCTTCTAAGAAAAGAGAAAAGTTCTCCAGTTTGTATGGGTGCAAATCCTCCTGAAACCTTGGGGTGATACTAACACTAGTTTTGAGGAGGGTGACAATTCAATGCTTTCAATGGCCTGACATTTTAAAAATAAATTTACATATCTTAGGTCCCCAATTCCTTACAAGAATCTTTTGAAAGAGTCAATTATCCCTTTTTAGAGATAGAGACTAGGATTAGATATGTAAATTAATTATGTCAACATCTAGGAAAAATCATATGGTGAATCTAGGACTCCTTGCTACAGAACACATGCTTGTGACTTCTATACAAATTGTTGCTCAGAGGCAGATGACCCTGGAGACTTTAATGAGGCCGTAGTCACCAGGCATTGACAAATGAAAAGACTGAAACTACCACTCATAATAATTGTGCTGTTTTACTCATTCTTCCAGCTAAGATGATAAAAGTGATAAATGTGTATTTGAAAACAATGAAAAGCTATTTACTACAATTTAACCTATTTTTATGCTGAGCTGTTATCAAACTTATCTCAATGTGTAGAGAATCATTGCCAAATTAGGGCAAGTACATAAAGATTCAGGAGGAATGGGGTGGCAGAGCATGGGGAGTGGAGAGCAGAGGTACAGGGATCAGGAACACTGGAAGGGAGAGGGTACAGCAAGGCAGGGGATAGAGAGAGACAGGGACTGATTAGGGCAGGTAAAGAAGAAAAAGACAGCGCTGTTGACCAAAAATGCCTTATCCTTTAGTCACAGAAATCAAATGCATACATTATGTGATAGCTGGCATCTCTTGCCTACATATCGCCATGTATTACATAACATTTTGGTCATAAACATTTTACATATAAGATGGTATATACCATATGGCTTAGGTATGAAGAAGGAAAAAAAAATCATCTAGGTTTGTATAAGTTACACATTTCTCATGATGTATCCCCTTTGTTAAGTGACGTTTGAGGGTATGTTCTCATAAAAAGTCTAATTGATGGTCAAAATAGTATGTCACACAAAGAAGGTCATTTAGTCTGCTTCACAAAAGATCTTGGAAAATGAACCTATTTTGGAGATCAATTATCAGAACAAAGAAGAGTCAGAATGCTGAAGTGGGTAGAACAAGGAATTCAGAATCAGATTTGAAACCAAATTGTTTTTCTTAGTAGTTATATGACTAGCTACATCATATCATTTTTTTTTTTAAGTCACAATTGCTGTCTGAAACTGGGGATGATAATGACTCTCTCTTAGGTTTGGTGACAGGATTCAATAAAAAATAATGTACATGAAATACCTAGTACCTTTCTTGGTATCTCACAGGCCTTAATGTGCATCACCTGTTCTTCATCTTTACCTGAAGGCTTGAATAGCTACTGTGCTGTCAATCCACTCCTTAGTCAAATGAATATTTACTAAATTCCTAGTATGAAGTAGTCACTTTTTCTGGTGTTTAGGATTCAGTGGTGAACAAACCACATTTCAGGATTTTATATTTTATGGGCTGATATACCAAATAATCAAACATGCTTATGTCAAATGTCAGTATGTTTTATGAGGTGTGACACAATAGTACACGGTGAGCAGGCAGAGTCAGGGAGAACCTTGCTGGTTAGGGGAACTATGAATGAGGGGAAACTGGAGAAAAAATTCCCAGCAACAATAACATGTACAAAAATAGGATTCTGATGGCTGAACTTCACATTTTGGTGGCACTAATGGGTGTCCAAAGCTAAGTGAACAAGGGGGAGATGGTATGGGAGATGATAGGACAGAGAATGGAGAGGAGGCAGGGTCCTCTCCAACCTCAGTACAGGGTCTGGCTATATTCTCAAGGGCAGCTGTGGAGACAGAGGAGCCATGCCAGTAAACCAAGGAGGAAATGCTGCAGGAGGATTCCTGTGCACAAATGGTCAGGACTCTGAGTGCCATGCTTAGGAATTTAAACAGTCTCCTTACATCTCTTCAAAAACCAGATCCTCTCTTCCCAAGCATTCTGGCATCCTTTCTCTTGCTTGACCAAATGTGATCATTAGCAGATTCACGTTTTTCTCAACCCATTTCTTCCAGACCATTGACCATGTAGCCTGGTCCAGCCATGCTGAATTTTCATTCCAATGAATAAATTCCCTTTCAGTTCCTCTGCGACCATCTCTTGTATAATTTCCTTGGGTGTTTCTTCCATTTATTCGGTTCCTAGTTATGCCTCTGTTACTGTTCTCATTATTTTAAAAATGGAGGGGATGTGTTTCTGCTGAAGTTGCCCAATCTTATTTTCAGTCTATTGGACTCCAAAGTGCTCTGTCTGAGATCCTGCAGATGCATGAGGCAGGAAAACTACTGGTTTCATTTTCCCTTTCAATTCTTAGATCTCCCACTGCTTGCCTGCTTTTGTTTTGTTTTCTAACAGAGCATCTAAACATGGGTTCTCTCTCCTTCGTCTCTCTCTCTCTCTCTCTCTCTCTCTCTCTCTCTCTCTCTCTGTAATCCCGATTGCTCTTACCTGTGAAATTTGCCTTTGATGATTCCTGGATATGTGTTTAAGATCAAAGATGGTCTGTTCTGTGTTGAGTTATCATGCCTGTACTTGAGCTTCTTTCCATATTGTGCTGTGGCTTACTGTTCAGCTCTCTCTCTTCTTAGGAATTCCTTGAGTTTAGGTGTCATGACAGTGTTTTAATAAACATCTGGTCTCCAGAAATTTGAATGCACTACAATATCCTATTGTTGGTGTTTTGAAAAAGAAACATCACTTCAGAGTGGCTCAATATTCCTGCACAGTTTCTGTGATTTTCTTCCTTTTTAATATCTGCCAATCACTTAGTGGGTATATATTTCCTAAATCGGGTCTCCACTCAAGCCAAAGAGACAGCTGCTCATCTGTCTCTGTCATTGTGCTATAGGAGATACTTGCTCAAATAAATGTCATCAGGAAACTGAATATTATTTTTTAACATTTATTGCTTCCTGACTTCCTAGAAATTACAGTTATCTCAGGTATTCAAAACAGTGCTACCTGTGTATGGTGCAGCAGGATGCATATACAAATTGTAAGATTATGGAAGGACCTCTTTCCAGCTCAATACCTGCAATATTTCATTCATCATTTCCTGCCTTAGTTTTGGCTTTTATAACAGCCATCTATTATTCACTAAGTAAGTTTAATCTTAGTTATGCCCACTTTTTTGTAACAATACTTAGAATTTTGGTTTGACTACGTGATTTTCAGTTTGATGTTTTAATGTATTTTCTAATGACATTGAAGTTGGCTTCTATAGACAAATATTATTGATTTTTATTGTTTTTTATTAGTTATAATCAGTTATAGATGACAGCAGAAAGCTTTTCAATTCATTGTACACAAATGGAGCACAACTGTTCATTTCTCTGGTTGTGCACAATGTAGAGTTGCACCACATGTGCAGTCATACATGTACCTAGGGTAATGATGTTCATCTCATTCCACCATTTTTCCTACCCCCATACCTGCCCTTCCCTCCCTCTGCTTGGCCCAAAGTTCCTTCATTTACCCCACACACCTGCCCCCCATTATGGATCAGCATCTACTTATCAGAGACAATATTCAGCTTTTGGTTTTTTGGGATTGGCTTACTTCACTTAGCATGACATTCTCCAATTCCATCCATTTACCTTCAAATGCCATAATTTTATTCTCTTTTAATGCTGAGTAATATTCCATTGTGTATATATATGACAGTTTCTTTATCCATTCATCTATTGAAGGGCATCTAGGTTGGTTCCACAGTTTAGCAATTGTGAATAGTGCTGCTATAAACATTGAGGTGGCTGTGTCACTATAGTATGCTGTTTCTAAGTCCTTTGGGTATAGACCTAGGAATGGGATAGCTGTGTCAAATGGTGATTCCATTCCAGGTTTTCTAAGGAATCTCCATACTGCTTTACAGATTGGTTGCACCAGCCAACCAGCAATGTGTGAGTATGTCTTTTCCCAAATCCTTGACAACACTTATTGTTGCTTGTATTCTAGATAACTGCCATTCTGACTGGAGTGAGATGAAATCTTAGAGTAAGGGGTTGGGGATATAACTCAGTTGGTAAGAGGGCTTGCCTCACATGCACAAGGCCCTTGGTTCAATCCCCAGTACCACCAAAAAGAAAAAGAAAAAAAAAAAGTATACCATTATTGCTGTTTTTAATGTAAGTTTTCTTCCATTTTAACCCCAGAATTCAAATTAGCATTTTAGGCTTTTCATGAAATCCATCATAATTATTTCTGTAGGTAGTACTCAAGTTTGCTAGTTGGACAGTGGTATTGACAGAAATCTAAACAGACATTTTTATGTATTGGTTTCATGTTTCATTTGAATGCATATGTTATGATCGTTATGAAAACAATATATCTATAGTATAAAATTCAAGTAAATTGAGAAAAAGGGAATCACAGTGCCATAAAATAATCATACCATCTTAATATGCAAACACTGGTTGTACTTCAGATCACACAGGTTCAGCTCCTGGGAAGCTCATGATGCCTCCCACATTCTCAGCTCTTGTTAGGCCCTGAGCATATGAAGAGGCAGCATCCTGAGAAGGGACCATTTTAAAACAACATGTCAGACTTTAGGATAGAAAGATTAGGGGAAACCCTACATGCACTTGGAAGGAGTCAGAAAAAGGTTTTCCAGAAAGAAAATTCCTTGGTTTTATCTTAAATGATAAATTAAGACAGGAGGATGAAGTCATTCCAGGAAAAAGAAACACAGGAATCAGGGCACAAGTTGCAGATTCCCTTGGAGCAATATACACAAATCACTGTTGCAAGAGTATTAGGTAAATGATGGGAAATGTGAGAAATTAAGTTTGGTCATTTGTTTTCTGGTCTGCACATCATGTTTTAAACATAGTTTTAGTCAATTAATAATCGGAGCTGAATTCATTGTTACACACACGTGTGTGTGTGTGTGTGTGTGTGTGTGTGTGTGTGATATTTAATTTGACATATGGATACATTTTATTTTATTTAGGAGTAAATTACTAAATTACTGGTGTGACTATTTCTCAAAGTAGTATCAACACAAAATGTTTTCCTATAGTTCATAGTATTCTTTTAGAGTATGTTCCTAGACTTGTATATATGCCACCAAAATATAAAAGTTTTATAGCTCTTCATATCTATTAAAAATCACCTAATGAAATGGTTCCATAAATTTAAATTCCCACCTCCAATGCAAATTTGAATGTGTAAATTTCCCAATATCCACTGTGAATACTGGGTCATTTTTTTTCCCTTCTTGAAGTTTTACTAATTTATACAGCAGAATATTTCTCAGTCTTTAGTATCATATCCTTGTGGTACAATGAGAATTATACTCATGTCTTAATGATGTTATGAGGACTAATTTAAGTAATGAATGAAAATTGCTTAGCAAACTGGCACATATAAGTGTTCAATAAATTAGAGCTATCATATTATTATTATCTCTTAATAACAAAAACTATCTTCATCTACTTTTTTCTCTTTTGGATCTATTGGAGAATTAATCATTTAATGAATACTTAATGCTTATGTTAGAAAGCATTTTTATTTTATACTATTGATTGACCACCAATACACAAAGCCCAGCTAGGACAAGATGCAAAATGTAATGTGATCATTTCAAACCTCCTGCCAAAAAGCATTGCAGGTAGAACTCACATATTTACTATAGCATATTCAAATTCCTAAGATTTGAATAAAAGAAAACAATGAAGTAGCCCAATGGACTTGCCAAATTCCAGGGATGGGAAATGAGTCTTAGTTCTATTTCATATCCAGAATCTTCTCTTGAATGTCCTAGAACACATCCGAAAGCAAAAGCAAATTGTTTTAAATACAAATCCTGTTAAGGAAGAATAACAAAGAAAAAAAGTACGGAAACTAGTGTGCACATTTTAAATATTGATAGATTGAAATGCAAGCACCACTGTATAATCTTGATGTTATGAAAATATTGGACTGAAGTATAGAAACCAAACAACACTGTAAAAATTCACTATTAATTTCTAGTTATGCTTTATTGTGTTTACTTTTTTGAATAGGCCAATTTCACTTTTGAAGTCAAGTTTACTTAAATATAGTTTATATATAGTAAATTCACCCTTTTTAGGTGTTTCTCACAAACTATCTGTAGTCGTAGTGTGATTCATAATGTACCTTTATAATTTAATGTCTGTAAGGTCTGATTCATAATTGTACCTTTATAATTTAATGTCTGTAAGGTCTGAAGTGATGGTCCCTCTTTTATTCCTGATATTGGCAATTTCTGTTCTGTTTTTTTTTTTTTTTTTTTTTTTTCATTATAAGTCTCTCCAGAGACTTATCAATTTTATTACTGATCTTTTCAAAGGACCAGTTTGGTTTTATTGAATTCTCTATTTCTTTGTATTTTCAATTTCACTAATTTCTGATCTTATCTTTATTATTTCCTTTCTTCATCTTGCTTTGAATTTAATTTGATATTCTTTTTCTAGTATCTAAGGTTAAATCTCCAAAGATTTATTTGAAACCTTTCCTTTTTTCTAACGTTATAATTTATTTGGTGTTACTTAAACTGTTTCACATAAATATTTATATGTTGATTTTTGCCTTTTATTTAATTCAAATTGTTTCCTAATTTCCCTTTTCTTTCTTTTTTGATACATGGGTTATTGAAATGTATATGAAAATTTCCAAGTATTTGGGGATATTTAAAACTGTTATCTATTGATTTCTAGTTTTATTTCATCATGATCTGTATACATTAAATAATTTTATTCTTCTAAATAATTTTAAAATTTTGTGTCCCAGAATAAGGTTTATCTTGGTGAATGGTATGTGTACACTAGAAAAAAAAAATGTGCTGTCTACTATTGTAAAATTTATGCTCTTTGTCATACAAATGTCAACGAGGTCAGCGAGGTTGACATTGTGGGTCAGGTCTGCTGTTCCTTTGCTGATTTTCATTTTACTCGTTCTATCCATTCCTGAGACACTTCCAACTATAATTATGGATTTTAAACAACTCACATTTAAAACACCATATGCAATGGCACTGATTCTTAGTGTCTAATAAATGAGAAAATTTTCTTTTATTTGTTTAAAGCCACATAATTAACCAAAATGTGTCTGCTGATGCTTAAATGTAATTTGGGTGTTAGTCAAAATAAGAAACATCAGATACTTCTCCAAGAGCAGTGCATAATAACAACTATTTACATGTTCATGCATAATTTAATCAGACGTATTTTGGTATTTGGGGAGCTATCCCTTGTTAATATATTTTCTAAATATCACTAATCAAAATGCAAGACACTAGAATTCTTCTGACATTAAGATCCTAGGTGATGATCATCCGAAAATTCCCATCTTAACACTCAATTATGTCAGCTGTACCAGAGAAAATGCAAGCCTAAATGAGACTTATGAACTTTTCTCTGTCATAATCCTCATCATCAATTTGGGGCTAAAATTTGCATATTTTTATTTACATTTTTTTACGTTATTTTTTATTCTAATTTGTTATATGTGCTTGCAGAGTACAATCCATTTCATATTACACATTTTGTTTGATTTAATGTATTTTACTGTGGGCCTCCCACCTTTTGTCTGGGGTAAGTTATTAAATGGAGTCTCACTTTGTCAACTGTAAAATGGCACAGTAGGCATGTTCTGCCCATGTACTAGAAAGTTGTAACAAAGGAATATAATAGAAAATGTGTTTTGCATTCATAAAGTATTGTACATGATCAAGTTATATTGTTAGAAAATTATGAAGTTAAAACCTTGACATGCTACTGAAAGTTGCTACATTCCACAGAAAGTACATCTGCCTCAAAAACAGAATTATACCTGCACTAGCACATAGTATAAGCCTTAGAATAACCTTACCTCGTCTCTAGCTCAACATTTCATGATCTTTCCTTCCCTAGGCAACTAATTAAATCAGTGACTGAACTCTTCAATTCATACCAAGGCAATCAGGAATTCCTATTTCTTTTCAACTAGCTCTTGCACATAATTGCACATTTTTTTTCTCCTAGAATCTTGAAGAAGTAAGAGCTAATGGACTTAAATGGGTTACATTCAAAGCCACAGGAAAATCTGACTTGTTATGACTTTGGCCGACTGGTACCTATCTAAGTGAAAGATGAAGGTTTGACTGGTCAGAAATGACCTGGTCAGTACCCCAGCGTGGCTCTGCTCATTCCACTCCAATGATTCTGAATGTGTTCCATCTAGTTTTAAAAAGAAATCTAATTTGTGAAGCATGATTTCTTATTTTTCATCCAGAGAGGATTAGTGGAGAGAAAATTAAGTTCCCTCATCTAAGTAAGTACCTCAGGGAACTATTCACCTATCAATGTATGGGAGAGTTTCAGCCTGTAACTTACCCAATTTCATTAGCATTAATGGGAGTTTTGTGTGAAATCCTGTGTGAATCATTGGTTTAGGAGATCTGTATGAGTTTGTTGATTACTTTTATTTTCTAATGGCTTTATTCTACAGCTAAAACTTTTAACGCTTTAGGGTTGCAATAGGTGCTAAATGCTGAAATGAATCAAACTTGGACTTTAGAGGGTAATTAAATCACAGTAGCATCACATAGAATTATTTACCATCATGAATGTATGTTACATGCTATGTACCCAGATATTCTATTGGGTTGAGGTATTTAGCTACTGAAGATTTATGTTTGAGTGTTAAAGACTCACCAATTACATTGTTTTATGAATGTATATTCATGTATAAGTATTGCTACTTAAGCCCTTATTTTCCCCCTTCATTGCTGGGGGAGGAATTTTGCACCCACCTGGATGACCCAACACTGGGTAATTTTGAAAATTAATGGTAAGACTGGGGAAGATGGTGAGGCCTAGGTGTGCAAATGCACATGTATGTTCATGTGAACCCAAAAGTGCAAACTACTGGTGGGTTGTGGCTTCTAGTGGGCTCTCCTACCCCAAAGGGGTGCAATTGTGGAAAACTTAGAAAGCTAGGCTCCTTTGAATATCTGCATCAGCACATGTAATTAAAAGGAATATGGAGCAAGAACTAACTTTCTCTATTACGGTTCTGCCCCTTCCTTGCCAGGAGTCTATTTCTGTGCATTTGAGCTTCCTACTGACCAGGGCCTTGTGAGTGGAATGGTCTCTGAGGCCAGAGTGACAACCTCTATGTTGGGTGAATGGAACTGTGTTGGTGGATTGAGTGCCCCCTTCTTTCCACTTAGGTGTGAAAACTCCGCATGGCAAATATGCATATGTCAGGTCAACTGAAGTTCTTGCAATCACCTGGCAAATTTCAGCTTGGTAACAAAAAATTCTGATTAGATTGAAACCATTGCTTTTAATTTTTTTAAGATTGTTGATGCACAAAATCCATTTACCCTGTGAAAGAGGAGTTTTCAGGCATTGATGATCTCAAGTTAACTTCTATACTACTATTATATTATTTAAGTACATTGGTCTTTCTGGAGTAGAGATTATATTTTATCTTGGTCAGTGTAATATGGTTAAACTGTTATATAATGAGAAACAAAAGCATATTATCCACTGTTCCAATCATCTTCTAGGGGATTTGCTTGAAGTGCCAATTTTGTTATGAAAGAGCACAGGAAAATATATATAATTATGCCCCCAAATCAATAGTCCATCAGCAGGAACCACTGGATTCAGGCACATCTGAGTGAAATCAGGTGTCACTTGAGGGTGCAAGACGTAAAAGGGACCCTGAGAAACAAAGGTTGAGAAACCTTGGTCCTTAAATTTGATTTCTTCTACCTCATCCAGAAGGAGAGAAATTAGTGAGACAAGGAATACACACCTGATTAAGAATTTAGATCCAGGAACTTCATTCTAGTTGTGGTAATAAACATAGAGATACATCAAGTTTGGGTCATATGAATATTTGGGGAATTCAGAGGGAAATGTGATAACTTTTGACTAGAAAAAAATTCAGATGAATAACCTAATAAATGACAAAACACCCCTGACCTAAAAATATTTACCTTTCCTATGGGCAAACCTTGTATCATGCATGATAAGGAAACAGACTATGAAAGAAGCAGCAACAGTGAATTGGCAGGAACTCCATCAGGTCTGAGTCTTGATACTGGAGTAAGTGAGCTTTCAGCACATTGATTATACCAGGATTTCAGTTTCAAATCAATTCATGAGAGTTTGAATGTGAGTATCTTAAAATTACAGCCTTAATTAATGAAGAAGGACAAGGATGCTCAGGTAAAGATGAGGTATGTCAAATTACTGTATATTAGGCAGGGGAAAGTGTTATGGTTAGGATGTAAATTGTCCCCCACAAAAAAATTCCTGAATAATGCTGGGATATTCAGAGGTCAAATGGTTGGATTGTGAGAGCTATGACCTAATCAGTCCATCCTAGTTTGAATGGACTTACTGGGTGGTTAAGTGTAGCAGGTGGGCAAGGCGAGACGAGGTGTGCCCTAGAAGGGTGCATCTTCCCTGAGACCCCTTTCCCTATCTCTCTGCTTCTTAACCTGCTCAAGAGCTGACCAGCTTTTCTCCACTGGGCCTCTCCACCCTGATGTGCTACTTCAGCTTGGGCCCAGAGCAATGGAGTTACCATCCATGGACTGAAACCTCTGAAACTGTGACCCCCGATAAGCTTTAAATTCTCTAAGTCGCTCTCTACCCAACCCCCGAACCGTTGGCAGGTATTTTGGTCATAGCAGCCAATTCAAAAGATTGTGCCTATACTTATTTCCCCAGTTTGCCTGTACATAAATGTAGAGATATGTATTTCTAACTACATAACCCTACACAAATACATAGACAAACTAAAATACATTTTTTCAAAAATGATTCAATGAGACAAAGAATCTCAATCCACATATATTACTTCTCTTTTGCATAATTTGCATACTTGGGAGGATAGTAAATATTTCCTTTTAGGAAGATTCACTTCTGTTTATGTGTTATATTTGGGCTTTAATGTAATTTGGATTGGAAATATCGCTCATCCTTTAATCTTGGTCCCTTATATTTTAAATCATTTCTATTTTCTCTTGAATTGGAAGTCTCTCTCTCTCTCTCTCTCTCTCTCTCTCTATATATATATATATATATATATATGTATATATATATATATGTGTGTGTGTGTGTGTGTGTGTGTGTGTGTTTGTGTGTGTGTGTTTATGGCATTTAAATATTACTTATATAATACTCTCCATTTAAGGAGGAAAAAGTTCATGTGAAAGATTTAGTATTTAAATGTAGATACTCTCAAATATTCTGATCATTTTTCTGCTTTCAGGGCTTCTTAAGAGACTTTCTTTCAGATAAAATTTAAATTAGTAGTTATATTTGTTGCATGTAAGTAAAATGTGCTGATTCTCCTGTATCTTTGTTATTGTAAGGGAGGGATAGGTAATAATGATGTTGTCAATCAAGAAGTCTTTGAGAATAGCCATGATATACCCACAAAGACAAAACATTTTTAAGGCTCCCCAATAGATAATGGAGTTGTCCTGTAGATCTGACCTAGTATATCAGGCACTTTTTCATATCTGATTTCATGATTTAGTGGAATATATTGTTTCCCTTAAGTTTGAAAAACAATTTTAAGACATTTGATGTACCTTCTTCAGCGTCATTCTATGATCTCTGGTAGCTGACTGGGTTTCAAAAATTTGCTCCAGGCAAGCTTTGCGAACTAGTAAATTTTAAAAGGTGATTACAGAATCTTAATAAACAGAAGACCTGTTCATTTTTATTTATTTACTTTTTCTAATTTATATTTTAGTTGTAGTTGGACACAATACCTTTATTTTATTTATTCTCATGTGGTGCTGAGGATCGAACCCAGGGCTTTGTACATGCTAGGCGAGTGCTCTATAGGCTGAGCCACAACCCCAGCCTTAGACCTGTTCATTTTTAAACTAGCTGAAAAGTCCATAACTTCTCTCCTAAATTATCAAAAAATTATGAATAATTTTTTGAGAACAATGCAGTCAAAACGTAGAATTCTAAAACAGCTCTCAAATTGTGTACAATAAATTCTTGCCATATTTAAATATTAATAATCAGAAAACTAGTGTAAATAACTACTTTGATTTAGGGTCCATGTATTTTTTCTTTACGGATAACAGTTGTACATACTCAGGTGTGCACAAAAAATTAATTGAACTAAAATATTAGAATAGAACTGAAAGATAATTTTGCACACCAAATTTTGTATGTGCCAGTTACTGACAATACCTTGTTATTATAAACTTCAAATATAAAACACACACACATACACAACTTATTTACATTTATGTTTATGTAAGTAGGAAACAAAGGCTGAAGGGGTCAGTACTTTAGTCAAAAGAGTGTCTTCAAGTAAAGTCTTATCAATTTGGAATTTATGATGCTTCAACTAGCACGAAGTGTAACTCATTTTGAGGTATGTTGATAGTATAAATGAGGCCATAAACAATGCACACCCCTCTGTATAGTTATGGATTTTTCCTTCAAATCAGTGTGCAAATGGAGTCTCCTGGTTACTAACACGTCTTGATTGTCTGCATTATTAGTTTTAATGTACACATATTATTTATTGATCTACCAACAAATTATGGATTAAAAAGTTTAAGAAAAAATGAAAGGGAAACTATTAATGATATAAATCTCTTCAACTTGCCTTTGGTTCAAAGTTTCTTATATACCTATTCAAGCTGGTACACCTCTGGTTCTTAAAACCTGGAAAAACTTCAATTATAAACACCCCAGGCATTTACCACTTCCTTCTATCCTTTCAGCTCTCCAGTTATTTTCATCCCAACCTACTTTTCTTCAGACCAAGATAGATTTTCACACTTTTCTCCTTTCTTCTCTTTCATTATTTTTTCTGTATCAAATTCCACTCCCACCCTATCCCTTCTCAATTTTGAATAGATTTCAAGTTGGCTGCTATCTGAGACCCTCCTTTCCTCTGTTCTATTAAAATTCTCTCTCATCCACCTCACAAAATGTTAACTCTGGACCAAATCCATTGTCATATTTCCCCAATCAAGTACCAAGCTTGGTACACTATTCAGAAAAAAGAAAAGCCTCCCAAAGTACTGTTCCTTCAAATGTATTTTATGTAGCTTCATAAATGAACAGTCTGTGTGGTCTGTCAATCTTTTTGTCCTCAGTATTCTTTCTATCACAATGATTAAAGTGGCTATTTTAAATGTTGGTTCTGCTCATGCCTTCTCCTTATCAACTCTGCAACCTTTTTGGATCTGATCATCCTGGAGAAACAGATGCTACTTGAGTCATAAATCTGTCAATGCCAAACCCATTAAGGTAGATGTACTTGTTCTAACATCTTTTATGATAACCACAGGATAAGAGAGGCAGTACTTTCTATGAAAGAGTACTTCATTTGCCTGAGTTCTGGATATTAGGATCTTTTTCTTCCCAAGAGACCTTGCCATACTGATTTATCTCCCTTCTGCAATGTCTTCAAAGAAAACCACCAGCTAATATTGGTGGAGAGTATAACAACACATGTTTACAGGTGAAGAAACTGAGAGTTGTTTTAGAAATGTATCGAACTAACAAATGTGTAAAGTCCTGCTTCTAGAAAATGGAAGTCCTGGGATTAAAATTGAAATATGGGATCCATGGACAGAGAAATTACTTGCCACCTTATATTGATTGAATCATAGAATCATTTAAATATCCTCAAATATCTCTTAGCCTAAATAAAATACCAGGAAATAATGTTGGAATAATTCTCTACCTTTGCTGTCACAACTGCAAACCATCTGGCTTTACCCTAGTCTATTCCCCCTAAACCTTGCTGTTGCTATGGCTGACTGTGAGCTCCTTGTGTCAGTACTTCTTCTTTCTGAGTGAATGCTTACTTTATATTGGATATTTTGAATCATTCAATGCTTCGCCACATACTTTGGGGTTCCTTCTACCTCTCTGTGGCTCCCTCTTAGTTTCCTTTGTGTATTCCCGTTTCCTCAAATGTTTCTCAACAGACTTTGGTCCTTGGCCACTACATTGCTTTTTAGGATGAATTGATGAGGACTTGGTTTCTGATCCTTCCCAGAAGTGCCGAGAAAGGTCTGTCTGAACTCTTACCACCACCAATACCCAACCCACTCGTACCTAAACCAAGAGCTGTTCTTTTCTGACTTAGTAACCCACAGGTGCCTTGCAGTGCAGCCTTTGAATTAGTCACTGGCCCTGTGCTGAGAAGGTATTTTGGTTGCATCTAGATGTTGCAGATGTCCAGACATAATGAGCTAGAGATCTCTGAAAATGTCTACCACTTTGAGAGTGACAAGGAAGAATGTCTTATAAAGCAGAACTTTAAGATAGCAGCCTTGGGCGTGGGTTGTGACTCAGCGGTAGACTAGCACGTGTGCAGCCCGGGTTCGAACCTCAGCACCACGTAAAAACGCATTGTGTACAACTAAAAGCAAATAAATGAATATTTTTAAAAAAGATAGCAGCCTTAATAATTTTTTAGCTGAAGACTGAATTTTATGGGTCTTTTGATTGGCAGTACTGGAAACTCTGGTCTCTTGTTTGCATTCCTGGCTCTTCTCCAGTTTGGATGTGCAAATATCAATGACTGTGCAAAAAAGGTCCTCTCACTGGTAAATCATCCATGAGTGATATAACCTCACAGAGTTACATTTCTTTTCTTTAGGAGCAAGCCTGGTTGCATATGCAGCATGTTCCTCTTTGGTGGTAGAAGAACACCACTGTGTGCAATAGTTAGCAAGTGCTGCAATACACCGTTAGGAAAATTTGCTGCTAAGTTCTTGAATTGGTCTTCACTAAAGACAATTTAATATTTACTGAAGAAAGAGTCTGGGTTGGAATGTAATTCTGTATAATTAGATTTCTTTGTCCCTTTTCTTCCCACCCATTGTCCTTCCATTTCTGTGCTGTACTATTTTAGTCACTACAGAACAAGGATGGGAGAATAAGGAAGAAAAGGAATGTTCATTAAAGTGGAGGGGCAAAGTACAAATAAAGACCAAAAGTCTTAGAGAGTCCCAGGGATTCTGACCTAGCTCCTGTGAAATATCTATATTATTGGACAAAATCACTGCTTATTTCTCAGTAAGGTCATTCTTTTATTTGTCTAAATAAACTACAGTATCTAGCACTGTTCCCTGCCCAGAATAGTCATCAAATGCTTAAAGAACTCACTAAATAAAACTTTAAAACTACCAAGAATGCTTCAATGGAACATTTGTTGTCTTAAAAATAACAGTACCAACTTTGATCAAATCCCACTAAAGGTTGTAGTTTTATTATTGCCTCTGGATGAATTTCATATGTGAATCTTTTCATGTAATGATAACATCCCAATAAAGTTTCAGAATTTCTGGGTCCATTTGTTGCAAAAAAGTGTTCTTGAAAGAAACAGGGAAGGTAAGATAGAAATTGGTTTATCATAGGTACCTTTGTACTCCATATACCTAAAACATAAATTTCTGAATTAGTCCAATGCTGCTACTATGGTTCTGGTAAATTTTCCTAAGAATCCGTGAGTTTAGTGCCACAGGTGGATTTTGGAAAGTGGTAGAACATAATCAGAAGTAGACACTGGTCGGCGATCCTTAGGTCATTGGGCCATGCCTTGGAGGGCATTGTAGGACCCTGTCCTTTTTCTCTTTCCCTTTTGTTTCCTGGCTCATGCTTGCTTTGCCATGTGCTCCCCACCATTGGCATATGACATGACAACCACAGGCCCAAAATGATGGAGCCACATCATATTAGACTAGGGCCTCCAAAATTGTGAGCTAAAATGAACATTCTGTTTTAATGAGTTAATCATTTCAGTATTTTATTATAGTGATAGAAAGCTGAATTACACAGCTATCATGTACCACTTACCTTTACACACCAATTTTAACACCTCAGTTAAGCAGCAGATATATGATAATTCATTAGTGCATAGTATAATCTACCCAGACTTTTCTCCCAGATTGTGCACATGTGTGTGCACACACACACACACACACACACATAAGCATATATAGATGTAAAATAAAGGGCACTTATGGAAGATGTAAGAAACTACCTTGAAAATAAATGTTGACTTGCCAGTATATATCAAGATTTCCCCTAAATGTCTGTATATTTTGATTCAATAAATATATAATAATGAATTATGCCTAATAAATTATCCTAGAGTTATTAAGAAATGCAAGCAAAAATTTGTAAATAAGGATATTTATACCTATAATGTTTTAACAGAAAATATTAGATCAATATATTCTTAATAAACATCTGTTTGCTAATTATAATATACTCCAATTGTCAAATGTAATTATTCCTGCTTGGAAATTAATTTACCAAATGATATTATATAATGCAATAAAACACACATACATTAATTTTATGTAAAAATGCAAGCATAAAAAACCATTAACACCCATAATTATCATGGTGATAATTTGGACTTTTTTTGCATTTTATCCCATTCTTTTCTTTAGTAAAATTGTTTTATTTTTGTATCCAGAGAAGTTAAGTAGTTAATAAAGGCCAATAGTTAAAATTGGAAACAGCTAATAGAATTGCTTATAACAGAGCAAAATATAAATGTCTATGTTTAAACACAAATATTTTAGGAGACATAAAAGATTTAATTAGTATTCATGATCTTAGTAAGTCAAGATCATGTTTGACTTAATCTTAAGATCAACTTGATCTTTATAAGTCAAGTTTTGGGCAATACTAGGCAATGTTTCATGACAAAATCAAAGTTGGCTATAAGTCACTGTAATATTCATATTAGGAAAATAGAGATAAGTCATCTCTATCTTTATTTAGTCTGTCTGTATTTGGTGTATTGAGTTCAGTTCTGAGGACCACATTTGAAGATAATCAATCAATGATTTCTGAGTATAGTCAGACTTACAAATGGCAGCCAGGTGGAAAATAATTAGAACTAAAAACTCCTTCACAGAGTCACTATAGTAGGAGGTATCTGTTTTGATTAAGTATAAAGTTATATTTCCCAGGTTAGAACTATTTAAAAAGTAGAACCAGATTTTTTTTCCAACATCATTATTTTTTTCATAAAGTTCATGAAACAGCATCTAAGTAGCCCCTCAGCTTGAACCCTGACCCACAAATGAAACAGATTAGCTCCACCCACCCAGGCTCCAAATCTGTAGAATCCTGAGATCTGTAAGGCAAAACAGTCTGTATGTTTTCAGGACTCAAATACATTCCTCGTTATGAGGATTCCTTTCCCATTAATAAAACATGGAAGAATATCAAAAAAAGGGGTTGAGTGTGAATTAGAGAACTGAACTACTTTTGTAATGTGGCGTGTTATGAGACTGTGCAAGCAGATGCACGAGGAAACAGTCTGCCAAATTATTATACAATAATATTATAAAATATTTTTCTCAATGAGAAAGTTTTATGGCTATCAACCTATGAAAATCCTGTTGGAATACATGTGTTCAAACCTGTCTTCAGAAGCTACTTAATATGCCAATAATTACTTAAGGGTGTATTTAATGTTTGAGTTTGAATTGCTTTTTCTGCAATTCACAAAAAAGTACAAGTATGCCAGATGGTAATGCATAAGATGAGAATAATTTAATGCTTTTGCTTAACAAAGTACTATAATTTGGTTTACTTTAAGAAGGGAAATTTCATATTTTAGAACGTCACTGTGTGTGTGTGTGTGTGTGTGTGTGTGTGTGTGTGTGTGTTTTCAGAGAGAGACAGAGACAGAGAGACAGAGACAGAGAGAATGTGCATATATGTAGAAGAATATTTTAAAAAGATGAGAGTGTGAATTAGAGAATTGAACTACTTCTGCAACATGGAATGCTATAAGATTCAAGTATATGGTTTAGTAAAGTGCATGTAAGCATGTATACCTACATATGATTTTTTTAAATTAACTTATAAAAAGTTGCATATAAGTTTCATGTTGACTCAGTGGATTCTGTGTATTCATCACTGCAATTTGATGGGTGTGTACTTTGCGGTGAACTCTGTGATATGTTTATTCATTTTTTAGATTCACATTACAGAATAGAGATGAGGAAATAAGACTGATAAAAAAAAAAGAATAAAAAGAACTTATATTAAGACCTTAATTCAACTAATGGAATCTGGCTATTAACTAAAGCCACGAAGTAAATGCATGAGGTTAAATATTCAAACCTTTTCAATTAAAACTATGTGCACTGCACAGTTATGAAATACATTTACTAATAACTGAAGCCTGAGATTACACAGCATGGACATGCTAAGTGATTATGAGTCATGCAAAAAATATATATAAATTTGCTTAATCCTGATCAGTAATATATATTTAGGTAATATATTTTTGATAAAATAAAATTATTTAAAATATCAGGCAAAACCAAAAATCCTAATTAATAACCTGTTTTTCATTATTTTTGCTGTAGATTTTAGCCAGTATTTTATATTTAGTTGTAATATAACAGTATCTAACTACTAAACTCTAAGCTGAAAGCAGGAAAATATTTTCAAATTATCCTTTATTTCCAATGCATTGCCAAATCCTACCTTCTATTTCCTAATTTCAAAAAAAAAAAAAACAGTCTCAGAAAATTATCTTCTCTTTAGTGATTCTCCACAAAACCTACATCTTCTCTCTGCAATATCATTAATCTCATCTAAAATTATAGAAATTAGATTTACCTTCCATACTTTTTATGCCAAGCAAATTAACTTATTCTCCTCTCCTTTCAATTCTCTTCTTGCTTCTGATTGGTGAACATCTGTCATTTTGAACCATACCAAACAATTTTGGCTTTTCTCTGGATTTCCCTTACATTCAGATTCAAGTACATATTTAAATAAAGTATGCCGGAACACTGTAGGTAACCCCAAAAGCCATCAGTTATTTTGTGTCCTTCTATATTCCACATGACAGTCTGTGCTCTGTTATCTGAGGCTGATCTGTTCCTCTCTGAAGTTCTACAGACTTAGTTAGGTCTACTCCACTGAACTTCCCATGGCTCAAGATCACCTTGATTTTCAGTTCTAGCCCACAGACCTAATCTTTGTTGGATCCTGAATACCCTGTGGTCAAAAAGCAAGTAAATTGCCTAATATTTAAGTCAGGATTGGGTCAAGAATCAAAATCATGTACATAAATGTTTTCAATTTACTGAATTAATAGCTGTATAAAAATTGTGTACTAAATTGGATTTAATATATCCAAATTACCAAAAATAATGAATAAGATGTTCCATATACCAAAAGCCTCAGAGGTCAGGTTTCTGTTGCAAAATATGGTGCTGGAATGAGGGTACAAACTACCTACTTAGTTGCCTGCATATTCTTAGACCTCTAGAGTCAAAATAGAAAGAGGAGATATACTGACACCAACTTGCACTTGAAGCCACAATGCTGATATGTCACCATTCTGTAAGCATTATATAAATCCAACCTGCTACAAAATGGCTCTTGCCTTCTGCACCTAATTCATTTATTTGAAAGAAAAGCATGAAACCTCTCTGGACACCTTTCACAGGTTTGGTGATTGCTCCCTCTGCAATTGATTAGGCTCCGTTTGTTTACATAATATTAAGGAATATTTCAGGCACCAACCTTTCAAGTTGCTAACACAAAAACACATTGTTTTCCGTTTCTTTAAACATAATTATTCTGTAGACTTCTGTGCTAGGTTAACTCAATTGATTTTTTTTTTCCTGCCCCCTCCCCCTCTCTGTCACTTGACAGCTTGAAACTGGGCCTGGAAAAGCTCATTTGCATTCCGGCTGCAAGTCTGAAGAATAAACAGAGCAAACGTGTCTATTTGTGTACTTCGATATATGACTGTGCTTGCTTCAATCAAGACTAATTTTCAGTATCATGTCCAACAAAAGCATTAAACGAGTTTTCTCCAACATGAATGATAAGCTGTAGAATGCATTTCTTTAAAGGATTTTATTTTTCTGTAACGCTTATGGAATGAAAAAAAAAAAAAAAAAAAGAAGAAGAAGAAGAAGAAGCAAGAGTGCAAATCTCACTACAAATTCACAATGTTACCTTACCATTTGAACTCTCTCTCCTTGTTTCCTGACATGTTAAGTGCCTTCATTATAGTTTAGGTTGTACCTGATTATAAGTTTAAAAGGTTACAACTATATTTCAAAAGGAATTATTTTTTAAAAATCAGTATTGCACATTGAACTTCAAAGATACCTTCTCAACCCATGATTGTCATTTCATATGCTGATGGATTTTAGGAGTTGATGCTGGTATTGAATGTTAGAATAAAATATACCTAAAGGATATTTTTCAGCCATTAGTGCTGTTACAACATTTAATTCCTTCTGGATATTTTTCCCCTAATTCTTCCCCATGGATATACTCAGTACATTTTCATTTAAATGATTTTTTTTCCTTTAACTATCCTCCCTCCTGGGGGCCAAACGTTCAACTGAACTTAATCATTTTTCTGAGTAAAAACTTACATGCTTTTGACTATACATTTGTACGTGTGTGTGTGTGTGTGTGTGTGTGTGTGTGTGTGTGTGTGAAAGAGAGAGAGAGACAAAGACAGAGAGAGATAGAGACAGACAGACAGACACAAAGGAGGTAGGGAGTTCTTTGTGTTTTCAGAAAAGTATAAGATAGAAAAAAAATCACTTTCAGCTCCATGTGATGCTGTGTAGTGTAGTGTTAGTGACAGAGATGATGTTCTTGGTTATTTCAGTCAACACATTCTTCTTTTCACCACCTAATCTCCTTCATCTGAAAGAGAAATATATTTTTAGCCAACTCTCTGGGACCAAGTCATTGATTTATGAATATAAGGTGAAGGACTTCATGAATTTTTTCCTGACCTCCATCTGTCATTTCCTCAGTCATATCTATTTTAGGAAATATAAAACAAATTGTCCTAATGGGACACATCATCACCTTGATGTATCACACAGGAAGGACTCCCTCTGCTTCTTGTCATGCCCAGACAGAAAATTAGCTTCCACTGTCCTAAGCTGATACTCTCTCTACTCTTTATTATTTTATCCTGATGATGGTATACATCATTTAAGTGCTGATTCAACCTGAATACTCTCATAAAACTTGGAGGGATTCCCTTCAAGTCTTCTGTAGATGGGGGCAGCCAGCCAGAAGCAATCGTTTCTATGTCTGGGAATCTCTGGGAAATTCATCCACAGACATGTCCAACAGCTCATTACACTGGTTGCTGACTCCTCCTTACTGAATGAGTTCACATGGCCCCAACACCAGCAGTTACGTTTTCTCAGATATTACAACCTTTTAGGCCCCAAGCCTCCCTCAAAATAAGTGCATGAAATGATCACTTTGGTTTTAAAGGAAACAACCAGGTAAGAATAAGAAATTGAATTTTGGATATATATTTAGACAAAACTTCATGTAATCTCATTTGTTTATAACTATATAGAGAATATTTTTCTTATATACACATTAACACATTCTTTTTCTCCACCGTGCCCCCATCCCAACACCTTATGGATTACAAAGAAAGTCTGGAGAAAGGAAATTCTGAGGATACAAGTAGTGACAATTTATTCTTTTGTTTAGATGTAGAGTGAACATAAGTCAATATGATATTTTAAAATAACAAATTAAAAGATGACAAAAAAATAGGGTAGATTTTATGACAAGATACATGTTTCATGAAGACAGATGTTGAGATGATGCATTTCCACCATAAGGTACTGTGAGCCTTCTTGTGGGGACTTGGATGCTCTGGTGATACCCTTCAGAAGAGAGAAAAACACCTTAATTCAATGTAGACCTGGAGGTCACTTTAGCTAGTTTGGAAGTTAGCAATTAGGGCTTTGTTAATAAAGTCAAGATATAAAAGTAATTGCTTCTCTTTGCTTTGATCATAGATGAGCACTTTGTCTTAGTCATACTATTATATTTTAAGAATATTGACAAACTGAAGCTTTGTTAAAGACATAAGATCTAGAGGGTGAAATATCTAGAGTTCACATCAGAAGTGAGGGAAATCTATTGGTAAGGGAACAACTTAGCTCAGATACACAGGGAAGCCGGTGTCACAGTTTTTCCACATCTCAGGCACAATGATCAAGTGAAAAGAAAATTCTCACACTGTGAACATCAGAGAATAAAAGTAGGCTAATCAGGATAGAGTTGGAATAAGTTAGAATTTTTCTCATTTTAAAGAAATTCTTTGTAACAATTAATGTTGCCCAATTACAAAATGTGACCCAACTGAAATAGTGCTCTTGTCACTGGGAATATTTGAGTGAAATATTCACCTATGAAGAACAAAGCCAAAGGGAATCCTGCATGGGTAAAAATTGGGAACTGAGAATTTCAAACTCTTTCTATCCCTGAGATTTTTTAATTCTAATAAATCAGAGGTCTTTGAAGTCTTTACTTATCCATTTGAAGATCTTAGAATACTATCTGGATGGGCCAGAGACTCTTATCACTTTTAATATTAAAGAATAAGCTGAGTGTGGTGGCATACTCCTGTAATCCCAGCTACTCAGGAAGCCAAGGCAGGTGGATAGCAAACTTAAGGCCCTCCTGAGTAATGTAATTAGACATCAAAATAAAATAAAAACAGTTGGGGAAGTAGCTCAGTGGGTAGAGTCTTTGCCTAGCATAAGTCCTAGGTTCAACCCCCAATACTACAGTAAATAAATAAACAATGTGATTTAAAATATGTTCAAAAGTGGTAATGACCTCTAGAGTTAGTCTACATCATATCACAACAAAAATAAGCACAATTTTAACTAAGTTTGAAGAAACATAGCAAAACTTGTTTTTAAAAAGTCACTATACTGAATGCTGAACCTAACACAAAATAACATTGACCTGGTTCTTCTTTAAGGACACTTTTATCTAAAAAAGAAGATTGGTCAATAAATTCACAATGATGGGTCTTGATGTAGAATGACCCTAGTAGATATTCAAGATATGAATAATATTAGATGAAGACATGGAAGTACTCAGGACAGTATAAGTGCTGGAACAGATATAACACATAAGGCTAAAAGACTGACCAGAAAACCATGTTCTGAAAAGAGCCCAAAGATACACCAATCACCAAGGCCAAAAAATTGCTGTTGAGGGACACCAGAATTACAAAAAAGTGACTGTGTGGCCCAAGATTGATAGTATAAGTGTTCACGGACCTGAGATCATTAACATTCATGATAATTATGAAGCCCCATTAAAATAGATGGTGTCCTTAACTTACTGGAATCTAGGAGGCTACAATTTCCATAATGACCGCCAAGATCACAGGAACCTCCCCTGTGAAGCTTTTTCACAGGTAATTGGAAATATGGTTAATACACCATAGTGTCTCTTAACAGCGAAATGAATGGAGAATCAGTGAGGGTGCTGCTTGAAATATATAATATTAATTTTAGAAAATAAAACAAGGAATAGGAATAAGTGGTTAATGATTGTCACCCCAATTTTAAAAAGTCATGATATCTTGCTCATTTTTGTAACCTAACCTGATTTTCAGAGCTGGAGCCGACTGACTGAAAAGGGATAAAGGACCCCACATTTCCAAGACAAGGGAATTCTGTCTTATGGTTGACCCACTGGCTCTATAGTTCCACCCAGAGCTCATTCCCCAGTCTCCAAAGCTTGATTGGAATTGATATACATGGCAGTTAGAGTGACTTATGCACAGTGATTCCCTGATCTGGGGAGTAAGAACTATTGGAGAAGTGAGAACTCTTTATTAGAAATAGAAACTATTGAAAAAGTTCTGCCTCACCCAAGATAGTATATCAAAAACATACTGCACTCACAGTTAATACCATAGTCTATGATAAAAGCCTAAAATCTTTTCATCCAAGATCAGGAAGAAGACAAAGATGTCAACTTTCATCTCTGCTATTCAACATTGTAATAGAATCTCTAGCACGAAAATTAGGCAAGCAAAAAAAAAAAAAAAAATTAAAAGAAATCTAAATTAGGAAGAAAAAAAGTAAAATTAACTGTATTCACAGAGGGCCTGATTCTATATAGATAAAATCCCAGAGAATCCCTGAAGGAGCTACTAGAGCTAATTGATGATTTTAGCAAAGTTGCATGATACATGATCAACCTGCAAAAGTCCGTTATGCTTGTACACACCAGCAGTAAACAATCTGAAAAGGAAATTAAGGAAGTAATATCACGTACTGCATCCAAAAGAATAAGCTTCCCAGGAATAAATTTAAGCAAAGAAGTAAATGATTTGTACACTGAAAACAGTGTAACATTACGGAAGGAAATTAAAGAATACCTAAATAAATGGAACAACATCCATGTTGATAGATTGAAAGACTTAATAATGTAAAAATGACATTACCCAAGTGATCTACATATTTAATGAAATCCCTATAAAAATTTCAACAGTCCTTTTTTTGCAGAAATGAAAAAGCCAAACATCACATTCAAAGGAAATTGTGAACATCCCTGAATAACCTAAACAAGCTCATAAAGAACAAAGTTGGAGTACTAATGTAAACAAAATACCAGGCTAGCATAAAAATGGACATATATCCCAATGCAATATAAAACAACCCCATGTATTATAGGTTGTATTGTGTCCTGAGGGGCTGGGATTATGGCTCAGTGGTAGAGCACTTGCTTCGCATGTGTGAGGTGCTGGGTTCAATCCTCAGCACCACATAACATGAATAAATAAAATGAAGTATTAAAAATTTTTTAAAAGATATGCTGAGGTCCCAGCCCCTAACATCTTAGAATGTGAAAGAAATAGAATCACTGAAGATATAAACAGTTCAGATGAGCCCATAGTAGAGTAGGGTAGGTGCCTAATCTAATATGACCAATATTCTTATAAGACCACCATGTGAAAGCAGAGACACAAGGATACCATGTAGTGGTGAAGGCTGAGATTGGGAGCTATTCAGCTGCAGCCCTGGAATGCAGTGACTGGCAGTGAGCCACGCAAAACCAAGAGGAATCAAGTCTGGAGTCCTCTAAAGGTCTCAGAGGGAGTGTGGCTCCATCAACAACTTGGTTTCAGACTTTTAGCATCCAGAACTGTGAAACAATAAATTTCTGTTTTTTTTTATTTTTTTATTTTTAAGCCACTCAGTTCATAGAGTTTTATTATGGCAACCCCAGGAAACTAAACAACATACATCTTTGGCCAACTGATTTTTGACAAGGTGTCAAGACAAGTCAGTCAGGAAAGAATGGTTTCTTCAACACGTGGCACTAGATCTGGATAGGTACCTCATTATACTTCAAAGTTCACTTAAAATAGACCCACAACTTAAATATAAAAGCTAAAACAATAAAACTCTTAGAAGAAAATGTAAAGGTGTAAAGGTGGATCTTCATGAACTTGTGTTAGGTAATAAATTCATAGATATGGCACTAAAAGCATTAACAAAAAAAGAAAAATAGGTAAATTGGAACTTATCAAAATTAGAAACATTGTACTTAACAAATATCAAAAGAGTGAAAAGGTAACTTATGGAAGTGAAAATATCTTGAAATCACATACTAATAGCAATTTAGTATATAACATATATAAATGACTCTTAAAACTTAACAACAAATACATAAAAACCCACTTAAAAAAAAAAAAAAAAAAAAAGCCTTAAGGGCTTGAGTTGATATTCCTAAAGAAAAATATTCCAAGCCCAACAAGCACATGAAATGATCAACATTATTAGACATTAGAGAAATACAAACTCAAACCATGATAAGGTACCACTCTACACTCTCTAGGATGACTTTAATTTTTTAATGGAAAATAAATCTGGCAAGGATGTGGAGAAATTTGGACTCTTCTACTTTGCTGGTAGAAATGTAACATAGTTCGGCTGCTGTGGTTCCTCAAAAAATGAAGATGGGATTACATATGACTCTGTGGCTCATGTGATTTTATTCCTGGAATCAAAAATAGGCAATTAAATACATTCATATGTATCTTCATAGTGACACTAGTCACAATAGCCAAAAAGTAAAAACTGCCCAGATGGCCATTTTAATTGAGTGGATAAAAGAATTTTGTTATACACGTACAATAGAATATTAGTCAGCCATGGAATATTAGTCAGCCATACAAGGAATAACCTACTTATACATGTGGCAACATTGATGAACCTCCAACACATGAGGTCATATTTTGTATGATTCTACTTCTATGAAATATAAATTATAGATAACCATATAGACAGAACACATAGGGGAAAAGAGGAAATGAGAAGAAACAACATAATATTTTTTAAAATATTTATTTATTTGCTTTAGTTGTACACAATGCATTTATTTTTACGTGGTGCTAAGGATCGAACCTGGCTGCACACATGCTAGGTGAGCGCTCTACCACTGAGCCACAACCCCAGCCCCACGATATAATATTTTTGACTTTGGAATGAAGATATTTTGGAACTAGATAGTGTTGTTACTTGTAAACACTGGAATATACTAAATTCTGCTAGTTTTTAATTGATTAATGTTTTGTGACTTTTTCATTACTAATTTATTTTTGAAAAAGAATATTGCATACTGGAAGAAGTGGAAGAGATTATTGAACTTTTAAAGAGCTGAAAGATTCAAGTGGGGAGTCATATCTTCATTTACTTCAACAATCTGGCCCCTTTAGACACTGGATAGATCTTGAAGAAGGACTATATTCTGTAACAGACTTAATTAGGTAGTAGCCCCAGGTGTAGCCTCAGCACTGAGTGTGGCATTATCCCTGGAACCAACTAATAAGGCTTCAGGTATGTGATCTAGCCATTGACTTGGCCAGTGTGTTCTTTTCCATTCAAATTAACAAAGATCAGAAACAATTTTTATTCATGTGGGAAAGAACAATATTTGTTTGCATTTATGCCTCAGGACTATGTTAGGTCTCTTGCCTTCTGTCACAGTACAGTCCTAAGAGATCTGGGCCACCTGGACTCCTCAAAGAATACCACACTGCTCCATTCCACCAATGACATCATGCTGAGTTGGCAAGATGAGAAAGAAAGGCAAGTCCTCAGGGGGCCTCTATAAGCTACCTGCATTTCATAGGGGAAGAATAAACAATACAAAGAATCAAAGAATGGATACTTTGAGGGCACACTTTTGAGTTACATGTGAGGGGTTATGGTGGTCAGGATATTGTTGTGATATTCCTTGGAAAGTAAAAGATAAATCATTTTATCTTGCATTTTCTACCACAGTGAAGGAGAAAGACAGTTCCTAGACCCCTTTGGATCTTCAGACAACACATTCACACATAAGACTAGTTATCAGAGAACGTGAAAAAAAATGTCACATTTCCTGTGGTAATAAAGGACAGCACAGCAAGTCGAGGCCAGAATGCCATCGCTGTTGCCTTTTGGTTCACACCATCCAGCTGAGACCCGATGTCAGAAGTGCCAAGTGGTGGGAAAGAGGACAGTATATGACACACCTCTAGTGGCAAAATCACAATGAAGGCACCTGGGATTTGGGGCCCTGCTATCCAGAGAAGCTAATTATAAACTCTTCAATAAATAAACATATTATGACATGCTACTGAGTCCTCCTCAGAAGTCAAGTATCTGAGCATTGGACACAGGTGGCCATGCCTCTGCAATTTCCAACTGTGATTTGGAATCAAATTAGTTCCACGAAATCAAAAAGTCAAGAGAGGCCCAGGATCAGCTCGTCCATCGTAAAATGGAAGTAATGAAAAAAATCCAGGAATGAATCTGAGCAGAAATAGAGGGCACAAGTTACACCCTCAAGTATATACTTCTAGACCCCACGTCACCTGCTAGATTTGTGCCTATGTCAGCAGTTTCCAGGTATCCAATTGAAAGAAGAAGGTGATACTGAACTTGGTTTATGGATAGTGACTGCAGGCCTATCCACATTTAGTGGTATCTCTTTAAAATGTCAAAAGCAATAATTTTCTAAATGGGCTGATCTATAAGCAGTTAATCTAGTCATCTGTTTTGGAAGAAGGAGAAATGGCCCAAGCACTGGTCTAGGAGAAAAAGATTAGAAGATGAGAGATATCTTTCGGATAGTCATGTGTATAGTCATATAGAAGTAAACACAAAAGAAGATTTGTGTTACATATTAACCCCATTCAGACAATGTATATCACAGAGAGACACTAAAGAGCCAAGTAGATAATGTGACTCAGTCTTTGTCATCAGTACACCACAACTGGCATGGTTGTCATGTGAATAGAATGACCATAGTGATAAAGTGAGAGGCCACAAATGGACCCCAAAACATGGGCCTCCACTTCCTAAGGTGACTCTACTGATACTTCTGAATTTCTAGTTTATCAGTAACAGATGAACACTGAACACCCAATATGGCGCAATCCCTGAAGGCGATAATCTGACTACTTGGTGGCAAATTAATTACATTGCTTCCCTTCTATTCTGAAGGGACCAGCTATACATCCTCATAGGGATAATAATTAATTTGAGCATGGATTTTCATTTCCACATCCCTATCTAGAGACTTACAAAGTGATTGAGCCACAGGCACGGTATTCTATACCCACATCATCACATTACAGAATTGATGTAAAATACAAAGTAAAGTAGTGCTAGAGTGGTCCATGACTATGAGAGTCATTGGTTATATCACATAATATGCCAGTAAGAGGTATCTGGACTCCTAGAATATTACAGTGGCCTTCTAAAGGTATAGCTAAAATGCCAACTCAGGGTAAACACTCTGAAAAATCAGAGCCATTTTTCAAAACATAGTACTTGTATTAAAACAAAGATGTCTCTCTATGGTGCCATATTCCTAATGGCAAGAACACATGTGTTCAGAAACCAAGGGGTAGATGCATAGATGGTTCTACTTATCATCACTCCTAATGATTCACTAGAGGACCTCTTCATCTCTTTTCCCATAATGCTATGCTCTGTGGGATTGGAGATATTGGTTTCCAAACAGGTACACTCTTGCCAGAGAACACAGCTTGGAATCCTACTGAACTATAAGTTATCCTTGCTACCAGGGCACTTTGGAATAATTGTGCCCAGGGAACAGCAGGCACAGAAACCTAGTCACCATATTGGAAAAGGTAATTTGTTATGATCATCAGAATGCAAAGCTCCATTTATAAAAGATGGGGGCAAGGGCAAATACCTGTGAAATCCAGGTAATATATATATATAGGATCTCCTGATATTCCTTTGCCCCATCATAACTGTGAATGGGCCTGTGTAGCCATCTAGAATTGGGAAAAAAAATAAGTGTTAAAGTTTCAAATCCCTCAGAGATGAAAGTGAGGATTGCTCACCAGGTGAGCCTCCCAAACCTGCTGAGGTGCTAGCAGAGGGTCAGGGGGAATTTGAATGGATATTGGAGAAGGGAGAGGCTGGGTATCAGTTATGACCTGAGGTCTTTGCAGAACTGGGATCTTTAGTTCATCTCATTAACCTCACTCTTCTGGGGGTATTTCCTCAGGAGAGAGGGACACAGAACAGACATGAAGGAGTTATTCCCCAAACTATGTAAAGAAGTATATCTGAACACAGCAAGGGCAGGAGTGGAGCAGCCACAAGAGAGTGCCTCACCCATCGTAGACACAGAGAGAGCATCGCTGACAAAGGTAATCAGTTGCTGAACTTGGAAATCTATTGCAGAGTTGCCCTGGGGTCATGCTTCTCTTTGGTTATTTACAGTCAATGGCTGAGACTGACAGGGAATTTTAGAACTGCTACATATCAGTACAATAAGAATAACAAAACAAGAGAAAAGATTAGCAAGATAACCAGATATTTATCAGAAAAGAGAAGCAAAGACTAAATATTATCAGCTGCTCTCAAATAGAGACAACATTATGTCTTTTCAAATCGTCAGACTGAGGATGATGCTAATCATACTGAGGAAGAAGAGGAGACATGGTAGTGATTTGGCAGTTCCCCACATTGATGGGGTGTGAGGATATAGGAACCCTCACACCTGGTGGTATAAAGGGATCTTATTATTTGAAGAGCACATGAAAAACCTGAGTGTGAAGATACTTAACTCCTAACCTCAAGCTTCAGGCAAGGTTCAGCTTGAGTGTCATGATGGTGACCTAGAAATGGGAAGCAGAGGGCAATTCAAAACAGGAGAGTAGGAGCATTTAAAGGTTTCAGAAAGGCTGGTGACAGGCTCTGTTTTAGTCAGCTTTTTGTCCTGTGACCAAAAGACCCTCAAGAACAATCTCCAGTTTATTTTGGCTCAGGGTTTCAGAGATTCAGGCCATGATCAGCCAAATGCAGAACTTGGAGCTGAGGGGAGGCAGAAAATGACAGTGGAAGGGCATGGCAGAGGAAAGCAGCCCAGGTCACCACAGCCAGGAAGCAGAGAGAGAGAGTCCAGTCACCAGGGGCAAAATCAAAACACCAGAGGCACCCCAGTGACTTTTCCTCCAGCCATACCCTACCTGCACAGAGCCACCACCCAGTACAGTAGTCCTTCCAAATTACTAATGCATTGAATGGATTAATCTATTGATTAGGTTATAGCTTTCATTATTATAAAATCTTTTCATCTCTAACCATTCCTGCATTGTCTCACACATGAGCTTTTGGGGATACCTTGTATCCAAACTGTAACAGGCTCCATGCTAGGCCTTAGAGGATTACCTTCATGGTAGTGCCTCTCATCTGGCCTACCAGGGATGCTTCTATCCCCACCACAATGGGTACAGTGGGGAATCAGGATGTGGCTGCTGGAATACCCTCCCAAGTACCTGTTACCCCAGAGGCAAAAGGCTGTGGTTACACCATTGTTGTAAGTTCACAGGCAAAAATAAAAAAAAGTGTGTGTGTGTGTATGCATATATATATTCCCTGCATTTGAACAGTGGAAAAGAACAGGACACTGTTTGATGATGAGAAAAAAAATAAATAAAAACATGGGACAGGGGTTGTGGCTCAGTGGTAGAGCGCTCGCCTAGCACGTGGGAGGCCGGGTTCGATCATCAGCACCACGTAAACATAAATGCATTGCATTGTGTACAACTAAAAGCAAATAAATAAATATTTTTAAAAATTTAAAAAATAAAATATAAACAAAAGTCGCAGTGCCTGCTTGCCAGTAAAGCATCCCAGGCTTTATTTCCACTTTTTCCTTCCTTATCTCCCCATGAATGTATGACTGGCGACTCTAAAACACATCTGTAACTACAGATAGTAGAGAGTAGGGTGTTTCTAACTTCCCTGATTTTTTCAAGATGACAAGACAAACAAGTAAAAGTTGGAAGTGAAAGGAGAATATCAATTTTCTAAATCCATTAAATCCAGCAATTCCCCTTCTAAGCGCACAATCCAGAGCACAGTCTTAGCACAAAAAAGTTCTGGTCTTCTAGGGGATGATTCCTTATTGTGCCAGCTCTTTATTGTAGTATGTTAAATGTCCCTGCCCACCTATTGCCCAGTTGCCAGTAGTCATCATGACTCATAAATGGTACATATACGTTCCCAAATACCCGCTAGGAGGACAGTGTATCCCCCCAGGTGGGAACCATTTCCCTGAAGGATCTCTAGCATTACTGTTTATGGGCATTTGTAGCAGCCCTGTTTTATATAGTGAAAAATTTAAGAGACTAATTGTGCATCAAAAGTGGAATAAAATGAAATGATATACTCAGCTGTATAACTCTCAGCAATTAAAGTCAATGAGCCATCTACATGTATCAATGAGAATAATTATCAAGCAGACAATATTTTGTGAGTAAAACGTTGTAAACAGGGTTGCAACTATTGATTACAACACTTAACAATACTATAGATAAAGGTTTAAGATGTTTTGACAAAAGCAGTCTTTCCAGCCAGGATAAATCCTGTCTTTGGAATGAAAAAGCTTCTCACTATACTGTTTTGTTTATTCTTTTGCAGGTCTGTTGACTTCAATGACTAATCTAGAGCTTACAAGGTAGCACAGGGCATAACAACATTAGTACACACAGAATATGTTAATATTTGTACAGTACACTGTGGTAATTTGATAAGAATGTTTGAGACTAGAGGTGAGAAGCCCATGGGCTTTGGCTACCTCCAGGCCTTCCCCAATGTCCAGAGGGGCTGAGAGGATCAATATCACAAGCAACTTGAACCCATCGGATGCACAGTATTTGGAAGATCTCTATTAACAAGGATCAACAGTGTCCTCACCTGCCTCACAGCTTTATCTGCCAAATCACTCCTGCTTAAAGTAAGAGTTGTTTTCAAGACTAATGTCACCAAATGAAAAGAAACAAAATTAAATATATCAAGAAGATATACCCACCAAGGGCAATCACTGCTTTAAATTCATCTTTGGATTTACAGCTACTGAGAGCAAAGCAAAATGCATGGTATACAAAAATTTTTGTTGATTGTGTTGGAATTCACTTATCATGGTTATGGGTTCCCTACTGACTGCCAGTCAAATGCCCGGATTGAAATCATAGTATTCATTTTGAGAGGATGGAAAGGGCAGAGAATGAAAGCAGCCAATGACAGAGAACTCACCTAAGACCTGCAGCCTGAGGAAGGAGGCTCTCTGGTAAGCCAACACAAGCTACCAGACTGATTTATAATCTGGAAAATTCTCCCCTAAACCCTGAAAACAGCCTCAAATTCATCAGTTGCTACAAGCCACATCAGTTTGTTATAAAATAAAACACAAAGTGAATTTTTTCCTGTACCATGTTTTCAAGAAACCATTACAAATTCCACCAAGCCTGTTTTAAAACAAAACAGAAGCAAATAAATAAAAAGGAAAATGAGAGAAAAAGAAGACAGAAGGGGAAAAAAAAACAACAGTACTGCAAGGAGATTGGAAAATCCATGCACGCTTAACGCCGTTTTTTCCCTTGGAGCCAATCACAAACTTCCAGAAGTTTCTTTTTGTGACTTCAGTCTCCTTCTCCTGTTTGTGGAGGGAGTAATGCTCCCTCCCTTTCCAGGATATTTGGGATCTGTGTGCTTATATCACTGCCTCTGCCTCACCTGCTTTCTCTGATCTTTTCTGAACCTTAAAGCAGGGGAGAGATGGCAGGTGAAGCACTGCAAATGTTGGAACTCAGACGCAATATAGCTCCCATCATTGCTTGATCCCTCTTTTCTTCCCAAAGCTCTATTTTAGTGCCTCCTGCTCATGAATCAAATGTTTTCTGCCTCTGAACCACATCATGCACCTGCCTGAAGCACTGCTTAGATTTTCTCTCTGGGGCATAGTTTGTGTGAAGCCCACTGAGTTGAAAGTCCTTCAGCATTTGCTCTTTCCGACACCTGGGAGGCAGAGCTGCCGCAGACCGTTTTGTATTCTAGCCGCTAAATGTTAGAAAGTCAGATGGAGACAGAAAGTTCAAGGTCTGGCCACATTAAGCTTTGGTATCACAGTGCTGCACACTTCGACTATCATTTGTGAGGCAGGAACACTAGCTTTAGAAACGTTTTACATTTAAGACATAAGAACAGCCAAATCCTCTAAGTCCTCAATTTTATTCATTCACCAGACCAAAATCATAAACCTTGTCACAAAAAAAAAAAAAAAAAAAAAAAAAAAAAATCACTTGTTCTGAGGCACTGTCCAAATGAAAGGGCAGTTTTCTTATGTTTACAAGGAGGTTGAACACGGATTCCTCGTGCTACAAGAATACAAAATGTGAAAGAGCCAGGGATAGTATGTCCGGTTCATTGTTTTGTGAAAAGGCTATTGGGATGGTAACACCAGGGGGAATTTGGCTTTGATATGGTAAAACATTTATCCTGAAATCCAAAATGTAGAAACTCAAATAACAAGATTTTTCTCCAAGCCTCATAAAATAAAATGGTAATTGAAGGAAAGGAAGCTGGCTTGCTAGAAAGACTCTGAGCCTTATGTTACAGGGAACAGAGAAACAGCGATCGATACAGGCTCAGCTACCTTCTAGCTGTAGAAACCTGGGGAATTATCCTGCCCTCTCTGAGCTTAAGTTTTCTTATTAGTAGCATGTGACTAATGCCATTTGACTTTCAGGATTATTGTGAAATTTGTTAAAAGTCTACTGTGTGAGCCTAATTTTGACCTGAAGCACCATGAATTTCTTAACGATGTGCCTTATGAAAATCAAAGACAAAGTTTTCTCCCAACGGTATAGTGTTGGGTATTCTGAATGTATTAGCAAAATCCAAAGCTTTCCTGAGAGCCAGATCTTTGCAAAACTTAATGGACTAGATGTGTTCTTGCTCAATTCATTCATTCACCTACTATAAAACTTAATTGCTCACTAGGCTCTCAGCACTTAGCCAAGTAAAATTTAGTAGATGATACATCCTTCCCAACTCATACATTAATGCAAATATTTAAGAAATATGTGGCAATACTTTGGGATGAACTAAAACACACAACCTAAAGTATTCTCTTTTAGTAAAAAACTACAATTATGAAAATAGCTTATAGAAATTTATGCCAAATTCATGTTTTTGAGATGGTGTCAATACTTTAAAGAGAGTATGTTAAAATAATTAAGTTTTGCTGAAAAATTCTATGAGCATAAAAGAGAGTTAAACAGGCTCTCTATAATGATTAGGGGGGAAAAAATAAGACTCTACTCCCCCCACCCCCTTGGGTGGAGCCCTGAGGCAAAGCTCAGTTCCAGGAGATTAAGCACTTACAGACTGAAGAGGAAAATTTGGAAACTCATTATTTTTTATTAGTAAAACCAAAGGGATATTTTATGATATAATGAGGAAACTGGCCCAGCCTCACAACCAGGAAGCTTTAAGGCTCAGACAGAAACTCCTTGAAGTCACTGGGACTCTCAGTCTTCCCCTCAAGGTAAACATTTCAAAAGCCTCAGCTCTGCTCACAAGCTCCCATTAGTGCTAGGCCCTTTTCTCTGACAGTCTTTTGAACCATGCTTTTTAAAAACTACTGTGTCTGTTCCGAAATTACATCTCAGTAATCCATGCTTTCTCTGCAGTCATTCTTTCCCAGGGGCTCCAACTCCCAGATCAGCTGAAGTTTCTACAGTTATATAGATCCCTCCCAGGAAAGGTTGGGTGAAGAGCCACCTATCTGCCAATGCATGTTTGTGTGGAACCTGTATTAATTGCCCCAGGGAGCTCCATTGAACCTTTTTAGAGTTGTAAATTTCATGCTTACACGAATCGCTTCCTCTCCCCTAATTTTACATTCCGGTTCACCTGCCTCCTCTTTCTTAACTGCCAATGCTGACATCTTAACTTTGACTCTACTCGGAGCCAGAAAAGAATGGCATGGAATAAATTCAATTCTTGTCTCAGTTTTCCCAACACATTAAGTCTGTCACCCCCTTTTAGTGTGCATTCAATCAGCATCCCTTAGGTCTCCATTTCTAATTGTTTGGGCAATGTATCCTCTAGTGCCTTTTACCCTTAGGTTATTGAAGAAATGGAAAGTTTCTCTCCCTTGAGATCTAGGGCAGCATTGTAATGATGGACAATGAAATGTGTGAGGACAGCCCAGAGCCGAACAATGCATGTGAGATAAAAATAGAGAACTTCATAGTGTTTCTTTATCTGACAGAGTGGAGCAATCATTATTAATAAAGTTTACTTGTATGAATTATTCACAGCCTTAATGAAACATTAGAAACTTAGACATAATACTGTGGATTATACAACTGTCCTTGGAGCCAATTGAGTGAGTTTCAGAGTAAATGTAAACCCATGGCTAGCTGAATAACCTTTATATGAACCTTCTTTTCTTTATTTATAAAATGAGGATAATAATTCCTGTTAAACCATGTTTCAGTGTTGCTGTGAGAATCAAATAAAATGCATTAACAAGTGAACTGAAATGTGAAAAGCATAACAAAATGGCAATTCAATAATACTATTAGATCCTGAAATTTGTCATGTTAAAAGGGGACTATGTATCACCAGAAAAAAAGCAGTTTTCCTTTAGGAAAATTAATTACTCTTCAATCAGATAGGGACTTATGCTTTGTTGGTAGATGAGAGAGATGCATTGAGTTGAAATCCAAGTCAGAGATAAATAAATTTGAAGCTCATTTAATAGTGTGTGACCATGAGAATTGTTTAGCTTCTTGAAGTTTCAGGTTTTTTATCCATAAAATTAAGATAATGTGAGTATCTCTTATCTGAAATGCTTGGTTGTTTTGGATCTTGATTTTTTTTTTTAAATTTCGGAAGATTTGCATGTACATAATGAAATACCTTAGGGGCAGAAATCAAGCTCATACACAACTTCATATATACCTTATACACAGCCTGAATGTAAACATACACAATATTTAAATAATATTTTGCATGAAACTAGCTTCATAGTTTGGTATTCTGCACCTGTGATGTCATGTCAGTACATGAAAAGTTTTAGATTTTGAAACATATGAGATTTTTGATTTAAGGATAAGCAACCTGTACTTTGTAAGGTTGGGAGAATTAAGTGTAGACTATGATCTGATTGTCTGTATTCCTACAAATTCATAGGTTGAAAACATATGAATGATATTAAAAAGTGGAGCTTTTGGAAAATGATTAGGAGATGAGAGCAGAGTCCTCATGAATGGAATCAGTGCCCTCATGAAAGAGGAAGGCACCATCTGTAAGGAATTAGCAGTTACTAGCCACTGAATCCGCAGGTACCTTGACCTTGCACTTCCTGGCCTACAAACTATGCACTATAAATTGATATTGCTTATGAATTACCGAGTCTAAAGTTTTTTGTTATAGCAGGCTGAACAGACTAAGTGAACTCACATGTGCTGGATCCAGGGCCTGGCACAAGGTGCTCAAAAAATGATTGTAAATAAAAATAACGATTTGGATGCAGGAAAGAGATCGTATTTTTTTTTTAAATAATAAACTGAAAGGAAAACATATTAATCTCTCAAACATGGTGAAATTGCTTATTGGTTTAATACACGGTTAAGAGCATTAGCTCTGTAATTGTTGGGATTTAGTCACTTTGTTCACTTCTCTATCCAATACAGTTACTCAATTGATAATTACTGCCTAACTACAGTAACATTTTTGTTTGATTTAGGCACTGAAAGTATGAAATTTAATGAAACTTACTTTCTAAACTTAAGCAATTAAGGAAGGATTTGATATAAATTGAAGACAATAAGCATTTTATTTCTTAAATTATGTGTTCTTCTGTTTATTATTGTTTCTTTTTAGTTATACACAACAATAGAATTCATTCTGGCATAATTATAAAATCATGGAAAATAATTTGTTCCAATTCAGTCCCCAGTACTTCCCCTTCTCCTCTCTCCCTCCCTCCTCCTTTCCTTTCCTCTGTGTTACTGATCTTTCTGCTATTTACTTATAGCGGTTTTTGTTAAATTAGTGTATTATGGATGTACATGATGGTGAAATTCACTGTTGCATATTCATATATGTACACAGAAATGTACACTGTCTTTCCCTATCCTATCCCTCCTTCCTTTCTTCCTTTCATTCCCCTTTGTCTACTGCACTGATCTTTCTTCTTTTCTTTACCCTTCCCCCTTATTTTAGATTAGTTTCTGCATATCAGAGTAAACATTCAACCTTTGATTTTTTTTGTGACTGACTTATTTTATTTAGCATAATAGTCTCCAATTTCAACCATTTGCTTTTTGGCTGAGTAATACTCCATTGTATGTATGTATGTGTATATATATGTACATATATATACATATACATACCCACACACATATACACATATATATGTATATTATATATATATATACATATGCATATGTATATATATATATATATATATATATATATATATATATAAACACACTATTTCTTTATCCATTTATCTGTTGAAGGGCACCTAGGTTGGTGCCATAGCTTAGCTATTATGAATTGTGCTGCTATAAACAATGATGTGGGATAGCTGGGTCAAATAATGATTCCATTCCAAGTTTTTGAGAAATCTACACACTGCTTCCCAGAGTAGTTACACCAATTTGTACCCACCAGCAATGTATGAGTGTACCTTTTCCCCCACATCCTTGCCAACATTGTTAATTGCATGCTTGATAATTGTCATTCTGACTGGAGTGAGATGAAATCTCAGTGTATTTTTAATTGGCATTTTTCTAATTGCTACAGATATTCTACATGTTTTCATATATTTGTTAACCATTGCATTTCTTCTTTTGAGAAGTGTCTGTTTAGTTCATTTGCCCATTTATTGATTGAGACATTAATTTTTTTGCGTTAAGTTTTTTTTTTTTTTTTTTTTGAGTTATTTATACATCCTGGATGTTAATGTCCTATGTGAGGAGCAGGTGGCAAAGATTTTCTCCCATTCTGGAGGCTCTGTCCTCACACAGTGAAGAGGCTTTTTAGTTTGATAGCATCCCATTTATTGTTCTTATTTTTTTTTCTTATCAGTAGAAATCTTGTTGAGGAATTTGGTTCCTAAGCTGACATGATGGACTGTTGGGCTACATCTCCTTCTAGTAGTTGCAGGATTTCTGGTTTACTGCCTAGGTCTTTGATCCACTTTGAGTTGAGTTTTGTGCGGGCTAAGATAGAGGGGTTAAATTTCATTCTACTACACATGGATTTTCAGGGAAGGGACTTTACAATCTCCAAGCCTGTTGTCCTCCCCTCCAAAATGCCTTTTATGGGTACAATGATTGTAAGGTTGTTGACTTCCACGGCCACCAGAGAAATAGGGAGAGGGTAATGAGAACAAGCATGTTAAAATGTCACAAAGCTTGCTGTTCTTACTGAAGTTATCTATGGTTTTTTCAGACTAACCATTCCTTGGATTGTTGTGTGGGGTATTTGCTAATTTCCAGAATACTGGAAAGTTTATTTTTGCTTTTATTTTTCCCCAATGATTTTATTGCCTTTCTGAAGAAGTGAGTTTTGGAGGTCCTTATCCCACTCCATTATTGCTGGTGTTACAGTGGATATTTACTTTTATATTTGAGGCAGATGTGTATCTGTTGAGATTTCATGGTTGCTACCAACAGAAACTCATCCTGGATTAAGAAGGAAGACAACTTTTAAGAGGGATTTGGAGGACTTTAGAGATTCAAAAGGATATCTGAAGAACCCTGTTTTAAGAAATCACAGATACTAAAGGTTAGAGTGTATTTAGAAGAGACACTTGTAATAAAAAGCTGGTAAGGAGGAGACTGGCATAGAGGAATTTGTCTGGAGTATGCATTTTCCTTATAGTTTCAAAACAATGAAAGAAAAATTACACATCATATACATAAAAACAAAGAAGGCTGATGAAGGTTTGAAAGAATCCAAGCAACCAAGCTAGTCTTGCAGTCTAACCCTTATGTGAGGTTAGGGTCTGTCAGTGGATCCGTGTGACAAGAACTAACAGATATTTTTACCAGATTTCTCTGCCCAGGAATATCAGCTTCAACAATGTGTATTTTTATTAACATAACAAATAAAGCATCCAATTGACCTACCAGGGAAGTACGAAGTCAGGACACTGCAGATTAATGAATAACGGTCCTAAGTTTTGAATTATTTAAAAGTCAGAAAAAAAGAATACTCTCTCTCTCTCTCTCTCTCTCTCTCTCTATATATATATATATATATATATGTATTATATATATATGTATATATACACATATATATACATATGTATGTATATATATACATGTACACATATAGATATGTTCACCATGATATATCATATATATACATTATGATATGGTAACATAATGTGGATTTAGAAGGATTCCAAATTCTAGGTAAACACAATATCAAAATTTTTTTATAATTATCAAATTTTACTCCTGTTTTTCTCTTATTAATAACCAACATAGAAGCTAAGATGATCTATAAATGACAAATCCAACTACCCTAATTGTACATTCATAATAATTCCATAACTTTCAAATTTTCTAAAGACAAAGTAGCACTTTTCTTCCCAAGCCTTGTCTTTCACCACTATCTTTCTAATGACGTTGTTCTGTGGTTAATCCCATAAAATGTCCATCATTATCCCATGTTAAGCTTTCACATCTGATATTTCCTCTTTCTGGAAAGCCTGTTTACACTCTCTTCAGCAATCCTTCTCTCCACCTTCTCCTTTTATTTTCATCAAGCTTAAATATTATATTGCTAAAGGATAATATTTGATTATTCATATTTCTTATATATTGCATCTATAACTTATGTGTTGTGTACTTATTTTATATCTAACTATCATCATAGACAGAGGTCCACTCTGTTTGGTCCACCATTATAAACCTAGTTTTTGTGGTACTCCTGGACCAAATATCAGTTCAATGCATAAATTAATGACAGGATCTACTTGTCATACACCTAGACTTAGACAAACATGCCTTGTCATAAAATGTTCAATATCAATGGAATTAGATATACAAATAAATTAATACTAAAGTATCAACTTAAAAGTATAATTTCTTATTTTATGAGTTATGGTTATTCAGAATTTTTTTAAAAGATGGACAGACATTTCACATTCAAATGAATTTTTTTCCCATGAAAGAGCCATGATTTCTGTATATTGTGCTCCCAGTGACGGTATAATTGTCTAAATGGTAATTCTTTTTATGTTGTTTTGTTAATACCAAAGCAAATTAGCAAGACAAAAAATAAAGAATAGTCTTATTATCTCATTTCATATTGGATTTCAGTCCAAAAATAGAAATCCTTCCAGCTCAGATTAAGGTTAGACTTTCACCATCATTGCATATCTCTTTGAAATCTCTTCCTAACATGATTCTTCATTCACAGATATTCATAGATACATAAAAATTATTGGCCATGTGAAGAGAGAAAGGGGATGCTCACAATGAAGGAATAAATAATGATCCCTGACGTTAACAAGTAAACCTATTTAAGCAAACTTATTTAAAAAAAAAAGTATTCTTAAACAGGACAAGACTGTTTTAAACACAGCAGCCCAAGAACAGCTTTGTATATACATACATGCACATGAATAAAATTATATAATGTGATATATATTAATTATAAAATATGTACTTGATAAGTTGCTTCAATTTTGAAAATTTGGATAATATGAATGAAAAAATGGCCACGCATAAAAATCAAAATTATTTTCTGTAAAATGTAGTTGAAATACACACTGAGAATATAGAGAAACAAAAGGACAAAGAAATGAAAGAGTGAAAATAAAGTTACTGAGAAGGTACATATAGATTTTCAGCCTACTCCTAGTGAGAGTCCACAACAAAGAAGCAGAGACAATGGAAAGGTGGTCAGAATCGGAGAAACAATGGATCTGAGGGATTTGAAATGTTTATGTTATTTGAAACAGAATTAATGAAAATACACCCTCAAAGCTACATATTCAATCATCATTTTTCACACTCCAAGGATAAATAGAATATTTAAAAAATATTTATAAAGGAAGAATATTTGCTTAATACAAAATATCACACTTCTTATCAGAAATACTAGATATACAGAATAATTATATTATCCAAATATTAATAAAATCTATTTTCCATAAATTCCTATATCCAACCAAACATTCAATATAACATCCAAAATAAAAGGAGTCAGTTTACATGAGCAAAAGAAATAATGGTAGCTAAACCTGTCCCGAAAGCAAGAAAATGATACTCAGTAGATTATTCTTTGAGCAGTAACTTTTAATAACATTAGGTTACTTTTCTTCATCCTATTTATTCTGAAGTTAATTGTACTTGGAAATTTAAATTTGTATTAGTTATAGAATATATACCTTTAGACTTATACAAGCAAAACCCAAATTATAGGTATAGGAGAGAATGTCGTGTTAACCCTTGATGTAAAAGAATAAGATGGCAAAGAATAATGGGAAATGATTAATTGCTATATTAGTAAAAGAATACTAAATATCCCAATTCTGCATCTTTTATAAGGGAAGAGCAACAGATTCTGTATAAAGTTGATATACTGGGAAATAATGATTTAAACTTATTGATTTAGTTAATGATGTCAACCAAAAGTAATACTCATCGACACGTATATAATAAACATTAGATGGTAAATTAGTTAAGACAGGTATTTGTTATGATTTGAATCTGAAATGTCCACCAAAGTCTCATGTGTTCAGAAATGTGGTTTGGGGGAAGTGACTGGATCACTAGGTTTCTTAGTTCACCAGATTGATCCATTGAGAGCCAGCTGGACCACTGCAAGATAGGACCTAGCTGGAGGAATTAGGTCACAGGCCATTGCCTTGGAAGGGATAACTTCTCTCAGGCCTTTTCTTCTCCGTTTCTTTCTGCTTCCTGCACCCATGAGCAGAACAGCCTTCTCCTGCACACTCTTCACCATGATGTTTTGCCTGATCTCAACCCAAGGGCAATAAAGTGCCAACCATGGACTGAAACCTCAGAAAGCATGAGCCAAAATAAGTGTTTCCTTGGCTGAGTTGTTCTCAGTTATTTGGTCATGGTGACCAAAAGTGGACTAACAAAGTATTTAGTTCTATACATATAATACATCTTTACTTTCCATTGTTATTTTAAAAATTTTACTGACAATACACCATGGAAGAAATCTATGAATCCCCCATTTAAAAATAGAAGAAAACCATGTGAAACCAAAACCTGCAGCTATAAATACTGTTTGTCTCTAGGGAACAAGACTGGGAATGATTAGGGGAAACGTCTTTTAATTTAAATTTTTAAATTTTCCTTTTCTGTGTGGAATTATATTTTTACCCAGGTGCATGTATCATTTCTATAGCTAATACATTACCAGGTTAATACTGTGAGTTTTAAAAATTATGTGCTCTAGCCTAATCTCTTATATACCATTACTGGGCTTGAATGAATCAGGACTAGTTTTAATAAATAAATCTATCTTTAAAGAATAAAGACTGAACCATCAGAGAATATTAAAATTTAAACAAAAGGAGCTTTCCCAATAGTAGCCACTCAAGGTTTGAATGCAAGGTAGGGTATCTTGGTCTATGCAAATTAGCTGCTACTGGCAGCTAAATAAATGGAGAACATACTTTTAAAACAATCTTCAAAGAGAATTTCATGAAGAATTGTAGTTTTCATATTGCAATGTGTTCTTTCCTTTCCAGTATTCTACCAAATATGCTTTCTACTATTCTCAAGAAAATTCAAGCTACCATGTGTTTATAAGTAAAGGTTTTTGATCTTTATCTTCCCCCAATACTCATCACTTTCTTTTGAATTCCATGGATGACACTGCATTTTATATTTCCCTTGGTGACATGGTTTTATGTAACAAATAGGAGATAAACCAATGGAAGAAAAGCATAATCTGTGTAAAAGCTGAAAAGCATTTAGCTGCAAGGAAGAAATGGCCTATCTCTCATATCTATGTAGAGAAAAGAATAGCGGATAGAACAATGTAAATCAGGACAACTCTATTTTTTCTGTTCTGAAAGTTCCAAAACTTTCTACTTATAACAGAGGTGGATAATGTAAGTCATTGTAAAGTTTATATATGCAATGCTTATCTTTAAATACTTAAAAACAAAAAGAATTTAAATTTTTCTTGAGAATGTAGGTGCGATGTCCTCAGCACCTTTAAACAGTATGTGCTAGGCCCATTTTAATAAATTTCAGACTCCTAGGGGAGCTCTTACACTGAACCTCAGGTCTCAACCTCCCAAAGGACACCTTTGTTGGGAACACCCTTAGCAAATTGGGTAAGCACACAAAACTATAACTGCCAAAACACAGAAAGGCACACATAGGTATTTCAATGTCATTTGATCTGTTTCACTGATGATAAATGAACAACCAGAAATAAAAGCACATTTCATTATGTATCTGTCACAAAATTAGTTATGTTACTTAAAAGCATCTGCATTCTGGTATCAGAGATGGGGAGGTTACAACTCTTGGGTACACCTTGCTTAAATGCAAATTTGGAATACATTTAAATATATCACAATTTGGATTTTAAATCCTGAATTGCATAAAGAAAGGTTTTATAGCTTTCAAGGAATGGATGCATTAGGCAAGTGTTCAATGTTGTAACCAAATTTATTGAACTTTGCTTGCCTAATTATTTCATACAAGTGACTTAAAATCCAATGCAGAAATCTTACTAAGTCTAGTAAAAAGGTAGTTAATCTGATTTTCCTTCTGAGCCAAGACCAACTGAAATTCCCTCCCGTGTTTAATTTGTCAATAATTTGGGCTCCATCAGATGACCAGGACCTGAAATAGCATACAGTTCTTATTAGGAAATACAACCATCCAGCTAATAAACCATAACAGTGTATTAATTCTATTCATTATATAACTATAAATACCATAATGACCAAGTGCCATATCTTTATTTTAGAAATTGAGATGATGAGACATTAAAGATAAAAAAAATGTGGCAGGAACTACACAGAACACAAAAAAAGAAGCCTGGAAGTCTAAGACATTTTCAAGATCATCCTGGGCTCAAAAAGAGAAGTGATGGGTTGAGAGGCAATGTATCTCCAGCCCTACAAGCCATAGCACCTAGCACTTTGCCCTTTTGTCCACCACTCCTACTGTGGAGGCCAACTGCCTCCAAACCCAGGTTGGAATCTTCTGACATTGGTATTTAGGAAAGCACTTTGGGATTCAGAATACACTGGTCTCCGGGTCCTGTTCCATTGTTCCCATAAACATCTTCTAAAGCACTATTTCCCTGCTCTTTGTCCTAGTATTTCTTGATCCATTTTCTGATTCTTAAAAAAAATGCTACGTTGTAATCAAGATCCTTCCCTGATTTTATGTGAAATACTATTCTGGGAAAGAACATGAAAGCAGAAGCAGTCAACTTTGGGAACAATGCCAAACACAACAAGCATAAGGACATAGTGAATACCTTCCATTCTAAGAGATCATCCAAATCATTACCCAATTCTATCAGCACCCTACTTGTCCAACCATTATCAGACATAAGAATTTATACCATGTGTTGATTTCCTTCTGTGAACTAAATATGAACTCCACTCTTCAATGCTTCATGAATAACTGAGCTGATCCCCAAATCAATCTAAATAATTTAATCTTGGTATCTGCTTCTGAACTGGCCAGAACTTGATCTATAGATGCAAGTAAACTACAACAAAGTACAATGATCATGCATACTTAAGACTCTTGGTTTCCTTCTGTCTGCTCTAAAACGACCCACACTGAGAAAATTGCTTAACATGCACAAGGTAAGCCCCATTTTATAAGCTACTAATGGAGAAGCTGCAGTAACTAATTAGCTCCAACCAGTACAAGTCAGACTGTTATTAACAAAATCTGAAAGTTAAATAGAGGTTCATTACTCCCCCAGTCATTGGCTCCCCCTCCCTGGGGAGTGTTTAACTTGTAGCAATGGTTTTGGCTTTGCTTGATTAAATCTCATTATGAGAAAGGAATAAGCACTTGAGTCCAAGTCTGACGGAACCCAGAGGTGTGCCAAGCCACCCATTGAGCTGGGCAGCAAAGGAGATGGTCAAAATAGGCATGCAGACATTTCTCTTCCAATTCATGCTGAAATGGGGTGGAGAATATCATTCCAGGGCTTTTGTTTCTCCTGATGGGTTCCTTTGAGAACATATTGAAAAATTGCCCATCTGCATTTTTCTCTTCAAGAAAAACACAGTTAAGTAGGTTTGAATTGCTTTCTATCCCTATAAAGACCTTTCATGTGAACATAGGGCTTCCAATGTTGGGTAGTTGGCAGTATGTAAAGAAGGAACCATTTTCAAGTGTATAGTCAGTTTTCTAAAGAGAGAACAGACTGAGGCCAGCATAGTTTAATAATTGGGGAGTGGCCCTGAAAGCAGCTTCATGGAAGGTAACACATTACTTTCCATGATCTGCTCTTCCACTTATCAGACTGACTCTATTTGTTGCGCCAGTGGTAGAAAATAGGATATCGGTGGAAAGAATCCCCGTATAGGTCCATGGTCAATTCTCTCTCTTCATCTTTAACTGGAGGAAGATATTGGCACACATATAAACTCTTGGGCACATATGAGGTCTTCTTGATCTCTGCCAATTCACTAAAAATTGGATTTGTATACTGATTTATTAAATTTTATTAGATTATTTTTTGCTGAGATATTTTACTCTATAAATTACAAGAAGTTAAGATATTTTGCTAAATAAACAACGTGCATCTATTGCTCAGCTTTTAGAGTCGGTGTCAAGAGAATTGCTTTTTAAGTCTGGTTCTTTCTTCCAATATCTTAGGTAAGTCGCATATGACTGTCATGACTGCCCCATCTGCAATCATAACTATGAATATCCCTAACTGTGGCATAAACAAAGGTAAGCAGGTGTCTTTCCTGCAGGACTTTTCAGAATTTTAAATTATATGTTAAAATAACATTTTAGATACATTTTTCAAGAAAGGAATAGAATACATAGCACTTCTAAAAGTTTATATTTTAACCACAAGCCTTTTCTTTGTAGTACATGCACATAGAAAATGTATGGGACAGTTTTGGAGAAATGTCTAACTAACCCATGGTTTCTTAATCTTAGCACTATTGACATTTTGAACCAGACTATTCTTTGCTGTGGATGATATTCTATGCACAGCAGAATGTATAGCAGGAACCTCACTAGGGGCACCCACTAGATGCCAGCACCACCCCTCTTGCCCCAAATCATAACTATAAAATATGTCTGCAAACATCTCCAAATGTCCTCCAAGGGCAAAATTACCACTGGTAGAGAACCATGAAACAAATTGATCTTCAAAGAGCCTGCTAGCTGGCATATTATCTGGACCAAAAATGTTCTACAAACCTTTAAGGGACTCCATAGGATAGTCACTAACAGCATGGATTCTCAAGTCAAAGCTTTGTGGTTTAAGTACAAGGTTTACCAGTGTTAGGTGCCACAGAGCTTAATACCTAGGAACTTCAGTTCCTGCTTCTGTAGACAGTGATAATAATAGTACCACCTACCTTATATAGGTGTTAAGAAGTTTAAATGAGTTAATGTTTGAAAAGCTTTTAGTAAAATGTGTAGTACACAGAGATGAATTTGACAAACATCAGCTCTTATTAATCTCTGTGCTATTAACCTTAATTTATTTAGTTGCTCATTATTTCTTTTTTGCATATTTTTTATTTATTCCTTTTTAAAAAAAAACTCAAAGTTGTTGTATTCATAACAGTAGCATGTGTTACAATTCATAATACACATATAGAGCCTCTTTTTATATAACACTGTTTGTATATAAAGTATATTTGTACTATTCAAGTCTTCAATCATGCATTTAGGATAATGATATCCATCTTATTCTACCACCTTCTTGGTTTTTTTTTTTTTTTTTCCCTCCATACCCCCTTTCTCCCTCCCTTCCTCTCCCTCCCTTTTGACCTTTCTGGTGTTCCTCTAATCCTCCTATGTACCCCGACCCAACACCACTGTGTATCATCCTCCTTATATCAGAGAAAACATTCGGCATTTGGATTTTTTGAGATTGACTAACTTCACTTAGCATTATATTCTCCAACTTCATCCATTTACCTGTGAATGTCATTATTTTATTCTCTTCTATTGCAGAGTAAAATTCCATTGTGTATATATGCCACATTTTCTTTATCCACTAGTTGCTCATTATTTCTAACAGTCGCATTTTTAGAAGCAGGTTACTTCTCAAATAATTTATTTTTTTCCTACTAATGATCTCTTTCAAGTCCTTATAGCGCTCTCAGCTATTCATTCACCAAACGACTTTAACTTTGTGTCTTCTGTGTGGCCTTTCTGTGCTAGGCTCCTCATGATTGTTCTGATTCACTGAGAGGAATGGAACACACCTCTGACTAAAGTTGTTGATCCTAGAGATTTTACTGTAGCCCTTTCAAAGGAATCCCTACATGGCAGAGGATGTTCCTGTAGGAAAACAAACTACCATTGTTTTGTTTTGTTTTCACGCAAAGGGGGTTTAATATGGAAATCACTAAAAAAGTCTAGAGAGCTAAATTCAGGAGGCTACTACTAAATCTGCTTTTCAAGATGACACCTTCACAAACACAGACCCAGTGACAAGAAAGGTGTGCCTTTCTACTATCACTGTTGTCACTGCCACGACTCCTTTAAACCCATACAGCAGGTGACAAATAGTAGAATCCACTGCACATTCTCACATCTGCTAGAGCTGGTTAGTCTGCTGGCAGAGGAACAGAGAGAAGGGTCTGTTGCCCTAATCTTATGTGAGAGCATTTAGTTTTCAGAAACTAATCAATGTCCAGAATACTAGCTAAAAATGAGCATGGAAAATATATTTTTTTACCTTTTAAATCTTCTTATAAAAGGTAGGTAATATACAGGCCAGTCCAAACATCCAGCTACTTCACAGATATATTAAGACTTTTCATATTGATAACAGTCAGATCTACTTGCTACTCTCTAATATAATAGAACAGTCCCTTGTACAATCGAAAGCCACATAGTCACTCTCTTAAGGAGAACACACAAGTTCCCATCAGTAACTCTCTATTCCTTTACTCCATATATTCCTCATCTAGTCAAAATCCCAAATTAAGATTCATAGCCTAAAGACTAAACCATGCATTTCCAATAGCAGGAAAGCCAGCAATTTATCTATAGATGAATAACTATTTGACTTATGTAAAATGAGAGAGAGAGAGAGAGAAGAAACTTATTAAATACACAAAACATCATTAACAAAGATGTTTTTATGTCTACCCTTTATGTTTCTCAACAGATCATGTGGTCATGGTTGATATTTATAATTTCCATCTTTCAAAATATTTTCCATGCTTCCTTTACTTTCCGCCAACCCAACAAATTATTAAAGGTTTTAGGATTTTTGGACAATGTGAACTTTGACTTCTGAAGAGTGTGAGCCCTTGCAGTGGATTTCTGAAGTCTTCTAATACACCAAATGGTCTCTTCTGTTCAGACATATTCTACTATCCCTTATTGTGCAGCAGCAGAAATATTTCTCTTTAATATTCAGTTTTACTCAGTCAAGTTGATTCAGTAATTGCTTTCCTTTTTACTGGTCTACATGAATTGGTTCTAATGAGACACCACAGGTACCATCTTTCTTTCCATTAGCATTAAATTCACCCAAGTGTAGGCCTTGAATTTCTTGAGTCTTAAACCTGACCATCTCGTTTCCCCATGGCATATCTGCACAAGTTCCCAGTACTGGGCCTTTGATTGCTCAAGGGTATGAGGAGAAAGCCAGTTTTGCAGCATAAGGATGTTCCAAGATCCAGAGTCATTTCCTATATTCCACGTTACTCATTCCTGATCAAGAGCCAGGGCAGTTTAGCAATATTGATGACAGAGTACTGCTGACTTATTACCAACAAAATTATATACCAATGTCATGATTTTATCCACAACCATTTCTAACCATGTTTTCCAGGTGGTATTGTTCAGACACATACTGATCTTTACTATTCTGTTTACATTTTTATAATTATTTGCTTTTATGTTTATACCATAAATGACACAGTAGTAGTAGTAATAGTAGTAGTAGTAGTAGTAGTAGCAGTATAACTGCAAAAGCCCTGATTAGAGAGTCGGCGGAGTCCGTTTGTTTACATCGGAAATGCCTTCCGGATCTCGCTAGCCTTAAAATCTCACGGGACTTGATGCGAGATAGAAAAAACTTTTTACCAGAGGAAAGGACCAACAGGGGCCATTCTCTCTCCTGCCGGACCGCCTGGTAGTGGGATCTTGCCTGGGAGAATTAAATTAATCTTTTCTTTTCTATTTTGTCTTTTGAGTTTTTTCCACAGCTTTGCTGCTTTGAACAGTAACTTGCCCACAGCCGTTTAGGGCCGTTTACAGTTGGTGGCCCGTAAGGGGAAGCAGGCAGCGGCGAGTAACACAAAGGCATGGCCCGGCCCGGCGGCATGGCGCGGCAGGCAGCGCACAGCGATTAGCTGTAGCGTGTGCGGCGAACCAAGCTCCTTCGGACCGAGCAGCGGACGCCCAGCCCGGCACGAAGCAGTCAGCTCCAGTGTCCCCCGGTAGGAGGAGGTATCCTCGGCAGGTAAGCACTGCCTGAACATGGGAGCAAATGTGTCTAAGAGCCACATAATAAGAGCCATGGATGAGTTTTTCGACATAGCGGATTCAATAGATGGGGAGGAAAGCGATCAGGAAAGCATAGCTCCTGAGTCAATTAGTACCAGGGAGAAAAATAATGATATAAATTCAAAGACAAAAGCTGCAAAAGCCATCAGGAAATTATTGAAGTTAGCTGAGAATTATGTACTTTCCTTAGAAGCGGAAATTCAAGATTCCAATAAAAGTGATGACAGTGAAGGACAAACCAGTGAATCTGAGAACACAGTCTCCAATAAAAACACCAAAAAGAAATTAAAAAAGAAAAAAGACTCTCAAAGAGAGGAACCACCTGTGTCCTCTACTCCCCCATGGGTGGAATCCATTACAGAAAATATGAAGGGAATTACTAGGCGTTTGCATACCCTAGAAACAGAAATAAAAAGTCTTTCTGAACGCTTATGTGCTCTCGAGGGTAACTCACAGATAAACTGGGAACTGCCAGTATTTGATAATAGCGGACAGAGGGTCCCCTACTCAATAGATTTCATAACAATAAAAAATATCAAAGAGGCAGTAATGACATATGGACCATAAGCTCCTTTCACGCTGAGCATGATAGAGGCCCTTAACACCTTTAATTTAACCCCCTCAGACTGGAAAAGTCTATGTAAGGCTGTATTGAGTGGGGGACAATACTTGGTTTGGCGATCACAATTTCAAGAACTGTGTATAGAAACAGCTAAAAGAAATGCAGCTGCAGGGTTTGGAGATCATAATGTAGACATGCTCACAGGAGAAGGGCAATTCGCAGACTCAGAGGCTCAAAAATGTTATGTGCCAGGCATATATGCCCAGATCTATGCAGCTGCATTACAGGCATGGAAAATTTTACAAAGACCTAGAGATCTGCAAGGTAGCCTGTCTAAGGTGATCCAGGGACCTAATGAGCCATATGCTGATTTTGCTGATCGACTTTTGAGAACTGCAGGGAGAGTGTTTGGAAATGTTGATCAAGCTATGCCCTTAGTTGTTCAATTAGCATATGAAAATGCTAATAAATTCTGCCAAGAAGCTATCAGGCCATGGAGAAATAAAAAGGATCTTTCCATATATATACAACTATGTAAAGATATAAATGATGCCTTTGTCACAGGGAATATGATTGCAGCAGCTGTTAGAGATGCTGCCCCTCAGAATTTCACAAGGGCTCAACCTAGACATTATAATCAATCATGATATTCCAGAAAAAATTATCATAATCAATCAGGCTATTCTAGGAAAAATCCCAAAAGAAAAATAAGACAAAATTCATACCGTGCTCCAGGTTGCTGCCCCAGGTGTAAGAAGGGAAATCATTGGGCCAATAAATGCTATTCAAAATTTGACATCCATGGAAATCATTTATCCAAAAATTCAAACAACGGGACACGGGGCCCAATGCCCGGGGCCCACAAATGTACGAGGCATTGGAGGAAGAATATCCTCAAGCATCCATTCAGATGCTTCCCCGACACAAACCCTATTACCCATCAACTCCCTCGCCAGAGGAACAGGAAGAAATGCAGGATTAGACCTCTGTTCCACCGCCCGAATAGTGTTAACACCTGAAATGGGGGTTCAACTGATTCCCACAGGAGTCAAGGGGCCTCTTCCCTCAGGGACATTAGGACTTATTCTCGGGCAAAGTCCTCAAAGCTTAGTAGGTTTGCAAGTGACCCCAGGTGTAATAAACTCAGACTATAAAGGGGAAATAAAAATAATGCTTAGCTCACCCCAAAGTATAAGTTCTGTTAATCAAGGAGATAAAATTGCTCAGCTGCTTCTCCTTCCAAATTTACATAATTCATTTAAAATAAATATGCCTCAAAATAGGAACAATAGAAGACTTTGTTCCACTGATTCGAGACCCATGGCTTACTGGGTTCGAGACTGTACAAGGAGCCTATGTGTAAAATAAGGATCCAAGAAATAGAAATGGAGGGACTTATAGATACTGGAGCTGATTCTTCCATCATTAATTTACGTCAATGGCCCAAGCACTGGCCTCTACAAAAAGCTTCAACCAGTTTAAGAGGCTTAGGATACAATAACCTTCCAGAAAAAAGTGTGGTAATTCTAAAATGGGAGGATGATGAAGGACATAAAGGTACGTTTTAGCCTTATGTTTTACCTAACCTACCGGTTACCTTATGGGGAAGAGATATTTTACAACAAATGGGAGTACACCTTGCAACCAAGCCTGCAGGTGTTAAATGTGAAAATCTACAGGGTAATCTTAACCCTAAAAGAAATCATTATCAAAAAACACAAGGTAAACTTAACCCTAAAAGAAAACATTATCATAAAGGAAAAAGACATTTTTCTTCGGGGCCACTGAGAAAATAGTTTTGAAAATACCATGGCTTTCTGATAAGCCAGTGTGGGTCCCTCAGTGGCCCCTATCTAAAGAAAAATTACAAGCGGCCCACCTATTAGTTCAAGAACAATTAAAAGCAGGACATATAGAACTAGACATGAAAAACACAGATGCTACAACTGCAAGATCCACTCGCTCCAAACATCCCTGCTTCTCAAACATCAGACAACTTCACCAGTACAACTTCAACAACAACGTGGCCTCTCCTCTACATCCATGAGACTTCCTAGATCAATGTGTTGTGACAGACATTTTCGTTTTTCATTTATTTGTGATTTTACCAGACAATGCCTTGCTGATATTTGCCTACAAGACTCAATATGGTGTTACTCGATAAACTCAAGACAGCTGATTTGTTTAAAAAAAAATTTTATATACTATACAATTTACCTCATCAACAAAAGGCTTGTCATCTTAACAACATCCCCTCTTTTAAAACAAAAAAGGGGGAAATGCAGAAGCCCTGATTAGAGAGTCGGCGGAGACCGTTTGTTTACATCGGAAATGCCTTCCGGATCTCGCTAGCCTTAAAATCTCACGGGACTTGATGCGAGATAGAAAAAACTTTTTACCAGAGGAAAGGACCAACAGGGGCCATTCTCTCTCCTGCCGGACCACCTGGTAGTGGGATCTTGCCTGGGAGAATTAAATTAATCTTTTCTTTTCTATTTTGTCTTTTGAGTTTTTTCCATAGCTTCGCCGCTTTGAACAGTAACTTGCCCACAGCCGTTTACGGCCGTTTACATATAACAATTGTAATCTTCATTTTTTTAATACTTATCCAGGTACTGGGTAAATACTATATTACTTCTTTTAATCATTCCAATAATCCTGAATATAATTAAGATCTTTTACACATAAGGGAACTGATTGTTTTAGTCAGTTTTTTTCATTGATGTGACTGAAAGAACAATTTTAGACAAGAACAATTTTTTGACAAGAACAGTTTTAGAGGAGGAAAAGCTTATTTGGTGCTCATGATTTTAGAGGTCTCAGTCCATAGACAGCAAGCACCATTGCTCTGGGGCCAAGGTGAGGCAGAACGTTATGTTGGAAGAGGATGGTGGATGAAAACATCTCAGAACAAGGCACCAGGAATCAGAAAGGGATGTTCACCAGGGAAAAAATATCTACCCCCAAAGAGATGCCCCAATGATTCACCTGCTCCAACCATACCCTACCTGTTTACAGCTAATCACTACCAAGTGGTTAATGCCCTGATTAGGTTAAGACTCTCAGAACCCAATCATTTTACCTCTAAACTTTCTTGCATTGTCTTTATACATGAGCTTTTGGGGGACACCTCACATCTAAACCATAACAGTAATGTAAAAATTTAAGTACCTATACCACATCAATTAGGGATTGTAATTAATAGAACCTAGAACTCAAGTTAAGACATCATTTCTTCTGGTTCCTAAGGAAGTTCTTAACCCCTTGGATAGAGAGAAGAATAGATGGAGCCACTTATAAATTTTTCTCTAATTTATCAGCCTTTGATACAAATTCCCTATATCCCAGGAAATACATGTATTTTCTTACTTCACATGGATCATTATAAAATATTTTTATATCTTTACATTTGTTCATATTTCTCAGGAAGTGAAAGCCTAAAATACCATAATCACCCAAAATCAGGATAGCTTAAATCTCATTTCCTTGAAAATATGGAAATAAGTTCTCTTGATTTTTATCTCAATTTAGTTCGTCAGCAACTAACAACACTAATTTTATACCCTATTTTTTCTCTCTCAGAAAATTTGCAAAGAAAATATCCTATGTGGAGCTGTTTCTATGTGTCCAAGCAATGATTGATTTCTGATTTGTCTCTTTTCTGGCTACTTTTAATCAATTTTTGAATTTCAGGGCTTGTGTATCATATGTCCCAACACCAATTATATGTCTTGGCCAATCCATGACTTTCAAGCCTTCAGTGTGTGCTCCTTGTCTGATGAATAGCTCACTATTCCTCCAGCTGATATTCACAAGGGATCTTACTCAGTGGGGATATAACCTGGCTTTCTGTGTTTCATGCCCAATTTGCATAAACTAAAGAAATGTTCCCCCAGCTATCACTGATCAGTTGGAAGAGAGATATATCAAATAACTATAGCTATCCTAGAGGAAAAAAACAGGTGTAAATCAGTTAAAATGTTTATCTGGAAGCTGACAGTTTATCACCTAAGTGATGATCCCTTTACATTTTTACTTTGCACTGAGATGCATAAAACAATTCCAGATGACACAGTGGAAAAATCTGGTGCATCTGTACAGTAGAATTTTCAACCTCACCAAGATTGTGATTCAGATATATCTTGCATCTGAGATTAGCACACATAAACCCCAAAACTTAGGCCTAAGTTATTCATAAAAGTACAATTTTATTCAAGTGGCAAAGATGCTGAGATTGTCTTACTTAAAAAGAAATTCAAGAAAACTCTCTCCTTTAATTCATAAGGGCTGGTTCTGTTGGTAAGACCTCTTCTTCATAACTTCTACCTGTCATGAACATATCTTAGGTTTTCATGAGAACACTCACTTAAAATTTGTTTTAGTTTGGAAACAACTGTCAAACTAAGAAAGTGTTTATTTTTGAATTCATTCTTTTATTTGATTATTTAAGAAATTGATCGAATGCTCATTCTGATTAATAAAGATGAACACTACTAAAACACCCAAATTTTGACTTGAATCATCTTCTAATGCAGTATTAATCCTGATGTCAGCAGAGTTGCTCACCCCCTTCAATCCATTATTCACATAGAAGTCAGACTGATTTTCTTTTAAACACGTAAGCAGATCAAATCAGCATTATCTTGTGATACTTTCTGCTGAATCAATTTCCTTCCTTCCTGCTGCCCCCCTACTGTTCAGGAACTACAAGTTTTCTCTGCCCTGTCTTTGTGCCTTTGTACTTCCTTGTGCCTGACCACTATTCCCTTGGCCTGGCCTTTTCTTCTCAGGGTTATCCAGCCTACACAATCTAAGAGACTAATCAATCAAAACTAATCTATCAAACTCATAGGTAAATCCTTATAGCACCACAATGAGTAACCATTTTCTCTATTTCTTCTATCTATCTATCTATCTATCTATCTATCTATCTACCTACCTACCTACCAACCTACCTACCTATTGTCACCTATTGTTTAGGGCAATAAAACTTCTCAGGAAAGCATTAATGTCATCTGGTCCTCATGAACATTTTTTCCTACATGCCTACATGACTAAGTTACTTGCCTGCTCTCCCTTCTCTCCCCTCTCCCTTTCCCCACAATGGTTCATCATCATCCTCTGAAAACAGAGAAAACAAAGAAAATATAAAAATGAAAGAAATACTTTCATTTTCTTAAGCAGAATTATTCAGTGCCACTCTCTACAGCAGCCACCACTAACTTAATTCAAGGCCTCCTTTTTTATTCCAAAAAGATTTAATTTAAAGTTTGAAATTACAGTTTATGACTTCACAGAATGCAGATTTCTTCCCAGTCTCTGCTTGTGGGAGGGAGAGCTTCACACTTCCAGTTTTGCTAGCAAGGTTGACACATTTCTATTATAGGATTAGTCCTGTATTTCTAATCATTTTTACTGATTGGATATGCAATCTGTACTGGATTTGGGTAGTTTTCAAATTACATCCTGGTTCTCATTGCAAGTAAAGTAGCATTGCATAAAATCAGCTTAGAAACACGGATTGTCTCAACTGCCCAATTCTGACCATAAAGTGTTTTAGGACATCCCATATTTAATCATCACAACAATTTTTTTTTAAGAGTGAAGGAGAGGGGCTGGGTTTATGGCTCAGTGGTAGAGTTTTTGCCTAGTACATATGAGGCACTAGGTTCGATCCTCAGCACCATATAAAAATAAATAAGCGAAATAAAGGTATTGTGTCCATATACAACTAAAGTATAAAAAAAGAGTGAAGAAGAGTGTCATTCCTACTTATAGACAGGCTGAGGAGATCAAGAGCTCCTCCAAGTTGAAAAGTGCAGCAAAATGTACAAGGTCACTGGGATGGGCCTGCTTGGAGGAGAAGCTGGAGACATCAAGCCAACGAGGATGAGCTAGAGAAGCTATGCTGATTTGGTGCAGCTCCTCCCACACGTGCCCCCATTCTTTCCTCTTGCTTGGGATTGCTGGTGGTAAGTACTGATTTCACCAATCATATGGAACTTGATACTCACCACGATTCCCACACCTCCATCCCATACCTCCATTCCTGTATACAGTGCACCTAGAGCCACATTTACATGTTCTGTGATTTGATTCTTAACAAATTGAAAAGATAAGTACATTCAAGTTGTTTGGTTTTCCTACAAATGATAACATGGAAAATCCCCAAGTGCGTGAGGATTGGAACAGTTGAGACTGTACATGTGAAGTTTCAGGTGTCATTAGTAGAATCAGTATGTATGCACTTTCTACCTCCAGCAACAAGTAGATATGTGGCTATGTCTTCACCAAGCAGCCAGGATCATGACCACATTAGATGGTCTTTGCCTCACCCAGCTTGCCTAAGGGTTTAATAAGGCATTCATATGGGTTAGTCACAAAGTCTGTATCTACAGCTCTGACCTCTGATTACTTACGTTTGCTCTCATAGCCATAGAGGATTCTCAAGTTTCTGACTAATCAGGAAACATCTGATTGATTAAATGTTGAAATGAGTAGTCAGGGAGAATCTTTGCTCCAAATTATCTTAAATGTCTCCACCCAATAGAGCATCACAACCCTCTGATCAGTGGCCTTCCTTAACGAGCTCACCCTTAGCATGTTCATGTCTCTCTGTACAGACCAACTTGTTTCTAATCAAGTGGTATTGATCGTCCACACAGATCTGCTTGTCAAGCTGACATGTACAGCATCCAGACACCAAAAATAATATCCACCATTTTGCTATACCATCTTAATTGAATGTCAAGTTCAAGGAATGCCATTTTCAGCATTAACAAAAGGTCCCACAATAACAGTTGGTGAACAATTTCTCCCTGTTAATTCTTCCTGTTTCCTGGACATTGTGCATGTCATCTACTTCTGACTCCTTTATTTTATTGTTTAATTGCAAACTTTGCTCAAGCTAACATAGTTACCAGTTCATAGAAAGTTCAGAGAAGTCAGTAACAACATTATAAAACAAAATCTTATATTGGAGTATGTGGAACCATGGCATGTATCTCGATCACTTAAAAACATCTGCCTAAGAACAGCTTTAAGTTCTGAAGAAATATCATAAGTTCTCTCTATCACGTAGAGCTCTGTAATATAAATCAGTAATCATGTAATTAGATCTCTCTGGGATAATATAATTTGAATCGACACAGTGGAGAGATACTTCATTTCTTATATATTTCTGTGCCAAGGCCATGAAGCAAATGCTGATTTCGTCCTCCAATCTTTTGCAATGCAGGACCTATGACAGTTTTTAACTTGGGAAATTTGCTTTAAAAATATCTTTTTAAAATTACACACACACACACACACACACACACACACACACATAAACATAATGACATACAAAGATAATTAGAGTGTAAGTTTGAAAGGCGTAGACTCTCCCAGGAAAATTTCTGTTCAAGAGTGAATTAAAAAGAAAAGAAATCATATATCCTTTGAAGGGAGACTGGGATATACAGATAAAAATTTTAAAGATAAAAGAATTATGATTGATAAAATGGATAGATTAATAAATGTATGTTGGGTCTCCAAGAAATGTCGCACAACTATCTAGATATGGAAGGTACTCCTTTATTACTTCCTTTTCCTCCTATGTTGTTCTACTTTTTCAAACCAAAAATACTTAGAAGATCATATCCTAATTTATACTATTTATTCCTTATATTTTCAAATAGCAATTAAGAAAGTGGTAAGTTCATCATACTTCATCCTCTAATTTTTCTGCATTTTGCTTACATCAAATTGAATATTACTTCCATTTGTTATATTTCAGATATCCCAGATCATAAAACTTCAATTAAGTCATGTTTTATGAATTTTATAATAGATTAAGTCATAGGTCAAGTTTTACATTAGTATGATTAATTAGTGCAATCATATTTAAGCAGTTTCTGAGAAAATAAAGAGCTTACCTGAGTACTAGGCAGAGAAATGTCCAAAAACTCCATCAGTTGCTTAGATCTAATTGGGATTCTTCAATAATTTCTGGCAACATCATGGTGTGTCTCTTTGCTTTCATTCCAAGAAGAGAGCATACAACAAGATCACAAAGAAAGTTCTTCAAGATTGCCCTGAAGAGAAAGAGAATGAAAACATGTTAGAGCTTCTTAAGTTTATAATTGTCAAATAACTAATTTTAGGAAGAAAATATTATAGCACAATAACCAAAGTTACCTGAAGTGGTAGCACAAACTTATCCTTGGGGAAAACTTATGCCTGAAATTTAATTAAATGCACACTTGATAATGACCTTCATCTTACTAAGGATGTAAGAATAATTCTCTTGGATAGTCACTGCAGAGAAACTGTAACTCCTTCCCAGAGCCTTTCCCAGGGTAGCCCTTACATCATCCCTCAAAGCTGGACATGGGGACATGGAGTATTGGTGAAAGGCTTCCAAAGCTACACTCAGTACTCCCTGCTCAAACTTAGATTCTTAGATTTCTGAAAATTTAATGGATTGATATTTAAAAATAAACTGTGAGGTTTAAGTTTTGAAGCAGTTTTTATCTTTCAGGAAGTTTATACTACCTTCAAACAATATTTTATTTTCCCATTTTCCTATCTTATCACATTAGCTATGATTTAGAATCCCTTTAAGAAAGTTAATATAATGAAAAGAGTATTGAGATTTTTACCAGCAATAAGAATGGTGCATCATGGAGACCTGAAGCTGTATGTAAGATGTTTAAGCTGCTGTGGTTGCTTAAATGTTATCTCAGGACACTTTGCATCAGGATAACAAGGAACATAACAGAAGGGAGGGCACACATCTCTCAGTTTTCCCATGTTTTAAAATTTAAGATGGTAGAAAACAGCACCATAAACACAACCAGATCTCTATTCAAGACTGTGACCATAAAATTGGTGATATATTTAATAGATATTCAAAGCCATCACATATTTTACCTTTTTATTTTATTTTGGTACTGGGAATTGATCCAAGAGGCACTTTACTATTGAGCCACAACATTTTTTATTTTTTGTTTTGAGACAGGATCTCACTAAGTTGCTTAGGGCCTCACTAAGTTGCTGAGGCTGGCCTCAAACTTGTGATCCTCTTGCCTCAGCTTCCCAAGTTGCCAGGATTACAGACATATGCTAGGACACCTGGCTTGTTACAGATTTTAAACTAAAAAAAAAAAAAAAAAAAAAAAAAAAAAAAAGTTGAAAGTAACTATTTGTCTTAATTTATATATAGTTTTAATATAAAACCTTAAAGAGAAATTATCAGATATTATCATTGTCTACTGTTTTCTACTAAGTATCTGAGTACATATAAAATTGTCTATAACTTGTAATTTCTATGGTGTTTATCCAATTAATGAAGTAACTTTGTACTTATTGTCATATTAACTGTGTGATAGATAATAATAGAAATATTTTTTCTATTTACAAAGTTCTTTTTAAAAAATATTTATTTATTTACTTTAGTTGTACACAATGCATTTATTTTTACGTGGTGGTGAGGATCGAACCCGGGCCCTGCACATGCTGAGCCACAACCCCAGACCCTACAAAGTATTTTTATTTATTATTTCAACTAATAGTACTTCAATGACTTAACTATTCCTTGTTAACTACAGTCTGGCCCAACAAAAGTTTTAACGAAGAAGAATATGGCAGCACACACCTGTTCACAGACAAGAAACACAAATAAACCACCAATATCAGCAGACCTCTGGCCACCATTGGACAGCTCAGTGAGTTTGGTTGAGACTGCTTGAATAATAAATTGATTACAAATGACATGCACACCAAACCCATTCACTAGGTTCTCCTTTCCTATAGCAAATACTGGCCATTTCATTAATATTTAAAAACAACAGCTGTTAATGCCTTAGAAGGAGATAGCTAATTTACATACTGTGGGTCTGGCAAGGGTTCTATAGCATAATTCTGCCAAACCCATGGAGGATTATGCTTTCTCCAAGGCAGGTAAAGGGCAGAAAGGCATCTACAGCTCAAACACGAATATTAATAAAGTTGTAAAGAAGTCTATAATTGAACTATATCAATTATTTATCTAATTATGAGATTATTAGTCATCTAAAATTACTCACTAAGCAACTCAAGAGTCTATGGGGTACTAACATACATAATGTGGTCCAAAATCATCAGGCTTGCAAAACTCTATCTGACAAGGCTGCTTCAACATTGATTAAGGATGAGTTGAAAAATGGGGATAGGGTAAAATATTGTATGCAGATAAGCTGCATCTTTGAAGGCTGGAGGTAAAAGAAAGCACAGTTGTTTTGGCTAAATGATTCTTTATCTTCTGAGGTTATTTTATTTGGGGAAATCATAACCATTCTATGGGGATAATCATCTCCCTGGGCCTGGAGCTATTTTCTGGAAGCAGTTTTCAAGTTCAATAATTTAACACTGAGGTAGGATTCTCCACTCACTGCAAGCCTGAGTAGTTACCATAATATCCTCATGTAGGCAATAAAGTTTTTATTTATGGTGATGGATAGAATAATAGTCCCCAAAGACATCTATATCCTAATGCCTGGAATCTGTGACTATGTTGCCCTACATGACAAAAAGTACATTGCAAATGTGATTAATTAAGGATCTTGAAATGGGAACATTATCTTGTTTCATCCAGGTGAGTGCAACATAATCACAAGAGTCCTTATAACATGGAGGCAGTCAGGTTACTCAAAGAAGTTGTGACAACAGAGGTAGAGGCCAGTGAAAGATGTAGGTTGGGGGACAAGACAGATTGACTTACAGACGCTATGATATTGTCTTTGAAGATGGAAGAAGGAATTGCCAGTCAAGAAGCACAGGAAGCTTCTAGAAGTTTGAACGGGTAAGGCAAGGGAGTCTCACTGGGGGTCTCCAGCAGGAAGGCAGTCCTGCTGACCCATTTCAGATTTTTGATTTCCAGAATGGTAACTTAAGGCACTTTGTTGTTTTAAGTCACTAAATTAATGGTAATTATTATAGTAGCATTCAGAAACAAATACATTCACCACCTTTCCACAGGAAAAAGAATTCATCAGGACCTTCTCACATCTCTATTGTATGATACTGGAGCTGAACTTACAAAATAGCACAACAGTTATAATATTTTCTGTTCATATTTATGAGAAAGGTATTTGTTTAAAGAAATCAAGCAAAAAAGTTTTATTTTTAAAATATGTGTTTATTTAGGTACTGAAGGTTGAACCCAGACGGGTTTTACCACTGAGTCATATCTTAGCTCTTTTCAGTTTGCTTAGCCACTTGCTAAATTGCTGTGGCTGGTCCTGAATTTGTGATCCTTCTGTCTCAGCCTCCTGAGCCACTGGGATTACAGGCATGTGCCACCATACCCAGTTCCAACAATAATTTTAAAACTACCTTTGTGAAAACATGAAGATTTTACCTGAATGTACAAGAGGCATTGGGCAATCAGGTACCCTCCTGAATTCACAGGAATATAAAATAAAGCAGAAAATAAAACTACTGTTCCACCCATATAAATAATGGGGAACTCTTATAAGACTTATTACACTTTATGGCAAATAATTTTATGCTAATCAATGTAGAACCTAACTCACCTGAATAAATGCCTGTCTAGGAAGAATGGATAGAGTTCCACAGGAACCATCCTTACATAGCCTAAATCAAAATGACTGGAGCAGGAGACATGAAGGGAATTGGAAATGATCTGTTGAAATGTAGTCTTGCATCTTTTTACAAAGTGCTTGCATTAAATGGTCTTTTGTAATTCATCCTGGCTAGTACCCAAATGTATGTTGGGCCTCTAAGCAATATTGCATAATTGTTTTGATGTGAAAATTACTCCTTTACTGCTATCTTTTCCTCCTATATTGTTCCACTTTTTCAAACCAAGAGTACTTTGAGGAGCATATCTATATGTGTAGTACTCATTCTTGCTGCTTTCAAAGAGTAATTGGGAAAGTGATATGTCCATCATACTTCTGGCTGAGGAGTTAGCACCAGCTTATCCTTGTTCCTAATGACATTCCCGGTGAAGTAGAGTCATCATGGCAGTTGCTTAATGAGGGCACTTACAGAACTTAAAGAGATGAGTCATTTCCACATATAATGGCGAGCATAATCTTCTATCTCTGATTTCTCCATAACTTCTGCTTTGAAAGAAATAAAAATAATTCCAGTCTCTTTATACTGGAGTACGGAAATTCTAGTATCCTTCCCAACATTTTGGAAGATAGCTGGGGTGAAGTAAACTTCCTTTCCTTGGTCAACCCTTATTCCACAGGCCCTTTGAATGATATAAACCTTCCTCCTTCATTCTCTAAAACTCCATTTATGCAAGCCCATTGTAATATACCACTTCTGAAGATGTAAGGATGACTAAAGATTTTGAATGCACAGAAAAAAAAGTGAAAAATTTAAAAGTAAATGTTAGGCAGAATTATATTGAATTTCCTAGTCTGTCCACACAGAAGAATTTTTTTTTTTCTATTGGCCAGCCATCCATGATGCCATCAATGGCTTCTTCTTCCTCCCAAGGTCACGTTCACAAACCCCAACCCAGAATCCTTATGTCCTTTGATCTAATTTTTGTCACTCTGAAATACAGGGCTACTCAGCCCTCCTTTGTTATGATCTCTACCACCAAGAGATACTGAACCACCTAGAAAAATGCCCCTTAGGGTGCTTTCCAAACAAGAAAGTAACACATGCCTATAAATCACAACTTTTTTCTAAGGCTGCAGGGGCAAACAGAACATAGCTTCTAAAATAGTGACTTAGTCTTCTTGGTATACAGGGAACAATCTCTCTGGCCCAGCAGGGATCCTCTGGTCAGGCAGCTTGTAGTTGTAGCTTGTTTGCTCCTCTCAATTATCACCTGGAATTCATATTTATTTTTAAAAATAGAATAGTTAGGTTAAGCAGCTGCCTCTTTCTTGGGGCTTAAAAGATTTGATAGGAACTCAGACAACTTCTCACAGAACAATACTAACTCCCCACAGTGGAGAAACAATCCCCTCTGAAAAAAAAATTACCAGACACATGAAAACATTCCATAGTCCAAAAATAAACAACCAGCCTGAAGAGTCCAAGTACCACTCTCTGCAAGTAGTTAAAATACAAGCAAAATTATTCTCTCAAAGAAAGTTTAGAAACTGTCCAGTTCTTATTTGTGGACATTTGAAAGACTATTGCATTACAGGGCTCAGGGAACTGCTTCTGAAAATGTAGCTGCTGCTTACTATATCATATTTCTCCCCAGTGTCAGTCAATGCTAGAGGGCAGTGAGCCTTTTGTAAATTGCTGAGGAAGAAAATGTTTCTACCCAATTATTATATATCCAGCCCAATTTTCATTTGTACTTAATGACAATCCCAGAAAATTATCAAAGATGAAAGAAATTACAATCACACCATTTCCATTCACATTTTTAAAAAAGTAGAAAACATATAGATAAATGAAGAAAATGAAGAAAAGATGATGAAAATGGTACATCCAGGAAACAGTAAAGCAAAGTAGACTGACACAGTTGTTCTCAGCATTGGCTACACATTTCAATTACATGGAAGAATTTTTAAAATACATATATAAATAAAACAGAGGGTGATCAAATTGCTCTTGGGAGGAGCCCAGATATGGGGACCTTGTGAAATGCTCTCTGGGATTCTAAATTGTACACTGAATTGGGAACTCTAGCTTAAGAAATTTCAGGGGAGTAGTCTTATAGGTATGAGGAATGGAGACAGGAAAGAGCTGGAGGACATATGATATATATATATATACATATATATGTATATGTACATATATATGTGTGTGTGTGTATATACATATATATATTTATATATATATAAATATATATATATATATATATATATATATATATATATTTTGTATCTAGGATTGAACTCAGGGGTACTTAACCACTGAGCCACATTCCTATCCCTATCCCTTTGTTATATTTTATTTTGAGACAGGGCCTCACTCTGTTGCTTAGGGCCTTTCTAAATTACTGAAGATGGCTTTGAACTTGCAATCCTCCTGCCTCAGCCGCTGGAGCCGCTGGGATTATAGGTGTGCACCACCATGCACGGCAGGACATACTTTCTTAAATGCTATATTTCTGCTGTCAAAGTAATAAAAGAATAAAGTTAATAACCCATTCATTCATTGGAGTTAAAAATATTCTGCCAGTTTTTTTTTTTTTTTTTTTTTTTTTTTCATAAGTGATAGGGATAAATAACAACCAAAATAGGCCCAATCCCGGAGTTCAAGGAACATTTAATCCAACAACAGAGATCAGCTAGGAAATGCTTGAACACAGTGCATTATGATTCTGTGGAACTGAGTAGGAACACCATGTGCACTCCCCACCCCAGTCAAAGCAGGCTGCCCAGAGGAGCTGACCTCCAAACCAATACTTCTTCTGCTCTCTACTTATAAACACTCTGTTCAGGCACAATTTGTAATTTCTTTTTTACTTATTCCAGTTTACTATTACTTGTCTTCCTTGTTCATACCTGACTGGAGACAACAGATTACATAGAAAGAAAGAAATCTCTAAGGGCAGGCTTATCATTAGGAAAGGAGTGAATCTGAGACCTAAAATCAACAAATAAAGCCAATCAAGAAAATAAAAATAGATCCGAAAGTAAAACAGACTTGGGACATTTTAAAAAGGAAAACATCATACAGCGTATCTCTATTCCTTGACAGCATGGATGAGAGTTCATCATGCCTACAAAAGACACTTAATAAAAAACTAAATATTGCTGTCAATTCTCTACAAATGTACAGAAGTACAACATTGTTGGTAGTTTTTCCTCCTGTAAGGAAAAATTTCCTGTAGGGTATTTGAGTAGGGTACCAGCCCCTACACTGTGTCCTTGGGTTGTTCCTTGTTATTTCTGAATTCAGTGTCTTTGGAATTACTGAAGTTTTCCACCACCTGGAACTTTCATACCACAGTCCTCCTTGGCAAGATTTCACCATCTCCTGCAAAAACAGGATTGAAGAATATGGGGTAGTCTATAGTTTCATTAAGTGCCTTATGTTAAATTCTCTACAATACTGTTTACAAGTTTCTGTGGAAAACTGGTTTTACTAAGGAGTTTGTGTAATAGGAGGAAATGGCAATCATGGAGGAATACTCTCAAGTCAAACTGTATGATGATGCAGGTGACTAGTCCTCCAGTTCAAGGGAGGAAGGAGGGCTTGAGAGTCAGCTAAAAACTGACACTTTTGAGAGGGGTTTGTCCTGCAGATAAACCCCAGTTTCTAGCTCATTCTCATTCTGAAATCTGTTGCCTTCCTGGGGAGATCTTGTTTGCACATTAACAATGCACAGCCCTGCAATTTGTGCAGAGTAACCCCAGTTGTTTCTATCTGACTGAGCTTATCTAACCTTACAATCCATCCCACTCCTCACTTCCCAAGAAAAGCCTATGTACTAATTCAATGCTGTACATTTTTTTCAAAACATGAGTAATTCACTCTACAATAAGACCACAGAATAAATAGAGAAAGAATAAGCTAAGGTAAACTTTGCACCAAGTCCCAGGTCAGACCCTGTGATCTCTCCTCTGTAGGTACAGACATGCCTTATGGATCATCCAAATCCTAACTACTGAACCAAAAACATACACCAACTCCAAAGGCAAAGTATGCATTTTTTTAAGATAGTAAAGTAGAAATCCATGTAAAGGAGAATAAACATTTCCTTAACTGCTACCTAGACCATTCAAGTACCCAATCCCAGTACCCAGTTGGCTATTCTGAAGTGCAACCTTCTGTGCACAGAGGTGCATGTGTGCAACTTGCGTGGACCAGGGAAGATTTGTTTCATGCTATTCATGCTTCTTGCCTATGGACACAAGTGTGGCCTGTTATAAAGTCATCCTTGTTTGCTTCTCTGTGCTTCTCCCACAATAAAAAATAAATAGAAGGATTTACTTATTTCCCTATGTACTTTTGAACTGCATTCGAAATTTTGGTCATAGCTTTCTGAAAGAGTCTCCTAATGCCACTGTGTGCCAGCCCAATTTGTAATCTAAGACAGTAAAACTATTTAAGCATTCATATTCTTCTGGTTAGAAAGATAAGTCTGTACATATTGCCTATCCCAGGAGATCTTTCAATTTGTAAAGAGACGATCAGGGTTTATAAGAAGAGGGAATGTTCAGAGGGACAGGCCTAGGGACATGAGAACCTTAAGAGTTAAATATATGCTCTTCAGCAGAAGTGAAATTATTTAGCAGAAAGAATGATGATTTAGCAGAAAGAGCTAAATATGTGCTTTTCAGCCTTTCACTGGTTAATAGGAGGCTAGGGATTGCTAATCCCAACCTTATAATCATGAGTTAATAAGTAATGGTCCTATAATAAACACTATTAATTTATGATAAAAAAAATGGAAACTTATTGGGAATAAGAGTTACTCTGAAAGACACACACACATAGCGAGGTGGGTGGGGGGGAGATATCCTGGAAATCATCCTTAACAGGTCCATATCTATTTGTCCATGCATCAAAAACTTCAATTATCTTGGGCTATGAAGGAGCTGCTAAGCATTCCTCTCACTGAATTCTTCACAGAGAGAATTCCAGGAGTGAGGAAAAAAAGAAGAAATATTTATCAGCTCAACATTCTACTAAATTGTATTTGGTTTAGGATTACACTGTTACAGAGTTAGTTGCTCTTTAACTTACTGGAAAGCTCTTGGTTATAATCCTAATTATCATTATAGAGTTCTGTTTCTATTAACCCTTTAGCAATGTCTTATCAAATTAATTTGACACATGTTTTATAGAGGAAAGGAAATCTTAAGAACCTTATAGTAATAAATGACTGAACTACCGGGTCCAGAATTGAAGAAGATATTCATGTGGGATCCATGCAAAAAAGTTGATTGGGGATTTGGCAAAGGAACCATTAAGATATACCCTGCAGATAGAGATCGAGAGGAAAATCGAAAGCTAACTGGTGGGGAAGAGGTATGCAAATAGGGCTGTGAGTTGGAGACAACCTTATTAATTTTCAGGGGAACCTTGTATACAATATCATGAACAAAGAACACTCACATTACAGATTCTGTATTCACTGAGGAATAAAAGAGAGAAAAACAAAACCAAATCCAAATCCAATGCTGTTAAAGGTGTGTGTGTGTGTGTGTGTGTGTGTGTGTGTGTGTGTCTGTGTGTGCGCGTGCGTGTGCATGTGCACACATATCCACATTTACTCTGGCACGGGCATTAAAGCTTGATGCTGTCTGGAACATATACAATACCTATCACTAGAAATCTGTTTACAGTTTTCTTTCTCTAACACAACATCCTTTTACAAAGAACAGGCCTCCTGCATTATTTATATTTGGAAGACTTGTATAATAAGGTACGGCTACATTTCCATTATGTTCCATGCACTTCTACAAAGGTACTCAATAGCAAAACTGATATGGAGACTAATGAATCCTGGGCAAAGAGGGAGGCTTGGTGACTAAGTTAGGCTGCATGCCATTTTTACATATCACTACATTATTTTTATTGCCCACTGTTATTTCCTAACATTCATTTTAAAGAATAAGCATCTATGCCCTTATATAAGATTTTCCATCTTCTGTATGATTCTGAGGATTATTCAGCTGCAAGACACTTCACAGACTATCAGTAAAACAATTTATAGACCTGAATTCATTCCCTTAAGATTTCCTTAAGGTTTCTCCTACAAAGAATGTGTTTCATGAAACAAATGTGTGTGTGTGTGTGTGTGTGTGTGTGTGTGTGTGTGTGTTTTTGTATATATGATAGGAAATGTTATCATTATTAGATTTTGGATGTCACTTTTTTTTTTTTTTTTTTTTTTTTTTTGTGGTACCAGGGATTGAACTCAGGGGCACTTGACCACTGGGCCACATCCCCAGCCCTTTTTTTGTGTTTTTATTAGAGACAGGGTCTCACTGAGTTGCTAAGTGCCTCACCATTGCTGAGGCTGGCTTTGAACTCGTGATCCTCCTGCCTCAGCCTCCCAAAGTGCTGGGATTACAGGCGTGCGCCACCGCGCCCGGCTGGATGTCACTTTTTAAAATCATAAATGTCTTAGGTGTTCTTTGTACTCCTCAAGATCCTCCTGCTTGTTATGGAAGCTTAAGAAATATTTCTGGGCCTCAAGTTCCATAATAATATTTTGAGAATTGGGTTGATTTTACTTAAACATTTTGAGGTCAGTGCAGTCTCTCATGAAAATTTGGCTGTCATTAACTTTACCCTACCAGCAAGTAGATGGTGTCCTTCTGTGGCATCTCTACACTACATCTCTACATGCTGTCTACACTCACTCTAGACACACACATGCCTCCGGGCTAGGGAGCTAAGTTGGGTTAATCATCCTAGCTTTTTAGATCCTTCATTAGATTGACCCCAAACATGCCTCCGTTTAACTACTCTCCACTTTAAGGTTTGTAGTGATGCAAATCTGGGTTATAACTTCATTAAGCATTGAATGTAACTTCAGTGGTGACTTGAATATTTTCTTCACCAGGCTAAAATTCCTTAGTAACTGCATTGTGCTTAACTGCATGAGCTGCATCATGAAATTATAATAATAAGAATATTAACAAAATAATAGCAAAACCTTTTACTTGTATTAGCTTATTAAATTCCTAAAGCATAATTTCTGTGGTGTGCATATTAACCCCAAAATTCAGGATAGTAAACAATCTCTGAGGCACTAAAAATACTAGGTGGCAGTAGTAGCAACTCTTGAAATGGACTGATGGAAAAACTTATTTCTCCAATGATTTCCAAATGCTCCCAAAGCCATTTTGAGTAGACATTCTAAGTATCACAGTGTGTTTTTTCATGATAACAGAATTTCAAGACAAATCCCTTAATCATCAGCTCCTCCAACCAGCCAGACTAGTGCTGCTGAGACCTTCCTACTTGGAAACTCTGGAGTTACCAGAAGGGAGAATAGAGCCCAAGAGTGTTCAGCCCCTAGGCGTGAGCCATTTCCCATTGAATCAGGTCAACTCAAAGATCAACATGAAAAGGATCAATTTCATGTTGAAATGTGATTCTCCAGAAGTAAACCCAGTATATCAACTATAGTACAGATAAAAATACAGTGGGCTTGCCTAGTCCTATGGTCCTTGTCACTATTCTTGTTTAAATGTATCATCTTTTTTTTTTTTTTTTTTCTGTGCCAGGGATTGAACCCAAGGGTGCTTATCCACCAAGCCACATCCCCAGCTCTTTATAAAAATATTTTATTACATACAGGGCCTCACTGAGTTGCTGAGGCTGGGTTTGAACTCAAGATCCTCCTACCTCAGCCTTCCCAGTCACTGGGATTACAGGTGTGCACCACTTCACCCTGCTAAATATATCATCTTTTTATGAACATATTTTAGTGACCACACCATACCATGGTTTATGTTGAGTTCATAGTAAGTTTACCAAATACTCTATCATTTGAGTCCTACTAGTCTATTCTTATTTTGGAGGATGAGAAGTTTTTCCTTCCCAAATGTAGAAGACTTTCTTTTCATTAATAATTATAACTGGCTCTAAGTATCATCCTGCTGCCTCACCATCCCCCAGAATCCTAATATTATAACAGAAATAATAAATCAGTTTGCAGACTGTTAACTCTGTATAGTAAGTCCTCACTGACGCTAAAAATACACAGATATATAATATTTGTATTTTTTCCATGTATCATGGCCAAACAGTGTCCTTGCCCTGAATTAGTCATGTGATAAAACACCATTTCTGATAACCATCATTGTCTTTATCTAAGTGATCCACTCTCTTCCAAGAAGTCTCATTTAAGCTCCAATGTCACTCCTCTTATTTTTTTGATCTGCTTACACCAACATTAACAGGAAAATTAGAACCACAAAATTCCAGTACAATCTATATTATTTTTACCATCCACACATCCTTGGAGATTTTGTAACATTGGCCCTTACTGAAGTAGGGAAAAAGTTTTGCTTAAAAGAAAAGTCCTCCTTCGTGTGGAGATTCTCTTTTTCATCTCTCTATGTAACTATAGCATCCAATTCTATATATAATTATGGTTATTGGATTGTTGGGAGATTTGCAGCTATGAACAAGTCTTTGTATGAAGAATATATGTCTGTTTTTATTAGATAAATACTAAGAGAATGGTTGCATCAGAGTTGAATGATTTATTTTTTATGTGTCTCAGTTTGGACTGCAATAAAGAATATACTATGCATTGGATGGCTTAATAACACTTATTTCTCACAACAGGAGAGGCTAGAAAGTCCAAGTGGTTATTGTGATTTTAAGTTGCATTTTCCTTATAAAGAATGATTTCATCATAATTTTATGTATTTATCTGATACCCATGAATATTCTTTGGTAAAGTTTCTGTTATTTTTATTATTTTTTAAAGTTTTATGTGTTCTTCATCAGATACATGATTTGAAAATATTTTCTGACATGCATTTTTTTCTTTTCATTCTCTACAAAAGGCTCAAGTTTTAAATTTTGATTTTATAATTTGATTCTAAATTTTAGTTTCATTTGTTGAAAAGATTACTCTTTCTCCAATGAAATGCTTTTGTACCTTTTTAAAAATAATGTTGTTCATATGGGTACATCCTCTTCTGTAGGCACTAATTTGTTTTATTGATTTGTCTATCTTTATGCCAATGCTACACTATTATGATTAATTTTTTAATAAGTCTTGAATTCTGACTTTGATCTTTTTCAAAGTTGTTTTGGGTATTCTAGGTCTTGCAGTTCCATATGAACTTTATAATCAGCTTATTATTATCTATAAAAATGTGCAAGGATTATAATATAGTTTCACTGAATTTATATACCAAGAGAATTAACATTTTAGCAGTATTGAGTCTTTATACCCTTGAACATGGTATCTCTCCGTTTATTTATGTACTCTTTAATTTCTCTTAAGGATTTTTGTAGTTTTCATTGAAAATCTTACATATACTTTGTGAGGCTTATCATTATATAGTTAATTTTAATTATTTGATGCTTTTACTTGCTAAAGTCAATATTAGCAAGTTCTAGTAAATTTTTGGAGATTCCATTGAATTTTTTATATAGATGATGGTTTTTGTCTATGAATAAACATAGTTTGATACCTTCCTTTAAAAAAATAAATGACTAATTTTATCATCACTCACTATTTTGGTGTCTAGGGCAATAGAAAAAGAAGTGGTAAAAGAATATCCTTTCATACTTGATCTTTAAGGGAAAATGTTCTATCTTTTACCATTGAGTAAGAGGTATCAGTTGTTCATGGTTTACCTTCATCAAGTCAAGGAAATCTCATGCTGTTTCTACTTTGTTAGGTTTTCATCAGAAATGAATGCTGAATTTTATCAAATGCTTTTCTGTATCAATTTGAGATGATCATATATATCATCTCAAATTATCTCAAATCATCTCAAATCATCTCAACATTCTGTAGCTGCTTTTTACCTTTTTATATATATATATATATATATATATATATATATTATATATATATATAGTTTGTCAATATATTGAATTGCATTGGTGGATCTTCAAGTCCTAAGCCAATGTTGCATTCTTAGGCTAAATTTCAGAATTAGTGAAAATTATTGTCCATTTTATGTACTTTATATCATTAGAGAACAATTGTTTTTTATCTGTACTCATAGGTGGGATTGTGCTCATATATTTTTCTCATTTCCTTTATATCTTTGTCTTGTTTTGGTATCAGTCTAATTTTGGTCTCCTCCACTGAGTTGGGAAATATCCTCAACTTTTCAGATTCCTAGATCACTTTGTTTAGAACTGATTTCACTTATTCTAAAATTATTTGGTGGAATTTACAAGTCTTGGACTTCGTAGTGACTTCTTCTTGCCTAAATCCTTCTCAAATGTGAAAGGTATAGTAATGAAACTAAAAGAATATAGGAAGATACCAAAGGAGGCTTTTAGAGTAGGACAAGATTCTTTAATAAAAATAAAAGAAACTAAATATGCAGTAAAATAGTTACCTGCATGAAAAATAAAAATATTTTCTCTTCATTGGAACAGTGTAGGCATAAGGGTATAGTTTAGGATTAACTCTTTGAAATTTATCATATTGGGAATTAACATCTAAAGTATAAAAAATCCTGAAATTAATGACTATAAGAAATACAATATAAATACAATGGAAATAATAAGAATGCATAATACATAGATTGTGATATCCAGATGGCTACCAACAAATTATATAATCTGGTACATAACTTCACTAGTAAATAGATACTTACAAAACATCAAGGAAAAGATGGATTATACCTGCAAGGTTGGGGATGTTAGCTTGTATCTGAATAATGCTGTCACCAAGACCAAGTAGAAAAAAGAGATAAAATAGGAAAAGAATTTTGTTTGAAGGCATTAAAGTGTTTCCAAAGCAGCAAGGAATGGAGAGAATAGCACCTAATGGAAGAGGAAACTTCAAAGAGGTGAGCCAACATTCTGTAGCTGCTTTTTACCTTGAGCTTTGTAAATTTCAAACACTCTTTGGTGCTGGGAAAATGAAGAATAAATTTCAGGGCTCCCAAAGGGAAAGATGACCCAATCAACATCAGAGGACCCTAACTGTAATACATATATGCATATGACCTGGGGGGTTGGAAAAAAATTGGTGGTTGAATGAGATGGATATCATTATCCTAAATGCATGATTGAAGATCTGAATGGTACTTATATACTGTGTATACAAGCAGTTGTATGTAAAAAGATACTATACTTGTGCATGATGAATAAGTAAATAAATAATAAAAAAAATTAATAAAAAAAGAAGGGAGAGACAATGAATTAGAAGTTTTCCCCCAAATACAAGCTAGTCTCAGGTCAGTTCACTCCCTAAGGATTTATATGACTAGACTCTCACTGTATCTTACCAATAGCAAAAGGGCAGAGCTTCTTTTGAGGATGTTAATTGTGCCCAAGTCACCTACAAAGTTCAAAATGTAGTATTATATCACAATTGCCAGTCATGTTTCAAGGCAGAATCAAATGACCAAATACAAAGAGGATAAATAAAAGAATATGAAAAAAACTTCTCTAGACATAGGATTTAAGAGATGTAGATTTAATGTACTTTAATCTGTGCTTCAGGTTAATATGTTTATTATATAGTAAAATAAAATAATGGGAAAATAGCATGTTCCATCATAGACTAAATCTAAAAAATACAATCAAACAAACATAATCAAATGGAAATTACAAACCAGGGAAACACAGATTTAGTAGCAATTTAAGCAGAGCAAGAGACAAGTGATGTGCACATTAAGTAACCAGAAATAATTAAGAATGAGGTTGAAAGAAAAAAATTAAAAGTACATAATACCTTTCAAGAAAAATATGGAATAAAGTAAATTTTAAAAAAAAATTCACATAAATGAAATCACATATTGAAGTCACAAAAAGGATAGAAAGAGTAGAAGGAAGCAAACATTGAAAAAATATTGAATAGACAGTTAACAAAGACATCAGTCCACAATGTCATGAAGTTTTATAAAGTTCTGCAAACCTTAAGTAGAATAAATGTTAAGAAAATCACACCAATCTGTAGATAAAGTAAATCTCTTGAAATCTATGGCAAAATGGGGGACTTCCAAAATGACAATATTTGGAAAAGAAATTACCTATTAGTAAAATTTGCAGATGACACCAGAAATTTTGACAGACAGAAAACAATTATATTTTATTTCAAAAATTTCTGCAAGAAGGTAGCTGCCAATCTAGCATATCATACCTGGTTAAAATAGATTTTAAATTTAAGTAGAAATAAATACATTTTGAGGTAGTTAACAACTAAAAAATTAATTACCAGGATGCATGCTGCTGTAATTTAAATGTAGTCTCTAAAACTCATGTTGAAATGTAATCTTAATTGGGAGGTGTTTAGAGGTAGGACCATTAGGATATGATTAAACTATAAGAAATCTGCACTCAAGAATTGATTTATTTATTTATGATTAATTGATCATTGAGTTAGTTGGGTTATATTGGAAATGGGTCTTCTCTTAAAAGGGCTTTGGTTCTGTCTCTTTTATGTATCCCTCTCACCTTGGGATTCTGCACAGAGTACTCATTAACAAGAAGACCCTCACCAGAAATGGTTCCTCAACCTTGGACCTCACAGCATTCAAATCCATGTGCTAAAGAAATTGTTATTCTTGCTAGATACAGTGACACAGGCCTGTCTGTAATCCTAGCTACTTTGAAGGCTGAGGCTGGAGGACAGCAAGTTCAAGGACAACTTGGGCAACTTTGGGAAACTGTGCCTCAAACAATTAAAAAGCGCTGGGTGGGGTAGCACATGCTTATAATTTTAGTGACTTGGGAGACTGAGACAAGGGACTGAAAGTTTGAGACCAAATCTCAGCATCTTAGTGAGACCCTCAGCAATGAGCAAGATCCTGTCTCAAAATAACAAATAAAGAGGACTGAGGAGATAGATCAATAGTAGAGAGTACTTGGATTCAATCCCCAGTGGCAGGAAAAAATAAATAAAAAACAAACAAACTACTATAAAACTTTTTAAATTACTGAGTCTATGGTACTGTGATATAGAAACAGATAATAAACTAAGCCACTTTCATTAAAATAAATTTTATAAGATTTTTTTAGACATTTGTAAAATAATCCCAGACAGACAAAAATAAAGGCTACAAGAGAAAACAGAGAGGGACTTATGTGGGTAAATGTAAATGAAAATTGGACAAAAATAATATGTTGCAGGCACTTAAACATATGTGAGATTCAATGTGTGATAATCCTAACATTAAAGGCAGCAGGAGGTAGACAAACACAGTTAACATGTTTGAAGTTTTAGCATTGTTGAGAAAGTGGTAAAAGTAATAATGTATATTTAGACTGTACTAAATAAAAAAATGCATGTTTTGATCTCTAGGGTAACCATGGAAATGGTAGTAAAAGCATGTATAGGGAGCCCTAACTTATGAAAGGGGGAAAAGCATAATAATGATAATAATAACAATAATAATAATAAATGTGATTAAGATATGGAAAGGCAGAAAAAGTAGAATCAACATCAAACCATTGTATTTTTAAAGTTGAACAATTCCATGTATTGAAAAGGATGTAAAGAAACTGAAGCCTTCATTTACATTTATATAAATAAAGAAAAAACATGAATAATACTTCAAGACATAGTATTGAATATTAAATTATTATTTATGAAAATTAAAATACACATGTGCACAGAACACTATACATTCTTCAAAGATATAACCAATGTTGGAGAGAAGTTACAATAGGGGTCAGGATCACATTCCATTAACAAGAAAAGTATTTATCTCTCTACACCTAAAGCCACAATTTTTCAAAAGTTAAATGAAACACTACAATTGCGTGTGATGAACATTTTAGTAAGAGTCTACCATTTTGGCCTGCTCCACAAATTCTGGTACAAATGCATACACCAACTCCTTAAATATGTATGTTTGTATGAATGCAAGTGTGTATTCATTCAATCATTAGTTCAGTTACTCAATTATCTGTCGTGATCCCAGTGCCTGCTTTGCAGAATATCCTAGTGTTTTCTTCTGTGTGCTTATTTGCTTCACATTACTGCCACCACATGCTGAAAACCATGTGTGAGCATTGCATCTCACTCAGTATGGTGTTCCTGTCGGCAACCAAGCCAACACAGACCATGGAAAACCTATACAGTACTTCTGGGAGCCTCAGTCTAGGAAGCGGTGGTCTTTTGATGGAGGAACATGAATTCATATATTTATTCTTTTATTTTAAGCTTAAATCCCTAAGATTAAAGCTATTTAGTTTATACTAAATATTCTAGGATTTATAAGAATTAAGAGGTTTTCTATTATTCCCATACTTTAGCATATACCTTAACACCTAATGGTGGCCTATATGTTGAGCTCAGGAAATCAACCTGAACTTTCCCTTAACTAGAGATAGTTTCTCATTGTTCTCATTGCTTCTATCTAGGATTCAATCAAAATTAGGTAGGTCAGCCGGGCGCGGTGGCGCGCGCCTGTAATCCCAGCACTTTGGGAGGCTGAGGCAGGAGGATCGCGAGTTCAAAGCCAGCCTCAGCAATGGCGAGGCACTTAGCAACTCAGTGAGACCCTGTCTCTAAATAAAATACAAAAAAGGGCTGGGGATGTGGCCCAGTGGTCGAGTGCCCCTGAGTTCAATCCCCAGTACCACAAAAAAAAAAAAAAAAAAAAAAAAAAAAAAAAAAAAAAAAAATTAGGTAGGTCCCCTTATTTTCAGTCATTTTATCCTGAATCTTAGGAAACATGAATAAATTATTAGGCCCTGCATTTCTGGAGTTTCCTAGAGGTCCTATATATCTTAATTCACATTTTATGCAGAGATTAAAGAGGAATTCCATTTCTATCATGAAGGCAGAGATAAATAGTCTCTGTAGTTTGGAGACTCCAACCCAGAAAAGGTGCTTTTATCCTCTTATGTCCAAGACATACCTTTTTGATGTAACTTAATGTATCCAGCAAGAGATCTTGAATGAGAAGATCTCTTCTATCTGACCAGGACTCTTCATTCTTATATGCAGGCAAAGCTGTAATATTCCTCATTGGAAACCCATTAACTATCTTCCTTGAGAGATAGCACTTAAAGAGCAATTTACCTAATGCTAGAGAGACTGAGATGATTTCCTAAAATTAGTGATATCCTAAACCTGGTCTTAAAAGATAAGAACCAGTCACCTTTGACTAAGAGTGGAAGTTAGACTTTACAAATGGATACATACACTAATGTAACAAAGGGCAGGGTACAGTCTATAAAACACCAGTGGTCTTATGATTAAAATTTGGATTAGTAAGACATCTGGACTAACATTAAGAGATGAAACCTGAAGGGGAAAATAAGTAGGGGGGCAATTCATAATCAGATTCCTTACTTTTTTTCCCCCTGCAAGTAGAAATCAAGCATTACAGAAGATTGATTAATGGTTCAAAAATGAATGTAGGAAACCTCTTAGGAATCTTAACATGGAAAGAGTTTTTAACAGAATCTGTATATTTTATGAGAAGCAAGCTCAAGTCCCCCATCCTCTTCTTAAGGTAGAGCCAAAGAACAGGATGTTTGTTTGAGTTAGTCATGTTCACAGGTGTTGATTATACAATAAGTTATCAGAAAACTACCCACCCTTCTTTTGGGATTAAGTCTTTTAGGAGTCTCTGCCTTTATCCCTGGACATGGCCCAGTGACTACTTCCTGTCTTCAAGAGATAATATTCTTTCTTCAAATCAACCTCTTCTGACATCTCATTGTCTATTTCACTCTCCTACTGCTTCTCCATCTACACAGCTGACCCAGATAATTTATGCCAGCTGCCAAGATGCATCACTCCTGAAACATCGAGAACTGAACACAACAAAGATTTATTTCTGGTTACAGAGAGTCTAGTAGGACAGGAAGTAAGCTTCATGGCAGAGGAACAAAACATTGAAAGTTCTAACTGCCTGGAAGGTCTATTTATCCTGGTTCTAACTGCCTCTGGCTGGTAGAGACCTACATCACTTCTCCTCAAGGATCATCTCCCAGAACTAGCAACTAACTGCAAGGTTGGCTGGGAAATATGGAGGAACACAATGGAATATTGTACAGAGTATCATTTTCATCTCCTGAAAGAGGTCTGTGTGATCATGAGGTTGCTGTGGACTGCTCTGTCTCTTTCTGTGTGTCTCCACTTCCTCTTATAAGCAAATGTCTACTTAGAGTATTTTTGCACTTTGTTATTTAAGCATTTGCATTATTTCATTTGACCTTCTCAATAGCCATGAGCAATAGGCTTTGCTGAGTGTAAATAATTTGCCCCAAATCCCAAAATCCCTAAAAAAGTGATCCACAATCTTAACTCAGATCACCATCTCTGAACTCCATTATGGTGGGCCCCAGCCTTCAGCCTGCATCACAGTCACCTGGAGGGCTTGCCAAGGCACAGATAACTGAACTCCACTCCCAGGTTTTCTGACTCAGTGGATCAGGTGGAGCCCAAGAATTTGCATAGATGATACTTATGCTCCTGGTCTTGAGACTAACTTTAAATACAGGCATTTATTTATCACAAAAACCTCTATCAGTGAGAAACTATAAGCATTAACTGTAACACAATATTCAAACTAATACTCTTTTCCAACTCAGAAATAATTCTTCAAGGATGGGACATGCTGTGAGCAGTTCTTGCCGACTTCTAATAGCCACCTTCCCTGACAAGTTTTCCTTTCTGCATGCCAAGGTGCAGAGAGCAGAGGCCAGGCTCTGGTTTCAGAGGAAATCAGATTCATGGGCTTGCCTCCTCTTCTTCTGGGGAAGGCACTGCCAGCCTTTATTCTCTGAGCATCCCATCTGCCCAACCCACATTGAGCTCCAGTGTGCATGTTCTCTGCTTAGAGGGGAAAGGGAGCAGGAACATTTTGCATTCCTTTCTGCCCATGTCTCTGGCAGGCGTAACCACAGCCCATCTGTTCTCTTCTCAGATTCGGCCCACCCTTGATCTTTCTTTTACTTCTAGACTTCACACTTCCCAGAAAGACAGAATTATCAGCAGGTACTCCCCCTCAACTATCAACTTCTCAGACTGTCTGAAATGTACCCTCCCTCAACCCCGCAAACCTTAGTTTCTAAAAGTCAAAGTCCACAGGGACTGGCAACAAAACCACTGAGTTATACATATGTAGAAATAACCTTAAGTGATTTACCTGGTTTTGAAGTAATAAAGGAATTAAATTAATAACAATAAATAAGTGTGAGTGTCCAAGTTAGACTATTCTAACTTGTACAAGAGAAATTAGCAGATGGGTATGGATACATATACCTTACTGCCTTCCAAGCTGCTTATCAAGAAATTCCAAGAGTTCCAGGAAGTGATCCTGATGATTCTAAGCATGGGTGACTATATCCTAAGAGCTGTTTCCTCAGCATTCTATTTTGCCTCTCTGTTCCTGAACAAAATACTAGAAAGCTGAGGTATAAATATTTCCTGAGAGGTTAGCTGACTTGGGCCCCAGTAACTACAATGTGAGACTGAATAAATATCAGGCCTCCCTATCATACCCTTGTATTCATATTTGGGTATATTGAGGCTCAGAGAAAGAGGACTCTATGGAGTCGATACCACAACAAAATGGTATTTGTGCTCATTGGTGATGTCTGTGATCACACTGCCAAGATGAACTGCTACCCACCCATTCACATTCAGGGAGAGGGGACTCCAATAATAAGGATTAATCGCAGACTTCAACTAGGCATATCCTGGAAATGGACAGCACTGCACAGAGAGATGTCTTAAAAATAAATTCTTAACTGGTTGTATTTCCTATTCCAGAAATGGGCTTGGTCATTCCTGGGAGGCTGACCCAGAGGTGAGGCCATAGTCATAGGATCTGGGTTCCTTTTTGCAAACACAAACACACACATGATTCTTTCCCAAATCTTCAAATTTTCCTAGTAGCAAATAGGCCAGAGTCCTGGTGGATTCAAAGGAGGACACTGTGGAGCCCTCACTGATGCAAATAGACTAATTCATTCACCCTCAGGACAATTATTGCCGCCTGAAGCGATGGCCGCTTGGAGCAACGAAGCCGCGGGAAGAAGTTCAGAGGCGAACTGGAAACAAACAGCTTTTTATTCTGATAACTTTTCTCTCTGGCTCTAACAACGACTAACACGCACCACACACCACCAAAAAATGGCGCTGACCCGATCAGCAATCTCGGCTCAAGTCACTCGAGATCCCCGGGCCAAGTCCCGCGAGATCTCGGGCCAAGTCCCGTGAGACTATGGAATGCGGCAATGCCCAAATCTCCATGGCCCATAGTCAACCGCAATTTAAGCCATCTCCCCAAACAGGGCTCCTACAGACAATCATATTTGCAGGTAAAGCCAATTTGTCTAGCTAGTAGGTGGCATAGGAGTGGATAGGAAAGAAAGGAGAGATATTTTTATGTGAAATTCAATACCTCTCAATTGACTTTCCTTTCTTTCTTCATTTAGCCAACACATTTAAATGATTGACAGCAAAGAATATGCAGGGTGAAGAAAGTAACTGGCCTTCCAACTCTCGAAATCAGATATGAGGCACAGTGTATGCCCACTCATCAGTAACAAACACTAGGACATGCTCTTTAATGGGGGACAAACTATAGACAAAACTGAAGAAAATCTCTCAATTGCAAATTCCAGGGAAGACGGAGCAAAGTTTAAGGCATAAGTGACACCATCAGCCATGGATATAGCCAAGATTTATGGCAGGGGGAGTCACCGAAACAGAAATTTCAAAAAGAAAATGAAAAATATTGAGTGGATTTTGGGGAAGTATTTAAAATGCTAATTAAACTAGAGCATGGGAAAAAATGGAGGAAAAAATGGAAATGGCCTTGAATATTGAAATATGGTGTAGAGTTGGTGAAAATGGAAGATGAAGCTTTCAAAGAGCAGGAAAATGCATACGAACTTTCTTCTTTGGAAAGCAATTCAAATGTGGAAAGATGAAAGGGAGACAATTTCAGAGCAGAACTAACAAATGGAAGATTATTGCAATGATACATGTACATATTTGCTGAACCAATAATTATTGAATCCTTGCAGACAGCATGAATTATGTTTACCTGGTTTTGCCATTGATTAATTCATCAAAAACGTATGCACTGAGAGTTGGGTTCTATTCTACTAGATGTTACATCTAGGCCATTTAAACCCATAAAGAAAAATCTTCACCTTCATGGAGCCATCAGACTCTGGGCCAGGCACTGATTCTGCTAGGTTTGGGAGATCAACCTTTCCTGCTTTCACCAGTAGCATTGTCTGAATCAGGCAAATGCTGCTGCAGATCTTCTGTGTTCTCAGCATGAAGCACAATAAGTCCACAATCAATGTGCTGATGGATATTGTTAAGGATGGAAAACTTCCCATGACAAACATGCTAGAAAATGAATACAGACCAACATGGCAGTGAGCACAGATGTCTGTGACTCAGAAAAGGGACAATCAGGACCCTGACCAAAAGTACTTTAGTATCTCGGAGCTCATTCTTCCAATTTCCACTTTACTTCATGTTTCCCCAAATCTTATGTCTTTGTTCATGACGTCAGCCTGTTCAGCTATACTCTAACTCCCCTCATTTTATAAAAAAAATCCCTCCCCTTTTACTATAATTAATACTAATACAACTTTAGCCATCTTTATTACTAATCATTATCATTCATTTTATTAATAAAGATATTCTATTGCTGATAAAATTAACTAACACATTAGATATCTATTAATTCCTACTATTTTATTCAATCCTAAAAATTCTGATTCAGAAAAGGTATATTCCTGAGATCATAAAACAGGTAATGCATTGATCTGGATTCTGATCAAATCCCGGGTAACCCCAGAGCCTGCCATTTTGCACATTTACAGGCTGGTGTGTTTCTACTTCCTCCACGGAGCTCCCTGTTGAATCTCTGATTTACCAGACAGGCATTGCCTGCCAAGGTGCCTTTCAGGCAGGCTTAGCCCTACCCTCGGCCTCCACAGCATTTCTATAGTTAACACCACAATTTCCCCAGTGTACATCTTTTGGTTTTATTTGTCTTTTAATTTTATCTGGACCCATTTTCTTCCCACAAGTACTAATAATAGCTCATTTGCATAATTATTCACAGATTACAAACACTTCTGTGTATATAATCTTAGTTGTATTTTGCTACTATCCTGAGGAGATTCTTCTCAGGCCTTTCTCTTTACATTTTACAGTGTGAGACAAGGCACACACAGACACATGCATGCTTATGTGTGTGTGTGTGTGTGCGCGCGCGCGCGCGCACGCGCACACACACACACATACACACACACATTTAAAATATCCCTCTTTGTGTTTCCAGTTCTATGTTAGGCATTGGGAATAACAAAGAGCCCTTTAAGAGACCTTAATCTGTGCTGAGGAGCTCACAGTCTATGAAGATAAAGGGCCATCTGAACAGACAACTCTGTTTGATTTGATAAATGCTAAGTGTTCTTGGGGGAGGAATGTCTGACACTTTCTGAGGGAAACTGGAAGACCTCACAGAGGGCCATGATCCCTCCCACAGAGAATGTTCCACTTAGAAACATTCTGAAGAATGATGCTGGAATGAAAGAGATGGTGACATGACATTTGAGCTGAGTTTGCAAGGAAAATCAGAGATCTCCAGCAAATATATTCCCAGTGGCCTTAGGATAAAAAAGGCTGTGATTTGGGGTTCTTTCTTGACATTAAATCATGGTGGGAATTTCCTGCAAAATATTTTAATCCTTAAAATATTATAGATAGCATTTCCAAAGGTTGAGAAAGCCAAAAAACAAAAAGATATATTATAGCTGATTAAAATATATTCTTGAAAAATTGCAGAAATTAAATCTATATGAGGCAATGCCTTTGTTAATTAGCTAGATTTAACCATTCCACAATGTATATGTACTTCAAACATTATGTTGTATACAAAAAAAGCACACAGTAAATTTTTAAATATGCATTATAGCAATTTTAAGTATCTTATTGTGAAAGACTTTTTTTTTTTTTTTTTTCTTTTTTAAATTCAAGTACATTTGGGGCATGTAGAAATACAGCTCAAACTATCTAAGGCAGAGGGCAGCAAACTGCAAGCCACAGGCCAAATCTGACCTGCATCTGGCTTTTGTAAATAAAGGTTTATTGGAATACACTCATGCTCACTCGTTGACATATTGCCTAGGGATGCTTTCGTGCTCCAGTTGTGACAGACCATATGGTTTGCAAAGCCAAACATATTTACTATCTGGACTACATCAGACAAAGCTTGCCAATCACTGGTCTGAAGAGTAGAAAAAGATGAAGATACTATACAAAACTGCTGTACCCTAGAGCAGAGCTACTCAATGCACAGTCTATGGAAAGATGTTGGTTTGTGACATAATAAACACAATAACTAAAAGTTAACTCTTAGAAAATTCTGTAGCAGTCTGACAAAGTAATTTTAATGTCTGTTGAATTAAACAAGTCTTAAAGCATTGACCTTTAGTTTGTATTTTATTTTACTAGCTATCATGTTTTAGCAATCCTTCCCTTGCGTGTTTGTTTTGTTTTTACGGTTTCAGTGCATTAAGGAATGATACTTTTTAAAATATTCTTTCTGACAAATAGTTCAAGTAGGATTCTCCTAGAGCATATGCCAAAACTATCCCTTAAAGGGGCAAATTCACCAGCACAAATGAAGTATGGTATGATGATTTGGCTTACAAAACCTCTAATCTGTAATATTTGTCTTTCAGTAGCTGGAGAATTATTTTTCTCTGATTTGAGTCATTTGAGTCCTTCATATAACATCAGCAAACTTCACAGTGACAATGTGGCTCTCTTCTTCAGCCAAGTTGCGAAAGGTAAACAAAGGAAAGCACCTGGAGTCTATCCAGATTCATCTCTCACTTCCACCCAGAGAGTTCTCTACTCTATAATGTGTGTGACTTAGTATCAATGAGGGAACAGAATCTATGAATTCAGAAATTCCAATCACTAGTTTATTCATTAATGCATTTTTAAATCATGTTGGAACTTGATTTTAAACCAGTAGATATTAAATAAAAATATGCCACACTTTCAAGTTAAAAAAAAAAAGAATAATGCAAGATTCAAGATAAGAAATGTGGCGCCTGTGAGTCTGAAAATGACTTATCAATCACTCAAAGTCCTTTTAAGACTCCAATAGTCATAAACTTTTGTTGCCTACTGCCATCGCTAATTTAAATTGTGTCCTATGTGGTATGGAATGAATTAATAATATTCAGTTAGACAATTCCCCTAAAGTGACAGCAGAATACAAGGGGAATTTGTCTTCCAGAACTCTTGCTTCCTTTCGGATATGCACACCTCATGTCCTAATCCACCATCTTCTCTATGGTTGCCTGGATTCATTTCTATGCACCAAAACCTTCCATGGAGTGAAGGTCCTTGCTGGGAACTGCTGTTAAACAAATTAAAGAAACTCAATCATGTTGTATGAGAGGCTTTGCATTTTTCTCTTGCTGATTGTAATTAAGTTCATGTACAGGTCAGCTGAGAAGGCCCCCTTGTGATCACGGCTGCTGTATACAGAGGAACTTTGTCATATTGAGTACTACAGCTTTGCTGTGGATAGTTCATAAGAACTGGAAGCCATCCAGTCCAGGGCCACGTTGCTTTGGGTCTGCGAACACTGACAACACATCATGTTCTGCAACTCTCATCACTCACGCTCACAGCAGAAGAAGGAGACAGAGGGGAGAAGGGGTCCTGCAGCTGCCAACACAGTGGCTTTTGAGGAAGCAATTCCCAATGAATTTATGATTATGAATAGCTAGTTCCCTGTACTCCTATGTGACAAAGGCCCTTGTAGGTTTAAAATAATTTAGATTACCAAAATTGCTTATCAATGTAAGTTAGTGTTTGGCCAGAGCTTCTCATTTAGATGCTTCCATGGTGACACTAGTCGTACTGACTGCACCTCCAGGCCTGATGAGGAGTCCTCTGGATTTCTTGGTTGAGCATTCTCCAAGCCACAATGGACAGATTGTGCTTGGGTTTTCCCTGAAGTGTCCACTGAACAGCTGATGTCTTCCATCGCTCTTCATTCAATGGCAGAGAGCCTCCTCACCTATACAGGATGGATTCTAGGACCTCGCCAGATTCCCCTGGGTGGCCTCACATGAATCTTTTAATCCCCCTGGATCTCTCTTTCCTCTGTGTAAACTGAGGAAGTGCTGTACTCAGTCTGTAATTAGGTGACGATATAGTTAATGGAATATTTATAATGAGGTTGCTGAGATAACAAGGGTAGACCAGGATTATTCCAGGAAGCTGAAATATATGGTCCTCTTTCTAATGCCAATTGTTTAAGGAAACTGGGATATTTTCATATGTTTTTAAAGTCCCATTCTTTACAGATTTACTTCACCCTCATTACTGTCCTTATCGTCCTTCAGAAACTCTGTAACTAGTTCGTCTCTTAAAGGCATAGTGCCAGGCTAGAAATAATAACTCTAACTGGAATTGGAAAAAAGTCAATTTTCTAGAAAGTAATATTCAGATGAACTTCAGAAAATGTATAAAGCCATGAGCAGTGATCTCATTCAAGATAACTCGAGAACATTTTTAAATAGAAGAGATGTATATATATGCATCTCCTTCCCTGAAAATTAAGGGCATTAGTACAATGTCAAAGGCCAAGGTAGATTCAGAAAGTGGTTGATGTATCAGTACATATAACTGGGTTTTCTGAGCTCTGCTAGCACAGCTTCCTGCTGCAGATTTTATGTTAGGAAATAAGTTGAATTCTGTTGTGACTTTTTGAATAAGTAGTGCCTGGATTCCAGCCAATCCTTAGACCTTTGTCCAAACATTGGGTCCAGGACTCCAAAATCTATAATAGCACTGTCTCAGGAGAGTTGCCCTTTGAAGGTAGACTCCAAACGGTCTGCAATTTTTTCAAAATATCAATATATTAGCAGTAATATAATTATCAAAAGTTTGAAATAAACATTGATACATTATTATTCACTCAACTACAGATTGTGGACTCCATTATAAATTTTTTTAATTCTCTTTGACTTTCCATTAAGCATTTACTTTTAGAGATAGGCCCATCTCCCCAAAAGTCATTTAACAGACCTTAAACACAGGGAGAAACAGGAGGCAGTGACAGAATGGTTCATTTCAGTATCAGGAGAATCGCTTTCCCACTGAGATGGCGGCACAGAGCATGTGTGTGTGTGTGCGGGATGAGGGGTGGTATTTGTTTTCTCCCCTTTAACCAATTTCACAACTGAATGAGCCTCAGCTTATCTCTTGCCTCAGCAATTCAGAGAGACGCCCACCACAGAGCTGTACCCAGCACTTACTGATAATCTAAGTACTGTATGTAATGGTCCCCTGTGTGCTCCCAGGGGACAGCCGCCCGAGTCTGGAGGAAGTGGAGCAGAGTGAATGAACCCAGCCTCCACTTCCGCATACAGCCATTCCTGTGTTTGGTCAAATTGAGGAGTTCAGTCTTTTGGTTCTTTCCCCAAATATTGCCCATTTCATCTTCCAAATCACTGTTTTGAGCTTTCTTTCACACACACACACACACACACACACACACACACACACACACACACACATACACACACACACAAAAAAAATAACAGAGCAGGCTCTCAGCTCTACAGTGGCTGAAGCAAGGATATGGAAACCAGAATTTGTGGCTAGAATTCCTATTTTAGCTGCATAACCATTGTTATCAGAATATAATTAGAGCCATTGGGTACAGTGGCACTTGGCTCTTTGATAGGCAGTGGCAGTTGAAAGAACACTGAATTCACAGACCTCAGAGCCTGAATCCAGGCGTAGGCACATTTCTCCTGGGTGACCTTGGGAAAACAGCTTAGACTCTGCCCATCAGCATCAGCATCTTCTGTCACATAGCCATGACCATCCTCACCGTGGGGTTGTGAAGGTAGTTAAATGGTGTGCACTCTGCTCAGGCAGCCAGTAGAAGCTCTGCATGAGAACTCTTCCTCCTTAATGAGGAAAAATATCAATCAATCAATCAATCAAAATATAAAATATAAAGATGCTGAATTGATATTCAAACTGGGAACTGTATTGAAGCTCTGCTTTTATGGACGCTGTCTCTTAGTGAGGAATTCTGGCTCTCTAGGCTCTAGTGGCTCTCAGTTCCAATTCTCAAACTTATCCTTCAACCCAAGGTTGCCAGTTCTAACTAGGATCAACACCTGGAAAATAATCAATGTCTAATACCTGAAGGTTATGAACTTAGCCCCCTTTACCACAAGGTCAGAGATCTATGGCCCCTGATGTTTAACTGAACTCTGGTTTTAACCTGGTTTCCAAGGGCTTGCATAACCCTAGCCAATCTCTCATAGACAAACTTGACCTCTGCTGCTTTTCATCATATATACCTGCCTCTCATCATCTTGGTTTCTCCTCTCAATTTCTTCAATACTATAGATAATTCTCTCCTCTTTGGAAAGCCTTTTTTTGCTGTTTCTCTAGCTCACTCATTTTAATCATCTTCAGGTCTTGTTTACCTAATTCACATCTCTTCTGGCTTTGAGTACTCACTAGAGTTTAGTATTTCAAGCTTATCTTTTAACCCATGCTGCCTCTGTGCTTTCATTATTCTTTTGGCTTCTGTTTTACTTCCCCAAAAGAAGTGTAAATATCTTCCATGTAGAGACTTCATCCCAAACCTTTTTACTACCTCACAGTCACACATACATACACACATCCAGAATATCTTCAATTAACATTTAGAAATTATTTATTCTGCATGCATTCCTTCTATAGAAAATGTATTTTTGAGGGTTCCTACTTCCAAAATCATTTCAATGGATCACTATGTCTTATGATTTGGCGGGAGTCAGCGGAGAGCATTTTTCACTTACAGGAGGGAAATTCAATTTCTAAAGTAACCACAGCATATCCAAGAGGGAAAACTGAGAAATATGGAAAATATTTTGGAATTTTCCAGATACAAAAAGTAATAAATACAAGCTGAGCTTATTCACATGTTGATTGTTAGGTCTCTGGTGGCACTGAGGCAAAAGCCAGAACATACTAATATAACATTCTGAGTAACTTAGTTCAGGAAAGTTCTATCTACTTTATATATATATATATATATATATATATATATATATATATATATATACACACACACACAATTGCAGAATGCTTCCTCTAATCTGCAAGTCAATCGAGGTGATATCTATTTACCAAAATTAAACATGAAAGTCTCTAACCATGCACTTGCAATATTTATCAAAATTATCTGTTCTTTATATTTCTAAATTTCTAGTGCTATATTTTTAGAAAAGAAGCCAGAAAAGTATACATAGTACTATAGCAAAAACTCCTGTTTTCAACACCCTGTATTGGTGGATATTTAAATTTCATATTGCATATTTCATATTTTGTTATATCTGTAAACTAAAATAATTATTTTTGAGATAGTGTCCCATTCTCCATTCTCCTTTCCTAGACAAGAGCTACCATAGATTTAAGATAATCTTTTTAGCTTTTATAAAATGTATATTATGTGTATGTGCTCAAACATTTTCAATAAGTGGTATAGACCTATATTTATACTCTGAGCTTGCTTTTATCTTTTAGTGTCATGGCTTGTCTGTGCACATGTGTGCGTGTATATATGTGTGTGTTTGAATTTATCACATACTGTGAATAGACCATACTGTATGAGTGCATGCATGTCTAATGTGTGTGTAGCTTATTTCCAAATTGGTTGTAATGGGCAAGTTATAGACTGAGGGATACACTTATCCAAAAATGGGAATTACTGCAACTTGGAGGATGTGAATTTTCAATGTTACTATGTAGGGCAAAATTGCTCTCCAGAGTGGTGGCAAGGACTCACACTCCTAAAACAATATATGAAATGATCAATTTCCCTTCCCCAAACTTGCTTTGTTAAACCTTTTGTGGATTGAAAATCTGACCAGGGAAACAGTATCACTGTTGTCCATTTGCAATCCTTGTTATTAAGAAGAGTGAATGTCTTTTTCACATTTTCCTTTTCTGTGACTCATCTCTTCATAATATTTGGACATTTTTAACAGAGTTTTCTGACTTTTTCCACTGACTTCTATTGTTTTATATTCTATAAATTCTAAACCTGATATTAAACTTTGTAGGTTATCCCAGTCAAATTAGGGTATATGTTAGGTGCTATAACAAGTTGGCACTAAAATATAGTGACTAGAACAAGACGGATGTTTATTTCTGATACAAAGCTCAAGGTTGTTAGCACAGAAAAAGCACCACGTCTGTGGTACTGAGATTGAAGTCATTTCTACCTTGTTTCTCTGTAGTCCTAAAGCTCAGTTTCTGTCTCTTGGTCCAGGGAGACAGAACCAACTCCCACCATCAGAAAAGCATGTAGCTGAGAAGACAGAGGGATTCAATCATGTTCTCTTAATGATTGCAAACATGGGTCTTGCTCATTTTTGCCGAAGTAGCAAAGATCTTTTGATATGGCAACTTGGCCAGGCTACAGTTCTGTTCTTCAAATATTAAAGTACATATTGCTGGGAAGGTACATTGTAGATAGCATTAAAGTCCATAGTCAGTTGATTTATACCAGAAAAGTTATCCTAGATTGACTAGGTGGGCCTAATTCAAGCAGGTGAAAAGACGTTAAAAGGCAGGCTTTCTCTAAAGAAGAATCTCCTCCTGTGGGAGCAGCTGCAGCCCACAGCTGCTCCAAAATCCTGCCTGTCCTTCCTGATGGCATGTATTGATTTCAGACTTGCAGGGCTAGTCTCCATTGCACATGAGACAGTTCCTGGATAGTTAGCTAGTTAAATTCTACTGTTTATTCTTCTCTATTTGGAGGGTAAACCCTGATGGGTATACTTACCAACTCTCAACCTTATAATCTGTACTCTGTTTATCTGATGCCTGAGAATCAAGCTAATGCCACTTATTCTATGCTTTATTTAATAGAATCCCACTCCTAACCAAACTCCAGATTAGTTAAGCACAAGTTAACTTTATGTAATAGAGAAAACCTAAAATTCAAAGTCTTAAATGAGCCAGAAGATTGCTTGTCTCTTTTACACACACACACACACACACACACACACAAAAAAAAAAAAAAAAAAAAAAAAAAAGTTTGAGCGTATCATCCAGGACTAGCTGTTCAATGATGACAACTTTTATTTATAAGATAGTGAGTTATTTTTTAGTACCTGTTTATTTTCTATCACTTTCTTATTGTGCGTTCTGTTTAAGTCTATTGCTTGTTTGCATGTTTGATTTTTAAAATATTCTAACCATGTCAGTTGCTATTCAGATTTCCTCTTTTGTGAGTTGTCCATAACATTTGTTCATTTTCCAAGAGTTGTTGGTCTTTCCCAATGATTTCTATTGTTTTATAAAGCACTCTCTAAATTTAATCAGTATTTTATCTTTCTCCAAAACTAAAGGCCTTAGAATCTTTTAACTTCTTTCATTCTAATAATCCTTTTCTCATCATCTATACGTTTAAAACAATTATTTTAATTTGTTTCACAGCTTAGTAAAATAATTCCTGTTATTATCTTGACGTATGTTGGTTAGTGTCCAATATAATTGACCTCTTTCCCTTACAAGGTTTTTGCTTTTTATTCATTAATTCAAAAGTCTTTTTGTTTTTCGCATTGTCTTTGTGTAGTGCCTTCTTAGTTTTTCTAAGCTTGAAAATGTCTTTATACAACGTTCATTCTCAAGTCGTAAGTTAGAAACCTATTGGCAGTTATTTCCCTCAATCCTTTAAAGTTATTTTGTCCTTTCTTTCTAACAGATATTATTGCCTGTGAGAATTCTGTTGTTCCAATTGTTCTTCCTTTATAGAAATGATGGTCTGGCTAGGGTCAGCACCCTAGGAGGCTGGTACTGCTTTAGTCACAGTACACTAAAAAGGTGCATCGTTCCTGCTCCTATTTCCACATAGGGAACTAGTTTCCTATTTTCTACAAAGCATGAGATGAATCTGGCATCTTTTCTTGTTGCCACTAAAAACTGGACTGGATTATCTGTCTATGATCTTGACTTCCCATAGATACTTTGGCTTTGGGTCTTCTCTGTTACTCAGAAATTTTTGCTCATGATTTTGAGTATGAACAGGTCTAAAGACACATTTTTTTAAAAAATTCTAATATATTTTATCTATTATAACATATGCTTTGAATGGAGGGTTGTATTTTTTTATGTGATTATAATTCCATTTTATGATTTTCCTTTTTTATTTTAAAAGTAAACCTTCCTGAGCCATTATTTTAATGTATGCTATTTCCTGCTTATAATGCAACGCATGCTACTTATAAAAATTAAAACATCACTGAATTACATTTTCTTAAAAATTTTTCTGGAAAATAAGGCATTGCTAATGACATTAAAATGTGATGCTATAATGTAAACAATAGCTATTCAATCAAATAATAATGCAAAGATATTTAAAAAGTAACTATATTAATAAATTTTTCCTAATTTTCTCCAATTCTTATTTTTCTGTAATTTTTTTTAGTTGTAGATGGACACAACACCTTTGTTTTGTTTATTTACTTTTATGTGATGCTGAGGTTCAAACCCAGTGCCTCACACAGGGTAGGCAAGCACTCTACTGCTGAGCTACAACCCCAGCCCTCTCCAATTCTTTTAATTAATCTGGGCACATTCTGAATTTGTTTGTTATTCCATTATTCAGGCCAATTTTGCAGCAATATTGATTGACAAATCACACATTTTGATATGTTATTAAAGACAGGCCACCCAACCCAGGTTTATCACTAATGTCACCTTGAGTTGAAAAAAAAATCCTCAAACATTATTTAAATTTATGGCAACAAGCATAAGCAATTATTATTATTTTCATTTTGGAAAATTATGCAAATAGTTCATCTCAAATGGCTATCACATAGAATATTCATAACCCAGAATTGTTGTTAACTTTTCACTGAAGAAAAGGACCACAGAAAAGCTAATAACTACATAACAGATAAAGCAGGATATGTAGTTTATAAAATATGTGCAGTCAGGAATCTCAGTACCTTTCTCTAGGGAGAAATTCAGTAGTAGATAAGAATTGAGGTCAGTTTGAGTTAAATCAAGGCTTAAGAAGCTAGCCCACTGTTCTCTATCCAGCAATCAGCTTCCCTGAAGATTCAAGCCATCAATCACCACTCTCTTTCTACAGCCATATTGGTACCATTTTTAATAGTTCTAATCCCATGAACCAACACTCAAGAATCCATGCTTTAGTAGAACACTGTTAATTCAATGTTTGAACATGGCATGCTGGTCCCTTATCCCACCCCAAGACACATGATCACCTGGTTAGTGGAAGGGCTAAGCAGATTCATTATACCACAGTCCCAGGGTAGCATCAGATAAAACATAAGACCATGACTTCAAAATCTCTCTTTTCTTATGCTAACCAGTGATTTCATTATTTCAGTTTAATTTTTCCATTGATTTTTAAACTACATTTTTGCTATGTACTGCCTAGTATTGGTATATGTTTATATTGAGATTTTGTCAAGTGGAGATCATAGTCAATTTGGGTTCTGCCCTGTTATCAGAATCTAATTTTACCCTGAAATTTAATTTGCACTTATATAAATAAGTAACTATAATTTTTATTTCTTGAATTTCTAATTCATTCTTGCCTTCTGGGTTTTCTTCTTCTATCTCTTTAAATATTATAATCATAACTATTTTAAAGTTTATTTCAGATCCCTTATAATCTATAATCTTTAATATTTGTATTCTTGTTGTACATAATGACAAACAATATAATTTATTTTCCTATAGTTCTGGAGGGTGAAAGTCAAAGATTAGGGTCTTGACAGTGTGTTTTCTGGTGAAACCTCTCTTCCCGGCTTATGGACAGCTGCCTTTTCCCTATGTCTTCAAACTGTTTTTCTTCTGTGCCCAGAGTGAGAAAGAGAGAGAGGTCTCCATTGTCTCTCCCACTTCCTACAAGGACACAAGTTATATGGGTTCTACTCCTACAGAACGAATTAACCTGAATTACCTCCCCAAAGGACTCCCTAAATCACACTGGAGGTTACGCCTTCAAAATATGAATTTGGGGGAGATATAAGTTCATAGCAACATTCAAAACTTTTGCTTTGTTCAATGCTGACTCTTCACTGTGGTGACTTATTTCCTCAAGACAAAATATAATTAAAAATTAAAATCTGAAACAAACTTTAAATTGGGTATGATTACAATGTTCAAAGAGATAAAAGAAAAAAAGATCAAAAGGCAATAGCTAAAGTTTCTAGAATTGAACAATGTGATTAATTACTAAATTAAATAAATGCACATTTGCCATTTTTGGCTGAGAACACAGCCTCAGTATTACCCTCCTCCCCTACCCCTTCATGAGCTCTGGACTGTGGAGGGATCCTTAGGAGTCAGTTTCAGACTTGACTTCTGAAAGTTCTGTGGGTTTCAGCCATTTTCTGTGTATTTTCTGGTAGGCTTTTTTGTTGTTGTTGTTGTTTGTTTGTTTGTTTTTTACCCAGGGTTCCTATAAGACATGAAGATTTTGTTTGCAACTGAGACTCTGAAAAACAAAATGATGAAAAGATAGATATATTAGCTCTATAATATTGCCAAATATTACAGATCTCCCTAACCACTTGTCCAAATAGTCTCAAGCAAGTCTCTTTAAAAATATGAATAGTACAAATATACTTAGTATACAGTGTTATGTAAAAAGATGGTCTATATGTGTATTATGAATTGTAATACATGCTACTGTTATAAATAAAAAAAATAAAATGAAATGAAATATATCCCTAAAAATATGCATAGTAAGAGTATACTTTTATACAGTGATATGTAAAAATGTACTCTATATGTGTACTACAAACTGTAATGCATTCTACTGTTATATAAAACAACTTCAAATAAAAAATATATATGCATATGCACATTTAAAACATATTTTTGTGTTTCTTGAAGAAATTCAGCTGAATTCTATAATTCAAATGAAAATGTCCCTCCCATACTGTCTTTGTCTATTCTGATATAACAGAAAATGACTGGGTGTTCTGTTGGGGGAAATTATAACCCATGGAAGTTTATTCAGAAGTCCAAGATACAGGGACTGTATCTGGTGAGGGCATTTATGCTGGGCCACAAGGTGGTTGCAAGGAAAGCAATTGCAGGCAAGACAGAAGAGACCAGGCTCAGCTCACTTTTAGAAAAAGTCCATTCTCATAAGAGCCAGCTCAGTTTGTTCAAAATACTGCCATTTCAACATGGAATCTATATTCAAAACTATTAATGAGATAGTTTACATTCTTGTTTTGTACAAAGTTTTAAAAATCCAGAATGTCTTTTAATTAAGCAGAGTTCTTCAAAGAAACAGAACCGATAAACTATACAGAGTGATGTATAAAAGAGGCTCTATTAGGGTAATTGGCTCACATGACCATGGGGACACTGGTAGCATAACTCAGGTAAAATCTGAAACCCTCAGACCACAGAAACTGATAACATAACTCTTGGTCTGAGGCCAACGGCCTAAGACACCAGAGTGACAAGGGTATAAGTCTTGTTTTTTAAGGGCTAGAGTCTGGAATTTTGGTGCTAAAAGACAGACGGAAAAAAGTGCAATCCATCTCTGGAGAAAGAAACTAATTCCCCTTTCCTTATGTGGTTGTATCCAGGGATCTGCCAATTGGATGGCGCCCACCCAAACTGAAGATGCCTCTTCTCCACTCATTCACTCAGACTTACATGCCAATCTCCCCTGAAAACACCCTCACCGACAGAACCTAAAACAAAGCTTTACCAGTTTGTAGGTATTCCTTAATCCAGTGAATTTGATGCCTAAATTAACCATCATGCACATAGTCAGTATCCCTACTGTAGTAAAAATGACAACCAAAACCTAGCAATTATAAGTGGAAGAACCCTACAGGTGTTTACCATGACAATGTCCTGTAGGAAATACATCTCTGGTGTGACTGGTCCTCAGTTGTTCTATTCAATATATTATCAGCATTTGTGAAAGCTTTCAATAACATGGGTCTATTGTTTGTATTTAAATGTTAACTTTGTGATCTTTTTTCAATGCAAATATTGACAAGACTCAGTTAATGATATGTAGGAATGCAAGCCACCCAGGTGGCTAATGTGATCCAGATACTGGAGTAGGTACTAAAATGCTAATTCTTTTTATATCTGTAACAACTTTTTGAGGCAGGTATCATTTTATTTCATAAATATTGCAATTGGGAAATCAAGTCTCAAAGAAAAAGCTGGATCAAGTCATCCAGGCATTACTATAAAAGCAGTGTTGGAACCCAAACTTTTACTTCAAAATATCTACTTTCTACAGAACTTATTTTGTCTAAGAATTTAATGATCTATTAGAATATGTTTTTGGTTAATTGCATACAATTCAACATACATTATTTTGATTTAATCAGTTTTTTGGCAAATAAAATCTTTCATCCAAATATTTTCTTTTTTCTTTTCTTTCTTTTTTTTTTTTTTTTTTTTTTTTTTTTTTTGACTAGCTCCTGTCAATAGTTGCCTATTTTGGATAGTAAGAAAACAGAAAATTGTGAAGAAGCAACTTTGATTTTCAAACCAGGAAAAAATGTGTAGGTGAAATTTTGAGAGAGGCAGCATCTTGGAATTTTATTAGCTCAAATGGCTTAAGAAAAGACCAAATACATTACAAACATAAGAAAAATTATTGCAAAATATATCCTATCAGATGTTCTTAAAAGGTATAAACCTTAGCCCCACTAGGAGAAGAAGAAATAGTATAAATATATATTATAATACACTCAAAATATGACTTAAAACCTAGGATATATTTCATGACAAAAGGTCTCCCTTCTATGTTTTCCATAAACCATGCTGATATTAAGGAACACATTAGTACCCACAGAATTAGGAGCACGGCTTCAGAAAAGCAAGAGCAAAGTTCGGATTGCTTGTTGTGATGATCACTTTCCCAGACTTGTCAAACCCTTCCAATTTCAAAAGCTATATTTCATTGTCATATTAAATGTTCAATCAAGCATGTTCTCATGATCAGGCTTTCTTAAAAGTCAGATATGGAAGTAGAGAGGATCCTCTTAAAGAATATTAGTGAAAGAACTTGAGTAGGTATCACTTAGATCTAGTCAAACTTTTGAGTGTCTTGTTCAACATAAAAACCATTCACCAAGAAGCTACTATTTCCCATTGAACAGATCCAAGGCTCCTATTTATATACATGAAGCAGGAATTTGAATATGTACCACATGGTAGGTGCACACAAATATTATTTGAAGTATAACTATTTCCATTCTAAGGAATTCTCCATTTTTTCAGGAAATGTATAATGTACATTGTAAAATATTAAGAACATAGAGCTTGTAAAATTTTAATGTGCACACAAAAGTCTTTTACAACCTTCTCACTCACTAAGTGGTCCCACATTAAAATAAAATAAATCTTCACCCAAAGAGAAAGCACTTAAAATGTGCAGCCTTTTCAGATTTTAGTCCCCCAAAGAATTCATTTTTCTTAATACTGGCAGATATAATAAAATCATCAGTTCCAAGGAAAAAAAATAATTAAAGCACTTAGCATGGTGTTTTATTTTCAGTATTTAAAAATCAGCTATTTCTTACGATCAGTAATTTGGGATTCCATTAGATTTTATGATACTACATATAGATTCACACAATGGACACTAATGACTCTGGACTCTCAGACACTTGTTACTTGAAACACAAACCAGGATATCTTCCAAGAACTTATATTCTTACAAATCATGCAAAGAATGCAAAGTGAACACAAAGTAGGGCATACACAAAAAAGAGCACAAATCCTACCAAATGATGGTCTTTGCGTATTTCCAATTCCTTCCAAGACACAGCCATGCTTTTACAGAAATAATCTTGGTTGCTTTGTTGTTTTTATTCATTCCTTTTAATACTCACTTATTTAAATATCTACCAAGTGTTCCCTACATATGAGTAACTTCCCCTTTCACCAGGGATTTAAAAAATAAATTAAAAGAGAAAGAGCCCAGTCCTGCCCTCAAAAAGCTGAGCAACTACTTGGATAAAAAAATGTAAAATAAAACAAGTATAATTTAGCATGCTAAGGAAATATTACTGTAAATGAGTAGTGAGCAGAGAGAAATGCATCTACTCTGTCAAGTATGCTATGCCAAGGTTTCTTGGAGAGTGTTAAAATGAATGCATTCTTTAATTGGGCCTAGTAGGGAAAGTAGAAATAGCATAATAATGGGCAGAGGTAGAACATGCAACAGAGAAAAGCCACAGAACTTTCCACATCTTTGCTTGTGGAAGTGCATCTCATGTCCATACTACTCAAGATGTTTTTTTTTTTTTTTTTTCTAGAACCAAAATCTAAAAACCACCAAACACTTGTGTGGATTCTGGGTTCCACAAGAAACTACTGAGTCAGGGTCCCTAAGGATGGTGTCAAAAGCTCATTTACCCTGTACAAGGTAAAATTTGAGTGCAGTCCCAGATGCGCAGAAGGTGCAGTGTGAAATCACAGCAAACAGTAGGTTGTTATGGAGGTATTTCCATCTCCTCCTCATAGGCTACCACTTGTAATATCTTCAGTCATAAAAGAAAATATTTTAATTGTGAGAATTAAATTCTCTTTCTAAAATAATAAAATACAACAAGTTCCTTAGTTGAACCATTATTTATAATGGCAGATATTATGTTTTTGAATATAATAAGGCTCCTTAACTCTATGTCATTTTCAGAATTTGGAAATGTTCCACCTGCTGCCCCTGGGTAAAGGCAGACACTACGTGTTAGCTCTGGTTTGGAGCAATTAAGTTTCCAGTAAACAGGAATACCTGTGGGGTCACTGATTTTCATGCATCATAGTTACATAAATTAGGCCACATCAATATCTCTTTTATGTTAATAGTAATAATGATAAATTCTACTGATATTTGCATATCCCATTTAAGATAAAATCTAGAGTAATTTTTAAAGTAGAAACACCTGGCTATAATTTGCAACACCTCCCAGTAAATTTCAACTGTTATCTATTACTCAATAATTTAAATCTGATTATATCTCCCTGATCTAAATAACAAATTTCCCCCACTCACTTCTTAAGTTTAGAAACCTTTTAATCTTCTTTTATTTCAGTGATAAGCATGGACAGAGGAAATATTGTTTCATTATGGAAAAATTAAAAAATAAATGAACAAACAAGAATCACATAAGTGGGTCAGATGCAGTCTGATGCTTAACTTTTCAATAAGAATTTGCCTTCTTTAGCGTTCCTAAAAGTTGCCATATGGTTCTTAGACTTTCTGAGGTAAATCTTAGAAAATGTTTTACCATGGCTGTTGATTACTTCTTCTTAACATCTAATATTCATACATTCATATGGAGTATATAAAAACTTGAGACACTTTGGTTCTATTTTTTTTCCTGGTTCATTAACATGATCTGTGACATTAATGAAAGTAAACACTCTCCTAATTTTTACCAATTAGTTGAAAGTTTTAAAACTTGCTTTAAAGCTTTTTCATCAGAAATTTGAGAAATGTTATTTTCCTTTGTTTGAAGCCTGTAAAAACATTTATTAAAATATAACTATATTTAAATGCATGCTGCATTTTTATCATAGATTACAGAAAAGGCAAATATAAGATGAGGATCTCTTCAATACAAATAGAAGTATTGCTAGGGCAAGGAGGGAGGCTATCAAACTCATTCTCATTTCTTCCTAAGATTTCACACAGCTTCTTCCAAAAAAAGAGAATCCAAAGCTGCAGAAACATTCCAAATAGCACCCATTCTTATTCAGGCTAAAAGATGATAAAGTCTTATCATTTAATAAAAATGTAAAAGTTGGACAAATATTGTTTCTATCATTAATTCAAAAAATTGACATTTTAAAACACTTTTCCATGTACCTGTGGTGAGAATATGAATACAGCGTTTTCCTTAAGTGACTCAAAATCTAATGGTGGGCTTAACCCAAATAAAAGAGGAATTTATTTCAGGAACTTTGTGGTACCATGAAACACTGAGTATTTACCTTTCTTGGGTATTGAATGTGCATTATTTGTCCCAGTCATGGGTCTTTTAATTGTTTTACCTCAACATCATATTGCTAATAGCACCCTTAATTTTTGTTTTTGTCATAGGGGGGGGGGGGGGGAGGGGGGGGGGGGGGGGGGGGGGGGGGGGGGGGGGGGGGGGTGGGTTTCCATGATTTCTGTATCAAGCTTCTCCACATTTGCGTTTATCCATAATTCTTTGGCTGGCCTCCTGGATTCTGGGCCCACCCAGCAGTTAACTCAGGTGAGCAAAACAGTGATTTACAAACTGCTAATGCACAAAGGTTGATTCATTGAGCAGCCATCACTATTCCCAACATTCTTTAAATTGGTTTGAAACTATTCACATTTCCAGGCTTACTCTCTACATAAGCCTAAAATAAACTCAAGAGCTCATGAACGCTCTAATTTTCTCTTATCAGATCATCATGTTTTATCACTTTAAACTTCACTTTCTTGTTTGAGGAATTGGAATAAATTAAAAAGATTTAAAAAACTACACACAAATGTAAATGGCTTAAATAAGAGCCAGATGTCAGGAAAATGGCAGCCAGCACAGACAGAATCTGAAGTATGTTAGCAAAATTTTGCGCAGGGTAAAATTTCCCCTTGAGGGAAGAGGCAAGTTTAAGAAGAGATACTTATCTCTGTGGAAATAGTAGGTGCGTTGGCTGAAGAACACCAGTTGGCTGCTCCTGGCTTGCGAGTATCAGGACACTAATACCAGCCGGCTTACGAAGAGCCATGAGATTTGTCAATAAATAGGAGATGAATGTATCTTCAATACAAACAAGAGTACATGTAGGGCAAGAAGGGAGTCTATCAAATACAGTCTCATTTCTTTGTAAGATTTCATTTGTCTGCTTCCCAAAAGACAAAATCCAAAACCATAAAAACAATCCAAATAAAAACCATTCTTTTTAAAGGCAAACAGACATGACTATAATAAAGATGTAAAACTCATCGTCCAATAACACTTCGTCTACTTTTCCTGTTTATTAACTCGGTTGAACTATGGTGTTGCATGCCATATAAACGTAGGTGTTAGCGTGTTAATTGTGCACCTTGGTTCATCCCAACTCTAACCTTACCAGCAAACTAGCACCAATAATAAACAATAAAGGAATGAATTTTACAGCATCCCTGCCAGGTTATTATCTATCAACTGAGTAAAAGTGCCACAGTTAGGGAAAGCAACTCATGCTAATGTGAGACTAATAACTGCCACAAAGATTCTTTTTTTTTTTTTTTTCTTTTTCTTTTCAGTTCTTGAAAAGTCATTCCATTCGACAAATTTCCATTCATTCACTCATTTGGGAAATATTCATTGTATATCTACCACATGCTCCCTAGAAAACAAATATGCAAACATAAATAATCACAGGCATATGGGAGTGCTACAATTAACATGAGAAATTAGAGTAATAGCAAAAACACATTTTGGGGTGAACCATATGAGAGGAGGTGGTTGTGGGTTTAGATGAAGCCTGAAGAATACTGAAGGGAAAAGCCACATAAGAATGTAGGTGTATGGGGAAGCAGCACCACCATACAGACAGAACATCCAGAAAATGCAAAACCCTTGGAGTGAGGAAGGCCATGACCAGGAGCAGGAGAGACTGTAATGAGATTGGAGGGAAACTGCGGCAAGATCATACAAGGCCCATGAGGCCAAAGAATTTGTTCTTCTGAAATGAATGGGAAGCCACTGAAGGAGCCTAAGTTGGGGAGTGACATGATTTTATGTAAGTTGAAGAAAACATCAGTTGGATTGATTTGAAAAACTGGAGAAAGTGGGCAAGATCTATTAGGAAAATGTAGGCAGAAGTCGCGGTGAGATATGACTATTTCTGAAAATATGGGCATAGAAGGAATTATTAGGAGAGAACGGTGGGCGAAGGCGTATTTTGCAGGAACACTAATGAGTTGCCCATAAATTAGATCTTGTAGGATAGGTAAAGAGAATAATTAAGGATGCCTTTTCAGGTTTCTTATTTGATCAAATGAGTAATAATGACACTCTTAAGACATGAGGAAAAATAATGGAGAAAGAGTTTTTGAAAACATTAAAATACATTTAAATATTACTACATAAGAGACTTTTAATTGTTCATCAAAATCATTATAAATAAAGGATAAAATACAAGTGACAAACTTGGAGAAGGCATTAGAAATATCAAACACACTTTTAATATCTAAAATGTATCTTTGTGTAAGTCCTATAAATCAACAACCAAAAAATAAGCAACCAAATAGGGAAAAAATTATAAAAGGCATGACTAAAGTATGAGTATGAATGTAAAACAAATGCTTCAGAAACATTACAGCTGTTTAATAATTTTTTAAATGAGAACTCTAAAATGAAATCACAAATCAAAATTTTAAATTCTTGGTGAGGACACAGGGCAGTGGAACAATGGAAATTTAATATTTGTTAGTGGAAGTACAAATTATTTGCCAACTTGGAAAAGAATTTGGCATCACCTGAAAAACTGAAGATGTGCATAGCTATACCTGGCCTTTCATGCCAACACATATATTCTACAGAGATTTGCCACCAGGAGTCATGTACAAGTGTTCAAAACAGAAATGATCATGTCAAAGTCCATCAGCAGCAAGCAGACAAGATAAATACATACAAAAAAAAATCTTGTATCTCTTTAATTTGTAAAAGCAGCATAAAGCCCTGAATGTGAGTGAACTGTAGCAGATCAATAGCAACATGGATCTCAAGAATGTTGCAAAATATAGTTGTTTAATGGTGTAACTCTACTTGTGAAAATTCAGAGTAGATACAATCCTCCAAATATTGTTGATTCTACATACCTATCAGAATTCTGCCCAAAGACAGAGTGATACAATGTTTAAGGACATAGTTCTCCCTAAGATGGGATAATGAGGAGGAGATAAGACAGAAAGATTATTAAGTCACAGGAAAACTTCAATTTATTAAGCCTGATACTTGTACTCAAAAGTATTATTTTGCTCCACAATTTATACACTTTTAGCATGTATGATGCATTCACCAATGAAATGTTAATTCATTGAAGTTAACCAAATCATTAAACACCTAAATAGCTAATTATATTTGTAACTCAGGTGATGAACTGGTGAATCTCATGTGGTTGTACATAGTTGCTTGGATTATAGATTGGTACATATCCTTTTGCAAAGTACTTGGCAATATATAACCAGAACTATAAAAACGTTCTTTCCTTTGCACTCCATAATATTACTATTTACATTTTACTATAAAAAATTACAGAAAATTAAATTCTGTCCTCTTTCCAAATTCATTTCCCACCACTTTAACACTGTAATCTATCATAAAACCAAACAGCCTGCTCCTTCAGATTTTACCTCTGTTTCTGTCTTTCAAAAACTTTGAGCATCTAGTAAGTCTTAGTTAACTTCTTCAAGATGGGATCCTTTCCCACTTGTCTTCCTACTAAACACTTCTGCATCCTTCAGGGACTCAAAACATACTGGTGTCCAAAAATGAAGCTTCAGATGGACATTGAGAAGCAATTTCTAATACTCATCAATCAAATGATAACAAATTTTTAAAAATAACATTGAATAATGAATTTTCAAGGACAATCCTAGGTTACCAACTTGTAAGTAAAGGAAAAAAGAAAAATAGAAACTCTCAAAATGCAAAACCATAAACTGGTTAAGAATCCTTATAAATGTCTGTGAACCATTCAACTGAAATATCTATGATTAATGCAATCATAATTACATAATTGCATTAATTACTGTCTTTCCAATTCCTCCAGTCCAAGGCCCCATATAATATGGGAATGCTTCCCATGTGAGAGCATAAATTACAAAATGAGCACCATTTATCACCCCAAGCTACACTATCCATCAGAATCAAGTCTGGAACATTGTAAACACTGATTCCTGAATCCATCCCAAGTGTGGTTATAGCAGTGCCCCAGGCTCTCCTAGTTTAAGAACCCTGCAAGAGATTTACATGTGTCTCCCAGGTTGAAAATCATTTGCTTAGACTAAAAAAGTCATGTTTTAAGGTTAACACAAAGCTTAGCGAAGTGAGGGTCTTACACTATTTTACTTATATTTTTAAATTGAAATTAATTTTAACTTATACATACAAACATAAAAGTTGCACCTATCAATGGGTAGTTACTCTACAGTACAATAGCACACCACAACTTCTTACTTCTACCTAATTGTAACTTAGGTTAGAGTTAGTGTTAATGTGTATCTCAAACTGTTTTTCAAAATGCCATTCCATGTAGTATCTTTGGTATAGCCACAGGTAACAAAAGACTGTGAAATAGGTGGTCTCCATCCGAGCACAAGGTTGTGGTGCATGAATTCAACATGTCTGAAATCAATTGCTTTCTCCTGTTTCACCTCCACTGCTTTGAGCACGCCTCTTCCCCATTCTACTTCATTTCCCATACCCACTTAATACCAATTTGGACCCCTAATTCTAATCTCCCCAGTTGAGTCTATCATTACCAAATTAAATAATCTAGCTCGGATATAACTCCACTTATCCTCTAATTCCAGCTCAAATTTTTGTCTGTTTTCTAACGACTTCCCTAATACCTCTTCCATTTAAAAATATGTATTTACTCCCTAATACCTCTTCTATTTAAAAATATGTATTTACTCAATGCGACTAAAATAATAATCCATACTATTCCTTCCAGTAATTTCTTATCATACAGAGCCATTATCATCTTATTATCTACAGGATATATAAGCATTTTAAAGATGGGATTCCTGTCTGTTTGTCTTATTTCCTTTGGTATCTTGTAACTACTTATTCCCCAGGAACTTTCATTAAATTAATATGTGCATTACAAATACTTTTGATATTCCCAGGACTAAAAATATGAAACCATACAAAATTATCTATGCCATTTCTCCCTGAAAAACAACAAAAATAAATAGTGTTTTCTGTCTGATTTTATAAATTTTTAGAGTACACATTAATCTTACCCTAAGTTAGAAGCTTGCACCAAATTCTAGAGAAACAAGGAAAAATCCTAAGATCCTGCCCCTTTGGAATAGATATGATCAAAATTTCAAATTGCATGTTTTAGGGGTTGAGATAAACAAATAAAACAGATATTTTATAATATTTATAATTTTCACTCACACAATTTCATTTGTAGAATTTTTACAATATTTATAAATTTCATTTGCACCTAACTATGCTTATAATGTAGTCATGTACAAATCTCTACATTTCCACAGGAGCATAGAAGGAGTGACTTTAGCTGAAATTCTATTAGTGCTTGGTTGTCCTCTATTGGGTCCTCACATGTAGTGCTGGGAATTCTTCTCTGCAGTCCCTTTGTTTCACCCTGAGATGACCCACCCAGCCTCAGTTTCTACTATGTCTCTTCCCAGATTCCATCTTTCCCCTTTTGATCTCTGCAGTCATTACCAAACATCACCTAGGCTACCAGAGATAATCAGGCCAGTTCCACATAGGTTGTTCAGTGAATAAATCACTGATTTCAGGAGGAAGGTGGATGTGGATATCCACATTTTTTTTCATGTGTTTTTGAGAAGAAAAATTAGAATCCTAATCATTGAGTGACTTTCCATCATTAAATGGAATGGCCCCCGACTCAAGGATATTGAATGGGGGAGTCTACACTCCATGTTTTTTTTTTTTTTGTTTGTTTTTTTTTTTTTTTTTTTGACCCTGAGTCCCTTCAGAAGTATCTGTTTCTCATTCCCATTATTTCTTCCCAAACCTCTGATGGCCTAAAACAACCTGAAAAGCCTGCACCAGGTTTGCTCCACTAGGAAAGAACTAATTCTAAACCACTTAATGACCAATCAATCTTAAGTAAGTCAAGCAAAAGCAACATCTGACCCAATTTGTTTGGAAACCCACTCATTCAGCCTCGTGGCTTCTCTGCCATGCAGGGGACCTGTCAGACTGGAATCAAGAACAAGGATTATTGAATTTTAATGTTGAACTAATGTTGCTTCTGCAGTCACCTGCATTCGGGGGGTTATGGAGAAAAAGTGAGAAATGGTCTGGGGAAAAGTGAAAAATGGCCTTTCTTTCTCTCACTTTTTTTTTTTTTTTCTTTTGCAAAGAGTTCAAATGTTCAGTCTGTCCTTTCTATGAACCTACTATTTACGGCAACCTCTTTTAACCTATATATAATGCATGAAGAAATCTAGGCAGAATAATATTGCATGTAGGCACTCGTGTGACTGATTGTGTTGAACCCTGAAAGCTTTTGGATGTCAGGATCACAGTACTGCCAGGTCCCCAGCTAACTTCACCTGCCAAGGCATCTCTTGTCAACCCTAGGAAAAATTATGCATAAATTTATAGCATGAAACTTCCAAGTGTAGAGTCTGTCTCAATCTGGAGGACTTATATGTCTTCCTCACTTCTCTGCATTATTTTTCATAATATAATGCCTTCAACAGGGTTTCATTAATGCTTTCCACTGAATGACAGAATCTATAAATCTGTGCAGTGATTTAAGGAGCATCCATGACATCTGAACAGGAAGTAATACCATCAATGAATACCACTATTCTCTTCTCCTCTTTCCTGATTATTATAATAGCTAGTTCTTTTTTCTTTATTGCACATCTCACACTCTATTCAGGGCAAAGGAAATTAAGACAAGAATAAAGTTAGGATTATAGACACAACTTCTAAATTAGCAATGGCTCCAGTCCTGTCTCAGTATTGAGGATGCTTGAACCCTCATTTCTCATGTCACACTCAGACATGACTGTGCTCAGGGAAAGTGACCCACTGAGCCTGTGCCGTTTTGACTATTTAATTACTATGTGTCTAACGTGTCCCACACCAGATTTGGACAGCTAAATTTGCACACCTCTGTTCTATCACTTCTGGGAATTGTGACTTATTTAGAGGAAGTATCCATTAACTCTGTCTGGATTCAAACAAAACAGAGTCTGAGACATGGGCTTGGGCACAGGTAGTTTATTTCAAGTGGGAGTGATGAAGTAACGAAAGCAAGAGGACAAAGACGAAGAATCCAATAAGGGGTGTAGATCGCAGCTGTGGACAAATGAGGCTTGGTCCCACAAGATCGCCACCGAATAGCCACGTGGAGGTACCTGAAAATTGTCTTTTGAAATACTGCGAGGCACGGCCATTTATCCGCCAACTTCTATCCCACATTGTTTAAGATTGTCCTCCAAAACCATTGATTTCCTCCCACTTCTAGTTTGCCTGGAATACACAACTTGGAGCTAATCAAGTTTGTAAGCCTTTGGAAAATAAATCTCTCAGACAAGAAAACGGATGCATTGTATGGGCTGGGAGGAAAGCCTAGTATGACTTGAAATCAGGGGTGTATCAAGACATGCAGTCAGGGTCACTGGTTCCATACTATATTTGTAGCCCTTCCAGGGTTTCTCAGCCTCAGCACTATTGACATTTGGGCCAGATAATTTTTGTTAGAATCTTCCCTATGCCTTGAAGGATGTTAAGCTTGCTTGCTTTCTCTCTCTTTTTCTTTCTTGCTTCCATTTTTAGCCATCTGTTTACCACCTATTACCTTCCAGGCACAATATTAAGAGCCCTGGAGATGTGCATTTAAGTAAGAAGCAGATATTTTTCCCTGTCCTTAGGGAGCCCACAAGCTAGTAAGAATGACACAGGAATAAATAATAAAGGAGGTCAAATGTAAAGGTATTAATGGCTGTCTTGTTCTTGGTTTTATTCACAAAATTTGATGCCTCCCCCAGGAGGTCTGGACCATGTGAGTTTTACACAATGGCTAAGGTCAAGATTCTAGAATTCAGTGTAGGCAAACCACTTAGCAAAAACAGCCAAATTTAACTAGTGCTTAATTTATGCCAGTGCTATTATGATTTCTTTATGGATACTTATTGTTTAATTTTCTCCATAATACTACAGGTGAGTATAATTATAGCTCTTTCACAGGTGAAGACACTAATCATGGGGAGTACAGAAAGCTCTCCAGCTTCTGATGGATGAGGGGGCCAGGTCTATAACCAACAGAGGTTAAATTCAGTTGTAACCTAAACAATGTGATAAATTACCAGAAATACATGAAGTCAAAACTAGTAGTACCAAATGGAGAAATGGACAACTGCCCAAGTAACTGGAGACTCGAACCCTCCTCAGTCAATAATGGATAGAACAAGTAAACCGAAAATCAGCAAGGGCCTAGAAGAACTCAACAAGAACATCTCCCAGGCGGATCTAATCAACATTTGCACAACACTCCACCCTATGCCACCATGGTACGGATTCTTTTCAAGAGACCACAGAATATATAATATATACACTAATATATATGGTATATGCCAACATATGCCATAGCTTGGAGCATAAATCACACCTCAAGAATTTTTAAATAATTGATGTCATAGACTCTGTTCTCTGATCACAATGGAATAAAACTAGAAATCAGTAGCAGAAGGATAATATTCTTCTAAGCAATCTGTGGTTCAAAGAGGAACAATTAAAGAACATCAAACTGAGTTGCAATGATAGTACATCAACAGTTTTGGAACACATTTGAAGCAGGTCAAAGAGGAAAATGTGTACAGCACTGCAGGCATATGCTAGAAAAGAAGAAAAGCCTCAACCCAATCCTAGAGCCCACCTCAGTAATGTAGAAAAAGAGAACAAATAAACCCACATTAAATAGAAGGGGAAAGATGACAAGAAAAAGGGAAAAAATTGAATTTGCAAACAAAAAATCAGGAAAGAAAAATCAATGAAAGAAAGAGCTGATTATTTAAATCAGTAAAATATACAGATCTTTAGCCAAACTGGCAGAGTAGATGCAAATTACCAAAATCAACAGTGAAAGAGGATATCAATACAGATCCTACAAACACTGAGAGGATGATAAAGAGAGATTACAAACAACTCCATACATACAAATTCAACAAATTCTATAAAATGAACCAGTTATTCAAGACATACCAATTCCCACAAACTGATTATCTGAATATCTTTGTGATTGTTGAAAAATAGATATAATATCCACTAAAAAACTTAAAAAATGATTTTCTTAAATGTCAATCTCCAAGTCCTGATGATTTCAAAGAAAAGTTCTACCAAATTTCCTAGGAAGAATGATAACCAATTCTATGCAATCTCTTCCTGAAAAAAAAAAAAAGAAAGAAAGAAAAATAAGAGGTGAGAATATTCTCTAGTTCATTTTAGGAAACCAACATTGTTGTAACTCCTAAACACCAAAGACAGTACAATAAGAGAAAACTACAAGATAATATATCTCACCAATGTAGATAAAAATCATTAATGTAATACTAGAAGAGAGAATTCATCAATACATGAAAATAAAAATGTATTATATACAAGTAGGGATTATCCCAGCCATGTAAGCCTGTGTCAGTATTCAAAAATCAAACAACGTAATCCATCATATTCACAGACTAAAGAAAAAAATGTGTAATTGCATAATCATCAACAAATTGAAAAAATGCATTTGGAGATACTCAATAATAATTCACAAAAAGCCTCTCACCAAAATAAGAATATAGTAACTTCTTCAATTTTATAAGACATCTAGAAAAGACTCAGAGCTATTTTTATAGTTAATGGTGAAAGCAGAAATTATTTATTTATTTATTTGTTTGTTTATTTGTTTTTTTTTTACCTAAGATTAAGAAGACAAATGGATGTCTGGTATCACTACTCCTATTCAGTAATGTTGGAAGATCTACCCAGTGCAATAAGGCAAGAAAATAGAATAAGATATATATGTCTGAAAGAAAAATAAAAACTGTCTCTGTTTTCAGATAACATGACTTTCTATGAAGAATAATCTAAGAAATCTACCATAAAACTCCTATAGCTAATTATGGAGTTTACCAAAATTATAGAATACAAGATCATCATACAAAAATCTATTGGTTTTCTATATAACAGCAATGAAAACAAGAACATTGACACTAAAGATGCAACACAATTTATAATCATGCAAAAATAAAATACTCAGATGTAAATACAATAAAAATGTAAAAAGACATTACCTTGTTCATAAATTCAAAGGCTTAACACAAAAAGAATAACAATTCTCCTCAAATATATATACAGGTTCAACACAATTCCTACAAGGCTAACAGTAAAATTAATCAAAAGGCAAAAGAAACTACTATTGTTAAATAATCCTGTAAAAGAAGAATAAAATGGGGGAAATCAGTCTTTTCTTTTTTAATTTAAGACTTCTTGTCCCATACCAAACTGTATTTTATGCCACTGAATAGCATATTTAAATATATTATAGATTCAATAACTCATTTTTACAATAGATTTGTGTTTTTCTTTCTCTATAAAATTTCAAAGAAATCCCCCAAATTTCATGTTTTCATAGATTTGTAGTTTCATGGACTTTTGAAAATAATATTAAACTTCATCTGAGATGTGACCTAGTTTATTTTAGATCTGAAAAGCTAAGGTTTATAAAGAAAATAATTTTACCATTATTAAAGACTGTGTAAATTTCTTCTACTTTATCAATTCCAATTAATTTTTTCAAAGGTATAACAAAGGAATCCATTTAAGAAAATCATGTTATGCTCATATATAAATACAACACAAGGAATTTCACCTTTATATATTTGTGGTGAGCACCAATCAAAAATAAATGAATAGAGAGATCCAAGATGGCGGATTAGAGGAAGCCACACTTCAGGGCAGCTCCGTGGAAAGAATCCAACAAAGCAGATAAATTGCCTTTCATCATATATATATAGGCTGAAAATACCGATCTCCTGGATGGTTTGATTACCACTACCAGAGAGAGAAAGAGACAAGCTGTCTGCAGCGGCTGGAGCCACGAGGCTCCTGCAAAACCGCCTGGGTGGTGCACAGGCCAAGCGAAACAAAGTCAGTGTGGGGAGACCGCGCTACTACTGCAACCCCAGCCAAACTCACGGCACACCAGCGTGAAACCGGCGATAAAAACCAGCGATAACAGCCGGCGGAATTGGTGCTGGGGGACCACGGGAGACCGTGGGTCAACAACACCAGTTCAAATCCACACTCCGCCGGACGCGACCCTCAGTAGTAGGGCCCCGGACAGAGCGGCGCAGAGATCAGCGAACAGCAAGCAGGGGCAGAGTGGAGCGGGCCACAGTCCGAAGCAGCGCTGTCTGCGCACCAGTCACAGTTGTGGCTTCCCGGTGCCACTTCGGCAGGGAGACATCCACCCAACGACTTTGAAATCGATCGGCGAAGACACGGGAGTCTGCGGAGCTGCTGTTGACTGGAAGGAGAGCACCGCCATCTTTGGAGGGTGCAGTGGCTGACCCAGACAAAGGGGAGAAGACGGAGAGCGACGGCTGCAGCCATCCAGGGACCCTCCAGCTCTCTGAAAACAACGCACAATTGGGTGAGGCTCGGGTGGCCAGCAGGGGAAGGCGTTTCTGAGGCCAGCACAGCGGCCACAAGAAGCTGCAACTGTGGGTGGGCTTGGGGAGGGGGTGCCTTCTGGAGGGTCCCCTTCCCGGTGCCATTCATCTGCTGACACACACAAACCCCCTGGGCCACTCCTTCACTGAACCGTACAGCCACTGGCCTAAGATGCAGCCTTGATTTCACTAACAGGATCGCAGATTGTCTGGACGTGATCCAGTGACAATTGGTTTGAACTGGAAAGGAAAAAAAAGAGGGGGGCTTCCCAGGGCCCGTTCTGTCTGAGATTTGGGGTTCGACTTTTTTTTGTTTGTTTGTTTATTTTTCTTTTTCTTTTTTTTTTGGCTTTGTTTTGTTCTGCTTTTTTTTTTTCCTTCCGCATTGATTGTCAGTGTGTTTGTTTGCTTCCGCTCCTTTTTTCTTTCCTTCTTTTCTTCCTTCTCACTCTTGTATCTTTTCTTCCTCCTTCATCATTCATGTTTACATCCTGCCAGTGCATACTAAACAGAGGCAAAAACAAGTTATACGCAGAACTTGGGATTTCTAGAACCAGCGCAATTGAACTGGGTAGCAAAGCTGTGTTATATATAGTTTACTCTCTATTTCCTTGATTCTCTCTCTCCTCTCTCTTACACCAATTCCTACTCTTTTATCATTTTTTTTTTCTTTTCCAACTTACTTTATATATAAATTGGTCTTTCCACCTAATTGTCAACTCCATTCTCTTTCTTCCATTGTCTCCTGATACTAAACCACTTCCACTAAACCACTTCAATAGATATCTCTTTTCATACTTTCCAAGAAAGAACAATTCAAGACACTTCCTTCTTCCTAAACATAACACCTCTGTATCCAATACTTGAAGCTATAAAACCCTATCAGAAGCGTACAGAGTAAATTGGAAATAATATCTGGGTTAACCAAATCTGTACATTGTATTCAAACTTGGATTTTCTGAATAGAAAGTGTTAGGTTTTAAAAGTGTAAAGGAATTATAAGGTGATCTGATAGCATTGTACTACAGGAACAACATAAGGCTTTAAGGTAAAATCGAAATAGTCAAGGCCCCACAATGCAGGAAGAATAGACATACAAGCAACATGAAAAAACAAGGAAAGAAAATGACACAAACAAATCAAGATACCTCATTGGTAGATGTCATGGCAAGCACAGTGGGTCAAATGCCAGAGATGGAATTTAGAAATTGCATATGCCAAATGTTTATGGAACTTAAGAATGAACCTAAAAATGAGATGAGGGAGCAGGTACAGGAGGCAAAAGATCATTTTGACAAAGAACTCCAAAAACAAATACAGAAAGTAAAAGATTACTTCAATAGGGAAATAGAGGCTCTAAAGAGAATCCAAACAGAAATTCCAGAAATGAAAGAAGCAATAAACCAAAATAAAAGCTCAATTGAAAACATCTCCAACAGAATAGACCACTTGGAAGAAAGAACCTCAGACAATGAAGACAAAATATATGTTCTAGAGAAGAATTTAGACCATACAGCAAAACTTGTTAGAAATCAAGAACATAATATCCAAGACTTATGGGACAGCATAAAAAGACCAAACTTAAGAGTGATCGGCGTAGAGGAAGGGGCAGAGTTTCAAGCCAAAGGAATGAGTAATCTATTTAATGAAATAATTACAGAAAATTTTCCAAACTTGAGGAATGAATGGGAAAACCAAGTTCAAGAGGCATACCGAACACCAAACAAAATCTCAACAGATCCACACCAAGACACATTATAATGAAAATGCCTAATACACTGAGCAAGGAGAGAATACTAAAAGCCACAAGAGAAAGGAAGCAGATTACATATAGGGGGAAACCAATCAGACTATGTTCAGATTTTTCAACCCAGACCTTAAAAGCAAGAAGATCCTGGAATAGCATATTTCAAGCTCTGAAAGAAAAGGGATGTCAACCAAGAAACTTATATCCAGCAAAATTAAGCTTTAGATTCGAAGATGAAATAAAAATCTTCCACGACAAGCAAAATTAAAAGATTTCACAACTCGAAAGCCAGCACTTCTGAGCATTCTGGGCAACATTTTTCATGAAGAAGAAGAGAAAGATGATAACGAAAATCAACAAAGGGAGATATTAAACTAAAGGAAATGCCAACCAGAAGAGAAACCAAATCAAGCTAAAGACCATAATTCAAATAAAAATGGATGGGAATAAAAATCACATCTCAATAATAACTCTGAATGTTAATGGCCTAAATTCGCCAATCAAAAGACACAGATTATCAGAATGGATTAAAAGAAACGACCCAACAATTTGCTGTCTCCAAGAAACACACCTCATAGAAAAAGACATCAACAGACTGAAAGTGAAAGGATGGGAAAAGTCTTATCACTCACATGGCCGGCGGAAGCAAGCAGGGGTTTCCATTCTCATATCAAATAAGGTAGACTTCAAACCAAAACTAATCAAGAGGGACAAAGATGGATATTTCTTATTACTTAAGGGAAACATCCATCAACAGGATATAACAATCATAAATCTGTATGCCCCAAATAATGAGCACCTACATTCATCAAACAAATGCTTCTCAAGTTCAAGAGTAAAATAGACCACAACACAGTTATTCTAGGGGACTTCAACACACCTCTCTCACCAATGGATAGATTATCCAAACAAAAGCTAAACAAAGAAACTTTAAGCCTCCTCAAAACAATTAACAATTTAGACCTAACGGACATATATAGAATATTTCATCCCTCAGTAAACGAATACACATTTTTCTCAGCAGCACATGGCTCCTTCTCCAAAATAGACCATATTTTATGTCACAAGGCAACTCTCAGCAAATATAAAAAATAGAGATACTACCCTGCATGCTATTGGACCATAAAGGGATGAAATTGGAAATCAACGACAAAACAAGGAATAAGAAAAACTACTCCATCAACTGGAAGCTAAACAACATGCTACTGAATGAACAAGGGGTTGAAGAAGACATCAAAGAGGAGATCAAAAAATTCCTAGAGGTAAATGAGAACACAGATACATCATATAGAAATCTCTGGGACACTATGAAGGCAGTAGTAAGAGGAAAATTCATTGCACTGAGTTCATTCCTTAAGAGGAAAAAAAACCAACAAATAAATGACTTAACATCACACCTCAAAGCATTAGAAAAAGAAGAACAGACCAACACCAAGAGCAGTAGAAGACAGGAAATAATTAAAATCAGAGCAGAAATTAATGAAATTGAGACTAAGGAAACCACTCAAAGAATTGACAAGACTAAAAGTTGGTTCTTTGAAAAAATAAACAAAATTGACAGACCCTTAGTAATGCTAACGAAAAGAAGAAGAGAAAAAACTCAAATTATTAACATTCGTGATGAAAAAGGGAATATCACAACAAACACCTCAGATATACAGAATATAATTAGAAATTACTTTGAAAACTTGTACTCTAATAAAATAGAAAATACTGAATGCATTGACAGATTTCTAGAGTCATATGATTTGCCTAAACTGGATGTGGAGGCTATACACAATTTAAACAGATCAATTACAAGCGAAGAAATAGAAGATGTCATCAAAAAGCTACCAACAAGGTAAAGTCCAGGACCTGATGGGTTTACAGCCGAGTTCTATAAGACTTTCAAAGAAGAACTAATACCAATGCTCTTCAAACTATTTTGAGAAATAGAAAAAGAGGGAGCTCTTCCAGACTCTTTCTATGAGGCCAATATCACATTAATTCCAAAGCCAGGCAAAGACACATCCAAAAAAGAAAACTTCAGGCCCATATCTTTAATGAACATAGATGCAAAAATCCTCAACAAAATCCTGGCAAATCGGATACAAAAACATATCTAAAAGATAGTGCACCATGATCAAGTGGGGTTTATCCCAGGGATGCAAGGCTGGTTCAACATTCGGAAATCAATATAAACATAATACACCACATCAATAGACTTAAAGATAAAAATCATATGATCATCTCAATAGATGCAGAAAAAGCATTTGACAAAATACAACACCCCTTTATGTTCAAAACACTGGAAAAACTAGGAATATCAGGAACATATCTCAACATTATAAAAGCTATATATGCAAGGCCCCGAGCTAACATTATCTTAAATGGAGAAAAATTGAAAGCATTCCCTCTAAAAACTGGAACAAGACAGGGATGCCCCCTTTCACCACTGCTATTTAACATAGTACTGGAAACTCTGGCCAGAGCAATTAGACAGACGAAAGAAATTAAAGGTATCCAGATAGGAAAAGAAGAGCTCAAATTAGCACTATTTGCTGATGACATGATAATCTTCCTAGAAGACCCAAAAAACTCTACCAGAAAACTTTTACAACTAGTAAATGAATTTGGCAAAGTTGCAGGATACAAAATCAATACACATAAGTCAAAGGCATTTTTGTACATCAGCAACAAAGACTCTGAAAGGGAAATGATGAAAACTACCCCATTTACAATAGCATAAAAAAAAATAAAATAAAATACCTGGGAATCAACCTAACGAAAGAGGTGAAAAACCTGTATAACGAAAATTATAGAACACTAAAGAAAGAAATTATAGATGAACTCAGAAGATGGAAAGACCTACCTTGCTCTTGGATAGGTAGAATTAATATTGTCAAAATGTCCATACTACCAAAAGCACTATACAGATTTAATGCAATTCCAATCAAAATCCCAATGTCATTCTTCAAAGAAATAGAAATAGCAGTCATGAAATTCATATGGAAAAATAAGAGACCCAGAATAGCCAAAGCAATCCTGAGCAAGAAAAGTGAAGCAGGGGGCATCACCATACCAGACTTTAAATTATACTATAGAGCAATAGTAACAAAAACAGCATGGTATTGGCACCAAAACAGACTGGTGGACCAATGGTACAGAATTGAGGACACAGAAACTAATACATATAATTTCAGCTATCTTATATTAGACAAAGGTGCCAAAAATGTACAGTGGAGAAAGGATAGCCTCTTCAACAAATGGTGCTGGGAAAACTGGAAATCCATATGCACCAAATTGAAATTAAATCTCTATCTCTCACCATGCACAAAACTCAATTCAAAATGGATCAAGGACCTAGGAATTAGAACAGATACAATACGCCTAATAGAAGAAAAAGTAAGCTCCAATTTTCAACATGTCGGATTAGGCCCCAAGTTCCTTAATAAGAATCCTGTAGTGCAAGAATTACTACCAAGAATTAATGAATGGGATAGATTTAAACTAAAAAGCTTCTTCTCAGCAAAAGAAACAATCAGTGAGGTGAATAGAGAGCCAACTAATTGGGAACAAATATTTAGTACATGCACATCAGACAGAGCACTGATCTCTAGAATATATAAAGAACTCAAAAAACTTTACACCAAAAAAACAAATAACCCAATCAATAAATGGGCTAAGGAATTGAGAAGACACCTCTCAGAAGAAGATACACGATTAATCAACAAATACATGAAAAAATGTTCAACATCGCTGGCAATTAGAGAAATGCAAATCAAAACTACTCTAAGATTTCACTTCACTCCAGTCAGAATGGCAGCTATCAAGAACACAAGCAACAATAAATGTTGGAGAGGATGTGGGGAAAAAGGCACACTCATACATTGCTGGTGGGAATGCAAAATGGTGCAACCATTATGGAAAGCAGTATGGAGATTTCTTGGAAAACTGGGAATGGAGCCACCCTATGACCCAGCCATCCCACTCCTGGGTCTATTCCCAAAGGACTTAAAAACAGCATATTACAGTGACACAGCTATCTCAATGTTTGTAGCTGCGCAATTCACAATAGCTAGGTTGTGGAACCAACCTAGATGTCCCTCAGTAAATGAGTGGATTAAGAAAATGTGGTATATACGCACAATGGAATTTTACTCAGCAATAAAAGAAAATAAATTAATGGCATTTGCAGGTAAATGGATGAAGTTGGAAGACATAATGCTAAGTGAAGTTAGTCAGTCTCAAAAATCCAAGTACCAAATGTCCTCTCTTATATAAGGAGGCTAGTTCACAGTATTGTTGGATGGGAGGGTACATACGAGGACTAGAAGAACACTAGAATGGTCAAAGGGAAGGGAGAGTAAGGGAGGGAGCAAGGGGGGAAGGAGAGGGAGAAAAGGAAAAAGAAAAGAAAAGGTGTTTGAATGAGACGGATATCATTTTCCTTAATGCATGATTGAAGGCCTGAATTGTACGAATATACTTTGTATACAAACAGTTGTATGTAAAAAGATGCTAAATATATGCACTATGAATTGTACATATTAAAAATTATAAAAATAAAAAAAGAAAAAAAATAAATGAATAAATAAATGAGAGGAAGATAAATAGAGTAGAGGGGGGAGAAAAGGAAGAGGGAGGAGGTGGTGGGAAGTGGATGGACAGGGACTGAAATAGAATAAATCAAATTCCATGCATGTATGATTTTATCAAAATGAACCCAGCCATGATGTTTAGTTTCAAAAAGTATAAGAAGTCCTGGTTTTTCTAAAACCAGAACTCATTTTATATAAATAACTAAAGTGAATTGAATTCAATTCTTCAAATGATTTATGAAACTTTCTAAATAGTAAGAACCTATTTATTCAAAATCAGATATTGCTAGTTTGAGTTAGTACTGGCTTATCACTTATAATCTTTCAAACAGCTTTTCATTTTTCATGTACTTAACTCTACACTGATACAGCCCTCTTTGAAAAAAATCATTTATTTCTAACTTTTTGGTACCAAGGATTGAACCCAGGGGTGCTTTACCACTGACCTAAATCCCCAACCCCTTTTTATTTTGAGACAGGGTCTCGTTAAATTGCTTAGGGTCTTGCTAAATTGCTGAGGCTGACTTTGAACTTGTGATCCTCCTGCCTCAGCCTCCTAAGCTGTTGGGATTGAAAGTATGTGCCACTACACCAGTTTATACACTACTTTTTTAAATTACACTAGCACAATAATACTTGATACTGATGACAAGTATTCCAATTTTATTCTTGTTTAGATCTGTATGCTAATTTTGGCCTCTGTTACAAAATAAGTTTTAGACTCAGTTTACCAAAACCCACAGAATAGTTGCCTAGAATTTTTATTATAATTTCACTAGCTTACAAATTACTTAGGGGATACAATTCAGATATTTTGGACTTTGAGTCTTTCTATTCATCAACATGGAATATTTAATGATTTAGTTAGCTTTTCTTTAATATCACTGGCTAAAAAGTTATACTTTAGGATTCCATATATAGTCTCAAAACTCTACGTTTCAGGGTACTTGTGTTTGTTAGTGGTTTAACTTAACTTATTTTGTCTAATTCTTTCTGTTGTATACAATGTCATTTCTTTTCATTTTTGGTATGTTAACCCTTTACAGCAACCATAAATTATTTTATTAATTATTTTGTCTTTGTGTGCTTTTCATAGATAGCCAAATTATCTGCAAATAGAAATAATATTGCAATTTTTATTTTAATCTTTGTCAATCAATAGAGTATTTATTTATTTCTAGTTTTATTATGCTTTCTAGGCCTGGCTAAGATTGTCAATGTTAAAAGGGAACCTGGCTAACAAGTACACTCTTTTGGTCCTGGTAGTATATATTTCTCTATTAAGAATATTTAGGGATATATATCCATTATGAATGATATACACCATTCATCATATTAAGATGGATTGCCTTTTATTTCCTTTTTTATTTCATTCCACCATGAATAGATGTTGAATTCTATCTAAGCTCTTCCCAAATCTGTTAACATGATCTCATGGCTTTTGTACTATAATATCATGAGATCTTTCAACGGATTTGCTTACCTAAGCTCTCCATTAAGTACCAATTTTCTAAATATAAAATTCAAATCCTGTATTTCAGAGAAAATCTAAATTGACCATGATATATTGTGCTCCATTATTCACTATAGGTACTATTTGTCAATATTTAGTTTAGAGTGTTTGCATATACATTCATGAGTGAAATTGGCTAATCAATTTCTAGACCTGTTATCTTTGTTAGATTTTGGAATCAGGATATTGTGAAATTAAACAACAAAAAAAGATATTACAGTGTATTTCCACTTTTTCAGTACTCATTTTGTAACATTTCATTTACTGTTCTTTCAATGTTTGATAGAATATGTCATGAAATATTCTGTCTGATGCTTTCTTTACAGAATAATTTAAACCAACCAATTATCATTTTTTAACAATTATAGGAATGTTCAATTTACTGTTTCTTACTGAGACAGATTTGATAAATTTTGATATTCTTAGACATTTTTCCACTTTACAAAATTTTAAAATTTACTAGTTGTTTATGCTATGCATTCCTTAGCTTTATAATATCTGAATTTACTATAGTTATGTCTGCTTATCCACAATTAACATGTTTTTGAGCATTTCCTTTAGTTTTTGATTATTCTTGCCAGTTTACTGTGTACAACTCCTTCTGAGTAGCTTTTTTGTTGTTGTTGTTGGTTTTAGACTTTTTTTTCTCTCTCACATTCATTCCCTACCCCCAAGAGCAAAAAGAAAAAAAAAAATCTAAATTGAATGCTTAGTTCGTTCATTTAAAAACTTTTTCCTTTTAAATTCTTTTAATGCTTAAGGACATAAATTTATACCCATTTACCACTGTAAATCTTTGCACAATTTTGACATGTAGCATATCCAGTTTTTAGTTTTAATCTTGTTATTTTCATTATGACTTCGTTAAATATATGCTATTTAAAAAAAAATGTCTTAAAGTAAGGATGTTTTGAGCAATAATTTTATTACTGATCTAACATTCATTAGGATCATAGAATATGGTTACATAAAACCAATATCAGTGTCGTTAATATTGTTAACTTGAGGTCAATGTAGTAAATTTTGTGTTTAATTCTTCTCTAAATTACTTACTTGTCTTGCCTATTTATGAAATACTAATATTATTATCAACATTATTATTTATACAATTTTAGCCAGTTATTAAATCATACAAATTTAGTATTAGTATATATACTTGGTGAAGTGAATATTTTATTAGTGTATAATGACTTTTTATATATGTTAATAATTTTGCCTTAATATATTTTAGATATGTTTCTGAAATATAGCATATCATATTTTAATTTTTGTTTGAATTCAATCTAGCAATCTTTCACCTGAGGTATTTGATCAGCTTGCATTGTAATTTTTAATACACTTGCGCATATTTTTAACACTATTTTACTGCTTTGTCTCTTTGTCTTTTTCCCTCTTTTTTTTAGAACTTTTTTTTTATTGTCTCTCATTTCATTTTCTGTTGTATCAGTTTAGAATTACACATTCTATTTTCTTTGGATTTTGCCCAAGAAATTTTAACCTGAATGTTTATGAAAATAAAATACCAATCCATACCTTTATTCCCTCCACAAACCATAAAATATGTTTGGATTAGTTAGTTTCCACCCATCCCTGTAACAAAATACCTAAGAAAATTACTTTTTTTTAAAAAAGTCTGTGCATCATTTTATTTATTTATTTTTATTTGTTCTTTCTAGATATACATGGCAGTAGAGTGCATTTTGAAATATTATACATACATAGAATAACTTATTCCAATTAGGATCCCATTATTGCATTCATAAATGATGTGGAGGTATATTGGTTATGTATTCACATATGAGAATAGGAAAGATAGGGTTGATTCATTCTACTAACTTTTCTATTCCCATATCTCCTCTCCCCAGTCAAATGTACTTCTTTTTAAAAAAATTTTATGTTTTTTTTATTTGTTGTTTTTAGATATATATGACAGTAGACTGTATGTTGACATAAATACATGGGGTGCAACCCATTACAATTTTGATCCCATTCCTGTGGTTCTACATCATGTGGAGTTATTCTGGTCATGTATTCATATATGAGCATAGGAAAGTTATGTCTGTTTCATTCTACTGTCTTTTCTATTTCCATCCCCCTTCCCTTCCCTTCAATCCCTTTTGTTTAATCCAATGAACTTCTATACTTCCCCATCTCTTCCCTCCCTTTTATTGGGTTAGCATCCACATATCAGAGAAAACATTCAACTTTTGTGTTTGGGGTATGGATTATTTCACTTAGCATGATATTCTCCAGTTCCATCCATTTGCCAGCAAATGCCATGATTTCATTCATCTTTATATCTGAGTAATATTCCTTTGTGTTTATATACCACATTTTCTTTATCCATTCATCTGTTGAAGGGCACCCAGTTTAGTTCCAAAGCTTGGCTATTGTGAATTGAGCTGCTATAAACATTGATGCAGCTGTGTCATGGTACTATCCTGATTTTAAGTCCTTTGGGTATAAGCTGAAGAGTGGATTAATGGGGTCAAAAAGTGGTTCCATTCCAAGTTTTCTAAGGAATCTCCATACTGCTTTTCAGAGTGGTTGCACCGGGTTTCACCAATTTACCAAAAGCACAACACAGATTTAATGCAATTCCCATTAAAATTCCAATGACAATCTTCATAGAAATAGAAAAGGTAATCATGATATTCATTTGGAAAAGTAAGAGGTCCAAAATAGCCAAAGAAATCCTCAGCAAGAAAAGTGAAACAGGAGGCATCACAATACCAAAACTTAACTATACTACAAAGCTTTAGTAACAAAAATGGCATGTTAATGGCACAAAAATAGAATTGAAGAACAATGGGACAGAATAGAAGACACAGAGACATACCTGCATAAATACAGTTATCTCATAGTAAACAAAGATGCCAAAAGCATACATTGGAGAAAAGATGGTCTCTTCAACAAATGGTGCTGGGAAAACTGGAAGTCCATATGTAGAAGAATGAAATTGAACTCCTTTATTTCGCCCTGCACAAAACTCAACTCATAGTGAATCAAGGACCTTGATATTAGACTAGAGACGCTGTGCATACTAGAAGAAAACTAGGCCCAACTCTCTAGCATATTGGGTCAGGAAGAGACTTCCTCCATTAAGACTCCTAAAGTACAAGAAGTAAAATCAACAATCAATGAAAGGTAAGGCATTAAATTCAAAAGCTTCTTCACAGCAAAGGAAACAGTCAAGAACATGAATAGAGAGCCTACAGAATGGGAGAAAATCTTTACTACCTGCACCACCTCAGATATAGCATTAATCTCCAGGATATACAATAACTCAAAACCTCACTCCATTCAGAATGGCAATTATCAAGAATACAAGTAATAATGAATGTTGGCAAGGATGTGGGAAAAGCATTCACTCATACGTTGCTAGTTCAATGAACTCCTAATCTTCCCCCCTTTTGTGGATTAGTATCCACATATCAGAGAGAACCTTCTGCCTTTGAGTTTTTTGGGACTGGCTTATTTCACTTAGTTTGATAGTCTCCATTTTCATTAATTTACCAGCCAAAGCCATAATTTCATTCTTTTTTATGGTAGAGTAATATCCCACTATGTATATATACCATATTTTCTTTATTCATCCATCTGTTACAGGGCACCTAGGCCGATGCAATAGCTTGGTTATTTTGAATACAGCTGCTATAATCATTGGAGGGGCTGTGTCATCATAGTGTGCTGATTTTAAGTCCTTTGAAATATTTATTTTGCCTTGTAGTTTCAGAGGTTTTAATCCAAGGTCACCTGGCTCCATCTCTTTGGGCCTAAGGTGAGGCAGAATTTGGCAGGAGGAGCCACTTATATATCATAATAACAATCATCTACTTCTCAACTTCTCTGTCACTTTAAAAAAATTTTTTTTTTTCTTTTTTGGTACTGGGGATTGAACTCAGGGGCACTCAACCACTGGGCCACATCCCCAGCCCTTTTTTGTATTTTATTAGAGACAGGGTCTCACTGAGTTGCTAAGTGCCTCGCCATTGCTGAGGCTGGCTTTGAACTCGCGATCCTCCTGCCTCAGCCTCCCAAGTGCTGGGATTACAGGCGTGCGCCACTGCGCCAGCACTTTTAAAATTTTTAATCCCATAGTAGAGTACTCTTTTAGCAGTAAATGATTATTTCAAATTTATCTCCAGTCTCTCTTTTTTTTTTTAATTGTTATTCTTATTCCTCCTCCTGTGCCCTTGACCCTTCACCTAAGCCTCATGACTCTTTTCTTTAGTAAATTCAGCCAGGATGTATAGGAGTTGTGGGTGGGGTAAGGAATAGTCTCTTCTTGATGGATAAAAAGCAAAAATCTCTTTAAATTTCCCTGTTCTTGAAAATATACTTGTGATGCATGAACCATTCAAGTTTAGCAGTTATTTTCTCCCAGGTCACAGACAATGTTCTGCTTCAACCTGGTGCCTATTACTGTGTTTTGCTGTTTTCTCCTGTGGTGTTTAGGTGGCAGAGGATTAATAAATGGCTAAATCCAGGAGAGGGAGGCATGAGTCAGGTTGGGGACAGGCACGAGAAGGGATCAAAGATCACACAAGAATTTTGAGATTTTTCTTGGAAAAGAGGCAAGAGCTTGACAGAGAACGGTGGGAAGGGCGTTTCTCTTCCTCTGCACCTGTGACCTTTCAGGGACCACCCCTAAGGACTGTCCTTGCCAGTAGCAGCTCCTCCATGTTTGAAATAATTTTAAGTGCTCAGTCTCACTATGCTGAGGACAGGGACAATTCAAAACCAATGTAGGCAAAGATTCTACTTATTATCAAACTATTTAGAGTGAAGCCACAACTGGGATAATTTGTGATTAGGATATAATTTGATCAATTGATTTTTGTCATTGGAAGTCAAGTGCTAGGGAAGTTTGTTTCTCTGCTTGAAATAAAAAGGAACCAACTTTTAAAATTTGTTTAATTTTGAGTTTGTACACACTAAATAACTTTTTTTTATAAAAGAAAAGATTCATATAAATACTACTGTGAGATACAGATAGATACTGAACAACCTTTTATAGACAATTAATCACTGATATTTTCATCCCTATATATATTTTTAATTTGAGAAGACCATAAAAACATGTTCATACAGTGTACCCCTTTGGTTATCTACATTGTTTCATATATAAATAGTTCATTCCTCTGCATAGCTTTGGAGTATTCAATTGTATGTATGCCCCAGAGCATATCTGTGCATTCACCAGTTGAAGGCATCTGAGCAAGAACATTAGAAAAGAAGCTGAAAAATAAAAATACATTACTACACAGGTTTTGTGTGGCTATCAGTTTCATTCCCCTTGATAAACAGGTAGCAGTAGTGTTCTTGTGTCACATGCTAAGTCTACAACAACTAATATCCAAATGGTTGTACCATCCTGTTCTCTTGTCAGTAGCAAATGAAAACCATCTTGCTCTGTGTCCTCTATAGCACTTGGTCTTATGGGTTGTTTTTGTTTGGTTGGTTCTTTTAATTCTAACCATACCAATATATATGTAGAAATATCTCATCGTGGATTTAATCTGCATTTCCCTAAAGATTAATGATGTTCCACTTCAGTCCCTGTGGTTATTTATAATCTGTTCATCTTCTTTAGTGAGGTGTCTACTATACGTTTTTTATTAGAATTTTTGTTTTCTTCTTATTGAGACTTGAGACTACTTTATATTTTCTGGCTGCAAGTCTTTGTCAGATATGTAATTGGAAAATATTTTCTTCAAACCCGTGCCTTGTCTTTTCAATCTCTTAGGAGTGTCTTTCACAGAGCAAAATATTTTAGCTTGATGAAGTTCAACTTCTCAATTTTTTTTCTTGGGCACATCATTCCTTTATTATTCCTTTAAAAACTCTTTGCCTAATTCAAGGTCACAAGATTTTCTTCCACAAGTTTTCTATTTCTTGATGTCACATTTAGATATATGACCTATATTTAGCTCCCTGTTTTTTATGTAGGGAGAAGGATGATTTGAGGTCTTTATATATATAAATATATGGATTTGAATTGATTGCTGAGAGAGAGGAACAAACAAGCTGAGCCCTGTGATTGCTGCAGCTTATTACCGGAAAGAGTTTGCAGACTGCAGCACAAGAAGGCAAGTCAGCCAAAGGACGCTTCTCCCTGAGTTGAGCAAAGATGCAACTTCAAGAAGTAGGCCAGCAAGGAGTTTTCAGGACAAAGCAGAAGTGGAGGGACCCACACACAGAACACTCTGGACAACTACAGAGGTTGCCCTGGAGTGGTGAGCAGGACACTGATCCGCTCACACCAGTGGGGAAACCACCGGAGTCTAAGGACTGGGAAAAAAAAAAAAAAAAAAAAAAAAACAGGTACAGCATGCCACACTCAAAATGACCAAAGGGAACAATCTGTAATTCTCTAGATATCAAGTAGAACACTGAGAGGTGTGTTCCCTAAAGAGTAAACCAACATTAGCCCTAAGCCAAAGGCTGCCCTGATCAGGTCATCACAAAGCCTAAGCAAGGCTCACAAGGTACAAGTAGTATCCATGTAAATGAAATGCACCCCAGAACAAAATTAAAAACATTTATGTGAAAATCTGTAGTCCCAAAATGCCTGTGCTCCAAAATACATAAGCTTTGTTATTTGATCAAAACTTAACCATCATGGAAAGAAAAATAGGAAAATATAATCAATCAATAAAACAGATTGGTTCAAATGTAAATCAGGCAGCGAATATGGAAAACTGTAGGGAGGTTCCTAAAAAAAATAAAAAAAAAAAGAAATATCACATGATCTGACAATCAACTTCTGAATATCTACCCAAAAGAGTTAAAACCAGTATGTAAAAAAAAAAAAAAAAAAGTCTGAACCACCATGTTTATTGCAGCATTACCCACTACAACCAAGATCTTGAAGCTATCTAAGTGTTCATCAGTGGAGGAATAGATAAGGAAAACAAAGAATAGATCCACAATGGAATACTATTAAGCCTTAAAAAAGAAAATTTTCATTTGTACTACCAAGGATGGAATTGGGAAAAACTAAGTGAAGTGAAAAAAAGCTAGGTGCAGAAAGAGAAATACACATTTTCACTTATATGTGGAATCTAAAACAACTGAACTCAAAGTACAAATGCTAGAATGATGATTAACTAGAACCTGGGGATTGGCAAGAAGAGGAAGATCCTTGTCAAAGGCTCTAGAGCTTCATTTGGTCAGGAAGATATTTCTTTCTTCAAGATATATTACACAGTATAGTGAATTCAGTGTTTGATAAAATATTGTACATATCAAAATCATTGAGAGTAAAGTTCATATGTTCTCACCACAAAAGAACATGTTGGATATGTTAATCAGCCTGATTTTGTTATTTCACATTGTATTTGTAAATCATAACATCACCCTTAACCCCATAAATACACATGACTATAATTTGTTAATTTATAATTAAAAACAAAAATTTCAAAATGGCTCAGAAATGACACAAATGATAAAATCAATACACAAGGACACAAAAATAGTTATTCTGACTGCATTCCCTATGTTAATGGAGATGGGGAAGCTGAAACATGTCACAGATGTGAAAAGATAGAAAAAGATTGAAATCAAACTAGAGTTCAAAACGGCATAATACAAAGTGCAAACTACACTGGGTGAGGTTAACAGCAGATTAAATGCTGCAAAATAAAACCATTCATTAACTTGAAGACGTGGCAATAAAACTACCCAAGATGAAACCCAGAAGAAAGAAAATAAGTGAGGGGAAAAAAAAGAGTGTCAGTGAGATGTGGAAAAAATGTTAGCAGTTTCACACACATAAAATTGGAGTCCTTAGGGAGTTGCCCTGTATACTAGATCCAGGTTTTATAGTGATCAGTGAAATGCAGAGATTGTCTTGGTGGACTTACCCCACCTGGTCTGGCACTGGACAATTGACATGCATAAGACTGTAGAATTCCATCACTTCTGTTATTGCAAACTTATAAAGATTCAACCATTCAGATGATCAATTTTGAAGGTCAACACTATCCACTTATCACCTTCTAAAGGAAACCACTGTTCTATATAATGGGCTTGGCCAATTTATTTCAGTTTTCCCTTTTGTGTTTGTTTCTATGCAATTTCCCATGGTAGGGTCCCTCACCTTTAGCAGAGAAAATATGATTTGTCTTAAAATAATTCAAATGAAGAAAAGCCACCAAGTGGTTTATTTAAAAGTTATTCTCAAAGGAAGAGTGTAACTAATTGATCTGACTTCTTAGTCTGTAATGAAAATCCTTTCAGATGATTCCAGTTCATTCATACTGAGTTTCAATCTGGTTAATCACCCTTCATAGTAAACATTTGGCAATCTACTAAATTTTTAAAATCTTACTATTCAAAGATTATTTCCTAGGTGAGCTAACATGTATAGGCCTCACTTAAAACGGCTGACTAGAGTTCACTAAAAGGTGTTAAAAAGAGAGTTTCATTAATTTTCCCACAGGGAACACAGAACTCTGAGAATTCTATGCTAGAGAGATTTTCCATTCCTGATTTTAGTGTGGGAGCTAATTCCGTGCTGAGTTGCTGGCATAAGGAGTTAAGCAGTTATACTTCTGTGTCCTGGTTGAATAAGTATTTGGCCACTGTTGAGGTACTTCATTTCCTGTGACCTCTACAGGTGAGTCGCCTGTGTGTGACCCCAGAACACACATCTCCAGATCATCTCTGTCTGACAAAAGTGGGCTAATTACTACTCTAGGATTCAGCCTAGTCTTTTAGGCCTACATACACTTTACACACCTTGAGGACAGGGACAGCATTGTAATCTCCCTGGGCATCATCTGTATTCAGACCTGGGTGAGCTCCTATTCACTCTTCTGCACTCATGCAAGCCATCTTGATGTTCTGCAGGATCTTTGAACATACCATTATCACTGCCTGAGCCTCTGCACCTCCAAAGGTCTTCACTTCCTTTAGGCCTTTGCTTGAAGTTCAACATGCACAGTGCCTTCCATATCTGCATTTATAGAAAATAACAGTTGCTAGCCCCATACTGGCATTCTATATCTCTCCTATCTTGATTAATTTCTTTTGCATAATACATATTGCTATCTGACATTCTATCTGTAGGAGCCTGGGTGAAATCCCCTAAAGATATCAGATTCTAAATACCAGAATCTGTAAGCGTTACTTTATTTGGATTAAAGAAGTCTTAGCAGATGTAAGTAAATTAAGGTTCTTGAGATGGAGAGATTACCCCATAGTACCGGGGTGGGCTCCAATTGCAATCACCAATGTCCTTAAAGATGGAAATAAAGGAAGATTTCTCTCTCTCTCTCTCTCTCTCTCTCTCGCTCTCTCTCTCTCTCTCTCTCTCTCACACACACACACACACACACACATATACACACATGAGAAGGTAAAGATTCATGTGGTCACAAGCTAGAATACCAACATGTCAGCAGCCATCAGAAGCTGGAATTAGCAAAGCCCCTGATCTGTAGCTGAGAATCTGGAGGCAGGATGACCTTGCTGACACCTTGATTCTAGCTCAGTAATACCAATTCAGATTTCTTGCTTCCACAGCTATGAGAGGATAAATCTCTGTTGTTTTCAGCCATCCAGCGTATGCTAATTTGTTACAGCAGCCACAGGAAACAAATACATTATCTATTTCCTTGTAATGTGTTTATCTGCTCCCATACACTCTAGACAGTATGTTCCATAAAAGCAGAGGCCTTTTCTCTTTAGTGAGCTGCTCTATCTTCAATGCCCCAAATGGTGCATGACACACAACAGAATCCTAAAGACTATTTTTGAAAAAAAAAATAAATAAATAAATGGATGTTTGTGTCAAGGATATTCAGTGCTATAGAATCTCAAAGGAAGCTGTCTTGAATGGGCTGGCCTTCTTGGGAGAGACTCCTGGAAGCACAGACCGCCAGGCTGAGCTTGATGTGTATGGAAATGACTCCTGTCTTTTCCTATGTTATGCTGAGCTTCATTTCCCAAAACTGTTTTAATTTCATGAACAGAGGGTGATGGCCAGTCTGAATAATTTCCCTGTCTATACCTTGATGTGGTCATTGGCCAGGATCATGCTTTCAGAAGCATAAATGGAACAATGTTCCTTATTCCTGTGCAATTATCCTTTGTGGAAATGGTAGGATAGCAGGTGACAGCACCTAAAACACATGGACCTGGGAGACCTGAGTTGAAATCCTGGTTCTTCCACTTCTAATAATGGTGAACATTTATTCAGAATGTACCACAGGCTGAGGATTATACTGTAGTGCGAACTCCTTGCCAGTGGTGTACACGTGGACAAGTCATTTAAATTCTTATCTTGAGGAGGACTCTGAAAAGTGGAAATTTTTCATCACTGTAGTTTCTGTGCAGAAACTGGAACGCAGGGATCTGAAGTTCCTAGCTCTCAATCACTTAACAAATACCCTTCGAAACAGGATGGGATGGATGCATCTCTCAGGTCTGACTCTCAATTCTATTTGCTTTCAAATATATAATCCATTTGTCTCTCTCGGCTAACTTTGATATTCTCCAAGCCTCAGTTCCTTCATTGATAAAATAGACACAATTGCACAGGATGGTTTTGTGTATTAAAAAATCGATGAATGAAATTTAAATTGTTCAACAAAGAAGCAGGTTTGTTTTAAAGACGGTATGCAGTTGGCCTTGAGCTCTAGTCATAGAGCCAGTGAAGCTGGACTTTGGCACCTTTAGCTTTGTCTTCTCTTGGTATCTGCCTCCCCGGCTTCTTCCTCTTCACACAGCCTTTCAGAGAGTCTATTTCCTCCACCTGCTTTCTAGAACTTCAGTATATGATTGCCATCTCTTTTTGTACACTGAAAAATTAATTTGATTTTCAAGCCCACCTCTCACAATTAAAAGACAAACTTTTTCCACAGAAGGATGTGAAAGGTGGGTTCTGGGTTAGCAGCAAGTAAACTGGTAATTTAGGAAGCACCAGAGATGTCAGGGGCTTCTAAATGCACTTGGCTTTCAAATAAGGCTCTCCTCAGCAAGCAAAGCAGTCCCCAAAGCCCTAGCCATGTTCTTTTCCAGGAAGCTTCCTGGGTCCTCTCAAGCGGAGTGTCAGCATCTCCCCTGGCCGGATGCGAAGCCCCTTGGACCAACTCCTTCCCTGAACACAGTAGCAGCCCACGCTCTTGCCGCGCTGCAAGCTGTGCAAATGTGTGGGCTCCAGGCAGCTCGGTTTCCAGACAGCCCTTCATCTGCTCTCCTCCTCCTGTGCAGACATAGGCCAAGATCTGAACTGGCGAATCCATATGACAAGGAAGACTGTCAGGGCGATGTGGTGTCCCCCAAGCCGATCTTCCTACACACGACCCAGAAACACACTTCTTGCTTTCATCAGGCAGCAGCACCAGGCCAGCTCCTCTCACAGAACACTCAAGGGCGGCGCCGGATCACACATCTTGTGCTTTCAGCAGATGTTCCACCGGAGTGGCTGCCAGGGCATTTCTGTAGCAGTGAAGGTGTTAAAACTTCAAGGCCTCCAGAATATGTCTGTGCTGACAGATTGGGGAAAACATGCTAAAGCGCTTATGGTGATGAGCATGTAAAAATAGGGCACAGATGTCTAATTTAAAAGACAAGAAAATTTCTTGGCATTTACATCTTATTAGTCATTACTATGTTTTTCCTGTATTTTATTCACACGTTTAACTTTGGGTGTGCCTCTGACTTGCTTTGCCAACTGCAAGCTACCATCCCATAAATCAAAAAAAAAAAAAAAAAAAAAAAAAAGGAAAAGAAAAATAAATGATATATTCCAAAAGATTATTACAAGTAATGGGACTGTCCAATGATCTTTGCTTAGAACCTCATTTGGGTTTCAACATAACTGTTCAAATGAATGTATCCACACATTGGACTATTTTGACATAATTTGGTAACACAGAAGCAGCTTGGATGCTAGCAAAATGTCTTTGAGGAGGAAAAAAGGATGATTTTGAAAATTGCCTCCAGAGGGCTTCAGAAATAACTTTTCTTTGTCTTACTGGTTAGGTATTATGTAAATGTATAAGATGACTTTAATGCATATGACTTTAATGGTTTTACCCAATTCACATCCATGGTGTGTTCAATAGAATCTGAGTGGAATCAAAAATAAGTATTGGTTCTTCAGTTACATAAACACATCTCACATCCATTAGCTTTTTGTAAGTCTTTCGATTAGAACAAGATACTGGCTCACAGACTAAAGATTTTTAACTCAATAGACAGGAGGGTTTCAGAATCCTAAAAATTCTAGAGATGTTAGCTGTGCTCACTTGCCCGAAGAGGAAACAGAAAAGCAGAAAAACTGAAATCAGATGAGTGACTTTCCTTTTCCAGCACACCTTGGGGCCAGTTTTCTGACAGCACAAAAAAGGAAGGATCCTGTTCCATGTTGATAAATATCTCAGAGCAGAAAAGAAGGGAAAAAAAAATGCACGTTGAAAATCATCAAAGCATGTGATAATTAAATGCATAACGATGCCTGGTACTGTGAGAGGGGATACCCCTATTCTCTTGGGCTTCTAATGTAAAGGCACTCTCTCATATACACATGCGCATACTCGTACGCATATGTCACACACACACACACACACACACACACACATACACACACAAACACACAGTGGAGTTGAACAACCGAAGAGAGTTGTGAATTACCAGTGGGACATTAGATCAAACTACTGATTTAAATAATTGATAGCTTAATGGCTAACAAATTCTATAAATACTTATACAGCTAAATTTCAGCTACATTACACATTGTCTGTGTGACATTGGGGAAATAAAGAACTTTCTCTAAGCCCCAATATCCTTACAGGTTAAGTGTATATGTTGCCACCAACTCACTCAAATACTCTAGCCACGCACGTGCCGGTCAGGTACTGGGCACATTCCAAACAATAAAGAATAGTTCGATGATTATTGTCTTTTGACTTTTTATGTAATATTGTAGGGACAAGTTCAAGGACAATCAGTGAAATAGAATCCTATTCTAGCACTGTCGCAAGCTTTTATATTGAATTGTACATACCATTCCTCCCTTTCTAGGCATCTACTCCATCATGTCTCATAGAGGGTCCCTGTGCTCATTAATCCACATTATCAAAATACTTTCAATATTTTAAGATAATATATATGAGGAACACAGCACAGTTCCTGAGGCATGGTAAATACTCAATAAATGGTAGCTATTATTATTATTAGTCCATCTATAGAAGATCAATTTCAAGCACATTTTTAAAGCAGTCATTAAAGTTGAAATCATTAATGCAATCACAATTTGTAATACCTAATTTTATTATAATTATCTTTATCTTGATAATTTAGATTCCACTAATAACTCACAGTTATTTCAATTATCATTAATTAATTCTAACTTTATAGCCCTCTATGACGTTCTGGTGGGGTCAGCCCTCAGTTAAACAATGCAGTAGACATATTTATGGTACTGCTTTTCTTCTACTTGGTTAACATTCTTTCCTTTCATTTTTGAGGACTTGTTTCTGAGAGAGATCTGAATAAATGAAACCTTAGAAAGGAGTCTTGGCTGATGGAGACCAAGCTGCAGTCCTCTAAGCTTTCTTAGTCTTTGTCCTGAGTCCTATTCTCTGTATAGCCCTGGCTTCCCGCGGGCAGCCAGAAGACCTCCAGTGGTCCCACGGGAGAACATGCACCCAGATGGGAATGTTCCCTCTGAGAATCCTGTGAAAGGCCAAAACTTTAAATTTAACCAAATTGATTTTAAATGCTGGACTCGATGCCAGGAACTCTATTTGAGGATTTATGGGGGGAATTTTGAAGACGGGGAACCAATGTCAGAGAACTTTAATTGACTTAGAAGTCCCTCAAAGGCCAGGTGATGCTTCCCACTTGGCCCAGAAGCAGGTGCCAGCTTCCTGCACAGGGGTGGCCTGTTAGCATCCCTGTCCTCATAATCAACACACAGAGAAACAAGTTCTATGAGGTGGGAATCAGCCAAGCTGTGCCCAGTAGTAAGATTTCAATCATATATGCTTGTGACAAGTGTTAATTCTCCCTTCAGAGGCCAGCAAGGATTTTCTGTAAAGGGCTTGAATAATTTCCTTTCCCCCTCCTCCTCCTCCTCTTCATCCTCTTCCTCCCTTTTCCTTTTCCTCCTCTGCCATCCCTTTAAAATGTAAAAAGCAAATAAATAAATAAGACAAAATGAAACAAGAACACCCACTCTTAGCTCAAGAGTGACACTTGCCAAATCCTACCAGATGACAAAGAGAGTCCTGGGTGTGTGTGTGGGGGGGGGGGGGGCTTGGAAGCCTGTGAGGTGGTGCAGAGAAGCTTCTGGAAAAAAGGCAGAGGTGTGAACTCATTCATCAAGCTTTCCATCTCCAAACCTCCCAGATGTGACAGTTATTTAGCTAGTGGTATTGTACATAACATCAGAATAGACAATTCCTAAATGTCAAAACAAAATGTGAAATTCCAGCAATCCCCAGAGGCCTAACATAGCTAACTTCTCTGTGGAATAGGAAGGGGGTGCTTTCCCACTGGTGGAGCCCATTCTTTTCTACCATCCAGCCTGAAAGGATTATACAGGCAAAATGACCTCTCTAAGAATGGTGAGCAGACAACAGTCAGCAATATGGAAACTAACAAACTGGAGGAGCTGTCAGAAAGGCAATGTGCCACTGGAGTTATGAACTCATTAATTAAATATCAGTGTATCAAATGGGCTATGAGCTATTAATTCGAAAGCTATTACTGGCTTTGAAGTTGAAATTATAAGCAAAGCAATTAAAAAGTAACTTCTCAATGAGGGTGTTAAGGGGAGCATCGTATCTGTTTACGTACATCAGCTCTTTAATTGGGGATTGAATTGCTCCCTTAAAAGTAATGATTATATAAATGATCAAACTACCTATTTTATTGCAAAGTCTCAATGCTATGGTTAGAAGGAGAATCTGCAGTTTTCCCCCTGCTGCAGTAACACAAGCAATGGCTGATACTTTCTCTTTTCCATACAAATAAATAGGGCTCACAAAAATCCAATCTATGGAGAGAGTTAAGACATTGAAGATCTCCATATTTGTTTTCATTTATTTCCTTTTACCCACCACACCTGCGAAGGAGCTCAAACTGTAACCAGATGATGGTTGCTACCATTTGGGTCTGGAATGTTACCCAAAGGTCCATGCGTTGGAGGCTGAATCCCCAGTACATGGTGATACTGGGGTGATACTGGGGTGGTGGAGCTTTTAGGAGACAGCCTAGAGGGAGATTTTACATCACTGAGGGCATGCCCTTCCAGGGACTATTGGCACCCTGGTCTCTTCTTGCTTTTTCATTCTTGGTCATGAGGTGAAAGGACACCCTCAGCCACATGCTCATGTCAGAGTGTGCTGCCTCACCACAAGCCCAAAAGTGATGGGGTCAGCCAACCATAGGTTAAAACTTCCAAAGGTGTATGAAAAATTAAACCTTTCTTCTTTTCAAGTTGATAATCTTAGGTATTTTGTTATAGTAACAGAAAGTTGCATGGTAGTTTTACAGTTGAAATTTGAATTATTGAAAGGATGTCCTAACTCCTTAGTTCATAATGTTGTTTGTAGGAGCATACATAATCCTTAATAGTCATGTTCTAGCACTCATTTTTCTTCCCCCAAGTGTAATGGAATTCCCGTTCTTCCATCCTTCTGCATCTTGTGTTGTATGGTCTTTTTTCTTCTTCCTGTATTTCTTTCTATCATTCTACTTGCTCTCTTCTTCTTTAGTTTTAAACACACATATGCAAACAAAGCAAGTACTGTAATCTTGTGGAAGGCAGGCATCTCTCTAAATTTCATTCTCACTAGAGAAACATTAATTAGGAACAAACAAACAAATATCCTCTCTGAAAAGAAGTTGTTCTTTGGGCAGAGTTAACATTCTGGTTGTTTAGAACAAGACATCCTTCTCTCCCTATCATGCATGCATGCGCCTACCACTGCTGGTAGGGGTTTGATTAATAGACTAAAACTTACTCTGAAGAAAAATGAATGCTTTTAGTGGATTGGAGGCAGAAATGCCTATAGTTTATAACCAGTGGCGAACCACTCTGAAAAGAGCAGCTGGAGACTTTATATCTATTTACTTGTGGTTTGTAGAAACTTCTATTATTTTTTTTTTTCTCAGTGAATTCTAAAAGGTTCATTTATTCCTCCAAAGTACAACCTTTCTTTTTTTGCTGTGACAAAACAAAAGTAATGGTATGTAGTCCAAAGTTAGCATTGGAAGTCATCTCAAGCTGGGAAATTCATTCATTCAAGAATGCTTTGTGTAGCACCTTTCTCTTTTTGGTCAAGCATTCTTCCAGGAACTTGAGATGCAACATTGATCTCCGTGGAGCAACACTGACCTTCATGGAGCTCATAATCTACCATTAATAATTTAATTACAAGCCAATGTGATCATGGAACCAAGCATTTTCAACACACGGTGGACTAGAAAGGCTTTCTTTCCATTACTTGACATACCTTCAATGACTCACCAGTTAATCTCAAGCATTGATTTAGACAGAAAGTTTGCATTCTACCAAAACCTATAGGGTAAATCCTAATCACCAAGGAGATGGTATTAGCTGGTGGGGCCTTTGAGAAGTGATTGCATCATGAGGGCAGAGCCCTTGTGAATGGAATTAGTACACTTATAAGACAAAAGAGATTCCTCTCTGCATTCCACCTGTCAGGACAGGAGAAGACAGCCATCTGTGAACTAGGAAGAACACCCTCACCAGAATCCTACCATAATGGCTCCCTGATCTTAGACTTCTCAACCTCCAGAACTGTGATAAATAATGTTTAAGACACTAAGTCTATGGTATGCTTGCTCCAGAAGCCTGAAGTAACCACAACAGGCATCTAAGGAATGGACTAGGATAAGGAGGGTTTCAGGTATAATGTCACCACCTCAGAGTAACTCTGAGAAGTGGTATATTGCACTACCCACTTTGGTATCAAGGGACAGAGGCTCAAATCCCAACTTCTCCAATTAAATGACATATGTTATTTAAAATATAACTCATTCTGAGGTTCACTTTTATCATTTGCTTAGTGGAGACCCTACTCAAAAGGCTTTGTAAGGCTATAATAGGATAATATATGTAAAACACTTAACACAGTGTTTTCTCCTCAGCGGGCAAGTGTAAGCATCCCCATGAGGCTTCAGTTTGTTTTGACAGCCGGAAGCCTGCTAAAGGAATGCTGGCAGACTCTCTTTCATCCAGGTGCAACCAGAACTGGGGGTGAGGATGTGGAGAGTGAGAGAGCCTGTCTGATGTCTTCCCTTGGGCTCATGAAGACACATGGGTAGTTTGTGTCCCCTGGGCCACACACAGAAATTTTGTAAATTTTATGAGAGTGTTGGATTCTGCAATAATACCTCACATTTTCCTCCACAGCTCTTCTGGAAATAATTTATACTGTTTACCTAAAACAGAGCCAAGACCATCAGATTAACAAAATCCAGGATTCATATTTACCCTGTTGTTAATGAATGATGGGGACAGAAGATAAAACCACAATTATCCCATCATAACAGATTTGCCTCATTTTTGCAATGTGCTAGATTTTTGATCTTTGAAACAAAAGGAGAAAATAAGTAGCTGCATTCTTCATAAGTTTTCCTGCCGCATCAATATTCTCTCCCAACTATACTCTGATTCTTTTAAATAGGGGCAAACAAATCACAATCACAAAGGTATTAATGCTCATAAAGCTTAAAATCTCTTAAATCTCAGAAGAAATACTTGGTGTAATTAAAAATGAAAATCTGTCATTTAAAAACAGTTTGACATGGAATATTTGTATTTTGTATCATAATAGTTAAGACTCTGATATTTATTTGTGGTTTTCTAGTTGAAAAGACAAAAGGGAATGTGTAACTCCATTCTCACACCAAATCCATCATTTTCCAGCTAGAAACTATTATCAGAGAAAGTGTATGTGGGGACAAGGCTGCATATGTAAGTTTGTGGGAAAGAGGTGAAAAAAAAATCATGGAAGATGAGAATATTTGTGCATTGTCATCTGTAAAAGGAATACATACTTAACTCTAATAGTTTATTTCTTCCCCTGAAATTTTTTTTTTTTTTTTTTTTTTTTTTTTTTTTTTTTTTTTTTTTTTTTTTTTTTTGGTACCGGGGATTGAACTCAGGGGCACTCAACCACTGGGCCACATCCCCAGCCCCTTTTTTTTTTTTTTTTTTTTTTTTTTTATTAGAGACAGGGTCTCACTGAGTTGCTAAGTGCCTCGCCATTGCTAAGGCTGGCTTTGAACTTGCAATCCTCCTGCCTCAGCCTCCCAAAGTGCTGGGATTACAGGCGTGCGCCACCACGCCCGGCTCCCTGAAAATTTTTATTGTTAAAAGACTCTACATGTCTAAGAAGTAATTCAGCCTCAGCAGCAAAGTAGAGGTCATCTCCTCTAGGTCTAACATAATTAATGAAGGCAAATGGGCAGTCCAGAAGGGATTTAAGAAAATTAATTTAATAAGTCATTGTGAAGATATTTTACATGGTTAGCTCTGTGCTAAGTGCTGTGGGAAATGCCAGAGCCAGATAATACAAGGTCACTGGCTCAAATAAGACATATATCCAGGGCAAACAGAAAGAGGACAGGCTCATTAAAATACCAACAAACTTCAAAAACCTGTACTGAAACTTTCCACAATTGAGCCAAGTCAGAAGACCTAGAGTCTCAAGATTCTGTCACCTTTTCCTCCCCCATGTTCTGTGTCACATGTGAACTCTATAAATTCAATATTTGTATATGATTTATCCTATTGCTTTAAATTATATCATGATATTTTTGGAATTTGTATCTAATATACACCCATAGGTTATCTGATTATGTGATAGTATGAACACCAAAGATAATGACTAAAGGAATATCACCAGAATCCCTTACAAGTAAAAGTGGGATTTTTAATACACACACTTTGGTTAGAATCCAAACAGGTGTAAACTTACCTAACACTATAAAAACAAACCTTACTTCTGTTAGCTACAAGTTAGGACCCTCTTTTCTGCTGGGCCCTTTGCTTAGAATCTACATTCATTATAAGAGCAGAGTTCAGACTATATTCCAAGTAAGGAATTTTTTGTGTTTGCTTACATAAAATATCTTTATTTTAACTTATATTGGCATTGCTTTTAAGTATATACAAAAGTAGACAAAAACCGTGAAATGAACCTCCATATGTCCAGCGTCAATAATTTCCAACTCGATGTCCATCTCCTTACCTCACTATAGCTCAACTCCCACAGATACATCATGTGAATAAGTAGAAATAATTTTAATATGGTGTACTAGGAATTGTGAATGAAGATCACTGATGGTACAATAAAATTTCATGAAACCTGGAAACCCAGGAATCACAGGTGGGTCACTAGAGGATGCTCTGTTTTTGAAGGAGCTTATCTAGAGCAGATGTGATTGTTGATCTCCACTGTCCATAGGACTGAAATGGGTGGTTTGAGGGAACTGGAAGTTTAAGTAAATCATCCACAGTCACCAGATAGAAGACTAGTGATATAATCCTATGTAATATGTGCTCCACTCAACTGCACAAACTATTGTCTGACATATGTCAACAAGCACATATTCACATACCATTTTATAGTCTGTTTTACTCCATCTAATGCATTGTTAATATGCCAGTTTAGTTAACTAATTAGGATAGTTCAATATAAGTTATCTTAATAAAATCATGAGCTATATCCCTCTCTAACCACTTAAACGTTATTTTGATTTTATTCTATTTTTTAAATCTTTGGTACTGAGGTTTTACCACTTAGCTGCATCCCAACCTTTTTAATTTTTTTTTTTTTTTTTTTTGAGACAGAGTCTCTCCATGTTCCCCTGGCTGGACTCAAACTTGTGATCTCCCTGCCTCAGTTTCCCAAATTGCTGGGATTACAGGCCTGTGCCAATGCCTGCAAATTTTAGTTGTAATATCCATCTCTCAACTTTAATTTGGTATTCTTATTGTGGTAATCTCAACTTTAAAAGTCTAACTTTTTCTATTCTTTTTTCTTTGTTCTATTTTTTTTCAAAGCTAACGTTTTCTAAAACATGAAGTGAGACTTTGAACTCCCTGGATTACTCTTAGCAATTCCCACATCCTCGGGAAAAGGAACATTAGGTAACAAAATCCACAATAAAACATTAGAAAGTAGAGGATAGATGAACAAATAGTACAAGACACTATAGGATGAATGCATAAGCCAGCAAGGAGAATAACAAGAGTCAAGCAAATGTGAACATATACCAGTCAACTGCAGGAAAAAACACACAGCAGAGACTTCGTAATTCCAAAAACCATGGTCCAAGTAAGGCTAAGGAAACTTCAAAGTCTATATGAGAAGTTAGGCTCTCTGAGAAATGCCCACCACATTGACCAAGTAAAAGCAGCAGCTTCCCTACCCTTCCTTGAGTGTGACTCTAGACATGTAGCACAAAGACCACCTCAGCATAGGGTGCTACATGGAAAAGGGCAAGCATCAAAAACATACATGCTGTGTTTAAAAACTAAAGTTTCCTTTCCAGACTTGCTCCAGCTTTATCATTTATATTTATATTTCTAAGCAGATATGATGTTTAGATTCTGACAAAATTAAATCACTAACTTAACTAAATAAATCGAGTTACAGGTGGCAATGGCTGTGGACCCTTCTATGGAACAGCCCAACCACATGACCCCACTAATACTTAAGAAAGAGCTCTGTCATGTTTCACTGCTAACATGAAAGAAGAAACAAGATTCAACAGAAGGGAGAAAGAATCCAACAGGAAAGGATATGCAAAGGAAGACAAACAATGCAGAGATAAAAACCTATGATAAAACAAAGCCGCAACCATCTTTCCTTTTCCTATCCTAACAGCCATAAATTAAGGTATTCAATGCAGGAACGAGAACAGAATGCCGAAAAGCGAAATGTCTGGAGAACCACAAAGAACTCTTGAAGATTAAATTCACTGGAAAAGATGCAAGTTAAATTTAGAAAATCTCCCGGGAAGAAAGCAAAAAAAGGCAAAAATGGAAAATAAGAAAGACAAAACAAAGTGAAAAGTAATCAAAGGACTGCCCTACCTTGTTTAACAACCGAATGATTTGAATTCCACAAAAGGAGAGCCAAAGAATTAAAGATGAGAAAGAGAAAAACAGCTGCTGACAGCCCAGAGCTGGCTGCCACTTGCCACTTGACTTTGGCTTTGCAGAACACTGACCTGACATTCAGGGCAGGAAGGACCTTGTTCTCCTGTTCACCTTCAACAATGCCGCAGAAAATTGACATTGAACCAGACCACTCAGCGTCCATGATGCAGCAAAAATAAATAAGATCATCCCATAATTATGATGAGCACAAACAGAAACAAGAATATTATTTAAGTAAGTCTTCTTCCTGATCAATTACAATTTTAACAAAGTTTCATTTCCCTCACCTTCTAGAAGGGAATAATCAAACACCCCATAAATTCACCCCTACCTTCTTATGGCATCTGATCTAGAGCGGAGCACACTCCCTTTAACTCTTTCCAAACTCACCACAAGATCAAACCCTACAACTATTTCTTTAGTAAGTTCCATTCTGAAATGTACTTTGGTTCATCATGGACAGCTTCAAAAAGTGTTATCCAGTATTTTTTTCCTCCGGAAAACACTGCAAAACAATACAAAGCACCATTACTTCCAACAATAACGACACCAATGAGGAATAAGTAAATCAAGATGGAAATATGCATGGAAAAGAAAATTCAACCCCCAAAGCGAGGCTTGAGAAATCTCAAGATGAGGAGAAAAGGTATTACTTAGAACAAGAGCTGGACAGCAAACAAACCTAGAGAATAGCCAGTCAGATAGACACAGGAAGATGGGGACTTCTCCAAGACCAATTATTTCATTAAGCAGAGGAATTTCCTGATGGGCCTAAATATATCAAGATGAAATATGTATTGTCACCTGAGAGTTAAGAGATGAATTAGTGATACATATAATGAAAAAGGCAAGTAAAAATATAGGTGATTAAAAATTCTAGAAAAATAAAAAAATGTTATAAAGCAAAAATACAATTCTGTTCTACATGGCTCAGCAATAAATATTATTTTATAGACAAATAAGATAAATGTTAAAAGTAATTTGAGTACAACCTGAGATATAATCATATTTTAGGGAAGGAAAGATAAGAATCATGCATATAGAGTAGTGTAAAAAAAATAAACATTTATTTTCAATAGTAGAACTGCAATGAATGGTATCTTTAAGTAGTACCATCTAAGCATCTCAGGAAGCTGATTGATAGGAAAAATGACAATGGCATTAGAAAAGTATGTTATAAATAATGTTCGTGAAAATAAAGATTAAACTAAGAACAGGGCAAAGGCAACAAGAGTCAAGTGAACAATTTTGTGATAGAGGCTTAACGTTGGCAGATGAGGCAAGAGAGAGTCTCAGGATGTGAACCTTCCAGGCCTTGAAGATTCTGGCAAGAAGTTGGGAAATGAGTCTCAACATGGGGGAAACAGGTTTGAAACTGAGAAGTAATAACCTCCAAATTCGGTTTTCCATAGGTTCATTGGTCACAGTACAAAATTTGCTTCCAAGAGGAAGTTACTTCCAACAGGAGTAACAAGACTTTTGTTCTATTTCAGGTGAAAGATAATGCTTTGGGAATAAGTAGGCTAGTTAGTGCCATGCAGAGATTTGGCCACATTTAAGACCCTTTAAAAGGGGAAATCAAGGGCTGGGGTTGTGGCTCAGCGGCAGAGCACTCGCCTCGCACGTGCGTGGCCCGGGTTCGATCCTCAGCACCACGTAAACATAAAAGAATTGCATTGTGTACAACTAAAGTAAATAAATAAATATTAAAAAAAAAAAGGGGGAAATCAACAACTTGTAGTGTTGACCACTAGGCACGGTCAAGTGTAACTCAGATAATTCTAGTTTGTGTAACTGAGTAGATGTCATGAACACATAAAGAGAACGAACACCAGCCATAAAATGATCACAGGAAGTTAGGTGTGGGACCTGTAGAATTTGAGTTGAATCTGAGTGGAGCTGCCTAGTAAGTAGCACAGAAGAGAATCTGAGCTGCAAATCTGAATGGAACAAGCAGATCTAGATTGCATCAAGGAAATATAAAAGTTGGCTTGATAGGCTAGACATGAAAAGTTTGTTGTAAGAGAATACAGAAGCCTCTCTACTTACAATATGGTTGTACTCTGATAAACCCATAATAAAACTGAAAACATCATAAGTCAAACATGTACTGAATCCACATAACATCCCAAACATCAGAGATAGCAACACAGTACACTGTAGAGCATTCCTTGTTTCTCCTCCTGATCCCATGGCTGACTGGGAGTTGTGACTCACTGCTGAGTGGCGCAGTGTCAGAAGAGAGTATTGTGTAGTATAATACTATCCTGGGAAAAAGATCAACATCCAAAATTTGAAGTATGGATTCGCCTGATTGTATATCACTTTTGCACTGTTGTAAAGCCAAAAATCATCATAAGTCAAAACATCATAAGCCAGTATATAAAACAGGAAGAGAGAGGTCCTAGGACAGAGCATTGAGAAATGCAAACAATTCAAGGGAATCTTTAGCACAGAAGACCTTGGAGGACATAGAGGACAGTTAAAGATGCTGCCGCAAGGGGCACTAAAGTGAGAACTGGAAAATGTCCTTGGGATTAATATTTGTAAATGACAATGGCATGACAGCAGTAGAAGCCAGATCAGAGTGTATTAAAAATTAGGGCTGATGTCAGGAAGTACAGAGAGCTTTTAAGAAGTTAGGAGGGTAAGGACAAAAGAGAATTCACCACTATTCCCAGGCAGCATGACTTCCCCCATCTAAGTCACCATCCTTTCCCAGATAAGGCATATGGGTATTTTGTTTAATATTGGGGAGGGGGGTCCTAACATTGTTCATAACTTGAGATCTGTTGGGGTGTTAAGGCCCCATTATTCTTCTTATGTTCCATCTCCACTTATGTTTATCTTTGTTGTGTGTTTTCCTCACATCCCTTCTTATGCCCCCTTTGACTGTGATTCAGTTTCTGAGCTCCTTAGCATCTTGGTAGGAATGTGGGGAGTCACTATCAGTGCTGCTCACCATGATCTTTCTCCATTGTGAACCCAGAATTTCTTTCTTTTTTTTTTTTGGGGGGGGGGGAGAGCGTGGTGCAGAGTACCAGGGATTCAATCAGGGACACTGGACCGCTGAGTCACATCCCCAACCCTATTTTGTATTTTATTTAGAGATAGGGTCTCACTGAACTAGTTGGTGCCTCACTTTTGTTGATGCTGGCTTTGAACTCGTGATCCTCCTGCCTCAGCCTCCTGAGCCACTGGGATTACAGTCATGCACCACCTCACCAGACTCAAAATTTATTACTGAGACATACGTAGTAGGATTAAGTCACCTCACCATTTAAAAAAAAAACTGTGTGGAACCCTGTATAGTTTCTCTTTGGGTTTTCCAAATGGAGAACCCTCAAGACCAGTTCCTCTTTGCTCAGCTATCATTAATTGTGGGTACTATGTGGTCTCTTAGGTTGGATTCCAATGTATAAAACATTTATTTCTTGAAAGACAGAGTTTAAGATTCCTTTTTTTTTTTTTTAAGAAGGTTAATCTTTCAGTAAGAAAATTCAGTTCGTTAGATGCTTTGCATTTGACTGAATAAAAATTTCAACACAGCTGGTAACTTGAAGTCCCTTCCATTACATGCTGCCTCTATCTTGGATGCCCAAGATTGCATTATGTAATTTACGCCTCCAAGCTGAATGGCCTGGAGTATGCACATATGTCCACTTGTTCAGCAAATACTTATTTCATGCCTACTGTGTGCCAAAATTAGATGACTTATTTTCCTCTTATCATCTCTGTTTGTCTGACATATTTCAATTTTTTTCCAAATATGAATGTTTGAGTATTTGAAAGGATAGATCAATCAATAAGACGCAATAAAATATTCTACCCCAGCTCAGTACAAATTTATAAAGGGCCTATTAAATACTGATCTTGTGACCAATCCAATTTATTGCTGTGGAGTTCAGAAGGAAAACATTTTAAAACAGCTACCCTATATCAATGCTTACTATGTTTCACATAGTAAAACAGCAAGATTTGTATACCTCATCATAGGTAATCACCAATAAAATAAAATAAAACATTTTAACTTCTTTCTTAACTCAAAGGAAAACTAAATGAAAAACAAAAAGTTAAATAATGTAATAAAAAGTAAACTGAATGTAAAACAAAAAGTGCAATGGTCTTACATGGTAATTGGTGAGCTTGGACTAGTAATCCGCACTCATCAGTCTGCAAGCTGTCCTGAGGAACTACAGAATATGGTCCATGAGAAAATACTAAACAGCAAGACAAAAATAACAGCAATTATTATTATTATTATTTTGGTACTGGGGATTGAACTCAGGGGCACTCGACCACTGAAGGAGCCTATAATCAAGGAGATAGCTAAAGATTGCGGTTAGCTGAGAGCCATAAAAGATGTTCTAGTTTCCACCTGATAGTAATACATTATCCAAAGAATCTTTGTATGCCCGTGAACACTGCGTGACGCACCTGTAAGCTTGAGCTGTAAGCACGTGTCCTTGTTAAAGCGATATGTATATAACTGGGTGAGTTTAGTTAGTGTGTGTGGGAAGAAGAAGAAGGTGGTGGTTGGAGTTAGAGCGTTTGGAGTGATTGCTGGAGCCGGAGAGAGAAGAAGAATAAAAGACCTTTTTTCATTTTCATCCTGCCTCCGAATTTTCCTGCGGCATTCGTTGCTCCAAGCGGTTTCCGCTTCAGGCAGCAACAGACCACTGGGCCACATCCCCAGCCCTTTTTTGTATTTTATCAAAGACAGGGTCTCACTGAGTTGCTAAGTGCCTCGCCATTGCTGAGGCCGGTTTGAACTGACGATCCTCCTGCCTCAGCCTCCCAAGTGCTTGGATTACAGGTGTGTGCCACCATGCCCAGCAATAAAGCAATTTTTAAAAAACTCTTTTCTTTAAGAATGATGCTCTCCTATCTCTCCAGGTTCATCTGAGGCTCTCAGTTTTAAGTTTTGGGAGTTCACAACCTTCTCCTGGATCTCCACTGATAGCATCTTTCACTGATTTATCTCTCAAAACATATAACTTTTAAAAAAATCACTTAGTGCTCATAAATGTGAATAAAGTGAATCTTTCTTGTAACTGGGAAGAAACCCTGGTACTTTTAGAAGTTAAATTCTTTTCACTGCCATCTTTGATTCAAACTAGCAAGGATCAGTTGGGTTTTATCAGCTCTTTAGATGATTTTCTTTTTTGTAGGAATTATCTAACACAAGGAACAGCTAATGGCAGTTACTGCACAGCCATATGGTAACATGCAAAGTTCGTTATGAGAACCAAGTAAACCAAGGATTGACTGTTAGCTTCCTGTTCTGTCCAACGGGGTCTAAAGTTGGAACCACTTGAGTTAAATAACTAAGAGATTGACATTTCGTCAAATAGGCAAACCAGAGGGTTTTCTAAAAAAACACTGTATTTGGGAAAAATCCTGATGAAAAAGGTAGAAAATCTGCTGTTATGGAAGTACAGAATCAGACCAATGAAACCTCTAACTCCCATGAATTAGTGGTTATTATATGTGGAGGAAAACACAAACTTTGTTAATACTTTTCCCATCCACTGTGAAATATTGAAACTCAGCTGTGATGTAGCATTTAACTGCACATCGAATCAAGAGTCCAGTAATAGAAATTGCCTTTTTGCAGTAGAAAACAGGGTTAGAAGCAAACCAAAATAACACATAAAACAGATCCCCATGGAGAAAATTGAAGACTGATTCTAGCATGTAAAGATCGAGGATGCAATTCCTGCTCTGTGAAAAGCTTTTTTCCTGGGGTTTTAAATTTTCCTCTTGATTATGTGTGGAATCAAGGGGTGCCTGTGTGATTGTGCCCATGCATGACTCCGAGAAACAGAAATGGGGCAGACGCAGACAGATGGTGACAGGCTCATTTTTAAGCCCAACCAGCAGGGATAGAAGTCAAGAAGGGAAGGCAGATCAAAAAGTTGGCAATGAATTTTGATTTCCAAATTCTAGAGCCTCAACTGGTTAAACCTAAGTTTACTTCGCTGGTGAACAATGTATTCAGAACAAAATAGTAAGTAGGAGTCCTTTTCAATCATGTAGCGAATTTACAAATTTTTAAAAAAGTAGTCCAAGCCCAGTGTTAGCAGGGGTGCAGAACAATGGAGGTTGTCTTATACTATTGTTTGATATTTAATTGGGACATCCTTTCCAGAAAACAAGCTAGCACACAAGTCATTATTCATAATGGAGAAGAATGAGAAATGATCGACTTTTCCAAAAGCAGAAGATCCTACATCCATTAAAGCACATCAATGCAAATTAGTTTTTCAACTAATTTTAAAGACAGAGAAACTTGGTCATGACACCATGTTTTATGAATAAGATGAAATACAAATCAAATATCATATCCAGTATAATCCTTGTCGATGGTTGTATAGTGAGTTTGATTTTTTTTCACATGACCTGTCATACTCTACCCATTGTAATCTCCCGATATTGGACAATGAGAGATTTTATTTCTGCTGCTGCAGCACATTTTTCAAAATTTGCTCTATAATATGTATTGTTTAGTGAAAAGGGTATTTAAAAACAATACACTCTCTTCTTTTCAAGTGCACATCCTTTTGTATCTGCTATTGCATTTTTCACAGTATATCCCTATGTAATCTCAGAGGGAAAAAAAAAGTCCTCTACAGCAAGAAGAAATGCATCCATACTGCTTTTGTTGAGTCTGGACTCCTAATCCCCTTCTTCTAGTGTGTGATTTTAACCAGAGCTGGATGTCAGACTCAGGCGCACAGCCTGTAAAAAACACAAACATTGTAGCTCCATCTCTCAGTGACTTCAACTCTCCAGCAGACAACATCTACCAGAAAATAATTTCCAGCTACTGAAGGGGTGCCCCCCTCCAGGATGCTCTCTAAAGAGCAGGTGTCTGCCAGTAGGCTTTCAAAGGCAAAACAGAAAAGGATGGAGTCACTCAATTTGCATAAAGGTGAATCCTGTATGACTTTGCCCTGGGACTCTCCCTGACATGTTCTATTTCCTTCTGAGGTGACCTAAAGCCCACTCTGGGAAAGGTTTCCTGCTGTCTTCTTACTGTCTTCTTTCTCCAGTACATCCATTCTTCTCCAAGACCCAAATTGACAGAACTTCGCTACTATGCCGTTTGTATTTATACTTCAATTTTGTTAATTTTTTCATATATATGAATCTTATTGCTATAAATTTACTAGAGGAATCAAACTCTCATAATTGTTCTCTCACTCTCTCCTTCTATGTTTTAATTCATTTAATCAGCAAAGTAACTTTGTATGCTGATAATAATACCTAGTAAGCTAGCTACTATGATTAACTCTATTACACCTAGAAGAAATATGAATCACAAGATTAAATTGTCTGGGATCACAGGTCAAAACACTAGAGGAGGTAGGACTCAAAGTCAGGCAGTTGGATACCTGGGAATGCCTTTATCCATATACTGTGCATCATCTGGACACATCATCTGGGTACAAATGCTGCTCTTCCATGTAGTTCAAATATGTGATAATTCATCAGGCTGTAGAAACTCTCTGATCCACAATTCAATAGGCAATAGGCCTTCTCAAGTCAGCAAAGACAATTTAAATCTGGAGTATTGACTGATCTCCAGAGTACTTGCATAATAAGTTTCAGTGTCAACTTTAATAACATGAAAAATATACCTTTGTGCCCCCTACCCCTGTGGATCTACTGATCAAAATATGTGGAGATGGAGTGTGTGAGTGAGTATGTGTGTGTGTGTGTGTGTGTGCATTCCCAGATGATTCCTGTGCAGACTGGAGTTTGTTACTTATTAATCTAAGGAATTGAAACATTTCCATCTGAACTATTTGGACAGTCATCTACAGATGAGACAATTGCTTGCATTCAAGAAAACAACTTGGATTCTTGAACTAAGATTTCATTTTGTGTGTGCTTAACATTAGGATTTATTCCCCTAAAATTTTAAATGCTTTTCAGATACTGATGTACATAATCTTAGGACAATTGAATTTGGATGAATGTATTAATGAAAGGATGCTACTCTTCATATTTGAAATATCTATCTAGCTATATAGATATATATATGAAATCAAATAATATATATGTACAATCAATATATGGAAAACATTAATCTTACCATTCATTTTGTAAGAAAAAAATAAACATAATTTTATGTTATTGATGCCTCCCTCTTCAATGCTTTCTAAATGAGTCAATGGAAACTTTTCTGCATGCTTTGGTTATTATGACATCAATTATATGGTATGGTCCATGGGGGTGCTTTAGTATTGCAATGATATTGAAGGGAATTTCACAGAACAGTCATTTTTCCACCTGTTTATAGGCAGGTTGAGAGTGTTTTGTGAAGCCTAGTTAGAATAACTGAAAACACAGTTTTGTCGACCTTTAACTAAGACAACAAACAAGAGCCATAGAATTTATGGGAACAGTTCACTTCCTGCGTCTGACATGTGTTTGAGCCATTTGAATCTTGGTTTTCCACTGAAACTTGGGTCTCTGTTTCCTCACCATCAACACGGGTGGTTTAGATTACAGTTTTCTAACAAAGTTCTCTTAGTCTTAGTTTTTTTTTTTTTTTTTTTTTTTTTTTGGTACCAGGGATCGAACTCAGGGGCACTGACCACTGGGCCACATCCCCAGCCCTTTTTTGGTATTTTATTAGAGACAGGGTCTCACTGAGTTGCTAAGTGCCTCGCCATTACTGAGGCTGGCTTTGAACTCGCGATCCTCCTGCCTCAGCCTCCCAAGTGCTGGGATTACAGGCGTGCGCCACCGCGCCCGGCTCAGTCTTAGTTTTTGGACTGCCAAGTTAATCTTTCCCACTGGTACTACTGCCTATGGTACAGTTTATTCTATTCTATAAACTCTTTATTAGCCTGTGGTCAGATCAACAGACTGCAGAAAAAAACACTTCTAGGCACATTTTACCTCATTTAGGACCATTCCTACAGTGATATTTCCCAATCAACTAAATGAAAATAATACTCAGCCTTCTGTGTAAGGGTACTTCTTTAGCCAAGACAATAAGAAATAGATTTACTTATTTATTTTTACTTTTCCCAGGAAATAGTTCTTTATGTGGAAAAAAAAAAGTTATGACAACCTCACATAGAAACTGTGCATGGGGCACAATTTTCAAATAAAAACTCTTATTAGATTGATAGACATTGAAATTGCTGCACATTGTGCAGGGACATAAATATCCATTCTGCCCAAAACAAATTTAGCAAAATCAAAATATATAACACTAAGAACATTTCAGTTTTTCTCTAACACATGGAGCCAGCCTTACATGCCAGCCCGATTCTATCGCCTCTCCTCATTAAGCTTGAAAGCATATTTTGTGTTGCTTTTAGCAGCTCCTAAAATTTCTTTGTCTCTTAGCACAGCACCATAAAAGTTCCCACCTGACAGATCATAAATCGTTCTCACAGAGCAGTCTGTCCCCTGGCACGCTCTGGCTACATCCAATTCTCCAGATACATGACTAACAGCATTTATGCACTTTTGTACAAAACTTAGTTATAAGATCTGGAAAATGCTTGACCCTATCCTATCAATTCGTAGTAGAGAATGGCCCACTTTTGACAGAACATTTTTTCTCACTGAGATTGAAAGGAGAGAGGGTTTCTCTGTGATGAAACACATTTGAAATGATGAAGAGAGGGTTATCAGAAGTCAAGGATATCTGACCCCACAAATATGACCTGGATATTTAGGATTCTCTTACAAACTGTAGGATTTTTAACGGTAGTTTTGGCAACACTGCCTCTTGAGGACATTTCAGGACATGCAATTTATATATGCCACTTTTTTGTTCCCTCATTCACCAAGCATTGTTTTGAGAATCTGCTAGATGCTATTCACTTTGCCAAGTGATACTGTCTTAGACACAGAGATGACATAATCCTACCCACAGGTACCCATAAAAATCTGAGGATGGCATACAGCTAGGCAGGAACATTTAGTAAGGTGTAGTGCATTATTAAACGAGGGGAGATTTAATTTGGGGGAAAGAAAAGAAGCATTGAGTTTTTATGAATAAAGTAGAGTGGAAGCAGAATTTTAAGACCAGAATAATAGTTTCTTACCTGATTACTGGTTAACAGGTGCACAGTTATACAAGTAAAGCATGTTTGCAGATTGGTGAGTAGATCAGAAGGGAATAGAACTTATATAGGATTTGGTGAAGAGTGGGTGAGGCTAAACAGGTACACAAAGCTCTATCCCAAAAGGCCCTGGATATTAATATAAAGAGTTTGATCTTTTATCCTATGCAAATTGAATACCAACTGAGAGTGTGACATAGAGAAGTTAAATTGCCTGATGTTCAGACACTCTTAGTTAAATAGTAGTAGCAAATAACTACAAGAACAAAAATAAATGATAGATTGCAAAAATGGCCACACCTTCTCTCTATTCCTGTATACATGAGACCCTGCCAATTGACTCTGATGCACTTCCTGTCAAAAGTAGAGTGAGCCTCTCTACTCCCAGAGTCTGTTTGCTTTGTGAAGTCCTTTGGTCAATGGGACAGTAACAGACATGTGCCATTAAATATGTACAAACAGCTTTCATTAAGAAGTCTGCTCTTTCTTGCTGCTCTAAAAACCATAGACTGCAGTCTGGGCTTGCCTCCTGACTGGTGACAGGTATCTTTTCCCATCATCCTGGTGCCCTGGATAGCAGCCTGCCAATAGACAGATATGGGAGTGAGGCCATCCAAGGTCATCCAGCCACCAATTTTTGCATGGCCTGACAGCTGACTAGGGAAACATAGGAAACACCAGGAGAGATCCAACTATCCCAGGCCAGAAAAATTCTTCCATCAAGCCATATAATTGTGAGCTGAAGAAATGATTATTCTAATCCACTGTTCTAATCCGTTGAGTTTGGGGACAGTTTTTCATTTATTTGTTTTTTTTTTTTTTTTTTAATGCAACAAAGGTAACAGAGACAAGAAGACTTGATACATACAAGATTATAATTACTATCTCAATAATTTTACATTCATTACCTCATTTAATAATATGTAAAATTATATGAGTTATGGTTTATATTCTCATTTTATAAGTGAGGAAAACGATCTTAGCCACTCCTTTTGATACTGAGTACATGAGCTTGAGAAAGTAGAATAAGAAAAAATAAAACAGACAAAACACAGATTGAAAAAAAGTTATTCCTTGATTAGTGATGGTGATGCTTAATTCTGCAGAAATTGTAATTACTTTTAGAGATTTTTATAAAACCATCTAGACAACCTTTCTGATATTTGACTTAACAACTTCAAAAATTAGTGTGTGCCCAATTTATAAACTTAATTTCCAGCTCAGCCAGAATATAAGTGAATCAAGCAGAATTATGTTAGATCTAAGAAGAAAATAATGTATAGCACAAACTCCCTTTAAAATGTCAATCTTCTTCTATCTGTTGTCATGTAAAATGTGGGACCAACATTTCTAGAAATTCTCAAATTATTAAAACAAAAAACCTGGACTTAATGTCAAATATTCTGCTATTAGAATAACCGTAACAAGTTTATAATAATGTAAAAGCCAGGTATTATGGACTGAATGAGTGCCTCCCCTCAAAATTCATATGTTGAATACCTGACCCCCAATATGATGACAGTCAGGGGTGAGCCATTGGAGGTAATGAGGTTTAGATGAGGTCATTGGGTGGAGGCCCCAGGATGCAATTAGTGCCCTTGTAAGAGGCACTAATCTCTCTGCCATGTGAGGAAACAGCAAGCAAGCAGCCTCCACCTGCCAGGAGGAGGGTCCTCACCACAATCTGGCTGTGCTGGCACCCTGATCTTCAATGCCCCGCCTTCACAGTGGAGAGAAATAGTCATACGTCATACGTCTCATCTACGGTGTTTTGTTACTGCACCCTGAGCTGACTACACCACAATGAGTGTCACAAACAAAACAATGCTGCCGGTACTGGTACTTTGTTGGTGGACATCCAGTTTGTGATCTCAAGTCAATACTTTCAATGATGGTGGGGATGGTGGATGGCCCTGCTGATTATTTGGCAACTGAAGTCCATCAGTGTGCTTCTAAGTTTGGTGCAGTTCTCCTGGTTTTATAGGAACATTTACCTGGAGGATTTGGGTCAACCAGTTCAGGAATTTTACTGGGAAAACACACACACACACACACACACGCACACACACACATTGGGAACTATTTTGACACTAGACGTAGTGAAAATTAGTACACCTAGCTACTAACTTGTGCCTTTGAAAGTTTGGTATAATAAACCTTTCCTAGCTATATGCTGGAAAATGCTTGGGCATCCTCATCCTCAGAGAACCCATTCTTATTTTAACCAGTCCCTTCCCCTGCCTTAATGTGCTAAGCAATTTTTGTTACTCTTGGTTTTCAGTCATTGGGTTCTAGCCACACTTTATAGAAAACTCCCAAGTTATTTTCTTGGGGAGACAACCTATCCATCTCAGGGTGTTTCCTGGAGCTCTGATTTGTCTGTGTTGCTAAAACAGCTAAGGAATTTCCCTGCTCATTCTCCATCTCTGCAGGAAGTGGAAGTGTGTCTAAACGAAGCCAAGTTATGGTGGGACATAGTGTAGGTCACATTATGCCCAATAGAGGGAGGCATTGAGAAAGATCAGGGAGCCCCATGAGGGACAGCTCAGTGCAGAAGGACCTCTGCCCTGGCAAACTTCATTTTACTGTTTACCAACAAATCCTACTTCCTCTTTGCTACCAGACTGTCTGCTCTGTGCAGTTGACAGTGGCAAATGGGCCAGAATTTCAATGTCTTCTTTGTATTGATTTCCATTTATTTTGATCTTTACAGCCTTTTCTCTTTACCAGAGAAAGTTTTTGACCAAGGGAAATGCTATTCAGAATTGACTTCTTTCTAAGTTGTAGCACTTTAAAAAAAACACAAGTAAGTAATAAGACAAGTGACAGATAAGGGTCAAAAGATGACTGATCAAGGGTAAGTTTGGGGAAAGCACATCAAGGCAGAGTTTGGGAGAAAAGGAAAGCCTGCCACGCTGGTCCGTGTTTTTCCTCTCTGTCTCAAGCTCCGAAAAATGATCAGACCCTTAAATCGAGAGAACTGGGCTTTGAACAATTTTAGTCAAAGAGCTTAGAAAATCAAGATTAAGTCAAGCTATATTCCAGTTCCATTCTGATCTGGGAACAGTGCTAAAAACCTGGCTTATGGCTTTGAGATGTATTCTAATTCCTTCAGTTTGCTTGAACCATTCATCAACTGTTAGCTCTTCCAGACCTGATAGAGTATCTCCCTTGTTCCAGAGCCTCCCATAGCCTGAAGGTGACTGAGCCCATCTGACTTTTAGAGTTTTTTATTTGTTGAGAATTGTTGTTTTTCTGCCTTTACATATATTATTTGCTAAATTTTCTCATCTTGAATCTATTTTTTTCCTATTTTGACACTGGTGCATAAAGGCACATGAGATTTGCTCCATGCAGGTGGACACTTAAGTGCTTATCAAGAGGACATCATCTGGTTTCAGGGCAAGCCAGTCAGATCCAAGACCTCAGTTCCAACCTAGAATTCTTATTCTGCTGCTATTTGATAGATGGGCTAACTCCCCCCTACCCCAGAGTTTTCCACATCCTGAGAGAAGCAACCTTGTTTCATTCTCCAGACAGGATGTTTCTTCCCTGGACAGGATGTTTTCAAGAGCCAATAGGCTTAAAGGTCACCCTATTCTATGGGCAAAGAGCCAATGGCATTGGGGTTGCTCTGGTGAACCTCCCACCAGAAATCCCTATATAGGGCCCTGTTCGAGAGACTCAGAACAGACACACGCAGACACGTGGACACACACATCAGCTCATCACTGCTGAGAGGAGGAAGCCACTCAGACACATCAGCTTGACCCTGCAGAGAGGAGGAAGCCACTGCAACAGCTCCAGTCGACAGCAGCTGCCCCAGCTGACAGCTCCAGCCTCCAGCCAGACAGCAGCTGCTTTAGCTGATAGCTCCACAGATCCTAGCCAGTGCGACCAAGCACCCACCTTCTGTCCAGAGCTTGCACACTCCCCTCTCCCTGACTCGCCTCTCCCACCAGAGCTTGCACACTCCCTTCTCCCTGACTCCCCTCTCCCAGCACCTCTTCGACCTTCGACCAGAGCACCTCTTCTCCGGTTTTACTACCAGCCACGAAGGCTGTTGAATAAATCTCTTGGCTGCACGGCTGTCCCCGGTGTGATGTTTTACCCTTCACTATTTTAATATAGTATATCTAAGTTTGGATTCTTCTAATTATTCTATTTGGGTAGAGTGACGTCTATCACATCAGGTCAACAAACTTTGTGTACAACATCTAAAAATAGAGTTAACATATAGGCCTTCTATTTTAAAAGACACAAGTCAGCTTGAAAGTTACAAGGAGTAGCTGAACTAAATTTCAGTGAAGAAAGAACTGGGGTCTGTGGTGGGTTGACATTCACAGACCACTTTCTCCTTTATAGGTATTTGTGTATTCTCGATGTGGGACAGTAATCAGTCTTGGCCTAGGCAGTGTGTCTTTGTTGAAGGAAAGAGAAAACAACTGTTGTTTAAGGTTGCATGGATTGATGAACCAGATTGCAAGGGCAGAGCCCCTGGACACACAGAGGTTTCCCCACAGGGTGTTTGCTGAATGCTGGGGGCACGGGAGTTTGGGGAGACAGACCAGAAACATCTAAAGGGCAGTGAGAATTCTCTAAGGTTTCAATGTTTTTAAAATAAAACCCAACTGAAAAAAAAAAAAAAAAAAAAAAAAAACTCAACCTAATGTGTCCTGAATACTTTGCCCAGAAAACTAAAGAACAATAATTAGTACTCTAGAGGGCAGAAGTGAATCTCTCAATCTTTCAGATTTAAATCCCCCAAATGCTGGATTCCAGAAAGACAATCAGAGGTGGGCAGGATCTTACCAAGACTGAAGCCTAAAGCAGAACATTCTATCCCTGGTGGAGGTACTGCGTGGTTCACATTCTCATTCCAACAGAAGGCAAGGTGATCATTCTCTTAGAGAAAGCTGTAGCATCCTCTCAGTCCCTGTGGTTCTTTACATGATAAAAATCATGAAACATGTGAAGAAGCCGGATATGTCTGAAAATCAAGAGAAAAGACAGATAAAGGAAGCAGACTCCCAGATAATCTAAATATGGGTTTCAGGTGGCAAGGATTTTTCAATGGGCTTTTAAAATATGTTAATCTTCATAGGGTTTGTTGGGCTTCTTTGGTATCTTTCAAATTTTCTGGAATTTTTTCTCAATATATTTTCAAATAGTGTCTCTTGTTATTGCTGTGCAACTCTAATTATATATATCATGGATATTCTTATTCTACCCAACACATCTAACATACTTTGAATTTTACTTTTAAATTTTTGTCTGTTTCTCTTCTGTTAGTATGTTACTTTAGGGGAATGATTTTGATCATTTTGTTTACTGGTGTATCTTTAGACCACAAAAAGTTAGTGCAGTAACTCCTAAAGAATATTTTGATTGGAGAAAATAAAGCCTCTGAGAACATAAGAATAAAATGATATCTGTATAAAATTCTGAATAATATAAGCAATAAACTCATTTATGTGCATCAAAATAAATTGTCCTAAAATCCCTATGTAAAATCTATCTCTTAATGAATGATTACTGAAGAATTACTGTGCCAGAATAGTGCATTTCTCTGTGTGCCTTAGTTTATCTCAGAACTTCACATCCACAAAAGGGAAAATATAAATCACTGGGAAACAAAAAGATAATTTATTAAATAATGTTAAGAAAACAATTTAGCTATGTCAGTATTTCACCTCATTTGACACAGCAACAACAAAAAATTTATATTGATAATCAGACTATTTTTTAACTATAAAATAACACATGAAAATATAAGCAAAAGACTTGAAAATATATTTGGATGGGACAGGACCATCTAAAAATAATGAAGCAGCCAGGCACCTTGGTGCACTCTTGTAATCCCAATGGCTCAGGAGGCTGAGGCAGGAGGATCATGAATTCAAGGCCAGCCTCAGCAATTTAGCAAGGCTCTAAGCAACTCAGTGAGAGCCTGTCTCTAAATAAAATATAAAAAAGGGTTAAGAATGTTGCTCAAGGATCAAGTATCCCTAGGTTTAATCCCCAATACCAAAAAAATAAAAAATCATGCCGGCGTGGTGGCGCACGCCTGTAATCCCAGCACTTGGGAGGCTGAGGCAGGAGGATTGCGAGTTCAAAGCCAGCCTTAGCAATGGCGAGGCACTTAGAAACTCAGTGAGACCCTGTCTCTAATAAAATACAAAAAAGGGCTGGGGATGTGGCCCAGTGGTCAAGGGCCCCTGAGTTCAAACCCCAGTACCAAAAAAAAAATAAATAAATAAATAAAAAATCAGGAATCACATATGCATATGAAAAATCAAAATCAATAAATATATAAACACACATATGTCCATTGCATGCACATTTCTGTTCATGTGAGTGCATATCACTTTATAAAAATAACATACATATTCAATCTACTCAAGGGTGACATAGTCCAACTTCTTGAGGCCAAAATCTTGAAGTTCATTCCCATTGCCTGAGCATAATGCACCTCTCAAAAGAAATATTCCAGATTGTTTCCATGAATTGCACAATGACCACATTGCCCTACCCCCAAATAGCTGTCAAAACCCACAAGTCATGAACCTTTTCCTGTCTTTGAAAGTGACCAGGAATCAAAGAAAGTGGGAGGAAGGTGAAGGCCCACTGACTGTTGTACTTTTGTTTTGTTTACTCTTTTGTGTTCTGAATTGACTAGTAGCTAATCTGAATGGTCCTGCAAACACTGAAGATTAAACCCAGTGACGGGGTAGAGAAGCTTAGGTTTTGGGGAGTAGATGGTCCAATGGATTTCCCAAAGTAGGTTTATGCATCCACAGTGGTCTGTCCAACTTAGAAAGACAAGAAAAATGGAGCCATAGGTTTTATTGACTAAGGAATGCCCACTACTTTAGGATGGGAAAGGGACAGTGTTGTAACATCCACCCCCAACCAGATATGAAAAGCTTATCCTGGGAATAAAGGCACTTAGGAAGGCTGCACAACAATGTCTTCAAACACATGAACACTAGAAACACCAACTTTGGTTTAACTTCCATAACACATGGTGTTCCTTTCACAGCAAGGGCAAAAGATGCAGAGTAAATAATTACAAGCAGGCCTTATTCTCCAGAATGATCATTGTGATCATTGCTAAAGTGAGTCCATGGTTGCCTTAATTCTGGAAACATCAAAGAGGTAGTCCCAGGATTCTTATAAATCTCACAAAGAAGAAGGCCTTTTCATTGGAATATGTTAGGGATTATTCTACTCACAATGAAGGGATTTCTCTTCACGCCACTTCTAGTGATGGCAGCCACCTGCCTCCCCTGGGTACCCGAGAATAGACTTTCTTTTGTGAGGAGCTTGGGTTCTATGCAGACATTTAGGAGGTGAGACAGCAGAAGGCATTATCCAAGGTCATGCCCCTCAGGACAAGTCTTTTGTTTGCTTGTTTACATTAATCAGTAGCCAGGTAGGGGTGGCTTTCCTGATAGGCAGCCCTAATTTTCTGTCCCCATAACCTTTTCACACCTTTTACTTTTTCTGATGGGGAAAGTTCTTCCCCTGATTGCAGCTTTCTGTAGCCAGAGGGCCCTGTGTATCCTTCTCTCCTTACTTTGTACATCCAGCTGGGCAAAGTTTATTCTGTTTTATGTACCATAATCTGTCATGGCTGATTTTGTTATAACAAGATCTGAACAGATGGGGAATGGTTTGCTCAAGAATTACTTGCAATATGAGTGACCTATAGAAAAAATTGGAAGCTGGAATGCAATCCCTGCAATAAAATCCCAAACTCGTTATCCTCCCCACAGGATGCCCATGTATCTCGCCCCCACATGAAGGTGTTAATGACTAATCCAGAGACCTATAAAGGAGTCTAGTCCTCTGGTAAACAACACATGCACAAACAAAATAAGATAGCAACAGAGAAAGGCACTAACAATTCTTTGTCTTAACTTGTCTTTCTGACTTTATTTTTTTTCTGTCAAGTGACACTTACTTATAAGATACAAACACAATCAGTTAACAACAGAATGGAAATGCTGTAAATAAGGTAATTTCCTTACTACTGGAAAATCTCCAGAATTAAACAGATTCCCATCGGCATTTAATAAACTTTTTTAACACCTACTGAGTCCAATTTCATAGTTCTTCAAAGTTCTTGCTAAGCATAACAGGGAAGATAATCAGAAATCCTTATGGACAATATGTTGTCTGAAAAGAGTGTTTAAAAAAAAAAAAAAAAAAAACAGATCAGGCAATGAGGGCGCCATTAATCCTCTAATCCAACTGCCCACACTTATGTTGATTTTCAAAAAGAAAAAGGATGCCATTCTAAGTTGTTAATGCCTCCATTCCAAAGAGAACACACAAATACATTTTCAAAATCCTTTTCTGCATAAGTTCTCCGTGGTTTAGTATGTCTCACTCTGACTGCTCAATTAGATCCAGCCTGAAGCAATTTCTATATTTAAAAAAAAACGGCAACATTAACCATATGATCTTTGAACAGCATTTATGATCCAACTACATATTCTCTGCAGGATCTAAAATAACATGACTAGAGAAAATAAATAAAATGAAGAGAAAGAAAAACTCCAGTTTTCATCAAGTTGTATTGTGGACTTTTCCTTTAAAAACATACTATCCCTTTTAATATGCCTACCCATATCTTAGGCATTTTCCGTTTCTTTCTAGCCTTCCCTAATGTCTTTAGTAGATCTCAAAGTGAGGACATTAATTTTTTTCCTATATCTCATGGTTAATACATGATTAGACTATGCCTCCACTGTCCTTTCCATTATAGGGGAACTGTTTCTGTTTTAAAAGTATAGGTAAGGAGTACTAGCTTTCTTCTTGCATAGTTAACACTAAAAAACACCAAATAAATAAGTGCTAATTTCCACCGTTGATAGAAGAAGATCGAATTTAAATTTTTTTTCTCATGACCTAACAATTCCCGTCATGCTTACTGAAAACAACACAAGCCTTTTGTTCACTGACTGGCAGGATCTGAAGCCACTTCTTGGTTTTGGTGAAAGAAGATGAGAAGGAGCACCTTCCACATTCAGTACTACTCCACAGGTCACTTGATGTCTTCAGAGAAAGTGCCTGAGCTCCAAATATACTATTCTTAAATTTGAATCTGTGCCCTGAGTTAGGCATTTAGTTAGAAATCCAGGGCTTTACTACTCTGGATACTTTCCCCATAGAGACTCACAAACTTTGGCAATCATTTTCCAAAGCTACTTTAAAAAGTGAGTCACCCAGGTAACAGCGCTCAGCATTTCAACAGCTCTTTATCCCATCTTAGGTAATTATCCTGCAATGCAGAAAATGACAATGGTTCTCATTTAAGAGCAAAATGAATGGTTTTACTAAAGTTGGGGAAGTCAGTGAGGCTGGTCGCTAGAACGCTGAAGATGTTGCTTCAAGTTCACCCCAGAAGGTAACTGGACCTGCCCTCTCCTCTTCCCTCCTCTCCAGGCACCTAGAGAGGACAGTTTTATTTTCCTGCTATGTTGCCCTCCATTTGATCAGAATTCAGGTGACGATTTTTCATCAGCCTTCCTTCTGCTGTGCTCCTTCCTTGAGTGTAAGTGCCTGAGCGTAAATTTGGCTTTGTTTCAAAACAGAAGAGCACCTGTGGCCCCAAAGAGGAGGAAACTGAAGGAAGAGCCCCAGGTGCCTGCTGTCCTCCCTAAGCGCCATCACTTACTCCTCAGCACCACCATCACACCCGGCTGCCACACACACAGCCACACACACAGTCACACACTCACTTATGCACACACACGCACAACATTAATTACATATCAAGGGCCTTTAGAATGGGTTTTAAATAGACATGATTAGCATTATTTTAATGTATTGTTCTATGACTTGCATTCTTTCTTTAACATGTATTTTAAATATCTCCAGGGTTTGGATGAGGAGGAAAGAATAAAGGAAGGAAGGAAGGAAGGAAGGAAGGAAGGAAGGAAGGAAATAAGGAAGGAAGGAAGGAAGGAAAGATGGAAGGAAGGAAGGAAGGAAGGGAGTCCTATTCCTTTCTCATGCTGTAAAGGTTTTTGTAGGAATAACTCACATTTCATTAATTAAATATTACTACTCTAGAGATTCACTTTTCATTAGTTGTAGTTCATCTTCATGACTGCATAATTTTCCAGAACTATCACCCAGTTCATTTCAGCTGGGTTATTTTTTTCTATTTAAATGGTATAGAGCTATGTGCATTAACTTTAATATTTGTTTCTTATTGCTTGAATGTTTTTTTCAAATATGCTTTTCTTTCTCATAGTATCCTCTTACTAATAAATTGCCTTTCTCTTTCACTAAAAATTAAAAACACTTTTCTATTACTTTCCCTTTAATGTTCTTCCTTTATCTCTTGTCTTTGTTTATAATTTCACCTGTTCATTGAACCTAGTATTTTGCCTGGTACTTTTGGGTTTTCTCATTTGTTCATAATTTCTGTTTGAAAGCTACTCTTTGGTGGAAGATATCTTGTTTGAGAATCCAATGTTTGTACTGTTTTATGGATTCATTATTATGGATAAATTTCAAATATTGAATTCTAGGGGGAAATCATGTTTACTTTAATGATTCATTTTCTCCTCTTGGTCCAGGACATGTGACTTTTCTTTTTTTTTATTTTATTTTTTTTTTTTAGTTGTTGATGGACCTTTAATTATTTATTTATATGTGGTGCTCAGAATTGAACTCAGTGCTCACATGTGTGAGGCAAGAATTCTACCTCTGAGCTACAACCCCAGCCTGTGACTTTTTTTTTTTTTTTTTTTTTTTTTTTTTTTGAGTGTGTTCAAAGGTCAATGGGCAATGCTTCACTATCCCACACTCTCACAAGGGGTAGATTTTATGCATTGAACCTTGCTCTAGCTGCTCCCTTGTATGGAGGAACCTGCAGCCATGACTTCCACACCAGTAAAGGCACAAATCCATAAGTATGCATCTACTGCCTTTTAGTGCCAAAGTGTAATTTCCATGCATTTAAGTACTCTTCATTTCTGGCACCTAGACATTTCTTTTAATTATTTTATATGCCTTTTATGAGTTACAGTTGGTCTGTGGAACCGATCCACTGGGTCAGTCCTTGGTTTCTTCTTTCCACAGGTTTTCTTCCTTCCCCATGCCAAAGATATTCCACTTTCTCACGTATGCCTGGGTCAGCCCCTTGACTCTGTGTCCTTCTCCTTGTTTGAAGGTTACCTCTACATCACCATCACACTTTAATTCCTCCAACTACATAATATACTCATAGCCTCACATTTTGGAGGGCAAGATTCACTTACCTGATTGTTCGTTTTTTGTTTGTTTGTTTGGTTGTGTTTTTTTTTTTTTTTATAAGACTAAGATTTATTAAGATTTAATGTTAAGCACATTTGGTTTAATAATGGTTTTACAACAGAATCTTGATGAATTTATTCCCAGAAATTTTAAATAGTAAAAAAGTAAAAATTAAAATAGTAAAAAAATTTTCTTGATCCACATATTTTACCAAATATTCAAATTTTAAATTATAGATCAGAAAGACATCTTATAAAAATCAAAATAAATTGGTTGGTTTATTTTTTTATTTTTTTTTTTATTTTTTGCTATTCTTGGACCTTTATTTTCTGTAGGAATTATGGTGGAGGTGATTTTTGGTGACTTCATTATGATTATGAAACAAATCATGACCACAAAGGAAATAATACACAAGCAACCTACATGAGTCACTGGCACTATGACCAATCCCTCTAACAACACTGCCTCATTGTTATATTGGAACGACAGATTACTAGGTGAGGTCCAACTGGGACTTTCTATAGCAAATGGTTCCATTTCTGTTCTCTTGCTCCTTAGAAACGCAGCCAGAGTTGTACTGAGGCAAGTGAGCAGGCAGCTGTCCATCTGTGGGAAGAACTTTCAGAAATGCCAACTCTTCCTGGGGAAAGGTCAGGGCCTGGAAGCAGTGACTTCGGGGAGAAATGATTGCCATACTTATTTATTAAGGAAGGATAAGCACCAGGATATCTGCAGATAATGTTTACAAGCTTTCAAGTCAAAGTAGCAACTCTTAGATTTTTTTTTTTTTTTTAAGGTCAATATCAACTCCTATTAAGGGTCTGGATATTGAATAAAAGAAGGCTGGATCAAGAGATGTGGGAAGCTTATTCCCTTCATTGCCTCACACCCTTTCTTTCCAACACCTGTTCAACACATGCTGTGCCATATCTTGCAAGCTGTGCCAGTAAGGGAGGGCACAGGTGAAGGCTTTGTTGAATTCCCAGAGACTGGTTAACATCTCATTTCTTAGGGGAGGAGGCGGTGAGGAGACAGTTTCCAGAAGGAGAATGAATCACCACACAGGACCTTCAACAATCTTATCCAGTGCATTTCAGCACAAATAGAGGCAGGTAGCTGTGGTAACTCTAACCACATTACAAGGGCAGTGTATTATCACAAAATTACTAATTTGTTGAGGCGACAGTGCAATTTACACATCTCCAGTCCCATCTCTAATTGTCTGACACTTATTTGGTGCTGAAAAGAAGCACACAGCAGGAGAAGGTCTGAGAGGCGAGCCAATCAGTTGAAGGCTTTCAGAAGCCACAATGGGCCCACTCCTGGCTTCCAGGACTTCACAAGGAAAGGTTTCAAAGGGGAAAAGAAATCTGATGGGAAAAGAGATTTTTTGAAACAGAAATTATTGTTTGATAGAGATAATACAAAATTGAGAGAATTTCTGCTTCTTCTTGTTCATTGGGCTGCTGTGAGGGAATTTGAGATCCTGGAAAAATGCTTCCTAAGCCTAGAATGTGGAGGTGCGAGGGAGGCGCCCACATTCTGGACAGCATGTCATTCATCGGGGCTACAGGGTCACCATGGCCATGCTCCATCCTGTTGGATCATCTATTCATTGGCTCCATTTTTCCTGTAGCAATCCCTTGCAGAGATTGTCTTGTTTTTTTTTTTTTTTTTTTTTTTTTTTCCTTTAAACACCTCTAAAAAGCTGATTAAGCCTAGGCTTCCTCCACTCATTCCTTTAAATATTCAGGCAAGCATGCAAAGGTTTATGAAAGTTCACTGCCATAAAGGCAACTGGGAGCATCCTGAAGTAACGCAGTGCTATCCTGGATGAACCAAAGTCAGAGTGAACCATAGATAGCAAGGATCACGGCCTCTTTCTCAGCCCCCTAAATACTACAAAACAAAGAGGAGGAATAAAATCTGAATATCCCACCATAGAAGTTAAATGCAAACAACGGCCACTTAACTGAGGTTGCAAAACAGAAAGATATTCAAGAACCTCTGAAGATGAATTGCCTGGATACCATGCAGAATGAAAAGATAGCCCCTGCTAACAAGGATCTTTGGATGTCTTACTGGAATACATACACACAAGGACACACGTTTCTGTTGTGTAGAGAATTAACACTTACAAAGCATTGATGTGCTTGATCGACTGTCAAATATATGGTGTTCACATACAAACATGCTCTGAGGCTTCAGAGGATGAAGAAATTCTTTCCTTTCTACGAACAGGCAAGGCTCTCTGGAGGAGACCTCAATTAGGTAGACCTTGAAATCTAGGTAAATATATATGCAAAAGGGGGAAGGAAGATAGACAGATCAGTTGGGGATATCACTAACGAAGGCTTCAGGGTGAGACTGAGCAATCCTTAGGGGAAAGAGAGTGGGATTATGTAAGTGGCAGCAGAGGATCTGAGGAGGAAAGAAGAGCAGACTCTTACAGAGCGATTTAGTGAGATTGGGGAGGTTCTTCATTATAAGAATGGAAGGAAGTACCTTAAGGATTAAGAAAGAAGAATTCAGTCATCATCCTGTATGAAGGGTAGAAGAAATACACGCTGGGGCTGCCCTGTAGAAAAAGGGGGGAGTTTACTAATCAGCCGAAGGACACGTGGGGGGAAGGGAGAAATGGCGCGTGGGACAGGAAAACGAAAAAGAAGAAAAAGGGGAGAAAGGGGGGCCGGTTTCAGTCTGGAGAGCGCTTAAGTAGTGGACCGGTGGTCTGAGGGACCCCCCCAGGGAGAGCCCCAGTTCCATAGGCTGCCTGGGGTCAGAAGGCAAGCCCATATGTCCTAATTGGCTCAGTAAGGCATTTGGGGAGTGGTCAGCGGCATGGTCAACCTGAGGCTTAGCCAGCAGTGTGGCCAACCTGGGGTGCTTGGGAGTCTTAAGGCGCCTGGGGGTGTGGCTAGTTGAGCTACCTGGGAGGCCTGACTTTCCTGCCTGAATCCAACACTGTAGCCTCAGGCAGCTCCATTATGAGCCACAGTAACAGAAGGAAAGAAAGGAGCATTAGTCTCAGGACACATTAGAAATGGTACTCCATTCCAAAGGCTGCCAGTCAATAAAGCGAGTGTTTAACTACTGGTTTTTTGTGTGTGTGTGTGTGTGTGTGTGGTACTGGGGATTGAACTCAGGGGCACTTGACCACTGGGCCACATCCCCAGCCCTTTTTTGTGTTTTTATTAGAGACAGGGTCTCACTGAGTTGCTAAGTGTCTCGCCATTGCTGAGGCTGGGTTTGAACTCGCGATCCTCCTGCCTCAGCCTCCCAAAGGGCTGGGATTACAGGCGTGCGCCATCGCGCCCGGCGTGTTTAACTACTTTTAATGCATTGTAATAATCAGTGTGTGGACCGTTCTTAGCCAATATGCTTGTTGAAAATCTTCTTCATCTTGTGATAAAGTTTCTTGGGTCAGTAATGTACATGCTTTGCCATAACTTTACAAAAGATTTCAATCCATTTAGAATGAAACAATCAGTTTTGCATTTATCTTCTATCAAATCTTTAGTCATCAAGATAATTTGGATTAAAAAGGTTTCCATGATGGGTAATCTAGGGAAATATGGGTCATTGTGGAGCCCAAGTTCACTCTGCATTTCACTGTACATATCACACTTTTACAGTGGCCACGAGACAGTGAGGAATGACCCATCAAGTGACAAATGATGAATCAGAGACCATTCTCTACTGGCCAAAGCTGAATCAGTGATTCACATTTGTGAGTAGCAGATAAAGAACAAGAGAAGGGCTGGGGCTATGGCTCAGCGGTAGAGTGCTCCTCTAGCATGTGTGAGGCCCTGGGTTCTATCCTCAGCACCACATAAATAAAATAAAGGTATTGTGTCCATCTACAACTAAAAAAAAAGTTAAAAAAAAAAAAAAAGAACGAGAGAAAGAGAGAATGAATAAATGTGATTTCAACAATGGAAAATAACTGTTACACATTTATTTACTAACAGTGCATATCTAGAAAGTTGTCCACTAATATTTGTCAAGAATATGCATAAATATAGTTAGTAATTAGGAACAAATGATGATCCTATTCTGAGAAAAACTGTGAGGAAAAAATGACATAAATTTTGGGAACCAAGTTAAACCACATACTCATTTCATCCACAGATTCATTCATTCAATAAATATTGAGTGGCTGTCATATAGGATTCACTAGATGATAGACATACAGCAATGGACCAAAATGGTCTTTGCTGCCCTGAGTTTATATTTTGGAAGTCCATACTGAAAACTAAATAGCAAACAAACAAACAAACAAATGTCTTATTGTGTTTTATTATGTCAAGGAATGGTAATTTGCCGAGAAAACAAATTCTAAGCAGAGTGGCAAGATGAAGTGAAAGAAACATTCTGTTTAATAACATAGATAATAAAAAGATTTAGAATGTTTAAGAAATCAGGCCCAAGAGACTATGATGGCCCCGAAATGTCTGGCGGAAGTTGACCACAGGTAGAAGGATGTGCAAGTGCAAATGCCCCAGTGGGATCGCTCACAGCAATGGAGGAAGAGAAAAAGTCAATGTAGCTGGAGCAGAGTGAGGAGGTAGAGGGGGGTAGACGAGACCAGAGAGTTAGTCAGAGACCCAAATATGGAGTCCATGATAAGGACCTTGCATTTAGGAAATTTTTACGTAGAAGACATTATTTATTTTTCAGAGAATTCATTCTAGCTGGTCTGTGAAAAACAGAGTGAAGAAGGAAGTGTGGAAGTAGAGAAACATGTGAGAGATTACTGTGAGTGTTGAGGTAACAGATGGTAGCAATTTGAACTATAATGGTAGCTTATGGATATGATGAAATGTGACACATTGAGGGAAAGATTTTGAAGTTCAGACCTATATGGATGGGATGCTAAGGGCGTAAGAAAGGGAGATGTCAGATGATATCTAGAGACTTTGGCTTAAACAGTGGAGCATCATGTCTTGATGGGGACCTTTAAAGGAAACACAAAAGGGACCATAGATGGAAGTATAGATGGAATTGAAGAGTTTGTTACAGAGGTGGTATGGTTTAAGATGTCTGGAAGATGTCTAAGTGGAAACAGACTACAGAGAAAAATGTAGGACCCTTCAACATAAAGATGATTATTTAAAATAACAGGACAATTTGAGAACAGAAGTGACCATAGATAGAAAAGAGATTATGGCACAAAACCTGGGCCAGAACTAAGGTAAGCGGTTGCAAAATTGAGGAGGAAATCAGCCAAGGAGAAGAAAAGGGTGGTCCAGAAATTAGGCGGCTTGCTCAGAGGTATCTCAAAGGCCAAGTGAAATGCTTCAAGAAAGATGTGATAAATTGCACCAAGTACAAGTGATACATCAAATAAAACACAGACTGAGAAACAGTGACACAGATTTCTAATGGAAATCATTGATACTTGGGGGGGGGGAAGTTTTGTTGAGAAAATGGGATCAAAAGTCTGAATGCAATGAGTTTGAAAAAATAGGAAGCTCAAGAAAATTGTGGGTGATGTGAAGAAAAATGGGACACAACTGGAGTCAAAACTTGTTTGCTGCTTTGCTCTGTGTAAAAATCAGACAATTTGTACCAAAAAAGTTAAGCCTAAGGAGATCTCAACTAGGTAAAAAAAAAATCAACTCAAACTGGCTATTGACAGAGAAGAGTAATAAATGTCAGAGATTTTCTTTTAATTATATTTTGTATTAGCTATGTCAATCATAGAAAAGCAAGTATATGAACATGTATTTATATGTGTATATGCATATATTTATAGACCATGTAAGTATGTATGTATGTGTGTATATTGGTAAACAGCAAAACTGCCCCACTTTAGAAATAGCTGTACTTGTACTCCAAATATCCCTAATTGCTTCTCTCTTCCCATCTGCTGTTAATCTGAATTTCTTATTTATCATTCCATTGGTTTTCAAAAATAGTTTCATCATATACTGGCATAGCTGAAAATTTTATTGTTTACCTTGGTTTCCTGTAATATTTATTTAAATAGAAACAAGGCTTTACAACTTTCTTTTTCAATGAACATTTTATTTTGGAGATTTATCTATTTTGATTCATGTAGCTGTAGCCTATTCATTTTTACTGCTATATATTATTCATTGTGGTACATGAATATGCTGATATTTATTTTATTATTACTAGACAATTTTCATTGGCTTTTAATACTTTGCTCTTCTAAAATTCTGCAATGTGCTTTTTCCTGCACAGTTCCTGACACACACATCCACTAATTTCTCTTGGGCTCATACTCAGGAATCAAATTTAGAGGTTATAGTATTTACCTGACTTCAGCTTGCTAATGACACATTGCTTTTTGTAGCCATTGTACTATTTTATACCCCTCACAGTATGGGATAGTTCCCATCACTTCAAAACTTTGGCAGCACTTGGTACTCTAGACTATCATTTTGTTCATTTTGTATGTGTAAAATGGTAATGCAACTTAATTTTCTTTTCTCTGGTGATTAATGATATTAAGCATGTTTTCATATGTTCATGTCCCATTCAAGTTTTCTATTGTGTGTGAGGTGCTCTGAGTTTTTCCTCATTTTTTTTTTCTCTTAGGCTCTTTGTCTTGCAAGAATTTCTTCAATGGCAGTATCTATCTCATTATGAGCTATTCTGTCTCCTATAACTTCTCAGCACAGTGAGGGAACAAATCTGAGAAAATCCTCTACAGAAATAATGGAACTGAAAGGTTTTGCTTGGCTGTTTCATATTATTAATTGGGATAGTTTCCACTCGCAGAAAGAATGAAACGAGGCCTGAGCGCTCACCCATGCTTATTGACTTCGTGGGCTCTAAGTGCCATGTGTATTAACTGAACAGATTGACTACAAGATTGCAGCTTTCTCTTGCCTTGCACTTCATCACTCCAAACGATGTCATTCCCACTGCAGGACTGACAGGCATTCATGTCCTGACTTGGTTCTATATCCCCAATCCATTAGTATTGGCTAGAGGTCAGCTTTTTGAATACAAGATCAATTCTAATATAGTTACATTGACTTCTCTGTCTATCAGAGAGTAGATAGAAAGTTGAGAGGGATCAATAAATTCCAAACAACAAATAAGAAAATAATACATAGTGTGTATGAGCCAGTTTGCATGCATGGATTTCTCTGGGCTGGTCATTGATTTAAATATAGGTAGCCTAAAAATAATGCATTTCTGTCCATATCTGAAAACCAAAATGGAAATCAACTCTATAAGCTATATCTTTAGTTGAATAGAAAATAGGAAGTGACAAAACCCTTGAACTCAAAATCAGACCTTTTCTGGTAAGATACTCATATAGCCTAATGCTTAGCAGATGCTTAATCAAAACTAATTCAAAGGCATAGATATGAGCTTGCATTCATATGTCTTGCTGTTGTCCTGCCAATCAAAGTTCACCAATCTCCACTAGGACCCAAGTCTGACTATCTCTACATTTCTGCATTGCTCTTCTTTCATGCATTCTGGATGTGCTTTCATCTGTTAAGGCAAGTACCTGCTATTAAACAAACAAAAAAATATATTTAATCTAAAACAGCCCATGGAGAACTGTCTGAAATGTTTTGGTCCCTAGCCACCCTATTCCTCTTCAATCTGCTGGCATGTACTGGTATATCACAAACTCTGAGTTCTTATTCCTAAATCCCATTAAATCATTCTACAGTTGAGCATTCATGTTCTTATAAAATCTTGAGTCATCTTCCAGTCTGATCAACTAATGGAGATAATAATTATTAAAATAGTAAAGAATTTCTGTAAAAAAAAAAAACATGTTTATTATATATGAGGTATAATTCCTAATGCATTGCAGATGGTAAGTCATTTAATTTTCATTAAGAGCCCTATGAGATAGGTACTATTACTGTACTGAATAGTATTCCTTACTTCTCTATATTTAGGCTCATAATTTTCCCCATTTTAGACCCAAGAGGCTGACCTCTTCAATCAGACTTCCTCCCCTCTGGCTTATCATTGAATCTAGCCTGTGGGCAATACCAAAATATATCAGAGAGTAGAAGATGACAAAGGTCAATAGTTTGCCAGCTTCCTTTCTGCCAGGCTGTGTTTTGACAAAGAATATTTTTTCTCTACCAAAATCCACACCTTTCATAGCTAGCACACTTCTAAAGCTATAACTCTCCAAAGAGTCTACTAACCATTATCTCCCCTTGCCCCTTGAGACCTAGGAGGGGCACAATGCTATATTGTCAGAATACTGTACCATTCCTTGCTCATTTTCTTTAAGCCAGTTTATAACCTTATAAATACTTCTTTTTAAAACTCTCGATTCTCCCTTTTGGGTAGAGCATCTCACTTTGTGGACCCAACCATCCAAGCAAGGAAACTGAGGCCCAGCAGTAATTAGTAACTAGTGAGTAGCACAGTTGAGAATCAAATCCTAGCTGTCTGGCTTCACAATCTGTGCTCCTGCCACTACACTATGCTGTCTCTGGGTCTGCGTGTCTCCAAATTTAGCCAGACAACTGCCTTTTCGCTCTGAGATAGGCCTGCAATTTCTCCTTGCCAGATGAAGTCAAGAGTAAAGGCTTCCTCCTTTGCCAGGAGAGAAAGATCACAGATCTATTTCAGAAAGGATGTGGGCAGAGTTAACCATGAAAAAGGAAAGCATCCTTTTGGCCATGGTTTTCACGTCATCTCCTAGGTGCTACTGCTGTCTGTTTTGCATTTACACAGCAGAGATAGACAGGAATGAAATTAAGAAAAACTAAAAATACTACACAATTAAAAACAAGGAACAAGGGAAAAACTGAGAGCTACAGTAGAAGGAAAGTCATTGTCCCCACTGGTCACTCTGAAGGCTCAGGCCAGTCTTTTTTTTTTTTTTTTTTTTTCCAAACAAAAACCAGTAATGAAGTTGAATTTTAATCCAAAGAGGAACATTGGAAAGGACAGTCCTATCCAGTTATTCAAGATGGCTGAAGAACCACTCTACTCAAATCCTACAGTAAATCACTCAAATCTTACAATTAAATCAGTTAAGTAAAATGTAGCACATTTCCCTGCAATTTACCTCAAAGAGTATTGTTTTAAGGCTGCTGTGTACTAAAAGCTGACAATAAGTGAGGGACTTATCTAGATAGCATTGTTAAAATTCTTTACATCCTTGAAAGGTAAGATAGTGTTAGCTCCATTTGTCCGGAAAGAAGGGAAGAAAGGGAATCAGTCCATTTAAATATTTTCTCAAAATGAAAACATTAATGGAGATCTCAAACTCAAGCAAGACTTATATATTGAGTGTGTGTGTGTGTGTGTGTGTGTGTGTGTGTGTGTGGTGTGTATTACTATTATATTCCTAAATGTTTAATTACACAATCATTTAAATCCAGTGTCCTGGATGAAAACCACTTGAATTCTACTTGAGTTTTTTTTCTGGTTTTGTGGTTTTGCATATGTCATTTTGACTGACTTTTGAAATTATGTAAATACAATAAAACACATTGCTTTTCTTTTTAGTTTCCTAAAAGCATGTACAAGAGAGGTAAAAATAAAGTGTAATTCCATGCACAGATGCATACAGTTAGAATCTTCACATCTGAGAGCTAATAGAGTTAAACTTACTAGCTGTGCTAGACTCTGCCAGTGGCAGTATCTACCTGGCTTTATGCAGTGCATAGATCTCCGAAATACTTTATAAGCCAAGAAGGTAGGAAAATTCTTTTCCTGGTGGCTTGTAGGACCATTTAGGAGACAGCAACCTCAAATTTTAATGAAGCTCTTTCATCATTTCTTTTCCCTTCCTTTTTCCATCATTGGCTATTGGCTCAGCAGTAAATCAAGCACTTTATTTAAAGGCATTTTAAAAATATATATATATGCTCAAGCAAATATAAGCCACAAGTTTCTCTGATTACTCAGTTTTAGGGACTCCAACAGGCATAACCACAAGATCTGGTACACGGGCTTCTCCTTGCTACATATAATTTTTTACCCAGAGGTAGAAAGATTGTAGGCTTCTGCTGTTGTAGGCAGGGCTGCTAACCGTGTTTACAAAAATGGTTGAGAAAACCCATGTCTGTCTGACAGCTTTTTACCACATCAATTATAAATGCATTTTCCCTTGGGTGGTATTATCTCTCGCCCAAGGAATTTTCCACTGTCCTGGAGCATTTGCTGAGGAGAATTGATTAGGAAGGCGGCTTCCCAGTAGATGGAGAGAAACTGCAAATGCTTCTGTTTGTTGATGTTGTTGCCCTCGTAGCATAAGTACTGCAAGAATGTGAACAATTACAGCCGAAAATTCAAGCGGAAGCTGGTATGATAGAATTGGCAATTCACCCCTGCAGAGCGGAACAGACCCAGATATGGGAGGCTAGAATATATCTTCCTGAGCAAAGTGATATTTGCTGGAAAGGGAATTATAGGTGTCAGTCATCTGTAAGGGTAGGAGGGAGGGAGCCACATGTTTCTTTGGGTTTGGGGGCTAGAATTATGTGGACCAGCCATAGCAATCAACATTTCTCTGTTTGAATAGACCCAGTTTTCTTTCTCTCTTTCTTTTTTCAATGGTCATGGTGTATTAGCTGAAACTTAGTAAGAAGATTAGTTTATGTAAAAATAACTTAAACAATTCTGGATACATCTCTTAGGCACCTTTTTAAAACAAATGCAAGTAGCTTATTTAACTTAATAAATTTACGTACTTAATTTTATGACATAAAATTTGGTCATGTTCAATGCTGAACAAAGGCAGTTGCAAGCTCAAATGTCCTTATAGGAATTTCCAACATTTGTCTCAGGATCAATAAGTAGAAAGTATTCAATCAATTAACCAAAAGAAAAATGGAACTTAAGTTGATAGACCTCTTTGGGAAAGCGAACAACTATATAAAAGTGAAAGTCTTAAAATTGTTCAACTTTGGAACCTGGAATCTGTTTACTCTGAATTTCTCTTTAGGAATCCAGAAACTATGCTCTTTAACAGAGGACACACAAGTCACATCGAGCATGGGGTATTTGGCTGCTCTAAATTGAGATGTGCTACAAGTTTAAAATGCTTAATGGAACTTAAAGACAAAATATAAAATAATATAAAACATTTCCTTAATAATTTTTATTTTGAATGTGGAAGTGAAACATTTGAATATACATAATCAAATGAAATGTTATTATTCATGTATCTTTTTAATTTTTTAATGTTCCAATTAATATTAGATATTAAGGAAATTCGATGCTATATATTTGTACTTAGCATTTTATTTACATTGGAAAGATATTTTAAAGGAAAGAAAGGACTACTGTATGTAAGAGGTCTCCTATTACACTGCCCATGTATAAAACCAACATTTGTCAATGAGTTCTAGAATGCCTGTCCAGGCATTATGATATGGATATATGATTAAATGCTATGCAGCCTATGAAAACAGTAATTAAGGAAGCTACACAAATATAAAACCTATGCAGAATAGCTTTTTAAGGGAGAAAGTATAAAATGAATTTGTATGTATAATATGTATAGTACTTTGTAAAGATATGAAAAATAAAAATACAAGTAAGATTTTAGAAAATAGCTTTTCTTTTTTAAAGTCTCATTATCAACATTAAGACATTGATTACACAAATAAAACAAATAGAATAAAAACCATTATATACAGGTGTTTAGCCACCTCTTAAGTCTTCCAGATGAAGAATTATCAAGTATCTCATGAACCTGGGTAGCCAATCATTGCAGCCAGGAAGCAATTGGTGTTTCTGATGTGGGAGTGTAGTTAATGCATGGTTCATGCTGAGTCTTAGGAGGGAATTGCCAACCTGCTACAGTTCCCCCATAATATAGTGTGAATGCTATAGAAGACATCACACACAAACACATAGAATTTGATTTGACTCAAAAGAAAATGTGGTACATATACACAATGGAATTTTACTCAGCAATAAAATAAAATAAAATAAAATAATGGCATTCGCAGGTAAATGATGAAGTTGGAGAATATAATGCTAAGTGAAGTTAGTCAATCTCAAAAATCCAAATACCGACTGTTTTCTCTGATATAAGGAGGCTGATTCACAGTGGTATTGGGTTGGGGTCCATAGGAGGATTAGAGGAACACTAGAAAGGTCAAAGGGGAGGGAGGGGAAGGCAGGGAGCAAGAGGGGTTGGAGGGGAAAAAAGAAAAGGTGGTTGAATAAGATGGATGTCATTATCCTAAATGCATGATTGAAGATTTGAATGGTACGAATATACATTGTATACAGTGTTTTGTAAAAAGATGCTCTATATGTTTATTATGAATTATAATCCATACTACTATTATAAATACAACAACTTTGAATTTAAAAAAAAAGAAAAAAAAAAGAATTTGATTTGATTCAACCGCTGAAGGAATAAACACAAGTTCTCGCATTGCTCTGCCTACCCATCACTTCTATTTCTATTGCAACGCCCTACATTTAGATCCTTGTTATCACTTTGCCTTGTGGTCTCCTATTTTTATGACTTGACAGTAACTTTCTAACTCCATGCTTTCATTCTCCATCTTGCACAAGATCAATGTAAAGTTCATCTTTTCCCATGTGTATTCCCTGCTAATCAGGAAAAACCCTGAAAACATCAAGAACATCCACTTCCCTAATCATACACTAAATCCAGTTCCCCTTTTGTGGTCTATTGTTCAATATCAGTATTCCTGTGCTCTTATCCTAACTGCACGTAGATTCCAACTTCCATTAACACAGGTTGCATCTTTGAAGGCCTAGCCCAAGAGCTACATTTTGATAAAGTATTTCATTTACCACATGCCAGTCATTTGTGCAGAAATATAAAAATTAGCTCCTAACCTTGGTCAACACGTTCATCTCAACAACTCGCCTCTAATCCTCAAGCCAGACACAGGAACTCACACCCCATTGTGCCTTCTCCTTTATCCCTTTATTGAAACACATTTTTACCTTGGTTTCACTTCCTAAACCACTCTCCATTTCCGTTCCTCATCTTTTAACCTTTTCTCCAGTTTAGGTCCACCATCTTCATCATGCCTGGGATTTGACCACTATTCAGATGTCTTTCACTCACCAAATACTCTCTACATCACCACTAAACAATTATTCCTTTTTTTTTTTTTTTTTTTTTTTTTTTTTTTCGGTACCAGGGATTGAACTCAGGGGCACTCAACCACTGAGCCACATCCCCAGCACTATTTTGTATTTTATTTAGAGACAGGGTCTCAATGAATTGCTAAGCACCTCACCATTGCTGAGGCTGGCTTTGAACTCTCGAGATCCTCCTATCTCAACCTCCCCGAGTCACTGGGATTGCAGGCATGTGACACCAAGCTCAGTTAAACAATTATTCCTTAATACAAGTTTGTATGTGCACTCCCCTCTTTGAAGGCCCTGGCTGACCTTAAATCTCCTCCAGGGTAACATTCACGGAGTTTTGCAAAGCTCCCCTTGACAGCCTGGAGCTATATGGCACCATCTCCCATCTCTCACCCTGTTTGGGACTGTGCTCCACTACCACTGGTCTGCCTGCCAACTGCTAAGTTCAGAATGAAGTTTTTAAGATTTTTTGTCTTTTCTCAGATATTATCTCTGCTCCCTAGATCAGATCCTTCCTTAATACACACAAATGGTGAGATCTAAAGGAGTGTGAATTTCTCTAGAAAACAATCAGAAAATTAGCCCGGATGGATATTAGCTGGATTCATTGTGTCTCCTCTATTTTCTCCCTCCCCTAATGCTTTAATGCTTTACAACTATTTATTCAGCTTCATAGTGTTTCAGAAATATTTGCAGTGGGACCACTCCATAGATAGTAAAAACTTTGAGAGCAGAGAATGCATTGCAACCATTGTAACCACTTCTCCATCAGCAGCTCCTAGTATGTCCTGGGAACTGAGTACCAGTTTGTGAAATGAAATTACAAAGGTGGCCAGCTTGGCTCATTACCATTACCAGTTTATTCCAGTTTTTAAAAACCTACTGCCAATGGCGAAACTAATATTAACTTATTTAATCTACAGTCTCTCTTCTACATTAGTCAAAATATTATTGCCAATGTGGACAATTCTCTTGGCTTTGCTGGCATGTTAGTTTCCACCCAACTCAAGATCCTGACACAGGGCTGGGATTGTGGCTCAGCGGTAGAGTGCTCACCTAGCGCGTGGGAGACCCGGGTTCGATCCTCAGCACCACATACAAATAAAATGCATTGAATAAAACGCATTGTGTACAGCTAAAGCAAATAAATAAAAATATTTAAAAAAAAAAAAAAAAAAAAAAGATCCTGACACAGACAGCTTGGAGAGACAGAAGGGGACGAAGCTAGAGGCAGGGATCACCTTGCTCTTGTTTGGTAGCTTTCAAGTTTATGAGATCAGTCAGCTACAGCTTGCAGAGGTGAATCCAGGTCCAGGTAAATGTTAGTATTAGATATTTGAGTTTTGCAAGAAAAACATTTTTTATTGGGTTGCTCCTTTTAAATACCATGACCAGAAGTGTCCACGGGGAAATCAAAGAAATGTGTTTGCCTTTACTTCTCTTTGTTATATGTGTTATCTATTCTTGGATTGTGACACCGCACTGCTTTTGTTTGGTGAGTACGAATTTCCTAAGGGACATTGAGGTATCTTTTGAAATATCAAAGAAATAAATGGCCATGCTATACAACTAATTGGAAAAGAATGTATGTTGAATTTATAAAATATATGCAAAGGGACTTTTTAAATCTAGCCACATTTGCATTTATTTTTCCTCTTTTTACATAATTTATTGTAATAGGAACTAGACATAAATGTTTCTGTAAAGCAAGTAAGTAATGCATTAAGACCCAGTTATAAGCAACACAAAGGTATTTCAAAAGAAAACAAAATGTCTTGTCAAATAAAACCATTTAGATTATAATTCTAAGAGCTACATATACTCATGAAATGGCAAGTTTTGATAGTTTGATAATTTCCTTTGAAACCTTTACTAAGGAATAAGACCATTCTTGAGTGTTACCTAATAAAATAATATTAAAAATTTATTGAAAATATTGTAGACTATAACATTCATATTTTACAAGAAGTATGTTCTGAAGATTGTGATCCTATACTGCAAAATCATGTTTATTATTGTCCTTTTTACTCAGATATTGCTCTTGGTAAGCTTAATCATTGATCAGTTAACAACTATCTTCTAAGTATGTAACTAAGCTAATGTGTAAGAATGTAAGAACTCTAAGAGTACGCAAAAATTAGAAAAATTTTTTTAAAATGATTAAAGGAAACCCCAGTGCCCTTATTCTGTGAAATCACAAAAATAATTTAGAAAACTTGTTTTAAGGCAGCACCATACCTAGTCCTCAAGGAAGGGTCTCTAGCACATAAGGTTGAGCAATTTCTCCATTTATCAAAAGTTCATCCCAGCTGGACAGGATGGCATTTACAGTCACATGTCACATCTTACATGCATGAAGATGTATTAAAATAGAAGATGGTATGGTGTGAGATGAGAACATTAAAAAACATCTCAATATTTTGAAATCTTCCCTTGTGGGACCATTGGGTGGGAATCATCATCTCTGTGCAGAGCCTGGAGGAGGTGTGTAAGTGACCATCTATCTCCGTAACCCCTGCTCCTTTTCAGAGGACCCTTTCTAGAGTGAGCAGCGCGGGGGCCCCCTTCTGGCCAGCTCTCGTCCCTACTCTAATGCTGTTAGATGGCCCTGACTAGGGCTTTAGGTAGCAGCTGATGGCCAAATAATCCAAGTGTAATTAAAAGTCATGTTCAGAAAACAAAAAGAAATCCCTGCCGAGCGGTTTCCAGGAGGAAAGCTATCAGGAATCCACACAAGAGGCCAAATAAAAAGGACACAGGAGCCAAAAATGACTTGAGAAAGAAAAGAGAGCTGGCTGAAGATGGAAGCAGTCAGGAGAGAAGCTGGAACTCACAGCCTCCAAAGCAATGGCTGCTCGGAGCTGATTAGCTCACCTGAAGGTGACAGGAAAGGAAAAGAGGAAAAATCCCAGCCTTGGACCTGAAACAAGAGAAATGCCCTAAGCTCATTAGCATCAGGGAGCCAGAAGGCTTTGTTCCCATATGAAATTAGCAGAGAGAATTACAGAATAATGACCGTCTTTGGTAAACAGATTTAATGCCTGGACCTAACTGTGGTGCCCCAGCTCCCTCATTCCTCCTGTGGCCGAAAGGGAGCATTTTGTATCGAAGCTACTGAGCTTGGCAGGACTTTCCCCATGAGGCCGTGGAGAATTATAAAGCAGTAAATAATTTTGTCAAGGAAACCCTTTGAATAATCAAGAACATAAAAGCCCTTCCCTTTTCAAGGCAAGTTTCTATGATTTGGGGTAAAAAAATAAATAAACACGTCAAATGTGTATTCCAGGAAAAATGACAAGACCTCCGTCTCCTTGTTGGGCAGGTTTATAACTAAGTACAGCAGAAAGAAGCCTCTTCTGATTGACACTTATTTATTTATTTATTTATTTGTGGTAGATTATCTCAATTTGACAGAAGATATGATCCCTTAATGAAATATTTATGCTAGAGATAGGGAGGCAAATTTTTCTTAGTATAAGCAGAGTTGTTTTCTAAAATTACTATCAGATTATCTGAATCCTATGTTGTTGAGAGTAATAGGGCATTATTCAGATAACCCATCATACAGAGCAGAAACTAATTTCCAGATGGGACTCTTTTGTGAGGAGTGTGGTATAGCAGTATTTGTTTCTTTTTTCTTTTTCTTTTGTTTTCTTTGCTGGTTTTAAATGTCTTCTGTGTACATGGTAACTATGTACATAGAGTTATTATCTTTGCTCTAATGCTGTCTCCATCCAAAAAGCTGGATAAATTGTTTTCTGGAAGATGTGCTTGGGGTAGTCTGTCATATGATGTAAACTATGTGGCATTCACGATGTTCACACTGGGAACGCTGTTTTGGAGGTCCTCAAAATTGTCACTTGTCTCCAGAATAGCTGAAAGTGAGGCTCAATAAGAGGCTTCAACAACTGTCAGCCAGGAGGAAGGAATCATACATAATAAAACACTGTGTGTGGGAAAAGCAAACAGTACAAACTCTAAAGTGGAAATCACTAGCACAGATATTTTAAATCACAGGCAGTGAGGTATTACCCAGCTGCTGCTCTTACAGCAACTCTAGCGTGAGTGGCTGCAAGTTTGTTTGGGATTTAAACAATACTTAAATTGCCTGAAGAAATCTTTAGGACACCAGACATTTTAGAATAAAGGTAGAGGGGGTTTTTTTTTTTTTTATAAAGTATTATATTTACTAGAAATGCAGGTTTCTCTGCTGCAGGTAGCTAGGTAGCTCCTAGGGTTAGTCCCACATAAGCATAAAGGTTTTGTTTTTTGTTGTGGGAGTTGCTGGAAAGTGTAGCAGTTAGGTATAGTGATTTTTAAATAACATAAATGTAGAAACAAAACTTAGTTCTGCCTGTGTATTACTTCATTTTTCTTAACTTTGTTTTCTTATTTTGAAATGGAGATAATAATAATAGAATCTATGTTCAGAATTATTGTAAGTAATAAAGGATGTGTGTTCCATGCTTAGCACACCATCTGCCATAGGACAGTCACTCAAAACCTACACAATAAAGTAAAATACATAAAATAGGTGCAATCAATCACGCTTGGCTTTCTATTTAGTGAACTGCTTTGAAGATTAACAGTGAACAGTGACTAACATCGAGTATAAGGTTTCTTTGGCAAGGAAAACTTGCTGAATACAAAGTCATCCTACCCTACAAAGAAATGTTTGTAGAAAGTAGCTGCTATTACTATAAGAATACCCAACAACCCAAATGAGCAAAGTTTTTCTTTCTACAGAACTTCCCTTTGGTATCCTAGATTTCTCAAGATGGTAAACACGGGACAGTGACATGTGACCCACTGGTTCCTTCTGACATTTTACCAATTTGCTAGAGAATGTCTCCTACATTACTCAGTTCCAGCTATGTGTAAACTTTAGGTAACCTATTTCTTCAAATATCATAGTCAACTTTGGATTGTTAATATATGAAATAAGGTAATTAAAAAAATAACATGAAAATCCTCTTTTTTCTACATGCAAAAGCGTGAAGTTTGGAAATTGAGGGACTTGAGGGAGACATGTAGTTAAAAGGACATAAGAACCCATATTCTGTTCTTTTTTAATTCAAACATACAAAGTAGAAAACATATAGTGTCAATAACCCTACTTGAACACATTACCTATATTAAACCAATTATCAATTTTCTGCGCTTGTAGGTTGATTTGTTTCTTTTCTTTTTTAATCTTATAGTTTATTCATGTTATTTTTATCAGTTCATGATAGGCATATATGATAGTGGTGTTATGGTTTAGATACGTGGTGTCCCCCAGAAGCTCACATGTGAGGCAATGCAGAAGAGTTTAGAAAGGAATTGATTGTGTTATAAAAAGTTTAACCTAATTAGTGTATTAATCCTGGTAGGGATTCACATGGTGGTAACTGTAGGCAGGTAGTGGATGGCTGGAGGAGATGGGTCACTAGGGACACACCTTTGGAGTACGTAATCTATGAGCTGAGCTGAGCTCTCTCTGCTTCCTGCTGCCAAGTTCTCATGATGTTCTGTCTTGCCTAGAGCCCTGAAGAATGGGATCAGTCATCTATGGACTGAGACCTCTGAAATAGTGAGCCCCCAAATAAACTTTTCCTCTTCTGATTGTTTTTGTCAGATCTTTCTGGTCACAGTGGCAAACAAGCTGACAAAAACAAGTGGGATTTGTTATGCCATGTTCTTATATGCACATAACATAATTTGGTCAACCTCATCCCAGGACCTTCCCTCTTCCTTCTCTCCTCCCTCTCCTGATCCACCTTGGGAGTTCATATTCTCAAGGAGACTTTTGTCTCTGAGTCAAGCTATAGTGACATTTTCTGCCTCCCTCCAGTAGCCTATTGGATCCTATGTGACGTGAGGCTCCCCAACCAAGTGAATTCTTCTAAATTAAGCCCATATACTCTAGATAGCCACACATTTTCAGGAAATATGATAATTTATGATAAAATATAAATGATTTTGGTGCTTTAGTGAAAAAAGGTTATTGTTAATCATTGTTTTCTAGAGCCTCATAGTTTAATTTAAAGAAATCTTGGATTATTGCCATGCAAACCATTATCTTTATCAGCCCCGGACCTTAAATCATCACCATTTAAGACAATTTTCATGAAATGAGTAGAGTGTGATTATTATTGCTGTATAGAAATTATTTGACTTACAGGGGGAATTCTTAAAACACTTGAATGAACTTCAAGTACATTTTTCACTGTTTTGGAGAGAGCAAATAACTCTACTAAGGCATTTTAAATGGAAAAAAAAATGTCTTCACACAGTAACTTACATGCTGTATGTATCTGGCTTTGTAAATAAAGCAAAATTTCCACCATGCAGTCTCAGAATTATTGTACTGCACACAGCTGTTGGAGGGGGCAGGAAGGAAAACCAAAATAAAAAGAAACAACACTATGATCTTGGACAAGGTAAGTGCTCTGAAAGGAAGTTTTGCCTCTACAGGACTTCAAATATTTGAGGACATGTTTCCTATTTGCTATAGGCAAGAATCGAGAAGTTTTGATTTTAACTACTCAGCAATTAGAAGTCAGATATATAAACAACTTTTGAAGATGATTTTTGTTACATAATTTCAAAATTTAGATAGATTCAGAGTCATGCATTTATAACCTCTCAGTCTGATATCAATCATGTCAATGGTACAGATATCGTTAAAGATTGTCTAATTGATTTGAGAACAAAGAAAGAAAATACTGGGGCATGAACTCATCCTGAAGGTTTTGAAGAATTCTCTTATTCCTTGAAGAAAGTTATTCTCATCTAAATGTAAACTACGGGAATTCTGATGCTATTTGCTCTGACCCTGTGAGTCAGAGCTTTCCGTATTTGTTGGTATCAAAACATAAAGTTAGAATTATCAGGATATTAAAGTTGGCATATTACTGAAATGTGCTTCTGAGAAACACAAAGCTTTATATTCTACTTATCTTGTAGAGTGTGAGTTTAGTCACCCTTTTCCTGGAAAAAAAAAAAAAAGGCATATTTTTTGCATGAAATGAGAAAGATAATATTTGTGAAGATCTTTTAAGGTCATGTACATTTCCAATGCAAAAATAAGTTACATGAAAAATAACTATTATGTGCTTGTATGAATTTGATAAATTTTATTAAATTTCCAAAAAGTTCTGAGAGTAAAAACATAATCAAATGACTTATTTAAAAGGAAATTATTTTCAATGGATTTTAAATATATAGAATAAGCAAGTAAATAAGTTTAGGAAGTTTGTAGTTTGAAGGATCTTAAAACTTGCAAATTGGGCTCTTAAATGCTCTTATAATAGAAGTCATTTAAGTGATGTCAAGGTTAGGGCCACAGGCATCCAGTATCTCAAAGAAATGAAGCCAATCAACTCCCTACAAAGGAAAACACGCTTTGCTCACAGGTATCATCTGGATTTGAAAATATGTCCTTCATTAACCAGAATCTCCTACAGAAATTATTAAAGTACGGAATCTGATTTAGTATGCCTAAGGTACAGTCTACAATTCTGCATTTCTAATAAGCTCCCAGGTAAAATCAGCACTGTTACCCTATCACACATTGAATAGGAAGGCCTAAGGCTACAATAAATGCTGTGGTGGGGAAAAAAAGGGTTACATGGAGTTTCATCTGACTTGCTGATTTGTCTTGTTTTGGCACTTGGTTGACTTTTCCTGTTACCTATAGCCCAGAGCAAGCATTACTGCCTCATATCTACGCTAATGCAATGTCCTACTACCTATTCTTCCTTCTCTCTGTTCTTTTTCCAAAATGATTACTATTACGATTATTTTATTTTTTATTACTCTGATTCATGCCATGTACCAGGAACTCCTTTAAATACTTTATATTATTTATTAATCCTTCTTGCAGCCACATTAACCACCTTTCAAAATATTATTTTTATCACATTGTTCTCACACTCTAAACCTTTCAGCAGTTCCAATAGTTCTCTTAGACTGGGTTCAGATTTTTCTCCTTACCATTTATCATCATTTTTCTAGTCTCAGAGCTTCCTAGATGAAGAAAATACAAATGGAATGTATTTCTAAGTATCCATTGCTAATACGATCAATTCAATCTATCTGGAATTTGGGGCCCTCTGATATGATTGATCAGTGATTTAACTTCATATAACATAGCTCCACAAATTTAACCTCTGCTCCATTCAGAGTCCCATGAATATGTCAATACTAATTCTAACATCTGCACTCTTTTTGAAGCTATCAACCCTTTTGGAAATACTCTGCCCTCTCCACCAAAAGCATCCCATCTACTAAGTCCTAGCTGAAAGAATCTGCATTTATTTCCATAATTTTCTGGAATATCTCATTTCCTTCTGAACTAGTGAGCCATGTCCAACCCCTGTAGCTCCATTGGGATTTTCTGTGTATGTCTTTTCTTTTCTTCTAGTCCCTGAAAGAAAGAGCTGCCTTAAACTACTAGAGCACAGACCCTGAAGCTCTTTCGATGTTCAAATTCTGATTTCCCCAGTGCAGGCATTGCTGTGACTAGATTGAAAAAGTGTTTACCTTTAGTTCAGCAAATTTCAATGTATCCACTGTTTCTTTATCATCAATTTACTAGAGATAATTTGGGGAGTTCAGCATTCTAACTTATGAACAGGGCTACCTTATACTCTGTATGCACTGAACCCTAGTGAGTACACAGGGACAGACTTCATAGAGGAAGGAGAGCTGGAAGGCAAAGCTTCTTGTGAAGTTCCAAAAAACAAACCAAAACAAAACACACAGCAATATTTCTAGTCCTGGGTGCCTCTTGTAGATAAATCTCATGATATACGCTATCATCATGCAAACAGCATGTGCTATTAATACCTACATTCTGGGAAGACTCTAGTTGCATGTTGGAGCTTCTCCTTAATTATACACATAATGATTAGCCACCTTCTGGGACATATGTTTTCAAATAGGTGTCTCTTTCCTGGAATTTTAAAGTAATGCTTTATAAATCAAAGCATCACTCTGTAAAGGATCCATAGGAAAACCTCCTGAAATTGCAATGAAGAGGCACCTCTGGATTACAATCTCTCTTCCTGGAATACCTAAGGAGAGGCTAAAGTGATTGGACAATTTCTAATGTGGAGAATTCTGTGGGGTGACTTCATCTTCCCATTAGCATGCATATCACTTATATTCCCAATTACATTCTTATGTATCACTGGTGATAACCACATGGATTATTCATTACATTATGACCTGAAAATTAATGAAAGGATGAAAGTTTATAAATAAGGGAACTAGCAACTACTCGGAATTTGGCAAGTGTGGGGAACCAACAATCTACACTCAAAACTTGGATGGAAAAAGCTTTAAGGAAGCCGGCAGGAAAACTTTAGAGCTCTTATGAGAGAACAGATTATAAAGCATCCTGCATCATCATATTATAGAGAAGAAAGCATGGTCATGCAATAGGCTAAATCACAACAGCAGTAAGCAGAGATGACAGTCTTTGAAACTGGCCATTCTGGTTGGTATAGCAGTAGACACTGCCGTGTGTGTTGGATGGGTACTGTGCCATGTGGACCTCAATATGCTGTGAAAGCATTTGGGGTAACCTTACTTGAAGGTGCGATACCTGGATCGTGTCCCCCTTTATTATATGTTCTCTCTAATTTCAGGTAGTTGATTATTTACCCCAACTTTACAGTGAGCTGATTAAGAGTAGAGAACTTCTTACACATTGCTGCATTCAAACATTTCACAAAGTGCTAGACATTTATTAACTACTCAGTCGTTTCTGTTGTACAAATGAGCATAGTCCTAATTCACCATGGGCTTTTGTTTACTTTGCAACCTTAGGATTCCCACAGACATTACGACATTCTGGTTTTCTGAAAGGTTTTATAGCCATTTTTCAGTAGTTATTAATAATGCAGATCTTCTACAGGCCTTGGGATTCCCTTTGAGGTGCTTCTTAAAAATCTATCTTCTCTTTACAGCTCAGAAAAAGTGTGTGTGTGGGGGGGTATTCTCCAAGAACTTTGGGGGAATATAAAAATAACAACCATTCCTCTAGTTAAATCATTCATCGGTTAAATCCTAAAACAATATATAATGAATAAAACAGAGACAGGCAAATATACCCTTAAAACAAAAAAGAAAAGAAAGCTTCCAGGCCAAACAAATTCTATTTGACTAAGAGTAACTGAACAGTTTAACATGTCTGTGAAAGACTCTACTGGCTTGAAGGAGGGCTGGTCCTGCACAAGAGCATCATGGAACAAAACCAGAGAAGACAGTGCTTCCTGTGGACAGCTAGGAGGGATCTGAGGGTAAAGTTAAAGTCCCACCCTGGAAGTGAAGAGTGTTCTTCAAGTGATCATAGCCAGGGTCTATTTTCTAAGATTCTAATTTACTCAGGTGTATCCATTGATCTGATCCGGCTTCCAGTGTAGGTGTTTCTGCAGAAAGAAGGTAGCCAGGCGGCATGAGTTCCGACTTCTCTGTGACCATGCTACTTGTCAGCTTATATAAATAGGATACTTTATTAATATATATGTCTCTAACAACTTGTCATCATATTTCTAAAACCTAGAACCATCCCCTTGTGATGAAGATATCAAGGTTCTGAGCCTATGACAGTGAGGGCTTCACTGGTCACTCTCTATGAGTTTTTCTTATGTCACCATTTTCCTTTTAAATACCACCCCTTTGTTCTAATCCTGCCACCTACTGGGTTCTAAAAAATATAAACTATTAGATAAAACTTCTCTGTTCCAAACTCACCAACTCAACTATACTGTATCTTCACCTGTGTTATCTTATTTGTGAAAAACACACACACATGTATGTATGTTTGTATAAATATTTATATATACACTTATATGTACTATATATATATATATATATATATATATATCTACACCAGTATAAGTTTATATACATGGATCTATGCATGTAAGTTTCTATGTGTATGTATATATGTGTGCATATCAATCAGCTTTGTATTGCTTTAGGAGTAAATACTTCTACAGTGCTTTCAAGTCCCTTCCCTCCAGAGTTACTGGATCCTTTGTATTGCCAATTTTTCATTAAACAAACTCTTACCCTCATTACAACCCTTTGAAGTCAACTTTCCTATCTCAATTTTGCAGAGAAGAAAAGTCACAGTAAGGTCAAGGATAAAACAAAATGGTAAGTGGTCCAGCGGAGAGTTGAAACCAGGTCATTTTGATTTCAAAATACTTGTTCTTGTTTCTTTCTTATATTGCTTCTTTTTCTACTAGAATTAAGATTCTTTGAGACCTGAGGCCTTGTCTGTAGTATGAATGACTTTTTTCCCCCCAATCCTAGAAGAGTGCCAGGCATAAAGTATGTATTCAATTAACAGTAGTTAAATAATTCATGGATAAATAAATAAAATTCCCATCTACTCTCAAGGATATTGAGGCTGAAGATTGGTTCCTTTGACCCCTTTTCACTATAACTGAAAGTTCCCTCCCCACCCATCATCTCATAAGAGACTTAACAATTTTTCCTTTTGTCTTAGAATTGATTGATTTATCCAAAACATGGCTTATTGTTTTACATTTATAGGTTTATTCTTGACATATTTCCAATTATTTCTCATTTGAAAGATTCTGGCTATTTCTGGCACATCCTGTACAGAAGGCTGAAGAGGAAAATTTGGTTCTGTCATCAGGCTCTACGTGACCTTGTTGTTTCAAACACCCTCCAGCCAAGTCTAATTTATCTTTTGCCTTGTGGGCACGTATTACCCCAGTTTTCAGTATTCAGTAGCTTGGTATGGCTCAAATCAAAGTTCTGCAGCTTGCGGAATCTCTATGTTCAGTTAACTTCCTCACTGGATTTTCTTCTAAGCGAAGGGGTTCTATTTTAGAGGATTGAAATAGCTGGTAGGCATGCTTTCTCCTTAAGCCTCCCTCCCCTACCACTGAGAGCTGTTGAACTGTTTTTCTACATGAATATTTTCCATCTTTTGCTTACCCCTTCCCTGACCTCGGATCTCATGGCGCTAATCAATAGATTGCTAGATGTGCCTTTGGGGGAATCTCTAAGCTGCTAGAAGTCTGCATTGCACCTTTCCTTTTATTATGCTCTTTCTTCGGGGCCAAATTCGTGGAATTTAGCAAATCAGGTATACATTTTTGATCTGTAGCAGTTTGCTCCATGGAATTTGGACCCCACCCAACCTTCTTTGTTGTGTTCTTTTATATTGTATCTAGTAGGGAAAATAAATTTTACAAGCAGATTTAGTTGTTGCTTAAATGCAGATGCCCACGGTCCATTCTTGGAGAGTCTGCAAATTTGAAATTACATCCACAAATGCCCCCCTTTTTTTTTTTTTTTTTTAATGCTTTCAAGGCTATTGGGATGTGTGCCTGGTCTTAGCAATACCGCCCTACTGAGATGACTGTTTTTTAGAAATGATGAGCAAAATGAAGAACAAGTCTATTATCTTAGCTAGAAAGTAAATTTTTACAGGGGTAGTGTTTTGGCTTTATGTCTTCATTTTTTACATTGTTTATGAAATAATACTTAAAACATCGCATCAAAGCTTGTGTGGATTTATCTGAGGCCTGGGCTTCTGTATCAGAAAGACCAAGGCTGAAAGGAAAGGGTTAAGTCCGTTTTCACCTAAACATAAATGAGGTAGAGGAAGAGAAAGCAGCGTCTGCCCCTGGAGATTTGAAAGGACTTAAATGTTAGCACTAACATATTGAACCTAATTCTCAGCTTCAAAGGCAGTCAGGGCAATCACCCAAGAGATCAATGCTTGCTCTCCCCTGGGGACACACGCACTCCTGCCTTTCTGATTCCATTCCCCAAACCTCATTTCTGACCAACTGCCCAAGACAGAGAATAGTTGTTGTTGTTTTGTTCTTCTTCTTTTTCCGTGAAAAATTCATTTAGGACATAACATCATAATTCTCCACTCCTACTCGTTTTTCTTCTTTTTGTGAAAATCAATAACCTATAGGACTGGATTTTATGAAGGCTGCAGCAGTTAGAAGAAAATAAAGGAATGAATCTTTCGACTCGTCATATTTCACACACCCACCCTGCTTACTGCCTTTGTGCCAGGCAAAAGAGACTCAGGGAACACCTAAGTGTGACTGCCATGCCCCTGGGAAGTGTGCATTGTGGGTGGGGAGGAGGAAGTTCCCCAGAGTGAGAGAGAGAGAGAGAGAGAGAGAGAGAGAGAGAATGAGAATGAAAAGAGAGAGAGAGAGAGAGAGAGAGCACAAGCAAGCCATGAACTTAGATGCCCAAGTTCTGGTTACAGAACAGAAGTCAACTACTAAAGATGTGTTGATTTAAGTGGCTGACCACTTATTAAATGAATTAATAAAGGAATAGGGAAATCAATATTTAGCAGGAAATGTGGGGATTCCATTTGGGAATGTTTTAGAAATGTACCGAACTCTTTGGCTCTCGTGTTGGTACAGGGAGAAAATCTACCTCTCTGATCATAGGGTAGAACAGTATTGAAGGTTGCTAAACCTGAAGGAGGAGTGTGGAATGTATCAGAGTAGGGAGTAATGATGGCCAGCAAGGCCATTTGGAGAACAGCAATGTAGCTTGAGGCGTATAAGAGAGGTGGGTCCTGGGATAAGGACAGAGATTATATGGAGAAGGGATCAAACAGGTAGAGGTCCCACACCAGAAAAAAAAGAAATTATGGGTGTAGGGAAAATATTCAACTGTAGGATGAAAAACAAAGAAGAATCATTTAGGAAGACACTTGCCTGAAATTCAAGATGTTATTATCCCTTCTGGGATAAATTTTCCATATGGTTAATTGCTATCTTCTCTGGATTTTCACCATAATTTGTACATGTTTTGCATAGAGTTTGCACTGTGGTTCTGATTGTCATTTATTTGTTTTTATGCTAAATTGTTAGGAAAAGATATCTACTTCCAAATAAGAAAAAAAAAATGGACTGGCTCTGGGTGGAAGCTCCAGGAGCATGGAATAGTTGTCAATGAGGGACAGAACTTAGCTGTCGGATGTTTCAAAACTAAAAATCCAAAAGACAAATTCCAAGGGTAAGGCAGGAGGTATAACTAAGTATTGTGATCCAATAGCAGCAGCACCTATAGTCAGGGCAAACATGAGATGGAAGGCATGTGTCAATATTCAGGATAGTAATCATAATTATAATAGTATCTATTGAGCATGTATTCAGTATAAAGAGGAATATGTTCAAAATGGGTAAATTTACATAAACAATTTATTTTACCACTGGTGTCTATCTTCTTTCTCACTTTAAGCCCATTAAAGTTATAAGAAAGACATTCTAAATCTGTATTATCATAGAAGATAAAGATAAAACACAAGAGAATGCAAAAACAGTACAAACATTTTTCTTTTCTTTTTTTTTTCAAGGCTGGAAGGAGGCTGAGGAAAGGAAACCTATTAGCCCCATGAAAGGAGTTTTAGTCCAAGTGGCAACCTACCTCCAGAATCTCTGCCTTTCCCCATGGAACCAGAAGAGATTCTCTCAGGTACTGAGAAGTGGACTCAGAGGGGTGTAGCGTGACTCTGCTAAAGTTAAACCAGAACTGACATATTAGTACAGGAAGTTGGGAGTTGTCTCATTTCGTATCTTTCATTTATTTTTTAACGTTTATATCAATTATTTATTGTGTATGTTTTAGATACAGCCATGCATACCCAGAGGACATTTCAGTTTGAGAAGACAGAAATATAAAGTCTGAGTTGGCAACCAGAGAAGAAAGTCCTAAGAGAAAGGAACTGAGGAATATGATTGGAACCCAGTTAAGAACCCCCTGTGCCAGATTGGGAAGGTCATTGGGACTTGTGGAGGATCTCTTCTTCAGCTAGTCCAGAGCCTATCTGAGACAGCAAGTCCAGCCTAAGAACATCTTAGACTCCACAGCCTAAGAACATCTCAGACACATCAGGCAGAATAGGAGACTTGGGAATGTGCCCATGGTCTGTCCTCCTTGCAGACTGGAAGGGTTCTCCTTCCTCATTGTTAGGAAGACCATAACAACAACAGGAGTCTACCAATGCAGTGAACAGCAAGGTGTCCATCTGACCACATCTTTAGGGTGATTGTTAAGGAGGACAATGTGGCTTCAACTGGTATGCTGAAGCCATAAATGATGTCCCCTTATAACACAAAAAATCAGATTAATGCTGTTAAATTTAACAACTCATAATATCACTAAACAATAACCCTCAAACTGTTCACAACTTTTATCTTAACCCTCATTTAACTATTCTATGGTGAGTTTTGATTGTCAGTTCTTTGTGCTATGTTATTACTGAAATTATCTATGAGAGCCATTTGCTTGGGTCTCCCTATAATATAATATCAAGACTAGGGGATGTGGGGATAGGAAAAATAGTAGAATGAGACAGACATTATTACTGTGTGTATATATGTGACTATATGACCAATATGATTCTGAAACATGTACACTCAGAAATATGAGAAATTTTATCTCATCTATGTATGATATATCAAAGTGCATGAATGCATTTGACTGTCATGTATAACTAATTAAAACAAATTTTAAAAAAATTTTAAAAAGACTAGTATATCATTAAACATTTTCCTGAATGAATGTACTAATGACTCAAATTTGATCCTTGGGGCTGGTACATTTTTTTAAATGAATGATGGGGACACCATGGGTGAGGAAATGACAATAAATTGGCTCAGATAAAAATAAATGTCTTTCCATCCCACACTCTGACCCTTCTTCCCTTCTCCAAGACCCTGTTCAATATTCCAGAGTTCTTAGGCTGCTTCCAGTATAAACACTGTAGATTCCATCCAAATCATTCACCTGTTCCTAATTTAAGATGAGTCCATGCTGCTTGCCTTTTACACATCTGACTAACTTAGGTCTGGGAAATTATAATGTATAAAAAATATTATGTTCAAATATTATTCTCCCTGTGACCATGATTTTTGGACATTTTTGACATGAACTTCAGTCCTAACAGATAAGGCAGAAGCTTTGGACCCAGTGACCATCCAGTGTACAGCAAGAAGACAAATACTGGACTATGTTAGCATCCAATTAAGGTGACAATAGTAGGAATGATATGAAGTTACAATAGTCATTTGAAAGTTAGTGATCTTATGGAAAACTGCTAGGTATTCATTTCTTCCTGTCTCAGTTGCAGCTGCCTTTCAGCAGAATGCTTTTGATTGACCAGACATCAATACATCAAGATTCTTCATCCTCTTTCTTATTCTAGTAATTGTGTTAGGATTCTCCTTTTACAAAAAAGAAAAAAAAAATACCCACAAACTTCAGACTTTGGGATTAGTCACAACACATTTTAACAAAAATGAAACTGAAAGAGATGAATATAGCTTTCTTCCAGTATACCAAATTTTACTGATTTAGTATGGTTAAACCATATTTGTTATTAACACAAATTATCTGCAATGCACTATTTGGAATATCAAAAGATCATGCCCTTCCCATTGTCCCAAAAATACTGGGTGTAAAAGAGAAAATTCTCAGGAAAAAGAAGTCAAAGCTATCTTGTCTCCACTAAAAACGTTCCTTTCTTCTAGCCTCCTTCCCACGTTTTCACTGTTACATGTTTATCTTCCATGTTGGGGAAGGTGGTTGTAGATATTTGCAACAAGGAGATTTGAGAAGTTACTGCAAATGTGGAATTTTTGGATCAATGTCTCTGAGCCAGGCTATGTTAGCTGTCTTCATAATACACAGTTTAAAAGCCAAAGCATAAAAATATTACCAAAATCACATATTTCATGCATGTAGGAGGTCTAATGTGACACTGGGTCCCCCCCCCACCCCATTTTCATGATAAGTCATCACCCTGCCTCGTCTCAGTTTCCTCTGGTGAAGAGAAATCTCACCCCACTGAGGAGATGTAGTGAAGATGGCTTTCAACTGCACAGTATTTCCTCTCTCTTCTCTTGACACAGAATTTATTCATTCAGTCATTCAACAGACATTGATTAAGTGCCTACTGAGTACCAGGTCCTTCCCTTAGCATGAGACTCTACATTATGAGATTTAGCTAATTGGTAATTCAGGGACAATTTCAACATTGACAGTTCTTCCTGTCTAAATCTACATCTACAGGGGCTTGATGGATTTTAGCCATGCAGAACCTTCTCTCCAAAGAGACCTCTAAGCTTGGAGTACTGTCACACCTCTGAGACTAAAGCATCTCTACATAATGCATGGCAAGGTGTACTCATTAAACACCTGCAGAAGCCAGGCACAGAAAGAGAATTGCTGCATGATCTCACTCACATGTGAACCTCAAAGCAGGAGCAAGGGGAATGATGGTTACCAGAGGCTGGGGAGTGGGAAAGGGGGGGATGTGGAGTCCCTGATCATAGGGAACAGATAAACAGGAGGAATAAGTTTGAGATCTATTGCATAGCAGGTGACTGTAGTCAATAATAATGTATTGCATATTTCAAAATACCTGAGTAAATTCCAAGTGTCTCATAAAAATGATAAGTAAGCAAGTGATGGCTACATTAATTAGATTGATTTAATCATTCTGCATTGTTTGCATATATCAAAACATCACTTTGTACCCCCTAAATGCTCAATTATGACTTATCGACTGATAATTAAAACCCCTTATTGAACACTGGAGTAGGCACAGTGAGTTAGTAAAAGCTGGCTTCTAGATGGTATCTGACTTTTAGAAGCTAAGTGTCCAGGAAAATTCAAGAAAACATTAAATAGCAGAAGAAAAGTGTATCTGATGTGTAGAGTGGGTCCACACAGACTGAGCTGTTGCTGCAGACCAGGGATTCTTCAAAGCCTAGATGGCATTTGAAAGTCACATTTGCTAAAAAGAGCCTGAACCTCTGTGTGAACTTGAAACCCCAGTCTCTGCACTTTCAAAATGGAAACTAGTCCACCTTACTTTCTTACCTTGAACAGAGATTCCAGGAAGATAACGGAGAAGTAAATATAAATGTATTCATTCACAAGCTTCAAGGGAAGTTTAGTTGCTAATGAAGCAGAAAGTACACAGCACAAAGCATACAGAGTTATGGTAAAGCTTTTAATAAGTAAACCATCTTTGATCTTTAGCTTGTTGTAAATAACAAGTAGAGTCGTATTTGGTTTTAGTCCTAACCTTGGCAGTTGCTGTGTTTCTTTCCCAAAGCCAGAATGCTGGTAGATCTGACCCATGACAACAATTCTATAACCAAAGTCCACTCTAATCATGGGCTGCATCTTATAGCCTTAGATTAGTGTACCATCAGAGCAAAACACTGTTCTCTAAATGACCAAATGAATAAACCAAATCTTCCACTTCTCCTAGAAAAATCCTGGCTTACACAGCTTATGCATTTCTTTTTTCACTCTCAAAAATGCCCCGATCTACATGACTTATCATATGGGCACCTTAACTATACCCTTTTTCTCACAGCACATGCAGGGATGAGTCACAGAAAGCACTTTTCTATTAGCCTAGTCCCAAGCAAAGCAGAGCTATGCAAAACACAAAAAACATCCTAGAAACTGGCATGAGCAAAAGGCCTTCCCATGATTTGCAAAAGATAAGCTATTATCAATTCAGTGTATCTTCATTTCTAGCAAATTATATTTGTACCTGCATACATTTATGCTTGTTTGTTTGCTTAACAGATTATCAGCTGTCTCAGGTTTAGATTAGAAGCTTTGGGAGACAACAATTCACGTGAATAAATCAAGATGATGCCAGTAATGAGGATACGGCATGCGTGCCTCCTTCTGTACTTCACAGAGAATCTGTGACAATTATTTCAACTCATTCTCAAAGTCCTGTGAGTTATCCTAATTTTACAGGCAAAGCAACTGAAGCTTAGTACATGATTGAACATTAGTTGCTATAGAATTGACGGTGGTAGGATGTATTCAGGTGCTCTGAATACAAACTCTAATCTCTCTCCACCAGAGTACATCTCGCTGTGTTTGTTGGTATGACCAATGCGATGGCAGAAATGGAATGGGATCAGAAACCCAGCAGGCACTTTGGAGGCATTTGAAATCTTCGCCCAGCTTTTCCCCTTGCCAGTGTCTGACATTCACCCAGGCTCTTTTCCCTGCCTGTCAATTTTATATAGGCTGGAAAGATTTTCCTTTACCAGTTTTGTACCTCCAACTTGTGCAAGTGCTCATGTCCTCCTCACACCCTCATTGGTGCCTCAGATCCAAGGTAATTTCTGATTCTCTGAGTTCTTAATGCCATTAACATATGGACACACTAATTTGGAAAATAAGTTCTGTGCTGTTTTATAAGGTTGTTGGTTTTGTTGCTTTGTTTTAATCTCCTTAGTGTCTTTTGAACTTACTCTGACCAGAAATTGTACCTATTCATTATACACGACAGCCAAGGACTCAGAGACTTGGCATGAGAAGTAGACATAGACAGGAAAATGTGTGGCACTGACAGAATCTTCTTGGGAATCTCTGGTATTATTGTTTCCTGCTGTAAAACTCATTCCTACTGACCAAGGCCAGGTCCATGATAAACTGTGAAAAGAGATGATCAGACTCAGTGTCCCACCAGCACAGATGCCTGCCTTTTGCCTCTCTGGTCCCTTACACACCTGTGGTCCAAAGGGCTTTTGCCCAGGGCAGATGGAGGAATGCAGGCCTAAGCACATCTCTGCATAGAAACTTCTTTCCCTGAGGCTGGGCCATGTTAATAACCATGAGAGTTTCAGAGTTCCAGCATGTTTCTGTCTGTAGCCATCATTTGGACTAAGCATCATTTTTGCCACAGGCTGTAGATCCATCGTTTGGGGGTTTAATATCAATCATGACAGGCTCTACTATTTCGAACCTGTTAATTTGACTCATATTTCAAAGTGCTGGAGAAATCTCAGAGGGAAAGACAGGGGCAGAGAACACAATTATAGAAGTATGTTACATCATTTAAATGATGTATCCTCATGGGTATCTCTCTGGCCTGGGATACTCTTCCCTGGAAATCCACATGGCCAAATCCCATATCCTTCAAGTCTTTGCTCCTTTCACAAGGAGTCCAATCCTGACCACTGGAATTAAACTTGCCATTGTTTTCATTCTGTCATCTCTCTCTGAACCCTTCCTTTCTCTTTACCTTGATCCTCATATTATATCCTATAAATGTACTCATTTCACATATTAATTATTTTTTCTCCTTCACTGGAATTCAAACTCTATGTGGATGGGAATTTTGGGTAGCTTCAATGAAGCATTACAAGTACCTTGAAGAATTTCAGTAATTAGTAATTTCTCAATAATTTCCTTATGAACTGAAAGAATAAATAAATATTGTAAACTTGCCAAACACTGGGTCTCTCAAGAATGACTCAACCTCAGCTAGAGATAGCACACTAAGAGAAGATGCCGAGGATATGCAAGTCAGTAGAGACATGCGCACTCAAAGAATGGAACTCAGAATCCTAGCTATCCATCTCTGGGGTCTTTGCTTTCATGAGCTGTGGACCATGCTGGGGCATTCTAGTGCTACCACTTTCTAAAGACCCAAGAGTTTAAGAAGGCGAACCTGAAAAGATGTGCATAATCCTTGCCCATATCTCATGGGCATAACCTACGTGTCATATTCCCAGGATTGGGCTCAGCATTTTAGCAAGAAGGAACCCAAAGGAGCAAAAATGGACTATGACATCAAGGTACCTATAGTCAAAACCCAGAAGACAGTAAAGATATGACACATAATGTGATCATAAGACAAATACACAGAATGCAACATTCACCAAATCTCTATTTTCATTCGTGTTCTATTCTGGATATTGGAAATATGTAACAATGGCAACCTATGGTTTCTAACAGGGATAAGGGGGACCAGGAAGAGCATGACTATAATGCAATGCTATGATATTTGTACATAGAAAGTGCTGTGGGAACACAGAGATGGTGGTGAATAATTTTCCCCATAAATGTAAGGAAAGCTAATGTGACAGACTAACATTTTATTTGGGTCTTGAGGGTACATAGGAACTTACTAGATGACAGTAGACATTTCTTTAGGGGGAAAAAATTGGTGGAGGAAAAATACAGATATCAGGTTTGACAGTATTTGCAAAAGGCAAGACCCTATACTTCCCAGAGGAACTTGCTTTACTTACAGTTTCAGGGTATGCCTGCTGCTCTTGGCCTCTCTTTCAGGACATAGGACAGTGTCTGCTTGACAAGACACAACAGTATACATTGAGTGACTGCATCAGGGTCTAGCCAGCTCATCAATCATGGCTCTCAGCAATTTCCTTATTTTTAACAAAAGGACTAATGCTTTGCAAGACTCATTGTTATAATCCACTGTTTCATGAATATATGTGCTAATACCCTGACTTTGAAGATGATGATTAGGCCCTGTGGCCAAGGGTCACACAGCTGCCCCTGACATTGGAATGCTTGGAAAAAGTCTGGGCATGGCATGGTTTGTTCAGAAGATGATACAAGAGGAGGAATGAATGGAGAGGCTAAGAGTCAGGCAGCCTTCCTGAGTCCATGCCCTGGCAGCTACTAGTGAATGATCTTGGGCAGCTGCTAAATAGCACTGTGACTCTATTTGTAAAATAGGAATAAAAAATTCTAGGACCTAGGATTATTATAAGGTTGAAATGAATAATACTACATGAAAGCGTTGAACAGCACCCAACACAAAATAGGCACTTGTTAGTTGGATGCTGTTATGAGCAGTTATGGCACTGATTTTGTGGTCCCTGGCCCACACTACTGCTCTTTGAGACTACTTTGACAGATCCAGCAGATAGAAGGAGCTGTGTGCCAGGAGTTTGGAGGCCCAGGTCTCTCTGAGTTTTGCCCCAATAGAGTCTCTCATCTGAGACAAATAACGATGTGTTCTGAGCCTCATTTGGTTAAGAAGGTTATGGTGAAATTCAAATGTGAACACAGAGATAGAAGATCTTCACATATATGGTTATAAGGTTCTTTGGGTTTTCATCTTCTCCTGGATGTCAGAGCATTGATAAAATATTCCCCAATTGAGTGGTGCTTATTTTTAACCAGTTAAAGAACAGGACACAGAGAAGAAATCAGGGCTCTGAGATGAGAATATGAGGCTGTACCCAATGGATTAGGTGTAGAGGCTCTGCTGCCAGGCCCCCTGCTGCTGCAGTTCAAATGCACCTTGGCCTGGCCAGCTGCAGGGAAAAGCAGCCCCATACCTGTTCCTGGCACATTGCTAAGTGGATGGAAAAGTCTCCTCCCAGCAGCAAGCACAACATGATGGGAAGGTGACAGTGAAGGGATCTACCTCCCCTCCAGCATGGCACTTAACTGACTGAACTATAATTGCAGGATTGACTGATCTGTGTTTTCTGCCAGATCGTGAGCTCACTAAGGGCAGGGACTGTGTATTATTTGTGGCTATAGTCACAGCACCTTGCAAGGTGCCTGGAACAATAAATAGATGCTGAATGCAAAAGGTAATAAGCAGGTAATAGTAGTCATGTCAACAAAAACAAAAAAATGACTACTGTATGTACAGTCATTTGACTCTGCACTCTGCAAGTACTGTGTTAGGTCCAACACCTCCATTGTTCCAATCATTCCAAGGCCAGGTGGAAGATACTCCCATCCATATCTCATGGATAGGAAAGCAAAGTTTAAATGAATGAGAAACACAAACACATTTATATAGCCAGCAATCAGGAAAACCAAGGTTCACACTGAATTCAGCCTGAATCTTAAGCCATAGTAAACCAGAGGAGAGGTATTCGGCTTGTAAATAATGGACTAATTGGAGTCCCCAAACCTAGAGCAAACTTCAAACTGAACTAAATCAGATGCTCACAATTTTCATCTTCTCAACCTCTTTTTGTTTTCTTAAAACACATCATTAAATCTATGAATTCCTATTTCTCTCAGCAGCAAGTCTTTTTCTGGGCTCATTTGGCAAGTCTGTGAGATAATCCTAATAAAGGCATCATTGGTAATCACTACCTGGAGCTGGTTACCTGCATCTGGTGGTGGTGGTGGGTAGCAGTGGGCATTTTTAGCATTGTACAGTGAGCAGGGGTGTTTTCTCTTTCAAAGACCCTCCTCAAAAACATCAGCCCAACCAAATCTTAACTTACCATCCCATTGCATGTCCAGTTTAGCTAGAGTAGCTTGCAATTTTTGCAAAGTCCACTCTGGTGGGAAGCTTGATTTTTAGCCTAGGGTCAAAGGCCACCCTTGACCTATTTGTTAGCAGCACTATTATCTGGACATCATGCAAAAATGGGACTCTTCACAGCGCTGAATTATTTCTTAGGTACCTAATAATTGCAGGCATAGGAAGTTCTGAAATAAAATAAAAATCTCTTGATATTATGGGCTAATTTAATCTGATAGCAATTAACTCGATTAATCCCAAGTGAGAGGCTAAGAAAGAGCAAAATGATCCATTTTTAAAGTACTTTTCATATAAATTTTTAAAAATGATTTAAAACTATTTATTTACGCTGTCACATTGTAATCTGAAAGTCACTAAAAAATTAAATAAGAATTGCTCTGGGAGGCATTGTTTCATTATTGCTTACATGTGTATTAAATATGGCTAAGGCATTGAGAGTCTTAGAGAATTAAAAGCCATGCTTACTCAAAGAATGGAAGCTGGAATGCAGTGGAGAACCCAGAAAAGGCAGTAAGAATGGACCCTCTTAGAGAGAGGCATGAAGATGCAGGGACTGTGCTCAGAAATGTCCCCTCCCCCAGGGACCATGACTGCTGAGCATAAGGGGAAATGGGCTTTGCCCCTGCTTCTGCCTCATGAGCCACTTCGAGAACACAGAATATTAACTTCCCTGGGCTCATGCTGATTACTTGTGTAAAATCTGTTCTTTAAGAGATAGGATTTCCAAAATCCCCAAGCATCAAGCCAGACAATGTGTCAACAACTCTAACTGTTCAAGAAAGGGTACCTACAACATAGAGAAAAACTGCCTACGAAAAGAGGACTTGCATGTCATGAGGAATAAACTCAGACCAAGGGAAACAAACTTAGGCTGCAAAGGTGTGCAACAGCAGCAGCACACCAGGCATCTAGCATGACACCTTAGGGACTCAAGTTTGAGGTTCCAGTCAGTGGCCACTGTTGATTTATCAGGGCTCCGTGTGGGATAGAAATGAAGCAGTGAAACACATATAAGTGCTCCTGTTCATCATGAAGTCTGGGTTGGAGTGAAGGAGAAAGAAAATACAAAATATGGATAAAATTGCAAGGTGAGATGAGAGACCTATGACTAGACAATTAGACCTATTGTGTCCCATCCTGTGACATTTAAAAAAACTAAGAAAATAATATTTCCCACCTTACCTAACTTCTAATATAGGATGAGAATCAAATGGAAAAGCCTCTGAGAAAGATGATGTTATTTCATGGTTTTAAATTGCTTTGAACAGGATGTTAAAGAATTATAGTGATTAGCATAATAGAGAGGAGTAATGTGTATATTGGTTTGGAACGCTGAAGGATGCCTACAACTGTTAGTAAAGACAGAAAATAAGAGAGAGAGAGAGAGAGAGAGAGAGAGAGAGAGAGAGAGAGAGAGAGAGAGAGAGAGAATTCTGGAGCTAAGTAGAGAATCAGGTATCTAAAAGGGTCGGAAATGGCTCAGTGAATGCCAGTAGCCAGATCTGTAAAGTGGCCTAGCTGTCTTTTGCAACAGAGCTGTCATTTTTGGAATTTCTGAGCTTCTTTGTACCAGCAGGAAGTGACTGGAAAGGACAATTTATGAGGTGATCAACTGTGCATGATTGAGGGCTAGTGTTACCAGGAACCAATACAGATGGACTTTCATCAATCTGAAATGTCAGGGTACACCAGAGAGCAAAGAGATGAAGAAAAGAAGGCAAGGAGGGATGTTCATGAGGATCAGAGGAAGAATGAGAGAGAGAAAGAAAGATGAAGAGAATAGTGACAAAGAATACCTATAAAGAACAGCTGTTTGGAGGACACAGTCAGCTGCAAAGGTGCTTAAAGACGTGGGCAGGAGAAATGGTGGAGACTCAAGAGAGTATTAAATTTGGCTTTATATAGAAAGTGCTTGGATGATTAAAGCCTTCACTTCTGCAAATCATCCAGTGCAGTCCTTGACCCAGAGTGAGCACTGATGAAATGCTAGCTTCATTGTATTGCCCTGCCCCTTTACTAAACTGTGAGCAAATTGCAATCAGGCATTACCTCTCCCCTTTCTGAACATCCCACGTTATTTTCACTACTGCCACACAAAAGCATGGCATTTAGTGGGGTTCGTCACCTTTCTGTAGCCAAGCTTCCCCATCAGGTCACAGAAGTCTAAAAGCCCAGAACATCTTGGTTGAGAAGGACAAAACTACCGGCAGGGCATCTCAGCAGAGAGCAGTTGGAAAGGTTATGTTTTGATGTACAGAAGGATGAAAAGTGGAAGTTGAGGTGTTCCCAGAGACATCTCTAAGAGAGAGAGTGGAAATCAAGTTTGTTATAATTAGGTGACAGTGATTAATTATATGAATGTATGCTCATATAAAAATATATCACACTGTTCACCTAAACTTTTCTCACTTTTCATACCTCACTGTATACAATGATAACCTCAAATAAAAACATGTACTAGAAGGAATGTAGAAGGGAATGTAGAAGGAGAAATGCTCTTTCTGGATTTTACCAAATACTCTGGCTACTGCAGGTGGTAGTGGACAAAAGAATCTGGACTAGGCACCGGCAGCATGGGGCTGTCCCATGGATAAGACAGCATTTGAGGGGGCAGAGGGGAATGTTGAGGAGGGAGTCAATGTCATCTTCTTGGCATGGGGCCAACTATTGTGCCCTCCTGGAAGCAAAGATTCTGATAGGGAGAGAGAGAATACTGGCAGGCAGACTTTGGGGGCTTACCATGTGTTGTATGTGTGACCTCATTTAATCTTCACTCTGTTTAACAGGTAAAATTTTTGTGATGCACTCAAAGGGTTAATTTCCCAAGTGAGCAATGTGCCAGGAGGGATCAGAGAAGGAAAAGACCATGGCATAGAATTCTACTTCAGGTGGCAAAGAGTTTCTCCCATTCTGTAGGCTCTCTGTTCATGCTCTTGATTGTTTCCTTTGCTGTGAAGAAGCTTTCTAGTCTGGTGCCATCCCATTTATTGATTATTGATTTTACTTCTTGTGCTTTAGGAGTCTCATAAAGGAAGTCGGTTCCTGAGCCTACATGTTGGAGTTTGGGGCCTACATTTTCAACATTTCTATGTTTTAGATAGAGCATTAATTTCCAGGATATACAAACAACTCAAAAAACACCAAAAACAAACAAAACAAAAAAAAAAAACCCCAATTAATAAATTGGCAAAGGAACTAAACAGACACTTCTCAGAAGAAGAAAAATGAATGGTCAACAAATACATGAAAAAAAATGTTCAACATATCTAGAAATTAGAGAAATGCAAATTAAAACTACACTGAGATTCCATCTCACTCCAGCCAGAATGGCAATTTTCAAGAATATAAATAACAATAAATGTTGGTGAGGATGTGGTGGGGCTGCAAATTGGTACAACCACTCTGGAAAGCAGTATAAAGATTCCTCAGAAAACTTGGAAAGGAACCACCATTTGACCCAATCATTCCACTCCACACTATATATCCAAAGGATTTTAAATCAGCATACTATAGAAATGCAGCCATATCAAAGTTTATAGCAGCTCAATTCACAATAGCTAAGCTAAGTAACCAACCTAGATGACCCTCAACAGATAAATGGGGAAAGAAAATGTGGATGGAAAGAAAAAGATGGAGTATTACTCAGCCATAAAGAATGACTTTATAAAATTTGAAAGTAATGAATGGATCTGGAGACTATTGTGCTAAGTGAAATAAGCTAGTCTCAAGAAAGGCAAAGGTCAAATGTTTTCTCTGATATATGGAAGTTAACCCACAATAAGAGGGTGGGGTTGAAGGGATGAACAGAAGTCCAATTGGTTGGATAATGGGGAATGGAGGGAAGGGAGAGGGGATAGGCAAATAAAAGACAGTGGAATGAATCTGACATAATTTTCCCATCCACACATATGAAAACAACACAGTGAATCCCACCATCACACACACCCATAAGAATGGGATCCTAACTAGAATAAGATATATTCGTTGCTTGTATAATTGTATCAAAATGGATTCTGCTGTCATGTATCACTAAAAAGAACCAATAAATAAATAAAGAATTCTTCTTCAATCCAAACCAGAATTATGTGGTTCTCTTCTTTCTATTTTTTCTAAACTGGGTGTTTCCCTAAGATTCTGGTGGTTGTCCAAAAATCTTTTCTAGGTAGAGGTCTACTCTGAACAGCTTGCTGCAATGTTACAGAGCAAAGTCAACCCTGCATTAAATAAATTCCTGTATTAAATTCATTTCCTGGCTCAGCTGCCTCTATTTCCAACCAGATGAAATATAAAGTTAGTACAGGGCAACATGCAGTGGATCTTGAGAGTTGACCTATACTTTCTCCTCCATCCCCCCATACATAGCTCTCTTTAGCAGTAATGGTTGTGCTATATCCGAAATGAAGGAATACTTCACTTTATTAAGAGGAAATGGTTTTCACAGTTACGGAGTAAAATCAAGTAGCAGGATTGTTGCTTATCTACAGGGGATTTTTCTTATTAGTGTCATGTAAATGCAAGTTGATGCTTGAAGAGATTGAGAACACATGGCCTGATGTAACCACATTCATCTGATTGACTAAAAGCCAATTTTTAAAATAGCACTAAGACTTTTTCCTACATTTTGTGATAAGAATCTCCCAATTCTAGAACCATAATCCTACTCCTTAGTAAATAGAGTAGAATGCAACCTTTCTAGCTCTTAAACAAATCTAGAAGGCAAAGAGCAAAATGTCGGGGGTATGCATATTTTCTCTCACCTCTACCTTCTCTACTAAGTAAAATAAGTTAATGATTCAACTCATTCCCAACCTGCACGTTATGTGCCAATTGCTTAAATCAAATCAGAAGCTCTTTGTAGGGCAGGACTCAGAGCTCAAGTGAAAGTTGTCAGATTTGATAAAGTAGATTTGTTCTAGAAGGAAACATTTTCTTTCTATTTTCCAGGGTACATCTGTTTGCCAGAGTGCATTTCCCAGCTAATACCAGTTTGTCGACAGCATTTGCAATGAACTTTAATTGTGTGCTTTACCTGACAGTCTTAATTGTAGTCTGACTTCCTTTAGGTAGCAATCAGCCGAGTGAAGTAATCATATCTCCCTGAAGGCCATAAACACAACCACCTGCGCCTCTTCTGTTTCGAGCTCCCCATTATAACTCCAGAATCACACACATGAAGAAGGGATACGGAGCCTGAAAAGGTACAGTGTACTCAAAATAGCTGCTATTTTCCTATCATTACAGTGGTATATAATTAAACATGGATGGAGTAACTGAGCACCAAAATAATCCTATAATTTTAAATTGTAATAGTGAAGTTGCTACATAAGCAGAGATGGGCTTTTTGAGAAAGAAAGGAATTGAGTCCAATCCATGTTCATGCCGCCTTTGTAGGTTTCTCTGAAGGTTCCTATTGGAATGTGGTTTTTATGTGAATGCCGGGGGGGGGGGGGGTGGCTTTCCTTGAATCACCTCATCTGGAACCTCCACTCTGTTTCCTATTCTCTATTCTCACTGCTCATCTCCGTGAGTACATGTGTCATGGATTCCTGAAAAGGACTCTAATTGTCTCTGTATATCCAACTTGCCTCTGTGCAAATCACACTATTGCCATGCGTGAGTAATCTTTCTAAGATGAAATCAGCTCAGGTCCCAGGTCCCAGCAGAATTCACTGAGTTGAACCAAGTTGAAAAAAAAAAAAAAATGATGCTGTAATTACCAGTTTACAACTTATCATCACTCCCTGCCCAAACTCACATAAACGAATCCAAAGAAACAAAGAATCAAGAAAAACTTCACCAGGATTAAGACTAATAAATTAAAACTGATGCAAAAATAATGTACAGTAAATTTCACTTTCATAAACTACATGCATAGGCAAAACATACATTTGATGTTTTGAAATGGGGACACTGCTGTAATTAGCATCATGAATTTCTGTGTATCATAAATTTTTCAACTAAATATTTATCTACAATTAATAACATTTTACTGGCTGAATGTAAGTTAACTGAGTTTCATAGAAATTTACTTATATGCTTTTCTTTATTCAATATTTATTTTTCTTCAATGTTCAGAAATAGCAAAGATAACAATATATGATTAAAAGTTTTCAAACATAATCAATTACTTTATTGGGGGAAAATTCCTTAAATCAAATGAAAAGGATAGGTATAGTATTAAAGTTGATGATGTTGTCTACAAATTGTTCTCTAGAGAAACTCTGCCTCCAACAGTATCAACTCAAGTGTTGGCTTTACTGTCTTAGATTAGGATTGTGCTTTGACAATTATTTCATCTGATTACTGGCCACTTATGGAGGGGGTATTATAGAACAAACGGGTTCTTTTCCATTTTTCTTTTGTTTTACTGGTGTGCTCATCTATTTTTTGCTCATCTATAGAGCTCTTCATGTATGAATAGTAATCATAACACCCAAGAACCCCTTGCTGTGGTTTTGCTTTTTATGGTGTCAGTTACTCACAGTCAACCATGACCTAAAAATAAATGGAAAGTCCCAGAAATAAACAATTCATAAATTTTAAATTACATGCTTTTCTGAATAGTGTGATGAAACCTTGCACCATCCCACTCTGCTCTGCCTGAGATAGGAATCCTTCCTTTGTCCAGCATATCCATGCCATATGTGCTACCTGCCTGCGACTCACCTAGAAGCTGTCTCAGTTATCAGATCAAATGTTATGGTTTTGCAGCGCTCATGTTCAAGTAACCCTTACGTGACGGCCAAATGCTGCATCGCCAGGCCTGCTGTTTACCCTGCTTCATCTCCTCACAAAGGCATTGATCAGCTCACATTAGCACAAGAAGAAGGCCCAGTATAAGACAGCACAGTGAGGAGGCACGGTGCAGTAGACAAAACAGGATACAGTAAGAATGAATAGCACAAGACCGTTTTAGAGAGCATATTTGCATAACTTTTATTACAGTATATTGTGGAGTGCTTTATTTTGAACTGTGTGTATGTGTGTGTGTTGTACTGGGAATTGAACCCAGGGATACTTTACCACTGAGCTGCATCCCTAGGCCTTTATTTTTAATTTATTTTTATTTTTTTTTTTTTTTTTTTTTGAGACAGGATATTACTAAGTTGCCAAGGCAGGCCTCAATCTTGTGACGTTCTCGCCCCTACTTCCTAGGTTGCTGGTATTTCAGGTGTGCACAACCACATCCAGCCAGTATATTATTATAAATTTTTATATTTTAGTGTTTTTATTGTTAATTTATTACTGTTCCTAATTCATAAATTAAACTTTATTATACATACATGTGTATGGGAAGAAACACAATATATTTGGGGTTTAATACTATTCAGTTTCAGTCATCCACTGAGGGTCTTAGAATATATCCCCTATGAATTGGGGGGTGCTGCTACATTTCTCTAGTCCATCACATCTCCCAGTCTTATGAGATTGGTAGCTATTTCAGTAGTTTCCTTCATTGGCAAACTTGTAACACCTCCACTCTCCTTAGTTTATTCCCTATCATATTGAAGGGGTTTGAATAGAAATGTAGTAAGTTGCCACATATGCATTTGCAAATATCTGTAGTTGTATATGCTATCTTCTCTCCCATTAACTGCAGGTGAGCTCTCCGTGCTCCTAATCAAGATCAGAACTCTTGAGTGTTACCTCCAATCCCTTGAGAAATAATCAAGGACATCACATTAGCAATGTTCACCTATTCTTATTGCATAACCCAATACTGAATATCCCTATCCACAATGAGATTTCTCCTTTCATGTTTCCTATTTTAAAAAAAATACACACACAACCAAATTGTCCACAATTTTCTTCATTCCCATCACCAACTACCAGTTCATTTTTATTCTCTCCTTTACAGCAAATCTCTGAATACAATTGGCTATTTTCCTATTTTGTTGTTGCCAAATCTGTCCCAAAACTGTAAGTTTTAACATATTAGTAGCATTTAATTTTAAAAAAATGCTTTTAACTAACTTTCCTCCTACCTATTTACCCACCTCTTCAGGATCCTTGCTGAAGGAGGCTGAAATTTTACATCTCTTTGTATGGGATTGCCACAGGGCCCAATCCTGGGCTTTTTTTTTTTTTTTTACACCTTCCTTTCTCCTCTCTTCTCTCTTCATGCCCAGTCTCTCTCTTGGAGATTTCATGAATTGTTTGGGTTTAAATGACAGGTGTAAACTGAACAGCCTCAAAATTTCATCTTCAGCTCAGACTGACCTACTTCTAACATCCCAGACTCCAATTGCCAAGTGCCTATCTATGTGGAGAAGGAAGTGTTCCAAATGTAAAAGGTCCAAAATCAAGCTCTTTTTTCTCCTTCCACCAGCTTCTCCCCAAATTCTTCAAGGCCTGTTATGGCATTTCAATCATTGCAAATATTGAGGTGGAAAATGTCCTTCATTCCTCCTTTCTTCCTTGAATCCACATCCAATCTATCTGCAAATTCACTGGCTCTATTCTCAAAACATATCAACAGCCATAGCACTTATAACCTCTACTATCCCCATCTGTCCCATTCTTTTATCATCTTTAACCTAAAATAATATAAGAGCTTTATTACGGGTCTTCCTGTTTCTTTTCTCTACTTCATTAGTTATTTGAACTTTAAAAAAAAAATCAGAATAAATCTGTGAAACATAAATCCATTTGAGAAACTTTTCTGCCAAAAGCCTAGTGGTTGACCATCTCAAATAATCTATGATCTGGAGCCCTTCAAGCAACCCAGAAAGTTCTACACCATTAGATCTGTGATGCATCTCTGGCCTCCTCTCATGTGTCTATTTTACCTGATCATTTCTCCATGACAGTGGTGGCCTCCTTCGTTTTGTTTGAAAATGCCAGGTACACCCCTACAACACAGTTTTTACATTTGCAGTTTCTGTGCTTGGAATTCTCTTCCCTAGACATAAGCATTGCCCACTTTTATCAAATTTTACATTTGGAGTGAAGACTTTGTGCCTGTGTCTAACAAATTTCCATTTAGAATATGAGTTTCTATCTCACTCTTCACATTCTCTTTTTCCACATTGACAAATAACTAAAGAGCTCCTACATAATTTACTCACTTATCATCTTTCCTCCTCCCCAAACTAGACTATAACTCCATGAAAGCAAGGAGTTTTATCTGATTTATTCACTAATTCATACCCCAACTGTAGAACAATTGTTGGAACATAACAATTGTTTAATTAGTATCTGTTCAATGAATAAGTAGGTGAGTAAAATATATAAATAATATGATTAAAATACCCAAGTGCCCAACTCTGACCACTCACATGGACATATTTTATGAAATTGCAAAAAAATTGCATTGATAAGTGGAAGAATTTAGAAGCCACAAGGGAGAGAAAATAGATCTTCAAAGGCTAACAACAGATTGACACAGGTCTAACATGTCATCCTCACTGTAGACGCCAGTATTTCAAGGAATAAAAATTCTTAGAGTGCAAAGAGAAAAATTGTCAAGCTTGAATTCCTTAATCAGGTAACCCACCATTGAAAGCATGAGGTGAAATGCTGCAAATATACTTTGTATACAAACTGTTTTGTGTAAAAAGATGCTATTTATGTATAGTATGAACTGTAATACATACTACTATAAATAAAAATTTAAAAAAATTCCAAAGGATAAAATAAAATTTTAAAAAAAAAGCTATATCAATGTTATGATTCCTCTAGGGAATACAATTAGCAAAATTGTCTCAAAATAGTTAGGGAAACTTCACAAGCCAAATAAAATCATAGAAGAAAATGAGAAAGGATAGTTACAGATTTAGCTATAAAATAGTATTAGTTCCAGTTAATTTATAGCAAATAGTTCATTTCAATTACTAAAAGAATGTTATTAGATTTAAGAATAAAGTCTCCAGAATTGAGCCATTTTATACTTGTGTAATACTTTTCAAGTTACTTAACATCCTAGCTGTTACCTCTTAGTAAGTGGATAATTAGATTATTGTTTCATAGAGCTGCTTGTGGGAACTCAGTAAGGTTATACATGTTAAGTTCTTAGTGTATTCTCAAAATTTCAGATACATTTTATGATTAGTATTATCTTATTAGAAAAAATGTAAATCCTTTCACTTCTTTTTAAAAGCTTATCATAATCCTAATAAGGCTGGCTAGTAAAATGAAATAAAATATATTAATTTCACATATAATTCTAGATATTATAGATAAAAATTACAACCAATAAAATACAGCAGTGTGTTATTATCAATGCATGAATGGATTAACATCAGGAAATCTGTTCAGGTAATTCAGTACTTAAAAAATATGAAAGGTGAACAATCATATGATTATTTCCAAAGACTGCTGATAAAACTCAACTTTCTGCTTTGGTAAAACTGTTAGAACACTAAGAAAGAAAAAAAAAAATTCTTAGCCTGAAAAGGTTTGTACCATGTTCATATGGTGAAGACTTAGATTCCCTAGATCCTGAGTTTCCCTATTAATGATATGCGACAATCAAGTTTCTTCTTTATTCTGTACCTCAGTTTCCTCCTATGAAAAGTGGAAACACTCAGGGTGTAACATCATTAGAGTGTTATGAAAGTAAATCAGAATGTTAGTTAAGTATTTTCTCAAATGATAGTTTAAATGCATTTAATTGGAAAAAACAATTCCTATAAATTTGTTATAAAGGAAACAATATCAATCTCTTTTAAACATTTTATTGAGTGTCCTAGATAATGCATTAAAATACAAAAAAATAAATGGGAGATAAAAAAATTTGGAAAAGAAAATCAAAGTAGTCCTTAATTGAAGTTAATATATGTACATAAAAACTTCTAAAGAATCAAGCAAAAACTATTAGAACTAATGGGAAAATCGAATCAAGTACCTGAATATAAAATGAGCATAAATCATTGCACAATTAAACTGGTAATAATTTTTAAAATGTAATTGTAAAAATCCATTCACAGATGCTACAAAGAGTTATTCATTCCCAGGAACATTCACAAAATGGACCAGATCTCTGTCAAAAGTACCAGAGACCTTTATAAAAGACCTACATAAGGACTTCTTGCTAGGAAGATGGAATATTGTAACTATGTCAATTTATTCTGTATTTATTTGTAAATAAATTCCAATCCATTTTCAAATATATCTTTTTGAGTTGCTTCTATAGGAGGTAAAGAAGAGAAAACAAATGATTATAATTTTTACAGAGAACAATGAGGTGAAACTTGACCCAATTCAAACCATAAAATAACGAGAATAGTCCTACATACAAAAAGAAGTTCAGGTGTGTATCAATAGTATAAAATTCAGATATAATAAATTGTACTTCCCAAACTTAGAAAAAGGATAGGTAATTTGTGATGCTTTTAAGAATAGTTATTATTTCTTTGAGGAAGGTAAACAAATCACCATACTTTTACTTCTACCCCCCATGCATTTTTCCTCTATTCCCCCAGCACACAGCACAACACAGCACCAGAACATCTTTCTAAAATCTGGCCCTGTATATTTCCAGTTCAAAACCTTCTCATAACCTCTTACCACAAAGAGAATAAAACCTGAAGTCATACTTATGCTCTGTCAGTGCCTAAATGTGAGAGCATCCTGAGTATTTTCTCATTTTTCATCGCCCCCCACCCTGTCTCCTCCTCACACCTTTCCACAATTCCTTGTCTCCTTGCTGATCCTCTTCCTGAATGTCCTTCCACCAAATTTTTGCATGCCTCCTTCACCTAATCTGATCTCTGTGTGAATTTTACTTACTCAGAGAATAATTCTCAGAAAACATCACCTAAAATAGCCATGCCTTCTCCCTGATTTATTCTTCTGAGATTCAGTGTTTATCATGTGCGCATTTATTTATTGTCTGATGTTTCCAACTGATGTCTAGGAAAACAGGGACCTGTGCTGTTCACTCTATTCTGGGACCCAGAACACTGCCAGATGTGCTCTATTCCCTTCATAAGTAACTGTTGGATACATGGTTAGGTTTCCTCATGCTATATTTTAGACTAGTCTATTACAACAGATATGAGGGTTACATGTGAAAAAGGCTATAAATTCAGCACAAGATAGAAGACAGAGAATTCAGTCTTCTATGGGGGAAGTACTTTTAGAACAAGATACAAAATTCAGAGTTCATGAACACAGAAAAACTTTAAGAAAAGTGAGCAAACAAATAAACACAAAATAATTCCATATATTTAAATAACAATGTTTATTTGATCAAGGAAAAGGCAAAGTACAGACTGAGATGAAAGCATTGGTAACATTTATATTGAAGACTGATTTACCGAGGAGACCCACAAATGGCCTCACCTATCATAAAAAAAAAATACAAACAATTCTATAGAAAAAAATGGATGAAAAAATGAACAGCTAATTCAGAGAAAATGGCATTAAATCAGCTTTAAATGTGTTCAAACTCACTGATAAATATAAAAATATAAACTGCTCATTGCCCATTGGCATTGCAAAAATCTAAAAGATCAGTAATTTCATATATTTGTTAGAAGAACACAATAAAATGACTTCCATATACATAGTTGGCAAAAGGATAAATTGATTACCTTGGGAAGAAAATTTGTATCATTCAAAATTAAAAGGAAAAATGTGAAACATCCCCCAAAGACAGAGAAAAATTGATTAAAATATATTCACATTATGGAATTCTATGCATTATTAAAAAAACAAAATTATATTAAAGGAAAACAGTTGCAAAAACATAAATTATGAGATATAAAATATTATGGTAACACAGGTATACACATTACATATGTAGCTACAATTAAAATAATTAAAATAAAAATAATTATAAATTTCTTGTTATATAAACCGAGTTTTCAACAATGGCTATCTCTTGGTGAGAGGAGAAAAAGTGAGAAGATTAATTAGGAGGGAATCATGTTTATTTTACATTTACAAAAATTTTCTGGAATTGTATAATTATATACTATATGTTGCTTTACTTATTATAAAATCATCTTTAAAAGAACAAGAATGTTTAAAGCAAATAATATATAACCAGAAAAAAATAGAGGACACCAATATATATTTATCTCCTACTACTATTGCATGCATCTTTACAAAACTGCAAAGTCCTCCTCTGTATCTATGTTTGAGTTAGATACTTTTACTTCTCATTTACAACTGTAGATCCTAAGGTTTAGAGAGATCCAGTAACTTCTATTTTCTGGTTCAAAAGATGTTCACTAAATGGCAAAAACATCTACAATAGTTAAAGAAAGGAAACACATAACTGGTGAGGTTCAAGGAGAGGAAAGAGACAAAGTCACCTGGACCTGAGGAGAGCCTGTCCTACTCTGGTTACCCAAGCATGATCGCTGGCCAAGGTCCTGACAGATATTCTCCACTGGTTCATACAGCCAGTTCAGACTCAGTGTTCTCATAAATCAGAGTGTGGCCTGGGCTTATGAAAGTGCATGGTCACCAGAACTGTCTCAGAACAACCTCTCCATACACCAGGCAGGTCGGGGAGCCATCGAATTAAATTGCTCACAAACGGTGAGCAATTTCTTTCTTTTTATGCCCTATGATCCAATATAGCACCTCTCTCAGAGGCTATTGCCATTTTCAAAGAATTGAGACATTTGCTATCTGTGCGTACTTCTTAGAAACAAAAGGGACTCTGATTAAAAATTTTTACTCCTTAACAAATTAGATATTTCTTTCATCTCCAAAACCAAACAAACATAACTAGGAAAATTTAACAGATTAATTTCTTTCAATTATTTTTTTATGAAATCAAGAAATGAGGATATTTTTTAAAGAGAGGCTTTGTAGCTACAAATCATAAAGAACTTAGTGTGATTTCCTCTAGGATAAGAGATCTTTGACAATGACTTTGCCAGTGAACAAGAATTACAGGGCAAAAGCTGAAGAGAATTAAGGATTTTTAAAAAGCTTAGTTCAAGCAGAATGCAATTGACAAAACCCAGACTGCAATATTTATTCCACAAACATTTATTGAATTTCTGCCATGTGCCAGTCAGGGCTAAGCATAAATGTAAAACAAATGAGAAACAAAATATACCTGGCTCCTGCCTTAATTGAACTTTTACTAATTTGAAAATGATAGTGTATTTTTTCAAGATAAAATACAGTTTAAAGGAAATTGCAGAATAATATTCTCACTTATATGATTAGATCTTAAACATAGGTCTAATAGTCCTAAGTGAAGTACCTACCAAAATAATCGATATGATAAAATGATACTCTATGATAATTAACCAATAAGAATTGAACCTAGAAATGGAAGAATGTCTAATAGCAAGAAACTGTTAATAACATACTTATCAGTCACAAAGCTGATCATCTCACAAGACATGATAGATTTTAATAAAATTCTATACTTTTCTAACAAAACCTCTATATCAATGAAGAATTGAATTAAATGATGGAAATTATTCACATCATACTAATATATAATTTCACACCTGATGGTAAAACACTTAAGGAATTCCCACTGAACTCAGGAGCAAAACTAATCTGTCAGCTCTCTTTCACCATAGGATTTTAAATTTCTCTTGAATCTTGTCATTGCAACTTGAAAAAATTAATTTCTCCATTGACTGAAAAGAAGAACATAATGTATAAACACATATGGATCACATGATTACCAAGATATTTACTAATGCAAATGGTTGCAAAATAAATATCTGATGTAACTGCATTCATATGTACTAGAAATAATTGATTACAAAAGTATAAAAGAAAAATACACATTAAAATATCTATAGATATTAATTCTCCCTATTGAACATATTTGTGTTTTTTGAATATTTTGTTATCTCAAACAGAAATATAATGGATATTTATGAACATATCTAATAGTAAACATTTCTTATTTTCATCTGTATATAATTTTTCTAAGTTAATTTTATTGTACACGTTCTTTTGAATAATACGTAGCTGGAATTATTTTTCTAATCTTTTATTTTTTGATGAAATACAATTTAGTAACCAATTCCTATTGTGATCACTGGTACATCAAGGCTATATAGCACATAATTTTATATTTTCACTATTGTTTATTGGGTTTTATTTTCCACTCCTTATGCAATTTGTGAAATTTTGTGTTATTCCTCTGCTTTTTTTGAAAAATGTACATAATAATACCTTGTTTTTAGTGGGTAACACTAAATTTTTAACAGAAGTACTCAAAAGAGTAAAAAAATTTACATATCTCTACAACCTCTGTTTACAAAACATTAGAACTTTTTTGCAACTTACTAACAATCTATATTTAACTATATCCACACTTAATGTTTCTTTCATCTTATTCTTTCCTTTGAAATTTAATATCATTTTTGTTGAAGTCTCTTCCTAAAAGTTCTTCCAGTAAGAGTCTATCAGAAGCAAATTCCTCAATTTTTGCTAGAAAATTCCCTCATTTCACCTTTTCTGTTAAATGAAGTTTAGTTTGATTTGAAATTCTAAGCAATTAATTATTTTACTTAAGTGGTAGCATGATATGTTTACCAGAGTTTTGGATTTGTTATTGATAGTGAAATATTTACTCTAAGTCCACTCTTTAAGTGATCTCACTTCCTTTCAGGAAACATAATTATTTTTGTCTTTAACATTATATAATACTGCTCCAATTCAAGCAGGTGTGGATGTTCACATATACCCTGTTTAAGACTGAGGGCTCAGCCAATCTAGTCAATCTTTCACCAATATGGGAAATTTCTGGGGCTCTATTACCCGTTCCCTGTCCTCTCTCTCATTTTGCTATCCATCTCTTAAAACCTCTTTTCTACATACTTGTCATTTTATATGATACCAAATTATTTCCTATTCTCGTCTTCCAATTAAAATATTCACTCACTGACTACATCCATTCTGTTCATCAATCAAGCCAGAATGTGTTGTTTTTTTTAATTTCAATAATTTTGTGCTTTTAAAAGTGGAGTTGGCTATTTTTTCAGCAGTTTATTAATATAATGCTGTACTGTTATTACAGTACTTTTTACTTTATCTGTCTAAATAATCTTAAATCCATTTGTTTTAAATTCACAGATAAGTTAGTACATTTTCTCTAGTTCTCTCTCTTTCTTCGTATCAATGTGTGTTTTTCTCTATGTGCTGAATGGATAAACTTATCACTTATATCCTCATATCTCTTTTGATTTTTCATAATTTTTAAAATATAAGTTCAATTTGTTTAATTTAATTTATAATTATTTTTAATATAAGCTCCTCTTTATCAGGGGCTACACATAGTAAAAGTTCTGTTTTTCTTAGGCTATAAAAATGTTATTTCAAAAATATTTGTCTCTAGGAGAATTTTTCCATGTACTACTTTCTTGCTTTAGAGAGAAGGGACAGGTCTGATATTATGATCCTTTCTCATTCTTTTCTTTAGTCCATGACCTCTGAAAGGCTATGAGACATTGAGCTGTTTTCCTAGGTTCTTAAGAGTTTGCAGTTTTCATGAATGGCTCAGATCTTATGAACCCTGGTTTCATGCAGTAGCTTACTCTAATTCTCAGGACTAAGAGGTTCCTCCTCTCACTGTGATGAGTCCAATGCTTGAATTGTGTTCCATCTTTAGGTAACCTTTTTATTTGGAGATTTTTAACTTTGTAATTTGAGCTGAGCTATTTATATTTGTAGTTGTTACATATTAAATGGCATTTTTATATGCTTAAAATGGAGAGAAAAAAACATTTCCTGAGTCTGTCCAGTCCTTCTATTTAATGTAAATAAACTTTGCATTTACATAAAATATTTAATTGTCAATTTAAGCTACAGACTTCCATGGAGAATGATTTCCTTAAAGGCAAGCACTGCTCCTATTGATTTGGATTTCTATTTTTTAAATGTTTGAATTTATCACCTATGCTCTCATCTTACTCTTGCCATTTTGGGGCGTTTGAATTTTTCTGGCAGCTGACAAAGTTTTTGCAACATTTGGTTGCTAAAACACAAACATATGAAAACCACAGTGACCTTTAGTGTTTGGTGCAGTTTAATGAAGCTTTATCTGAATGATGGCTTCAAATCCAGATGTAGAAAAGCAGGCTTTTCTAGTCTCTGTTATTAGCAGGAAATGAAAACAGAAACATAATTATAATGTATGTCTTTAGTAAAGCTGCCTCCTGGGATTAGAGGTAGGCTTCTTTTTATTGAAAATGTTAAATAGTTGCTTCAAAAGTTCAATGAATCAATTAACATTTCTTCTTCATATTTAAGTCTGCATTTTTGGAGAGCAGAAATTTGAAACTACTTTGTGTCTATTCCATTCTTATCAAGAAAACAGGTTTTAATTCTTAAAACAAAATAAAAACAAAATTTTGTTAAGTATTTTCAGCAAGTCTCATTCCAATAGAATGATGTTGTTTTAATTTGTCAACTGTATTAGACATTTCTATTTTTATGGTTAGTTATAAGAACTTGCATGAAAGTTTGAAAGATATAGACATGGCTACTTTTTGTTTATAGCCTATGGCTAGATTGTGATTGTGTCTATTTGGGGGAATTTAGAGGATAAAGGATAATGTAGTAAAGTTCCTTTTCCAAAAAGATGGTAGAATGAGTACCATATCCAAACAACTATTCCCTTTAATTCTAAGAATTAAATCAGAACTTCCAGTTCTCTTTTAAAAATCATGCCTCTTACAATGCTTTCTCAGTTGACAGTGTGTTCCCATCAGCCAAGTAGCTTTCACAGGGCTTTTCTTTTGATACCCTGCTTTAAGAAAGCAAGTATACTGAAAATGACTTTTTCAAATTATACCTCTGAATCTCAAAATATTTTTCACAGAATTAACAGCTATTAAAATAAATACATTTTGCTTGTACTAGAACAGGACCTGCCATAAACAGAATTTCACAGTTTTTATCCATTAAGGAGACCTCTTTCAACATGAACATTTCAAACTGCAGATCCCAACAGGCAGTTCCAAATTTCAATTCTAACCAGATAAAAACTGATCTACTTCAGGGGTCAGCAAATGGTCAGCAAGACAAATCCAGTACTTGGCTTTTTTTTTTTTTTTTTTTTTTTTTTTATTGGAACACAGACATGCCTATTTATCTTTGCAATAATCAGGGCCACTTTCTGGTTACATTAGCAGACTTGAGAAGTTGTAAATGTTGCAACATAGATTTTGGTGCTGGAAGATGGAAATATTTACTATCTGATGCCTTACAGAAGGTTTTCATATTCCTACTTTGAGTCACTTAGGAATGCATTGCAGCCAAATTTTCTTTAGGTAATTAAAGTATAAGGGGTTCTATAAACTGCATGGCTTTATAATACTAAAGTCAAATATTAGCAAACTGCTTGAACAGATATAGTGATAACATTTTAGTTCGAAATATTTATTGTACCTTTCTAGGTGGAGAATTATTATTTGCTTTCTTTTTAAATACAGGCTTGAACATATAACTTCTTTGTCCAATGAACTGTGAATGGAATAATGGGTTTCACCTCCAGGAACAAACTTTAAAATCCAATGCATGACTTCCTACGCAGTTTTTTCCATCTGCAAGGAGACTGGTGATGTCTTAGAGGTTTCTCTCTATCTGATCCCTGAGTGAAGGTGACATGGAGTAGAACTGCAGCAACGGACAATAGACATCAGCATGGGTGAGAAAGAAACCTTATTCAGTCAAAGTCACAGAGACTTCTTGGTTACTTCTAATGATTTAATAACTATACTGAAGACGACGAAGAAAAAGCTCTTAGGAGAAAAAGATGTTTTAGTTGGCTTCTTGAGAGATCAGAAAGTAAAGATTAAACAAGCAAAAATTAACACCAAATAAATGAATGAAATTTTCTAAAAAAGTCTGAGCTTAAATAAACGCAATTTAAAAGTGTCTATTTTCAATGGACAGAAATCACATCTGGTAAATAATATCAGGATACATTAAACAGTGTAACTTATATACATGTGTAACACATGTATATAACATTATATGTATGTACCATTATATGTAACACACACGTAAGTGATAGTGTAGAGTCCATCTCTGATATGTTTTTACATTATAAAATGGGTCTATTTTTTTTCCTTTAAATGATTCCATAGCTGTATAACTTCTGGTTGTTGGATTATCATATTTAATGCAGCTCACCCCCACTGATAAAACATAACTGTTTACTTTTCCTTTTGCTTTCCTCCAAGCTTCTCAGCTATACAAGTACATATCTAAATGGAACTGCCAAATGAAATACTATGAATGTTTGCTAGAACTTGCTGAATCTTTTGCATCAAGGTTGCCCAAATCAAAAAGTGAAACATTCAGAGGGTCACTAGGAGGACGCACAGGACTCAGCATACAATTGCACTCGTGGCTGGGATTTATTGCATGGACATAGTAAGAGCCCATGGTTGGATCCTAAGGACAAAAGAGGTAGAGGGAGTCTTGAGGAACCCACATACAGGCTTCCTCCACTCTATGATATATGCCCTATTATGTGCACATTTTGTAATTCATTGGTATTTTAATTTTGTTTAATATATGTGTGTGTGTGTCTACTTCTGAACCTAAGAAAGCTTAATTTATTTTATTTGTTCTTTTGTATTCCACTTTTTAGAGACTGATAATTCAACAATTAAAGTTTTTCCATTACATTTATATCCTCCTATATTATTATTCTCATCAATTTTAGGAATTTACACTAAGACAATACTTAATTTTCTAGATTCTAAGCTAATAATGATTCTAGTGTCTGCCATCAATTTAATATAGTAATAACTATATTAGCAATCATGTTAAAAGTATACAAATTTTTCTAAAGCATACTCTGATTTTAAAGTAGTTAAGTATTTTAAGTATTTATTTTAGGAGTAAGGGTTTTTAGTCATTCATATGATGAGAAAACAGTGACACAAAAGTATTTATGGCAGAATTATTTAAAGTGGCATAATGATATTCAAATAAATATGAATTGAAATGCACTATGCTGTCATGTATAAAAAATAGAATAAATAAATAAATTTAATTTAAAAAAATTAAAGAAATAACCACGAGAGGTGTATCACATCTAAATCTTTTGCAGTGATATAAAATAATTAGTAACATACAAGGTGAACATTTGTGAAAGAACATTAAATGAACAAAAATGATAAAATTGTACCTATACTAAAGATAAAACTCTCTAAAAGCATCCTTGCATATGGATAAACACTGGAAGGATGGACAGGAAAAATTTAAAAAGCACTTAAAATGTTTCTAGTGATGAGAATGCAGGAGATTCTACTTTTTTTCTTTATTCCCTTCAAACCATTTTTGTTTTAACAGTATTTATACAATAAACAAAACTATAGCAACTTCAGAGATAAAAAGTAAGGAGCACAAGCCATTCTTGAATGATCTACCTTTTACTAATCTAGAGCATGGGAAAAGGCCAGGAGAAGTGGCTGGATACAAAATGGGCCTTTCCCTCATCTTCCTACCTGAGACACCCACACAGCACAGCTGCCCACAGGTAGGTCTGAGCTAAGCTGTATACATGGAGTTGAGGAATTGATAGAACAAGAGCTTTGTAGGCCAGACTAACATCTTACTCATTTGAAGTAACACTAATCTACTCATTGGATTATCATGTCTGTTCAGAAGGATTTTTCTAAGCTAAAAATAGAAGGAAAATATCAAAAGCTTAATAGGAATGGCCATAATTGTCTTTGGGAACCAAAAAGCAATTTTCTCCAACCATTTGCTTTCTCTACAACTACTGCTATATTTAACTTTGTCTCTGCTGTCTCCCTTTTTTATTCTCTTTCTCTGTTTTACATTGCTAAGCCTTGAATTTCCCCCAAAATTTCACTTTGAGGAAAACATTCATGTCTTATTTTTTTTTAAAGTGTGCTCTTAAAATTTAGGTATATAGGCATGCATTGGATTAAATGTGATTGTCTCTTATCTAGCGTTGCTATTTTTTGAAGTAGTCCCTGAATTCTCCCCAAATAACCCATTTTAAGATGGAGCTTCATCCAAATATTTCATAGGAAAGAGTTTATGGAATTATGTTATTGTTTTCTAGTGCTTCTGGAAGAAAAATATCTCAACAATGTCAGTTCTCATCCCACACCTAAGTGTATATCACTCTTCCCTGATGGCATATGTCCCAGACTACTGATATTTTCGTTTCATGCACCCCATATTGACAAATGAATCTCTTTCCCATTGGCATCTTTATTGTCAAAATCTTATTTTGATCACTGGCCCCATCTTGTTTTTCCTAAAAAAAATAAATTACATGCAAAATCCAACCTATATTCTGCAGATTAATCCCCCAAACACATACACGCATTGGGTTTCTCACATCCATTTTTAAAATTCAAATATAGTATGAAAATATATTTGGGGGGATTTGGATTATTCCTATATTTTTGGTACTTTTTAAACATAATTATACAAACTAAATATATATGAGCTTTACTTTGTCAAAGTATAACTTTCAAAAAGCTAAAAGAACAAATTGTGTGCATATATAAAGCAAGCACATGTCAAAGAAATTTTTTCAGCTCATTAATGATGAACTAACTCACCAGGATGCTAACACTGGTTCAAAAAGTACTTGGAAAGAAGTAGATGTGTACAGTGACTTTATGATTTATAAAAAGTCCAAATAAGTCTTCTACTTTAGGTAAACTAGTTAATATTCATAAAGGAAAAATAAAAATATAATTATTTGATCAAAAATTATTTGCAGCTTACACGTGAAATTCATTTCCATTGCTATTGAATGAGAACCTTTTAAATTGCTATCCATTTTATTCAGGTTAGCATGTATTCTTGTGAAGCTATAGAACACCCAAATAATTGTAAATAGCAAGTCAAAAGGGAATATATAAGGTAAAAGAATTGAGTGATCCCTAGGTCAGCTGTTAATGCCTACAATATTGTGACGACTCTCAGAACCCTTTCTATGTTTTGCATATTTTTCTTTAACGGTTTGAATTTCTAAGCGGAGTTTTCATTCCTGAATAGATTTAATGTATCTCAACATTCGGGACTTTTTAGCCTATACCCAATAGGCTATGCAGAATGATATGGTCTATCTCAAGTAGGTGTCTTTCCGCCAAGAATTTCGTGGAATGCCCTTCCTGTGCCAGAGCTGAGTAATACAGAAGAAAATTCAATTCTTTTCTGGACCTGAGACTCTAATTGAGAAGACAAATATATAACTAATTATGGCAGAATCTGACAAGTATTTACAGGGTGCTGTGGGCCCCCAAAGGAAAGGTACCTGATGTTAATGGCTTCTGAGTCCAACCAGCCTGAACCTTACCAATGAAATCATGTTGTTTACTTACTACACAAAGTATCCATAATAAACTTTTATACCTCAATTCCAAGCTTGAAATCTTAAAAAGAAGGCATGACACAATTCTCCAACTCCATAACCTAAAGATATAAAAAGAATTTAAACTGATTAAATGACTATGGGTCATTATGCAAAATACACCATACCACACTGGACTGTCACTCAGCAATGACCCAGAAACCAGTGAGTCATAAAGGACATACTTTTCTCTATAATAAATAATCCCAGCCTGCTATGTTTTTTAAATGACTGTATCTGGTTTATATACTTTTAGTTTCCTATGCTCCTGTCCACGATCACTTTGACATATGGTTTCAGAAAGTATTCATCATAATTATGTAGTGTTTTCCATAAAATGATATAAATGTGTGATTGTTGGGCTATTTTTTTTTTTTATTTGACGATAAATTATGTTGATGTAACACTGCAAGGGATAAACTGTTATTTTAGTTATTTTCCTGTCTGGAAAATGGGTGGAACACAAGACAATGATGATAGGTACTGAAGTAATAAAGAGCTTTAAGAAAGTGTAAAAAAAAATCTTCAAAAAGACAAGGCTTTGAGCATTGTAAAGCAGGAGCAGTGCTTTACTAGTTTGGTAAGGGATAATTGAATAGTTAATCTTGTTCTGTATTACTTTGAAAAAGCTTTCAACACCTCATTGTGTTCAATTACACTCCTGATTGCTTGGATGGAGAAATTTGGGGAATGTTTAGAGATGCTTACCTGTAAATTCCTGATGAGGTGTTTTCTCATGTCCTTGATCCTGCTCTTGTGTCCTAATAGGGCAGGATCAGGTTCCTGGGTCCTTTTGCAGGCATCTCTGAATTTTAATTACTATCTCAGTCTACAGAATTTGTAGATGGTAGCCTTCATCAAAGATTCAAAGGCCAGTTTTAATTAAGGAAAACGGCTACTGAGCTGTGAAGACCTTCCTTTTACTCTGGATATTACCTGAAGCAGGGGTGTTGCTAGTCTAGCTCAGGCTGATGGACATCTGCACTCCATAAACTTTCTCTGTACCTCTTTTTGTTTGTCCCTCCCCTTGAAAATCAGACACTAGAAATATTCAAAGTCCATGTCCTATAGAGAGCAGCACCTTTCTGCAAATGAATGTGTGAAGCAGAATTTCAATTCCTAAACTATACTTCTCTTCTGACTTCTTTGGTACAACTGGAGATGAACCCATTTGGAATTATATACGTGTGTGTGTGTGTGTGTGTGTGTGTGTGTCCATGTGTGTGTTTATAGTGTATATTAATAATTAATATCTGGTAAGAATAACTTTTAATATCTTTGTGATATAAATGTATATGATATGAATACATATGATACACATATACATATCACAAAGATGATATTAAAAGTCACATAGTTCAGTCTGACTGGCATGCAAATAAAAACTTTAGGTCCACACTCATCATTTCTGCCTTTCAAGACATAGACTAAATTTGTTTATTTCTGTTCTCTTTCTCAGAGAACTTAAAGACTCAAGACATAGAGACAAATCTAGGCAATTGATCCTTTCAAGCCATTATTTCTTATCAAACATGGACAGAAGGAGTGTTTGTCTTCACTGAAAAGATAAACCAGCAAGAAAGACCAATGCTGGGCAAGGTTAGTTAGTGTACTTGGTGCTTCGTGGAGGAGGTGCCAGGGGATACAGGTCTATAGGAGATGAGGAGAGAGCATGGCCGTATAGGGAGGAAGTGTGTCTCATGGGAAGGAATGCCTCAGCTGATAAAGGAACAAGAATTAGACAATGAGTTGGGTGAGGTCATGGGGAGGGGGCTCTCTCCAGGCAGACCAAACAGCAAAAGCAGAGAGGCTACAAGTTAAGTGGCAGTTTTAGAGCTTCTGAGGGAAAACACATGTGGACAAAGCTAAGAAAATAATTCCAGAGAGTTCCAGAATTGAATGCATGTGAGAAAGAGTGCAGGGAGCTTCCACGGACCAGGATGAGTCAAGATAAGAAAAGGCCTATGGCACAAACCACAGCTGATCTCCTACTGAGTCAGGTAGCACAAAGCACAAAGCTGTCCATCAAGAGTAGGGTCAGCAAGAAAATCGTCTCTGACAGACTTCTCACTGGCACGTGTTCCTTCTGAAGCCCTGGGCTGGGAATCCAGGTCTCTTCTCAATGCCTCTTGAAGTGACAGGTGCCTAGGGCAAGCCATGGGAATGGTGGCTGACATCTATATGCTATGCCTTAGTTAGCTGTCACATATTAAAAAAAATAAAAAATGAAAAGCTACTTTGGACAGGGTAGGCATTTTGTCTCTCCATGAACACACAGTTGATGCCTAATAAATATTTGATTGAATCAAGGTTTTCAAATGCATAATTCCTGCCCTATTAGATACATAAACCATTTTGGATCTAAATGCAAAAACTTTTATCTCACCACTTTTATACCAGCAACCCTGTCACAAGCATTTGGACACAAAATCAGCATACCCTTAGAAGTTAACAGATATTTGTTTCTTTTAGGTAAGAGGCTTTGACCGTTTATTTGGTGTTTATCTCCTTTTCTCCTTCTTCTTCCTTTATATATTTTTTCAGAGCATGCATCTATTCTTTTAAATTTCATCCCTATAGATTACAAAATCTTGCAGAGAATTAGGTCACTATGTGCCTCACCCAAAGGGAAACTCCAAAAAATGCAGAAAGGAAAATTAATTCACCTTCGGGAAGTAATTTTAAATTGACGTTAAAATAAAAACTCAGAATTTTATATTGGAAAAAAAAAAGAGCTTCCTTTCTTCTGATTTTTTTCTTTGTCTTCCCAAGTTTCAGGCCAGAGGTCCCTGCCACAAATCCTGCTGTTTAGGTTATAGAAGATACTGTGTGAGTATTGGTAGGTGTCAGCACCACTCTTACTGACATCTTCCCACACAAAACCTTGACCATTTATTTCAAGCATTGTTTCTTTTGATTCTCTGGCATTTGAAAGAATGAAGGTACGCAGTAGGCACTCATTTCATACTGGCTGAATAAGTAATTGAGTGACTCACCATAAAACTCAGTGCATACTAGAAATTTTGGAAAATGTATATGTGTGTGTTGTGTGTATGCAATAGTATTGTCCTGGGATAGCCCTTATGTAACTTTTTTTGATAATTCCCTATCAGAGTTATTGAAGTTCCTAAAGGGATCATACTGATAGAATTCTGGAAAAGTTAATCAAGGCAGTCAGGAGAGCCCAAGAAAGGCAATGGACCACTATTTTCAAGAGAAGCTGAAATGGCACATCAGGATGTATCTTCAAAGGAGCTCAAGCAGGCAATAGAATCATTTGCTCAAAAAAAAAAAAATTCTCAAGGAGGTACCATCAGGAACATAGTTCAAAGGAAGAGAAGATTGTTTATAACTCTGTGAAAAAAAGCTATATGTCCTGAAGTTTCTGTTTATACCAGATAATATATAGCGGTTGACCTCTCTCACCCTATAATCTATGAATCTCTATTATTTCCCTTGATATGTCCCTGCATCAAATTTAATTCTGCTTTGACTGGCAGTGAGAGTTGTTCACACTCCAATATTTACAGAAAACATCAATTTCCATAAGCCTAGATATTTATGAATTACATTAGAATTATTCGTGTGATATATGGCAAATGTATTGCTGACCTAGTTAGAATTCTTCCAAAAGTGCTTTGTTAGTGCATTTGAGAAGTTTAATATGCAGGGTGGCCTGCTTAGAACAGGTTCCACTTAATTCATCATGGCCAGCTGTAGTGACAGTTATTTAAATTTTGGGCCAAGAACAAGCATATTCAATTCCAAATACATACATGGTAGGAAGCAGCCTTCAGGATGCACGGCAGTGGTCAGAGACCCTGGGTAGTGTAGATTCTTTATTCTTCTCTGACTTCCTTTCACTCACTACATGGTCACATTTCACTCCTGATCTTCATAGATCTACCTTGAACCTTAATTAAAAATCCCTGATCTTTTTGTCTCTTCATTCAGATTGTCTCCACTCTCCAAGTAGGGATTTTCCAAATTTAAATCTTTTCCCTATTGTCACTGTTTTGAGTAACCAGAAAATAAATCTCAAAGTAAAGAATTACATGAGAAAACACATGTGATAGGCTACTAAAGTGACTGGCTACAAAGATATAGCTCAAATATATTTAAATAAATGCAGAAAAAAAGTGGGAGAAAAAAATCCAAGTCAGTAATTCATTTTATAAGTATTAATTAAAAACCTATTATGTGCCAGAAACTTAGGTAAGAGCTAAAAGATCCAAATATTGAGCCAAAGAGACGGAGTCCCTGCTCTGAGGAATCTTCCAGTCTGCAGAGGACTGAGGTATCAATCAAGTACCAGGAGAGCAAGGTAACATGACACAGTATATGACAGTTGAGATGACTACAAGAATATTTTACTATGGTGTGTGATACAGACAGTGGTCTTTGTGCATTTCTCCCAGAAAAATAATTTACTTAATAGATAAAACGACTGACCAAAGAACTGAAATGTGATAGCACGGATTAGGCTATGGAGTAGGAAAAGCATTGTGTGTCTGAGCAAAGAAATTTCACTGTGATTGGAACTGAGAGAGGTCAGTTTGGAAAAGAAAATAGAAACCAGAAAATGTTGGGGCTTTTATCACATGTTAAATTACAATCAATGGGAAGTTGTTGGCTTGATTTATATAGGATCCCAAACTGTTATCAGTCACATGATTCACCATTACCATTGCATTTTTACTTACTTGTACATACAATATCATGTACTTCTTTTAGTTTAAGGATGCTTACAGAAAGAAATATCAAATGGAATTGGAGTGAGCTATTCTGTGTATTTAATTCAAGGCAAGGTCCTGATATGAATAGTTGAAACCCACTGTCTTGAATTTCTCTTCCTAATTGTGTGTGTGTATGTGGTACTGGATATTGAACCCAGGGGTACTTTATCACTGGGATCTATTCTTAGTCCCTTATTTTATTTTAGTTTTGAGACAGGGTCTTGCTAAGCTGCTGAGAATTGAAAACTTGGAATCCTCTTGCCTCAGCCTCCTGAGTCAGTTTCACAGCTGTGCACTGTATCACCTGGCCAACTTTTTTTTTTTTCTTTTTAAACAATGATTTTTATGGTCAATTTATCATGCAGTAGTGTACTGCATTATATTTTGTGATTTCAACATGCTCTGCACACAGTCCCATGGAGTTAGCTGGAGGGTGGGCCCTTGGACTTATTTTTCTCTTTAACAATCATGGCAGAAGAGCATGAAATATTTACAGAGATATCCTTTCACATCCTCTGACGTTCATGACACCCAGAGTTATTGTGGAGGAAATAAAAATCAAAATATTTCTGTAGGGCATGGTGGTACACACCTGTAATCCCAGTGGCTAGGGAGGCTGAAGTGGGAGGATCACCAGTTCACAGTCAGCCTCAGCAACAGTGAGGTGCTAAGCAACTCAGTGGGACCCTGTCTCTAAATAAAATACAAAATAAGTCTGAGGATGTGGTTCAGTGCCCCTGAGTTCAATCCCTGTTACCTCCCCCTGCAAAATATAATATATTTTTTCACATTGTCTGGAAAGGCTAGGAAAATGTTAAAGGAGTTGACACTATCCAAATTAAATTAAACATGGCCAGAGGGAATCAGTGCTGGAAGTCTGGAAGAGAGAGAGAGCATGGCTTGATAGAGCACAAACTATTGCCTAGGCTGGAAGCCCCTTCACTCTGCTTGAGATCTGTACTTCAAAGGACTTGGAGAGAGTTTTATTGCCTCATTAGGCAGAAATGGGACTTCCAGAAGCAGTGGGAAGTAAATCAGATACATCAAGGGGCCTTGGAAGTTAGAAGTGAGGCAGTCGTGGGGGTGGTCTGAGACCCCAGCCAGTGCAGGAGGCCTCTGCAAACAGACCCCTAGGCTGAGGGAGAACAGCAGGAGCAGGGACTCGTGAGGCACAGACCAGGGCCTGGGGCACAGGACCTTTGTTCTACTATGGAGGGTCCAAGTGAAAGAGGCAAAGAAAAGAACTTACAAGATCTTGCCACTGAAAGTAGGAGTCACTTACCCAGTTCATCCAGGGGAAAACTGGAATGTGATCTGTCTTAGAACTAACAACTAGTGGGCCAACCAAGTTGCATTCCACTTCACCACTTCTCCCTGGGCTTGAAACAACTGTTCCTGTGTTTGTACATGTTTGCACATGTGTACTTGTGTGTGGACATAGGGTCAAGGGGATAGCAAGAGTCATTTAATGGCTCAAACATCTTCCTCTTAAAATTCTCCTAATGCTAAGAGGTTGAGCATCAGGTCATCACAAGATGCCAAAGTCTCACAAAATGACAAAATGATCTTTGAGAATTGAGGTCATGTTTGTAGTTCCTCTTTTCTCATATCTAGTTGTAAGATATCCTTTTTGCTAATTTTGAAGTGAAACTTCAATGATGAAAGACATATGAAACTGGGAATGTGTTTGTGGAGGGAGGTGTATTTTATGTATCTATTGAGCACCTTTGAACTGTGTGTTCCCAAGAGCATCACCAATGGCCACCATACCAGGGTGAATCATGAGGACAATTTGGTTTCATTACACCTGTAAGTCAAATTTATTTATTTTTTCTTATTGAGTTAACCAAAGACAAAAGGAAGTCTTTGCCTAATACATAATAATTAATTACAAAGTCATCACACATCTTGTATTAATGTTTTCTTCCTTCTCCCAATTCTCAGAGGATAAGAACCATGTATCAGGATAACTTTATAACATTTACAAGAAAGATAGTATCACTATTATCTCTGTGATTATAAACTTTAATAGACTATGTGTTCCTTGAAAAAGAGGATTTGGGGCTGGGGACATAGCTCAGTTGGTAGAGTGCTTGCCTTGTACACACAAGGCCCTGGGTTTGATCCCTAGTACCACAAAAAATCAAAAAGAGAATTTTATCTTTCATGTATTCAATAAATACTCATAACCTTTTAAATAAACAAGATGGAAAAATCACCTTTATACAGCTTATATTCTGTCATTTAAATTTAAATTTATTTGACAAATAATAGTCCTGTATACTTATGGGGTATTATATAATGCTATATGGTACATTGAAGAATGATTAAATCCAGTCAATCAGCATACCACTACTTACCACACTTCTCTTTTTTTGTGGTGATATGATTTAAAATATACTCTTTCAGCAATTTTTAAATCAACAATACATTATTAACTATAGTTGCCATGCTGTGTAGAAGATCACCGAAACTTATTCCTCCAGTCTATCTGAAACTCTCCACTCCGGGACCATCACTGACCTTCCTTTTCCCTGTCCAAACTGCACCCCCACTCTCCACCTCCAGGAACTATGTTCTTCTCTCTACTTCTATGAATTTAACATGCTTAGATCCCATGTGTACATGAGATTGTGCAATATCTGTTTTCTGTTCCTGGTTTATTTTGCTTAGCATAATGTAATCCAGGTTTATACATAATTGTCTCACATGACAGAATTCCCTTCTTTTTTAAGACTGAGTAGTAGTCCATTGTGTATATCAAACACATTTTTACTTACCACTCTCTTACACTTAGGATGATTTCAGATCTTGCTTATTACGAACAAGGCTGCGACAGACATGAAAGGACAAATATATTCATTTGGATAAATAGTCAGAAGTGGGAATTCTGGACCATATGGAATTCTAGATTATATGGCGATTTAGTTTTTTGAGACACCTCCATACTGTTTTTCATAAGAGCTGTACTAATTTACATTCCCACCAACAGTGTACAAGGGTTCCCTTTTTTCTACATCCTTGCCAATACTTTCTTTCATCTTTTCATAATAGCCATTCTAACAGGTGTGAGGTGAAATTGTGGCTTTAATTTGCATTTCCCTGATGATTAGTGATGTTGATCATTTTTTTCATCTATCTATTGGTCATTTGTATGTCTTCTTTTGAGAAATGTTTATTTAGTTCCTTTGCCCATATTTTAATCAGGTTCCTGGTTTCCTTGCTATTGAGTTTGGATTTTACTTGGGAGATTAATCCCTTATCATATGTATGGTTTCCAATTTTTTCTTGCATTCTGTGATTTGTCTCTTCTTTCCATTAAGTGTTCCTTCGTGGAAAGTTTTTAGTTTAATTCAATAAACAAATGTCTGTTTCTATTTCTGTGGCCTGTGATTTTCAGGGTCATATCCAGAAAAATTATTGCCCAGACGAATCTGCAGCTTTTCTTCTAAAGGTTTTACAGTATCAGGGCTTATATTTCTATGGCTTTGCTAACACTTAGATCATGCTTGCTCTATTCCAAACACTGTTCTAATATTTTAATGTACATTAATATTTTTAAAGTAACCACCCTCTGTGGGAGGTACTAGTACTATTTCTGTCTTGCATACAGGAGGAAACTATATCAGAGGGAGTTGAAATGCCTTGCCCAAAGGCACAGAGCTAGTAAGGGGTGATGCTAGAATTAGTACCTTGGCAGTTTGACTTCAAAGATTATGTGTTTTTCATTTCATCCTATTCTCTGTCCCCCTTTATATTACCTTTTGATTATTATTGCCTCCCATAGATCCTTGCAAAGAATAAATGAATACATGCTGACAAGACAAAAATGCAATGTTACTGATAACACTCTGAGTTCTGTTTATTGAGAGGCCACTCTTGCTTTGTTTAATGAATTGTAAGCATCCTATCACGTAGTCCTCTTTGGAGGATGGATGATAAAACACCTAACAATTAAACCATATAATGTTGAACTGTTTGTAAGCTCTTACAAACAGAATTCAAACCCTGATCATTCTAACTATAATACCCATACTCTTTCACTGAGTTATACAGATACTGATTCTGGGATTACTCCTGTTATTTATTACCTAACTTAATTGAGACTAATTATCTCGTACATAAATCTCGTCCTTATAAAGTTATGCTATACTTTTCCAAGTACAGCGTATTAGAAGCATAAAACTCTTGAATAATTGAATAATAATATGAAAATCGGTCTCTGTCTATACACACACACACCCCTACCTCACAGGATAGGAAGTTGAAAGTCACTCTGCCTCAACTGTAAATCACTGTGGATCTAATGGACAGGGTCAGAATAAAATTGAGATTAATATAGTAGGCACAATGGATAGAATACAATTTGTGACTTAAAATCCATAAAACAACTCTAAGGACATTGTGATTTATTCTATATTAAACCCATTTCCAATCCTAATATTCATGCCCACATGTTTTTAATATGCTCTTTAACCACACATTTTACAGATATAAACATCACCATATGAGCTTTCAATTAGCATTGATTTTCATCTTGAAGAAGTGCCTGTTGGAATGAAATGGTAGGAATGGCTGGGAACTGATGTATGTGGAGTTAAAGCGCTGTTAATTCAATTGCTTTATCTGATCCAAAGTCACTTAGATTATATTAAATTAGCCATCTGCTTGGCTTTCACCTTGGAATGTCTGCCAGATGCTGAGTGTGTTTACAGAGTTCATTAGCAGACCCAACCTTTACAACAACTTTCTTGTGGTGCAACACGAGTGACCCAAAGTTTTCCTGAACAGATATCATGGGAAAAATACATAAAATACACTTAAATAAATAAAGTGTTTTCAGGACAAGATGTTCCCATTTGTTGTCAAAATTTAAAAACCCTTTTGTTGAAAAGGAATTTGGGTTAAGAATTTATTCTAAATTACAGAACAATCTTTTACTTAATTTTGCTTTGACAAACAATGACAAGTTGATCATACTGTAGTATTAATAAAATACTAATTTCCACTCATCCATATGTTTATTATGTTAGAACCATTCATGCAATATACACCAAAGGCAATCTTTTACCACTGTATCCTTGTATTGAGTGAATTCCCATGAGTGCATTCTATTCTACCTTGTTGAATATTATGAGGCACTATAGCCTAGTTATAAAAGTGTGTAGGTAAAAACTAATTTCATCACCATGACACAGAAGCTATTAAAGAGATGAGGGCTGCTGTACTTCACATGAAGGAGCTATGAGCAGTACCATCTGATTTGGATCTTGAATAATTTGGAATAACTACATATAAGGCATGTTAGATAGAGGCAACATTTATTAGCAGGCTTTTTTGGTTGGGAAGTTTAGAATGTGGGAAACTAAGCAAGATGGGTCTTAAAAGACTGCCCAAGGCCAGAAAATGAAGATTTTTGACTTCTTTCTTGGAAACTTGGACTGTAATTTGTATGGTATAAACAGGGAAACAGGGAACTGCTGAATAGTTGATTTTTTTTTTGGTGTGTAGGGAGATGCACTGGGGATTGAATTCAGGGGCACTCAACCACTGAGCCACATTCCCAGCCCTATTTTGTATTTTATTTAGAGACAGGGTCTCATTGAGTTGCTCAGCACCTCACTGTTGCTGCGGCTGGCTTTGAAATTGCAATCCTCTTGCCTCAGCCTCCAGAGCTGCTGGGATTACAAGTACTGAACAGTTATAATCAGAAAAGTAACATGGTGTAGCATTTAATTCAGAAACCTTGGACATGTGAATTATTTGAAGGAATTACTGAATTAGAGTCACCTGAGCTAAGAGATTATTGTAACTGTATGGGAAGAATATACTACAAGAGAAACTGGAGATGCAGAGGGGGGCAGATTTAAATTATTTTGAAAATAAACTCAGTGGCATTTACAACTAGAAATAAGAATGTAAAAAAAAAGGATGATATTTCCTATAACTTCCAGATTTCTGACTTGCACAATAGATTACTATGAATTGAAAGTTGAGAGGAAGGTTATGGAAATTAATTAGAGGCAGCATGGCACCAGGAATTTATCTTTGGATATTTTGAATTCAGTGTGCCTACTAGATATTCTGGGAGAAATACCTGTAGGTAATTAGCTTTATAAGTCTCAAATTCAAGACAGTGATCTGGGCTGGAGATACAAATTTGAAGTTCATTGGTGTACACTATAAACTTGGGGCCATGGAAATTAAATGAAGCTATCCAGGAAGCATATGTGTAATGAGAAGATAAGGATGCTAATCTTAGAACGCAGAGTGGCAATACTAAGGCATGAAAGAAAGAAAATATTGCAAAGGTCTGTTCAAAGAAGTAGAAGAAAAACCAGGAGAAAGTATGATGGCAGAATCAGTGGAAAAGAAGTCTTTCTCCTTAAGGGAATCAAGGAAAGACCTGAACCAGCTCTTGGTTTGCATTTCTATTAAATGATTTGAAAACACGGTCAAAATAGTCTAATGCTACAGAGAAACCCTCTGATACTCCCATACTACAAAGCATAATAAATCAAATTAAAGTACCCTGAAAGCTGTAGGAAGATGAAGGAAGAAGAATAGGAAAAGGAAAGAAGAGAAAGGAAGGATAATAACTGGTGAACAGTATTCAACCTATAAAAATCTGAATATATGCAAAATGATATTTAAAAATTCTGTAATACTAAGCCTCATGGCTTAATTATTATTAACTTATCCATCTAGAAAGAAAAAATCGGAAATGGGAAATAATAGATTAAATTTAATAAAATAAGAACAAAACAAGTTTGCCCTGGAGTTTTAAAATGACCTTCTAGTACCTGATGTCCTTGAAACCTTAATCATCATTATGAAAACTTAGAGAATTTTTATACTATCATTGTTATGATTTAGATATGAGGTGTCTCCCCCAAAAGCTCATGTGTGACACAATGCAAGAAGGTTCAGAGGTTATAAAAGCCTTAACTTAATCAGTGCATTAACACACTTAATAGTGATTATTAACTGGATGTAACTATAGGCAGGTAGGGTGTGGCTGGAGGAGGCGTGTTATTGGGGGTATGCCTTTGGGATATGCATTTTGTCCCTGAAAAGTGGAACCATCTCTCGCTTCCTCTCTCCCCCTCTCCCTCACTTCCCTCCTTCTTCCTCTCCTTCTCTCTCTCTTTCTCTTCTTCTTGGTACCATTTCCTGATTTGTTTTCCTCTGTCACACCCTTGTGCTTACCTATGGCCCAGAGCAATGGATCAGCCATCTATGAACTGAGACCTCTGAAACAGTGAGCCCTAAAATAAACTTCTCCTCTAAAATTGTTTGTGTCAGGTCTTTTGGTCACAGAGATGAAAAAATTGACTAGAAATAATTTTTATGTAAGTGTATAGTAAAATATTACAATACTTAGGAAACTTAAAGAATCAGCTGTGAGGAGCAGACTCAGGACCCAGACCCAAATCTCTTGGCTTCAAAATCTAAGCTGTAGTAGAAAACTAAAAAGCATAAGTTCTATGACAAACAGCAACAATCTTGACCAGTTCATTTGATTTCTCTCTTGAATGGAGTAAAGGAAATGCTTGAACCAGCTCAGAGTCTGCATTTCTATTAAATGTTCTAAAAGTTGTGCAATTGTACATGTCCCCTGGTATTAATGAATAGTTACCCAAACCTACAAAAATACTACTTTAAATTCAATTAATTTTCTAAGGAACTAAAGTTTATGTCTTGGAGCAAAGTATTTCATTTTGATTAATTATCATTCAATATTTATAAAAGTTCGTGTTTCTGCTAAGTTGGAGCCCTAGCTCCCATCACAGACTATAATAAATGATGAAGGATAATTATTATTTCAATTACCTAGCTCTTTTTTGTGTTAGAGATGTTCACTTGTACTAGAATTTGGACAATGCCCACCCTTCTGATACAATGGTTCCTTGAGTAACTTGGAGGCATTCATTAATGACTTAGAGCTTTTGCCCTTTGAAAGATATAAAACACATTGATTGAATGGTAATGCATCTGAGTCAAGAGATATTTGGGACTGAAATGATGGCAACTTACTCAAAACAGAAACAAATCTATGCATTTTTATTAACAGATTTATTGTTTCATTTTTATTAATAAAAAAAATATGATTTTAGATTTGAAGAAAAAATGAGTATGCAATAATATAGTTCCCATGCACCCCCAAGCCCACAGTTGATGTCTGCTATAGTTTGGATCTTAAATTTTCGCAAAAAGCCCATGTGTTGAAGGTTTAGTTCCCAGTTGATTGTGCCATTAGGAGGCGGTATAAACTTCAAAAGATGGGCCAGTTGGAAAAAGCTAGGCCACTAGGGCATCCCCTTAAAGGGGATGTTGGGAGCCCAGCTCCTTTTTTTCTCTCTTTTTGCTTCCTGTTAGCCATGAGGTGAGTGGCTTTGCTCCACCAGATTCTCCTAGCCAGGATGTCTTGTCTGTCTTACCACAGGCTCAAAGTGACCAGGACAAGCCATCATGGACCGAGACCTCTGAAAATATGAGCCCAAATGAATCTTTCCTCCTTCCAAGCTGTTCATCTCAGGAAATTTTGATACAGTGATAGAAAGCTGAATAACAAAGTCCTGCATAGTTATGCTACATTTGATGCAACTATGAACTGATATTGATAGGGTATAATTAACTTAAAAGTTAATTAGCTTGTTTAGCTTGTTTAGCTTTCTGATATTGACACATTATTATTAGTCAAAGTCCATATTTTATTCACACTTCCTTAGTTTCCCCCTAATGTCCTTTTCCTGTTCCAGTATCTCACTGGGAAGCCACATTTCATCTATTGTCATGTCTCCATAGGATCCTAATAATTATGACAGCTTTTCAAAGTTTTATTACTTTTTATGACTTTGATCATTTTCAGGAGTATGTATCTGGTAAATTATCAGTGTCCTTTTACTGGTATTTGTCTCACACTTTTCTAATGGTTAAACAGGGACTTTGTCTAGGAGTGTAATAGAGGGAAAACACAATTCCCATCACCTTACATCAAAATGCACAGTGTCAGCATGATTTGTGAGTACTGATGCTGATCCTGATCACCTGTTGACTTTAGTGGCTTGTCACATTCTCCACTGCAGTGTTTCTCCCTTTCCCCCTCATTCTTTGAAAAAAAAAAATCATTACCCAATGTACAAATATAGGAGTCAGAGAGTTATACACCCCCTCTTTAAGAATGAGCACCTCTATAATTTATTTGGGATTCTTTTGCATGGAAGATATGTTTCTTCTTATCTATTAATTAATTTACTTAGTCTTTTACTTATAGGAATATGGACTCAGATAATTATTTTATATTGTGGGTAAGAATCCAGTGTTATTTAATTTATCATTTTGTGAAAATTGTTTCATCTTTGGCCACTGAAGATCTTTCAGTGAGCTTATTTACTTTTAAAGACTATCACTGTATGTTTATCTGCTTGAGGAATAATGGGGATGATGGGAAGATGTTAATAATAAGATACACTACACATTCCCTTCAATAAATACAAAATGACATTTGGCAAATTAAACAAGACTTCTAATTAAATAAACAGAAATATAAATAACTTAAGTCCTTATGTAAAAAAAAATTTTCGCCCGGGTTCGATCCTCAGCACCACATACAAATAAACCCATTGTGTACAGCTAAAGCAAATAAATAAATATTTTAAAAAAAAAGTAATAGAATAAAAACCAACATTTAAGTTGGTGAAAAAAAGATATACAATTATTTTTAAAATATTGTCAATTATTATATGAAACATTTCCAAATTTAGAAAAACTTATACCTAAGAATAACACAATTTCATCTTCCCAAACATCTAAGGGAGTCATTTAAAAATACTGCAATTGGTGGCAGGAGTGGTGGTGAATGCCAGTAATCCCAGCAACTCAGAAGGCTAAGGCAGGAGGAGTACAGGTTTGAAGCCAGCCTCAAGAACTTAGTGAGGCTGTAAGCACCCTAGTGAGAACCTATATCAAAAAGGACTAGGGGTGTGGCTCATAGGATAAGTGCCCTTGGGTTTAATCCCTGGCACCAAAACACACACACACACACACACACACACACACACACACACATATGGTGAGATAATTGAGTTGAATTCAAGACCAGGAAACAAGCATCAGTAACATCCCTATGCATAAGTAATGGACAAGATAAACAAAAATAATCCATTCCTTCTAAAAAGAAATACCATGATATAAGTCCATTTTTATATGCACATTTTTTGTTTGTTTTTTGTCATCAGGACAACTGTGTTTCTATTTCTAGTGAATGGTAGACTGAACGCCTTGAATGGCCTTTCTTGATATAATTAAGAAATAATAACACTGATTAAATATATATAAGTAACAATTAAGAGCATATGGCTGACCAGACGTCTGGAAGATATCTGCAGAGGTCAATAAACAAAGCCCGAATATTGGCAGATAAGAGATATGCAAAAATATATTTACCCTGAAGATTTCTGATGATCCCTAGAGAATTTGACCTTCTAGAATTTGACCTTCTAAATTTCTAGCTATACAAATTCTGGGTTGGAAGATAAGGATGTAGGTCTATACATAATAGACTCTCCATTATGAAAGCCTTGCATAAATCTAGATCCATGGAATATGTCCTGAGTATAAGTATAAAAAAAATCTAAACCTAATACACGTAAGAAAACAACAGGAAATTCTGTTTCTAAACTTTGACATTAGATGCAGTGGGGCCTTGAGGGTGTTGAACATCTTCACTGAGAAGTCAAACAAGCAAGGGGTTTATACTTCAAATTATCTATATCAAAAATATCCAAGGGCCTAACTTCACTGAAAGAAATCTCTTGATAATAATAACTTTAAGTGATTAGAAACACAAAAGCAGATCCTTTCTGGAAGGGTACAATTTCTATTTGATTCTCAAATATTTTCCATAGATAAAGCTTTAAAAGAATCAGTTATTTTGCCAGAATTTGAAAAAAGAAAAAGATAATGAAGAGACAGAAGATTTAAAAAAATCTTTCTATATTAGTCTAACAATAAAATATACTTCAGATATCAAAATCACCAGACAGCATATATCTGATAAAAATGGTTTAGCTTTTCAGATGACATTATAAGCTAGGAAATGAGAATGATAAATAATGATCAATTTGATTTGAGAAAGTAATGGAACTCTTCAAATAGAACTTTTACTTATCAAAAAACAGTGTAAGGGCTGGGGTTGTGGCTCAGCGGTAGCGCACTCGCCTAGCATGTGCGTGGCCCGGGTTCGATCCTCAGGACCACGTACAAATAAACACATCGTGTACAACTAAAGCAAATAAATAAATATTTTTAACAAAACAGTGTAAGCTTTAAGCATTAGATACAGGTAAAGAGAGAACCGATAAACTGGAAAACACATTGATGAAATTATGCATATTAGAGACTGGTGAAACTATGTTATGGAAACACCATGCAGCACAGCATAAGAAGATGTAATACATCTGAAATAAGTTCTATAAATTCTCTGAGACAACAGAAACAAAGAGGAAATACATGAATAAATTACATTAAAATAAAAAATTTCTTCATCATAGATCATTATAATATGAAAAGGCAAGTCAAGAAGTAACAGAAAATATTTATATTCATATTGCATAGGTCAAAAGACATAATCAAACATTTCACAAAATATATTAAATAGTCAATAGGCATATGAATAGGAGTTTATCCTCATTAGATAAAAGAGAAATACAAATTAAGATGATAATTAGAAATAACTACATACCCACAAAAATAAATAAATAAATAGCATATTCATGCTAAGAAGTAGAAAGAGAAAGGTAAAATTTAAACCCATATGTATAATTTACTATGATAGTATAAATTTATGAATCAACTTGAAAAATTGAAAATATCTCTGAGAGCTGAAAATATACATAGTCTCTACTAGCATGGTTTTATTGCTATGTACATACACAACAGGAATACATACAGCAGAAAGTGTATATAGGTATTTTCATACTGTTATTTTTTCATAATAACCAAAACTGTAAACAAGCCAAATATCCATCAATATAGATCAATATATTGCTAGAATGGAATAATATACAACCTTCATACATCATGTAGCATTAGTGTCATCATCATAACTACACAACTGAATTAAAGAAGGCTCATGCAAAATATAGTTATAAAGTATGATTCCAATTATGAAGTTCAAGTATAGCAAACTAACACATATTATTAGAATTAAAGACAATGGTTGAGATTTGGGACAGGAAACATAATGGTGAAAAAGGCTCTAATAATGCTATTTAACAATAGCAAGAAAATGCAATAAACCTAGAAATAATATTAAAAGAAGTTATATCATTTCTTCAAGAAAAAAAATACAAACTTCTTTGAATACATTAAAGAAGACCCAAATCAGATAAGAAATATACTATTTATATGACAAGAAGACTGAATATGAAGAAGTAATTCTTTTCTATATTTATTTTAGCTTCAATAAAAATCCTAACCAAATTTCTATGGAATTATTCATGAAAATGACAAGGTGATTCTAAAATTTATATGAACAAGATGAGGTGACTTTTCCTAACAAGTAGCTAGAGTTACTATAAAGTATGGTATTTGAAATCCATGCACATAATCAAACATGATTTAAAACTTACCTGGCCCTTCAGCTCAGTGGGAAAAGGACATACTACCTAATTTTGCTCAAATAATGGGTTATGCATTCAAAATAATTGATTTCTATTCTTCCCTCACATCTTACAAACAAGAAGTAGAATAAAAATTTTAATTTAAAAAGACAGCATTATAAAATTTCAGGAAACAACAAATATTTTAATGATGTTGTAGTAAGAATTTCTTAAATAATATGCAAAAGGAATGAACATTAACAAATCCATGAATTTTTGTTATAACCCTGTGAGTAAAAGGTAAGTTTTATATTGGGATAGATATTGTCACATCAAATAATAAATAAATAATTAATAATCACAGAGAAAAATAAAAATGCTAAACCCCCACACAGAAATAGGGATAAAAGGCATCAGGAGAAAGGAAATAAGAACGAGTCATGAGCATGCAAAAATAGGTTGCACCTCACTGGCAATGAGCAACATTTAAATTAAAAACATGGTAGGTGGTAAAGAAAAAATTAGGTACCAATTCACATCCATCTAATTGGTAGACATTAAAAATTCAAACAGTACCAGATGTTGGAGAAATTCTGAAGCAAAACAAACTTATCCATGTATTTCTGTGCCATTGCACATTAACACAACCACTTTGGAAACCGTTTTAACATTACTGAGTGAAGTTGGCCACATGCACACCTGTCAATTCTGCTTCTAGGAATACAGGCCAGAAAAACTATTGGCCATGTGCAATATGACACATGTACAGGAATGTTCATATCTGCATCTTTAAAGAAGGCAAAAATTTAAATATACAAATGTCTATCAATCACGGAGTATAAAGATAAATTCTAGTATATTCTTACAGAAGTAAAATTGTGAACTACACTGATAATACAGTGAGTTATATTCACATGGAGAAATAATTGAATCATAATATCACTGCAAAGAGGGAAATCAAAGAAACATTTATACCATGTGGTAAATTAAAGGTTGCATAAGTAGATGATAAACTATTTTTAATAAAAGTGTGAGTACTTTTGTGATGAGCACAGAATCTAGAACAGTGGTTACCTGAGAGAGAGAGAGAGAGCGAGCAGTATGCATTTAATGAGGGACAGTTTGAAGGTCTCCAAAGTCCTGGTAATATTCTTTATATTAAAGTGGATTTTGATTATCTAGATAATCATCTTATTATCTTTGAAAATTTAAATTTGCATTTTCTAAACTTTATGTGTTATATATGTTACTATAATAAGTTTCAATTAGTAGAAAAAAGAAAACTACTAAGATTTTTGGGCTATTTGAAGGACTTGAAGGAAAGAACTTTCAAATATTCCGATAAGAAGGCAGAACATAAAGTATTTTGGAGATTTCTATACAGGTCTCAATGGCATGAAATTGTTCTTTGGAGTCTTACTAAATACAAATGGAAAAAAAAAAATGTGAGTAGTTTATAACAACAGGAATATTCTTGAAAGACCAGAATCCTCAATGTGTTCCTTTTTGTATCCCAGATCTCCCCAAGTGGGAATTTGAAGGGCTTGAATAAAACCAGAAACCTTGTTAGAGTCTATCATGTCTCCATGGTGGCCTCTGCCTCTGTGTCCCCCCATGCATACTTTTAACCAACTCATGTCAGATTTAACACCTTCAGACCACAGATTTTCTTTATAGCACACATTTCTGACCAACTGCTACTTCTGCACTCCTTTTCTTTGGGGGCCACCACATTTAGGTAAACATGCTGTCTGGGCAGTGGGACAAGTATTTTCTAATGTGTCCTCATGTTGAGCATCTTGCCATTCTCAGATGTGTAATCATAATCCTTGTTCCTAGGTAACTGTCTCCTTATTTGGAGATCTTTCAGAAGAGGGCCCACAAGCCGGATGAAGCTGTATTTTCATTCTATCACAGCCTTCTCCTTTCAAAGATAGAAATTCAGTGAAAGGTAGAGTCAGGGGATGTGGGTTGTTTGGACAAGAAGAGGCCAGACACTTCCCTACACTTGATCTATATCTCTGCATCTCTGAGACTCTGTTACACTTAGCCTGCTCTGCCAAATTTCCTCCAGTGTTCCTTTGCTTCTACATGAACATTCCCTTGCCACCACTGTTTTTCTGCATTTGTCAAATTCTACCTCTGCACACTTCTATGCCAAAATTACTATGACATAGAAAAAAATAAACTGTTCTATAAGAAGGGACCCTAAAATATTGACAGACATGTTACCTAAAAACGTTAGATCTCACCAGAAATGCAGCAAAGTTCCCATTATAGCCAATGAGATAGTGTTGTATATGTATGTATGTAGATATAGACAAATACATGAAGCTAAAGATAATATAATTATCTAATGAATGCATGATTATAGGTAATAGATAAACTAACTGCAATATGATTTTAAATCATTACTCTGACAAAGAAAAATGACATAATAGAGAGAAATACAGATATCTATTTATAAAAGGACACTATGCAACATACCCACTATGTATACATAGTAGGTATTGGGGAGTCATTTTACCATAACCTATGAAGATGGACATTCTATTCTAACTTGCCAAGCTAAAAGAAAACAAAGTTTAGTCCACCACCATCAATAACACCCTTAAAAACACCAAAAACAGGGAGGTAAATTGTGTTTAGTATTAAGACATTTTAATAAATTATGGCATATTGGCAAATTTTAATTGCAAGGTTATGGTACTTAGGAATAGTAATATTTACCACATAAAATATGTATAATGTAAGAGGAATTTATTAATTTCATGAAAATTATATTATAAATATACATTTTGCATATTGAATCTGATATACATATTTCAAAGTAGGTATTCATTCTATAATGGAATATAGCTGTGTTACAAATTTTAAATTATTTGCTTGCACAATGTGGAAGTGCCAAATTGTAACTTTTTTTTTTTTTTTTTTTGTCCAAGGAAAAATAAAACGACCTATGTTTATGTCTAAGATATTGAAAAGGACACCTTTGAAAAATTAACTTAGTCAGGAAAGAATGTCAGTATCTCTAAAGGTAAAGAACTATGAATCACACAGATTTCTTAACCCTCTTGAATTTAGTTAAAAGTCTTTTGACATTTTCAGATGCATTTTAAAAGCTTTAGAACCCATGTATTTGTTTATTTGCTATACTAGATTAAATATTTTCTAGTCTCCCTGACTTAGGGAGCCACAAGCATGTGATAATGACAAACACTGATAGCACGCAAGCCCATATTTCTAATAAAATTCCAGCATGCCCTCCAATATAGTGCTTCAAGCCTAACCTGCTGTCTTTTAGCTTTTTCTGCCTATGCAAATCCATTTGGCCGAAACAACCTGAAAAAACTAGAATTATTTGCAGAATCACTGCAAGGGAGTTCAAGCATGGAAGAATCATTATTCATAATTTGCTGCCTATGGTAAAAATCAGTACCAGTCTGTTCATTTTCACTTACTTATTCACTTAATAAATCATCGAGTAGACATGATTTTCAACCTCCCCCAAGAAAGACGAAATTCTTTCAGAAAATAATCACTCAATGATTTAAGCTGAAAATATAAATGTAGTGCACACAGTACATAGAATTCTCTGTCAGCTATATAAATCTTATACACGCCCTCCTTTGCCCCTGTGGTATGACAATGCTAAGAGACCAAAGAGTGTTTATAAGCAAGTTTTTTTTTTTTTTTTTTAATTCTCAATGTCAAAATATTCTCATGGACATTTTCAAAACTTAAAATAAGTTGAATTTAACCTCTAATAATAGGGAAAAGGGACAAATGTAGTACTCTTTTTTTTTTAACCAATGATGATACATGATAGATAATGTGGACATGAATAATGAAAGAGCGGAAATAAGCAGGTGAACAATTGCTGTGTTAGTCACCTTGTGCAAGGCTTTGTCAAGGTAACAAACACCTCCTAATCTCAGTGGCAGATGAGGACAGGTTCTATTTCTTACCTTCATTGTTGGAGTTCAGGCTGAAGAAGCAGCCTGCTTAACTCAGGAACATGCATTTAGGGCACAGGAAGAGAATCATGGTAAACTCACAGGATGGCCCTTGAATGTCTCAGAAGTGACCTACTTCACTTGTACCATCATGCTACTGGCCAAAGCAAGTTGACTCCAGTGGGAGGTGGTACACATTGCTCCATCCAGGTAAAGACCAGCAATGAAGTGTCTGACAGAGAAGAGCAGAAGACACATGGGGTTAATAAAATATACCAAAACTTCCTACAATAACCTTGTCCACATAAGAGGGAAATTCCTAGATAAACTTAACTTCAACAATAAGTTGTCTCAATGGAAGCTCGGTGTAGGAATTAATTACTGGGGAATTTTTTTTTTTTACAGTGATTGTAAAAGAGTCAGATTTTTTTTTAATCATGTACTAGGTACATTAGTTTGTTTTTGTTCAGACTTGACATAGGTATTACAGTATGAATTAAAACTCATTGGTACCTGCCAAATTTTATTCTTCTCATCTAATGGCCTGGGGTTTTAAGAAACTAGCAAAGCCTCTTTCTATATGCCCTAAGATTGAAACCAATTGTGAAAAATACAAGGTAGGAAAATGGAGGTGAATTATAAATGCACTTTTTTTTTTAATAAATGGTAAAACCAGGTGGACAATATAGCTTTAGATCACCCAATGAAAGGGCTTAATAACACTCATATCACTTATGTTAAACAGAATTACTCACCCCTTATTGACAAAACTAGGTAATTTCTAGCCCCTGCCACCACATGGGTTACTTCAAACCAATTCTACATCTTCTCCATGAAGACCAGTCTGAAAAAAGAGAAAGAATGAGCATAGGTAGAGTTATTTCAACTACTTCAACTGAAATCAATCAAACAATTTAGGACAAACAAATTAGATCAGTAATCTGAATTTAGGTGAATGAAAAACATAAAGAATGTGTGCCAACTATCTCTCCAATAGTGTCTGACTTTCTATTCTCTTCACTTGATTTTAAATGTTAAGTCTATGGTCAAGCAGAGGTTGAGTTGTCCTCTACTTTCACCTTCATTAGGATGTTCCCACAGAACCAAACATCCTGTTTTGTGTAACTTCTTGGCACAACTGGTGAGGAGTACAGATTTTTCCCAAAGGCTCCAAAGAACTAGATCAGTACATTAATTGGTTCAAGGAAAAGAAACACATCCCGTTACATTTTCTACCCCTTTAGGTCAGCCTTCAACTGCTACATCCAGAATATTTTCCATTGTAAAGAATATTGTTTCTTCAGGACCATATAAGTTGCATTGCTTCAACAACATCAAGTTTCTTATATGCCTCTCACACTAAAGAGACCAAGGAATTGAAGACTGTACAGCAACATAGCAAACAGGCCAATTTGAACTCTCAAGGATTTATCCAAAGTCAAATTGTGTCCCCAGAATTGAGGATTTAGTGGTGCCAAAAAATCTTTTACAAGATGTTTAGCTGAGAGATCCAAAAGAGCAGAAAGAAGTGGGCTGAGCTAAGCATTATGAATTCTTCCTCCAAAGCTCATCAGTCATATAACTCAGCTCTCCTTTTGCAGAGATAGGGGTTGGAGAGAAACACCAAGAGCAGTAGTCTAGCTGGAGATCCTACACATGTTAATATGACAAGTGAGGAATAAACCCCCTTTCATAGCACAGACAAAACTGCATTGACCAGATTCATTCTTCACAAAAGTAAAAAGAGATGACTTTCCTATTTCTGTGTCTTCCCGAGATCCAAATAATTCTTAGACATCTGCCCAAAAGTCCTTTGCAAGATCCTCCCTCTGTAAGTCCATAGATCAGAGATAATGCCAAACAGGCTACAATTAATTAAGACCTGGCAATCACTGAGCTCACAATTCTCACTGGATTAATCTCCTCAAGCAGGAATCAGACTAAATTCTATGTATACCATGTTTATAAAGCACAGTTTCCTTTAATAAATAATCTCTAAGGAATTATATTAGAAAAGTATGGTAGACACTGCCTTGTCCATAAGGGTAAAAATTGTATTTATTCATATGACAAGGTTTTAGCTATGAAAAATTAATAAATAGGAATGAAATTTCAACTTTTGTTTTGCCTGTAAAGATTTATGTCTCCATTGTTTACACATCTGGATTAATTATCAAAGACATCAAAACAAAAAAAATCTGTTATATAATATCAGGTTTATAAGGATGTTATTCCAGTTCATAAATGTTTAAGCTTCATCTATTACATTTCTTCTCTATTAAGACTCCACTCGAGAGTCTTCCAGACTATTATGCTCTGCCATGAGTAAGGAAAATCCAGTGGGTCTTGCCTGAAGTGCTGAATAAATGTTAGTATCTAAATCTTACCTGTGTTTCAAGATTTATACCTCTTCTACTCCAAGACAGTTTCCCAACACCTCCAAAAATTCAAAATTAGATATCTTGTCACATAAACAAATGTGAACACTATATGAACATAATACACCCTATGGATAATTTCAAGGTGATTCAAGGCCATTTATAATGAAATCCACTTAAAGGAGAATAATTAAAAATAAATATTTTGGAAATTACTTGAAAGCTCAATAATAATCAAGTTAAGATCAATTCAATATTCTATGCTGAACTGTGGATATTTGTGTGTCTGAACAAATAAAATGACCAGATGGCAAAGCTGACATTCAGTATGCAAATGGAAAAGTCTGACTTAATTTCCTAGTTAGGCATGGTGGTATCTTATCACTTCATTGTACACAGAGAAGCATATTTTTTTCCTCCAAAGTTTTTCTTGTGTTCACCAAAGGGTAGCAATAGGACAACAATGGTCTGAACATAGTTTTTAATCAAGTTAACTGCCTGACATATGTCCCGATGGCTCTTGTAGATCATAAGAATTTGAACTACACCTAGTTTTTCCAAAACAACCCATTGTAAAACAAGGTGCTAGGAAACAAATATTCAGTAGAATTTAAAGTTTGTCCTTTTAATGTTGAGGGATGATAGACAAAATAAATTTTGTAATTTTGGTCTAGAAATTCCTAAAAATAATGAAATACTTTTGGGTTCTAATTCTTCCTTTTAGCAATGGCCAATAGAATGGAGTGAGTTCTAAAAAGCATGTAGTAGTTAATAATAATTGAATTATTAAAGAGATATTTGTTACTATTTACAGGCTGTTACAAAGATAGAATGGATAAATACAAAGGTGTAGTAAAGAAGAAAAACATTCAAATCATAACATCGTGTTTTAGATTCTTAAATATGGTATGAATAATGAGGTTATGAATGGTGCATTAGTGGAGCCTTGATTTTCTTTACCATAATAGATGACTATACTTGCAATTCATTTAAAAACCAAGTCATATTATATAAGGGTACATTATTGTGTTAGGAATGTTGGAGAAAACCCCCAATATTTTAGAGCTGCCTGCACACACAATGCACTATTTGGTCTTTAAAGTTTGCTGATATTCTGGGGACAACACTAAAAGCCCATGTGACAGGCTTTTTCCTTAACTTCTACTTCAAATTAGTCATACTATCATTAACCAACATGTAGAAGTGTATAATATACCTAACAAATATACTTCTATATATCAAATATTGATTATTTATTGAATGACCTTTTTATACTTTTTGGATATGAAGTATAGTTTTCACTACTTTTGTTTTTAATTCACCTTCAAGTACACACAGGGAACATTGTGACAATCAAAAGCTCATTAAGAGATTGAATATGGATTATGTAAGTTACAAAGCAGAATATTAATCAGATTTTTTTAAACAGATTTGCTTTTTAAAAAAATCGAATCACTTGGAGGATTCTGCATGATGTCTGTTAACTTTCAAAGTGTCCTTCAACAGCAATGAAAGCAAGACAGAGAAATTAGCAATGTGCACAGAGGCACACCATTGTTCTGGCTTGATCCAAAGATTTGTACTTCATCAAATTAACTATTGGGCATTTAACCCCACTCTGACATCAATCCATAGCTTATTAAGAAAGTATTTGTCAACTAAAACGAGAACATTGTTACCCAGAGCTCTCTTTCTACATCACAATTGGAAGAAACAGAACCCAAAAGCCCAGGCTCACTGTCCAGGTCCTGCTATCATCTGAAGCAGGCCCTTTGCCCTATGCTAGCCAAAGAAGTGGGGCAGATATGACATGATGGAAAGCAAATTCTGATTCCTCTTTTTCCCTTTCTAACATTAAAGCAATCATCACAGTTCATTGAATGATGGTCTTAAACCTTGCATAAAAGAATTTTATTATCAAACATTCATTTCATGTAACATCATTCACAAGAAATACATTTAATCAAAATTATTGAATAATTGTATACGTATAAAAGTAAGTGGTTGAATTGAGTGATAACTGATGTGCCCATTCCACACAAATTTTTAAAGTTCTGAATGCTGCATCCTACCTTGAGAGCTATAACCTAAGATTTACTTGAGTATACAGATAATTATCGAAGAAGAATATATCATTCATAAATTTACCAAGTTAATATTAGTCTATGTTGGTCTCCAGCCAGGAAACACTTACCAGTGGGTGGTTATAAAGTAAGCTTTCCTATGCCCAAGTGACATGTATACTCTGTTAAATACTCAGAGCCATTCTGGTGTGCTAGCAAACAATACTAACCATCACCTGCAAGATCTGAGATGCGACCCATGATAATGAGCTAAAGCTCTGCTCCATCCCCACATTCAATTTGTGGATCTCTCTGGATAAAAAGGCTATTACGCCCAGAGATGTCACCACCATCCAAAGTCGATAGAAAAGTCATCTATTTTTAAGGAGCTTTACTTCATATGTTAACCTTTCCAGAATGGGGTTCTCAACTCTGCAGGATCCATTAGAATTAATCCAAAGCATAATATTAGACTAATGCTTCCTTTTTTATTAATTTATTTTTAATTTTCTAGTTAGAAATAGATAAGCACATCAAGGTTTGAATAGCCCTCTATGAAAACATCACCTGCCTAGGAGTATTACATAACACAACTATTGTCCCTGAGAATCTTATGAGCTATCACATTAAATAGGAAAATGATAAGTACCAGGAAGAAACCTCATTTGTTTCCTGATGAGTTAGGACCAATGATGAGCTGGATAGGAGTGATTCCCTCTCTCTCCATCTGCTGCCATTTCATTCCACTAGGGATTAATTGACTTGAACCAAATTAGCAGACACTCTGTTGCAATGGCTTGATGAGTTGATGACTATCTCAATTCAACCACTGATTAACTTGTTGGAATGCCCAGGTGAAGTGATAATGGTTTTAGAAATCTGAATTTAAAATTTAAAACTAACTTTCTTCTGTCAGCAAAGAAAACACAGAACTTAATCTGGGAAAGCCTGTGCTATTTATCTGCCGCAACAGAAAGAAAGCTCAAAAGACCAGTTCTGCTTTTGATGTGTGTGCTTTAGACACCAATGACGTCTATGTCATTCAATTTTATTCTCAGGAATGGTTAAAAATATTATGTAAGGAATGTGTAGCAGGTTTTTGAATCAACAACTGGGAAGAAACAATGTGCATAACCATATTAATGATGTGACAGTTGAGAAATTAGAAACAAGTTACTATGGGGCATGTGTACACTCTAGGTTTGTAAAAGGTTCTTAAAATAGAATTAATCCTTACAAGCCACTAATGTTTCTGTACTAGATTAATGCTACTATTCACAGAGGCTGATCATCCCCAAGGAGGTTCACAGTACATCAAACTAACACTATTCACTAAAGGGCAATTATATTTGGTAGAAATAATCCCCTTGAAAGTAGAAAAGGAAAAGAAAATCAATCATGCCATGATTTAATGGACTACCCAACAGCAAGGCTGGCCATTCCCAAATATGAGCTAGTGTGGTAGTAATTAGAATACATCTTATTAGTGAAAAAAAAAATCATGTTTTAGACTATTTTAAATTAAAACTCTTTAAAATTTAATTCATATTGTCTACACAGTAAAATATCAGTAATTTTGAAAATTCATCACAAGTTCTAAATATCTATTAATGACTTTTCATTCACTTAAGAAATATTTAATATCTTTAATAGGTACTTAGTCTCTTTTTATATACAATGAGAGTTTGCTTTTAATATAGATGCACTTTCTTCTCATCAAAGTCTGTCTGAATAATGGCAGTTGAGTCTTAGTTAACAAAAGCAGAAACATGTTAAATGGAGAGGAGAACTATCTAACATCTTGTTTTGTAACCAGTATAATCCTAGCCTATCTTTCACCCCTGTTCTACGTACACTATTCAGAAGGCTTTGCCAAACATAATGTACGCTGAAGTATGGTCTCTCCTTCCTGCTCTCATACGTTTCTTCACGCTGTTCTTTTTCCTAGAAGATTCAACACTCCTATCTCTACTTGTCAAAGTCTGTTCTTCCATTGAGGCTCCATGTCAGGTCCAAATACAGTTCATACATATTCTTAACCAGAGCTAATATCTCCTCTTTGGAGCCTCTTTTCAATGCATGCATAGCTCTATAATAGCATTCTTCGTAGTTTTTCGTAACTGGGAACTTACTAATGTTTCTTCCCTCTAGTCTACATTTCTGTCTAGCTCAGAGCCAGAAAACTATGTAGAAAGTCTGAATTAGTGGGATTAGTAGAGAAAGTGGCAAATCCCCCCCATCTGGGAAGGAATCTATCAACTCTCACTGATGACTTAGTCTGACTTTTTATATGTTTAAAGCATAGCCAACGGGCATAAAATATAATAATTGATCCAATTCCAATTATAAATATTTGATCTTTATCATACTCATATACCATAATATTCTACTTCTGTGAAGGTTATTGCAGCATAATTAGTAGTTAATCAACATCATTCATGCATATTGGGCTCAAGACCCAGCAACACCGCTTAACCACATGAATGTACAGAAATTCTTTCAACTCCATAAAGTTCAGGTTTCTCACGGGAAGATGTGATTACAACAGTATCATTTGATAGAACTTTTTAAAAGAATTAAATGCGTTAAATACATAAAGAGCAAACTGTGATATGTTAAACACATACTATTAATAGACTGAAGCTTCTGAGCACCCATAAGTGGTGTTCATAAACACCCATGCAGAAGATCTGAGAGCATAAAGGCAAATGTTTTAGTGGGTTTTGAAGCTATCACCAAAGAAGTCGTTGAGAATTATTTATACTGCCGAAGTCATCTGTAAAACTCTCCTTTCCCATCTGTTTTATAGGGGAATAATTCAAAAGCTGAGGCCCAGTTGAGAGCATGCACTCTATGGCAGGATTTCCTTCTAAATTTCTATCCATTGTTGACATTTCTATCTCAAGTAAGAGACATTTCAAACAGTAACATTTTAGCTATAATTGCAAAACCAAAAAACAGAAACATGTTTATGGTTCTAGAAAACACACTTAATAGTACCTAGTGATGACCAAAACTCTCAGCTGCTCTGTCATGGACAGATATCACTATCCTTCCATATTTAGACACCCTACCTTCGTTGCAAAGGGGCACTTTTTTAGTAAACAAGAAGAGTATTCATTATTCACAACTATCAATGGAAAGACAGCGAGTTTATTGATTTTTATTTCCAAACATAATTCCTAGATCTATTATTGATGTGCATAAGCTGTAGGGACACTTCAATAACATGGAGAAAAAGAAAGTCCATATAATGCTGAATTAGATACAAAAGACTAAAATAATGCTTTGTTGTATGAGTAAATCTCTCTTCTTCAATATTGAATTGTTTCAACATTTTTTGTAGTTACAGAAAGCTTGAGTGATCTTGGAAGGAATCCTATGCACAGAGAAATTTAATTGTCATTTCCTTTAAACAGGGGCCATTTTTCTAGTTCAAGCAATACACAACTCTCTTCAGCATTAAGAACCTTGATTTATGCCTGTGCATGAATCCCCTTCCTCATTTTCCTAATGAGCAAAGCCTGGCAGAAAATAGAACACATTTTGATTAATAGTGCTTTGATAGTTATCACTTCTTTGTTTATGAGAAAGCTTGCTAGTTACCTCTTAGTTGCAAATTAGAAAATGATACTTGGCTCATCCAATCCTCTTGAAGGTTTCTGAGGCAATTCAGATCCAGTTAATTAGCATTAATGGGCTCCTTTCCCTGTACCACGTTACTGAGCATAGGTCCAGGAAAGATCAAGCATGATGCTTGCCTTCAAAGAGCTTATAGACTAGTCAAGGAAACAGGCAATGAACAAATAAGGGATACGGTGCTAATGCAGCACTGCTCCTTTGCACTGTCAAAGGACAGGGCAAAGGTGAGGCCCTAGAGAAGAAGAAGTGAACTCTAGTTATTGGAAATGGGAGTAAAACTTTCATACCCACCTGTCTGTGAAAATAAATGTAGCAATGTTAACATATTATTCCTATACTACTGATGGAATAGCTCCCCAGGGCCTCTCCTCAGGTGGGTGTTCCTGTCAGTCCCAGCTAGCCTCTCATATGCTCCTAAGGTATTTCTCTTTTCCTTTTTCCTCTTGCTTTCCTATTGATGTTCCTTGTTTACAAACCGATTGAGGAATCTCCTCCTCACACACATAGTGAGAGGTGCTCACCCCAGGACATCTGTACTCCGGCCCAGCACACAAAATCATGAAGCCACTGAGGCGCCAGCCAGCACTGGGCTCCTTTCAGGCCTCATGCTGTTGGAGACGCACTGTTCTATGTCCCTTTCCAAACTCTGTGTTACATTTTCCCAGCAGCTAATGAAGTGCTATTGCTAGGGCATGATTCACACAACCTCCTCCATGAATTTTTCCTTTACATTTCACTTGTAGCCTCTCCTTCCAACAGATTTAGTAGATGCTGCAACACCTACTTTCTAGACATCTGAACATCCTAATTTCCCCCTAGTAAGCCTTCTCCTAACCCATGACTTTGAATGACTGTAACTGGATATTATAGGGGGACACTGGTCCTCTAGATCATGAGGAAGAGCCAGATCAACACATTACTTGGACCTAATCCTAGCTGTATCTCCTCAAAGAGATGAAACCTAAATTTAAAGTTAACCTAGTCAGGAAAGATGGAAGAGCCATTCCAGAGAACAGGAATGGGCACAACAGAGAATGTACACCAGCCCGGGGTGTTTAAGGAACTGAGAAGCTTAACATGGCTGGAGAAACAGGACCAGATAAGAAGGAGCCTTGAGAGCTCTGCTTGGAAACCATGACTTACCCAGCTTGATATCAGGGAGCCACTGATGCATTCTACCTGCAAGAAAAATCATAGTCCAAAATGTACAGTACAATTGTCACTGTGATCTACCAAAATATGGAGGGTAAAATGGAGACTGAAAACACTAGAGAAGGGAACAGCACATGGGAGATGATTATGATAATTTAAGAGTGTGTCAACACTGAGATGCAGAGTTGACTGTTGCCAGATAGGAGATCGTAAAAGGATACAGGCAAGTAGGGAGGGTAGGGTCATCACCAAATTTCTATATTGTATAATGTAAAAGGTGCTGCTAGTCATTAAACAAAACAGCAAATTGAGCAAGAAAAGCAGGATTATTTTGTGGGGGAAGGGGTGGGTTGTAAACATGGAGAGTGGGGAGAAGAATAAACACAGCTGCAGATAGTTAAACTTAAAACATCCATGATATAATGTGAACAGAGGGCTTGATCCCAGGAGGAGGCTGGGTGGAAGATGTGGATTTGAGTCATTAGCATGGAAATGGTCATTTAACCAGATTAGTGGGTCAGATTGCAAATTGACACACAGTTTGAGTGAAAGGAGGTGAGAACCAAAGTCAGAGTCTTAGGAACATTTAAGAAAATGATAACACGCTTGTCAACTAGTACACGATCCTTAAAATAATTTGTCCTATGTTCTGTTTTATTCACTTCTCTTATTTTTGACATTTTCCATTTATTTGTTTGTTTATTTATTTATTTATTTATTTATTTTACTTCTATCCACTCCCCACCCCATTTTTTTGCCCCCCCCCCCCTTTTTTTGGCAAAAAAGCCAGGTAAGTGCTGTGCTATTACTTGCTCTGAAGATGAATATCTTGTCCAGAAACCAAGGTGGAGACATTGTTCCTAAGATCAACTTTGTGGTTAAAGACTGTTTCATGAAACCGTTCCTATGGAAGACCTAGAGTTCAGTATAATTCTATTGTTCTCTATTGACTGCATCAACTTTTGCAAATGCATTCACTGAAATAAAGTGACAAAGCAGAGGTGTCCAAACTTTCTCACACCATGGAACCAAAATGCTGGGCATATTATTTTCCCCACAGTGCTTTTACGGTGGGATTCATTCCCACAGTTCTAGAATTTGCCTTGTTTACCTAGAATGAGAGACGTGCATTCAGGGCACTGATCCTTCGTCAAGGTAGGACCTATAACGACTAATTGTATCATTTTGAAATAAAAGATCCAAGGATGTTTGAATCAATCTGATGCCATGGGATATTGACAAGAACAGATCTGATAGTTTGTACCTAGTTTCAGGGAGACTCCTGAGGGCTGTATCATTGGAACTGATCCTACACAAAGAAATATACCATCAGTGTATAAGAAACCCTCACTACATCTGCATTTTGAGCTTCAAGGTACTGAGATACTCCCCTTACGTAATGAGAAGTTTCCTAATCCAAGAGAGGAACTGTGCCCACAATGGCCTGGAAAACAGGACAAGGACAGGTGGGATCTTGCAGGGTTTCTAAAGTTCCTTTGTGGTGGGATAACCTCTGCTAAAATTCATGTCCTTATTTCAGTGCTTTCTCCAAAGGGAATCCTTTTCCTTCAATAAACCATAAATCATAAATCTGAGTTCTGTGAATCTTAGAATTAGAAAACTTTGTGACTGCCCCCATTAGTGTAGTGCCTCCAAACCAAATTAAGTGGTTAGGTTCAAACAAGTTATTATTTATTAACAAATTATAGTCATTTGAAAATGAATATAAACATATGTGCATACACACTCACACTGAAAGGACAGATGTAATCTTCCTTTCATTTTTAAGTAACCGTGATTAGCCACTTCGGGGATAGGTACACCCAGGAATGGTGTCCAACTTCTCAAAGCTCAGAGTCAGACTGGACTCTGCCACCCTCATGTCTGGCTTCCTAAGTGTTGCCACGCCTTGTTTGCTTTTTATCACAACAATCTCCCAAAACCCAGAAGAAGGACATGACATCATCCAAAGGAAAGGAGCACTGTCTGATACTAAAGTGTGAATTTGCCTTAAGGTAGCAGTTTGTTCAGCATCCAAAAACATGTCATGTTTTAAACATTTAAACGGTCTTGCAGTGCTGGACTAAATCTCCTGTGGCACACGGTGACTCTTCAGCAGACATTGTGATACCCTCCCCCCGACAACACAAATGAAACCCTTGTTCACAGAGCCTTCCTGTAAGAGTCAACAGGGGGTGGAGTTGGGGGGTGACAGGAGAAGGGGTATGGGAGACAGCATTTAATTTTTTTAAAAGGCCTAGGGATATATTTTCTAGAAAAGAAAAATGCAGAAATCAGAAACTTAGATGCACCTGAAAAAGAACTTTTCCCAGCAGCAAGCAGTTCTGTTGCCTAAATGAAGTAATGTTATTTCCTTGTATTTTTTTGCTCTGGAAAGCCTGTGGGGAATCTCTTCACAATTCTTTTGTAGGGAAAAGAAGCCAAATTAGTCAGGAACAGGTGTTTTCAGCAGGAGAGAGGTATATTTCAACAGACATGGGTTTCTCTTTGTGAAAATTTACTTTTGAAAGATGGAGAAGGTAATTTCAGTCCACATATTTCTGATCCTTGAAAAGTCAATAGAGAAACTTTCTAAATGAGTACGTCCATTCCACAGTGCAGGTCTGGTACTTTCCCTCTACTGCTCCAATGGACAGCTATCAACTTCTATTTATATTTTTTCTTTCACTTATTCAGTCATTAAATATTCATTGACTGTTAGCTCTAAGCCAGGTGTACTATTTTAGACAGTGTAGAAAATTAAAGAATAGGATGTTGAGGTCTGAAACCCTAGGAATTTAGAGATTGGGTTGTCTTCCAATTTTTAAAATAGTAACTTTGATTCTACAAGCCAGAAAGAACTTAAGAGTTTAGTTGCCTCCAGCAGGAGATGAGAAAATGAATTGGCCAGTTCAAATGCTCTTTGTTCACTGAGGTGTTTGTGGACCTACATTCTCCTGGGCTTGGTTTCCAGTGCAGTGATCCTTCTGTGGTTTTAAAAGATGAGCACCAACCACACGTTGTAAGGGTATCACAAGGCACCGTAGTGGAAGAGGAGGTAGCCCACAACTGTGGCCTTTCATCCCATCTTATTTATGACAGCATCATTTTTATCTCTTCTATCTATTGGACCTAGAATAAGATTTCAAACAAAAGGATTCTCTTGATAAGAGATTTAAAAAGCAAATGAAAATAGAAAACTATCGCTTGCTCTCTCCTGCTACCTCCTCTTCATCCTAGATAAAATAGTCTCCAGTAGGGAAGTTCCAAATAAATTACATGCCTCTGGGTTTCCACGTTCTTGTTCATGTTCGCCAGCAGCTATGGCCATCTTACGCTTCATGGTGCATGTCTCCACCAAAGTACTTTTCTGTCTAGTGAGATGTAGGGGATTAATACGAGCTTACTAATGAAAGGAAAAGAGTGCAATGGAGAGAGATCATTCTCATTTCAGAGGTGGGGCATTCTAAGAAGACCAGCAAGTTATAGACAAAAAAAAAAATTCAGTCATGACTGTCAAAGGTGAAGAAGACTAATCAACCTTACCCTCACCTCTCTCTGTTTGATCACATTGAAAGAGACTGACTCAGGCAGATAAAGGTATGTCACATTTATTGATGGCAAAAGCTAGGTTGGAGATTGTGGATTTTGGTCTGCTAAGAGGTGAACTTGTTACTACTAAGTCCTTGAATTTAAATTACCCACTTATAAACATTGCTCTATAGGCCTCACTGAAGGTCAGTACACCATAATGGCCAAGGGCACATGGAAGCTCAGTGCACATCTCCAGTTACTGTTCCCAGAGCATTAGCCAGCATCCATGCCAACTGTTCTCTTGGAATGGAGGGAGGAAGTAATGTAGCAAAAGGCTAGGACTATAAAGGGCAAATCTTTCCTCGTGGAAACCAGAGGAACAGGAATAACCCCTCCACCATGTTAACCATGCGACTTGGGATCCATAGTCCCAGTGTAAAGAGGGGTATGAGGTCAAGGGGAAGGTGAGTTACATCCAGATGGTAAATGCTGTGACACTGTCATCTTGGATATACCAGGCTGTACTCCAATATCTATGGATCAGTCCACCAAGGAACACCTGTAGAAATGTGACCATGAATTAATAGGTAACCAAATTCTTGATAATAGAAAAGCATAACAGAAACAGGTCAACACTGACATTACTGCATTTCACTGCTTCCCGGCAGTATCTCCATAATGAATTCATATCTGAATATAGTGAACTAAAAAGCATCCTGGGTACAGGCCTAAGAATAAAAATAAGACAAACCTTCAAGTCTGTGTGACATAAGAAGGAGAACATACATAAAAGGTGAAGAGGAGGCAAAAGATCTAAGGCAAGAATGATAATAAGAAATGCCCACTTCCACTTCTTCCCCTTATTTCTCCCCACATCCTTGATGAAACTCAAGAATTTTCTCCTTACTTTTTATTTACAAAGCATCCTCTTTTGAGAAAATAAAAAAGAATTATCATTTAATCTTCCTAATGACCTATCCCCTAAGAATAATCCTTCTATCGATTGAGGTAAATAGTATTGTATAAGTAAATCTGAGTCAAATTTACATTTTCTCTGGTACTTGCTGAGGTTTATTTCCAGTCCTTAGAATAATGGGTTCCAAATGCACATATGAGGCCCTTGAAAAATCCTTCCTCTAGCCTCCAGCTTGTATCTTCAGCTGCCCTGGGTTCTGGCACTCCCTGCCTGTTGAAGTATGATGCTGGGTGTTCCTTTCTATTAGAGAAGGTGCCTCCTCGTGATTTTGAACTTGGTCAATGGCCTTGATGGTCAGGCTATCTTAAAGGGAAATCTTTACTTCCTAATGCTCTGGATCTTGATCATCCAAGAAGCGTTCAGGGTCAAGAGCAAAGAACCCATGTGTCAGATACAGGAAGTTTGGGACCCTTAGGGATGTCATTGAATCTGTCTTTTATTTGGTTCCACTTATATTAACTGAGAGTAATCTTCCCAAACCACAATAAACCTACAGGCTTTTCAACAAATAGAATCACATTTTTTTAAACAAATTCGAATATCCAAATTTCCCACCTTATATACATATTGTGGAGATTAATATTATAAGGAAATGATGTACAGCAAAGTGCTTTGTAAATACAAAAAAATCAAGTATAAAGAGGTGTTAAGATAACAGTCACTCTCTCCACATCAACAGTAGCAGGATATAAATAAAATACACAATAAGGAGCCGGGCACGGTGGCGCAAGCCTGTAATCCCAGCACTTTGGGAGGCTGAGGCAGGAGGATCGCGAGTTCAAAGCCAGCCTCAGCAATGGCGAGGCACTTAGCAACTCAGTGAGACCCTGTCTCTAAATAAAATACAAAAAAGGTCTGGGGATGTGACCCAGTGGTCGAGTGCCCCTGAGTTCAATCCCCGGTACCACAAAAAAAAAAAAAAAAAAAAAAAACACAATAAGGGTCTTTATTCTAAGTAGACCAAGACTCACAGAGATAAGGTGAATAAGTAGAATGGCAAAAGTTAACTATTGATGACATAGCTGAAATAATTTATGAAGGCAGCTTAATTCAATAATATAAATAAGTGAACTGGGAAAATATGTCTTTTGGGGTAAAATACACAAAGTGATATCCAAACAAAGACAGTTTAAGGGTCATTTAGGCAAGGTCTCACATTAATCTATTCCTCTCCATTACAATTTTCCAAGCCTGCATTCAGAGGTTCATCATATAGTTAATGAGGAAAAACCCCTACATGAGCCCCTTCACATTTAGCTTTAAAATAATCTGGTACACAGGAGTAATCTCATTCCTTCAGTAACCCAGCCTTCACCATGTCTACAAGGAGGCCACGTGGTAAGTATCCTAGACAGAGTTTTAAGAACAGAGGACCTAGAAATGAACAAGATAAACATTATTAGTGTCCCCACTGCAGTCCAGAGTCCATTTTAGACACACTGTAGACTGAAAACGTCATCCTGACATTATCCTATTTGGAATCCTTCAATAGCTTCTCCGTGGCTTAAAGAACAATGCCGGCCTCCTTTCTATGACATTCAAGCTCCTCCTTGCACATTCTCAGCTTCATCCCTCACCACTGTTCTTCCTCCATCCGGCCCTGTCAGCCACATTCAATTACTCATTGTCCCCAAAACCAATCTTGTAAAGTCATTGCTTTCTGTCTTTGCACAGGGTGTTCCCTCCGACTGGAATGCCAGTCACTTCATGCTCTTTCTGCCAAGTGCTGATTCATTATTCAAAATTTCTGAATGAATAAAAAAGAAAAAGGAGTATAAGGGACCAGAGGAAAGACAAATAAAGGGATGGGTATGTGTTCTTTTCTAACATATTACTCTTCTTAGTTCCTGGTTTTCCTGTAAACGATGAGCATTCTCATTGCTTATTTATCAATCAATCTTTATTAAAAAATAACCAACTAAAAAAAAATATTCTTAGCTTGGGTATGAAGTATCTCCCAAAGACTCGTGCGTTGAAAGCTTGCTCCCCAAAGTAGCAATGTTCAGAAGTGGGGCCTTTAGGGAATGATTGGATCATGGGGTTCTAACCTCATCAGTTGATTAATCCATTTGATGGATTAATAATTTCATTGGAATATGAAAGGTGATGGAAACAGCAGAAGGTGGGCCTAACTGAAGGGAGTGAGTCCTTGGGGTGTGGCATTGGGGACTATATGCTTTGCCACACCCACTCCTGCTTCCAGACTGCCTTGAGCTGAACAGCTTTCCTCTGGCTTGCCTTTCCATTTTGATGGTCTACCTCATCTCAGGTTCAAAGTCATGGAGGCTGCCGACCATGGACTGCAACCTCTGAAACGATGAGAAAATGAATCTATCCTCCTGCAGGTTGTTTTACTCAGGTATTTGTCACAGTAATGTAAAGCTGATGCAATTTCCTTTGAAGATGACCACCAACAATTCCTCCCATGCTGAAACCAGTTTTCTGTTCCTCCTTTACAGAGATGGCCTCTCTTTCATTTCCACCTAAATCGAGGCTGACTTTGTGACTTGCTTTGACTAACAGAAGGCGGCAAATGTGACACTGTGCCAGTTCTGGGATCAGCCTTTAAGAGGCCTGGCAGCTCGCGCTCCATGCCCTTGGCATCCAGCCTCTATACACGAGGGGAACCTGTCTAGAGTAATGGAAGAAGAAAGGCCATGTGGCGCACAGCTGAGGTGCCCAGCCAGCAGTCAACACTGTCTGCAGACATGTGAATGAGACCATCCGAGACTTTCAGTTCATCTCTAAGCAATGAATTCTATGATAGGCTTGGGCAACAGCTGACTGCAGAGGGACTGCCCATCAATTCACAGATTCATGAGAAGCAAAAACTTGTTGTTTTAAGCTAGTAAGTTTTGGGGTATTTTGTTATGCAGCAATAGATAATTGAAAAATTATGCAATTGATGCTGTGCCAGTCACTAAAGATAAAAGACCTGAGTATATATTCTAGAATAACTCAGTGACTAGCAGAAGAGATGGGTGTATAAATATTTAATGACATATTACAAACACATGTATAAGTATGATGGAAACTGTCTTATTACTAACCTATTTTTTTGTTGTTGGTGGTGCAAAACATTAAGAAATATCTTTCTCTGCAGTGAGAATTTAAAACAAATAAACAAACAAGTAGTGAGATGGCCTATGGACCACTATAGAAGCTTCTTGGAATAATCCCATAGGTTTTATGTTGTGTTCTGTCCTCTCCTAATCATGAAGCATGGTCTGAAAATTCCTTGTTAATTTTCATTAGGCAATGTGAGAAGGAAAAATGAATTGTGAGAGAATTTCTAATTTCTGTCTTCCAGTTTTTACAGAGTCCTCCAAATTAGTTTTTCATTAAGTGATTATTAATAATTTCAAATCAAGTCCTCTGATGCCAGAGAAAGTTTTCTTTCTTGACTCATCTGTGGAAATCTAGAATGTGCAAAGTGGAAAAACATTTCTTAGCTGGCATTATCATCCCCAGAGAATGTGCTGTCCCCAAAGCTGGTGAATTATATAAAGCACCTTCTTTAAGCTCAGTGTTGTGCTGGTCATGAAGGCAGAAGAAAAGGCAAGATAAATATGCTGGAGAAAACACATATGCAAACATATTACTAAAAGAATCTGCCAGAAAGTGTTTTGCTATGCGTGTGTGATATGCCAAGCATGGTATCGCGAGGCACAGAATGGGGAAAATGAATCCAAAATGCATCAGGCATCACCTTGACTCTGCATGAAGTAACAGAAAAAAACTACATTTATATGTACAATTCCATATGCTGCTAATAATAACAATAATTTAATATAAATATAATTTACATTTTAAAGCGAAATTAACATTGCAGCAAATTCTGCAGGAAATAAAAATTTACACCAAGACAGACACTACGGAAACTGGATCCAATTTTAGGGAATATATTTCTGCATTAATGAAATGTTGTAAATGTTGAAATATATAAGTAAATGTTATGGAACTTTATTTCAGTAACAAACACATAGCAAATCAGACACAGTATTTCAGTGTTTGTTGCTGTTTTGCATTGTCTATATGAGGTCAATAGAATTCAATACTCTTTTAAAACTACTGCTATTAATGAGCATCATCTTGTAACCTCATTGTAGTTGGCCTGCCTGAAAGGGGAGGAGAGTATTCTTCTGTTCTCCATAGACTTCAAGGACCTTCAGGAAAAGACTGATTTGATTTCTCAAGGATAATGAAGGTTTGAACTTTTTAAGCTGGTGCCAGAAGGGCAGTATCTTCTGAGAGCTCACTGTTACTCACTGTTAGCATTTTAAACACACTTCTAGGGTCTGTGTTTATAGCAGGTTCACTTTGCTGTTTTTTTTTTTTTTTTTTTTTTTTACACCATCTGGAATTTTGCATTGCCCTTGTATGCCCAGGTTCTCTTATACATTATTTTCTCTTGTGGCCAGACTTAAATGTCCTATTAGTATTTTTGAAAACTGCAAACAATCAGGCTAAGATATCTTTAAGTTGTGAGGTATCAACATGATGCTTCCCTATGTGTCTCATATATTTTTTACATAATATCCTTAAAATAGAGATGCAGAGACACTACTATAATACAGCTATTCGAAATATCATTTTACTACTTAATACATTTGAAATTTTAAAAATATAACCAAGAAGGAATTAAATTGTGCTCTTTATATGTAATACGAAAGGAATTGTACTATGCAAGCATGTATAACAAATTAGAATAATTTTTAAAAACCTGTTTATGCCACACACAAAAAAAATGGAAAGATCGTAAAGCTCTCAGATCTTGCTAAAGTGTTTAATAGTTTAATTAAATTTGGATTTTACACATATTAAACTTTAGTAAAAGGAAGACCACAAAACAACAAGGTTCTTTTTTCATATTGGTAAAGAGAAACAAACAAACAAAAATAGCCACAGGGAGATGGTATACTTCCATGTTTGTATCAGCTACCTTTGCTGCCTAACAAACAAGCACTGTTACTATCCCTACACTCGGTGGCTTAAAATAGCACGTTGATAGTTATGTGCATGAGCAATTTGTGCTGGGCTCAGCTGGGCTATCCTTTTCCTATAAATTTCTGAGTTTATTTTATTTATGCAGTTGTAGTGGGAGGACAAAATTGTCAGAAGGCCAGCTGGTCTTGGATAGGCTCAGACACATTTCTGGCATTTGGCAAGCTGTTAATATGTGGGTTATGCCTGTCTCATGTCTAATGGCTGGCGTCATGTCAGCTGGGGTGATGCCCTCCTGTCTTTCATTGTCCAACAATTCTTTCACATGATGGTGGGAAACACTTTTCAAACTTGGGCCTGCATCATGCTTGTGAATTTCCCACTGGCCAAAGAAGTTCAATGGCTAAGTTCCTATGTGAGGGGTGGAGAAGCAAAGAACTCCATTAATGGGAGTAGCATCAAATAATTTGGCCATTTTTTCCCTATATTTGAATGAAATATTCATAATCTTCCTTTTGTTTTTACATCTGATTATGAAACATAAAAGCGTAAATACCTAACATTATTTTGTACCCAACAATTTTCTTATTATGTGCCCAACAATTTTATGAAAATTACCTTATGTCATCTTCACAGTGCCATCAGGAGTTAAATGAAATTCATAAACGATGAAACTGAATGACAGGAAGCAACTTGTCTAATATCATTCAGCTTGTGTAACACAGAGTCAGTATTCTAAACTCTAAGGCCCAATACCTATGGTTCATTTGCTTAACCAGGATTCTATATACTGAAGAAGAATTATCTCTCCTTTCTGTAATATAAACATTTAAGACCAATAATTCAAAGAAAAATAAAGGAGCCATTTAGTTAATTTTAAGATTTCACATTTTTAACATGTCCCAAATTAAATTCATCATGAGTAGACTGGCATGTCATCATGTGAGTAGTAGTATCAGTTTTTTTTTTTTTTTATTATTACACAAAGGACATAAAATAATGGTGCATCTTGCAATCTATGGTTTCTTAGAGGTAATAAACATGAGAGTATCACTATATGTCACTCAGTAAACTTACAGCTCCAACATATTCACCATCAAAGAGTGTCATTAAGCAAAGGCAGCCCTGTATAGTCCAAGTGGCTTAGATCCTGCTTAGTTTACACTAAACAATGAATGGAATTTATTATATGCTGAGGTACTTGGATTTCTTTATATTGCTTTGTAAATGACACCATTATTGAGTGGATATATTCATTTTATTATATGTAGTTACATGAAGCCAAGAAAGGATCCAAAAAAGGCATTTGAATGTCTAGATCAGGTTATTTGTCTCTCTTTACAATTTATCAGAGGTGTATCCCTAAATATTTTGTTAAATTTGAGATGCTCAGTAAAAATTCAATATGTAAAACTAATGAACTCAGAACAACGGGGTTTGGCGAATATTAGAGAGGTGAGTAGATAGCATGATTCCTACAATCCAGAGGGGGTAGTGATTTGGAGTGAGGGCTCTGAGGTACAGTTGACTAAATTTGGAATTTTACCTTGTACCTGCCCCATAGGCATAATGCACAGAAAACAATCAATGACTATAAACTATCATTATTATCAGCATACCTTGTTCTATATGAGAGCTGGGGAAGGGATGAAGCCAGAATTTATAAACTATGGAGTAACCTTTTTTAAAGATTTTTGAATTGCAAGACATAATGAAGCAAACAGTATCAGTAAGAGTTATTAAGTGGATGCCATAGACTTAGCAGATACAGGCTCAGCTACACAGAGAAAAAACAAGACACATAAAAAAGACCTTGGCCCAAGCAACTTATAGTAGCCTGAACTGCAGGCATAGTGTCTCAGAAGAAATAAACTGATGCCTACATAGGCAGGCTCACCATCCCCAATGACAAGGTGGAGTGGGTCATGGTGGCAGTGGCAGAGGTAAGGATATCTGTCAGCTGACTTGATGTCATTTGTCTTTTACCTGCACAGAAGTACAGTTTTGCTTTTTTATATAATGCTTCTTTGTAGGGGGGAAAAAAAGAGTAAAGTAATTAACTTCTTTCTCTGGCAACTTTCAATCTAAGAGTCAAATAGAACTTCAGAAAGAAATAATCCTCTCCAGTTTTATAAAATATATTCATCAAAAAGGTCTTGGGCAAGTCAATTAACAGCAGGGGCTGAGATCAGGACTTTGGGGTTGATTCTAGGGAATGGTCCCTCATAAAATGTTATTTTGTTCTTAGTGACAATTAACTTAGCAGAACACTTTAATGAAAGAGCAAGCAAGGTCAGGCTGCAGTTGGTTCTTTCTCCTCCATTAAATGACACATGGTACCTATATTTTTAAATTATGCATAGGAGGTAGCAGGTTCCTGAATACATTCCAAAAATATATCACAGACCAGGTGTTAAAGCACATTGCTATTAAGCTCTAAACCATGAGCTGAATTGCAGTACGTTAAAGTCAAGAGACTTCTCTATACATGTGTAATACGTGGTATAATTTTTTTTTCTAATATTACACAGACAAAGGGAAACATCATTCCAAGGTAACCTGTTAGTGATAGCTGATGGAATAGAAATTAAAAGTAAGATAATTTTACTAAGCATAGAATGTGTGGAACATACAGACCAGGGTGAATAATGTTGAAAAGAGTGACCTTCGATGAAGCAGAGGCTGAGAAAGCACCTTTTTTTCTCATCTACTGTCCCCCATGCATGCATCTTCTGAAGCAGTGCTTCCCAAAGGGAGTCTGAGAAGTAGGTCACCAGAATCTCCTGAAAATGTTTTTGTTTTGTTTTGTTTTGTTTTGTTGTTAATGCAGAATTCTGGATGGCACCACAGGAGATTCTGTTTTAACATATCTGGGTGAGGTCAAGAGATCAGACTATGTATCAAATATGCAGTAAATCTAATTCAAAGAGAGGTTTAGAAAACAACTTGGTCACATTCTGTCATAGTTTTGGACCACAAATTTTCTGTAGCCCTCCTTAGATTGAGTCCTGAAGGTCAAAAACCTGAGCAACCCTCTCCTGAGAAGGTCACAGTACCTAACACAGAAGAAGAACTTGGGGATATCAACTGAGTGAATGAAGCTCTAGGTGAAGGAATCATGTGTGTTTTTCCCTTAGGCCCTTCAAAGGATTCTTTCCTTCCACCCTGATTCAAGGTGGCCCTGATTCTACGTACCCAGAGAGGGCCTGTTACTTACCATTGCCCATCATCCCCCACACTCCTGACACAGCCTGGTTTCCCAAATTGACAACTCTGAAGGTGATTTCCTTCTCTTCAATTATAAGTGCACCCTCTGAGTGTTAGGTTGCCTTTCTCTGATTCTGCATGAGGTCCCTCCTGGTACTGCTTTCATGGTTGTACTCTAGTGTGTGCGTATGTGTGTGTGTGTGTGTGTGTGTGTGTGTGTGTGCGCGCGTGCGTATGTGTGTAAAACTTGCCATTAGGAATTCTTTCTCTAATTGCAGGCCTTGATCTGGTCCTGGTCTGAGCACTCCTAAAGGATTGCAAATAATTTCTGGTGGCATTATCTTTCCAAAAAGAGTCTCTTCAAGGTGTAATTACTTTTCCTTTAGATTCCATTAAAATGTCTAAGAATGGATACATAGACAAATAAATTCTTTAAAATGCAGGACCTCAATTTTGTACATGTTCTCATGACATGCTTGTCACAGGTGTTGTTGTCCACATTGGGGTTCTTGAATTTTCTGTGACGACCTCTGGGACCACTGAAAGGGAAGGATCTGTTCCCTTTCCTTCTGTGGCTAGAACCCTGCCTGTCACTGACTGATTTGGATATCACCTGATTGTCAGCCCTCTGTATTCTTCCTCACATATGTTTAAGAAGCTCTGACAAAGAAGTAATACCCAAGTTCAAGTGCATTCAATCTGATTTTTATATTCATTCATATTTATGGCCTCCTGCCTTCAGATTCCATTCTAAAACAGAATACTATATCTTACTCAAGTCACTGACTTCAAAATTTCCTTCATAATTTTCCCAACCTCTCAAAGAGGCACAGGATTTTTGGAAAACAGATCCTGGAACAGTAATTAGAGCTCCATTTTCTGTCTTATGCATAACTAAATGCTGCTTTTAGGTGAATTAAAACGTCAATAAATTGTCAGTTGCACTAAATGACGATTAGCTTTTCATGCCCATTAATCCAAGACCTGTAGGTTTAAGGATGTTAGAAATCCATAGCTTGAGTTTCTGTCCTTCCCCGTGAACTCATCATCAGTCTAAGTTAAATAAGTGCCCAGAGACTAGGTGTAGCCTGAACAAATGGGAACATGAATACCACAAGCCATTTCTCTTTAGGTGAGGGATTAGGCTGGGTACTAATGTCTGCACAAGTGAATCTTTTCACCACTTTATTATAACACCATCTCTAGAAAAATAACAACCTCTAAAAGCCATGTGTTTTGCATGCTTTCTTTTATGCTACTGCCCTACTGTGTAATTTCAGAGACAGTTGTTTTACAAATAGAGCCCTTCCCCAATGTTACCCCTTTAAGTTAACTCCCCTCAAGTTAACCCCATTCCATCTCTATGTGTAGCTGGCACAAAGCCAGTTCTTCATTATTATTACATGAATACACAAATAGAGAAGGAAAATGCCACAGTGTGAGAAATGAATGAGTCATTCCTCAAATACCTATTAAGTACTTAATAATTAAGAAATGATCTCTGCCCTCTTGGGACCTGGCATCTTGGGATGAGGGAAGCAGAGTGCTGATGAAAGACATAAATCAAGTAAACTAATAAGTCAATAAGACAGCTTTATCCAATTATTGATAAGAAAAAAAATTATTTCTGATGCTGTTGTAGACAGGGAGCAGGTAGATGGAGAGCAACTTTATATAGGACAAAGAAGTACACTTTTACCCTGAGATGATCAGGGAAAGAATACTCCAGGCAAAAAACCAGGACTTAGCAAGACCTCCAAGTAAAATGAACTTCACATCTTACATGAATGAAAGAGCCTCTATCTGCAGGAGCTGTGGGCCTCTTCTGACCTTTCCAAAGCCCCACCTCCCATTCTCACCCAATAGACTCCTCTTTGTACATGGGTGAAATAATTGCAAGGTTTTCCTGGCTCCTGGTTTCCTTGACATCTGATCCATTCCTACTAATCATTCAGAAGCACAGTGTCAGATGTAGAAGAGTCTGATTTCCTCTGTTCCTGGCATCAGGGAGAGGGTATAGCAACTGGTATTTCATTGAGGAGGACATGCCAGTTATTTCAATGGAACTTATTCTGCCTCTACTGCTAATAACAGGTCTGAAAGTCATCATTCTAGGCTTACTGTTAACTAAAGTTGAATTAAACTGATGGGATGTTTTCTCATTCATTTACATGTGTCTTCATTAGGAATTTATTTACTGTCATGATCATAATTCTGAATCACTGAAATATAGAGGTATGTGGACTGTAGTGGCTCTTACTTGGCAGAGAAACACAGATAAGTCTGGGGCTGGGCTGGTAACCTGGAATCATAGTGCTGTGATTTCTGCTCTGAGAAATTTGCAGAGGTCGATCTGAAAGCACAAAAACATAAATACTTAATTCAACCTGGGAGTTTAAGGCAGTTTCCTGAGAGGTGAGGCTTAGCCTGGGTCTTGAGGACTAAAGAGGTGTTTGTTAGGTAGGCAAAAATGTGGGAAAGAATTGACACCATAGAGATATTGTCATTAGGCATACTCATGTGAACAAGCATAGGGTGTTCAGTGAACTTGAAGTCTGTCAACAAAAGAATCTATTCAGTCAGGTAATGACAGTTTTCTGTAGCCACCATTTTTTCAGAAATCAGCCCTAACAGTTTAAGTAATTTCACGAAGATGAGTCATTTCGTTAATGCCGTAGTCTCATCTGAATATGACACAGATTATCCTTTCCCTTGGATGTTCACCAACAATCTCCCTTCCTCTCTGCTTTCCCAGGAGACAAAAGGTGTCTCCAGTGTGCCAGGTTCCCATGGAAGGTACTCAACAGTCATCATTTCTTAACTTATGGCTATGCAAAGTAGTTACCATTGTCAGAAGGAAGGTGAGGAAACAGGCTCAGGGGTTAAGCCATGTTGCCTAAGGTCATACAACTGGGACGTGGCATGGTTATGACTCAACTTCAAACCTGGTGCTCATCCTATTATGCTGGGATGGAGCTGGTAATAAATCAGGCTGGCAGCCCATTGAGCCTGTGTTTTTGGCTGGTGTGAGGACGTTGAAGGAAGGTTTGTATTAAGATGCTCTGTGATTTTGGCACAAGAGCTGCAGAAGCATATGGGCCCCTGGAGAGGTTAGCAATATGAGCAAGAAATAACAGGATGAGATTCAACTGGAAAAATGCTAACGAATACATCTGGAGACAAACAAGCGGAAACACACACGGTTAATGGGAAGCAGAGCAGCAGGGACCAGGAGGGCTTGGAAAAAAAGTGGACATTTTATCATAAAGACGTTGCCAAGAAGAGATGGGAGCAGGCGGGCAGGAATCACTTGGGCTACGAACTGATGGGCCTCCTCTAACGGAGGAGAGGGAAAGAAGGCCTTCTGCATGCCTGATGTTTACGATCAGCAATGGCATTTTCACTTTGAATCTCTGTGTTTTAGGCAGAGGCCCATCAATGCCGAGGACTTCAGGGAGAGGGAATCACACACATAATTTAATACCAGAGGGGATGAACTCAAGAGGAAAAAAGCAAACAAGCAAACAAGATATTCTTATATCTCGACAATTCTGAAATATACAACAGCTCTCTTGGAGTTTGAAATGCTCCAACGTGGAAAGGTGGGTGGTGAGCCTGACTCATATCAGGGCTAGGCACCCATAGTTATTAAATCCTGCCACAGCTCTCAGTGGGAAAAAAAAAAAAAAAAAATGTCTTGTAAAAGGTGGAAGCTCCAAGCCTGAAATCCGGCACTGACACTGTGAAGGCTGATTTCATGCTGTTAGGGGACAGGGGCTCTGGGCCTCGGAAGGTGGCTGGCAGCATTTCTATCCAGCTCTCCGTCTTATTTAATGGTCACTCGTGCATGAAGCCCGTGGACATCTCATGGTGTCTGTCCCACCCGAAGTGCAACAGATCTCAATACTGGAGCTAAACCCATGGAGGAGGAAAAATGACACCATTTCCCAGCTTTCGCTCTATTTTTATCTCCTTTTGCCATTGGACACTGGATAGATTGTAAACGACCCTAGTATGTTCTTAGTAATTCCTCAACCAAATGTTGTTTTCCGATAACCATCTATCTTGGAAACTGTCTCTCCCATTATTTTCTTTCCTAACTGCTTGAAACAGATGGCACTTTATACCTTAAATTCATGTCCAACTCATTTCAACTGCTACTGCCCTGTGATTTGGGACTCCAGACCTGAAAGGGAAAAGCACGTGCACATTATGAAGTGTGCAGAAATTCGTCTGATATTGTCGAGGAGCAGAAGGTGATAGTGATTTTGTGTCATGGTTGGTATGTGACTCTAAATAAAATAGGGTGATGTTTTTGATGAAAATCCCCAACGTGAACCCTACCCAGTACTATGTTAAGATATGAAGTTCTCTAAAAGAATGCGGACATAGGTTGCTGTATTCTGTAAGTCACATGAAAAGAAGTAAATCACCACTCTGCTAGAAGCATTCAGCGTCTTCAGATTCCTTTTGTGTCGCTATAATAGAATACCTGATGCTTGGTGCCTTATAAAGAAACAAGGTTATTTTGCACTCAGTTTTGCAGGCTGAAAGTTCAAGATTGGGCAGTCCAATCTGTTCAGCCTCTGGTGGGGGCCTTCTGACTACACCAAACCATAAAAGATGGCATCATGCTGGGAGCACCTTGTGCAGACAGGAGAGAGAAGTCACGTGACAAGACAGGAAGCACGAGACGGGGTGAGGTCAGGCCTGCAATCTCACTCTTTTGGGAACTAGTCCACTCCTACAGAACCTGACCCGCTCCTACAAGCCATCCCTAATCTGTTTATGAAGGTGGAGTGCCATGACTCTGTTTCCTTTCCCTAGCCCCCCCCCCCCCCCCCCCGAGGGCTCCACCTCCGGAAGCCCACCACACTGTGAGGAACCATCCTGTGCACAGGAGAGGCAAGTCTCCATTGAACACAGACGTTTGCTGAGTGAATCGACGAGCGAGCAACCTGAAGGGTGACACACATCGTTACTCAATGGTGACCCAAGTTTGGGCTTTAAAGGCAGACAAACATCATTAAAATATAGTCTCATCATCTAAATTAACTTCAATTTTATGTCCTTAATTTCTTCATTGTCTTCTAAGAAAACAAACAATTTTACTTTATTCACATGTTTTTTTGGATATTAAACAAAAGTAGATAATAGAAAATAACACATGCTCTGGTGATTCCTGGAGTATAGGAGAGTGGCCGCAGAAGTCCTGCCTTTGCTCTATTCTTGGTGCTTTGGGATCACATCGGTGCTTCCCTTTACAGCTCTCTCTTTTCTCAGAGCTCTTCCAGCAGTTTCCAACCACACCACTCAGTCAAACACGCTGATTATCTTGTTGCACCATTTTTTTTCACTGAGTTGTTATTTCATAGATCATGTGCATTGGTCACATGTCCCCACACAGAAAACTTACAAGTCCTAACAGGCTCTGGTTCTCACAGGATGCCAACTCAAGGGACGTAAATATAAACAAGCATCAACTGAACACATTGTCGCTTATACTCTCTCTGAATTGGAGATTCTTCTTTGGAAAATATGGATGTGCTACGCAATCTACTTTTTATTTATTTAGGATCAAATTAGACAACATATGTAAAATTGATCATTCTTCAAGCTTTTATACATGTGTAAGATCGTTTTCCTATGGTTATATATCCCATTTGTTATTTAACTACACTCTTAGGAGGTGAAGAAAAAAGAAAGATGAACTCATCCTTGATTCTAAAGAACCAAGCATAATCAGGCAGGCCACGTCAGAACCAGAAAACTTAGTTAGGCAGATAATATCAAATTTAGAAATTACATCTAACTCCCCTATATCCAAATGTCTCTCTATTGTCTATGCTTATAATAACTATGCTATCTGAGCCATAAAGCAGAGTATAGAGTATGGGATATTTTCTGAAAGATTGTCAGGTATATATATATACACACACACATATATATCTTGTATTTTCCTTCTCTGCAGCACCCAGTGCTTATCTCTATTGATGGACTTATTATATTTTATTGAAAAGATCCATGAAGGCTTCTTAGCTGTGGGCCTGATATAACATTTATGAAAACATATACACACAAACGTTACCAAGTTGAAACGGCACTGGAAACTTGAAATTTCTCAATGCACTGGCAAAACCCTGGAGGAATTTCTATTAACCAAAGCTCAGATAAAGTTTTGAGGAAATAAAAATGGCTAGATGAAAGGGCCAGATCTGAAGATCTGGAAAAGTGATGAACTTTCTGAGCTGTGGTTTGGATTTCTGCTTTATGACAAGAGAATCGGTATGGGATGCATATAATCATTCAGAAATAAATATCTCTGTACAATCCATTGACCAAAGAGTGGAATCAAGAGAGAATTCTAAGAGGAATCCAGACATGGAAGTAAAATAGAACTAGTTTTGCACAAACCTACAAGTTATTAATGGTGAAGGTGTGATAAGTTTAACTTCATGTTTTCAAGATTCAGACGTTTAAACCTATAAAACAAAGATAATAGGAGTGACTTTCATGCATTTTCTATGGAAATGCATCTAAAGACCCCTAGCATAGTGAAGTAATGCTCAATATATATTTGTTGTTATTATTTACATCATTATCATCATAGGTTGGACACCCAGCCCTGAAAGTGTGCATAATTCTGTTCCTGCACACTGACACTCACTCATGCATGTACATATATGTGCATACACACTCACACTCTTGTAAGACTCATAGGTCTAGAAGCCTAGAAAAGTACTTTTCTTTAATTTTCTGGGGGTTCTCACTTGGATTCTATCAATGAAAGCCACCAACCCAAAATTGGGAAGAAAAAAGAGAAAAAGATATTATTCTCATCCTTCCGTGACAGGCAGATGAGCAAGTAGCAGGCAGGCAATAGGGGAGTTCAGAGAACTTCTTGTTCTTTTCCTATGAATCCTCACCCTGGAGCTCTGGGCCTTGAGAACATATACAGAAATGCCTCTAATTTCTAAATTTTCTGATTTCCACAAAGCTAGACCTTGATCTTGATTCTTGGCTTCCTCAACTTTCTCAGTAGTTTTATAAGGAGCAACATTTCTATATTAATTCCGTCTTGTATATCCAGGCTTCTGTCCTACTGACCCCATCTTGCATAATACATATTCTCACTCCACAAGCACATTGCTGTTTGATTCACAGAGTCTAGGAAGTCATTTGTGGCAGGTATTGACAATCTGCCCATGGCTATGCACTTGAGCCAGCTCTCATCCCAACCCCTGACTGACAAAGCCTCGCTCAACCAGGTGGTTCATTCTCCCAGACAGAGAATAGTAAGATTACAAAGATCTGTCCTCAGTAAGAGAGAAGGAAATAGAAAACCACCACCATCACCACCAAATCAATTAATTTAGTTAATAAAAGATACGGTCATCTTGCAATCAAGATGCACAACCAAAAAACTATTACTATTACTTAAATAATAATAACATATTTTAAAAGTAAATAATACCTGGCAAATGCTTGTGATCCCAGCAACTCAGGAAACTAAGGCAGGAAGATCACAAGTTGTAGGCCAGTCTTGACAACTTAGTGGGGTCCTAAACAACGTAGTAAGACCCTGTCTCAAAATAAAAAGGGCTGGTGATGTAGCTCAGTGGAGAAGTTTCCCTGGGTTCAATCCCCAGTATGAGGAAGGAAAAAAAAAAAAAAAAAAAGCAAAAAAATAAAATAAATAAAAAACAACAACAATGTAAATATTGCCTCAGGTAAAAAGCAAAAGTTAAAAAATAAAACAAAAACACCTAATAATCTAATAAGTTTTGTTACTTCTTTTTATAATGCTCTGAGCAAGTAGATGGCGGGAGGGGATCATATTTAATTTATATTTGTGTCTTAATCACCTAGCATAGATTGTGGCATAAATAATTTGAATTGAAGGGAAGTGGAAAATCAGGATTGGATTAGCCTGTGTTATGAATTGGATTTTAAATGACCTCCAAAGGACTGTGTGCTAAAGGCATGGTCGCCAGCCTGTGGAGAGGTGGGAAGGTGGTTGAAATGTCAGGGAATAGGCCTAGTGGAGGGAGCTTGAATCAGCTGGGGCTTGCCCTTGAAGGGGATACTAGGAACCCAGTCCCCTCCTCTCTCTCTCTTTTCTCACCTGCCAAGAGGTGAGCAGCTTTGCTCCTCCTGACCCTCCCGTTATGCTGCTCTGATGATGCTCTGCCTCAACACAGGCAGAGTGGGGCTGGAGTGAGGCCAAGCAACTGAACTGAAACCTCTAAAACCATGAGCCAAAACAAACCTTTTCTCTTTTTAAATTGATTATCTCAGGTACATTGTTATAGTGATGGAAAGCTGATTGACATAGCCTGGTACCTTCAGGAGTCAGGAGGCAGAGAGGCCATTGTGATCCAGTTAGTTTCCTTCTGGCCCCCTCACCTGGCTTCACCTGCCCACCTGTGTTCACCTCTTACACATGAAACCGCTTCACAGGTGTCCAGCAGCACCAGCTGCAGAACCCCCCCCCCCCGCCAAGGAGGGACCTGCCTCCCCCACACCACATCCAAGCAAGCCAGATTTAATAAGAACCTTTCCAGATTGGCACCCATTGCTCCAAGTAAGTACTTTTGATGTTCTTTGCCTAAAAATAAAAAAAGTTAAAAAAAATCTCAGGAAGCTTAATTATTTAAAAGATATGCTTTAATTTAACTAGAAGGTTATAGTAAGATTTTCTTCCTATTAGAACTGACAAAACAACTACAAGTTGTGAAGAGTGTTACAGTGTTTTTGATGAGATAAATCTTTATTCTCAGAGACATAATTAACTTCTTTAAGAAAGCACACTAAGATCCAAATTCAAGGACATTTATTTTAAAACTTCTGCAAATCTGAGATTCTACATTGTTAGATTCAGGCAATGAATTTTACCTTCTGTTAAAATATTTTAATCCTCACTCCTCCCACCCTTCCATGCATTTTTGGGCTTAATGGTCTTTGGACCTATCCTTAAGAAACTGTCATCTTTGAAGGTCACCTTCCCCTGGCTAGAATAACCCAGAGGACTAACCCCAAGGATTCTCCAGTTTTCTCTCTCCAGGAGATGGGCAAGGTAATCAGCTTATCAGCAAAGTCTGTCTGTCAAAATGACTCACAAGTGCTGCTGGTTGGTAGCTAACTTCTAAGCCCTCTGTGTCCCTGGGGGAAACAAATCTCTGCCTTTATCTGCTTTTCCGAATATGTTCTGTGGCACAGTAGCCCAGACCCTGCTCTGGCTCGCATTCTGACACACGGCTCATTTGGAATTTCCTTTCTCCATGGAGGGTAACAGGGCAGCCACGGCCACCAGTCTGGTTTTCACGATTTTAGACAAACATGTCTTTGCCGCTAAGTGTTTACATAAATGGGAAATCACGAGGATAAGGGTTTTGAGGTGATGGATCTTTCAATAATTATGGCAGTCAAAGATACTAATGACCCCCCAAAAAATCTTGTGGCTAGAGTACCAGTTTTATGTAACTGCACTGAATTCCGAACGAAACACAGTTATCATAGTGAAACAGAAGGTTAATGTGGCATTCTTCTGTCTCGGTGACAAAAGGATTGAAGGCATCAGTCAAGAAAGAAATGTAGGCTATATAATAGATGCAGCCCAACTGCAGCTGTAGACGCCAGGATTGCTGAGACAAGGCCATTCTTCATGCAGATGCAAGCACACTGTAAACAGAAGCGTTAATACTTTTTGGCTTCAGGTGAGAGCTGGAATTTTGCACTTCTGATGTTGCAATAATCTATCACTGTCAGCTGTGTGATTCTCCAGCACTTTTGTATATGAAGTATAACAATTAGAACTAATGATGTTGGTGTCCACGGATTTCAGGACGCTTTACAATTTCTCAAACCGAAAAGTAGTCCAAGCTCAAATGAGTGCAATATAAATTAAATTCTGCATCTTTTAGGAAGAAATTTCTGGGTTTTCTTTGTCCAATAAAAGATTACAAATTCTATAAATCAGTAATAGAGGAATCAATGTTACATATGAACATTGGCATATGAAGTTTGCAATATTTCATAGATAGGAGACTATTACGGTTTAAATGTGAGGTGTCCCCAAAAAGCTCATATGTGAGATAAGTAAGAGGGTTTAGAGGTGAAATGATTGGATTATGAAAGTCATCATAACATAATGAGTGCATTAATATGGGATAAGGATTAACTGGGTGGCAACTGTAGGCATGTAGGGTGTGTCTGGAGGGGTTAGGTCCCCATTTTGTCCTTATTGAGCAGAACTCTCTTTGCTTCTTAGTGCCATTCCCTGAGCCACTTCCTTCTTCCACCATGATGTTCTCTCTCACCTGGGGCCCAGAGCGATGGAGCGGGGTGAATATGGACTAAGACCTCTGGAACCATGAGCCTCAAAATAAACTCCCTCCTCTAAATTGTTCTTGTCAGGTCGTCAGTCACAGAAACTAAAAATTTGACTGAAACAAGGAGCCATCATCTTCTCATAACCTCCCTCTAGACCTGGAACTCCCTATAATAAATTTGGGGATTTTCCTATTTTTCTCCAATTTATCTTGATTTTCCCTTAGAGAGCCCTCCTAAAATTCCTACACATTCTGCATCAACTGAGTCCCAATCACAGTCTACACTGATAGCCTAGAACCTGAAAGAATACTAAGCTGAGGCTTTCCATTTTGAAACCCCAAAGCCTTGTCCAGGACCTAGGTCTATCTGGGGATTCTGCAGGCTCCAAGTTTTGGCCAGATCACTACCATTAGTCCAGGAATTCCTGACACCCATGTGGAAAATGTCCCTATTGTCCTGTGGATTTTAGCAGAAGAGGTTGCTGGGACAGGATGAAACAGCTTTGAGCATACCAGAGTTGCCACTCCTTCTGTATTACAAGGAAAATGATAATGTACTCTATATTTTACATTATAATGTATCCTCTACCAGAAGGTATTTGCTATTGGTGAAAGCTGCATAGATCATTCAACTTCAAACTGTGTATTATACTTTGAACTGACAAGTTCATTTTCTTTAAGCATCAAAAAATAAATAAAAAAACATAACACTTCAATATCCTGCTAAAAATGTAATTTTTACCTATTATACCATTCATACCACCTCTAACATATAACCAAATAGGACATCAGTCACCAGACCTATTGTCTGATACATTTGAAGTTATTGTTGCTGAATGCTATGGTTCTAGTTCCCCTCATCACAAGTATAAGGCATAAATTAAGTGGCCTTATCCACAGTAATGGTAGAGGTAGTGTTAAGAAATCAAAGTCTATCATGACATTCTCAAAACAGCAACAACTGGATCACTAGCATCATGAGAACCATAAGGTAAGGGAGAAGGAAGTGAAGAATCCAAATATTTAAAAACTACATTTCATTTTAAGACCTCACTAGATACCTGGCAGAGAATGCTATAAGGTATGAGAGGGATCAGGATTCTGCTTTCTGGAAGCAGCGGTTCTGTCTTGGGCATCACTAAATCACTCCAGAGTATTGCTCATGTGAGTACTGAGTACTCAAGGGAGTAAGGAGAATGTGTGAGCTGAGAGTGTTCACAGTGAGTGGGCAAGATGAGGGTAGGAGGCAAAAAAAAATACATACATATATATATATGTGTACATAGTGGTATATAAATTATATCTCAAAGTTAGAGCATAAAGAAAATAGTACCAGGTAAGACCAGGTAAGATAGTCTATAAAGAAGAATAAACATGGGCTGGAGAAGCAGCTCAGCAGTGGAGCACTTGCTTAGCATGTGTGAAGTCCCAAGTTCATTCCTAGAACCACTGCTAAAAAGAGAGAGAGTAACTATTTAGAGTCAAAAGCCCAACAAAGGAATGTCGAGTAGGACAGATGAAGAGTGAGCCCCAAGTTGAGTGGTAGAGGTTAACTTTTCTATGCTTTCTGTTCCACATGTGAGCAGCTCAACTATGTAGGAAGAGACCAGGCGGCTTCAGACCTGCGTTCCAACTTTCTAAACTGGACTAGTTCAATCCCTGGCTGTGGCTCTTCTTAGCTGCGTGATCATAGACAATTGATTTTGAACTTCAGTTTTCTCAGTTGTGAAGTGCGAATAACAAACTTCAAGATTGTGATGAGCTTTATGCTAGAAGAAAAAAAAATGTAAATCATGCATGTATGCAGTACCCTTAAAACTCATTTTGTTCTCATACTCTTCCTATTGACAGGGCAGATAGCAGCCCAGACTAGGTGAAAGACTGGGACCTTTTTGTGTTGTCAGGGGGAGTGTGTCCAAGAAGCATAGAATAAATGACAATGAGCAGCTCATGCTACTGACCACGTTCTTGCTTTCTCTGATTTGTCCTATGATCACAAGAAAATTTGACACAAAGACGTGATGATATTGGAACAAAGGGAAAAAATAAGATGATTTTTTTTTTTTTTTTGTGTGGTGCTGGGGATTGAACCCATGGCCTTATGCATGTAAGGTAAGCAGTCTACCAACTGAGCTATATCCCCAGCCCAAGATGAATATCTTGTGTTACCAGTGCCCTAAAAAAACAAAACTGCCAGAACAATTACTATGAAACTAGATTTTATTTAACCCAAAATAATAAACACAGATGCAAACAATCAGACCGGGCCTTCTGAAAATAACCACCTGTCCATCTGTCAGGGACCAATAATAGGTGAATTCCAAGAACACACTGGGCAGTACTGTGGATGCCCTGCTGCTATATTTGGGGCTCTGGTTCCCCGGTTTGCTTGATGGCACATAAGTCCTAAGCCCCAAATGGTAAAAACCTCTGTTAAGTTCTAAGACCCCCCTGAGAGTTGTAGCAAAAGCTCTGTGGTCCTTCCTCTGAGTTTCCAGCATTAGCCACAGCTGTTTACCTAGCACTAGACTAGCACTCTAGTCTTCCTAAAGTAAACAAACAAGAAGTCATTCTCCCTCAATTTACTCAACTATGACTATAAAATAAGCCATTGCAACTTCAAAGTATAGGTTCAACTAATGTCCTTTCTTTCCTGTTTCCTTTTCTTTCTCTTTTCAGAACAATGCCTGCAAGGGGAAAACAAGTACACAAACTCTTGACAATTTGAAATGTTTGGAAATGTTGCTGAGGTTCAGCCCTGAGCTTTTCTTCAGCCTCAACTGCCCAACCCAACCATGGCGTCATGGCTCACCAAAACAGAGGAAAGAAAGCACTTCTGGGTTTTGACCCCCTGGAACCCACAGAGCCTCTCTGAGTTGTTTCTGGGACCGTTTTGTGTGAATGAAGACACATTAAAAAGGGACCCCTGAGAATGAAGCCCCTGGATATCATCCAGGAAGAAGCCCAGATCACCCCAATTTTAAATGCTTTCAGATGGGAGGTTAGGAGAATTCTGTCCTCAGGGAAGCTCAATAGCTCTGAGGGAGATAAGAAAATAGAGTCTGAGATAGAGGAGCTAAAAATATAGAGCATTCAGTACCATTTACTGGCTTGTCTTTTCATGTTACAATAGGAAGATTTAATAAAAACAAACAAACACCTAATGAAAATAAAGACCTAGCATAAACCTACCACCCAACATTAGATACTTGACTGCATCCACTTTTTTCTACAGATATGCATACATGCTTCATGTTTTCTTTCTTTTTTAATATTTATTTTTTTAGTTAAAAATAGCATTGTATTCTAAGTATTTTGTATTTTTTTTACCTTCCCACATACGATAGATGACCTTCTATCTGGAGCATTCAGAGTCAGAAAACTGGCCAATTAATCAGAAAAGGCCATAAAGCAGAGACTCATTTAAAAATGCATTCATTGTTCAAATATTTTATTTTCACTTAAGACATATAAATGAGCATTCACTAGCTATGTTTATAAGGTAAGGTCAAGGCCTTCTCTTTGTTCTCCTGCCTGCACATTAGAGTTCCGCAAAGATTGCTTGGCCATATTCATGGTTCACACGGTGTATAATCCCATTTTTTGACATCAAAATAAGAGTGAGAATGCAACATGAGCCCTGAACCCTAGAATTTTACAGTGATTTCCCTTTGTCTCTTATAGTTATCTAGTCACATGTAATTTGATAACGACATTTTTAGCACCTCACCTTCCTAGGGAAAAATATATCTGACACACTTTCTTTGCACTGAGCAGTTAATTGATTTGCATACTAGCTAACAAGTTACGTGATTAAAGTGGCCTAAATGTATTAACTGACTTGCAAAAAGATCATCACCGGTGGTGGGACCATATATGCACAGGAAAAGGGTAGAAGAACCTGCAGGTCATGACACAAGAGTGTCACGGACACTGCTCAGTGTGTGTGCAGATGGAGTAACTAAGTCACACTGGTGAGTTGTTTACACAGGGTCTGTGCTATGGTTCAGATGTGAGGTGTCCCCCAAAAGCTCATGTGTGAGACAATGTAAGACGGTTTGGAGAAAAAATTATTGGGTTATGTGAGCCTTAATGGGACTAACTGAGTGGTAACTGAAGGTGGGTAGTATGTGCTGGAGGAGGTGGGCATTGGGGGCATGCTTTTGGGGTATATATTTTGTTTCTGGAGAATGGAGTCTCTCTCTGCTTTGTGATCATCAGGTGAGCTGCTTCCCTCTCCCATCCTCTTCCACAGTGATATTCAACCTTACCTCAAGCCGCAGGAGACTACTGTCTACGGATTGAGATCTCTGAAACTGTAAGCACTCAAATAAACTTTTCCTCCTGTAAAATTGTTTGTGTCAGGTCTTTTATTCATAGCAGTGAAAAAGCTGAGCAAAACAGTCTGGTTTCAGCATCTTCTGAAATCATCAGCTTCATCATATGTGGACAATGAAAAATTTCCCAAATGCTTAAACTAAAAGGAAATATTATATACATGTTGAAAAGACAGGTAATTCTATACTTATGCTAAATAAATCTGTTAAGTGGTACCATTACAGTTTTAGAGATATTGGAACCTAGAAGCTTGAACCTATCAATTCCATCTTTCAGAAAGAAGGATAGTGTTGACAATCAGGTTAGCAGTGAAGCTTAACTCACAAACAGGAATTTTTCTTTGTGGCAATGAAATGTCTTTTCCTCAGATGAAACTCACTCAATGGCCCAAACTCAACAAACCCACTGGAGTACACTATAGTCTTCCACATTGGAGTATACTATAGTCAACTGACATTAATGGCTTCTGCATAAAACTTCAACAAGAAATGTTGACATCAACTTAGATTAAAGCCATTTCATAGGTTTATTATTTCTCTAACAGTATCCTATAATTTCCTCTTTTATTGCCAACATACCTTCTCGCTAGCATTAGAATTCTTCTGGGCAATGCACCTGGCCAAAATTATTACAAGCACTAAGCAATGTATCCCATTAGTAAGGCAGTTAATGCATCTAATGATCCTTAATCACATAATGCAGCTTGTGCGATGAATATTTTCTTCCACAATGTTTACCACACATTATTTAACATCAATGAGTTATGGTGGAGTACTGATCACTAACTTTTGAAAGAAGGCAATCATGTTTTCTAAAACACATATCTTGTAATGTTATATGTTTGGCACCTTAACCATGTAATTCCTCTCCTCACCATAGGGTAGCTCATCTAGGATATAAATGCCCTGTGTTTAACTTGGTCCCATTCTTACATTTATCTATTTTCTAAGGCAGAACTGCTCTAGGGTATCTTAGCCTGGGTCTATGCTTCTGTTCTGTGACTGTTCTTTGAAAGAATGTAGAAGCTCTACTTAGTGGTACAGTTTAAAATGTGTGTGTGAATACATAATATGCTATTATATATGTATATGTATAATAGTATATACGTGTGCATATTATGTACATACCTGCTTTCAGATAATTTTTAAAATAACTTCCTCCTTTACTAGTGATCTTTGTTAGTGGCTCCACTATATGTAGAAGTGCACAAGCCAGGATCATTATTTGATATTTTTTTTCTCATAAACATGAAAAGAATTAAACCTGGCTGAGAATAAGGATGATGGTGACCTTTAGTTTATAAAGCAGGAGGTCACACCTCAAGCTTTCAGAGAGAGCTGGTGTTAGCGGTATCTGGCCAACATAGTGCACAAAGTATAGGTGGAGACCCAGATCTGCATGGAATTTTTTAAGGAATGAAAGAAATGAGTTCTCTAATTAGAAAATCCTAAGTGTACAGATCGAACAGGGCCTCACACATCACTTCATCTAACCCTGAAAACACTCATTCCTTCCTACAAGCTGAATGCTTCTCCTCCCCCTCCCCCAAATCCGCATAGAGTCCTAACCCTCAGGACCTCAGAACATAGATATACTTGGAGATAGGGCCATTAAAGAGGTAATCCATGAAAATGAGGCTGTTGAGGTGGCCCCTAATCAAATCTCATGGTATCCTTATAAAAAGAAGAAATTTGCAAATGGGGTATTTTTCATCATTTCCCTTTCAGAGTCTTTGTTGCTGATGTACACAAATGCCTTTGACTTATGTGTATTGATTTTGTATCCTGCAACTTTGCCAAATTCATTTACTAGTTGTAAAAGTTTTCTGGTAGAGTTTTTTGGGTCTTCTAGGTAGATTATCATGTCATCAGCAAATAGTGCTAATTTGAGCTCTTCTTTTCCTATCTTGATCCCTTTAATTTCTTTCATCTGTCTAATTGCTCTGGCCAGAGTTTCCAGTACTATGTTAAATAGCAGTGGTGAAAGGGGACATCCCTGTCTTGTTCCAGTTTTTAGAGGGAATGCTTTCAATTTTTCTCCATTTAAGATAATGTTAGCTCGGGGCCTTGCATAAATAGCTTTTATTATGTTAAGATATGTTCCTGATATTCCTAGTTTTTCCAGTGTTTTGAACATAAAGGGCTGTTGTATTTTGTCAAATGCTTTTTCTGCGTCAATTGAGATGATCATATGGTTTTTGTCTTTAAGTCTATTGATGTGATGTATTATGTTTATTGATTTCCGAATATTGAACCAGCCTTGCATCCCTGGGATAAACCCCACTTGATCGTGGTGCACTATACCCCATATGCAATAGCATAAAAAAAAATAAAATACCTGGGAATCAACCTAATGAAAGAGGTGAAAGACCTCTATAACGAAAATTATAGAACACTAAAGAAAGAAATTACAGATGAACTCAGAAGATGGAAAGACCTGCCTTGCTCTTGGATAGGTAGAATTAATATTGTCAAAATGTCCATACTACCAAAAGCATTATACAGATTTAATGCAATTCCAATCAAAATCCCAATGTCATTCTTCAAAGAAATAGAAATAGCAGTCATGAAATTCATCTGGAAAAATAAGAGACCCAGAATAGCCAAAGCAATCCTGAGCAAGAAAAGTGAAGCAGGGGGCATCACCATACCAGACTTTAAATTATACTATACAGCAATAGTAACAAAAACAGCATGGTATTGGCACCAAAACAGACTGGTGGACCAATGGTACAGAATTGAGGATACAGAGACTAATACATATAATTACAGCTATCTTATATTAGACAAAGGTGCCAAAAATGTACAGTGGAGAAAGGATAGCCTCTTCAACAAATGGTGCTGGGAAAACTGGAAATCCATATGCAACAAAATGAAATTAAACCTTTATCTCTCACCATGCACAAAACTCAATTCAAAGTGGATCAAGGACCTAGGAATTAGACCAGAGACAATACACCTAATAGAAGAAAAAGTAAGCTCCAATTTCCAACATGTTGGATTAGGCCCCAAGTTCCTTAATAAGAATCCTGTAGCGCAAGAATTACTACCAAGAATTAATGAATGGGATAGATTTAAACTAAAAAGCTTCTTTTCAGCAAAAGAAACAATCAGTGAGGTGAATAGAGAGCCAACTAATTGGGAACAAATATTTAATACATGCACATCAGATAGAGCACTAATCTCTAGAATATATAAAGAACTCAAAAAACTTTACACTAAAAAAACAAATAACCCAATCAATAAATGGGCTAAGGAATTGAGAAGACACCTCTCAGAAGAAGATACACGATTAATCAACAAATACATGAAAAAATGTTCAACATCACTGGCAATTAGAGAAATGCAAATCAAAACTACTCTAAGATTTCACTTCACTCCAGTCAGAATGGCAGCCATCAGGAACACAAGCAACAATAAATGTTGGAGAGGATGTGGAGAAAAAGGCACACTCATACATTGCTGGTGGGACTGCAAAATGGTGCAACCGTTATGGAAAGCAGTATGGAGATTTCTTGGAAAACTGGGAATGGAACCATCCTATGACCCAGCCATCCCACTCTTGGGTCTATTCCCAAAGGACTTAAAAACAGCATATTACAGTGACACAGCTATCTCAATGTTTGTAGCTGCACAATTCACAATAGCTAGGTTGTGGAACCAACCTAGATGTCCCTCAGTAAATGAGTGGATTAAGAAAATGTGGTATATACGCACAATGGAATTTTACTCAGCAATAAAAGAAAACAAATTAATGGCATTTGCAGGTAAATGGATGAAGTTGGAAGACATAATGCTAAGTGAAGTTAGTCAGTCTCAAAAATCCAAGTACCAAATGTTCTCTCTTATATAAGGAGGCTATTTCAAAGTATTGTTGGATGGGGGTACATAGGAGGATTAGAGGAACACTAGAATGGTCAAGGGAAGGGAGGGTAAGGGAGGGAGCAAGAGGGGAGGGAGGGGGAGAAAAAAAAAAAAGGTGTTTGAATGAGACGGATATCATTTTCCTTAATGCATGATTGAAGACCTGAACTGTACGAATATACTTTATATACAAACAGTTGTATGTAAAAAGATACTAAATATATGCACTATGAGTTGTACATATTAAAAATTATAAAAATAAAATTATATATAAAAAATAAAAAAAAAAAGAAGAAATTTGGACACCCAGAGACCACAGGAATAAGCATGCCCTAAAGAAATGTCATGTAGGGACACTGTGGTAAGACAGCCACCTGCAGGCCCAGGAGAGAGGCCTTGGGAGAAACCAAGCCTGTTGCCACCTTGAACTTGGATTTCTAATTTCCAGAACTGTGAAACTGCAGGGAGCCCTGGAAAACTCATGAATGCATTTTTCCTCACTCCAGGAAAGGAGTGATACTCTTCTGTATCTCAGCATACCTTACTTATTTCAGGCAAAACAATATGGAGAAGAATAATTTTCAAACTGGAAAGGATTTAGGGCTGTGTTAATCTCACAGGAAAGCATGATAACAAAGAGATTTGCAGCAATTAAACTTTAAAAAGTCTCTCAAGGTCTCCCACATTTAATGCATACTTTTTAACAATGCCAAGTGCTAACAAACATATCCCCCGAAGCAACGCTGCTGGAAAAACACCTTCTCTCCTCCCTCCTGATTCTAATTATTTACTTGATAACCTCTTGTCTTAACCAAATCCCAAGGTGGAGTCTGATAGTGGTAGGGTTGAAGCTGTAATGTGCCATATTGAAGGTATGAATCTAAGTCTTAAAAGAAAAAAAAAAAAAAAAAAAAAAAAATCCAAGGCCTCCAAATGACTTTAATCACTGACACATTTAAAACAAAATTCAGTAAGACAGTATTAAGGCACAAAACATATTTTACCCCAAGCCATCCTTTCAAAAATCTGAGCTCAAATCTGAATTATTGTTAGACTGAACGGCTAAGGAACCGATTCTGCACTGACCTTGTGTGATCATCATGACTGTCCAAGGCTACCTCTCCTTCCTGGAACCACAGCTCAGACACAGAAATCTTTCTTCCTGTGATGCCTATTTCTGATCCCTGCCTCTGCACAGGGTGTGATTCAAGGTCCCCACCAGGGTCTTAGTGGGATGATAAGCCTTCAACAGAATGTATTGCACATCAATCTACAAGATTCATTGCAGACCAAAGACACACAGCTGAGCTACTCATCTGTGGCCCTTTTTGATTTCTTTCAACTTTGGAATTAATTTTTGAGTACAAGTAATATTCAAAGATTGTTAAGCTCAAGGCTTTTTACTCCTTAGGCATATAGCTTTGTTTAGTTGGTTTGGATGGTGCAATATTTTGTTAAAAAATGTGTGTGTGTGTGTGTGTCCATGCACGCATGCTTATGTGTGGATTATATCCAGTCTCACTGGCTATGGTCTTCGTAGTCCTCCCAGCCCCTGTCCTCTCCATGAGATATCAGAACAGACCAAAGGCATTGGACACTTTTTTGTGTTTCCTGAGAGAGACTTTGAAACCTCACATCCCCAACCCAATCCAAGGACACAAGGGCAAAAGTATTGTCTACAAATACAAAAATTCCTGCAAGAAATGGAGCTCCAAACCTAGAAGGGCTGGGTAGGGCCAGTGCCCTCGGTGCTAGAGCACTGGGTCACCCAAAACTGAGCAGTCTTCTAGACTTTGATTCATATCCTCTCAGCAAAAAACTGACTTCAATGTGACTTCCCACAAAGTCCCTTTCTAAAATGTAAATATGTACGCTGAAAAAGGGTAATAAATTAATTTATGAGATTGGGGATCTAAGCTATTTCCCAGAAGTAGGAATCTACATACCATTTTCTTCTATTATAGGAGAGGGAAATGCTGATTGAGAATTGAAGAGACCAGAATAAGGATTTCAAGGGAGGGCTGACAGGGAGCAATGTTAAATGGCCTCAGGAGGCCCCTGTTTGGACTAAGTACGTTCACTGGCTCCAACAGACCAGACCAAAAATCAAAATCGAATCACCCATGCTAACATACCTGGGCACCAAAGGGAAACTAAGTTGTTATCCCACCTTCCAAGAAATCAGGAGAGATAACAGTCAAATTTCCCAAACAGGCCTGTTCCAATCTTCATGATAATGAATTTCCATTTTGATTCTTACAAAAAATAAATAAATAAACTGAAATAAACTAATATTAACCATCAATTTTCCTATTGTTGCTATGTCCCCAACTTACAAGGAAGGTAACTTTGAAACGATCAACCCATCCTTTTTTCTTTATTGCTGCTTTAGTTTCTAGCTCTTTTCAGTCTCTAAACCAACCTCTTGTGCTGTGTTCACCAGAACACTTATTCTATCTTATGGCAGGAAGCATTGCCTGATTCTAGAATCACAAATAAGGCTAATTAAGGTATTCAATCTATTTTTTTTTAAGTTTGCCCTTTGACAACAATGGAGAAAATAGTCATGGTTCTTAAGAACACAAGCAGGAAAACAAAGGTGAATTCATATAACTCTATACTAAACTGTAAATTAATTATTGTGTGGTAAATACAGTAATCCTATGACCTGAATTTTCCTCTCTTATCTTAGTTTAGGTGCTACCCCTCTTTTAAAAAAGAATACATAGGCTGGGTATTGTGGTGCTTGTCTGCCATCCCAATGATTCTGGAGGCTGAGGTAGGAGGATCTTGTTTGATGCCAGCTTGGGCAACCTAGCAAGACCCTGTGTCCCCCTGGTAGAGCTCCCCTGGGTTCAGTCTGTAGTACCACAAATATAAAAGTTTATAACAATAAGAGAATATATGTTGCTAATTAAACAAATGTAGACATGAATTCAGTTTAATTTTCTATGCCTGAGACTTTCATATAAATAGATTATTATGCCAGGAAATAGTACTTGGTAAAATTTGGTATTTTTATTCAGAAAATATGCTCAACATGTTCTCATCTAGAAAACAGGCAAAAACATTCGAGCCTACTTAGTATACTTGAGATATAAAGTAAGGGAACTACTTTGCATAATACAGATTTAGAAAATGTCATTGTTACCAGAGTCCTAGGCCAGAGGCCTATTCTGGGATCCGATAAATCAAGTCTGGCCACTCGCCACACCCCCCCCCCCCCAAAAAAAAAAAAAAAAACAAAACAGAAAAGTTAATGGTGGAAATCATGAAAGGAACTGTAATCAGTGTGGCTATATTGAGAAGAAAAGGGGACCCCTGTTCTTAGTCCTGCCTTTGAGGGGCAGACAGTGATCCTGAGCTTTTATAGAAAGGGGAAAGAGGGCAAGGGTTGGGAGTTTGTACAACTGGAGGCTGTTCACAGCTGATCAGATGTGGTCTGTCCATCATTATCTTAGGGAGGCCCATCAGGCAGGGCCATGTCACTGTGTGGGGGCTGGGTAGGGGGGATAGCATCTGCTCATCACAAGATGTTCATTGGATTGGACCTTGTTCCTGGAATCCAAGATGACACCAAGCAAAGGGGACTGATACAAGTGGAGGCAGAGATGCCAAGTCTTACTTCTGCCCTTAGCCACCCACTATACACTTATAGGCACAAACAAGAGAAGAGACTAAGTCCTTGTCACATTATTTTTATTGCTATCTTGGATTATGGAAATTAGCCTGGGTCATAAGTCAAAGATTAATTAATAAGATAACATAGGAAGCCAGGCATGGTGGTACACACCTGTAATCCCAGCATCTCAGGAGGCCGAGACAGGAGGATCCCAAATTCAGGGCCAACCTCAGTAACTTGGCAAGGCCCTAAACACCTTAGTCAGACCCTGTCTCAAAATGAGAAAAAAGGGGGGATGGTGTGAAGATGTGATTCAGTGGTTAAGTACCCCTGACTGAGTTCAATCCCTGGTATCAAAAGAAAAAAAAAAATAACATATAACATAGGACTGATCAAAAGGAAGCACTTGGTGAGATCATAACACATAAACTACAGTTGTAATATTTTCAACAATCCTAGGCATCTGTCTGTGACAGGTTAGAATGAGTAAATTCGACTTCTTTGTTGATATCATTAAATAAAAAAAAAAGTTGCTTCACATGCATTTAGCATTACTGAACCAACAATGACCAATATTCCAAGAAGAGAGAGAGAAGACCAACTTTGCTGAAGCCTCCATGCAAGCAAATATGCTGGCCCTGACTGCATGGCCACAGTTTGTTCCACACATACTGATGTGTCATCTGTCCTCTGCCCATGTGAAACAGGAAGCAGAGTGGACCTTCAACAATTTTCTCAAGAAATTCAATCATGCCAACACTTTCTGAGTCTTTTACCAAAGATCCCTGGAGTCCCAGGTGGGACTTTGCTAAATGATCTATATTCCTATTTTCAGTGTCCAACATCCCTTCTTAGCTGGACATCAGTGCCAGGGGGATGTTTCTTTCTCTCTCACATGTTTCTATTCCTAGCATCTCCATTTCTATTTAGTTCTTCTCTTAGTTTTTAATTTCCCTCTTCTCTGTCCATGGAATGATGCATCTCTGAAATCCAAACCTGCATTCTCTCCTTGTCTCACAGAACCAAGTGAAACTAATGCTTTCCAATGGCAGCTACCATGCTTTTAAGAACATTGATTACTGCATTTCACTACCTGGGCTACTACTGATTGGAATCATCTCGTTTGAAAATATTTGTCAAAAAAATATTCTTTCCAATTCTCACAAAGCTCTCCCTACAAGGAACAAAGGTGAATAAGCTATTCTCCATCTCAGTTATTTAAAGTACAAACATCCCATGATAATGACAGCACATACAGTGACTGAGAGCAAGATGCAGAGATAATCCCATAATTGGGTGTGATACTTAGCCTCCCTGTGCCTTATAATCCTTGCAGAATTGTGGGTCCAACTAAAAATAAGTAAACAACAGCTCGGAAAACATGACCCTGCTTAGAATTGGAATACAGTGGGAAGTCCTTAGGACCAGAATAAGCAACAGAGTTCACATAGATATGCAAAAGTGACAGAGAGACAAGATTCATTCTGAGAACCACCAGCACAGGGCAGGCAAGGAGATAAAGAGCCAGCTCTGCTCCATCACCCAGCATCCCAGAACTGAAGCTACCTCCATGCATCAGGCCCTCCCAAGATGGTCACTCTCTGAAGTTCAACACACTCCTTCCCCCCAACTAATGCCAGTCCTCGGCAGCAGGCAAGCCCTATTCTGTTTTACTTCCCCACTCCTCATAACTCACTATGAAAGTATGCTTCTCACTGCACACACCAGTAGCTTCAAAATGGAAATTTTATATTCTCCCTCTTTACCGATGGGAGCAGAAAAAGTACAACCCCAGCATGGCGGTCCTTTAGTATCAGCACTGACTCCCAAAGGCTGCCACACATTCATCCCCGCAACCCCTCACACAGTCACAGAGCCCTATAGCAATGGTGTTGTCATAGCAACCAAGAGACAGTGAAGAGCAGAATGGATCTTATCACCCCACAAGTGGTGCTTCAAGTTTTCCATCTCATCACTCTTTCCATGTGACAAACTGCATCATTAAGAGGTCCCAGAGAGGAATTAATTAACAAGTGTGTCTCCCAACTCCAAGTTTGGTCATGCCAGCACCACCCTGAGCACCCAGGAAAAGCAAGTTTCAGCTGCACAGTCGAAAAATTCAGATTGGGATGCTGGGAGGATCCTCGAGCAGGAGACTCAGTGAGGACAAACCTGGAGGTCATCTCACTCAGTGCCCTCATTGCAGCCCTTGTGAGCGTGGAGATGGGAAATCATGCAGTGTAACATCTGATTGCCCTTTTCAAATTCCCAGAACGAAGCACTATGAATCAGCAATGTCCCCTGGAGTGTAGGAGAGAGACTCCCAAGACAGCAGCGGAAGGCTGGCCAAGGTCTCATGAAATCTATTTATTCCCTGGTTCAGCCAAGGCAGCATTGGAGTTAGAAAACTGGGGTATTTAAGTCCTTTGGGGGCAAGTTATTTTAATAAAGAAACTATTTTGTATAATTTAATAAATTCTAAGCTTTGTCACAAGTTGTTTTTCCCCTTTCTATTTTTTTCCCTTACTGTTCTCCACAAAAAATAAAAAATAAATAAAAAAATGTCTCCTTATTTTTAGAGGGCAAATGGAAAGATCCGTCTTTTCCATGACTCATCCAGAAAAGCTTGAAAAATCATGGTGTTTTAAAATGCCAAGTACAATACCATTGGAGATAGAAAGCATGGCAAGGTGGGGTATTGGGGGAGGAATGCCTACTGCCCCTCATCCTTCCAGAATGAGGAAGTAACTCATTTGGCATCCTGGTGCAAGTTAGCGTAAATTCACATGCATTTAAGTGGCAAGAACAGCAGAGCATGAACATATAATAGTAATGAGGGGTGAATCCAGGTAAGCAGAATCTGGTCATGAACAGCTTTATCCAGCTAAATAAAGGGTGTAGATTTTGTTTGGAATGCTATGGGAAGACACTGATCAGATTTAGTCTTAGCTAGATCACTCCTGCTAGGCTGGGAAGGCAATTACAGCTGGAAGTGGCTTCCAGGAGATCCTCAAGAAAGAACAAAAAACATAATGCTCAAGAAAAGAGTTTGAACAGATCCTCTGTTGAGAACAGAGTTGCCTCTATACTGTTGTCTAAAAGGGTACAATTTTCTCATTACAGGTGATAACAGAGCTTTTTTAATTTCTTTTTTAATTCTAAGTGATCCAAATTCAAGTGTACCCAAGTGTTACTAGATCCATTGGAGGTAGAGTCACAGGCTGGAGCTGGTAGGGGCAAAAGAGACACAAATGGGGGCAAAATCTGCTCATTTGCTTCTTTCTTGCCCCAAAGCAAAGCAACAGAATCTGGCCCCAAGGGTTGGGCTACAGATGGTGGAAGAGTACAGCATATGTTCTGCAAGTACTTCCAAGAACCACCTATATCTTGGCACTTAAATACTTCACAACCGAGAAAATGTGCTGATAATTTATATATTCAATGTGTGTTCATGTGTGTACATGCTCAACATTCACACACAGCCAACGCTCTGCAAACTGCACCAGCATCACTTCAATCCTGGCCCCACTCTCCTTCTTATGCATCTCCTGTTCCTGGTATCTTCATGCTCCCTGTTCCTCCAGTCTTCAACCCTGATTTAAGAGGGAAGTATTCTCACATCAAATTCTTGCCACTTCAGAACATACCAGGTTTCTCAGGCAGCCGGATTGCTAATTCCTGTCATGAGGGCAGAAAAAAAAAATTCCTTTTATTAAAGACTTTAATTATTATGTAAACATGGAAGATGCAGGTCATTTATTGACCTCAGAGTATGGAGTCCATTATGCAGTTCCTGGGTATCCAAAGCCAGGTATACACATGTAGAACTGGTGTGGACATACCCCAGAAGTGCCAGGATTTTGAAAGTAAAGATATATCTTCCAAAATGCTTCCTTATGATTCCCATCTGCTTTAATCATTAATCTCCAGTGGCTCTAGCAACTGAGATAGCAGCCTCCATTTTGCCACAACAAAGCAAATAAAGCAAGTGGCCCTGAGAACATTCTAGATATCGATTGTCTTCCTTCTAGTGTTGGGCTTCTGATTTTGATTACAATTCTCAGAACCAATGTCACTCAATGAATTTAAAAAGTAATCCATTCTATGGTCATTTTCAGAAGAGTATGTATCCTATTGCTGTCAGCCACCTGACTGTGAGCATGTCCCCTTTCCTTACTGAGACCTCTTCCTCCACACATCCCCAAGAGCTCTTATCTGTTCACTTTTGTTGTGAGTAAGTAGGCAGTGAGTTCACAAACCTCTGGTTGTGTCAATCCTTTGTTAGCCAATTCTTGCCAGCATTACTGTATGCATGGCAACACCCAGGTCCTCTTTAGTCCTCTTTATGGACATGCATACCCACTCAACTCACAGTACAGAGACCTGCACATTTGCATTGCCCCCCACAATATCAAGAGGTATGCCTGTTCCCACACAGATGCATCTGTACACATAAAGGCACACCCTAGATGCAAATACAGTCCCCATGTATATTTATGCATGTGTTTTATAAACAGCTAAACCTTGCTAATTCACAAGCTTCTTTGGCTGGCAGAGTACTGGTGTGTGCAGATTAGAACTCAAACAAATGATTACAAAGTCAAGGATAGCCCATTGCCAAACACATTCTGTTCTTTTGCTTAGACTTGTAGTTTTGCCTTAATTTATGGTAATCCTGCCCACGCTGCAAGTTAACGTACTGCTGGTTCATAAACGGAGTGCAATCTACTACTCCATTTTGGCTGAGAAGGGAAAAAGGACCGCCAGGTTTTTAAACGATGCTTCACAAAAACAAAAATTACGGTTTTGCCACATATTAATGTGAGAATAGTTGAGATTCCTCACTGTTCGTATACATGGTGCATGTGGACAACCATATATACTCATAATGAAGTCCCAGTTTTGTAAGAACTCTTAGAACAGATGTTGAGTTTAATTTCTGTCATAACGTGTGATAGCTGGGTTTAATAAAAAAGAATTTACAGGCTTCAGTAGCTTCAAGTCCAAGGGCTATATTCTTTGTACCAACTGTCCTTTATATTATTTCTCCCCTTGTTCCTTGTTGGAATTCAAAACCCCACATTTTGTCCTTCCATCTTCCTCAGCTCTCCTGTGGTTTCTTCTTCCTTGAAGAGACCTGATGAAACTCTTCCAACATCCCTCTCCATATACATAACTTATAGAATTCAGGAAAACTCCTTAAATTGAAATTTCATGAGAACGGCAACCAGTCACTCCCTCCAATTTCCAGCCAGCCTCGTTTTTACCTCAATCCAAGAACATACTAAAAATATTCTATTTTCTTTAATTCCCTGATTTTTCTCAATTGAGTTCCAATCTATATCAATTTTTTTCCCTCAGTGTGAATCTGTTCCTTGTCTAGGAACAGGTCATAATTTCTCTTTCTCATGCATAGAATTTCTGATGAGTGGAATTCCTTTCTACCTATTGGGAAAAAAAATCTTTATCATAGCTGAATCTCAGCCAACTTATGGAATAGAATTTCTTTTACTTTTGCAGATATAATTTACATATAGAATAGTGCAGAGATCATAAGTTTTCAGCTTATTGATTCTTCAGAATTTGAATACATTTCAGTAACCAGCCACCTTGGCCAAGAGAAAGAATACCACTAGTACAACAGAAATCTTCCTCATCACCTCTCACAGTCACTATCTTTTACTCCACCAGATAAGAGAAAACTAGCTTGTCTTCGTTTGCAACCCACTGATTTTACCTGTTCTGGAACTACATTATATTAATGAAATCATGTAAATACTTACTCTTTTATGAGCTGTTTCCTTCAATGTTATATTTGAAAGTCAACCATATTGTTGTATTGCAGTGGTAGTTCATTAAATCTCATAATCATGTTGCATTCTATTGAGTAAATAAATAAAAATTATTTCTGTTAAAGACATTTGAGTCATCACTTATTTTATGGTATTATGTGTAGTTCTTCTGTGAACATTTTTGTGCATGTCTTTGGTGAATGTGTATATGAACTTCTATAGGAAAATTCCAAAAGTGGGATGGCTATCATATAATGTGCATATTTGACTGTGGTAGATGCTACAAAGCATTATTATAAAGTGGTCAGAATGTATTCCCTCATCATAATTTTAAGTGTTCTAGTGGTCCTACATAGTCACCAAAATAGTGTGATCTTTTCCTTTCCTTCCTTTATTTCTTCCTTTGTTTTCTTTCTTTCTTTCAATGATTCTTTCTAGTTATACATGATAGTAAGCTCCATTTTGATATAATTATATAAGCATGGGATATATCTTACTTTAATTAGGACCCCATTCTTGTGAATGTATGTGATAGTGATATTCACTGTGGGGTATTCACATACGTACATGGGAAATCATGTCAGATTCATTCTACTATCTTTCATTTTCCTATTCCCCCTCCTTTTCCTTCATTCCTCTTTGTCTAATCTACTGAATTTATATTCTTCTCCTTCCCCTCATTTTTTTTCTTTACTTTAGTAATTTTGGTTGTAATGTAGTGGTGTCACATTTTGATTAATTCCATTTCCCTGAAGGTGCATTTTTATACATTTATTCATCATTTGATCATCCTCTTATGAAGAACCTGATGATTAAAACATAAGCAACTTATCCTTTGTTTATTGGTTCTTTGGATATTTTCTTTTGAAGAGCTATTGGGCTAAGTTTTTATATGTTTTCTACTGTATCATCTACCATCTCCTTATTGTTTGTTACGAGTTCTTTATATATTGTATATAGAAGTCATTATTGGATAGGTGTATTGTGAGTAAACTCTCCCAATTGAGGGTTGCCCTTCCTTGTAATGGCTTCTTTGATGATATATAATACAATTTTAATCATAATAAAACTCATTTTTCATTTTAACTTTTATGGTTAGTGCTTTATCTGCCTTCTTTTTAGAAACTATTTGCCTAACTATAAGATAGGATACTTTAAGTTATTTTATATTTTCTATCCAATGTGATCTTCAGAACATAGCTATGAAGCAGGCAGAAGAAATAACACTGTGACCAGATTGAGACACAACATAGACCAAAAGGAGAGATTTAAACAGTTGTGAGAGGAGCTCTTCTACCTCTGGCAGGGTTCAGCATCTAAATATTCTGGAAACTCAATTACATCGAAACCCCCTGTGACTCCTGAACTTGGGTCATTGTTCATACCCAACTACTCTTCTCCATGGCTGGAAGGGAAGCTGCTTGAGAAATAAGCCAGGAAGTCAGTGGTGATATAGACATCAAGGTAAGTGATTCCCGTTAAGGTATAGTGGTGTTCTTCTTTCCTAAGTCTGAGGCATCCTTTCCCCTACAAGGGTAGTCACAGAAGTTTTAAAGAAAACTCCAAAGTCCACTTCTCTTTTACCATTGAACAAGGCCTGGAGAAAAGAGGTCCCACTTGTGTTTCTGGCTCCCATTACAACTATCTCATAATAAGGAAATAAGAAAGAGTGAAGAGAAAGTGAAAGGAGTGAGAATTTTTGAGAGGAAAATGGAGTGACAAGGAATAACAGAAGGATAGAATAAAGAGAGAGAGGGATGAAGAGGGTTGAGAAGCTTAGTCAATCGGAGATAGACAAGGGGAGTATGTGCAAATGAAGAGATGAGAGAGAAGAGAAAGGAGAACAAAGTTGAAGAGAAGGAGCTTTGTCATCCATCAGCATATGATCTTGATCACACAGTTTTTCTCTCTTCGGTTGTTATATTTGTAAAATTGAGATAATAATAAATACCTTGTGTGGCTGTTGCTAGAATAAAATGAAATAATGAAGTCTCATAGTTGTTTAACTAGCTCTTCCCTGTGAGCTAACATAAAAAGTTTGCTAAATGTAACTATTTAAAAAGTCTTCAGGACTGGCCACATCAGAAAGCTGCTGATGGATGGTTTACACCTACAGCCTATCAAGTTGAATTCTGAGCTTCACCATTAACAAAAATTGAGTTGATGACTCCTTATAGATATGAATCCACTACATCTGGAGGTATCTGGACTCACTCTGAGCTTAGCTTCACGGATGATGAACAACTTTAGATTGAGTGCCAAAGCTCAATAACCAGCTGAGTTTCATTAACACTCTTATTAATGATCATATTATAAGTTAAACAGAGAGAAAATTACTTTTCCTAATGACAAATAGGAAGATGTCATAATCACCAGGTATAAAAAATAACACCCCGGAGAAAAAAGATACAAAAAGAAGCTCAAAGTGTAGCGCTTTTCCTTGCTCAAGCTCTTTGAAGGAATTTCAACAAAGCAAGTTTTGGCACATGCACACACACACGTAGGAGCGCAAGCAAATAAACATTTATTGTTCTAGGAGAAATGCCTCCCAGTATAAGGTATTTCAATTTGCACTGGGGTTCCTATATTGGCTTTTTCTAGAGTTCTATTTATTCTCCAGAATTTTTAATTCATTTAATCAAAAATTACTTATTGCTTAACAATCCTGAGTACTCTGTTGGGATTACAAGGATGGAAGAGGAGATGGAATGCTAAGGTAGACCACTTTTGTGGTGCTCATACCCTAGTTCAGGCATCCATTCCTTGAAGAGAGAAAGAGCTAGAAAAGCATACTCACTATATTTTAGTCCTACAGCTAATGGGGAATATGAGGTGTTCTGAAAGTAACCTCAGAAGCCTCAGAAATCATATCTTGACCTCCTTAAACATTAGAGTCAGGGCCTACTGCCTGCGGCACAAAAAGTTCTGAGATTACTCTCCTCCATGCTCAGGGGGAGAATAGTATCCAATTATTCTAAGGTATAGAACAGCAGAGAAATTCCTTTGCATTTACTTTTTATTATGCTTACAAAGTCTTCTCTCCTCTCTGCTGATTCCATTCCCAGATGATGGAAAGGACATTTTTTATAAATAACATCTCTTTTAAAAGGTAAAGGGACAGGCTGAAAAACTGGAAGTGGTTTGAGAAATCTAAAGTCTGTTGATATACTTCAATATTGCAATTAAAAAATTTTAAGGAACGAAAAATTAGCATTGAAAAGGGTAAAGAAGAATCAGTAATGCTGCATCAAGTAGTTTATTAAAATTATCTTCTTTTGTCCTTAGTAAATTACATACCTTAAATGGGCTTAAATGGGAAAAAAATAAAGCTTAATATTGTATATACAATCTACTGGACCACACTGAGATTATATATATGAGATGCATATATATTTTATATATATAGTGCTACAGTTCAGATCTTGATTGTCTCCCAAGGGTCCATGTGTTGTATAGAGTTGCTTGCCAGCCTGTGGTGTTATTGGGAGATGGTAGAATCTTTAGGAGGTCAGCCTACTGGGAGGAATTTAGTCCCGTGGGGGTGTGTCCTCAAAGAGGATATGGGCACCCTGGGCCCTCCTTTCTTTCTCTTGGCCTCCTGGCCACCATGAGGTGAACATCTTTCTCTACATGTTCTCCCACCATGATTCTCACCACAGGCCCAAAAGCAATGGACTAACTAACCATAGACTGAAATCTCTAAAACCATAAGCCAAAATATGCTTTTTCTCTTCATTAAAAAAAATATATATATATACTTAAAAGAATTTTTAGAAGTGCAATAGTTTAAAAATTAATATAAACAGATATTAGAAAAATATTTAACAGCTCAAAATAGATGTGACAACTGTGGAGATTTTGATATGAGAAAGGAAGCACCATACCTGCCGTGTTCACCAGATATATTTAAAAATAAAGTAAATTTAAGGAAGTGCTATATATTCTAATTCCAAAAGACAGAATTCAAGATCTGATTAAAGGGCTGAATGAACCAGGCCAGAAAAAGCCTGCCAGAGTCATCTTAAGAGTATTGATGTCTAGGGAGATGCTTTCTGAAAGGGCCCAGGATGTAGTGCATCTCCATATTGGTCCCATAGGCCCATGGAGTCTTGAGATAAAGCTGTTCTCCCCAGAGTGAAGCCAGAGAGATGGCCTGACTCCCAAGTCAGGCTTTTCTTAATCCGGACCATGGCTCCACTGCACACAGTACTACCTCCACTGCCCTTTCCAAGTAGACTCCTGGCTTCCTTCTAGGCAAGCAGCACCTTGCAGGCAGGCAACACCTTGCAGGCAGCACCTGTGCAGAGTGCTGGTTCTATTCTACACTCCCCAGAGATTCTAGCAACTGACTCTGATATGCAAGGTTTAGACTGAAATTACCTTGGAAACGTCTTAATGGTGAGAGAAGATGAATGAAAAGAACTGGAGTGGAAATTTGGTGGATGAAAGCACAGAATTTACTTAGATATGGCTCATCTATTTGCCTTGTGCTGTTTTGAAATACACTGCTCTGACTCCTAAAGCTAGAGGGGGGGGGCCCATAGGCACTTACGATTGCACCCCATTCTTTATTATGCACACCCAGTGCACAGTTGTCTACTATAAACGAAAGCATGATGTTGCAAAACTCTTTAAATTTGCTTTCTATAAAATCATGCACTAAGCTTGTTCACTCTAATTTAACTCCTTATCACATATTTATTGCTAAATTATTTTAGTTGAACAGTGCTTTCTACATCTTAAGAAAACATCATACCCCTCAATGAGGAATTTTATACCCTCCTGGATCCACAGTAAAGTGCACAGCATATCATCTCCAAGGGAAACTAATTTCACTTTGTTTAAAATATGGGGATGAGGGTCAAATTGACAATAAAGATTAAATGATCCAGAAACATTATTTTCCAAGACTCAAAAAAAAAAAAAAAAAAAAATGTCTCCTAAGTCTCAATCAGAGAGATAACTCAGGAAATTCCGAAAAAGTCAGTCATCTTGGAGGCCCAGATTTTTGGCACTGTCTGCTTCCATTCAACTGACCATGATTTATCTACCCCAGGGGCTACACCTCCTAAACAACTGCACACTAGGACAAATTTCTTTCTGAATTGTTGCCAGTCTAAACAACTGTTTCTTCTTTCCATTATAGAGTTTCTACTTTCCACAGAAAAGATTCCTCAGTATTTCCCATTTTCCCTTTGTTCCAACACAAAACACTGCCATCTTACTTATGAACTCATCACTAGGGAGCCGGGATGTGAGACTCTTACTGAAAACTTAGGCTGGTGGAATCAACAGGTACAATCTAGGAAGAAGGAAAAAGCGAATGAAATACAGTTCGCCTTTGGAGCCAGATTCAAGATTAGCCCAGGGTGTCCTTGGGACACTTCAAACAGTCAAAGGATTATGCTTAGCAGAGTCTTTACCCGTCTCCTCTCCGCACAGCTGATATCACACATGTCAAAACTGCACAGTTAATTTTACTTCTGCCAAATAAAGGTCCCCAGTCCAATACTCAAGAACTCAACATCATTATATCACCCTTGTTTGGTCTGACCCTAGTGTTAGTCTCCATGTCAAAGATAGGGCCACTGCTTTGTTCCATTTTGAACATCAGTTGTTTCACTGGATCCTTGTCCAGTAGCTACTGCCACAGTCCTTGTGCAGCTGAAATCCTTGCTCTTCTTTCTCACAGACTACAACACAGTTTACTATGATTGTCCTTTATTTTTCTTTCCTCTAGTCAAAGTCTGGGCATTCCCCAGGGAAGAAAGGGTGCATCCTCATTTCTATTCTTGGCCACAGGTTAGGCTATTACACATTTTGCATAGTAACTTTTAATTTATTTGACCCACCTACCCATCACATTTTGGGATAATTGAGGAGGAGTTAGGTCTTGCTCAGTTTGATGTTCCTCTTTTTTCAAACTCATGTCAAAATTGAACATACTCCTTTCTCATATGACAAAACACCTTAGGAAAGCACATACTTTAGTTAGTAAATATGTGTGGCCAGAAATATGGTTGGAAGTTAGAAATATGTGTGTGACTTTTTCTCATTCCACATGTAATTACCAAGTCTTTACTACGTGCCAGATATCGTGCCTATTATTTATTTGATCTACCCACTTCCAGGCCTTTTAATAATATTATGTACTTCCTGGCTTAAAAAAAGAGAGAGAGAGAAAGAAGCTCTTACTTTTAAAATTCTAGGATCTCAATGACAAATATGTCAATTTGCTATGAAAGTAAAGATACGAAAAATAGGTCGGGCAAATAGTCGTGCATGCTGTTAATCCAGGCAATTTTGGAGGCTGAGGCAGGAGGATTGCAAGTTTGAACCAGCCCCAGCAACCTGGTGAGAACCTAAGCAACTTAATGAGACTATCTCAAAGTAAAAAAATAAAAAAAAAAAAAAAAAAGAGCTAGCTATGTACCTCAGTGGCAAAACATCCCTGAATTCAATTCCTAGTACTAAAGGAGAAAAAATGTGAAAAATAAACATTACCTTGGCACCTCCTCTTTCATTTCTTTTCTGACTAAGTCTGTTATACCTGACCCAGATCTTCTTGAAGTGATTGCCTTTGAGTGGTCACAGCTGACAGCTCACAGGCCAAGCCTTTCCTACTCAGATGTCACTGACATGGGAATTTATTATTACTCTTACATAACGGTTGAGAAAAACACCTGTCATAGTGTCCTTAGGAGTGAGAGGACATGTTACTTAAGCTCAGCTCCCTTCCTGGAAGAAGGTATAAAAGTCTCAGAGTTAAAGCACACAGGACAGGCCTTGACACTTCACCAAGCCAAGGTGCCGCCACAGAGCCTCCACTGGGCATGACCTGTGGTTGGAGGCTCTGCTGGGGCAGCTGCCCTGGAACCCAACCCTTCCGGCGACAGCAGCCAGGATAGCCATTCTCTCAATGGCCCTCCACCAGTGATAGCAGGCCAGACCCAGAGATGCAGTTTCACAGGAGACTAGAACTCACTGATTGTGTCAGAATGAAACAGGCAAAACAAAAGATACAGGGATTCATTCAGAAAAGTGTCAGGAAGAATCAAAGAGATAGCTTCTTTCCTTCCTCTAAGCACTACAGACATCCCTACAGTTTGTAATATATTAGAAATGGAAGGAAGAGTAACTTTATCAATAATCAATGAAAGGATGATGAATGTCTTTCCTCAGGGTTTAGAAGCCATCAATGTCCACCCCCACACCAACCACCAACTAAATATACAGTTCAAAACCTTGCACCAATTCTTAGTCCAGGGATCCCCGCAATCCCCACCCACTCCCCGAAATCTCCTAGGAAGCAGATCAGTCCTCTCCCGGAATCACACCTCCGCCCATTCTTTGGAATTATCTATGGTTTACTAACTTTCAAAGCCCATCTCGAATCATATCTTTCCATGGTCACTACACTGACTGCACCAGTTCCCCCAGGGATCCTTTCTCTGAATTGTCTGAGTCACACTTTCAACAACTCGGGCATTCAGTCTGCAGTGCTGGTTCGTGTAAGTATACAATCCCCCCCCCTCCACCCTGCCAAAGAAACCTCAAGTCCTCCAAGAGCACACAATTATATATTCATTCCCTAGGGGAGCCTTACAAACTACTAAAATGAAGTGACTTAAAGCAACATAAATTTATTCTCTCACAATTTTGGAGGTTTGAAGTCCAAGGTTAAGGTGTCAGTGGAGCTATGCTCTCTCTGAGGGTTTTGGGGGAGAGACCATTCCATGTCTTTCTCTTGGCTTTTGTTATTGCTGCCAAGCCTTTTCCTTCCTTCCCACTCCAACTTCTGCCTCTACCTTTACATGTCTTTGTTCTTCTGAGCCCTCTCCTGTTCTCCTAAAGACACAAATCATACTGATTGTGGCTCAGCCTGGGCAGTATCAATTCATTTTACCTTAACCAATTATATCTGCAAAGACCATGTATTCAAATCAGGTCATATTTTGAGGTTTGGATAGACATAAATTTGGGGAGGGGAGCACTATTCAGCCCAAGACAGAGCTATCCTCCTAATTTTAATGTTCAGAATCTTCCATCCTCTAAGAGAATTTAAGAACTCAGCTGCTAATGATGAAACTTGATTTGCAGATCTTGCTTCGTATGATGTTCTGGGCTCTGCAGGAGACCCTTTCTAAACCAACTGTGACATAGAGAGGCAATAAAAGTACCCTTCCTAGAAGTCTTGATTCCACTAAGAGAAAGTTCATCACTTTGTTAAGGTAATTGCTTCTGACCAGCTCATCTCAGAGGCCACCGTTAGGTACAGTGGAGTTCACTTAAGCAAAGCTTTCATATAGGGATCAAGCATAATTAAGGAAGGGAGGGTGGGAGAGGAAACAATCATGGAGAAGTCTCATCTTAAAGCATAGGAAATGTCAAGTTGGATTCACTCTGTGTAAAGGTCAGCCCTAACACGCCAACCTTTTAAAATTTCATTTGAAGGACTGTGTTTAAAATACCATGCTGCAAATTTGCTAAAAACCCATTCACTCTAGGAAATCCTTTTATGTAGCCAGAAAAGACAGAGATACCACATTAAGTGCAATATTAAATAAAAATGATAAAGCTCCCTGAATTTACAGAGAAACAAATGAACAAGCACACGAAATTTTAAACATCTACAAGAATGCTGAGGTAGAGGGAAGCAAGCAAATCACACACAACAAAACCTGACTAATCTTGAAATCAGAACAACTTGTTTTCCAGTTCTGGTTTGCTGTTTTGGGCTTTGTGACATCAGGCCAATAAAGACACTTTCCCTTTCTTTAACATGGAGCAACACTTCACTTACACACCATAAATGATTGCTTCATGAAAATGAGACCTTATAAGCAAAATGATTTGAGAAATCATTAATAATCACTCCATAAATATACGTGATGGCCTTGATGCCTTTAGACAAGCAGTTATGTGTTATCTTAATGATTATCAAACTGGCAATCAAATGCTGGGTGACACCTTGAAATAATACAAATTCATTCTTCAGTTACATCCTAAGACATCAACCCAAACTGGCTGACAAGGAGGGGCACTTAATGAAATTTTATGGAAGATTGAAAAATATAATGAGACATTCAAAAACAAGGTTTTGAAAGGTGATCTAGTCAGTGAACAAACATACTTATTGAGTACCTATGGTGAGTAGGTGTTCTCTAAGATTGAAGAAACCCAGATGAAAAACTCAGTATCCCTAACCCTGCAAAAGTTAGAATGCATCCATATACTATTAAAAAAAAAAAAAAAGTAAAATGTCAAAGTAGCAGGTAGAGAAGACAGAGGCCTGGATTAAGAATTGCTGGGGCCGGGCGCGGTGGCGCACGCCTGTAATCCCAGCACTTTGGGAGGCTGAGGCAGGAGGATCGCGAGTTCAAAGCCAGCCTCAGCAATGGCGAGGCACTTAGTAACTCAGTGAGACCCTGTCTCTAATAAAAATACAAAAAGGGCCAGGGATGTGGCCCAGTGGTCGAGTGCCCCTGAGTTCAATCCCCGGTACCAAAAAAAAAAAAAAAAAAAAAAAAAAAAAAGAATTGCTGGGGCATGTTGATATAAAGAGGAATCCTTATGAATATACCAGCAGAACAACACAGTGGGAAAGATGAGAAATTAGACAGTAACAGGTATCACAGTAACAACTGTGAGTCTATACAAGGCAAATGCACACAGGCCTTGGATGGAGTGGAGATTGGAAAGGATGAGGATGAGGAAGGAGGAGAAGAGATAAAGATATTCTGGTTTTGATCCAAAAGGCATTGTCATTTTAAAAACTTCTCTGTCATGGATATGATTATCCATGTCAGTGTGGACCTGCTTGTCAGACAGAAACAAAGAGGCTTTTAGCAAATTAACCAGACTTAGGAGAAACCTTAATGATTGAAAATATTTTTATTCTCTGTGTACTCCAAATAGGAAAGAAAATAAAGAGGTGAAGACTGAACCTACTTACCTGTGAGGTACCACAGCACATTCTATTTATGACCAAATGAATCCATCCAGTTCTTATAATCTCCTTGATTATAAAATATGTACCTACGTAAAAATTATATAAACGTATGCATCCCCACATCTGCACACATATATTCCACTGCATGTATGCAGATAAAGGACTGCATTACTACCTGTTGCAAAAAGGGGTTAAAAAAAAAAAAAAAAAAAAAAAAAAACTTGATGAGAGATGAAATCTAAAAAAAAAAAAAAAAGTCAGAATGGAATTTAGAGTTGAAAAATGGATGCTTTTTTAGAAGACTGAACAGAAGAAAATGATCAGACGGAAATTAGCTGGATTGGAACAATGCATTCTAAAAAGTGACCTATTCTGAGATGGGAAGATCATACCCCTTCAAGAAGAGACAATCAGCTTTTGTATGCTGTGTCAGTGTAAAAGCCGCTTCCAGCCGCGAGGAGCACAGCCCAGCACTTGCTTTTGAGAGGAGATGGTAAGATGACAGAACGATGAACTTTAATGGGCTATCAGATATTTTTAAATAGCATTTTCCATTTTAAATGTGGATCCAAATCCAAAGCTTATAGAATGAGGGCTAAAAGCTTCAGTTCAAACTAGAAAGGCCTTCACCAGTATCCGCACCGAAAGCTCTCTGACAAGAATACACTTGATTTCCAACCAGCAAGAGACTAGTTATTCCATTTAGGGAAATGACATCTGATGACCTAAAATTACCCTTGCAGTTTCTGCATCTCAGAGCTTCGGCAATGCATCTATCCTGGGTTGCGCAGAAAAGCTTTGCTAAGGCTTTAAGAGAAACTTCCTCAGGGATATCATGCTTCCCTGCCTTCTTTGCTAAAGGTGATATGAATGTCTGTCAACTTGGCACCTACCAGTCACCAGAGCTGATCATCCCTTCATTTAGGAACAGTTGGTAAATGTTGACCATGTGTTCGGCCATGTGTTAGATGCTGGTAATACAAAGATTAAAATTACAGTGCTGGCCTCAAGATATTATGCCCTGTGTGGAGAAGTAAACAATCAGAATACAATAACTAACTGCATGCCCAAGAAGAAAATATGGTTACTTTCACCATCCTTACCCTCTTTTCCCTTCTCCCCACCCCCAGCACTGCAGTCAGACCTATGTCCCTGAATGACACTCATCTCCCAAGACAGCTACTAACCTTCTTGTGTGATGGCCAGTTCAATCTTTATCATACCAGTTGCCAACAGCATTTGTCTCCTTGTGTCATCCATTAGTTTTCTCGACTATCTTTTTCATTGCTTCCTAAAACTATGTCATATGTTTTCTCTTTAAACTTTTGAAAATTCCTTCTAAGTGTGCTTGGATAAGATTTTCTCCATTATTTGGTCCCCAAAGGTTAGGCCTACATAGAATTTTATTTATTTCTCTATATATGAGATTCCCTATATAATTTCATCACAGGTTCCCAAATAAAACAGAACCCCCGAATCATCCCTGAATAGTTCACTGTCATTTCTGTTCAGGAGATTTTGGAAATGCCTCCAAGCTTCCATTCAAGATGGTAAAACAGTCCATCACAGAAAATGTCTATCTATATTCATAATGGCACATACAGAGAAACACACACCACTGTGACTAAACAGGGAGATATGACATTCAGATATTTAATAGCGCAAAGATGTTTTTCCAAGATATAATACAGGACTTAAATTACTAGGTAGAAAAAAATACTTACTAACCTAAGATTCAATGTGCAATGCATGGGAAGGCAGTCCCCCAAATCTCACAGTGCAAATGACTTCAAGATGGACATCAGGGATATTCTTGAGATACCATCACTCAAGGGCTCTTGAGCCAGTCTCAAGGAATACCAAATAAAGTGGGGACATGCCTGTAATCCAGTCTACTCAGGAGGCTCAGGCAGAAGGATCACAAGTTCAAGGCCAGGTTGGTGACTAGATAAGACCCTGTCTCAAAAATAAATAAAATAAAAAATTAAAACTTGGGATGTAGATCAGTGGTAAAGGGCCCATGTATGTATTCAATTCTCAGTACTACAAAAAATAAAATATGTATATATTTTTATTTTTACATATATGGCATTTCCTCAACAAGTTGCTATTTTTTGTACTTTGATTTTGCCAGATAAAGACACCATTTTGAAAGTAAGGAGTAGGAATGGTATCAGAACTATAGGCTTTGTGCATCAGGAAAGTCTTACACTTCTTTCGTAAGTTTAGTTCTCAATGTTTGCAGGAATGTATTTGTTATAACAGCTGAAACTTAGCAGAAACCTGGTCTTTATTTACAGAAGTCCACACTGTGTGGCTCTTGCATTGAGCTTTCTCTTTACCACAGAACAGGCTCTGTACCCCTCTAACTACAGTTCATTCCTATTATATTTTTAAAAGGTTAAGTTTGACCCCATTACTCCAAAACCTCCTCCTCCAACCTCTGCTGCCTGTCCAGATGTGTGCCGCTGCCTGCTTGGCCAATCGGTTGAATGACCACAATTAGGGAAATATAAGATATCAATCCTGCTGCTATTTGTAAAATAGTTGCTTATTTTTTCCTCCATCAAGTTGGTTTTAATAACTAAAGTTAGCTGGGCCTACTACCGCCTTTCCCTAATTGAAATGACTTTTCTCATGGCTGTGATCTGAATGTTTGTACCTCCCCTAAACCAGGCAACAAATAGATAATGTTGAAATCTGATTACCAAGATAAGAATATTAGAAGACAGGGACTTGGAAGGTGATTAGGTTATGAGGGCAGATCCCTAATGAACGGAATTAGTGCCAATAAAAAGGAGGCTTCGAGAACCACCTTGTCCTCTTCATTCACTAGACTATCTATGTGCCATCTATGAATCAGAAAGCCAGTCCTCACCAGAAACCAAATTTGTCAGTGCCCAGATTTTGGACTTCACAGTCTTCAGAACCATGAGTAATAAGTTTCTTAGTAGGATAGAATAACAAACACTAATTTTTCTTGCTTCTATGGTTTTGCTAGGATAAGATGGGATTGGCTGCTAGGATAGGACGGGGTTGGCTGCAAAATTGGGTCCAACCACTTCTATTTATGGGAGAGTGGATATCTGAAGTGTATACTTCACTTGGTGAATCACAGAAGCACAGAGGGTAAGCCAAATATCAGAAAGAATACTTCCTAAAGCCCAAGCTTAAAACTGGTACTTTGTCCACCACCTGTAAGTGCTATTCATAAGTACACCTGAAATAAATTGTCTAGGACCCCCAAATAGATACAATTAAATGTGACAAGTATGAATGAGTAATAGTTGAGTTCTGTGGGATAACTTTCTAGTCTTATCAATGATTTGGATATATATGGTATACAATACATGTCTTTCCAAGTTGTACTCGGCCATGTGTGCTAGATTTAACTGTTCCCAATTTTCCTCTTTCTCCCAATTGTAAGAATGTACATTCACATCCTTCACATCCACTATAATATGGCTTCATGGTTATTGGATCTTTGACTCATCAGTATAGCTTTTAACTGGATACTATAATTATCATATATATATATATATGCATATATGAAATGTGTGTGTGATAATTATATATATATATATATATATATATATATATATATATATATATATGAGAGAGAGAGAGAGAGAGAGAGAGAAGGTGCTTATATGTATATGGCCCAAATGGCTATCTTGAAGTATAAGACATCATATATGTGTAGATTTTCCTTAATTGTGTTTCTCCAAAAGGCCTATGGACCATCCTTGTATCATAAGCATATATTATTATTCCTGGACTAGTCAAATAATATATAGTCATAAAATTAATGATTTGGTTCTTCTCCATTCAAATATTTTATGATGATAAATGTTTCAGTCTCATACCAAAATCCTGCCTCTGTTCATCTCCATCCCACCTCTGACCCAGCTGTTCAATCCTGTGTTGCTCACCCTATTTTTCAGTTCTATGAGGCTTCCTTTATGATGGAATGAAATATGGGCCCAATAACTCAGTTGGGAAGGCTCCATTATCTGTGTACAGGGCAAAAGACTGTTTCTTTGAGTCTTCATCAGAGATGGTACCTAGAGAAAGTCAACATCAGTAAAACCTGGTTCTGACTTCTCTGTCACTGTTTTAATTTTTTTAAAAACCACTTCACCTTCCTAATTCTCAGAGTTTTTTCCCCCTGCAAAATGGAAACAAGTTTTTAACAGCTACCTTTCCTTCCTTTCCTATCCTGCTATATCAAATAAAATGATGTTTAAAACTATGCTTTGAAAAAAAAAGTGCTATACAAATATGCTCTACAGTTATTAAAAGAGAAATGCAATAAATCCAAAGACTTGTTTGAAAGTAAATATTACTTTCTCAGGGAAAGGACAGAAGAAAAATATAAGATATAGAAAAGCTATATTTAGTTCACCCCTGCCTGGATGAAATGGCTTTAAACACCATATATAATTGTAGAATAAATACAACTCCTCAAGATACAAATGATCCCCATCTTATCTCAGCTACCACCCATATTAAGGAATCCAGGTGAGAGACAGGCAAAGCAGGAAAGAAACCAGCAGTCCCAGAAGAGGATTTCTGTGGGAGCTATTTTGCAGAATCTGTTGACCTCACTCAACTTTCAAGGTACTAACTAAAGCATTGTAGCACAGAAGAGAGTTGGCCTTGATTTAAAAGATCTGTTTGCATAAGAAAGTTTTGAGAAGTAGAAAGAAAGAAAAACCAATACTGGTGCAGTCCCCCATGTGGATTTGGGGACAATGCTCCATCTGAGTCCATGTAAGAGTAGGGCTTTTTATTTATTTATTTCTATTTTTTGCAATGCCATTCCTATTCTAAAACTGAAAAAGAAAAAAGAAAGAAAAACTTTTTAATGTCTAAATTGCACACCCACAAGAAAGAATCAATTTTCATAACAATAGCTAACAAGGAGTCCTCCTGAAATCCCTTTTCCAATCAAAGGACAGGGATTTTCAGAATAGGTATCACTGTTGGAAGGCCAGAGTAAAAGGCCTGGTCAAAACTTCTACGCTATGGATAAAACCACTAATAAAAGCATCTCTAAGATCTTTCTGTGAAAGATTCAGAAAGAACACTAATTAACCCAGATGGGGAAATCATCCAAAGATGTATTCCTTCTGTTGAAGAATATCCTGTATTGGCATTTTTGTGAATCATTCTTGACATTTTGCCAGTTCTGCTGTCAGTTTTCAAGGGATACAGAAATAGTAGATTTTTTAAGAGCAAAATCTATAAAACAAAAGTCTGATTACAACAACTACTGTCTGGCTTAAAAACAAAACAAAACACAGATTTGATCATTAAAAACAAAGCTTGTAGCAGAGCCTCCTGTGGTGGAATTATTTGATCCTTGGAAAGACTACGACTGGGAGGGACGACTTGGATTGAAATGGAGTGTCCTTCAGGATGTGAGTTACTAAGCTGTGTGCATACGTGGATGAGGACACAACCATGCCTATGTGCACACACCATTCAATAAGTGTTTACTCAACACCCATTATGTGACATATGCTGCTAATAAACCCTTAAGAGAGCCACTGCTATTAGGTCTTGTAAAACACTAACAATTGCTCTAAAAATGAGTAGTTCCTAGATACTGAGATGTTTATTTTATGCTTTTAATAACTAAATTTTTTTTAATCTAAGTAGTTTACTCAAGCTCATTATTTAAAAAATTAAGGGGGAATATCAACTACTGAAGTGGAAGTGAAGTGTCTACTCTCGGATTCCTAACTTTGTAGCCACCACTTCCTGTGGAGACTCTCTTCATGAGGCGTGATTTAAAGAAATTTATTATCAAATATTAACACACAAAATTTGCTTAATGGCCTTCAATAGTGGCACAACTCAGGTCACCTTTCACACTGGGAGCCATTCTCTTTATTCCCACTTTTCTTACATTACCCTGGGAAACAGAAATCCTGCCTCCCTCCCTCACTCTCTCAGTATGACCGAGAAGGAAGAGATCAAGGTTTTCTTCCACCCTCCCTTTCTTTCTTTTTTCTTTTGAAATAATATCTGTAGGCCAATACAATAAATACATGTATTTCTAGGTCATCTAGAACTCAATAAGGGAGATACTTTTTGACTAAGAACTCAAAAGGAGAGTCAGAAAGAAGGACTGGTGTGTTTCTTTGTAGTTTGAGAACTGGAGTTTTTGGGAAGCTACTGTGTAAACCAGAGACAGACAGGAAATTGGAGCCTCAATTCCTGTTCAACTAATGGGAGATGGCCTAGAGGAGCTGATCTGGGGACCTGGTGCCTTAGACTTTACCCTCATATTCATCATCCATGTTTGTTTTTGTAAAGCAAGCAAATAAACAAAAATCAAAACAACAGCCCAATATTCACCTGCCACATGCTACAAAACACAGGCTAGAGAAAATGTATGAGCAGAGGCAGGATGTTTACTTTAAATATGTTTGTATAGCATTTGGAATCCTCAGAGAGCACGGCCTGGGTAAATAAAACACTACTAATAATAAAACTTCACAAAGCCCTGTGAGATAGGTAGACCCCAGCCATTCCCTGGGCATAAATGCCTCTTATCAAACTTGCAGGATGGTCTGATGGGGATGTCCTGCCCTTGCTCAGGCCGTTGGATTGTTCTTGCAGGTACAGAGCTGAATGGGAACTCAGGCGAGGTGGGGACTCTCTGCTCCTCTCCACCGCTTGAGCACTGTGCCCTGTGGTCAGCCCCTCGACTGGCGTTGTACAGACCATAGCTGAAGAAAAATGGTCTCTGGGCAGAGTCTGTCAGCAGGAGGTTTGGCTGAGGGAGAGAGATAAAGAGAGTTCTCTTCTGGCCTCATATGTCTTTCTGTGCCTCAGTAATAGCCAGAAGAATACGGAAAATGACTGGCTGAGTAAATTGCCTTTGGAATAATTGCCCTCCCTCCCACAGCTCTCCCTCTCCTGCTTTTCGGTCTCTGGCTTTCTCCCCTCCCTGTCCCTCTGCAGGCATGCAATCCTCTCTTCTCTCATTCAGATAATTCACATCTACTGACCAAGCTCAAGAAAAGTACATCAATATAAGTTTTCCCTGATAATTCAGGATGTAGCCCTTCGCTCTCTGGGCTGTGAGAGATGGGCTCTAGGGGAGATACCCTGTCCATCTTCATCTTCACACATCCTCACCACGCCAGGGTCACATGTAAGTCACTGACCAGATCACAGGGTCTATTTCCTAAGGCCTTCCCACAACCATTAGCCTAAAACTCCTTCCTGGTAAAATGGGATCCCAGATAGAAGTGATAGTTCAGTTTTCAGACGAGGTACATTCCAGGAAATGAAGTTGTTAACTGTCTTGCCACAACGTGCTCCGTGACCTCATACCATCAAGCATCACCCAGGTTCCCTCTCCTACAGCCTGGGTTCTTCTCTGCAAACCTTGCTTTGGATCTCTTGGAATGCTATCTTTATCTGCTGCACAGATCCTATAATCCATTCGTCTATGAGCTTGGCTCTCTCTAATCCTGGTTAAAATCATACAGAGACGTACCTTGATCTGGGAGTTACTGCTGTGAACTTCCTTTCCACTTGGGAAATACTATGACTTCTAAAGCAGGTGTCTGCTAAATTACTGAACACCGTCTTCACTGCTTTCTGACAACAACCATTTCTCCGACTCTCCAGGCACCAACCAGGTGCCCTACAATTCAATTCATGTCTGACACGATCTACCTGGAGTTGGTGTCAGATCCCATGAGCTAAGGACTCAGTCTCTCAACATTGTCCCCACATGACATACCTGTTCCAACTCCCAGGTTGCCACCTGTACCTCCAACCAACTGGCTGTAAATTCAGGGTTCCTACAATCCCCTCCTTAGATGTGATCATTACCTAGAATATTTCACAGAACAGGAAATGACTTTACTTAGGGTGACTGTTTTATCATAAAGGATATACCACAGGAGGAGCCAAACAGAAGACACTCAGAGGGACGTGTATGAGGACAGGGATTGTGCACACGGGGTGTCCACAGTCTCTCTGGATGTGCCATTGCCACAGTGCCTTAATGTGTTCACCAACCCAGAAGCTCTCCACGCTTCATTTTATAGGGGTTTTATGGATGTTTTATTTCACAGACATAACCAATTAATTGACTGGCCATAGGTGACTATTTTCAAACTCTAGTCCTTCTCCCCACTCCCCGGAGCTCAATGGATGAAGCTGAAAGTTCCAACTTTCTGAGCACACCAGTAATTCACATCTACTGACCAAGATGCAGTAATTCCCCAAACTGAAGCTGTCCAGGAACCCCCAGCTACCAGTCATCTTAGTAGCATACAAAAGACGCTCACCATTCAGAGATTCCAAGGGTTTTAGGAGCTGTGTGCCAAGAACTGGGGACTAAGACCAAATACACATTTCCTATTATACCACAGAAAATAACAGAGCTTAGGAAATGTGGTGTCTGCCAAGTTATTAAACACAGAAATACACCAACAGAGGGTGTTGTTATATGTGTCCAGAGCCTCTCTCCACCCACATACACTAATGTCCTTAACAACCTGATCTGCAAATTAACTCAAGGCCTCAAGACTTCATCTGAGACCCAGATTTCAGGGACTACTCTCTATCCCAGCCACCTGATATCACTAAGCTAGAATAAACTTGACTTTCTTTCTGTGCTATTCTTTGGTCCCTATTGCCTGCAGACCTACTTATGTGTGTATATGTGATTTGTCACTTGAGTTAGATTATAAGTGAACTGAGACATAGACCTTGTGTAAAATTTTCCTCCTGTCATCTCCAACATCTACTTCAGTATCTTTACAAGCACTGTTATGGTTTGGGTGTGAGGTGTCCCCCCAAAAGCTCACATGTGAGACAATACAAGAAGGTTCAGAGGAGAAATGATTAGGTTGTAAGAGTCTTAACCTAATCTGTGAATTAATCCAGATAGGGATTAACTGAGTGGTATGAAGTGGTAGGGTATGGCTGGAAGAGGTGGGAATTGGGGGTGTGGCTTTGGGGTATATATTTGTACCTTGCAAGTGGAGTCCTGTCTGCTTTCTGATCATCATGTAAGCTGTTTCCCTCTGCTACACTCTTCTGCCATGATGTCCTGCCTCATCTTGAGCCCCAAGGAATGCACCTGGCCTTCTATGGATTGACACCTATGAAAACATGAGCCCCTAAATAAACTTTTCCTCCTTTACAGTTGTGCTGGTTAGGTCTTTTAGTCACAGCAACAGAAAGCCGACTAAAACAGGCATCAAAAAATGTTTTATAATTGATAGATTTACGAAATGATTATTGCTGAAAATAATAATAATGATAAAACTAATGCCATTTGAATAACAATTTCCCTGGAATCTTAGTTGATATTAGACATTTAATAATTTAATTCATATGTAACAGGAAAGAGAATTATCACATTCTCTACACAGGAGAAAACTGAAGTTTAGAGAAAAAGATATCAAGAAACTGCCTTAGAGTCATGCATATAAGAGGTAAAACATTAAATTCCTGCGTCCTAATCTCCAGAATGTTGCGATAAAGTGAAAATTTAAAAGGCATCATTAATAAGATTTTTCAATGCTCAGTACAGAAGATTGATTTTTCCAAACAAAGTAGATCTCTCCATTTACAAATTCATCTAGGAAGTTCTCTTTATAAGCAAACAGGATTTGCAATGTGCTTATTCAAGCACTTGTAAATGATTAGAAAATCATCTGTATATCACAGAATGACTGAGTGACAACTAACAAAAACAATGTAGTCCAACTCAACTTGTTCTCTTTCAGCATCCCACTGAAGTCTTTAAGATTATGTAGGCAAAAATGCTTCAGAATTTGAATGTATGTGCATTCTAAATGGAGGTAAGAAAAAAAAAAAAAGAAAGAAAGAAAAAAACCCTGTCATTTGGTAGCATGAATTGAACAAACATTTTCTACACTCTATTACATGCCTCCTGGTACACAGGTCATGTCTATTAGTTATCAATGCTTGTCTTCATTATTAGACTATAGCTTTTAGGACCACTATTTGGGGATCTTGCTATCATCTAATGATATTCGGGTCATTTCTATTGACCTGGTCTCACCTATGGTCCATGACTGGCAACTAGTATCATGACTTCATACTTATGTCCCTAGCTCCTAATTTTGCTCACTTCAGTATTAATTTAAAGCTTGGAAAGTTATCTGTTCACATATTTCATAAAAAGTGGAAATAAATGGTATCTTTAATCCAAAAGTCACATTTTCTTTCTTCTGCACCATCTAATAAAGTGAAAGTTTCCTTGTCAATGGATAAGTTTCTCCTTGTTACAAATCAGAACTTTGATGAGAGAAGATATGAACATTTGTGATAATAGCACATGAGCTACCATAGGATACTAAATACAACTATATAGCCATAAATTACTTGATAAGAATAAATTAAAATCCATAAGTTTGATATTATTTTCTACCTGAAGTTAACTATTCATACAACCTATAAAATATAACTCTATAATTTTGGGAAACTTGACCTGGATTAAAAAAAAGAATGGGAATAAGAATGTACAAAGAGTTCTAGAATTGGAGAAATTAGCTTGGCTATAATTAGTATTACAAGAAAAACAAAGACACTGCAAATTAACAAAACAGAACATAAAAACATATTCAGAAAACTCTTGGACTAGGGCCCATTATACAAAATAGCTCAAAGTTCCACTCTGACCGAGATAGAAGGGTGAGTGAATTTCTCTACTATATAAGCACCCACTTTTGTTCCCTTTCAAGGCTGTTTTGGAATCCACATAATTATCTTTCTCCTGTCAGTGGTCAGAAGGTACATGGCCACTTTTCATGAAGGTCAAAGGTAGACAGCGCATAACCATGGACCTGCTACCCACTGCCATTCCAACCACAATTCCACTGACATCCAGAGTATCAATTCCTTAACCTTGCTTTACTGTCCTTACATGACAAATTACTGTGTGTGTGAGAGAGATAAGACTATGAGATTGGAATTATTTGGTTTAGTAATATTTGGTTGAATTGATCTATAAATCTAGTAGTGGTTTTTTTTGGGAGGGGGGATATAATTTTTCATAGTAAGTATAGCCACATTAATGAGTTCTATTTTTTTATATCTACTTTTGCTATCTATGTTTTCTATAAATACATGCCCTGCAATATGCTTTAAACCTATTAGCCCATCATTACTCTAAACTATGGTACATCTGTAAGTATGGTCCATTTTTCACGTTTAATGTTGTTTACTTAAAATTTAACTGTACTTTTCTTTATCAGGAAAACCAAAACATACATTTTCTTTTTCTTTTCAAAGAATAGACTTTGTCTTTTTTGATATTTTCTCTATTATATATTGTTTTTGCTCTTCATTAGTGTCCCATATTAACATTATTTTAAAAAATTACTACCTTCTAAAGTTTGTGCTTATTTGATGTGGTAGGCAGAACTCTAAAACTGGCCACTAGGGTCCTGTGTCCTAATCTGTAAAGTGTGTGAATATGATGATAGCCCTCCCATAATTATGCTATGCTACATGGCACAATTGAATACAAGAGAGGGAGATTAATTGAGGAAGTATTATGTTTTCCCACAAGCCCCTTTTAAGCCTTTCTCTATCTCACAGAAGAAGGGATAGTCTATAGAGATTGGAAGGAGAGAAATTTGATGTGCCACAGCAAGGATTAAAAATTGTAACTTTGTGTATTTACATGATTGAGTTCTAAGGTCTGGTCATTAGTATGAGAGTGAAGGCACTGTGAGTAATTTCCAGGCCCCTTTCCTAGAGATAAGGTGCTTGCTCCAAAATTCCTCATCCCCTAATATTGTAATTGGCAAGAAAAAAAGAAAACTTAAATACACATGAAAAATATCAGTCAAGAATGGAAGAAGCTACCTACTGCTTTTAAACTATCGCTACTCTTTTTTGTTGGGGAAAGGTTACCAGGGATTGAACTTGGGGGCACCCGATCACTGAGCCACATCCCCAGCCCTTTTTGTATTTTATTTAGAGACAGGGTCTCACTGATTTGCTTAGTGCCTCACTTTTGCTGAGGCTGGCTTTGAACTTGTGATCCTCCTTCCTCAGCCTCCTGAGCTGCTGGGTTACAGGTGTGTGCCACTGGTGCTCTATTATTGACAGAACATATAAACTCACTTTATCTAAGCCACTGTGCATTAGGATATTACCCATGTGGGCCTGTGCCTAACCATTAAACATGATTAGAAGTCACTCCTTAGTCTTCATCTTTTACCTTTATTTGAAAATGTTCAATCCTCTCACCACTCTGTGTAGCATTCTACTGACACTCTATGTTGTCAGATCTATCATCCAATTTGCTAATTTCCTCTTCAGCTATGTAAAATTCAATGCTTGATTTTTCCATTTAATTTATAATTTCATTCAGTGTGTTTTGCAATTGCATTTTCTTCAAATATACCCTTGTTTATTTTAATAGTACTTATTCATTCATCATATTTTTAAAAGTCTCCTTTATTTAAAAAAATCAAATATACTGATAATCTCCAAATTAGTAGTCTTTGATGTCCTGACACTATTACCTACTACTCTTATCATCTCTTGTTCATGGTATTAAATTTCACCATTTGTTTAATAACTCTTTATTATGGATATGTGTCCCTTGGTATTTGTTTCTGTGGGATTTTGTTGAAATGATGTTTAGGTTTAAAATATATTAACTCTAGAAAGGATAATCATTTGCTCTAAATAGTATCTGGAGCACCACCAAGTTAGAGCTTCTTTAAACTAACTTTTCTTTGAGAAAGGGATTGCAAAATATAGTAAGTATGAATTCTAATTCTCAGAACTCCAAGAAAGAAATCTTGTGGTTGGGAATTCTTATCAGAACATTTTTCTTTCTAAAAAAAATTTCTCATGCAGGCACAGTGCCAATAGAGGTACAACTCAAAATGCAAAGGTATCCCTCGGTGGGCTGCATTTATGCTTTCTTTTTGCATACTAAGAGTGTTGGCCTTCAATGCATAGATAGATAGATAGATAGATATACAGACTTGTTTTGAATAAGTTCCCATGTGTTAGGCCATCAAGAATACATCAGACTGCATAATACACTAGAGTAATATCAGTTCTTGCTTTCTCCTTGTTTGGGCTTTCTTATATCATGGCCTCTAAAACATTTCCTTACTTTTCTAACAGCTCAACAATACATTGAACAATACATATTTATTTTGACTGACTAGAAGATGCTTTCTTATACAACTAAACTTACATAGTTCAAAGTAAGTTTTATTTCCACTGGAACATGTAAAATTACATTACATTACCTTTTTAGTTTTTTTTTTTTTATTTTCTATCACCCACTCTATGATGTAACTTCCTGAGACAAGAGACTTATTGGTTCTATTCACTGCTATATCTCTGGGCCTGCAACCATTCATGGAACAAAGAAATGTTCAATAAAAATTCTCTAAGTAAAAAGTTATTGTATATATGCATGCACACACACATATGTGTGTGTTATTCACAAACATATATATCACACTTAAAGCATTTGAATTTAAATTTTTAAACTATCAAATTGCTCATAGAATACTGCAATTCTATTATGTGATAAAGATAATACTAAGATTAAATATATATCAGAACAATTAAGGTATTTATTGTATTGAGTGTTGGTGAAAGAATAAATTGGAATCCTTTGGACAAAATTGGTTATTAACAAGACAGAAATGTCACCCAAATTCATACTTGTAAAGTCCTGAGTTATTGTAATATATATAGTCACTGAACGTTAACCTTAATTTCAGGTTGTCATTCAGGTTTGCATCCTTAACGCGTCATTTATCTGGTGGGCTTGAAAGGTACCATATTAGGATTGTCACTTGTAGGTTTAAGGCACCTGGAGTTGCTGGAGTATGACTGACATGAGCATTGAGCAGTCCCTCATAGCCTCTGCCAGCATGCCTTTATCCTGAGTAAAGGGAATAGATTAGATAATTGAAAGGTTGAACAAGAATTCATATGTGTGTATTTGATGGAAGCAAAAACACGTGCTCAAGAATGCAAATTTGAGGATGAACTGTATTTGCTGTGGGAAGAATACTGGAATTGAGGTTTAGAGACTTGAGTTTTAATATCTCTTTCTACTTATTTCACTTAACCCTTCTGGACCTTAGTCAATTTATCAGCAACATAAAATGATGTTGTAGCAAATTTCCCTCCCAATTCTACAATTTTCTTACTGAATATTCCTTACACATATAGACCTCTCTCAAGATCAAACAAAGATCTTAGAATAAGGTAGTCCTCTTTTGGGATCTCAGTGCCAGGCAAGCCTTAGCTGGATTTTTCAACATTTGAACTACAAGTACAAGATGCTTGTCCCCAAGTGTTTCCCCAGAGTTGTTGGAAATCAAACCAAAATCAGAGCTCTACATAGAAAAACATCCTATCCAGACACCTAGGAGAAGGAAATCTCAGGAGCCCTTAGAGGCATTTGGGATTCATGACATTTTCTCTAAAGTCTTATCTCTAGAGTTGGCCTGTGGATGGTCCTTCCTAGTTGGAACTTTAGTGTCAGTGCCTAATGTTTTCTAAACCTAGCACTCTTTTTTTTTTTTTTTTTTTTTTTTTGCTCACTATCACTTATCTCTTGTTGGGTTCTGTTTAATCTCTTTCTTCCCCTTGTCAATTGTGTCCAGTTTGTACCATTTACTGATCAATGGGGACTGAAAGCACAATGTCCTTAAAACATGAAAATCTGAGCCCATTAAACAGCCCTAGAAATACATCAGATCTGATCTCTGTCTGCATTTCACAAGTACAATGCTGATAGAGAACATATAAATATCAGATGTTAAACAGGGGTTACTGATACTGATCCCATTAATACTAAAGTATAATAAAGCAATACTCTAAAAAACTCTAGGCTCACACGTTTGATTATTAGCTTAAACGAAAGTGACCAATTCATTAAAAGATACCAACTACCAAAACTCACACAGATTCTGTTCTCCTTAACCAGACTTGTTAAAATTAATATTATCGACCTCAACCCACTACTTGATAAATAGGAGAGTTTTGGTAGAGCAATGTGTATTAATAGTAAACATAGGGCATCTCTGGGCCCAACTTTTAAATTGTCCTTTATCCTGTTGGTTCAGGCTGCTTTCATACCTAGAAACTGAGATTCTCTATGTGATTTGGAACCTTGATAAATCTCAGCATTATTTATTAGTGCTTGATCCTCTCATTGTCTTCCTCTCCTGAGAGTGGACCCCACTATCTGCACCCATGGCTATTGATGAAGGTCCTGTCATACATAAGCAGATCAATGAGCTAGACCCCAGGTGTCATCTGTAGCCTTTCTAACAGTTATGCTTTCCTTACTACCTCGTTTCTGTGAGTAGTAAATCCTAACATCACACAAACAAACTTAGCAAGCAATGTGTATCTTGGATTCCTCTTTAGGTATCAAAACTTCTAATCGGATCAACAGTTGTCTACATTTATAAGTTCTCTTTATACTGGGCTATCATGAAAATCTCTATAGAGATTGTCTGTATAAGGGCATAATGTCTCTACTTGCAGGCGCAGTAGAAAAGTAAGAGCAATTGAATGCCTCAGCTATCTGGAGTCATGTTGAGAGTGCTCAAGCAGTGTTTAACATTGGAATTAGACCTGGCTTACACACCTGGTTCTCTCCCATACTCTCTACATGACGTTGGGTCATCACTCATTCTTGTCTTTTTCCTCAAATTCAATTTGAGGATACAGATAGCAACTTAATATAGATTCTGTAAAGATTAAATGACATAATGTACGTGTGTGTGTGCGCGCGCACATGTATAAGTGCATGAGATTTATCACAGAACCTGCTATAGAGTAAACACAACATGACAGGTAGAAATTTAAATAAAATCGTATCTAGCATTTCTTCTACAAATAACTAAACATCTGTCCACTAGAAGCGTTTTGCTTAATTTATCTTGTTCCTTCTATTGCTTTTGTTTTTCTTCTATATATAAAATTGAAAGGCTCTCAGGGATGAAGGCTTACCCTCTTGTTGATGATGGGGTAATAGTTTCCTCAACATCCTATTTTGTGTCAAAAGCAGAGTCAGGACTGGAGCCCAGGTCTATACTCCTAGGCCACAGAATCTGAGAGGTCGGTAAGACAGGAGTTGGATATTGAGGGTTAAAGTACTGGTCTTTGTATCAAGCATTAAAAAAATGGATAGGTCCCTCCAATCCCATATGGATTCCATGTGATATAAAGGAAGAGTTGAAAGCAGCAGAAAATCAGAGTGAGGCAAGCACCTTGGTTATGTAATATGCACTCAATAAAGCTCTAATATATATTAGCCAAGTATACTTTTCTCAAGCAGCCTTGGCAGATTTTCAAATATTCTTGTCAACACGATCAGGTACTCTCAGTAAAACAGCTGAGCTAGAGCCAACACACCTCTGTGTGTGAAGTGCTGAAGATTCTAGGATATGGTCCAAGATTAACCTTAACCAGGAAACTATTTTTAATTTTAAAATGGGAATAACACAAAGATAAAGGAAGAGAACTTCAGCTGGTTCACTGAAAATTAATAGGATGAAGTCTATAGAGAACTGACAGGATGCAATTGGCTTTCATAGGCAAGATGTGACCAAGTGCCCAAGGTAAGAGTATATGTTCTGGTGAAAATTGGCCAGGACTTCTACCCTCTCCAGAAATAGCTACACCTAAGCTGTACATTGAAATGAGGTTCATTAGAGATAAATTGTCTTTATCTGTCTCATTATTAGAGTCCAGGTGTCTTAGTCCATTTTCTGTTACAGTAACAGAATGCCTAAGAATGTGTGGTTTATTTTAATAGTAAAAAATGAAAATTATTTGTCTGATGTCTCTAGAGACTGGATAGCCAAAAATATGACACCAGCATCAAATAAGAGGGTTCATGTTCTACTATCTTATGGCAAAAGACACAGAGGCAAGAGAGAGTAAGAGTGTGAAGACAAGGGGTAGCTGAACTTGCTTTGATGCCCACTCTCGTAACTAATATTATGAGACCTAATATTAGGTCCTACTCCCAACAATGTTGCCATGAGGATTAAGTTTCCAAACATAAACCTTGGAGGACACATTCAAACATGCATCTTGCATGATGTTCCTCTGTATAAGCTGAGTCAGATGATTTTGTCAGATAATTAGTCATCCTAACCACCATCCTTACCAGATGTGTATCAGGACTTCATTGTGAAAACCTCCTAGTATTTTTCTTTACAGTCTTGTTGTTACCCATACTTTTTCATGTACATACTTAATTCTATTCTAGGCCTGATAACCAATCTTGTCCTGTGGTTGAAACTGATGAATTCCCCATCCAGGACCTGGACACCTTAGCACCAAGTCTGCTTGGTGGCAGTTTTAGCTCCAACTTGAACTCCAGACCCAGAAAGAGAGTTCTTTGCTATTGTGGGCCAAGGTCTCCTCATCTCTTTTAGCTCCACTTTCAGTAATATGGATTCATCTGCCCAAGTTACCTAGTCTGATCTCTTACCCCCACAATTCCAACTACAAAAACTGCCTTCACCCTCTCCAGTCCTTCTGGAGAATGAACCCAGGCCCTGCCCTTGATATCACATCAGAGCTCTTTAGTAAGCACCACATACATATTCCCCATCTGAACTCTCAACCTAACAGTGGATCCCACTGGCCATGATGCTGGGCATCATCATCTTGACCAGGTGACAGTGGCTCCTGGGCTTCAGCCTGCCTGGACTACTGTTTCCAGTCCTTGGCAACCCTTCTTTCACTTTTCCTTTATCTTTCCTATCAACTTATCCTTGATTCTTCTCCTGATCTTTATTTCACCTTTCCAAGGCCCTCCCTACTCCACTTGTCTATGGCTCACAAATCTCTGAACAATCAAGTATATTCTCCAATTCCAATAATCCCCACCTTCACAAAGGGCACAGATATAAATTATATTGTGTCATGGTAATTTAACAAGTAGGGGCAAGTGTGGGGGAATTATTAAGTACAAAACCAAATGAAACTCAGCTCTTGGATACAGTCTTGGCATTTCATTAGACAAAGTGGCAAAGAAGAAGTAAGTCATCATTGTGCAGTGACACATGCCTGTAATCCAAGTGGCTTGGGAGGCTAAGGCAGGAGGATTATGAGTTCAAGGCCAGCCTCAGCAAGTTAGCAGGGCCCTAAGTGACTCAGCAAGACCCTGTCTCTAAATAAAATATAAAAAAAGGACTGGGGATGTGGTTCAGTGATTAAGCACCCCTGGTTTCATCCCCAGTAGCAAGCAGGAAGGAAGGAAGGAAGGAAGGAAGGAAGGAAGGAAGGAAGGAAGGAAGGGAGGGAGTGAGGGAGGGAGGAAGGAAGGAAGGGAGGGAGGGAAGGGAGGGAGAGAAGGGAAGGGAAGGGAGAAAGAAAGAAACAATTCAAAAAAATTATATTAAAAAACAATAGAGATGGAAAATAAAACCTGTCCATATTTCTAGCTTTCAACTCCTCTTCTCCTTCCCTTTCCTAGCATGTCCATGCTATGTACCTAGCAGGTTCTGAGCCTATGTAATTTGCAAGATTATTTATTTATTTATTTATTTATTTATTTATTTATTGTGGTACCGGGGATTGAACTCAGGGGCACATGACCACTGGGTCACATCCCCAGCCCTTTTTTTTTTTGTATTTTATTTAGAGACAGGGTCTTATTGAGTTGCTAAGTGCCTCGCCATTGCTGAGGCTGGCTTTGAACTCGCGATCCTCCTGCCTCAGCCTCCCAAAGTGCTGGGATTACAGGCGTGTGCCACCGCGCCTGGCTTGCAAGATTATTACAGAGCTTCCTACATCATCACAGACCACCTCGACTCTGTCCATGATTCTGCAACTAAGAACATTGTCTCACAAGGAACATGAGAATATAACATCCTTTACCCTCTGACTGGCAAAGCTTTCCTTCCCTCTTCCCAACTCACCTCTTGAATGATACATCTCTTCTGCCTCCTGCTTCAGAAAGCAGGACAAAAAGTAGCCCCATATATCATCTGATATCTGCTTTCTACATGAATCTGTGCTCATCTGCTCTAGAGAGACATACCAACATTTGACTTAGGAACAAGTCTTTAAGGTTCAGCTAGATGGAGCTTGGGGAGCCTGGGCTGTTGGGGCATATGCACAGAAATGAGGTTCCAAGTGTAGGACATCATCCAAATGATTTAGGTGCTAAAAACTAGGAAACAAACATGGACGCCTCGAAGCCCCTTTTCCTATGGATACTAGAGTAGCAACTGCACGGTACTATTATGTAATCATGTAAGTTAGGAAGAGATATGTAAGTTTGGGGAGACACAAGCAAAAACTGACACATTTAAAACCAAACAAGCAAGAAACACCAGGACATCAAAAATCTGCTCTTCACCTTGTAGCTCTATCAGCCACTCAGCCTGCTTCTCCATCTTTGAGAACTAGATCATCAAATCACCGATGCTTCGAAATTTTAATCACAGCTAATGATTATGTGATGTCATATGATATTATTTGGGGCGAGTGATGGTCTTATTCCAAATGGTCATTCTCTACAGTATCAACTTGTTTCAGCCTTTTGTACAGACTTAAGTGTACAAATATTTGGATTCTTAGCAATTGACATCTCCTGTTCCTTAGTCTGTTCTCTTTCACGTATTTACTTTCCATATCCCCCTCCCTTCTTTATCTTTTCCATCCCCTTTTCTTGCCCTGGTTATGATTACTTGACTATTTGATTATTACGATAGAGTTTCCCAAAGATTCACCATCGGAATGATTTAACTGACATTTAAGCACATTATTAAGGAAATAGAACATTGTTCAAAGGTCAGAGTTTGGATTTGAAGTTTAAAGGTTTTCATAATGTTGGTAAAGGTATCATAAATGTCATCTCTCTCAAAAACCAGCACTCCCATAGTCAACGACAATTGGATTTATTCAGGACTTAGATTTCTTTAGCTTTGTCATACAGAACTTGTCAAGAAAGATTGTGGTTTCCAGGAAGTTGTTGTTTCCCGTGCTTGCTGCTTTTGCTAACATTGTCAGACATGATATCCATGAAAGTACACTCTACTGTGCAATGTGCTGCCACGCCCTCATTTCTCAGAGGCAGCAGAGGTCGAAACCACTCCATTCTTCCTGATCCACTGCTTAGCGTCCCATTTCCTCAAAGGGGACATTCATCTCATAGCAATGGATTGGGGCTTAAAATGGTAGAAGTTTGATGCTGCAAAACTGACTTATTAGTTTAAACCTAACTACTTCTCTTCCATGAAAGGATTATTTGGATCACTTCTCAATCATAAATGAGGTCATCAAGAAACTTCTCACTAAACGAGCTTGCTTTATTCACGGCATTTTCCAAATACAACTATATATATATATATCTATATATATGTATGTATTATGTCAAAGGGCATCTCTGTGTAAATGCTTTAGCCAAAAGCAAGAAGCTAGGAAGAGAAAAGAAGGGAGACATATGACAAAAATTAGCCTTGGTCCTCCCACCAGGACATGTTCATTTCCATATCAACAGCCGCCTAGGAGGGAGAAGTCCTACCTGCCCAAGTTGCCATAGGATGTAAAATGTCAGTGTTAGCATATTAAATGAAATTGGAAATAACTGAAACATAGAAAAGTTTTTGCAATCTATCATATTTACAAAAACAAAATCCATTGAGACACCCAATAAATTATTCTTGATGAGATTTGTAATGAGGCATTAAAGATAAGCTAAGTAAACTGTTAGAATGCTAGAAAAATATATTGAAGCCTAGTAAATCTAGTCATACCTCATATTCTTTGCAAATAATTAAATAAGAAATATTTTAAATAAATAAGAAATTTTAAGTCTTAAGAGAAACTACACAAAGCAGATTTAGTGTTTTTGATTATCTAGCAGAGTTCAAAGCTATTAAACCCTGACTAGAAATTACAATGGTGGAAAATAAAATACTTTTTTTAGTACTCAAATTCATTGATTCTGTTTTTATCACCAGTGAAAATTAAAGACTTTTAGTATAAGTGATGTCATATTTAGCTTTTTAAAATTCCAGGGCAGTGCAGAGTTTAATATACTCTTTGGTTTCTGGAGAAAGCTGCTCATTATAGGAGCTAATGGAAAAAAAAATAATTATTCCTATTGTTGTTTCAATGGTGCACCCAGAGATATCATTCACATAATTGTCAGAACTGTTGATAAGATTTCTAAACAGATCATGAGGATCACTTGTGGGTGAATATTCTCATTTCATTTAAAAAATCAAAGTCATTTTCTTTTTGTAATGGGAGAGACTTTTGTAACTGGATGAAATTTTATAATTTATTTTGTGTATATTATGGTGCATTATGTTGCATAGTATAAGTAGTTATTTTCTTTCTGCGATGATATGGATTTACATAGGGCAACATGCCTCACACAGTGATAGCAGATGGTTGCAAGGACAACTTGTGTTGGCGCAGAGTCTGCCCAAGTATCATGGTCCTGATACTAAAGTGGAATGTGAAGACTATAGGTCGCTGGAAGAGCATGCAGAATCCTCATATGAAGTGTCACCACCACCCTCTCCTATCAAGTTACCACTTCCAGGAATGTCTCTGCTCCCCATGCCTTACCTCCCAAACCTCACTGTATGCCCAGGCATCCTTCTCTTCTGCCCACACAGAGTGACATCACCTTTACCTATTTCCTCAAAACAAAGACAATACCACCAATGACCTGGGGCCTGGGATCTTCCTCTATCATAACCCCCTATTCTGCATAGTCAGAGCTCATGATGCTTTTCAAAGATAAAACTGGATTTCTAAGAGCTTTAAGACATGTATGTCCTTTGCACATGTTGAGAATGTCTCTAGCACCTCCTTTCTATGCATACCTTCCTGGGCAGTCTCTACTACCTATAATTCGCATTTTAAACCACTGAAAAATTTCTGAAGATTTAAAAGTTTATTTCCAACACCCTGAGATTTAAACTTCTCCAAACAACAAATCAGGACAGAAGGCAACCTTGTGAAATTTTGCAATCTTTCACCCCTACCTGAGCTGAAAATGCTATATGGATGTGAGAGTCTCCTTCTCCTCCTTCCTCTCTCTCCCTCTCTCAACTTGTATGTATTTTTATAGGATTTTGCAACCTCTTTCACCTCTATTGCAGATTAACATGAAAGATGAAATCTATGCTGCAGGTGAGGTAGGGAAATTAAAATCCTCTAGATGAGGCCATAAATTTGAAAAATGTCTATAGGACACTAACTTTTGAAAGCCTACTAGTTCTACTAAATTGCACCATACACAAAGGAATGTGATCATAATGAATGAAAATGAAGGATCATGTCCTCAAATAATCAGAAAAGGGGCCTAAGCCAGAAATCTGCAAGACTGCCCCAGAACCTGTTATTCAAAAGAAAGACTCACAGAATTCAACTACAGTTATACTCACAGCTAAGATTTACTATAGTGAAAGGAAATGAAGCAAACACAGCAGAAGGAGAAGACACTCATATAGAAGTCTGGAGGGGAAACCAAGCTCTCTAGCTTTAAACAGTCTGTGTGGGTGGAGTCACATAGGACCAAATTCCCCAGCAATGTGTCTACTTGTGAGAAGTTGGCTACCAGGCATACACAGTGGCCCAGCATTCTACTGGGTACTAATCACATAGGCACCTCTTCCAGGTGCTCAGAAGCAAAGCATGGGTCTAGCATTGAGGAAGGAAGGAAGGAAGGAAGGAAGGAAGGAAGGAAGGAAAGGAAAGGAAGGAAGGAAGGAAGGAAGGAAGAAGAAAAGAGATCATACAAAATTTGCACAGTGACTTTCATTTAGGGAGTTTTATATAAGTATTGGGAACTATTTATCAGACAAATTCCCAGACACTATCATCAACTGACCTTTCATCAGGCCTATCTGAGGCTCAGCAGTCTCAGGCCTGCTGTAGGACTTGTTTCTGCCTGGCCCCACAGCCCCTCGGTTGGCCTCTCCCTAGACTGTATGCAGAACTTTGAGGAGATTTTTTTCTCTATTCACATTTGGAAAATACTCACATATAAGATTTACATATATCAACATTTAGAGAATAAATTTTCCATTTTTTATTCAAGTGCTTTAAGGAAAGCAGGATTAAAGAATCGTGAAAGAGTTGTTGTTTATAATAGGACTCTCTTTTCAGATCATTTGGCTCTTCAGGAGAAGGTACAGTTTCAAAGGCTTTGGTAAAGTTTAAAAAAAGAAAACTTTGGGAAAATATACTAAAGTTTCTCAGTTCAGTCAAGCAAAAGAAATCATTCCGGGGCCTGCTAAGTAGTTCCCACAATTTGGACTCAGTTTTCCAGACTTTCTGTTTCAGTTAGTTTGAGTTTTTTCCATGGCAACCTGTAGCTGAGCACAGCACAATCCCTACAGTCTCCCTGACCGGGAATGCTTATATTTTTCTATACCCAATCAGGGGGTCAGGAGACAGAAGATAATACAATTAGTAACATGGCTCCTGTATCATCAGTCCACTTCCATTCTCTTCTCCCAAAAGATGAAGTGAAACAAATTTTGCCATAGCCCTCCCTCCTTACCTGGCATTTGTCTGCGTAAGCTCCATCTTCTCTTTTGCTAAACTAGCTAATCCTTGTTAGAAACTTTTTTAAGAGCCATTCCCTGACTCCCTGACTACAAGTTCCCATCCTCCTCTGTGTCTCGCTTCTCTCCCGCATGCCTCAACTAGGACACAGGAGACAGGTCCCATTAAAGGACCACTAAAATGGTACATAGATTCAACCCCCAAGTTGATTTGCTGTACTACAGGACAGAGGCTCTTCACACACACATACCAGCAAGACCTCAGAGAAAATTGCCTTCTGTCTACCACTTAGCAAATCAGTCACAGATATTCTCAGCAGGAGAAAGGGAAAAGCAAAGTCCACCAAAGTGTGAGTAAACAGATACCAGGGAAGCATGACAGACACCATGCCACAAATTCGAACTTGGACTTGGACTAGGTAAAGAAAGAATCTGGATTCTCTAGAGTAAGCTTGAAAAGTCAAATTGTGGAAAAAAAATCTGAAATCAATACTGGTAAAAATTGATGAATTAAGATAGGAAAAGTTACATCTGTATATTTCCCAACTGATCTATGACATAGTCCTATCTCAGATGCATCAGAAGACAAAAAGTGAGGAAGAAAGGAAAGCAGGAGGGAAGGAAGATAGTTTTCTAAATACGCTTGGAAAAGGTTACACATACTCTATTTCCTTCTTAGATCTATCTCAGAAATGAGTATAAAAGCTTCCAGAGACCTGCAACAAAAGTCAGATTCACAGGACCAAAGATGTGCTATCTTTTTTGTTGTTGTTGTTAAGATTCTATACTTTGTTTGCATTAGCTCTGATCTGGGTTCTACACACCATACTTTGGGAAACAATGTTATCTGTGCATTCTTAGAACCAGTGTTTTATTATCCTTGGTCTCTGCATTGTCAGTCTCTAAGCTGACTTCTGTCCGTCTGAAATGCACAGCTTGATCAACCTTGCCTCCAACACCCCATTATTGCTGAAAACATAGTTGTTTTGTGAATTAGTGACCTAAAATAAGCACAGCTGCATGAAAAAGTCTGGTTGTATATTTAAGACAATCTGAATAAAAGGATGGAGGGAACCCAATCCCAAGAAGAAAAAAGAAATTAATAAATTTCTTAATAGAATCTCTTTCTAGGCTAGAAAGTCTTATTATGAAAACTACTCACAAATGATTGAGAGAATATTGAGATCACTTTTACAGGTGCTGCTGGATTCCAGGTTTTATAAACACAATATAAGTTAGGGATTCTCTATCTTTGTGATTCATTTACCATGAAGCCAAGTGGAAGTTACTCAATTTTACTATCTTTGGTTTTCTGATCTATAAATGAGGCTAGCAGTGTTCACCCATCACAGGCACATAGAGAGAATGAACATAAATGATTTCAAGATCTTCACAAAGTGAAATACTAGTGATCTGTGCTAAGAAGACTGTCTTCATGCTCCATTTCTTCTTCCCACTTCCTTCGGGAGACTCACACCTGTTGGAGGATATTGAAAATTAATATACCTTACTAAGAGGTCATCCCATATTCTCTTTCTGTGTGTGTCGCCAATCAAATGTGATACTAAGCTAGAACCCTGTCCCTTTATGACTGAGCATCAGGTAAAAACAAGGTCTTCAGTAACTCTTGACTTTTCCACAACTTACAATAAATTTCAATGTCTTTCTGCTATCAACACAATTTTATCATTTCAGTTCCTTTTTGACTCAGAACCAGCAATAGAGAGTTTGAGATTTTTAGTATTTTTAAGATTTAAAAAAATGAACTCAGAATAGTTTCAGATTAAAAAATGAACTCAGAATAGCTGAAATGATTAGATCAGTAGACTCAATACTGGTCTTAGACTTTTAAATTTTTTTTAAATTTTATTTATTCTTATTAGGTATATATGACAGCAGAATGCAATTCAATTCATATTACACAAATAGATACAATTTTTCATGTTTCTGGTTGTACACAAAGTAGAATCACACCATTTGTGTTTTCATATAGGTTCTTAGGGTAATCATGTCCATCCCATTCCACTGTCTTTCCTACCCACATGCCTCCCCATTCCCTCCCTCCCCTTTGCCCTATCTAAAGTTCATCTATTCCTCCTAGACTCCCCGCCCCATCCCCATTATGAATCACCATTCTTGAGAAGACATTCAGCATTTGGTTTTTTGGGATTGGCTTACTTCACTTAGCATTATATTCTCCAACTCCATCCATTTACCTGCAAATGCCGTGCTTTTATTCTCTTTTAATGCTGAGTAATATTCCACTGTGTATATATACCACATTTTCTTTATCCATTCATCTACTGAAGGGTTTATAGGTTGGATCCACAATTTAACTATTGTAAATTGTGCTGCTATAAATATTGATGTGGCTGTGTCCCTGTAGTATGCTGTTTTTTAAGTCCTTAGACTTAACCCCTAAAAATAATACATCAGCTATCTCTCCTAAGTGGTCTTTCAGTGGTCATATTCAACACAGGGCTCAACTATCAGGGCCCGGGTTGAGGGTAAGAGAAATATCATTGCTTCTTAAAATTCATCAGACTCTCTATTGTCCCTGGTTATGCAGAAGGCAGATAAGTCCCACAACCCTAAGTGCTCAAATTCAAAACCAGCAGAGAAGAAGTCTCGAGAACTTTAGTAGAATCAAATAATGCAATAGTTAGAAAGGACCTTAAAGGTTATCTGCATAGCCTCCAGGCCAATGCATTCTGGATAGTACCTATCATTTAGTTTTGGTTCCTGCTGGGACAACATCATCTCCATCATAGCTATGCATGCCTAACTTCCTCAGCAAGCAGTGTGTGCTCTTTATAAGTTTTGTTTTTGCTTCTATATTCCTAAGAGCCAATGTCTTGTCCAGAAGATGGGTAAACATTTAATTTGACAGCATATCTTCCCACCCAAATTAGAGCAACAGCATTTTAATCTTTTCTCTATAGTCAACTAGCAATTGCCCTTCATTCAGCAATTTTATTCACAAAGAAAACAAAATGGTTTTATAAAATGCCAACCAGAATACATTCCCAGCCTCCGACTGAACCCTGTATATTTTCTTGAACAGACTAAGATGTCAGCACAGCAAGGTCCTTCAACTTGATGGTACCCTTTACCTAGATTCTCGCCATTCCCCAACACAAATGATGATGAAATCAGAGGGGGCCACCTTCCTACAGATAGCAGAGGTGACACTTCACTGAGCTATGGAGCCTCCTCCTCAGGGCTCCCTTAGTCTAACACTCTCTCGGCATTCTCACAGGGCTGGATCTTTCTACCATTCAGATCCTTGGCTTAAAGTTCACTTCCTAGAGAGGGCTTCCCTCACCACCTTCCTTGGCTGTTCACAAATACCCCATCCCACTCTATTACTTCAGCTTGCTTTATCTCAGTAAAGTAGACTTACTTTTATTGTGTTTGTTTTCTTCTTCATTGTATATCTCTTGCAAACAGAGAAAAATCTGGTAAGAACAGGATCTTGCCTGCTCATTCACCACTCTCAATCTGGGCCTTAAAAACAACTCTCAGTATATAGTGGATGCTCATTTACTCTCTTCTGAAAGAAAGATGAATGAATAATTCATTCAATGCTCAAATCCTTCTCAAACTTACTTGATATCTTAACCAAATGCTATTCCTTCTTATTTTTCTGTGAGTAGAAGTAGTGATAAGGAACTCTGGAGTTCTCCATTTTTATAGAGCTTTCAGTTTGCACAGGTTTTCCCTTCTTTAGTTTTTGTTTAGCTTTCTGAAGTGTTCTTCCCACTGATGGATACTCCCACCCCAAGTAAACACACAAAGCAGGTCTCTTCTTTTTTTCCAAAATGTTTTGATTATTGCCCTCCAATCCTCTGGTAAGATCTTTATAGGTTAGGAACATTATTTCACATTTTAAATTTTCCCTTACTTTTTCTTATAGATATATACTAGTTTATACATCTATATTTATCTAGATATGAAACATACATATATTTCTTATACAATGCAGAGTTCTACATTTTTTTTAAATCACAGCTGTTTTTACTGCTACATATGAATAATTGTATGTGCCCATGTGTGTTCATTCATTGCCACATAACACAATATGACCATTACTGGATGTTATTTTGCACCAATGACTTAACATTGTTTATGAAACAAAAACATTTCCAAACCATTTTTACAGAACTGCAGCTAGTCCTGTGTAATAGCCAACTTCAAGATGGCCCCAGCAATTCCTGCCTCTGGCTTCAAGCCTATGTAATCTCCTGCCATGTTGGATCAGGTTGGGTACACATGAGCGGCAAAACATGGTACAATTGATGGTGTATCACTTGTGAGGCTAGGCTATAAGACATATTTTTGATGTCTACCAGGTTCTGTTGATTCCCTTACTCTAGAGGAAGTCAGCTGGCATAATATGGGGATATATTATTGTCACAGACATACTCAAATTATGAGCAACTGAGCCCCCTACCTCTTACATCCTAGTAGCACAATCTTTGCCTTCATTCTAACATTAAAAACAACCTCATGAGACCCCTAAGCCAGAATCACCCAGCTAAGCTTCTATAGAATTTCAATTCTAATAAACTATGTGAGAAAAAAATCAATATTTGTGTTTGAAGCTGTTAGTTTTAAGTTAAATTTCTTATACTATTAAAGATAACTGAGGCATCCTATCTCCACCATCCTGCATTCATAAAACTGTTTTTTTTTTTTCAGACATAAATTTGGATTTGGATATTGCTTCTTCATACTTTCACATCATTACATTTGGTTTACTCCAGTCTGTTTAGGTCCTTCTCAATACATAACCAGCATCAGACAATTGACACAGTATTACCCAAGAATTTGAAAAGTCCGTTAACTTTCAGGTTACTTTTGTCTTTCAAGCTCATGATAAAAATGCTGAAATGGAAAAAGGATTGGACAGCATCCTGGTGGCCTTTAGCAGTCTCTCCAGTTCATACTTTTCTAAGCTCTTTTTAAACATACTTTCTACCAGCTAATACTCTATTTTCTTTGTATCCACCCAATGCATCTCTACTTTATCCATGGAGATATTAAAATATCTGTGTTATGTCTGTTGTATTTTCTTCCATTGGCAGCCCAGGCATTGTTAAATTAAAAAGAAAGGCTCTAGCTTGGACGTGAATACTTTTTAGTTCATTTTGGCTCCTACTGTTTTTTCTACTGTAGGGCACAAATATCATTGTTCTAGTTTTAAAAAAATGCCATGGGTTGGCATAAAACTCTTCTCTTCATCAATTTCTTATTTCACCTTCTCCTTTTTTACTGAATGTGAAAATGAACTTGTCCAATTCTGGTCCTGGCCCATCTCCCCCATTCTGCACTGTTCATTAAAGATTATTGTTTGCATTCTCAGTTCAATATTCACTGAAAGCTCATCATGCATTTTGCCATGGTCACTTTGCTTTCCAAGGTAGTACATTTCATATTTGTACATTTATTTGAACATGTTTCATTTCTGTTGTTGTCAGTTTATTTTTCACTGCTGTAAACAAAAGACCCAAAAAGAACAATTTTAAGGAGAAAAAGTTTATTGGGGGTAAAAGCCTCAGAGGTCTTATTCCATACACAGCCAACTCAATTCTTTGGAGCCTGAATGAGGTAGAACATCATGGTAGAAGTGTGTGGCAAAGAAAAGCAGCCAGGGACATGACACCAGGGAGCAGAGAGAGAGAGCTCTGCTAAACAAGGACAAAATTTAAACCCCAAAGGCATGCCCTCAGCGACCTACCTCCTCCAGCCAGGCCCTACCTGCCTATAGTTACCAGTTAATCCCTATCAACAGATTAATGCACTGAATAGGTTGAGGCTCTCACAACCCAATCATTTTACCTCTAAACTTTCTTTTATCATCTCACCCCCATCAGCTTTGGGGGGAGATACCTCACATCTAAACCATAACAATTATATTAAAATGTTCTATATTTCCTTTTAAACAGCTACTTTTTGGTATACCAATCAACAAACAGACAAAAACAAAAATGGTGAACATAAGGAAATGTAAAGTGCTAACCAATGCCATATTTATAACTGGTAAAAACCCTAAGGAGTCAAACTTGCTAAATGAGTGAATGAATACTAGTTGAAATATCCTTCTCAGCCAGGAAACCCAATTCTGTTAATCAACAGTAAAAATTCAGAGCACTTATATTTTGAATTTGGTTAATATACTTTCCCTTCAACATACTACAAGGGTGGTCATAACTTATTTATTTTGCTGCACTCTCTTCTGAAATATGTTAAAATTTCCTGCCAAGGTTTAAAATCAATAGGCAGAATATTTCTTTAATTACTTACCATGTATGAAAAAACAAGGAGACAGAAATAGAACACAATTCTGAAAAATAAAAACCAGTTGTAAAGTATTTTCAGGTTTGATTATATTTTCCATTAATGGTTTTTAAAAGACCATACATACACACACACACACACACAAAAAAAAAAAAAAAAAAAGCAAAAGAAGTGCTGTGCCTGTCAGAAAAGAATACTGTTAAAAGCAAGTGATAAGCCAATATGAGAATATGTGTTATTATTGCAATAAGTAAGTCACTTTCAATCAGTATAAAAGGAGGAGAACAATAAAAAAGGGCTGGAGTAATAGAAAATTCATTTTTAAAAATATAAATCCTGTTATTAGACTCTACCTCAGAATACACTCCAGATACAATAAAGAGCTAAATACTAAAAAGGAAATAATAAATGTGTAAAGACTTCAGTAAATAAATGAGCATTGGATATGAGAAGATAAATCCCCAAAATGGAAATAGAGAGTTTTAATAAACACATTGAAATAAGAGGTTCCCTCTCATGAGGAATCAAATAAAAATTAGAACTATAATAATATGATATCCTTTGATTTAAATTTAGTACACAGAGATGTCAGTTGGTAGGAGGTGAGTCATTTATATTAATGTAAAGGAGTATAAATTACTTATAAAGCCTATTATCATTTGTCAATATCTATTTTAAAAATCCTTAAAAGTATTAATTACCTCTAACTCACTAATTCCACTTCTGAGAGCTTCACTAGGATGCTCTCCCATTCTCTGTATAGTGATATCTTCACATATATCCACAAATTCTTCACAGACACTTGTGCTTTATTGCATTTCCCAGCCTACTGCCTTGACATGGGAAACATCCATGCTAAACTGGTCTTGTGGAAGAGCAGTTCGATTATTTAGAAGACATGGCTATGCGTTTGTGGAGGGAATTCAGAGGGAAAGATAAGGTGTAGCATGTAACTCACATTTTTATCAGGAGAAAATGAGATGCTCTTTGAAAGAGTGAGCAGCCCTTTGGTCTAAAGAGTAACATAATCCTGAATTGCAGAAGAGCAAGGTGAGAGCTGACTTAGCAAAGAGAATAAAGGAGATGATAATGGTAAAGGTGTCTATGTTGGTCCTGGAGATGAGTGAGAAAGGCCATGAAGATGAAATCAAGAAGGGAAAAGATCCAGGGCAAAAAAATCATCCTTCCAACGGGAGTGATGAGATAACATTACAAGGAAGAAGCCACATTTGAGCCCTTCTGAGAAGCAGGTGAGATTTTAATCAGAATGGTGAATCCATGGGGAAGAGTCAGTGCTTTCCTAGATGCTAAATGAAGGGTCTGATTTCCAGCTCTGTAGGTTGGAAGGGAAGAGAAAACTTAGAGAAACTTTAAAAGTTTAGGAAGGCATGTAAATGACCTGAAGCAAAATAAGTACCAGTGTGCTTGCAGGTACACACACATATAAATGTCATTTATATGTCATTTGCTATCTTTCCAAACCTCAGGTATATGGAATTGAGCTATTCACCATCATTACTCAGTAGCATGCCATAATTAGCAGTCCAAGTAGGTCTTAAAGGTTTATTGTGTTTTTATTGTTTTTTTACTTCATGTATCCTATTACCAACCCATTCACCCTAAGACTCCCTCTAGTATGTGGTTTTTCATGGCTGTCTTCCATATGTTTATTTACATATAAATATTTTCTTAAAAAGTATGTGCCTCAGCCGGGCGCAGTGGCGCACGCCTGTAATCCCAGCACTTGGGAGGCTGAGGCAGGAGGATCATGAGTTCAAAGCCAGCCTCAGCAATGGCGAGGCACTTAGCAACTCAGTGAGACCCTGTCTCTAATAAAATACAAAAAAGGACTGGGGATGTGGCCCAGTGGTCGAATGCCCCTGAGTTCAATCCCTGGTACCAAAAAGAAAAAAAAAAAAAGTATGTGCCTGCTTTGCCTTAATTTTAAAACTAATTAGAGAGAATTATTCAAAATATTAATTATATGCTGGAGATAGATTCATCTATATTATGTTGTTCTCAATACCTTTGCCCGTTTTAATATTTAAACATAAAAATATCTTAAGACTTTTCTTTAGTCAATAAACTACTAAAAAGGAAGCAACATTCTAACAACCAAGGAAATTTTGTCATTGTGGGTAGAGAATTTTTTCTAAGAATGAAGTTGGGCAGTAGCACCATTAAAAGAATGTGATCCCCAAATTATGCTGCTATTTAGAGAACATCATCTCTGGGTATAAGTCTAAATTGCAACCTCATGCATAGCAAGAAGCAAGCCAAAAATTGAGAAAGGACAATTTCTCCAGTGGCCTCTCCATGTGTGGCCTCTCGATGTATTCTGCCAGTTGCATGTAGCCCCTCCTGAGGCAGAGATGTTCAATTGGAAGAGCCATCTCCTGAAAATCAATAGGCCTACCAAAAGTTCATCTATCCTCCTTAACTCAATGAGGGATAGAATGAAGTTTGGGTGTAACACTAATTGGTTTTAACTTTTAGCCACAAAGGGTGGCTTCCTGGGCAATAGTATTGGTAATGAATATGTTTTCTGCAATAGCTCCATTGCCAACATGTCCCAGTAAAGTCAGAAGTTAAGAAATCACTGAACCTTGAAATATACCCTCTTCAGATATGTGTCCATGTGTGCATGTGTGTTTTACCAGCTAATGGGTAATTTCATCCAACTTGTCAAAGAAAATTTCATTCCTCTCAGTTTACTATGTACTATGATTTGTGCTGTGTTTATCCTGATGCCCATGAAAGCACAGTTCTTGTCCAAAGTAAAAAGAAATATTAAAATAACAACATTAATTAGCAATAGGTTTTTAGATGATTTCAAGTGAACAAAGTGCTTAGAAAACCATAGGCTATTCTGAGGGCTCATCATGTGGACACTGATATAATGGTTGGAGGTGGCAGATGACAGAAATTCAGTCCTAGGCATTTAGATAGACAACTGAAAGGGCCAGTGTAAAGAGAATAGTACTTCTAGCCTTTAGAAATAGCATGCGTGAAGGCCCAGAGGATGAAGAAAATGAGATATTGCCATGAAGCTTAAAGAATGTTGTACTGCCTGTCCCAAAGGGAAATCTGATTATTTCACCATCTTTCCCCAAGATTACTCCATCACACGAAGATTTGCATAGACTTGGTCCATCCCTCAAGGATTCAAATTCTAACTCCTAAAACTTTACGCTCAGATCAAACTCATTATTTTTAAACTCTAAAATAGCCTTTCTTATTATTCCTTTTAAAATTCATTTTATAATTTCCCTAACAGAGCCCAATTCTCCTATCTTAGCATAACTCCAGATCAACCACCTAGGATTATCCCATGGAGTTATCTGCATGAAGTAATTACTTTTTTTTTTTTTTTGCAACCATTTCATATTCCAAGATAAGTCTTTATACTTTAAGGCATGTACTAACTGTTCAGTTTGCAAATTTTCTTGGAAGTTAAAAGTGAAGAATCAGCAATTTACTTCACTAACTAAAAAAGAAACTTTGAAAAACCATTCTACCTATGTATCTTTTGGCACTTACAAAACCTTGATTAATTCCTTCAGATGTCAAAAATGGCAATTAAGTGTATGTCTTTTGCAGAAGATTAGAAACCTTTGTTCAGGGCATTTGAATAATAGTTTTTATGATAATGTGTGACTGTGGTGAGTACAAGTCATATTGAATCATTTACTCATGAATCGAAACCTGGAAAACTGTCCTGCATGTCAAAACAATAGGAAAGTGCTTATGAAGTGATTTTGGAGACATTTAATTTCAAATCCCTCTGATAACAAGAATGAAAGATTTGCCTCTAATATCCTAGAATATATTTTCGTTTTCATCAGTAATTCACAAGTGTTTACTATGTTGACATTTGAAATTGGATATGCAGGTGTATCTTATTTCACCTGGCAGATGTCTTCCTAAAAAGATGTATAGGAAGTATTCAAAAAGAATTCACATTTTATATGTTCTGGGGAACCTTCCATTGAAAGAAATTTTCTAGATTATCCTATGTGAATATAAGAATATTTCTGTTATACAAATGACTCCCCTTAATTTACCTGGCTCATGGATTCACATGATTACATGTTGGGCTTTGTTTAAAGTGTACCCAACCAGGGTGGAATATAAATCTGAGATAAATGACTCAGGTTTTGCAATGTTACTTAGACTTTAAGAAAAATAGGCTTTTGCTAAGGAAGTTAGAGAACGGAAGGAAAGGGAGAAGAGAGAGGGGAGAACAGGAATAAAGAGGATTTGTAATATTCTGTTTACATGTTGATCTTTAGAGTAGCTACTGGTGCAGTTTTGAGGGCTGAGAACACTATGTCATCCATTGTTACTTGCTTTTCCAGATGTTGGCTTCTTTGTGAAGGCCTTGTTAATAAAACCTGACATATACTTTCAGTGGCCAGCTCCTGGCTGGGCAATAGTTGGCATATAAAGAGTAGAAAAAGAAGTGCTTCTGAACTTTGAACTAACTTGAAGTTATCTAAAATCCAAGCCTTAAGCTCTTAAAAAATAAAAAAGAGCCATGATGAAAACAATTTTCCACTCTAAAGTTCTAAAATCAGCCTGTGCGGGCACAGAGCTGTAAGGTTTCCCTGTCCCTCTTTTCCCCATTTTCCTGACAGAGACCAATCCATTTGTGATAACATTGCACTAATCATCTATAATCATCACTCTTGATAATGAGGCCTATTCTCCAGCCCTATCATTCAATTCTCGCATTTTTAAGTAATCATCTTGTTGTCCCAAGTAGATTACAATGCCTCAGATGGTAAGATTCAGATATGCCTACAATTTTCAGAGCCCAAATTATGCACCAAGAACATTATTGTGTTTTAAACAATACATTAGTTCATTTAATGCTCACAGCCCTGAATTTTTTTTTTTTCATTTTCATAGGAATCAACTACAGTGTTGAGAGTTTAACTTATTCACACTTTCACAGCGAAGGGACAAAGCATATTTCAAGCAAATATTCCAAAACCCCTGATCTTTATAATCTGCAAACATGATTGAAAATAATTCAATGATTGAATACATTAATGAATGAAAAAAAAAAACTAACTGTTCAATAATTATCAAAAGAAGCAATCAAATTCATGTGTCACTTCAGGGAAAAGATATTTGTAAAATACTCTTTTATCTGGCAAACAGTGGTCTTTCTGCCTGTTCTCATTCCATGAGTCTCCTCAAGTTAAAGGGTCACAGAAGTAGTATCAGAATTCACAGGCTTCTCTGTGACGTGTTAAACTTCTTTCTTTCTTTTTTTTTTTTTAAATGAAAGAATGCATTTGTATTCTTTTGTATGATGACAAACGTAATAATATTTGTCACATAAAATAATAAGATAAACTTCACATAAAATTAGAACAGAGAAAAAAAGACATGTAAAATACAAATTACAAAATCCACAAAGGGATACCACTAGATACATTTTAAAATGGGTGAAATTAAAAATATTAACAATACTACATTTCAGCAAAGAGATGGGAAAATTAGAACTGTCATATCCTGCTGGTGAACTGTGCAATGGAACAACCACTCTGGAATCCTGGTTTACAGCATTTGTCCCATCCAAACCACTTCTAGATATTTATTCATAAGAAATAATAACATATATCCACACAAACATGTTATGTGAACATTCAGAGGAGCTTTATTCAAATCACCCAAAACTTAGTATGTATCCTAAAGATACCATAACAAATTTCTACCAACTGGATGACTTAGAACAACAGAAATACTTTTCTCTCAGAGGTCAGGAGGCTCTGGAAGTCTGAAACATAAGTGTTTGAAATCTGGTTCCTTCCGGAGGGTCTGGGAAGAATCTACTCTGTGCCTCTGTCCTAGTCTGGTGGTTTCTGGACAATTCTTAAAGCCTAGATTTCCGTGAATGGAATGTTAAGGGTAATTCTAGTGAGGGCTGGCTCAGCATTGTTATCTTAAACTGGGGTATAATTTAAGGCATACAAATTAAAGTGAACTTTTAAAATGTACAATTAAGTGAATTTTCATAGACACACCCTATGAAACCATCACCACAATCAAGAGGCAGAATATTTCCATCACCTGCAAAAGGTCCCTCATGCATCTTGGCAGTCTCTCTCTTAGTCACCAGCCTCAGACAACTGCTCTAAGTTCTATCAATATGTGTTAGTTAGAATTTTTTAGAAAAAATGTATATCAGAAGTACTTACTTTTTGGGTTCAGAATGTTACTTTTTTTTTTCAGTTAGCACAATTCAATATTATTTATCAATTGCATCAATAGTTCTTTGTTATTGCTAGGTAGTAATTCCCTTGTGTGGATATACTGCATACTTTTATTCACTCATTTGTTGACGGACATTTTTTTCCTCTTAGGGTAGTGGATTGAATTGTGTCCTCCCACAACAAATATGTCCAAATTCTAACCCCCAGTACCTGACCTTATTTGTAAATAGAGTTTTGCAGATATAATCCATTAACATGAGTTCATACTGGGTCAGAGTGGGCTCTATCCAGTCACTGGTGTCCTGATAAGAAGACAGAGACATAAAACTTCTTTCTTATCATGGCTTGCTTCCCTCAATAAACCTCGTTACCCCAGGCTAGCTACTTCCTTGCCCTATGGTATGCAGGGCATCTCCCCTCTAAACAGAAGGGTCATTGCAAAGAGATGACAAATTTTTTTTGTTTATATTTATGCCCACTTTCTATGTTAGGTACCAGTGAAGTGCATTCCATTCAAAAGGATGGAAATGAATACATGTCAAATTAAAAAAAAAAAAAATAGGCAAATAGATAAGATATTGTTTGGCCTCTCCATGTTGTCTTTTTCTGAGTAGCATGCACTCTGAAAGGCAGCAAGCCGTACAGGGCAGGTGACCTGTGCATCAGGCACTCTCTTCCAAGTCTCTCTCTCTTACACATACAGTATAGATACCCAAGTGCTGGTCATGCTATAGATGAAGGGTGTGTGAGCTGATGGCTAGATTCCATAGTCTGAGACCCGAAGATCACACAGGAGGTCATCAGCAAGGCTCTCAGGTGTTGCAATCTCCTTTCTGAGACTTTTATTCTCTCTCTGACATTCCCCAGGGGTGTCCTCATGCTCCTAGACCTCTTGCCATACTAAACATTGCTCCTGGGGAGGGCTATCAGGAGTGCCATAGTCCTAGCCAGTGTGGTCATAGATTGTGACTATATTTTGCATGAAAGAGAGGGTCTTTCTCCTCCCTCCTGAAATAGAGGGATTTCAGGATCTATTCAGCAAATACTGGAAATAAAGGAATTTGGGGGCAGGAGGTACATTGAATGTCCCTTTCCTATAGTCTTGGAAAAGAGTCAAGTTTGCACCTAGAAAGGAATCTTAATGGGTGGACATCAATGGTGATTGTTTCCTAAGCAAAAAGTTGTCTCTGATCTGTAACCAGATGGACCATTTACTCTATGCTATCTCCATCATCCATAATTCTTTGATTGAATTAACTGAAAGAAACAAAAGCTATCACTTAGAGTTGCTGGAATTAACCAAGAAAATGTGGTTATACACTGGCAACAGTGTTTTCACTTGTTTTGTTTTGTTCCCCTCAACCAAGCCAGGAACCATCCTGAGTGTCTGACAGCAAGAGCATACAAGCTTTCAGTACTCAACAGTGAAAATGAGATGTGAGGCCAGCAAATATTTATCTCTAATGGGCTTCGCAAGGCTTAATTAACTCCTGCAGGAAGAGTTCTTTGTTATGTTCAGATTGCATATATTCTCAAAGGTCAGAGATTATGAAGATGGAAAGGAAGGATGACTTAGTATACACACCTCAATTGGATCAGAAAGACACTTCTAATACCTTAAATCTTAGTTATTGTTTTATTATTAAAATCCTGGAATTGACTGATTGCCCTTAGAAGGCTAGATTCCAGAACTACATTATAAGTGGTAGTAGGTGGCTGTTTTGAAGATAGTGGCAGATACTTCTGCAGGGCAAGGACAGGTGCTGAGAAATTCCTTTTTCCCCCCTCCCATATTGTTTCCATAGCTTAATCTTCAGAGACTCAGTTAACAACACAAGTAGTATTTAAGCTGAGATTCCAGCCATAGTCTTTCTCAATGCACAAGAGATTTCTCAGAAGAACTCGCATTGGCGCCGTATTTTCATAGTTCCCAGTAACACCACTGAGCTTTCTGGTCAGGCTGAAATTGCATTGGAAAGGATTGAAATTTGTCATTTATGGAGATCTTTTTCATGATGCGGTCATCTTATTCAAAAAGATGAATTTTAGTTAATAAAATTAAGTATTCATTTCAACCTCTGGGGAAAAAAAAAGCCAAGAAGTCACAGTATTAAGGGTCCCCAGTCTCCCTAGTGAACGGGAAAGAGAGGTATCTAACCGGGAGAAAAATGGGTCCCATCAAGGCAAATTAAAAGCACAGGTTCACCAAGTGTGGGTGAAAAGGGGGCGTGCTGCCCAGAAAGACAGACATTTTGGCTGAAAACTGAAGGAACGGAGAACCTGGCCTGGGAGGGAGGGTCGAATTCATATTAGTCAGAACAAAGTTACGTAAAAATCTTGAGGTGAGAAATCCAGCATCTTGAGGACCCTGGAAAGCCACTTTCTCGCCAGTGGCACAAGTGAGAAGGCTGGAAAAGCATGTGGTAGAGGTGGGGGTAGCACTCACAAGGGCATTTGCAATTTTTTCTGGAGGCTCCTTTGAGCCCTTTAAATTTAAAAAGTGACAATTAAAATAAAATTTCATGTTAGAATCTTGACCTTGCATTTCTGAAGGGAGTGGACATAAGAGAGAAGCCCTGGAGGCCTGGGGCCCAGCTAGGAGGTAAAGTCTTTAAGAAAGTGTGTGGCCTCTGAAAGGCAGAGGCAGAGGGCAGAGGAGAGCGGACCGGTGTCAAAGATGCTGGGGATATAGAATTTTTGGTAGACTTGGACAAAAAGGCAGATGCAGAGAACAAAGATTCAAGTTTCTGGTATAGAACTTTCAGGTGGTCCAGGTGCTCTTGGCTGGAGATGGGCATATGGGAGGAGAATGGAACAGCCTGGGGCATTTCGGTGAGGATTAAGAAGAGTGCAATTTTGGGGATCGGGTAAAGGAATTGCACATGTTCGTTTCTTTTGCGTGTGTAGTTTTAAAATATGGAGTCAAATGTGAATTTCATCAAATTCACCCTTCCAACCTATTAATTCCTGAATACCAATCATCTCATGACATGACCAGAGGGATCCACAAGCAATGTCCCTACCTCTCTCTGGGACTCAGTATTTTGACTCCTACTTGGGGGTTCATGACTCTTCCCCACTAGCTACAGAGGGCATGCCCAGATGTTGAGTTTAGCAAGGATGCACATCTCATTGGCCATTAGAATCCAGCACCATCTCTGGCCTCATTCTTGTTTTGATTTGAAAAGTTCATAGCTCTGACCATTCTCCTGACAAGTGGGATTCTCCTGATATTTAAAAGCATAATGCATTTTCATAAAAAGCATGAAAAGAAATATGCTATCAATGGTGTTTGTGAGAGTGCTTTCCCTCAAATGCACTTTAGAGCCTGGTTCACCAACAAACTGCCCACACTGGGATGCATTCTAATAAAAGCAATGCATTATGGAGGTGAGAACACTTGAAACAGCATTTGCATCTGCTACAAGACTACAACGTAATGGATTTCTAACTAATTAGCATGATTTCCCAGACTGAATTATCCCACATGTAGGAGTAGCTGGATATAAAAATAAATTTGATTATAATGTGCATAAATTGCTCATTTCTTACAGAATTATGGCTTTTTCTTAAGTGAATGCCCAACTTCCCCAAATTGTCAATGAAAATGTGTTTCCAAATGGCTGCTCTTTTTGGGGCTGTGCTGCTTTCCGGGAGTTTGGCCACTCGTGGCAGCTGCTTTGTTGGAACACGACAAGCACAGCATCAGGCAATGAGTGTGACCTACATTCAGGATGTTTATGAGTTCTGCAGAAATTGGGTAATTTCACTCACTGTTTTGTTTCTTTTTCTGATGATGTGAGGGGGTCTCGAGCATCATTCTGGGTAGTAAGTCCCTGGATACTAAGAGGAATGCACAGTACTTAAAGAAGAAAAAGATAAAAAGGTGCAAATCCACCGTGGTGTTTTTCTCCCCATCCATGCCAGATTTGTTAGAATGGGAGAAAATAAATCAATGACAAATATGTTCCTCTATTCCACAGAGCTGCCAGTACCATGACTTATCCACAAGGCAATTATGGAACAAAATAAGACAGAATATATCCAAATACTAAAGGGCAGGCAACCGTAGGATGTTCCGTAATTTGGAGGAAGAAAAATTAATCACAAATATATAGCACTTAATCTGAGGAGAACAGGTAAGATCTGGATAGTTGGCTTTTGGAGGAGATTGTCCACCCTGTGGCCAAGCATAAAGGTAGAAAAGCCTCATTGTTTCCTGTACAGACTCACCCATTCATCACTAGACAGCTACTACATGTGAACTATAATGGTTTTTTATGTCATGTGTCATTAAGTTTATTGTCCCATATTCAGTTTGCTAATAGGTATTACACACACACACACACACACACACACACACACACACATGAGTGTTTCTTGTCAAATAGGATTGGGAAGCAGTAGATAAACAGTTAAACAATATTATTTCAATATTTTTTCAATATTCAATATTTTCTAATTTATTAATGAAGGAAAGCATTGTTTTAAATTTCAAACTTAAAAAATGTTCAAGAAAATTTTTAAAAATATGATTCAATTTAAATAAAGGAAGGCTTATAAGAGGGTAGCGAAAAGTTTATGTTAAGGAAAGCCTGTTGTTCTCTCCTGTTATAGTTTAGATATAAGAAGCCGCTCCCTCCCCACAAAAGCTCACATGTGAGATTATGAGAGCTGTAACCTAAACAGTGGATTGATAATCCACTGATATGGATTAAGTAGGTGGGAACTGTAGGCAGGTAGGGTGTGGTTGGAGGAGGTAGGGCATTAGGGGTGTGATTTTGAGGTTTATATTTTGTTCCTGGGAAGTGGAATTCTCTGTTTCCTGGTTCCATGTCCATGTTCTGAGCTGCTCTTCTCCTCCACACCCTTCCACCAAGATGCTCTGACCAGAGCTGTGGAGTCAGCCATCTGTGGACTGAGACCTCTGAAACTATGAGCCAAAATAAACTTTTTCTCTGCTATTTTTTCTTGTCAGGTTGTTTGGTCACTGTGACCAAAATGCTGACTAAAACACTTCTCATCAATCCCAAATCACAATGTGACATCAACTATAATTTACTGATGGCCTATTCTGTGCCAGTCATTGTAGTAAGTATTTAAACATACTTTCTATGGTTATAACAATAACTTTCTAAATTACCAATCACTATTCCTATTAAGAGATGAGAAAACTAAGGCTCAGAGAGATTAAGGATTTTGCAGAGGGGTACCTGGCTTGTAACTTGCAAAACCTATTTCATCTACCTCTACGTGGGACAATTTGTTAAATAATATTTTGTATCATTCCTTGGTTGTTGACTTGAATAGTGCTTCTATGAGGAATAATTAATGTGGGCAAGGGAGCTTAGCACAAGGGACAGGTGAGCCTGCCCATACCCTAGCACCATAAATGCTTTGGATAAAAAGGTAAATGCATTGCTCATCTCCACTAGTTCAAGAACCAAGAGTGTTTGCATCCTATTCACTCTTTCTCAATGGGTTTTGTAAGGATGTGATTCAAGCAAACTATGGATCACTCAAAACAGAGGAAAGCTTTGGATCCAGGGATAAAGGGATCAGAAAAGTAAAAAAAAATATATAAAAAAATAAAAAAAAATAGAGAATTCTGATATTTGTTACAAAGATTTATTTTTTTTTTTTTTTTCTGGTTAATGGGGAATGAATCCAGGGTGCCTGACCACTGAACTATATCTCCAGCCCTTTTTATGTTTTATTTTGATCCAGGATCTCACTAAGTTGCTCAGGGCTTTGTTAAATTGCCGAGACTGGCCTCAAATTTGTGATCTCCTGCCTCAGCTTCCCCAGTCACTGAGATTACAGGCATTTGCCACCATTCCCAGCCTACATTACTAAAATTCTAACTCCAACTTTGGGAGTGTAGCCCCAGATTTGAAGTTAGTAGAAAGTAGATTCTGTGCTAAGGATTGATCAACCTGCTCCAATCTCTTCTTCACATAATAAACATTTGGTGTTTTGTTAGCATATATAAAATGAGGTCACCTTGATCCCCATCTCTTAATACATAGGTTGTCATGAATCCCAATTACCTATTAAGGGGTTAAGACAAAGCCTGAAATTAAAGAGCACAAGCAGTCTAGAAGGGAACCCAGTGACCATAGTAACAGGAGGACTAAGATAAGTGCTCCATGTGACAGAACAGAACAAAGTCAATCAAACCATTTCTTGTTATCACAACACCAGTACCTCTTATTCCAAATTGGGTCTGGCAAACATGAATGAATGGTTGGTCTTCCAGTGGACTTCAACAAGGAAACCAAAAGGCAAGTTTGCCTGCAGCCCCCAGTGGGCAGTCACTACCCACAACTGCTGTGTAATTAGTGACGACCAGCAGGACATTCAATTGTGTTTTTCACAAGGTCTAAGGAAGCTGATTTGCCCTCATTCAGCTAACCCAATAGGGAGTGCTGGACACACAGAATCGACTGATTCCCAAATCCCATTTTAATTATTTGTTGTAGGCCCCAGTGGCCAATTTCATCAGAGAGTTTGTTCCATTTGGGCGAGAATGCTTATTCAGAGTACCACGGAGACGTATTTCCAGTGATGGCAAAAAGTGTATGTTCCTGAAATGAAACCTCTCCATTATTCACAGAAAATGTAAAGGCACTGCTTCTATCAACTTCCCAGCTATCACTGATTTCATTTAAACCCAAATATTAGATTTAGCCTATTCATAATACTGTAATCACAACATAGTTATCGTTTTGAATTGCTGGTATTTCTCCCTACTTCATTTTAGTACTTAATTTGTTTCTTTTTTTTTTTTTTTTTAACATGTTACACCTCAGTATTTTAATTATACTCAGCTGAATGTACCTGAATGCTCTCAGCATGCTTCATTATTTATATTAGTGGAGAAAGCACATGAAATCAAATTGCATGCTGATATTCTATAATGTGTAACTGCATACCTCTAAAATAGATTTCTATAGATACAGCAACTATTCAGTGGCTCAGGATATGCTATGATTTTAAAATTTAACTGAATTTTAATGTACTACCAAAAATAAAATTTATGAGTTTTCACTAGAAAATGTCTTATCTGATTATTCATATTCTACAATTATTAACTGCTCCTATTCTGCATTTGATTGAATTGTAAAAAGGTGAATTCCTTCCCTTCTTACCCCGGGCATTAGGCTGTAATTTCTGCACATTTTCAGTTTTCCATATCTAAATTGGAAATTATGTTAGATCTACTGAAATATCAAATATAAATAAAATATAAACTTTTTTTATAGAAATGAACATTACCATTTAATTTCGTCAGGGGCTCTATGGGGATATTCCTTCCTCACCATTTTTTTTCTGGGTTAAGCAGATACCCTTTATCAAAAAGTTAGTTTAAACTCTTTCATTTTTCATTTAGAATTAAAAGTCAGATGTCCCAGAAAGAATTATGTGAGCCTATGCTTTTATTTTAATATCTCTCCAGAGGACTCAGCTATGTTTCTGGATTTGGCAAAACCACCTCTCCATCAATTGGTCTCAGACTAGCATTCCCCAAATGAATGCTTTGGTTTCATCTCTATTCTTATTCTAAATTTATAAAAAGTAGATAAATAGCTGAGAACTGCTGCCAAAATATGTGTCCACTGCCCACCTTGGATGATCAGGGGACACAGAAGATCTTATAATAAATTGGTATGATATTTCCTGTGTGGTTAGAATCTTTTCCACTGTGCCACAAACTACTGCAAGAGAGCGGAGCTGTAAGTGTGAGGGAGGACTCAGGAAGCTGGCCAAGAAGAGGCAGAATTGGAAATACAATGGCTTTTCAGGTGAAGAGAATACCTAAGCACTTTTCCAAAGGAAGATGAAAGTATAGCGTATATTTTTAAGAGAACACAAATGTAAATAAAGCATTGTGATGGGGCTTGTGGGTGGCTAAAACACAAAGCAAGTATGCGTGAGTGATGAGAAATGAGGTGTATCACTGAGAACACAGAGCCCTACTACACACGTGAAGAGCCTGGCTGCATTTTTTTACTTGACAGGCAATGGGGAGCTCTTGAATATTTCTGTGCAGGAAGGTATAGATTATGAGGGCTGTGTTGCAAGAAAATAAATCTGATGGTACATGAGGACTGTTGGGACTATTACTGGAAAGAGAGCAAACCACTCTGTGGCTATCAGAGCAACCCAGGAAATGGTTGATGCAATTTAAGTCCAATTCAACATTTTAGTGAGTACCTTAAGTTGAGAAATGCACAGTGCTAGACAGTGAGCAGGCATATATGGTAAGTTTCTGCTTCTCTCTGAAGTCATGGACAAGTATATGCTGAGTAAAAACTGGGAGAAATAAAAGAAAGGGGAAAGACCAGAAAGGAAGAAACAAACAAACAAAGACACTGGGAAAGGAAGAAGCAAGGCAGGAAGTAGAAAAGATGGGGCTGTGGAAGGCAAGAAAAGGATTTAACCATAGAGAATAACAACAACTATAATAAGATCTATACAACTATCTGCTAATAAATCTAAACATTTTAAAGAATTATATTATTTCATGGAAAATATGATTAAAATTAATTCATTTGATAGAGAATATCAATGCTTAGAAACATGTTTTCTTCTTCCTTCTGATCACACAGATACACACACAGGAACAAGCTCAGAAAAGGTGTGAATCATCACAACCTGGCCCATAACAACCTTTCATATACGATTTTCTGTCTTTCCCCATGCTAGCTTAAAGAAACTGTACCAGGCAAATCCACAAAAGGGCAGGGATGAAACTGCTAAATCAAGTAGAATCCCACCCTTACATGATGTACCAGATAGTGATGTGAAAGATGACTATTTATTGTACCGAACTATTTGAGCCATTATTCTACCCTCACTGCAGTAGAAAAAAATGTACAAGCACCACCAATCAAATAGGTACTGATTTGTCTGGTATGATAAGTCAGTTCTAATAAGTGTTCCAGAAACACAAAATTTCAAATGATAATTTAAATGCCTAATTCTTTTATATTGGAGAAAAGAGAGCTTCTTTAGCAAATGGTGCTGGGAAAACTGGATATTCACATGCGAATGACTGAAACAAGATCCCTGTCTCTCACTGTGCACAAATCAAAGGCCTTGGATTAAGACCAGAAACTTGGGAATTGCTAGAGTTGAACATAAGGGAACACTCCAATAGGTGGGTATAGGCAAGGACTTCTTTAATAGGACTCTTAGCACTCAAGAAATAATACTAAGAATCAATAAATGGAGTGGCATCACACTAAAAAGTTTCTGCCCAGCAAAGGAACAATTAGCAACTACTCTTCTGACAGAGGATTAATACCCAGAACATATAAAGAACTTAAAAAAAAAAAAAAAAGAAAAAAAACCCAAGTCATCATAAAAAAGAAAACTCAATAAATGGGTAAATGAACTAAACAGACATTTCTCAAAAGAAGTACAAATGTCTCACAATTATATGAAAAAAAAAGTTCTCAACATCTCTAGCCATTAGGGAAATGTAAATCAAAACTATACTGAGATTCTATCTCACTATAGTCATTAATTTAATAGCAATCCTGAAAAATATAAGCAACAATAAATGCTAGTAGGAACATGAAATAAAAAGGAATTCTTATACATAACTGGTAGGAAGGTATATTAGTACAACCACTATGCAAATCAACATAGTAATCAAAAACCTAAAAATGGAACTACCACATCATCTAGCTCTACCACTTGTTGTTATCAGAAGAATTAAAGACAGCATACGTTAAAGATACATGCAGAACCATATTTATAGCAGCAATATTCATAATAACCAAATTACAGATCCAGACTAGCTGTACATCAACAGACAAATGGATAAAGAAAAAGTGGTATGTGTGTGTGTATGTATATATGTGTGTGCCTGGAGTTGCAGCAGAGAAGAATGAAATTATGTCATTTGCAGGAAAATGGATGGAAGTGGAGAACATCATGTTAAGTGAAATAAGCCAAACTCAGAAAGACAAGTGCCATTTGTCTTCTCTCAGATGAGGTGCTAGAACAAGGAAAAAAAAAAAAAAAAAAGCTGCAGGTGGGGGGGGAGAATCTTATGCAAACAGAAGGGAGACATAGGGTAAAAGAAGGGAACCAGAGGGAGGGAGAAGGAGAGGATAGGGAAGGTTTTGTGGAACAAAGTTTATCGTCAAAGACTGTCATATGCATGTACAGATACACCACAATGAAACCCATTATTCCATATAATTAATATTTACTAATAAAACATTATTCCATATAATTAATATTTACTGATAAAACATATAAAAATAAAATCTCTAGGTTCTAAGAAAACATTCTAATCAATTTTTACAAGTTTCAAAAGTCTGACTATATGTATATGCATTTATAAAAAACCTAATTCATTAGCACAGGTTTACATAAATCTCTGGATGTAATTTTATAAATACATTTTAAGGGTATAAACCACATTCTGCAAAATTTATTCTGAGCAAGAAATGTACAAAATTATAAGAACTGTATTTTATTACTCTATTTTAGTAATAAATATTATTTTAAGTACTAAAAAGTATTTGATAAAATTCAAAATTTCTCAATTGAAAAAATACTCTTAGTAAGATAAGAGCAGTGCATAAAAAATGTGTCACTGATGCTAGTAGCCAGCATCATGTTACAGTCACTCCACATACATGGAAGTCCACAATAAGACAAGGGTGCATCCCTATCACCATTATTATTCTAAAATATTGTGAATTTTTCAGGGACAGGGCAGAAAAGAAATAATACAAAAAAACTAGAAACTAAATTACATTTTTTATAAATAATACGATTAGTGCATACAAAACATAAGACTGAAAACTTGAAAATAATTGGATTTATTAGGTAATATTTCAAATTTCAAGACATTAGTTGTTTAAACAATAATTCCTTCAGCAGCAAACTGAAGCTCGCACATACACACACACATACGCACACACTCAAAATGCAGACTCATACAAACATCTAATATAAAGATAAACTCCAAAATGCTTTTACCTCTCCCCAACATAATTTTTAAGTTGAAAAATCATTATAGGGCTGGGGATATAGCCCAGTTGGTAGAGTGCTTGCCTCGCATGCACAAGGCCCTGGGTTCAATCCCCAGCACCACAAAAAAAAAAAAAAAAAGAAAGAAAGAAAGAAAAATCATTATAACTCTACTCAACTTAACATACATAACAAAGTGACGAAAATGCTCATGAAGAAACATATATAATATTCAAAATCATTTCTAAAACTAAAAATCTGCACAGGACCCTAAATTTGTTGCAGCATATATTAAATGTATTATAGGGTGTTTATTTTGTAAAAATATTGGAAGCAGTATGGTAAAGAGTTATTTACAAAAAAGGAAGAGAGAAAAGGTAGATTTTTTCAATGGGTATTACTGACATAACTAATGGCTGGAAAAAGAAATAAATAACATCCCTACCTTATGGCTTATTCCCCTGAAAAATTTCCAGATACAGTAATATACAAATGTAAGATGAATAAATAAATGATTAATAAAATGCATTTACCAATGTAAGGATCATAGTTTCTGTACTATTCAGGATAATTCAGGATAAACAACACATAACAAAACACACTTTTTGAAACTTCTTCAAATCAACAAAAAAACTACTTGAAATGAAATGGAGAAACAGTAAATATATTTACAACATACATCAAGTCAAGTAGTGATTATGTGAATGTCTTATTATATTATTGGAAAGATCTATTGCTGAGTGGTAGGGAAAACACAAACAACCCAAAATAATTAAAACAGTTAAGAAACAGAAAAGGTACTTCACACAAGTTCTATAAACATGTAAGAACTATACAAGTGTAATCATAATAAAGGAAAAAAATTATAACCATAACCCACCAGTTTTCCACATTAATCTGGCAAAGACTAAAAAATAACCACCAGTGTTTTCATGGGTTGGAGGAAAACCGAAATGTGTCCGTGACCATGCAGGTGTGGAAATTGGCAAAACCTTCCTGAGTGGCCAAAAAACACATTTTTAAAAATGGATTAAGAATGTGCACACTTCTGATTAACAATTTTTCACTTCAGGTGAGAAGTGGTTTAACTTGAAGTAATAATTTACAAACACTCTCATGAGAATTTTCCTGATGGCATGCTTTGTTTAACTTATGTGTCTGCACACATACCTACCCCAAACACACACACACACACACACACACACACACACACCCCCACCCCAAATTGAAATCATAATCATAATGGAAAGAAAGTGTTCTGCGATTATTTCAGGGAAGTATACTCACAATTTTTTAACGTTTTTTTCCGCTTACATCCATTTTCTACTTTTTCTAAGGCACATTGAACTGTTTTGCATTTAGAAAAACAAATATGTTATTTGAAGAAATAAAAAAGTTCTGGAAAGATATTATTATGGTTTTCTCATTTGGTAAAAATATCTCACTTTGTTTTAGTGTTCAAGATCATTTGACTGGATCAAATTAGGTTATATCCTATGCCAAATTGATTGATTGTCTGAACCTCAGTTTATCCCTTGGCAAAAGGAGGAGATTCAACTAGACAATTCCTGAAACTTGGGATTTCATAAATATTAAATATGTTTTATCACACATGTATCTTAAAGAAATTGTTTTAAAATCTCTAATTTTCTCCCTTCAGAAACTGTAAACTCCTTTATCCTGATTCTTAGATGAGAGAAAAAGTATGCTTCCTCTTTCACTATCAAAATATAATATCTGGTCAAATAGAAAAATCTAAAATCAAATTTGTGAGTCCAATCTCCATTGTTCAAGTCAGAAAAGAGAAGAACCACAGAGAAGGTCAAGGAATCTCTATGGCCAGGAATTAGCAGGTGAGGACTGAAGAGAAAAATAGGGAGTGCCCGGGGTCAGAGAGACTCTGGGCAATGTAAGTTGGGGGACCAAATAATTTATCCTACTAACAGGGATTTTGAGGGAAAAGGGGGATTTACTAATAGTTATGCTGGAATGATAGATAAAATGGACTGTTCTAGGAAAGTAGGACTTAAGACCACCCCAAATGTAAATCCTGGAGTTTGGAAAAGGACTAAAATTTTTCCATGAATAAAAAGAAGAAAGGAGAGAGGTTATATTGGAGTAAGAAATTTTGTCAATAAAAAACATTTGAGGAAGGTTTGCTGGTGAATAAGAATGTGCTACCAAATTGGGGATCCGTTAACTTTGTAATGGTGTGAGACTTCCTAATTCTATTCCATGCACAACTCATACGCTTGGTAAAATTCTAGGAACAGAATAATGATCTTGTTTACCACACCACCACAGTCAGTAAACACATCCCAACTGTAAACAGTAGTGATCCTGAATAGCCAGCCATTCTTGTTTTACTCAATTTACTTGTTTTACTCAATTTACTTCCCATCTATTCGGGTCCATTTGATCTTTTTGTTCTTTGAATTATGTATAAATTGTGTTCTGATGATTGCCACAGCCTGAATTATGACATCCTCCAAAGTTTGTGGCTTAAAGCTTTGTTGCCACCTGAAGTGATGGCCACTTGGAGCAACAAAGCCGCGGGAATAAGTTCAGAGGCAGACTGGAAACAAACAGGCTCTTTATTCTGCCAGCTTCTCTCTCCGGCTCCAACAACACCCCGACACGCCGTCCATGCTCCTCCAACAACAACCACAAAATGGCCACGAGGACGACCCACAATCCCCCGGGGCCAAGTCTCGCGAGATCATGCAAATGGCTCCGACCCAATCCACAATGTCCTGAGCCAAGTCTCAGGAGACCATGGAAGGTGGTAATGCTTATGGCTCACAGCTAACCGCAATCTTAGCTATCTCCTTTATTAGGGCTCCTACAAAGCTTGATCCCAAGTCTCTCAGAATTCTTGACTGTATTTAAAAATAGGGTATTGGAAGAGATGTTAAGGAAAATGGGATCATTGGGGTGGTTCTTAATCCAATATGACTAGTGACTTTATAAGAAAAAGAGATGCCAGGATGCATACACACAAATAAAAGACTACATAAAGATACTGGGGGAAAGGGGGAATGGTCATTTATAAGCCAATGAGAGGGGTCTCAAAAGAAACCTGTTGGCATCTTGCTCTTGAACTTACAACCTCCAGAACTCTGAGGAAATGCACCTCTGTCCGAGTCTATGGCACTTTGTTATGACATCCCTAAAAAAATAACACAAAGACAGTATAAAAAGTACTTTTAGCTCAAATCTCATTGCCTGGAAGACTTGAAAAATCTAAATTTTTCAGAGTAATGGTTTCCTGGTGGTTGGAAATATGGTAGTCCATCTTGTTTCACCCCTTTTTCACTAATTTGTATATGAGGAATAGCTATCCAGATTTTTCATAAGACTTAGAATTGCATTTCATTTCTCTTTCATTAAGAAACCTGTCATGATTTGCATTCTGTCCATCTGTCCAAGTTCATTTCATCTCTCTGAGGAGTTGACCTGTGTTTCTATTTAGTATGTATAATTGGTTTTGATGTCCATGTTATATCAAGTTTAATTATCAGGTGGCCAATAGTCCCAAATGGCTTATTTCAAGTTTACCCCTTTAGAATATATTGTTGTTTAACAACACATTAGAACTGAAATTATCCTAGTTACAGTCTGTCATTTAAGCCTTTACAAATCATACCCTCAGTATGTTATAGTTTTGTTCACTAATTACTAAGTGTACTATGAAAGAACAAATTAATGTTTTGAAAAATAGGCAGAATTATACTTAAAAAGTGGAAAAATACCCTTTTTCTTCTGACTGGGAAGGCTATACATTTGATGTCTTTATTTTTGTTTCAATATTTTAAACTTGTAGTAAAAGAAAAAGTTTCTTGGTCTCAGTTGATGGAAGAATCACTTATTTTACTGGGGATTACCATGAGAATCAGACCAAGACAACTGTGATTGGCACTGGAGTTAGTTTTGGTCTCTGCTTCCACAACAGTTCCCTGAGATTTCCACCACAGTGGGGTGATCTTTGGCCTTCATTCCCGATATTTGTACCTACCACCCTCCTTCTTCCAGTTCACATTTGTTCTGAGAGATTCCTCTTCCTTTTTTCTTGTGAGACTATTCCTTGCAAAACACAGACACTGACAAATACTTTCATCTATGAAAGTATCTACCAGAACAATAGAAGCTTGTGTTATTTAAATGTAATTTCCCCCAAAAAATTAACAAAAGCAAGTTAAAGGTTGGCTGGCTAGTCCTTAAGAAGAAATCAAATTCCATTTTTTGTTTGCTAAGGTTGTACAGATCTGACAGATACTAATCAGGGCCTGGTATGGTACCTGGCATAGAGTAGGCCCTTGATAAACATTTTGAAAATTAACTTTGCTGCTGGTTTCAGAGCATTCACTCTAAGAAACCAACCAGACAAAGCAATGATCAAGACTAGGTGTCACATCTGTTCTGATCTATCATGGTGAACATGAAGCATGATAAACAATAAGATGGCCTTGAGGGGGAAACCTGCACACTTGCCTAGTGAAGATGCTACTGCACATATGGTGTGACACCGCTTCGTGTACAACCATAGAGATGTAAAGTTGTGCTACAATTGTGTACAATGACTCCATATGCATTCTGCTGTCATATATACCTAATTAAAATAAATTAATTCATTTTAAAAAGTGATACTACATAATATGAGGTCTGGCCACAAATGTGGGAAAAGGAATCCTGCAGGCAGCTAAAAGTAAATAGGCGGAGGGTATCTGATATCTTTGGCATGTGAGTAACCAAATTCAGGAGACTCTGTGTCTTCCTCCATCATGCTGATGATGGCTTAGCTTTGATGTAGGTTGCCCTCAAAAGATAGTACTTGCCGGGCGTGGTGGCGCACGCCTGTAATCCCAGCACTTTGGGAGGCTGAGGCAGGAGGATTGCGAGTTCAAAGCCAGCCTCAGCAATGGCGAGGCACTTAGCAACTCAGTGAGACCCTGTCTCTAAATAAAATACAAAAAAGGGCTGGGGATGTGACCCAGTGGTCGAGTGCCCCTGAGTTCAATCCCCGGTACCACAAAAAAAAAAAAAAAAAAAAAAAAAAAAGATAGTACTGGCACAATGAGCCTTAATTTCTTCAACCCGTCCCCAAAGAACCAGCACTGGAGGGCTGTTTTGCAGACAGTTGTGATGTTGTGATCATTTTTTTCTACTGGAGGCTCCATGCTATTACTTTTTGTTTGTTTATTGGTTTGGAAGCAATGACAATAGAAAATACAAATATGATCCAACCATTAATCTGCTTGATCTCTCCCAGAGGGCATTCTTGTTTGAGCAGGAGAGACAATCACAGACCATTGTTCTATAACAGCAAAGGTTACATTCTCTTTTGGATTTTTAAAAAATATTTCACTCTATATTGCCTTAAAATAATTTAATAAAATTGACTACACTTGCAGTTTGTATTTTTTTTTTGAAATTTGATTTTTTTACTCCCTACATATTTACTTATGAGATCATTATCATAATACATAATTCATGCTACACTAAAAGATAGGATAAATAGTCTCAAATGGAAATGAAAATATTCCATGTCTCAAATTTGTTTTGGCTAATATTTTTATCATCGGCTCTTCATTTTATAAACTATGCTTTATTTATAGCTAATCTTGCCTTAAAAATGGCTTCTTCAATTGAAAAGATTATTTTATTGGCATATTTAATGTATCTTTGGCTGTCTCCTGAACCAAGAAAATTTGCCCATATTTTTGCATCACTATTTCTCTCAGGCTGGGTATCAGAGTTATATTTGGCTTCAAGTAAACAAATCCCAGAAAACAATGACTGACACAAGATGCTAGTGGTTTTTCTTTTTTAAGTAAAAGCACCATATACGTAAGCCAGGGTCAGCCCAGTGTGGGCTCAAGCTAACTCCAGCATTCACTAGACCACGGCATTTGTCTTAAGACCCCAGATGGAAGCCTGAGCTCAAGACCACATCCACAGCAGGATGGATGGAGAGAGAGAGAGAAGCACACCATCTGCCTCCACACTCTAAGGTACTTCCCAGGAGCCACAAAGCATGTTTTTCCCTATATTTTATTCACAAAAATTGGTCTCAGAGCCATACCTACATTTAAAGGAAGTTTAGAAATGCAGTTTTTGTACAAATAGACATCCAGGAAAAATCAACATCAACTTAACATGGAAAATGGGGAATCTAAATGTTGAGGGGCAACAGTTTCTCATGCAAGGATTTAAAAGGAGTCATGCTGAATCCCTTGGCCAATGGCAGCAGGTGAAACCTGATAGATGGGCTTGGGCTGATGGGCCACCCCCTCCCCCACCAAGCAACCTTGTTTCATTTTCCCTGGGCAGGAGCCAATAGGTTTAAAGGTTGCTCTGCTGTTTAGCCAATAGATTTAAAGGTCACTCTAGTACACCGCCTCCAGAAATCCCTACTTAAGCTCCCGCCGGTCTGGAGCTTACACACAACTCTTCCCCGCTGAGAGGAGGCAGCCACTGCACCAACCTTAGGTGAGGGCCTCCAGCTGGAGGGCAGTCGCCCTGGCCGACAGCTCTAGAGGCTCTCTCCAGGCTCCGCCCACTGTGCCCCTCACCCTTGCCACACACTGTGCCCCCCCCACTCCAACTGCAGGACCCTGACCATGGCCACCACTGTGGGACCCATCCTTTTTGCCTTCATGCTGCTCCTCCTCGCCCTGTGCAGCCAGCTGGCCACAGTGGGCAGTGCCAGTGCGGGACAGTGCTGGTGCCATGCTGCCTGGCCAGTGTGAACCTTGTGCTGGACAGCTGCTACGGCTGTGCCAAGCACCTGGGCAAACTGTGCACTGACTGGACTCCTCTCTCCCCACACGTCTTCTACCTCCTACCAGCCATAAAGGCTGGTGAATAAATATCTTGGCTGCATAGTTGTCTCCAGTGTAATTTTTGCCCTTCAGAACCCAAGCCAGTGTCAGAGAGGTAGGCAGTTAACATGCAAAAGGAAAGAGTTATCTGCTGAATGAAGAAAGGATGAAGTAACCTCTAAGATAACTTCAGTAGTTAACAAGTATTTGACTTGACCCCGTTCTGTCTCAAGAACCCCTTGACTATCTCTCACCCTGTGGTTGTCAAATGCCAGAGGTCTGGTTGAAATTTGACTGGAGTGGGAATCGATAGGTATCAGCCTGGTCACAGTTGGCCCTTACTTGCTGAGTGACCCTGAGTTATTTGCTTTTATTGAGATTGGGTTTCCTCACTTATAAACTAGGCATAAAATACTTTTTTATTGATCTCTTATTCATTCAAAAGATATTTATTGATTGGTTATTAGGTACTAGCCCTGTGCTAGATGATGAAAAATAAATAGTACATAGTGCATGATCAGCTGGAGTTTAGCAGAGAAACAGACATTTAAAATGATCCCCAAAGTTGACTCAATATAAATAGAGTAAAATATGGTCACTAGAAGTTAGAAAGTATAAGGAGAGAGGAAGGAGAAAGGTTGGATAGCATGTACCAAAGTATGACTACATAGGAGGAGTAAGTTTCAGTGGGGTGACTACAGTTTCCATCACTTTATTACATATTTTACAAAAAAAATAGCCCCCCAAAAAACTGGAAGAGTGCAAAAGTTCCCAGCACAAAGAATGACAAATGCTTAAGGAGATGAATATTCTAATTACCCTCATTGATCATTACACAGAGTATACATGTATTGAATCATTTGACTCATTGTATTCTGCCCCCTACAAATGTATAATACTTATAATAATCCCCAAGGAAATCTATTTTTACAAATTATGATAAAGGAAGTCCAGGGTGATATAACACATAACGGAAGTCCTGGACTTAATTCACAAGGCTTTCATAAGAGAAATATACACAACTGTGAAGGAGCCTGAAATCTAATCACCATTCAACATATGCTAGTTCCCCTGCCCTCCTTCAGTTGGAGAAGTCTAACTGTACACAGTTGGATACGGTGCAGCAGCTTCTCTGTGGCAGCAAGTGCTGAGATGCTGTGCCACACTGCACAGTGCCCAAAGTGCTCAGCTCAAGGCCCAGCCTGTGGGAGAAGGGGGAGTCCAGGAACACATGCAACAGGGCATCACATTTAAACCAGAGCTTTAAGCATAAGAAGAATTCATACAAGAAGAGGAATTTTCCAGAGAAGGAATAGATTGGGATGTCACAGTCCTAATGTGTCCTGGGCCCACATTAATGGGAAACCCATTACATTGGCTCTCTTCCTTGACTTCCACTTTCTGGGTCCTCACAACTCCTTGATATGCCTCTTTCTCATCCTGTAAGAATGCAATGTCCACATGTTTCCTTCCCTGTGCCTTGTTAGGGAAAAAAGTTCTGATGGAATCCATTCACAGTGCAAAGTACATGACATACCAACTGGAAAACTCTTTAATGGAGCAGTCTAATACGAGCTATACAACCCAAATAAAGGGCCTACCAAAGCCAATGTCATTTTGACACTAAGTGCTGAAAACTTCAAACCACTTATAAGCTAAAAATCAGTATTTTCTTTATTTATTCTCTCCTAAAAGCATGGCAAATCTCATCTTTTATTTAAAGCAAAATATAAGCAACACATATCAACAGAATAAAAAGCAGACAGCTCAATTACAGTTAGAGAACCCAATAAAATGTTGAAACTATTACCTAAAATGATTAAACCTAATCTCTAATCATTAAATTAAGCTGTTTGGGGAATGAAAATGTAGCTGTGTATTGGTTTTGGAAAATAATCTATAAAAATCAAGGTTTGCTTCTAGTGGGTCAATTTTATGAGGAAAAAGAAGGGAGAAAAGTACACATAAAACTAAAGATATCAGCCGCCCGAGTGTGGTAGAGTAGGCTGAACCAACAGGTCCAAAGAAGCAGCACAGAACCGAAACAAAGGAGGAAACTTGAAGGCAGGAATGGGTTCTTAGCTGATGCCAGGGCCATTGTGTAGGAAGCCAAAGGCTAGCAGAGAAGTCAGAATTAAACTCCAGGTCATGGGCTGGGGTTGTGGCTCAGCAGTAGAGCGCTCGCCTAGCACGTGCACGACCCGGGTTCGATCCTCAGCACCACGTAAACATAAATGCATCGCATTGTGTACAACTAAAGCAAATAAATAAATATTTAAACTCCAGGTCATGTGCAGTCAAGATTAGTTAAGAGTAGGTGAGGCTCTGAATGTTGGAATTTAAGGCACCAGCAGGAAGGTGGAAGTTTCTAGAAAACAGGGAGCTTTTCTTGCCACAGAAAGCAAGTTTACACTGATTGAAATATCTTCTCCTGTGAGGCTTTGAGCAGAAGCACATGGTCATCACTGCCTGTATCCTTGCTTACATTCCCCATTAGAAGGCATCTGTGAACATCAGATGTCAGGGAACCCAGGGCGCATATCTGTTACCTCTCAACTCCATTCACTTAGAGCCTACCCTGTTGGTGCTAGAGCTTGTTCAGCAAGATTTCAAGTGAAAGGATTGGAATTGGCGCTGCATTTAGGAACTACCTTATTATATGATTTGAATAAGATTTAAACAACCTAGTAGGCACTGGACCTAGAGGAAAATAAACAGCGTTACAATCATGCTCTACAAATGCCACAGGGACTTCAGGGCTGTGCACTGCGTTCTGCAGATGGCATGCAGCTACACAACTAAAGGGCATTTTTCTTCAGTACTGTTGGTTTGGTATGGACTTGATTATGGAGTTTATTATTGAGTGAAACAGTGTCAGTAGGCTAAGGACATTTGGGCACAACCATCATTTCTAAGGAATCATTTCCTTATTTTGCCACTCCTTGAAAGTTCTCACAGAGATTGGGAAAAGTGATGATTTAAACAAAAATATTTAGGGGCTGGGATTGTGGTTTAGTGGTAGAGCACTTGCCTAGCACATTTGAGGCACTGGGTTCGATCCTCAGCACCACATTAAAATAAGTAAATAAAATAAAGGTATTGTGTTCATTTACAACTAGAAAATATATTTTAATTTTTTTTTAAATCCTAGAGAGAACAAAAGGGTAGTGGTGATGGTGCAATGAAGTTTGATGTGATGAAATTATAAGAAGAACTATAAAAGATTAGGATATGTGGAAGGCAACAATCTAATTGTGATGAACACTATCATGGCACTTGAAGGATGGAAAAGACAGGTCTCTTTGTGACTAATGCCTGTGTATGTTCACATTAGTTAGTTATATAGTAAGTGAATCAACTTCTATAAAAGTGGATCAATTTTATTCCTCTTTAAATGTTTTCTCCTATATCTGAGGAAATCAACTGGGCTAAATATGGTAAATCATTGGGGCAAAAATTATTATGCTTTTGATGAAGTTAAGTAGCCATATTCTCATTAGGATTCCTTGTATATTTCTACCCACTAATTATTATTTTCTTTTAAGGTTTTATCCAAAAATTATATTGTGAGAATGCTGTGCTGATGTACACGGCTGCATCGCTCTCTCTCTCTCTCTCTCTCTCTCTCTCTCTCTCTCTCTCTCTCCTTCTCTTCTTTAAAACTATTTGAGTTTAGATATCTTATTTTGATCACATTCCAGAAAAACATTGTTTTCTTAATTGGTATGCGAGTATTCCCTTGGCACCATCCCTGCATTCAAACCATATTTGTTTCTTTTATCTGGGACTACTATTTTTATATTCATCAGATCTGATAACTGATTTTGTGTTTTGCCATTATTTGTACATTCTGCTCAGTTCGTTAGGTTCCTCTAAACCTTATGTTTTAATCTTATCCTCTTTCTTATTTTTCTTCTTTATGTGCCTTCTTTTTTTTTTTCCAACAAAACAATTGTCACTGAATTTTCTCTGCTAGTATTATCATTCAAATATTCCTGAATTTTAACTTCCATAAATTTTTAAAGTATATCTGGTTAATAAATTATTTATGACCTACTTCTTAGCTGGGAGCTGCATTCCGCACTGGATTGTCCAACTATGCCTTGATGAACCTCATGGTGAATCTGTCCTATGTAGGTATTGTTGCTCTAGCCTGAGTGACATTCTCAGTAGGGGGCTTGAAGTCCCTGCCAACTGGGCTTCTACTTTGGTTAAAAAAAGGCTTAAAAAAATCTGGCAAAGATTATAAAGGATTTCCAAAGTATCAGCAGCTTTCTATTGTTGATTGACATTAGCTTCAGCATCACCTGATAAAAACAAATGAAAACACTACAAGATAATAGGATCTATCCACAGACACCTGTTCAAATCCACACTTAAAGCAGATCTCCATTTGGGAACAAGAAAGTGTTTGTAGCACAAATGAATAAGAATTGAAGATCAGATCAGAGCTAAACTCGACTTAAAACCATTTTCAAATTAAAAGAACTTTAGAGAACCTCCAAAATCTATTTTAAATAAATAAAAGAGGGCATTAGCTCCATTAAACATGAGAAGCTAATGTACTTTTACAAATAAAAAGAATGCACTAGAACAATTAAGGTAATCATTGTAAGCATTTAAATGTATAATAAGTAATGGAGAAAAACAATAGGAAGAATAAAGAAGATGCCAGACATTTGGTCATTGATAAAAGGCTACGGATGTCTAACTAGTGAATAATACACGTTCTTAAAAAAAAAAAAAAAAAAAAAACACAGAACAAAAATTGTGGAAGTGATAATCATAATTACATGCATTTCTTAAATATTCTCTGCCTCATAAATTCATAAAGGATTTCAGACAAAGTACAAAGGTATACTACATTTTTACTTTAAATCACTAGGCACTAGGCATCTCCAGTTGTTTAGATCTTTAACTTGCAATTCCATTTTATAGTTCCATGTACCTAGTTCTCTTCTATTTCTCATTAAGGCTACTTTTATGCATTTCACATATTTATTACTAATATGGATGAAATATCAGTTGTCTTATTTGTTTCCTTACCAGATTATTTCTTTGGAACACATATCTTATAAATCCCCTAACATACTAAACTCAATATACTTTAGCTTATACTTTTATATTAATTCAATACACTGTGCTGTTTGAATCGGTCTTTCAATATTTATCCTCATTACTTTTTATGTTATTCTGACAACTGAATTTTTAAATAGCTAAATAAAAATGATGAGACTGGAAATGATATTTATGTATTTGTTTCAAAAAGGAGTGCCTAGGATTTTCTTCTGCAAGTAAAAATGTGATTTGTGATTTAACAGATAGCAACTTTGTCACTTTAAGCATTTTATGTTTTTAATTTTAAGAAAAATTTTATTGTTATTGTCAATAATGGTAAATTTTACGATGTTTTTGGATTGGGATTTGGTTTTGCTTTTGAAACTATTAATTATTAATATATTCATGGGCTAGCAGTTTCTCTTAATTTATATATTTGAAGTATTTTAGAAATAGAGCACTGTTATGTTTTGGATGTGAGGTGTTTCCCCAAAAGCTCATGTTTGTGAGAAATGCAAGATGGTTTAGAGGAAAAATGATTGGATTATGAGAGCCTTAACCCAATCAGTGAATTAATCCCCTGACAGGGATTAACTGGGTGGTAACTGAAGGCCAGTAGGATGCACTTGGAAAAGATGAGTCACTGAGGGTGTGCCTTTGGGGTATATATCTGGTAATCCGAGTTTAGTCTCTCTCTGCTTCCTGATCATCACCTGAGTTGCTTCCCTTTGTGATAATCTTCCACCAAGATGTTCAGCCTCACCTTGAGCCCTGAGAAATAGAGCCAGGACTGATACCACTGAAACTTTGAGCCCATAAAAAAACTTTTCCTTCTCTAAAATTTTTCTGGTCAGTCTTTTAGTTGCAGCAGCAATAAAGCAGACTAAAACAAGCACAGTCCCATCAGAACCTATAGAAGTTTTTATTTGATTGTAATTTTATTCTCCATAAGTAGATAAAGCAAAATTAGGAAAAGGTAAACTAATGAGAATTTGAAAATGAAGGAGAGTAAAGTCACCCTTAATCATATATTTCAAAAGTGTAATCAATTCTAGGATGTATTATTATTAAAGAACAAAAATTAAAATATTTCATAGACAAAAAAATATGAGAAACTAAAACCAAAATTTAAAGGTATAGCAAATATTAACTAAGATGGAAGTCTGTTAATAAAATCTGATATAAGTAACAGAATAACATTCATTACTGAAAAATTATAACATTGACAAAAAAGAACTCTCCAGGGTCTGAATTAACTTTCTCTAACAGAATACAATCTCCTTACTAAAGGTATTGTTAAATTCTAGAAAGCAAAGAAAAAGTATCTAATGTACTCTTGTTATATGTGTAGGTGTGCTGTGTTTTCCCTTGTGGAGTGTGTGTGTGTGTGTGTGTGTGTGTGTGTGTGTGTAGAGGGAGATAGATTCAGAATGCTGTGGAATTCTGGTTAACTAAAAATGTCTTACTTCCATCAGCTTTTGTATTTCTGAATGTCTTATAAACATTTAAGCCATAATTTATACTGAAAACTTTGCTGTTCTTTAAATGTCTTCTTAGTCTAATGGCTATTCATCCCTAATCTTATCTTCCCAAGTGGCCACTCTTCTGTACTAACTTGACATTCTCTGAAATGTTCACATTAGCAGTTTGCTCCAAAAGGAAATAAGCATTAATATATTTGGAGTAAACATGACAACTAGTTTTCTGGAGTATTTACATTGCTAGCTGCTGTTTGACTATGATATCTAAGAGCTGAAGCACTTCCACTGAGAGTTACTATGACAGTGACAATGGCAGGGTAGGGAGACAGGAAAAGACCCTATGCATAAACATAGGTACAGTAAGATCTGATGGTGCATGAAGGTGAGCAAGTGCCTAGAGGGCAAGGAATACTCCCAGAAAGTGTGGATTTAAACCACCCTAGAGGACAGAAAATACATGAAGTGTTGTCAAAAAAGCAGAGAGAAAAGACCCTGCAAAGATGTCCCTAGTCCACACTTTGTTTCCAATGAATGAGAGCTTTTTCTGTTCAAATTTGATAACTTAATGTTGTTAAAAGATATTATGAAGGATATGATAATAAAAAATGAGACTATGTATATATATATATACAGAAACATCAGACAAATGTACATGGTGGAGATGAATAATATAACCAGAATTACTAGTTCCTAAAGGAGGAGAGAGAAACAGCTGGCTGAACTGATCTTACCTACCAAAGCTCAGGGCAAAACTTCCCCTACTTACTGTTGTCTTTTTGAAGGGTAAATTCCCTGTGGACCAGGCTTTGCCTTTCAGTACTCCCCTGTAGTGACGGCACATACAGTGGTACACATGCTTTCATTATTCAATTGATATGTACAGAACACTTGCTATGTTCTAGGCATGATTCTAGTTGGGCTTCACATCAGTGAATGCAACAGACAAATACGTTTGACCTTGTAAAATTTACATTCTACTATACGGAGATACATAATAAATACAAGGAAATTATACAACATCAAAACATGATCCTTATTGTGGAAAATATTAGACCAGGGAAGGAGAGAATAATAACACCAAGAAAGAGAGTGGCAGTTGAAGGGGGTGTTTGAGGAAGACCCCCATGGGGAAGGCAATATTTGAGTAAATAATGAGATGGTGAGGAAGCAAGCAGCAGAACTGCCCGAGGAAAGCGAATTCCAAGCAATTAAACTATCTTTTGAGGATGTCATTTTCCAAAGTCAAGCTTATCAATTGATAAAATAACTGCCATCACTAAAGAGCAGAATGCTGAGTGTTTTAAAAATAGCACTTTTTAAAAAGTCTTACAAAAGTATACTAAATCCTGTCTTAAACCTCAGTCATTATCCTTGGACAGATGAATGTACTTCTAGGCTCATTTTCCCATCAATATAATGGAATTTTAAATAATAGCTACCATTTTGGTGTGTGATGCATGAAAATATTTTTTGACAAGGTTTGGCTTAGTGCATACTCAATCAAAGTGAGTTATTCTCACATACAACAAATATTTATAGGATGATAATAATCTTTGAATAAACCAATTTCTTCTATTTGCAGTGAATTGGCCTTTTTCTTTTTCAGCAACAAAAAAAAAAAGTAAAGAAAAATTAAATAACTTCAGCATTACCTAGATTCCTAACGTGATCATTACATAACAAGATGCATTACCTGTCATGTCTTAAATGTGCTATTCAGAAATCTCTCATCAATTATTTAAGTTTCTTTTCATTTTCACAGAATATCTTGTTGAAATTCAAACATGGCATTACCCCATATAAAAAGTGGCTTCATTAATTATTTCATTTATTAATTCAATCAGTTTTCATTCATTCTACCAATATTTGTTGAGTGACCTATACCTCAAATGCCCCTCAGTGATTCCTGGCAATCATTCTATAGTCTCCAATCTATTACATCTTTCAAACTCCTGGAAATTATGGTCCATATTCTTCTTATATGAAATTTGACAAGCTCAAGGGATTGCTTCAGTAGACAAAGACATTTATGGACTGGTGCCTGGTACGCTTCTGTCATTCTCCATTATTCAGTCATATGCCTGCCCAGACTCAAGACAAGGGCAATATTGCCCTCTCTTGACAGGAGTACCAGGAAATTTTCAGTCTATATTTGAAAATTGCCATCATCTGACCTCTGCCCATACTTTTATTTATATTTCTCACACATTCAAAATATACTCGATCTCTGAAAACTACAGAACTCTCAGCATATAACAACTACATCCAACCTCAGAACTAAGAGATGGCCAAACTCTAGCAGAGCTTCCAACAGCCTGACTCCCTGGGTTCCGTGGGTATTTTCAGGTCACCAAGAAAATGCCTGCCTGATAAACTCAACCCCCACTAAAATTTACAGTTTGTTCAGGCCAACTCCTGAAATAGGACCCTGACCTCCCTCCTTAGAGCAAGTTTTAAGGTTTACAGTTCTGTCCCTTTCTTCTCTAACTCAGGAGTATCTTTTTTAAGAACTTGAAACCCATTGCTTTCAAATGTAATCATCAGAAAAGAAGGAACCCCTTTTCTCCTGGTTAATCTCCATACTTGCCAGTTAGCAGACATAGCTTTTCTGATCTTATTTACATTGGTCAACCCTTTAATAATTTTTCCCTTTAGCCACACTTATTTCCCCCTCCCTGCACCTATAGTATCCCTTTAACACACCCACACATCTCTGAGCAAGTCTGCAAGGAGATCAGCTCTTTTTCCTACCGTCAATGCTTACTAAATAAAACCCATTTTACCCATCTTGACAAATGCCTAGCTTTGTTTATCTTCACCATCCTTCCCCCAAAATTCTCATCCTGTTGCACTACTGACTCTAACTCCAGGATTCATATTCAGATTAAGTCTAGATACAATGACCCTTTGGAGTGTGGTACTTTTAGCACTGTCTCTTTCAATTTGAAGAACTGTAAACTAAAATGAAAAATCTTCCTGTTAACACACCTAAAATACAATCCTGAGGCAGAGATAAGTCACTGGTATATCAGTTCTGAAAGTCATCTGGGTAATTTGCCAATCTTTTGGTTCATGTACAGTCTTACTCCCAGCAAATTATTAGCTTTAGCTCTTAGTTCTGCATATTGATTTTCTTGGCTCCCTTCTGGGCACCAACTTTTTTCCCCCCCATAATAAATGGCTTGTTTGCAACTAGTTAGACTTTGCCTGCTTCCTGCCTCAAAAGAGTTGGGGTTGGGGAGAGTACTTTTCAAAGTCCGCTTTTATTTATTTATTTATTTATTTATTTATTTATTTATTTATTTGCTTTAGTTGTACACAATGCGTTTATTTGTAAGTGGTGTTGAGGATCGAACCCGGGCCGCGCACATGCTAGGCGAGCGCTCTACTACTGAGCCACAACCACAGCCCTCAAAGTCCACTTTTTATTGTTACACTGTCTTTTCCTTTTGCTCCAATTGATAAAAAGTATACTTTAAAACTTCGTGGGTTTTCTATGTATCAACTTATGAATCTACTCCATCCTGTGACTCATTTCTACAACTCTCTTAAAGTCCATTTACAGTTGTTGCTGTGATAAAAAGTCCTCAAAGGTCCTTTGAAAGCCTATAATTTCACAGAGAGGCTGAGTGAGAGATGTCTTTAAGATTCATAGATACCATTCGTTTATTTGAAAGGGCTATGAAGCATCACTTTCAATCTTTCTGTAGTTTTAACAAAGGGTTAATTGTTATACCTTTGGTTCCATCTCTATCCTAAGCATTTCTGACAGTACACTGAATTTTATGTTTTCCTAAGGTCTTTTCTTACTTAGGAAAAAAGAAAAAATAAAACACTTTTTCTAATAGAAGCAGAAGTGAGAAGTACTATTGTTTTTGAACTCAGAAAGCGCTGCTCCTTTAATTTCCTCAAAACCTTTCTTGAAGATAATCGAGTTTAAATTTTTATTTACATCTTTCTCTGTTTATCTTCTGATACACAGATAACAAACAACAAAGTACTTGCAAAGTCAGCCTGACTTTTTTGGTAACTTCTTTGGTAAATTTAGTAAATATATTTTTCACATCAGCACAGATGACAGAGTTGTTAAAATTTCTGCCACTGCATAGCAAGGGTTGCATTACATTCCATGATAACAATTTCCTCTGTCCTGACTTCCTTTCCCAATAGGCTTTCTGAGGCCGTTCTTGACTTCTTAAATAATCTCAAATTCCTTCTTGCTTTAACTAACATACTAACTTGCATGACTCACATGAAAGAAACTTTTAGCTTATACCAACTGTCCAGATCCAAAGCCATTATCTAATGTGTGTGTGTGTGTTTTTTCTTTTTAATAGCAGGCTCTCACCTGTGTGGCCAAAATTATGTTTCAGTTATTTTTTTTTACTTTATAAGAATAAACTTGGCAGCTTAAAATAACTGTTTTATTTTGATTACACATTTTGTAAGGCAGAGTCTTAGTTTGAGTTGCTATGATAGTTTGCCATAAACTGGGTAGCTCAAACAACAGAAATTTATTTCTCATATTCTCTAGAAGCTGGAAAGCCCTAGATCAAGGCACTATTATATCTGGTGAGACCCTGCTTCCTGTTTGCAGATGATCCTCTTCTGACAGCATCCTTCACAGGGCAGACAGCAGAGAGAAGAAGCAAGCATTGTGTCTCTGATAAGGCAGAGTTATGGCCACTAACCCTGTCTAAGGTCTTCATGCTCATGACATACTTACCTACAAAAGCCCACCTCCTAACACTGGAGCTGAGGGTTTCAACATATAAATTTGGGGAGGCCACAAACATTCCATTTGTAATGCATAGGAATAAGGACAAGGCTCAATGAGAACGGTTGCTCTCTGCCCCATCATGTTTAGGGCCTGAGATGGGAAGACAAGGGTGGGGGGACTCATGCTGGTGACTAAAATCATCTGTAAGCTTCTTTACTCACAGGGCTGATATCTTGGCTGAGATGAGTCAAATAAGGTTAATGTCAATCCTTGTCCCTAGGCATAGCCTTTCTACATGGCTCAGCTTCTTTATAGCATAGCAGCCTCAAGTTCAGGTGAACTTCTCACAGGGTAGCTTGAAACTCCAAGTGAGAACATTCCAGGGAATAGGGTTGAATCTGCATTATCTCTTATGATGCAGCCTTGGAAGTCCCAAAGCCTCACTGTAGACCTTTTAGTTGAAACTGTCACAAATCCACCCAAATTCAAGAGGTAAATTAGATCAGATCTTAATAGAGGTCCCAGCTAGGATGGGAAATACTATTATGGTCCAATTTGGAAAATTTAATTAGCCACCCTCATTAATAAATAAATAAAATGTGATAAAATATGTGGTTAGGTAATCCATTAGTTTGTTCATATGAATAAAGTTAACCATAATATTCATACTTATACACATATGCATATACACACATCTCTACCATGCATTCAACATAATGAAGTTTCCCCTGAGATATGAATTACAGTTTAATTTAGATCCTTGTAAGTCAAATACCCAAGTAAAATTTCAAGGAAAAATTAGCATACAATGATCAACAATTTCAGGGTGGTACTCCAAAGTAGCCAATAGCATGAATTTTGTGATCCTTAGTCTAGTATTAATTAAGCTATGAAAACTTAATCTACTTACTCAGACTCTCAAAGCTTCAAGGATTCTTTTAAACAACTTTATTGACACATGATTTGTACAAAGTAGACTTCACCCAACACAAGTGCAAAATGTGATGATGTTTTAGTTGGCTTTTCAGGATTGTGACCAAAATACCTGATCAGAACAACTTAGCAGAGGAAAAGTTTATTCTGGCTCACAATTTCAGGGGTTTAGTCCATCGTCAGCCAAATCCATATCTCTGGGCCCAAGGTGAGGCCAACGTCGTGTTGGAAGGGCATGGTGGAGGAAAACAGCTCAGAACATGGCAACCAGGATGCAGAAAGTTCTGCTCACCCAACACAAGTCCCAGTGACCTACTTCCTCTAGCCACATCCTACCTGCCTACAGTTACCACCCAGTTAATCCAATAAAATGGGTTGACCCACAGTTCTCATAATCTAATCATTATATCTAAAAATTCTTGAAATTGCCTCTCAGGAATACCTCATATCTAATCCAAAACTTGACAGATCTACATATCTATATAACAAGTGAAATATATACCCAATGAAATCAATGTCAAAATCAAGATACAGAACATGACCATCACCACCCCCTCCCAATACACACCAAATTTCCTGGTATTCTTTTCCAATCTACCTCCATCCCTGACTTTATGAATATACTAATGTGTTTTTAATAACTACATATGAGCTTATACATTCTGGAATTTTTAATAATAGAATTTTATACTTTTCATATCAGACTTTTGTTTATCCTAATGCTTTTTTGGGTTTCATCAATGTTATCATATAGATTAATTTCATCTCTGTCCATTGTTGAGTAGCATTCCATTTTACAGATTTAACACATTATGTTTATCCATAAATGGCACCATTGGTTGGGACCACCGCTTTAGACTGGTACAGCCACTGGCGTGTGATTTCAGTCTCACGGAGTGTCAGGCATTAGGCTTCAACCCATGAACACATGGGCAGTGTGGTCCACACCCAGCAAAGCTGTGGAGATGGGGTCACCCAATGCTGGACATCCAACTCTCAACCCCATGTGTCCAGAAGGCAGGACACAGAATCGAAGATTATTCTCAAGACTTAAGATTGACTGCTGTTTCCCCCAGTCATTTACTTGCGTCCTGTTCCTCCTTGTGTTCTGCGTTGCCATTTCTCCTTTCTGGAATAGGAACATCTACCTTGTGCCTGTCCCATCATTGTGTTTAGAAACCACCAACTTGTTCAATTTCACAGACTCACAACTGGGGGAAATTTGCCTGAGGATAAGTTCTGACTTGAGTCTCAACCATATATGATTTACATATTAAAATCAAACTGTGAATTTCGACTTTTTCACTCATGCGGAACAAGTGAAACATTGTAAGGATATGGGGATAGACTGAACATATTTTGCATGTGAGAAAGCCATAAATTTGGGGTGGGGGCAAGTGTAGAATGCCATGGTCTAAATGTTTGTATATGTCAAAATGTATGTGGCGAAATTTAATCCCTAATTCAGCAGCATTGAGAGGTGTGGCATCTGGTTGGTGATTTGGTCATAAGAGCAGAACCCTCATGAATGTGATAAATGCCCTTACCCAGAGACCTTGTCTGTCCCTTTCACCATGTGAGGACACATAGTAGGTGACATCTCTGAGGAAAAAGTTCTCATCAGACACTGAATCTGCTGGCATTTTTATCTTAGATTTTCCAGTCTCCAAAATTGTGAGGTATAAATATCTATTGTTTATAAATTACCTAGTCCAAGGTATTTTGTTATTGGAGTCCCATGAACTAAAACAATAAACCTATAGATGGACATGTGGATTATTTGCAGCTTGGATTTATTATTAATAAAGAGGTTATGAACATTCATACAAATATTAGTACAGATATAAATTTCCACATCTTTTGGTTAAATATCCAAGAATAGAATGGCTGAACTTTTTAAGAACACAACCGACCTGTCTTCACAAGTGGTTGAACTATTTTTATATTCCTATCAGTTGTGTATGAGCATTCTAATTACTCAAAATCTTAGCTTTTACATCTGTAAAATGGGAAATACATCTCAGAACTCTTTAGAAAACAATCAAATTACTAGCATGGGGCTGTGTGCACCTAGATGATCAGTACCTGGCTGTCATTTGTTCTCTGGGACAGCACATGATACATCAATCAGGGGACAGGGATTCAAAGACAACAGAGATTACTCGTGGGCTGGGGAAAATTAGGCCTCTCTGGGGAGAGCTGAGAATTGAATTGAGCTGGGAATTGAGACACAAATAGGAACATTGTTATTGAACTAATGACTCCAATGAAAACCTAGGAAAAGAAACATAACAAAGTCTCACCTGTGTTTTTTCTTAGGAAAGTGGAATGCAGCAGCAAGGGTAGCAATATAATGAGGAGGGAACTTACATCATTCATTCATTTATTTCGTGATCTCAATGGAAAATTTATCATGTAACCAAAGAGGCACACGCAGACAGTGTCTCTGTCCTCTTAAATCTGACTTTAAATTAATAGAGACAGGTAAGACAAAAATACCCATCAGCAGAAATGGCATTAGTAAAAAAAAAAAAAAAAAAAAAAGGTGGAGGGTGGGACTAAGGAGTGGAATTTATTATAGAATGTGGTCACTGAAGGCCTCTTAGGTGAAGCAATATTCAAGATGAACTCTAAAGGTCAAGACAGATTCATCCTGTATAGGGAATAGAGTCAGAATAGGGAAGGAGGCCAGAAGCAAATGATATTTGCAAATCATTTTTGTAAACTTTGAGAAAAAGTATGACATATCTGAGATGCTAGAAGAATGACTTTCTTGGTCAGGAGAGAGAACAGGGACAGTGTGACAGTGGGAAGCATAACACTGAAGAAGGCTAGAGAAAAAGGGAAGGGCCCCAAAACCAGTCATGTGGGGTATGGAAAAGCATTTTGTTTTGTGTTGGGTGTGCCGGTTTAAAAACAAAAAAACAAAACAAACAAAAAAAAAAAAACTGTAGAATTTCAGACAAAGATATAGAATGGTACAGTTTATATTTCAAGGAGAAAACACAGGTGTCAAAGAAAACAATGGATTGAGGAGAAGGGCAATCACTGAAGTGATAGAGCAAGAGACAAGATGGACCCAAGAGGTTGCCTGGACAGTGGGTAGATGCAGAGAAGACACGTCGGTCACATGTGTCCATGCTGAGGTTCAACAAGTGGCAGTGAAAAGACACAGCTGTGAATAGATTCAAGACAGATTTTAAAAGTAACTAATGGGACTTATTGATGAAATAAATGTTGGTGGCGAGGGAAAAAAAAGAGCAAGTCAAACTCCTAGCCTTACTGCTCGAGCATCCAACTGAAAATTGGGACTGATGGTTGAACTGAGTAAAATGATAAGGAGATTCCCACTGAGATAGTCAGGAATCTATTTTGGACCTGCTGACTCTGAAGTATCTATAAGACAACCATGAGTGACAGCTCAAACGACGGTTAAGTAGGCATGTCAAAATTTAGTCTCGTGGTCTGTGATGGAGATATGACTTTGAAACTTATCACCCGAAGTGGTAAATACATACATGATCATGATTTAAATGAGTTAAGGACAGAATACAGGGGATGCAGATGAGAGAATCCAGGACTCAGAATCCAAGAAATCCAAGAACTGGATACAGAAGAGCCTGCAGGAGAGACCCAGGAGGGCTAGCTGGTGAGGCAGGAGGGAAACCAGAAGAGATGTTTGTCAAAAGAACCAAGATGAGTGAATATTTCAAGGGACGATCAAATGGTGAGAAGTCTAGGAAGTGGAGACAGGGAAGAACTCTTTTCATGTGGAAGTCACTACGGTGATCATACAGGAATAGTTTCAGTAGAGACAGACGCATTGGAAGCCAGAAGAGCATGTGATAATAGTGCTGGGAATAAAGAAGAGGACTCAAAGCCAATGTGGCCATGAAAGGGACTAGAGAGAAATTGGGCAGTAGCTAGACAGCTAGGATGTCCAGGAAGAAGAGTGTTTCATTCTTTTTTTTTTTTTTTTTTTTTTTTGGTCTGGGCTTCAGATTTCATGGTAGAAACAACTGGGAAAACTGGAGAAAGACTGTTGATACAGGAAAATGTAGGAATGCCAAGTCCTTAGGAGTTAGGAGAGTTTGGGGGCCAGAGCCCTATGTACTGTAATGAACCACCTATTGTTTATACATATTTTCAGTGAACCTACACAAGAATTTTTAAGAGAAATAACATCACCACCACAAAATGGATCTGCAGTCAAAAAGAAAGAAAAACAATAAAGACACTGGCATGTATATTTGTTTATCTTTCAGATTCTTCATAGAAACTCCAAGACAGGACTTACCGTGGTTTACAAGGATACAGGCATAATGCAAAATCCTTAAAAAGGGTATAATGTTCAGAGCTAGTAAGGAAAGAAGTGGGGTAGGTTTTGGACATAATTGATTCAAAAACTGTATGTTAACAGAAGCTCCTCAAAACAAGAATAAAATTTGAGCTAAACTTCCTGGCTATCAAAGCAAAAGGCTAATGTAATATATCAAGTAATAAAAAGCACTGTCATTAAGAGAGAGACATTTTTGAATTAAAGGATTCACTTATTATGACAGATTTTTTTATAAAACATATGAATGATGCTGAAGAACATAATGGATAGTGTCTTCTACACAAGTTTTACAAAATATCCAGAGATATTTTTTAAAGGGCCAGTTCTCAAACTGGTTATCAGGAAAAAAAAAATTGAAGACACAATTTTAATGTAAGTTTCTGAATGTCTTTCTGTAAAGAGCTAACAAACAGTCTCTTCTCCTTCAGGTACCTACCAGAGTGGCAATCTGGTGATTCAAACATCAAAAACCAGAAAACGACTCCTGGGGAAGAAATGGTAAGTCTGCTTCCTTCCGCTGTCCCTTTCTCTTCTACATTTCCAAAAATATCAGTTGTTTCCTGCAGGGAAAGACAGGAATGGACCATTCTGTTTCTGTGCATGTTGGATTTGGAGGATAGGCGGATACAAGGAATGGAGGTAGGGAATCAAACATGAAAGGGTGGGCAGGAAGGGCCCAAGCTAATTGGAGCAGAGCAAGTGTCCTCACCAGCAAGCCCTGGAGTCTAGGCAAAGTGTGTGGTTGTGTTCGTCAGGCAAAGAGCAAACTCTGGCATTCACTTGATCAAGGGAGCAATGAGGTGAAAATGCTTCAGGTGTGTTAGTCTGGTTTACTCTTTACATTGAGCAGGAGAAGGAGGGGGTAGAAGCCTTGTGGTCACTTAGCTCACAAACACAGTAAACCAGGGATATGCCAAGGATGAGGACTTGTCAGTGGCTTGAGGAATACTGAAGTCAACAAAGCTCAAGAGGTCCTTCCACACTCAAAACAAAAACAAAAACAAAATCTGCTGACTGAGCAAATCTGATGAGTAAATGGGATTCTTTGAGCAAAGTTGTGTCCTAGAAGAATCCTTTGTCATCAAAAGGAAAACTGATCCCAAGAAAAGCAGATAACATACTTGTGGAGGAAGCTAAGCCTGTTCCTAATTTCTTTCCACTTTTGAAGACTTTCTAATGATCCACTACATACAAAAGAGCTAACCTTTGTGATTAAAAAAATGTTAAAGTCTTTTCCTCATTCAATTCTGTCCATTGGTGTCACTCCCTTGAATAGCTCAAAGACAATTCAATCTGTTTTGGTTAATTAATTCAGGTTCAAAACACAAGGTATAGTTGCTGCTGCTCCCAATTAGTAAATCAGCTGGACCATGAGCTGTGGGTTCTATCCCATGTCCAGGTGTATTAGAATGTACAATAATAGATATTTACAGGCACTCATTTGAAGCACCTAATTGCCAAGGTAGTTTCTTCTAATATAAAAGACAATTTAAAGTTAAGCTAGACCTTGCTCAAATTTAATTAATTGGGGGTCCTAGTTTCCCAAAGAAGGAATCAAACACACTGACTACAAAACTGATACTTGAACAGATAAAGGCGTGCTTCTTTGCTCTTTGAAACGTTAGTGAAATTAAGGAAAGGTAATATTGGTGAACTCAAATATGTCCGTGGTTATTCTGCTGCTGATGAGGAGGGTGATGAAGATGACAAGGGTGACAGTGACGGCCATTGTGCTGATGGTGGTGGAGGTAATAATGGATTTCAGCATGATAGACTGTAAGATTTAGGAATCCAGCAATGTTTAACAAATTGTATTGTCAGCAGTGACTCACATTAATGGAGTCATTATCAGAAAATTGCATATAATTCCTGTTATTGCAAGTCCTCAGGATAATATGGCTGTTCTGCTAGGAGATTTAGAAGCTGCATGCCCTGTGTAATTTTGGAAATTGCTCTGATATTGCTCCTGTGGATACAGAGCTCAGAGCAGGCCTGTCACACGTGCAGCCACGTCAAGCTTGGGCTCCTCGGGACAGCACTCTTTGAGAGAGTCATCTGCCTGGTTGTCAGCCCAGGCTGGCTCTTGTCCTTTAACAATAAATTCTCTCATTTATTTAGTGCACCCAAGTCTCTTGCCTGCATTTAACAGTGCGAAAAAGAGTAACATGTTCATTTCACTCTAATTATCCTTTAGAAAATTGTCCCACTTGAAAATTATAATGTCAAAAATTACCTGCCACCAGGTCTTTAGAAGGAGAGCTGGTCACCCCTCACAGGCCGCATGACTTCTTTCAAATGCCAGCTCAAGGTTCTGTGGCTAGCTCATCACACACTGGGTTACGGACGTCTCATAAAATCATTTCCCCCCTTTTTCAGATAGTATCTCCCTTTAGATAAATTCTGGTTGCAATATTTTACTATTTTTAATCTTCCAGGAGGGAAGCAGTAATGTCCTTCTCCCTGTCCTTCACACCGATTTGTCTTTGCTTCTCATTATACAGAGTCTGCTTAAGTCGCGATGCCTGCTGCCAGTTCTATTAAACTGCAGAGGAAACTGCCAGGTCACAATTTATGCTGCAATATCATAAAATTAACTTTCATGCAGAAATCCTTTTCCCCCTCTTTTATTCATTTTTATGCTTAAGAAATCCTGATGATTTCAGTTAGAAGGATTAGTTGTCTTTTCCTTTGCAATTGACAAGTTGGGTAGAATTTTGGTTTTAAGAGCAAAGGAAAATAGAATAAAAGCTCAATTCAAATTTTCCTCCTAATGATTACAAAATTCTTCCTGCCTTCTTGCACTCCATTTAAAGTGGAACTGTCTGTTGTGGGGCTGGGGGAGGGTAGGTGGTGAGGGACGTATGTGGGAAAAACAGTCTTTCATCCAATTTGAATTTTGGCTATGCATCCCTGGTGCAAGCCGCACCTGTTCCTGGCTACTGCTTCAGGAACTGATAGGAACTAATCGCTCATTACTCTGGATGTGAGTGCTGTGTTCCGTCTTCCTGTTACCCCGGAAGAAACTATGCTGAATAGCATGTGATCCACTTCCACTGCTCCAGCAGCCGACAGGTTCCAGGATGGAAATGCAACTAGCTGGAAGAGGGTAGCTCATGAACCCTGAATGAACCACTGAGCATCCATCTAAAAGGGCCAAAAGCTTTGACAAGGTTAGAGAACTGCACAATGGCAGGCCCATAATTTCACTTTTCCTCCTTGAACCTTCAAAACATCATACTGAGCCTCTTCGCCATTTTCCTTTCACTCTTAATCCAATAAAATATTTCCTTCATGGATACAAGTTGTAATAGCAAGCTGTTTTCATCAAAGGACTTTCCAGGGAGAAAACCCTTGTCTAATATTTACAGCCATCAATGAAAACAGAATGATGGTTGTTCTTATAATCAATAATAATATTCCAATCTCAGGGTTTCTCTTCAATTGTGAGTGAAAAATGTATCATTCAATTGGATCAATTTTGGTATAGATACTTTCGGATAGGTAGGCTATTTTAGAATAGGGAAAAAAAAAAAAAGAATCTAAAATGTCCTCTGTAGAGTCAGCATTTTTTCCTTTCCTATCCATGAAGAAATGTTTTATGGGGAATGAAGATTATCACAAGACTGCTATTATATTTCCATGTTTCATTATTCTATTTATATTTTTTCTGAATGGTATAACAATACTTACATATAAAAATATAAGAGTATTGTCATAGTAGGAAGTGTTTAATATGGAGGACTGAATTATGAGGCAAAATTTCATCACCCAGAGTATAAAAGTGTCACTGATTGTGATGCGATTCCCAACTGCTTGGAAGGAGTATCCTACAATGCTGTACACAAGACACAAAAACACTTCCCAAGGAGGAACTAGTGTTGTTGGGCACTAATTATATGACTATTGTCATGAATACCACACTATCTACTGAGCTTCCATTCACATTTTACGTGCAAAAGAAAAGAAAGTAAAGGAAACCAACTATAAAGTATGAGACAGTGCCAATAAGCATACAGATCCCACCACCCATCAGTTGAGTAAACAACCCCAATTTAACAACCAATAATAATAAGAATGCATTTTATAGAGTTCTCAAAAAGGAATTGTCAGAAGGAATCTTGTGCCAATGTTACTGATAAGAAAAAAGAGTACCTGACCTGGGTTTTAATCTAACAAGGTCTAGGAACAAAAGGACTTCTGCTGGGTGGCATGACAGAAGCTATTGAAAAACAGACTTAGGTAATATCTCATTAATTTAACTAAGTGATTCTGAAAAGGTTCCAAATCTGGTGTGAATTACAAAGACTGTATTGCAGTCTGAAGCCAGAAAACAAATATGTTTTCTGCCAAATACACTTAAATAGTTAGCAAATTGCCAGTCATTTAAATTATAGGCCCATCTAAATTTATCCACTCTTTTAATATGATAAAGACAGTATGGCTACTTAAGGACACATTGCAGAACCAATGTGAGCCCTTCTTACCTTAGCTACTATTGTGGTGCCATCCCAGACTCTAACTGTGTCATGTCAGGGCAAGAAAGGAGTTATCACACCAAACACAAGCTGAGCTCATTCTTAATTCTAGATAATAATTGCTTATTATCATGTAAGAAAATTTCTTTGACCACCATATGTATATATTGGCAATTTAAGGAGGTTATACATTTAAATTAATAGAAATATATATATTGTTTGTATGTGTGTGTGCGCGCAACTGTGTCTTGCAAAAACATTCCATAGTCTTGACCTGCTCTGGACTTCATCCATGCCTGTCTTTCTTTTTCTTAAACATGGGTCCTTCTCTTTGCTCTTCCTATAGCTTACAATGGCTGCCTTTCCCTTCAACAAAATATCTAATTCTTCAAGCTTTTCATAGATACTAGTTGCTTCATGAAGTTATCAGACATTCCATGCCCGTCAAATCTTTCCTGGTCATAAGCTTCCACAATTTGTTGTATATACTCTGCCAAAGAGTAAGCGTCAGGCTGCTTTGTATACTTCTTTTTTTTTAACATCTATCTCCACATATGCACACTCAATCATTGGAAGCTAAATCCAAAACTTACTTTTTTTAAAATTTTCACCAGCACCAAACATTAATGACTAACATATCCTAAATTCAAATTATAAGTGTATTGCAATTAAACTGTATTAAAGTCTGGCCATTATTTCCATGGAGAAAGAACAATCAATAAATCTGCTTAGGACTTTGCAGCATTACGACTGGTGACATCAAGAATTACTACTTATACAAAGTTTATCTTGATCACCATCACTGTTGACAAAAACGTGTTTCCAAAGCCTAATTGATCAAAGTGAAATTCATGACTTGTAAAAATTTAAACAAGCTGTCACTTAGTGGGAAAATCTATTTTGAAAGCTTAATTTAAAATGCAGACTAGTTTAGAGATTAAAAAAAAAAAAAGCAAATGCAAAAAAATCTTAGCTTGTCCATTGTATTAGGCCATTTCACATTAAGGTATCAAAATACCTGAAGTTGGGTCACTTTATAAGGAAAAGAGATTCATTTAGCTCATGGCTCTATATGTTTAAGGACCTGTATCTGAATGATGGCCTTCTTGTTGGCAAAATCCTCAGGTGAAGCAAGGCATCCCATGGTGCTCACATGTGTGTCCTCTGGTCTCTGTTTTCTCATGAAGACACCAATATTCAATCATGTGAGCTCCATTCTGATGACCTTCCTTATCTCATCTTAATCTCCTTGCAAAGGTCTGACTTCTAATCGCTATAGTCAGATCGAGTTTCCATCTTCTTAGTACCTCCCAGTGGGAATTAAATTTCAATACATGAGCACGTGGGGACACATTCAAATTCAGAATCCAAATAATAGCATTTCACCTCTGGCCCTAGGATTCATATTCTTTCTACTGCACAAAATGTTATCATTCCATCTGTAACAGTCCCAAAGACTGAACTCATTCTAGCATTCATTCAAAAGTCCAAAGTCTCAAGTTGTCATCTAAGATTCAAAGCAAACTCTTTCAGCAATTAGCTCCTTTCTGGGGTCTCTACTGAGGTTCCACTCCCCCAGCTCCTTTAGACTTCAATCCACGAGAGGCTCTCTACAGAAGTTCTAACCCTGTGGCAAACTTCTGGTTTCCCAGTATTTCTTTTAAAATCTTGGTGGAAGCTATCGTGATCCTTTCCTGGGTACAAATTTTCTGTAACTCTGTTTTCTTTTATAATAAAATACCTGAGGCAGGCTAACTTTATAATGTAAAAAAGATTTATTTAGCTCACAGTTGTAGAATTTTGAGGGCATGACACTTCCATCAGCTCAGCTCTAGTGAAAGCTTCATGGAGTATGTGTGGGAGCAAGAGATCAAATCGCAAAACTGGGACATTCCAGTCTTGTTCATTTGTTTATATATTGCACTGGGAATTTAGCCCAGGAGTATTTTACCACTGAGCTACATCCCTAGCCCTTTCATTTACTTATTTTTATTTTGAGGTAGGGTCTTGCTAAGTTATTTAGGGCCTTACTAAATTTCCAAGGCTGGCCTCAAAATTACAATCCTCCTGTCTCAGCCTCCCAAGTCACTAGAGTTGCACACATGTACCACCATGCCTGGCATTGTTCCTTTTATAACAGCCCTCATGCAAGTACTAACCAAGGAGTCTCATAAAACTACCTTGATTCCTTCAAAGACATTGCCTTCAATGATCTAAGGACCTGCAATTAGGCCCCACCTCTTAAAGGTCCACACCACCTCTCAACACTGCCACCTAAATCCCCAACATGTGAACTTTGGGGACTCACTCAAACCATATCCAAGCCATGGCGGTCATTAGTGGCTTTGGTAGATGTCTTTGTTTATAGTCTGTCCCACAATCTGAGTGGCCTCAGGCAAGTTGTTTATTCTCTCTGGGCTTCAGTTTCCTTAATTTTTTTGTTACGATTACAATTCATTATTTCACTTGATGAAAACAACAGAAAGAACCTAAACTAGAGAGACACTCTGTTCTCTCATGACATGGTGAACAGGTTGCCCAATTCCAAGCGAGCCCCTGCCTGCGTTGCGCTGCGCTTGGGTAATCTGAGGCTTTTGAACTAGACAAGTAACTCTATCTTTTGATGTATCCATTGTTCATTTCAGAATAAGCTTCTCATAAAATAATTTCTGATAGCCAAATGATTCAAATAAAAGGACTAACTCCCTGAACAACTAGGCTGTTTCATGTTTACTTTCTTCAGAATAAAAATATGCATATATATACATATTCTTCCTCAGGTGGAAAGTAGGTCAAGTTTTTAAAAAGTGGGCTTCCTGTGGGGCCTTGCCGCACTATGAACAATGACCGACCTCGTCAGTGTATGACCCAGGACACTCTGAGACACCACAAGTGCTGGATTACCAAACAGGACTCAGCTGGTCACCCAGGGTTCAGCTCATCAGAATCATAAGCACAGCCCCTGGTTCTTCCTGTCACTTGCTCTTTTACTGTCTCCTTCCCGTTTGTCCTCTCCTCCACACAATGACCACGCACGCGCATGTCTGCCACCACACTCACTTGTGCACCAAGAGAGCTCCCTCTGCATCTCCTCAGTGCCTCCACCCTGAGACAACACAGAATCCCTTCCTTCTTTCTGGTGAAAGCTATGAGAGCTTTAATCTGCCCATCCCCTGCAAAAATCAGAGGGCTGGTTCCAAATAGCATAACAGTGATTTCATGTCATTAATTATTTCATCAATGCAATAAAACTTGTCATTTTAACTTGTTTCTGAGATTCCAATCAAAGCCTAATTAGCATAAACATTTCAACATGTGTCCTCTATTAGCAGCAGGCATCAGGAAATGAAGACTTCCAGCGTGGAGGGGTAAGGAGGTAGAAAAGGTCATCCTTGTAGCCAAATGGATATATTTTTGATAAAAATGAACAGCCAAGAAAATGTTACAATTTGATGAATATGAACAGCAGCCCTTGGTGTGGGCTTTGTGAATCAGCAGATTTGCAAAACTTTCACTCGACCAGCAGAGATACCTCTGTAAGGGCCAGACCCGTCCACAGAGTCTGTTGATCTTATTTTGGAAGAGTAAGATTCTGGCATTGCAAAGTAGTTATAAACTGGACTAAGGAGCTAAAACATGCCTGGTCATCCCAGTTAGAGCTCTGGAGTGGATACAGGTGACAGCTGGAGCCAGGAGACCAAGTTTCTGTCTTTGAAGAGCTTTCCAGAAGTCAACTGGCTTGCAAGTAGCAGCCCCTGAGAGAGCAGCAGAGGGTCTAGTTCAGCAGCCTTGCTCTACCACCAGAGCCCCCAGTAGATGCTAACCTTTGCTGACTTGAGATAGGTTGGATAATTAGCAGTTGGCCTCATAGCCGATACAGACTCAACAGGAGTATTAAGCAGACCAGGTACCTGGGAAGAGCAGAGTCAGAGAACAAGTCTCACTCCAGGAATGGCAGAGATGAGGCCCTGCATGCCTTCTTCCCAGTTTCCTGGACTCCCAGCCTAGGCTTCCAGACACCATATTGCAAAAATGCCAAAAAGAAGCCAGGTGCGGTGGCACATGCCTGTAATCCCAGCAGCTTGGGAGGCTGAGGCAGCAGGATCAAGAGTTCAAAACCAGCCTCAGCAAAAGCAAGGCATCAAGAAACTCAGTGAGACCCTGTCTCTAAATAAAATACAAAATAGGGCTGGGAATGTGGCTCAGTGGTTGAGTGCCCCCAAGTTCAATCCCCAGTACCCGCCAAAAAAAAAAAAAAAAAATGCCAAAAGAGGCTGGCAGTAAGCAGGCGCACAGGAGGTACAATTCTCTCATGGCAGCAACCGTCCCAGCTCTGCCTCTGCAGGGGAAGTCGGGAGGAAGAGTGAAGGGCACGACTCCCCGCTTTGCCTACAACTGTGTCACGGGTGTCAGGACTCCTTTCCCTTCTTCAACTCCTGGCCTTTCCATTTCTTTTATGACTTTAGATAAGACTGAAAGAAAAAAGGAAAAATCCTTTCCTCATTCGCTATCTCCCCAGCCTGGGCTATGGCTACCAATTTCATAGTTTTTCCTCAGAGCAATGACAGGTTACCTCAGTTTCATTTCTAAGTTTGATGCCCTCAATTGCTGCCCATTTCATATCTATGTCAATGCAGAATTGTCTATTTTTATTTGAAGTTTTTAGAAACACAGAAGGGAAGCCTCAGCCTTTTCTTTCAAATAACTGCTCCGACAGCTTTATGGATGGCTAGTTAGTTTCTTCCTGACCTCCCTGAGAGGTCCCATCAGCCCTAACCCAGTTTCCACTAAATTCTATATTCCCAGCTCTGGAATAGCAGCAGACGGTTGTATCTTGTTCCACAATCCATAATTCTCAGCTTCAAAGTTCAGTGCCAAATAAGATCTCACATTGTTGGATAACCTTTTGTACCAGCCCTTCAGCAGCAATTAAATCCTGCTTATTCTACGATGCCTGGAGAAAACCAAGGCCCTCTGCTTGGTTTCAGGTGCAAAAACAAAGCAAAACAAAATACAAAATGAAAAACAGTGACATGAGGATCTGAGCCTTCCTCTCCATTAATGGGCCTCATCAGCAAAGCCAGGCAATAAAAGAGAGGACCCAGGTGCCAGGTGAGGAGGTGGCTGAGCTGGAGTCCGGAAGTCAGAGCCCTTTGTGGGGCTTCTGCTGGAGCAGAGCTAAGAGTGGGATTTCAGTGTGTAAGTGGCAGCCCCGTAAGTCCTCTAAAACCTAAGCAGGCATGGCTAGTCGGATAATGCCTCCCAGGGAGGTTGTGTGAGGCCTTCCGGTGCAGCAGTGCCTGGGCTTCTCTCCAGTTTAAGAACAAACAGAACTTCCTGAGCTACTACTGTGTGCCTGGGTCACCGTCACACCTACCATATGTCCAACGCCAGCTCTAGGATTTACCCATGTGGCATCCGATCTTCCTTGCCTGTCTGGATCTCCTTTTATTTATGAATGAAGAAGCAGACACTGATGATTGAAAAGACTGATCCTAAGTTTATGAACGGTGATGTTGGGATGTGAACCTGGTTCTTTTCATATCAAAATCCATGCTCGTTATGCCACGTCCCTGCATCCTACCCAGGGGTCCATCCTTTTTATCAGCATCCAGGGTGAATACAACACGACCAAGAACACACTGCTCAAGGGTTGGCCACACAGTTGTTAACAACTGAAGTCCATATTGCTCAGAGAATCGGGCAGTATCATCAGCCCCAATTCCCATCATGGCCCCAGGTCTGTAACCACCGCAGAAGCAGGTTCCAGGGCAATGAAAGACACAGGCTTTGCTCTCAAGAAGCTTGGAGTAGAGTTGGGGTGTCAGATTCATACAGAGCCCACCACCAGCTCGGGACAAAGAGGTCCACAGGTGATGTCTGATAAGTGACTACAGATTCTTGAGTAAGTGACCGAGGAGGGAGGACAGTTTGAGTTAGCATGTCCAGGGAACACAGCAAGGATGAGGGAATCTTTAAACTGTTCTCTGAAAGTCATATTATGTTTGGATAAAAAGAGAAGTGGGGGGGGGACTTCAAAATATGAAAAGACACAAAACCAAGTTTGAAGAAATAAGTGGAAAAAAAACTTGTGCTTGCAAGGGATGACAAGAACATTACTTTGGCTGAAAGAGATCATTAGTGCTTTTGAACCAGCCAAAAAGGAAGTCAAAAAGATAAAGAAGATCCACCAAAATTAGAAGTCTCACCACATTCATTGTCCAGTCGGGTTTTTTTTTTTTTTAATATTTATTTATTTGCTTTAGTTGTACACAATGCAAATGCATTTATGTTTACGTGGTGCTGAGGATCGAACTCAGGCTGTGCACGTGCTAGGCGAGCGCTCTACCGCTGAGCCACAACCCCAGCTCCCAGTCGGGTTATTAATGAGATTTTAGCTCATGACCCAAGAAGAGAATTATTCTTTTCTTAATTATATACATGCATTACTGTGGCCATAGATGTTAGTGTAACATATTTATTTTAGAATATTTTTTAAAAAGGGAAATTAATGAACATACGAGTTTATTTACTTTATTTTAACATATTTCTTTTTGGGATTAAAAGAGGCTCTAAAATGCATGCTCCATTTTAGAGCTGGATTCCAACTACTTATATAGACTTTCCCTCACATATCTCCTCTCCCAGAGACAGACACAATCGCCATTCATGTAGCCTTTTCCTGATGCTTTAATGTCTTTGTTCGGGTCTTTTCTTTCATTACAACTAAGTTGGCAAGGGGCAAAGCACATGTTAAATACAGATTGATAAGTATTCCATCATGGAGCTAAATGTTGTTGAGAAACCTGGAACTTACTCATATTTGTGTGTGTGTGTGTGTGAGAGAGAGAGAGATTGGGCAACTTTAAACCTGCAGGGAATGAGGTGAGTTGACACAATTGCAGAAGGCACCAATGAATGATTTCATCCAAGAGAACATGGTCAAGGCCCAAGGAGAACTTGTGAAGAAGATATGCCCCCAGTGACGTGAGCCCATTGCCCTCCCACCAAGACACCAGCACCACCATCAGGGAAGCTGCAGAGTCAGGCCTGTGGGAGCTTTGGCACAAAGTCATAAACTCCACAAGAGAACAAGAAGAAGCCAGCCCAACTCAGGAGAGTTTCCTTCAGAGACAGGCAGGGGGTTTTAATAGATATTAGAAGAAACAATAGTCTTAGAAGATAGTTCTGAATCCCCTAAGAATCAGATCAAGCACCTTGGGAGGTCAAATAGGTGACTTTGATCTAGGTACAGCTTAGAATAACCCAGTAATTGAAAAATGGAAAAGGTTGTACGCACACATAGGCATACTTATAACTAGTAGGGGAGGTCTGAGGAGGAAAAACAGAAAGTATTAAACTCTTACATAATAAACAATCTTTGGTATAATATAAACCACAAAAGTTCAAATTAATTTGGATGATAATATACAGTTCTTTCAAAGACATTTCTTAACCTCACAGTGATTAAAATCAATGGGTATTCTTGTTGCTTTTATATATTAAATTTGGATTTCCTTTGTGTATTCTGTGAAAGAGCAATTCTGAACATTTTTTTCTGTTTTATTTTTGCATACATTACAACTCAGGGCTGTTAGATTTAACTCCTATCTAGACCATTAACAAAACCTCTTCCCTGGTCCATTTCCAAACTTGCCTCTTAAAACACCTGAAACAATGCTTTTAGAGTCATTAGGCCTTAGGTATAATACTTAGGGCTTACAAAACCAACAGAGGCCCATGAAAATGGCTTAATTTCTTTTGTAATCAGAATTTAAAGTATGAACTTTCAGGTAAATATTAATATATAATACTAATATATTCACATTTATACCAAAGAAGTCATAAAACAAAAATTTAATGGGTATATGTATGTATATAAATATATGAATGTATGTGTATGTGTGTATACACAAACACAGGCACAAACACACACTTTTTGTTGTTGTTGAAGTGGCCCATGAAGGCAAAAGTCTAAAGTGTGTTGGGTCAAGAAAATCATATGGGTCCTCCTCAGATCTTTTTGAAATCCAGATCTTATCCATGCACTCCTCTGTTCTGATGGCTTAGTATTTTATTTTCTAGTAGTAGACAGAGAAGATGAACGTAACATCTAACAACCAGCCCCTACCTGGACGTCTTGGCCTTACCTCACTCTATCAACACCTCATCCAACTAATGCCTTTGTATCAGAGGTATCCATCTCCGTATTCAGTTCCCCTGAATCACCAACTTCTCTTTTCTCCTCCATATGCTGTAGTCAACAAATACAACACCCCACCTTCTGGATGTGATCATCGTTCCCCTCCATATTCTCAACCAAGGTCCTGCCTCTGTGCAAAAACACCTCCTCCTCCAAGAAGCCTCCCCAGATTTCCTTTAGAAGCATGCCTTTTGCTTCTGAAATCTACCTGGCATCTCTCTTGCAGCTTTCTTCATGAACATTTATATTGCACAGTGCCTAATCATTTCCATCACATTACTTAACATTGAGCACACATCACGGTAGCTCTGGTACAGAGGCAGGAATATATTCTCCCATCTATACCAAGGGTAGTAGAAGGAAAGGGACTTGTTTTTTTTTCATCTTTGCTAGGCTATTTAACCCACTATAGTATCTTACTACATATACTATTTTTTTTTAAATGCTCAACGTGCAACATCAATATCCACTTTTATAGACTGGATAAGGTGTCCCCAAAAAGCTCGTGTATGGTTAGATTGTGAGCTCTGTAGCCTAAGCAGTGGATTAGTCCACAGATATGGATTAACAGGACAGTAACTGTAGGCACTTAAGCTGTCACTGGGAGCACATCTTTGTTGTTTTATTCTGTCCCTGGTTAGCAGAGCTCTCTCTCTCTCTCTCTCTGCTTCCTGGATATCATGAACTGAGCATCTTTCCTCGCCAGGCCCCTCTGCCATGATGTTCTGCTTAAACTTGGGCCAAGAGCTATGGGGTTGGCTGACCGTGGACTGAACCTCTGAATTGTGAGCCAAAGTACACTTTCCCTCCTCTAAGTTCTTCTTGTCAGGTCTTTTGATCAGAGTGACACAAGGCTGACTTATACAACCATTTACTGATATCTTACTGAGTTGAGAGACAATGACTTGGGGGGGGGGGGCAAGAATATGGTCCTTTCTTCTTGAAAATCCCCGTACTTCTCAGCATTTGCTGTGGCTGCACATTTTAGTACATTTCAGTACAAGGTCTCAGAGTCAAAAGCCTGTATTTCTTCTGTAAAGTTAGCCTAGAATTAGCGATGGCATCTTGCTTACCACATCATTCCTCTGGGCTTGTTTTTCTGGTCCGTAGAATCAGGGGATGGTCAAGAACTAGTGACACAAGTCTTCCAGTTCTGGCTTTCCCATTGATTCTGGTCCTTGATTTGTTCAAAGACAGATTAGGAAAGACCTGCTGAGGGCCCTTGGGAGACACAAGAAGGAACCATATTCCACATGCATGCTGAGGCCTCTTTCCATAGGCAAGCTAGCAGTGACCTGAGCCTTTAGGATTACAAGGGGTAATCCGTGGTAGGCCCCCATCATTTGATCACCCTCTTCCTGGATCTCTGAATGTGTAGTCATTAAGTAATATTTACTTTCAAGCATGAGAAACACGGGCTCCTAAGCTCCTAGGGTTCTAGAATCAGTTCAAGAAAGCACCAAATGAGATTTTTCCCTATAAGCCTACCTGCAAAAATTATGTCTGGAAGGAGAGCTTTTCGTTTCTCACCAAAAACTTACGAATCTTATTCTAACCATGTGCAATTCGTGGAATGACTCCACAGCCCACTGAGAGGGGCTGTTCAAGGACTTCCTTTTGCTTGCTTTAAATCGTATTTTGATTTGGAATTTAGAGATTTCCTTTATTCTCTTCTTTTTGCTTCAGTAACACAAAAAGAGAAACATCTGGGAACCCCAGAGAATAAGATATTTTAGAAGAACATTCCCTCATTAGTCCCCTAGAGCAGAAAACTGTATAGTTAATCTTCTAAAGAACAATGTAGCTCCCTGAATTTATATTGTTTTTATTCACATTTTCCAGACATTCATTGCCAGCCCAACCTCAACAGCCTAATTCCATGAATTTGCTGTCCTAATTTTTCTAATCAAAGAAAAATCCTAGCTGCTATTCATACTTTTCATTTCTAAGAGTAAGCTTGAACATGCTCTGATCCATCCTTAATCTTCAGTATTACACCTTGAACAGTAACAAATATTAAAAACTCAAGTTGTTAACAGTCTTAAGTTGTGGCAAACACCTACTTGAAGACACTTTAATTTTCAACTTGAATGCCAACTTACCATCTAGGAAATGGTTATTTAGCATACACTGTAAGTCTGACCTTGACCATGTGTTTTATATTCATTAACTCATTTAACATATTGAACCACCCTATAGAATAATTGTTAATTTTATGCCTTTAAGGATGGAAAAGCTGAGGATCAGAGACATGACTTCTCTGTAATCACAGAGCTAGGAGGAGAAAATATAAGGCACATCAACATACCTTTTGTGGTTCTCTAGCATCCTATTCACAATCTCTCTCTGCTGCCTCCCACACCAGTCTATGAGCCCCTTCATGGTAGGAGCCACATCTTATTCTCCTTTATACCCACAAAGGATAGCATATGTCTTTTAGTCTCTGTGGTGCAGGAGTTGATCAGAGAGAGATAAAAAATTGTGATTACCAAAGGCAGCTTCCTGGATGTGGGGGAAGCAGTGCTGTAGATGTTGAGAAGAATGGATGGGTTTGGATTGGTGACTGAAGATGCCCAGAATTCTCATGAGTAGAAGGTGACTTGGGCAAAGGCTGCTGAATGAGGGTATGCATCATGGCTGTGCATGAACTAGGATGTTAATGTTGGTCAATGGTGGATAAAGGAAAGGAGAAACTATGGAATGATAGGAAGAGCCTGGACTCTGTGTGCCTAGGTTCTGGTCTTGAAATTTCTCAAACTCACCCAAGGACGATGATTGGACCCATCCACACACTTCCTTCCATTTTCCATTTCCACAAAAGAGAAAAAGTTTAAGGTGAGCTCTTTGCCACTGATATTCTGAAATATACATTGCTCCTTGCCAAAACTCCCCCACTGACCTGCCCTTATTCTTGGAAGGAAACAAGAAGAAAACAGAGGAAGTAAGGAGGGGGCTGATTTCTGGCAGTCGTTCATTTAGAAAAGTCATTTCAAATGGCACTAGGTGCTTCAATTGCCCTATTTTCCTGAAATTAATTCTAAATTTTATGGGTACAATTTGTTTCCCTTAAGTCTCTAATTATGCTTTTAACATTCAATCTTTCAAACTCTAGCCATTAGTGACTTAATATGGTGTTATCAGGAGATAGAGTGGAGTTGGGAGTGTGGGTGGGAATTATAAGAGCAGAAGCTGCACCTGTGCTTGTGATGGTTGGAAATTGATGTCCCCTGGAGTAAAGCTAAAAGGAAAACCTAATAAGTCACCAAAATAGACTAAAGCAAAGTCTGAAAATTAGTATTTAAGGTATTAGGGCAAGGGGTTAGGAAAGGACTGAAAAATAATCACAAAAGTTCCATTTAAGCTTATTGAACATGGGGTGATGGTGTGAGATTCTGGGCCGAACAAGAAGAATCATAAGAAGTGAAAACATCATCAGACAGCAAGTCATGCACAAGATGTAAAATGCTAAGGTTGGAAAAGGACTTTCAAGGGCATGAATAAACTAGGGAAAGAGTCGAGTAAGAAGTGCATGAGAGATGACAAAAAATTTAAGAGTCACTGAATAGCTGAGAACAGCCCATAGGAAGGAAGAAGACAATGTGATCAATATAGCAAAATTATTATTCCTTGTTGACTCATCAATAAGCCCTGACAAAGCAGTCAGAGGAGCTATACCATATGGCTCTATATCTCAAACACACACCCCAAACACACATACACCTCTTCTATTTGTGCTGACGTGATCTACTATACAGTTATATGTGGTTTCATTCTTTAAATGCTATGAAGTTTTGGAAACAGAGACCAAAGAGAGCAAATACAGGCATGGATACTTCATGGGATCAAAAACAGAGAAGTCCTAAATTGTATTATTATAAAGAACTCAGAGTATGAAGAATGAATGAAGAAGCAAAGAGATCTAGCCCTCAGGAAACTCATGACCTAAAGACATCAGCATTGGGGAAGACCTTAGACCCACCAGGAGAACCTTGGACCACAGGTGCAAGAGAAAGACCAGTCCTCACAAGTATCCAGGAGTCTGTGGGCAGAAATACAGGAGACATTGTCCATATCCTCAACAATGTCATGCTAAAGGCCAGCAGAAGAAAGAACCATCATTATTTAGTAGAAAAAAGAGAATCACAACCATGAAGAACAATGTGTTTCTTTGAATAAAAACGTTCACATCAAGAATACATTCTCTAGAAGCTTGGAAAAATGAAAGAAAAAAAAAAAAAACACTGAATCTCTTACAGTTCAGTGGAAACTCCTCAGATGATTGAATTCCTATGCTGTAATAGAAGGTAAATAGGTATTGGAAAAATAGGAAAATTAAAATTCTTAGTAAGGAGAACCACCTAAGAAAGAATACAAAGGCAGGATGAGCAGAGTTTACATGATGATAGCATAGATCACACCTGACAGCATAGCTTGGTGCATTTGAGGTTGACAAGGGAGATACAGTTGAAGTGTCATGATAAAACCAGACTGTGGTGAGCTTTGAACATTGTGTTGAACAGTTCAGACTTCCTGCAACAAAACAAATAGAAAATATCAAAACTTTCTTAGCAGATATTTGACATTAAGACTTCTTTTTAATCCTTCATTTTTTTGCATATGATTTTTTTTTTTTTTTTTTTTTTTTTTTTTTTTTTTTGTACCAGGGATTGAACTCAGGGGCACTTGACCACTGGGACACATCCCCAGCCCATATTTGTATTTTATTTAGAGACAGGGTCTCACTGAGTTGCTAAGTGCCTCGCCATTGCTGAGGCTGGCTTTGAACTCGCGATCCTCCTGCCTCAGCCTCCCAAGTGCTGGGATTACAGGCGTGCACCACCACGCCCAGGCTTGCATATGATTTTGATCATGTTTTCTCACATTAAAATGATGAAATTTTTCAGGGATCCAGAGGTAACAGGAGAGGAAATATTTTCCAAAGTTTGAGAGCCTTAAATTGTGTGCATTGTAGGAAAGCATAGATCAACTGACCAACCCAAACTCAGACATGAGGATTCTCATCTCCATAGGTTTGTCATTAAAAGAGATGTCCCATCTGCATGGGTGTGCTGCCACCAGTTGGTATCCTTGACATGTACAAAAGTGAACTCATTCATGGTAGGACTAGAGCATATGCAGTTTCTCCAGCTCCAGTACCTGGCCATGGGTTGCTGTCCAGGAAGGGTAAGCACATGGAATCAACATCCACAGCTCAGTCCTTGCTGAGGCGAGGAGTCATGCATCCCCTTTATGTTTCAGTACCAAACCACACTTCCCTCTTGACTCATCTTTCAAATACAAAAATGAAGAAAAGATGATTTCCTTCTACAAATTCCACCTAACAAACATTTATTCTAAATAACTGGAAATGCTGGTAACACATTGATAACAAAAACAAACAAAATAGTAAGTTTAATGAGTGCATGTTTTAACAAGTTTGCATCAACATCTGTGCACATTTAAAGAAAAGCCATGAAATGCCAAAATAGAAGAATACACTGCTCATTTTACTCCTTAATTACCTGCTCTCCTCCTGCTTACTGCAGGAAACAAATGTAACTCAAGACTCACAGTTCGGGGGGGAAAAAAATCTTTAATTCAAAGATGAACTTGGGTATGACCTCAGAGAATTCAGAACTGACGCCACATTAGTCCTTTAATAAACTGGACTCAGCAATAACTGATCTCAAGGAAAATTCAATCAAAACCAAAGTCTTATCTTTCTTCAAAAACAGGACAGTTGAGAATTGAATGTGATGTCCTGGAAAAATCGAAGAAGAAATAACATCAAACTAGTTTGTTCCTGAAAACAAGGCAACAAGAAATTGATGGCATTTTCACCTGTGGTTTTTTACTACAAAAGATCCTGGGCTTAGAAGCCATGTCACTTGACTCTCTTAAAATCCAACATAGAGATAGAGACCGAGAACAAGGAACCATGATGGTGACATTTCTAAAGTAATTTTGAAGTAGGATCCAAAGAGGTCTTGGAACCAATAACTGTTATTCCCTTTGAACAGGTAAAAGTTTTCCACTCAAAGTGTTCATTCTGTCTTCTCAATTTCTCCTTCCCTCAATGCAGTAAAGGAGAGCAAGGAATGGAAAATTAAGAAAAGGGAAGGACTGCAGCCTCTTTCTCATTTCCTGCTTAGTAATATTTGTTATGAAGAAGCTGAACTGGCCCTGGACTTCATCTCTTTTCATAGCTTTAAAGATAGATAAGTAGAAAAGCCAATTTCTAAGGAAGAATAAAGAGCTTACCCATTTACACACTATATCACATTCTCAATCTTTACAAAATACAAACAACAACAAAAAGCTGATAATAGGAAATTTGGTCTGCAATTCTTTTGTAAAATGACTTATATCAGGACTGAGGCTTGTGTAGTCCTATGATTTTACTCTCTTTCAGTTTAATGACATACTTTCTGGAGTCAGACAAAGCCCAATACTTTGTAGAACCTGCACTCATTTAGCTATGCCAAAGCCCATGCCATATATTGTGTACATGAGTGACACACATCTGTCATGTAAAACCTGGTAGGAAAAAAGTACAGCATATTAACAACTTCAGGTCTCTAAAAGGAGGTCTGTGAAGAGAAATAGAGAAATCTGATACATCACAGAATAGAAAATGAAATCACTTATCCTCATCAAGAAAATTTGCATCGTCAAGACTTAGAGATCACTTCCCAGGCTCATTTGACCCAGAACCAAGTTTTCATCTGACCGAATCATTCTTCAGATTTGAACTTTCACATATGAAGTGTAAGATTATTTAAATTAATGAAGTGAACAAAGGAAAACTAGAATCTTTATTAATTACTGGATAAAATACTATATGATTTTACTGAATATGACACTTTAATAAGCTATTTATGAGAACTATGTGAATCACTCTGACACCAAGATAAAAGAGACATGATATCTACCCTTGAGGAACTCCCATTTTAGTAGGAAACACAAGTTAAATATACATATATATGTGCATATATATATATATATATATATATACACACACACATATACACATACACATATATATATGTATACATATATGGTGTGTATATATTATTATATATGTATTATATATACATATTATGTATAATGTGTGAATGTATATACATGTATAATTATATATATTCACGTATTTATATATTATATATAATTACACATATACATACACATTACACACAAACACACACATATATGTGTGTGTGTGTATATATATATATATATATATATATATAAAATTACATACACACCACCGTGGCAAAGACTGACTAGTATGTATGAATATTGCTTAAACTCAAAAGAAGGAAACTGAGGCCCCATGATAGGTTTCCAAAGATAACTTCTTAGACTAAGAATCTTGAAGAATGAGTGGAAATAAGCCTTGACAGGTGTTCCCAGCAATGAGACAGTGTGACCAAAACAGAAAGGTGGAAATAACATTATGCCATCAGAAATCAGACAAATCCTCATGTGTTAAAGCCAGCAAAATTTTGTAAAATAAAGCATATCAGTCAGGATCTCAGAGAGAATAAAAAGCACAGCAAATCATGATAATCTGAGTAGAGCTGAACAAAGGGTCTATTTGTAAAGGTACCTGCAGGGCGTTGAGAAATGACAGGTGATGATGCAAGTATCCAGGCCTGGAGGGGCAGAGGGAAGGAAGCAATGACTGGAATCCAGAAGCACAGGCTTCTTGGCAGAAACAGAGGTCTGAGACCCCAGCCCTTCAGGGAGGGACCAGGAGGCTTCCTACTCCTGGCTTCACTCTCCCTCTCCCTCCTATCTACTGCTGGTGTCTCCATTGGTGAGAGCCAACTTAGAGCTAGAGAGCCAGTGTTCAATGACACAGTCTCTTCTGGTCAGAAATCCTCAGCATAAAGTAGGTGGGTCTGGATAGAAAGTGGGTCTGGAGGACAACCTAAAACACCAAGAGGTAGCACCACCCAGGCTGAGTTCCATGAGATTTCATCTCTGAATAGTTCCATCTTTGAAGTCTTTGTTAGCACATTTCTTCTTCCCTGAAGGCTTTCCAGATCTCCTTAGAATCAGTTCTTTGTGACCCACACAACCTCCTTTTCTGTATTTAACCCTCATTTCATTGTGACTTTTACCATTGTCAGTTGGATATATATTTGTCTCCCTAAATAGGTCTGGAGATCTTCTAGGAAAAATGTCACATGTCACAGTCAGTTTTGTATTTCCAGTGCCCAGCATGAGTAAATGATCACCCACTTTTTGTTAAATTGGGTATAAATAATTGCATCCATCATCTGAATCATTCACTGAACTGGGGAGTTAGGCTGGGTATGAGAGCTACTCTGTGCATTCGTACCACTCTCAATGTGTCCAGATAACCTGCACCTGGATGTTCATGCATCTGAAAAGCAGAGATTATTTTATTATCCAGATGACACCCAGAAGTAAAGTGCAATATAATTATCCAGGAGCCAATAGAATAGCCAAATGCTTGCAGTGGTGCAGATATTTCCTAGAGAGCATCCCCCACTTGCTAACTAATAAGCACCTGTACTCAAAAACCATTTGGACTCAGTTTCAACAAATATTTTCTGAGTGACTCTTCTACACCAGATACCTGTGGTTTCATGGGATGGTAAGAAGAACTCCATGGGGCAGGGGACAACTACTGAATTTTATAGATAAGGAAACAGGCTGAGAACAATTGACATATCATTGGTAAGTGGCAAACAAACACAAATTTTTTGTGCATCAACAGAAGTTGACTTCTCAACAACATAGAATTTCCCTTTTTCTTAATCTGAGAAATAAATGTAAATGAGATTTATATTATATTTAACAATACATACAAGAGGATTCTTTGGTGTCTCTTCAAAATACATTTATTAAGTATATAACTATAAGATTGTCAAAATTTGCAAATGATTTTGGCTATTTAGGAAAAGGTAGATAGAAAATATCTTACTAAAAAGTAAAAAACATAATTGCCAGGAATATTCATATTCTGATATAACTTCCAACAAATGAATAAGATATTGTAACAACCTTATTGACAAACATTAGATAGATATGACCTTGAGCATATTCTTGTGCATTTTACTAAAAATCTATGAATTGCAAGCCACTTGCTTAGAGTTCATGGTAATGAGATTTTAGGGAAAAGACATTCTGAAGAGACAGAAAAGTTTAATAGCTAAAAAAAAAAACAGTAAAGGAAAAAAAGACACTTTAGAAAGCAAAATAGACTGTGGCACAGAAAAGTAAAAATGCCATGCTTTGTAGCTATGGGTGCCAACTTCATTAATTAATACGGACTTTAAAATCCTTTCAAGAATATGAGCTAAAGAAGTACAACCACAGCCGCTCTGCTGGTGTAGATAGTAAACACAGATCAAATGGGTCTCATTTAAATATGGTGGCTTCAGATAAGACTAATTAGGAGGATGACAAAAACAGTCAATAAAAGAGAAACAAATCTTATTCTTAAATACTGGCAACAATTAATGGAATTAATTGAAAATTCTCCTTTTCTCTATTAGCAAATGAAAACTTTTCACAACTTTTCTGATACTGCTGTTTCAGGGTTTTTCATGATGCCTATTTGGTGTTGTGATGGTATAGAGACTTTGTTCTCCGTGACCAGAGGCGCCAATGACCTCAGGGAAAGAGAGAATGGATGCTAATGGTTGGGAAATCAAGGAAAAGAAAAAAAAAGAAGAAAGAAGAAGAGTTGGGAGAGAAAAAAAAAAAAAAAAAGAAGAATAAATAAAAGAAAAAAAAAGAGAAAAAAAGAAAAGAAAATAAAAAGAAAAAACAGGAGGGGATGCAGGGAGAGGCATGAGACCAGACAGGTGGAACAAGCCAAGTGTCCACTTGAGTGACAACAGCGGTTTTCCTTGTTAAACTACATATCTTTTCCAAGCAGGATTATCTCTTTGGCTTCTTTGGGTGGCTCTCAATTTCCTGCTTACTTCTTAGTTTGGTTCTATAGTACTGCATAATAAACTAACCCAAAACTCAGTGGATCTAACACAATCATTCATTTGCTCACAATTCTGCGGTTTGTGCAGAGCTTCGGAAGGACAGTCCAGCCCCGTTCCACAGTGCATCAGCTCAGATGTCCAAGGCTCACATGTGTGGCCACAAATTGATACTGACCATCAGCTGGACCCTCAGCTGTCCACACAGCCTGTGCACATGGCCAGGTCTGGCTATTCATGGCAGAAGTGTTCTCAGGGTGGTTAAATTCTGACATGGAAGCCAGATGTCCCCAGATCCCAAACATGGGAGCTTCCAGGTCCTTTTAAGGCTTCAGCCTGAAATAGGCATAGCATTGTTCCTGTCACATTTTGATCATTAAAGCATGTCACAACCCAGATTCAAAGGAAGGGGTCACACACAAGTATAAATACCAAATCTGGATTAGTAGGGGTTATTGTGGTGATGGGATTATTGTTATATTAAAAAATGACAAATTGTCCCACCTATTCATAAAAGAGATGGTTGATATTTGACAGAAAGGATAACTTCTGTGATTGTTAATGGTGTTAAAACCACTTTCTAGCAGAAGCTCGAGTTTGCTCTTAGAAGTAAACACCTTTCAGCTGAGATCATGTCACTTCCGACTTGCACCCTACTGAACAGCACAAAGTACGATTATCCCCATAACGTCAAAGACAGGGAGCATTCCCTCAGGTTTTTGAAACATATTTCTTCTGAGGGGAAATCTACCAGCCAGGCTTTACACATCCACCATCACTTCCCTGTTCAATACCACATTTACCTAGTTACACACACACTCCCCTGTGCTTACTCAGCACAAAGGTACTGCTCAGAGGCTTTGTGAATGCATGGCACAGAATCACAATGACACCTTTGAAAAGGGAATCACATCTTCAAACACAGTCTGCAAATGCTGGTCTCATGTGGATCTGGTCTACCTGAGAGAGTTGTTCCAGAAAGAATCCTCAGCTTTGCCTTCTCCCAGCACCAGTAAAGGCCTCTAGGATTTGTGTTATGGAACTATAGGCGAGTAGAACTACCACAGGGGAAGAATAAGCTTAATTAAGTTTCCACCAGATCTTTCCCCTTCATCTTAGAGACCTTACCATCATCACCACATTGTTTAAGCCTCTGTTTCTTCATCCTTGATCATCAATGGAAATCTAGCTGTGAGGATTGAGATAAAATGAAATCAACTCAGACAAAATAAGAAAAATGATGTTTGTCATATATCAAAAATTTTGTACAAAAGTACAGTGTCACAGTGATGTTATGTAGGAAGCATTTTTTTCTTTCTGACAAATGTTTTATCTGATGCTCCCATATGCTGGGATTGATGATTCCTGCTGTTATAACTCTCATTGCAGGGGTTTTTGGAGTACATTATATAAGGAAAATATTTTAGGATTTTTCCAGATATTAAAGAGGTATCCAAAATATAAGCACTAATCATGGGTGAGAAAAGCCACTTGAGAGATGCCTAATGTGGGATTTAGTGTCTCCGGGCCGCTTGAAATTTCCATTAAGAAAACTCTTCTAACAGTAATTAGCCTACAGATGAAAACGTTTCCTTTTTCCTAAACAATGTCAACTTCTTTCTGAAACTATCGAATCAGCACACATTGACCAAGTCATGTACTTCTCAACTTGTCAGATACTCTGGGGAACATAAAAGAAAGATAAGCTATATTTGGAGTTTGGGGGAGTTTACTATTTCCACTTTAAAATAACCTACAATGCTACAGGAGACCAGATGAAAAAGCTGGTGTGGGTGATAGGTGTTACTTCAGCTCAGGGAAGGGAGAGATGGACCCTAGCAAGAGGCTGGGGCACAAAGGTAAAGCTCCTTGAAGATAGGGACTAAATTTCAGTTTAATATCCACCCTATGTCCAGGCATTAGGAAGCGACTGACAGTAGTTTATGGAATTTAATAGGTTCCTGAAGATTAAGATGCTCTGGGGAGAGGTGCAAAGAAGGCATTTAAGGTGGAGGGAGAAACCTGAGTTGAGGAGTCCTGCTAAGAATTTAAGGAGATCTGGGAAGGCACTCCAGCCAGCTCACAGGGCTTCTGAGGCCAGGCCCAGGAACTTGGGCTTTCATCTGAGAGGCAATAAGGAGCAATTATTGTGTGCTTTTAAGTACGAATCCTATTTTGTCAAAAAAAAAAAAAAATCTGGAGTGAAAATTTTCTTTCATTTCCAATATTGAGAGTTCAAAGTCTTGCAGAACTCTGGTGTTAAGGAATAGAATAAAACCTTAAACACTGAGTCATTTTTCAATGACGGAATTATTTGTCTTTGATTAATCATGAGGATATTTCCTTTCTGATTGTGTCTCCTTTCATCTATTTCTATTTCATGCATTTCTTAGATACTACTAAGAAAACCTACTCCTTTGAAACCATAATAAGAGATTTCCTTTTGTGGTGATTTTTTTTTTTTTTTTTCGCTTTTGTACAAAAAGGCATTATGTTTGTGAAGATGCTTGTACAATCTCAGCAGCAAGTAAGGTAAGGCCTCTGGAAGCACAGTGGCCTCCTATGAGTTATTATTGTCTTGAAACAAAATGTCTAATGATGCTTCCTTTAAGGAGTCTCAGTATAAGAGTAAACAGTCACCAAGTCATTTGGTCACCAAGTAAATGAAAATGCAGAAAGAGAACTGTGTCATATGCAAAGGTTGGTTTGCATGTGAGTTAAGAAAATAGGGTAGGACTTGAAGGGCAAAAATCACACCTGGGACAGCCTTGCAGCCAAGAGATTTATTCAACAGCCTTTGTGGCTGGTTGGAGGCCGAAGAGGTGCTGGGAGAGGGGCCTCAGGGAGAGGGGAGTGTGCAAGCTCTGGTGGGAGAGAGGAGTCAGGGAGAGGGGAGTGTGCAAGCTCTGAATGGAAAGTGGGTGCCTGGTTGCGCTGGCTGGGATCTCTGGAGCTGTATGCTTGGGAGCTGGGTCGGGCTGAAGGCAATGGGTCTGAGGCTGGTGCAGTGGCTTCCTCCTCTCCGCAGGGATGAGCTGTTGTGTTCTTGGCTTCCTCCTCTCAGTAGTGTGAAGCTATTGTGTTCTGAGTCTCTCAGAATGGGACCCTATATAGGGATTTCTGGTGGGGGGGGGGGTGCACCAGAGCAACTCCAACGCCATTGGCTCTTTGCCCATGGAACAGGGCGACCTTTAAGCCTATTGGCTCCTGCCCAGGAAAAAGAAACATCCTGCCCGAAAATGAAACAAGGTTGCTTTGCTCAGGATACGGAAACCTCTGGGGGGAGGGTAGCCCATCTATCAGAACTTATGGTTGTTTTTTTTGTTGTTGTTGTTTTTGTTTTGCACGTGTATATTATCAGAATCAAATCAGCTGTGCTAGACAAGCAGGCAAAAAGTGCTCACATATGTTTATGGAAGGAGAGAGAAAGCTAAGAGATAACCCTGCCACAGCCAAGCCTGGCTACATTTCCAGATAAACACCAAAGCCAGTGAACAAGCATACCTGTGCAGCCCTCTGAAGTATAGCCAGACCAGCCCTGCCGGAGCCTCTCTATTCTAGAATGAATGCTAATTTTAGAACCAGCCTGATCTGTACTTAGCAGATCTCCAACCCTTGCACACAGATTTAGAATTGTACCTGACATATCCTAAAATGATACTTTGATTTTTCACTCTCAAACCATGCAATTTTGCTTTCGAAAACTTCAGCTCAGAATGAATGCATTTAACATTTGGCTTTGGCAGGAAGAAAATGTTTCAATATCGAAATATGTGTCTCTACGAACACAATTGTTAATTCAAAGTCTGCCTGGGCAATCACAGAGAATGGGTGTGTAGCGCTTAGTAGGTATTCAATTAAGCTGTTACTCTGAATCCTGTGATTTAAATGGTCAGTACCCAACATTGTATCTGTAATTTGGGGAAGTCATGAAAGGAAAAAAAAAAAAATTGTGTCCATAACAATCAGAGAGGAGAGAAAAGATTCATGGTTCCAAAACAGAGAATGAGGAACCTAAAGACCCTGGAGAAGGATTTGTACACAAGAGCATGTACCTCATCCTGTTTTGACCCTAAAAAAGCAATGGCTACATGCAGTCTAGCTGCCAACCACAGAGACCAAGACACACAGTTCCAGCATCTCCTTCTAAGGACAGCATACTAATGGTTGAGACCACCATATATTTGAGTTCTACTTCCCAAAATGACTGGCTCTGTGACAAGAGCAAAGTCACTCCCTAAGTCTAGACCACAGCCTCATCTGCTAAAGAAAGATTTTGCAACAAGCGGCTTTGGTAATGCCTCAATTACATCTAATCTAGAGGTTATTTTTCTCCTCTAACTCTCTGCTGTTAATTCCAAAACTCTGCAGACAGGAAAGTTTGCTTTCAGGTGAGTATTTGTAAAAAGCTGGAACAACAGAATTATCAAGCCTGAATTACACAATTATCAAGCTTGAGCTCCTGGGAAGATGAAGGTCCAATTAAGAAGCTCGATGCAGCAGCTCACTTGGCAGAGGGAAGTGCTGAAGTGGCCAAGTGCGCAGCTGCAAGGAAAATGAGGACGTCTGTGTGCCCCTGCCTCTTGCAGCTCTGGGACTCAGGGTCCTACCCACTAACTCTGTCCTTCATCTATTGAGTGTCTATCCTATCTTGACACCATTCTAGGTGAGTGGATATGATAGTAAACAACACAGAAAAGGAACCTGCACTTATGGAGACCAATTCCAGTGAGGGCAGATAGATAAGAAACAAAAATGCACAGTGAGCTGGACAGGGGTGCGTGTTGAGAAGAGAAATGAGGCAGGCTGGAGAGAGAGAGTGTGCCCATGGGAGATGCTGCCAGAGACAGGCTGGCCTCATAGGTCTTTCTGAGAAGATGATTTTTGAACCGAGATCTGTAGGAAATGAGGAAGCAATCATGTGGATAACTCAGAGGCAATTATTCCAGTCTGGGGAAACTGGAAGTGCAAATTAAGCCATAAGGTTGGAATGGACTTGGGAGTTAGAAGAACCATAAGGAACCCCAGGTGTCTGGAGGGGTGGGGGGTGGAATAAGAAACATGCATTTATACAGGCCATTGTGGGTGGTGTTACTGCTGGTGGAGACCTTGGCTTTTCATCTGAGCCAAGTAGGAAACATTCAAGAGACTTTGTAGACTGGTCACAAATTCTAACCTAAATGTTATAAAGATCATTCTGGATGAGCTGTAAAGGATTTCAAGGAGGTAAGCATATTAGGGTAAGATCAGTTTAGGAAACTATTATCACATGTCAAGTAAGACATGATGGTGGTTTGGACCTAGTGAAAGAGAAGGTGAAAGGTGGTAAGATGCTGTATTTTACAAGATTTGCTGATGGATTTTGACACCCCAACGGGTGAAGTTGTCTCCTAGTGTGATTTAAAGATATGCATTTGTGGCCGAGGGCACAGCAAGCACAAATAAAGTCCCAGTGTATGTGACCCTCCCAGCACTTGAGGTAATGGAATAATGAGATGCTGAGTTGAATGTAAACCAGGAAAGTTGAATCTGAGGAGTCTTGTGCAAGTAGGTCACAAAAATTCTCTACAACTCTGTGTTCAAAGTCATCAATATTCTCTGCCTCCTTGAAGTCCCCAAGTCTTAGAAATAAAGCCCATTCTTAGGAAAGGTAAGACAATAGTTTGGCCAGAAACTTAAAAACAACGTTGGTGACAAACTTAAAGTAAGGAACATGCGGTTTTACCCAGGCTGAACTTGGAAATCAAGAAAATCTGATTAGGAACTCAAACCCCTGGAGTTGAAAAATCGGCCACCTAAGGGAAGCCACGAGCTTAGCTTTATACTTTGTTGCTTTGACTGTCAATCATATTCCGATAACTGGCGGTAGCACCATGTCACCATAATTTTCTTTTCACAATCTAAAATGTTTGTTTGAACCACATTTCAATGGCTATGCACTGAGCTTTGACTACTTCAGCCACTGATTAGTCTGTGAGTTACACATATCATCTAATTAGACGGGGTGCTGCCCTTGGGGACTGTTAGCACAAAATACCCCAGAACACCCTGCATCATGCCAATGTACACACACCTTATTCCAAATTATGCAACCTCATTTTCATATTGTAATATTATGATATTTTAAATGAACTTGTTATGTCCATGAGTTACTTGAGAATAAATTCAGTTATAATTTCATTTCTTCTTGGATGATATGTAAGTCCATGCTAAGGTTTTCCACATTTCTAAATCTGTAATTGTTCATAACATTTTCTTAGTTTAATAAAAGTCAACTAATAGCAAGTTGTTTGTTGATCCATGCTAAAGACCAGCTGTGAAATGCCAGAAGAAATGTGAAGATGTAGGAACACACTTCCTGCTCTTCCCCCATCACCTCATATGAATGGCATCTTTTGAATCTCTCTCTGGCATAGATAACTCTCTAGCCATGTTGGTAGAAAGTAAAGGAGGCTGAATTTTCATAGGGTCTAGTGTAAGATATGCAGGGAAGCCTCCATTCTGAGAACCTTCTCCTGAAACCTAATTCACAGTCTGAAATTTTAGCATTATAGATGCACTTCATTTGCTACGGCCTACCTCTCTGGACTTTTAAATTTCAAGCATCCTTGGAAATGTCACTAAACTAAATCAATACAGATAGTTCGCTCCAGTCTTTTCTCAATAACTAGCAGGTTATAGTAAAGGAAGGGAGAGAGACAGCTGCTACTACAAGGTTTGAATAGATAGGAAGAGGAATCCTCTCCATCTAAGCTAACATGTGACCTTTCACATGACCGAGGGCAGATGTGGAAATAGGAAGAGAATGGAAATTGGACATGCGATTTGGCAAGATGAAGATAGTTGGTGACATTGTTAAGTATAGTGGTGAGAATAAAAGATAGATGGAATGAGCTGAAGAGAGGGCGAGACAGTCCCTTCTCGTGGGGAATGATATAATTGGGAGGCAGTAAGCAGCAAGAGTCCTTTCATCACTCTTTAATGTTGCCTATGCATGCATGGAACCTGCCCCTTGTGACAATCAGAATTCAGAAAGAGCCAAGTGCTTTGATTAAATACTATGTCCAAAGACACACATTGAAAAAAAAAGAAAATGGGGTCAAAGGAGGGACTGGAAAAGGTGATATCAAACCCATTGAAGAAATTCAACTATGAAAGGCAAGAAAGAAAAGGGCGATCATCTGAAAAGAGACGCTTATGTGAATACATGTGCAAACACGTGTGATGTTTTCTACTCCCAATTAAAGTGGTAGCTAACATTTACTGAATATTTATTACATCCCTGATGTAAGCCTATTTATGTTCTCGTAGCTCACTGAAGACCCGTAACAACTGGCCGAAGAAGGCAAGGCTAGCCACATTTTACAGAAAGGAAACTGAAGCACAGAGAGACTGCCAACCTGTATAAGGTCACATAGAAAGGAAGTGGAGACAAAATTGAGATTTTCATCCCAGGTGGGTTGTAACTAACTGAATTGTAATGGTTTACTGGTTTTCTGAGAAATTAAGTGTCTCCTGACATTTTTTTATATTCCATATTTTAGCACTATAATTACATATGATTAGCTATATGCTTATAAATGGCTATGTCTCTTTCTTTGGCCTGTATGATTCTCTGGTTGTTTTTCTTTTTCTTTTGGATATTTATATTTCCTTATGGACATATAATACTTGTGTACATGTGTGAGGTACAATGTGATATCTTGATATATGTATACAATGTGAAGTGCTCAGGCTGTGTGATTCCTAAGGGCGGGAACCCACTCTGCTTTGTCTGCCCAAGAGTGGAAGCAGGGCGTGTACCTAACGAGGACAATGCATTGGGTCCTTACCTAGGATTGACAGTACGCCAGGCACTGGAGAAGTGCTTTGTTAAGTGGATGCTTTTGGGGAAGGAAAGAAGGAAGACATATAAGGAGGGAAGAATGGGAAGCAAGGGAAGTGAAGTTAGACTGGTGCTAACTACAGAGGCAATCTGCCATAAAGGAAAACAGAGGGTAAAGAGCCAGTAGAGAAGCAGAAATTTTATGAGACCATGAACTACATTTTATTTTTTGCTGTGCGCAATGTTTCTAAAATTCAGTCTAAGATTTAATGTAAATCTATTTGAAAGGAGTTGCTAAATTTTAACTGGAAATACTTCTTTGTGCTAAATAATCTTTATAGCATTCTAAATTATAGCCAAGTAGCAATATCATCGCAGAGCTGTTTAGCCATAGCAGTTTATGTGGAGAGTCAGGAGAAGGTGATGATGCATATCAAAATATATAATAAAGAACTTTTAAAAATCATGGGTATCTTTATTTACTCAAAATACTTTTTATTTAGCCATTTTAATGCATTCAAGATTAAAGGGGAGAATGAAACTAACCAGTAGGAACTGCAAAATGTCCATGAAATGATAATAATAATATTTTGTACTCCTGCAGTCCTTTTCATGAGAGAAGGTCAAAGCACTTTACAACCATTAACACATTCAATCTCACAGGAGCCTGTGGGACAAGTGGGGGTGGTAAGCAGCTTGAATTCAGCCTTGAATTCAGTGAGAAACAAAACTGGTGATGAAAGTGTTAAGCAGATACAGTCAAGGCCACAGGGCCAGGTTGCACTTGGACACACTCCTTAGCCTTGAATAGCTCACCCTAGAATTTCCACTGTGCATTGATGGGGCTGGTGAAGTCTGAAATGCTATATGCTGAAGAATCTTAGAAAAGGGGTGTCTGATCTAACTCAACACCCCCCCCCCACCGCATGCCCCCTGAGAACTAGTATCACAGCCAGCCTCTGCTTGAACACTATGTTCACAAGAAATACACTCTCCTGAAGTAGACCGTTCCAACTCTAAGTAGAAAGACCAGGACATGGGAGCCATTAGCACTTATTGACTGAGGGAAGATTGGGTAGGACTTAGGAACCGAAGCAATGTCCATAATTTATGAACTCTGCTCAGCTCTCTGATGCTAAATCCACTGTGCAGACAGCAGTCCTACGTGCTATTGCTGGGAAGTCATCCTCTTCCTTTAGGGTTGCATTTAGGGAGAAGACCACGAGATCAGGAATGAAGTCAAGGATAGTTTGTGACTGTGGTACCCCACCACCACCCCCAGCCACAACTACCCCATTGTCTGAATGTTCCCACTCCAATAAGGAGCACTCCTCCATATACACACATACACACACACACACACACACACACACACACACACACACACACCAGAGCCCTGAGGGCTTCAGAGGTCCTTTGCACACTCTAGTTCTTTACACATGCAATATCCATGGGATCTTCATGACAAACTCAGACCATATTCTTTGAGTACCAGAAATGTGCAAATCCCTGATGTAGATGTTAAGGCATCTTCAGGTTCAAATTAATGGACTCTTATGAATGGAATTACAGTAGAATGACCCCTATATTTTAAGATACTTTGGTGCTTTCTGAATTTCAGATGCATCTGCACATTGGATTCACGACTTCACATAATTGCTAGAGAGAAAATGACCACTCCCTTGTACACTCAACAGCCACTATGTATAATGTGCTGGGGAAGGTATAGTTGGGAGGTCAACCATACATAATGCATGATCCTTTGGAGTTTATGCTGCTGGTGAGAGTGAAATATCAGCATACCAAGATTTAGATAATAATGGAATCCCATACTGGAAAAGTTACAACATAGGTATACTCAAGCAGATTCCAAGGCCAATAAATAGAGCAAGGGCTGCTGAAGCTCAGAAGTGAGGAGGATTCCTGGAAGAGATGGGAATGAAGCAGAGTCTAGAACAACGAGTAGCACAGGGAGTTACAGCCAGGTATGGTGGCACATGCCTGTAATCCCAGCGGTTTGGGAGGCTGAGGCAGAAGGATTGCAAGTTCAAAGCCAGCCTCAGCAATTTAGCGAAGCCCTAAGCAACTTAGTGAGACCCTGTCTCAAAATAAAATATAAAAGGGCTGGGGATGTGGCTTAGTGCTTAAGCACCCCTGGTTCAATACCCAATACCAAAATAAGAGTAGTTGTAGAAAGAAGACAGGAAATTTTGTCATTTTGTTTTCTCGTTTGTACTCAACCCCCAAAGAGAGAATTTGTTTGACTGAATAAATGAGTGAGTGAGTGAAGACATTCACATTCCAGGAAAAGAACTTGTCAGGAATAAAGTGAAAGTTGGAAGATACTGCCACTTTTGAAAGATTAGTATCTCCAGACCTATGATATATCACATAGTGCTCCTCTCAGACGTAATGATAAGAGAATATAGAAGCAAAGACTAAAGATTTTGAAATACCCTGATTCATTTCTGCCTGAAATCAGATAGGCATGCAATAATGACTATGTAAATGTTAACTTACTTGAATGAATTTTGCCACCACTCTGGGAAACCTCACCTTTAAATGAAGCTCTAGAGTACCAGGATGATAAGCTGTCCATCTCCATTGCGCACCACCCAGTGTCCGAATGGAGTGGGTGTACATCAGGCCTGACTCTAAACAGTGTGACATGCTATTCTTGGTGTCTAGGTTTCATCCTTGCAGCCAGTCTCATCTCCAACTCAGGCTAGAAAAATAGATCCACACTCTTGCCTTGCTATTGCTGGTGAGACAAGCCATCTTCATATTGCATGAAACTGGGTTCTTAACATTATCCTCAGTAGGATCATAATGGGGAAAATGATTGTATTACAAAACCAAAATTACTTTTCTTCCCTTCACATTACATGAAGGAAAGGGTCCAACAAAGAGAAAGTTTATCTGCTGATGCCAAAACAATTTCCCCAGCAAATCTCTCTTCAGTGATGTACTTACTCCTAACCTCATCCTATTCCAGGACCCAGGGGTGATTGTTTTAAAGATTACATCTGTTTATTTATTTATTCATCTTAGTAGAATGAAAAAAAAAAGCTTTTCCTTTAAGATACAGTTTATATAGAACAAAATGCAAAACCTCAATTGCTGATACATGCAACAATATGGATAAAACTCAAAATATTTTGCTGAGAAAGAAGCCAGGCATTACAGAGCACAGAGAAAGATACATTTATATGAAGTTCAAGAAGCGGAAAAACTAATTTATGATGGTATCTGTTTTTAATTGAGGTTATCTAAACTTCCTTCTCCTTGAAGATGCCATGACTGTTTATTTGGCTTAATCTGCAATAGAAGTGCTCCTTCCCTAAGTGAATGCTTGACTTGACCTCCAAAATTGCTACATAAAGTGATAATGTGGGAAATATATTGTACTTAATGATGATATTCAGTTTTATCTACTCCTTGGTGTCAAAAATCACAAAATTTTTGGAGGCTTCTTATTAGGATGGGTCTGCTACACTGTTCTGTACAAAGGCCTCATTTCACAGATGGGAACCTTAAGGTCAAAAACAAGGTCAGACTAACAAAGCCCCCACCCAAATCCACACCTGGCAACCCATAATTCACATTACCATATCAGTAGCCCCCCTCAAAAAAGCCTCTCTGGAAACTTTCAGTTGTTTGCAAAGTTCAGTGGGTATCTTATTTCTCACAGAATGGCTTAGCAAAGTTAAGAATCCAGAAAGGTGTAAGAAATATCTATTTTCTTTATATGGATTTACTTAGAATTCCACCAATGTAATCTAAAGGGATTTTAAAACGTGGCTAAGAACACTGATGCGGGGTACTCGAACCTGAACTTTCATTTAATTTGGGTGTTGCTGTTTATAGTGATTTGTGTTTCTTGTAACACAGGTTTAAAGCCAAATAAAATGGCATAGATATTTGTTCAAAGTGCAAAGCCCATTTGATAGTTGCAGCATGGAAAGTTACAGATAGCACAGTAAAATTCCAGCTAGCACATTCATTTTTAAAAGATGGTATTTAAAAGTAAGCATAAGCCTCCCACTTTCCCTGACCAAATAGACCTTCCTCTTAAGTAATATGTTCCCATCTCTATTGGAAAGCTTCTTCTTGGCCCCAGCTGTGTCCCTGGCTGATGAGCGCTAGGGATGTGCATCACTTGAGATATCTAACAGCAGCTCTCACAAGGCCACGTGTCAGCATGCAAGATTTTCAGTAACTGTGTTTGAGTGTTACCTCACTCTGGAATAACGAAGGGCACAAAGTAACCATGAGAATTATAAGCCTCAGTTTCCTTCTCTGTAAAATGGAGATAACACCAATCTCATAGGTAAAGGCTATAAGCTCTGACTGAAGAACATTCATCACAGTGCCGAGACTAGATTCCATTTTATTAAATGCTGTCATTTGCTATCAATGAATGTGTCTCATTAAATGTACCATGCATTGAAATGAGTGTCATTAACTGATCTGCTCAAATCATTATCTAAAGTAGTTAATATACAAAATTTATAAAGAACTTCTTACAACTTAAAAGCACAATCATGAATATCCCATCCAAAACTGGGCAAAGAACCTAAACAGACATTCCTAAAAATCTGATATAAAAATGGCAAACAGATATATGAAAAGATGCTCACCATCACTAACCAAGGAAGTGCAAATTAAAACTGCTATTACATATGTTATCACCTCACCCTTATAAGAATGGCTATTATCAAAAAGACAAGAGATAACAAGCATTGGCAAGGGTGTGGAGGAAAGGGAATTCTTGTTGGAGGGGATGTAGATTGGTATAGCCATTGTGGCAGACAGTATAGGGTTTCCTAAAAAAATTCAAATCTACCTTACAACACAGTGAACCCTTTTATCTCCTCATGGAGCTATCTGTATCTCATGTTCATTATGGTATTATTTACAACAGTCAAGACACAGAAAAAACCTAAACACCTAGGATAGATGAATGGAGAAAGAAAATGTGATATACACACACACATACCTATCAATATACAAATATACTGGAATATATGTATATATTAATATGTATGTTTATATATTTATATATTTTAATGTATAAAATATGTTAATATATAAATATATAAAATGCACATTTATATTTATATTGCTCAGCTTTAAAACGTGAGAAGATTCTGCCATTTGCATTTAGCACAATGTGCATGGAACTATAGGACATTATACTAAGTGAAATTAGCCAGACACAGAAAAAAAAATTACATGATCTCATTTATATGTAGAACATTCTATGTGAATGTATGTGTATGTATATAGACAAAGAGAACAAAACAAGGAATGTCACAAGAAATGGGGCCAAGGAGTGGGCTAAGGGGAGAGGAAATGAGGACATGTAAGTCGAAGGACATAAAATACCAAATAAAATGAACAAGTCTGGAGATCTAATGCACAACATAAGAATTAGGTGGTAGAATAAGATGGATATCATTATCCTAAATGCATGATTGAAGACTTGAATAGTACGAATATACTTTGTATGCAGTGTTATGTAAAAAGATGTTCTATATGTGTAGTATGAATTGTAATGCATGCTACTGTTATAAATACAACAATTTCGAATTAAAAAAAAGAACTAAAGTTTTAAAAATCATATGAAGGTTTTGTCAAATATTTACACTTTTATCTGTTCTTTTCACCAAAAAGTAACTTTGTGAGTAGATAGGTATTTTGATCTACTTCTCAATAACAACCATTTCACTACCTACACATGTCCTATAACATCATGTTGTACATTTCAAATATAGACAATAAAATTTATTCCATCATCATCATCATCATCCTCAAGAGTATTCATATTATTACATTTTGAAGAGCAGTTTTCAGAGATTGGAATCTATGAATATTGCAGGATACTTACTGCTTTGTGGGAGGGCTGACCCAACTCAATACCCCACCCACAGCAGGTATTCTGAGAAGTGCTTTTTGAGTCCCTGCCTGAAAGCCTACAATGACAAGAAGTTGCTCCTCCTCAAGATAGATACTTCCAAAGATGATGCCCTCTAACTAGAAGCAGGCCTCCCAGGCTTGTGTTTGCATCCTTAAGGAAATACTGATAGATGGAATCAATTGTTTCTGCTCAGTAAATCTGCAGAGGTGAGTGTGTTGAAGTCTCTTTGGCTTCCTGGAGTTTGACATACTGCTGATGCCAAACAAGCACCATGGAGAGTTAGCAAGGCCACCGCTTCCTCCTGGTCTTTAGTCAAGTGGCCCTCTCCTCTCCTCTCCTCCCTATTTCACCACAGACAGTATTTTCCCAGGCCCTGCAGCCCCGTCTTTGAGCCTGGGTTAACAGTCTTTGAAAATCTGTTGGAGAGCCAGAATGCCTGGCTTTGCCAACACTGAAAGCCACAAAAGAAACAAATACCATCACTCTGAAGTTGACCTCACTGTCGCTGCAGAAAGAGCATCCCTACTTTCCAAGTGGGATATAATGGGTGTTATTTTTATATATGGTTATTCACATAGATTATACCAACTCATTTTGTTTGCAGTAAAACTGAAATACTACTAATAATTATTTTTATCACCAACTCTGATCTTCTCTGGCTCATGGCTTAGTGAATATATATATATTTTTCAAAAATCAATATTTAATAAAGTTATCAGTGTCTGGGTCCTAAATTGAAGCCTCCCGCCCCCGCCACCAGACACACTCCCACCTTCCTCACTGGGAAGCCCAGGAGACTGCTGATTTCTGCTGGACACTCACAGCTCTTCACATTAGAAAGGATTGCTTCCTTTGAGCAGCTGGCTCTCCCAAATTCTAAACATTTTATTGCTTTCAAAATTTAGCTACTTTCATACTCCTGTGGCAGGATGGATATCTATTTTGCTCTCCGTTTGCTTGGTATGCAGAACACTAATCCCGCCAGATCTCCTCCCCTTTCCCCAAGTCCTGTCCCTCAGGCCAGTTATAAAGCAAAGATCAGAAATAAGACTCAGAAGCAAGTCTCTCTCACAGCCCACCAGTTACTATTGCCCACTAATGCCTGAAATTCTTATAAAAATCCCAATTCCTGCCTTCAGTCTATTTCAAGAAACATTCCTGGGAAGAAATGCACAAATAAATAGGATAAATAGCCATTCCTGACAGTACCAATGATCAGCTCCCAAAGCCATCCGTGATTTCAATACTTCCTTTTACCAAAATGGCGCATATGAAGATATAGGAGGTGCCTTGCAGGGCAGAACTGATGGCAAAGTGTGGCTGAGTCCCCTGGGAGGATGTAGAACCCCAGATTATTTAACAATATTCCAAATTTGTCACAGGTTTACAAGTTATATCATTGGCATTTTTCATAGAGGGCACTCCAAGCCCAGTCACAACAATGATGAAAACACTAATGATAATGACAGTAGTTGATGTGTCCTTCCACCTGTCATGTGCTACAGGTTATGCTAAGTGCTTTTAGTGAATTAGTTTATTGATTACAATGGTCCTCCCATAAGGATATATATTATTTTCCCCCTTTTGCAGATGAGAAAATACATGGTATGAGAAATAACTTGCCAAAACCATGACTAACTAAAAGGTGGTAGAGTTAGGATGAATTTCCTCCCATGGAAAGACCTTGCACATGAATTCCCAGCCTTCTGTCCAGTGGCCTCCATGACTCCACACCCCTGAGCCTACTGTGATGTTGCCACCAGGGAGGTAAAAATAGCACAGAAAAATAACCTCCTTGAAGAACAGCATATTCACTTTTAGGTTTTGTTAAAAAGGCTGCTATTTCCAAATCACTGTGTTCTGACTCAGTTGTACTTTCTACGCTTCCAAATCCATGTAACACCCTGGCACAGAAAAGATATCATAAAATTGAACATGTACTTCAATGTTTGATCGTCTGAAAGAAAATGTCTTAAGCACTGCCAAAAATTTCAACACAGAGCTTTGTACAATCAACAGCCCACGTTGTTATTGCACTTCATCGTTTACTGTGTGATTTGTAAGCTATTTAAACTTCACAAGTTCAATTTCCATCTATAAAAAGTAGATAACAGGGGCAACAGCTCTTGGAGTACTCAGGAATTTCAAGCTAAATAATGTCTACAGAGCATCTAATGGGGGCTGGCACATAGAAATTGCTCAATAAATAGTAAAATGCTTTAAATTGCAATAGAACCGTGTCATTAAAGTGCCAGAAATTTCCCTTTTTGGACAATTTATTCACAGAAATTTTTCATGAAATTAGAAATGTGACCACAAGGTCTAGAAATCATGCCATGCACCAAGTATAGGAATGCCCTCTCTAATTTCATAGTTAATTGTGAATAAACATTTCTGAAGGAAAAAAAATAGGCACTAATTCCAACCTCAAATATTGACTTGTTTAGTTACGGCCTAACTGAACATGGGCATTTCCCTCCACAACTTAGACCATGTTTTTTCCCATGTAGCTCCTTTAATTCTCTTGCCGGAAACATGGGGCTTTGATTTTGCTCTTTAAAATCCCATCATAGTGTTTATCAGAAATGGCTAATTCTCATTTAAAACAGTTTTAAACTATGATCCAATTTTTGGAGATGCTAATTTCAAGTTTCAAAGATGATTTAAAATGTTAAGGACAAGTGTGGCCCATTTTTGCAGTAAATGCAGTTGGAGGGGTGAGATTTCTGGTTGAAACAATCTTGTGTTAAAGTTCCATGCATGCCATGTAACAGGCATGCAAGCTGAAGAAAATTCTTTAAAGGTCCCAATTCATGTGCAAATAAAAGAACATCCTAGGTACATCAAGAAGCTCTGATTAGAACTATTCCTGACAATGTGTATAGCACAGGAACTGTTACTTAGTACATAACGCACATTAAACATAAGATGTTTGTTTGTTATATTAGCAGCTACAATTAAATGACTATTGGTTATTTTGTTTAGAAGAAAATTCATCCCCAAAACAATATACTCAAGTTTAGTTTACATTAGTTTTGCAAAACTAGAAAGGGAAATTTGGTGCTCAATAACATTTTCTCAAAATTCTAGTCATCCCCAGATAAAACTTGATGTCTATCTCTGTATGAAAACAGAAACCAATAAAGGTTCCTTCTAAGTTATGAGAGTCTTAAACATCTTTTGGTTTTATCATATGAACTATATACAGTTCTCTATTTTATGGATTTAAATTATCTCATCAAGATATGCATCCTTAGCCTTTGAAAATATATTTAGAGTTAATATTGGACCATTTCATGTAAAAGTAGGAAACATGAACCTTAACTCTCTTTATTCCCTATTTATGAGAGAGCGGTCAGACCTGTGCATATTGTAAACCCTATAAGGCATCACTATCATTCTTACTTTAAACAGACCTGAATATTTTACAGAAAATTAAGAAAATTAGTAATTTATATTTTCATATATGTTTACTTCTTGCAATTTCTTCTTTCCTACAGATCTTAGTTTTAGTCCAGTGTTACATCTTTTACCCATAAAGAATTTTCTTTATACACAATGGAGTATTACTCAGCAATAAAAGAGCATAAAATCATGGCATTCTCAGGTAAATGGATGAAGTTAGAGAACATAATGCTAAGTGAAGTTAGCCAATCCCCAAAAGCCAAATGACGAATGTTTTCTCTGATATAAGGAGGCTGATTCACAGTGGGGTTGGGACGGGGATCACAGGAAGATTAGAGGAACACTAAAATGGCCAATGGGGAGGGAGGGGAAGTGAGGGGGCAAAAGGGTGAAGGAAAAAAAAAAGATGGTACAATGAGATGGATATCATTACCCTAAGTGCATGTATGAAGTCATGAATGATGTGAATATACTGTGTATACAACCAGAGATATGTAAAAATGTGCTCTATAAGTATAATGTGAAATGTAATACATTCTGCTGTCATTTATAACAACTTAGAATAAAAAATAAATTTTTTTAAAAAAGAATTTTTTTTTTTATGATGTAGACTTGCTAAAGATGGATTTCATTGGTTTTCTCTTCTTGGAAATTCTTTACTTTTATCTTTGTTCTTGAAAGATAATTTTACTGGACACAGAATTCTGTGTTGACAGACTTTACTTTCCTTTGGGACTGTCCCCTGGCCTGCATAGCTTCCAGAGAGAAATCAGAAAACATCAGATCATTACTCACCATTACATGACACGTTGTTTTTCCCTGGTTGCTTTCAAACTTTTTTCTTTTCTTTGGTTTTAAGTAGTTTGACTTCAATTTTCTTGGGTGTGTTTTCTTTGCAGTTATTCTGCTCGAGCTTGTTGATTTTGGAATCCATAAATGTATGGCCATTATTTCTTTGGAAGCCCCATCCCTCTCCCTCATGCCTTAGACAACTAACTGCCTGTACTATGTTAGACAGTTCTACAGGTTACCGAGGATTTGCTCACTGTTTCCTCAATCTTTGGTTTTGAATCTATTTTCCTCAAGTTAGATAACTACTACTTAGCTGTTTTCAATTCTTAAAACCATCTAGTGGCCAGGCATGGTGGTGCACATCTATAGTCCCACCTGTTTAGGAGGTTGAGGCAGGAGGATTGCAAGATTGAGGCCATCCTGAGCAACTTAATAAGATCCTGTCTCAAAATAAGTATAGAAAGGGCTGGGGATATATCTCAGTGGTGCAGCACTTGCCTAGCATGCTTGAGAATCTGTGTCCAATGGCCCCCAGTACTGCCAATAAAAGTCCAATGGACATTTCAATTTTGGAGATTATATTACTAGTTCTACAATTTTTCTAACTTTATTTTTTGTAGTTTTTCTGTTGAAACATATACTAATGCTTATATTCATGGTAAGTATATTTTCATTTAAACATTGGATAAGGTTATAAAACCTGCTTTAAAATTTGGGATTGCTAACTTCATCATCTCCACTGCTGTTATTTTTCTTGAGAATAAGTTATATTTTTCTGGTTCTCTTTGAGAGGAATAATGTTGTCATGCATCCTAGATGTTGTGTTATTTTATAAAGACTCTGGATTCTGTTATATTTATTTGAAAAATATCATTTTCTCTTAGCAGAGTTGAACAGGCTCAAACCACAAGCTCCATCTCTTAGATTCCATTTCAAATAGTTTAGATCTTTATTTCTGACCAGTCTGCATGGACTCTGTTCAATACATGCTTGACTTAAGGATTCAGCAGAGATTTGAACAAGGTTTAGACATAAAATTTGGTACTGCCTCTCCCTGGTCATCAGTTTTCTGGACTTTTCCCCTTATCTTTCAGTGACTATGATTACCTCAAATTTCTTCTCTGGCTCTTCAAGCCAGAAAGACAAGTTTTCTGTTGCATTTTTAGTGACTGTATGGGGTACCTACTGTGTGGCCTGACTCAGTTTCAAAGCTGTGAAATGAATAACTTCCGCTGTGCTCTTTCCCTCTACAGGTACCAATCTCTCTAAAACATATCTGTTCACATTATTTCCTATATCATTTAAGTAATTGCTTGCACTTTACCAGAGTTTATAGCTGATCACTGTAAGATGGCTGGCTTGGTAAGAATTTACTTACCATTTCACTAAGCTGTTTTGTTCTGCCAGACCATTTCTGAGAACCAACTCTGTTTGACCTCAATGTTCACAGACTCCTGAGGATACGACATTTATATATATATGGAGAGAGAGAGAGAGAGAGAGAGAGAGAGAGAGAGAGAGAGAGAGAGAGTTTTTAATAGAGAAAAAAAGTCCATAAATACCAATAATTTTGGAATGGTGGTCAATTTCTGATCTCCTTATAGTCAATTTCTTTAATCAATATTTACTGAGTACCTATTTCAAGTGATGTTCTCGGCTAGACTCTGGGGGAAAAAAAAAGTGTGAACAAAACAAACACTATTTCCATGACATCTGTAATCTATTGTGGGGACAACTATTAACTTAATGATTACAGAATATAAACTGAAATATATTCTAGAGTAATAGTGCAAAGTATTTATTTAGTCTAGACTGGAAGTTGGATAGGAATAGACTTGAAACACACTCTAAGATTGATGGAAATTTACTCAGTAAAAATTGTCAACAGGAGTGAGATATTGAGAAGAAAGATCTGGCACAAAGGGAAGAGCATGGCGTGCTTGAAGATCTGAAGATAATGAGGCGAGCCTGTCTAGCAAACACACTTAGGTGGGACTGCAATTGCTGTCAAAGGCCAATCATGAAGAACCCACATGAAGGTACTCGTGTCTATGTTTTCAACCATGGGAAATAATTTAAAAGATTTTAGTGGAGAAGACACAAGAACCTGTGTATGCATGGAGAATACTACTTAGTGCCATACAGATAAGAAGACAGCTGCTCAAGACGGGATGGTGAAAATCAACACAGAAACACAGAGGACGTAAGAGTTATTAAATGGTCCAAATCTCACGGACAATTTACATTTAAATATTGAAAGGGAAACAAACACCTAGTTAATACTTGATTTCTGCCTTCTACAGATGAATAGGCATGGAAAATGCTCAGGATTTGGAAAAAGAGGACAAACTCATTTTGGGGTGTGAATCCGAAGTATCTTTGAGAAAGATAATGGAAGACCCCCTCAACAAGCGGCTAAGTTTAGAGAATACTTGGAGGGCTTGTTTCATGTAAATGGTAGTTGACATCATTAGAGTGAATTAGATTACTTAGAAAGGACACAATGCATTTTAGGAGTCTTGTTAAGGAAGTTGGGGCCTAATCCAACATAATGAAAATTTGGGCCTACGTTTTTGTTGTTGTTGTTGTTTTGGTTTTTTTTTTTTTTTTTTTGGTACCGGGGATTAAACTCAGGGGCACTCGACCACTGGGCCACATTCCCCGCCATTGTTTGTATTTTATTAGAGACAGGGTCTCACTGAGTCTCTAAGCGCCTCACCATTGCTGAGGATGGCTTTGAACTTGCAATCCTCCTGCCTCAGCCTCCCAAGTGCTGGGATTACAGGCGTGTGCCACCACGCCCAGCTTGGGCCTACTTTTTCTTCTATTAGGGGCAGGGTCTCTGGTCTAATTCCTAGGTCCTTGGTCCACTTTGAGTTGAGTTTTGTGCATAGTGAGAGACAGAAGTTTAGTTTCATTTTGCTGCATAGAGATTTCCAGTTTTCTAAGTACCATTTGTTGAAGAGGCTATCTTTCCTCCATTGTATGTTTTGGGTACCTTTGTCTAGAATGAGATAACTGTATTTATGTAGGTTTGTCTCTATGTCTTCTATGCTGTACCATTGGTATACATGTCTATTTTGGTGCCAATACCATGCTGTTTTTGTTACTATTGCTTTATAGTATACTCTGGTATTGTGATGCCTCCTGCTTCATTCTTCTTGCTAAGGATTGCTTTGGCTATTATGGGTCTCTTATTTTTCCCAAATGAATTCCATGATTGCCTTTTCTATTTCTATAAGGAATGACATTGGGATTTTAATTGGAATTGTATTGAATCTGTATAGCACTTTGGGTAGTATGGCCATTTTGACAATATAAATTCTGCCTATTCAAGAGCACGGGAGATCTTTCCATCTTCTAAGGTCTTCTTCAATTTCTTTCTTTAGTGTTCTGTAGTTTTCGTTGTAGAGGTCTTTCACCTCTTTTGTTGATTCCCAAGGTTTTTTGGTTTTGTTTTGTTTGTTTTTTTGTTTTCTTTTTTTGAGGCTATTGTGAGCAGGGTAGTTTTCCTACTGAGGACAGATGTTACACAAGCCACATGAAACCCAGGCCAAGTATGGAGTGTTATAAGGTTCCTGATAGAAAAGTCTATGAACAAATGTGATGGAAGGAAGGCCTGTGAGTTTAGCAGCATGGAAGTCAAGAAGAAAAAGCACTTAAAGCAAAAGTGAACTATCAATAGAGCCAAATACTGATGAGCTATCTCTAGTAGGTGAGGGAGTAAAACGTTCCCAGTGAATTTAATATCATGTAGTTCAGTGGTGATCTAAGAGAAAATATTTTCTATGCAGAAAGATAGGGGTGGGATTTAGATGGGAATGGGCTAAGAAACCAGTAAAAGTTGCAAACAAATAAAATCATTATTTACATGGCTGGCTGTGAAGAAAAAAAATGATGTCTGGAAGGTAAATGTGGAATTTGAGAATTTATAGGATAAAATTGTTTATGGCTCCTTCATTAAAGATAGGAGAGAAACTTCCACGTTTCAGTAGTGGGGGGAAAGAGCAGAGTACTCTGGGGGAAGAGGAAGGGAAAAGGAGGAGCAAAGTCTTGTGGGAGTGGGATCCAGCCTCCAGGGCAGATGGGGCTTACACAGGATGGCCTTTCCTGGCTGTCACTGTCACAAGACCGTGCATACATGTGGGCAGATAGCAAACGGTGAGGGATTACTCACCTGAATGACCCCGCCTTTCTCTGCGAAGTAATACGCAACATCATGGTTGAAAGTGAAGCATAGAAGAGGTAAAACTGGTAGCTTGGAAGAAGTGAAAATACTTTCAAATATTAGTATAGACAATAGAAGAAAATGTAGTAGAATAGCTGGTAAGGGTAGCAGGCCAGTTGGGAATGGACAGTGGGACCAAGATGTCCATTGAGGGACTTTCCCTGCAGGAGTGTGCAGCGGCCAGCAAAGCCATCAGTGGCTGGTACCAGGCTGTTGGTCTAATCACATTTCCAGAGGATTTAATCTGAAGTCTGCTCTAACAAGGGGTTTCTAGGTAAATCCATATGGATGACACCTTGACCATCTGTTTATGGTTACCTAAAAAAAGGAAAACAGAAACACTGCTAGCTGTAGTCCTTTACATTCATTCATCGATCTTTCAAACTTTTGCTTCAATAACCCCTTCCAGAAGTTTAGAAAACATACGTACCCTGTACCCTCTTCGATAATATTAGGTGGACATCAAAATGAGTTAATCATAGGAATGCACAGTTAGAAGGAATGCGATTCCTAGTCCATTATACATTATGAAGGTGCTTTGAATATATGCTGCTTGTTAAAACCTTGGAGCTGAAGAATTATTCCTGTAATTTATATACTCTAATGGGTAAAAACAACTTTTGGCATTTACTCAATCAGTCAAATATTTTTTTGTGTCAGAAAAAAAGCTGACTCATTTTTCTATTCAAATAAACTTGTTAATAAATAACTTCATGACAAGCATCTCTTTTCCTACTTCTAATTCAAATACAGAGTGACAGGTAGAAAAATCATAAAGTATTGCCAAGAACTTGTCACCGGGATGAAGCAGAGCCCCACGTTCTTTCTCACTTTGCTTTTACAGGACTTGTCTCTAAAGCAAAACAGTTCCTTTTAGCCTCTTGTTTGGTGAATCGGGAAATTTTTACCTCCTGGGGCAATGAAACACAGCACAAGTCAGGATAGGTGAAAAATTGATTTTCATTAGGAGAAGTGGGAAAAATTGTGAAAAGTAGGTGGGAAAGAAGAATGGCCATGCAAAGGAACTTTTTCAAGGATCAATTTCAGAAAAGAGAACATAGAATTCTGAAAATTGACTTCCTTGAAGTGTACACTCCCACAGAGCCCAGATAGTCTTATGTGTCCAAGCAAATACACACTTAAAAAATAAAAATCTTACATGATCCTTTTCCAGTATGTGGGAAAGCAATCTGTATTCCAGCATTCACTTAAAGGTTCATAGAGACTTAAAAAGCCCTAAAATCTTAGTACAGAGCATGTGGAGAACACCTTCACATCTACAGTCCCAACCACCCATTTTATAGATAAGAAAATCGAGTCTCAAGGAGACAAACTTATATGACTCTAATTTCCAAAACTGTTCTTATTTTGAAAGAAGGTTCAGCATATGATGTATCTAGATTTTACCATGGAAAAAGCTCTATAGTCATCATTATTATAGAACATAATTGGGCCCCTTCAATATTCATGGAATTATGAGATGATAATTTGGATATGTATCATGTCCTGAAGGAGCTAACAAAAGATATAATGTATATACAAGAAAAATCAAATAGAAGCATAAAAATGGGAATGTTAGTTCCAGAGACAGTTTCCTGTGTGCAACCAGCTGTGAAATGATTTTCAAGGCCACCACATTACTGATCAAACATGAATCCAGAAACGGATCTCCTTATAATGCTGCCAAATTTCTCCCGCATGGAGCAAAAAAATCTCTGGAGAGCAAAGACAGCCAGTCTCTGTTCTAACAGCCACGGATATGACTGAGTATTGAGATCCAAAAACCTGATTCCATTATTTTATTTATTTATTTATTTTTGGTACCAGGGATTGAACCCAGGGATGTTTAGCCATTGAACCACATCCCCAACCCTTTTTATTTTTTGAGACAGGGTTTTTCTAAATTGCTCAGGGCCTCGCTAATTTACTGAGACTGACTTTGAACTTGTGATCCTCCTGCCTCAGCCTCTAGAGCCTCTGGGATTACTGACATGTTCCACTGAGCCCAGCCTAACCCTATTTTTTCTTCACCTCAGTACAGATGAGGACCACATATTTCCATTCGGACAATCTTCCAGTGGTCAGGAATGGTTGAGCAGGGAGTTCTAGTGGTAGAAAAAGGTAGCAAAAATGCTTTTGAAGATGCATAGAGAAATGGGAAAAATATAAAAAAAATAAATTTAATAACTCCTCTTTAAATTCCTTCAAAAGAACTTTTGGGGAATATAGACTGGAACACCTTCAAAAAGTCTGGGGTGCACACAAAGCAACAGATGAGTCTCACCTTTTCTTAGCACTGAAAATGTGACATGTCTCTCCTCCCAACTCTCGAAACCTTCCGGCTTTACTTCTGTGACTTTGAACCTTGGCTGACTGACTTGAGGCTTATACTCTTACTGGGCTCTTTCCCCACATCTATTCTGTGAGCTCCTTCAGGGACATCTCAGGGTCTACCTTACCTTTGTAAATCTTCCTGAAACAGAAACATAGAAAAAAATGCTCATTTGGCTTAAAGTACAAGGCTGATAACTGGTTGGTACTAGGCACATAATACAAAGTGATGTACTTCTGTCACATACCCTAACTTGACCTCCAGACAGACACTGAGGCTTACCACAAACTTTTTCCCCATGTTTCTGTCAGCATCATGTTGCTGTGACCAAAAGACATGACAAGAACAATGTAGAGAAGGAAGAGTTTGTTTTCAGAGATTTCAGAGATTCAGTCCACAGTCAGCTAACCCCTTAGCTCTGTGTCTGAGGTGAGGAAGAACATCATAATGGAAGGGCATGGTGGAGGAAAATAACTCGGAACCTGGCAACCGGGAAACAGAGAGAAAGCTCTGCTCACCAGAGACAAAATATAGCCCACAGAGTCACACCTCCATTGACCCACTTCCTCCAGCCACACACTAACTACCTACAGTTAATCCATATAAGTGGATTAATCCACAGATTAGGCTACAACTCTCATAATCTAAACATTTCACCTCTGAAAATTCTTCCGTGATCTCATACATGAGCTTTTGGGGAATGTTATGTATCTATATCATAACATCCTATTTTTTGTCTATGTCAGTATAAATTCAACACAAACTATAATGTATATATTGCTAGTTACTTTCTAGTTATTCTGGGACATCACATGCCTATCAGTTTGTAAGCAAAATCTGACAATGGTTTATGAACTCCATTTGATCACAGTGACAGCCTTCAGGCTAATGCCCAAAGAAGTTACTACTAACTAAATCAGGATTTTTATGATGTCTCTTTGTGTTGGTGCTTGCAGAGTGTGCCATCTTGAATTTACCCAAAGCAAACTGTGAGGCAAGCTTCGCTCACTGAGAAATTCTGGTTTATATCAAGTTAACCAGGAGCCCATTTTCTACAAACTCACAACCAGGTTTCAATCCACTACCTACACCTAATTTAATTCTTGATTTCTAATACAATGAGAAGTTTTTGCTTCCAAATCACTGTCAAATTCTCCATCTATACTTTTTTCCTAGTGCATGATAGATACATTACCTTCTAATTGAATTAGCACACTATTTATATATTTTTCTATGTTAAAGTCTGGTTAGCTGTTCTCTTTCCAACACCCTGGGGTCTGGCCCCTTCCTTGGCAAAGTCTTCCATTACTTTCCCACTAATAGCACTAGATGGGCTCATTACGTTTCAATATTAAACAAGCTGTAGGAAACTGGCAAGTTTTTTCCACAAAAGATAAATGATATTTTGATATACCTATAAATACATGGTGTTTTTCAACCCCATTCCTGTTTGTTACATTTAATGCACGTTAGCACACACAAAATAAGCTCACCAAAGACAAACCGTGGCTTAGTGAGTGTTAAGAATGACAAAGTGCAAGACTAATTGAACCCCATAAGGGACTTGCAGATAATTTTAAATGATAAATTCTCTGCCTCCTCTCCTTATTATTCTCTGTATTATTTGAGGAAAAGCTGGTACACACAGTTGGGGGTGGAGGGAAACAATGAGACTGAGATAAACATTTCCAAAAGGTTATCTGCACAGGAAATTCACTTACAGCAGCATTGATTGTATTTGCTCCTTGCTGGACCAGCCAAGAGATTCACCTTGATATGCATATCACTGTCTCTGAACCTCAGAGATGCACTCCCAGAGTGCCTGAAGGAAAAGCATAAAATCCAATGGCTTGCAAGGGGCCATCCAAGGACCTTTTTCCTTCTTTGGGTCTGATACCAACCCTAGAGGGAAGTCTAAGCAGGATGATGTTTAGAGTCCGTGGCCCTACAGGGCTTTACAGAGATCTGTGTCCATCTCTCCAGTCTCCTGGATGGTTTATGATGCCAACTCAGACTCTGAATGGTCCAAAATTCACAGAAGGAGGAAGTAAGAAGATAGCCAAGTAATTACAACAGAGCATGCTGAAGAAGAATTATTTTATACCAAATTACTATATCCTTGTAAATGAATGGGATTATTTCTGGGGGGGGGGGGGAAAGAGGAGAGAGAGAGAGAAAGAAAGAATTATGTTTACCCAAGTGGAAAGTTTTATTTTCAGCCATAAGCTGAAGCTTCATATCCCATTAAGCAGCAAAGGGAAATAACTCTTTTAGCCTGCTCTTTCTCCTGTCAGTTTTGATTTAAATGAAATAGAAAAAAAAAAAAAAAAAAATTAACCAGAGCCACAGGTCAAAGGATTCTAGTTTTCAAAATCAGAGCACTACTACGAATGTTCTGAGGCAGTCACCAACCTGGGGAATGAAGGTAGGTTGCAAAGGAGCTAGTAGATGCCATTCGGCCTCAAGATCCTCCATCACCCCAGCCGTGAAGACTCTGGCCCTGCCTGGAAGCATTACTGCCACTCCTCGTTCTTTTCTTATGAAAAAGGTGAGACAATTTAATTCTCAATAGGAGATGCTGCATGGTACGGTCAGTCTCCACGCAGGAGGCAGGCAGGCTAAGCAGTGGGAAGCACAGAGCTTCTTGCTTTGTTGGAGTCAGCGTCTACCTGGGTGGATGAAGTGGCTCTATCACCCACCCCATGCTGCATCTGTCATAGAAACTATGAAAGGCAGAGCCCTACCCCCACCCCCAGAAGCAGAAGCAGCAGCAACAGGAGCAGGTAGATTTTCTGAAACGAAAGCCTTCAGGCAGCCTGTCACCATGGGATTTCACTGAATGCAAGTAACTGTGGCAGTCACCATCTCCTTCCCACATGGTTCAGGGTCTACGCTGGTGGCATATGCTTCCTTCCCCTCTTGAGCCTTTAAGAATGAACATCTACAGTAAAATATTTCAGTAGCTATGGTCCAGCAAATATGCACTCCTAAAATGGTTATTACTCCAATGGCTTTAGTTCCATTTCTTAGGGGTTCCTGATCAATATCTTAGTGGAAAAATTAATGCTCAGAGAAAAGATAGCTGTCTAAATAATTCTGTCAGCTTTCTCCCCCTGACGGTACTATTAGCCCATCAAGGCTGCATATTTTCAGATAGAATTTGGGATCTCTGCCTTTTGTGTAACACTCAGCTGAGTGTATTAAATGCCTTCCCAATAGTTCCTTCAATCGTTCCCTCTCTTCACCCACTTTGTTTTGATTTGCCTTTTCAGGGCTGTTCCTTCCTGGTCTTGGCTGCTGTTCACCTTGTTACTACCTATCGTGCCGGGCATTTCCTCTGTGGTTTAGACATTTCATGCATCATTGCTCCCTATGTCTTATTTTCTTACCTTCTAGACCTTAAATCATTTTTTACTGCAGTATTTCATAGCGTTTGCTTTTCATACAAAGTTGGCAATTTATTTCCATTTCCTTTCTGGCCATGCCATACCTCACACTCCTAAGACACTGAGTGGAGATTATTTCTTTTCTTTTCTTTTTTTTTTTTTAAGACTCCCATGAAAGGAAGGCAAAAGAAAAAAGAAATGCTTCATAAAGCCTGTAAAGGATTCAGGATGACCCTAAAAGATGTTTTTCTCACAAAAAGCAAAAAAATGTGAAGTTTTGGATCAATGGTAAAGGCAAACAGGTCTTCACGGATGTAGTTAATCTGTTAAAATGAGAGAGAGAAGGAGAAAATGAATGAATGAATGAATGAATGAATGAATGAATTTGTCTTTCTCCAACAGGATTAGCATTTTAATCCTTGGAATCAATCACAAAGCCTATTCTACCAACCAACAGTTAAATCCTTCCTTAAAAAATGGTCTTCAAGGTTAGCAGACACTGAGATAAAAATAAATTATAGCTCAAGGAGAGGTGAAAATCAAGAGATCCTCTGCACAGAAAAGGGAAATATGTTTAACTTGAGTTTTGAAGCCATATGGAGAGCTGATGAGGTGGAGAAATATAAGGAGGATTTTTTTTCCAGATGGTGGGCACTTGAGTTGAGAAGCTGATTTTTGTAGAGGCCAAAGACCCAGGGAAAAAGGATTTCGAGGCTGCACAGAATTGTTTCTCAAGGCCTAAGGAAATGAACCATTCAATTGTGAATAAAATCTAAAAAAATGGAACGTCTAGGCAAAGAGGCTGATGTGGAACCAGCCAGTGGTTTCCAAAAATTTTTCAGTATGTATAAACTTAAGAAGATATAAGGAAGGCTGGATGCAGCAGCACACACCTTTAATGCCAGTGGTTTGGGAGGCTGAGGCAGAAGGATCATGAATTCAAAACCAGCCTCAACAACTTAAGAGAGGCCCTGTCTCAAAAAATAAAAAGAGCTGGGGATGTAGCCCAGTGATTAAGTGTGCCTCGGTTCAGTCTCTGACACCAAAAAGAAAAAAGATGAAAGGAAAACTCACTGATGCAAGAAATGTGTTCTTCTAGAACAAAGAAAAGCTGATCTACACATAGAAAGTATACCTAAGTGGAAGGAAAATAACCAGTGTCCCTCCAAATCCGATGCTTAAACCAGCTACATTTTGAATTACCTGGAAAATGTCTTCAAAATGCAGAATTCCAGGTCTCAGATCCATTTCCACTGAAAAGAAATTATTTGTTGGGACTGAACACTAAAAGTTCAGGAGGGGAGATTATTAGAGGAAGGAAATGGGGAGAAGAAACTGAGGAGGAAAAAGGAAAGTATCAGAGAATGAATTTGACTGAATTATATATTACATGCATGTGTGAATGCATTATGATGAATCCAAATATTACATGTAATTATAGTGCATTAATATAACAAAAGTTGGATTTCCCTAAATGTTTCTCATGGTCACCAAGGCACGTGTGGATTGCCAATGACAAGCTAAAGACAGACCCACGTACAAATGATACAAGAGGGATTGCTCCTTCTACACCTCAAACCCATGGGTGATTTTGAAGGACACTTAAATATAATTATAATATAATAATGGGGGCAAACCTTGAATGTTAAAAAGCATTCTTTGACTACTATCACAAAAAGGAATTACAGCAACCTTCATTAGACTGATTACATAATGGTGATTTCTGAATAATTTTATTTTTCACTTATTTGATGGTTACACAGAACATACTTTCTGATATTTGTACTGTAGGAAGAGGAAAAACTGCTTTCATCTTCTCTTCTAGGATCTTGGGCTGGTCTACAAATTAGATTGGCAGAAGACATGTTTAACAGGAGAAAAACCATTTTAATTATGTACCTAAACATGGACAGGAATCTCACAAAAAGATGAGCCTCAAAGAAGTGGTCAGAATATTGAATAGGGGTTTGGGCTTCTAAAAAGTGGTGGAGACAAATTATGGGAAGGTAAGGAGAGAAAATATATGACGAATAAAGGTGACCTTGCTATGTAGCTAAAAATCACTCAGATGACAGAAGGTGCTTTGTTAGTAGCGTTCATCTCTGTCTTTCTCTCTCTCTCTCTGGTATAGATACATATACCACTAAAATTTTCTTTTAGATGCAAATTCTTCTTTAAAAAGGCAAGTTTCACCTTTAATTTTAGGCAGTTGAGGAGTTGCTGAAGAGCTTCTGCAGTGCTGGCTAGTTCTAAAATTTCCTTGAATCCAAAGCCATCAGTATACCCAAGGTCATATTTGGTGGTGGCATTTTCTGGTCTTCTATAGCCATATTGGGAGCACCATGTCTGAGTTAGTCAGTTTGTTTAAAGACTATGTTCCTCTAACAGCAGAGTGACCATGGGATACTTGAGTTTGGATCACTAGGGGCTTTCCAGAGTTTCATGCTAATCGCTATGGAGTTGCAGATTTGACTGTCTGGAATGTGGATACAGAAAAAGCTCATAAGATGTGGATGACTACATATTTGATCTAAGTAAAAACTGAAAATTCTCTTTCAAACTTATTGTTTTGTTTTTTATTATTCTTAATTTTTAGTTTTCTTGTGTCTTAAGATTGAAACAAAGGGGAACACTAAAAATACTGAAGATATTCTCATAAACAAGCTTCTCAGCAACCTGTGGATTGTGGACATTGCTTTGCACATCTCCAGGAAGCACCTTTTGTAAAGATTCCTCCTAAACTAAGTCTATTACTGAGCTGATATGCTGTTCATAAAGGCCAGTCTAAGTCAAAGGGTAATGGTTGAGAATTCTTTTCACTGATTCATTGTAAAATGGAAAATGTAAAAATACTTCCTTTTCATGAAGACAAATTGCATTTTTAAATTCTCCTAATGAAGCAGCATTCATCAATGCTTGCTCATTTGTCTTTGCAGGGGGAGTTCTGGGGCATAGATAAGAAGATTAATGTCTCTGAACTTTTCAGCACATTGAGTTCAGTCATGGTCCTTCCCTAGTGAGCAGAATTAAGTCAATATCATTACTAACATTCTCAGTAACATTTTTAGATTTACATTATGTTTCTATTATTTTTTCAGCATTAGACAGTTCATCCTGATACACATCTTATGTTTCTAATTCACCAAGAATATAGTTTCAATTTCTTTTAATCTTGGTGAAAGTAAAATTCTGGCCAAAAGGGATGGGACGGTAATATATAAAGTTAATAGTGCTCTCCAGGGTTTTAAAGAATAAGGAAGAAACCAGATCCTTTGTTTCCTTAAAAATTATTCATTTACTAGGCATTTATTCTTTTTTTTAATATTTATTTATTTGCTTTAGTTGTATACAATGTGTTTCTTTTACGTGGTGCTGAGAATCGAACCCAGGCCACGCACATGCTAGGCGAGTGCTCTACCATGAGCCACAATCCCAGCCCTAGGCATTTATTCTAAGCTAGACATTGAAGGAGGCTCTGGGGGTGAGGGTAAATGTAAACTTAGTCTTTTCCCCCAAGTCAAAATTGTTGGAGGAAGCAGTCAAGAAAACAACCCCCTGCTACGTGTAAGGGACACAGCATTACTCAGTGGAGAGAGAAAAGATTCTATGAATAAATTAGAAAAGTACTTAAGAAGGGAGTCACTTGGGAAATGGCAAATAAGGTTCAGGCATTATACTGGGGTGAAGAAACCTCCCCTGTTCAGACACACCAGGAACCCCTGAATATAAACTTATTTGAAAATAGGCCTTTGTGGATTTACTGAAGTGAAGATGAGGACATTTTGGTATAGGGTGAGCCCTAATGCAATGACTTATGTTCTCATAAAAGAGGGTAATTTGGACACCAAGAGGGTACCATTTTGTTGATGGAGGCAGAGAGTACTATAGCATTGCTATAAGCCAGGATCCTCCCTCCAGAGCCTTCAGCTAGAACATGGCCCTCCTGACACCTTGACTGGAGAAATCCCACCACAAGAACTTATTTGTTTAGGTACTTAGTGTATGGCAAATTGTTATGGCATCCCTGGGAAACTGTATATAACAATGCTACATACATTATGCCGTAGTTGAGGGAAAGGAGGAAGCCTAAAATACAGAGATGAGTTCTAGGAAGCCTAAATACAGAAATGAAAATAGACGGTGTTCTCAGGAAATGGGGTTCAAAAGATAAACATGGTCCAGAAGATGAAGAAAATCATGTGAATGACTGATATTCACCTGGTACACCTAGAATGAAGCACTGAATGGGATTCTTTTTGATTTATTGGTACCCAGGAATTAAAAATAATTAAATGTGTTTAGGTCTTCTTGGACATTTGCCATTGTAAGCAATGGACTCTTTAAATTGAAAGCAGAGAAAAAGCCTTGGAAACAGTATAAAACAGGATGAAAAAGAAGCATAGAAACGACTCTAAATGTCCTATGTACAAAAGTAGGTAGGGAGGATTGAGATGAAAGACTATAAGCAGGGATATAAGATAGGATATTCACTATAGTTCAACTGAAAGACCAAAGCAGATGGTTGAGGAGTATCACTACCAGTAATGATAGACTTGGGAGATTAGGACCTGTGCAAAATTCTGCTCAGGACAAAGAAGAAAACAACATTGAAGTCATTGAAAAGCCAGTATGAGCAGGCAGAAACTGTAGGGAATATGACTTTTGAAAGTAAAGATGCAAGTTTTGTGAGATCCCCACTAAGCCAGTGTTTTCCTTGAGGGCATTCTCCTGTTCATATTATGTGGTGGACAGAGCTCAAGCAAAATGTGGCGGTCTTATTTGGTGAGATAGAAAGGAATAGTTCAGAGCAGACAAAGAGATTAGAAATTGAGTAAAATTCTGCAAAGGAGACAGCCACAGGAGGAAGCACAGGTTCTGCACACTACTACCACTCAAATCTTCATCTAGATATGCACATGGTGGGAGAAGAAGCCAAGTTTCAAATCTGAAGTACTAGAAAGCGCTAAGGCTAAAAGAGCTAAGCAGAAGCTTGCAACAGCTGACCTAGAGTTGGGAAGGAAAACTTGTAGAAATCAACTTTCCAAGTCAGAGGTGACTGATAAACACCTCAGATTTACTCTTATACAAATAGTTGTATGTAAAAAGATGCTATATATGTGGATTATGAATTGTAACACATACTACTACTATAAAAAAAAAAAATCTTGTAAGGACAATGCCATGAAAGTAAGAACATGTCCCAGGACAAAGGGGTATTCCCTAGGACTAAGGACACCACTGAATGAACAAAGCCTATATCTAAGCCTGCACAACATCACAATGGCCTACTAGTAAGTTAACCCCCTGCTAAAATGAAACTCAAAAATAAATAGATGTTAACAGAATCCAGAGTCTACATTTCACACATAGTATCTAATGTATAAAAAATTACTATGCATATCCTGAAGCAGAAAAAGGCAAAACATTGAGAAGAAAAAAAAAATTACCAAGAAAATCTAAAGAAGCAGATGTTGAAAATCAGCAAACAAGGACATTTAGTAAATAAATGTTTAAAAAAATTTTATCCCTAGTTAAAATATCCTTAACATCACTTTAGAGAACACCATAAATAGTAAAAAGTAGGTAAATATAAAATGTTTTTAAAATGTTTTTAAGATAGATTGAATGTTCTGGGTGGGTCTGGGAATGGGATTTCATGAGAAGATTAGCATTTGAATGGGTAAATTCCAGAAAGCACAGGACCCTCCCTAATGTTGGCAGGGATCATCCATTTGAGGGATAAAAGAGAAAGAGATAGAGAAGGAGAGGTGAATTTGCCCTGCCTGACTGCTAGAGCTGGGAAGTCCAACTTTTCCTGCACAAGGCTTTCCTGGATCTTAGACCTCCAAATTAGAAGTGAAATCTACCCACCTCTCTGGTTCTCAGGGCTTTTAACTACATCACTGGCTGTCCTGGGTCCCCAACTTATATTTTGTAAACTATGGGATTTCTCAGCCTCCCTAACAGCTGAGAAGACAATGCAGGAAGACAATTCCTTATATAAAAAATATTTTTTAACATATATACATATACAAAGAAAGGGGGAGGCATATATATTGGTTCTGTTTCTCTAAAGAACCTTAATGCAATATTAAAGAAAGGTACATCTAAGGATGGATCTTCAAAGTACACAAAGCAAAAATTAAAAGGGAAAACAAATAAATCCAAAAGGGAAAAAGTGAAACAGTTAAAAATTTCAACTGATAGGTAAGTATACAAAAAGTTCAGTGAAAATGAAGATGATTTGACCACCAAAACCATCATCTTGAATTAACTACTTACACAGTACTGACCCTTGTACACATTCCTTAAAAATGGATTTTGGAGCTGGGTGTGGGAACTCACTCCTGTAATACCAGCTGCTCTGGAGGCTGAGGCAGGCGGATCAGAAGTTCAAAACCAGCCTCAGCAACAGGCAACAGCGAGGTGCTAAGCAACTCAGTGAGACCCTGTCACAAAATAGGCTGAAGTGGTGGCTCAGTTGTCAAGTGCCCCTAAGTTCAATCCCCAGTATAAAATACAAATAAATAAATAAATAAATAAATAAAAGGAAAGGATTGAAAAGTTCACCAAAATCAAATCATTTTCTGGGCCACAAAACAAGTTTTGTTACTTATAAAAGCTTAAAATTGCCGGGCACAGTGGTGCACGCCTGTAACCCCAGCACTTAGGAGACTGAGGCAGGAGGATTGCGAGTTCAAAGCCAGCCTCAGCAATGACGAGGCACTTAGCAACTCAGTGAGACCCTGTCTCTAATAAAATACAAAAAAAAGGCTGGGGATGTGGCCCAGTGGTCAGGTGCCCCTGAGTTCAATCCCTGGTACCAAAAAAAAAAAAAAGCTTAAAGTGACAAAAACTACATTCTCAGACATCAGGATTAAATTATAAGCAATGGCAATAACCACTTCAGATTTTACAGATCTATAAATGATAAAAAGTTAGCATTACAGTTTTACAATAATAAAATCAACAAATATAAATTTTTTAAAAAAATTCTCAAAAAACAATTTGCCAAATTGCCCTCAGGCAGAATTAGAAATCATGAATATATCTTAATTCTTTCAAACTAATTAAACGTGTGCTTTAAAAAAGTCTTTCCTACAAAGACAGTTTCAGGTCAGGAGACCTCACTGGTAAAAACTGCCAGCCATTTAAATTATAAAGGATATCAAACTTGTACACTCTTTTATAGAATTGGAAAGAACACTTTCTAACTCACTTTATGAAGCCAATCTAACCCTGGCCAGGTCAAAACTTGACCAGGACATGGCAAGAAAACTGCAGATAAAACAATTATAAAAGTATAGAAATTGAAGGCGATTAGAACACCAAATACATACTTCATGAGATTAAAGGATGTGTACTAAATTTTTTGGCATGATAATGATTTTTGCCATATCTTAAGATAATTATTATTTGGAATTATTTTAAATGGAACGAAATATTTCTAGGTGACATTAAATTGAAATACATAAATCTGATCATCTTCTGGTCAAAAATTGTTAGATAACAGCAATTTAACCACTCAAACACATGTGATGTCTGGAATTTGTTTCATTATCAAGTGGGAAGGTGGAAGAGGGTAGGTAAGACAAGAAGCTGAGATCATGATTGCTGTATTTGGATGTGACATTTGCCTGTAACCCTTTCTTTGTACAGAAACTATCTGCTCTGCTTCTCGCATCAATTATCACATTATTCATGCTGAGGGAAAACTATCAGATTCCAGGAAAAGGAAGTTGCACATAGGACCAATCACAGTTGATACACAGTTGACACACAGCTGGACACTATTACGCTGGAAGATCAGTGTGTGCAAACTCTGGAAGCCCCTCGTCATAGCACTTCTCATAATATAGCTCTTCCTTTTCATAACACGTAAGAGCCATTCCAATTCAGCCATTTTCTCTCACGCATTCCATTCTGAAATTCTTAAGCAAAACGAAATCTCTTTATAAATCACTGCACATTAGTAAATTGTTCTAAATTATACTTGAATTAGTCAATTTTTGAAGAATGTTATGCACATTATCTTTCTTGTAAATTTCAAAAGGCACCACAAAGTGTAATCTAGTCATTGATTTATGGACTTGAATCTTTCAAAGGAAGGTTTTGGATTCACTTAATGTCCTTCAGATGCGTGGTCTCCCATTTAGATAGGAAATATTGTCTGACTTGTGGAACTTAGCTCCTCGTTCTCCTCATCCTGGGACAGAGATGCATCCTTAGAACAGATGAGTACAATCCCCACTTCCTACCGCAAAATTCACACAGAAAAGCTCACACACACACACACACACACACACACACACACACACACACACACAACTGGATGGAGCAACCTCCGTATTCCCCACACCAAGGAAAGGATGCGCTCTTTCATTTTACTGGCTTTGGCATTAGTCTGGGTCCAATCAGGAAAATTAAAACCACATAATGATTTAAATAAGAGAAACTTTAATATAAATAAGTACCAGGCTATTTGAGAATAATTACTGGAATAAGGTAAGAGACCTTGAAAAGGTGCTTAAGGACTGGTGGTGAGTATTGGGGAAAGACTACATTGGAAGGGGGATGCCTCCCTGTGCTGCCATTCAGACCTCTCTCAAGAAGGTGAGGCTGCAGACCACTGGTAGTGGAGAGATTGGCTGGTTTTCCCTGGCAAATGCTCTTTCACAGCTGCCCAACAAGTCAAAAAAAACCTCCAAGGGGCAAGTGAGCCAACACCAGTGAACATGAGGGGCAGAGGGGGCATAACTGCAGGCACAGGTGTGGTGTGCTCAGGGCTCATCTCAGAACTGCTAGAAGGTGGTTACCAGGCCTGGACTGGCACTGTCACTTGTCCAAGGCCTGGTGCTGTGTGTGTGTGTGTGTGTGTGTGTGTGTGTGTGTGTGTGTGTGTGGCTGGACAAACAGCAACTGGAGGTCTTCAGAGAGGCACAGCACAGATAAGCATGGAAGAGCACCAAGCTCAGCCACCAGCCCCTGAACCAGAAGCTCTGGCCCTCAGTGCCCTCTACTATGCTGATCATTGAGAACCACTGAGCACCCATCACCTACTGCAGAGCAGATATTGAGCGGGGTGGGGGAAATTTAGAGCAGAGAGGCAGCAAAGTCCAATTCCAGGTAGTGGATTTCTGGGTTTAATATGTAGACACGGACTCCCCAGAAAGAGCCAAGATCTAATAACTTATTGATTCCCACGACCTCCTGAGCTCCACGAGAACAGCTTTCCATCCCAGTATTACCAGATTGTTCAGAACTCCACCATGTACTCCAAAGCTGAGCATCCTTGGTCTAAATCCCGGCTCCTCCACTTCCTGTGATGCAGCTTTAGGCTAGCTATCTATCCTGTTTCCTCATCTGAAAGTGGGGATAGCAACCCCTTTTCATGTAATAATGAAATGACTTTAGAGCTTACAACCATGCCAAAGCCAGGGCTCCAAAAATTATTAGCTGTTAATAGTATTACTAATTGAGAACCTATAAGCTAGAGCTTTTCATTTCTCTGGAAAGAGGCAAACGCAGTGGGGAAGCCAGTTCTTCAATCACATTTACTCACAGGGTCAAGTTTTATCATGTCTTGTCTTGCAACCCATAGCAATTATATTGCTGTATTTGCATTCCACGAGTTATTAAGAGATCGTTGTATCCATTAAAACTCTCACACCTTCTTTACCCCCACTGACTCTTCCAAATATGTGCTCCTCTTTCTTCTTCCATATCCATTGTACAACCTGATATATTTTTTTCCCCAACTATTTAGTGCTCAACTTATAAGCTGACACATTGAGGCATACTCTATAAACAGAAAGGCAACTTATTTAGGGGTCAAAAAATGATGCTCAGTTTTGAAGTTCTAAATTTGTATGTCCTCATTTTCTGAGAATGTTCTCTACTTCATTTATTTAAAACCTAATTTATGCAATGAGATTGCCAGGAACATATGCCAGTTAGTCTTAAATGCTAAAATGAGAATCATTGGGTTTCCCACTACAACCTTTGGGTACAGCTCTACTCTTCCAGTTTTGAAATAGTCACTTCTCTAGGGGATGGGTAGCTGGGTGGGTGGGTGATAAAATTAACACTGAGACACTTCTACTTTCTAGTTCCTTCTTTACTTTTGTTCATGATATTCAGTGTGATTCTCAAACTTTCACTTTATTATCTTTTGAAATTCTTAACATTAGGTTAAAATCCTTTGTGTCCAAGTCCAAAGGGGCAAGAGTGATTCTCAGCCAGACTGCAGACATGTTCCAGACCAGTGCAGCATAAAGAAATGAGTGGATATCAGGAACACACTGGTACCCTGTGTGCTTACCTCCCATCAAAGTGAAAGAGCATGTAACAGTTTTTTTTTTTCATACTTTTAATTTCTCACTATACTGAACATTTCCCTGCAGTCAGAGTCTGTGCATGAGTAAATAGATGGTTTTAGCATATAGTATTATACCTAATAAGTGTGTTATATAAATGTATATATATGCATATATGTGTGAAATTTGCAAACTTGAAGCTTCACTCTGCTCATTTCCCAAACCCTTTTCAGAAAACACAATCTATATAGATACATAGTACAGATAGAGGATCTTTTTCAATCTGCAGTATACAATAAAACATTTCCACCAAAGCTGAATGGCTCGCGAGATTTATTTCTGTGTCAACTGTTACAGGCCAGGAAAACTCAAACCTCCATAGAATGACTAAGTAATCATTTATCCTTTCTGGGGATATCCAATGACAAAGATATCTAAAGTCAGAGTGAGAATGTCTGTAACGCTCAACTGAGTTCTTCATCCAACAAATCTCCTTGCAGGAAAGGCAGGTGTACCTCAGTGTGGAAGTTTTCAAGTCAAGGACTGGGAGGGCCCCAGGAGAATTCATATGTAAGTGTTTGAAGACGTTAATCCTACATGCATTAGAGGAATCCTCACCGCAAAGGAAAACAAAGAGACATCAAAGGATGAATGCAAAGTGCATATACTCAAATGTGGCCAAGAAATCATGACTTATGATACAAAAGACCCCAATTCAAGGTATCAGAAAAGACGCTGGCCAATTTTCCAAGCAAAGTCAGAATCAAGGAAAAGCATCATTCACAGTGCCCGAAGAGATGGAAAGCACATTAAATGGATAATTCAAAGCAAAATGTAGGAGAATTTCGTGGAGCATCAAATAAAGAAGATGACAAAACTGATTTCCCTGTGGCAGGCAAATAGATGCGGTTTCTACCTTTCTACAGGTCAACACTAAACACTGTTTACAGCAAACCACAAGTAAAGAGTTCAAAATAAAAATGCAACCCCACATTGCAGCATTGCAGTTTTTCTTTTATCTTTTTTTTTTTTTTGAAAGAGACTAACATTCACTTATTGATTCAAGAATATTCCAAGCCACACATCCCTCAAAACACCATGCTAAGTCAGGTAGCACCCCTACCATGAATATGCACAGCATCTAGTGCAGATAGAAACATAAACAGATATATTATTATGAAATGTTATAAGTGTTAGAATGAAAGAAGGAACATCCCCATGAGAACTAGAACTTTTAAGTAAACATGATATGGTAGCAGGTTGGGACTCACAGAGCACAGTGCAGACTACCTTTCCCTCTCCGTGGACTATTGCAAAAAAATGCCCATTGTTCTTCCTGCCAATTTGACCTCTAAGTCGTTTCCCATAATGTAAATAGATCTTTGTAAATTGTGATCATGTCATAGGCCTACTTTAAACTCTTCAGTTGTTTATTATTCTTTTTAGAAAAGAGAAGATAGCCCACTGCATGGCTTGTGAAATCTTCAGTATCCAGCCTAGTTTGTACTCTGTCTCATCTTGCTTTGTTCTCCTCCTTTGCTCTCAACTCCATCTATCTGCATGTATTAGTTTGCTAGAGCTGCCATAACAAAATTCTATAGGTTAGGAGGCTATCTATATTTTCACAGTAATGGAAGCTAAAAGTCCAAGATCAAGGTGATGGCAGGTGATTTTTCCTGAGCTTTCTCTCCTTGGCTTGCAGACAGCCACTTCCTGGCTGTCACCTTACATGGTCCTTCCTTTGTGTAGGTACATTCCTAATATGTGTCTTTGTGTCTAAATGTCCTTTTCTCATATGGACACCAATCAGATTGGATTACAGACCACCTTAGCAGTCTCATTCTAACTTCATCACTTTTTAAAGAGCCCTATATCCAAATAGAGACATATTTCTGAGTTACTAGAAGGTTAGAATTTCAACATATGAATTTGGGGGGAATGCAATTCATCCAATAGAAATGCATCTATTTTCAGGTCCTGAAACTTTCCATGTTTATTCTCAAGTTTTCACATGTTATCACAACTTTTGGGGTGCTTTCTCCCTATTAGGAGCTTTTAACATCTATTCTTCAGATCTCAGGATATGCTCCATTAAGTATCAATATTGAATGAGTTGCCCCATTGTATTATTCTACCTCATTTATGGAAATTTGTCCTCTGGCATCATGTGCTTAATTACTCTTTAAGGTTATATTAATCTCTTACCCTTAAACATTGTGTTCTATGAATGTAGGAATAATGTTTTATGCTTATATTCAGTTTAAAATTCATTTCTTCAAACTACATTTAATTTTAATTTTTGCTTTGTTTGAATTTATTATATTCTCTGTATTACAGAAATAAATTGTATTTAAAAACTTGTCTTCTGTGTCTTTTATCTCTAAGTATTTTGAGTCATGACTTTGTTTTCTCTTTGTTTTTTATTCAAAATATGTACACACAGTTCAATTTCTCTAGATTCTAGTTTATAGTTTATTTATTGGTTCTAAAGTGAAGTTTCTTCAGACCTCAATTAGTATTCCTACACTTACAGTCTTCTTTTTCATGCCATTCTATTATTTTATTACCTTATCTATAAGACAAACAATTAACAATGATAGGACAAATGGTAGACACTAAAATAACAGAAAGAAAATCTATACTTTCTAGACAAGTAAAAGCAAAATTAATAATAAAAACTAATCAATAGTAAAGGCAGATAAAATGTAATAAAAACCAAATCAATGCCAGAAGGCTTAAAATAAGTTATAATCATTGATTATAAGAAGCAGTCTGATTTTAGGGATGATACACTGTGAAAACATAAAATAAGGTCACAAAAAGTTCAAATATACCATCAACACTACAAATGTAGGTGAAATACATGCATACATATTTATCTATTGGCATGTAGTAAAAATAAAATCAAATATTTTAAATCTAGACACTTGTTTAAAGAGTTAACTTTAGATGAAAGTAAACCAGAAAATTAAATTTGGATATAAAAATGTATAAAAGGGAATCTTACTCAACAGCAAACTGGTAGAGCAATATTAACCCTGAAAAATTCTAAGACAAAATGTGTTAATGGCTATAAAGTAAGGCCCCCATCTTTTGCTAAAAGTTTATCCATTAAGAAGTGTTGCTGCCTGAAGCGATTGCCGTTTGGAGCAACAACACCACGGGAATAAGTTCAGAGGCAGACTGGAAACAAACAGGCTCTTTATTCTGCTAGCTTCTCTCTCCGGCTCCAACAACAACTCCAACACCATACACACTCTTACAACCACCACCACACCAAACAAAATGGCGTTGACCCCCTCCGCGATGTCCCGGGCCAAGTCTTGCAAGACCATGGAAATGGCGCCAACCCGATCCACAATGTCCCAGGCCAAGTCTCACGAGGCTATGGAAGGTGGTAATGCTATGGCTCACAGCTAACCACAATCTTAGCTATCTCCTTAATTAGGCCTCCTGCAAAGAAGAAAACATCAGGAACTTTTGTAGGTACATAAATCATAAAGAAAAATTACAAACTAAAGTAGAAATTGAGAAAGAAATGTCACTTATAGGAAACTATTTTTATTATTTTCTTCAGAAACAAATTGCTCATGCAAGTAAAACATAGTAACCATGTAAGTTTTTTTAAAAAATGTTAATAAGCTTAATCTCATTTTTATCTAACAATATGTATTATTTTCTACTACATGAAACACTCCTAAAAGTTATAATTCGTAACAATATTTCATATCTGAAGTTACTTCTAAGATGTTCCATTATTTTATATAACACCAAGAAAGATAACATTGACAAAATTCACAAATTATAAGACATGGTCCACTTTCAGGAAGTCAAAATGTGGAAAAAAACGTTTATAATAAACTATAATAATCAGCAAAGTAACTCAATAAATTTCAAATATTCAATACTCAAAGTTCCTCACCATAATAAAATTAAAAATGCAAATTCATACACACTTATCACTAAATAAGACAACTATCCAATTTTATGAAAGACACATGTGATCAAGAATGTACATACCTCACCCATATTCATGATCTTTCTTTCTACTACCTGGACACAAGGCCACACAGTATTTCTGAGTCCCTTCCCCATGTAACTTGGTGTGATCTACGAGAGCACCTATCCAGGGAAATGCGATTGGCTATAATTTGTGTAATTTCTGAGCCAAAACTCTTAGGAAGCAGGTGCGCTTTTCCAATGTTCTTTTCCCTCCTTCCATCAGATGGATGAAAGGAATACAGATGGTTTGGAAGGGTCCTACACTGATTTACTTGTGATAATCAGCATGCCATCTAGCAAATAAGAAAACTCACCTGGACAATCACATTAATGAGAAATAAACTTTTATTATACATAGGCAATGACATCTTGGATTTATTTATTGCAGCAGAAATTATTACTATATCTATAAAACTGCTAGAGTGGGGACATAGGAAAATTTATAGCAATAAATAGCATTAATTGAGAAGAAACATTAAATAATTATTCTATACAAGAAGTTACTAAAAGAACAACAAAAGTAAAGGTGCCAAGAAGAATGTGATATCAAAAAGAAAAATCTGTCAACAAAAAGACCAAAGATGATCAACCAAAGAGCTCGTTAAAATTGCTGATAGCACATCAAAAATTTTGGAGACTAATCAAAAGGAGAAAAAGGCTTGAAGAAAATAACATAAGTATAGAGAAACATTCAAATATAAGAAAATAATATAATCATCATCATAACAATAACTTTGGAAGCTAAATGGCCAATTTTCTAAAAGTGTCTAAATTACCAAAGAACACTCAAAATATGTGGAAAATAGAATAAGAAATTAAACAAAATATATTTGTCAAAAATCTCAATGCATGCATACCCATGGGCTGGGGATATAGCTCAGCTGATAGAGTGCTTGGCTTGCATGCACAAGGCCCTGGGTTCAATCCCCAGCACCACAAAAAAAAGAAGAAGAAGAAGAAGAAAAAAATACAACATAGCCATAAAATTTTATAGTCACATTTGACATAAAGCAGTAGTAAGTCATCCTCTTATTAATAAAAAAACTTCAGAGCAAAACGAGTAAATTAAAATATTGAAATACCAGCATTGAAAGAAGGAGGGGACAGTCAAATGAATTGGAAAACTCTGAAATGTAATTTTGAGCACAGGCTTAAAAATTATATGTAAAATGTTAACATGATAAATCTGGCTTTGTATTTTCTTAAAAAATATGAATAATATGGATTATTCAAAAAATATAAGAACTGGATTAACTGATAATCTCTAAACCTAATAAAATATAACTATTACATCTTATAGCATATCCTGTAGAAGCATTTCTACTAGGTTCAGATAGAAGACAGAGTTGTCTTCTATTATCACTAGTATTTAAGCACATATGGGAGAATCTGTTAATGCAATAAAGAAAATCAAGAGGCATCAGCTTAGAAGAGATAAATCATAAGTACTAGAAGATTAAATAGTTTGTACATATTAAAATAGAAGAGAACATAATGAAAAATTATTAGACCTAAACAGAGAGTTCATTGAGATGGTTAATTTCACTAAATAAAATTTTAAATGTCAGTAACATTGAGTTCCTCTTTCAAAACTGGAATAGTAGTCTGTATGGTGCCATCACTCACACAATAATTAAATGCTCTTAAACATGTATAAAAACAGCTATTCAAAGGCACTGTGAAGCAAACAAAAGAAATTGGAGTATAGCTGGACCATGAAAAAAAAATACAGCACTCAAGGAAATTGGCATCTACGTGACTTCTTACTGAAAAAACTCCCCATGCAAGGTGGCATGGGATGGCTGGAACTCAACCTTGAGGACCCAGGACACCGTAAATGGATCTCCCAAAGCAGATGGAATGTGCAGGAATATTCCAGAAAAGAGAAAGTCTACACAAGAGAAATCCCCAAACCTGCATCTGAACTCCTCTTAAATTCCTGAATGGCCTTTTTCTTGAGCAATCTTGAGCAATTTGTAAAACAGTAGTTAGGAGGCTGAAGCAACTTAACAATTTTAGCTGCTACCCACTGAAGGAGAAAGATTTGGAGTTTAAGTCAACTCAAGTTTGCTTGCTAAAGCACAATTAGTATAATTCAGAGGGAAACAACAGACCCAAAGTCTCTAGAATAAATGTCCCTTAAACATTTTTTTTAATTGCTATACATGAAGAAACAGAGTGAAAAAAAAATAAAAGCTGCTTTGAATAGGATTTGTCCCTACCACCACTCATGTTGAGGCTTGTCCCCCAATATCACAGTGTGGGACTTTTAGGAGGTGATTAGATCATTGAAGATTAATGCCATCTGTCAGGATGGAGTTCTTGCTCTCATAGGACTGTATTAGCAACTGTAAGAGAAGGAAGGTTGTTACCAAGTTCTCATGTTATCGCTTCCCCATGCACTTGTTCACCATTATTTCGAGATACTCCCACCAGGTGATGTAATCCTCCATGCTATGACAGCATGGAGCCTGTGCGAGATGTGGCTGCCAAATCTATCTTGAACATATTTGCCTCCAGGACTGTGAACTAAAAATGCCTCTTTTCTTTATAAATCACTCATTTTCAAGTGTTTTGTTACAGCAAGAAAATGGACTAAGACAAAAGCATTTAAAGGAAATAAATCCCAAGTGATAGAAATATCAAATAAGAACTTTAAAGCAGCTGTTATAAGAAAATAGTTAAAGGATTTAAAGGATGATATGGTCATGATATATTATAAACAAACAGAAAATAGATTTTACAAGTTGACATAATAAACAGAGCTTTTAAGTCCTAGAACTAAAAATACATATATGGAAAAGATAAAAACATTACCTTAAAAGTAATTTTGATTGTCAGAAGAAAGGCTCATTGAACTTAAAGGTAGACCAAAAAGTAAATAAATAAATAAATAAGATGGAAAACAAACCTTAGATAACTGGAAGAAACTAGTAAGCAGTAAAGTTTTGTTAGTTTTTCTGAAGTAGTAATATATTCAATATGAATGGACTCTGGGGAAAGTATATCACAAACCCTCGATTAACCACTAAAATAATTGTGCAATGAAATTGGGCTAAAAATCCACTAGATAATGAAAATCACTAACTTAATCCAAAAAAAGACAAAGAAGACAAAATGGGTAATCAAAAATTAGATAAGACAAATACAAAACAAATACTAAAATCATAGGCCTAAACCTAACTATTCCACAATTACAATATAGTCTAAAAAAATCAATAAAAGGCAAGACAGGCTGATTTTTTTTTCTTTTCGGTATTTTTATGAAGTAGAAGATAGGCTGATTTGATATAAAACAAATTGTCCACAGAAGGTATACTCAATATATAAAGATAGGTTTTGAAATTAAGAGTAAAAACACAATACTCAAAGTGGGGGGGGAGACAAATCCCTAATTAACAGATGCTGGATGCTAATACCTCTCTATTAGTAATTAAGAGGCCATATAACACAATAAAGAAAGGTAGAGTATAAATTGTACTGAAGAATAAAACAAGTCAATACATTTCAATAAATTACGTTCTCAAATAGTCCAAAAAATATTTGAAAGTTAAACAACACATTTGTTTGAATTATTTATTTAATTTATTTTGGTTCCTGAGTTTGAACGCAAAGGTTCTTTAATACTAAGCCACATCACAGTTCTTTTTATCATTTTTTAATTTTGAGACAGGATCTCACTAAGTTGCTTAGTACCTCACTAACTTGTTGAGGCTGCCTTCAAACTTGCAATCTTCCTGCCTCAGCCTCCCCAGTCACTGGGATTAGAGGCATGTACCATCACACCCAGCTGTAACACACTTCTGAAGAACACGTAGGTTAAGAAAGAAATCAGAAAGAAATTGGAGAATATTTTAACTGAATTTTAAAAAGTAAAATAGGTGATATGCACACAAATCAGCATTTCAAGAAAAATTCATGGCCTTAAATGCTTGTATATTAAAAGACAAATTATTACCATTTTTTATTTCAAAAATAAGGAAAGTAAATAAGAAAGCATATATTCCCATATGAGGACTTAATTAATAAGGCATATATGAAAACTTATGAATAACATATGAAATAGTAAAATATTGAACTACTTTCTGTAAGATCAGAAAAAGAGGAAAAGATCTTATACCTTCACAAAAACTGAGTTGAAATAGATCACATGATAAAATTTAAAATGCAAAAACTATAAAACATCTAGATAAAAAGCAGAAGATCTGCATTTCATGGAATTTGATGCTGTTACAAGTGAAAATACAAGCCAGAGGCTACAAGAAAATATTTTCAAAAGATGTAAGTAATAATGGTCTTGTACACAAAATATGTAGACAACTCCTAAAACAAGACAAAAGATGTTAGTTTATCAATGGTCAAAAGATGTGCACACACCACTTTGCTAAGGAGTATATATGGATGAAAAATAAGTATATAATAACGAAGGCTCAATTTCATTCTCCTACATGTGGACACGAAATTTCCCCAGTGTCATTTATTGAAGGGATTTTCCTTTGCCATTTTGCATTCTTAGTAGCACAAAGATTAGTTGACATGTAGGTGAGGGATCAATTCCAAGTTCTTTAGTCATAGTTCCACTGGACTGTGTGTGTCTCTTTTTATGCCTGTTCAATATGGTTTTGATTATTATAATATTGCAATATAGTTTGAAAAATCGAGGACTGGGAAACTTCTAACTTTGTTATTTTTTTTTTTTTTCAAATTTTGACTACTTGGGATCTTTTGAGGTTCCACACATATTTAGGATTGTGTTTCTTATTTCTTTGAAAAATGTCATAAGAATTTTGATAGGCTTTGTACTGCATCTGTAGATCACTTTGGGTAATAAGTTTACAATGTAAACTCTTCCAATCAACAAATATGGAACATCATTCCACTTGTTTTTGTCTGCTTCAATTTCTTTCATGATCTTTGCCTTTTCTGGTTAAATTTATTCTCTAGTATTTTATTTATTTGTTTATTTATTGGTACCAGAGATTAAATCCAGGGTACTTACCCACTAAGCCACTTTCCCAACCCTTTTTGTCTCTTGAGACAAGGTCTTGCTAAATTATTGAGGCTGTCCTCAAACTTGCAATTGTTCTGCCTCAGTCTCCTGAGTGGCCAGGATTACAGGCATGGGCAACCGTACTGGCAATATTTTATCATTTTTTATGCCATTGTAAATGGTATAGTTTTCTTAATTTCCTTTTTGAGTAGTGAATTGTTAGTTTATAAAAATGCAAGTGAACTTTATATATTGATTTATGTACCCTGTTACATTACTGAATTCATTAATAATTTCTTACAAATGTTTGGTAGAGTCTTTGAGGTTTTCTATATGTAAGTTTATGTCATCCACAAATTCTTTTTTCCATCCTGAATGTCATTTGTTTCTTTTACCTGATGATTTAGGTTAGGACATCAAGCATTCTGCTGAATATATATGTAGGCACCCTTGTCATTTTCCTGATCTTAAAGGAAAAGCTTTTCAAAGAATAAAATTGGAAACCTTGTCTTATACAAAAATTAACTCAAACTAGATTAAGGACCTAATTTAAGATCTGAAGCCATAAGCTCCTAAAAGATAAGTAAGGGGAAAAGCTCTTTCACTGGTTCTTGGCCATGATTTTTGGGATATGATGCCCAAAGTGCATGCAACCAAAGCAAAATAAACAAGTGGGACTACATCAAAGTAAAAACCTTTTCACAGCAAGGCATACAAGTGAATGAAAGGTAGCCACAGGAAGGGAGAAAACATTTGCAGATTATTTTCCTACTACAGGGTTATTATCCAAAATATATACAAAACTTAATAGCAAAAAAAAAAAAAAAAAACTTTGCCTATTCAATTTTTTGTTATCATTGCATTATAGTTATACAGGATATTGAGGTTCATTTTGACATAATTGTACAAGCATGGAATATAATTTTCTCCAATCAGCCCCCAATACTTCCCCTTTACCTTCCTCTCTTCTCTCCCCATTCCCTTCCTCAATTCTCCTGGACTGCTATTTATTTATTTTTAATAAGTATATCATAGATATATGTGAAATTCACTGTGATGTATTCAAATATGTGCACAGGAGAATCTGGTTAGTTTCATTCCATCATTCCTCCCTATTCCTGTCCCTCCTCCCTCCCCCTCATTCTCCCTCCTCTACTCCAGTCATCTATTTTCATGGAATTCTCACCCATTCTCCTCTTTCCGTTTATTTTGCTATAGCTTCTGCCTAGGAGAGAGAACATTCAACCTTTGATCTTCTGAGTCTGGCTTATTTCACTTAGACTGATGTTCTCCCGTCCTATCCAACTAACAGCAAATACCATAATTTATTTCTTCTTTGTGACTGAGTAAAACTCCATTGTGTGTATATATGACATTTTCTTTATCCATTTATCTGTTGATGGGCATCTGGGATGGTTCCATAACTTGGATATTGTGATTTGCACTACCGTGAACATTACTGTGGCTATATTACTACGGGATGCTTATTTCGGATCTTTTGATGTGTGTCAAGGAATGGGAAAGCTGGGTCATATGGTGGTTCTGTTCCTAGTTTTATGAAAAGTCTCCATACTGCCTCCAGAATGGTTCTGCTAATTTAATTTAGAGTTCCACCAACAATGTAGGAGTGTACTTATTTCCCACATCCTTAGCAACAATTGTTTATATTCATCATTGTCACTCTGAATGGAGTGAGATGAATTCTCAGTGTAATTTTTATTTGCATTGCCCTGATGGCTACAGATATTAAACATATGTTTTTTGAGTTCTTTATATATTCTGGATTTAATCTCCTATCTGAGGAGTAGAAGCAAAGATCTTCTCCCATTAGGTAGGTTCTCTCCTTAAAATCATTTCCTTCGCTGTGCAGAAGCTTTTTAATTTGATGCTGTCCTACTTATGGACTCTTGGTTTTATTTCTTGAGCTTTAGAAGTCTAATTAAGGGAGTCAGTTCCTGTGCTAATATGTTGGAGTGTTGGGCCTACACTTCTTCAACCAGTGGCAGAGTTTTTGACTTAATTATTAGGTCTTTAACCTACTTTGACTTTTGTACAGGGTGAGAGATACAGATAAAATTTCATTTTTCTATGTTGGGATATACAGTTTTCTCAGCACCATTTGTTTAAAAGGCTATCATTTCTCCAATGTATGCTTTTTGCACCTTTGTTAAATATATGATGACCATCTGTGGATTTGTCTTTGTGTCTTCAATTCTATTTCATTGGTCTTTATGTCTGATTTGGTGCCAAAATCATGCTGCTTTTATTACTAAAGCTCTGTAGGATGATTTAAAGTACAGCATTGTGATGCTTCAAATATCACTCTTCTTTCTTAGGGTTGTTTGGGCTTTTCTGGATGTCTTATTCTTCAAAATGAATTTCAGAACTGCTTGTTTTCTAATTCTGTGAAGAATATCAATGATATTTTGCTAGGGATTGCATTGACTCTGTATAGCATTTTTGGTAGTATGGAGATTTTAATAATACCAATTCTGCCTATCCAATAATGTAAGAGGCATTTTCATTTTCTAATTTCTTTCCTTGGTGTTCTATAGTTTTCATTGTAGAGAACTTTCACCTCTTTATTTTTTCCTCAGATTTATTCTCAAAAGTGTTTTTTTTTTCCTTTTGTTAAAGCTATTGTGAATTGGATAGTTTTCCTAAATTCTTTTTCAGCAAATTTGCTATTGGAGTACAGGAGAGCAATTGATTTATGTATATTGATCTTGTAAACTTCTACTTTACTGAATTTATTTATCAGCTTTAGAAGTCTTCTGGTGAAGTTTTTTTTTTTTTTCTCTTCCTATTTTTTTCTCCCTAAACATAGGATCATGGCATCAACAAAAAGATTATTTGACCTTTTTTCCCTTATTTATATCTTTTCAATTTCCTTCTCTTGTCTGATTACTCCAGCTAGAGTTTCAAGAAATATGTTGAATAGGAGTGGTAAGAGTGGACATTCTTATCTTGTTCCTGTTTTTGGAGAAAATGCTTTCAGTTTTTCTCCATTCAATATGATGTTGGCCTTGGGTTTGTCATATATAGCTTTTACAATGTTCAGGTTAGTTTATTCTATCTCTAATTTCTCTAGTGTTTTAAATACGAATTGATGCTAGACTTTGACAAATGCTTTTCCTGTATCTTTTGATATAATCATAGGATTGTCCTTAACTCTTTATGTGGTGAATTACATTTATTGATTTGTATACATTGAATCAATCTTGCATGCCTGAGATGAAACCCACTTGATCATGGTATACTATTTCCTTAATGTGTTTCTGAATGTGGTTTGCTAATATCTTATGAAGGATTTTTGCATCTATGTTTATCACAGATATTGATCTGTTCTTTCCCTTGATACGTCTTTGGTTCTTCCATGAGGATGATAATGGCTTCACAGGGTGAATTTGGCAGTGTTCCCTCCTTTTCTATCTCATAGAATAATTTGGGGAAGATTGGCACAAGTTCTTCTTTAAAGGTTTGGTAGAATTCAGCTGAGAATCCATCTGGTCCTGAGCTTTTCTGTGTTGGAAAGCGTTTAATAACTGCTTCAACTTAATTGTTTAATAGTGGCCTGTTTAAGTTTTCTATATCCTCATGGTTCAATTTGGGTAAATCATATATTCTTAGGAATCTGTCAATATCTTCAAGATTTTCTAGTTTTTTAGAATATACATTTTCAAAATGGTTTTTAATGATCTTCTGAATTTCAGAATTATCTCTGGCGATATCTCTTTTTGCATCTCTAATTTTGTAGATTTGGGGCTTGTCTTTCTTTTGGTTAATTTGGCTACAGGTTTATCCTTCTTTTCAAAGAAACAACTGCTTTGTATGATCCTTTGTTTTTATTCTCCATTTCATTAATTTTGACTCAAATCTTACTTTGTCTTCTACTGATTTTGGCATTAATTTCTTCTTTTTCTAGGGCCTTGAAGTGTAACATTAGATTATTTGGTATCCATTTTTTTAAATGTAGTAACTCAGTGCTCTAAACTTTCATGTTAGAATTGCCTTCATAATATCACAGAAATTTTGATATCTTGTATTATTGTTCTCATTTTATTAATTTTATATATATATATATGTTTTCTGTTATCCATTCTCCATTCAAAAGTGTATTATTTATTCTCCATAGGTTAGTGTGGTTTGTAAGCTTGCCATTAATTTTTAATTTTTATTCCATTGTGATCTAATAGGATGAAAGGAATCATCTCTATTTTTTATATTTGCTAAGATTTGCTTTATGCAATAAAATATGATGTTTTAGAGAAAGATTCATCTGCCCTGAAAAGCAAGCAAATTCAACTGCCAATGGATGAAATTATAGATGTTGGTTAAACCCATTTGATTAATAGTATTTTTTTAAATTTTGAAGTCTTTAATTTATATCTGGATGACCTTATCTAATGGTGAGGGCAATGTGTTGAAATCACTCTGTAGTATTGTATTGTGTTAAGTTTAACTCTTTCTATTGAGAAAGGTTTGTTTTATGTTTATTTTATAGAAATACCATTGTTTGGAATGTAAATATTTATAATCATTATATGTTGTTGTTGGATGATTCCCTCAAGCAGTATGAAGTGACCTTTGTCTCTCTTATTTGGCTTGAAGTCAATTTTGTCTGATATGAGAGTAGCTATCCCTGCTTGCTTTTGGTTTCCATTTGCATCATATATCTTTTCCCACCCTTTCACCTTCAGTCTGTAAATATCTTTGCCTGTAAGATAGGTCTGTTGTAAACAACATGTGATTAGGTCCTGTATTTAATTTCAATTTGTCAATCTATGTCTTTTTACTTAGGCAGTTTAGACCATTTACATTCAGTATAATCATGGAAAAATGATTGTTATTTCCTTCCATTTTATTCCTAATGCTTAATTCAGGCTCTCTTCTCTTTTAATTGTCTATTAGTCTAGTGTGATTCATCTGTATTCTGGTTTTCATTTTTATTTTTTATTTCTTCTACATGAAATATTCTGTTGTGTGTGTTTTGTAATGCAGGTTTAGTGGCTATAAATTCTTTTAGTTTCTGCTTATCATGGAAGGATTTTTCCTAATCTTCAATTCTTAAAGTTTGCTGGATATAGTATTCTTAGATGGCATCTGTTTTCTTTCAGGGCTTGGTACATGTCATTCCAATCCCTGGCTTTTTGAATATGGGTTAAGAATCAGCAGGTGAATGGATAGGGAAACTTTGGTATATATACACAATGGAACACTACTCATCACTAAAAGAGAATAAAATCATGGCATTTGCAGGTAAATGGATGGAGTTGGAGAAAATAATGCTAAGTGAAGTTAGCCAATCCCCAAAATCCAAAGGTTGAATGATCTCTTTGATATGAAGATACTAACTTATAAAGGCAAGAGAGAGGGAATGAGAGGAATGAAAGAGCTTTAAATAGAACAAAGAGGGGGAGGGAAAGAAGGGGAAAAGGGGATAGGAATAATGGCAGACTGAGTTATCCATGATTACCCTAAATACATGTATAAAGACACAATTGTTGTAAAAATACTTTATATAAAACCAGCAACTTGAAAAATTGTGCTCTTTATAGGTAATATGTAATGAAATGTACTCTGCAAATGTGTATAACAAATTAGAATAATAAAAAAAATTTAAAAAATAGAGTTCCAAATAGTCATGCAACTAAAAATATATTCTTATGAAATAGATTTTTTAAAAGTATATAAAAGTATGACATATTTGTCCTTCTGGGGAAAAGTGTGAAAATTAAAATGCATGTTTTAAAACATTAATAAAATGGAATATTAAATGAAAAAAAAATCAGTTGAAATCAGAATTGGCTTATCTCTAAATGTGACCTTACATATCTCATGGCTTTTAAATTCCATCTTATTCTGTGTATTAGGCATTTTCATTATGTGCTTTTGAGAGGAACTTTTTTGATATTGCTTATTTAGAGTTCCATATGTATCTTGTATTTGAAGAGACATTTTCCCAAAAAGAGATAGAAATGGTCAACAGCTATCTTCCTCTACTACAGTGTCAATGGGATCAATTGTATGGGAAGAGTTTTGAAGAAACATTTTCCAAAGAAGAGACAGACATGGCCAACAGGTATATGAAAGTTTGTTAACATCATTAGTCATCAGAGAAAGGAAATCAAAATTTGTATAAACTCATACTTGTTAGGATGTCTATTATCAAAAAACAAAGAGTTAAGTTTTGATAGAATGTAAAGCAAAGGCAACCCCTGAGTACTTTCTGGGGATATAAATTGTTATATCCATATGAAAAAAAATATGGAGGTTCCTTGAAAACTAAAAGTAGAACTAATACATGATCCAGCAACTCAGGTTCCAAGTATGTATCCAAAGAAAATAGAGTCAGCATCTTGAAGGAATATTTGCATCCCCATATTCATATGCTCATTATAGCATTATTCACAATGGCCAAGAAATGGAAACAACATAAGTATCTGTTGATAGATGAAGGATTTAAAAGGAATTTATATATTTTATGTACATATGCAAGGATATATTACACAAAATGGCATATTTTTCAGCTACAAAAAAGAAAATCCTGTCATTTGTGATAATAAAGTGAATCTGGAGGAGATATTAATCAAAGGCTCCATCCTTTACTAAAAGATGAATAACTTCTGGGAATCTAAGGTACAACATGAATAGAGGTGAATGTTAATTGACTAATCATTATGCAATATGTGTGTATATATACATATTTATATATGTATATATGTGTGTGTATATGTATGTGTGTATATATATGTGTGTGTGTGTATATATAGATATAGATATATCCCAAATCATCACCTTGTGCTTCTTGAATATATACAATATTTTTCAATTACATATGTCCAAAATAAAAATAAGTTAAAAATGAAGTCCTGTGAGAAACATTTTAAAGATACTTAAAATTATTTTACATTACAACATGCAAATTAAAATAATAAACACTGTTTTAGCTATCTTTTTTATCACTGTGACAAAGATACTCAATAAAAACAATCTAGAGGTAAAAATTGTTACTGGGGGCTTACAGTTTCAGTGGTCTTATTACAAAGGTAGCCAACTCCATTGCTCTGGGCCCAAGGGGAGGCAGCACATTATGGGGAAAAGGCCCAGCAGAGGAAGCTGCTCAGCTCATGGCGGGTCAGGAAGCAGAGGGGGGTGGTAGAAGGGGGGCAGTAAAGGGCCACAGGGAAGATATGCCCTTCCAGGGCACAGCCCAGTGATTTACCTCCTCTAGCCATGCCCAACCTGCCCACAATTACCACCCAGTTAGTCCACTCAAACTAGGATAAAATGATTACGTTACATTTCTCGTAAATCTTATTTCATCTCTGTATATTCTTGTGTTAACAGGAGCTTTTGGGGGACACCTCACAATCATATCATGATAAGCACATAATTTGCATGCCTATTAGAATACATAAAATCAGAAGCCTGATAACACTGATCACCGGCAAGAATGTGGCTTAGAAGGAATTCTTATTGCTTGTGGGAGTGAAAAATGGCATAACCACTTTGAAAGATAGTTTCTTACAAAGATAAGCATATTCTTATCATATAATCCAGCAATTGTGCACCTATGTATTTACAAAATTAAGTTGAAAGTAATGTCCACATAAAAGCCTGCAAACAAATGTTTTGAGCATTTTTATTAATAACACCTCAGTACTGGAAGTAACCAAGAGGTCTTTCAAAAGATGAAAGACAAACTGTGCTGCATAGAGATAATGGGTTACTATTGAACAATGTAAAGGAATGAGCTATAAGCCAATCAAAGATATGGATAAATCTTAAACTCACACTGCTAAATAAAAGAAGCCAGTCTGAAAAGGCCACATACATATGAGATCATAAAATATGATTCTACTTATATAGCTTTCTGGAAAATGCAAAAATTATGGGCACAGAAGATTAGAGGTTGCCAGAGGTTTGAAGAGAAGCACAACTGATATTTTAGAACAGTTAAATCATTCTGTAAGACATTGTAGTGGTGAGCATATGCAGTGTATGTGTGTTAAAACCTAAGGACTTTATAGCACAACAGTTCATCTCAACATATACAAATTTAAAAATAAGGACTCTAGGAGACCAAGGATCCCAGGACAGAATTAAAACAGAGACAAAAGGATCCAACCTCACTGATTGAGTGGGGAAAATTGTGACATAAAAACCTTTGTAAATGTGTGCAGTCTATAAGATAAAATTCAAAACCAACAATAATGACAACTGCACCAAAGCACGGCTTTCTAGTTGATAAGGTTCACAGCATTATATGGTAACTCTTTTGTTTTTAATTTTTTTATTTATAGTAGTAGTATGTATTACAATTCATGCTGCACATATAGAGCATCTTTTTACACAAAACAGTTTGTATACAAAGTGTATTCATAGCATTCAAGTCTTCATTCATGCATTTAGAATAATGATATCCATCTCATTCAACCACTTTTTCTTTTTTTCCCCTCCATCCCCCCTTGCTTCCTCCCTTCCCCTCCCTTCCCTTTGACCATTATAGTGTTCCTCTAATCCTCCTATGTACCTTGACCCAACAATACTGTGAACCAGCCTCCTTATATCAGAGGAAACATTCGGTATTTGGATTTTTGAGATTGACTGATTTCACTTAGCATTATATTCTCCAACTTCATCAATTTACCAGCAAATGCCATTATTTTATTCTCTTTTATTGCTGAGTAAAATTCCATTGTGTATATATACCATATTTTCTTTATCTACTCATCTACTGAGGGACATATAGGTTGGTTCCACAACCTAGCTATTGTGAATTGTGCTACTATAAACATTAAAGTGGCTGTGTCACTGTAATATGCTGTTTTTCAGTCCTTTGGGAATAGACCCAGGAGTGGGATGGCTGGGTCATAGGGTGGTTCCATTCCCATTTTTCCAAGAAATCTCCATACTGCTTTCCATAACAGTTGTACCATTTTGCAGTCCCACCAGCAATGTATGAGTGTGCCTTTTTCCCCAGATCCTCTCCAACATTTATTGTTGTTTGTGTCTTTAAATTATACTATAGAGCAATAGTAACAAAAACAGCGTGGTATTGGCACCAAAACAGACTAGTAGAACAATGGTACAGAATTGAGGACACAGAGACTGATACATATAATTTCAGCTATCTTATATTAGACAAAGGTGCCAAAAATGTACAGTGGAGAAAGAATAGCATCTTCAACAAATGATGCTGGGAAAACTGGAAATCCATATGCAACAAAATGAAATTAAACCCATATCTCTCACCATGCACAAAATTCAATTCAAAGTGGATCAAGGACTTAGGGATTAAACCAGAGACAATACGCCTAACAGAAGAAAAAGTAAGCTACAATTTCCAAAATGTCAGATTAGGCCCCAAGTTCCTTAATAAGAATCCAGTAGCGCAAGAATTAATATCAAGAATTAATGAATGGGATAGATTTAAGTTAAAAAGCTTCTCCTCAGCAAAAGAAACAATCAGTGAGGTGAATAGAGAGTCAACTAATTGGGAACAAATATTTAATATATGCACATCAGATAGAGCACTAATTTCTAGAATATATAAAGAACTCAGAAACCTTAACTCCAAAAAAACAAATAACCCCATCAATAAATGGGCTAAGGAATTGAAAAGACATTTCTCAGAAGAAGATACACAATTAATCAACAAATACATGAAAAAATGCTCAACATCGCTGGCAATTAGAGAAATGCAAATCAAAACTACTCTAAGATTTCATTTCACTCCAGTCAGAACGGCAGCTATATGGTAACTCTTTTACTGCCGTTTATATTGTAATCTAATGATTAGATAAATAGATGGCGAGAGCCAGACTTCTGCCATAGTTAGAGTATGTGGCTACAGAAAACAAGGAGAGGAAGCTGAAATTATCACATAAACTAGAATGAATTAATATTTAGCTTGTATAGATACAGATATGTACATACAGAAATATTTAGAGATAGTTACATATGCATGGTTCAGTATGCATACATATTTCCTCACTCTGTCAGCTGAGTGAAACTAGAAGCAATTGTCATAATAGCAACAAGCATAACCAGGACCCAGATCTTGGTTTCTAATACTTGGTTCCAATGGAAGGAACCAGTGTTCCTTGGAGAAATGGCTAATTCTAGAACTGGAGGAAGAAATATAGAAGATAAGTCTGGAGTATCTTGCAGTGCCAGAAAGAAAGAAAGTACCAAACACACACACACACACACACACACACACACACACACACATTGATCAGATGTCAAATGAAGAAAGAAATCAACTAAAAGAACTCCCAAAGTCCAAGCTAGAACAATTTAAGTTTAAGAAGCAGTACTACTAGATATTGAACAATGAAACATATATCCATAAGCATATACTGATATACCAACATAAATCAATGAATGTGTGAGATAGACAAATAATCCATGCAGAAATATCCCAAATAATTTATGTAGATACTCTTCCCTAAAAGAGGAAGCTCACAATTCACACTCTGTAACTGTAGACTGTACAGAAAGACTTTTTTCAAGGGAGTATGGTATTATGTAGATCTCTACTTAATTTCAGAAAAATAATTCACACATACTTAAGAATAAGGTTTGTAAAATGCATTGTAAAATTATTTATTCAAAAAAATGCCTTCTGTATATTTACAAGCCAAAAAACAAAGTCAAACCACAGAATTGGAGAAGTTATTTTTAATCCATAAAATGGAAAATATATAAATACCCAGAATACATTTGATTATTAAGAAAATATGCAACCAAATTAATAGACATAAATAATATCATGTCAATGATTAATTGAAAGTACCTAGAGGTGAGGAAGGAAGTGGGTAGAGATAGCTGAAACCAGATTACTTATTATTGAAGTTGAGTTACAGATGTAAGGAAAGATTATTTTTTTCCCTACTTTTGTACTTTTGACTCCCCAAGATTATCAACAAACTTTTTAATCAATCGGGGTCAATTGTACCAGACCTGTTACTGTAAGAGAGAACAACAATTAACAAAATCATAGTAGTGAACAAGTAGTGAAGACACCAAGAAGGCGAGTTACAGGTTTCAGGGTTTGGGCTTAAGTGATTTAGATGGTTCCTTCAAGTTGCCATTCTTCCTGAAATTGAGAGAAGATAGGGACAAAAATATGGTGGACATAGAGCAGCAATGATTTAGATGTCAGTCATGAAAAACTATTGTTAAGCTATTTGTTTACCAAGGTGAGCAATCTAATATCTTATAAAGCAACCACTTGCCCAGGTGAGCAAACTCTTCTCTCCCAGATGAGTAAAAACAGTAAGCCATTCTAGTAGCTAGTCAATATCTGAATATACTGAAATGTATAATCTGTGATTCGACAATGTTCATTTTAAATATATGCCTAAGAGAAAGTCTTGCACATATTCACCACAGGACATATGCATGAAAATATCCATTGTGGCAGCGTCCTTACTTAAGGAATGAATAATAAATTATTGTGCATTCATGCAATTCATATAGCAGTGGAAACTAGATTAATGCACGGGTACATAGATGGATCTCAAAAGCCTAATACTGAATGAAAAAATAAATTCTCAAGTAATACATGTACTGTGACAGCATCTGTATACATTTTTAAAGTGATGCAAAGCCAGCTTTGCTTATGGATATCTAAGTGACAATAAAAATATAAAGCAGAATGGAACAGACCATATTGTGCATAGCATCATCTCTGAGAAAAGGAAGTGAGATAATGGAATTGCAAAGGATGACCTCACCTCCATTCATAATGTTACATAATACATATATAACATTAAGAATAAAAAAAATTAAGTCAAATGAAATCCTAAGCAGAAGAAATAAATTGTTAACATTTCCTTATCTTGGCATCTGATGTACTTGATATTTTGTTATATATAATTTCCTAGGGTTTTAAAACTTATCAACTTTCATTAAGAGAGAAAGAAATAGTTCATCAAGGTTGAAAAATAGCTCTGCACAATCTTAAGAAAAACACAATCTAGGTCAGCTAGTCTATTTTCACCTGTCATCGCCCTGATCACCAAACCCCAAACCAGAAATTATTTACATTTGAACACTTCCCTTGGTCTTCCAGAGTTTAAAATCTCAGAGAGGCATATCCTAACCCAAAAGATATCTCTCTTTTCCCATTACCATAATAGTTAATGGTAGCATTGCTTTCTCAATGTGGATCTTTAATGCTCTAATGCTTATACTTTTGTGCAATAAATTGCTTGTTTTCTTCAATCCTCAAATTAACATTGTTGAAAGATCTAAACAAAAGAGTAAGATGAATACAAAAGCCCAGGAAAGGGAACAAAACAGTCTTTGCCCCAGTGTGTACCAAAGCATTTATCTAAATCATCTAACATCAGGTCATTTCCAAGCACAAGCAGTTGTATCCAGTTCACTTAACTGAAGAAAATAAAATGGGCTGTGGAGAGGGAGAGAGAGAAGCAGAGAGAGTGTGTGCTCTTCTCTGGGATTAAAAAGAGAGCAGAAAGAGAGAAAAAGCAAATTTTAACCTACCCGCCAAGGAAAAAAGTCAATGGAAGAGAATAATAGAGCAAGCCAAAGAGTTGGAATGGGAATCCAAAGAGGGTATGGTCCAAAAATCTTGAAATGGGATGCTTTTTCCTTGTGGAATGAAATGGGTGGACAATAGTCCTGAATGCCTTCTTCAAATGAAATCTGAAAAGACCCCATTACAGGGAACACTGGAGAGGTTCAGGCTAACAGTGGAAGCAGGATGAATGAAAGAAAGATAAACCATGTCTATTAGAGCAGCGTGGAGAGTGAATAGGAGAAAATAGCCATGTGGTATTTATTGAGGCATAATTAAAATGCACAGTTATGAGTTGAGACAAATCACTCCAACGGGGATAGAGAGCAGTTCCATCACCCAAGAAAACTCTTGCAGGGGGTAGTCAAACACTTCCCTCACCCTCACTGCCTAACATGTACTCATTAGTTAGGAGAATGTCACAAAAATAGGATCAGAGTATGAAGCACTGTGGTATTATGCACTTAGCAGACTTCATTTGCGATTTATCCACACTGCTGCATGTACCAGTAGCATAGTTGTGCCCATTTATCTATAGTTTCACTGCTCAGTTTGTTTTCTGCCCAAATATAAGATAAGGATTTCTAGAAATAAACAACTCACAAGTAGCATCAGGAAATCTTGCACAATCTTCCCCAAGTTCATTCCAGTCTGGGATATGAATCATCCTTGTCCTGCAAGTCCACACAGGACCCGCTGTGCACCCATTAGTTACTTAGTAGCTGTCCCCATTAACAGATCAACTATGGTCCTATCACAAGGTCAATCAACAAAGTCAAGAAGAGAATACAAAAAAAAAAAAAAAAAAAAAAACTAATGGGCAAAATAGTGTTCAAATATTTCACCAAAGATAATATACAAATGGCAAACAATTACATGAAAAAATTCTGAATATGATTCATCCCTCGGGAAATGAGTCTTAAACCACAATGAGATTAGATGATAGTTAAAATGGTCAAGACAACAAAATACCACATGACATACACTAATCATATGACCTGTTAATCCCACTCATACATTTTCATTTAAGCAACATGAAAAGTTAGGTTCATACCTAAGAAAAACTGGATGCATATTTTTGGTGGCTTTATTACTTATCAACCCAAAGTGAAAATATGTCCTCTAACAGTTGAATGGGCTACATGAACAGTGGAGCATCCATACAGCTGAACACAGTGGTCCCTCCTTATCCCTGGGGTGTGTTCCAACACCACCAAGGAAAGCTTGAAAGTGCAGATAGTACTGAACTTCAAGTTGAATACCTTTTCCATATTAAAAAAATGGGTTATCACACATTGTGGTCAAAACTTCTTGATGTGACTTTAAAACAACGACAAGCACAAGAGTAGCGATGCTGGCAATTCACATATACCAAAGAGAAGCCATAAGATATTCTTTATAAGTGAGAAGGTAAAAATATTCTCATTAATAAAGAGAGGTTGAGGTTGCTAAAGTGTAAGAACAAATCATCTATCCATGAAATTGTGATGAAGGAAATGAATTTGAGTTTTGCTCACGCTGAAAAAGTCCTGACCACAGTATGTGACAAACCATTGTTTGCCATTTGTATATCTTTAGTGAAGTATTTGAACAATATTTTTCCCAGTAGGTTTATTTTTGTATTCTCTTTTTGAGTTTTGAGTGCACTTTATAAATTCTGTACAGAAATTCTTTAGGCACGTGTGTTTGGAAAATATTTCCTCCAACCAGTAGTTTGTATTTTCATTTTTCTAATAGTGTCTTTTGAAGAACAGAAGTTTCATACAGTTTTGTTAAGGTTTTTTTTTCTTTTCTTAAACCTAAAATAAAATGTAATTTATTATGCTTTGAAGTTTATATCTAAGAAAACTATTTCTTACAAGAATTTTCTTCTTTATTTTTTTTTCTAGAAGTCATAGTTTTTGGTTTCTATTGGGACTAAAATAAATTGAGTTAATTTTTATATTTGGCACGAGAATGGGTATTGAGGTCCATTTTTTTGCTCATAGATATTACTTGTTTCTTGTCTACATTTAGAAAATACTGTCCTTCCCACTAATTGCTGTTGACCTGTGGTCAAAAACCAGTTGTCCATATATATGTGGGTGCATTTCTGGACGCTTTATTATATTTCATTGATTTCAGTGTCTAGATTATCCTCAAAGCCACACTGTCTCAATTATTACAGATTCATAGTAAATCTGAAGATTGAGTAATGTGATTCCTTCAATTTTTCTTTTTCAAAATTGTTTTGGATATTCCACACTGTCTCAATTATTACAGGTTCATAGTAAATCTGAAGATTGGTTAATGTGATTCCTTTAATTTTTCTTTTTCAAAATTGTTTTGGATATTCCAGCTCCATTTTAAAATTAGTTTGTCAATTCCTTCTGACTCTACTGGGATTGTTATGGTTATAATATTGAATCCATATAGAAATTTGGAAAGAATTAACACCTTAGCAATACTGAGATTTCCAGACCATTAAAAACTGTAATTCTCCATTTATTCATGACATTTTGGTGTTTTTTTTTTTTTTTTTAAGCTGTACTAAGAATCAAACCCAGGGCCTTGAGCATACTAGGTAAATGTTATACCTCTGAACTACATCCCCAGCCACATTCAGCCCTATTTAGGACATTTTAAATCTCCTATCAGTACTTTATAGTTTCCAAAATATAGAATTTGCAATTTTTTTTTTTTTTTTTTTTTTTGTGGTACCAGGGATTGAACTCAGGGATACTCCACCACTGGGCCACATCCCCAGCCCTTTTTTGTATTTTATTTAGAGACAGGGTCTCACTGAGTTGCTAAGTGCCTCGCCATTGCTGAGGCTGGCTTTGAACTCGCAATCCTCCTGCCTCAGCCTCCCAAAGTGCTGGGATTACAGGCGTGCTCCACTGCGCCCGGCTTGCAAATATTTTAATAGCTTTATATCTAATCCTTTTGTGCTTTTGGTAATATTATAAACCTTTAATTTTTGTTTTAGGCTGTGTATTGCTAGTCTATTAAATACAATTGATTCTTTAAACATTATCTTTGTTTCCAGAAACCTTGCTCAAGTCACACATTAATTCCAGTAACCCTTTTGCAGAAACTAGGATTCTCTACATAGGTAATTATATCACAAATGCCTTGCCAATCCTATCAGGTAAGTAACAATTTCATTACAAATCTTGCTATCTTTATTTGTAATCATATGACTAACATATTTCATAGGTTAAGTCCTTATTATGCAAGTAATGGAGCTCTGATGCTTCCTAGACAAGCTGATACCTTCTTTTTATTCTTCTGGCCTTCCTTTCCACTGCAGGACATCCAGTATGATGCTGATTAGGACTGATGAGAGCAGTCATCTTTGGCTCTTTCCCGTTCTAGAAAGAAAACCATTCAGTCTTTCATCTTAAATGTGTTTTTAGCAAAGAATTCTGTAGATTATCAGATTGAGGACATTTTTCTTCTATTTCTCCTTCACTGAGAGTTTGATCATAAGTGAAGTAAATTTGTATTATGGTTTTTTCTTTGTTCCCAAATGCTTCTTACACATCTATTGGAGAAGATCATAAAGTTTTTATTCTTTAATATTTGGAAGCATTTAATTCCATAGATTGATTTTCTAATGTTGCACCAATCTTGAATTAACAAGGTAAGTTCCATTTGTTCATTGAATTATCTTTTCATGTAGTGCTGGATTTTATTTGTTAATATTTTGTGAGGCATATCTCTGTGTGTGTTTTTATGAGGCACTTTCTTTTCTTATACTATCTTTTATCTGTTTATGTTTTGAGAATAATTCTATCCTCAAAAATTGAATTGGGAAGCATGCTCCCCGCTTTTCTATTTTCTGGAAATTTTTGAGTGTTTTAAGTATCTAGAATAATATAAACAAAGATTCTTATTCTGAATTTGTTAAAAAGTATTTCCAAACAAAAGTAACTGTATATTAAACATGATCAAGATTAAACAAATTGTTTCAAATAAAAAATGTTAAATGAATTCAAACACATGTATAATTCTATTTCATACTAGGTACAAACTGCAAAATAATAAAAAAAAATTTAAAGGAAATTGTAAAAATAAACATTGCATATTTATGTAGTCATCAAGCAAAGTTGAAGTCAGTATTCATTCTTTGCAGCACAGATTTGAAATAAAGATACATCTTTCAATCACATCTAAACTCACTCACTTGAAGTTAAGGAGTTTTGCAGAAGATGCTACATATGTGATACCTGCTTTTACAGATGTATGCCAAACACCCTTTGGAAACAGTTGAAAAAGGAGGTCCAAACTTCAAATGACAAAACCAACAGTTCCATGATTAGCAAAGAACAATTACTGTGTTTTTATTATCCTCAATACTAAAACATTTGTGATGCAGAATGGCTACTTACATGTCAAAATTATCATGTAATTTCTTGTTTTACTCTCAGGGAACACTTTCACTTTGAAGAAAATAGTAGTAACTTAAAATCATGAAAATGTTATTTATTGCAGTACTTTTTTTTTTTTTTTCCATACTGAGGATTGAACCCCAGAGCACATTACCACTGAGCCAATCCCCAGCCATCTTTATTTTTTGAGACAAGGTCTCACTAAGTTGCTTACATCCTTGCAAATTTTCTAAGGCTGACTTTGACCTTATGAGCCTCCTGCCTCAGCCTTCTGTGTCATGGGATTGCAGGCCTGCACCACCATGCCCAGGACTGACTTGTAACGTTGCTTTTCTCTAGCTGGTATTTACTGTGCCTGATGCTCCTGTTGGGGACTGGCTCAAGCCAAGCTGTGGAGTAAGGGTCACAATGAGCAAGTGGGGAACATAGCATGAAAGTGTCACCAGGTTTAATTAGCCTCAAAACTTCACTATCAAGTTAAACCTAAGAAATGCTTATGGTTTTGAAACGTTAGAAAAACTTACTGTTTCTTTGATCTGGATAGCTGAAAAGAAAACATTGTACCAATGGTTTCTACAACTTAGAAAACTAGCTCAATAAGAAATGAGTCTAAAAAATACAACCAAGTCCCTCAGGCCCAGCTCCATACTACCTGGCATGGAATAAATGCTGAATAAATGTTATTTTTTCTTAGCAGTAATAGATGATATAGAGGACTTTTATTCATGCATATTAGATTTCATGTCATTTCCAGGAAACTTCTTTTGAATTTTTACATAGAAGCTATTGAGAAATATCCAGTTAAACCATATGCCACATGCAGCGTATCTGTTTAACCCATTCATATTCCATGCTACCAGTTATCCTCATTCTTTCTTCTAGGGGTATTGTATCCTATTTATTTGCTAATTTTCTTCTTTATTTTTTTAATTTGATTAATACATTTCCATTTTTATTAGGCCTAAAAGATAGCTGATCTAATTTGGAGCTTATAAATTATACAGTTATATGTGAATTGATTATAGCACATAACTCTAATAGACTGGCAATCTTTTCAGAGATTAGAAGTGCTGCTTAGTTCCCTTTCTATGGATGATTAATTTTCAGTGGTTATCAACTCTCAAACTGAAAATTAAGCAATACATATTTGCTTTGTGGATGACCAGTTTTATTAAAGTAGTAGAGTTGATGCAATTAATTATCGATACCCTGCGAGGAAAAGACAAAATTAAAATGTCTTAAAGGAAGCAGGCAGGTATCTATTGTCAATGGCAAAATTCAGTTACTGTTGTGAAGAAATAGTTCCCGACAGCTTGTGATTTATGCAACAATCTGAGAATCATGCATGAACTATTCGTAGGGTTCTTGGTTTTTGCATCTCTTAAGAAGATCGGTTTATACCAACACTATATAAGATAGAGTGACTTGAAGATGATAAAGGCTTAATTTCACTCAACAGATGTCTTTTTTTTTTTTTTTTTTTTTTTTTTTACATTGGTGTTTAGAGGCTGTTGCTATCTTTGCTGCTGACCTCTGGTCAGGCCAAAACAAATGTGTCTACTAAGACAAAATACTGGCATCTCAAGCTTTCTTGGCCATTATTCCTAAATAAAAGAATGCAATTACTGTTCTGCCTACCAAGAGTGGGCACTTGCCTTTTGTCCTTGGTTCCAGAAATTCTGGGAACCAAAGTTTCTGCGATAGTCTCCCTATCAGAGAAACTACTTTGCTGTAGGGCTGGACTTCCTGGTGGTGCTTTTCAGAAGAGTGGAGAAATGGGCCCAGATAAGTCATCTTGAGAGGTCTCCCTCTGCCATATGGAACTCTCTGGCATAGTATCACCAATAGTATCATGAATGGCAACCATAGATCAGATGGAAGACTGGCCGTGGCTGTGTTTAGGGAGGTTTGAGGGTCACAGCATTGAGGACATTGATCATTTATGATCATTTGATGTCATTGATCATTTATGCTGCATGGTAATGAAATTAGATCTTAGAGCTCGAGTGTGCCCCTGGGTAGAGTTTTGAAAGGAAAAAGATGTAACCAAAAGAAAAGTAAAAACAACCAAACATCTGAGATAATGAGTTCCTGAATGCCAGGGAGTCCCAAGGCTAGGGCTTCCAGAATTGAAGAATGCAAAGATCAACAAAAATGTTATGAAATTACAATCTTCACTTTTATTTCTGCTTATGACAAATATAAATGTGCTCATAATTTTTGACAATGGCTAAAAGAAAAACTATCTACATTCCCCAAACTGTTATCTCACAAATCACTCTTTTCAGTGTTATTATTGTATCAGTTAATTAATCCTTCAGAGAACAAAGGCAAATGATGATATTTATTCTTTCTCCTTCTATAATACTACTTTTGTTGGAAACACATATATTCGAGTGAGCAAATATGCAGAGACGACACGCGCTCTGCTGTTTCTAGCTTGCACTTGGGCCCCTGTTCTATTTGCAGCCCCCATCAATAAACTTGGCCCTTGCCACACTGGACAACTTATAATATTCCTTGCCTTTTATTATCCTTTGATGCAGGCTATTTCTAAGAAGTTCTAACCTCCTCTTTTCTGCCTTGTTAAGTCTATTTTCCTCCAAAGTACAGTTTAAATGTCAAATGATCTGTGAATATTTCTGTTCCTTTTTCAAGAAGCATTAGTCTCTGGGTAATCAGCTGATGATGACTTGGTCTCGAAGGCTCGCAAGAGGTCATGGCATCAGAGGGCTGCATGAAGAACACCCATCTGATTATTTGGCAGATGTTATACAGAGGGGTTTAAACGTACTATTTTAATATTTCCAAAATGATAAGATAGGTATTTTTATAATTTGATTACATGAGTCGGAAAACTAAGTTTCGCCTGTTTAAAGAATATGCCCAGAGGCACAAATTTATGAAGTTAAACTCATGTAGCTTGATTCTAAAGGCTATACATGCAAGCAACATATATCACTGACTCTCGTGCTCTGAGAGAACACATAAATTCTACAGTTTATTAAGAGGGTCCTGAAACAAGAAATAGATATTTTAATATATCCTGGACTTCCAAAAAGATATATCATCAGGCATGAGGAGACAGCCCACTAGACCTTGAAAGATAAATCCAGACCAAGATAAAAAGTAAAATATGCTGACAGCCAACACTCTAATACTGATTACCAACACCCTTTAAAAGACAGTGATCAGAGATGCATCTACAAACCTACTGCATCTTTATAGTTCTCTGTATACTTACCAATATATTAAATATAACTAACCTCTATTGAACATTAATAACACTGGACAAGGTCCTTAATGTTTTATATATTTTACTTAATACTTAACCATGAGATATATGCCATTATCGATGCCAGGTTCCTACAATCAACAAGAGATAAATGAACCGCTGGCTCACAGGCACATGAAACAAATGGAGTAAGAATTTGAATTCAGCTCATCTTGCTCCAGATTCCAAATTTGGAACCAAGATATCTATGCGATGATAGCCATTTCACATATCATTCATACACACATACTACACATGGCTACATACCCAGCTAGAGCATTGTAGCCGCCTGAAGCGATTGCCGCTTGGAGCAAGACGCTGCGGGAACAAGTTCAGAGGCAGACTGGAAACAAACAGGCTTTTTATTTTGTTAACTACTCTCTCTGGCTCTGACAACAACTCTAACACGCACCACACACACCACTAAAAAACCAACAACCAAATGGTGCCAACCCGCTCCGATCTCCGCTCAAGTCTCATGAGATCTTGGGCCAAGTTCCGCGAGATCTCGGGCCAAGTCCCGTGAGACCATGGAAGGCGGAAATGCCCAAATTTCTCCATGGCCCGCAGCCAACCGCAATCTCATCCATCTCCCCAAACAGGGCTCCTGCAGAGCATATTTCTCATCTTGAATCAGGCTCAGTTTTTGTCACTTCTATAAATACCCAGCATAAATAATACCTGGATGTATTATCAAATGTTTATACTAGGTGTCTCCAATTTTTTTGCCTGAAGAATCTGGCATAAATCAGGTAAGTCAATGTTTATTAAAGTGTAGTTGTAGGAAGTTACATTTCAGTTGTAATAAATTTTATTAGCAAATACTACTAATTGGCTTTTCCATTAATAGGGATTCAAGATCCAAACCATAATTGTGATAGGCCAATAATGGCACCTAAACATATCCATGGGGCTCATTATTCAGTAAAGGTTTTTCCTGATCATCTTGTTGGCATCATGCCTTTGCATTTGTCTGGTGCCTCAATCACTTATTTTGATTTAACTTCTTTGGAGAGCAAGACTCCAGTACTCTACCAGGTGTGGGAGAAGCAATCGCCAAGGTGTGAGGGGGAGGAGAGGTGTATGGAAGGGCAGAAGTGGAGCAGGATAGAGGAAGAGACAGACTTATTTGGCAACACCCTCAAATTAATTTGAAACAAAGGGAATATTTAAATTGCACTATCATGTAAATGTATATTTATCAAATATAGAAATTAGAAATAGAAGAAGAATTGTTAAAATGTAGTTGATTAAAAAGCAAACTTGGAATGACTGCAGAGAGAAAAACTGAAAATTTTCCTGGGGGTTAAAGATAAGCACATAGCTTAGTGTTCTGTAGTTTTCATCATAGAGGTCTTTCACCTCTTTTGTTATATATATATATAACAAAAAACTATCCCATTCAGGATATATATATATTCTGAATGGGATAGTTTTCCTGGTTTCTCTTTCAGGTGATTTGTAATTGGTGTATAGGAATGTAACTTATTTATGGGTGTTAATTTTATATCCTGCTACTTTGCTGAATTCATTAATGAGTTATTGAAGCTTTCTGTTGGAGTATTTGGGTCTTCTAAATATAGGATCATGTCATCAGAAAATAGGGATAGTTGAGCTCCTCATTTCCTATTCATATCACTTTAATTTTTCTTTTGTCTACATATCTACAATGAAAACTACAGAACACTAAAGAAATTGAAGAAGACCTTAGAAGAGGGAAGGTCCTCCCATGTTCTTGTATAGGGAGAATTAATATTGTCAAAATGTCCATACTACCAAAAGTTCTATACAGATTTAATGCAATTCCTATGAAAATTCCAATGATATTCTTCATAGATAGAAAAAGTAATCATGAAATTCATTTGGAAAAATAAGAGACCCAGAATAGCCAAAGCAATCCTTAGCAAGAAAAGTGACTCAAGAGACATCACAATTATACTACAGAGATATAGTAATAAAAACCATATGGTGTTGGCATAGAAACAGACATGAAGACCAGTGGAACAGAATAAGAGACAAAGAGTCATACCAACATAAATACAGTTATCTCATACTAACATAAATACAGTTATCTCATACTAGACAAAGGTGCCATAAATATACATTGGGGAAAACATAGCCTCTTCAACAAAGGGTCCTGGGAAAACTGGAAATTGAATGAAATTGAACCTCTCTCTCACTCTGCACAAAAATCAACTCAAAGTGGATCAAGGACCTAGGCATTAGACTAGAGACTCTGCACCTACTAGAAGAAAAAAAGTAGGCCCAACTCTCCACCATGTCAGCTTAGGAACCAGATTCCTCAATAAGACTCCTAAAGTGCAAAAAGTTAAATCAACAATCAAACTCAAAATCTTCTACACAGCAAAGGAAATAAGAATATGAACAAAGAGCCTACAGAATGGGAGAAAATCTTTACCACCAGCACATCAGATGGAACATTAATCTCCAAGATATACAAAGAACTCAAAAAACTAAACATCAAAAAAAAATCAATAAATGGGCTAAGGAACTGAACTTTACAGAAGAAGAAATAGTAATGGTCAACAAATATATGAAAAAATGTTCAACATCTCTAACAACTAGAGAAATACAAATCAAAACTACACTGAGATTCTATCTCATCCCAGTCAGAATGGCAATTATCAAGAATACAAGTAACAATAAATGTTGGCAAGGACAACTACAGAACTCTAAACTATTCAAACCAATTATCCCACTCCTCAGTTTATATCCAAAGGACTTAAAATCAGCATACTACAGTGATGTGAACACTTCAATGTTTGTACCAACTCAATTCACAATAGCTAAGCTATGGAACCAACCTAGGTTCCCTACAACTGATGAATGGATAAAGAAAATGTGATATATATACACAAAGGAATATTACTCAGACATAAAGAAGAGTGAAATTATGGCATTTGCTGGTAAATGGATGCAACTAGAGAATATCATGCTATGTAAAATAAGCCAGTCCCAAATCACCAAAGGCAGATATTTTCTCTGATATGTGGATGCTAACTCACAACAAAGTAGTGGAAAATTAGAAGCTCACTGGACTAGAGAAAGGGGAATGAAGAAAGGGGACAGGGATGGGAAATAGAAAAGACAGTCAAATGAATGGGACATATCTTTCCTATCCTTATATATGAATACACTATCAGTGTAACTCCACATCATATACAGCCACAACAATGGGATCCTAATTAGAACAAGTTGTACTTATTCTATCTATGTATAAAAATGTCAGAATATACTCTACTGCCATGTATATCTAGAAAAGAATGAAAAAATTAAAAAATAAAAAGTGTATAGGTTGGGGCTGGGGTTGTGGCTCAGCGGCAGGGCGCTCGCCTTGCACGTGTGTGGCCCGGGTTCGATCCTCAGCACCACATAAACATAAATGCATTGCATTGTGTACAACTAAAGTAAATAAATAAAAAAAAAGTGTATAGGTTTAGAGGAACAATGTTATGCTATTTGCATAAGTTATAAAGGTAGAATTCAAGCCTCAGAGAACCCAAACATGAAATATGTTTTTTGGGGGTGGAAAGGATGGAGCAGATGTTAGGAAGATCTTTTACTGTAAAACTGTCACAGAAATGAATGGCAATTCTCAGAGGTGAAAACATATACCCACAAGAAGAGTACCCTGTGGTCTCTGCCCACAGGGTGTATGTGGGTCCAACCCCTCACCTCTGGTGTCCCTGCAGTTCTGGGAAAAGTTTGCCTCTTACTGTCCAGTCGAAGATGTCACAGACATCTCCAGGTAGCTTGACTTCTCAATTCATTCTTTCAGTATTCCCAGAAATATGTTTACTTGAATTTAGAAATGTCCATAAACCTCTGAATTCACAGCACAGAATTTAGGGAGACTGTTAGGAACATATGAGATTGTTCATTATGTTTGACTATACCTTTAACGGACCAATTACCAAACCTGTGTAAAATTGCCCAAACACGTGATGGCTGCACAAACCTAGCAGCAGCAGTTGTTACTTTATTTCAGCATTGTAGCACAAGCCCTGTATTAATCAAGAGGCTGTGGCCTACTTAATGGTTTTAGTGTAATGTTTCACCTCTTTAATTAAAGGTGTGTGTTTTTCTTTAAAAATGTGAGTACTAAAACAAAGTATCTATTAAATTCATGATTGATATGTTGTATAGCTCCAAGGACTACCAATAGACAGTTGGCTTTTAATCAACAGGGAAATTTGAAAAAAATTAAGAAAAATTTTAAGTGTGTTATACAACATGGATGTTTCTTGTTTAGCTTTAAAACACACTGCTGAAAGAAAGATTGGAGTCATAAGACCTAGACTCGTGTCTCTGGTGTGTTGCTGATGATCTGTGAACCCTGATACTGTTATTCAAACTCTTATTGTGTCAGTTCTGGAAAGGAATGTAGAAAGATGTATTTAAAGGTATTTAGAAAGAAATTCTACAATTCTGTATTTCTGCTTCTCAAGACCTGTGAAGGATCTGAGATGTTATGCTGCTTTCAAAGCTAGCAAGTGAGTTTGTGTTTTCATAGACGCTGGTAGAAGACATAAGACCCCTGGATAAGAACAACTTATTACCCACAGCAAAATAAGTAGCCACAGGATCAGCACTTTGGGGACTGCTTACCAAAGACCCAATCTCCATTAGCCAACAGAAAGAGAGTCAGGTGATACCGCACAGGTTATTGGTGTGTCATAAGAAAATACTCGTTGCATCTGAGAAAGCCAGATCTTTTCTAATGGTCAGTAAGCATTTGCTCTGGAGGGAGACGCTAAACTACTGAGAATTTTCAGTATGCAAATATTATTCAAAATGTAATCCAGCACAATAAGCAAATAGAGTCTCTTTTGTAGGGCATGCAAAAGGAACCTGAGAAACCATAAGGAAATCTCTTCAAAAAACACCCATGCCCAATCTTCTCATATAAATACCTCTGTCAATCACTCTGAAAAATCTGGTGGAGTCTGGAGCCAAGTCCTCCCTTGGACTCATTCAGCGTAGAACCAAGGCCAACCCCTGGAGGACCAGGAGCAGCAGGAACAGGCCAACCTCAACGTTGCCCCAAGGGTGCCCACCCAGGGGCCTATGCCCACGACTGCTGTGTGCATCTTACTGTCAATATTTACAATGTGACCGATTTTAGAGGGAAACACCCGTTCCTTTTATAATACATTATTTCACAGTCCTTATTTATCAGAAAAACTAGAGACCATCAGTGGAACCTAGGGCTGATTCCTCCTTTGACAGATAATAAAAATAAGACCTTGAAAGAAGAAAATAAGATACTAACCCAGGTCTCTGTGCCCCAGTCCATCTCATGGTTAAAAATGTCTGCCAGCTGGCAAAAAAAGGTGTTCCCTGGCCCACAGCTGTGCCTAACACTATGCCTGGGGACCCAGGCAACTGCTGTCCCCATAACCAGTTGCCCAATGATTTAGTGTGAAACTAGGTGCTATAATTCAGAAAAATTGAGTGATCAAATGCCATTGGATTAGAAAAAGGAGTCACTAGGTATTGAAGAGAACTCAGCTAAAGAAATTAAAAATAAAAGTAAGGCACACCAAGCCCAGGAATGGAGGTGGCCCAGTCACAACTCATTGAGGAATCAGTGGTGGCATGAAAGAGGCGGGAAGATGAGGTAGGGGCCCAGGCAGCAGAAGGTCCTAAAAGGCAGAGAGAAGATCTTCTTCCCGAAAAGCTGGTAGCCTGGAGCCCTGTGCCCTAAGCCAAGGTAAAGTATTCCTTTGCAGAATAAAATAAATGTATTTTAGAAATAAATATAAATGAGGATTTTTTTGGTTTTAGTTTATTAATATGATTTCTTTCAGACTTTACAATGTGAACCCTTAATGAAAATTTATCTTTAATCTCACATCCTCATATATAATAATAAAACACACACCAAGTCACTAAAAATGAACATGATACATACATTTAATATTGTGTGATCCACACGCACCCGATTTGCCATAGGACCCCACATCTACCATGTCCATCAGCATTCACTCTATGGCTGCCAACTACACAATGGCCTAACTTTCTAGAATCACTCAGGAAGGCAGTAAGACATAGGCAAGAGCCTCTCTCCGGGGTGCTCACATTTCAGTCAAGAGAATGAGATGTTTCCCTTATAACCTACCTAGCAACGTCAGCCTGTGTGTGGCAGAAGACAGAGGCTCAGTAGTGACCTTGGACAAGCAAGTCCACTGCTTCCTGCCTCAGTTGGGGCCTTTTCCTTCTTTTCTAGAATATACCTCAAGGTTTTCCTGAGGTAAAATCACTTGACACATGTAAAGTTACTACGCCACTTGACGCCCAGTAAGCCCTCTGTGCATATTACCTATTATTACTGTAGAACCAGAGAGAAAAGTTCATAAATGCTGGTCAGAATATGTCAGATTCTATTAACTCTTCTCTTCAAAATTCTTTTACTTGTTTTGAATTGCCTCTGCAACCCTAAGCTCCAGTCATCTCTTCTTCTTTCTCTGAACATGTTCCTCTCCAATCTCTCTCTTCCTCTCTCTCTTATATACATGACATTTCACAAGTACGTTCTCTGAATGGCAGACCACATCTGCCAACTTCTCCGTGAAGCCTTCCCCATTCGTTACAGATGGAACTATTTGTTGAACTCCCATGCATTCCTAAAGCTCTTTCCTACACCATTTCTCAGCTATGTAACTTTGGGCTAAACACCTACTGAATCACATCTGCACTTCACTATCCTTACCGGTAAGATAGAAGTACGAGTAGTCCTGTTCGGCTACTGAGAGGACATAGTATATGAAGTGCTAATTTAAGTGCTGTGTGCGTGGTTCATCTCAGTAAATGCAAGTGCATTAACATTACCAGTGTTATTTTTAGTATTATTACAATATTTATATACCATGCTATGAGTTTTTGTTTCCTTTTCTCACTAGTCTTATTGATGTACAGAAAAGAGACACATCTAGTTTGTCTTAGCTTTGTATCCTCAGTGCCACAGATAATGCCATGAAAGAACTAAAGAAAATATTTGATCATTCATTTTATGCTACCAGCACAAAATGTAGGAACTCAAAACTTATCTTGGAAAAAAAGGAAAATGAATTATTTGCCACACCATGATTTTCATCTACAATCTATATAATCATTTTGAATATTTCAACAAGAAAATAAATTTTGTTTTGATTTATCTAGGAAGTAGTTAAAATACTATCATACTATACCATAGTGCATTAAGAGTGTGAATTGTTTTTCAGAGAGCCACCTTAATAAGGGTACAGCTAGTGATATTGGGTGTAAAATGTAGAAATACACAAAATATATATTTATGTATAAATAATTTAGTGTAATTAACATAAAGGAAGATAGAAAAGAATGAAGAAAAGGACTACAAAATAGATAGTAAAATTAGAAACCAAAGAAAAATTGTTGGAAGATACAAACCAAAATGTTTTGCATCAACGTATGAAAAATATTTAAATGCTCAATTGAAAGACAGAGGTTGTCAGGATAGATTAAAAACAAGTACAACTATACATTGTTTACAAAGCTACAAATATAAAACTAACAAAAGTTGAAAAAGAATCTAAGAAGACAAAAAGAAATTTCATTTAGTGGGTTAATATCTGTTAGTACAGCTTTAAGGCAAGAAGCAGTGTCAGATTTAAAATGGAATAATTATAGTAACACAATTATCCATTCACCAAGAAAATATAATTCTAAATATTGTATGCTTAACTTAGTTTCAAAATATAAAAAGCAAATTCAACAAAACTAAAAGGAGAAATAGAAATTTCCATAGCCAGATTAGAGAATTATAGCTCACTTATCTCAGAAGTTTCTAGAACAAGAGGACAAAGTCAGTGAAGTCTAAATGATCTGACCATCATTCCCAAATGAAACCTAATAAATATGTGTCAATCATGAGAAAGAGAGAGAGAACCCTGCACCCACTACAACAGAATATATATTCTATTTAGTATACTTTCAGCATTTGCCAAAATTAGTGTTGTCCTTGGAACATAAAGCAGTTTGAATAGTTTGATTTCAAAGGATTAAAATCAGCCAGAATATATTCTCTCACACACTGTGATTAAGCTAGAAATCAATACTGAAAAGTTAAGTAGAAATTTACAAATGGTTGCAAATTAAGCAAAACAGTCCAAAGTAATGTTTAGAGAAGAAATCAAAATGGAAGTTAGAAAACATTTTGAACTAAATAAAATAGCACAACACATCAAAACTTTGGAGCCTGGTGGCCCTGTGTGTGTTTTTTTACATTTGTCTACACTTTGAAAATCACCAGTTCTTACTCAGAGAATCCCAGGGAAGCAGGGCAAATGGAGGCTGCAGTCAGGAAGACTTCTCAGAAGAGGGCTTGGAATAGACAGTATCTTGTAATTAATACATATATTAGAAAAACAGAAAAGACTCAGTACACAAATGACCCATCTTGTGATGCTGGAAAAATAACAATCATATCCAAAGAAAGTAGAAAGAAGGAAATAGTAAACATGAGAAAATAAACAAATGACATGCTAAAATAGCATGTAGTAGATTAAATCAATGCATCCAAAGACCAATATCATAAATGAAAAGGGAGAGAGGAATGCTGTGGCAGCTCCTTCTAATTAAAGAATGTATAAATAGGAAGACATCACAGTTCATAGTTTGTAAAACTCATTATTGTCAATACAGTGACACAGCCACATCAATGTTTATTGCAGCTCAATTCACAGTAGCTAGACTATGAAACCAACCTAGGTGTCCCTCAATAGATGAATGGATAAAGAAGGGTTTAAAGAAGGGTTAAATTATGGCATTTGCCAGTAAATGGTTGGAGTTAGGAGAATATCGTGCTAAGCAAAATAAGCCAATCCCACAAAATAAAAGACAGAATGTTTTCTCTAATATGTGGATGCTAATTCACAACAAGGCAGGGGCCACTAGGGAAAAATAGAGTTACCTTAGATTAAGTAGAGGGAAGTGAAGGGAGGGGAGGGAGGGGATGTGGGGATGGGAAAGATAGTGGAATGAAACAGACATTATTACTGTATGTATATATGTGACTACATAACCAATGATTGTGCAACATGTACACTTAGAAAAATGAGAAATTACATCCCATTTATGTATATCACAGTGCATAATGCATTCTACTGTCATGTATAACTAATTAAAACAAATTAAATTTTTTTTAAAAAAAAAAGGTACTAATACTCAATTTTATCTATAGAATCTATGCCATGACAATCAAAAATCTCTGCAAGGCTTTTTTATTTTTTGGTAGGAATTCATAAGCCAATTCTAAAATGTATGTGGAAATGAAAAGCAACTAGAAGAGCCAAAACAGTAGTAGAAAAGAATAACAAAGATGGATCTATGTCAGCCCGATAAAACGACAAGTTAATACAAATAGTCGGAAGACTGAGCGCTTTACAAAATACAATGTGTAAATGGCCAATGAATACCTACGATGTTCAATGTCATTTGCCATTAAGAAAATGTAAATTAAAATACCTATAGATACCATACACACTTACTAAGCTAAATTCAATGACTGAACGGATGGAATTATTGTAGACTCAGTAGTTAGACTACTATCAGCAATAAAAAGATATGAACTACTGATACACACTCTAGTATGTGATATTATTTTGACATTCTGGAGAAATATCAAAAATACTAGTTTGTGTAAAAGAAACCTCAAGAATGAACACATGCTTTGTTATACTTTTGAAGTTCATGAATAAGCAAAACTGGAATAGAAATGGAAGGATAATGACCTCTGGGAGAGGAGTTAGGTATTACTGGAAAGAACTAAGAAAATTTATTGGGGAGGACACTTTTTCTCTTAAATAGGGTGATGGGTACACAGGCCTATGTACTTTGTCAACTCATTAACCTTCACATTTCAAAGACCACAATTAAATGATGCTGTACCAAATAATAATGACTACAATTTCAAAAGTTCCACCACAAATATGAAGCAACTAAAATCTCATACACTGCTTGTGGGAACCTAAATTTGTAAACTACTGTAGGCAATGTTTAAATAGCATTTACTAAAGTTTAACATAAGTTTTCCTTACAACCCAGTAATTGCATTTCTAGGTGTATACCTGAAAGAATCCTGTGGACTTGGGCACCAGTACACACGTGCCAAAATATAGCAACTCTCTTCCCAATAAATACAGAAAAGAATACTCATTTTCCTCCACAGTAGAATGTGTAAATAATTTGCTGTATATTCATAAAATTGTAAAGTTGTCAATGAGAATAAACAACTGTGATATGCAGCACAGATAAATTTTGAAAATACATTGTTGACAGTCAGAAGGCTTCCATTTCCATAAATGTCATAAATGACCAGCAGTAACTGAGGATGACAATAAGGCTCAGAGAATCCTCAGCAGGTTGCTCACTTTATTTATTTTTTTAACCTGGGTGGTGGTTACTTGTGTGTGTTCACTCTTTGGAAATTCTTTCAGCTGTAAATTTATGATTGGTGCACTCTTCATGTATCTTCTTTTTCAATAAAAAGTTTATACTTATATGTGTGTATGTGTATAGATGACAGAGTGAGGAATGTATTAAGAGATTTAGCAATATTGAACCAGGTTTTATGAATATAGAGAGTGTGAAAGAAGGATAATTCTCCAATACCATCTGCATTCCTCCAGAACTTGCAATCTATCAGGTCTGAAAGAGCTCATAATTAAAGTAATTCAGAATTACATAGAGATTGTTGTGAAGTCTGGAGTCAGTGCAATAAGACCTTTTTTATTAAACAGCTATGGAAATATTTTGGGATCAGATGTTAAATAACCTCATAGATACAAACATGTTGAAACAAAGTTGCTGGAAAAAGAAAAAAATCGTTCTTAATAATAAACACTATCCTACTTCAAACAGACTGAAAATTTATTGGAAGATATTGTATTTTCCCCCCAAACTAAGAAAAAAAACATAAAAAAGCAATAATTACTTCTAGTAGTGAGAATAATGGGGTACAGAAAAGCCAGAGAGGGTAGTGAACTAGGTGGGGCCTGGGGCAGCAAGCATGGGGGAAATGCAGGGCACGTATGAACTCCTCAGAGCTCTGTGGTCAAGTGCCTGATCTCCAGCTCTGGAGCCAGTTACCAGATCGTATCAAGGGAACTGGAGATTTCTGAATTTAAGGACACGATTCAATTAACTGAAAATCATAATAAGCTGATGGAGAACACTGATGCCATATCATTAATTAATGAGAAAGAAAACTGCTAAGCCAGCCGGAATGCTACTCTTGTCTTAAAAAAAAAAAAAAAAAAAACAGGAGAAATCCAGGTATGCTCAGACTTTGGCAAGACAAGCAAGTGGCTTAATTTTGACAACAATGGCCTTGGCCTAAGAATGCCTATGGATCCATCTCCACTGAAGGTTACACACAGCTGGCTGTACAAGCAGACACTCATGCAGATGCCTTCCCCTTGGAATAATGAGGGGACACAGATGATTCTGGTTCCTTGCATCAATTTTTTAAATCTTCCTGCAGGTCTGTCCTTATTGTTTCAGATAGATGGCTCTAGACATAATACTGTTCATTAAGTTCCTTTTATGACATGCTTGGTGAGTTTTATTACTTGAATCCTACCAGATTTCCAAGTTCCAAGGATATTTTTCATCTAATTCACTATCAACTACCCACAGTTGAACTTTACCACAAAAGAGAAATAGAACGTGGAGGAAAAAAAAAAAAACTATATTTCATTAATAATTTTCATTAACATATAGGAAATAAAAAATTTCTTAGGGATGATTATTGGGAAATCTAATTTTAAAATAATGCATAGGCACACAAACAATAAAAGTATTCTCAGAGCAAGAGATAAATATTTTATATTTGCTTAAAATGGGCTTCTGCCAGAGCTTAAGACCCCAGAGCTCCCATCAGGAGATCCTGAACCAATCCTTCAGGCAGGATGGGGAGACCCTAATCTGATACAGTTTATAATGAGGCTTCCTCCTTCCAAACTTGGAACCAGTAGATGTATTTTTTTTCCTATAAATTGATTTGAAGCCAACAGAAATGTGAAACCTAATTAAACATATAGGCAGAAATCATTTTTTTAAAACCTACACGCCAATAAAACCTGCAGAGAGTAACAGAGGAGATATCCACACTGTTCAATTCTTCCAGAAAAGTAGTCAGTAAATCATTAAATCATTTGGATTATGGTCTGCCTAATGCCAAGTATTTGAATATTTATATCCTTCAGAGTAAATGATTGTTTGACATAACCCAATGGACACTTTTTACATTCTAAATATTGTAGTGTCATGCAAATATCACTGGACACCGGGGAACACTCAGGAATAAAAGTGTCCATTTTATTTAAAATCAAGGCATCAGTGTAAAGTTGCACAGGGTGTGCACTGCCTATCTCCAGGGGCCGCCATTTGCATAGATTATGAATGGAGAGACTAAATGAATGGAGGCTTAGGAGTTGTGCAATGTGGTAGTCTTAAAATATTAACCCAATGAGAACAATTTATTTCATAAAGATTGGCATATGGCCACACTATGAAAACAGAAAAAAACTTTTAAAGTATAATTTTATTAATTGCCTGGTGCCAGTATAACTGTATCTGACAATTCACATGGAATGTCATATGCCACCAGTGCCAATGGCACACAGGGCACCAAGCTAGGAAGAGTATCACAGGACCAATATCCTACTGGCAAACTCCTCTGTTTCAATTATATTTTCCTATGGACACACTTGTCTTATATAGTTCTGAAACAGCTTTGTTCTTCCTTCCATCCATATTTATAACCTCTATAGCTCTACTTGTATTATTTACATTTTTTCCCAAATGTTTTCAATGCCTTCCAATTTAACATCAGTGAAAATGGCATTATTGTGTTTTCAGTACTCCTTTCTGATCATTAATAAAGACATCACATTAAAAAAATCCACCCTTGTTAAACACATTTTTGCAACTTCAAATGATATAAAGCTTAAAATATGAATAATTTGAAGACATTGCCACATATTATTATTCTTTGCTTACCGTCTTTTAGCTCATTTTTCAGTTCTTGAGGCTGTGTTTTTCTGGTTTGATTTGAATCAATTTTGCCAGTAAAAGCTCACTGATGTTATATCAATTACTATAAGAGGAGAATATAGGATGAGCACTATGCTTAATCCTCTCAATTCATCTCTGAATGCAGTTATTCTAACGAGAATGCTACTCAGTTGTGTTTGTGTGTGCACGCCTTGAGAGAGAGGGGTAATGGGGGTGAGGGGTTCTTTTTAAAACTGTGCAGTTCAAAAACACAGAAATAATATTCTGGGAGTTAGAATTAAAGTTGAAAAGGAAGAGCTCTAAACCCCAGAGCCTGAAGCAGTAACCACATGAGCCTTAGTCTGTTTCTCCCCTCTGAATGCTTTGACATCTTCTCTGTATACCCCTCTCCCCAAGTTGGGTAGACCAGATGCACAGATGCCTCAGGCAATGGAAAGCAGGGGCTAGTCCAAGTGCCATGGCTGGATCCCAGCTCTAGACAGGTGACTTGACAGTGGAATCCTCCCCATCTGTGGGCTTGATACTTCTTTGATAGATGAGAGATTGGGTCAAGAGGATTTTGCAGACTTGCTGACAGGGAGTGGTACAGAATTGTACATATAGACAGAAGTCTCACAAAAAAAATGATTGTGGGGGCAGCTTACTCTAGGGAACATCCTATATCAGCATGCCTGGATGACTAGCAGGAAAGTCAGAGTTCTATGTAAAAAGTTCCTTGGGAACTTCACCTAGGAGACATTTCTACAGAAGATTTTACATTAATTTAACAGTGTCTGCACTTTGTTTGAAACTATAACATGAATCCTGGACTCTGATTGAATAAATTAAAAGGCTCCTGTGCATTTTATTTCCTATAAATAAGTTTGGTAAATGCCCTGATGGTAACTAAAAAGCAAGCTCTAGTGTAGATGTGATTAACACCCACAATCAGTTATCTTTAGGTAAAGGAGACTATCTTCAAGGACATGGGTGGGCCTCATGCAATCAGTTGAAGGGCCTTAAAAAAACAACAACTGAGCTTTCTTTGAGGAAGAAGAAATTCAGCCTCTGGACCACAGCAGCAGCTCATGCCAGAGTGCCCTCATCCTTCCCTGAGCCCTATAGATTTCACAGTACTCAGCCCCTACCATCACGTAAGCCAATTTTTTTGAAATATATTATCTATGCATTCTTCCTATTTACTATTTTTTGATGAAATGCCAACAAATACAGGATGAGTATTCCTCTCCAAAATATTCCACCATATTCCCTGACACTGGGTCTTCTTGGGCCAGTGTGAAGGATGCCCTGACTTCATGTAGCTATTCACTGTGCCCAGAGGACTTGGGATGCCTACCCCTAGAGTGAGCGACTCAGTCCCTCAGCTCCCTCAGGAGCATGAACAGAACCTGGAAAAACAGCTCAGCGCACAAAATACAGATTATTTTATAGAGAGAAATAGTGCTGGACAGGCCTTCACACCAGACTACAGGGTCTAGAAGAAGCCAGTGTTTCTCCCAGGATGCAGCTCACTGGATGTTGGATAACTTGAAGAGATTACAGCAGAATCTTCACATTCAAACTTTGACACAGACCCCCGCCCCCTGCCCAGGGTCAACATGGAGTCCAGATGATTGCACTGTCCCTGAGGTTCTGCTGGCATTACTTTTTCAGCACCTGACTGTTGTCCTCACTGCCATATTGGCCTTACATTCTCCTGGGTTTTCTCTTGCTCTTGAGCCCATTAAGACTAGCAGCACATAGGTTAGTGAGCTGAATTCTGTTCACACTGGAGTTGCATTAGACGGCAAGTGAAGAACTCGTCTCACAGTGAGGGAGGAAGGAACCTGAGTGGCCTGAGCATCCATTTGGACTTGACTTTGGCCTTAATGACAGCCCTGTTCAAAAGGCACAGCGGTCCAGGCAATCAAGAAGCTCCAAGGGTCTAGGTTCATCAAATAGGGAGTTAAAAGTCTCCTCTCAGGTGGGCGTGTAAGGGGCTTAGCCAGGTTGGGAGGAGGGGCACATTCTTCAAAGCTGAGAGACAAGTATGTAAAAACAGTCACAGCCAAATCGTGAAGACCTATGGCTGTCATTCATAACGATACTAGCTGGGAAAGAGGGGAAATTCTGTTGTCCACAAAACAACGTGAAAAAAAAAAATGCACGTTTTAGGAAAAAATTGTTTGTTGTCTCTGATCCAGAGGCAGCCTGAAACCAAGAGGAGCTAAAGAACATTCTAACAAATGCAGTTTGAAATCGAAACAAATAGTCATTACCACTCATTTGGGACTTCAGCCACTTTGCAATGTTCAAAGAACCCTTTCAAAGATACGGGATAATAATGGAAAAATAATGGGAAAATTGAAATATATTACCAAAGCATAAGAAACATGCACAGATTTTCAGCACAGTAACGTTAGCGCAGTTATAATGTATTGATTCCTCATTCAAACACAATTAAGCTTTGAAATCAACTGCATATGGATTCAGACAGTTGAAAATGATATATTTTTTCACTGCTTAACAGATGTCCAAACTGTGTCTGGGAATGACAGAGAAATGGATGAGTAAATTGTTCTACTTCATCTCCAGGCTAGATTAACCCTTCTGTATCAATCGTGTCTTCCGTTTACATTGTTCTTTGTGACTGTCACAGCACGGTCACAGTGCATCTTTGTGGATCTTTATACAAATCCATTTTACAGATAAGAAATTTGAAGATCAAAAAGCAAATCATTGATTCCACACACTATATAGGGGCAGAGCCAGACACTGGGTATAATGCGCCATTCAACACAGTGAAGCTATTGGTCTCTTGAGCTCAGGGTGAGACAAAGACCAACCGTTCAAAACAGATTGAGGATACATGCACTTGCTAAAGGAGAGAAAAGAACAGATTTAGTTTGAAAGTGGGCAGAAATGACCATTTAGAGATTTTGTTGTTGTTGTTTGTTTTTCTAATTCAATGTTCTTTCCCACCAGTAAGAATGAATGAGTTGAAGACTCGGGAGCCCAGGAGTCGAAGCTGCTCCCCTATGCTTTGGTCACCCAGCACCAAGCACATGGTTTTCCCGGATCCATGCTAGCCACCTGGAGTGGCGAACTTGTAGTCAGAGTCCAATGCAGCAGACTAGCTGGCCCTTGTCCCACACAGCTGGGAATGGGATGCCCACTTGCATAGCTTCAGACAGCCAGGGCTTCCACTCCGGTGGCATGGGTTGGGCCCTGCATCCAGCTGAGGGCTCAGTAGGCCAATCTGCATTCTCCTCCCCAAGCCAGGCACAGGCCAGGTGCAGGACTAAATCAACTCATTTTCTAATGTTCACAAAGATGCTGTATGGGCTTATGGTGGCCCTAACATAAGGTAACCCTGTGGAAAACCAGGCCATAGTCAAGGCACTATGGTATATTCTTACATGTACTCGTGTGTTTGTGTTTGATAAGAGAATATTAATCAAATGGGTAAAGCCATGTCTCAAATCCACCAAAAACTTGGTATTCACTAAAAAAAAAAAAAAAAAAAAAAAAAAAATGGTTGTTTGATGAATTTAAATGTGTGTATAAAATCACTTGGATTACAGACACTCCGTGGGAAGACCAACAGAAGAGAATGAAGCAATTCAGTGTTCTTACAAACTTTCTTCTCATCCTGGGTAGGGCTACCAAAACACTTCACAGGATCCAGGACCAAAGAGAATCATGGCTCACCCTTCCCCCCTGCCCTCTGAAGCTGCCTGCCCTGGTTCGTGCCCCACACTCACCCCCCCCTCTGCATGAGCTAATTCTCAATGTTGGCTTTATTCTGGGTAATGCTCAATGGGCAGCCCTTGGACTAGTGCCCAGGTCTGCAAAGCACCTCCACTCCTCCCTGCTCCCAGTATCCGTTTCCAGAGCCTCTCCTCCCACTCCTTCAGAATTTGGATACATACTAAGCACTGGTCACCAGGGGCAACTGCACATGGACCAGATCAAATGTCTAAAGACATGTTTTGAGTCATCTGTATTTTAAACTTGGAAAGATTTTAAACTTGCTGCTATGATTTGAATGTGTCCCTGCAAAATTCAGGTGCTAAAACTTAATGGGCAATGTGACAGTATTAAGAGGTGGAGCTATTGAGGCAACCAGGTTTGAGGGCTCCTCTGTCGTGAGTGTGATTTAGGCCTTAGAAAAGAGACTGTGCAGCATTCCCCCTCTCACCATGTGAGGACACAGTGTTCTTCCCCTTTGAAGGATGAAGCCACAAAGCACTGTCTTGGAAGTAGACATCATCCCTCACCAGATTTCTCCATCTGGAACTCCTCTGCTTCCACAATTATGAGAAAATGAACTTTTGTTCTTTGGAAGTGTTCCAGCCTCATGTATTTTGTTATAGTAACACAAAGAGACTAAGACAGGCTCATGGAACTACAATAAGCAATATGGAAAGACTGGACAGCAGAGTACTTCAAAGGAAAATATTTGTCAAACCAATACCCCCTCTCTCGTCAGCTCACCTGTAAGATCTGACCATCTGTGCATGTGGGTGTTGAATGGTAACTATCTTTGTGCCTGTGCACAGTTAGTGGAAGTCAACCCACGTCCACTTTGGTACACCTTGTCAGTTGCAAATTGCATCAACTCTCCTTCGGCATCCCAGGATGATCTAGACTGAGAGGTAAGAAGTTCAGGAATACTCAGGTTTTAGTTGGTACTGAAATGAAAGCAGCTATGAACCAAGGGCAAGAGGCACCTGAATTGGAGTCAAGAAGACAATTGAGGGGAATCAACAGGACGTTTAATTAAATGAAAGACTGCATGACATATACTTATGATAATCTGACTTAATTCTTTGGAAAGGTAGTAATGATCAGAATGAAATTTCAAAGGGCATAGAGTAGATTTACTCACTGCCTTGGTGCCCTGCCTTGCTAAGCTTGTGATCTCATGTAGTGATTATCCCAAATTAACACGTATGGCCCAGGCACTACTTAAAACATTTTCTGTACATGAACTCCCATACAAGAGAGGGCCTGCTATTGTCATTCCTGTTTTGCAGGTTAGTAACTTGGGGCACAAAAGAGTTAAGAGAATTTCTCTAAATGCACCTTGCAAAGGTACAAATAAGTGGGTGGCAAAGTGCATATTTGGCTCCGTTGGACATGGTCTTTCCTACTCTATATTATATACCCAAAACAAGAAAATATGTCTCTACATCATAGATAGTAAAAGTTGACAAAAAGAGAGTTCCCAAAATCTGCTACAGCAAAAAAGACAGGTAGCCTCCTTTGTCCCAACCCTTCATTGAACACCCCTAGGAGAACAAAGGAATGCTCATTTTCCAGCACAGTCATGGAGACTGGCCTGAGGGACACCATCCAGGCTCCGAAACTTATTCTCCCTGCTCCCTCTTTCTGTAGGCAGTGGCACCGCTGACCCTTGCCCAGGACAGACCCCGTAATCTATGTTTTTCTTTTACATTTTAGTTGACCTTGGACTGGGTTATGAGGCTCATCCATGCTAATAAGATCTCTTTCTTTAGAGAAAGACTTGGAATAGAAAGAGAATGGGTATGATACAAGGGCAGAAGGACCTAGAAGAAGGAAGGAGCCTAGCTATAAACTCCATAAAGGAAAGAAGGTGGAGGCTTTTTTAAAAATATTGGAATCACGATTTTCTAAATCCAGAAATAAATGTGCTTGCATACTGAAAACAGGGTAGATCTCTCAATAAAGATATAACATCCAAGTTTCAATGCAAAAAAAAAAATGTGTGTGTGTGTGTGAACGCGCGCGTGTGCACATGCATATGAAGAATGAGAGAGATGAATTTCTATAATAAATATTTTTTTTCACTTTAAATGCTAAAGGTGTAGGCACATAGGGAATAATTGCTACATAGTATCATTAACACACTCTATGGGTCAGGAATCTAAAGTTCAGAGAAGTGTAGTAACTTGCCCCAAGTCATTCAGCTGGAGAGAAACAGAGCCAGAAAGTACACCCAGAAAGCACAGCCCCCCCCCAGTCCATCTTTGCAACATCTACACTTCACTTTATTTTGTGTCAATCAGGTAGGAGAAGGCTGCCAAGTAAAGGCCACAGTGACTGAGACCATAATACTGTACTTGGTTCAGGAAAAGCTCAAAACAGCCTTTCTTTTCTGTACAAAAAAATACACACTCTCTGCCTCCTGTGTGTTGGTGATTGGTTGAACATTCCTGGGAGAACAAAGGAGGGTCCAGTCCCCGGTGCAGGAGACACTTGGCATCTCAGAACCCAGAAGCACTTTTGAGCAAGGCAATGTGTCCTGAGCCCAGTTAGAGCAAACCACGCAGCACAGAGGACACAGACAGTGGAGGCCAGAAGGAATGATCACCGAGGAGCATCCACACTGGCTCTCAAAGGGCATGTCCATAGAGGTGGCTGGGTAAAAGGGATTTCCAGCAAAAGTAGATCAAACAAAGGCCCACTTGGGGAACCTGTGGCCTGGTGTGCCCAGGACACGTTCTTCTGTCTGAAGCACTGAGTCAAGAAGTACATTTGGAGATACCACTGCAGAGTACCTTTGGCTTTGCATACCTGCTTGAGAAATTTTAATCCTGGAGAAACTTTTGAATAAATCATTCATGGTACACCCAAAAATATGTTAAAATGGAGAAATGGTGATCAGTGAATGTTGCAGACACTTCCAAAATCATCAGGAAGAATAAAGGCAAGAAATTCATAAATGTAAATCAATAGCCTGTGTAATTAAAGGGGAATATGTCTGTTATATCTTTTAAAAAGTAATCAATTAGATGAATGCATAAAAATCCAACATATATGAATGTGCACAGGTGAATGGGGTGACAGCAGGCAGTGCTAATGAAGACAGAAGTAGGATTCAGAGGCCAGCTCAAGCTGGGGATGCACAAAGGCTTCAGGTCAGAATTCAGACCAGTAGAAAAGCTAAAAGTACAGTTTTATTGAGTGCAAAAACTCTGATCTCCAAGTGCAAGCCTCCTACCATGGCTGTTAAAAGAATCCCTGAAGAGGCACTCATGCAAAAAATGCCTCATTGCCATTGTTATCAGGCTCATAAGTTTGCACAGCCAGATAAGTAGACCCACGCTCGACTGCATTTTGTGAATATGATAGCTTTTGTTCAAGCATCGCATTCAAATCCGAGGACTATGTCATTTACCCTTCCATATATTCCTTTACCCAATTTAAAAATATAACATAAAAGATATGCATAATGGCAAAGCAACCACTCCTAAAGACCAAAATCCAGTTTAAAAATAGAAATTGGGAGGTACCCCGTCTGTTCAGTTGATATCTACTGCACAAAATTCAGAATACATAATAATTTGGAATTAAATATTCACAAATTGATAGTTTTGTAGCTTTTTTTCCCTCTCCTCAAGGTGAGATAAAATGAATAAAGTCACAACCTTTTGTTAGATGATTTGGGTGATATACGCAAAGCACAAAAGATATTGCTCCCAACGCCCGCCCGGGACTTCATAGCAACATTGAAAAGATGGGTTTTATACTGCGGACTTGTAGGTAGTGGCCCTGTGTTGAAGAAAAGAAGGGTTTGTAGTCACCACCACTTTACAGAATCACAGGGCCAAAAGATATTTCTAAAACAGCTTAAAAATAGCTTCATTCATAAGTGCTTTCCCTGGATGTGTATTTTTGAGTGACTGCTATGTCCTAGATCCTAAAGAAAGAGAGAGGACTAAGAATGGTTTGTGCCCTTGAAGTAAAAAAAGATGACACATAAGCAAACAATTAGTGTCACATAAGGTTCCACATAACCAGGGCACAAATGTGCTATACAACACAAAGGAAGGCTGACTACCTATTTCTTTGCTACATACGATTTTATCACTTAACAAACTCCATCTGCAAAGACTGATGCTAGAACCCTTCTATCTTTTGCTACCGTGATCACAAAATCCGTATTAGAGGAGCGACTTCACTAGGCAGTATTTGAATGAGCAACATGTCCAGTACTGATCTTATTAATTTTATCCTAATATGTATTAGAGGGCAAGACTCATGTCCAGTTTTAATTTAATTCCTGAATAATTCTGATGACCATTCGACATGATGATTTATCTAAGCACAAAAGCACACTGCAGAATCCAAGCTTGGACTTTTAAGATAGAAAATTTAGATCCTTCTAGCAGTGTGAATCAGGATCTAGGATAGGCGAAGGCAAGGGTGTCATCCCTTGAATGATCCCGACATGAGAACATTCTTAAAATTTGTCCCCCACATGCCCAGGTTGCTTTGTCCAAGTCTCAGTCCAAGAATAAATAGTTTCAAGGGAAAACAAAACAGAAGCTAATGTTGCTAAAGGCAGATGCTAGCAGCCAGAGAAATGGACCAAGACCATGGAATTCAGAAAGGCCTTCCCTCCTCCATGCCACATTGCCCACTTTGCCCACTTTAGAACCGCCTGACATAGGCCTCCGTGATTTCCTGTTGTAAACTCCGGGCTTAGCATACATACTGGGCCCCTTTCTCCTTTTGAGTAAGCCTGGTCAAAGTCACCCTTGATGAGTGCCTGACTTGGCTATAATCAATGAAGGACACTGCAAAGTGATTAGCATACAGCTACTTTTGCGATCATGTATTTGTATCCTGTTTTAAATATGCCCAGGGGTTGTTTTAATCGGGTACAGTCACGTAGGACACCCAGACACTGAAATGAAGGAAGAAGTTTGTTTACACACAGACCTTTAGAAGAGGGACCGTCCTGCCCACAGGGAAAGCACGAAATAGCACCAGGCTTGGCAAGGAGGCGGAGATACGAGGGGAACACGTGAGTGAAATCCCTGCTTGTGATTTCCATGAGAGGAACAAACAAGGCAAGCAACGAGGTGAAGTTCATTTGGGGTTAGCTAGCTTGAACACCTCCAGCTGGTGCTGAGGTGTAGGGGCTGCTGCTAGTCATCTGAGGAACCTAATATCTGGCCTTGGGATGGTTAGGGCAAGAACAGTGACTCCACACTGGGAGCGAGCCTAGAAAAGGAGGTAGTTGAAGGCAAGTGTTCTGGGTTGATGGATTTGTAAATAAAAGCCACACTCGCTGGTGGGCCAGCTGTTTGCTGTCTCTAGGAATTAACCCCGGGAGGGGCAGTCCCTCCCAGTATCGGCAAGGGCCCAAGATGTCAAAGCATCAGAATAAAAATACATACTTAGTACATACCTACATTTTCATAGTTACTGCTTGCTAAATTTCCAGAATTCCTGAGGCCTGATGAGAGAAATGACTCTTTCTTTGCCCCCTCTTTCTTAGAAATGATGTGGAGGCATTAACACACCAAAGTTGGCAAAAACTCACAATGTCACTGCATGGGCTATAATCAGAGGGTCCTGACTTCCCAGGGTTTCCAATCCACCATTATTCAAATTCTAACATGCTTTTTTAAAAATGCAGAGAGAAAGCTCTTACTGTACTCTAGGTACACATTCTTAACATTTACACTAACTCAACACCCTAGGGTTTTAATCACCAAAAAGCCTACATAAAAGGTGCAAAAAACATGGGCTTCTTTCCATATTGTGTTTTGTGAAAGAAATGGAGAAACAAAGTGTATAAGTGAAAGCTACAAGACAACACTCAGATTTCCCTGGAGACATTAAAGCCAAAGTTGCTGATATGGACACTCAGCTTCTGTGTGGATTTAATGTGTCAGAAGGCCCTTCCCGAGCAACACAGGTGACCACATCTTTGTTCCCACTGTGTGAGATACCAGGTGAGATTTTTAGTGCTAGGAAAGCTGCCAGCTGAGGAGAAAACCAAAGGAAAAGAGCAACTTACAATTATTATAGTGCTACAGGATCTGACTCACCAAAAAGGCCTAAAAGGACTAAATTCTGTTCCGCTGGTGCTAATACTGTTCAAAGTGTGAGAAATGGAAATGGTCTCAGTTTCAAGATATTTGAGAGGTGTAAACATCAAAGGGGAATAATTAGAAGCAACTGTTTAGAGAAAAATATGCTAACAGGCAGATTCATGGCTGATAATCAGACATTAAGTTCAGGTCTGCTATTATTCCAAGGTCACAAAGCCAGTCTCCCAGGATATAGAACAATCCCATTTTTCAGAAACTCTCTCCAACAACAACAGAAGATTGAGCAGTCTCACTTGTAAAGATTGCCAGAGAAACTGCCCCTTCCAGGGTGTCATGGGTTGAATTATATATGTACACACACAGATATGTTAACATCCCCAGAACCTCAAAATGCAACCTTATTTGAAAATAGAGCCTTTGCAAATGTAATTAAGTTGAGGTCACACTGGAGTAAGATGGGCGTCTGTCCAATATGACTGCTGTTCTCGTGAGATGGCCACATGAAGACACAGAGAAACACAGAAGACCACGAGGTGGCCAAGGTAGAGGCTAGAGAGTGATGACACTGTAGCCAAGGGATGTCCCAGGTTGCAGAGAAACTACCAGGAGTTTCCCTAAAGACTTCACGAGCAACGGGGCCCTGCCAACATCTTGATTGCCAGAGTGCACTCCAAGCTCCCCAAATTGTAACACAATAAATTTTCATTTTTTTAAGCCATCTAGTTTGTCATTCTCTGTTACTGACAGTCCTAGAAAATTAACACACAAGCAATAAGTACTGGCCAGAAATTTATCCAAAATCCCTAATTTCGCACACTGAGTCCAATTCTCTTTCTCTAGCTTTGGGGAGGAAAGCTAATTTCTAGCTTTGGCTTTACATTTGTTGCTGTGAGATTGTGAATTAATTCCTAAAGGGGAGAGAGTCAATGAAGTAAGAGTAAAAACTTGCTCTTTGAAAATACAAGATGTGGGCATCTTAAGGAAGCTTAAGTTTTGAAACCCCAAACTCCAACAGTAAATTTACCAAAACTGAGCTGGCTGGGAGCAGGTTGGGGACAGGGAGACTGAGAGCAAGTGGGCAGAATAAGTTAGATCCTAAAGGACAAAAATGTCACTTGAAGGAGCCTATAATCAAGGAGAAGCTAAAGATTGCGGTTAGCTGAGAGCCATAAAAGATGTTCTAGTTTCCACCTGATAGTAATATATTATTCAAAGAATCTTTGTATGCCCGTGAACACTGCGTGACACACCTGTAAGCTCGAGCTGTAAGCACGTGTCCTTGTTAAAGCTATATGTATATAACTGGGTGAGGTTGGTTAGAGTGTGTGGGAAGAAGAAGAAGAAGGTGGTGGTTGGAGTTAGAGCGTTTGGAGTGATTGCTGGAGCCAGAGAGAGAAGAAGAAGAAAAGACCTTTTTTCATTTTCATCCTGCCTCCGAATTTTCCTGTGGCGTTCGTTGCTCCAAGCGGCTTCTGCTTCAGGCAGCAACAGTCACTTGTTAAAAAAGTCACTTGTGACAAAAATTAGTCCTGCCTGTTTTCACCACCATAATTTACCTAAACGTTTTTCTTTGTGCTAGAAAGAAAACTTGCCACATAAGAGTCCAGTGAAAGCCACAAAGGAGACTTTTCACACATCTCTGTGGGACCCACAGTTGAACAGGATTAAGTCCTATTCTGACCTGCAAACTTGAGACTCCTCTGCTCCTGATAACACCGTTGCATTAGAAACTTACCACCTCTGGACACAGAAAGAGATTCAACAGCTCACCAAGGAAGAGGACACAAACTACTAATGGAATTCTCCAGAAACAAGCAGTGTTCTATACAAAACCAGCCTTTGTAGGTGGGGGCGCTGGCAGCCCGACTCCCAGCTTCCTCAAGCTCCCCCTAAGCCATCTTAAAAACCCATCGACGTCTCCAGGACGCATGTCTGACAGCCCTGAGCGAGCCGGAGGAAAATGTTAGTTCTCAGTCCTTAGATAAAAGCACAGCAAACGTGTCTGAGACCTTAGAAGACCCTCCAATGCAAAGCAGAGAATGTGCCCACTGCCTCCTGGTCAGAGCTTGAGGTGACCTTACAGAAGATCACCCCTCACAGACCCGCCCAGTCAGGCCCCATCAGCCCTACGAGGTGTGTGCCCCAGGAGGAAAAGGGGCAGGTGTCCTGGAGCCAGCAGGCAATGCCCAGCCTTGACCTACACACACACCCCACAACTCCCCTGGAAAGGCCACATCCCAAAGTTCTCAGAAGGAAAATGCGGCTGATCACGTGGCTGACTCCTCAAAGAGAGTGCTTATGAAGCTAGAATTGGATTTATATGTTTGTTCATCTTTACATGACTGCCAGGGAAGGTGGGTCTCCATCAAGGATGCTAACAAAGAGACTGGTCTCAAACCTCCCTGAGACCCGAGGTGAGGCAGGAAAAGCCTCCGGTAGGACAAAGGAAGAACTGAGGCCAAAGACGGAGACCAGTCTCCTAACCCTGCTCCCTGGGGGAATCTTCCAGCCTCCACTGGGACAAGCTGGAGGATGCAAACTTTAACCCATCTGGAAATGGTTCCAAATCTGGTGGCAGAGTGGCCTGGTCCCCAAGAGCCATGAAACCAGGGAGGTCTGACCTGCAGTCCAGCAGCAGTGAACTGGGCCTGCAGCTGCAGAGGACTCACCTATGGTGCACAGGGCAGTGGAGAGAGCTTCCTGTGATAAGAGAGCCTGGAATTCTGAGGATGCATCGGCTTCCCAGGAGCTGGTACCCCGTGTCTCTCAGTGGGGCCTGGAGCCTGCCTGGGACCTGCAGGAGGAGAGCTCCGGAAGTCGGCCTGAGGCTCCCAGCAACACAGATGTCGTGGATTATCCGGAGCTTCCTTGTTTAAGCAGTGAGCCTCGAGGAGGAAGCCATGCTTACACCTCAGGGCCCACCCACTCCCGGTGCTCATGGCCGAGGAGACAGCAGTGCATGATGGAGACAGTTTTCCTCAGGAACTACTCCCAGAGGGAAGCGAGTGGGATTCTGTTTTCCAGGAGCTCTGGATTTTCCCATTCCAAGCTTCTCCCACGTGTCCTTGCGCCCCTGGGTCCATCACACCTGCCCGCAGAGTTCAGAAAGAACTGGAGAAAGCAAGGGAAGTGACACAAAAGGAAAACCTGGAGCTGAAAAGCCAGTGTGAGGAGTGGCACACCAACAACCTGCAGCTGGGGAAGCTCCTGGGGGTGCTGGAGGAGAGCGGGCAGCAGGGGAGGCAAGAGGCTCAGAGCCAGAAGGAATTTCCACACTGGACATCCTGCAGGCTCTGAAAGAAAAAGAGGAGCTTACAGCAGACTTGACTTCCAGGAAAAGTCCTCTGACCTCTTCAAGATTGGAAGAAACAAGGAAGTGATTGAAGGCCACCATGAAAATGAAGACACACTGAAGAAGCATGTCAAGGATTGTAGGGTAAGGACTGAAGAGCAGGGACAGAGGCAGCCCGTGCTGAGGACCCGTTTAAAAGAGAGAAAGCTCAAGCTGGTCAAGAAGGACATGGTTCACGTCTGAAACAAGTCTCAAGCACAGGCCTTGGCTTTCTAGGTGAGCCTGAGGAAGGAGCAGGAGTGCATCCACTATCTGGAGAAGACCAAAGAAAAGGTCAGTCCCAGCCCGGCCAGGATCTGTGATGACATCATCTCCAAGATAGAGAAGGTCTGAGCTGGAAGTTACTAACCAGCAGCTGCCCCCAACTTCTCCTTCCTGTCTGTTGTCTAGTACATAAGTCTGATTTTCTCTCTTAGGTTTCATATTCTTTCTTCTCTCTCAACTTCAACTTGTTTTTATACTCTTGCTTTACAAAAAAACAAAACAAAACAAAAACCCCTAAAGTTTCCTTCATATAAAAAAAAAATACATGAATTACAGCAGAATAATGAATGGCCAAAGAGTCAGTTATGACATTAAATATCATTTGAGATAGATATGAAAGTAATCATCCCTGACACCCTAGAGAATGTACTGATTGCCTTGCACTGGGGAAAGAAAGTAAGGTGAAAGTTCATCCAGAGCTACCTACTAAAAAAAAGAAAAGAAAAGAAACAGGAAAAGATAGAAAACAAAACACAGAACCAATGAAAGAAATGCAAAGTGAGGATTGGGGTAATCTTTGTAGGTGATGAATTGTCAGTATTCAAAGGGTTTGGAGGAAAAAAGTATCCCTACTTGCTGCTCATAGGAGTATAAATAAGTTCAGCATTCTAGAGGACAACCTGGTAATTTGTACCAAAAGTCTTTAAAACATGTACACATTTCTCATCAAAATGTAGGCCCTATTTCACAAGGCTACACCATCCCCAAACCACTTCACAATGTGTTCATGTCACCCAGTACTCCAGAAAGTCCAAGGGCCAGCACTGTGGTCCTGCATCAGGCAGGGGCATAACCCATAAGATGGTGATCTCTCTAATAACAAGCTGTATATACCTTGTAAAAAGATAAAGATGTGTTACTGCCAAATAATGATAAAGTCTTGCTTCTGGGGAGTTCTAGAGTCTGTCTGTGAAACAGTCACATAAGTCCACCATCATGTCATTTGCCTACCAGAAGAGAAATTGCATTCAAGAATGTGTTCCAGAGCCAGAATGGTGTCAAGAACAGGCACCATACAGAACACAGTTCTACTGATGAGGACTGTATTGTAATGATAGTAGAGAAAGTCTCTGTGATTTTGAGTTTGTAATGAAATAAGTAGTGAGAATAACAATTTACACTAGTAAACAGACCCAGGATGGGTGTCAGTCATGCCGGGACAATTCTGCCTCCTCCTCCGTGATAAGTCTTGCTTGTGTCCTGAGCTGAATGCTGACACCTCTGTGTCACCATATGCATCTGTTCAAACCATCCCCCTGTCCAGGAATATCTTATTCCTATTGCCTTATAAGTCGTATTTACGCTTCAAAACCAACTACCATAGGATTCAGCAATTCTTCTCATAGAAATGAAAATACATGTCCACAAAAGACCTATACAGGAATGTTTATAGAAGCCAGATTCATAATATGAAACCTGGAAAGAATCCATCAACAAACTATAATATACTCATATAATGGAATGCCACTAACAAAGTGGAATGAACAATGAACAATACAAAATGTGAGTTAATATGGTGGACATTATGGTGAATGTAAAAAAGTTGTACATGATTTCATTTATATGAAGTGCTAGAGTAGGCAAAACTAATCTAAGGTGAAAAAATATCATAACACTGGTTGTCTGGGTGGGGAGGGTTTGAGAAGGAAAAGAAGAGAATTTAAATATTTTATTTTTGAAGGGGAATATATGATTAAGGGTGTATGCTACACAAGCGTATGCATTTGTCAAATTTGAACAAACTGTACACTCAGGGCACCTGCATTTCACTGAAGGAAAAGAATTTTAAAACAGCATATTACAGTGACACAGCCACTTCAATGTTTATAGCAGCACAATTCACAATAGCTAGGTTGTATAACCAACCTAGATGTCCCTCAGTAGATGAGTGGATAAAGAAAATGTGGTATATATACAAAATGGAATTTTACTCAGCAATAAAAGAGAATGAAATAATGGCATTTGCAGGTAAATGGATGAAGTTGGAGAATATAATGCTACGTGAAATTAGTCTATCTCAAAAATCCAAATACCAAATGTTTTCTCTGATATAAGGAGGCTAGTTCACAGTGTTGTTGGATGGGGGTACATAGGAGGATTAAAGGAACACTAGAATGGTCAAAGGGAAGGGAGGGGAAGGGAGGACGCAAGGGGGAAGGGAGGGGGAAAAAGAAAAAAAAAAAAAAAGAAAAGGTGGTTGAATGAGGTGGATATCATTATCCTAATGCATGATTGAAGACCTGAATGGTACAAATATACTTTGATACAAACAGTTGTATGTAAAAAGATACTATATATGTGCACTATGAATTGTAATACATACTACTATTATAAATAAATAAAAAAATCAATAAGTGAAGAAAATCCCATTTTAAGTACCTATTCTAGAGTTGTATCTGTACTTTTAATCAAATTGAGATTTGCTCACTGGTCAGGAAGAAGGAGAAGTTTCCCACGATGGGCAACATGTAAGCAAACAGGATACACACTTTTGTACTCCCTGGAAGCTATAACCAAAGTACATCAAGCTGAATGAACGGTTGGTCCTTCCTGGTTACTACTCAGTCCTCAAGATCCAGCTGTGTCCTCTTGCTTCCTAAAATTCAGACTTTCCTGAGGCAGGTCTCTGCTGGCCGGTGTACCTGTATGATATTCACAGGATGTGTGGCCCCGTTGAGATCATAACCCATGTTTCCCCTTCACTTTCCGTATTTCCTTTGGTACTCTAGAGAAGAGCTTCCTTCTATTCCTCATCCCTTCAACACCCAAGCAGCTATATAAATTCTTGTGCTTTCTGGTGTCTAACATAACTAGAAAAAAAATTTTTCAGGATGGTTAGACAGAGAAGAACTCTGTCTAGTGGGGTCATGATGAATGCAGTGATGGCCTCAGACTGATATATTTTGTCATCACAAACTCCAGAGAATGGGACAGCAGACGAGACAAACATGCAGGTGTCCTAAAGGGGCAGTGTGTGACAACCATCTTAAGATGGCCTCACTCTTCTGGCCCTGAACACTACTTGATCCTTGATTAGGAAAAGCGAGGCAAGGAGCTAGAGGCAACTCTTACATTCAGACTGAGAAGAGCTATCTTGCCTCCAGATTTTGATGTGAAAGCCACATCGTAGCAAAGTAGATAACAGCACAGACTCCAGCATGCTTAGGTCTCCGCTTCGCCATTTCTAGCTGCATGAACCTGAACAACTAATTTCATCTCTTCCTTGCTTCAGTTATTTCCACTGTAAAAATGGAGATAATATTTACCTCAGAGGGTTATTGGGAGTAGTAAATGGATTAATTAAATGAGTAGAGTATTTAGAAGAACGTCAGGCAAATGGTCAACACAATAAATATCATTATCATTAGAGCTATGTTCTCATTCCTGCTATTAGGTATAAATATGTCAAATTGTCTACAAGAAACATGGATTTCATCAGTCTTAAAGATCTAGGGAGATTAAGATCCAAGGAGGAACTAAGCGAGGAAAGTAATTTCTTAATTTCCTGATTCACTAGCTATTTGACTAGGACGAATGGTATTCTATTTCTGGACACCCAGAGACAGTACTTAAAAATTCCTGCCCCTAACTAACACCCCACCTGCAGCAGCCACCAACACTGACAGTGTCACCCAGCTACATGTAGGTCCCAGTCTTCCAAAATTCCCAAGATAGCTTTTTTTTTTTTTTCCCCCTTCAGGAAGTATACACTGAAGAACATTTCCATTTGTTTTTGAGAGTCCGAAGTTTTCCCTAAGAAATATTTTCTTTTTAATTTTTGGGTTTGTTTGCTTACAAATTCCATGGACTAATTAAGCAAGTACAATATACAACAGCTGTATTAGCCTGAAGTCCATCTCCTTGATTAAAGAACAATCTGCATCATTCTCACCAGTTAAACAACAGGAGTCCAAGATAGCCTCAAACGCCATTAAAATCATAACTAAAGGAAAGAAATGGAAAAAATTTAAAAATCTACAATTTTAACAACATTTGAGATTATTCTTTCAACTTTTACTATATAGAGAGTGCCTAGAAAATATGAAATTTAATTCTCGTTTCTTATGTTTTCTATGTGGATCTAGGAACAAAGATATAGAAACAAAGAATCTGTTTGGCCAAAATGCAAATTTCATCTAGAAATTATTTTTATGTTTTCCTGTTTCTTTTGTATAGACCATGAGGCAATTTGGTCCATAAATTCAAAAATTCTAAAGTTACAAGAGGACCATTCAATCCTGATTGTCATAGTAATTTCTGTTCCATAGATGCATTTTGATAAGACGTAAAAATTCTAGACATTTTATTTTGGTGAGAAAATAAATTGACTGCATAACTTTTGGCTTATTGCTATGGCCTCCACAGTCTGTGTTGCTTTCCCAGAACTATTAATTTAATTATGATAAGTACAGGGTTCTTTTGAATTCATTCAGATAGTGTACATGCCCACTCACTTGATGACTGCTTCTGTGATGTTATTAATAACTGAGTGCTAATTATGTCAATAAATTAATTGGACCTATCTGTGCTGACATTGGTAGTGACCACATGTCCTTTGGCTGCTCTTGTCTACTTCTCCTTTGGACTTTCAAAGCTGAGCTGTACTAAGCTGCTAGTTTGCTCTTCATGAATAAGTTTTTCCTGGATTAATGTATTTTAATGCATTCTCTGTTCAGCATTAAATATCTTCTTCTTTAATTCATTTATTGACTACTGGATGTTTTGCAAGAAATATTGCAGTGGTTTAGAGATTTATTTGGCAAACCATTAATTGATCCTTTCAATCACCTAATTAACCATGAATAAAATATTTAAACAAGCTTGTTTTCTTAAAAAAAAAAAGTCTGTATAAATTGCAAAGCAGGGTAACACAAATTAACAATACATTTATATTATTATTGGATCAGTGCTGTTAGGATCAGATATCAGAAAATGGTGCAAGGGTTTGACACATCTCTCTAACATATATGTAATATTATGCTCTTTCCTCTCAAATAGCTTTCAGATCATTGCACATACAGAATGCAATTACTGAAAAGGCAGTAAAGGCATGACTTTTAAAAGAATATGATGCCCCAAGCAATCAGTCGCTATATGAGATGTAATGAAATGCTGTGCCTGCCAGTGAAGCTTAGGGAACTAAGAAGCAATTTCTATGAAATGCACAATGTTCATCTTGTAAGGATATTTTTTTTTTCAGCATCAGGTTGTAAGGTGTTACTGTCAGAGGACTTTCTGGTTTTCTGACTTTTTACATGCATTATATATAATGTCTATTATGTATCTTTACCAAAGTGGATTATAGAGAAAATAATAGCAGCAGTTTGTGTTGCACTGAAAAGGCAGACACTTAAAGAGTAAAGCATCCTTATCTCTCCCCTTAGCCTGCTCATGCCAGAACAATGCACTTGGCAAAAGAGCAAATCCCTTTGTCCCTTTCTCTTTCCCGAAATAGCCACACTGATAGCAGGTTGCCCGGAGATGACTTCATAAGCATCAGGACAGAGTTCAAGCCAGCCAGCCTCAGCTGGTGAGCAGGCTGGGACCAACAGGGACAGAAAGCAAGGAAGTAGGGGCCTGTGTGTCTCCACACTGAAGCATGCTGTCTAATAAAAGCCAACTTTCCTTGGCCCTTAACACATCCAGGACAGACACTCACTGGCCAGTTCAGAGGGTCAGCCAACCTATGTCAATGCTCCTCTCATTCCCTTCTGTTTACTCTCTAAAAAGATTAGGCATGGAATTCACTGGTCAGCAATCCCAGGAGAGTCAGGAAGGGTTTGGTTGGCCTTCCCTGGCAGAGTTTGGCCTAAAATGGAAAGGTGGAAGATTCCATGTCAGAGTCCCAGGCTCTTACAAAAGCTTCAACACTCATTTTTGGCTCTAATAGAGCAGCCAAATGAAACATTTCCATTCCTATGATTTCCTGTCTGAAAGGTAAAACAACCATTTTCTTGGTTGTAATTCACATTTAAGAAAAGACAGTCTATAAGTACAACAATTATTTTAAGTGTACCCTCATTTTAACCATCAAGACATCATTTTATTTCCTAGTGAAAGTACTTATAGAAGAATTATTTTTAAAAATCTTTTTTTCAAAGCTTCCAAATTTGACTCCTCCCACTCCCTCCTTTGGCCCCAGCATCCAGAAATGGCTGATTGAAAAATGTACTAGATATTTAAGGACTCATAACTCCAAGCTAATTTTACACTGGGAGAAATATGTGTTTTTTCATCATTAATATGACTTGTGTGCCAAAGATTTGAAAAAATACTTTAACTTATTTATTTTCTTTTGTTTCAGTGTCTGACTTATATCATTTGAACATATAGCACCATAGTATAGTAAAAACATGATTGTTTTTGCTTCGAATTTTCAAAAAATATTGATGCTCAATAAATTATATCAGGCATTTAAATAACTTAATTCCCAATCATGGGAGTATTTTCTGCATTGTATTTTCTGCATCAAACAGGGAAAACTTTGAGCTATTATAATATTTAGAAATTGGATTTCTGGTAATATAGTAATTTGAAGATAACTTGCAGGGGAACGTGACATAATTTCTTCACTGAAAAAGAATTTTTGAGTAAATTATAATTATTTTTAAATGTTTTCCCATAATATAGTTTAAGAGATAATTTTATCTACCATGGAAAATTATGGTAAAACAGGGTCTAAAGGTGATGTATGTATATGATTATTTACATCAAAGCTGTACAAAAGTCAATGCGAAAGTTAAAATAAACTTCAAAATTTGCAATTCAGTAGGATCAGGGTTTGTGCAAACTCTCTCTCCTGCTGAAGACGGAATTAGACAGGCAGAAAGGCTAGGATTGGGTCCAGGGAAAATGGAGGGATTGAATTGTTAATGCCTTGAGAGCCCTTCCTCCTCCCTTATCAAGATAACCTGCCAGCCGGGCGCGGTGGCGCACGCCTGTAATCCCAGCACTTTGGGAGGCTGAGGCAGGAGGATCACGAGTTCAAAGCCAGCCTCAGCAATGGCGAGGCACTTAGCAACTCAGTGAGACCCTGTCTCTAAATAAAATACAAAAAAGGTCTGGGGATGTGGCCCAGTGGTCGAGTGCCCCTGAGTTCAATCCCTGGTACCAAAAAAAAAAAAAAAAAAAAAAAAAAAGATAACCTGCCCCTGCTCCAACCTGTTGCTAAGGTAACCTGTCCCAGGAATCGCCCCTCCCTATAGGGATTTGTTAATTATGCCCCCTTCCTGCCCAGACCACTCTTCCACAGCCCCTATAGCCCACCTGTTTCCCACTGAGCATTTCCTGGGCCTAGTCTTGTAGGCAGGAAGGAGAGAGTTAAGGGGAAGAGAGCAGGAGAACAAAGGAAGCCTAGGATCTAATAAGACAAAACACCCTCACTTCTTGGGATACCAGGACACCAGCTATAACCCCTCTTCTCTTTCCTAGGAGAAGTCTGTTACCCCTTTTTAAATAAACCTTGCTTTATATGCTCGCCTCAGCGTGCTTCTCTAATGTTATACTTCAACATGTGAGGGGACAGAACTTGTCACCAGTAACCGGCGGTATCACTGCTATGAAACGCAGAAGTTAGAACTGATAGATAAAATGTAATAGGCACATGTTTTTGAAATAACTCTAACTTAAAGCAAGATAAACAAACTCATGAGCCAGCAACAGAATAACACCGACAAACCAAAGGCCAAAGTTGTTGGTCTGATAATTTCCAAGACCTGGCCAGTGTTCCAACAGGGCCAGGGGAATGAAAGGGTTCTTTAGAAGGATGGAATCAGAGCTAGACTTACTATTTGAAATTTGTGACTGGGTGACCACAGCGGGTTTCTGTCTCCTATTATTAAATACTTTCTAGATTAATCAAGTAAATTCAGAATGACTTAGGATGTTCAGGCCGGACATATAATGAGCTTAAAAGTTGTCAGTCCCAACCATAAAGGAAAAGCCAGACAAAATCTAAAATCAACTATTTCTTTGTACATTTCAGAGAACTGAGGTCTTAGAAAAAACCCCCACCTTGAAAGGTGTAGAATGAGAAAAATCTAGAGTTCTAGCCAATGAGACCTGTTTACCTGGAGCAGAGGCCACAGGAGCCACAGACTAGTAGGACAACCTCAATGGAAATTTTCAAGAGTGACTGAAGGCTGAGTGAGGATGAGATTAAGAGTAAGAAACTCCAGGGGCCCAGGATAAGCTCCCCCCCCAACACACACACACACCCCTTCATGGGCTTTACCTTCAGGAACCTCACCAGGGACCCCCATTGAAGTATTCAAAACAGCCGCTGCTGGGGTTGCAAAAGATGTGGGGAAGATTAATCATTGGATGCGATACACCCAGAGCATTCTGCACGACAAAAACTATATCCCAGGGAAAAAGCCATTTCATGACAGCCACAGCCTGCCTCTGGGAAGGGCATTCTTAACTTTCCAACTCCTTCCCTTTCAGTCTCCTGTGAGAATGGGAGCCAAAAAAACACCGTAAAAGCCAGAGCCCAGGGTCACTGGCCCAGGAAAACACTGACATCTAATCCTAAGATTACGAAGTACTTCACAACTTCACACACACACACACACACACACACACACACAGCCACCACATGAACAGGGCTCCCATATAAGAGCTGTGGGTTTTACTGAAGAAGTTGCAAGATACAGATTCTCTCTGGGAAAGAGGATGCAGCAAATCCCAAGAGAGAAGACCGAAAAAAATAAAAAAAAATAAAAAAAAATAAGGACACTAAAGTAATTTGAACCTCTGCCACCTACACCAACAGCAAACATTAAAAAAAGCCCAACTCCTTGTCATATTAACATAAAATCTCACACAAAAGTCCCAACACCTCAGTTCCTATTACCTAATACATCAAGCCTGGCTTTCAGGAAAAAAAAAAAAAATTAACAAGACTTGCAAAAAGGCAAAGTGCATTTGTGCATATGCACACACACACACACACACACACACACACACACACACACAGAGTCTGAAGGAGAAAAGCAAGCATCAGAACCACAATCAGATATGACAGAGATTTTGGAATGATCAGACAGGGCCTCTAAAATAACTATGATTAATATGTTAAGATCGTTAATAGAAAAATTAGACAGTATGCAAAATGAGGTTGCTAATGTAAGAGGAGAGATGGAAACTCTAGGGATGAATAAAAATAAACCTATACCCAAACATTTTTTAGTGAAACTTCAGAAGCCAAGGATAAAGAGAAACTCTTAAAAAGCATGAGAGAGAATAGTCATTTTAACTACTGTGGCAAGACAGTAAAAGTGACAGCAGGTTTTTGCCACAGTAGCTGCCAGAACTCACAGACATCTGAAAGAAGTAACTTGAAGAAAAATCATTATGAATCTGAAATTTCATATCCAGCCAAACTTTTATCCAAGAGTTGGGGTTAAATAAGAATTTGCTGATGCACACAAGTATAGAAGGGTATTTTCTACCTTAGACTCTCACCACAGAGATGATAAAATAATTCTTACTACATTTCAAATAATCTTACTATATGGTATATGATCTCTGTCTGCAGGCATATAAATTAGGATTTTGTAGAAACTGATAGTCGCCCCCCAAGCCATCTATATGTAAAAAGGAAATACTCCTGAATAACTAATGCATTAAAGAAGAAAATACAATGAAAATTATAAAATATTTAGAGCTCAATGACAACAAATGAACCATACATCAACACTTGTGAGATGTAGCGTAAGTAGAACTAGCGATCCATTATAGTATTAAAAGCACTTTTTAAAAAAGGATGATTAAAAATAAATGAGTGAAGTATTCAACTCAAGATGCTAGAAAAAGAAAAATAGTATGAATCAAAAGAATGAAGAAGGAAATTAGGTAGATAAAAGCATAAATTAATAAAGTAGAGAAAATTCAAGAGACTCAGCAAATTTGAAGCTGATTCTTTGAAGATAATGATGTAGTAGACTATCCTGAACTAAAGCTGATCAAGAGAGAGAGAGAGAGAGAGAGAGAGAGAGAGAGAGAGAGAGAGAAAGGGTGGGGGGTGGGTACTGAGAGAAAGACAAATCAACAATGAAAACAGGGTATGGCTACATGTAAGAGATTTTTAAGCAGTATGAAGTTAATATGAGCAACTTTTGCCAATAAATTTCACAACATAAAGGAATGGCAATATCATGAAGAAGCATAAATTACCAGAATTGACTTAAGAATACAAAGAAAACTGTTTATAAAGCAATAACTATTGAAGACATAAAATTGCTGGTTATAGAAATTCCATCCCCTCTGTTCCCCTAAAGTCACTAGTTTACTCATTCTACAAATCCTTAATTCACAGATATTTCTTGAGGCCCTACTATGTGTCAGACACTGGGCTAAGCACTTGGGCTCATCCAGGAATAAAACAAAAATACTGTCGATGAGGAGTTGAAATTTTAGTGAGAGGAGATAATAAACTATAAAGCACAAGTAAATCCCACAAACTGTTGGAAGGTGATAAGGACTGTGGGAAGAAATAGAACAGGCTACCAGGATTGAAATGCAGGACAGGACAGGGAGTGAGGTGGGTGTGAGCAGGTAGTTGGCCTGAGATTTTAACTTGAGGGCAGAGCAGGTCCACCTAAGCAGGCAGTTTTAGGGGGAAAGAAATTAGCCACACTAATACCTGGGAAAAGAGCATTCCATGCTCAAGAAAGAGGTTGATCAGGCAGGTGCCCCATATAGTCCAGGCTAAGGGGACAGTGACATGGATCAGAGGGAATTAAAGGGCAGCGAAAGTAAAGACAAGATCAGATTGGTGAAAGTATTTTACTGGTAAATTTTCTTTAAACCGCTACAAAGGGATAATCTTTCAAGCCTGTTTCAGAGAACAGGAAAAAAAAAAAAAAAAATAGGTTAAAGAAATATTCAACTTTTTTTTATAAGACTGATTTAATCTTGACACCAAAATTAGATAAGTAGAGAAGTAGATAATTATAGGCTGATCATACTTACGAACATAGATGAAAAAATCCTAATACAATATTGGCAAATCAAATCTAGCAGTGTGTCTAGATTTAATCTTGCCCAAGAAAAGATTTTTTTTTTTTTTTGAGAATTTTAAGGCTGGTGCAACAGCAGAAAAACTCATCAATGTAATAGATTAAAAAATTAAAGAATGAAAGATAGAGTCATCTTAATGAACTATCCACGGTAGGATGAAAATCATGTACACACTGATCAATGTGGACTTGCCCTCGCTATAGGTAGAATAGTTGCTGTCTTTCTGGGTTCCCCACAGTCTTCAGGAGTGGGGAACGCTCCCCCAGATGCTAGGAGGGTTGGCTGCTCTGGGCTCTCAGCTAGCAATCTTCTGTGAACTGCTCTTTGCCACAAAAGCTGTCTTGTGCGGTCTATACTTCTTTCCCAGTGTAACTGCTTCTAGTGACAAGTTGAAGCAGGGTATGGCTTTAGGCCCATCCCTCTGCTCCAGAGGTCTCTGAGATACAGGTGGAGGCCTCTTAAAACTGCGTTGCACTTGAATTTCTCCCTATGCTTCATACTCCTTCTGCATTCCCTTACAAGTGTTGTTTTGGAGAGCATATTTCAAGAGACTTCTGCACACAGAGCTGTCTAATAAAAGTTTGTTTCCTAGGAGACTTGACCAAAGAAAATGCCTTTTTTTTTTTTCTTTTTTGCCATCTACTACTCCATCTTATAGGGCATCTAACAAAGGATCCCATTTTGCAGAAGGCAAAGCAAAGTGACAGGACTGTACTGGTGGTATTTGTGGCTGTGTGTTCCATCACACACTAGTCACTGGTCTTAAAGAAGAATGGGATGGCCAACTGGATGCTGATTTGCACACTGACCGAAAGAACCACATGCAAAAACAGACCCTGTCTCCTACAAGGTGTTTTCATGATGCTGCTTCTGTGTGTGCAGGACTTTGAGAACCAGGGCTGGAAATGAAATGCCACCACTCACTGGTACGCCTGGTGATCGGGCACAAATTTTGGTTTTTCCTTTGATGATCATAAGCTCTGTAGTTTCAGAGAAGGAAGAAATATTTTGCCAGTTATTTTTCTAACATCGTAGAATTTGAGCATATTATCTATTTAGATACCTGTGTCACTGAATGAACAAAGAAAGGGGGCACCAAGGAAGTAATGGAAGTGTTGACAGGTGGTGAGTAATCTTGATTGATCAAGGTAAAACATGGTTGCTGCTATGACAGTCATCATGTAAGGCTGTTCCCAAGTCTGTTCCTCCTCCTTGAGGTATTGCGAGGCTGTATTCCTCACAACTTTGAATTTAGCCATGACCTTGTTGACTTAGTGATTTGGCTAAAGCCAATGAGATGTGAGCAAACACATTAAGTTATAGTAAATAAGTTGCATTTTTCTCTTTTTCTTGCTTTAGCCATCATGGAAGTTTCTGTCAAGTTGTCTCTTCCATCAGCTTAGATCTCTGAGAGACTAAGATAAGCAGAGACCCCTGATGACTTTCATAAGGCACGAGCAACAAGTAAACGTGTGTGTGTGTGTGTGTGTGTGTGTGTGTGTGTGTGTGTATGAATAATTGTGCTGCGATACAAGCTATTTTGAAAAGATAAGTACATAAAGACTACTATGTAATGGGAGCAGAGTGACCATCTAGAACCCAGGACAGGAATTTGCCTTTCCAATGGGTGAAGAGCTAACAGGAGGCCATGGCAACATGGTCTAAGCAAGACCATCAAGGACTTGGAGCTCTAGGATCCAAGTTCAGCTATCGTGTAGGTAAAGAGCTCACATCAGGCACCTGCTGACTGAGGGCAAGTGGAACAGGCAGCAGCTAATGGAGAACACAACAGTTCCTTCCAGACCCAGGAGCAAGGCACGTAGCATCGTAGGTTGTTTCCTTCCCAGTTTCATCAGTGTTTTATGCAAGGGTGGGAGACCTCCATGTATAATAATTGGGCCTACACTGATAAAGCATCAAGACAACAGCATTTTGTAATAAAAGATATTACTAAAACCGATATTACCCCAAATCTTGAACTTGATCAGGATACACTAACATCTGGCTTTTGGGAAAGGATAGCTGCCATTCTAGTTGCTAAGAAAGACAGTTTCATCATAGTAAGAAAGAATGTTTTGTTAATTTTAAAACTTTTTGGGAGATTTAAAAATGGGAGAAGACTATGTCATGAGGTTAGGTCAGCAAAAGGGTATAACTAGGTGGAGATTTATCTTCATGCATGTGTGTGTATGTGTTACTAAAATCCTCCTTATGTTTGGAGAATTTTTACATAAGGAGTCCAGCATCTTCAAATAGAAGCCAGACCCCATGTTCTCAGCCTCCTTTAATCAAGTCCCAGGTATATGAGTTCATTCCTCAGAATCATCATATTGCAACAATAATCTGGGGTGAGCAGCTATTGGAAAGAATAACTGAAGTAGTACCTTTCCGGAGGGGCTCCTCATAGTGTTGAAGACCCATTACTGGTGACTGCAACCATTCCAACCTAACTCTCTGGTCCTGTGCAGGACTACATGAACCATTTAATGATCTTTAATAAATTTATTTTATGCTTAACCTGAATAAAGTCAGTTCATTGCTTACAAATAAGAACATTGACTGAACCAGATATATATAGACAACTTACATAAAATGAAATCAAGATACCCAGTATACATATTGAAGATGCTTACTTCATTAGTAATCAGAAAAATTAAGCTTAAAATAATAATGAGATACCATTTACATTTAGCAGCCCATTAAAATGTTGGACCATTCCAAGTGTTAAGAAAAACTGTAGAAAGGGCAATTTAGATAGTTTGTTCCTTTCTTTCTTTTATTTTTATTTGGTACTGAGGATAGAACCCAAGGTGCTTTACCACTGAGGCATATCCCAACCCTTTGTTTCAATCTTCGTTTTGAGACAGGATCTTGCTAAGTTGCTGAGGCTGACTTTAAACTTACAAACCTTCTGCCTCAGCCTCCCAAGTCACTGGAATTATAAGCATCATCACTATGTCTGGCTGAAAGAGCAAGTTTAAAGTGCTCAATGTAATCACTTTGAAGAATAGTTTTGGTTTTATATAGCAAAGTTGAAGATGACCCTGTAATTTTACTACTATGTGTGCATTCTAAACTCTCATACATGTCTTCAAGAGGCAAATATAAAAACATTCTGTTCATCTTCATTATTTCAAAAAGAAAACAAAACACAATTATGGTTAAGTGAATAGTGGTATACTGCATGATATTCTAAAATTAATGAAAAAGACCTCCATAAATTCTGAAGACAGTTAAAAAATATAAGATTCAGAAAGAATAATAGTTAAAATACAATTTCATATACATCAAATTTTAAAACTAGCCCAGCGTGGTGGCGCACGCCTGTAATCCCAGCACTTGGGAGGCTGAGGCCAGAGGATCGCGAGTTCAAAGCCCGCCTCAGCAATGGCGAAGCACTTAGCAACTCAGTGAGACCCTGTCTCTAATAAAATACAAAAAAGGGCTGGGGATGTGGCCCAGTGGTCGAGTGCCCCTGAGTTCAATCCCCAGTACAAAAAAAAAATTAAAACTAGAAACTACTAATATAGGTTTTTTTTTTACCTTTGATCCATTTGTAAAACATGAATGAAAAATATATGCACCAACCTCCATGTACCATGACAACTATAAAAATGTTTTTAACCAAGGGGGTACACACATGGAAGTTGGTTATAGTTTTCTGCCTTGTAGTATTTTTGAAATATTTTGATATATTTAAAATTTGATAAAAGGAAACAACAACTATTTTGGCGATGTCCTCAGACTGCTAATGAATTTCACTTTGTGAGTTCTATTATGGATGTCTGGAACAGTGGAATTTGGGATTCATAGATTTCACTGGAAGACAATATTCTCAGTTAAAAGCTTAAAAATGCAACGTCATCTTTTCAGATGTCAGTTTTGCACTCACCAAACTGTAGAAAACATGCTCGACCCAAGCACTTAGTTGAGGATTGGACTATCAGGAGGATTATCCAACTCTGGGAATTTTGTTGGCAACCAATATCTATTAAGTCACTTAATCTAGAACTTCGTAACATAGAACTTACTTTAAAATAAAAGCAAATATTATGAATAAAAACCAAATAACCCCCAAACAAGCTTTAACTTGAATCACTATTCATATCATATTTAATTAAACACAACAACTGGATCAGTTTTGTAAGCTGATTACCAAGGTCACACAAATCAACCTTTCCTGACCTCCCACAGTTACCTTTGTGTCCACCTGTGAGTTTAAAGAGTATCAAAATCTATTCTTTCAGCAAATATTCAGCACCCTGCAGTATAACACTATCAACCATTGTCCTCCTGCTACACATTCCATCTGGAGACTTTGATTCTGAAAATAACCAACGGTACTAAGGGAAGAGACCAACACTGGGCTCCCCTTTAGGAAACCCACATTTGAGTTTCTTTGGAAGTGGTGTGACTTTGATCAGCTTAACCTTTGAGATAATCAGTGTGGCTATCTGAACTGAAGAAATGACACCACAGGATTCCTGAGAAGAAAAATATGTCTTGTAAACCATATGAACACACATAAAAAATTAAAACTTACTGCCTGATCATGATGTGCTGAATTTATTTCTTAAGAATTATTAAATGTCATTCTCACCACGCCCTTATAAAGATGTTGGTAGTACAAACATGACCCCATTTAGCAGATGACAAGTTGAATCCCTTGCTGGTATTCTAGCACTTGGTGATGGGTGGGATTCACACTGAGTCTAACTCCAAGCACAAGATCTCAGCAGTGGGGTTATATTTGCCCAGTGAAAGGATTGTAAAAATATCAGGAGTTATTATACAAACTCAAGTTTCCTTGGGAGTTCCCACTTGGGATTTCTCCTTCCCTTGCTCTTGTTCTTATTTAATCATGACTTTAGTTCCTCCCATGCAAGTGGTTCTGAGCTAGAAGAACCCAGCAGGAAAACACCTGGAGCTTCCTTGTTCTTTCTGAGACTCCTCACCACTGGTGATTAGTATTTTTTTTTTTCCCCAGCATCTCTCTCTCTCTTTCTCTCTTGCTTTTGTACTGGATTCTGCTTTTTCTCTCTTCTTCCAGCTCAGGGCATTTTGTCTTTTTATTTCATTTATAATTTAAGAAGCTATTTTCCCTAAGGAAACTGAAATATCTAAAGAAAAGTCAACTTTTTCACAGTGTCACCTGGAAAATAAGACTCCCAAGGGTACCCATCTCTTCTTGCATGCCCTCGTTATTGGGAATGAGTTTCAGCAGGTTTTCTTGTTTTTCAGGTTCCAGCTACAGCTTTGCCATGGGAACCTGAGATTTTTTAACAAAGACCAGCAGCAAGACTGACGATTTTTCCCAAACCAAGCCAGTATTGCCCATATTTTGACAAAAGCAAATGTATGTGTATTTGCATGTGTGTATGTGTGTGTGTGTGTGTGTGTGTGTGTGTACATATAAAACTAAACATTTTAATTGACACAAATAACACATTCCTTGTGTTTAGTAAATTTGTAATTTTTATTTGAAGTTTCCTATGGAGGCAAAATCCTCTGAAAGGGATCTTTGAAACCAAAGTGGTAATGATTCCCCTCTTTTGCAGGAAGGTGTAGCCACAGTCATAAGTAAGTCAGAGAAGATAATGGAGCCTATACTAGGCATAAGTAATCTAAGAGAGTTTGGACTTCCTGGTAAAAGGAAAATGCATAGAGAAAAGTTCTGAGAAGAGGGCCAGATTAGCATGATGGTTACCTTTAGTTCACTGTGAGGTTGGTTTCACTCTTTTGTTAAAAGCAGCATTGCATAACTTACATTATGCAGAACATTAGTCCCATTCTATGGGAAAATAGTTCCCCTTTTAGAGACACAAATTTGTAGATTAACATATAGAAAACTATAAAAAGCCTCTTTTAAATATATCCAGCTTGGTTTATGAAGTATTCCCCAAACGTTTTTGATCTAAGAACATATCTTTTCATGCCATATCTTTTAGCATTTCTAAAGGAAGTATTTTGTGAATCCCAGTTGCTCTCAGGGAGCAGATATCAGACAATTATATTAAAATACAAATATTAAAAAAATGTTTTTCCCCTCAATAAGCAACCCACCTGCATGCATGTCTGTTTCTGCTACTGAAAAATTAAATGATACAACAATGATTATATTTACATGAATACACATATAATATGTATTATCTCTTTATAAAAGACTATCTGTGTCTAATTTTTTATCTTTCCTCTTGGGAAATACATTTCAGCCCATTCCCTTTGCATTTTGCCTCTTTGGATACAGAATTCAGTAGAGTCATTTTTTTTAAAAATCCATTATGGAGATTTAGGAAATGTTTGTTTAAATTACAATGAAAGCTAAGTTTTTTATTTTTCTAACCTATACAAACACTCACCAAAATCATTGGCTCACGTGAGGTAGACTTTTATTCTTTATTCCTCTCTTGTGTAAATCTCTAGAACAAACTACCTGTTTCTGTTCCAGAGAGTCATTCAGGGACCCAATCTAGAGTGGCAGCCTGGCTGTCAGCTTGTGAGTTCCTCTGTTATCATCCCATTTCCAACCAGAGGGGAAAAAAAGGGTACAAAGTCCAGGCAAGAGTCTTTAGGAAGACAACCCAGAAGTTACAGATTATACTTGTACAGATTATACCTCGGATCCCATTAATAAGAACTGAGTCTCATGACCACAAGCTTCAAAGAAAGCTGGGAAAAATATTTTCTTGCATAATGACAAATGTAACTAAGAAGAAAGGGAGAACAGAGCTAGAAGTGGCAGCAACCTGAAATCTGCCACAACCTGTCACTCCGCCTGCCTTGTAGCAAGCTGCTCTCTTCTCAGCGGAGACCTTCACCCCAAAGGAAACAATACCAGGTCATTTCCAGTTACCGCCTCCTTCCCACACCCCACACTTCTAACTGATCTACTGTTCTCTTCATCAGGTTCAAAGATCCTCTGTTGGGACATCATCTTATGATCTGAAAGAAAATCGGCACCTTTTCACTTCATAATATACAATTGTGGAGCAAAAGCAGAATAACACTGAAAGTCTCCTATTCAGAAAAGCAAAGAATTGTGAACATGAATGTGATTGTAACAATGAATAAATACTGCTAGACAGGAACTGAGAAGTAGTCCTGGCTGTGGAGCAAGTTTGTAGGTGAGAACTGGTCTGCTCCGTGGGATGAACTGCCCTGTCCATTGTCCCCCTTGCTTCTCAGGCTTGCCCTCAGGAAAGTTCTTCCTGAGGCATCTACATCTGAAATGGGTGCTGGAAGGAATGCCCCTCCTTGGGGTAGGGACCTGTGTAGTCGTTTAATAAGCTATCAGCTGATGCAGTTTTGAAAAACTGGAAACTTTCCTAGACCAGCCCTGTGGCCTACAATTTCCTCAACAACTTAGTAGGTTTATGATCTATTTGGCACCAAGCAGGCTCTTGTCCAAGTAACCTCATCCAAAGTTCTATTCTGGGTGCCTTCCAAAGTCTACCTTAGATACCACCATCACTATCCAGCCCATACCTCTTCCCTTAGTATAGTAAAGATACCCTATGAATATCTGAAACAATAATTCCTAGTGAAATGCCAGGGTGAATCTGATCTTCTGGCATGAGGCTATATCCTTTTATTTTGCTGCAAATCTTCATGGCTGGGCTTCTGTGAAAGGATTGGGGCACCTCCTGTTCTTTGGCATTTAGAAGCACTCATTGGTGCTTTCCAACACTGCTTACAAAGTTTCCACATCTTGCTTGCATTCATCTTTTTCTTGTTATATCTTTCTAAAAGTAGCAAGGATTAGATAATCTGCCATAACATTCTGGCTCTATCCAATTGCTTCCCATAGAGTTATAGTTGCCATGGGCCCGTGGTTTATTCTGCAAATTGCCATAAATGAGTTCTAACAAATAATTTGCTAGAGAATAATAAGACTCACCAGATCTCTAGCCTGGAATACCTGGCTAGTGGGATATTCTGCCAACTCATTAGAGATTGCTGAAGTTGTTGCTGTGGTCAGCCAGCAGAAAGGAAGGATGGAAGGGATTAAAGGACTAGGAGGAAACTCAGTGTCTAGCTGGGTGGTCATGGGCCCAGGAGGAAAACACTGCAATCTACTTTGAAGCACATGATCAAAATCATTATATATGCAAATACAATATGATTTTCTACAATATGATATATTTAAATGAGCTACTTTAAGACTTATTATGATTTAACAGAAGATTAACAACAAATTCATATGTCTATAACAAATAATATGTTTTTTAATGTATGGTGGCATTTAAAACTTCAGTGATTCTACTTAGCATAAATAACCCAGGAAATTATGTTCTTAGACTCTAATAAAAGAGGTGAAACAGTAACAGCTCCATAAATCTCAAAATAAAATCAGAAACCTTCAATTATGGAAGATTTTTAATATTACAGCCATACAACAAAAAAGAGAATGAGATGTTTTGGCATCACATCAGAAAACCATGGTCTGGATGCCTGTCATATGACCCAACAGTAGCGTTTTGGAATGCCCTTTGGCAAATATGACTTGAAAAGATGAAGCAAAGCTACAGAATTCAAAATAATACCAATCAGCTTCTCAAAACCCTGAGTTTCCTGGATTAAAAACCTTTGGTAAACTGTGGGCACTAACAAATCCCATTTTACCAAATCAAAATTAAAAACTTAAAAGGAGATTTATGTTCATAATTCATTTAATCATTATTATCTGCATCTTCACGAATCTTTTCTTCCCTCTCCAATTATCCTTTAAGTAACTGATCCTTTTAGCTTTGTTGAGGCTCCTTTCACCAAAGGAATTTTATTTGATTATTTTACTTGAATTTTTTTAATTTTAATCATTGTAGTTTAACATGAGATTAATTTTTTAAGGGCACAAATCTCTATTGTTCACTATAAGACAATGTGGTACAGCCGTTTTCTTCCCTCTCCAATTTCCTTTAAGTAACTGATCAGCTTGTAGGCTCCTTTCACCAAAATTTTATTTGATTATTTTACTTGATCTGACTTTTTTTTTTTTTACATCATTGTAGTAAGTAAAAATTAACATGAGATTTACCCTCTTAATTTTTTAAGGGCACAAATCTCTATTGTTCACTATAAGGACAATGTGGTACAGCAGATCTCTACCACAGATTTGCCTTGCAAAATTCAAACTTTATGCCTGTAGATTAGCAACTCTCTACAACCTACTTCCCCATCACCACAGGCTCTGGCAACTACAATGCTACTCTCTGATTCTATGAGTGACCATCTTATATACTTATACAAGTGCAACTATCTTATTTCATTTAGCACAATTCCCTCAAGATGCATGCTTGTTGTTCATTATGGCAGAGTTTCCTTCGTTTTAAAGGCTGAATTAATATTCTTATGTATCTATATACCAGTGGTTTTTTTTTTTGTTGTTGTTGTTGTTCTTTTCTATTTTTTTAGTAGTAGGGATGGAACCCAGGGTCTTGTGCATGCTAGGAAAACGCTCTACCATGGAGCTACTTCCCAGACCATTTTTGTTTTTGAGACAGGGTCTCACCAAGTTGCCCAGGCTGGCCCCAAACTTGTGATCTTTCTGCCTCAACCTCCTGAGTAGCTGGAGTTATAGCAGTGTGCCACAGCCCACCACACCTGGCCTATACCACCATTTCTTTATCAGTTCATTTTGTCAATGGATATTTAGGTTGTTTCCACATCTTGACTATCATGAAAAGTACAGCAATGAACTCTGGAGTGCTAGTATCAATTCAAGATCTGGATTTCAATTCTTTTGAATAAATATCCCAAAATGTATTTGCTCTATCATATGACTATTCTATTTTTGATTTTTCAAGACTCTCCATACTGTTTTTCATAGGAAACATTTTTTGCATTCCCACCAACTGCATGTAAGACTTATAATTTTTCCATTACTTTACCAACACTTGTTGTATTTTTTTTTATAATAGCAATCCTAATAACTATCAGGTGACATTTCATTGAAGGTCAATTTGAATTTCCCTGGTGATTAGTGTAGCTGGGCTCCTCTCTATCAACCCATTGGTCATGTGTATTCTTGTTTGGAAAAGTATCTATTCAATTCCTTCAGTTTTTAATCAAGCTATTTGGTTTTTTTAAATGTAGGAGTCCCTTTTGTATTTTGAAAATTAACCCCTAATCTGATATGTGCTTTGCAATATTTTCTCCAATTCTATAGGTTGCTTTCTTACTCTGTTGATTATTCCTTTTTACAGTGTAAATATGTAGACCAATGGAACAAAATAAAGAGGCCCTCTCACACATATATGATCAACTAATCTTCCGTAATAGTACCAGAAACACACAATGGAAAAGGACAATATCTTCAACAAATGATGCTGGAAAATCTGGATATCTTCATGGAAAGGAATGAAATTACATTCCTTCATTTTACTCCATACACAAAAACCAACTCAAAAGGGGTTAAAAACTTAAATGCAAGACCAGGAATTGTAAAGCTCCTAGAGGAAAACATAAGGAAAAGTTTTGACAACATTGATCTTCACAATAATTTCATGGATACGGAACCAAAACAAAGGAATCTTAGTTGCCTGTTTCAGGACTTCCTCTCCCAGTATCCTCCTATCAGCAAACTCCAGTTACGGTTATAATTACTCTCTTTTCCCAAATAACAGCCAATGCTCATGAAAGGGAAGATTTTGTTCCCTGAATCCAGTTCCTCACTTTCAATTCTTCCTTTTTAAAAATTTGAACTCCATCCGTAGCACTCCCTGAAACTGGTCAGCAAACGTCTCTATTGTTTTGAGTTCTATGTTTATTTGTTTTTGACTTAATGACCATACCTCAGTAAACTTTACCTTGGATCCACAATCCTTGTGCCCATCAGTTTTTCTCCTTTCCTTCCTACATTCTGGCCAGTTCTTCCCAGTTCTTACTGGATCATCTGTACTTTTAGATAGTGCTATTGCTCTTGACTCGGTTCTTGGCCATCTTAAATTCTCATGCAGCAGTTCTTTCCAAACAATCCCATCCTTTCTCATTATTTCAATTCCTTTCTGTGCCTCAGTGAGGAACAAATCAATACATCAGGTCCAAGCTACTCTTCTGGGGTTCTGGGTCCTCTATCCATCTGCCCACATGCTCCATTGGCTCTAAGACACTTCAAACTCAATATGTCCCAACAATATGGTCACCTCACCTGAGTTTGGTTCTCTTCCAGTATTTTTCACTGTGGTGTCACTCTCCTTCACCAAGTTGGTTATTTTATAAACCTAGAAATGAGCTTTCCAGAGTCATTTCTAGGATATTTGATAATCACAGTAACTTCACTCTCAATATAATAAAAATCATTTTCAGGAATAATCATGAAAAGGAAAGAATAATAATAATGATTACAACAGAAACTCAGACAATAAAAAAGTATTTTTATTTAATTTTGTGGTCATGCTAGAAATTAAATAGTTTGTATGATAGAAATAAAACTTAAATTTATAGTAAACATGGAAAAAAGTAATTACTTCATAATTTTAAATACATTAGAGTACTTTTCTAAAGACAGGAAAAATATACATACATATTGGTTGTTGCAGATTAATAATAATATATTTTCTGTTTCTGAGCCTAAAATTCTGCAAATCTGTCAGTCAAAATTGATCTTCACATATTCATGTTTAGTAGACAGCCTAGCAGGTTTGTCAATCTTTCCTCACTTATAGTTGATTGAAGAACACTTTATATTATTAGTTTCCCAAGTTTTTTCTCACATGAAGAAATAGCTATACAAAGAGTTGAGAGAAGGCTTAAAGGACAGAGATGGTGGGAAGTTCATAAATATCACATTATACACACAAACATATACACACAAATACAGAAATTGCATTCTACTCATGGCATTGTTCATTCAGAATCTTGGTTTCAATTGTTCTACAATAATAAGAATATTAAACACAAATAAAAACTCCACGTCATCACTGAAAATGACAAAATTAAAATAGAAAGTTATTTTTCTTCATCTTACGATCATGGTGCTCTACTGTTCAAACACAGGTATGTACCACACAGTGGGGGTTAGAAGTATGAAATGTGTCCAAAATGAACAAAAACAATATTGAAATTTTAGGCACCTATCACCCTGATGAACTTATGTGACTGAATTCACATGTCTGAGCAGTGGAGGTCAGCTAACTAGGAGAATTTCAAATCAACTTTCTTATAGGCAGATCATAAAGGACATATAATAAGCATGTATTGATATATGTGTTAACATATATTATTAATTCAATAGTAACTACCAAATCTTCTAGATGTAAGACCATGGAAATATTTTTCAAGAAGAAATATTTTATTGCTGATAATGATTTTTAGTGTGATATTAGTATTTGTATCCTCATTAGAATAGTTTCCAGAATCTATACAGTTCCAACAATCCATAGTACAATTTATAAAATAAATATCTATGTGTACACATACACACACATATATGTATATGTGTGTGTGTGTGTGTGTGTGTGTGTAAATATGTGTGATACAGTGGTCACTACACAGGTATATACATTTATCAAAACTTGGGAAACACTTAAAATAAGTGACATTTTAATATATAAATTATATCCAAACTTTTTAAGTGAAAAATTTCCAGAAAATAGTGATAATGAAGAGCAGATCGTCTGTAGTGAATTTTATTGTCATTTTAAAAAATCTACCTACAATTTCTCCTTATTGCTTAAGCCTAGGGCTGATGGTTCTCACAGCCCCACCCCTGAAATCACTAGGTCCTTTAAACATCTTCCCCTCCTGATATCCAAAAGTCCACAGGGGCAACTAAATCTAACAGTTTAAGAATTTAAAAACCACTAATCTCCACTTTTTCTAGCCTTCTCTATTTTCATATCCTATAAGGATTTATACATAAACGTTTGTATGAAGGATCATCTCAGCATCTACTCCTGTCCCTCCAATACATTCTATACAAAATATCCAAGTAATCATTGCAAAAGGAAGAATGTACTAAGTCACACTTTTTCTTAAAATCTCCCCATAGCTTTGCAGTTGTTCTTAAAGTTGAAAGCCTGACAGGGACCTGATTATCCTACATGACTCAGTCCATCCCTGTTCATTCATTTCATCCCAGACTTGTTCTCCTCAGCTCTGTGCACAGTGACGACAGTGTTCTTTCTGTCCTTCTCCATTGCACTACTTAGGACCATGATCTCCAGCATCCAGAGCAGGAGGGCATGGCCTTGGCTGAACTAATTAGAAGCTCTTACTAGGAACAAAGGTCTCAACCAGGTGGCCTAAAGAGGAGAAATAGTGAACTTAGGTACTCAGGCAACATTTGTCCAGCATCAACTCCAGCAGAGAGAGGAGGGTTCTGTGATAGTGGCTTTGATTCCTGATTAATGAAATGTAGATATAAAGTGAGCCAAAATCCTGCATCCTTTAAGTCTTTGAGACAGCACTAACCTCTCTCATTTCGTCAGGGAAATACCATTACTTTTGCTTTACTATCCAGGCTAGAATAGGTAGATGATATATCAGGTGGAGTGGGCAGTTTCAATCTTTCACTTGACATTTCCTACAATAATTGCTCTTTCTCTGAAAGTCAAAGGACTCTAGCAAGGTTTCTTTTAGCTTCTAAGAAAAATAACCATTGCATGAGTCCATGAACATATTGTGCCCATTGTCAGACAGACCTCTATCTGTACTCTGTCACTTGATTTCTGTATGACCTTATTCTAATAGAAGGCTGGTCACTATGCCATAGATCTCCTAGTATCAGTGTCAGCTCAGATGCAATACTACTAGCCTTCAGAAATCTGGGAATTCCCTTTCCTAATGTATAGTTAAGCATGTAAATGGCCAAATGTCATTTCAGGAAAGAACTGAAGGAATCATTACTATGTACATTAGCTCTGACATTGCAGGCTGCATCCTCAGGGAGGCCTGGCGTCTCCTTCAATTAATGGACTTTGATTCTGAAAGCTAGGTCAGATCTCTTTGTTGTTTGTTGGCTGGCCATTGCCTTGCCTCTAAGAACATACGGTCTGTTTATTTGTGATTGCCACATATCCCTGCAGGCCAGGACTTCTGGTTGCAATTCTGACCTTGATGTTCATTACAGTAATTTATTCTACCTTGCCTCTGATCATTAAAAGCTGCCACTGGCATGGCCTCTATGATATCAAAATCCTATAATCCTTATTGACTTTAGGGAGCTCAGAGTTACACTGGGGCTATGAAGAACAGCACTACTGAACTTTTGGAGTGACTGGTACCCCTTCACCAACACATTCCTTATTCTCTTACTGAGGGTAGTGTCCCCTAGGTCTACCCGAGAAATGTAGCCATTTAATATGTTCCTGAGGTTCTTATAAAAAGTTCACCTTAACATGTTCACTTCTCCTAGTATCTTGAGCCCTTCCTTAACATCTCCCTAGGCACTTTGGGATCTCCACTTTATTTAATGTGGACCCTTGTTTTCTCAAGTTTCACCAATGTATTAGGAGGCACTAGTTACCCTCGCCAGAGTGCTAAATTCTGAATCACATTTTAAGTAGTAGTTCTCAAATTTTAGTGAGCATTATCATTAATGTCAGGAGAATTTGTTAAAATAAAAGTTGCTGGGACCCGTTCCCAGACTTTGTGATTTACTAGGTGTGGGACAGATCTAATAATCTGTATTTTTATCAACTCCTCAGGTGATAGTGATCCTTCTCATATATAGGGATAAACTTTGAAAAACACTGAGTAGAGTGACACCCTATCACCAAAATCTTCCTTTTCTAGCCTTATATTGTCTACTAATACCACAAGAAATGGACCACAAGGTCTAGGTCCATTCCCATGCGGGCTTTCCCAATTTCTTCCAGCATAAAGTAACAGGTGTGCATCTCCTTCCAGGAGTAATCCCTCCCCTCCTCAGCAGAGGCTGTGCTTCCCCCATCAAACCATATTTAGAAATGATCCTAGTGGTAAGTCCACTGGTCGGGAGGCTGATGGGAGGCTGGTTGATCTTGAAGAGGGAAGGTATTGTCTTCCAAGACTCCATCTACCTCTGTGTTTTGGTTTAGATATGAGGTGTCCCCCACAAATTAATGTATGAAACAATGCAAGGTTTAGAGGTGAAATGATTGGGTTATGAAAGCCTTAACCCAATCAGTAAATGAATTCCCTGATAACTGAGTGGTAAATAAAAGCAGGTAGGGTGTAGCTGGAGGAGGTAAGATTGGGGATGTGCCTTTGGGGTTTATACTTTGTCATGGTGGGGAGAGCATTCCCTCTCTTTGCTTCTGATCATCATGTCCTGAGCCGCTTTCCTCCACCACACACTTCCACCGTGACATTCCGCCTCATCTCAGAGGATTGGAAGAGCCAGCCATCTATGGACTGAGACCTCTGAAACTGTGAGACCCCAAATAAACTTTTTCTCCTCTAATTGTTCTTGTCAGGTCTTTTGGTCACAGCAGTGATAAAGCTCACTAAAACACTCTACCAACGCAAGGATATTGCCAGAAATGGAAAAAAGGGAAAGGATTAATGAGAAAAGGAAACTATGAGATTTGAAAGAAGAGAAGAAAAGAGATGTATGTTATATACGACTTCCAGAACAATTAAATAGTGAGCTGAGAAGAGCCTGGGTTTATCGGGAGCAGAGCAGGCAGGCTTGAGGCTAGTCCTCAGGCAGGTATGCAGATTACTGTGTTGTGGCAAAGGTAAGAAGGGTCATTGGGGTTTAGGAAAATCAGGGATTTCATTATTCTTAAGCAAACTAGATACAGAACCAAGGGAAGACATAATTATAGCATGGTTCCAAATTTTCAGCTTTGAATGAGTTAACAGAGTCTGAAAAGGGGGGAAAGGGAAGGATTGGGAGAAAACGTGGCAAGTTCATGAAGCTTTAGCTGAGCAGGGAGTGGTTGCAGAAGATACAGAGTAAGGAGGTAGAATGACTTATTGGAATAAGAGTGAATGACATGGATGGATAGATGGATGGGTGGATGGATGGATAGATAGATTGATGATAGATAGATAGATAGATAGATAGATAGATGATAGATAATGAAGCACAAAGGATAGAGAAAGAACTCTGGAGAATATACCCCTAATTAAAATTGATGATAAGTTCCCAAAGGAAAGTCTTGTCTACTAATCAGAGCAGAAGCCCTGAGTAACTAGGGCAGAGTTTATGAAAAATGTCCCAGTTATTAATGGTGAAACTTGAAGCAGGGTGAAGGAGGATGTACACTATGAAGTTGCAGGCTCTCGAAGAAATTATGTGATTTTGGTTAAATGAACTTACCCATTTTACTAAAGTCTGAGTATTTGGAAAGAAGAATATTGGGAGCTTGACCCCAGGAGTGAGTGGTGCCATGTAAGATGTTGTAGCCTTGTGTTCTACTTTTATTTTGAGATGTGCGCCAGCTAAGGAAGCAATGGGGAGTGAGAATCGTTGGAAAGTATCTTTTGTTCTCAAACCAGACTTGAGAGGAAAAGAATTCCAATGAATGGAGTGGGTGGTGAGAGGGGAAGAAACAGACTACATTCTTAGAGTCTAGAAAGAGAAAAGAAAAGAAGACACAGGGTACCCACTGACCCATTGGAGCATTAGAAGTGTCCAGGACATTGCACTTTGGATAGAAGATATCTCCCAAAGCTCCTGGGTGAGACAATGCAGGAATGTGAAGAGGTAAAAGGATTAATCTATGAGAGCTATAACTTATTCAATTGATTAGTCCATTTGATAGATTAATAGTTTGAATGGATTTAGAAGTAGTAACTGTAGATAGGTAGGGTGTGTGGCTGGAAGAAGTAAGCGTGTGCCCTTGGGGTATATATATCCTTGGCTCCTTGATTCAACTCTTTCTGCTTCCTAGCTGGCAAGTTCTAAGCTGTTTTTCTCTGCTACATCCTCTTCCATAATGTTCTGCCTCATCTTGGGCCCAGAGAAATGGGGTCAGTTGACCATGGACTAAACCTCTGAAACTCTTGAGCCAAAAAAAATCCTTTTTAGCCTCTAAGTTGTTTTCGTCAGGCATAGTGATGATAGCAAAGCAAAACTGACTAACACAAAGGGAGTGAGCAATTCAAAGTCTTAAAAGTTGAGTAATTCCTCAAAATAAAAATGGATAAAACAGTGTTAAAGATCACAAGAAATATCTAAAGATAATGTATAAATATTTTCTTTGATTTTGGAGGTAGCATATGTGAAGCAAGTGCTCTCCCATTTAGCTACACCTAATACTCTATTACTCTTATCTTGATGGGTAATATTGTGCAGAAAATTTCAACTTATTAGAAAACACCAGTGACAACTTTTCTTTGAAAGGAGAGACTTCAGGAATTGCAGTGGTCTAAATTTCATTTATTTTTACCCTGTGAAATCTATCTTTCTTCTTAGCATTCTTGATTTGATCCTTTTATCAACATATGACCTGAAAATAACTTACCTAGATCCTATTAGACTAGCCTTATACAGAAATCTCTTTGCCGAACATTGTTTTTTATACCCTTGTCTTTTCATTGAGTCAATAAAAAAATCCATATAAATTTATGTCAGCATAATCTGCAAAATCACCCTTGAAGACAGTGTACATTATATCCTGACACAAACATTACACTCTAATATTTATTTCTAAGAAAAATGTTTCTCTGCCCTAAAGACATTGTATCTCTTTTTATCAGACAATTAAAATAGAAGAACTCTGCCCTTTCTGTTACAATTCTGAATAGTTCACTGTTAAATCTGTGTTTGACATATCATTGCTTCTTCTTACGTTTTTGCCTATTTCAACAGTCTTACTTTAAAACTTTTTCATTGTGTGCTCTTCCAAATGCTCTAGATTAGAGAGAATGGAAAGAACTTATACATACATGCTATTAAGAGTAGATAGAGTGTTAAACTTGACTCTGAAGTAGGGCAGTCTCTCTTGGGTCTGAAAGATTTTGATAAATCGCATCACTTGGTGTGGTTAGGATTTTTAGATGCAAAACATACAACTAGAGAAATTATGATCTATTTTCAACTATTTGATATGGACTTACCAAAAGGACTGGGTTTGTAATATTTTAGAATGCATTTTCCTGGTTCTTAGTACTTCCTAACAGATGTAAGTATAACATATCTAAACAACCACACTTCAGTGGCTATAGGACTGACAGGAACTCACAGAGATCCTTTATGTACAGATAGAAAACCAAAATAGGTAAAATAAAGAACTGCTCCACTCCAGTGTGAATTCAGGTCTTCACCTGAGACCTCAGATTATGCTGGCCACCTCTGTAAAGCAATAGTGTAATGTCCATTTTCCTATATGTGCCCAGGGAGCTCAGAGAAAGGACCTGTCTCTTACTCTTTGAAAAATAACTTCAAGGATTTCAGATGGTAGAAAGAGAAAAACTAATTGTATAAAGATAAAGACTCCAGAGAGTTTTTGTTGATATTGCCTTCATGGAAGAGAAGTTTAAGACACAGTGATTATTAAAACAGGAAAACTCATCCACGCTCTCATTAAAGTAGATAACAAAATGATTTTGCTTAGAGCAACAAATGTGAAATCTCTTAATTTTCTTCCTAAACCATGTGACTCTTTAGCAGCTCAGATAAAAGAAGCAGTTAGAGCAGATGAGCATCAGACCCTCCGTTAATGCAAAGTAAATTGAATTCTAGAGAATCTTGATTCTTTCAAGTTGGCTGAGGGTACCACAGTTCAATACAAAAACCATTATGCTTACTTACCATGCTACAAAGTCCTCCAAATCATTTATAAGGGCTGAGCCAAATGAATGGCCCCAAGCTTGCCTGCTTCGTTCCCAATAAATCCAAGTGCTTCTCAGACATTATTGAATTGTTCTGGCAGACGTATATAGCACACGTCCCGTTTCTACTCTCTTCTAGAATCTTACATTTTTTCTTTTACTATTAATACCCATCATCTGGTCACTAGTGCTCGCAATTCTGCAACGCAATGCCCAGTTGACACAGGTTGCCTGCAATGAACAATGGTATTTGGGGAAAGACCAAAGATAAATCGTAATGGACACCTCCCCAGGACCCACTAACTTCTCATTTCAAACCTGGCAAACTCTCCATCATAATGATTTAAGATTCCACTTCATCCTGAGCACCCATAAGCGTCAGATTGGTTCTCTGTTCTGGTGCCAGGGCCGACCTGAAGCACGTTCATTTCTAGTTACCCCCGTCAACCAACTGGACGATACAAAGATCAATTCAAACAGAAGATAACCCACAACACACTTGAACGTAATTTGGGGAATTGTTATAAAATTGCTTTTATCATCAATTTGCTTAAGTTTGAATTAAATCTAAATCATACTCTGTAAGGAGTTACACATGGAAAGCACCACAGTGATTAAAAGATAGTCATACTGGGACATCAGCTTGCACAAATCTCTAAAGTGAGCTGTAGCTGGTGTGCTGGATTGCCTGTGTAAACCTGGGACCATTGTTCTTGCTTATGACTGGGAATCATATTTCCCTGAATCTCTTCTATGGAGTTTTGGGTTAAAGCTGGCCAAAGAGATTAATTCGCAGGAGATTTAAGGGTGACCAACCTGTCCCTGGTTTGCCTGGATCACACTGGATATAGGAATGTCAGTGTTAAAACTAGAAGATTTCTCCAAACCAGGATGAGCAGTCGCACTAGATTTGGAAAATAGAAGCCATGCCAAGACCATCCATCTTAGAAGACCATGGGGGTCGGACACATTGAGAAAAGTGTACGGGATCTCAGTAGGTCCCAGCTCATCCTTACTCCCCTGTTGCCCTGACTCCAGCTCATCTAACCAACCTCTGGCCCCACTGGACAATTGGAACCACAAGCCCAGCACCATTGCTTGACTGCAAACTTACAGTGGCAACAAGTTCACAGGGGCCAGCGGTTGTCACAGAGTCAGCCATTTCCAGTGACATAACTGTGACTACAGACTTCACTGAAAGCTTCCCTTTTGTGGTGTTACATCCACCAGCAAATGTGCACGGTGCTAGATCCATTCCTGCAATCTTCACCTTGTCCATTTGTACCAGGGCTCTTGATGGCGTTACCTCCTGGCTGACCTGTCTGAGCCTCGCACCCTAGTACCCTCCGATGCGTTTGTATAAGCCCTAACTTGTGTATAAGTCCCTATTCCCATTTATTTGTGGTGGCTTAGTTTCCCCGCTGAATTTTACTGACACACTTAAATTCTGAGTGGTTGTGATATGGAACTTAGAAACCATAACATAGGAATAAGAAGCATGTAACAGGAGTATACAATTTACACCTTCACAAATAGAAAACTAGGAGCAGAGCTGGAATGCTTTTTGTCTGGAAGAATCAATCACATCATCCTCTTTTCCCACCTCTTTCCTTACTTCCCCATTTTTCTTTTCCATAAACAATTATTTCTTTTCATCTGAGCATTTGTCGCAATTTTTGAATTTTGCACTTATTTGTATGATTTTGGTTTAATAACTGCTCTTCTTTGCTGCCCCACCCAAAGTAGGAATTACTTTTATGTTATTCCACATCATATACACTGTCTCCCTATTGAATGCAAAATGCCTGACACATAGTAAATGCACAAATGAGGACAATGATATTTTGGAGCAAGTTACTAAATTAGGATGAATGCAGTTTAAACCAAGGGCTGTCTTAAAAGAACACACACTTGTGAATCTACTTAAGTATTAACCACAATGTGCCTCTTAGAAGAAGGAAATAAACAATCGTCCGACTCTAAACATCGAGAGCCTTTTTACATTCCATCAGTAACACAACCCATGACCAGGTAAATACTTGTCTTCTTTATTTCCCCCAACAAAGAGAATCAATTACAAACTTCACTGTTAATCCCTGAAGTACAATGTGAAGTCCATTAAAGACCCCGAAGTTAGTAACCCTCGGATGGAGAGTAATGCTTATACTATTAAATGAATAATGGCTCCACGTTGTCTCGAAGAGGAGAATCTTCCTGGGTTGCCATTTGGTTTGTTTGTTAGTTGGTTTTAAATCATTTAACGGGTCAGGAAGATGCTATGCTTGGCATGAATACTAATGTTCCAGCAAGGCTATTGAGGGGCAACAGGCTTCAGCAAAAGTTAGTAACTATTTCTGGCTGTCGCATTGGGAATTTTCCTTCTATAAAGTTTTGGAAGTCACTGTGGAATGATCACATTAATGTGTGCCTACTAGATTTAAAGGGCTGTCAATCAATAGGACCCTTTATAAAGTGCCAGCCCAGACAATTAGTACCTTGAGCTTGAAGCTAGGCAGTGCAATTCTTTTGTTAAAATATATTTTTTATTTTTAATTGGCTCAGCAATTATATATATTTTATTGGGTAGAGGGTAACATTTCAATATGTATATAGAATTTGTAAAGATTAGATCCAGATGATTCATGTACATCACCTCAAACATTTATCATTTCTTTGGGTTTGAAACATTCAAAATACTCTCTACTACTAGTTATTTTGAAATAGTCAATTAATTTTCTTTCAACCAGAATGTTAGAAGTTTTTCTTCCTATCCAGCAGAACCCCTGTATCCATTCAACATACTCTTTTCATCCTTCCTTCTCCTATGTACCTCCCAGGCTCTGGTAACCAATATTGTATTTATTCTCTACTTCTTTGAGATCTACTTTTTTTAGCATACACATATAAGTGTGTACATGCAATGTGTGTTTTTGTGCTTAACATTTCACTTAACATAATGTTCTCCAATTCCATCCATGTGGCTGCAAATTACAGAATATCATCCTTTTTATGGCTGAATAATATTCCACTGTGTCTATTGTGTATACATTTTCTTTATTTATCTGAGTATGAACCTCTATGTCAATTAGCACATATTGGCTATTGTGAATAATGCTGCAAAAAAAACATGTGGGTGCAGATGTCTCTGACATGGGGAATGCAGTTCTTGAGGCCAAACATTTTCCAAGGTGAGTTTCTATATAACTATGAGACAGTCCATTTCAGAAATCATTCATATATTTTTTGAACAAAGTTGGTAATTACTCTCAGAACCTTAGCCCAAAACAGTTTCCTCACTAGGTCCCGGGACTTGTATATCAGCTCAGATTCCAACACATCTCTTTCATCTGAAGGCCCCCAAAAGGCTGGCAGTGCAATGGCCAGAATGATGCCCAACAAATCAAATCCAGCAGCCACCAGACTTTCTCTACCGGGGCAGAGAAATTTACAAACATTGCTTTCTAGCATCTCGCAGTAAGTGGGCCTCTGAAGGAAGCACACAGCATCAGAGTAAAGATGGCCTTCTGAGGCCATCCCAGCACCACATGCCTGTCATGAGAAATCAAGGCACCAAGGAGAGGAAAACCTACAGAATTTTCTTAAAAAGAAAAAAAAAAAAAAAAAAAAAACAGGAAAAATAAAGTCCCTGGCTCTTATTAGGTCATTATTCTCACTGGCACATGGACAGCCCCTTAGCAGGGCCCTACGTCACTGGGGAAACCAAAGTACTAAAGACAAAATTGATGCAGTGAGCAGCAACTTGGCAGGGGTTGTGTGTCTGTGTTGAGGATACCCAGCAGCTGGACACCCTTCTAGACTGGGTGGGTCCTGATCACAACCACCTCACATAGCAGAAACCAGGATGGGGCCAGTCATGCTCTTATCCCTGCTCCCAGCTTCTAGGTTTCAGGTCCACGACCACACCTCAGCCAATCAGATGTGCCTGCTTGGAATCTGGGTCTTAAAGAAGGAAAAAAAAGAAACAAACAACAACAACAAAAAGAAACAGTGTCCCTGACCTTCCAAAGTATAATTGATTTCAATTCAAATTGGGATCTACTTCCGTCTATCTCCAAATATCTTAGCATCTAGCTCCTGCTCCTCTTCTCCTCTTCTTCTAAACCTGGTTCTCCAGCCCTCTTGGAATTCAGAGAAAATAAATTCCTCTCATACTTGATTTTGCTAGAGCACATTTGTGGCTGCATCACCTGGCAGTAGATGTTATGGCAAGGCCTGGAGGTGAAAAAAACCATTCTAGGCAAGATGAATGAAGTTTAGTGTTGGCCTAACTGCTCGATGGTTCTGTGGCCTTGGGCAAGTCAGTCCCCTCCATGGGAACTCAACTTCCTTATTTTATCATAAATGCACAGGGGAATAGATGGTTGCTGTCACTACTACAGTATTATTGCCATCTTTTGTTTAGCACATTGTTATTGATGGCTAAAATGATGTCCTTAAAGTCTTACTATCTCCAATGAATTAGTTCAATTTAACAAATTTATTGAACACACATTTTGTGCCAGGCACCAAGCTAAATGCTGGAGATGTAACAATGAATAAATCAGTCACGGTTTCTGCCCTCTTGGGGCTTAGAAGGAAGACACAGCAATTGCCAGTCAATCACCATGGAGAAGAGAAAGCATCACTGTGTAACAAGGACAGGATGTCCTCAGACAGCATTGAAGGAGGCCCTCATGCAGATTTGGGGACTCAAGGAAGTTTCCCCAGAAATTGTCACTGCTAAGCTTTCCTGACAAGAAGAAAAAAATGAGTTTGATGTGCTAAAGGGTGACTAGGGTAAGGAGACAAGTTCTAAACCCAAGGGGCAGCGTGGATATCACAGGCCAGGAGGAATTGAAAAGAGCTGGGCTGATGAGATGCTGTTGATCATGTTAATGAGTCAAGCAGGGGACAGGTCAGACTGCACCAGGCAGGTCATATTCAGATCCTATCCTACAAATAGGAAAATGTGTTAGAGATTCAATATTCAACCCTTCACATATTCATTTGCTTTACTGGGGCAGAAAAGTGCACAAGTGTGCTTTAGAAAGATCTGCCGCAATAAAGGTTGAATGAAATCAAATTTTCAGAGTTAACCAGAAAAATTTAATTAAATCCCCATCTCTTGGGACTAAGACTTCCTCTCCCTAAGGGTCCAGGTTGACTCTGTCCCTTGGGGAGCACACACTCGGCCCTAACTAAGCTTCCCAGTGGGTCAGAAGGCACCCATGTCTGCTCCCCTCTGCACGCTTTGTTGACTGACACAAACTTTTATACATGGCTTATGGGTCGAAGAGGCATGAGAGTGGCATGCAAGCCCAGAAAAACAAAGCAGCTGTCAGCACACTCTCCCTTGCTTCCCTTGAACCTCTTTTTTTCCCAAAAGGTGTGCATTTTAACAATCGTCCACCCACCCTTTGATTTTCAGAGATGAGGGTGTTGCTAATAGAGAGGTAGAGGCAGTTTTAATGAGTCATTAATGTGTTTCTCCCGTAGTGTGCTCTGGGGAACCCTGACATCAGCTTGACGAGCTAATTACCTTTGTTCCCTTCATCAGTTCCCTTGTTGTTGGGTTTCCTCATCACTCACTGGGTCCTTTCCTTTGACCAAGACACAGCGAGTCCACGTCACTCGGAACCTCTGACACTCAGAACTGCACATGTGATCCGATCTTTGCCTGATGCCCCAGCACTGCCCCCCACCCTGCCTCAGACACTGCCCTTCTGACAAAACTGCTGGTTTGCACTGGCATTTTTGACATTCCTATCACACTTGAACTCCCACTGTGCCTGCTGTCAACAAATCTCTAAGGTTTCCTCCCACGTGTTGCAGGATAGCCGCTTCTCCCCATCTCATACACAATTTGACTTTTAACCCAAGGGCAGGCCCCTCCATTTATCCCTATTAAGTTTCATCTTGTTAGATTCAGGCTATTGTTCCAGCCTGTCGAAATCATTTTAGAACTCAGGCCTGTCAGCTGTCTCCCTCTTTTGCTTTATGTCATCTGCAAATTTGATCAGCATGCTTTCCATGTTTTCATCTAAGTCATCAATGGAAAGGGTGGTAGCTCAGAGGCAAGGACATGGCCCTCTAGGTCACTGGAGATTGCTCTCCAGGTTGCCAGTGATCAATCAATCAGCGTTCATTGAGTCCTGTCTTTTTGATACAGGTTCCAGTACACTGGGCCACATTATCATCCAGCCACATTTCCCTGTCAAGTCCATGGCACCCTCAGGGGGTACTTTGTCAAATGTTTTGCTGATATCTAGATAAGCCATGCTAGAGCATTTCTTCATTTAATGCTATAGGGAGTCTCTGGGTGCAGAAAAATCGAGCACTACTGCAAACATTGCTGGATATGGTTTATGCAGAGCAGGGTTCATACAAGAGGACGGTGACAGGGAACAGCTTTCCCTTTTCCCTGAAACATGAACTCCTTCAAGCCAGAAATATTTGTCTGTTTTGCTCACAGCTATTTCACCAGCAACTAGAACGGTGCTTAATGGTAATAGACACTTAAATGACATTAAAGGACTTGACTAATGACTATGGTTTGGGGTTAGCTAGAAGTGAGCCACTTCATAAAGCAAACCCATTGCGGATTTCTAAATGAAGGAATGATGAGATTGGATGCTGGATTTAGTCCTTGTCACTAGATGAGATATCAGCAAATATCACCCATGGCCATATCAGGACCACTGACTGGCTTTGTAAATAAAGTTTTATTGCAACACAGCCATGTTCATTTGTTTGATATATTCTATGATTGTTCTCATGTAAGGATTCATGACAGAGACTGGAAGATCCACAAAACCAAAAATATTTGCTCTTTGGCTTCCTTACAGAAAAGGTTTGCCAACCTCAAACCTAAGAAATTAAATCTAAACTGATATCTAGAACCTTCCATGATCCAACGTTTTCCTTTCTTATTGATCTAGATCAATGCTCTGAGAAAATATTCCCAAATGCACCATGCCTATTATTTCTCTGTTGGATTTACCCAGAACATCATGTCCTCCTAGTCAGGTCTTTTCAATATTGCAAATATACACACATATGAACTACATGAAAATCAATCATACAGCAAGCCTTTGCTGAATGTCTGCTATAGGCTGAGCCTGCCATTAGGCACCATCTGAGAGTCTTCACAATGGGTCTGCAAGGTAGATGTCATTATCTCTTTTTTATCTACTGAAGAATCTTGAGGGACTTAGCAACTTACCAGTAGTTCATAAAGAATGACAGTTTTTACCAAGGCTTGAACTCAAGTTTGTGAGAATTTACTTGTAATTTGGTTTGGTTTTGCTCAATTTGAGTTGAGAAATAAGCCAGTTTACAAAGGAGGAAAAGGGACATGTTCAATTTTATAAAAATCTTGATTTGGGGCTTAACATATAATCAAATTAATTTTTTTTAAAAATCTTCTATTGATGTTTAAATCAGCCAAAGGCAATTTTATTTTGAAAAGCCATTAACTAGCATGACTTTAAACAATAGAATCAATTTGGAAACTGTTCATTCAGTTAAAAATCTGAGATGACCATATTAATGCAATTGTATTTGAAGTATCCTAAGAATAATTCCCTTCAGACCCAGCCCTGAATCATACCATGTTGGGGCAGCTCCCAACCCATATGCCGAGGCACAGATGGGCTGGTCTGCGCACGTGGGCTTTTCTTTATGTGCCGACCGGGACGGTAACAACTACGAACTCCTCTGTGAGGCGCCTAGCCTGTGCTCTGTTCTCCTCACATCATCTTCGGTCAGCAAGTAAATGACTGGCATTATCGTTATTATAGTTGCTTTTGTCCCTTCACTTCAAATCACTTCTCTAGCCCAGGCTTGGTTTTTGTCTTCTGCTAATAACTGGATTCAAGCCTTCCCTTAAGATCCTATTTCATTAGCTGCGGGCGCTCCTCTTGTATTGCTAATGCCACATTGATCTGCTTTGGCAAGTGTCCATACTTCCTTTTATCACATTTGGGGCTACATCCTGGCCAGGCTTTCCTCTCTACCCCTGGCCCTTCCATATGTCCCTTCCCCCATAAGCTTCAGCATCTACCCCCTGGCCAGATTTAATTTCTTATCCATGTCTATTCAAGCAGACACACAAACCAAAATAGCATTTCCCTGGAAAGAACTTCATTTCTCCCGGCCAAACTTAACATAGCTCTCCCCATCGGGAAGCATCTTCCAGGGCTCGGCGAAGTCCCTTGAGTGGACCTAGAGAAACAGTAAGACAGATGTATGGAAAGGGAAAAAATGTCATATGTGAAAGCACGTTCAGGATCTTCTGGGTATTATGCTAAATAAACACTACAGGGTAATTCAGTATTTATGGAAGGAAAAACCCAACCTTTAAAGAAGATAGGACATCAGAGAAATTTAATTACTCTCTCGGGTCTCTTATGTGCAAGGAAGCGTTCACATGACAACTTGGGTGGCTTGGTTTTTATGGTGTTGCTTCTCTCCTCCCATGAAGGTGCTAATAGAAACAGACTGTGGATGAGGACTATTGCACTTCACAAAGAGAAAACATCCTCTTCCATATCAGCTCTCACCTGGTAAGAAGTAAACAGCCTTGAGTTCATGTGCTTAGCCAACAGGCATTGAGAACTGCCCAGGAGGCCAAATGCTATGGGGCACTTAAGCCAGGACAAACCTTGCAGGGCTTGGGGTTCCAGCACTTCTCATGAAATAATACCGCAGCCTTTTGAAAAAGAGGAATTGACAATATGAATCTTCTCTTGTATGATACAGCAATGTTTTTTGAAGGGGATGTTAGAAATGATTAAGGTGGTCAGAATGCATTCCCTCTCTGATTGGAAAACCTCAGAAGAGCATCTGCAAATTCTCAGAAGCCCTTGGGTTGAAGGACTGTGAAGGGGCTGAGGCTTTTGCATGCACATGCTTTGCTGTTTGTGGTCTCTAATACCTGTTTCCAATTGAGAGTCTGTGCATAAGGTTGCATATGCTCCTATAATCTGGTCAGAGCCTGCTTGAAGCAGAGCTTTAAGAAACATAAGTGGGACCATTACAGAATGCACTCACTCTAAACCTCTGCCTCAGAACATACCCCTGTGCTATTTCAGTGAATTTGCAATGAATATGATGTTCCCTCTTTCCCCCATAAGTACCATGCAGTTAGCAGGAGTATGGTCTGTTGCTAGGTACAGTCTTTTGCTCTCTCTTTCCAAAGAGAATATATTATGTTTAATGCTACACATAAGTCAAGAGATATATATTTGCTAGGCATGATAGATTTATGGACAATTAACATGATAATTCTTTAAGAACACATGTTCATGGAGTTAGGAAGCTAAGATTGTTATGTTAGACCAGTGGTTCCACTATTCTGGACCAGTTTCCTCCACAGAAAGATAGTGGGGTGCTGAGATGATGGAGCACTAGAAAACCCAACTGGACTCTTCCCCCTACAGCCCCTCAGTCATCATGATTGCTGACCACTGAGAAGTACTGCTATGGCTTCCAGGGACTGAAGTCCCTGGAAATAGTTCTCAACTTTTGTTCTTCCTTGCGTAAGCCTCAGCTCAAATCCAACCAACTACACATCTGTTGATCTACTGACCACCTATTTCTTCCATGTTTTCTCCCCTCATCTCTCTAGTGCCTTGTCTTGCTAGACCACCTTTCTTCGGTTTGGTGTTCATCACCTTTGCATTCTCTCTTGTCTCTACTCTGAACACCTCATCGCTTCAACACCTTACCATGTAGAAAAATCACAGCAGTTCTGAAATACAAGTCTGACTATCAGTATTTCTCTCCTAAAATAATTCACAGTCATTCCATTAGCTAGAAAGTAAAGTCCAATAGAGAATGCATGATAAAGATGTAACATAAAACAAGATGACAGATCTGTATTTGCTGATCACAATGACTGTCAATGAACTAATCCTCCAATTCCCATACAGAGGTTGTATGGTTGGATCAAATAAAAAAAAATCAAAGAAATGAAAGAAATAAAAGAAATTCTGAGAACTTCCTCAGCCCCTTTCTTCTGTGGACATCCAGAATTGAGCCAACATACCTATGGTTCGAACTTTTGAAAAGAGATCAAACATTGAACTGGTTAAATTTTTATGAACTACCAGAAATTTTTTTAGATCGAACTTTTGAGATAATTATAGATTTATATTCAGTTTTAAGAAATAACATGGGGAGAGCCCTTGTAGCCTTTATTCAATGTCTCCTAATGGTAATATCTTGTCAAACCATAATACAGTATCACAACTACAGTATTGGTACAAAACAAGATACAGAACTCTTTAAATGCCATAAAGATCCCTTTAATTGACCATTTAGAGCCAACCCACCATTTTTTCTTCTCTTTCCCCTAACCCTAGCCTCTTGCTTCTGAAAACCACTATTATGTTTTCTATTTCTATAATTTTATCATTTTAGGAATGGTCTATAATGAAATGATAGCAGTATGCAACCTTTAAAATTGTATTACCATTAAGCTTAACTCTCTGAAGTTCCATCCAAGTTGTTGCATGTCTTAATATATTCTTCCTTTATATTGCTGAAATATGTTCCATGGTATGAATGTATCACGATTTGTTTAATCATTCATCTGGTAAAGGATATCTGGGCTATTTCCAGATTTTTGCAATTACAAATATGACTGCTATAAGCACTCATGCACAGGTATAAACACAAGTTTTAATTTCTCTGGACTAATTGCCCCAAAGAACAATTTCTGGACTATATGGTAGTTGCATGCTTAGTGATACAAGAAACAGCCAAACTGTTTTCCTAAGTGGCTGTCCCCATTTATGCTGCCCCCATCAATATGTGAGTCGTCCAATTTCTCCACATCATTGCCAGCATTTGGTGTTGCCTCTATTTTTATTTTAATTCTAATAGGTATGTAGGGATGTCTCAGTGTAGTTTACATTTATACTTCCCAAATGACTAACATTGTTGTCTTTTCATATGCCCATTTGTTTCCAGCATATCCTCTTCAATAAAATACCTGCTTGTGTCATTTGCCCATATGGTAACTGGATTGTCTGGGTTGGTTTGTTTGTTTTTTACTGTTGAGTTTTGAGACTTATTTAAATAGTCTAAATAGTATTTCTTTGCTGGATATTTAGTTTGCAAATATTTTCTCTTATTCTGTCGCTTGTCTTTTCATCCTATAAACAGTCATTTACAACGCATTTTTTAAAATTTTTTGAAAATTTACCAATTTTTCCTCTTACGAATTGTGATTTTGGTATTAAGTCTACGAGTTCTTTGCCTAGCTCTAGATTCCAGAGACTTTCTCTTAGATATTTGTTTTTCTGAATGTTTTAAACTTTTATATTTAAAGTCCATTATTCACTTTGCATTAATTTTTATAAGGAGTTAAAGGTCCTTTTCCTTCATTCTTTACCTCCTTACTTCTTCCCTCCTTCCCTCCTTCTCTTTCCCTTGTTTCTTTTTTCCCTTATGGATATCCATCATTTGGGCACTAATTTTTGAAAAGGTTCAATGGTGTATTAAGCAACATCTTTCCACTGGGTCTTTTCCCTTAGTCCCTTCTCAGTTTAGACTTCTGTTCTCTGGTCTTCATGTTCCATCACTGTGTCTTTTTCTCTTTCACCCAGACCTCCAGAAAGCTTATTCATGGTCTTCTATCAAGGCTATCAGTGCCACTTCAAGGCCATAAGTACATCTATAAGGACACACTGAAACTCTTCCAGAAATGTCCTACAGAATGTCACCTAGAACGACCTTCTAGCCATTGGGTCAGTTTCCTGTCTTCCCTGGACTGCCTTCCCTTGTCAGTCCTGGACCCCCTCCATGACCCTGATCCCCAAATACTAAAAGAATCCCACCCTTGCTTTTATGTGACAGCTCATTTGTGGAAACAGGATTGCTAATCTAAAAATCTCTGGATGTCCTTGGAGCTAGTTCCCCAATTTCACATCACATCAGACTCTGTCCAGGGTCCTTGTTCACTACCTATTTTATGGCTGTAAAACTGACATGCTCAGATCTTTGGGGAGTGTGCATGATAAATAGTTGCTTATGTGGCAATGGAAGAGATGCCAAGAAACCCTGCGCCCTCTCCTTTGCTGTCTTCATTTCCTAAGGCATCGTCTAAAAGTCGCATTGTACTCACTCTCGAGATGAACAATCCTAATTTAAAACCGCTCAGACCTGTATGTGCTTGAGACAACTTCTCCACAGAGGAACATCAAGGCTCATCCTCCCCCGAGAGATCCTTGAGGGGAAACTGAACGAGGTAAGGTAGATTGTGGAGATAACATGATTATCTGGAAAATCTTCCCGAAATTCTTGGTCAGGCCTCAGTGCGATTCATTCCTTTCAGTGGCCTTTGAGGTCTTCTCCAATTCGGTCCATGATCATCCCTAGTTTTATTTCACTAAACCCTGGATGTGGTAGAGTGTAGAGCAGAGAGTGCTCTTTATCCATGGGTCCATTTTAATAGGCCCTGGTATTTCTGTCCCTGTCCATCTTTATTCAATGTCGCTGTCATCAATGAATTTGATCATACCCTGCCTGAGGCACATTAAGCAAATTGGACATTTTTTTAAATAATAAAAAGCTGACAAATGAAATGTTTAAAAATAGGCTGATGCTGACTCTGAGGATGTGTCTGGGAGGAATGTTTCAAGAGTGAAATGGTGTCTGTCGGCCTTTTTTTGTTTCTTTTTTTTTTTTTTTAGTGCTCTTTCGTGACTTTAAATATTCTATATTTGTTAAGAGGCGTTGTTCTTCATTTCTTCAAATTATTCAAATGTTTCTTTCAGGCAGTATTTGGAGGACTGTCATGGGCATTAGAGGAGAAAGCTACATGTTTAAGGTTGTCCCCGTCTCCAACTTGCCTTCAGTGAAGACTTCAGTATTCATTTTTCCTAGGATGTTTCCTGTGTCACTATTGTAGGTTGTTGTTTTTTTTTTTTTTTTTTTTCCCTCTTTGTGTCATTCATAAACTTGTTTCCATAACAATGATCTGGCACCTGCAGAGCTTCTCTGGAACCCATCGGTACAGTGTTTGTGCAGCACTCCTCAAGTCTCTTATTGTTACTTAGCACCCCAGGTGGGGCTTCCATCTCTCTCCCTCCTCCCCTTATCACACCAAGGAAGGGCCATTTTAGCTTCTCCATAATCAGAAATACAAATATAAGGCATAAAGTTTTATCTACAGTGACTGTCTGGTCAAACTTTTGGTTGATTTGTTTATTTGGTTTTCTTTATTTATCATACATTTCTGTATGTAAACACCTTTGTTTACAAGCTCTCTGGAAGCTTTCCTCAAATAGTAGTTCAGGGCCTGCGTGAGCATCTTCATGACGACATGATCTATTTTAAGAGGTTTAGCAATTTCTATCATCTTAATTGCATTTTCTGGCATTTGGTGACCTATCTTCCATATTTGTAATAACTATATTGTCAATGTTGCTTCATGATATAATCTTGTAAAGGCATTAGAAGCCATCTTTAAGGGTCCACGTTTACATTTGAATGCTACCAGTGCACATTATTTAACTGAAGTGTTAATCAGATAAACAGTCACCCCCCAAGAGAGTGCAAAATGTTCATTTATTTAGGTAAAAAAAAAAAAAAAAAAAAAATCACAACTTACTCCTTTGCTTGGTCATTGGCAAGTTTCTCTTGATATGATGAAAAGATGCTACTTCCTAAAATTTGAAAACAGAGCCTGAGTCTTAGAATCAAGAAACCATTTCTCACAACATCCTGACTCCTCAATGATGCTCTAGCTGTGGATGTAAAAAACACAATGCCAATTCTGCCAACAAGTAAGCCATAGAAATTCACAGATAGTTGCTCTTGCAAAATTATCTCACTTTTATTTACATGGTTATCCCAAACACCTGCAACAATGGTGCCATCAGCCCTTTTTCTTCTATTTTTTCTGCTACTTTTAAATTTTTCTGTGTGGAGAGACGCTGGGAAACAAACAAACAAACAAACAATGTGATGGAAAAAAAGCACTGGATTTGGAGGCTGGAGCTAAAACCAAACTTCTTATGAGGATTTGGACCTCTCTCATAAGTTCTGAACACTCATTTACTTCTCTCGGTTTCTGCTTCCTCACGTATAAAATGAATCACTCTTTGTTCAAATAAATTCTTTAAAATTCTGCGCCTCAGTTTGACTTTAAACCCTAGGCTTATACTCATTTTGCCCTCAGGTGAGACAGGAAGCCCGGCAGGCAGCAGTGGGCAGGCTTGTCATCCCCTAGCTAGGACGAGGTTTCAGGATGGCCCTCTGGGGAAGTTCTGCAAGACTGGTTTAAAAAAAAAAAAAAGGCATAGAGGTTGGTGAAGGTGGTGGTACTGTTTTAAATTACGTAGGGAAGGCTGCTGTAACAGAATGACATTCAAGCAGAATTCTATGTGAAGGAAAAACAAACTCCTGAGCTCTTAGGGAAAACAGTGGTCAAGTAGAGACACTGACAAGTGCGAGGCCCAGCCTGTGCAAGAGGAGAGTCATGATAGGAAGGGGCTAGAGAAAAGTCAGACATGAGAATGGTAATGAGGCTTTTAGGAATTAAAAAGAAAAAAATCACAATGAAACTTGCAGGTGCTGGGAAGGAGTTTAGATTCCATTCCAAAAGAGATGGAAATGCTGCCATGGACGAGGTTGAGCTAAATAATGACACAAACGAACGTGGGTTATTAAGACATCACTCTGGATATGCTGTGTAGATAAGAAGCTGCAGACTCCAACAGGACAAGGGAACAAAAGGAAAGTTTAGAACTCACAAAAATCCAGGGGATGGATGAGAGTATCTTGAATCAGGCTGGTAGCAGAGAAGACGGTTCAAAGTGGTCAGATTTCTAGATATATTTTAAAGGCATCACAGAGACAACCCTCAGAAATAATTGATGTGACTGTGAAAAAAGTAAAAGGAAAAACAGGTTAAATCTTATTCTATTGTTTGGGGACCAAGCAACAACATAAGTGAAGTCAAATTTTACTGAGAGGAGACATGAGAAAAGACTTTTTGGGGCAGACACCCAGAGTTAAGATTTGGACAGGTCACTTTCAAGAGGCCTATTACAACTCCAGAGGAGATTTCTAGAAGTCAGTGAAAGCTGCAAATCCAAAATTTAAGGGAGAGGCCTCATCAGAGGTAATAATAATAATAATAGCAATATAAACTTTACATAGTATTTTAGATCATGATACCAGATGAAGTCAACTTAGAAATAACCATAGGTAGAACTACCAGGTATGGACATTACTGCTTCTACAGTGTCATGGATAGAATGTGGGTTGGGTGAAGAAAAGGACACCAAGAGAGAACATCTATGTAACAGATGTCCATTAAAAAGTGCCTGGTCCTGAAGCCAAATGAACAGAGAAGAGATAGAAAAGGAAGTACCAAGGTCAAGTGCTGTGCATAGATCAAGTAATAAAAAAGACCAAGAAATGGCCATTGAATTTTTCATTAGGGAGATATTGATGACCTTGATGAGGGCCATATTGGAAGAGTGGAAGGGACAACAGATGGATTATAGATGGCTTAAAAAAAAAAAAAAAAAAAAAAAAAAAAAAAAGGAAGGGTTCTACTACCTCTAATAGTGAAGTATCTTCCGCTGGACTAACCCAGTGCTGGTAATGATTACAAACTGTATACAAAATACAAAGTATGTGAAAGAATGGGAGAGCAGCCAAAAATCAGGCACTGACTAGAAAAGAATCTGTCACTTGTAAGAGGAGAACTACTCTGGGAAAGATTTGCATTTAACAGCTCTTCTCCTGGGAGACTTCCATGAGCATAGCACAGGTCTGTAGGAACTCAAGCAGAAAGTTGGTGTTACTAGCCTGAGAAGTCTGAGAATGGAGGTTAGGGACTTCCAACTACTCTGAAAGTGAGGATTTTTGAAAGGAAGGATCCACAGGGAGAGAGCTGCAATATCTGTGTGTAAACTCTTGCCTAAATCCTTGAGTCTCATAAGCAATCATCTGGGGAAATTCCTGGTCACAAAAGAAGCAGCAGGTGGGAGGCAAAAAGAACCAAGCAGAGATTCCACCTGCTTTTCATCACATGGGAGATGGAGTTAAGAGTTTGGGTCTAACTGAGGTTTTTAGTCATTTGGGCATTTTAGAACAAAATGCCACAGATTAGGTGACTTAACAGATATATATATATATATATATATATATATATATATATATATATATATATTTCCCCCCCCCCTCACAGTTCTGGAGGCTGGATATCAGAATAGTTCTCTCAATTCTTCTCATAAGGACAGTAGCCTTATTCATGAGGACTCCATTCTCATGACAATTACCTCGAAAAGGTCTCATCTCCAAGTATCATCACAGTGGAAATTAGATTTCAACATATAAATTGTAGGGGTGGGTGGGGGGAGACACAACAATTCAACTAAAGCACCAAGAATAACCACCAACTAGAACAAAAATAAACACTCTTCAGATGATGACAGAATCCAGAGTCTCTAGAATATATTAACCATAATGTCTACTATACTACTAAAAATTACTGGACATCTGAGGAAATGGGAAAATATGATCCATAGTCAACAGAAAATAATTAACATCAACTCAATCCTGAAATAATCCTGATGTTAGAATTAGCAGGAAAAGATATTAATGCCACCATTATAGATATTTTCAAAGGATTAATGGAAAATATGTCCATGGGAAATTAACAGATAAATAGCAACTATAAAAGAAGAATCACTTTAAAATTTTGGAAGGAAAAGAAGAGTAGTTTGAATAAAAATTTCTCTAGACAAGATTAAAAGTGATTTGTGATTAAAGACAGAGTCAGAGAGAACTTGGGAAGAGAGCAATAGAATTATCCAATTTGAATAACCAAGAAAGAAAACATAAACAGAGCTACAGCCACCTATAGGACAATGTCAAGCTACCTGTAACTAGAATCTGAGGTGAAAAATTAATTAGAAAAATAAAACCTGAAAATTTCCCAAACGATATGGAAAATACCAATTTCAAGGTCTAATAAATTAAGGTAACCCCAAGAATAATCATAACTAAGAATATTATTGTCAGAGAGTGGGAAACCAAAAAGAAAAAGAAAATTCTGAAAACAGCCAGAGTAACACAGTATCTTATTTACAAAATAATAGCAATATGAATAATGAATGGCAGCGCATCAGAAATAATGGGGGCAAAAAAATCAATAGAACACCATCGATCAGGTTCTGAAACAATGAAAATTTTAATTTAGAATTCTATGTTCCATGAAAAAATTGTGAAAAATGAAGGGAAAATAATAAGGAAAAAGAAGACATATCAAACAGGTTTACACTAACAAAACATGAAATATTATGGGTACCAAAATAATTCAATATTGAATTATAAAATATAAAAAGAATCTATGAATTCCTAGTAATGATCAATTAACTAAATAATTAATGGATTAAGATAGAAGGAAAATAAAGAGTGAAAGAAAAAATTAATAAGGCTGGGGGTAATTATTTACTATAGAATCAAGAGGGCTAATAGGTAAATAGGTAAAAATAGCTGGATTGGAAAATAGTTACTATTCAGTAGCCAAAATAAAGATCTGTTCAGGCAAGAAACATCAAGGATGAAAGTTGATGATGATAATGATCAAGATATTTGCATGACTAGGGCTTTCTTAATGTCTATAAAGGAAAAATAGAAACCATACACTAGATAAATCAGATGGCACTTGAGTTGGATGATCAAGTTGACCTTACAGAGTGGGTAAATGGGCATCAGATGTCTCAGACATGACACCCTAAAGACGACACAATAGCTTTAATGTACTATTGTGGCCTGGAATGCATAAACTAAACATAATCATGAGAAAACATCAAGCAACCTAAAAGTGTAGAACATTCTCTTTTCCGATATTGTTAATGTCTTAATAGACAAAAGTCTAAGGAAATTTTTCCAAATTAAAGATATGCAAAATGCAATACTTTTTCTTTTTTATTTTGAGACAAGGTTTCACTAAGTTGCCAAGGCTTGCCTCAAACTCGCAATCCTCCTGAGTTGCTAGGATTACAGGTGTGTGCCACCATACTCAGCTAGAGTAACAATAAACTGTATGGCACTAGCATAAAAACAGATACACAGACCAATGGAACCAAATCAAACACAGAGACAAATTCACACAGATGTTCTCTGACCCTTGACAATGGCTCCAATAATATAGCTTGAAGCAGAGACAACCTTTTCTTAACAAATGGTACTAGAAAACTGGTTATCTGCATGTAGAAGAATAAGACTAGATCTCTCTCTCTCACCCTGCACAAAAGTCAACTCAAAATGGACCAAAGACCTTGGAATTAGACTAGAAACTTTGCAACTGTCAGAAGAAACATATGGTCAACACTCCCAAATATAGGTGTAAGGAACAACTTCTTCGATAGTATTCCTAAAGCTCAAAATAATATCAAGCATTAATAAATGGGGTAGCATCAAGTTTAAAAACTTCTGTACAACAAAGGAAACAAATAGGAGTATGAAGAGAGAATCTACAAAATGGAAGAAAATCTTTGCTAGATAATCTTCTGAAAAAGGATTAATATCCAGAATATTATAAAGAACTCAAAAAAATTAATGCCAAACAAACCTCAAAAATGTTTACAAAAAGCATTACATAATTGGGCAAATGAACTAAACAGACACTTCTCAAAAGAATAGATATAAATGGCCAACAAATATATGAAAAACTGTTCACCATCTTTAGTAATTAAAGAAATGAAAACCAAGAATACTGACATTTTATTTCACTTCAGTTAGAATGGTGGCCATCAAAATGCAAATAATAATTATATATAATAAAATAATAATAATAAATCTAGAGAGAATATGGGGAGAAAGCAAAACTTTTACACTGTTGGTGGGATTAGAAATTAGTACAACGTCTATGGAAATCAGTATGGAATGCTACTATCCTCAAAATAGTAGGAATGGAACCACCATGTGACCTAGCTATACCAGTCCTCAGTATTTATCCTAGAGAACTTAAGTCAGACTAGTATAGCAATAATTGCATGCCTATGTTTACAGCAGCACAACTCATAATAGCCAAATTACAGAACCACCCTATGTGTCCATCAATGGATAAATGAATAAAGAAAATGTGGTATATATACACAGTGGGGTTTTACTTAACCATAAAGAAAAATGGAATCATGTCATTTGCAGGAAAATGGATGGAACTTGAAAGTATTGTGTTACACAAGATAAGCTAAACTCATAAAGTCAAAGCTCACATGATTTCTCTCATATGTGGAAGGTAGAGAGGAATAAAGGACAAAACAAGGTAGAGACAAATCTCATGAAAATAGAGATTAGTAAACTAGAGGAAAGGGATTAGGGGGAAGGAGAAGCAGAGGGAAAGAAGAAGTACTAGGGAAGGATATCAACCAAATTATATTGTGCATATGTCCAAATATGTAGCATAAATCCCACTATTAAGTATAATTGTAATGCACAAATGAAGGATGTGAGAAAATGCAATACTTCCTCCTAGACTAGATCTTTTACTTGAGATAAAGGCTTTAAAAGACATTTCTGCAATTGGAACCTGAATGATGCATTCTGTAAAAGTGTTGCATAAAGATTCAACATACTGAAATTGATTACCATACTATGTTAACATAAAAGTATGTTCTTAATCTAAGGAAATCTACACTGAACGTTTAAGGAGCGAAGGAGGAAAAAAGAACAGAATCTTTGGCAAAATTTAAAAAGGACTGACTCTTGATAAAGTACATATAATTATTCTTTCTGATATCATGTAACTTTTCTGAAAGTATGAAATTATTTCTAAATAATGTTGTTTTTTTTTTTTTTCAAATAATTGAATAGCATTCTTCAAACTAAAGAAGAATTCTTCTCCAGCAGATTTATACAACACAAAATGCTCAAGAAATTTCTTCAGATTGAAGTAAATTTGGGTCAAGAAGTGAAAACAACAATGTGTGAGTTAAAAAAAAAACACTAAAAAGTATCAAAAGAAGATTTGAAATTGTAAAACAATAAATTAGTTAAATTGAAGACATGCCAATGAAAATTATTCAAAGTGAAAACCAGAAAAATACTGGCAATTTTTTTTCTAAATTTGATGAATATTATAAACCCAAAAGTCTAAGCTCAATGAACTCACAAGCAACCTAGCTGCCAAGACTATTGTAGTGGAATTGCTTATAACAATTTGTAAAATAAAAAAATCTTTAAAGCAGCCAGATTTAAAATGTCAAATTAATTATGAAGGAACAAAGAAAAAGATAAGATCTGATTTGGTTTTCAGGATGATGCAAATAAGAAAAATATATCTATGGTTTGAATGTTTGAGACCCTGTGAAACTTAATTCTCAAAGCAATGGTACTTATAGGTGGGCTCTTTATTGTCTAGGTCATGAGATTCTCCCTCAGGGATGGCAATAGTTCCTTTATAAAAGGACTTAGGGGGTCTTATTTGACCCTTCCATCTTTTCTACCATGTGAGGACACAGTATTTCCCTTTTGCCCTCCTACCATTGGGAGATGCAGAGAGAAGGCACTATCTTGGAAGCTGAGAATGTGCTCTTACCAAATATCACATCTGCTGCCCCCATGATCTTGGACTCTCCCAGTCTCTAGAATTGTGAGAGACCAATTTCTATTATTTACAAATTACCCAGTCTAAGGTTAGAATATGTGAATATTCCTCATGAACACTGATGCAAACATTTTTTAAAAGCAAAACATATCTAACAATATGTAAATAGAAAGAATTATGACCATGTGTGTTTTGCTTCAAGAAGGATAATTTATTTTAACACCTTAAATTTCATTAATATAATTCACCAAATTAAACTAAAAAGGAAAATTCATATCATTATCTCAATACAGATAGATAAAGCACTTGACAAAAATCCAATATCTATTCCTAATAAAGAACTCCCAGTCAAATAGGAATAAAAAGAAATTTCCTCAACATGATAATGGTCATTTGTGAAAAATCTATAGCTAATATAATACTTAACATACTTAACAGTTATAGAACGCATGCTTTCCTCCAGAGATCAAGTATAAGACAAAGATTCCAATTTTTACTGATTCTATACAGGTTTCTACTGGAGGCTCTATCCAGTGCGATAAGATAAGACAAAGAAAAAGATGCATTTTGATTTAAAAGTAAGTGGAAAAAGTGTCTTTCTTTGTAGACAACATGATCATCTCATAGAAAATCCTATGGAATCTTAAAAATTTACTAAAACCACTGTGTTTAGCTAAGTTACAATATGAAAGATAAACATACAAAATCAATTTTATTCTATATATAGGCAACTAAAAATTGAAAATCACATTCTTAAAATATCCTTTCAGAATGACAGCAAGAATTTTGAAATACTAGAGGAAATCTCTGACAAAATATTTGCAAAACCTATATAATAAAAATGTAATGCCTTCCTTGGAGATATTTAGGAAGACGTAAATAAAGACAGCAATAGACTTTGCTCAAGATTTTGAAGACTCCCTTTTGTTAAAATCCCAATTCTCACCCAATTATCTACATGAACAAGGCAATCCTTGTCAAATTGTTGTAGGTTCTCCTTTTTTTGGTAGAAACTGTAAAATTGATTCTAAAATCATATGAAAATACAAAAAACCTAGGATAGACAAATGAACCTTGAAGAAGGACTTAGTTGGGGAACTAACAATGTCTGACTTCAAAGATCACTATGAATCTATAGCAATTGTGACTTTGTACCACTAGATAAATTGTTCAATGGAACAGAAGAAAAAATTCAATGAAAGATACACTAATATGGAGAGTTTATTTTTGGAAAAGTTTTGCAAAGATAATTCAGTAGATAAATGAGAGTATTTCAAACAATGGTGTTGGAACAACTGGATATCTGCATATCTATATGCCAGGAAGGAAGGAAGGAAGGAAGGAAGGAAGGAAGGAAGGAAGGAAGGAAGGAAAGGAAGGAAGGAAGGAAGGAAGGAAGGGGAAGGAAGGAAGAAAGAGAAAGAAAAAATAAAGAAAAAGAAAGAAAGAAAAACGAACTTGAAATTAAACCTTGTACCACACCACATGGAAAATGTAACTCAAAATGGATGATAAACAAAAACACAAAATCTTTATCTTTAAAACTAAATGTATTACATTTGGAATCTATAAATGCAAATATAAAATCTAAATCTAAAAATATTTATAAAAAGAAAACTTAAGAGAAGTTGTTTATCATCTCAAGTTTGGTAAAGATTTCTTAAATTGAATACAAAAAGCACAAACAAAAAATAAAAATAGCAATAAATTGGACTTCATGGAAGCTAAAAATTTCCCCTTTATAACACAGTCTTCTCAAGAGAATTAAATGAAAACCACAGAATGAGAGAACATATTTGAAGTCATGTGTGACAGAGACTTGTATTCCAAATACATAAAGAATTCTCAAAACAACCACCAACCCAATAAAATATAAACACAAAAGTTATAAACAGACACTTCACCCAAGATGATATGCAGATGGTGGGTAAGCATATAAAACGTTGCCCAATATCATCAGTCATTAGTATAATGCAAATTAAAAGTGTGAAATATGATACCATTACATAAATGTAGGAATGGTTGAAAAAAGAAAATGTAAAGGACTACGCATACCAACCGTTGGCAGGGTGTGGATCAGCCACCATTTATCTACTGTTTGTGGGAATATAAAATTGCATAACCCCTTTGGAAAGAGTTTGGTAGTATTTTTTTTTTAAATGTATGCCTGCCCTGTGACGCACCCAATCTACTCTACATGTAGATATTTACTCAAGAGAAAAAAACATATCCATACAAAAACTTATCTATACTCTATTCACCTCAACTTCACAAATCTCAAACTGGAAACTATATCAATGCCATAAATGTATAAATGGGTAATCAAACTATTTTACCTCCATATCATCAAATACTACTCAGCTCAGCAATAATAAGGAATGAACCATTGCTATGTCTTCAACATGGAAAACATAACTGTACTTGAGTGAAAGAAGCTGAGAAAGAGAGAGAGAGAGATGGAGGGTAGGAGAGATTTAACTTACATAAAGTTCTAAAATATAGAAATTAATCTAGAGTGACAGAAAGCAGATCAGTGGTGGCTTGGGACTGAATATAGCAGGCAGGGGGCAGGAAGGAGGGATTAAATATGTCAAAACTTATCAAATCTTATGATATAAATATGTGAAGTTTATTATATGTAATTTCAACACAATGTAGATAATAAAATATAAAAAATAAAATAAGAAATAATGTACGAAGAAGAGAATCACTTGATGTTTTAGTAAAGTATATTCCTGTATATTAAAAATCTTAACTAATATGAAGAAAAGAAAAAAAAAATTCAGCTACTGTGCAACTCATGTCAGCGTCAAGACGTAATATTGAACTTTTCCTATTTCTTCTTTACTCTTGAGATGAGGGACAGTTACCCCATTGCTATGGCAGGATGAAATTCAGGGAAATTAAATATAGCTAGTGTTTTTCTCTGTCCCTCAGCCCTAGGACAGGGTTTAATTTAACTTATTCATATGCATTATGAGACTTGAATCAGTCCATTTTTATCACCATACACACCCTGCCTATCATAGTAATTGTTCCACAGTAGAAGAGAATTTCTCTATCCCATTTCTGCCAAATCCAAGCATCTGAAACATTATGGAGGAGGTCATTATGTATTCCACTGAATCAACATATTATAATTTTTTCAATGTATTCAAGGGGAGGGGTTATCTATTATTTACCTGTGTACCCCCTAAGAATAAGCACTTGGTGCTTGTACTATCCTATGGATGGTGTGTGAGTTTTATGAGATACAGCAAGAGTACTGAGCCTTCCATCTTTGAAATCTAAGCTTTGGGGTCCCAAGATTAAGAGGATGTGGTAGAACAGTGGTAAATTTAAGAAAGAATCCTGCATCTCTAAATTATAAGAATAAGAATGAATACACAATATGTTTTATCTTTTTAAAAAGCATTTCCTAATTCTGTTCACTAAAAATTGCCTAGAAACAATAACAAATTCATCACCAGTAATCATCTCTTCTGTCTGGATGTGGTCTCCAGGGATCCTTGAAAAATTGTTGATTCCATGTACAAGATTAACCTGGAGTACTTTATCAAAACAGAAAGCAAAAAGTCATCAAAAATGGCTGGAGTTGAGCCGGGCATGTTGGCACACACCTGTAATCCCAGCGGCTCAGGAGGCTGAGGCAGGAGGATTGAGAGCCAGCCTCAGTAAAAGTGAGGTGCTAAGCAACTCAGTGAGACTCTAAACTAAAACACAAAATAGGGCTGGGGATGTGGCTCAATGGTCAAGTGCCCCTGCATTAAATCCCCAGTACTGAGAAGAAAAAAAAAATGGCTAGAGTCGTGTCAAAACTGCTGAGGGGCCAACTGCTGGCAATTATGGTAGAATTTAATCATCATTGAGAATAGTAGCTGCAATGCATTAAAACACATAAAATATATTTAAATCTATGAGTTCAAAAGGATACCAAGAAAAACCCTTTCGTCACTTTGGAGGTTGCTAAGGAATGATTCATCTCTTGGAAATAGTTAAGTAATGGGAATCCAAACATTTATCCTGCCCTTCCCATATGAACAAATGTTAACATAATTTTTGCATGTTAATAGCATAATGAATCTATGCAATGACCATCAGTGGCTGCTAACATCACAGAAATAACCAGATAAAGATGTTCCTGATGGAAATATGTGGACACAATCAAGCTCTACACCAAATACCCATTTATAAGAAATATGAAGGACAGAAACACATGCTAAACCATATCACGTGGATTCAAGCAGCAAAATACAGAATTTAGAAAATTTTACAAGTAAAACAATCCAGTTTTTTTTCCACAACAAAATAAGAATATGAGAGAGATTTTTAAAAATAAGATAAAAAGAAGAGATAGAAAACAATAAAATATTTTCAAAGGAAACATTGAACAATTACAACAAAATGATGTAGTATCGAACAAGATTCAATTCACTATTATTAAAATACATATGTGTTTAAAACACTTGGGAAAATGTGAGTAATGCTGACATGTGATAATATTAAAGTCTTAAATGTTTCTAGATGTAGTTAGAGTAATACATTTATATTGTTAAAATATTATTATCTTTTAGATATCCTAAAAATTTTATGGACTAAATGACATGATAGGGTATCCAATATTTCTTCAGATTAAAATAAAGTGATACAGGATATAATTAAAAGACAATTAGTTATGATGAATAATTATTAAGGTTTGGGTGATAGACACATAGGTTTCATTTTACTATTTTGCCTATTATTTTATATGTTTAATTTTTAAATGAAATTCATAAAAGATTAAGCTAAGCCAAAATAAGACTTATAAGCCAAAGAATTAGGAAAATGATATTTTACTTTCAAAACATATTCCCTGTTACCTTCTTAAAAAGAAACAGTTTCTTCAGTGTTTTAAAATAGCTGGTTATAAATCATTCAATATTAAACACAGGGCAGGGGGAAGGAGACAAATGTAAATGATGGGAGTCTACGTGAACTAAAAATTGAACATAAATGAAATATAACTGCCTCTGAAATGATAATTCCAGTTTATGCTAAAGTGGGATTGGATTAACAAACACCACCTCAGGATCAGAACTATTTTGCAAAGCAAAATACACTAGCAAACAAATATGTGAAAGATGTTTACCCTTTAGGAAAAGACAGGCATAGGTAATTGCAACCAAGCTCTAAGCCTGTTTGTAAACAGTGATACTGTATTTTCAGCACCTCTCAGATTGTGGTCTAAATATTTGGCATCTCTAATGTCTTTCAAAGATATTAAATGTTGCAGGCATGTGAGAAAGGTCATATATCATTTCTGATTTGTTTTCAACATTGCTGGCAAATGTGCATTTGTGCACAGCTATCTTTAATAAACTGCAAGCTTTCCTGTTTGTTATATGGCTTCCCCCACTTTGAATAATTTATTGTCCCCCACATTATTGGCATCACTTCTGAAAGATGTGAGTAGAAAAGGGATACTAATATATCACATTAAAAAATAAGTCAGAGAAAACTCTAAATCAGTGTGTTATTTTAAACAGCTTCTACTCATTAGGGAGAAAACTTATGAACCCAAAGTAAAAATGCCTCCCAAATCTGTTCAGTGTAGCAAAGAAGAGCAATGGAAATGGTCATGTTTGTTGATCACCATTGTAAGGTTACTTTGCATGTATCCTGAGCTCTGTGAGCTAAGTGGTCTCCTAGGTTTTATTCTTTATTTTAATTTCATTCTATAAAGGGAGCAAAAGCAAATGAAAAAACTCAATCTTGACATCCTCCTGAGAGGAATATGCCATAGTAATCAATGCTGAAGATAGAATTATCTGGGCACTTGGAACTGGGGGCTCATTTTGACTGGCTCCTAATTATATCAACCCTCAGGGATACAGATTCCCTACCCATAAAGAAGGACCAAACCAGGACTACTGATCAGGAGACCTTAGCTCAATGTAACTTAAGGGCAGTAAGAGCTGTTGAAATTAAAACTAGCTAAACCAATAGGCAATAAACTTCCTGTCAAAGATGCTTTAGGCCACTCGTTTTCAAACCTTCTAAAGGGCTTGAATGCCTTTGGAAATGCATGAGAGGTATGAAACTTCTCCACATAAAAATACGTATGTTAAGCAAAACTTTACTACCATATTGTGGACACACTGACCCCACACATCCCATTAATGATTCAGAATAAGTTTCTGCATTTGGAGGAATCTTTAAGTAGATACCACCCAGAGTCCCCGTCTGCTCTAAGATTCTATTTTAGGGAAGATTTTTTAAATAAAGAAGAATTAAAAGTGATTTTAAATTATTCCATCTTGCCATCTCTAATTATTCATAACCTGGCAAAATTGCCCTGATTTATTGGAAGTGAAATAATTACATAGAATTTTGGCTTGGTTTTTATGAAAGCCAGTGATGGAAACAGACCCACAAAAATCAATTATACACTTTCTCCCCTTGGCATAAACACCCCCTGCTTCAATTCCCTTCTTAGCACATTCGCTCATCTTGCTGCCTACCACTTCCCATTCCACTTGTCCAAATTCAGTGGTTTTTTAAAAAAAATTTTTTATTCTTATTTATTTATTTATTTTTTGCATACACTCTGCCTTTATTCTCCCACTCTGGAGATTTCCCTGGTATTTCAGGCCTTGTTCCTCTCCCCTCATCCAAACGCCTACAAGATAAAGTCTGGTGCACCATTCCACACATATCATATTATATTCTGTCACATGCTGTTCGTTTCACTATTTTTGTGTGTATGTTTCATTTCTGAAAATAGATTGTAAAATTCTAGATCATATCTAACTAGTCAAATCTCCTACCTTCTCTTTCTATCTAGAACACACACTACATACTAATACCTGTTGACTAAAACCCATTCTTTGGTTTCTGTCATTGATGGTTTCCTGGTGTTCTAAGAAACAATAAGACCTCAGTGAGGTAATATGAAGGAGAATGTTTGTTAAGAGACTTGAGAAGTGAGGAGCTGGCGTTATCCAACATTGCCCTGTTGTAACAAGGTCTCCTTTGAAATTGTCCTATGCTTTCCCTGAAGGAGGACCCAGTCTTTGTCTTAACTGATTCCATTTTGTCCCTCTAACCCATCTCACTTCTTAAATTATTTGTCCTCCCCAGCTTCCTGCAGGCAATCATCTCATCTGGGATGGAAACTGTCCCCAAATAATGATTTCCCCAAGTACCCTGGTGCCAGCGGGACTCTAAGAGAACCGCCCTCACCCCACAGAACCAGACCTGCAGACATACAGCAGCAGGACTGAGATTGCTCTGCATATGCATACCTCTCACTTTCTACTTCTGTCCCGTCCCTGTGTAATCCTGTTGTCAGTATGGAAAAGATGGTTTTTTTGCTATCTTCCCAATATGGCCACACCAAAATAAACTCCTTTCCCTTCCAGCCTCACCACAACTTCTGTCTGTCTGTCTGTCTGTCTCTGCTAACTAAACTCTCAAAGTGGCAGGTGGCTGAATCCAGTCTGTTGGGACCCCAGAGTTAGTCCTCTGGTGTAGGACTGCTGTAACACCATGTATAAAACCAACACACAAGTTTGGAGTATTATTTACATTTTATAGAAATAATGATTCAGGGAAAGCTAAGGGTTTAGATCAGAAAGTTTAAAATACTAACAAAAGTAAATGAATACATTTTTAAAATATCTGGATTTTTTTTTTCATCATTTCCTAAAAGCTAAAACAATTTGTGTTGCAAAAGTGATTTAAAAAAAAATATCACTTGAACATGTTTGGCTAAAGGAATCACTGAAAAACATACTGTGTTCAGTTTACTGTGGTTGTAATTATCTAGTACCCACCCCAGCCTCTCTTAAATGGTTCACTGTCACCTTGGAAGGTAGCATTTCTTTTCCTTTGTTGTGAATATTCACAGTTGCTGTGGTATTAAACAAGGGGTCAGCGCCACTAGAGAATATAGTCAATTGCAAATTCTCAGCCTCAGTGTCTAATTAGAGGTAGTGTATGGAATGCCTTCCTTAATTACTTTGGAGTCATTGGGGTATTTCATTAGTCTCAGTTTTTATCTTGTAACTTCATTCATAAAATATGTTCCTTATCAATTAGCTCCACTGGGAACTGATCAAGGCCCTGTGCATCCTGCTGTCTGTGTGATCTCTCGGCCCTGAAGGAGAAGGTCAGAATTCCTCTACATAATAACACTTTCAACTCTATTATAACACTAAGAGCATCGTGAAGGGAAAAGAGATATTATAAGCAAGATATTAGTTTGTTTATGAGACAAAATACTGTCCCTAAGTTTTGCTGAAAATATTAAGTAAAATTACATCCTTAAAAGAGTTAAACCACAAATGTCATTTATACATAAATTGATCACAGTTTCAGTCTACACTTCTCCTAGAAATTATCCTCTCCAGTGATGTTTTAAAAAGAGAAATTAAAATGTTCCCTTTGAGTATGAGACTCTAATCAGAAGAGAGATGTAAAGTTCATGCTACAAAGAAAGATGGCTTCAGGGTAGAACAGTAAATTCAATGTATTTTCATGGCTGAAGAACATTAAGATGGAGGGATAAGTTACAAGATGCAGGCATTGGCAATGCTAGCTAGTACACAGGATCCTTTCCCTGAGATGTGAAATGCCAGGTGCCATAGTAGGTAGCAAGATGGTGTATGATGCTTGATGTCTTCATAAAAAGAAGACTTTATAAAAAAGAATTCAGATCTCATAGTATCAAGAAAATTGTGCTCAGACCTCAAACTTGTCATCTATTGATTAGCCATTGCCTTTTCTCAAACAATTACAAAACTCAGTAACTTAAAACAACATATATCAAGTTCTTATGAGTTACCTGACTGAAGACTTGCATAGAGAGAGCCAATAACACAATCTACCACAAATGCTGTCTACACAGATCCAGAAGCTGAGGGGTCTGAGGAGCAACAGCAGCAGATCTTCATTCTGTGTGATGGTTGTATGGACTCAGCCACTGACGTGTATTTTCTGTCTCTTGGAATTCTCACAAGGAACTGGATCATTCTGGTTTGTTCATTCACTTCTTTGGGGTCAACAGATATCCCTGGTTTCCCCAGGGTGGGGAGGGCTGAGATCTCTTAAAAGAGACCCTGAGCAGAGATGCAGTGATACACACACCCAGGACGGTTGTCATCATGTCACCATTTCCCATGGTTGTCATCATTTCCAGAAGATAATTCTCTTGGTTTCCAGTCATGTGGTTTCTCCAGGTGGTAACTTCTCCTTGAAATGTACATATCATATTTTCCAAGAAATTGGTTCACTTTACAGTGTTTCCCAATTACTTAACACCAGAACACAGTAAAAAAATAAAAATAAAAAAAAAAAGGATTTAGCCTTTTCTTCAACAACATCATAATATTCCTCCTGGAATGTGTCAAGTTTTCGGCTACCCAATGGTCTTTGACCTGACCACAGATCAAGCCCTGCTTTTAGGGCTTATTGCATTGATGGGCACCATTGGTTTCAAAGAGGACAAAAAAGCAGAATGTGGAAACTCTACTCCGCTTCTCTCATCTGCTAGAGATACAACAAGAAGTGAATTGGTGGTAGGGTAATGGCACCACATTTTCTTACATCTTTTCTTTGAAGTAGCAAATTTTTCCATCTCCAACTTGCATAATATACACATTACTTACAGAAAGCCTACAATCCAAAAGAAAAATGAGGTCAAAATCACAAATAAATATGAAAAAAAATTTCCTAATGCAGTGTTTCCGCAGTTGTTCAAATGCAAAACTACCCACAAAATACAGGGAACATTTGAATGTGTTGATGGAGGGTGGAAATTATCTATCAAATAAGTTGGCAGAATACATTTCAATCTATTGTCATTATCTTGAAGGAAATGGTACCATTTCAGTTGACAATTTGCAGAATGAGCAATGAGATGCAGGTCCTATTTAAGGCATGATTTTCCTTATGGGAAGGCACTGGGGAGACAGCAGAGGAACCCTAAATGTGAGCCTCCCTCTGCCTGAGCCAATTATGGAAAACACAGACATAACCTAATGTCTAAGTACTATGTACATGATATATTGTTATTTTGTTCAAGGGCCCCAAGGCAAAAGAAAAATCAAAATAATTTTTACAATAGCACCTGTTTGAAAATAAGCAATTTATTCCATCCTTATAAAATATTTATGGATTTCAAATGGATGTCCTTGAATAAGGCCATTTCATTTCTTTTCTCCACTGAGAATAGGTTAGTTAGAGAAAACTCAAGACCTATTTCCTGTTAATTTAATACAGATCCAAACCTTTTGTGAAAAAGCAGCCACCCAGTACCTTTATTTAGTAAACTTTATTCTTAATGATTCTGCCTTAGTAGTTGTATAAGCAACAGTCCATGGGTCGTTTCACCTATTGAAAAGAAAGGAATCACTTCTATGCAATAAAATAATTTGATTTCCATCGAGAAAATGTATTTCAAAAAACCCAAGAGACTGAAGAAAACTATTACTTTTTATTACCCATATCATAATGTTCATCTTAATTACTGCTAAAGCAGGTTCACAGATGTAGTATAATTGAATGTATAACTTTTTAATTGAAAAGAGGAAAAGTATGAGGTTTGAGTTCTAACAATATGCTAGGACTTGAGTTAGATCTTTTCCTTCCAACACACTTTCCTGGGAGAATGAGGCTCTTAGAAATGTCCTAATTGTCAGATATCAACTGAGTATTTTGGAATCTGGAGAAATTAGTCTTATATCATTCAGTACAAAGAGATTAGAGCCAGGGCAAAGTGACAGGACGTTGCATAATGTGGCAAACCAGCTGAGATGACTGTTAACTCTGCCTTTGCTACTTTGATCTATCTCCTTGCAAAAAAAAAAATTTCACATTTTAAATATAGTTTAACAAACAGGGGTCCTCATCTGCCTTGCTCAGATTGTCCAATGATCACTCTGTCTTCATGAAATCCAGTCAGAGTTCTCTCAAGTTCATGGTCTTCCAGGCCTCCATTAGAGGCTTCTCTTATGGAAAATAAGCCTTTAGGACATTTAAGGCAGCAGAACCAATACCTTGAGCCCATTGGAATCCTACTTCCTCACAAGAACACAAATCAAGAAAGGCAGCTCAGCTGCGCCCCTGACCCCCCTCATCCTGCAGAGGGGCAGAGATGCCTACAGGTTTGTCCAAATTGGCTTTGAAAAAAATGGGATTCTTTAAGGTCTCTGGGACTTTAGTTTTTCCCTTGATCATGCAAATGCTTAACCTTCTATTTATACCTAACAGACAACAAATAATAACCTATCTATTTTGGTAGCCTAAACTTTCATCCATTCTAGTACAGGTTGAAGAAAAGAACCTTCCAGTATTACTGCGTCATTTCTACACCATCCATCTGTAATTGAACTGTATTTTTCACCTGTTTTCTTTTTCCATATGAACTCATTTGATGTTTCCCTGATGTGCTATGATAGAACAGGCAATGGCCAAGAGCATCTGAGACTCTCAGGAATAAAATTTAATTATAATAGAATGCTTCTGTTAGATTCTTGTAATCTGGGTATGCATGCTAACATGTAACTTTTTTCAGACATTCCATTTTGCCAAAACATCAATTAGTCTGACTCATCAAATCCCCTCTTTATATTCTGTAGCATGTATTTGACATGTTTCTATTTATGCACCAGAGAACAGCCACTCGAACTTCCACTGAAAACAGCCTCTGAATACGTAGATGGTAATCATATGCTTAGACAGCAAAGGAAGCCTTTCATGACTATTTTTAATGTATCTATAACCACTTCAGATGTCTTTTTGGAAACCAGCTGCAGAATCAATGTGTTCAAAATGGTGTCATTCAGTCGTTGCTGTGTATCGGCTCCCATCAATTTCTCAAAGGCCAGGTTCTCGGCTTGCACCAAGGCAGAAGGAGTAATATGACTTTAAGGGTGTGGGTTATAATTCAAGTATGATTGTATTAGCATAAAAGAACATAAGCTGCTTTTTCTGAATGCAAACATGGTCCCTAAACCGAGGATGTAAATTAGTATTACAATGAAAGCCGCCAGAAGGACAGAAGCTTGGAAGTGTTCTCTTCTCTGAGCAGCAGGAGTCTGTTCAGGTCCTGCTGTTTTGAAAACCTTTCTCCCCCCATGCAGGCTGCCCTGCTAAGAGAAATCCATTTGAATATTTTGGCAATCACAGAGGCCCCCACATAAATTATGGATACAGAAATGCAGAAGACAGTCTAACAAATGGAACACGGTGGAATCTGTTTTTCCGCCGCCATATGGTGTCGACAGAATGCCACTTTGTTTCTCTGGGAAACAGCTCATCATTAAAAAATAAATAGCATCTTTTCTGTGGGGAGAGAACCCACAGTCATTATTTTGAAAAATAACAAACAGGAAACTCTGTCCTTTCATTTTACAATCTTTTTTTCCCCCTTACATTATTATTATTGCCGCACACATAGACTTTTTTCTTCCAGGAAAACTCATGATGGCTTGTACCTTGTTGGTGCACAGAACTCAACATCATGTTTTCTTGATTGTGGAGCTGCGTCCAAGCACAACACACACACATTGGAGAACCAGGGCACTTCGTTATAGAACTTCTTTCTGTTGGAAAACCTAAGCTTTCAACCTAACATACAGATTTCACTTAGAGTTAGATTTCATGCTTAGAGTCACAATGCCCATAAACCATCCCAACTTATGGAAAAGTTTCACAATTTGTAAATTGAATTGGGATGTCTTTATTAATTATGGAATGAAGTTGTTACTGGAATTCATTCCAGAATGTATTTGATAATTTACCCTCTCTGGAGCCCATGAAAAAATTTTATCATCTTTCACAATTAAATACGAAGGCCGTCCATGTTTTTCTCTATCCTCCAAATTTTCTCTGGGGTTGTTCCCCTTGCATCCCCCTGCAAAAGAAAACTTTTTTACCAGCACCTATGTAATCTGTCTACAAATCAGACTGCTGGAGATTTGTCTGCAGTGCTGTCTGTACACAAATCACAGTTTTCAAATCAGCATAATTCCCAAAGTATTTTTACAAACATTGTTTTATTTGATGTTCAAATAGCACTGAGATGTGGATAGAAAAGGTTATCATCTCTTCCTTGCAAACAGAGAAATGGATAGAGGGGTTGAAATAACTACTGTAGATCTTTGTGCCAATGTTGGACCCAGAACTTCTGACTCCCAAGTAAGGACTTTTTCCATAACACTCTACTAGCTGAGCCAGAAAGAAATGTGATCTTTACCATTATTGCTCATCTTCCTTCATTCCTACAGTGATAGTCTCTGACCATATACCTAGATTGTTCTTGATATTGATTATGTATCACCTGTTTCCTCCCATATCAGGTACAAATTCTAAGACAGGGAAGTAAATGGTTTCTAAAAGTCAGTTATCACAGAGCAAAAGAAAAGCACACATCTATAAAGATTGTGCTATGTTTCAAAAGCATTTTTTAAAATGATTTCAAGGCCAGACTTATCTGTTCCCATTTGTTGAACTCTGTAGAACTCAGAGTCAGATGATGTGTTCAGGTTAATAAGCAAGTTTTAATTTTGGTTTGTTAATTGAATTCATCCTGGAACAAGCAATAATTTTATAATATGTTTTGTTGAAACATATGACTAAGAAAGTGTCACTGATGTTGGATAAATAAGGAGAACACAAAATCTGATTCCCCTGTGGACCAGAAGTCAGGAAGGTGCATCTTCTTCTCTCCCCAACACCTTATTCTTTTCTGCAACATAACATGGATGGAGTCTCTTTCATTTGAAAGAGTCCTCACAGCTTCATCTGATCAAATCTGTTTCTATTACTCCTAAAGAAAGCTTATTGAAAAATAAGTAATCTCAGAGTGCATATGTTACTTTCTTTTTCTTTTATTCAACTCTTCAAGTTTTGGCCTTTAATATTCCTCAAATCATATTTGAGGAGAGGATTTTGAAAATTAAGAAGCAGGAAAATATTTCATATCTGCAAAGTTCCAAGGCATATGCTTTGTTCCTTTTTGCTGGAGACACTATTCTCGAGAAATTACATACAACTGGCAGATGATTTCACAATGTTATTGATAGCTTCTCAATAATGATGCTGCTGGCTGTGTGGCATCAAGGACAGAAAGCCAAAATCCCATAATGTGCTGCAAGCACCAAAACAAAGATTTTTAAAATGAACAATTTAAAAAATTTGGTAGTAAATTGATTGCATCATTTTGTGGTATGTTCTGGTGGTTCACTCTCAATGCTATGGCTGGTGATTTGCACACATCATGTGTAAGATAACCTACCCAACAGAAACCTGAATGAATGCAGCACAGACTTGTATGTTGTGTATGATGGGTAACAAGGACAGAACATATACGTTATTATCAATTAAAAACTAGTCACCAATCACTGCATCCTGTGTTGTATAATTTTAAGCATGAGTTCCAGATCTAGAGGCAAAACCTTAGGTGAAAAAGATATGAGTTAAGATGTCTAGGAAGAATCTGGATTGTATTATTTATGCTTGTCCTTTAATAAAAAGAATGAGGAATTTAGGTTATAGGAGCCACAAATAATTAAAACTAAAATACATATATAAAATAAAATTGAGCTCCTCATTTGTAGTAGCCACATTTCAAGTGCTTAGTAGCCACATGTCTAGTGGCTGCATTACTGAGTAGTAGATATAGAATATTCCCATCATCATCTAATATGCTAATGGCAACATTAATACAGTGCATTCAACATCTCTATGTGATTCTTCCATTTATTAAACAACTCCCTTTATTGAATGTGTGCTTTCCAAGAAAAACATCTGCAGATTAGAGAGATTTCATATACAAACTCTAGGTCTGACTTCCCTCCTAATTTGTTATACAGCCTCAGGAGCTCTTGGTCTTCGCTTCCTACCTAGTAAAAGAGACCACAGTGACAGCCACTACACAGGGCTGCTGTAAAGATATTTTAGAAGAAACAAGCCTAACGTATTGACTAGCTTCTAAGTACCCTGTAAGTGGTTTAATTATACTAGTAGTCCTGCTCACTAGATTGTGTCCATAAATTTAGATCCAATTGTTGAAGCATCTTTTCTTTTATCATGCTAGAAAAGGGTCTCTACTTTTTTGCTAACAACAATCACAAAATGAATGCTTATCATTTATGTAATATGACTCGGATAGACATATATTTAGCTTCAAGTTCTGCATTTGCTACATACTTTCCAGTGAGTTCTATACCCTGTTGCATCACATTAACCCTTCTTTTCCAAATTTGTCACTTGGTATGATAATAGTTCTTATGAGAATTAAACTAATGTGGGCACAGCTCTTGAGACAGTGGTATTTCATGAGGAGTTGTCACTAAATGGTGGCCTCTTTTGTCACCGTTTCCCAGGCACTTTCATAAATACTTTATAATTATAATCTTATATTGATTTTAATAGAACCCTACAAAATATATATTATCATTTGCTACATTTACCAGATGGAAAACTGAGACTTCAAGAGGTTAAGAAATTTCATCAATTGCACACAAGAGAGAATAGGTAGAGCCAGGATTTTTACCAGGTAGTCTACTCTGAAAGCCAGAGCAACTAACCTCAATCACAGCGTCAACCTTGTGGGTTTATTATGGGGATTTTATGGGATAATGCAGGTAAAGCAATTAGCACATATATTTTCTGTGATTATATTATAATTATGCTTAAGCTCATTAAGTAATGTTTTTTGGCTTGGTAGTAATTTCAGTATTTAGCAGTGAGTGGATGGTTATGCCATTATTAGAGTGGAGGTTGTATCTGATGTTTTAATATTATGGCACATTTTAGAGCCATCTAATATGCATCTGTGATGGTCAATGTGCCATTCCTCCCCTCAAATTTCTTTGTGTTTGAAAATAATAACAATACGCTATTCTATGCAGACAAACCAGCAAGCAAGTGTTACATAAAAGAGGGCCAATGGAAATACAGTTCCTTTGAAACCATAAGCTGCCTTTTGTGGATGAATCTAAAATGAAATGGAAGAGGATAACTGTATGTCGGGAGCTGTCCCCAGACGTGGTGCTGAAGTAAGCATTCTGAACTTCAAGAGCTACACCCGGCCAAGGGTGTGCAAGTTCCCTGCCGATCTGGCATGGAATAACATCAAAAGAAATGCATGGCAGACCACAATTTTCCAGCATGTTGTTCCAGCCTGAAGCAGCCTGTTAATATTAGCATAAAGCAACATAAGTCATTTTGGAAGGCACAGTGGGGGAGACAGTATTTTTTATTGCTCCTTTTCAGAAATGTGTTAAACTACAACTCTGGATCCTTAAGCTGACTATTTCTGCACCAAGTAACATCTGACCTATGAAAAGGCAAACTCCTTTGGAATCAAGTCCAAATTAAAGAAGCTTTATTTTAGGCACTGAAGAAAAATAAAAGCGCTGATTAGAGATCATTTAGAAATTTGGGTTGAGAACAACAAATTGTTATGGTGAAAAAGAATAAGTGGTCTTTATTTTTTCCAATATGTAAACAGTTTCCTATATAAATATGATTTCTAAATTTTTTCAACCAGTATAGAATGTGATTAAAAACAAAAGTAGCATGGATTTCTAAAAAATTTTGATAGGGGTTACCTCAAATCAGAGAAGTATTCTTAATATGTATGTTGATTTTGTCAGGCACTTTTAAAAATGTAATTGATTAGAATGTTAGGTCAAGAAGTCTGACTGTATTTTAAGAAAAATTAAAGTTAATCTTATGCAGGGATTCTGATTTCAAGATTTTTTGAATGAATTCCTCTGGGAGATATGGTTTAACAGGAATTCATGTGGGAAATGAAGCAAAGCTAAATATTAGTCTATAGTGTGATGATGCATGATAAAATCTGATGCAATCTTGGATTGTGTTAAAAGAGATAGACTTTCCTAGTCATGGGAGGACATAATTGAAAGACATTCTATACTGCAGAAATATTATCTAGGGTTCAGGTAATTTATACACAGAAAGTAGAAAATACTCATGTGAAGGGAGGGTACATTCCTCTGAAAGAAGTGAGCAAAGTGAGAGGCCTTGGAGAATGTGAGCTGTACAAGAAATTCCTGAGAGCAGAAGAGAAGAAACTGTATCAGTTCTATAATAGCAATTATATTTTTAGGTTCTTTATACTGTTTTATAACAGTCTCAAGAAGAGTGAAATATGCCCTGGATCACACATCAACCTCCTCTAAAACTGTACAATCCAGATAAGTTTGTCTTACTTTAGAGCTGGAATTTTTTCACCTTGCATTGTGTATAATTGGTCTCCTCAGATCTCCTGTGAGCATCCCCAAACCAGGATCCTGACTTATTTGGGTGTATATTCCCCATAGTCCATAGACTAACCCCAGGAGGCACTAGGTGACTATTTGCTGATTTGCCCCAACATGGCATTCTTCTGCTATTAGGTTAAAACTATTCACAATTTGGAGAAGGCTTTCCACTCCAACTTAGCTGTTACTCCTGCTCATCCATATGAGCAATCAAGATGCATTATCATTAGCACCCTCCTAAATGCCTTATTTGGAGAAGCTAGGCATTTTAAATCAAGGATACATATAATTCAATTGGGTTTATGTAACTCCAGTTATCTAACATTTGAAATCCAAGAGAGGAAATAAAAAGGCTTTGGGGTAGCAAAAGCTATGACTTAATTAGTAAACCTGCAGCAGGCAGGCGATAAATGTATGAAGAGGATAAGGATATCTGCAACCTTCTTCTGTTGTCATTCCCTGTGCATAGTGTCCTATTGAGCAGTATCCCTCAACAGTTTAAGTCAAACCTGTTCAGGAAGAGGGAAACAACACATCGAATAGGAAAAAGCTATTCTAATATTAACAGCACTTTCAGAAATGCAGTTGAAATTCTTAATAAAAACTATTTCATCTTTTTCCTTTCTTCCCATCACAATCTAAGTTATTGAGGGTAGAAATTCAAATGAACATATCTTACCAAAATATTTATTCAAATAGGAGTGTTTGTGATTTTCAGATGCCTGCTGGCAGAGTGGAAACAGAAAGATAAACGACTTTCTCACCCTGTTTGGGAGTTATTGTTATCTTCTAGTCTGTGATGTTCCCTCATTATCCTGGGGTACACAAATCCAGGCAGTGCATAATTTGGGAACCAAAAGTAAAATAGTAAAACATTTCTCAAGATGCTCTCACCATTTTTAAAAAGGAATTTAAATGCAGAGAAAGATGTATACCTCATATTGCCTCTCCTCAGGCATTAAAATTCCATGCACAAAACCAGGTGCATTGCTTCTCTGCAGTATGCTACTGACACTTTGCAAACAGCAGGCTGGAGTCCCAGTCCATGTAACTCCTGGGCCTTTTGGACCAATGCTAGTGTTGCCAAAGTTCACTCCCCATATTTCACAGACTGAGGCCCAGGGAAGGGTGGCAGTCATAACTTTTCTCAGGCCCATTGGGAAACTTATGAAATGAATGTCTTCCAGTCTGCTCACCAATGGACAAAATAATCACCTGGGCTGTTTACTTCCATTTTCATCAGTCAGCCAATCAAGTCTGAAATGAGAGCTTGCTTAATTATGCTTTTAGCCCTGTGCTTAGCTCTGCCTTGCAGAACCAAGAGAGTAGAGTGCAGTTTTGCCCTCTAGGAAGCCTGACTTGGACCCACCTGAAACAATTAGAGAACAATACAGGAAAAGATGCAATTAAGGGATAAAATGTTAAGCAGAATGATTGTAAGTGTTTTAAAGGGCTCAGAGGTGTGGTTCCAGCAGGGGGAGAGAGTCCAAAAGAAGAGGTTCCTTTTGTTCTTCATCACCTTCCCACTTCTGCCTCACTGCATTGTATAGAATTAAGAGAAACAAGAAGGTGCTTCAGACATGGTCCTGAAGGAAGATCTGCTCAGTTCATCTATTCTTGGTATAGGCTGAACTCCCTTTCCATTGTCCCCATTGCAAACTGCTCCAGGACTGTATTAAGACCTTTCCCAGGGATTCTCTCACCACCTCTTCCTATACCCTTCTTTTTCCTTTCCAGAGTCCACTTAATGAGGAATGCAACAGACATGCATGCATTTTCTGTATTCTTAACAAGTCTGTGGTGTCCCCATAAGGCCACAATGGCCCATTAGCAATTGTAGACATTTATAAAGGCAAGGAAGTTTAGTAGTTTTCGGGATGGTCTCAGGGCATGCTATGACAATGTAGCCCAATGATAGGTGCTTTAGTCAGCTTTTTCACCACTGTGATTAAAAGACTTGACAAGAACAACTGTAGAGAAGGAAAAGTTCATTTTGGTTCACAGTTTCAGAGGTTCTGTCCATAGTCGGTCAACTCCATAGCTCTGGGTCCAAGATGAGGCACAACATCGAGGGAGCAGAGAAAGTCTACTCAGGACATGGCAACCAGGAAGCAGAGGGAGAGCTCCACTCACCAGAGACAAAATATAAACCCCAAAGGCACACCCCAGAAACCTACTTCCTCCAACCAGGATCTACCTACCTACAGTTACCACCCAGTAAATCCATATCAGTGGATTGATCCACCAATTTGGTTATACCTCTCATGACCTAACTATTTCACCTCTGAAAATTCTTGGATTGTCTCACACATATGAGTCTTTGGGGGACAACTCGTATCTAAACCATAACAGTATGAAATAAGGCACCACGAAACAAAGCCCATCTCCTCAAATAATATGCTTCTCTTCAAACATATAGAAAACTGATGCTTACTTCCAGACTGACTCTTAAAGAGAAACAGTAAAACTTGTTTGAAGGCTCTCTGCCCACTCTCAAACTCTCTTTTCTCCACACTCCTCCTGATACCACACACCAGCCAATGGCCCTCATCTCATCCTCATTATAACAGAGCCCCTGAATACTAAGTTCACACAAAAAAGAGCTTTCACAAGGGAAAATAAAAAGAATGATTATTTCAACCTGACACTTTTCTCTGCCTTTCTTTTCTCCAAACTAATATGTCAAACTAATTCATTTTATCATGTCCATTTTTCCCCAACAGATCTGAAGTAAATGAATGTTCTCTGTATAATCTGGAAGGCAATGCAAATACATAGTCAAACTTAGACCATGTCAGGACTATATTATATCCAGGGATAGAAAATTTTAATTCAAAAGTTAACGATTCATATATCACTTGTTATCTTCACCTGTCAACACTTCTGACAGCCTATTTTAATATTTGGTATTTTTTCATACTTTATCTTATAAAAAGAATTTTATCCTTCTCACTGTATTCCTCAACATGAAAAAAAAAATTTGGACCAGAGTTTAAATTTTAGACATAGAGGATAATAACAATGGTTTCTAGTTACAATGAAATTTCCTATCATCATAGGAAAGGCCTGATTTCTCTTTAGCCATCACAGCAAGTAATGACCAGAACCAATTTTAAATCCACCCTAATTGATCAATGACAACTTTGCATCATTAACCATGCTTCTAAAAGCTAGCCAATCAGTGACAGCCCAATATTTCTGAAAATCAGCCAATGAATTACAATGATTTTTAAGTAACAATACTTTCACAGCTAAAGGTCAACCAATATCTAAACACTTTCCCTTTTGATATTCTGTCAATCCTTGAACTCCACAGTTCCTGAACTCTTCCACAAAATGAGTTCTCTGCTTTGTTCAGAATGGCCTCATGAGCATAGCTCTCTTTTGTTTAATGAGTAATAAATTAATGTCTTTGTTTCAGATAGATAGTGATCTCCTCTTCTGTTTAAACTAGTTTGACACCTCACTGGTACAAACTTAAGATTTATTTATATGTTCCTATTTATTTGAAATAGAACACAAGATAGTTAAATATTATAAATACTGAACAACAGCCCAAGCTACAACACATAGATGGTTGGTTTACAATGAAGGAAGCCAATAGCATTGACTGGTTAGATTTGCTGGTTCATTCAAGTGAAATATCTCCATTTGTCATCCATATTTGTCTTTCCCTCTTCCAATGGCTAATGGTACCTAAGCTTCAAGCAAATTATCACACAGTGAGTAATGAGGTTATCACAAAGGAAGGAGTAGAACATGGTAGGCAAAATCAGGCCTTCCAACCTTAGCTTCTACTTCAGGGGGTTTAGACACCACACACTTGAAAGAGCCTCCCATCTTTTATTCAATTTGTTCAAAAGTAAAGTTCAGAGAACAAAAGTAGATTGTTTTCCTTTCATAAAGTTGAGGTATTAGATTTTTTTAGATAATTTTTCAAAAATTTTTTTAGTTGTTGATAGATCTTTATTTTATTTATTTATATGTGATGCTGAGAATCAAACTCAGTGCCTCATACATGCCAGGCAAGTGCACTACTGCTGAGTCACAGCCCCAGCCCCTTATATTTCTGAATAACAATTATTTTCTTAAATCTAAAAGGCGTCAGTGAGACTGTGCAAAGGATACCATACACCATTTTGTTTGAAGTAGAAAATTCATATTTGTTAAAGGATTTCCAATATGAATGATAGGCAACATTATCTTCTTCACTGAAGTTACTTTTTAATGTTATTTAAAAATTATTTCTACTTTACCTATGCTTATTGTGGTAAAAGGCACAAAAGTATGCTGACTATCCCACATAATAAGGAGACTTACGTGCAGTACGAAAGCCAGATTTCTGTATGACTTGAAGTCCACAGAGAGCTCATTATCTATTTTGCAAATAAAAATCAAGCTCACTAACACATTGTATTTGTCCATGATAAACATCATGACTCCTCAAGATCCTTTAACTTATCAAGCTGGTCCATCTTCTACTGTAAACTGCCCACACGGCCTCTGCAGTCTCTCGGGTTCCTATCTCTATGCCTGTGCCCATGCTTCCCTCCCAAATAGATGCTATTCTTTTCCCTCTCCATCACTACATGCCCAAGCCCTCTACCTCCTGTCTAATTCCATATCCAACAGGAAGCTATCATTTCTTGAGGTCTCTTCTTCCTCATCTGAAATCACTTATACTTTTCAGTCAACATATTCATGTATTCATTCATTAAAATATTGATTTTTGCCATGCTGAGAAATATGTGAGGTATTTGGTCATTACCACCTGTCGCCTTGTGTTATGGTTATTTGTGCACCTGTCTATCCTTCCTCATTAGTTAACTTCCTTGAGTTCAAAGGTGTCCTTTCTCGTCGTATGGTGCTTCATACATGCTATATGGATGAACAGGTTCTTCTTGGCGGGGTGGAGAAGGCTCACAGTGGTGAGTCAAGTAAACAACATGTGACTCGGTCATCTGGCTTACTTTGTTCACCAAACTTCCCTTGAAAGTTCTTGAAAAATGTTCCTTCCATCTGCAGTGGATGAATCATGAGCCCTCAAAGAAATAGAAGTTGAAGTCATGTATTCACAGAGTGTACAAAACAAGTTTTAAAACCTCCAGCTATTGGTAATTGTCAATCATTTTTAAAAGTCTATCAATTTAGCTCAGAAAGCTACAAGAATTCTGTGTGTTTGAATATCCCCGAGGACAGTGTGTTCTCCTGGAATTATTGTGTTTATGGATCTCTCGAAAGCACAGAAGATGCCTCTCAGAGGCTTGTTAAGATAACTCACAGTAACCAACATCACACAGGAAGGGTAATGACACTGTAGTATTTGGCTTTCAGTGTGGAGAGCAGAGAAATCAGTATTTTCCTCATGACCACTGAAGGTTGCAATGGGTACATTAAGAACTGGGATTTTATTAAGGTGTATACCACTGGTGGTTTAAAAAACACAGCTTGTGTTTGAGATCAGCCTCAGCAACTTAGTAAGGCCCTAAGCAACTTAGTGAGACCCTGTCTCAAAATAAAAATTAAAAAAAAAAAGGGGGCTGGGGATGTGGCTCAGTGGTAAAATGCCTTTAGGTTCAATCTAGAGCTTATGCTACAGAGTAAGAAAACAAATTGGGATAAAATAATCTGTGTCCTTATATCCTCGGGGTGCTCTTATTTCTAGGTTTGTCAGTCTCCTTCTTCATGAAGCTTTTGTGGGAGGGGTGTTTCTTGTATGGTTTCTCCCCCACCCCAGCCCAGGTCTGGGCAGCACAAGGGCTCTCAGAAGTTTGTCTCCACTCTGTTCCAACTGGCATGTCATCTCTACCCTCTGCTCTCCTTCTGTGGAGGAGTCTCTTGAGGCTGCAGAGGATTCTATTCCTTCCCTTCCCCACCTGTCTTCTCTGAGAGCTCATCTGCTTTCAGCACTTCCTCTCTCACCAGGATGTAAATGACTCCCAAATCTATTTCTCCACTTTGCATGTCTATCTCTCTATATCACAGGGTACTTACTGCATGCTGCTGGCAGGCAATCATTACTCAGTAAATACTTGCTGCCTGATTGTAGGATAAGATGGAAGTGATCTTCTTTCAGTTAAATGCATAAAGGGCTTTTCTGGGTCAAGATGGCCTGCTCTTCCTAAATTCAAAACTAGGGAGAAAAGGATGAAATTACTATAGGCAAACTCTTTGGAGGAAAAAGACTGTATAATTTTTGTTCAGCCTCTCCTCTTTTATCTGTTCTGCACTACTTTTTCTTTCTAGGTTGTCTGTCTCCCTCCGTGTCACATTCTCAAGGGCCACATTGCCAAGTGATCCTGTCACAGCCACTGTGTGGACATTTGACCCAAACAAGGCCAAGACCCCCACCTGGCCTGGGATTTTGGGACTGGGAACTCATAAGTTCCTCTCAGCTAGTGTCTAAAATTTGTAAATATAAAACCCCTGACCTGAGATGTGTCTCATCATGGAGTCACTAACTCACTGCTTTGAGCTAGGCACTGTTCAGTGAAGAACCACAACAAAAGACCCCATCTGCTAGCAGAGGATGACAAATGAAGAAGCAAGTAAAAACACAGGATGTCACATGGAATAAGCCAGAGACCCACTGTCCAAAGAGGTCATTACCTATGGTGTCTACACTAATATTCTCCTTCTGAAAGGAAACAAAGCAAAAAAATGGAATGTTCAGTGCAATACCTGTCTACTTCCCATTCTCATTCCTATTTTTTTTTCTTGACATGAAAACAAAAACAATAAAAGTAACTACAGAAGTGACACTTAGTGAAGGGGCTCAAGGCATCCAATCTTGCATTCAATACTGCCTATATCACAGTTAGTCCAGATACCTGCCCTTTGAGATAAGCTCTAAACATCTATATGATGTTATAGATGAAGAAATTGATGCTTCCAAGAGTTAGGTGAATTGGACAAGGTCACAGAATGAGCAACAGAACCAGCAATACATCTAGGCAGCCTCCCCCAGAATCCTTCCTTTCCCTGTTCACTATGCCATACTACCACTGAGTAGCATCCAGACGACACTGTGTTGAGCCAGGTACACTTACTCTTAAGGAACTCACAGATGACCTGGGGAGGCAAATCCAAAAGGGGACAAATCTGATGCTGTTGCTATTATTGCATAGGCAATATTAGAAACATGTGTGTGAACTTGAATTTTCAGCTCCATTTAATCTTCTGGAGCTATCCAAGTGCCAACCACACCTACTTGTAGGTGGAGCAGCATTGGCCTGTGTATCTGCTACCTTTAGGTAAGCTGGATGCAGGAGAAGGCTCTCCTTGTTAGGAGATGTGGAAATGGCAGCCATTTTTTCCCCTGAACCAGTCATCCTTGGTGTTTGCAAAAGAGCAAGAAATGGATAGCATGGCTTCTGTGGAACACCTCCCAACCAAACTCTTCTTCTTGACTTACTCAAACAATAGCACTTAGGAAAGTCCTGGGACTTCCCCAGGCAAAAGGACCAGGACAGTATACTCAGAAAGATGGGTCATCCAAATATTAATCCAGCATCAAATGGAGAGGTGCTTTTTAACTCTCTGTCAAATGCAAATTCATATTCCAAACTACAAGGATTTTACTATTGTGTTCGTTTTTAATTTTATTTTCTTCCTGTTAAATGCAATACATTTCAATGTATTGTTGCAATACCTGTTCTACTTCCCATTCTCATTTCTATGTTTTTTTTTTTTCTTTTTGACTGTGAGTCAACAAGAGGAGAGCAGATCTGTGCAGCCTCCTCATGCACGCATTCATTCTGTTCTTTACTTTTCAACCTGCCATTTTGGCCTTCCTAGAAAAGCCCAGATCAGAAATGGTTACCCCAAATCCCTGGTCTGTGGTATGAGCAGCAGACCACAAAGACAGGGTGGGGGCAGGAAGAGGGGTTGGGGACTATAGCAGAAAAGTAGGTTAGGAAGACATCTGAAGAGTTTGCTTAGAAGCTGAAGTGCTTGGAAATTGAATGTCAAAGCCCAACCAGGTTTTTCTTCCCTCAGGGCACTTTTTCTCATCTGGAGAAATATTAAGTTCATTTCAACACTGCTGTCCTGGAATTCAGAGTTGATATCAGTTCAGGGAGCAGAGGCAAACCCAGCACATGTCCCCTCTTCTGCAAGGTCTTCCTAACCCTCTGTCTCCCATGCAGGATTCCTCTTGCTCTGGTCCCTCCCCCTGCCCCTGCGATTGATACTCACTTCTTCCTCAGTCTCGATGGTGTCTCTAACTGGACAGAGTATGAGAAAATTCTCATCAAGAACTTTTTTTTCCCCACGCATTTGGAATTTGCAAGAATGGGGAAAGCATAGCCAGTCTAATTTGACCTCTAGCACTTTAATGCAGTCACTAAATAACCTACAGGTTATTGAGCCTCTCTGGGATGCTATTTTCTTACTAGGACAAGGAGGAATAATAAAGCAGGCCTAGGCAGGTTGCTCTGATCATTAAACAAACAAAAATAAAACAAAAAACTACAAATAACTTGCATTTGTGGAAGGATTGCTTTGTGATAGTCGCTATTTTGAGCTAATGGCATGCAGTACCTCCTTGAATCTCTCTAATGGACCATAAGGTAGAGCCTCACTGAGGTCCATTTTATAGGTAGGGTAATTGGGGCTGAGAGAAGTTATATAACTTGCCTAAAGCTTTTCACCTGGAAGATACATGATAATCACAATAATAATAATAATAATAATGATAGCTACACTTTAATGTGCACTGAATATATGCCACAACAGTGCTAAATGTCTTATATCACCTACTTCCCATGTTTCCAACTGAGGAAACTTTGTGTTTAGAAAAATGCAGAAACTGGGGCTCTTCTGTCCTAATGGAACAGAGCAGAGCTATATACCCAGCATTTCTGAGTCAGAGCCTTTGAGTTTAACCATTACTGACGCCCCACAGATGGCAGTTTCACCACAGAGTAGTCCTTAATATGTTTTATTAAATCAAATTGACACTATGGGGAGTTTTTTCATTTGAACACATTAGATTTCTTATGGAAAGCATAGGTTTCACTTCCTATGCATGGTGGATTTGATTTGATTTTTCAATTCTTCATGGAGAGGGGCCTAAAAAGAGAGGACTAAAAAGAATTGGGCATCCCCAGTGCTTAGCCTCAGTTGCTCAACCTCAAAACGAGGCCAGCTTGTCATGTCCTAAAGGAAGGAACCAAGGACCACAACAGCATTGTAGGCTCCTGAGAGCACTACATTTATGAAAAGGGATAAATAGCAGTTCTTGCAGCCTTCACTGCCAAAATCATGGTTGTAATGCAAGCATCCAACTAGAGGGTGCTGGGTAAGTGTGGGCCTATCAGCTTGATGCAACTTCATGTGCCCAAGAAACTAGTTGTTATGAAGACCAGAGAGAAGCAGGGAAGCACTCTTTGAATATTTCCTCTATGATGTTAATTTAAAAAAACCAAAACAATGTGATTATATCTATTTAAAATTAGAATAGATATGAAAGTGAAAATTTACACCAATAGTTAATATAAGAAAAATTAAATGTTTGCATGAAGGTGAAAATTTACACCAACAGTTTAATATAGGAGAAATTATATCTTTGTATGAAGGTGGTAGAATTCTGGGTATGTTTTTTTTCAGATTTAATAAATATTCTATTATTTTGGCAGCAAAGTGTTGAAATTAAGTGTTAGGACACACTGAAAACACTGCCTCAAAAACACCAGGGAAGAACAGACACTGACAATTCACAGTCATTTTCCTGGCCATCATTTTCCCTGTCCCTCAGGAACAGGGAGACCAGCATTCAGTGTGGTGCTAAGAAGTTATTCTAGAGCACAGGAGATGCTGCTTTTTTTTTTTTTTTTTTTTTTGTGGTACCGGGATTGAACTCAGGGGCACTCGACCACTGGGCCACATCCCCAGACCTTTTTTGTATTTTAAATAGAGACAGGGTCTCACTGAGTTGCTAAGTGCCTTGCCATTGGTGAGGCTGGCTTTGAACTCGTGATCCTCCTGTCTCAGCCTCCCAAAGTGCTGGGATTACAGGCGTGCGCCACCGCGCCCGGCAGGAGATGCTGCTTTTTATCTGATGCTTACATAATGTAGGATACACTTTGTATTTCCCCAACCCCATTTTTCAAGTAAAACATAGAACATTTAGGAAACTCTATCAATGGGATACTTGACTAAAATAATGGTGGGTCCCTTATTTGCACCAGGACTTCTCATGCCTGCAGTGTCTATTTCCCTGCAAGAGACACTCTGTGTACTCCAAATATTGCAAATAGTGGTTTTTGTACTGATTCTCCGAAGGTTGTAGGAAATAGGCTTCATGACTTTATATAATGTCAGTTTGGGTTGGAAGTGTGAATAGTGTTACAAGACTGAGAGAAGGATGCCATTCAAAATAGGGAGACATTTGTAGCAGAAATTGCTTCCTCCCATAGTTATGCTCTTTTACGGAAACCCCTCCTGAGCTGGCACAAAAATGCAGGTGCCCAGTTTTGCAACTGCCAGGCTGTCTCCTGAATGCACATTTACCATCATCTTGTTTTCCTTCAAGTTCCCTTTTGCCAATTTCCCCCACCTACAATTCCCCTCCCAGCCTCACCTCTCTGAGTTAGAAGAGCTTCTCTCTCTGCTCTCTTCTGGGCTGACTCCAAGTTGTAGCCCTGATCTCTCCACAAAATTAAAGGCTTAACTCCTGTATCAGAGAGCAGCATTTGGCAAAAGCATGTGGGAAATCATAAAATTACACAATTTTGTTCAACAGCCAATATATCAATGTTCTCACCTTTACTGTCTGCACACTGCTCCTCCCCAGCAGGAACACATGGGTGGCACGAAAAATACTCTGTTCAGAGCCCCAGGGCAGGGAGCTATGGGAGGGAGACCTCTTCTCTTGAAGGCTTGGTATTTCACTGAGAGTGAAAGGCCCACAGTCCATGCAATGGAGCTAATAGTGCAGTCTATATGCTTCTGTGGAACACAGTTATAGGGGGAAATCACTGCCCCATTACTTACAAGACTCTTCAAAGAAGACACAAGTTAAAGGCATACTTAAAAATCATGTGTGTGCATGCACACATGCGCGTGTGAACACACACACACAAACACAACACACACACACACACACACACACACACACACACACACATATACATACACACAATAATTCCCAAAGTCCCATCCAGGTCTTTTGAAATATATCAAACATCTATGCCCAGGCCTTTTGAAATGTATCAAAAATCTATGTCCCTGCTAACCTGGGATCTAATTTCCTGCCCCAGTGTTTGTTTAATAAAGTAAGAGTCTGCCTATCTCTTAGCACTTTTCCTTTTATTCAAGTTAAGCCTTTCCTCCTGCCTTGGTTGTAGGTCATGATCTCAGCTGCTCCCTGCAGATTGAAAAGGTTGACTCCTAGATCTATACGTGACCAGCTTACTTCTTGGGAGACTGTCTGAAATACTTTACCGTGTTTAAGTTTTCACGTCATTTATCACTGACATCGTCTCATGCATGAAAGTGCAAGGAGATTTAAGGAACTGGCATTTGCTCGCAAGGTCTCCTTTAGAGGAACACTGCCTAACATGCTTCTTAACTCCTGCTGCCTCTGAAATGTGGCTCTCCTCCCATCACGCCACTTCTGTCTTCCACGGGAACAGCACAGCCCTCAGCAAGTGGAGAGCTCTACTCGGAACTGTTACACCTATTGTGCTGAAATGTGGGGTGAGGTCACAGCCTGTCTTTGCACTTCAAATCCAACGTCTCAAAAACAGCCAGAAAGTGTCTGGTGTTATAAGAATGACTCACCTGAATGACCAAGAAATCCTCTAACATCACCTAGAAGACAAATCAAGAAAATGCTATAGCTGAAAGTGGTGGCACACACCTGTAATCCTAGTGGCTCCAGACACTGAGGCAAGAGGATCATGAGTTCAAAGCCAGCCTCAGCCAAAGTGAGGCACTAAGCAACTCAGTGAGACTGTCTCTAAATAAAGTAGAAAATAGGGCTGGGGATATAGCTCAGTGGTCAAGTGTCCCTGAGTTCAATCCCTGGTACCCACCCGCCTCCCCCCCCCAAAAAAAGGGGGGGGAATGCTACTATTTAAGTTTGAGGAGGACTTGGCTCTATATCTTATGTTAGTATTAATTTATTTTCATTTTTCAAACCAACCACTTTTCTGACTCTCTGAATTTATTTAAAAAAATTAAAACCAAGGATAAAAATCTTAATGATTCTGTAGCTATTGTTTACTTGGTTCTTGGTTCTAGAAACAGAATTTTTAATTTCACAAAATCAATCCCCTGGAAGCAGGAATTTTTAGCAAGGGTGTCAACATTCATGATTCTACAAGTTCAAGAGTCATATATGGTGAGTTTTCCAAAAGTAGAACTCACACAGAAGGGATACACCTTCCAGAAATTTGGGTATGACATCCTAAATATTAAGACATCCTAAGTATTAATGTTCTGTTTAGTTAAAAGAATACCTTCCCATCTGAGCTACCCAACTCCTTCCTGAGTTTGAAGGATCTGGTCTACTCTGTCATATGGGAAACCCTGAGCACCAGCACCAGCCGCAATAAACACACACACACACACACACACACACACACACACACACACACAGAAAGAGAGAGAGAGATGGAGCTTTTGCTGTTTGGTCCCATATTGTCTCAATTGGAGAGATTTATTTATTTGAACAACATTGTCCTCTGAAGTTATGATTAGCCATCAAGAATGAGTAGCTTTCTGGAAGACCAAATATTAAGCTAACAAGACTACAGCTTATACCCTAGAGAGAAAGCTTCTGTGACATTTACAAGATATTAGACTTGCTACATTATTTTCAAACCTTTTGACAATTACAAGTGGAGATACATCTCATTTTCTCTATTTGTTTCTAAGCTACAGCAAAGAAACAATGAGCCATTATTCCATTTTGCTCATGGAATTTTAGATCTGGATTTCTGTTTCCCAGCAGATCTGCTCACTCCAAATATCCCTGATCTCTCAGAGTCAACAGATACTGCATTTACATCTACCAACCAGGGCCTGAATACATCGTAGGCTAACTAGGTTGCAACTTATTTAGTTCATTGCCAAGTTTCTTGGAAGTGGCATTGTCTAATAATGCCTCTCCTCTCAGGTTGGAATTAGAAATTAAATTCCATGATTTAAAAAAAAAAAAAATTGGGGGTGGGATAATGAAATTTCTCTCGTTAAATAGAAGTTTTTCTGGAAGGTATAATATAATGAGTCATTATCAGACATTTATCCCTCTGAAAAGTGGTTGTGTGGCATCTTTATCATATATGAATTATTATATAGACCAAGTAGGAAGAAGAAAAATGGGTCTGAAGTGTGGGTGTTAGGTGAAAGGTCTTAATATCTGAGTATAGTACTCACTCCAAGGAAATAGGTATGAAAATATGAAGCAGGAGGGTACCTAAAATCACTGATTTTCTTCTTTGCCTATTGGACATGTTCCAAAGCTGCCACCCAAGTGGCAAGTTAGAAAGAAAGGGTTGCCATATCATCAAAGAAAAATTATAGGGCTGTGGCTGTGGCTCAGTGGTAGTGCACTTACATGACATGTGTGAGGCACTAGATTCAGCTCTCAGCTCCACATATAAATAAATAAAATAAAGGTCTATCAACAACTAAAAAAAAAAAAAAAAGAAACAAAGAAATAAAGAAAAATTCTATCAGTTAAATAGACAAGGAAGACTTTACTAAGACTAATGCAATAGAGGAGAAAGATAAAATCAGCCCCACTGAAAGGAACAGTGCAAGGTTTATAAGCACTAGGGCAAGCTAGGAAGAACATGCTAGAAGACTTTAGCAAGGAAGTTGATCAAAGCCATTAGGCTACCTATGTTTTCAAATCCCCCCTTATCAAAGTTAGGCTCCTACCCTCGTGTCACAGACTGGGAAATACAGCCTGTCTTTCTTATGATTGCATTTCAAAGGGATGGCTCCCGTCCTTGAGAAAGATATCCCTGGGTTGTAAAGCTGGCAAGAGGTCTAGGGGAGATTGACATCTCAAAGGGGCTGGGAAAGAATTTACAATTGTAGGCCTTGTAGAGTAAATGCTGTAAGGAAAGGAAGGTCTGGGGGCCTGTATGAAGTATAGCCAATGCCATTTTGGTCAATATATCGTACCTCAGTACCTTTGATCTGCTAGGATAAAATACCATAGACTTGGTAGCTTATAAATGGAAAAAATAATAATTTTTCAGTTCTGATCAAAGCACCAGTATATTCAGGATCAGGTGAGGATCCTGGTCCATACATGGTGTCCTCTAGCTGTGTCCTCTCATGGTAGAAGCAGGCAAGACAGCTTTCTGGATCCTCTTTTATTAAGAGGACTGTTTCAGCAAGCATTTTTTTGTCATTGTGACCGAAACACCTGACAAGAACAATGTAGAGGAAGAAAAGTTTATTTTGGCTGATGGTTTCAGAGGTCCTGGTTCATAGAGAGACAACTCCACAGCTCTGAGCCCAAGATGAGGCAGAACATCATGGTGGAAGGGCATGGAGGAAGAATGCAGCTCAGGACATGGCAACCAGGAAGCAGAGAGAACTCTTCTCACCAGGGACAAGATATAAACTCCAAAGGCACACCCCCAGTGACCTACTTCCTCCAGCCACATCCTGCCTGCCTACAATTACCATGCAGTTAGTTAATCCATATCAGAGAATTAGCCCACTAATTAGATTATAACTTCCCTAATTTAATTATTTCACCTCTGCATGTTTTTGCATTATCTCACACATGAAATTTGGGGAGATGCCACATATTCAAACCGTAATAGGCACTGGTTCCATTTGTAAGGGATGAACTGATCAGTACCAATGAACCCACTTCCTAGTACCACAACACTGATGATTAGGTTTCGATATATGCAGTTTTGAGGGAGTGGACAAACATTTAGACAGTAGCATAGTAATGCTGGTGAACATAGAATACATCTTGAGTTCTTGGGGCTTCACATATATTGCATTATTGAAGAGCAATGATTTATTTTCCTGATTTGTAGATGAGGTAACTAGAGCATAAAGGTTACCCATGGGTCAGGTTACTAGGTCATCCACCAATAGTTCAGTAGAACCAAGGCACTCTGGCTTTATAGCCTATGATCTTAACCACTCAGCTTCTTGCTGCTACTCTTATCCCTCACAATATAACTTTAAAAATGGATCCCGTGGTGGATATACCCTGGGTGAACCATGAAAGACACCCTGTCCACTGGTCCCTGACACACTGTCCTCTGGTCCACTTCCCTTGAGCATAGGGGGAACTAAGATTTGTTCTGAATGATAAAACCTGGCAAAGGTGGTAGGGTGGTTTCCATGATTGTATTATATTTTGTGAGATTCAGTCTCAGCTGCCTGGACAGAGATCCTCCTACTCAGCTTGCAGAAGTGAGCTGCCACATTATGGAGGCTCTCTGGGAAGGTGACATGTGAAGGAACTATAAGTGGCCTGTTGAGCCTGGGGCAGTGAGCCAGCTCTGAGTGAAGGCAGGGAGAAAGTGGGACCTTAGTCCTACAACCATGGGGACCTGAAGTCTGCCAACAGCCACATAAGCTTGGAAGAGGACTTTGAGTCCCTGGTGAGAACATGGCCCAGCCAGTACTTGGTGGGTCCTGAGCAGAGAACCCAGTCAAGCCTTGCCCTGACCCCTGGCCAGATTCCTGACTCAAAGAAACTGTAAGAAATGTGAATTGTTTGAACTGCTGACTTTGGGTTCATTTTTTGACATTTCTGTTGTCTTGGCCAGTACTTTGGTTCACATTTATTTCAACAACTTCCAAAAAGCTCTTTCCAGTTTTGCTGTCCTTCAAATATTCCCGACATAGGTATCTTTTGAAAATGTAATCTTGATGTGTGATTCTTCAATGACAAATGCAGCCATAACACCTTAAAATCTATAGGATAAAGCCCAAACTCCTCAGCAGATTGTGAAAAAAACCCTCTCAAGCTCTTTAAAATTTCAATTCCACCACTTACTGCTTCCAAGTATTTGGGGAAATCAACTCTTTTTCTTTGATTCTCCCACGTAAATATTAGAAATAACACCTATCTCATAGCATCATTGAGGGGGATTCAACTAGATGATATAAATAAAGTTATTAGCATAATGCTGAACACAGTGTGAGAATCCAAGGAGTATTAGTTACAATTTGATAGGCAGTTTGTGTTTGTATTTATGGGTACTTATTTATTGAACAGGAAAAAAAGGAAAGACAAGGGTTTCAGAGGGTGTGGCCATGCAGATTGCCTAGGTTTAAGTTTGCCAAGGTGTAAACCTTGAGGTGTAAGCATGGGAGGATGCTGGGATTAGACCCACGTGTAAAGATTCTGGGCAGGAGGATAAGCTGTGTGGTGAAACAGACATCTAAAATGGCCCCATGTGTCAATGACACACAAAGCTGGATCTGTCTCAGAAAAGGGTGTGCAGGGGAGAATTAACTGACAGCCTCTCTCATTTGTCTTCCTAGCACCTATTCCTAATGCCCAATAGGAGAAGAAGAAGAAAAAATGCAATCTGGTGCTTATACATGCTAGGCATTGTCCAAAGTGCTGTGCACATGTGAACTTACCAAGAAGCCAGGCACTACTGTCATCTCCACCATGCACGAGGAAAGTACTTTTTAGTAAGTTTGAACCTGAGCTGAGGGTGAGCTCTTCTTTACACTGTGTATACATTACCAGAGCCCACCCAAAGTAATAGACACAAATAAACATACAGGCAAAGAAGCAAATAGAAAAGGCAATTGACTGGATAGATTGAATCATTAAGGCTTACCTGGGTTATCCCCTTTAACACAAATGAGAAAATTAAACCTCCAAAAGGCCAAGTAACTTTCCTTTCAAACTGAAGCTTGTAAGTGGCCATTCTGAGGCTGGAATCCAGATATCTTCAAGAACATAAATGCACTGTGTTAGTCAATGCATATACATAGATATCATCCATGCACACATAGGTGTTTATATATTTGCATGTGTATAGGAGTGCAAGTACATATGTTACGAATATTCATTTAGCAGAGTAAGTAATTTGCTGGAGCTTGTTCCCTGATACTATGGGCTTAACATTTAAAAATCAATCAGATGTGGCCTTGCTGTCAAATTCAGTATTGGGAAAGCAGCCTTTCATGCCACTTTGGAACATATACAAGCAGCATCAGATACACCATTCCTTGCAAATACTTGCAGTCTTACTGAAAAAAATAAATGTTTGAAGTGAGTAAATGCATATGAGAAAAAGTGCTCAGTGTGGAATATAGATAACAAATTCAATTGGCATTAGGGATATCAGATATGATCCAGCCCTGGTGAAACTTACATTGTATTAGGGGAGGATAAAACTATATCATACACATAACATAGTACGGTGGTTAAATTCCAGTGATGAGATAAGGCAGATCTGGAGGTAGGGGCTGAAGTATTGAATAAGAGTGTCAGGGTGACTCTTTAAAGAAGATAACAATTGAGGAAAAGTTTAGAGATGGTAAGAAAAATAGGCAGTTAGGTATCAGGGATAACAGACTTTCAGGCAAAGGAAACAACAGTAGGAGAAAGGCCCAAGGGCAGGAGTGTGCCTGGCATGTTTAAGAAATACCAGGGAGGCCAGTAGGGCCCAAACTACCAGAATCCCACTCATGGGAGGGGACAAAGAATAATAGGAACAAAAGGAACAGAGCCACATCATGTAGGACCCTCTACCCCTCCTTGAAAGAGAGAGTCACTGCTGGGATTTGAGCAGAGAACTGTCACAAAACAACAAATGTTCTAAATTTTCCTCAGGGAGAATTGTTCAAGCATGTTGTAGTGATTCAGGTGAGAGACAATTGTGGCTCTGTCTCTAGAACCTTCTGTATCACAGCAAATGAAAGCATTGATCATTGTTTCACTCCCAATCACAGATAGAAACTTCTAGCACCTCACCATTTTAGCATGTTTTCTGTGGATTGCTTGGAAGATAACCATTTATTCTTAAATTCTATTCTTATTTTATTGCCTACATTGTTTTAAAAATCATGAGTGCATGTTAAAGTTTATAAGATTCTTTCTCTCAATGTGATTGTCATCTTTAACGTAGATGTGATGAATTGTATTCACTGATTTCAGGATATAAAAATAATATCACAAATGTAAGGTGAACCCTGATGGTGCTTTCTTGGTTTGGATACTTTTGAGTGTGTTCTGTGTATCGTCCTTAAGAAAATCATTTGTAGCCATAGAACATTTCTCTTGCTCTGAGAAATTCTGGGTTTGCTCGCCAACATTTGATATCATCAAGTTTCTGATGTTTTGCCATTAACATAGTTCCTAATATTAACATACCCTCACATTATTCAGATAAATCTATTTTGCCATAGTTCATAACTGTTTAATGCACTGTTGAATGTTATGTCTGGCATCTACTTAGGATCTTTGGATTGATAATCAAAAAGTCTATTTTTTTTCATACTGGTCTTTTCATCTATTGGCACAAAATTTACATGTTGAAAATATATTGGGCAATTTTTTTCTAAAATCATTGTATATTATCAGCCCCTTTAAAATATGTTTGTTTACCTTTTTTTTTTTTTTTTTTTGCTTTCTTCTTTTTTTCCTGATTTTTATTGGACTAATAAAGATTTCCATAATCCACTTTTTCTACAAACTTAAAACTATAAATTACGCTACCAGCTTTCAAATACTTTACTAAAGCTTAACTACACATTTTTATACTATCTAAAGTTAGTTAATATTTTTCCTTTCCAAAATGTGTCAAGAATCTTAGCATTCTTTAAAAATGCATTAGGCTCCCATTATGTTATTGCTGTCTATATTTTTAGTTTTATAACACACACAAAAAAAAAACTTTCAAATTTTCTTCCCTCTTTTCCATGCTCTGGCTTACCTCTCTTCTACTGAATGCATGCATTATAATAAATCTTTTGGTATTGTTCTGTAAGTGGTGAGCAACCTCGTGTGACTAAAAAATACTTGTCCAAAACCTTCCCACATGAATAAAAAGTTAGCTAAGCATGGAAGTCAAGATTAACAGTGAGTTTCCTGAAGACTATTATGCATTTATCTATCTATCCATCTATCGGTACTGGGGACTGAACCCAGGACCTTGGGCGTGGCAGGCCAGTATTCTACCATTGAGAAAACCCCCAGCCCTCCTTATTTTGTTTCAAGACAGTGTCTCACTAAAGTGCCAAAGCTGCCCTTGACTTGTGATCCTCTTGCTTCAGCCTCCAGAGGAGGTGGCATTACGGGTGTGTGCCATGGCAGCTGGCCCTGGAGGATTTTGAATGCACGCTTCCACTATCTTCTGGACGCTTCTCTCCATGCTAAGTCTATGCTCAGCCAAAGTATAATTTATCAGAAGGTACTCTGTCTTTGCTCTCTGCTAGCTTTAACATTTTCTGTCTCTCTAATGCTTTAGAACCTCACTCCTGTCTGTCAAGTTGTGGATTTGTTCTTATTTATGATGCACAGACTTTGGTGTTTGTTTTTTGACCAAGGACTGTGAACAAACTCTCCATTGTGTCTTCATACATTGCTTCTACAACACTGTGTCTCTTCTTCCAGAATTCCTCCTAGATATACAGTAGGACTTGCCAGTTGCTCTCTCTTTACTTAAGAATTTTATTTCCTCTAACCTATCATCATCTTTAATATCAAGTTGCATAAATTCTAAGTGTCTCTGGCTTTTCCAGAAAAACAGATAGGACAACAATAGAACACAGAGATGTATTATCAGAAATTGACTTGCCTGGTTATGAAGACTGAAAAGACTAAAATCTGCCATGAGCCAGCGGGTTGGATATACAGGAGAGGTAATGGTACAAAGTCTGAGGGAAGTCTCTTGAAGGATTTTTCTCTTCTGGGAGAAATCAGCATTGTGTTCATTCAGCTCTTCAACTGAGGGAATGAGAGCCACCTATATAATAGTGCACTATCTACTTTGCCAAATGTTCACTTAGTTAAATGTTAATCTCATCCCCAAATACCCTCCAAGTCGATACATAAAATTAACCATTGCATCAAGATTTTAATTTGACCCTTCTACATTTTTTTCAGTTTGTTTTATCAAAATTTCATGTTTGATTGAAAGAATACTATCCAATTAATTATTTTTGATACCCTAAACATACCTGTTTTAATGATTTTAAATGATATGAAGTTCATTTCAAAACAATGGACTGATTTGGTTATTTGTCATAGTGGTCTTTTTTAACACTTTGATTTCTCCATGGGATTTAGAATTGAACTTGCAGCCTCATTTGTGAAACAGGGACACTCTCCCTCTGCACTCTGTGTTCCCTGTCTATAAAATTGGAGATGTCCCCATGCCAGGCTCCTGAGGAGGTTTGAAATGCCATGATAGGTCCTGCTTCAACATGATTCTGAAAGCACCATGAAGACCTTGCTCATTTCCTTGTCATGAGGATTTTTTTTTATTTTTCTCCTTCCCTCCTCCTTAGTCTCACAGCTTCCTTCAAAGCCATGGATCCAGCAGATGTTCTGCAAAAGATTTTTGCAAACTTCCTTTATTGGCTGCGAAGGAGACATTGAGCCTCTCTCCTGTCTCCAGTCTAATATGAAACATTTCTTCACAGTTACTCCTCCGAGCCCAACTTCTTCTACCGCTTCTTTCCTATTGTCAGTTTTAGGAGGACTGTGCCCTTTAGCCATAAAATCATAGTTTCTAGAACTGATAATCTGGTCAAGAACAAGTTTAGAGAAAGATAGATAAAATTTTTCAAACTTTGAAGACTTTGGTTATATAATGAGGAAACTTGGACTTGAGTAGCCAGTTTTGGAACCCATGTTTGCCCTTGGAGATCTGCCTGTCCTTGGCATAGGAGGTAAAGCTGAGATGCTTGGCAGAGCCTCCTGGTGCAAGACAGAAACCCAGCGAAGACACTGACTTTGTCATGAGGCTGAAAAATTTTTAAATGGAATCTTGCAGCTGCCAAAGACAGCGAGGACTTGCGGAAACAAGATCTCCGAGAGAAGAGAGGTGGAAGGAAGTACACCTGGCATTCCATGATCTAGACCAGGACTTCTCATCCTCCCCAACTGATGTGCCAGGCCAGACAATTCATCAAGGGAGGGGTGGGTTAAGGAGGGCTGTTCTGTGCATTGCAGAGTTTTAACATCGTCTCTGGTCTCTACCCACTAGATGTCTATAGCAAATCCACCACCCTCCTGCAGAGTTGTGAGAACCAAAAATGTCTTCAGACATTTTCCAACATCCCCTAAGGAGCAAATTCAACCCGATTGAGAATCACTAGTTTAGTCTCTTGAAGTACTCCCCAAATCTTTAAGCTATGCTAGGCAAGAAGTTAATAAGCCCAGTGGAAAGGGACCGGATGACTTTCCAACTCATGAATTTTCAAGTCACAAGGTACTAACAGGATAAAAAGTTGAGTTCCCACAGGGGAAGAATCTCAGTAGACAATCCAGGTGCTCAGTCTTTGACTTGGGAGAGCTGTGCCTCAGAACTAGGTGACACATTCCCGTCTGAGCCAAACCACATTAGCAGCCCAACCCTTAACAGACCCAGGCACTGATGAGAGGTGATCTCTTCCACCACAGCCAGAGAACAAAGGAATCCTACCCAAAGGATGATCTTATCAGCCTAAAGTGCATGGTTCACACACAGCGTCCTGCATTCAGCCAACACTTCCCATGCACTCCAAGAAACAAGCCCAAGGGTAAATAAAACATAATAAAAATGGATCCACAGGTGAACCCAGAGTTTGGAGCTATGACACATACATTTTAAAACAACTCTGATTCTACGAATCGATATTATTAGGTCAAGAAAGTAGATGGCGAGATTGAAGTTATGAAGCTCAAGTCTTCAATTAAGTATTCAGTTATAACTTTTGGAATTAAAATATGTAACTGTTCACAAGAAATCAAACGTTAGGCTTAAGAGTAAATAGGACATTGCTAAAGAGACGTTGTTAATCTGAAAGAAAAGTCAATAGAAAATATCTACACTGAATTTGGGAGAGCAAATTAGATGAAATATGCAGAAAAGAACATAGCATTTGTTTCTCATCTGGTGGAGAGGGTCTAATTGTAAATGGAGCTGCAGAAAAGAAAATGCAACACATAACATGAAAACAGTATTTTAAGCAACACTCTAAGCCTATGAATTTTCTAAAATATTAAAGGGTATAAAGTTACATATTCATGAAGCACTGCAAATGCCAAGTACATTAACTAAATAGAAAGAAAATTGGTTGAATCATAGTAAAACTTTTGGAAACCAACAAAGAAAATGAAATCTTGAAAGAATAGAGCAAATAAGACATATTTACCTTCAAAGGAAACACTAATGTTGAAAATTGATTTTTCATCAAAAATAATGGAAGCCAAAGACAATTGAATGACATTGTTAAAATGCAGAAAGAAAATCATGCTACTATAATTTCTACATAGAATTTGGTATACCACAGAAATATTTATTCTTCAGAAGAGAAGATCAAATTAAAACAATCCTAAACAAACAAAAATGTAAGTAGTCTGTTATCAGTAAATATGTACTAAAATTAATATTAAAGGGAAGTTTCTGGCGAAGGGAAAATGATCCTAGATAAAAATATAAGAGCATAAGAAAAAAAGAAAAGCAATTGAAAAGGCAAATGTGTAGAAGCAAGAGGATGGCAAATTCAGAGCCAGCCTCAGCAGTTTAGCAATACCGTGTCTCAAACTAAGAAATGAAAAAGGGCTGGGGGTGTGCTCAGTGGTTAAGCACCCCCGGGTTCAATTCCTGCTACAAAAAAAATGTAGATTTATATATATATATTTGTTGACTGCCTAAAACATTAGTAATAATAGTTTCAGAGATTTAAAATATTTTTTGGATTATATTATGAGAAACAGGAATGTTGAGGATGGTTTTGAATCAATGGAGTTTAAAGTGTGCTAAGCTCCAAGACCAGGCTGGAAAGTGATAAAATTAATCATTAGTAGTGGACTTTGTATTCATTTCCTATTTCTGATGTAAGAGATTACTGTAAACTTGCTGACTTAAAGTAATATGCCTGTGTTATGCTGTAGTTCTGGAACTCAGAAGTCCAAAATGGGTCAGCGAAGCTATGTTCCTTCTAGAAGCTCTAGGGGACAGCCTGCTTCCTTGTCTGTTCCAGGTTCTGGAGGCTACCTGCATTCCTTGATTGTGGCCCTCCACTGTTACCATTGCTTCCATCGTCACACCTCCTCTGACTGACATTCTTGCTACCTTTTGATAAGGACACTTGCAATTACACTGGACCCAATGGATAATCCAAGATAATCTCTCAAGTTCCTTAATTCAATTGCATCTGTAAAATTTCCTTTACCAGGTAAGGTAAACATGCTACCATATTTCCTGTCCACTGGCATGGAAGTATTTCATATCTTCTTTTTCTTTTACTCTGATCAATGCAGTGAACTTCTAACTTCCTTCAATTACCACTCATCATGTTTAGTTCTAGGAGTCATGAGAAAGACCACGCTAGGGACCAGTGACATGTCCAGTCACCACTCCTCCTAAAGGAGGATTATCTGAAACATTGCAAATGAAAAGATTTGTAGTGAGAAGCTTGAAGAATCCAAACCAAACCTGGATCCAGAGAAAATGAAAGAGAATTCTACAAGAAGACATAGTCAAGTTTAGCCTTGAAGAATACAAAGCAATACGTGCATGGCAAACAACTTGTGGTGGTCTTTGCATTATTGTGACTCTGAATAATGAACCACCTTTTATAGCAGCTTTAGCATGCCTTGCTGCACAGGGAGCTGGAGGATTGGTTAAGTGCCCTTGAGTCAAACAGCCCCTTTCATTTTCTTCCACAAAGGACCAGAAACCTCTAAAGTATGTTTACCTTTGTTACCCCATAACCTGCAAGGAGCTCTTTAGAGCTTTTCTGAAGCTTACAGTCTAACACTAAATGTCTTGTGTTAGTATATAAGATGTAGTTTCCTACTGACTCTGCTTCTTTCTCCTGTTTCTCTCCTAATAGTCATATTCCTCATGTATACTGACCTATGTGTTTATTGTGGGTATATTTGAACATGTAATTGTCTCCTCTTGGAGTTTTTTTTTTTTCTTTCCTCTTCTATTCAGGGATTTCCCAGTTACACTTCTACATTCACCTCTTTTTTCTTTTTAATGCTCCTTTGGTTCCTTCACAGAAAGTTATTTAATAGCATTTGTCACATAAAGATGTGTATATTAGGATATAATTTACATTGAAAATTCCCAGATCTTAAGTGTCTATAAAATTAGAATTATACATACCTGCACATTCTCTACACGGAAACAAGCAGGGAAACATTTCTGAAAGATCTTTATGCATCCTTACAGTTATTTGTTATTCATTGATGTACTTTTATAAAATATTTTTTAGTTATACATAGACACAATATCTTTATTTTGTTCATTTATGTGGTGCTGAGGATCAAATCCAGTGCCTCACATGTGCAAGGCAAGTGCTCTGCCACTGAGCCACAACCCTAGCCCTCATTGATGTACTTGTAACATCTATGATAGGATCTAAGAAGTAGTAAGTATTCAAATACAATATGCTAAATACATGAACAAACTCAAAGGTCTTAGCATTTGGCAGTATTTTCATGAACAAAGAAGAGAAAGAAATATACAAGTAGGGAAATGAAATGAAAATGCAGACATGGTAATGATAAGACCATATGTTTAAAGATGTGGAAATGGACTTATGAAATCATCCATGATGGAGTAATGAGTTACTTTCCTACCTTAAACAATTAGAAAACTGTGGAAATTACATGTATTGCATTTTGAAGGCACTCGATAGCAGTCAGCAGAGGCCTGTGGTCCCTGAGGAAAGGCAGACCAGCAGCAGTAGATTAGCCCTACCCTGACACAGCTCACTGGGGGTTAGGAGTAGTTTCCAGCCCATGTTTGGGTGGATAGAACTCAAAATTTGATTGACAGTCTGGCTGAGCTGAGGAGGCAGAGGTCAGAGTTTTAGGAAGCCAAGGAAACTAGACCTTGCAGGGTCTTATGTTGTACAGAAAGATAGCCCAGAGATCTGCAAGAGAGTGGCACTGAGTCTTGGGCAGAGTAGTAATTTGCACATGCATGAGAATCAGCTTCTTGGGACTAGAAAAAGAATCATGGGAAAGCAGGGAGATATTATATTTCCAAAGTTTTTAATGAACTGGGAAAGATTAGTCTTCCCACCAGTCAGAGGGGGGGAGGACCTTATTTACACTGGGCATTGGATAAACACTTCAAAAAGATTTCACCTAAGTAGTGGAATAAAGACATTAATGGTCATCTTCCTTAGCAAAAATTAAAAGCAAGATTTGAAAGTTTTTAACAGATTGAAAACAATCTGACTTAAGAAAAACAAAGTAAGTATAACTCCTTTAAAGGTATATAGCAAAATCAGCACCCAAAACTATAAATTTCACAATATCTGTAATACAATGAAAAAGAGTCATATAAAAAAAGCAAAATTATATGATCGACCGACAGAAAAGAACACAAAATGAAAAAGATGATTTAATTCCCAAACAGACACATAAAGAAATCTATTATAAATATTATCCATACATATAAGGAGGTAAAGGAAAATATGAGCATAATAAAGAGATTAACTGAAAACTATAAAATATTGAGGGAAACTAAGGATCTAAACAAATGGGGAGATATAATATGTTCATGGATAGAAGACCTAACATTGTTCAGATGTCAATTTTTCCTAAAGTACTCTAGAGTAGTTTGTTGTTGTTGTTGTGTGTTTTTGTTTTTGTAGAAATTGAAATGTGAATTCTAACTTTATATAGCAATGCAAAATAGACAAAGCAACCCTGAAAAACAACAAAGTTGGAGTACTTACATGACTTGATTTCAAATTTTCCTATACAGTGATCAAGAGAGTATTGTACTTGTATGATGTTATATATAAATACAAACTCTCCTTGACCAATTATGTGTTTACATTCCAATAAACCTATTGTAAATAAAAAAATATTATGAGTCAAAAATGCATTTAATTCCATAATAACCTCATTCATATATATGTTTATACACAAAAATTTTATAAATTTATAAACATGTGCATGTGTATGTGTGTACCACCATCCTGCTCCTAGGTTATGATGAACTATATATATATATAAATATATATGAATATATACACATATATTTATATATATATACATATATTACAGAAACATATATATACATATTTATGTATCATACATATATACATATATTATATATACATATATTATATATCATATATATATTACAGAAACATATATATACATATTTATGTATCATATACACATGCATATATATGAGAATAAATCAAGCACAATAGAAAAAATTGCAATAAAGGACTCAGTAAGTATGAGACGTGTCAGGCTGTTGGCTGTGTACCATGGCATACTGGTTTACAATGACCTTCTTTTTATAAGTAGGAGTACACTCTTCAGTAGTGATTATAAGTATAATAAATACAAATCAGTAGACCTTTATTACAACATAGTCATTTATTATCATTATCAAAGAATTATGTCCTATATATAATTGTATGTGCTACATACACTTCTATATAACTGTCAGCACAGGACTATGGAGTTGCCTTTTTCTTTTCTCAGCCCTGTGCTACCTGGTAGGTTTGTTTACATTGGCATAACTGTAAACACATGAGTGATATGTGGCACTATGACATTATGATGGTCATGGTATTACTATGTAATTGGTATTTTTCTTCTCTATTGAAATCTTTTAGGACCACTGTCATATATATAGTCCATCATTGAACAAAATGTTCTTATGTGGTGCCTGTGTGTACACACCCACACCCACACACACACGCATACATCACACAGAAACATATATATACATATTTATGTATCATGCACACATGCATAGACACAAACACACATACACACACATAAATAGTAATACTCACTGGAACAGAATATAGAATGCAGAAATGGACCAGCAATTTTACAAAGTTGCCAAGGTAATTCAGTGGGAAAAATGTAGACTTTCCAACTAAAAATTCTAGTACAAATGTATATATGCAAATTAACCTTGACTTTTATTTCTCATAATATGCAGAGATGAGCCTGAAATGTAAGAGCTAAAACCACAACAATCTAAAAGAACTCATAGAAGAAAATAATTGTAATCTTGGTGGGCAAGGATTCTTTAGCACTGAAAAAACACAAACCATAAAATATTGGACTTTATCAAAATCAAAAACATTTATTCTTCAAAAGACACTTTTAAGATCATTTTGAAAGTCATAGATAAGAAGAAAACATACTTCTTATAGGATTGTATACAGAATATATGAAAATTCATTCAACACAACAATAAAAATCCAAAAATTCAATTTTTTACAAAATGGGCAACATTTGAACACTTTACCTAAAAGACAAATGAGTGGTAAGCACATAAAAAGATGCTTAGTGTCATTAGTAATTAGGAAAATGTAAAATAAAATTGCAATGAGATATTACTACATCCCCATGAAAATAGCTAGAATTAAAAATAGGAGTAGCAGGTACTTGGGACAATTCAGAGAAAAGAAAATTCTCAGATTTGGTGGATAGGAGTACAAACTACAATCATTTGGAAACCAGCAGTTCTCAGCTCTTTAAACATAATTTTTATCATATGTCTCAGAAGATTTAATCTTTGTTATTTAAACATATAAATGCATATGATTACACTAAGGCTTCTACTGAAATATTCGCAGTAATTTATTCCTTAATAACCATAAATTGGAAGTAATTGATATATCCATCTACTGGTGAATGAAAAAACTGTGGTATATCCATACAGTTGAGTACTACTCAGTAATTTTAAAAAGAACAAATGATTTATATGTGTGACAACATGAAAGAAAAAACTACTTAAACATGTGACAACCTGGATGAATCACAAAACATACTATGTCAAAGATACCAGTTGCAAAAGACTACTTACTGTTGGATTCATGAAATTCTAGAAATGAAACTATAAGGACAGGAAACATTGGGCATGCCTGAGGTTCTGTAGGTACTTTGGACTGGGAAGAGCTACAAGACAACATTTTTTTGAGTTGATAAAAATATTCTATATCCTAGCTGGGTGCGGTGGCGCACGCCTGTAATCCCAGCACTTTGGGAGGCTGAGGCAGGAGGATCGCGAGTTCAAAGCCAGCCTCAGCCATGGCGAGGCACTTAGCAACTCAGTGAGACCCTGTCTCTAAATAAAATACAAAAAAGGTCTGGGGATGTGACCCAGTGGTCGAGTGCCCCTGAGTTCAATCCCCGGTACCACAAAAAAAAAAAAAAAAAAAAAAAAAAAAAAATTCTATATTTTGACTGTGGCATTGATCATAGGACTGTACATAATAGAGACTGACAGAATTATATACTTTAATATGATGAAATTTATTGTATATAAATTGTATTTTAACAAAAAAGTTGAAGTAGGTAGAGACTTCTAATCTTAAAATCCAGACAGGTAAGCTTGAATGTGGTATGATGAAAATATCAATAAAAGATTAGTATATTTGCATGTCATAAAAAAAAAATGACAATTCTGAGGTTGAGAAAGAACTTGGATTATTTTTTGCACCAATAATTTTTTCTTTTACTAGTTGTAAGGACACCTAGGAAACTACTTCATAAAGAGTTCAAAAAGAGTGTGTGTATGTGTGTGTGTGTGTGTGTGTGTGTATCTACACTTAGTTATCTGTTTATTTCACTATACTCATGTGGTAAAACCCTGGTTGGTAATGCAGAGGGATGGAGGCAGGTGGCAGCAATTTCCCAAAGCTAGTAATGAGTTAATGGATTCCCTTCAAGATGATGTAAATTGGTTTAATTTTCCATCTGACATTCAAATCCACCAAGAGCAGAAGGAAAATGCACGTGCAAATATAGTAAATATCTTTGACCTAGTCATCTGAAACTAAAATTAAATGGAAAACTTCAGCCATGTTCATTACCTTTAAGAGAATCTACCCACTGTAACGTAATGAGGGTTCTGATCATGCCAGATCAGATGCAAGCACAATTTGCAGGTGCACAGCTTCTTTCCTGAAAGAAGTTGTTAAACCATGAAGGGCATGTCAGAATCACTATCATGTTTTTTAGAACACCAAGGAGTTCACCAGGAAGAAAGCAGTACATGCATATCAAATCAATCCAGCCTAGTGCACAAGTTCATTAAATATTCAGCATTACGAGGAACTCCTTGTTTTACATATAGGATTTGATTCCCTTAGGGACTGAAGTGGTATGAAATCTTTGTTACACAGAACCATTGGGGACTGAAGGGCTCCAGCTAATTCTTGTTGACACAGAGGTGCTGTGCAAATGACACATGGATCAGCCATTGTCCAGGAATTATATTACATTAAACCATGAATCTTTGTAAGAGTTTTATCCAAAATCTTAGGAAATTACTAGGAAAAATTATTTACTGCATGTATAATAGACACAGACTTAAAATATTTAATATAGCTTGATATAATAATGAAGAAATTTTAGGGATAAAGAAATTCCAAGAAATGATGAATAAAATGATATTCTACCTCACTGGTAATCTAATAAATGCAAATTTAAAAAGAAGAGATTTTTTTTATCTATAAATGTGATCCAGAAGGAAAGTTGATTTTGCAAATGTCCAGCATAGCCAAGGGTGGCGAGAATGTTGGTGAAGACAGAAATTGGTATTATCTTTTTTTGAAAATATTTTTTGCAGGATCTATTGAAAGGTGAAAACATATTTGCATGAATCTGTCATTTCTCTTCCATCAACTAGTTCTACATAAATATTGACTCATATGGACAAAGGTATTTATTGCAGTAATGTTTGAAAAAGAAAATCCTAGAAACCATTTTAACAGTCATTGACAGGCAAGTGGGATTTATTTCAAGCTTTGCCCATACCACAGATGTTTTTTGCTGCTTTGGAAAAAAATAAATTAACAGATCTATATGTGGGGTTATTTAAAAACTACTAACAAATATTTTTAGGTAGAAAGACAAAAAAAATCATAACCTCATTTTCTAAATTTTAATTCTGTATGATTCTGTTAACTATTTTGCAATGATCAAGTTTTACATTTATATTGTTTTAAATCCAAAGGAAAATAATTACTTGACATGATTTAACCAAAAGGTCATTTACTTTTTTTCTTTTCTTTATCTTTGTATTTCCCTTTCTTAGTCTTTTTATCCTCTTTACTATCCATTTACTGGATGGTTTCTCTGAACTAGTAATTATTCCAGTTATGCAGGATATAGATATTAGTGCATATTGGTAAGATACAAAAACAAATAAAAATTACAATATGATATTGAAGTATAGTGATCTAATCTGAGCAGAGTAAAATGAATGTTTAAGACAAAGAGGGAAGGGATCATAGAGAGGGCCCTTTTGCAGGGAAGGAAAGGATATGCATAAGTAATTACACAAAGGTGTTCCACCCAGAAAGAATCAGAATTTAGCATCAAACAATCTAGACCGTCTGCTCCATCTTAGTAGAAGTAAAAAGAAAGAAAACTATTCTCAATAAATTCAGAAAGTAGCTATCAGAATTCATTACCCAGAATGCAAAAACTCTGATCCCACAGTTGGCCAGGCAGGCAATTCTTTAAATGTTTAATTTGCCACTATGATAATCCTGAGAGTCCAGAAGGCTTTCTTTTCCCTCAGGGTAATGGAGATTTCTCAGGTCATGATTTTTTTTTTTTTTTTTTATGTATTTCTGAAACTTTCTCTCCTCCCTTCAAAATTTACAAGCCATTGTGAAACCAAAGAGCATACCTTAAACATCACCATCAGCATGGGGTGCCTCTAATTCATCATTCATGCTGGTTACAGTGATCACATGATCTCAAAAGATTAGCAGAGGAATTCTGTGATGAATTTTTTTGTCCCACCATTTTCAGGTGAGAAAAAATGAGAAAAAACTTGACGCAATTTGTTCCAACATGAAAATGTTCATGGACTGAATTGATCTATCACAAGCTTCCATGTGGGCCAGGGCATACCACAAGTTATCAGAAGGTAAAGGTGGTGTGATTTTCTACTCATGAAAACAGGGACTATGTTCAAAATATTTAAGAGCACATAAAAGGGAAATAGTTCTTTATTAAGTAAATCAATAAAAAGTCATTGTAGTATGACTTTGGGTGACCAGTGAAGCCGACCTTCCTATCAGAATTATTCTAGAATTATTTCCCTGTTCAAATGCAGATGCATCCTTTTATGTTAAACATGAGTTTTATAAGTAAGCAATAACATTATTGAGAAGAATGGAAGGATTTTTCTTTTTTTAATTTGATGTTGTATATATAACAATTGCATGCATTACATTTCATATTACATATATACAGCACCTTTTAACATAACACTGTTTGAATACAAAGTATATTTATACTATTCATGAAAAGAAGTATTAATTAACCCTATTCTTTTCCCTAAGCATCTCTCTGTTGGCATTTAAACTCAACTGTACTCAACTCTAAATTATACTTACTGTTACTATATATTTCTTGCCAATAAGATCTGTTTGATTATCTTTCTATAACCTCATATTGCTTAGTATAATATCTTACTTCATGTGCAATAATAATTTGCAGAATGAATGAATGGAAGATTGCATATCAATGAACTAAAAAGCTACCCTTTCATATGATGTGTGTAGCAAGCTTTGAAGAGCTCAAACATGCTTGTTGACTTTTGAAGAGAATTATATTTTCCTATAATAAAATAAACACAGTATTCATCTGGAATATCAAACTAAGTCTACATCAAAGGGACATGAGAAAACCTGGGGCAGTACAAAACACCACCATACAACCATCTCAAGAAAGGCAAAAAAACAAAATATATATCTGCTATCGCCAGGGGCTAGGGGATGAGGAATTATTCTGAGCACACACTTTAACATATATTAAGTATTTACTATTTATGTGTTTTTCAGCTTAAAACAAGGAAAATCATGGTTTAGTATATTTTAAGAAATGTATGGTCCCTCCTTTGAATCCGTGTAGAATTTGCTGTACTTGCAAGGAGATCTCCGTGTGATGTTTAAAATGTCAGCATAGAAGGATAGGGGCAGTGAATTGACATGGGTCAAGTTTTACCTAGCCAGATCTTGAGACTGGCTAAAAATCTTGGAGCAGCTGTATTAAAAAAGGCTGAAGAAACAGAACTCTGGATGTCTCTGTATTTCTTCCTTGCCAGATGGGGTCCCTGCCTAGAGAGTGAAGGTAGGGGCAGATCAGCAATAGGATTGGCATTTTGAATGATGGGCCTGCAGGTCACTGAATCACAATCTGCTCAAGAATGGGTTGCCAGGAAGATGACACTGCCATTTGACATCCCAATAATTTTCTTGGTAACATATGCAATCAGTTCACAGACCCAGCCCAGCACAGTTGGCCAGAGTTGGGAGAATGGGCGGGGACTTGTTGGCACTCCCAAGAAGACAGGTGGAGAAGCTGAGGATTAAGCTGTTGGCTCAGCCAGCAAAGAGAGAGAGAGAGATGTGTCAGAAGCTTCTTCAGCCCTTCTCATGCTGATCTAAATATATTGCCTATTAACGAGCCCTAGCCTGACTATATAATCATGATAATTCCAACTGCATAATCTCAAGTTAATTATTTTACGTCTGTCTCTAACCCACCAGATGGGAAACTCCTTGAAGGCAGAAAACTGGTTTATTTTTGTCTCCCTCCAAGGAAGGTTTCTGTGTTGGACATACTGTTTAAATAACAGAATGTGCATAAATGTACTTTACAAATTATAAAGTGCCATTTACATGCTTTGGTCTATTTGGGAAGGAGTTAAGGCCAAAGGAGAAAAATTGCAATTTTTAAATTAGGGGGGGAAATTGGGACTTCAGAATATTGATGCCACACCCTAGAAGCAAAGTTTTTTACTCAGTAATAATCCTTAATGCTGTCATGTTTCTCTAAGGACCCTCTTTTATCTTCTCTTTTGAATAAAAAATTGAGTGTACATTAGTGCACTTGAGTCCTCTTTGGAATGCATCAAGAATACAAGTGCAGTAATCAGGCAATCATAAAATGTGAAATGGAAAAAAAAGCTCACAGTGCACTGTTATTATCATGGATGAATCCCAAGATGTGGCGAGGTTCACAGGACAAATCATAAGCATAGGAATAAAAGGATCACATCCAGCTCTATGGAACTGCAAGTCCATTAGAGAAAGTTTAGGTCCCCAAGGAGCAGAAATGTAGAATGGGCCAGTGTACCCAGGCAAGACAAAGCACTGAGGCAGCACTTATTTGCTTGTGCTGGAAAGTACATGCAAAGCCGAGGCCCCTAGGGACAAATTCAGAGTTGAGTGACCTCCCAAATGGTACAAGAAAGCATCAAAAAGCAAAGGGCAGCCTGGACATGCTCCTTGCCCCAGGAACCCACCCTCAGGTTGCCCATGCTCACAAATCAGCTAAAGAGTAAGCCCCTGGGAGTTGCACCCAGATCTTGAGAGATAGGAAAGAAACCAGGAAATTGGGACTACTCTGGTAGTTTAGCAAGCAGAGAATGGAAGGAGTCAACTGGTCAGGCTTTCAACAGCCTCTCTGCACAGATTATTGGTTAAAAATGACAGAAACAGATCAGAGGGAAGTTTCAGAAGAACAAAGGACAGAAAACTGTAGGTAGACATAGAGATCTAACAAACACTTCTCAGGGTAGGGCTTTGATGGCAAATGTTTGAAATTAAAGAAATCAAGTGACTTCCAGGTGAATCAATGGCAAATAAGAGAGAAAAGCAACCTTCCATTTAAAAAAAAAAAATTAAACCTACTTGGAGGTTGAATGGGGGAACCATTTAGAAGGTAGAGAAAAAGAGAAGAGCAGAGGAACTATAATCCATTGACCTTAGGAGCAAAGCATTTGAGAAATGTGAGGAGCTGAAGTGAAGAGCTTCAGAGGCTGAGAAAGCAAGCTTCCAGACTCACAGAAGAAAAAATAAAATTTGCTAGGCCTTCACTGAGAACTGCAGAAGTAAGCATGGGCAATAATTTTAAATAATTTCAACAATAGCATTTTCACAATTCTGCCTATATGCCAGTCACTGTACGGAGTACCTTCCACAAATTCATCTCATTCAATCCTCGTGGCAACCCTAAGAGGTGAATGCTACTCTTCTTTCCATTTTACAAGAGAAGAATCTGAGACAAAGACAAGTTAAGTAACTTTCCCATGGTCACCTATCTATAAATCGGCCTTCAGCTAAGGACTGCCAATCACCTGTCTCATTTCTGTTTTCTATAAGGTATAATGTAGCTTTTGACCTGATAGAAGAGTCAAGGGCACTTAGAACACATGAAACTTTCTTGCTGGATATAAGAACTGGAGAGATAGGGAAGTCTAAAACATTTGCAATCATTATTTTCAGGCTTTCCTAAGACAATCATTGCAACCTACATCCAGATTCATCTGATTTTTTCCACCTCCATTATTTCAGCCTGTTGTAAACCATGATTATCTTTTACCTGGGCTCCTGCAATAGTCTCCCAGCTTCCTCCCTTGCCTTCATATTGTCTAGTCTTATCTTGGCAGCCACAGTGATTCTTTTAAAATGAAAGTCAGATTATGTTACTCTTTGTCTGAACCCCATCCACAGTCTTGATTTATCACTTGCAGTAAAAGCCCAAGCTCCTCTAATGGTCTACAAGACCCTGCATGATCTAGCTTTCTACCCGGCCCCATCTCCAACCTTGCTCCCCCCTGCTGTCTCTGCCGCAGCCACAGTCACCTTCCTGATGCTCCCTGGCCTTTGTACCTGCTGTTTCCTCTTCCAGGAGCACTCTTCCCCCAGACATCCACATGAATTGCCTCCTTGCTTCCTTTGTTTTTCTGATCGAGTGTCCTCAGTGAGATCTTCCTTGATTGTTCATAATAAAACAGCACCCAGACCCCCTGCCCATAACTTATTTATCTCTAGGGCATTTATCACTTTTTATTTTTTGTCTGCCTCCACCCCAGGCACGTGAACTTCATGAGGGCTTTTTCTTCAACTGGTGCATCTCCGATGCCCGTAACAGCGCCTAACGTGGGGTCGATACATATTTGTTTACTTAATCAATGCAAAACGGGTTCTGCTTTAATGTTGGCATATCCTTGATAGTTTATTATGAATAATGAAAAGTCTAACTAATTATTGTGAAAGAAGGAAGCAGGACCTCTGGTGGGAAAAGCAGAGAAGAGGATTCTAAGTCAGAAAACTGAAGGACAGCAACAGATGGAACCGGTCGATAAGCAACAAAGGAGACGCAGAAATCATTTTCTTCCATTATGAGAAGCTGGGAGTATAATTCTCAAGAACAATGAACAACACTCTTTGAGGCCTGTTCCTTCTGCTATTGATGTATAGAAGCCTAGGGACACACTTTCCGAGAAAATCCTTATAACCCATCACTATCCAATCAATTGGAGCTCTTGAGTAGAGGGAGGCGATGAGGAACCCGAGCAGCCTGGATTAGAAGCCATCCAATTAGATTGCCAAGAACTCTGCACAGGCCTGATGGCCACGGTACCGGCACTTATGTCAATGAGTCCCATCATTTCCAGGTGGGTGGGGGAGCACACGTTTTTAAATCGCTGTATTCTGAGAATTTAGCCATGCACGTCAATTCTCTTGCAGTAAATCACATCTGCACACTCTGTCTGATGTTAAGTTTTCAAAAAGGTACATCTGACAACTTGGAGGTGATTTTTTAGGTCAAATATAACATGTTGAATATGTCTAATGTTGAGGTCCAATTTAAATTCATCAAAACAGCATTTTTTAAAGAAGACCAGGTGTGCTTTTTATGGGTTTCATTTTACTAAAAAGGCCTTGCTATTTTGAGTGAATTTCATTTTAGAGGTGTTGATTGTTTGCAGATGCTCGGGAAGAGACAACAGAAAGAAAAGTTTGCAGAAGTTCTTAAGAAAGTTTTAAAAGTAGGAATAGAGAACTGAATGCAACCTAAGGACACAGCATCAAATAAAGCCTAAGTCTGAAATAGTGCAGTGTTTAGAAAAGCGACTGCTGGACTCAAGAGTTTGGAAACTCATTGTGTGATGTCTGCTTTGGCAAGCAGTCAAATCTCTTTCTATGCTTCCATTTCTTCCTCTGTACAGATGAGAAGTGGGCATCCTCTTCAGAGAGCACTGTGAGCAGAGAGGCAGATGGGTGCATTAAAAGTAGGAATCTGCTGGGGAACACTCAGTGGCCTGCTTCTACAGCTCTGTTCCTGTCATTGCTATCTACTACAGCTTTGTCAAAACCATGGTAACTAGACCCAAGCATCAAACCTTACCACCTAGCCATCCAGGGAGATAGGACTTCAGGTCTTCACAGTCCAGTTTAGAAGACACCAGCTACTTGAAGAATAGAGTGGCCTCTTTTGACACTATGAAGATCTTGCTTCACAGTCTTAAGTCACTAAGTCTACCTTGGTGACCCCAAAGATGGGCAACTCCCTGCAAAGCTGCCCCAACCATGACTCGTCTATAGAAATAAGCAGCCACAGAATACCTTGACATGGCCCTCTTTTGTTTTTAATTTGTTTCTAGTGTCTATTATATGCTATGGATACACATTATCTTCTTCTGTTTAAATAGCATAAATGTTACAACCATATCTGCAGCTTAAAAGGAAAAAAAAAATGATCCTGGAGCCATTTAACAGCATTTTTAATGTTATGAAACTTAACACATTAATGATATGTAATTTAACTTAGACAAACTGGGCCACTGGATAATCATAGCTTGAATAATCATTCTCCTTTTATTAAAAAATTAATAAAGCGAGACTATTATGAAGGCTAAAACCTTTTCCCCCCTCCCAAATTACAACCCTGATGCAATTTAAACAAGTTTGGAAATAAAATCAATCAATCCAAGATACATCAAGGGTAAATCATAACTCTCGAATGACTGACATCTGCGTTGCTGGCACAGGGTGCACACAAGGCTGGCTGGGAGAGGGCTGGTCTTTAGAAATCATTAACTGCAGAGGTCAAAGGCTCAGAAAACGAAACAGTGGGTTCCTTGTTAGCCTCCCCCGGGGCCTTCGCCTCTTTGCATCTTTCATTTTCTTGGCAAATGTTGGGAGCGTACCACTAAGTCTTTTTTTTTTTTTTTTTTTTTTTTTTCATTCCTTAGTATTTCAGTTTCAAGATCATTAATAAAACAGCAGCTTGAGAAGGCAGCACCCCAGGCAAGCCGCTGTGATAGCAGGTAGGGCGGCCGCTGATTGTCACAGCCATTAGCGCAGCTGAAGTTGAATTTCATAAATAGGGTGTAAACTTCATGGAAGGATAAGAAGGAATAAGCACTATTTTTGCCCCTATTAAATATTAAAGAAAAAAAATAAATTCATAAAGGCTTCAACTTCTGTTTTCATTAAAGTTTACTTTCCTGTTATAAAAACCTTTTATACTCATATTAGAAACATTGGAAAATATGGAAAATTACAGAGAAGAAATTTTCTTAATCCCTTCACATACATGTGGCCTAATGCCCCGTACATGACATAAATCTTCATCCTGTTTTGGTCAGTTTGCTATATTTCCTCCTCCACTTTTTGCTCAATCTGACTATCTGGTAATGATAATTTTATGACATAGAATGGGCTCTCAGTTCATTGAATGAATAACTGAATCTTTTCTCCAACCAGATAGCTCCTTCACAAACCAAACTCCTTCTCTTTATGCATCCTTAAATTTTTGTGAACTGACGTGAACTCAGTCCTGGGAACCATTTCTCGAAACAACCGCAGTTGGAGGACTTCATGTTATTGGTCCCACGTGGGGGGCTGAAATTGAAGCGTGTGTAGGAATTAAATTGATTAATCCAAACTTTGTCAACAACAAGTCTCCTCAGAAACAAAGCTAAATGCTCAGTGACTTTCCCGCCATTATTTTGTCACTTCCAGGTACCAACATTCAGGTTTCCATTCAAGACACAGAAATGCCCTCCCACACCAAAATTATCTTTCTAATGCCAGCAATCAATCCCAAATAACACATGTAAAGCTCCAAAGTCTTTTAGTTGTGGTTATTTTAGAGATAAGTAATATGAGATAGCAATCTAGTTGATATTAGATATTGACCTAATATGAAGCTATTAGGTTCTAGATTTTTGGATATTAGTGTCTTTTTGCTCAGTTTCTGAGACACTGTTCTCTCTTGTTTTTCTTTTTATATCACTAACTACTCCTTCTAAGGCTCCTTAAGGGGTTTCTCCACCTGTGCCCAACCTCTACATTTGGCGTTCCTTGGAGCTCAGTCCTTGAACTTCTTTTGTTCTGTGTACCCTCTCTTCTTGATGAACCCATTTAGCTCATGACTCTAAATGCCTCCTAGAGGCTGACAATTCCAAAGTCTGTACTGCCAGTCCTGAACTGCAGTCTACAACGTCTAGCTGCCAAACTGCAACTTGAACATCTTTATCTGAGCGTCTAACTGGCCTTTTAAATTCACCTGCTCCAACTGCTGAATTCCTGATGCCCTGCATAGCTTGCTCTCCTGCTGCCCCTCTTCCCTCAGGTCATTATTCCAACACTGACTTACAGAGCTGCTTTCTAAGAAGTAACTTTCTCTCTAATCCACTCACCCTACTACCCCTTCTTTGGGGTTCTGCAGAGTACTTTTTATTATTTGATATGCCATATATCACTTTTTTTGGTATCTTTCTTCTCTTCTTTCTAGAATATAAACTCTAAGAGCAGAGATGACTCAATAAATATCCAGAGTGAAGAAGTGGATGGATGAATGAGTGAACATGAGGCTGATGCTTGTACAGCAATTCCAGCTATTGGGAGGGTGTGTGTGTGTGGGGGGGTGATTTAGGCTGAGCTTTCTTTGTGTCACCTTCTGGAGTGGTTTTTCTGTTTTACTACTCAAGGTAAAACAAAGAGGAACCATTTAAGACCTGAGCTCCACAGTCAACTGCACTCTAGTTCCTTAACACCATGTTTCAAAGTCAAAGCAGAAAGAATCATGGAAAATATTCCTAAGGCTCTATGAGGAGGCATATACTTTTTTCTTTATGCAAGAAAGGTAAGGAAAGTCAGTAAAATCCCCCAAATCTTAATCTCTTTCTTTTATGCACTGTTTCTTTCAATAAGAATGTGATAACATGCAAAGTTCTATAGCTATGATTTTAGATATCTAAGAGGCATAAACATTAAATGAGTTGTTCCAAGTTCAAAAACACTGAGGTTGGGACAAGAATTCAGCTCTCCTATATTATATACCTCTGGTTTATTTAAAAGAATTTTGATATTAAGTCTTCATGGGTTCAATCTTAGCACTTGCTTACCTGTGCCCATCACAGTGCTTGGTCCTGGGTACCATGTAAATCCAAGACATGATGCTTGTTCTCCTTAGCTTCACAGTCTTACCAGGAAGATAAAACTAGCAGGATTAAAATAATTTAGGTTTTTTGCCCTTTGCAGTAGGAGTTTGCGGGAGGAGGAGAGTGGGGACTGGGGCTGTGAGAGAAGATGCCAAGTCCAGTAGACTTGCTCCTTATCTGCTCTTTTCCACAGCCCTGTCCTGTATATCCAGATCCAGCATCTGACCGTCATACTTGAAATCTGGTGTTTGTGTATCTACTAGATCCTTTCTTTGCAGCAACCAGATGCAAAGGAGCAGAGTCCCTAGGAGAATTGAAGCCAGCTGGAACAAAGTTTGTTCCCTGGTTGTCTTGGACATTTCTGAATGGAGCATGAAATATTTTGCAGGAAGTATTTTGCAAACTGGATCCATATTTCCTAAAATAAGGTTTGTGGAGGTTCTTTTCAATCCTAGAGTTTTCCACATTCTTTAAGAATCAGTGTACATGAATTAAACACAAGACATTTGCAAGACATTTGAGAAATATGTAAGTTTACTTGTTTTTTTTTTTTTTTTTTTAGGCTGTTGGCAAATACAAAAGCAATCCTTTTTCTTTTCTTTATTTTTTAATTTGTGCTTTTTAGTTAAACATGGCAGTAGAATGTATTTTGACATATCATGTATAAATGGAATATAACTTCCCATTTTTGTGGTTGTACATGATGTGGAGTTACACCTGATTGTGCATTCACATGTGAACATAGGAAAGTTACGTCTGATTCATTCTACTATAATCTTACAAATGACTCAGTTTAGGACATTACATCATTCTCTAGTATACCCATAATTGAAATTCTAACATTGTCAGTTACTAAGTACCCTAAAGCAGAATAAAAATCACCAGAACTACAAAAGGAAAAAAAGTAGATAATTTTATTAAATGTGTACTATATGTGAAATAGAATTACAGTTAATTTACATGTTTTAACTCTTTTAAAGCTCAGACCATAGTAGAGCAGGCTTTGTCAAGAGTTCAGATATTTCACATCTATACTACAAACTGTATTAGCCCTCCCTGAAAGCTCATTCATTTAGACTGTCTTCCAAATGCACTGGCCTCTAAGAATTTTAGGAAAAATTTCTATCATTCTCTTTGTGAAGAATATTTTGAACCATTCTTAACAGCAAAATGCCTCCAGTCAACCATTAATTATTGCAAATGCACTAATTTTTAAAGCAGCTGCATGATGCCCGAGTGTAGCATGTGAACTCTGAAATTTCTGTGTCTCTCTTCAACAAATAGGGCATGCCCCAGGGAGAAGGCATTTACTGTTCAGTGCGTTTAGATGAAAACTGACATTTCTTAGGGGAGCACTTTAGCCTGGGCTAGTATGGTGTGAAACGAGACCACAAATTCATAATTTAACAGTTGGGTTTTCAGCAGAGGTGGTGACATGAACACAGAATGTTCACACTCGAGATCATTTGCAGCTCCATCAAGAGACGTCTAAGATGGAGAATAGAAAGGTTCAGGAGGAATAATGGCAAGGGAATACAAGTTCTAAAGTGGAGAGAGGAAAAATTAGTATTGAATTTTTTAAAAGCAGAGCAGCTTCAGCCATGGCGATTCTTTAGAACCAGCATCTCTTGAGTAGGCAATGTTTCAAGCACATAACAGCTTTAATTTTATGCAGATTACATATTTACACTATAATAAAATGGAGAATGGCTTAGTGGGGATACTTACTGCCAGGGACATAATTATTAATCAATATGTCTGTCTAAAGCTGTCAAGTCAGTTACTGGAAGTCATGTAGAAATTCAGATTTGCCTGTTGTCATCCAAATGCTCTTCAGGACTGTATTTTACATTTGAAAGACGGATGAGGTATAGCCAAATCCCAGTAGTTTAAAAAATAAAATAAAAAAAAAAAAAGAGAGAGAGAGAAAAAAAATAACTCTAAATTTCTTCACAGAACAGATACACAAACACGTGTTCCTTGAGCTGCCCCCACCAGTCAGTCTGTCCAGCTGCTGAGCCAGTTTTTGGAGGGCTGGCTAGATTTTTCACCAAAGACCAGGGCCCCAGCAGGTAAATGTGGAACACCATCTTCTCACAACCCAGTCTGACCCTTGATCCTGTTAGCATAAGGCAGACCACCAACAAGAAAGCAGGATTTCTATTAGAACTTAACAAATTTTGAACCTAGTTTGTCTTTCCAGATTAATCTATAACATCACAGTCAGGACCTCTAAATTATCATCAGAACCCCTCTCCAGCCTCACTGCTTTTCTGGGGTTTGGGGGTCAGAGGAGAATGAAGGGGAAAGGAAGAGACTTTCCCTCTACCTTTAAGTAGAAAGAAGAGTTGACCTCTAAATGTCCTTGAAACTCAGACTTGGAATCAAGTTCTCTTTAGTTCCTCTTTACAGGAACTAGAATTTTTCTTTCTTGCACTGGAAGTTGACCCTTTTTGCCCATGAGATTTGGCAAATTCATAACCAATTTCTTTCAGATGTACCTTTTCTCCATGCACCAGTCCTAATAAGAAAAGACAAACCTCAAAGGAAACTTAAAATATTTAATGACTTTGACTTTTAAACATAACCCAGATTAGATAATAATGTCAAGTGATAATTCAATATACCAAAATATCAAACTGAACAAACTATATTCTTTTATAAAGTTTAACTCTAGTAAACTCTCAGAGATTTAGGGCATTGGTTGTAGAAGGAAAAGGGGATAGTGTAAAATTTGGAGTCACTTAAATCACTCCATCACGTTCAGGTGGAACCAACTAATCTACACAATTTTACCTAGAAAAACTTAATAGACATGCGCATATTCAAAACTCCATTAAATATTTAAGAACACAGATTATTCTATACCTATCATATGAAAAGAATAAAAGAACACATGTAGCCATATGGAGATTCCTCAGAAAACTGGGAATGGAACCACCATTTGACCCAGCTATCCCACTCCTTGGTTTAAACCCAAAGGACTTAAAATCAGCATACTCTAGTGACATAGCCACATCAATGTTTATAGCAGCTCAATTCACAACAGCTAGACTATGGAACCAAGCTAGATGTCCCTTGATAGATGAATGGATAAAGAAAACGTAGTATATATACTCAATGGAATGTTACTCAGCTTTACAGAAGGGTGAAATTATGGCATTTGCCAGTATATGGTTGGAGTTGGAGAATATCATGCTAAGTGATATTAGCTTATTGCCAATCCCACAAAACCAAAGGCCAAATGTTTTCTCTAATATGTGGATGCTAATTCACAATAAGGAGGGAGGCACTAGGGAAAAATAGTGTTAGATTAGGTAGAGGGAAGTGAAGGGAAGAGAGGGAGGGGATGTGGGAAGGGAAGGATAGTGGAGTGAAACAGACATTATTACTGTACATATATATGTGACTACATGACCAATATGATTCTGCAACGTGTACACTTAAAAAAATGAGAAATTATATCCCATCTATGTATGATATATTACAGTGCATAAATGCATTCTACTATCATGTGTAACTATTAAACGAAAAAATTAATTTAAAAAGTACACATGTCAAAGAATTGACACAAATTATAAAAATTGACCAAAAATGCCAATAATATCTTTTTAAAAAATAATCTTTTTAAAAATTGCTTAGTTAAAACAAGAGGGTAAAGGGAGTGAGAAGGGGGGCTAAAATCAAATCATAAGAAAAACATGGCAAGAATTTCACTGATTGATACATCTCTTGCTCACACTGAATGTCACTCCAATGAAAATGAGTTTAAAATTGTCTGCATCTCTGTATCCTTAGGGCTGGAGGCAAAGCCTACTTCCTAAAACTGCACCTTTTCAAACGAGAAAGGGAGAGGGATCTTTAGGCTTCCTGTAAATTCCAGAATGTAGCCTTCCACTAAGACTCCCAAAAGCAGAATACCCTCCAAATAGGAATGGGGTTAAGATATTTAGGCAGACTAAATATGACAAATGGCCCCTATCTGAAATCTTCTGGAGTGTTTGAGTGTGAAATTTGAGATTACTTACAAGAGAGGTTTCACCATGCTCAAGTCGAGACAATCTGTAAGTGGACCCTAGCAGAAATGTACTTGCACTTGTTTTAATAAACATGAACAATGCACCTACTTAGACATTCAGTCCAGGTCCTTAAAAATAATCTTGTGTTAGTTGCAACTTGCCTCCTTCCCCTTTCAATTGTGATATTTGAATTGCGAGGCTATTTCATTCAAGATTTGTACAAAGGAAAATGCAAACAAGTAGATACAAAATTATTTACTGTAGATTTTAGTGATCTGCACTGTGTGCATGTGCATGTATGTGTGTGAGTGAGTGAGTGTGAGTGACAGAAGGGGGTGCTCTGGTTTGAGTTTGAGAAAAAATAGATGTGGTTAATGATTTTCTTACGATGAACACTAGTCCCATCTGTCAATCAATATAATCCTAAGGCAAGTAACTTTAAAATTTTACCCTCAGAATGGGTTTGGTAACTATTAGCAATATTGGACACATTTTTTCTCTAATCCTTTTTCTGGATGATGTAACTTTTGAATCCTGATTCAACCCCAAATGCCTCACTTGATTTGGCCCAAACATTATTGACAATCCTTAGGTCAATGCTTTATGTTCAGCTGAAACTTGCTAAAATTAAGTAGTGAGAGAGAAGTTAGTGAGAAATAATGGTGATAAAATAATAAGAATGACTAAGGCTGGTAGGCATTTAAATATTGAAAAGTGGTAGGATAATCCTTTAGAGATGACTTTTAGATTAGCACGAGAATTCAGGTCTTCCATGCCCTGAAGTACCTGACCCCCAAGTCACCCTCATCTTGCTGTACCTCACCTGTGTCTACATGCTTCCTTATCATTTCAATCTGCTTCCACTTATTTGCAGTTACAAGAGACAATCTTGTTACCAACAGTTTCTCAAAACCAAATGTGAGCTGCTTGGCTGCAGTCAAAACTTGACTCAAAATCTCTCTGCTTCCCCTTTCTTCCTCTTTCCCTCTTTCTACCATGTAAGTCAGCTTCCTGTCACGGTGACAAAGTACCTGAAAACATTAGCTTAAAGGATGAGAGATGTGGTTTTTGCTCACAGTTTCAGAAGTTTGAGTCAGTGATCACATGGCTCCATTGGTTCTGGGCACCTCACGGTGGCCAGGAAGCAAAAAGAGAGGACGGGTCCAGGGACAAAACATACTCTTCCGTTGCATACCTTCAGTGACCTACTTCCTCCAACTAGATTCAACTCCCTATAGGTTCTATCACCTCCCAATAGTCTACTCAATTATGAACCCATCAAGGGATTAATCTATTAATGAGATCAGAGCCCTCATCTCACAATCCAGTCACTTCCCAAAGCCCCAGCTCTGAATATTGCTGTACTGGGGCTCAAGCCTTCACCACACAAGCTTTTGGGGGACAATCCAGATCCAAACTTAATACCCCATAATATCAGTTAATCTTCGTGTTCCCCTTAACATCTAGAATCTGGTTCAACAAACAATCTTCTCTTGGGGTCCTTATTTAAGACTATCAGGTGAATTTTTCCATAGCAAACAATGTATCTGTGAGACCATGTGTCATTACAGATGTATTTTCCTAAAGAGGGTAATTTTGAAACTTTTTAGCTCTGTGAGGATAGGATATAGAAAGTTGAAAACAAGTATTTTTGCTATCTAGTAACCTACCCAGGGAACTTACTATAATTATTAAAGTGTGCTGTTATTTCTGTGTATCTTCAGTCTTTTGAAACACAAACACATCTATCCAAGTACATACATGCAGAAATATAAAGACATATACATATAAACTTTTTTTCTATAATAGCTAGATACACCAAGGAGCTTTGAAGCTCTCAGACTCAACATCAGACAGATGTCAGATAGAAACGCGAGGTTTTATTTTATATGCATGTACATATATATCATTCAATGGATATAGCATTCAAATATGCAGCAAAATGCCTCTTAATCTAGCATGTCTTTAATCTTGTTAGTTGATGCTACATGGTTCTTGCTCTGCCTGTTTCTTCTTCTACCCAAAATCAAAGCTTACTCTTTGCCTTCCAGTTATATTCAATTACAGTCAACAGTCATTCACTGAGCACCTACTACTTGCCCATCTTCTGGCAAGTGACTGAGGACAGAAAATTTAAAAAATAAAACAAGGTCTGTGTCTAGTTTCATTACAGTGTGTGTATTGATGTTAAAACAGAACAATTCAACAGGCTGCATGGGGCTTAGTGAAGGGAGCAGCATTATCTGGAAGGAAGCTCAGAATGCTGCTCCTGAGAAGGATCTGGGCAGCTGTGAGGGAAGGCACCTTCTAAAGCATTTGCAGTTTATCCAACAGATGGGAAGCAGGACAGTAAGGGGGTCAGAGTTCAAGTTTAGAATTTTTACTCAACAGAAATTGTGTGAAGGATGGATAAAGAGAGGACAAGACAACCAATGAGAAGGTGAGGAGGCAGGACAGAAGAACCCAGTGACCAAGGAGATGAGCACATGTGAGGGAGGAGGCAAGAGCCACCCCAAGTTTCCCGAGCTCACTGAGGAGGAGTGAAGACAGGGATGTGGAGAGAGATGGTTTACCTGGGGTCATGCCTTATTTCCAATTCTGTCCTGTGGAAAATCTGGTTCACCATGAAATAAGTGTACCTACAGGCTAGAATTTGGGGACATGCCCTTCTAATGCTAATTCTAATAAAACATGACCTTCTAATTCTGGCCTGTAGGTACACCATGAAATAAAGGGGAGCGGGGTTGTATGTAAGTCAAAGGAAATCGTGAAATAAAGATATTCAGAGATACAAAAGGCATGTTGGTCTAGTGACAAGTAAGTCCTGTTTTCTCTCTGGTCCTAAGAATGATGGCATGAAAATCAATTTTGTTTTTTTTAGGACTGGATCATCTCTCTCAAAGTTTGTGTTTTTGAAAGACAAACCAACAATTCCATGTGCTGAGAAATGAAATCAAACGTGGGGACAGCAGGCTTTGGACAGCTCCGGTCTGGGCTAAGGTACAACGGCTTTCTTTCAATTCATTCTAAAGATGATTATGTATCTCCATTACAATTCAATTTAACCAGAGTTTACTGAGTGTCTTCTTGTGATCACCCCTTGGGGTAACAGCAAAAGAAAGAGAGAGAAAAGGTAAAAGAAGAAAAGGTGGAATCCAAGTTACAGTATGGTGACTGCTTCTGTGATGGGCACTGTCATGCCTGATTGATGTCAGATTCTCTGTCTTCACAGAATTTGGGCCTGAGAGATCCAGGAGTAGGCAAATAAGGTCATTTTAATTATTTATATTTAAAATAGTTTAAATCAAAATATCAATTTTTATCTGAACTGACATTAAAGGCACAAAAACTCAAAAGCACAATTGTACATTAATGTGAATGGCTGGAATCACATACATTTATACATAGATCCTGTCAATCCAATTGGTCATTTGCCACAGGTAGAACAGTAGAAATGCCAGCAAAGCTACCTGAACAGCCACCACCAGGGCTGAGAAATCACCTGAAAGCAATGAGTCGCTCCTTATTTTGTTGAGGAAAACTATTTCCTCCCTCAAGAGTGCAGAAGCACCTACCTGCAGAACTTGGCTTGCTTACCATACTGCTGGGGGAGGCCTTTCTCTCTCCAAATTCATGCTCCTTGTGTGCTTGCAAAAGAGCAGTTGTGCTCCTAACTCCTGAGCTCACCTGGTGACAAGCCCCACTTTGCATTTAGCCTTGGGTTTCACTTGCCCATCCTCTAACTAGGTTAAACATTCCCCAAACAATCTCAAGCACCCAAACTGAACTCAGTTCTTGGAAGTTAATTCATGGACAATTTGTATAAAGTATGCTGTTCCTGTTCCCCAGAAGTAAAGGAAGCCATCAAAGGTCCCACTCATTGGTGGAAGATTTCGAACTTCTGATTCTTGCTTTTCTAATAACTGGTTCATGACTTACTTGTAGCATCATCTGCCAATAATTAACCCATCAACACTCATATCATTAATTTAAGAAATCACTACACCAAAAGAAACTGAGAACTGCTGTCACCTGGCTACTGATCAGTCTGTATTTATTTATTTATTTTTTTTACGTTGAAGCAAACTTCTTCTGTATTCTTATCCTAACTGCTCAGAGTTTTGTTTGGTAAATACCGGGGCAGTGTGTGGAGAATCAATATGCCTATAAAAGCATGAAATACAATTTGAGGAAGGTCAGTGGGCAGAATGATTCTGAGGGGAAAATCCTTCCTTCAAAGGTGTAACAACGTTTAGTCACATATTCTCTTGAAATAACAGATTCCACTGCTATTCCTCTAGGAAATGAGTTTATGTAAACGAGAACATTCTGCTTCGTGCTGCTGAAGTCACAGAGCATACCAGATGTTCACAATCCCAAGGCTGTCGCAGGATGTTGGAGAGTATTCCATAAACCCCAATACTGGAAGATTCAGCACTGACTAGGTTTTCTTTGCCCCACTCTGAAAATTTTTTCAATGTAGTTCACTATTACTGACTTTATTTTTTTTTAAATCTAGCTGTCTTTAGTTAAATGCCACAATTCATCTTATAATGGTATTTAAGGGGCTTTTGTGGCACTGTGCCAGATTTATATTATTAGAACCTAGGCGTTTGCAAATGAACCTCTTTCAATTAGTGTTTCAGGAAGCAATTAAACTGTCTAAAGTGTATTAATGAATACACTGGAATTGGGAAGCCGATCCTCCTAATATCCCCATTATTAATGCACCATCTGCTTTGCTGCCTCAGGAGCAGCCAGGATCTCTAACCTCCGGTCCACAAAACCCAATCGTTTATCCAAAAAGGTCACAGAAGCATACGTTTGCAATCAAGCTCGATATTCTATACAATATCTGAATACTGCATGTAGATTAAGAACATATATTTTTTTTCTCAGAATTTTCGCAGATGCAAATGAAGATGCACTGGGTTTGTTTTTATTTCTTTCCATTTTCATGTTACGTGTCAAAACGCTAATAGCTCTGGGAATATATTTCTGGGTCTTAAATTCCTGCGAAAAGCATGAGTGCTGTACGTGCACCCTGTGATTTTTAAGGAGATCATTAGGACCTGTGATGAGGTTGTCTTTTTCATTAGAGAAGGATGTAATTTGCAACTGTTTGTAGCTTTTATCACAGGGAGGGGTCCAGGTGCTGTGACATTTGCCAGTGTCTCTTTCTAATACCCTCCTTGGAGTCTGTGCCACAAGACAGGGATCTGGAGAAGCTTACACTTTCCTGAGGGTCTCCCAGTTGGCTCTGTGACCCAGAGGAACCCGGAAGTTGCAGGATACAGACGGGGAAGTGAGAGGTCTCTGCTCCATGCCGAGAGACCCCAAGTCATCAGTGTCCCATAATCATGAAGACTCTGGTGATTCATGGCTACTGAGGCACTCAAAATAGAAGAAGACAGAATTCTCTTCTCCTACAGAATCTAGAATCTAGCAGGAAAGAGGACACAGGCCCAAGGGAGAATTGTGAGCTAAAGTACGAGGTCGCTCTGCCGTCGAGCTGCCCCGGAAGAGCTCGGGAGAGGAGAAGCCATGAAACATGCAGGACTCGGGAAGGTAGAAGAGAGAAACTTCCTACAGAACCCTGGACTCCTCCTACCTGAATTTTCATGAAGGGCTCACATGAGTTAAATTGTATCTGTCCAAATTCCTATGTTGAAGTCCTAGCCCTCGGGGCCTTGGATTGTGACCTTATTTGCAAGTAGATTCATCACAGGTGATAATTAGTTAAAATGAGGTCATACTGGAGAGAGTAGGCCCCTAATCCAATATGACTAATGCCTTCCCAAAAGGGAACGTGTAGACAGAGGGACACACACAGGGAGGACGCCATGGGAGGATGGAGGCCGAGAAGGAGTGACAGGGATGGCTGAGATTTCCAGAAAACCATCAGGAGCTAGGACAGGGCATGGGCTAAGTGCTTCCTGGGGCCCTCAGAGAGAGCATGGTCCTGCCAATGCTGAGAGATGATATATTTGCTGTTTAAACCACTCCATTTGTGGAACTAGTAAACCACTAGAAATGCCATCATAATGAATTACGAAATGCCTGACTTTCCTCCTGGATTATACACTCTGAATAAAGGAACAATGGTGGTTTGGTTTACCTTTTTTATCACAAAGTTCTTGTACCATGCTGTGCTTATTAATGGATGTCTGATAATTTGGGGTTGAATAACTCAATTAGGATGAGCAAATCATGGAGGAATTTGGAAAGGACTTGACAAGCCTGAGACAGAGGAGAAATTCTGGCTAATGTGGGATGAGAGTGAAAGGGCTTTAAAAGACTACAGAATCCTGGATCTCCACATTCCATTCTCTGGGAGGATATAGGAGGCTGATCTGGCCGCAGACCCACCGTGGGCTTGTCCCAGTCTTTGGACGTGCTGAGTTTCTCCACACAGGATGGGGTCTTCAAGACTGGATATGGAGACACAGCAAACACACATGCGCACTTCACCCCTGTTAAGAGTGAAAGGACTGTCTTTGCCTTCTCTTTGTTCACTCATGTGTAATTTGTTGAAAGCGTAAAGTGACAGAGAGTTACCCCAATAAAAGCAATCTGCTTCATTACTTTACACTTCAGGGTGGAAGAGGAGAGGCCAAGAGCCATGCTGCGAGAAAGTGAGGAGAGCAATGTGTGAAGAAAACGTGAGGCTGGGTGAGCTGGAATCTTATTCAATGTTGGGCCCAGACCGGGGACTTCAACTCCACACACCAACCCAGGTGGATACCACACACCTCGGTTTACAGAGAGAAATAGAGGCTGAGAGAGAGAGAGAGAGAATCACTTGGCCATGGCCATGCATCTCCTAGCAGAGGAGCCAAGGTTTGACCTAAAAGCATGGTTTGCTTCCTACTTCATCCTACTGCCTTTGATTCTGGAAGCAATATCAATTCAGCACTGCCTTCTGCATCCATGTGTGCTCTCCTTTCATTCTGGTCTAGGCCATACCTGGCCCTTTAAATAAGCTGGCATCATCTCCCGTCTGGCAGCTGGCACATAAAAGCCAGCTTCAGACAGCAGTGGTTTGCCAAGCCGTTTCCCAGGTTAGTTTTGTCCTGTATATTATCTATTAATCTTATTACTGTTCCCTGGCCTCTAGGATTTTTGGCTCTGTCTCCTTGGCTCTGAACTCTCGCCTTCACTTGCTCCTCTAGTTTTTATATCCCCTGCAGCACTGGTCCCAGACCCCCTCCCCCTGCTCCAGTCCTACTTTAGTGAGTGTGCCTCCTCCAACTGCACCAGTGAGAACAATCAATCCCCTTCCTTTGAACAGATGAGAGGCACTGGAAGCCTTTGTATTACACACAGTGAGGGAAATGTGAGACAGTGGAAGGCACCTAGAATAGCAAAGAATAGGATTTAGGCAAACTGACATTTAATACGGGCTGCTGTGGTCCAAAAATCCATGCATTAGAAACTTGATCTCCAATGCAGTAGTGTTGATAAGTGAGATCTTTGGGAAATGGATTAATCCACTCATGAGTTAATGGATTAATGGATGAATAGGTTATGGGGGGAGGAGCTTTGCTATAAACAAGCTCTCCCTGGCTCCTTGCTCTTTCTATGTGATGCCCTCCACCATGTTATGATACAAAATGCTCTCACCAGACACCAGGCAGATGCTGACACCAAGCTGTTAGACCTCCCAGTGTCTAGAACTCTATGAAATAAATTCCTTTTCTTTATAAATGACCCAGTCTATGGCATTCAGCCATAGCAATAGAAAATGGACTAAGACACTGGCCATCCAGGTGTATAGTTTGAAGGAAGGCATCATTTCCCATCATTATAAAACTAAGGATGTTACACAAGGTACTTGTGAGTTCCCCTCTGGACTTCATAATCTCTATTTCATAGTTAAAACAAATATAAAACACAGCACCACCACCACCACCACCATGTGGCACCACAATGATATCATTTGCCTTGGCAATCATTTTCTTTAAAGATATTGATGACTAACCAAAGAATAGTAGCTGTTTCATATACTTGTCTGGATTTTTAAAATTGACTTTGGGGCAACAAATCATACTGCTGATTATTGCAAGAGCATACATTGAGACTATAATTTACTCTAGCCTGGAAGTACTAAGGAAAAGAGCAGGTAAGGAAGGAGAGACCCACCTGCTAACATGGGCACATGCTAAATGTACCTCATGTGGACACATTTCCTATTTTCACTTTTGCATGCTGGTGTCCATCAATGTGCCTTTGCTTGGAATATGCAGCATTTCTATGTCTTTTTTGCAAATGTTTGTCATACCTGCCCCACATAGGCACCGAAGATAGAGATGAATAAGATATGATGAATAAGAGCTCAATGTAGAGATGGTTAAGGGCCCTGCTCTCACAGACTTCAAAACTGATTGGGGGAATACCACACTTACAAGCAAAGAAATCCATTCCTTAGTACATTGTATAACTGATGAATTATGTAACATTTAGTCTTGTCAATGGTAAGTTTAGAGAAGTATTGTAAAAAAAAATGTTTTATGTTCATTTGTAAAGTAGGACTAGTTCAGGGAAAAGGCAAATTAGGAACAGGCAGAAATGATTTTGCTTCTTCGATCAGTTCTCTAACCATCAGGTCGGATGCTCCCACAGGAATATCTGAAGAAGAGGGTAACTATTCAGTCACTGTCTGTGCGAGGCATTGGGAAAAGTCCACAATGGTCTGGAGTTCTCTCCTAATGGCCTCTCATCAATAGATTAGAAAGGATTAATGTTGCTGGTAATGGGGCTGGCAACTGGGATCACTCCTCTCTCCCTCGTTCCATACCATTCTTGGTTATCTTTTATTCTTTAAATAATCTTTGAAATTCTACCTCTTCCATAAAGCGCCTCCTGAATACCTGGAAAAGAATGATTTTCCCCCTCTGAATGGTGACCAACCGACCATTCTGCTCTGTCAGATCGTCCTGATTTTAGCACAAAAAGTTCCACATTTTAGGAAACTCCTCAGTCCTAGGCCACGTGGAGCCCGGCTGCTGAAGTTAACCTCCTGCTCCTTCGGACCAGCCCACCACTTCTGAGAAAGGCTCTTTTCAGCATTAATTTTTATTACTTAAAATGCACTTGGCCTCACATTGGGAGTGTTTCTTGATGGCTGGGGAAAGCACAGTTGTTTGTGGAGACTTTAAAACAGTTTCAGATCCCAAGGCCACCTGTTATTTAGTGACGTTGGCCAGGCTGCATCTGGCACGCTTCATGATTCCCTGGTTCAGAGGCAGGGGCTTGTCTGGGTGGAGCTTGTCCGGAACAAGGCTCACTTCACAGCTAGTGATGAGAAAAATGGAAAATCAGTAGCATTTACTAATTCTCAGACATCTGATTTAACTGACATCAATCAATCAACAAATAAATCTCTCTTTTGGTTGGTTTTTGTAAGTAGGTGCCAGAGGACTTGTTTGAGAAAACTGGTTTCTAAGACACTATGTGTCTGAGATGAGCATTTGCTTTATCCCTCTCAGCTTCTAGGCCTATATCTCTAAAATAGAAGCAATCATCTTACAGGAAACACAAGAAGGTTAAACAAAGATGGCTAAAAGTGACTAGCACGGTGTCTTATGAACATTAACTAAATGGATGACCCAAGGCTTGTGCTCATTAGAATGAGGGACCCCAAAAAAGAATAAAATATAATTGTACAAGGTAAAGTTAGACCTGAGAGCAATTCCCCCACTTCCTAGGCATCGTTACCGCATCCAGGGCTCAGTTACCACCTGCACATCTGTGCTTTGCCCGCTGATAACTCCAGCCCAACTCTCTCTTTGGAGCTCCTGACCTATATATTGAGGTTCATTTAAGTGACTGAAAAACATACTCAACTCAACAGCTTTGAGGGGAAAAAAAAGTGCATGATTTCCCTCCTCTTCAGTATGGTTCTATGTCAGCCTTTTGGTGATGTCACCTTCCAACCAGCCATGCATGCCACACACTTTGGGACTGTCCTTGGCAACTTTGTTCCCTTATCCCCAACACTCATGCCATCACTGGATCCTCGTCTTCCTGCCTCTCAAACCATTCCAACTCGCTCTCCACACTGTCACCCAAGCCTAAGCTACCAAATTACTTTCCTGCATCTTTACTGCAATAGCTTCAAAAATGGTGTCACCGATAGGCTCCAAAGCTTTTGCTCCTAGGTGATCTTGTCTCAGATAGCTCCGGTGTAAAATTTGCAAAACAAAAGAAGGCCACATGCCTGTCCTGCTACAAAGTCCTCAATGATTTTCTAGTGCTCACAGAAGACCAAAATTCTATACAACACTACCTGCCCAAACTCTGCCACCCTCTGGAGCCTCCTCCCACAGCACGGAGGTACTACTGTGAATCACAGTGACTTCTTTCCGTCATGGTGCTCTATGCGTGTGTATCAAGAGCCTCCCACCTTTCCCCTACTCTTTTCCTAAAACCTGTCATATGCTCCATTTCAACTCAAAAATAACTTTGTAAATGTAGCATAATATAAGCTCTCAAAGCACCCTATTGCTTTTTTTGAAAAGTATTTAAAACAGTTCTTAATTTTATACTACTTGCAATGCTTCACGTCTGTGTCCCTCACCAGACTACAACTTCCATGACATTGGGTCCTAATCTATTTTTGCTCACCTTTGTTCCATGGATCCTAATATAATCTTTGGCATGTAGAAGGTGCTCAGTTAACATTAGTTGATGGATGCATGAGTGAATGAATATATAGAAACTGTTACAAGCCGGATTGTCACTAAGTATCAAAGCGTCTGACAAACAAGGATCAGGAGAAGGAATATGGGGAGGAGGAGGAAGGTTTCACAGAGGAAGCAGTGACCAGAAAAGGGAATAATTGAGATAGTGAGTCTGGGAGTAGAATTTATATAACTAAGGAATCAAGAAGACAGAGCGTGCTTTGCAGGCATTAGTGTCAACAGGTAAAAAGACCTGGAATCTGGAATAAGCATTTCATACACAGAGAAGAGATTCATAGCCTGCTATAGGACAAAGAGATTAAAGGCCAGCAAATGTAGTTGATCAATATGAAACCAGAGAAAAGGCAAAGCAGGGTGTTTATTTCAACATAGAGCAGGGTACATATCATTTGAATTTATTCACAGCTATGATCGTTATTTCAAATGGATGGTTTGCACCAAAGCAAAAACTGAAAGATGTCTGGGTGGAGCGTGATAAGCCAAAGTTCTTCTGCAGGAGAGGGACTGTCATCTGTTTGTTTGGGTTGATACCAGCTTTGTTTCACTCTATGGAGACAAATGACTCTATGCCTCTCCGCCAGTCACATTATTAACTGTACTGGCATTTTATTTCTAAGTCAGGGGATAATCTGAGGCCAAGCGAAGAGGAAGCAGTGAGAAGAGGCCTTGCCACAGGCTGCTGACTACCTGACATTTCCGAATGAAGAATCATTACCTCGGAAATATCTCGAGCACTTCTTATATATCTTGAGCACTTCGCATGCCCCTAGCAGAGACCTGTTACAGCAAAACTGGAAAGTGTGTTCAATCTACTCCCCTGCCACAGGTGGAAGGAGTCATATTTCAAGCATTTAAAATAATTAAAGCCCATTCCCAGCTTAGTGGTTGACAAAGATGCCACCTATGGACATCAAAACAACACTGTGCACTGTAATCCAAACCAACAGCAAGGAATGAAAATTGAAGGCATGTAGAACTGAGGAATAGGAAAAGTGATGGTGGAAACGGTCACAGCTAGAAATCACAAAACATTCAGGGGCAGACATGGGTGTTTTGATAATGGCCAGAGCCCAAGCTGCTCACTCAAAGGAGGGTAAGAATAAAGGAATGTAGAAGTGAAGGTAAGTGAGACCTGTGGTCGGAAGAGTATTAGACATCAAAAGTGCCAAGAGACGGGGGTTGTGGGGGAGACCTGCTGGGGGGATGCGGGGGCTGGTTTCCAATGATGATATTTGAAGTTCTTTGTGCAATTAAAATTCCCATGAGCTTGGTGCCTGGACTCTAAAAAAAAAAGCATGAGTTCCCGTTGTCAGGATTGCCTGGGTCATGCGTGTTACTGTAAACACCCATGCCTTTGTCCCAGAGTATGACAGGATTCGATATCTTTATTGCCCATTCAATATCTTCGTTGATGGCCGAGATGAAGGAATCGACAATGTGCTCATCAAACTGCAGACAATCCTAAGTTAGGCAGATTTGCTAATAGCCCACAAGTCAAGAATAAAATTCTGACTGACCTTGGCAAAATAAAGTGACTCTGTAGTGAGTGGCTTTGTGGCAAGGAAAAGTAAACAAGGATTGCAAACTGTTCACAAGCTAAATACAAACATGCCAGACACAGAAGCCAATTTTCTCACACACCCTCTCTTTTCCAGACCTCCATCGAAGCTCCAGATTACATTTGAAACACCAAACTTTAAAAAGAATGTGTTTTTTTTTAAAAAAAAAAAAAAAAAAACCAGAATTCAGAAAAGTGCAATGTGCACAAAATAAAAAGAAAACTGACATCATATTTGAGCCTGAAAAAGATGCTTAAAAATGCAGTAGAGAAGGAGGGAAGGATGAAGGGGGAATGAAGGAACCATGGAAGGAAGCAAGGAATCAAGAAAAAGAAAGCACAGGATGAAAGAAAACAGATGGTTAAAATCCTGTAAGGAACAAATCGTTACTCAGAACTGGAAAAGAGGAGACGGCCATTAAATGGAAACAGAGATTGCAACACGGGTCTTCCACATGAGCCTCTCAGGTTGGATATTTTACCTGATTCGTAACAAGTATTCCTTGCCATTTGGAAGAAACAAAAGTCACACACAGGACATGCACGTGTGGATGTAGAAACGAACTGAGATCCGCCCTCACCTCTCTGTGGACGCCTGGATACTTTTTGCTGTGCCCTCCACCTTTCTCACCAGGATTCTACACTCTGCCCACATTTTCTCAAGATTTGGAAAATAATTTTATTTTCACTTTGAAGTAAAGAAAACCACAGAGAAGACTCCCTATGGTTCATCCCAGATCTGACTCAGGACGGAAGCTACATTGAAGATGGGCTTTCCAGGCTCCATGGAGTGCAGGGGTTTCTGGGCTTAGATGCATGTCATTCTCACTTGCAAAGGTTGGAAACACAACCAGGATGGGCCAGACCCAGGACAAGTTAGATCAGACCATCAGGAGTGGATCCTGGCCTTTAGGCTTCTTTTCTTTCTTTCTTTTTTTTTTTTTTTTTTTTTTTTTTTTTTTTTCTTTTTTTTTTTTTTTTTTTTTTTTTTTACATATATGGAGTTTATTTACTTTCTTTTTTTTATTATTTATTTACTTATTCATCATGCACAAGTATAGTATCTTTTTACATACAACTGCTTGTATACAAAGTATATAAGTACCATTCAGATCTTCAATCATGCATTTAGGATAATGATATCCATCTCATTCAACCACCAATTTTCAAGCTCTAGATGATTCCAGTGTGTGGCTGTGTTGAGAATCACTCCATTAGACAGTGTTGGGTTGTTTTTCTTGACCTCAGGAGACCCCCCAGAAGAAGACAACCCCAAAACAGCCTGTGGTGAATCATGATACATTTTCTTTACTTCACTGAGGAATTGGGGCAACATTTTTAGCTGGAAGGAACTCTAGCAGAGTTTCTAATATTTTAATGTATGTACAAATCACCCAAGGATCTTGTTAAAAGGCAGGTTGAAATTTTAACAGAGGTGAGGTGGGCTTGAGATTCTTCGTTTCTCAAAACCTTCCATGTGGTGCTGATGCTACTGAACTAGATAAATAGCAGAGCTGTAATTTCAAGCTTATACTAACTAATCAGTACAGTCTTCACCAACCTAGAACACCCACCTACCTACCAGTATCCTCGGTGCTAAATTAATGGCACTGATTCCTTGTTCTTTGAGTGCAGTGATATAATTCCCAACTGATAGCAGGTACAGACAGGAATCTTTGTCATATTTCTCAAACTCTAATGTGCATGTTAATCACCTGGGGATATTTTAAAAATTCAGATTCTGTTCCAACAGACCTGAGATGGGGCATTTTAAACAAGTTCCCAGGTAATGCCAGTGCTGCTAGTCCAAGAACCACAGTTTGACTGAAGGAGGATGTAATGAGGGAAAGTTTTATTCACTTCTAACATTGTGAGGTCTGAGCTTTGAAGTTCCCTACTCAAGAACTTTCTCTGTTCAGCTCAGCTTGGTTAAATCCCCAAACTCTTGACTCCTGGTGTCTTTTAAGAAATAACTCCCCAGCATATAATCACTTCCAACTACAATTTATCTGCATTACCAGAAGCCATGTTTAGAATAGGCCTGAAATTACAACCAAAGAGAAAGCAATTAGTCTATTACAAGTCATAAAAATGCCAGATCTAAAGAGGACATTATCCCTGTGTCTGGGAACCAGCCCTATTCAGAACCTTTAGAATAAACTACTACAGAAAATGTGTACCCCTAGCTTATGATGATTACAGAACGCTAGCATAGACTAACATTTCCCTGATCTTAGAGGAAATCAAAATCAGGAGAGTTGTGCTAAGAAGGCAGGGTTATGCATTAATTGTTTGATGTAAAACTATTTGGCATCACTATTGTGATTTTCATTCCCATGAGTCCCCTTTGAAAGAGGAGAACTCAGCACTTAGAGAAATATTTTTCTTTCCTCTTACCTCAAGACATTTAAAGACCAACTGGAAGGCAGAAAGAAAGAGGGACAAGCACCTTGGACCACAAGCTTTAAGACTTATTCCAGGGGCTGGGATTGTGGCTCAGCGGTAGAGCACTCGCCTAGCACGTGCGCAGCCCGGGTTCGATCCTCAGCACCACATACAAATAAACACATTGTGTACAACTAAAAAGCAAATAAATAAATACTTAAAAAAAGACTTATTCCAAGCCCCAAATCACCACTGACTTGTTCTGTGAACTTGAGGTAGTCTCATGTTTCCTCAAGACTAGGTTGTCTCCTCTGCAAAGTGGATTACTTATCAAAGTAATGGAAGTCAAATAAGATAATGCACACGCAAGTACTTAGAAAAGCAAAAGTATATAGCATGCAAGCACATCCTAAGGTTGGTATCAAAAAGGCCACCAAGCTTGAACCCTCTATAACAAACATCTACTAAGTGTCAAAAAAGACAGAAAACATCACAGGGATGACTTTTCTAGTTCATCAAGAAATGCCATCACAACCATGTGTCTTTAGCACACACGAAAAGTCTAAAGTCACACAGAAAAGCTTCCTGCTTAACACCACAGAGTGACTTCTGTATGATCTGGGTATGTGTGTCAGGGGGTTACTGCTGGATTCAGAGACGAGGAGGAAGGTGAGCTTCACTCTGGGGCCAAGCCCAGCGACAGCCTCTACTCTAAGCCATGGAAGATCAGCATCATGTGTATGGTGGGCTTTGTCAGCAGACTGACCAAGGTCCTGAGTTCACCTCTGCTTTTGTTTAATTGCTGAGCCACAGGCATGCCATTCACACTCATGAAGCTTCAGTTTCCTCACTTGTAATACGGGAATATTTCTATTCCTATCATTAAAAAAATGTGAAGAACAGGAATTCCAAAGGGACAATTTCCTAAGAACAATTTCCGAAGGAGTGTGTGGAACAGCAGCCTTGGTCTTGGCTGTGGAGTCAACATTTTGGGGGTCCTTCCCTCAAAGTGCTGCTGTGCCACCACTTACTTCAAGGCATGATTTCCACTGTAAAGTCTTAGCTTGGTAAAGGAGAAAAAAAAATATTTCCTTTAATACCCTGCTCTATATTTTTTATTAATTTATTTATTTTAATTAGGTATATATGACAGCAGAATGCATTTTGATTCATTGTACACAGTGGCAGCACAGTTTTTCATTTCTCTGGTTCCTGCTGTATAATTTAAGGACAACTTGTAAAATGAACAGGTTATTTTTGTCAAGAATCCCAACTCGGAAGAGAAAGAGAGATGAGGTGGGTGAGCAAACCCCCCCATAAAACATCCCCTTGATGATCCCCTTATAGGATGGTGCTTACCTTGCTTGGTTCCCAGAACCTGGGACCCTCTTGTCTATGAGCAGGAACCTACAATCCATAAACTATCTCCCCATTTTCAAAGTCCACGGCCAAGAGAATAAAGCTGAGAGTCTGCAGGACTTCTGACTCAATTACATGTATATGGGGTTGAATTCCTGAATGCCAGTTTTCTTAGCTAAAATCAACCTCTTCCACAGATGCCCAACCATCTCCTTCCAGAGATACCATAATGAGCCTTAGAATATTTTTCTATAATAATATAACCTGGATTTGGAGAGGAAACTCCCATGGAGCTTACACAGTGATATTCAATAAGTGGTAGTCCGTGCCATTGGTCTTATAGTTGTTAACGTGAGTTAGATATTATAATTGCCAGGTTAAAATATGTGCAGAGAGGATGTGAGTGGTAACGGATGAGGCACACGGAATTGCTTATGATCGTGGCACACTTAGTATCCCTTCTTGGTCATGATGCTTGATGGCACTTTGTTGAAGCTAATGAAGAACAAGGAGCCATGATCCTGTCAGCAATGCCTATCATTCAGCACCACGTAAGGGATCTGTAGTTAGAAGAGTTCAGAATCCAAGAGTTAGCCCAAAAGTGCTCGCAGAGGAGAAGGGGCTGTCCTGGGTAACAAATGGCACTAGGTGCCCCGGTTGGCTTATTTTTTTTTTTTTTTCACGTATCAAAGAGTAATGCACTATCCACAACACCTCCATTCAGAAGAGGATGCTTAATCACACAGTTTAGGGAGTTTCTGTAATACGTAATGAGTTTAGTAACTGTGATTGTGGTGACAACCCTAAACTAAAGCAGAAAATGTCAGAGTTGGGTCAATAGTATAGATTTTTCCCATTTTAACATTGTCTTAATGATCACAAGGAGGGATGCTCTATTTTGATATCTTTTGTTACATTCCAGTTGGTGTTTCATGTTGACCTCAAAACTATTTAATAGGAAGAGCTCTAGAAAGTACTGCTAATGAGTGCAAGGGATGATCTTCTCACAGGCTGCTTCCAAGGGAGATGGAGGGGGTGTGGAAAGAGGTGACAGCCTCTCGGTTTTTTTGTTTTGTTTTGTTTTGTTTTGTTTTGTTTTTTCAGGAAAACAACCCATTGATTTTTGGCCTAAGTCAAATAAGCATAATCATGTCTTAAAAATGTTCTTGAAAATGCTTTGTAACCACTCAGGAAAGAGAACAAATGTCCCTTTGTTCCAATTTTGGAATGCAAGTTGTATGCTAGGCTCCACTGCATGCAATGTAGTATAATACCCATGAGGCTTCAGTTGGGTTTTCTGCTTAAGTGGTTTGACATAAACTGATGTATGGCAGGTGCCTGGTAAAAAAGCTGGAGCATTGTGTGAGGTCCAGAGTCACAGAGAAACCAGCTACTATCTTTCTGGCCAACTGTGGCCAGGAAGTTCATGGGGATTCTCAATTTATCTCATCATCTCAAAGCTGCTGCTCCCATATCTTACTGTGGAATGATGAGTTAAGAGGCCCGGGACAACAAAGGGCCACTGCCCAGTGTCTACCACATGCTTAATTATGAAGCTCTCGTTTTGTTCTGCAATCAAGAAAAGCAAACCATCATTTACAAGTGGAACTACTAGGAAAGGTCAGACCTGAGAAGTGATTGACGCATTCCCACAAGAAGACTCTCCTTCCAAGCCTAGCAGTTGATAAACACGCTTATCTCACTCTCCACAGTGGAAACGCACAGCTTTCTGGAGTCAGTGAAGGAGCACAGACATGGCGCAGGCTCCTTGGAGACAGAGGGGAAGGCTAACCACAGGGCCGTATGGCTGCTGCTGGGGGAAGAGAGGCCTCCAGGCAGAGCGGCCATGGTCCCACACCTGTGAGGAAGCTCATCACTTGCTGGCAGAGGAAAGTTCTCCAGACAGGTTGCTTCTCAATCCCTGCACTCACACACACACACACCTCTCATACACTCAAGCAGGAGGTGATGGACAGAGTAATGCAACCACCAGGAAACCTCAAGCCACTTCCCAGACCCAAGTCACAGCTGTGCACCAGGGGTCTGCTTGCAGCAGAGAAAAGGCTTTCCTTTGTGCTCCTGTTTTTAGTGTTTGGAAAAGATGACAGCTCTCATCTGCAAATTCCCTGGCAAGATCAGGACTAGGAAAAACCATATTAAAGAGAAACTAACTAGTACCACTCTCTCTCCTCTGTGCCTGTGTCCCTGGAACTTAAAATACCACTCCAGGCCACACAGCAAGATGAATGAAAAATCTGCAAGGTTTTGTCCCTTCCTATCTTCAAGAATCCTTTAATGACTCCAGTTTTCCATGAATCCAAATTTGTGCTGGCTCTCAGCCTTGAGCTTCCCAGCACAAAGGAGCTCAGCAACCTTGCAGAGGTTAAAAAGGAAGAAGCTAACCTGTAGACAACTTCAAATCCATACTGAGATCTTACGTTCAGAACAAACAAGAGGGTGGAGAAAGAAAGTCTGTTCCAAAACCTGGTCCAGAGCTTTACACTGAAATTTACTGCGACGCTTGAGTTAATGACATAAGTTGTTCTGACAATCCCCAATGGCCTCTCACAAGTATCATATCCAGCATGATCTAAATAATTCAACAAACATTGATTAGGCACATACTACATATGTGGTAATTAAATCTGAATAAAGATTCTTCCTCCTTGTTTGCAAATAACAGAAACACACTTAAAGGTGATTTATTAGAAGAGAGCCAAGTGGCTTACAACTGCAACATGAGAGCCCAGACTCAGCCTCAGAAAATGGGTAGAGGCAAGATCGCAGCACAGGAATGGTCTGGATGGGACACTACTGAAGGTACTGTTGAGCAGTAGAGTCTGCCTCACCACATCGCGGCTTTTACCACCCCCATGGCTGAAGCCAATTCTTAATCACCCTTAGTTATGGGTGTCAGTGCTCCAATCTAAAGTTTGGGGTAGGACCATGCCATCAGCTAATCAAGTCATGTGACCATGCCCTACTATGGGGAGCAAGAGAAGACAATCTGCCAGACATGTTGTCCTCCACAGTAGAAGCAGGGTGTCTCATGACAACTCACATGACAAGACTAGAGAAAGGGTATTAAGACGTTAGTCAAGAAAAGAGAAATGTCTACCAAGAGCTTCAACATGGAATAGGAGTTGGGAATGGAAACCTAATCATACTTAGAGGGACATCACTGTAACACCAACAAAGCAGGGGAGATATTAGTATGGAGTGCAAAGGGCTGATATGGGCATCTAATGAGAGAAAATATCACTCTGGCTATGAGCTAAATAAAATCATATTAAAATAATATTTAGCCCAAACTTGAATTGTTAGATGGTATATCAAAAGGTCTAAACAAATGTTCCAAGGAAGAAAAAAAAAACCCATAATGTTAGAAGAACTTCCCATGTTACCAAATGAAACTTTGTTGGGCATAGAATTAGATGAATGGACAGATGATTTATATTTAAGTCAAGAGCATCTTCTGTCAGCGTAACTTTTCAATGAATCAAGGATCTCTCCAAAGAAGATAACAATCTGCATGGCATTCATGGAAATTAATATGTATCCCCTTATTTTAAGTATCCTTCAGGGCAAAGATATAATAGGAACAGTTACACCTCATCAAGTTCATCTTCACTTTGTTAATATCATGAATAGGAAATTAACCTAGGGCCAATATCTAAACCTCTTTCTTTTGTAACATGCCAGGCAACTTCTTTGGCACCAGGAAGGGTAGAGGTCATTAACACAGAAGGAAACAAACAAGAAGACACGGACTCAAGGCTGAGTTTGGTTTCTAGGGTCGTGGACAGGTGAAGAAACTGTATACAATCAATTAAGTTGGGGTAATTAATTGATTTCTCTAGAGTGGAAGGATGAGGTAACATGGATTTTTTTTTTTTTTCTGTGAGGGAAGAAAACATTTTCCATAGGTGCCAAAATTTACTGTGATTGCCAATTTTGTCTGTAATTATTGTTGGAGTTTTACCTGTAAAACAAGAAAAGAAAATCTAAATTCAAGATAGAGTTTTTCTTCCACAGAAATGTAGGAATTACAACGTCTCGTGTAAAAAAAAAGATGGACTAAATGGCAAGGAATCTGCTATACTAGGTACATGGAAACAGATCTTTCCGGATCCAGAATACAAGGGCTAGAGAGGACCTGAGTCAGGGGATTATGGGGATTATTTTCAAATACCTGATGGATGAAAGATGAAATTGGAAAAACTTAAATTCATAATGAATTCAGCTACATAAAAAAAAAGAAAAGGAATTGTTCACTTTGAAGTTGAAATGGGACCAGTTGTCACACTGATGACTGCTGAAGTCCTTCAAATTTCTAAGATGATAAGGTCAGATGGAAAGACCATATGTTGATTCACCTAAATCTGCTGATACCAGCATAAGAACATTTATATAAATAATTTTGAAAAAATGCATGTGATTGACTCAGCTAATAACTGATTCCCGCATAAAGTTTAGATGAAAGGAGAGCACAATTTCAGGTCCCTTGGGTGAAGACTGTTGCCAACGTCCTCAAGAGGCCTGAAAGGTCTTTGGCTATAGGAGTCACATCATTACCCCTGGATGTCAAGAGGAAGCCATTTATATAAATAATTTCCAAAGCAGAACATATTTTCTGAATAAACAATTGTTTTATGAAGACCAAATATAAATGAATCAAGATCTTGAGTTCCCTAGCCAATGTGCGAGTGACATGACATTAAAGGTCCCTAACGTGTCCCCTCAGTTACTACACATTAGATGCCTCTTCAGACATGCCTGACATGATCATGCCTCAGAGCCTGTTCCCTGGATGCTCCTTTGACTAGAAGATTCTGTCCTAGAGAAGAATCCCTTTTCTCTTTCAAGTCTCACTCAGATGTCTCCACTTCGGGAAGACTCTCTGACCACCCTATTTTAAACTCTCCCTGAACTCCTGGCCACCACACATACAAAACACACACATACACATGGACACACCCCTCATGTATGTGGTATGTGCACAGCGGGGCTGAGCTCCTTTACCTTGCTTTTTTATTTACATAGCACTCATCACCTTTCTAAAACATCTACTTACAAATTGCACTCACTGGCAGCCTCTTTTCCCATTTTATGATACAAGCTTCTAAGAGTTAGGATTTGATGTCAGCATTATAACTACAAAATACACTGATGATAACTCATGCATCAAAAACAATATAATGAAAATTAGTAGCTAGAAGTTAAAAAAATAAAAGAAACTATTTATTAAAACAAGAAAACTGGGGTGTAACTCAGTGGTAGAGCACTAGCCTAGCATGTAGCCTTCAATCTCAAAAACCAGAGAGAGAGAGAGAGAGAATAATAAATCATAAAAGTAGCACATAATTTGGTGGGGAACATATATCCTTACATTAGAAAAACAAGGAAAGGCTTAAATTTAATGGTCTAAATATCTTTCTTAAGTAATATGATCAACATGATAAAATAAACTCAAATTATTTTAAGAGAAAGAAAAGGAATAAAATTAATTTTAAAAGAACATGAATATAAAAATAAAGTACCAACAATGAATGCTAAAAAAAAAAAAAAAGCATGTTAAAGATGGTCAAGAAAATGAGGGATAAGATACTAGAAAACAATGTTCAATTAAGAACTCAGAATTCAATATGAAAAGATGGAAAAAATCATAAGAGAATACGAGCTAAAACTTTATTCCAGAAACTAAAAGTTAAACAAAAAAGTAAGTCTTGAAAAATGTAACTTGCCAGAAGAAATAGTGAGTAGACAATATGTTTCACTTAGTTTTATTAAGGCAAAATTTACATGTGATAATATTCACACAGTTTATGTTTACACTTCGATGAATTCTGGCATCTATATAAAGTTTTGCAAATACCATCACAAACAAGATATGGAAAACTCCCATCACCCCCAAATTCCCTAATTTGTCAATCCCTAAGTTAACTAATAATCACCATCCTCAAATACCTAATTCAGGAGCCCAGTGATCTGCTTTCTTTTACTATAGTTTTGGCTTTCTAAAAAATTCATATAAATAGACTCATACAATATACTGAATTTTGTGATTCATTTACTTCATTTTGCACATTTTTGGAATTCATCCATCACACTGTATGTAGCAGGTTGTTGCTGAGTAATAGTCTATAGTGTGGATGTGCTACAATCTTTTTATATGTTCACCACTTAATGGATAATTGTGTTGTTTCCAGGCCACAATTATGATAAATAAAGCTGCGGTGAAGATTCAAGTGCATATGAGTGTTTATGTGGACATGTGTGTTTGTGACTCTGGTAACAGTATGCTTAACTTTACAAGAAGCTGGCCAACTGATTTTCAGAAGCACTGCCATCACTATACCACTTTGCATTCTTACCACCTGGGCATGAACGTTCCATCCTCTGACGTTGTCAGTGTTTTTAATTTTAACTCTTCTAATAAGTGTGAACTCATATTTAATCATGGCTTTAATTTGCATTTTTCCTGTAATTAATGGCATTGAACATCTTTTCATTCATTTATTGGCTCTTTATAATTCTTCCTTGATAAACTCCCCATGCAAATCTTTTGTCCATTGGGTTATTTTGTTAGTATTGAGTTGTTAAGAATTTGTTTTATACTCTAAATAAATGTCCTTTATCAGAAAATTATTTTCAAATGATTTCCATTACTCTATGGCTTGTCTTTTCATCTTCTTAACAGTGTGTATTCTTTAGTGTTTGGTTCTTTTTGCTTAGCATGAGTGAGTTTCAGTCATGTTGCATATATTAATAGTTCATGTCCATTTATTTCTGAGATGTTCATTGATGATTCATAGCTAAATAATGTATAGTTACAGCATGGATTTGATTCATTTATTGATGGATCAAATTGATTATATAATTTTTAATAATTGGTGATAGAATAATTAAATGTGTTATTTTTGTTGAGGGTCATTTTATCCAATATTCCTATTGATGAGTCATGTCCTATTGAAGATACAACTGCCAACCAGTTGTCACACAAATTTTCTCCCCTACTTTCTTTCAAAAGTCCTATAGGTTCTTATGCCAGGGCCTGTGATCTATCCAGAGTTAATTTTTGAAGATGGTATGAGATAAAGCCAAGTTTCATTTTTCCCCATACAGATATCCAGTTATTTTGTCACCAGCTGTTAAAAATCATATAATCATATGACCAGCAACAAACAGATAAAAACCATTCTATGTCTATATAATGGTATGCAATAAACCATTAATGAAAATCTTGGCAATAAACAGGAATGAACTATTAATGCAACATGGCTGGTATTCCAAATCATTATGCTAAGTGTAAGAAACTACACACCAAAGATTACACGCTATATGACTGCACTATGTTGACATTTAGAAACTTCAAAATTAATCTAACACAACATAAACAAAACCTGGGGATGGAGGAAGACAGAGACTGTGAAGAGGCAAGAGTCAACACTGTGAACAGTAGTGGGACGGCTGTGTATCTTCAGTGCAGTGGTGGTTTCATGGTACCTCTGTCAAAACTCATCAAATTGTAGACTTTAAATGGATGCAGTTCACTGAACACAAATTACTCCTCAATAAAGTTTCTTAATAAAAACAACAACAACTAGGCATTGGGCCAAGATGATAAACATGAACTTCTCTCCAAGCTGTGTGTACACTTCAGAAGATTATTTCACTAGTTCCCAACGGGCTGAGTGAAGCCATGGGACCCCATACAGTGCAAAACTGAGTCTTAAAAAAAGATTCCTAGTTTAGATTTCCAAGAACAAAATATGAAAAAACAGGATAAGCAAACCTCTGAAGACTAGTTAGATTATGACTCAGAAGATAATCTTATAAAATGACCTGATATTCACTGTAGGATAGAGTGTGGAAACAGACTGCCTAGACAAAACAGGAACAGAGCTGGGGTGTCACTCAGTGGCAGAGTATTTGCCCAGCCTGTACCAGGTCCTGGGTCCCTCTCCTAAGGAGATAGAAAGACACAGAGAGGGAGAGGGAGAAGGAAGGAGGGAGGAAGGTGGGGGGAGGGAAGGAGAGAAGGGGGAGAGAGAGAGGGGTGAGAGAACAACAACATAGGTCAAAATCAAAAGATTTTTAAAAATGCAAGGATTTGGGGGTGAAGAAAAGAAATATTGTAAATGAAATCAAGATGGAAGAACAGAATCGAAATCCATAATGAAAGTTTTAACAAACACATGTTCATTCCACAGAAATATCAAATTAGGCATTTTCCACAGGCTTGAAAAGTTCCTTGAGAATGGGAAGGAAAATGCAAAGAAGGAAAATAACAAGGGAGGAAATGGTGAATATAGAAATCTGACCTAACACGAATATGCATTTTTAATTTCTTAACAAAACATTTAGTAATGAATCCATAATCAAGGTGTCTTTAAAAGGTTGAGTTCAAATACAGACATCATACACATTGATTAATAGGGCTTCGTACATTCTTGATAACAACAATTGAAAAAACCGAGTCATATCTAAACACCTGTTGGAAATTATCTTAAATTGTCAGTTTAAAAAAAAAAATCCAAAAAGTTTATGCAAAGATGCAGAAAAAAACATGGGTGTTACTTTTGAAGAGCCAGGAATCTACTGATCTCTTACCCTTCATTATGCTATGCCAAACAACATGAAACATCTATAGTTTTGAGGAAGTAATACTAAAATATAATTATTACTATATGTGAATTTATCTTTAATATCTTAAAAATGGAGTGAATTTTTCAAGATATTTGAACACATAGAATTGATATCCCTATGCTCTTTGAAACAGCTATTTAAAGACATACCCAGTGACTCAGAGTAAATCAAAATTAATTAACTTTGATTAGGAAAGTTACAATTAAATGAAAGACTTGAGGGCCTTTTGCTGCTCAGTTGGACCACAAATCCAGAAACAGTTGATGTATGTGCTGAAATTGAGTTATGTACCCCAGGAACAAAATCAGACCTGCCTTGCTTCATGTGGCTTCTCCTCAGCAACCCCCATTCTTTTCTGAGACCTGGCAACCCTCCTGAGTTGCACCCTCTCCCCACGGTTGTGCAGGAAGAGGAAACAATACCTGCACCCTCACAAAGACCACAAGCAGTGTTAAGAGTATTTGTGAGCTTTCAGTTTACTAGTGAATACCAAATAAAGTCTTTCCTCTCCACCAAAGCAGAGTTGCACATAGCACATATAAAAGCAGTTTAAATATCGAGGTAATTGAATAACTAATTTTTATAATTTAAGCTCCTATTAATGGCTAAAGTAAATTTTCTTTATATTAAGAGTGAGCAATAAAAACGAACCGGAAATCTGTATTATCCGAAGCCTCTATTCATTTACTTTGTTCTATGAATTGTGACTGATCTGTATTCACTATGCTTTAAAATCACCATAGAGTATAAAATAGGAACTATATTAAAATCCAGAGAAGGAAAGATTCTAAAGAAAGATACCAATTTCTTTTCCAGGCTTATCTTTAAATGATAGAACTTCTGATGTGGTGGTATTTTACATTTGTTCTATATTCCAAATTTTCTACAATACATGTCTTTTTATATTAAGAAACATAAATGTTTTTGGACATCAAAAGGAAATTAGATTGATACAAGTAAAAAAAAAAAAAAAAAAAAAAAAACTAAAGCCTTGAAATGAATTCACCAAAAATGTTGAAAGTGACTAGTGGCAGTATGGGTAAAGAAGTTCATTTTTCTTCCTTCTTGGCTTTTGTATTCTTTACATTTCCATGAGTGACTTTTTAAAATAATTTCATTTATTTTCATCAAATCTGACTTATTAGTATTTATTCCATAATAAAAAGCAATTCTGTGTATTTTAGGATCCCAGCAGGAAGTAGACAATACCTTCAGAAGGGCTTACCAGAAAGAACCTTGGGAAGGGATTATCTAAAGAAGTTCTGGAAGTATTAAAGGAATTAAGGAGAAAGAGTGAGACTTTCAGGGACAGGCAATAGAAGAACACTGTGAGCTCTCTGGATCCTGAAGGAGGAGGGTGGGGAATGTGTCTCCCAGCCCAGGGAGGGCTGCAGCTAGGCACTAAAGCCAAGCTGACAGACACTGCAGCTGGAGGTACCACCACTGTCACAAACACAGCAAGGTGGGGGCCAGAGAACCAAATACTCCTCCTCTTCTTCTCCTAGCCTGAGATCCTGCTCATGTCTCCCATTGCTTAAATCCAAACAGCAGAGGGAAAGAACTTAGAAAACCAAAAGCAGAAGTCAGGCACTGAAGCACAGAGCAGGACACAAAATATGGAGTGAGCAGGTGGGGAGAGGGACTGCAGGGCTAGCACAAACCTGTGTGTGTGTGTGCAGAGACCACCTGTGCAGTTCTCCCTCATTCTCTTAGCAACCTAAATTACCTGCAGACTCCTGTCCCCTCCAACTCCTACCGGAGAAATACCTACTGTTATTTGGAGAATAAACTAGAACAAAAATCCAGACCTAACATAAAGACTTGGACTTGAATGGTAACAGTGGTGTGGAGGGAAAAGATCCAGAACTGGGTAGACTCCAAAAGTAGAGTCCATGGGACCTGTTGGCGGCCAGATGAACACTATGAGAGAGAGGAATCCGGCAAGCCAAAGAGCGTTACGGGAAGGATCGTCCACCATTTAAATGAGAGGAGGAAAACTTTGTAAGGAGCCAGATATGGGCCCAGGTCTAGACTGGGAATACACATTTGGAAATCGTAGTTAGTAGGTGGTATGTGAAACAATGTCATAGAATGGAGAGGTGAGTGTAAATAGAGAGCAAAACGTTCAAGAGCTGAGCAAGGAGATACTCCAATACCAAGAAGTCAGGGGCCGGGATGTAGCTCAGTTGCAAAGCTTCTGCTTTGCATTCGCAAAGCCCTGGGTTCCACCCCCAGGTCCAAAAAATAAAGAAGTCAGGAGACGGGAGGGAACAGGGATGAAGACTGAGAAGCAGATGCCTGAAGGTTGGAGGAAAACTGGAGCAAGTACAACTGGAAGGTCAATTAAATGTGTCCAGTGGGAAAAGATAAATGGGAAGTGACCTCATCAGATGCTGTTGATAGGCCGAAGGGGTGAGGAGGGGAAAGTAACTATGGGATTTCTCAGAGGTTCTTCTCAGTGATCTTGTCAAGAACATTATTATTATTATTTAACTTTTTCTTGCAATGAGCTCTTATTGTATTGCCCAGGCTGGACTCAAACTCACTATCCCCCAGCCTGGGCCTCTCATAAATAGCTGGGATTTGGGGTGCAAGGTCACACCCTGCTGGCCAAGAGCATTTAAATTGAAGTGGGGGAAGGGAAAGCCTCATTAGGGTGGAATCCAGGGAAAAAGGAAGAGAAAACCTAGGGATAGTGTATATCATAGACCATTCTTTTGAGGAGATTTGCTTTCAAAGGAGTAAAATTCAATGTTTGCAGAAGTAGAAAATGAGGTCAGGATATAGGTGTTTATGTCTTAAAGATGGGGAAAATAATGGAATGTTTGTACACTGAGTGAAAATACCCCATTCTCTGGAGTACGGTATTCCTCTGGGTATTAGAATATCTGACAGTACTTTCTGGAAAAGATAAACACACCTATATCTATTCATAAATTCCCTTAAGATTTTCAGAGCTGGTCTCTAAGGAGGTGGTTTTAATCTTTGCCATCTCCAAATTAGACAACTTCAGAGAGTAGAGAGATAAATAACATCTCTGATGTCTTACAGCATCAATTGATGTTGGCCAGCATGACAGTCCCTAGTAATTGAAGAACCCATGATTGACTTAGTTCTGCCTCCTCCACACTCTGTTTCTGAAACGCGAAGGACTGCTAGAGTGAAGGAGGCCGTGCAGGGAAGGATGGGAGGGGAAGCCAAACACGACTTCCAGACAATTCCTACATAAATGCCAGGTGGACTGCATTGTGATGCTTTGGATTTAATCACTTTCCGGCTTCTTAGTTCACTTCTTTAGTTGTCTTCCTCATGCAATGAGAACAAGAGAAAATACAGCAAGTCATGAGAACAGCATTGATTTTCCTTTATTTTTCTGATTTTTTTTTTTTTTCATTTCTGTCTCATGGATCAGGAAGAAGAAAAATCTTTCCTATATCATCCCCATGCCCCATCTTCTTTTTCTCCAGCAGGCCTTCCCTTCCTGTCTCTGCTCTCTCTCTAAATAGATTCCTTCCATTTCTACACGGCTACATTTCCTGGCGAAACACAAACTGAATCAGGGGTGAAATTGCGAGGAGGACATGGAGCTCAGTTTGGACAATGATTAAACTCAGATGTAATAACCAGAGAACCATGTAAGCCACGGGCAGGCTGCTGATACCAGGGAAACGAGGAGTTGATTAGTATGGTCCCAGGGTTAACAACGAGGGAAAATGAGAAAAATGATTAACAACAAGGAAGCATCGAGCAGTGCCATTCCCTGCTGGGTCCTGGCGGCCAACGAGCTGAGGAGGCCTCCCAGATTCCACTTTTCTTTGCTCCCTGCCTTCCGTCTGCCACCGATTGCAGGGCCAACAACTTCTGACTCTTCTTGAAATGCTTTGCTTTTGTATTTTTGCAACCATAGGCAATCTCGAATTTTGCTGCCTAATAACACAATGCCTGTCTCCTCTCGGTGGCTGACTTACTACCCTCCAAATGGTTCTTAGCAAAGAAGTTTCTGCATAGCAGCAAGAATGCAAATTTGCAATTCACTCAATGTCCAAGTATTTCCAAAATAAAATTAGAATCCCGGTCGTGAGCTTTTCATGTTTTTTTTTTTTTTTTTTTTTTTTTATCATTTCTTATTACTAATACCAGGTTCCCCTTTAGGACCCTAATCAATTCATACCCTCTCTCTTTGTTCCACATCTCCTCTCCTCTTCTGGGCTCCACTTCAGTGCTGATTGACTTTAATCGGCTTGTCTAATGTGTTCTTAGAGATCAGGTACACTCCTGACCCTAGCTTGAGTGATTCTATGATAGCATTTTAATAACCCCCAAATTTGGCACAAACTAAGTAAATAGCAAGCACTTAAAAAAAAGTAAAAGATCTATGGTCTGTCTTTACAGTCGATTAATGAGTGGAACACATTAAACATGACTTCCCCAGGCAGGAGTGTGTCTTCATAAACCTTAGCTCATCAGCATGCTAGGCCAAACAGTACAATCTTTAGCAAAGAAACTGTAATCCCTTCTACATAGTAACAAAATAGCTCTTGTCTATAAGAAAATTTGTGAGCAAATGTCTGGAGGAGAAAAGGCTGATGTGCTTTGTAAAGGCTGTTATCCAGCACTCACTTCTCTATCTGCATTTACAGAAACTTGTATCACGGCACAAGAGGTCCTCCCCAGACTGGCTCCCCACTCTCTCTCCAGTCTCCACATCCCAGTTCCACTTCCTACACTCAAACTACCTCCCCAGGTTCCATGATCTTTTTCCAAATTAGTAACACAGTCCTCTGTGCCTAGTTTCCCCCCTTTTCACTTGATAAACTCCTATGCAACTGTCAAGAGTCAACACAAATGCCTTCGTCACCATACCTCCTACCAGAGGACCAAGTACCCACAACAGGTAATCACAGCAGATTTGTGGATGGAGTGATTATACTTCAGAATCTTCTTGACATTCTTTTTCTAGATCCCCTTAAGTAAAAGGGTGTCTTTGGAATTCAGTTAAAAATAACTTCAAGCCAAAGTCCCAAACTAAATGTATAGCCGCAGACTCAATACCGTTTCATATAGATGAGGGGACTGCTCCATCATCCCTATGCCTATTGAGCTAGGCACTTTAACAAATATCTAAATATTAACCTGTGCTCTGATTATTACCATGCAAGTATAGTTCAAATTGTTCATAGTTATATTTTTAAAATATCAAACTATGCTTTAAATGTGCTATTGTTGGGCCATACTGGCTTAAGAACATGAAAATAAAACCCTTTCTCATGTGAACTTTAATTTTCCAATGTATCCAGTCTGTAAATTTAAATTTTAGCAAACCTACCTTCCTCATATCAGGTTCCACTATATTAGCCTGTATCATTTAGAATGTTTAAATATGCAAATTTACTAAAGGTAATCAGAATAATTGTTAAGAAGATGTAAAACTATGCAAGGCATTCCTAGTTATTCTCATTTCTTCTTTAAACAAAATAAAATTAAATAAAGCCTTAAAATACAGTATTGTTATTTACATTTGCTATCTATAAAATCACTACAGAGTAGGCAAGGATATCAGGAAATCATTATTATAAGTATTTCACACATGCAGATAGTGGAGCTCAAAGAGAGGCAAAACAAAAAAAACAAGCAGAACACCCAGGTTATGTTACAGTACAACTAAGAGGACCAAGCCCTAGGGGACTCTGTCCTTGGTTCTTTGGAGCATTTCTCCAGAGAAGAAAGCCAAGCCCAGTTACAGCTACAGCATTTGCAATTTGATCTTATTTCTGAAGACTCCACCTCCATGGGCTTAAGTAAGTTGAGGTATAATCTATCAATGGAGAAAAAACTATTTACTCAGTGAAACTTGGTAAGAACACCTTTAAGGTGCGTCATTGTCAACAGGTGGGTTTCACTTTAAAAAAAAATCACATAATATGTGAAAAGGGATATTACTCACACATTATACTCTTCAATATAAAAAAGTTGTTGTATGCCAGAAATTGTATCTTTATTTCAACCTTCATGACATCCTGCAAGGTAAGTAATAGCATTCATGTTTTATAGATGAGAAATTGGGGCTGAGAGAAGTTACTAAATTATCTCGGTTGGCATGGAAAATTCACCAGTGTCATCTCCCTCATTCTTGGCATTATGCCTGGAACAGGGAATGTTCTCAATAAATATTTTTGAATGAATGAATGACTGGATAAATGAATGAATGAAGTGATAAAGCTGCAATTTGATTCAACAGTAGTGCCTGCTTCTAAAGGTCATACCCCACCCCCACCCCCACCCCCACCCCATGCCTTACTCTTCACTCTATAAGTAAATGCATTGCTGGCTTGTCTCAAAGAGAAAATGTCACCCCACTCCACAGGCATCTATAATAAAAGTTAAGTGGCATTAAATTTTCAGAACCTAATCTTCTAGACAAAGTGAGGGGTGAGAGAAGCTGAGCTTATAAGACACTCCACACTGGTGGCGCTCAGGCAACCCAGTACTGAGTTCCAGTCTGGCCTTCCTGCCAGTCAGTTGCTGGTCTGGATATGAGTGAGATCTTAGGCTGGTTAATTAGTGAGCCGCTCTGGGCACCTCCTGTTGGCTTTTCTGACTCCATCACCACATCTCTGGGATCTCTTTCGAACTCTCCAGGGTTCTACTTAAAATATTCAAATGGAGGCACAGGTGAATAAATGCTCTGTCTACAGGCAGGACGTGGTCCCCAGGTGGAGACCATGGGCAGCCTCAAGAAGACTTATTTTCAACAAGAAGAGGTCACCAGTGTCGGGCAAATGTAACCTATTTGTCACATGAAGGACAAAAGAAGTGTCCACATGCTATGAATGGAACAGAGACAGGAATGAAAAGCCCTTGCCAAAATCCTGGGTTCCCAAAGGACAATCAGGAAGTAAGGTAAAGCAATGTCGTTTTCAAACACAGGGTCTGTCTTCTATGTCCTTGGGCCCCTTGTTACAGTCGAATATCAGTCAAATACAGGTTCTCAATCCAGCATTAAATGGAGAGAGGAAGGCAGACTACTGCAAATCTGTCCTCACAGACCTTCATGGGGACAGCTCACCCTCCTGCACATCTGCCCAGCCAGTAATCCTTCTACCTCCCTATTTTTCCTACGTGTCTCCAAATCTGTTTTCGTAAAGTACAATGATTCCATGGACTCCCATAATTGCCAAGATGAATCCATCTTCTAACCCCACATGTTGTCAGGGGGTGAAGAACCCCATTTGTTGGGGAGGCTCACAAGGGAGTGAGCAACCACAAAAGACAGAGAGAGGCATTGATGAAGACAAGATAGGGGGAAGAAGTAGAGAAAAGAGATGTTCTTGTTGAACACCAGCTCAGTGGAAGAAGAGCCAGAGACAACAGGGCATAGAAAAAAATGAAAACCACAGGGCAAAACTGTATTTCGTAAGTCCCTGGCCTAACACCGTGCTCAGCAAACTCTTTGCACCATAACCCATCTCCAACAACTTGAAAGCACCAGCTACCCCTCATGGTCATGGATTGGATTCTCTCCAGGTAGAAGGAAGCAGCAATGCAATCTGGTGTTTGCACAGAAAACAGCAGTAGACAGAAAGGGAGGTGCACATCAGAACACCTGCTCTGAGACACCACCTGAGAAACAGTTAAGAGCTCACAGGATGGGAACATCTGTGCGCCTCACATTCCAGGAGCCTCAAATTGCAGGAGTGGGGAGCTAGAGTGAGGCTAGGGTAAGGGGGGGGGGGGCACAGCTACCAGGGAGCCAGAAAGTGATTCAGATTATGTAGAAGGAGGTGCTGGAAACAAAGGCACTAGCAGAGGTTAGGGAAAGAAAACACTCTCTGGACACACAGTTTTGGTAAACTTTGGGCACAAATGATGAATATGGCTCTTCTGAAGAAAGGATCAGGACCCTGCACAATGAAGCAATTAGACTGAGTACAAAGACTCCCCATCCCCCAGTCCATACTGCTAAATGGTTAGATGCCTTGCACAAAGTCACGGACTGTGAACAGGAGCTAGGGAGCAGCCAGGGCTCTGAGCAGTGATTGTGCGGGGTCTGCTGCCTCATGCTTGAGGTCCTCGCAGCATTTACATCAACAGTCGCTCATCTCCGAGAGTTCTCCTTCGGCCTCTCTAACTCCTCTCTGGGTTCTCCTACTTCTCTTCTAGTTCTCCAAAGCATCATTTGCTCATTGTTATTGTGTTGTTGAAATCTCTTACATATTCCTCATGCCTCTGTTTTACCCTTCATGAATACTAGAGAGTTAATATTCTCCCTAGAAGATCTGTCTTGTTCACATCTATTTATTTATATAGTCCTGCTTTGCTAGAGATCCATTCTGAGAAATGTGTCCTTAGGCAATTTTGTCATTGGGAACACACCATAGACCACATTTACGCACAGTATAGCCCACTGCATACCCAGACTATGTGTTTTACACACACACACACACACACACACACACACACACACACACAGTGTAGCCTATTGCTCCTATGACCATGTTGAACAAAACAGGAGAATAAATCAAGCACAAGAGAAAATGATGTAATCAAGACAGTCCGTGAACATGGAATGCACTGGCTGCAGCCAATGACAAATGACTTACTGCTTTACAGGAAACATCTTGCAAAAGTAGAAGGAGTAGACTCCAGCATAACAATAAACAGTATAGCAAATACATGAGTCAATAACCTATTTGTTTATTACCAAGTATCACTGTGCTGTCCATCACAGCGTGAGCTCACTCTTACACGACTGGTGACGCAATGGGAGTGTTTTCTTTCCCTAACCTCTGCTAGTGCCTTTGTTTCCAGCACCTCCTTCTACATGATTGTTCATCTCCAGGAACATTTGGGAACTGCATTGTGCTATGTACAGCACCATGACAGCTACGGCATCACTAGGTGACAGGGGTTTTCAGCTCCATTATGCTATTCTGGGTCCAACATTCTGTACACAGTCCATCATTGGCTGAAACGTTGCTAGGCAGTGCATGACTGTACCTATATGCTGATGACATCTGAAACTCTATATTAAATCAAACCCTTTCCTTAGCCCCAGAGCTAAATAACCAGCACCATTTTTCACATGTCCACGGGTACCACGATCAATACTTATCCAATCCATCTCACTCACAACTTGGCCAGATGGGCCAGTCTCCATTTCCAGACATTGCCCCTTGCCATTTTACCCCAAGCTGTACGGGATATGCTTTGGAGCTCCCATAATTGCCAAGGCAGAATGTTGTCAGAATTCTTACCACAGCACTTTTTAATTGTTTGTTTACTGTGCTCCCCAATGGACTCTGGGCTGCTGAGGGCTGCAGGGCCTCACTCATGTGGATATAAACAGAAAGTGGGCAGTTTACATTTCTTGAATGAATAACTGCAGAGCCCAGTGCAGTGAGAGGCACCATCTTAGCATGTCACACCAAATGAAGTCATTCTGAAGTCTTCCTTGCTCTCATTCTCAGTTTCAATTAGTTGTCAAGCTGTTTACGTGCTTACCTCCTACAGAACTTACAAACATTTTTCTTATTATTTTTGTGCAGTTCCATTTTAACCAGTTCCCCTCCTCCTCGTCCCTGTCCTCCCCTCCCTTTTCCAACCCTGGAAAATCCAGAGGCAGTGAGTGAGTAGAAAAAGGAATAGAGCCCCTCAGGGGTGCGTGCCTAAGAAGCCAAATGAAACTCTGTACCCACACCGGCCAAGCCTAGGAAAGTCCCCATGCAGAGGAGAGAGGAACCATCAACTTTCAACAAGTATGCAGCTTTGATTATTAATGGGAGTGGCCATTTCAATTAGTGAACTCAGTCCTTTTGGAAAACAGTCCACAGAATGATCACAGGATCTCCAGTGCCCAAAGAGTGACTAGAGAAGCATGGAACAGTCCATGCATTTTATCTAAAGAGAGGGGAAAGGAGACTCCAAAGGATGGATTTGAAGGGATGTTCGATGACTGCTGTTCAAGTCCTGCTTGTCGCGAGACTTATCTAATTTGAATGCAACTATCTGTTCATTTTATCTAAAGTTAAATCGTTAACACAATCCCATGGTTTACAGGACCTAATTAAAATAATTTCTATTTTGATTGGGCAGCTTTCCTATCACAATGCCCATATTTCTCCTTCCTTCCATCTTGAACACTATGTGGGTCCTTAGAAAGCTCCGGGGCCCCAGGCAACCTGCCTACAGAGCCTGAGCAATAGGTGGATTGCAGGAGCCCTGTTTGGGGAGATGGCTTAAATTGCGGTTGACTATGGGCCATAAGGATTTGGGCATTGTCGCCTTCCGTAGTCTCACGGGACTTGGCCCGGGATCTCGAGTGACTTGGCTGAGATTGCTGATCGGGTCAGCGCCATTTTTGGTGGTGTGTGTGGCGCATGTTAGTCGTTGTTAAAACCAGAGAAAAAAGTTATCAGAATGAAAAGCTGTTTGTCTCCAGTTTGCCTCTGAACTTCTTCCCGCGGCTCCGTTGCTCCAAGCGGCCATCCCTTCAGGCGGCAACAGTGGATTAACTCACCTGGCCAAAGTGCCCTTTAAAAATATAAATCTGACCAGGTGCTACCTCCATGTAACATCCTCCCATTAATTCCAATCACCTGCAGGATAAAGTCCCAATCCCTAAATAGGCAGGCATGACATTCACAGCCTGGCCCAGTCCCCACTCTAGTCTTCTCTTTTGTTAAGACATGCCACAGTGATCTCCCCCAATACATATAAACACGTGCAGGTACTTTTAACCTGCCCAGCTTTGCCTATGTTTTTACATTGTCTGGAATGTCTTCTCCTGTCTTGTGTATCAGGTTCAATGCCTTACATTTTAAAGAGCTTTTGAGATTGTCATCAACTCTCTGAAACCTTCTTGAATCTCCTTTCCCAGCCCCCATGATCCTTTGCTGGCTGTTCCCCTGTGGAAGCGTTCATCGCATGCTATTGCCCAAATATTTGTTACAAATCTGCCTCAGCATCTAGACCGGGAGCTTCTAGAAAGTATGGACTAATTTTTGCTCAAGCTTGTTTCTTAAGCATTTAACCTAAAGGTTGACACATTAGGCACTAAATTAACTTTTATTAAATAGATAGATTAAAAATGTAATTACCTGTGGTAATAAGGTAAATTTCAATGATCTTTGGGCTGTAAAGAATATACATATTACAAGGAGGAGGCTTAGGCCAAATTACAACACTTTAAGAGAACAGGAAATTCAAATGTGTGATTATATAAACCACTTTAAACACCAGAGAATGTGAGGAAGATAGGAAAAATTATAGAAGAGCAAATATTATTCCAGGTTATAAAAAGAATAAGACAGAATTTAAAGAGGAAACAATCATTACCAAAAGCCAGCATTTTGTCCCTAAAACAATTATTTTAGAATCACTTTTCTATTTTTTGCTTTCTTTGTTACTAGTCTGGCAACTCAGGGAAATGAGGTAGCTATAAATGAAACTCTGTCAAGATGTTTGACTCGTCATACTTTTCAAGCAAGAAACAAAAATAATGTAATAGGAGTTAATTCAAGTACTATTACATTAGAGAAGCCCCAGGTTCATAAGTTGAACCCCAAGTGAAAATCAATAGCCATGTCCTACCAGAAAGGGCAGGAGGAAGAGAGAGATTCCCTCCATGACACTCACTAAGATTGCTAAAGGCCAAGGGTGGTGCTGGGATGTGAAGAAGAAGATTTCAGGATCAGTCCCTGCCTATGGCACAGATTAAAAAAGCAGCTCAATGATATGAGATGTTGATGGCTATGTTACGTAGAGGTAACCAGAGTCATAACTTTAAAAAAAAAATCCACTGAAATGTTTACCAGATTAATTAAATCCCTATTAATGGCCTGATAGGAGATGAACCCATTTCCTTGTGTAAGTAATATTTATTCTCACTCCACTTTGTTCTTCACCATATCGTCGCTAACATTTAATCAAAAATTATGAAATAAGCAAACAAGCAAAGAAATCAACCCACTGTTGAGATAAAATAAATATAACCAGACTCAGATATCTAGACCCATCAAAGAAATTAAAATAATTAATATTTTAAATGATCTAGAGAAAGTGTCAGTAAACCATGGCCTATAGGCCAAATCCAGTTTGCAGCTTGTTATTGTAAATAAAGTTGAACATAGCCACATCCATTCATTTATGATCATGGCTATATTTGTACTACAAACACAGAGTTGAATAGTTATGAGAGATATCACAGCACCCATAAAGCCTCAAGTATTTAATATTTTTGGTCTTTGAAAAATAATGTTTGCTGGGGTCTGTGGCTCAGTGGTAGAGCACTTGCCTAGCATGTTCGATCCTCAGCACCACAGGAAAAAAAAAATTAAATTAAAATAAATAAATAAAATAAAATAAAGGCTTAAAAAAAAAAGAAAAAGAAAGTTTGCTGACCTCTTGCCTAATGGAAATGTTTGGCGGTATGCATAAATAAGAATGGAATTTCTACAGAGATGGAAACTATAATAGAGTCAAATGGAGATGCTACAAATAAAAATCATGACAGCTGAATTCCTTCAATGGGTTCACAATAGAGTGAAACAGCATAGGAATAAATCAATGAGCCAGAAAACATGCTGATGTCAATAGATATTACTCAAACTGAAAAAGAAAGATAAAAAAGGCTGATTAAAAAAAAATCTAATATCACCAGAACAATATCCAATGGACAATGGGATGTAATTGGAGTCCAGAAGCAAAAACATAATGCAGCAGAGGGAATATTTGAATTTTTAATGAAAAAAGAATTTAGCAAGTACTGTCACTTAGACCCTATAGTTAATTTAATAACCATACCACTGAATCTGGAGGGGCTAATGAATGGAATGACATAACTTGGACCAAAGTCTTCAGTATACAAGGAAGTTCCGACTTTCATCCTGTCCTTATACATTTTAACCATACATTCTGATGATTTGTGTGAAAATATGTTCACTAATCTTTTTTTTTTTCCTTTTTTTTTTTTGGCGGGGAGGAAGTACCAGGGATTGAACTCGGGGGCACTCAACCACTGAGCCAGCCACATCCCCAGCCTAAGTTTGTATTATATTTAGAGACAGGGTATCACTGAGTTGCTTAGCATCTCCCCTTTGCTTAAGCTGGCTTTGAACTCAGGAACTTCCCGTCTCAGCTTCCTGAGCCACTGGGATTATAGGTGTGTGCCACCGTACCCCACTACCACTCAATTTTTAATGACATTAAGATGCAAAACAAATTTCAGTAAGTCTTAGAATCAGGGGTACCCAATACGTTTGAAAAGAATGCATGAGGCATGGTTTAATTATATTACATATGTACTACATAGCAGATTTTCATGAAAATGAGCCAATACAAAAGCAGTATTTTTGCTTGGTATGACTTACAAATGGACATGCAACCAAGAGATATTGGCAGAGACATGGAACTCAAAACAATCAATGTAAGAGTTTCTTCCTTATCTGTTATAATCAGTGGGCCATTTGATAACTGTATTAATAGCAGACAAACACACCTTATTTTGTTCAAATTTAGCAGGCAAGATTGAGTGAGAGGGTATCAAATCCATGTCCATAGAGCAAGAGATGTTTAAGTTGGAGAAAAAAATTAGTACAGCTAAGATATTAAATAATCCTCTTACATAGAAACAGAATTAAGTTTGTGTTGTAGGGCTTCACAAGATAGAATTAAAACATGAATAGAAATTCCAAATCAAGTACTAGTTCAACATACTCAGAAAGTTTGTAACAACAGAGCTATCCAAACTTGGAATAGGCTGTATTACAAGGGAATGAACTCCGCATAACTGCAGGGGTCTACATCAAAACTAACGCTGGGGAGAAGGGACAAGTGCAGGATAAGGGGTTGCCCCCATGGACCACTCATCTGGATTGTTTACATTTCGGAATTACAAAGAGTTATTATGGAGAGAGAAGAAGAAAAGAAAATGATGGTGGTGGCATCAATCACTAAGCTGGAATTGAATTTAGGAGGAAACATCTCTCTTTTGTTGAGTTCAAGTGCCTGTCAGAAAGTTTAAGGTAGCAATTAGTTATATCATCTGGAATTCAAAGGGAAGGTCTGAGGCTAGATGTAGTTTGGGTGTATTCATATCACAAATCAATACTGTCCAATAGAAATATGTACAATTAGTTTTGATCATATTTTACTTATCCCAGTGTATTTAAAATATTATCATTTCACATAAGATGAATATAAAATTATTGATATAATATCCTTTTGTTGTTGTTTGTATTAAGTATCCAAAATCTGTCTTGTGTTTTGCTATTAAGAGCACATCTTAACTCAGATACCCACATTCCAAGTGCAGAAGTCACACTGCAGGACTGGTCACCATAATGGACAACATGGGCAGCGATGATGATTGTATTGTTTAAATGAGATAAGTTTTACAAAGGTTTAGGATTAAGCATTGAGAAATCCAACAAAAGAAATCAAGTTATAGCCAAACACAGGAAAAAATAAGGAAAGTATATAGATATAAAAGTAAAGACAAGAGAGTAAAGATTTGTGTGTCTAATCATCTTACACTCTACTGAAAGTTTGAGACAAAAAAAAAAAAAAAAAAAAAAAACTGTTGGATCTGGTGATATAGAAAAACTGGGAGCCATTAGCAGGACAAATGCCAGACAAGCGTGGATTAAAAGTGACTGTTCAAACTCCACTCTTCTCAGTTTGAGGAGTAATGTGCTGATACATCTCTGCCCAGTACGCCATGGGCTTTGGATCTCTATTGGACACTCCATTAAAGGAAAAGGGACAATGGCAGGGAGCAGGGCACCATCTCAGGAGGCGCCCATGGAAGGCACAGAAACAAAACAGCTGCTGTGCCTCCCTTCCACGCACATCACATTCTTCTGTAGTGGCTTCTTTCAGAAGATGTAAGCTTTTTTCCTTTTCTTCAGCCACAATCTGGGATTAAAAACTGTTCAAAGCATAAAATAAGTTGTTTCATGCTTTAAAAAAAAAATGATTCCCTGGACATATTTGGGCAGGGATCGGATGCTCAGAGCTATTGATGGTGACTTTTCAGAATTATCAGGGAAGCACAGGTGAATGAATGAGCTTGTGGTGGACACAGGGAAGAAAGCCTGTGTATGCAAGACCTGATTTCAGCTCCATTCAGAAAGATTTTCTCTTGATTAAAATGAATGCTAAACCCCGCCTCTCAGGCACAATTATTTAAATGATGTATGCATGCTTTATCAATCACAGTGAGAGCTTGGTTACATTATCCGATTCCCTCACTTAGGGACCAGTCCCAAAAAGGACTGGCTTCATCAGCTGGAGGCCCCACTACCGTGACCACCGCCACCCTCACTGGTAAGAATATCCCCTGAATAGGAAATGGTGTAGAGCAGAAGGATGTTTGGAAAGATAGCACGTTTTGGGCCCAGAGGCTGTCTTGGTCCTGAAGCCTTCGACTCTGTCAAAACCTAATGTTCAGGCCAGTGGGTTCGATGAAGAACACATTAACGATTCTATTGTATGGGCCGTTTGCCTTCAGTTGACGCATGGCAAGTCTGTGCTCACTCACACCAGGATTCAAGGAAAAAGAAAAAAAGAGTTTCGAGTTCCAGCTCTGTGTTATATTGTACAAAACCAGACCCCTTTCTGGGCCTCAGTTGTCTCGTCCTTTCTACTTCCACATGACCTGGTCCTACCTCCACCAGTTCAATGTTCTCAGGTTTCCTTGCTACCCCATGGTTCCCTAGGATTTCTGTTCTCTTGAAAGCTATTTTCTCCTGCCAGCTCACTCAGAGAATTCATGATGACTCTGGTTGCCATAGGAATGATTCATCTATCATAAAGGTGGCTGCATGAGATCACAAATACTCCAAGGAGAGCCAGGAGGGGGGAAGTGATATTCAAAACAAGAGATAGATCTGCACTGAAAGTGGATGACAGCTTAATGAGAGGGGGAGATGAAGCTCATGCGCTTTCTATAACTCTCCTGTGTGTGCGCCCTTCTCTGAGAGACGTAAGTGAAGATCTGCTGTCAAATGCATCTCCCATGATCCTCCCTTGCCCACTCAAGATATTTCCTCCATAAAAGTAGAATGTAATATGCAGGTTGCAGGAAGCAGCCCCCTCCTCAACCAGCAAAAATGGAAAGCAAGACAGCCTGGGGTGACCCTGGACACCACGCCGGGGCTTCTACTACTGGCTGCAAGCTAGGGATAATTCACTCATCATTTGTTAAGACAGGGCTGAAGACAACTTTGAAGATTTAGTTCTCTACCTGGATTGTTTGATATTTGAACCCACCATTTTTATCCTTGAGGTGGCACGTTTTTATTCTAATGGAATTCAACTAGTTGCTAATACAAGGGTCATGGTCATTTTGTTCTTTTCTCTCCTTGATAGGACTTTAAAAAAAAAAAAAAAAAAACAGCTTAACCCTGAAATCCAACCCCAGATTGAGTAGAGAAGTTCAATTTTCAACTGAACTTCCTACAAATATGGGTGATCAATGGAGATCCCTCTTCTAACCATAGATAGCTACTCTGTCAACCCTAACCACAGGCAGAACCACAATTCAAGCCACTGATGGCCCATTTTGTGTGTGGCCTGAGGTTGTCCTCTGTTAACCAGCCAGGTATCTCACAGTGATGCCTGAAGTAAAGGGATGTGAGGAGAGGTGGGCAGCTACCCCCACGGGGGAGCCACAAGTCAATGCAATCCTCATTGTAGGGATGGGTCAAAGATGTTTCATATCATGAAATATGATACATTCATTTCACGGTTTCCTAGCAACAGGATGCCAATCAGCCAGCTGTAATTCAAGGATTCATTTTCTTTGTTATGAAGGAGCTGGAAGCAGGGAGAGCAGGAGGACTTCCCAGGGTGAGAAGAACTGACAGAGTGTGGTCCAGGAAGAGGAGACCAAGTCTGCAGGAGAAAGCACCTCGGAGGGCCTGCCTTTCTTCCTCCAGTCTCTCTGAAACAAGGGTCCATCCTACCACCATTCTGCTGCTGCCACTGGCTTCTTGCTCCTGTGTTAATTACAGGTGTGGATGGGTCCAATTTCAAATCATATGGCGTGTTTGTGAATCACACACAGTGCTTGCTCCATGTCCAAAACATTGGTGGTAGAACACAAATCAGGACAGGAACAATAAATCTTCCAATCTACTTACTCCCCTTAGTATATTGAGTGAGCTTTGAAAATCCTGCCATGGCTAAGTCAGATGGTTAGGTACCCAAGACATTATCCTGTGGCTTGTTCCTACTCGTTTTAGCACCTGCAAATTTATTACATAAGATATTATTTTGTACTCAATCTAATTAGTTAGAACTATTTGTAGTCATTTGAAATACACTCCATGTTGATTAAAATAATTAGTGTAGGGCTACTAAATATTTACCTAAGATATGAATCCAGGGGGAATTTGATAAATTTAATTAGCAAGAACTAATTATTGTTATGATAGGAGTTAGGGTTTAATAAATATAATTACAGAGCACAAATGACGGTTTCTTAATTAATAGATACTAGTTGCAAACACAAGAGCCATTATCATATTTTCATGCAGGACATGCTATTCAGCACACCTTCCAGATGTCAACGGTAACAGCAATGGCGACTCACAATAAAAGGAGCTAATGCTCTTGTAGTGCTTATATGCTGTCAGGCATGGCTCCAAGGCAGATAGCATATTAACTCACTTAATCCTCACACCAACCCTACCATAGTCCATAATTTACATACATAGAAACTGAAGTACAGAAAGATCAAGGAACTGGTGCAAGATTACACAACCAGGAAGAAACAGAGCTGGGCTTTGATTCCATGCAGTTCAGCCCAATACTCCATGAACCATTTCCTTCAGTGCTAAAAGCAATGATGATAACAACAACATAAACAAAAGTTAGAGAATATGAACGTTCGAAAGGCCAGCAGCCAGAATCCTCTGTTCCACATTTGTTACACCATACATCAACTGTTAGTATTTGCACGTGATTTGCATAATTCTGGACATTCTAAAGATGATAAAATATAATTCGTTATCGGCATCATCAGAGGTGAAACCATTAAACTCTCAACCAAAGCTTTCTAGATGTCTTTTCTAGGAAGAAGAGCTGACTGGCTTTATGTCATGGGCAACTTTTCCCAAATCCCAGCTCACTCACATCCTGGCTCACTGTCCTTCCCATCAAGAATGCTTAGTCTTTCACTTGTGCCTTTGGGACACAGGGGAGTGCTGGAGTTTCATTTATGGGAAAAATGGGCAATTATCATCAATAATAGGAAGAAACTGCACCACGGGTAGGTTGCAAAAACGCAGATTGTCTCAGGCCCAGAGCTTTCTGTTCAAAATGGATTCTGGAAGGCCTGGGTTGGTGCCAGAGAGCAGAGCAAGCCTAGAGACCACCTCCCTCAGGCTTAGCCCTATTTAGAAGAAATGGCATTTCTCTCCCTGGTCGATCCTGAGACACAGTTTAATCTAAGGGGAGCAACATGGGAGGGAAAAAAAGAAAATGAGAAAAACCAATAAATAGTAAAAACAGGAAGCAGGAAAAAACAGGCCTGGATGTACAATTCTTTTTTTGTGTGTGCCTGTTAAATGAACTCTGGTGGGTATGAGGAGAGAGAATTATCCTATTTATATATTGAAAGGAATTTTAAATATGCATAGGCAGGGAGAGAGGATCCGCAGAGATTGAAATGCAAAACACAGCATGGCCTGTGCATCTCCACGTCTATCTCTCCGTGCCATTAGCAAGTTCCTTGCACCAATTTCTGGAAAGCTCCTTCTAAAACTCAGAGCCATCCTTCTACTTACTCAGCATTTCTGTTTTGGAAAAGCAATTCTATTTTTAAAAAGGAACAGGCCTTCACTTGCAAAACACCTTGCAAATGTATTCACGCAGGCACACAGCTCACCCACATCAACCAACCCCTTCACACACGGACACACACAAAGCTCCACCACCGCTCTGTGTGCCCCAAAACCTCTTGGCACTGAGACTGCAGACAGACGGTGCCGTTTCCATAACACACACGTGAGAGACTCTCTGATGCCTCCATACAGGGAGACAGGAGCGTGGATCAGATGGCATGGAAAACTTGTCATCATTCAACTGACACAACCACTTTGGCAACGAGAAACAAAACTTTCTTCATGAATACACTTCATCCACATATAAAAACCAATGCTCTGTCCCACATAAATCTTTACTTCCCTACCAACCTCCTCCCCTCTCATCATCTCCACCAAACACACATCACCTCTTCCAAAATAGTAGGAGCTACTGCCTTCGAGGACCTCACTGAAGGATAAATGGATGCTAGACTATTTGCTGCTGTTTTCCCTGACTCTGGACCAATGCACTCTATATCCCATACCCAAGTTCTCGAATGAAGAGAAATTACTCAATTAAAATAAGACCTTTGCAAACATCTTACACGCTCTGACCACCTTCAATCTCTCCTCTCTTCCCACAAGTACACTCAAGGTCCCTGAACTTTCAAGAGGGGCTGTTATTCATGATAATCTGCTCACTGACATGGATATTGCTTTAGGAAATTTGTCATTCCCTGATAACTTATATGGGAGGCTATTATAAAAAAATACAAAGTTTGCTAATGGCCAAAAGTCAGATTTTTATACTAAGCTCCACTTAAGAATGAAAATAAATGGAAGAGGATGGGGATGAATTAATGACAGTACATGCGATACCCCAGTTTTAGCACACTGTGTGTTACATGTTAATTCTTCATATAGGAAGAAATCTTAGATGATCTAGTGATGTTCCTTGCCCTCCCACCCAAGACCCAAGGAGAAGCCCTTTTCTAAGAAAGCCCAATCGCACTCTGCAGGTTCCCTGGCTACCAACTGTTCATTAAGTTTAGCACCACTTCTTCTAGACATCTGTCTCCGTTGCTCTCCATTTGATGTTTGAATGGCGATGGTTTGGAGGGAGAGGAACGGGGAGGATTGGGAAGATGACTAATTCCATAATGGACATGTGGGATTTGTGGTTTCTATATAAAATCCAAGTGGATTAAGGTAATTACAGCTAGGATGATTCATATTGTCCCAGTATCACACATTTGGGCCTACAGAAAACTATCTATGTAAAGCCCCAATTAATCTCTTTTTTCCGAATATGGCATCTCCCCGCTATGGGCCTGACGATGGGGTACAGGAGACTGGGCTCGGACATCTCTGGCATGAAGGAGGTCCCAAGGCAACCACCAGGCGGGGGGGAGATGCCAAATTTGGAAGCAAGAGATTAATTTAAGGCTGTATATGGATAGTTTGCTATAGACCCAAATTCATGATACCAGGACAACCCTCATAGCGGTAATTACCTTAATGTAATGTGTCTCGCCGAGAAACCAGGAAGTGCTTCCATTTATGTTTGCTTTCAGGCAATCAAAGACCAGAAGGGGAAAAAAAGCCTGAAAATGGTATTAATGTGTGAAAAACACTTTTAAAAACACAGATCCTTTGAGAACGACCAAGAAAAAGTTGAATCGGGTTACCTACCTTCCAGCCTGAGCACAGGCTGGTGAAGGCGTTGAACAAAAATGCCCTCCCCAGCCGTGAAGTTGCACAACACAGGCAGCACCTGAATGATCTGCTGGCTTCCAGTGTGGCACCTCCACAGAGACAGCTCTGCCTTCAGCGCCACAGGATACCTGTGTTTCCTTAGTGTTGTAGATGAGAGGCTATGAGGGCCCTGAGCCGAGGTCTCCATTTAGGCCTGATTATTATTAACCAACAGGGACCAGGGGATGGAACAAAGGAAGCTACAGCTGCAACCTCTCTGGATTTTGTTTGTTTGTTTGTTTTTGTTTTTTGACTGCTTTTGTTCATTTTCCTTGCAGCCTCCCATGAAGTAATTTAGGCCAAGTCATGATGCTAGAGAATCTCTTCTCCAATGATGGTAGTTTGGTTAAAAATAAATAAACCACAGCCTGATTAGATTGAGGGAGACCATGCATATATTAAGCCCCACTCCTTGCCATTTTAAGGACATTGGCAGAGTCTCCTAGACACCTGCTTCTGACCTGTGTCTGATGAGGCCATCAGGACCCACTTAGCCCTTTCCAGGCACTTGGCCTGCCTGTGGCTCTCCATGCTGTCCACCTTCCATGAGACAGATGAGGAGCTGCCTCTCTAATGGGGGTCGACAGGGGACTGACACCACCTGTACAGGAGTGCCATGCTTCCCAACAAGCACTCCTGGACCCTTCCTCCACCTCACATCCAGGAACCATGTGCTGGGGACACCATCCTTGTCACACCACACAGAACACCCTGCCCTACCTCAGAGCCCCATCACTTCTTATCAGAATATGTAATTTATTTGTCTTTAGTCCATTCTCTCTCCAATCTCTTTCACAGAGTGATTTCACAGAAGTGAAGGTGGCGCATTTAATCCCAGCACTTGGGAGGCTCACTAAGATCTTTATTATTCAGTGGTCACCCCTGATTAGAAGCCCTCCTGCTTCCCATGCTATAGGACCAATTCTACACTCCTGTCCATGGCTTACAGGGCCTTCCATGATCGGTCCCCTCTCCTTCAACAGACACAGCCTCAGTGCAAAACAAAGTATAGACTATGTTTGTATCCCCCCAAATCCATGCTGCAATACCAACCTCCAATGTGATGGCATTAGAAAGCGCAGCCCTTGGGAACGGATGGCGTCATGAAGATGGTGTCACATAAGTGGGATTCATACCCTTATGATGGAGAACCCTGAGCTTTTTAGCCCTCTTCTCACCACGCGTGGACACAAGAATTAGGCAACAGTCCACAACCCAGAAGAAAGCCTGCATCAGAACCCAACCAAGCTGGCACTGGCTCTGAGACTGTGAGAAATATAATTCTATCATTTACAAGCCTCCCTGTCCATAGCACGTTGATATTATAGCCTGAACTAAGACAGTACTGGACAGTTTAGGAGATGATGTCATTCAGGCTAGTGTCATAGAAAAAACATTCATTAATGAGGAACATTTCAGGGAAAAAGCAAGAGGACCTTGAGTCTCCAGAGGTGCGTAAACAAGGGAGTCATCCACAAGTCTTTATGGATGTCATGAGCAAGAATGGACGTGGTCTTACCTAAGGCTTTGCATGATCAACCACAGGTGATCCTTGTGGTTGGCCTTTCTTGGAAGACAGAAGGGTGGGAGTCATCTGAATAGCCACTGTTTGGGGAGTATGGAGCCCTCTGAAGTCCAGCACCATCAACATTCACTTTCCCACTCTCCACTGTTCTCTGGCCACAACATGCTCCCTGGGCTTCATTTCATGCTCCTAGGACAGAGTTCAACCTGCTTTCTAGGAATATGAAGGCTTTCTCTGACTTCAATGTCTGGCCAACTTTCCCAGGTTCAGCTCAAAGTTCAATCACCTTCTCCATAAAACCGTAACCATGGCCTGCTTAGTCCAATTCATATAAAGATTAAACAGGATGATGGGAGTCAAGTCCCTTGCATGGCTGGCTGGTACCTGGAGAGGAACACAAACTTATAACTCTCTTTCCTGGCTGAGCCTTGCAGGCAGAGCTGCTTCCATGCAAGGCACTGAAGGCATATATCTTCCCACCTGAGACGCCAAGACTTGGTTACTGCCATTTGTATCTCTTCCCCATGCTGTTTATTCATTCTTTTAACAAACATTCATTACTCCTCACTGGGGCTGCAGCAGTGAACAAGACAGTCCCGCTGCCAGCCCTTATGGAGATCACAGCCCAGTGGGGCTGCGGATGAGTAAATACACAATTGCAATGCAGAGCAAGGCATGCCATGATAGACCAGGGGAGAGTGTGCTGGAAGCAAGAAAGCAGACATCTGACCCAGCACGGATAGGGGCGCAGCCACTTCTGGGAAGAAGCAATGTCTAAACTTAGATGAGGGCAGGGCAATTTGGATATTTCAAACAAATAACGTAGAAAAGATCTAGAAATTGAAAGGAAAGGAAAGAAGAAGAAGGGAAAATGCCTCACTTGGGGCAAAAGAAATTTTCTCTTTGCATTACTAGTTACACACACACACATACACACACACACACACACACACTGCACACTCACTTTCCTCTTGGTTTATCTTTGTTCCACCTATAAGCATCAAGGTGTGAAGAATGAACCTTTTATCCTCCATTTTGAATGAATCATCTGAGTTGGAGTTTTTTTGTTTCTGTGCTGATAGGAATCTAAGTCATTAACCTCACTAAGCACCCTTTTCATTTTTTTTTCCTTAGAAGGTAAGTGAAATAAGACTACTCAGAAGAAGAGGTAGGGAGGTCATGTGATAAACACTCAATAAACATTTCCTACCTTCATTCCAGAGCCAAAGCTTTTAGACAGAGGATGTAATGAATTTTGTGAGCTGTGTGTATAGGAACATTAGCTACTGTCAGGATGAAATCAATGTTTGGAAAGTTTGTTTTTGGCACCAAGTATAGGGACAAATTCCTAGGACTCAGAAGTGGTTGTGGAAGGGAGTGTGCTGGTGCGTAGATATGGGGACCAGTGCCAAAAAAAATGGGTGAGCAGCGATCAGGAAAGACACAAGCAGCCTCCGTGGGGAAAGCTGGATTCATTGACCCCCAACTTCTCCCTCAGTCTTCAACCATCTTCTGCACACACTTCTCTTAGACATGTGTGCCTCTTTATGCTTAATGATAAAACTCACAAGCACCAGAAGTTGCCTAGAGGCTGTGGCTGTTCCCAGGAGTCAGTTGCTGGCTCTCAGGGTGGTCCCTCCCTAGTCAGCAGTCCTGTGTACTGGGCTCCACAAGGTACCTACCATCAGTCTCTACAGGCACACCTGGGCACACATCACCAGTCCAGAAACCACTCATCATGACATTCAGTCAGCCCTCTGCATCATTCCCAATGCCAAGTGTGGCCCACAGCAAGGATGCACAGAGGATTGTTAAGAATCTCTATGGAAAAAGAGAGAATAACAACATGGAGGGCCCTTGGGAACCATGATCAATCACCTTCATAATTTGCAGGGTCCAGTGAAAACAGAATGTGGGACTGCTTGTTCAAAAATTATTAGCAATTCATTTCATGACGGTGACAGAAGAACATGAAACCAAGCCTTGGTTCCTCTGATGATGGGGTCCTGTTGGACTACACAGCTCCAACCCAGACTCAGGAAGACAGCTCTGCTCTGCGTAGAGGTCATATCAACCTAAACCTTTATGTTACAGGTGAGAACAATGAAGCTCAGAAACAGAAAGCATTTGTTTGTTCCAGTCCTGCATCATGGCCCATGCTGGGTGACTCGCCAGTGGGGTTCCTTAGCCTTGACCTCTGTATATTTGCCAGTGATAAAAACCCAAGCAAGTTATTTAACCTCTTTCTTCCTAAGTTTCTTCATCCATAAAATGAAGATAATAATAATACAGACCTGATAAACTGATTGTTAGAATAAGACGACGAGAAAGAATTTGGAGTAAATGACCGAGTAGCTCTCAATAAATGATCCCAATCTTAAATGTTGGTAATAGAAGTAATAATAGTTGTGATATTTCAATAAATACCCCTCCCCAACACAAACACATTTCCCTGTCCATGACCTTATTTTCAGGTATCAGAAAGAGAGGACACCTTTGGGAGTCCTCCTTTGCTGACACTCACCTTGATGACCCACATCTGTGTGTAGGAAGTTAAGGTCAGAGTGGTTACATCAAGCCCAAAGAAATGCAACTTGCCAAAACCCGATTCCAGCATTTCTGCTTCCAGAACACTGTACCATTGAGTCCTGTCAAAGATGAGTCTTGCTGTGAAGCCAGGGCTTCTCAAACTTAGGTCAACTACAGCAGAATGACCTAGAGTACTTACCCAAAATTCAGATTGCTGAACCACCAACCTCTAGACCTAATAAATTAGAATTTTCCATGGTAGATCCAGGTACCTATTTTAACAATACCTTGGCAATGCTGATTTCCCACCAATCAGTAAGAACCACGGCCCAGGGCCAGCTGCAGGTGCAGGACCACCAACAAGGCCCCCAAGATCACATCGGCTACACAAAGAGCCTCCTCCATTATCCCTCCCCTTAGGCTGGTCCAGCCCCATGGTAATCTTGCATGGGCAGGGCACCCAGCGGGCACCAATTAAAGCATGTTGGTTGGCTGCCGGATGGTTCGCTGCACATGTCTCACATCTAACACACAATAAAGGCCAACTGCTGTGCCAGCTGGTCAGGCCACTCCATCTGGGCCTTGTCCAGAAGGACTCTGGCCGGGGTCCCACGAGGTGCCCACAGAGGCTGAACACACATTGCAGACAGTGTCTTGCTCTCTTGCAGCCTCCAACTGTGGGACATCTCTTCAAACACTGATGTTTTCTCGAGCTTCACACTTTATTGCTGAAGTGTTTTAGCCATATTAAAAAAAAAAAAAAAAAAAAGCCAAGGGGCACGCTGAGTCTTGCTTCAAAACTTTCTCCTACAAGATGACAGGTTTGTAAATTGCTTTAGTATGGTAAAATTGTTCCAGTGGTTCTTTATAGCAACTCTACCCAGCAAATGGCATGCACTAGCCGTGGAAGCCTACCTGGCCCTTTCTGGCCCTCTCTCTAGGAACTGAAACCTCACCCTGGTTATCCTAGAGATGGCCAAGGGTTGATTTATCACCCTGCATTACATCCTCCCTTCCCCAGCACCAAAATATCCCTCCTTTCAAAGAACCATTTAGTTCATACCTCTTTAGAAAATGGTCAGAAATTAAAGATGACTCTCCCTGGCTAAAGGGGGCTGCCTGTATAAGGAGGGCTGGGGTGGAGCAGGCATAGCCCAGCATTCACCCCTGAAAAGAGAACCTGACTGTGAGGATGTGGGGGTATGTGTCCTTGGATCTACCATGGAAAATTCTAATTTGTTAGGTCTAGAGGTTGGTGGTTCAGCAATCTGGTTCCCAGGGCTCTGGAAACCCAAGTTTCCTGCTTGTGGACATTGATGAGAGTGGACACCAACTGGGCAAGTCTCTCCAGGATGGATCCAGCCTGTGGCCCCTGCCCACCCGGCACAGCCCTGTGTGGCATAGAGCAGTTCCTCCATTCAATCCTTCAGCACCAAACCTTCCCCGCAGGGCAGGGAGGTGACCAGGCAGCTAGGTATGAAAAGAATCACAGTGTGAGAAAAGAAAAGCACAGGTTCACCTCTCCAAAAGCTTACTTTTCATGATGGAGTTCGTTGTACTTCTCACCAGTTCCTGGTTTTCATTTTGTAACAATGTAAGCTTTATGAGGGGAAGGTCTGTGATTTGTTTTGTTCACATTGCAAACATCATAACACAGGTGCTTAAAATGTGGTTATTAAATGAAAGAAAGAAGGAATGAGTTCATTTCACCCAACCTAATCTTGACGACCCCTTCTCCCCACATGGGCTGGTGCGCCTCCAAAATATTTGAGAGTGTATCTTTCATAAGAACAGAAATGTCTTACTTACAGTTCTGGAAGCTGGGAAGTCCAAGGTCAAAGTGTCAGCAGTTTCAGCATCTGGTGAGGGCCTGTTCCTCACACATGGCATCTTCTATGTGTCCCCATGTGGTAGGAGGGGCACCCAAACCCCCCAGGCATATTTTAAAGGACAATAATACCTTCAAGAGAAGACATAGTCACCTCCTGAGGACCCCACCTCTTACCACACAACCTTGAGAGTCAGGTTTCAACATCTGAATTTGGGAGTGACACAAATGTTCAGAACATAGCAGTTGGTATTAAAGTCACTCTTTCTTCTGAGGAGACCTCGCAGCAGGCTGGGCTGAGAGTCCTCACGGCATTTTTTTTTTTGGGGGGGGTACCGGGGATTGAACTCAGGGGCACTCCACCACCAGGCCACATCCCCAGCCCTTTTCTGTAATTTTATTAGAGACAGGGTCTCACTGAGTTGCTAAGTGCCTCGCCATTGCTGAGGCTGGCTTTGAACTAGCGATCCTCCTGCCTCAGCCTCCCAAGTGCTGGGATTACAGACGTGTGCCACGGTGCCTGCCTAGTCCTCACAGCTTTGAAGGTGATTATGATGCTGATTAGGGCTTTTACCACGTGGTGTTTTAATGCCCACATAGCCCCATAGCCCGTATGCTCCTGAAAGATTACATTTTATTCAGCTGTGAACCCTTGGGCTCTGGCACACAGTAGGTTCTCATTAAATGTTTGCAGCATAATTTGGAACAGATGAATGGGCAGCTAGCTGTTCTAGGTGGGAGGAACAGAGTGGGCAAGGCTGGGGGAAGGTTTCTGTTGCAGACAAAGTGTGGACATTTGCTGGTTGCTGTCAAGCTAGGCTCTGGGTAATTCAAGGTCATCCAGACAGATGCAGCTTTAGTCAGTGATCTAAGCAAAGAGTTGCACTAAGAAACTACTCCCTCCAGCCAGAGCGTGTCTCTGTTACTGTACTCAGGGCACTAAGCCATCAGGCCATTGCTGCTTTCTAAGTAGTCATATAAAACGTGAGTTTTCATGTCTTCATTTCTCTCTTTGGGGCTTTCTCTGAAGGTCCTGCTATAGGGAAGGAAAGCAGGATACTGCTTCCAACCATATTCTGTGCACATATATAAACTCTAGGCAAGAAAGAAATACTACCAAAGCATCGAGCCAGGGACCCGCGGGCGTGGCATCCACCTTCTTCCTTCTCTCGCCTCCTTACAGGGTTTCCAGAAGAAACAGGCTCCAGTGCTTTCTAACAATGATACAAACCAGAGCCATCCTCTTTCATCTCTCTCTGCTGAAAGGCCTTTTAAGCTCCCCATTGTTTGTTTTGGTTTATTACCGAAAGGCTAAAACCGTAAAAAAAAAAAAAAAATCATTGTTGTGGGTATTTTCCAGTTGAGATGAAATATTTAACAAGGGTGAGGTGGGGAGAAGGCAGTTTGCTGAAAATACCATTTTTTAAAGGTCAAAAAATGCATAAACCCATTACTTTAATATTGTTTGTTCCCACGAGGCACCAAGTGTTCAGAGCTTCCCGGCTCCAGATTGTCGTGCACAAATGCACACACGTGTCAGGTCCTTCTCCCAAACCCTGGCTGTGATCCTCTTACAGCCCTGTTTCGAGTCTTCCCTGGCTCCACCCAGCCCAGGAAATAAGATACAGCCTTCTCAGCCCAGCATGAAAATCCTATCATAATCCAGCCCGACCTAGTTGTGCATCCGCATGCCCCGCGGGGGCCTCACGCCCCCTCCACATCAGCCTATTAAAAAAATGCATTCTTGCAGAAATTTCCAATGTATAGTTTTACCTCTGTGTCATAGAATCCTGCCCATCTCTCTGAAATAACCTCTCCTCCTCTTTTATGCCATTCACGATGACACATCAAAATCCTATCCACACTTTCTAAGTCAGTGCAGATTTCACTTCCTCCAAGATGTCTCCAAGATGTGGCTTCCGGACAGGAGGCCACACAGTGCATCTCTTCACGACTAACCTTCTCCATTTGGGCTCTGAGTTTCTTGAAAGGAGGGGACATGGCCTGCTTTGCTTTGTGTCCCCCACCGAACACAATGCCTTGCACTATAATTTCTACTGATGCCTTCACATACTGTGTTTTTTTTGAATGACGGAATTGGTACAGATGTAAAAGTCCTTTCCTGTCCTCAGCATTTGCTCTACTATTTGTGCAAAAATTAAATCCTTAGAACATGCCAAAGCACTCTACATAATGGATGCATCTTCTGATTGGATTATAATTAAAATAAGATTTTTTTTTTCACTGTAATAACATAGTTACCTCAATTGGCAGAAGGGAGATGGCAGATGTAATGGATAGTTGATGAACAGTTTGAATGGGGCCATAATATATATCCTATTATGTCTCCTGCTTCAGAAAAAGAGCTTTAGAGGGGCATCCCAAGAACCTGCTGTTGAATGTCATACTCAAGTGTAGCTGGTTTGAGCAGTGCAAGAAAGTAGGAAAACTGAAAGAACGGATGAAGGAAGGGTCACAAAGCAGGACGGCTGTGGGGTAGAGAGGATGTGGCAGCTCATGTGGAGGCTGCACGGCAGCCTGGAGCCAGGTCCTGAGCGGTCTGAGAAACAGAAGCTGATCAGCACACGTTCTAAGCCAGCCTCCTCCACTGCAACAGCCACTGGCCAATGCAAGTATTGAGCACTTGAAACGTGGGCAGTATGAATTAAAATGTTATACATGCAATAAAATACACACTGGATTTTGAAGACAATAAGAGAAAAGAATGCAAACCGTTTCGTTGATTTCGTACTGCTTGCATGTTAAAATGACAAAACACTAGATATGTTAGGTTGAGTAAAATATACTGCTAATATGAATTTCAGTTTTTAAACTTTTTGTGTGACTACTAGAAATTTTTAAATTATGTGTAGGTTTAGCATTTGTGACTTGCATTGTATTGAACCATGCTGATCTAGACTGAGCTTTCTTAGTCTTAAGACTGAGTAGGATGTCAGTTTTCTCACTACCAAGAAGAATAAAAAGTATCATTCATACCCTAAAAAAGGAAGGTGCTAGAGCCAGCCACCTCTGGTAGCATGAGAGCTGCTTTGTGACCAGAGGTCCGCAGTCATTGTGCTAGAGCTCAGAGCCTGGGACTGCAAACTGCCGTGAGTTTAATGGTGGCAAATATTCAGTAGGACCAGTACCATGGTCTCAGGCTCAGCCACCATCTTAAGTCTCAGGTAGGGAAAATGCTAAGTATTTGTCATATTTGGTGTAGGAACCAATTTTTTTTAAAAAGAGTTTCTTTAAGCAGGAGTCATTATGATTTCACCTATCTGACATCACAGGGCTCATTCATACTAATGAATTACTTCCCTCGGTATTTCTAAATGGGATGATCTATATGGTCAAACTGATTCTTTAATGACTTTGAGTGCCATTTGCTGTAGAGGTTTCTACCTAATTTCTTCTTTAAAACTTGAAATGAATATACAATTAAAGGAGTACCATCATTTTTCTTCTTCAACTGAAGTAAACTGAGACTTGGTACAGAAACCACCTAATGGGTCACATACCCAAACGGGCAGGTGGGTGAAGTATGGGAGGAAGGGTAATATGAATATACCTAGTATCAAAAGAAATCTCCTTATTGTAATTGACTTAACTCCTGCTTTAAATGATGTTTACTCAAAATCTTCACTTCTGCCCAAAGGGTGGTATATCAGTTATCTGTTGCTGTGTAACAAATTACTTCGTAATTTAGCAGCTTCAAACAATACATGTTGCTGATCTCATGGTACCTCTGGGTCTGAGTGATGTTAGCTGGATCTTTCATATCAAATTCCCTCACAAAACTCCAGTCAAGGTCAGCCCCAGCATGTGCTTTCAAGTTCATTCCCATGGTACTTTCATGCCTATATGGATGCATGCATGTATACATGCGTGTAGTTATTTATGGTGCTGAGACAAATTTTTTACAAAAATTGCTTTTGCTTTTTCTCTTAACTGCACAAATGGCTTGCCCTGAATTTGTATCTGCTCACCACTTCCTTGCCTTCCCTCCCTGCTTTGTATACACACTGGCCTTTAATCGCAGAATAAATTTGTTTCACAAAAGGCAAAGTCAGCAGCTTATGTAGAACCAGCCTCCCTGTATCACATGTGAGTTCTACCAAAAAATGGCTTGTAATGCAATTCTTTGTGAGTTTTCACTTGCAATTGTACTAACGGATTAAAGACCAAAAAGGGAGCAACCATTTGCACAGCAGAATGCCAATGGCTTCTCGAAACCAGGCCATCAATCTCTCCACAAACAGGTGTCCACCTTTTTGCCAACTAATTCATTCCACCCAAGAGACCTCCTGAAAAGCAACTGGACTGAATGTGAACTTCAGCTCTTGAAATAACAAGGAAAGACAAAGTCTTTTAGGAGAAGGTGCGTTTCATTTCCAAGATGATTTCTGTTTGTTGAAGCTCATCAAATCCCCCATTTCCACAAGTAAAAGGACCATGGAGTGGGGGCCAGGGAATTGTGAGGGGGGAAAGGCAATCCAGTCAATGAGGACAGCACCATTCAGAGAGAGCAGACACTCTGAAGATTAGCACCTCACACTGCAGGTATGCCCGGAGGCAGCCTCATGGAGATCTGCAATCCTGAGAGGAGCTCTGTGTAGGAAACTGTCTTACTCTGCTGTCTCCATGCTGACCTCCAATCAAGAGCAAATGCCAGCTGACATCTACACTCCCTTGCTAATAGCTAGAACACCACCGTCAATCACATACTAGTTTTACTACAACGCTCTTTCGTACCTCAAATATTCTAACACCTCTCCATTATGGCCCTGCCTAATTAGATTGTGGCTCTGACATCATGGGTAATCTTTTATTGATGACTCAGTCACCAAACACTGGACCTTAGGACCACTGGTTGGGAATCTGTTTGTTCAGAACCAAAATGGCTACAAATCTTTGTGCTTGTATGTATCCATTTTTTACTGATTTGCTCTATCTTCTCACAAAACTAGTCTTTTGTCTTGTTTTCCTGAGGTAATAGAGATTGAACCCAGGGCCTATACATGCTAGGAAAGCACTCTACTCCTGAGCCATACCCCCAGGCCCACAAAACTAGTCATTTCTCTGTGTGGTTAATCAACACGACTAGATGCTTCTCCTATATGCAAAATATGACACAGATACCCACCCCCTCCTCTAGTATGAGCCTCTCATTCACTGAAGGCTTGAGGAAAAATACAAAAAAAAAATGTACCTAGATAAAATGAACTAAAAGACTATTATTAAAGGTTTTAAGGTCTCTCTGTGAGTTTAGTGCATCATCTTTACCTTTATTACTGAATTTATACAGATCCTTACTTGTAGTTTTGCAACTGTGTTCCAAATAGCTACAGAGAATGGTGAATTCTGGGTAAGTTATTAAAGTTCAATTTACTCCTTAACTTTTACTCATATCTAAAAAGGTGAGGTGTGTGATATGTGTGTGTGTGTGTGTGTGTGTGTGTGTGTGTGTGTGTGTGTGTGTGTGTTGTTGTTTCCCCAGCATATCACCTACTCTGTCATCTGGAGCGGGAATATTAAAGATATTATTGACTCATCATTCTTCTTTACCCCTCACATATCATCAATCACCACGTCGTTATGATTCTATTTCGAGTATTTCTCAAGTCTATCTCCTCTTATTCATTCCATTTCTTATTCCTATGAGTATTGGATCACTAGGGCTGCTGCGATGATTAATTTTGTGTGGCAACTTGACTGGGTTTTGGGGTGCCCAGGTATTTGGCTAAACATTATTCTGTGCATGTCTGAGGATGTTTTAGATAAGGGTAATGTTTGAACTGGTAGATTGAGTAAAGTAGATTGTCCCACCAATGTAAGTAGGCCCCATCCACAGAAAGATGGATTCTTTCAAGAATAAGAGAGAACTCCTCCTGCCTGATTGTTGACCTATTGGGCTGGGACATTAGTCTCCCCTTTCCTTTTACTGGAACTGAAACTTCAGTTTTTTTGGGTTCAAGTTTGGAAACACACATACACACACACACACACACACACACACACACACACACATATACATACATATGTATATACACAGTTCTAGTAGCATATATGTACATGGACTACTGTTTCTCTGGAGAACCTTGAATAATACAGCTGCCATAACAAAATAGCACAGACTAGGTGGCTTAAACACCAGAAATTTATTTTATTACAATTCTGGAGATTAGAAGTCCAAGTTCAAGGTATTGGTAGGACTGGCTTCTCCTGAGGCTCTCCTCTGAAGCTCGCAGATGACCACCTCCCTGTTGTGCCCTCATATGACATTTTCTCTGTGTGTGCAACCTGATGTGCTCCTCAGGGCCTAATTCCTTTCATTATAATGACATCAGATTGGGCTGGGGCCTACTCTATTGGCTGGGTTCAACTTCATTACCTCTTTAAAAACATCTTCAAATGCAGTCTCATTCTGAGGTCTTGGAGGTATTTAGGGCTTCAACATTGAATTTGGGGAATTTATGGGAGATGATACAATTTAGTCCATAACACTATGGCCATTTTCTTTGTTTATGGATAGTCTCTCTTTTTCCTTCCATCCATAATGCCACCTTGCATTCCATCTATGGTTATTAAGTAATCTCTTAAAATCTAAATCTGATTGATTGAGCACTATCTATATAATTTGGCCTCGCATACCATTGGTGCTCCATTGTTTATAGGACACTGTTGAAAGTCTTTAGCCAAAAATCATAAGGATCCTCTGAATCCTGCCCCTAAATATCCTTTCCTGTCTTTATCTCTCATCATTCCTCCCCAATTGCCCAAAGCTCTATTTGAAGTCAGCCTGGACAACTCTCTTCAGAGACCATTCATCTTTTTGCTCAACTCAAAGACTTTTCAGTGACATCCTTTGAGATTTGAAGCCTCCCTGAGCACCTGTCTTCCTGCCATTACTGAATAATTATCAGTGAGTCAAAATATCCCTTTATAGGCAAAATATATCTACAGTATATGTTCTTCTCCAAGTAGCAAATTGTGTTAGTTAATTTATTGAATATTTGCTAGGTATTGACTTTAGGTCCAGCCCTTTCCCAGAGACCAAACTGCTTAGTATATCTTAGAAGGTTGGAAATGTATATGACATAGAAGAATAATAACACAATTTGTACCTCTTGGCCTTTTTCCAAAGATGGCCAATAGAGGTTACTCATCTATATCTATTGCTAAGTATATGGTAGAATCAATGGTTTTTAAACCAATTGGAACACACTAACAGAATAGCACATTTTCTTTTAGCATAATATATAGAAAACAAATCAGTAATGGCCAGTTCCTGAAGTCTAAGATTGGATACCTAGAATTAGCCACATCTAATGTAATATGAAAATGACTGTCTAAAGACCCAGACCATCTATCCAGACATCGATTTCAAAAGCTAGGTGGAGGTAGATTTATAGGACCAAAAACCCATCCCTGCCATATGATAAAATTAAGAAATATAGACCCCAAGAAAGTCTGGGGACTGATGACATTGTATGCATATGGATTTATGAAGAGGGGTGATATGCTTAGGAACTACGCATTAGCTGAAGTCTATACATTGAAACTTCCAGTACAACTTCAACACCTTAAGTTACATTAAATGCCATCAGTCAAATTCCCCTTTCCTGTCAAAACTGTAAGTCATGATATCGCTATTGTTAATTACCTGAACAAACTGGTCACGTGAATAAATAATATAACCACAAAAGCCTTCCTTGGATTTAAAAAAGTTTAGTTTGTTTTTATGATGTTAAATTCAGGTGAGTAAAATGTCACCAAAGGAAACTGTCTCTCCTAGGTCTAAACAAATTGACCAATGTAAAGGGAGCAAGCAGAGGGAGGGAGTTCTATGGGAAGAATATGTGCAAGGAGACTAGAAGACGTGCTACTGGTTGCCCTTATAAAGTTCAAGGGAGAACTGATGAAGTCATAGGGAAAAAAAAAATCTTCCTAATAATTTCCAAGCTGTCAGCACTGAGGCCGCGACTACCATATACAGAGAAAGTGTGCGGACATGATATATTAATTTCTGGATGAATGACCAGACCACACAGCGCTGGGTGTTCTAACATGTGAGGCAATTGTTGTCATAGCATTTTTGGAGTGATTACTCATGTAATGTTGCCCTGTTCAGGTGATGTCAATGGGGCTGAAACAGGAATAACATCTCCAGAAAGTCCCCCATGGTCCAAACGACAGCAGCGCCTGTGAATTTTTCTGGTCCATGGCTCAGCTATGGGGCCATTGTATTGAATCTTCTGTTTTGAATGCATCCAACCTTGAATTTGAAATGATGGATCTCCTTGGGTTTTAAGCCCATGACACTATTCCATTAATAAATATTCATTTTCCTTTTCTTCCTCCAGTTGCATTTTCTCATCAATCATGGCTGAAGGCACAGCTGTGAAAGCCCTTTATCCATTACCATTCATCTCTATGTGATTCTATGCGTGCCTACAAAATTATGAAATTATTGAAGATTGTGTGTGAATCTTTTGTTTGGTGTGGTTTTTTTAATCGCCATCGAGTCTGTGTTTATTCCCCGAATGAAACCACTATGTTATTTTTTTTTTTTCTTCAGCTTCTTCTAGTACATATATAAATCACTCCATTGGATTCTACTGTCTTGTAAAAATAAAAACGATCCCCAAATGTTCAAGAATTACTCAGAGACTATTCAGTGTTCAATATGTCAAAGCAGCCAAGACAGACAGTCAGGAAGAAGATTAGAATCAATGAAGAAAAATCCATCCCGGGCACAAGTTGTCCTGCTGCCAGCTCTGTCGGGGAAAGGCCTGCTCGCTCGGCACTCTCATTACAAGGAGAAAAAGTCTTCAAGCACAAGAACAGGGATGAGGCTGCAATCTCTGCTCCCTGAGTTCTTAGGACAAATCCACAGTTTATTTTATCAAAATAGATACTCCTACGGAGTGGCCGTCTGCTGAGCGGTTTTAAGATCCCCTTTACCTCTCACTTGCCTCCAGACAGGGACTAGTGTCACCTGGGTCACAGCAGGGGACTCAGCAATAACCCAAAAAGATGGGATGCTGAGATCTCCAGTTATCCCCTGCTGATCCACCAATATCAGAGGCTCTGTGTCTGGGAGGGCTTTCAGCTCACTTCTGTCTCTCTTCTCACCCTTCCACCCAGGGATGCACATCATCCAGTCTTCTCCTGCCCAATTCAAGCCCTTCCCACAGCTAAGGGACTTTAGAAGGCTAATATCAGCCTGGTTTCAGATATAAAAGCTGACCAGGTATTGATAACCATAGAGTATGGCTACAAAAATGGGATCAATGAGCACATCGCAAAACACTAGTTCATGAACACCTTCTATGGGCATTGGCCATGTGCCGGGATGCACGTTTACAGAAGCAGACTTTGGCTGGGGTGGCTGCAAAAGGTGAAGGCAGAAAAGAAGGGAGGTGAAAAAGCTGGAGTAGGCTTACTCTGGACAAAGCAAGCATGGAACAAATGAGCTCCATCTTCCCTTTTCATGAAAATCCAGGACTCACACAAGGGTAAATGGAATCCTGGCCCTGTCTTCTGCCTAGGATGTCTCTAAAGGGCCTTCAAGCTTTTGATGCTGAGACAGTCTGGTCTGGATGGGAAATAAGTTCATTTGTCCTGGATGGAAGACAGAGACAGGAGCTTCTTGAACCCGTGTCCACAATCGCAAGCCCCAAACTCTTCAGGGTTGAGTGAAAAGGGGGCTGCAGCATTCACAAGGTAGAAACTGAGGTTCAGGAAAGAAAGGATGGATACTGGTCCAAAGAGACGCATCCAGGTGGTCACACGGCCAGAGGTGGGAGCCAAAGCTCTCAGTGCCCATTTTTAGTTTCTTTCCCTCACATATTAAAAGCGAGGGTAATATGGGCAGGGGTTGCTCCTCGCCTCTGAAGGCTGAATGTTGAACATGCTTCCATTATTCTTAACAAACAGATTCAGCGATGCCACACCAGGAGAGCCCGTGGCAAGTTGTCACTGAATACGCAGGGCTTTTAATAGGGACCTCCACAAATGTATCTCACAAAGGACCACAAATAACAATTGTGGCTTTGCATTTGTGTCTTGCAAGTTTATCCTGTTTTCTTCATTTGTAAAATCAAACACAAACCCAACTATTCTTACAAGATTGCTGCAAGAGCCAATTAACGATTAATTATGAGCGCTGAGAATTTTATGGAGATTTTCCTTATATTTGACATTATTATTCTCAACAAACCTGATGTTATAATTATGTGTGTAACAAGTAAGATTCAATATTGGAAGTTTTTTTTTTTTTAACTTAAAAGATGGCAAATGGAATCTGAATAAAACAATTTAATACGGTAAAAGCATTCATAAAATAGTCCACAATTAGGCTTGACTTGAACAAATCTCTAGCACCAGATGTGCAAGGTGACAGGCTTCTGACAGGCTTCCAGTTCTCCTCCTCATGGCCAATGTGTAGAGACTGTTGGAACCCACCCAACCTACTATAAACATGCCAGAAGGGAAAAAGCATGTAAGGTTAAAGAGGTACCCCCCGCCAAAAAAAAAAAAAAAAAACTAAGCAAACTTTGTGTGAAGTTTCTGGGAAGATAGACCTTTTGGCAGTTGAGGTTAGGTAGTGGTCTAACATAGGGCAGGTAAGGGCCACCTGGGGAGACAGCTGGTGTGCCACTTTAATATGGCCCCTAAATATCATTTTCTGGCTCAACACAGTTGGGAATGATGTTGCTTATCACCCCAATCATCCCACACACAATAGTACCACAGACAAGAAGACCCTGGAATAGGGAGGAATTAGGAAATTCTCTGGGAAAGAGTACAAGGAATGATTAAGCCCAGATAGCAGTATCAGAGACTCCACACCCTCCTAACCTCACCAAAAGGAACAATTTAGAACCTAAGGTTTGTTCCTCCATCCAGATGGCCAAAACTACCCAAGGTGGCTGCCATGCCTCTGGTATAATAGATGAGTACATAGAGAGAAACAAGGTAGCCAAAGAGAACTTGCAAAGTTCTCTTTGTTTCTTGTTTATTTCTGTTTTTCTATTTCTGATGCTTGGAATCAAATCCAGGGGCTTGCACATGCTAGGCAAAGTTACTATCACTGCTACATTCCCAGCCCTTGTGCATGGTTTAAAAAAAATGAAACATCCAATACCATAAGATAGAATATATACCAAAAGGACAGTTAGCTCTTTAATATACTTGGAGTTTATTTTCTTACAACTTGTTCATGTATGAGCTAATTCTTTGCAAATTTTACTAAATAACCTATTCACACTTCCATGAATTGTGATGCTGTCCCTGTCACATATCAAATTCAGGTACATATTTGGACTTCAAAAGCAGATTGTAGAAGGCAATACTATTAAATTTACAGAGGAAATTTAGCAGAATACATATTTATCTCAGATCAGAAAAGTATCTACCTCATAGTAGAAAAGGTTTTTATTAAACAAATTTCAAATACATAAACCATGAGGAAAAAATTAAACAGAAAAAGATTTTTTCTGGGCCTCAAATGTCACTGTGTACAAAGGTAACAGTGGGAGCAGCCTGAAAGGAGATATTAATAAGGAATTACTATCTAGCCATATGAAGAATTTCTGTAAATCAGTAGCAAGAGATAATAAGACCAATGCAACACAGGTAACAGATAAGAAAAGGCAACTTGGGGGATCTAAAAGGCTAATAATAGATGCTCATACTCAATAGTCATCAGTGAGCATCAGATAAGCAAAACTTAGAAAGTAGGTAACAAGAAATGTCGGGAATAGAAGCCATCATGCACTGCTGGTGTCATTCCAGAGAGAATCTGGCAGAATTTAGAGAAATACACATAGACCATGACCTGCAATCTTCCTATCCCTGAGTGGATATCCCAGAGTAGCCCTCTCCCTAGTCCATAAGGAGACATTTACAGACATGTCCATGCTCCCATTATTTGGGACAAGAGGAAGTCAGCAGCAACCTAGATGCCCAGGACTAGAGATGAAATGTGGCATAATGCCACTAAGAAATTCTTTGCAATGGTCATAAATCATCAGTGAGATTTGAGTCCATTGGTTTTTATATAAATTAAAATATACAAGGCAGTTTTTGAGGATACACAGATAACTAGATAGATTTGCAAGTTGAATTGGGAAGATGGTTATTAAACACACAGGACAAAGAGAGTGCTTATGCAAGAAGGGGAACAGGAATTGGATTCAAAAAGAAGTCATCAAATGAAAATGAAATGAAACAAAATGGGCCCCTTGCCTGGAGTCAAGGTGATGTCACACCATTGCTTCACGCACATTCACTCACTCATCTGGAAAACCCGCGCCACGTGCCTACTTGTGCTTTGTGAGGTCCCTGGGATTACAAAGGCAAATGGACGGACAAGGTTCCACCCGCGAGCAGCTTCACACTGATGGGCTGGAGAAGAGAACGGGGGATTTGTGAGGGGATCTGTAGAGCTCCCATGATTCCAAGGGAAACTGAGATGCTGAAGATAATGATGGGGATGATGATGATGAAGGTGATGACGAAAATGGCATTACATCTGAAGTGACTGATACTCCATGTTTAATCATTTCCAAGTCTCATTAGTGTGTGTGTGTGTGTGTGTGTGTGTGTGTGTAAACAACTTATTCAAATAGGGTTCTGGAGCTTGGTGAATTTCCTCTGGAGGACATTTTAGACTTCCAAACCACAACAAAAATTTTCTGCAGAAAGACCTCATCTCATCTGTGGCCCCGCAGCATTTTCCATGCACCACTCTGCCCACCAGATACACACAGTGCTCACATAGCAATGGATGCAGAAAGGAAACACAATACGACCTGATGAGCTAATTTTTCCTGGTGTTCTTCCTCATTAGGTTTCTCCCCTGGAGCCCAAACACAGCCGGGGCCTCTAATGCTGTGCTGGATTCTCTTTCCTGTGACTGGATATGATCTGCCTCCCATCCAGGTTGTCAAAGACAAAAGATGGATTTCTTCTAGAAAGGACAGAGTACTGGTCCACTCAAAGCAAGCGCTTGATCAAGCCCTGTACTACGCTGAGTTCAGCCTTTAAAGCTACTCAGAAGAAATAGGTTTTGATGAAATCTGCCTATGTAATCTGCATTTGCAAACTGCAGTGGTTTCACAACCTCAGCAAGCGGGCAAGGGGCATGTGTGTGTGTGTGTGTGTGTGTGTGTGTGCACGTGCGTGGTCATTTGGGTGAAGGGTGTCGGGGATATCAGAATATCTTCCACAGACAGCATCTAACCTGGAGGACCCTTTCAGGAATTCAATTACTGAAGAAAGGGGCTTATGTCTTTTCAGATCCCACCTCATGCTGTCTCTACCTTCCTTAGACACTAGCCATCCTGGATCCCTCATTCTTCCGATGCTTCTCTGCACACATTTTTCTGCTTCTCCTGAGTACAAAACACAATCAAAATCACCCAGACTATGGTTAATGGCTGAGGCTGGAGGCCGACAGAGACTTGCAGCGGAGAACACGGCCCTCTCTCGGGGGCCAATGCACAGCACTTAAAACCTTCAGACACAGGGTTTTTAAGACACCACAACCCTCTCCAGTATTGGCAAGGGTACAGGGAAGTGAGCACTGTCACAGAACTTGGCAATGTATTTCAAGAGCTGGATACATGTCCACAGCCTCTGACCACTAATTGCTCTTATGGGAATGTATACATAAGAAATTATCAGAAATACGGGAAGAGATTGACATTTAGAAATACTTAGTGCAGCATTTTGCATGTGACCCACATGTCATCTGAGGCCTTCCTGTCCTTTGAAAATTAAATAAAGTCGTTCCAAGACCCTATCTCATATCTTACAAAAGTTCCAATGTCTTCCTCAAGATTTCTGATGATTCTCAGGGCTCAACGTTTTAACTTGCTAAATCTTCCCAGAATCAGCCTTTACACCAACACAGGTTGAGAGAGCACAGTCCTTTCTCTTAACTCTCTCTCCAGAACAAACACATGGATTTTGTACATGCTGCAGTATTCATAAAGGAATCAGGAAAATGGAGAGAATAAACACAACAGGAACTCTTAGTTTTAAAATTAAAAGATCCGTCTCAGAAAATGCCTTCAGTTACCCAGACACTCAGTTAAGGCCCTTTAGTGTGGCTCAATGCACTGTTTTATTTCCCCTTCTCTCATTCCTCTGTTTGCCTTAACCCTAAATTTTACCTAACATAAAATAAAAAAAAAAAAAACAAGGCATTGTAACTCTCTGTTTTACTGTCTACAGGTAGACAATGCCCTCATCTCCGCAACAAAGACCCTATTGAGATATTTCCCTAAATACGGCCATTTATGACATATTTTTAGAAACAAACATAGAAAGTAAACTTCCCTCTGTATCATCTGATACCATCATGCTGGCATGTGATGTCTGGAACTGTGGCAGTCATTTTGTAACTGTAGGGGGAAGCACAAAGGTCAAGAATGGAAGAATAGCAGGAGCCTGGGGTCCTCGTGACACTATTGAGCCACAAAACCTATTCTGGGAGGAACTACCATAATCTTTCTTTCTATGAGAAATAATGAACGCTTCTTATTTTTATCATTATTAAAACATTTTCCAACAGGTAATACTTTACTTACAGTCAGTGGCATCTTAGTGGGTGCCTGACACATTAAACTCTTTTTACTATCTCTAAGCCTCCATTTTCCCACATTTACTGTGGGCAAAACAATAGTATTTTACTATAGTGAGGTTTGGTAGAGACACAATAACCAAGCGCCTATAGACAGAAAATATGTACTATTTCCTCAATAATGGTTAAGTACCTGCTCTTAGATTCCAAAATGAAAAATAGATATCTAAACTCTTGCTGACTAATAACATTAACAATTTGGCCTTTGTTACCTTTTTTTTGTTGTTGTTGTTCTTGTTTTTGTTTTTGTTTTTTGATTTTGTTTTTGTTTGACAAGCCCCACCAACAGCCTCTGCCCGGAGCCCACTGTATCCCCGGCCGTTCCCCTGGTGCACTGCGCTCTGTCCTGCCTGCTCGGTCGCTGCTCCTCCTGCTCTACTCCTTTCTCCCACTGTGCAGGACCTGGGTAGCTCATCCCTCCCCATCTTACCTTTCTACAGAATTTATGGTTCATTTTGTTTTCCTCTGTGATCCATAAAATGAGTCTATGCCTCCTTCAGCATGTTTCATGAATAGTGATGGAAATTTGATGGTATTAAGGCAAGGATCCAAAAAATAAAAATTCAATCTTACTAATCAATGCTTCTGCCCAATGGGATTCTGAGGCAGATACACTGAAGGACCAAATTGGTGGTGGGGGGGGGGAGTGGTGTGTAAAGACACAGCTATTAGCTCACAGATTGCCACCCTACAATACTGAACTCCTTTAAAAATCAGATTAGAGAAATGGATTTGGATAGAGGCCATAATAAGGACCCCTATTCCTTCCTTTTCACTGGTTGGGCTCCTGCCACCACTTAATGGCCCCCATAAAGAGAGACCAGAGTAAAAAGAAGAGGGCTTGGTCAGGGACCAAAGAAGGCATCACTTTGCTTTGCCAAATCTGTCAAATATTGCAGAACAGAGAGGGTCATGAGCTAGCTCCTTCCTAGGGACTGATTCCATCCAGGTCTGGGTACACTCAGGCAACAGGAAAAGACAGAGGGCATACTCAGGGACTTGAACTCTGATCAGTCATGTTAGGAAGAGCTCTTTCTTTGGAACATTTCTGGTGAAGGGTGAGCAGATTAAAACTTCCTTTCCCGCTGAGCGTGGTGGCGCACGCCTGTAATCCCAGCACTTTGGGAGGCTGAGTCAGGAGGATCGCGAGTTCAAAGCCAGCCTCAGCAATGGCGAGGCACTTAGCAACTCAGTGAGACCCGGTCTCTAATAAAATACAAAAAAAAGGGCTGGGGATGCGGCCCAGTGGTCTAGTGCCGCTGAGTTCAATCCCCGGTACCAAAAAAAAAAAAAACTTCCTTTCCCAATGGACCATGGATGACTAACTTTTAACTAGTTATGTGTTTGCTACTGGTGACATACTATATTCCTGTTGGACAATATTTATTGCTCTTCCCAACACATTTCTGCTGTGGACCTATGACTTCCATTGGCCAATGAAGCACAAGAGTTTAAGCAGATGAACAATTATTATTAGAGACTGTAAGAACCAACACTTGCTTTATCTGACTCTATCTCACTGTTGAGGTAACCAGCAATGATCCAGAGAGTGGTTTTTCCTCTTTTAGGGTCCTAAGGTAAGGATTTGAATGACAGAGAATAAACTCCCCAACCATCCATCAATAGGTAAATAGTGTATGTGAACAATAAAACCTGTGTTTCTGAAGTTTTTGAAATGTCCAAGATGTTTGTTACAGCAGCATAACTGAGCCAGTCCTGATGATCCCAGGAGTCCCTCTAGAAACATATCCAGCATGGTATCATCAGAGATTGAAACAAAACCCAGCACACACACATGCTCAATGGATCTGCTGAATGAATTAATGAATGTTTTAAATCAAGACTGTCTTTTTTTTTCCTTGGTGGACAACATATAATAAAAGAGATTAGACTTTGGATTCATGGAGTCTTATATTGAATCCTTTTTTGCTACTTACTATGAAAATTTAGGCAGTTCAACTTTCTAAGTCTTGGTCTCCTCTTAAAGAAACATTTTGTTTGAAATGGTTATCTTCAAAGGGTTCTTGAGAATGTTAAGGAGGCAACACGTAGGAACAACGTGGTTTGTTTTCAGGTCTCATTATAGATGCTTAATACATTAAATTTATTGCTAATGAATGATATTGCTCATGTTTGTCTTACTCAAGAAAACTTCACACAAATAATAGCAGTAGAGGTAAAGTAAAAGAGTCATATGTTATTTTCTGCAGTAGGGTCAATAGTACTAAATAATCAGTTATACAGGATTGAGGAGAAAAGGGAAGGAATAAAATAGAAGATAATTAAGCAGATCAGCTAAGGAGACTGCACGGACACTGCTCTTTGGTCTAGACAGAGCAGACAGAACAGATTGTATATGACTTGGCTGGGCTGCTGGGCAGGGGCATGGGATTATAAATTCAATTATAGATATCATAGGTTCCAGAGAGCTGTGTGCCACCCATGTGGATACTGAGTTGATAAATGAATATACAGGTCTGGAATTTTGGAAAGATATATGCCTGGGCATATAAATGTTTGTTGATCAAATGAATGTTTAAATGAATGGTTGAATGTGGGCCAAGAGAGATAAGTTAACACTGAAAGAGTTCTTTGGAAAGCGTATTTCATATTTAATGTGAACATTTTTGCATAACTAATGATGGTTTATAGGTAAAGGAATAGCCTGCTTTAAACCTGATTTGTATGTCCTATTCTGCAGGGAAATTTTTAAAACTTATTTTGAAACTTCAAATTTGGATTAAAGAAGACCATGTCTAATTAACCAAATATAGTCACTGAAGATAAACTATTTAGGAAGTGTAAAGGAACTAGCCTCATTAAGCAACATTTTCAGGGTGCTAATTATTTAGCAGCAATTTTTGGTTTTGTACATTTTAGTCAGAAGTGTCTTCATTAGTACTAGTTATTAACCACAGATGGAGGTGATAGTTAGAAGAAGACAGAGTGACTTTCTTGAAATAATTAATTGAACAACTAATTTTTAAAATCATCAACTCCGAGAAAGCCACTGTCCTAGCCATATTGCAGGACGCTAGATTAAAGTCAGACATGATGCTTCCCTCTAAGGAGGTCACAGCTCAGGATGGGCAACAATGTTAAGGTCCAGGTGAGGTGGAACCGGAAATGACCTTTCCTAACTGGATGGTTTTCATGGCAATTGTGACATTTTACCGGCTTCTTAAAAGCCAAGCCTCATCTGAATATGTAGAAAAAGTCACTTGAAGAAGGAATCACAGGAGCACAGGAAAAGATGTGGGAAAAAGAGGTGGGTCATTTTGCAAGAGTTGAAAAGTCACCTTGATTAGAACTGAGTATTTATAAAGTAGTGAGCAAGGGACCAGAAAAATGTAGATTAGAGCCAGGTTGTGAGGGACTTTTGAACATCAAGCTACAGAATACAATCTTTATTCTGTAATAAATAATAGGACTCCATTGAAAGAACTTAAGCAGAAGAAAGATTGACTCTTGCAGAGAATTTCAAAAGAATGATATTTAGGGGCTTTCCTGGGGATAGGTTTTCTCATATCATAAAGTCAGGGAAATAATATTTACGGCACAAGGCTGGTTTTAAATGAGATAACCTACATAATGCCTTGGTCGGTAATAGATTCCCTACCCATCCTATTTCCTGAAAGTGACCTGATAACACCCACCTGTTCCTCATTAAGACCCCAAGGGCAGCAACTGCAACAGCATGGAGATATTAACAAGAGCAGGGCTCTAAAGGCAGCTGGAGAGCCACGAGCAGGGATTTAGCAGATAAAGTCAAGGCAAGCAATAAAAGGAGAAAGGGGAGAAGAAATGTTTGCCAAGGGCTGTTGAAAAGAAATAAATTGGAAACCTGTTATGCATGTATCTGGGACACTGCTGTTAACTCAGGAAGGGAGGGACTGCTTACAAAGGGAGCTCCAGTGGGTCCTAGAGCACCTGGGAAATGGGACCCTAGGGCCATGTACGTGTGTGAGGGACAGTGCAGCACACTCCAACTGTGATGCTGGCAGATGGAGCTGGGCTCATCACCGCGATTGTTTCATTGAAGAAAATCACTCATCCAATCGCAATCATGACACCATAGCGATGTCTACGGGCAAATCGACACATGCAAATTTCCAACATGAAAGCCTAAACAGGAACACTCAAGAGACCACTAAGGACTAAATATATGGAGTAGAAACAGCTGAAGATGGGTCTTAACTATCAAACACGTTAACTTCTCCTTACCTGTACAGAAAGCCCCACAAGGTAACCTCAGAGTCTGATCCAACTTCCATCCTGGTGGTTGGCCTGGTCAGTAAAGTCATCACGAAGTCATCAGTGCCCATTGAACAATGTGCTCACTGCCCAAGAGAAAGGCAAAGAGAATATGCTTAATACTCCTCTGCAAGCTGATCAGGATCTAGATAGGGGAGCAGGCATGACCTCTGGGAATTACAAAGCCTCCCAGACCTCCATGAAATGTGCAAACAGATGCTGAAGTATGAAGATGTTCAGAGGGTGGTGTCCAATCAAGCTGCTCAAAATCCAGGTGTTTCCTGAAGAGGGGGCCCATGAACTGAAGCCTGAAGGACAGGTAACAGGGACCTAAGAGAATTAAGCTAGGGTTGACAACACAAGGTTGTTATCATCTGTGAACTTTTCCATACGGTCCTTCATGTCCTAAAAACACAAGAACACATCCAAAGGGCACAATCTGTAGACAGAGGTTCCTACCAGAGCTTTGACTCTGAGATCCAGGATAGATAGATGTCACCAAAATGTTGCTGACTGCTGCTACTTCTCCACAGGACACTGCCCAAATCCTCAGGGAGTGGCCTTCAACTCAATATCAGCCCACCCATGCGATTTAGACAAGCTCAAGTTTGGGCAGCATTTTATTTCATTAAGATACATAAAGTGCTAGCTTGCTTTGGTTCCCTCCTAGGAGATAGCTATCCTCCCCAATATCTAAAATGCAGGGAAACCACACTACCTTTACTGTCCCCTTAAGCTCCTGGTTTACATGAGTTTTGTTTAGTTTGCAAATCTCAATCCTCAGTCTTTGCTTTCCCAGTATGGATAGACCCTTTACCTGCAGACCCTTGTAATCTGAATAATAAATACAACTTCATGTTAGGATGCAGCTCACAAATGAGCTCATCCTGGCAGAGGAAGATTCTAGATGTTAAGGCCCATTAGATATTCATCTCAGCCTGGCCACTGACAGAACAGGAGGCAAGCAGATTGCCAGCTGCTATTGAGGTTGATGATGAGACATGGTAGCCGTGACCAGGGAAATGACTCTGGTGAGGCAGAAGGTGGCAGGAGGGTTGGGAGGTGGGCTGGCTGCCTGAAGCATTCAGGCGTAATTCCCGCTACCTCCTTGCTGTCACTCAAGGCTCTTTATATAGCACCAATGTCATGCACATCAGCTGCACCTGTGCCCCGCGTGATGACTTTCAGACTCAGACAAATACCATCAATGGACTTTGGGATGATGGGCACAATAGAACACCCTAGTGATTGATCTGTTTGTTTCTATCCTGGAGATGAGGGTCTATTAAATAAACACTGATATTTTGAGGAAGAGCAGGAAAAAACGACTATTGGGTAGACTTTTTATTTCTTATTTGGTTTGGGAGGTGATGGTACTTGTTTGCTCTTTGATTTTTTTTCCCCCTAAGTGGGGATGACTTTTTTTCAGACAAATAGATCTAGACAGAGCAGCAGGACTTTATTTGCCAGCTTCAATTCCTTGCTGAATACACTCCACAACTGGCAAGATGCCAAGGACCGGCTGATTCCTTGCTCTACTGCAAAGTTCTGCTCTGAAGCCAGATTAGACAGGAGAAGGAGAGAGGCCACATGATGGTCCCCTGGGCCACATACCTGGGTACACCCAAGCTAGTCCTCTGATGTCAAGCTGGTCACCAGAGTCTGGGATAGATCACACTCTTTTACACATTTTGCACAAAGCTAGCTAGGGTTTGAGGGCAACATTATGCCTCACTGCTGCATAATTCATTAGATTTTGGAATATTTAATTTTAGAGGGAAATTAGTTATAAGAAAAATATTTATAATTGGAATTATTAAGAATTCAAAGTTATAAGAGGCACTATCCTCCCAAGTTTGAAATTGCTTTTGTTTTCCAGTTTTTAAAATCTCAGAAATTATTCCTCATTTGTGCCTTCTTAGTTTTCTGTTGATCTGAGAAAGTCCCTTCACTGACATGCTACCATTTCTGTACCTATAAACTTCAGATGATGTCACTGAGAATTTCATGGGTGGAGGGTCTTAAGTCTACTTTTAAAGTCACTTTCTTCCTTCTACCCCCAGAGGACACTGTACCTTACAGAACTGCTGTATTGACTGTGGGTACAGAAGACTGTGAACACCCCAGTTAATTCTGTCTGAATCCTCACCAGGTCCAAACTGAATGATCCTGGGGACAATGAGAAGGAAACCTGCAGGTCCTAGTAGCCATTGGGAATGATAAGGGATAAGGTGGTTACTTTTGGCCTCTGCTCATCAATTCTCTTGTGATCAGAGTTAAAGAATAAAAATTAAAACATAAAAGACAGTACGTGCATCGTGAGAAAACTACACCCAATTTTCTCATTTTTGTCACGAAAGCCATCAAGAAGGGCAACCGACAATGTGGCCCCCATCTATACTCCTTCCCTAGAAGGCATGTGGTCTGTATTCAAGGGCCAGTGTGGAAAAATGTCTGCAATGAGACAGATACAGAAAGTAAAAGCAGACAGAGACACTTGTATAGCAATTTGATATTGCCGCACTATCCAGGGAAGTAACCTATGGATTTGGTGTCTTGCATTGGCTCCAACTCTATTCTAATCAAGTGTAATAGGATGTGTATACCCACAACAGATTGGAAATAACCATGATAGATGATAGACAGACAAAAAGACAGGTAGGACAGGTTCTTTGTCACTTTGTTTCAGAAGCTACTCATATTCGCCAAGTGTATAAATTACCTGGTTTTGGCCCTCCTGCTAGGTTGGATGACAGGAACGATGCTGACCTTCTTCAAGGTTCCATCACCGAATCATAGGACAATTCCTGGTTTATTGAATGAATGAACCAGTAGTGCCTCCCTCTCGGGTTTGGTAGCCATTAAGTGTCAAGAAAAGAAGATGGTAGCGGTACGTACATCTGTCACGTCAAGACAGGGATCAATCTCAAGATCTCACCCTCCACTCTCATCTTCAATGTCAAGGCAAGGAACTAGAAGACTCAGGAATATATCTCCAAATTCATAAGACCTGCCTCCAGAGGGATATGACTAATACTTCTATGGAATTTATTTTATCACTGCACTTTCAGGATCACAGGTAGTCACAAAGCAAAGTGCAACTGACATTTCATATTACACTTATTATTTGAAAGTTATCCGTATCTCATATACATACAATGATGCTTTATAAACTCCAGAGATTAGATAAGACTAAACTTTCAGGACTGCTGACATTACAAAACACACACACACACACACACACACACACACACACACACAAGACATTTTCTCCTTAGAGGACACACAAGGCACAGACCCATTCATATCATAATATTTTGATTTAAAACATATTTTGTTGACAAGTTAGTAGAAAGAGAAAGCATTAGGCTCAAATCCACAGTGGCTCCCAGGGACGGCAGTGCAATCCTGGAAGACAGATGTGAACTTGTGCCGGTGCTCCTATCGCTGCATGGTAAACTCTGTCCTGGCATGAAATGACAACCATTTTATTGTGTTTACAGATTTTGTGGGTCAAGAATTCAGGCAGGGAACTGTGAGAATGGTTTGTCTCTGCTCCACAATATCTGAGATCTCAACTAGAAAAATTCAAATAGCTAGTAATTCCTCAAATAATGGAGACTGGACTCATCTGGAGACAACTTCACTCACATGCTTGGAGCCTTGACCACGTGGATTCAAGCATACACACAGTGGACTGAGGGGGGGGATGTTGACCAGAACCTCTTTTGATAGCACCTCTCTCTCTGGATTCCTTATAACATCGCTGACCTCTCTCATGGCATCTCAGGTCTCCAAGATCAAGGCTTCCTGTGAACAAGGGGAATCTCCATCATGGCCTTTTATACCCAAACCTCAGAAGTTACATAGTGTCACTGTGGTACTCTTAGCCAAAGCAGGTGCAAGCACACCCAGATTTAAGGGGAGGTAAAATAGTAGATGAAGGAGCATCAAAAAAAAAAATAATTTAAAAATGAGCTCAGCAATGGTGAGGCACTTAGCAATTCAGTGAGACCCTGTCTCTAATAAAATACAAAAAAGGGCTGGGGATGTGGCCCAGTGGAAGAGTGTCCCTGAGTTCAATCCCCGGTACAAAAAAAAAAAAAAAATGAGCAACTGTGTTTTAAACTCTTTCCTTTGCAGAAAACTTCTGGGGCTTCTGTGAACAGCTGCCAGTATGTTGGAGATCCTGTGAAGCATGTGATAGTGTCACACCTCAAAAAACCGCCCTTCCCAGCATGCCAGGCATGCCCCTGTGGACAAACACTTCTAGAGCTAGAAAGCTGAAAAGAACACCAGAGGGCATTGCACCCAAGAGCCCACTGCCCCTTCGTCTCCCATCCACGTTACAACAGAGGAAGTCAAGATTAAAGGTCTGTCTGGGATGCTCGACTGAAATTAGAATCCAGGCCTCTTTCTTCCAAGTTTAGTAGCCTTTTTGAAACAAGACACCTTCTCCATTTTAAAATCCCTAGTATATAAAACCATCAATGGATGTTAAAACTCATAGTGAAACTGAGAGCAGTAACAGGTTATTTAGACGCTTTCAAAGTATCTGCCCACACATTATTGCTAATTAGAGAAAAAGAGTAACTTTCTAATGAAACAATCTGTTCAATACCATCTTAATCCAGTGATGGAAGTGACAATGGGCATCATTTGCCTGAAGCTATGATGGAACCAAGAAGGCATGTTCCTACCCAAAATACACACCATGAATCTAATCGTGAGTGAAGAACAGGCCACAAAATTAGTACATGCATTTCAAAAAATGCAAAATGGTGGAACAATTTCCTTAGTTTCTAATGATGCAGAAAAGTGTCTACACACACACACACACACACACACACACACACACACTCCCCTCATAGACAATAGAGGGAAGTGATATGTAAACGTGATAAAATAAAAACGGCTGGTAAATCTGGAAAGGAGGTTTGCACAAGTCCTGTGGTATTCTTGAAACTTTCTCTAAGTTTTCTATATTTTGAAATCATATAAAAATAAAAGTGCACAACCAGCAACAACAAAAAATTTTTGTGTGTGAATTTCTGCATGGTGTCCTCCTGGCTACTGCAATGGCGTCTGTTTCTTAACTCTCCAAGAGTTTAAACAAACCACAGTGCACTGAGCTGTCATGAGGCTCTATCAGGTCTTTAGGCAGTAGGTCTGGGCTCTCTGAGGAGATGTCAACCAGGTGCAAATGAGCTTACATGTAAGTATTTAGGGCATGTCTTAGGTTACATGCTAAGTTGATATAACAGCGATACCCCAAATCCAGAAGCTTAAGTGAAGGAGCCCTAATTAGGAAGGGCTGTTGTAGCTAGCTGGAAGCCATAAGTTCCACCTGATATGTATGTGACGCACCTGTAGGCACCCACAAACCTGAAGGTATATAACCGGGTGAAAGCGGTCCGAGTTAGGAGAACGAATTCATTCGGTCAGTCGGGTAGTCACTCGGTCGGTCAGAATCAGAGCGGCCAGAACATAGGCAGAGCGGTTAAACCAGATAGAAGACAGAAGAGAAACCAGATAGAAGAAGTAATGACTGGTCAGAGTTAGGCCGAGGCTCCTGAGGAAGACAGAAGACAGAAGAAAGAAGAAGGAAGAAAGAAGAGAGAAGAAAGAAGCTCTAACTCTAACTCTAAGCTAAGAAGACAAGAAGAAAAGCTCGCTTTAATCTTTCTCTCTAAAAATCTTTCTTTCCCTCTCTCTAAAGAAGAAGGAAGAAAGAAGAGAGAAGAAAGAAGCTCTAACTCTAACTCTAAGCTAAGAAGACAAGAAGAAAAGCTCGCTTTAATCTTTCTCTCTAAAAATCTTTCTTTCCCTCTCTCTAAGCTCTAAGAAAGTAGAAGTAAAAGTAGTAAAAGCTTAACTCTGCCTCCGAGAGTTTTTATCCCGGTTTACGGTACCAGGCAGCTTACACTTAAGTAAGATAGAAGATATTTTTTTTCTCTCTCTCACTGAATAATCCAGGAAGATTGGGCAGCTCTGCCATCTTTATCCTGTGACTTCCAATTCCAGTTCCAAAGAAGTAGCTTCAGTTTCCATTTCCTATCCAGAGAAAAGAGGAAAAGGTACAAAGTTGGTTATAAAAACTAAATCTGGAAGTGTGCACACATAACTTCTTTATCACTTTATCAGCCAAAGTTTAACTAGGTGCCACAGCTGGACAGCAGGGAGCCTGAGCCATCAGCCTGCATCTGGGTGCACTTGGGCTGTGTTCCCAGCTTGAACACAGAGGGAAGGCAATGTTCTATTATTAAAAGGGAGTGAGAAGGAGTAATGATAGATGAGAGTGCCCCTCCCCCAGGAAATAGATATTGAGGGGCTTCTATAGGATAAGCAAAGTATCAGCTATTTTCCCAGCATAGGAAATGGTTGGAATTTTGCAGGAGGTAGAAAACTCATGGAAGAAACTGGATTCCAAGAGTAGTCATGTCGTGTTTGCTGCCTTTTTTTTTTTTTTAATTTTTCTTTTAGTTGTAGATGGACACAATATCTAATTTTATTTATTTATTTTTATGTGGTACTGAGGATCAAACCCAGGTCCTCATGCGTGCGAGGCAAGTGCTCTACCACTGAGCTACACTCCCAGCTGCTGCCCACTTGAGTAAGCTATTTAAGTAGCTCTAAGAGTTCAAGAAAGCCAAGGTGCTTAGTTCTGGAGAAAAAGACTAATCCAAATTTTCTATGCTGCAGAGATTCAGAATTGACCCAATCAAATTATGTTCAATTTTTTAACACTAAAACATGAACAGAGGCGTCCTCAGTCAGGCACATATTGACACGCATGCACACATGTGTACCCACAGATGCAGCCCATGCCAACATCTACATCTAATGCTGCATGAGGCTGCTCCAGGACATGCCCGGGGTCCTCCACTGACTCTTCTTCATTAATTAAAAGTGTGCCACGATTATTTATACTGTCAACTCTCACTCAATACTGTTACTAAACGGTTTCTACAGAATAACAGGCAAATTGATCAAACTTGCTTTTTAAGGAACTGCGTCTTGATTCGTCAAATTTATGAGTGGCAAAATTGCATTCTGTACATCTGAAAAAAAAATGATTTATTCCAGAATTGGCAAGTTACCACATCTGTATTCTAGTTGCTTAAAGCTCTATTTCATTTTTAGTGTTTTCCTTTAAAAGAAAATAAATCTTTCACAGTGTCACTTTCTCGTCCCTCGTCTTGTCCCATATCTCTGTAGGACGCAGAGGTAACTGTGTATGAACAGACTGCAGTGGGCTCGGCTTGTTCAGTCCAGCTTCACTCTGTCCCTAGGAAAGGAGAGAGGATGCTAAGGGAGGTACAAGAGGGTACTGTCTGCTTTATTAGGACTGCCGCTCTGCCATTTAGCCCATACCATAATGATGTGTGGACACCAAAACATGTCAGAGACTTATCACCATCACAGAGATGGAGGGAAAGACGGGGGCTCTTGCACAGGAAAACACATCCCACCTCCTCCGGACCACACACCACGTGGGAACATTGCTGTCATGCTTTGTTCATCCTACAGAAGCCCCTCTGAAATGCCATAAAGAGGCTTTGAAAGTCCCGTCATACCACGGGCCGGACTCCCGACACATCATGTGTCCCGCATCTAAAGGACGTCACCTTCGAACCACCCCTGCCCAGTGTCCTGTCCTAATGACCTCTGAGATCTCCATATCTCCTTACCTCACAGCCTCTTTGCAGGATCTTCGGGACTAGACGGTCTCAGCTTCAGACACAGGACATCCCGAAAGGCTGTCAGTCCGAGCCCAAGCCTTTTCAATTTCAAGGGCAGAAACATCCCTAGAAATAACTGTCACCTCTGTCCTTTCCACTACTTTACTATAAACACCCACGGGGCTTTTCAATGGCTCCTCCTCAACGAGGGATTTTCCGTGGAAGCAACGTCCACATCTAGCAGAGAACAGCAGCAGATGAAGAGGCAGCACAGCGTGCTGGTCACCAGTGTGGAGCAGGAGTGCGATGGGGCCAGGCATGCGCAGAGGAAGCTGGGGGCACCGGAGGCCCTCCTTCTCCAAAGTCAGGTCCTGACACTTGCTCACTTGGACCTCAGTTTATCAAGCCTTGCACATCATAGAGCATGTTGTTCCTTGCACTTTTTCTCAGGCCATGTCAGAACTGCTGTTTAAAGTATTTCCTTGGATATTTAAATCATTTTAAACATGAGGCTATGAAGAGGTTTGGTCCTTTATATTCCTCTAAGTCACTAGGAGCAGCTTTGAAAATGCATTCAAATGCAGTGGGGAGTAGCAGAAGATGTTAAAGTTGGAGATTGGGCTAAATAAGTCCTCTATATTTAATTCTGTTCATTGGGAAGAGGGAGGAAATGGAGGAAGTAAGAAGATAGATGCAGTATGTTTCTACTGCTACTAAAACAAATTAACACAAATTTAGAGGCTTAAAATTCACAAACTTGTCTTACAATTCTGGAGGTCAGACATCTGATACGTATCTCATTGGGCTTACCATCAAGTCTGTGTTCCTTTAAGGAGGTTTCAGGATGAAGCCCACTGTCTTGCATTTTCTAGCTTCTAGAAGGTTCCCACAGCCCTGCATGGCCTCCTTTTTTCTTCACTGACAGCAATGGACGTTCAAATCCTTAGGGCAGTGAATTACTCTTCCACAGCCACATCTCCCTCTGACTCACACTCTTCCTCTACTTCCTCCATTTTCTTCTACTTTTGAGGGCCCCTCTGACTACAGGGGCCTTACCAAGATAATCTCCCAATTTTCAGCTCAGTTAATGAGCAGCAAAAATTCCATCTGCAACCTCAGTGCCCCTCTATATCAGGAGTAGATGGCCAGCATCTTGTTGGGGGGCTCTTCTTCCTGCCCAGCGGACTCTATGCCACCCTAAAACTTAAAATCTCAAATCATTAGTGAATAACAAAACTCAAATATTCAGAAATATAGTTACAAAAGGCGAAGCCCCTGGTAGATCTAGTCCACATAGGTTCTGGAACTAGACAAAGAAAAGATGGCTCCTGTGGTTTATTTAAGTGGGTACATCAAAGGACGGGGATAAGGTTTCAAGGGCGGAGTCTTGGTGATGTCTTCCAGTCAGCAGATTGACTGACATCTCAGCAGGTCACACCCATCTCAGGTGCTGTGTGGGCTACTGCAGAGCAGGATAGAGATTCACATTGACCCTGGGCAACTGACCAGAGAAAACATCCACTGGTCATTCCCAGACATCAAATGTCTCTACACACTAGGCTCCCATGTGCGGTGACCCACATGCAACCACCCATGGACGGCTCCTGACACCTCTGCCAGGTAATCTTCTATTTTTGTAGTTTCCAGGGATTGGGACATGGACATCTTTAGGAAGGGCCATTATTCTGCCTGCCAGATAAGATACCATTGCAGCTCCGCTCAGCTCACAATTTGGCAATCCTGGTATTGAACTCAGTTTCAGAGTGGTTGTTGTCTGAACCATCTCCATACCCTTCCACCTTCATTATGGGTGTGCTGAAGTTCTGGCCCCATAGGCAGAGCAAGACTCAGGTCCCAAAGATGTGGTATGAAAGAGCTTTAAGCACTGTGAGACAGATCTCTGGAATTCACTGAAGCCCAACTCTCTGAACTGCTCTCTCCTTAACCAACCACTTATTTAATGTACGCTCTCCATGTCTTTGGTAAATCATGTTGACTAAGGGCTCAGCATGCTGAAAGCTGTCTGCTAGTTGGCTAATTTCTAATATATACTAACATCATCGCTTCCACCAGTTGAGTTGGATACTCAGCCATGTCAGTTGTGATTGTACCCAAACCTATTTATGCCAGTTGTATATGCTCTTGCAATTATGTAATTTAATTAAATGTCACATAAACCAATGAAAGATGAACATGAAGAGAGCTGTTTTTATGTACACCAAGTGGAATGCCTTGGAAAGACTTGATAAAGATGAGACACTTTTTTAAAAAAGAGGCAGGCAAATTAGATGGTAAAACAGGAGTAAAGGATAGGAAATTAAATCATAAAAATCTTAAAGGATTTGGCCAAAAAGCAGAACTGGATTCAATAGTGGGTAACTTGAGATGGTGAAGAAACTGAAAGCACTGGGAGTGTGGCAGAAACATCGTGTGGAGAGCCCTAGAGGATTTAAGCCAGCAGCAGAAGTGTCCTAACCTTGCTTTTATGGCTTGAGGAATGAGCGGGTTAGGTCTGACTGACGTGAAGATCATCCGTAATCCACCTGAGGGTGGACTCAAGGGTGGTTTGAAAAGTGCTGTACAGATATAAGGATTATTTCTACAAGGCAAAGGTGGGCAAAACAGCTCTCTCTTGGTCACAGTAATTATGGTTCCCTCAAATCCCCCGTCTCCCTGCCAGAAGCTAGCAGGAGTCTTGGAAACTCCACTCAGTTTGAAAAGTCTGTTGCCCTGTGTGACCCCCAGCTGACAGACAGGGCCATTGAGATAATGCTTCTGAAAACCTACTTCCAGAAAATCCCAGCTCTTAGCTTGCTAACCTTTCCCCCTCCAGAGACAGTTCTTAATTTGGGGAGTATTGAGGCCCCTGTGGTGTGAGATTTTCCAATCTGATCGTCCTTCTTATTCGTAAGCACGTCCAGAGGACAGGATAAATACTTCATTTAGTTAAAGCCTTAATGCCTTCCAGGCCCTTGCTCCCACATACTAAAAAAATCAGACCCAGGTTTTTAATAAATGCAAGGCAGGGCAAGAAGACACATTTACCCATCCCTGCCTTTCCTTTCTATGTGGGTTTTCTATCAGCTGGAACACGGAGTCTGCTATCTGTGAGCCTGAGCCATGGACTGCTCTAGTAGGAGGGCAGGTCACCAAATGAGCTAGAGTCCTGGCATGATTTGCAAATGCCACACAAAGCACATGGAATCAATTTCCCTAACCCTTCACCAACCCTGGCCCTAAAGAATCCAGGCAGAAAAAGGAGAGAGCTAACAGAAACAAGAGATGTGATGGCATGTGTATGTGTCAAGAAAGAGATATGTCAACGTCCTCTCTAAACCAAGAGACTTTAAGCTAAAACATGATAGAAAGTTGAAAGAAGGAAGTAGTGACACATTTCTCAAAAGCAAATCAGCCAACCATATTTTAAGTTGGTAAATCATATTTAGGATATTACTAAAAGACTCAAAAGTAGAAATAGGTAAAAGAAGGTGTCAGGCAGGGGAGGAACACCATCAACTTGTAAATTTCCACTGTGTAGAGTCAGGTACTGTTGGCACTTATATGTACATAAGAAACTGCCTAGAAATTTTACATTAAACTTTAAAAAATGTGTCCATCTGGAGATGAGGAATGGACAGAGAAAAGAATGCTTTTACTGTTTTGCTTTTTTAATGTAAACCAATGAACAGGTATTCTTACTAAAATGAAAATTTTAAAAATTAACAAGAAGTGATTATACATGTAAAGGAGAGTATTATGAAATTTTTTAAAAAATTATTGTTGTGGAAGATTAGTGGTATTGAAAATATTGGTAATAAGTGACCACACTGCTAAGGGCTTTAAGTCCTATCCATACACAAGTACGCTGAATCTGATCTCATTCAAATTGATTCAGGGATTTAAATTTTTTAAATTACTAATTTTACCAATTATAATTTTTTTAGGAAAATCTTGCTGGAACTACTAATGAAGTTAAAATAGAAATTTAAAAATTATAGAAAAATCCTCATTTTTCTCATCCCTTAGAGATAATGGCCTAGTATACAATCTTACAGATTTTTTCCATGAATACATAAATTTTCACTCTACACATATACATATAGATTTATATTCACATGCAATTTTCTTAAACAAAAAATGGGATAATATAATTCCTACCAGTCTAAAAACTAATAGGAATGTTTCAAAAACATGTGCATCATTCTTGCACTGGGGCCTTGTTAATTTTTTCTATATTCTTCTTGGTTTGTAATATGAACTGCTTTAGTGAGGGTAGTGTTTAAAATATTATCAAAATTATAAAGACTTTGGAATTTAGAATGAGTTCAAAGGCAATTAACTTAAAAAGCCCAAAAGGCTTTATTGAGTTAACAGTAACTTTAAAAAATGAAATTAATTTTAAACCATTGATTTTTTTCTAAAAGAGTTAGATATTTAAATTGTTTTTTTTTTAATATAGTGTTTCAACTCAAGAAACTAAAATTAACTCAATTTAGCTTTTCTATAGTGTTTGCAAATAGGCCTTAAACTCCACATGACCTGGACACCAGAAAGTGCCAACCTCCTGGACTGCTTGTCTGTGCCAGAGAGTCTGACACGGTGGTCACAGGCCTTGCCCTCAAGAGCAATGCCTGGGAGGTAGGCAGTAGGCAGAGACCCCATTAAGTTCTTGAGACTCCTAATGAACCACTGGGTCTGATGGTCCCATGCCATACACCCTCAGCAAGGATGGTATTGAAGTTTTAGGTTAATCCTTTTCCAGGGGAATCTAATCTTGGAAAACCTCCATTCGTCAGCCCTAACTGTAGCCAATCCCAGAAGCCCACCATGTTGGCATAGTATCTGTGCTTGCTGTCCATTGTGCTTCCTCTTAGGGGAAAGACTCTCTCTTCACCAAGAACTGGAAGGAAGAGCACCTGAGTCCAGTGGCCCCTCCAGGATATGGCCACACCATGTTCCTGCATGAGAAGTAGAAGAATCACACCCCTAAATGAAGCCACAGCATGGGGAGCCCAGGCATTTGTGCAGGTAGTGTGGTCCACAGAAACATTTATTCAACCTGTCATAGAAAGCACTGCACTGGGAACATTTCTATCTGTGGATCAGCTTTTTGTGTTCTAGCCCTAGAGCCCTCTAGGAAATAATGTATGACATTGAGACAATGATTTGACCCTGATAGGACTCAGTTCCCTAAATGTGAAATGAGGACAAAAATACCTGTGTGATATAGTTTTTCCTAATGCTGTCCTGACCCAGGTTTGAGGCCCTGGCTAGAGGCTGGTCAATATCCCTTCTTGAGTGATCAATTGAGTCCATACCCCAACCACCACTCTTATTGGACCCTCACACTTCCAGGCCACCTATATATACACCCTAATCACTCCAGCAAAACTCTCCAGTTTCTCTCTCTTGATCTGTGTCTGGCTTCATTACATTTCACCCAAAGTTACATGGCCAAAATAATCTGTTTTGCTAAATTCAAAGATCAATGTGGAAACATATTAATATGATGATGGATGTGAAAGACCTTTGAACAGCTGGAGGGATGGCAGACGGGCAATTTGGCCAGAGACACCTCTTCCTTAGAGGAAAGACAGAATTAGTTGACAGAGGAACTCTGGTAGACATCACTAGCGCTGGTCAGTATTGAGGTCTTTCTATCCTGGGCACACCGGAAGTAACACCAGCTACGTCCCTTGCACCTGCCTAGAGCCAAGTAATTATTTCTGGCCAAAGGCTGTGAGAAGAAATGACATGCTTCACTCCCAGGCTGAGGCAGTAAAAGCCCTGAAAGACATTCTAATTCTGTCTTCATTTGGCAGTGGGCATGGAAACCGAGTATGGAGATTACAGAACCACACTTTTGAACAGCCTGGATAATGGATTCAGTGCACACTTGAGAGGCCCTGAGGGTTGATCTGACCTCTAGCAAATTTTGCATGAATAAGAAAAAAAACTTAGACCATAGTTCCAATCCACTGGAATTTGGGGTATTTCTCCCATAGTATATGCCTTGCCTAATCTACACAACACAAACAAACAAGTCTAGTATTAAAATGTCCTGCCAAGTGTCCAGCTTAAAGCTATAAACAAATAGGGAAATTGGCCCACGATTTTCTGATATATAGGTAGAAGTTACTAAAACCAGATAGTCAGATAGTAAGTTGAAGGATTTTCCAAAGTAATATTTTATATATGGACAGGAGAAGGAAGACGATTTTGAGAATCCTTATTAAACAAATCAATGTTTCAATGTTCAGATGGCTAAACCAACAGCCAAAGGAAATCAATAAGAGAGCTTCAACACTGGCCACAATAAAGTAACGCGTACCAGACTTGTCCTTCCTCCACAGATGATTAGGAAATGGTACAGGAAATATGAAACAGTTACAATTAATTATAAACACATAAAATTGGACAAGAAGCTCAGGATTTTGACCATGAAGAGAAGGGAAATGGAACAAAGTAAGCTTCACAGCTGCCACACGTTCCTCCTAGGCGCACTTGGGAGACTGCATCTCAAGAGAGGAGAAACCAATGATCAGTTTGGGGAGGTGAAGCAGTGGAACTGGGCAGGTCAAAGTGTCCCAGAGGACAAAGGGATGCAAGAAAAAAAAAAAAAAAAAAAAAAAAAAAAAAACCAGCAATCACCATGGGGCCTCCTGTGTCTTTCGCTGGATTTTAGGCTATTCGTTCATAGGATGATATTACATGAAGACAGACAGAGAACAACTCAACAAGTATAAACAAGTAAGTCTCCAAGCTGATTCAGGACTGGGAGACATTTAAGCCTCAAGAAGTCAAAATTATAAGATTTCACTGCTCATCCAGGACACTCAGACCATAACTTAAACATAAACTTAAATTAGCCCTGGAGTAAAGATCAGCTGTGCATGCTTTAAAACAAACAAGCAACAAATAAAATCCTTTAAAAAAATCAAAATTTTCAAGCTAATCTGTAAATAACTTCATTGCCTGACAAAATTTGAACACTCTTTAAAAACAACTCATACATTCTACAACATAACAAACAATATCAAGCATCCAATCAAAACTCACTGGACATAGAAACAAAAATATGTGACTTAAAATCAAAAGAAAAATTAATTGATAAAAATGTAACTGGGAATTACAGAGGATATAGAACTAGCAGAGAATATTTAAAGGAAACATACATATTTTTGAAAGGAGAGTAAAGGGAGATACACAAAGAAACAACCACAATTTTACCTTTGAAAAATATGATGATTGCAAGGAAATTTCCACCAGAGAGGCTTTAAAGCTGATTAGACACTGAGTTAAGAAGATCAGTAAACACAAAGACATAAGAATTATGGTAAACAGAGCTACGGATGGGAAAAAAATCCTCAAACAAAATAAATAAATAAGTAAACAGAACCTCAGTGACCTGCATATAATGAAAGTCAGAAATAAAGGATGGAGCCAAAAACTATGTGAAGATATAATAGCCCCAAATTGTCCAAATTTGATGAAAACTATTAACCCACAGAGCCAAGAAGCTTAATGAAACCCAAGCAATATAAACACAGAGTAAACAATGCCAAAGGATGTCATAATTTGATTGCTATAAATCAATGATACAGAGAAAGTACTGAAAAAGCAGAGCAAAGAGATAACATATAAAAGATCAAAAGTAAAAATAAACACAGATTTCATGTCAAAACCAATGCAAACAAGGAGAAAATGGGATAACATCTTCAAAGGACTCAAAAAATAGTCAAACTAGAATTACATACATTTCATAAAAATACCCATAAATCTAAAAATGAAATAAAGATATATTCGGACAAACAGAAGCTGAGAGAATCTGTTGCCAAGAGAAAAAATTTACTTTAAGAGATATTAAAGGAACTTCAAGCTAACCTTGACATACATGAAAGAGAACCAATACAAATAATCAACATATAGAAAATATAAAAGATTTTATCTCATTTTTTCAATTAACTCCTTAAAGTCAAAAGTAAAAGTATTGTGGGATTTGTAATATATGTAGAAAATATATGACACTAATTGGACCAATAATAGGAGGAAGACAATAAAAGTGAACTATTTTAAGATTCATACAGGCAAAGGGGTATAATGTAATTTGAAAGGAGACTATGAAGTGTTGATTTGCATATTTTAAATGTTAGAGGGTGGTTCTTGAGCTTTGGAGTATAGAAGATTCACGGAGAGGGATTAATAAGACAGACTGCTTGGTCATACCAGCAGAGTTCTTGATTCAGTAAGTGGAGAATGGACTTTGAAAGTGTAGATAAATAAGCAAGATAGGAAGAGAATGGATCGGCAAATGCCAATGGCCTTTGACCAACTTAAAAATCCCTGCTATAGAGCAACTTTCAACAGTAAAGATAAAATTGAATATTTCAAATTACCAAATTACTCCCAAGAAGGAAGAAGTATAGGGAAAAAGGAATGAATATATATATACATATATATTTTTACAAGTAGAAAATGAAGAAAAAATGGCAGAATTCACAAACCATGATGATAGCTACATTAAATACAAATCAATTACATTGAGACAGATTTTTTTTCCAGACCAGATTACAAATCCAGACCAATTATGCTCTCTCAACAAAAATTCACTTTAAATACAAGTCAGATATGGTAAGAGTAAAAAGGTGGACAAGTATATCCTATGCTAATATCAATCATAAGAAAGCCTTGACGATCTTGATTGCTCACTATCATAAATATGACAGCATCTAACAACAAAACTTCCAAACACCAAACCTGACAGAACAAAAGTAAAATTACAAAATCTATTATTGTATTTTTAATTTCCCACATGTTTAATAAAGCTAAAGAAAATATGAGCAGTGTTCTCATGCTGCTTGACCAAAATGACATGTAGAGTACATTGTAGTCAATAATTACAAAGCACCCATTATTGTCAAGTACACACAGAACAGCCATCAAGAAAAACTATATTCTAGATAAAAAAGCAAATCTGAATGTAAAAGGAATGAAATCATATACTTTCTGACCAAAACAGAATTATATATGACTTAACAAAAGGAGAGAAAACGAAGAAGAACATGAAGAAGAGGAAGAAGAGAAGAAGAAGGAGGAGGAGGAAGGGAAAATCTTCAAATATTTGCAAGTGAATGTATTTCTAAATATTGCATGAGTCAACTTATAAATTAAAAGGAAATTTAGAAAACATTTTGAACTGAATAAGTAAAGAGTGACATCAACAATTTTGAAATGCGATAGAAGCAGTGGTTACAGTGAAATTTACAGCATTAAATGCTCTTTTACAAAATAAAACATGCCTGAAATCAAGAGTCTAAAGTTTTACTTCGATAATCTAAATAAATGAACCAATTAAACCCAAAGTTAAAAGGAAAAAAAATAGAGACAAGAACAGAAATCAATAAACTAAAAATCATAGCAAAGAATAGAAATATAACAGTGAGATTAAAAACAGGAGAATTTTAGCCGGGCGCGGTGGTGCATGCCTGTAATCCCAGCACTTTGGGAGGCTGAAGCAGGAGGATTGTGAGTTCAAAGCCAGCCTCAGCAATGGTGAGGCACTTAGCAACTCAGTGAGACCCTGTCTCTAATAAAATACAAAAAAAGGGCTGGGGATGTGGCCCAGTGGTTGAGTGCCCCTGAGTTCAATCCCTGGTACAAAAAAAAAAAAAAAAAAAAAACAGGAGAATTTTAATCAACTGTACAGTAAAAAATAATTGAGATCAAAGTTTTAAAAATATCCTTTTAGTTGTTGATAAACCCTTATTTTATTCATTTATTTATATGTGGTGTTGAGAATTGAACCCAGTGCCTCACACATGTGAGGCAAGCACTCTACCACTGAGCCACAACCCCAGCCAACAGAGAGATCAAATATTTTAAAAGTTCCATCAAGAATAGTATCAAGTACATCCTGTATGCATGTTTGAACTATCACACTGAACCCCATTAATATATGTTAATCAAATAAAAAAACAAGAAAAATAAAATTCTCAAAGTAAACTTAACAAAATTTGCACAAGCTTTGTTTGCTTAAAACTGTAAATTGGTATTTGAAAATTAAAAACAGCTGGGTGCAGTGGCACATGCCTGCAATCCCAGTGGCTCAGGAAGCTAAGGCAGGAGGATCTCAAGTTCAAAGTCAACCTTAGCAAAGACAAGGTGCTAAGCAAATCAGGGAGACCCCTGTATCTAAATAAAATACAAAATAGGTCTGGGAATGTGGCTCAGTGGTTGAGTGCACCTGAATTCAATCCCTGATACCCACACACACAAAAATTAAAAATTACTAAAATAAATGGCCAGAAATTATGTGTTTGTGGATTGACTCAAAATATTAATTCTCCACAAAGTGATCTATTAAGTCAACTCTACCCAATCAAGTTCTCAGCAGAAATTTTTTAAGACAGATATTTGATTTCTAAATATATATGTCATGTGTGTGTATGTGTGTGTATGAGAGAGAGAGAGAGAGAAAGACAGAGAGAGAGAGAGAGAGAGAGAGAGAGAGAGAGAGGGAGAGAGAGAATATCTAAAACAATTTTGAAAAGAAAAAAATAAAGGAATTACATAATTGGTTTCAAAAAGTTTCTATAAAGTCATAGTAAAAAAATAGGCAAATCAATAAAAACATATTCAAAAGATTGGTAAACCTATGCATATATGATCAATTGATTTTTGGAGGCAAGGTTTATTGAATGGGGAAATAATCATCTTTTCAACAAATGATGCATAAACAACTGAATATCCATATGGAAAAAAATAAAACTCTACCATCACTCCACACCAGACATAAAAATTAATGTGAAATGATCATGGTCTTAAGTGTGAAAGCTTAAAACTTTCTAAAACTTGAGAAGATAGTATAGAAAAAAAGAAATATCTTCATGATCTCACTAGCTCTTTGTAAATATTAATCAAATACCATATGGAAAATTCTTAGTGGTGCTTGAACTATAATACACTAGCAGTACATGTTAGTTGGGGATAAGGTAATTCTTGTTATATAAGATTTTATCACATAATTCATTTTATCTTATATCAACATGTGCTACCCAGAATTCCTGGGATTCTTATAAATTTTATTGTATTTTCCAAATATTTCAACAATGCCTTTAAGGTATCATAACTTCTAATATTATAATATATTCAAATTCCTTTAAAAAAAAGGATAATACAGAGACGTGTTAAATTATATTGTCTTTTTTTTTCCTTTCATTTTTTTTTCCACTTCATTTCTGATGGAAAAACTGATAGAAATGCAAAAAGAATAAAGGAATGATTAATTTCAAAGGCCTAGGGAAAACAGGGATCAGTTTAAATTTAGCCCAAATTCACTTTCATCTGCAAAGTTAGAAAGGAACCGATGCCACCACATTGAGCATTTGAGAAAGTAGAAAATTCCCGTCAGGCCCCTGGATCATAAGACATGATCAGCGTGAGCAGGTGGACTTCCTCAGTGCCTCTAAATAAATACAATCGCTGACCATCCTCAGTGTGCGAGTTGTACCCATCATTCAGGTTTATTCAATAATTTATTTACAGATTCCAAATTTATTGAAATCTGTTCAACTGTTGACAGGCAACAAGCAGATGGAGTTGAGGATTAGTGAATTCAAATCATTGAGCTCACAAATGGAGAGAATGGACGCGACGGAGGAACAGACTGCATTGTTGAAGATAAAACGAAAGGGTAACCTTTACACACCAGCATTTTACTACTGGAAAGTTCCAAACACTGACGAAAACAGTTGGTTGTCCATCTGGCAAAGGTACTTAAAATTAACTTAAATGCAGACTGCTATTTTAAGATACTGATTTATTTCTATACATGGTCCCTTCTATTCACACAGAGGCCTCAAAGTCATAAATCTCACAGAGAATCGTAGTGATCTTGCTGCTGGAACTCTAAAAGTTACCTCTGAATCACTTTAAAATTGAGACAGGTTGTAGGTAGTAACTAATGTGAGCCATTTCTGATGAATTCAGACTATGAAAATGTCAGAAGGTAGGCTATAAGATATATATGGCTGCATTTAACAAGTTTTTCTTTTCACACAATGATTCTAGGCTTTTAATAAAATATTTTAATCAATAGTAAAATGCCTGACCAAAGCTATTAGCCTCAGCATTAGAAGGCTAAAAGGTAATACTATCCCAAGTATATAATAGCTGCTAAGATGGCATGGAAGCAATTAGCCTGGAAATATGGCTAAATTACTTAGGTGTTACCTTGAATAAACCAGGAAGCAGACACACCGATTTCCAGGATTAAAATCACAATGGACCCACATAACAGACCCACAGCTAGTTGGAAAACCCTTTTGGGTCCCCTGTTCTGTCCTCCAAACATGCAAGTTTACAATCCTGTTGGTAGACTTACAGATCAAGCGGTGTGGTCTCTTCCATGTCTACAAGGTTTCTCTGTAGATTCATCTGCCAGATACTAACTTTAAGAAAGGTGAGACAGAGAATCCACCAAAACACCCATGAGTTCTTTTATATTCACACCCTCCCTTGCAGTTGGCTTGGAGTCATAAAACTGGGTTCTGGACAAAGGAACAGGAGTAGAAGTGATAAGCCATTTGGCCTTACTATTAAAAACATCTTATCAAGGGTTCTTCCAGCTCTTTCTTTCCTTTCTGTGGTAATGCTTAGAAGTCATGGGGTAGCTACTAATAGAAGCTGCCTGAGACTCAGAAACTCCTGCTTGGAGGAAAAATGTTAGAAAAAATGCCCAGAAAGACATGAACATCCTCCTTTTCCTTGTTATAAAGCCACTGGGATTTCAAGATTCATTTGTTAATGCAGCATAGCCTACTAGATCCTGACTAATACAAAGCTAATCAAAGGGCCTTTCTGTTTTGACTACAGCATACTAGACAATACTTTTGTTTCCTTTTATGCCTGATATGTCCCTGAGAGATTTCCTTTACAAAGAAGAACATTGCTTGATATTCAACCAACAAGAGCGCTCTGATGTATAAGAGTAATTTCAGCCACTTTCAAAAATCTAGAATAATATAACCTTGCATTTCTGTAGTACTTTTAGCTTTTTTCATAATGCTTTCAGGTACACATCTTTACAACAACGGTAGAACATTTTTTAAGTGTGTAAAATCCCAGCTTTACAACTGAACAAAGCGTAGAGCAGCAGGATTTTAAGTGCAGTGTCCAGTAGCCCAGCTAGCCAGCAGCAGAGATGAGACAGTCTGCTGCCTTTCCTCCTGCAATCAAGAAACGCTCCGAGCTTTCAGCCTTGTTGCAGATTTTTACAAGCTTCACTTTTAATAACCTTTCTCCATTGCATTCCTGACTTATTACCTCCCTAGCTCCCAGCACTCTTATTTATATGCAGTCTCATTCCCAGCTACACATCCCAATGTTTATGCTGCGTTTACTGTGTTGTCTCCTAACTAGAGTCCATTATCTGCTGAAACAAGAAGGATGTTCACGAATAAAACACATCTTGCCTGTGGCTGCTGGGCTAGTGGAGCCCATCACAGGGGGCAAAGATGTATCTCTGCTACCAGGAGCAACCTGCTGTTTTCATGTGAGCATCACCTTTGGTGAAGATCTGGCTCCAACAGCAGGAAAGGGACTAAGAATGCTGACCGCATGTGACTTATTCCAGGAAACCACACCAAGCACCTTTTCAAAGCCTCACTTCCAGGCGCGCTTTGCCCTTTGACCAGGAACCAGGGCTCAGGGTAGACAGAGCCATTCACAGCAGCTGAACAGACTCTGTGTCAGGGAGGTTGCATCTGTTGTCAAATTGGCTTAAACAGAAGAAAGACCTTATAAACATGGCTGAAAAACACTTGACCTAAATTGACTATATGGAGTATTTAACATTGCTCAAAGTCAGGTTCAAAAGCTATCCACCACTTGCTGCCTGGATCATCCATCTGGCCCCTTTAGAATAATAACAAGGCGAGGGAGCTGCTTGGGCCATGCAGGAGGCCCTGCAAGGAGGGGCTGAGTACCAGGGAGCCAAGGTCCCTGAGACTCACAGGGCAGGTTGAGCCCCTCCCTTGTTCCTTCTACCAGGTGTTTCTGGCTGCTACAGAAAGTGGAGAAATGTAGGCATAATATAAAGCCTCTTGGCTTTGAAGTTAAGACAATCGTGATTTCAAAATCTTAATCAGTGCTTAATAGATAGGTGATGTAGGTCAAGTCATTTAACCTCTGTTTGACTTGGTTTTCTCATACGTAAAATAGAAACTAAGAATAACTACCTTTACTGAGTGGTTTAAGGACTAGAAATGATGCATTCAAATGCACACACACACGTGGATAATACCTGGTATGGCAGAAAGCTCTGATCTATTCCTCAGCATCCCTATCAAAAGCATCTGCATGGGACCAATCCCTGAAAGCAAACAGGACTCCTTCACAGGGAGCTGAAGTCCAGCCCAGCACAGTGCCCAATACTCAATATATATTATTTGTTGAATCAAATCACACTGAATTGTGCCAGAATTTTACGTCCATAGGCAACTTCCTTGGTTTGCTTCACTGGTTTCTATATTCCTCTAAAAATTAAGCTTGGTTTATTCCTGCCTAAGGCTTCTGGGTATTTTAACTGCAGTTATGAGGTGTTTAGAACTTTACGTGTATGAAGAATTTCATATTTGGTCATGTTTTCCCATAAATATATTCATATCACAGTGCTGTTTTGTTGTTTTGTTTTGTTTTTAAATCAAGAACAAAACTGATGGGTCACAGTTTTATCTCTATGTGCACATTTTGGTCTGTCTTCTCTGCAGGAAGGGGGAGTTCAAAATTGCAGAATATTAGTGTCATGTCATCTAAATCTGTCACAGGATCTTAAGATTGGAAGGGAACTTAGAGGTCATCTAGTCCTACCCCCACCCCAGGCAACGTCTGCCAGTTCCTATCAGGGAGCCTGTGAACAGCTCTGGCTCCACAGGCGCTGGCACCAACCCCAACCCACACTGCCAGGCCCTGGGGCAGCAGATGCCCACGGCTAAGGGGGGGCTAATAGGCCTGTGCAGACAACGTTGACCACTGTACACCAAGGAGTCGGACGCCTGGTCATCTCCATCCCACAAAATTAAACCGGAATGTGCAAGGTTTGTGGAATCTGACATGTTTTTAAGGTATAGAGCCCTAAAAGTACAAGTGTGTTTGTGTAAACCCACACCCACATCCGAAGACCTGGATGCATCTGGAGTCACAGCGAGGAGGAGTCCTAGGCTCGAAGCACCGCGCCGTTTGCACAAAAACATCCCTTTTACTCGTGGAGGTCGCATATTACTTTTTAAAGAACGTCTGCTTTGTTCATTACCTAGACGTCATCCACTGAACACTTTCTTTAAGAAAATGTGTCTTCGGACGTGTATTAGTAAGTAGTGCCCCTTTGATGTCCTTGGGAGGAAGGGTAAAAGTGCAGTTAAATCCTACAATTAAGGTAGTCTAAGGCCTAGTCCAGGCAGTGACCCGGTGAGTACATGAGTCTGTCCCTTCAGTGGCTCAGAGTCAGCCTCAGTCACCACAGAGCTAGGCTCTGGCAAGAGCTGGTCTCTCTTCTGCATGCCTGAAACTCTAATCTACATTTTAAATCACCGTTGTGTCATAGGGGAACATTTGGATAGCTGTAAAACAGTTAAATTCAGAATTTTTCCTCTGAACTGAACAGTAAATAGTTTACTTTTCAAAGAGCACAATTTTTGAAGCTTTTATTCTACTCCATCACCGTGTTAAGAAAGCTGTCAAGTTTTGGAATTTCATGAAGAAATGTGAAGTGGCCTTTGTAAGCTCCAGAGGAACCCTCTGAGGCCTGACATTCTAAATGTGATGGCTCTATTTACATATATATTGTCCTCCCAAGGAAAGGCTGTAGGTTTGGATTTGGGATTCTGGTACTTGAACAGGCTTGGCTGTCATATGGGGCCTCGTCTTCCTGATACTTCTGAATGCACTCGTTTCGCTCACTCACTCCTTCCTTCCTTCATTCATTCAGAGTTGGCTGTTTTATCTTTGATAGCTGTTGAGGTTGGGCTCCTCTGCTATCATTACAGAGGGCAACAGGGGTCAGGAGTTGTTTAGGATAGAGCGCAGATATATAAATAAATATAAATAAATAAACGGGTCTTCTTCTTTCGGTCAAATAAAGACATTGCATGTATTTACTCTTCACCTGTAGTTCATTGATCTTAAACCTCAGGAATCTGGACTCGTTCTACAGATCTTCTCAAGGAAACCAGTTTACCTTTCCCCTATGTTAAACTTGGTCTGTGTCCTCTGCCTCCCTTCTTCTTGACTTGAGTTTTTGGATTTGGCTCATTAAGTCTGGCACAGAGGACAAGCAAAGCAATTTGTTCTTGCCCTTGGTTTGGAAATAAGGATAAAGGGGAAAGAAAGGAGGGGCAGGGTTTCAGTGAATGACACCTGGAAAGAAAAAGTTCCACGTGTGTTCAGGACTGATGGCGGCCATCAATAACTCCAGAAAGATCTTCTGCAATGACATTGGTCTGCCACGTCTGCCCTCAGTTGGTGGGCGTCTGAGCTGGAAAACAAAGCAATTGTGGAGGCCCATGGCCTCTTTCAGGCAGTTGCCATGTTAGAAAGAAGCTAAGAGAAGACTCCAAGACACAATGGAAATTTTTGCCATTTAGTCATTTCAATTTGGGATACAGCATTGGCTATTTACTTCCCCGTTGTACTTCTTCATAGTGATCATGAATAAAAACTAAGGACCTGGAGGAGATGCACCTTCCACAGTGAAGCATCCCAAGGGGTAGGCAATGGGGGTCAGGGGGGCAAAAAGGAAACAAAAGCTTCCCCTGGGAAGAAAGTACTATGAGACCTGCATTTTGGAAGTTTCTGCCATAGAACTCCCAAAAGGCCTGTTTCTCCATGAATACCTGAACATTTTACAGAGAAACAGAGGACTTGTATGTGAAGATTGAGAAGCTTAAATCAAACTATGATATATTAAGCTTTTTATTGTTTCCTACCACTTGTCCTTCTTTAGTTCTCCTTAATCATGAATCTCTGCCCAGCTGTGGACCTATAAATGGAGAGGAAAGAGTCTGATCAACATCCACTCATTCACTGGGCAAACAGATACTGAATCTCACTTCTGTACTTAGTGCCAGGGTTGGCAACAAGAACAGAGAGGTATAAATCAAAGGTCCTTGCCCTTGAGTGACTGATAGGGTATCTGGTTTCTAGAGAGACAAAACAATAAGAGGAGCCATGCAGAGGACCAAAGGCTATAACACCTGCGTGTCAGGTGCAGGGGACAGAAGGCAATGGTGCAAATGTCCTACGGCCATACTTTATCCTTGGTGACCGCAGAATAAGCTCATATTTTCAACTTGGCTCTGTAGTTCTTACATATAGGAGTGGAGAAAGCCAGAATGCCAGTGCTCTATGAGGAGGAAGAGCTAGGGAGAGACGCTCAAAGCCTGCTCCTGTCAGTGACTGTGAGAAAGCAGCATGGAGGGCCATTTCCAACAGGCCACTGATGGATCCGGCTTACAGTCTGAAAGCAGTCTGGTCATAGACATGGTGGGCGATTGTGCTAACCTTTATATTTATGTATCTTTAAAATCACACGGAGTGACAATGTAGATGGGAAGTCTGGCAAAACCTTCATGAAGTTAGGAGTATTTGGTTTGAGAAAGAAGTATAAAAGCTGAGAAAAAGGGCATCCAGGCAAAAGCAAAGGAGAAAATGGTATTTGCAAAGAAATAATAGACTAAGGCAGTCCTTCCTGCTGGTGCTCAGGGAGGGGCCTCCTCCCCTCAGGATCACTGTAGATGAAGGAAGATCCCACTCAAAGCTCGCACCTTAAGGTGTGTCCAACACAACAATGTTGACAATAACATCAATATTATTTTCCTTTTGCATAGGATTGTACCTCAACCTCCTCCAAAGAAGGATTCAGAACATTTATTTTATAAATATTTATGAAACACTTATTCTAACCCTGGCCCTCCCTGGGTCAGTACCAATGGGGAGGGAGAGAGCCAGGGTGGCAGCAACAGAGCTGATGGAGAGAAACAGAGACAGAACCAATGGCCCAGGCATGTAGGCAGAGGTGCTCACACCTCTGCAAACAAAGGCTGTGGAGACTAACTGTGAAATGGGGGGAAACAAACCAAGTTCTGAAGACCACAGAGGTTGGAGGAGAGAGAGGCAAATTAATTAAATGACTTGACAGATGAGGCAAGGAAGAGGCATTCCAGAAAGAAAGAAAATATGTTATATGGCAATGCATGGAGCCACAAGAATGACGTACATTTGGCAACAATAAGAATGATAAAGTTTAGACTAGGGATTGGAAGAAAAGAAAGATTAGAACCAGATGTCAGAGGGATGTTAAAATTCGGGCTAAGCTTAATTTCTAGTAGGCAGTGGGGAGCCACTGAATTTTTGTGAGCAAGCCAGTGACTTAACATGGACATGTCAGTAGTATAGGTAGATAGGTGTCCAAAGAGCAGAGACAGGATGTCAGGTGAACCACCAGCATGCAAGTATGAGATGAAGAAAAGTGTACCATGGATCCAACTGTTGAGACAGAGATGAGGGATACTAATTGAGAGATGCTTAATGGTGGTGATTTAAGCCATGCAAGAGATACTGAATGTGTGCAAAGGGTATCAAAGAATGGGAAAGAGCAAGAAGGCAATGGTTATCCTTGACAACTTAGTTTACAGTGCTAATCGTGATTTAAAGAGTTTGCAAGAGCATTGTTTTAGAGGGAGAGGGGACAACACTCACAACAACCTGAGCGCAAGAGCTACCAAGACCACCTCCAGGGGCGATCAACTCTCACCACTTCCCTTTCCTGAGCCTGACCAGCCATCTCCCTTCTTCCACATATCCCAAAGAAAAGCCGTGCCTTTCTAAGCAAAGTGGGATGCACTTTCACGTAGAGTTCATTCAAGGCAGCCAGGTCAGTGTGAGATGAAATACCAACTCAGCCCAAACCTGTTCCTGAATATAAAAACAATATTTTACAGCTACACGGGGCTCTATGGGAACGCGGGCGGGGCATGTGTCAAGTAGGAGGCGGGGCAGTGGAAAAGACCACCTGGAGCCACACCTGCCCTGGGTGCCTCACGGTCCTTGCCTTCACTGTTTGGAGCCCTGCTGATGACCTCAGAGATGGAAGACGATGCCCATGCCTTGGTCCTGAGAAACCAGAGGTATTTATGAATTCCTGTATGAGAAAAGTAATTTCTGTTCGGAACAACTCTTTGCTGGGTCCTTTCAAGGAACTAACTTCCACAGACTTCAGGGCTCTTTTCCTTTAACTTTGAGCACACACAAAGTCTTGTGGTCTCCCAGCAGGCCTGGAGTTCAACTCTTGCCCCAGTTTTCAGGGGCAGCAGCATGCAGCTGTCTTGCAAGAAGCAAGTGCACAGCAAACCCAGAGCCCTGCAGAATCTTCCTGACCCACTGCAAGACAAGGAGCTTTATTGGCTTTGGAATGATTCATTAAAAATATTCTGAAATCAATGAACCTGGGGATCTAAATAGTCAAATGATAGAGAGGGTGTTGTAGAGGTTCTTTGCCATGTGTTCCAGGTGATAACCAGGCATCAGTCTTTAAATGGTTTCTCAATCACAGGTGGGGCACAGCTGCAGAATCCCCATCATAAATAAGTAGCTGCCTCTCTGAAGACAAGACTGGGAAACAAAGCTTACAAAGATGACACTTAGGAGCCACAGATTAATTCTTAGAGGCTGGTTCTGCTCTACAGAGTATCGATATTCAAATCCCACCAAGTTCGTGCCTTCTCTTAACTTGCCCACCCCAATTAATGACTGCATTTGTTCACCCGTTTAGGAGTGGGTCTTCTTTAAGCTAAGACAGATTTCAATTACCCCCAAGATGCACTATTCCAAAATCAATGCAATTCAGTGGAAAAGTAAGAGTTTTTTTTAATTCTCTCATTAATTAATAATCACTATTAAATGAGTGCTTACTATCTGCAGTATACTAATCTAAATGCCAGGGAATTTTTTTAAAAATGTACACAACCAATCTCTGTCTTGCAGGTGAGTACAATCCTGTAGGGGATAAGAATTATGCAAGAAAGTTAGAACCGTGACTCAACAGCCATGGGAGAGTAGAATTAGAAGTAATAATAATAAGACATTTGTACAACAAATAAAATGTTTATTAAATAACAGTGTGAGCCAGTACTGTTCTGAGTATTTTAGATGTGATCATTCAATTAACCCCTCAACAATTTGTGTGTGTGGGGGGGTGCAGCAATCTCAATTATAAAGGTCAGGAAGTGTAGGTTCATGGAAGTTAACTTACCTAAGACCATAAGCCTCGCAAGTGGTAGAGCTGAGTTTAGTTGGAGCTAGATTTATACACTCTAGCTCCAAATTACATGCTCTTAAGGGCAATATTTTTGGTCTTTAGTGCCAGTCAACTGCAGCATGGTATAGAAAGTTCAGGAAGACTTTATGTAGTAACAGTTAGTCTTGAGACATGACTAGGATTTCCAAGTATGAAGAGAAGGAGAGCAGACACTCTAGATAGGACGGAAAGCATGAGGCAGGTTGTGGGGGCAGAAATAATACTGTAAGACAGCAGGGCACCGTGACTAGTGTGTGACCCCTAGAGTCAGACTGCCTGGCTGTGGATCTTGGTGCTCCTACTTACCAGCCCTGTGACTTTGAACAAGTTCCCTAACCTCTCTGTTGTCCTAGGTTATTTATTATAAAGTGGACATTAAATGAAGCCGTAATAGAAAATTGCTAAATATGTATAAATCTCTTACAATAGTGACAGTAAGTGTCCTATGAGTCTGTTGCAAATGAGTAAGTATTAAGTTTAAGGGCATTGAGATACTGGCCTCACTGAAAAGCTCAAAGATATTCAACTGCTTCATAGAATGTGTCTTTCTTTATAAGCTTCCGCTTTGAGGACCATCTCCTTCTCATCCCAGCATAATCTTTGCTTGGGGATAGAATCAGAAGACAGTTCCTGGCCAACTGCCATTATATAGGACACCCGTGCAGTGGACATCAAAATAACCACAAGGATTTACCTAGAGCCTGTATGTGCAAAGCACTTTGGGTTTTAGTTAGCAATTTAAGCAAAGAAGGAGGATGAGGAGGAGGAAAAGGAGGAGGAAAAAGAGAAGAAGGAGGATGGAGAGAAAGAGGAAGAGGAGGGGAGGGGAGGGAGAAGGGGAAGATGGAAAGTGGGAAGAAGGGGAGGGAGGGGGAGGAGAAGAAATTACAATTAGAAAGGAGACTTCCAAGTGGAACCAGTTGCAAGCAAAGCCTGTGGCTCTATCAGACCCATGGCTGGCTTCAGCGCAGTGCAGATGTGGCCGATTCCAATGCTCAGAGCACTCTTGGGAGTAAGGGAGTGAGTCAAGGGGGTCAGGAGCCCTTACTAGCTCATTAGTGCTATCTCGATTTAAAAGAGAGATTCCCAAATCCCAGGAGGTGGCTCACTGCTTGGAACAAAACCCAGTGCATTAACATCCTAGTATTCCAAAATGATCCCTGAAGCCCTGCAGTTATGCTGATGGAATGTGATTTATACTGAGGTGAGTGCTGCCAAGGCCCCGGCTGGGGAGGCAGCCTAGCAAGGGAATAATTAAGAATGCAATGACTTTCTCTATTTTTGAACCTCTCAATTAAATAGGAGAAGTGCATCTTAGAAGTTCTGGGCCCCCAGCCTAGGACCTAGTTGACCTCTCCACCACCACATGCCTGTGGGTTGCAGACCTAGTCTGTCACCAGAAGAGACCTGGCTCTGGGCAGCCCAGCAGGCTTTGTAAAGCACCCCAGAGGCCGTGTGCAAAGCCTACTCTCTCTGAACTGAACGTGCTGCCTTCAACCTGAGGATTAACCCAGGAGATGATCCTGGATCTAGCTCAGCTGCTGCCGTTTCTTTGGGGAGGTACAGTTGTGTGTTGGAGGGGATGGAGACAAGCTGGTGAAATAAGGAGGAGAAACGGAATCCACACTATGCCGTGAAATGGTCATGTGGTTAGTTTGAAAAGTCGTCTCCGGCTCAGGGATATGATGAGTTAGGTTTTCTCTTAGACTCTCCACAGCGCCCTGTGGCGACCACAATAGCCCAGAGGATGTGACAGAAGAAACGCATCAGGAAAAGCTCTCGGCAGTCACACAGATCACGGTTTGCATCCCTAGTGCTGTGAAATTAGAAAATTGCACTAGGCATGCTCATGAGTTTCCCATCTGAAGGTGTGTCCAATTAGACATCTAATGACTATTATTTTCCTTATAAGAACCAGTCAGTGCAGTAGTCTGGACAGATTGCCAGAACAAACAACCCGCCACTCAGGGGCTGAGCACAGTACCAGTTGCTTTCTTATTCTTGGTGTGGTCCAACATGGATAGTGGGGGTCTCTGTTTCACACTGTCATTAAGGGATACAGGCCTCTCAGCTGTAGTGGATCTTCCTGCCATCACCTAGGACCTCTGCATCTTATTCTGGTTCCTCCTTGTCCCACTGGCAGACCAGAAAAATTAAAAGGGTTAGAGGTCAAGTATGGAAGTGACACATCCGTCTCACCCAGGTTCTATTGTCACATGGCCCCACCTATAAATGGACTACATTTCCATGAAGGGAGGGCAGGACAGTGTAGTCTATCTCTTTGTACATGAGGAAAGAAAACTCATGAGGCCACAGTGAGGAGGCTTTGTGCAGGGAGCAATATCTGAGCTCTGAGGACTTATGTCCATGCAGGCTCCCCTATCTCTCAAGTTAGAAGTAACCTCAAGGTCTTTTCTGTCGCTATCTCACAATTCAGCAAAGCAGTGAGCTGAGTGCCCAGTAATTGCTTGGAAAACATTTGGTGGTTGATCTTAAATGGGATCTACAGGAAAATGTAGCAGACGGGGAGGCTGAGGGTGGGAGCTGGGCCCGGCATCCAGAGCTAGAGCATTGATACTGCCTGAGTGGGTGTCCCAGAGACATGGAGGATGCCAGCGAAGTCACTAATGTAGGGAGGGAGGGAGGAGGAAGAGGCCCAGTTCTGTGCACCTCCTAACTGTGTGCCAGGAGTGTCCTGTGTGGCACAGATATCCAGACAACTTCTGCGGCACGTCCTGTGTACTTGAGAGTAACCTATTGGGATTCATTGGTCAGTACCTGGAATATATCATCCGAAATACATGATATAGATACTTTTTTATTGTGAGCCCATGGTTGCTCCTGTATATGGGGTTAAAATATTTCTAATCTTGTTGGGGGCTGGGGATATAGCTCAGTTGGTAGAGTGCTTGCCTTATATGCACAAGGCCCTGGGTTCAATCCCCAGCACCTCAAAAATATACATATTTCTAATCTTGCAATTTAAAAAAATACCAAATCATTCCGAGTGATGTGCTGACGATTTTTCCTGTGAGTTATAATCTGATGATGACAATGGCCTTTGGGGCTCATTTCATTCCTCTCCCATTTTCCTGGAAAGATCCCAGCTACTGACAAGGAGTACATGTTTTGTCTCCAGGACCTCAGAAAAGGATGAAAGCTTCTCAGAGCTGGAAAGGTCCATGGCTGTTCAATTCTGCCGAGACTCACCAGGAGGAGACTCTCCCATGTTGGAGCTAGCAACAAGAAGGCACAGCCCTGGCAAAATGGTACAACCATTACGGAAAGCGGTATGGAGATTTCTTGGGAAAATGGGAATGGAACCACCCTATGACCCAGCCATCCCACTCCTGGGTCTATTCCCAAAGGACTTAAAAACAGCATATTACAGTGACACAGCCACTTCAATGTTTATAGCAGCACAATTCACAATAGCTAGGTTGTGGAACCAACCTAGATGTCCCTCGGTAGATGAATGGATAAAGAAAATGTGGTATATATACACAATGGAATTTTACTCAGCAATAAAAGAGAATAAAATAATGACATTCGCTGGTAAATGGATGAAGTTGGAGAACATAATGCTAAGTGAAATCAATCAATCTCAAAAATCCAGATACCCAATGTTTCCTCTGATATAAGGAAGCCGGTTCACAGTATTGTTGGGTCGGGGTACATAGAAGGACTAGAGGAACACTATAATGGTCAAAGGGAAGGGAGGGAAAGGGAGGGAGCAAGGGGGTAAGGAGGGAAAAAAAGAAAATGTGGTTGAATAAGATGGTTATCATTATTCTAAATGCATGATTGAAGACTTGAATGCTACAAATATACTTTGTATACAAGCTGTTTTGTGTAACAAGATGCTCTATATGTGTAGTATGAACTGTAATACATACTACTACTATAAATAAAAAATCAAAAAATGCACAGCCCTGGCTGGTCTGCTTCCGGTTGCCCCCTTAGAGACTCCGCCCTCACTGCCGGCTCCTGTATTGATCATCTGGGGCTGCTACAAAAATAACACAGATTACATGGCATAAACCACAGAAATTGGTTTTCTCACAGTTCTGGAGGCTGGAAACCCAACGTCAAGGGTGGTTTGGGGTGAGGCCTCTCTCTCGCTGGCTTACAGCCCCTTCTCGCCGTGCCCTCTCATGGCCTCTTCTGTGTGTGCAGGGGCAGAGGGAGAGAACTCTGGAGTCTCTTCCTCTTCTTCTAAGGACACCAGTCCTACAGATTAGGGCCTACCCTATCACCTCAAGTACCTCCTGAAAGACCTATTACCAAATACAGTCACACAAGGGTTAGGGCCCCCCAAGTATGGCGTTAAAGAGACACAGTTGAACTCACAGCAGCCCCGCACTCCTGTGGACCACCTTAAAGCCTCAGTCACAGGATGAGCTGCGTGGACCAGGCCAGTGCCACCTAGGTGTGCTCCTGGCCTCAGGGCGGGGTCAGTGCCTGAGCTCTGCACGTTGCCTCTCAGTGGCCAGCCCATCAGCCCGGCAGTTGGTTCTAGATCCATCCCCACCTCCCCTGTATAACCCTGAAGGCGGAGCTGGGCCAAACAGTCTTTCACGAGTTGAGAACTATTCACACCCCTGGTGAATCCGATCCTTGCCTTCTGCCTTCTCCTCTGCTGTACCCTGGGAGGGCAGGGCCACAGCCCCTCCCTGCAGGCAGGCGGCCTCAGGATTTCCACTGAGGGTGTCAGCCCTGCTCTGGGACAAACAGTTCCCATAGTCATGGGGGACTGTCTGAATTAGATTTCCGTGTTGTGGTCTTATTTATCGCCTGGTGGAGCTCTTTTATTCATTCAGCAGATTTGGGCTGATATGGACAGACCCACCTCCTGAGTGGCACAGCTCTTGTTTATGCTGTGGGTAGAGACAGGGGAGGAGACCCGGCTCCTGATCTCCCTGAGGAGGCTGAAGCCTCCTCTTGGGCCATGTAGGACTCGGGGTTGCCTTTCTTTAGCTTGAGATCATTCTGGTACTGTAAGGTGGGAAGCAGGGGAAGAGGGAGCTCAGACTGGAAGACTAGCATTCCGTTTGCTGCGGCCACCATCTATTCCCTGTGACTCTGCGTAAGTGACAGCTTTTGTCTGAGCCTCAGTCCCCTGTGCTATTGACTGGGAGGGATCTAAATGGCATCTCTGTCTCCCCCAGACCCAACACGCCTGTTCTACCAACCTGCTCTCACACGCCTTTCTCTTCTTCTTGTCAATGACACCGAGGAGTAGCCAATCCTGAGGGCTCCTTTGGCTCCACACAGATTCCCAGGGAGCCCCCTAATCAGACTGGCTCCCGTAGATTTCCCCAGATAGAACTGGGGCCCGCGCACCTTCTCCTCAAGGTCCTGTCTCATTTTCCAGGTCCAGGAAGATGAATGCTCAGCATTTTCACCAAGGGAATGGAGTATTTCTTCCAGGAAGTTAATAAGATTGTATATTTTAGCCTCAGGGCACTAGAGAAAGGAAAGAAAAATTCCCTGAAACAACATGTCTCTTGTTTAATAAAGTTTTATTATTATTATATATGAGCGTGTGGGAAACAGAAATCTATATCCGTTCTTCGCCGTCACAGCTTTATTGGTTCTGAGCTTAAAAAATCAGTTTGGTGACTAACAGAATAAAGAACTGACTGACCGGTGATTTTTAATATTTGGTTCTTCCAGGAAGCAATCTAATAGAGTAAGAGCTTATTGGAAAGTGTAGATGATATGAAATGAGCTACACAGTGGGGTGGGCCGTGCTGGCTCACACCTTGGGAAGGACAAGGAGGTGCGACAGGGACCTCCGACAAGCTCAGTGCAGGGTCCTACCCAGAGAGCACAATGAAGCCGGTGGCTTTATTTTTCACCAACTCCTATATCCAAATTCTCCAGCTGAGAGCATTACGTAATCTTCCTCCCCTGGTAAAACGCTCTCCCACCAGTGTGTGTACACACGTGTACATTCGTGTGTGCACACGCACATCATTGAGCCACGGTGCCCCATCCTTGGGATGTAGTATCACCCAGGGGTCATAAGCCCTGCTTCCCTTGAGAGCTCAGCAAGGGATCAAAACAACTTGATCCCTCCACAATCCCCAGCACCCCAGGTGGACACAGAATTCTCTGGTCTAGGTGGTGGTCACTGCCTCTTTAGTAAACATCAAGGTCTGTTTCTGGATCTCCACTCGGATCAGGTCTCTCCCCTTTGTTTCCTGAGCTTCTCTGACACTATTTACATCAACTACCTTTGGAAGCCCTGGGCCAGACGTTGAAGTTGGCTTTCCCAGAGTAGAATAGCAAAGAGAATTTTCTTGAGACGTTAAAGCAATACTTTGTGGTCAGATGCCACAAGTTAAACCAGGCTCAGCAATCCTATTCCCAGGAGGCCATGGTGACTGCAGGGGTGGGCTGGTGAGTGTGAAGGCTGGAGGTGACGTGACCCATGGTAAAGGACCGAATCTGTACAGGGTAAGCACCAGGGCTTGTGCTACAAAGAAGGAAAACGTGTCTTTGCTGTCTTTTGTGTTGCTCCTGTGCTGTAGGGTGCCTCTCAGTTCCCAGGTGCCCAGGGTGCCCTTTTATCCCAGGTCCCCTCCCTTTGCACATCTCCTTTTGACACATGAGAGATGCGATGATACATCAAGGCATATAAGGCAAACCACACGGGCCACAGAGGAATAAGCCTCTAATAATGTAATTATACACATCAACTCTAGAAAATGGATACTGATTCGGATACAGAAGATTTCTGTGTACCTCTGAGATCATGCTCAGTAAGCAGCCACGCTCTCTCCGCCTCAGCCCAAGGCCAGGGCTAATGGGTTTGATTTGGTCCCTGCATAGCTGACTCAGCTACTTATGGACTCCAGACCTTTTTCCTCCAGCAGGAGGGAGTGATAAGGAAACACTCTAAAACACAGAAATGTCAACCAACCGAGAGCTGTTTGGCTCTGAATGGCTGTCCTTCCTGCCTGAATGTCAGAGACCCAGGTTCTATTTCCCAGAAAGAGAGCAAGTATTAGGTTAGTGACATTCTGGGAGGTGCGCTAAGCCTCTTTCAGGGAAATGCTGATCTGAATTCCCTGGGGGAGCAGCGTGCAGGGCTGTAGCACACTGCCTCCAGCAGCTTTAAGTGACTCACAACTTCTCTCATGGGTAGAGGGCTTAGGTCAAGGTTATGGATTATTCCTTTAAAGGAGAAGCCTCCTGCCCATCTGCACCTTTCTCCAGCCAGGGAGCTACTTGGAAGTCCAGACTGAATTTCCTGCAGTGGCATCAGAGAGGTGATCAACAATGCAGTGGAGATAGTAGCCTCGGCCACCCCTCTGCTCCCAGAGCCATGGATCCTCCATGCTAGGGCTCTGTGTCCTGGGGGTAGCTAGTCAAAGCTCTAAGTCTCCTAATTTTTTTTTTTTTTTTTTTGCATTGAGTTTTCATTACACTTTAAACACTGACATGGATAGAATTAATGAGCAGAGGCCTACTGGATATTCAGCCAGAATTCTCAGAACACCAATGGTCTTGACTCAGAGAGCTTGGGACCACTTGTCACTTAAATGATCCATAATTTTGTTTCTGATTAGTACTTAGTGGTAGCCTCAGTTGCCCTGGGGACCCCTTAGCCTTCTGCATGGGTATGAGCTGGTTTGACTCACTGTGCACTGCATCTTATGGACATGATTCGGGCCTAGAGAGTTTCTCAGAGGTGGGAGGTCATGACTCCAAAGGACATGAGCAACTAAGGAAGCAGTCCTTTTACAAGATCATCCTCACACAAAGAAAGCCCACAGCTCCCTGTATGGGTTACCAGACAAAACATACCCTCCAACCCCGCCACCCCCCCTCCCCCCGACTTTCCTCCTGTAGTCTCAGTGCCTAGAATTGTATTATTGGAACTTGACTCCTTTGGGATCATAAGGCATTTTGGTCTCTAAAAGTCCTTTATTAAAATGCAAAGCCATATGGGAAGGTTGAAACCTCATATTACCAACAAGAATTTGAAGTCATTGAGGGCAGGAAATGTGACTTAAATGCCTTTTCTTATATATTAAATTTCTACCTGCCCACGACTCTCAGAAAGTTAAGTCACTCCATATAATGGAGGTGTTCCACTTGCTGAAGGTTTATCTTTCATAAGTCTAATTTGAGCAATAAGAAATATTTTGGATAGAGATCTCATAAAAAATATCTCATTGCACCCTGTCTTCTTAAATGCAGCCTACCGAATGCAATTACACTCTTTGCTGATAAGAGTATTATAATGAACTCCCATGACTCTGCATTGAGTTTCTCAGGGTCCGTTATGAAGGTGAGGGCTCTTTGCACCCTGCAATGGAAGTTCTTGCATTTATTTCTAGGCTTTGTGTCTTCTCCCCCTCGTCTGGGCTACTTCCAGTCCCTTCTTGCTCATACCAAAATATTTTACTTTAGCATTTGTTCTCTCTTCTAACCTATCCTTTAAATCACCTGTAGGTAAGAAATGAGATACTCCAGCTTTTGGTTATCTGTGAGTAAACCAAGAGTAGAAGGCTTTAAATTGGGATTTCTCTTATACACAAAGGGAAGAATTTTATTACAGAACTTTCTTGTTCTTACTGCACAGGCATGTTTTACTTTTCTCTAATTCTCAGCTATTATTTGGATACTCAAGTGACCAGATACCCTGGTGCATGATAGGGGAAGGAAGTGTCTTCAGAAAGTCTGAGACAGAGGTTCTCTGCCCTAAAATATAAAAGAATGGGCAGCAGTTGGTGGCTTCACTGTTCAATTCCTGCCCAGCCTGCAACAAGTTTGCTCCAAGTCCATTATTACCCCCAGTGGGGCAATTCTGAGAATGAAAGTGTGCACTATCGATAATCACTTCAAGACACCAGGCAGAGAGCAGGACTGTCCCAGACAAATCAGAACCTATTTCTAGGAAATAGGTCTCTTAAGGACCTATTTAAGGTCATTTTTAGGAAAACTTGGGCAACTTCAGCTGGTACATAGGTTTAAAAAGGCATTGGACTCTGTAAGGCTTTATGATAATCATGGCAGCAATCACAGACTCTTGCTGGATACGTTCCCCAGGTGTTTAAATTTACAGGCCATGGACTGTGGACAATAGCACAGGGTGACTGACATCCAGCACAGCTTAAACAAAGATTTTGCTTTCCTTTCAAACTTTAGATTCCTGCCTAGCCTTCTGCCTCCAAATACACTAAATTTGGGGTGGGGGTGGGGGTTGGCAAATGAAATGAGTTTCGGGATTGGTTTTCTTGGAATACCTTCTATACAAGTGTGTGAGCTACTGGTTTGCTTGGGCTTAGTGTTACAATCATTAAATCAGATAATGTATGCAAAGCATTGAGTCTAATATCTAGGATATAGTATGAACTCAATTAACGTCAGCTAAAGAGAGCACATGCACACACATGAATACACTCCATGCACATAGAAACAGATCATTCTGCCTCAAAACTAAAGGATGATCTGGCAGTGTGGTGAATGTTGAAGATATTCTTTGGCCCAGATATCCAACTTTTAAGAATTTATCCTAAGGATAAGCATTTTTATCACAATGTTGTTTATAATAGTGAGAAACTAGAATAACCCAAATCCATCAATAGGGGATTAGTTAAAAGAATAGCAGGGCATTCATACAATAGAATATGTTATGCAGCTACTAAAAATAATGAAGTAGAATTTTATTTATTGATATGAAAAGAGTCAGTGATATCACATGAAAATGCAACTTACAAAGCAGTATTTCGACAATTATTTTTGTCAAAACAAAATAATAAAAGACAAAAGAAGAGGAATAAAAAATATCTCATTCTTTTCTGAGTGTTCTGGATTACACACACACACACACACACACACACACACACACACCCTTCATAATCAGAATAAAGTCGTACAGCAATTTTAAAATAACTCTGAGCTGGGAATCTGGCTTCTCTATGAGCTGCTCCTTGGCTCTATAGGAAGTGCTAATCAACACTGCTCCTCTGTGCTCTCCTAATTCCTGTGCCTATAACTTTGTCTTTCTGCGTTAGATTTTTCCTTTTATATATCAGGCTCATCGACAATGCTATGTGAATTTGAAGACAGGATCCTTGCCTCTTTCATCTTTGATTTTCCCTTATTTGGCACCTGGCTTATAGCTTATGCTCAATAAATGTTTATTGAGTAAAGAGATGAGTAAGTGACTGGGTCTTTTGGCTCCTAGACCTTTCATTAAAGACTCCCCTGATGTGAGCTAAACCAGACTTCAGAGTCTAGTAAAAGAGGGTGAGTCTCACCTAGCCCTTCATCAGCAGGCTGCATCACACAAGACCCTTAGACCAGGACCCCCTGAAGTACAAGTGTGAGCTCAATATTTGTTTGTTGGAAGGAAGAATTTACGACTGAATGGACGACGATGAACAGAACAGATTATAACAAGACCAGCTTCATCCTAAGCAGAGGATTTAGCCATAGCTGGTACCAAGGCCTGAGAATTGCCCTGAAATTAGAAAACAAAATCAAATGCAAGGGAAACGTAGAGACCAGATAATCCACCTTCTTCCTTCACAGGTGAGGAGATCATGACCCAAGGAGAGAGAGGATTTCCCAGACACACAGGGCAAGTTAGCAACAAAATCTGGTCTGAACCTCAGAGTTCTCGCCACTAGCCTGGGGGCCTCCTGCTTGAGCCACGGGCTGAAACGGCCGCTATTTCAGCATGCTCCAGTTTTCTAGTTGGATAAATAGAAGGTGAGATCAGGATGCTCCCTATTCATCTCTATTTGTCTTTTTTTCCTTCTTCCATCCACTCTGTATGTTGTTTGAACCCAACCGCTTCCTAGAGCAGCTGCCCTCTGTCAGCAATCTGCATGTATCGAGAGACCTCGCCGCCCTGGGTGTTGGATCTCACCTACCAGGGTTTTGTTCTGTTGAATAAAAGCAAATCCTGCATCAGGCAACAAATACTTTCCAATTCTTGAATAATTGAAAGGCTGGGCTCCAAGCCTCAGCAGGCTAGGAATTGATTAGAAATGGTGAAGTGGGGCGCCGTCAGCCGGCATCGCCCCTGTAGGTTCGGGGCACTCCACAGGGAAACCTCCTCCCTCAGGATCTGCTCCAAGGGGCTCAGGCCTGTTTGTGGGGCAGCAGGGAGGGCTTTGCAAGGATTAACTCATCCACAGTTCCTGCCACCAAATTAATCTTTATCGCGAGAACAATGAAAATGCAGACCACTTGATGTTCCTATCCTCGGGCCTGTGATTATTGATCAAAGGAATTGAAAGTATGACTCCAATAAATATCTCTGTATTCTTTTCAGGTGAAATATTGGCGAGGATAAGCCCATTTCTCAGTTGACAGAGGAGGGCTGAGAACGTGCGGGCCAGTCCTTCCTTTGGATGCTCTCCATTGCCAGGTCAGATAAGTCACACTGATGTCACTTCACAGAACATGAAGCATGTCCCCTTGTTTCCTGGCACCACTTCATGAGGCGGACAGGACAGAGATCAGTGGAGACTGAACAGCAGAGTGGACCCAGGACATCTGGCTTCCAGGCCACCCTGTGTTACCACTGGGATCATCTTCCTCCCCCTCTAGCCTCACCCATTCCCTGGGCATGCTCGGTACTGCAGCCACAGTTATCCGTGACAACTCCAAATATGATCATATCGTTTCCCTGTTTAAATCCCTCTTTGGTCAATGGTTTCCCACAACCCCAGGAACAGACCAAAATCCTGAATAGAGGCCTCTGAGACACTCGCTCGGCAATCTGCCTGCCTCTCTGTCCTCATCCTGCACTATTCCCCCTTGCCATTGTGATACCCCTCGCCACGATGACTTTGACCTCAGAAGCCTCCAGCTCTGTGGCCCTGAGTCCCCACAGGTGTGTCTTCCAGAACATTCCAATCTGGTGAGCTCCTCCTCATCACTCAAGGCTTTGGTAGAGGGAATTTCCTCTCAGGATTTCCTTTCTTTAATTCCCAAGAAGGCAAGTGTCCCCTGGCCTATGTTTTAGTCAGCTTTTTCATTGCTGTGACTAAAAGGGCCCAACAAGAACAACTGTAGAGAAGGAAAAGTTTATTTAAGAGCTCAGGGTTGGTTTCAGATTCAGTCCATAGAAAGCCGCCTCCGTTCCTCTGGGCTTGAGGTGAGGCAGAACACCATGGAGGAAGAGCGTGGCAGAGGAAAGCAGCCCACGTGGTGATAGGGAAGCGGAGGGAGAGAAACTCCAGTCTGCAGATACAAAATATATACCCCAAAGCCACGCCCCCAATGAACCACTTCCTCCAGCCACACCCCACCTGCCCCCAGTCACCACTCAGTTAATCCCATCAGGGATTAATTCACTGATTAGTCTAAGGCTATAACCCAATCATTTCTCCTCCAAACCTTCTTGCATTGTCTCACACGTGAGCTTTTGGGGGACACCACATCTAAACCCTAACAGTCCCCATTCCTATAGCATGGTCCACTCACCTTTCAGATCCCTGGTGATTGCTGCTCCAATGACTATTTTTCCCATCAGACAAAGAGCTCCATTACAGCAGGGTCGTGAATGTCAAGTTCATGTCTGTGAACCAGCACCTACCACAGTGTCTATCTGGGAGCTGGACTTAGTAAACATTTGCTAAACGAACAAATAAATGAATGGCTGAATACAAAGCAAAACCAGAAACAGAATCCAAATCAGGACACTCAAAAGACCTTACTAAGTATCTTTTCCTTTTTTTTCACTGAATATTTATTTCATGTCCATTATGTGCCAGGAACTGCTAGAGGCACAAAAACAAACAATAGGCAAAAAATCCCTGCACTCAAAGGATGGCTTATATTCTGGTTAGAGGAGACAGACAATGAAGAAAGATATCAAGACTTACGGTTTGTTAAATGGTGCTCGGTGCCATCGCAGGGCTGTTCGGGAAGGAACCCGACATTTAAACAAAGTGTCCATCATATCCAGCAAGAACTAATTCTCATGCTAAGAGGAGGTCCCTGCAGTCTACAGATTTCACTAAATTTCTTCTCCTTTTTATCCAAGTCCCCTAATGGTGTACACTTAATTAGCTTTCTATTTTAATGCTATTTTAGCTCACTCTAGGATATGTGGGTCAGGCATCATTTTGTTCCCATCAAATTATTTCCTTTGGATAAATTCCTAAATGGAGATGTATTTAATCAAAATGTGCATTTTTAAGATCTCATGATGTACTTCCATTCTGTTATCCTAAATAATTTTAGAAATTTAAAAGGCTGCTTAAACAAAAAAAAAAAAAAAAAAAAAAATAGGTGTACTGCTTCCGTTCGATCAGCAGCAGGACTGACAAAGAGTGTTGTTTATTCTTATTTTAGCAGATGTGAAGACGGTACTTCAAGTTTTCTTTCATTTGCACTTCTCTGATTCTCCCATTTTTATTTCTAAAAAAAAAACAAAAAATCTCATCGCCTGAATCCAGATCTCTGCTTCTTTCCTTGGTGGAAAGGTTGACTGTATTTACTAAACACAAGGCCTTTGCATTTTCAACCAGAGGGCAGAGATTGCATCACAGTCTAAGACGGGGAAAGAGATTTTACAAGACCATTAGGCTTTTCCATTAGGGCAGCTGGACGGTGAGAACTACCACAGCTGAACTATGAACAAGACTGATGGGCTCTCAAGGCAAACCTGCCATGTTGGCACCTCATCAAATACTTAAATATCAAATACGTAAAGCCCATAAGCAATATTCACACACAAGAAGAACTAAAGTTGACAAGGCTCCCAAGGGCTCACAGAATATTGGCACTTTTTGACCAATTGAAGAGCATCCCTCAGGTAATGTTCTTTGTCCCTTATTTACCTGTGCTGAGTAACCATTCTTGAGTTTACATCCCAAAGACTTGACTATTTGGATTATTTCTATGTGACTGAATTAATTAGTTACGTAGAGGCTTTTTTAGTTAATTATTTTATCTTTAAATTGATACTAGTCATTTTAATCACTCCATTTTATTATTGTGATTATCATTAATACATAGATTTTTAAGGTTGAATGTTAGAGTCTGTCCCACTCAGATGTTGTGTAATTTTCACTCTCAAAAATAATACTTTGAAGCTGCATATGGAGTCACATACCTGTAATTCCAGTCACCCGGGAGGCTGAGGCAGGAGGACTGCAAGTTCAAGGCGAGGCTCAGCAATTTGGTAAGATCCTGTCACAAAATAAAAATCACAAAATTATTTTTAAAATGAAATAAAAGGGGCTGGGGAGGTAGCTCACTGGTAAAGCACCCTTGGGTTTAACTACTGTACACAAAACTAATACTAAACATTGAAAATTTTGCCTGGTAATTTAAGTTTACTATCAAATACAAGACACTCTGTACAATTTATATTTCTTTCATTGTCTGGCATACTTTTCCTTTGGACATGGATATCAAGTAGATATCATGCCTTTTAGTTCTAACTACATTTCATCTATTTATGTCCTTAAAAAATGAGACATAATTTACATATATTAGCATCAACCATTTCTGATATACAGTTCTACAATTTTGACAACCAAGATTTCACAAACGTTAACAGCCACAAAAATCAAGATGAACAGCTCTATCACCTTCAAAAATGTCCCCTGCACCCCTTTGTAGTTAACAAGCCACAGCCTCTGGTAAATATCAATCTATTTTGCCTTTTCCAGAAGAGCATATGAATGGAATCAGGCAGGACACAACTTTCTGAGTCCAGCTTCTTTCACTTGGGAGAATACCTCTGAGCATCATCCAGGGTGTGGTAATATTAGTATTTTATTACTTCTTATTGAGAGAAAGTATCAATTCACATGGAGGTACTGCAGTTTATCTGTTTAGTAAAGTGAATTTAAGTTCTTTTCAGTTTAAGCACATCCAGTGTCCACTCCAGCTCCTTACCATGAAGGAAACAAGCATGAGGATATGGAAAGAACTTCAGACTAATAGATGTCTGGATTCTTGTTTTGCTATTGACCTTGAGCCAATTATTTAAATTATTTGGGCTTCCATCTCTTTATCTACATTTTATAAATAAAACCTGCTTTACCCGTATTGGGTATAGTGTGGATAATATGAGATAAAATATTAAAAAGTACTTGCAAAGCGCCAGAAGGATCACACTTGCATGGAACATTACCAAGGGAGCATTGTCCTTGAAGCCCCTCCCATCCACTTTGACAGACACGTTTGGACCCCACATTACCAAAGCTCTTCTACAACTACAAACAAAACTCTCGCATACTTTATGTACCCAGTTCTTTCTTCTTTGACTCTACAGTATCCTTTGGCAACTTCAAATTTTCTTTTGCCAAACCTAATTTTTAAATTCTATATATTTAACAATGATAGTCTCAGGACTTCATTTTAGAAACATAACTTTAATTTTTCAAAAGAAACATTCTAACCAGCAACATAATTGAATGTGACTCTTTCCTTTGGACATTTGGCCAGAACATCTCCTTTTATGCAACAGTGGTATACTCAAGAATGAAGCATTATTTTTTCTCTCTCTCCTTCAAGGGAGGAAATTGAAGCATAGCAGGAGATTTAACATTATCTAAAATACATATGTCCCTTTTCCAGTAAAACTAGTTTTTATAAAAAAAAAGTATATTTCTAAAGATAGGAATTTTCATGGTTAGGAGTATATCTCTAAGGTTCTTAATATTAAAACTTTCTAGGAAAGGAATATATTGTTTTAAAAAGGTTTAGTCTGAATATGCCCAGAGAGTTGATATTCACCACTTCTGCAAAGTTTTAATATATTCTTAATGTTTTTAAGTAAATATTTGTCTAAAAATTTCAAAAATTTTTCTTTATAAATTGTGCAGAAAATCTCAGCAAAATTTCTATAAGCCCATTCTGGGAAATAGGTAAATCTTACACTGAACTCTTGTGATGACCAGTTACTCAAATCTAGACATATTGTTTTAGAATGAAGACGAGATCATATCCTCTTCTTGTCAACAGCTTTACCATCTCACTCAGAGTAAAAGCCACAGTCTTTACTGGGGCCATCCTTGGCACACCCCCCCCCCCATGTCACCTCTTGTCACTCTCCTCTCTCACCTGCTTCATTCCAACCGACTGGCCCCCTCTGAATGCACCTCCCCCAGTCATCACATTCCTGATCCAAAACTAGTTGCTCAATTTGTTATGCCCAAAATAAAATGAAAGAGTTTTTATTTCACAAAAATTATTAAGAATCTGGAGATGGTGATAACGTAGTGTTAAAGCCAGAGTGTGGCCCCGTGTGACCGCACAGGTGGCGTGCTCATGAAGACTGCGCCTGGCTTCTTCACATCTCTGTCCCACAGGCACTTTATGTTAGAGAAGTCATCCTCCGCCCTTCCCTTAGGAAACAGTGATTCCTGGCATCCTTTCTTCCTTTCCTCTGTGTTTTGGTTCTCGACAGCACTCACCACCTAATCTACTCTACATTAAATTATTTACTCATTTCCTTATTGTCGACTTCTCCCACTGGGAACATAAAGGCTGTAACACCCAAAGCGTAGACCATGCCCAGAACATAGCAGCTACTCAAATATTTACTAGTTGAATGAACAAACAAATAAAGGAGAAGTAGTGAAAATCCAAAGCCACATAAATAAAAAGAAAAACAATTAAACTTTCTTTAGGGCATTCAAGAGACACTTTGGCATTTAAAACAGAGAAGGCAGAAACTGTACATGTGTGTGGCAGCCCAAATTTGAGACTGTAAGTTTAGGAATGAGGAGGCTGGATTCAGGTTGAACACTGGCTGGCTTAGTGACAAAAATGCAGGCACTCTGGATTATTGGCCTAGGCTGTGTCCAATTTTTCCCTTCAATATGATGGTCTAGCGATGGCCTTAGAAAGCCATTTTACCAGAGGGGGGAAATTATTCTGCTTTAAGGAATAGCTAGAATTCTTATACATGATTTATTGTGCAACAGAGTCTGTGCAAACTGACCATTTAAACTCTTAAATGGGTCATAGTGATGTGCTTATTCAGACCCATAGGCTGTTACCACGCTTGTTCTTTAGATAGCACAGAAATTTAAATGTGGAGCCTCCTGAGCCTCCATTTCCTCACTTCTGGTGGGAGCATTCTGGAGTCACTATTGTTGAAACTGTTGTGGAAAATAGAATCCTAATTTCATATGCCAAGCTCCTTTTTTTGTATTATTAATTCCAAAAATCATGAAGAAATGTTCTGATCATAAATTCTCTTGGCATAGATGGTACAAAAAACACAAAACATTAAAATGCCTTCTGGCTCTGTGTGTGTCTGTGTTGAAAAATATTTGTTTTCCAAACCTCAGCCTCTCTCCTTTTTGGTCAATAATTGTGCACAGTATTTGCTTTGTAGTTTGTTTTTCATGTCCATTTTGCTTAAGATAATGTCCTGTGTCTTTTTATTCTTCCAATACATTTTCTCACTACTTATTGTGGTTAGCACACAGAAGCAAACTGATTTTTTCTCCAGCATCCACATTAATCTTTACCACTGAAATATTGCTGATGAGCTTTTAGCACTATTTAAAAATAATCACCATATTCTATCCGATGGAACGCGAGAGAACGATGAGCTTCAATCACATACACGTGGACAGAGGCTCAAGGAACAAAAAGGAAAGCCCAGGACAGATGCTGAGAGTGAGGTTACAGAGTTGGTCAACTAAATAAAGAGCCTAAGGGTTCTACATACTCATCCCAAGGTCAGAAAGGGACTTCTAGGCACCATTGATGTTGGATCCTTGACACCTCCCTCCCCATTGGAAACACTACTTCTAAGATAAGGAAGTAGGTCCTTACTGGGCAGCCCCAGCTATAATTATCAGTTAGGAAAACATGAGTGTAGGAATTCACTTGGCTACCAGAAAGGTGAATAAAAGATAAGTTGTAATTAAGTGCTTTGTCCCTCAGTGAGGACACATGAGAAAAAGTGTCATAGTTAGGTACAATTCCCAAATTACCATTATACAAGGAGCCAGCAAATCATGGCAACCCAGAACTCATGGGATATACACATAGACTGTTCATGAAGGAAGTCTCCTCCTTCCTTCCTTCCTAAAGCTTTGAGTGAAAGCATAAGAAATCTTTCTGCAGAAGGAAATTAAAATACATTTGGTCATCTTGCGTAAAATAAAAAGCTCTCTTTGGTAGGAACTGGAAGATCTGTGTCTAAACTCAACCATTCTCCTTACCAGCTTGAATAAGTTTCTCTTCGACCCCCCAGACCAGCCCCTCTGTTAGCCAAACACCACAGGACATGGAACACAGGAATGGCCCTGCTGAGCCTCTTTCAAATTTCTGGTGAATAGTACTATGAAATATTTGCTATTTTAAGCTACTAAATTTTGGAAAAATGTTTGTACCTAGAAATGCAGTGCTGATATTACAACCATAAAAAAGATGGCACTGACCTTGAAGCCAAGAAATGGTGAGAAGTTAAAAAAAAAAAAAAAAAAAAAAAAAAGCCCTGAGGAGACTATTGATAAAGTCTCAAAGGACAATGAGAAAAATGATTCTGGAGGCTGGAAAAAAGACATAGTGGTGGAAAGTTCAGTGAAACTGTCACCTGTAGTCATGTAGAAAATAGAAAATGTGTAATGGACTGTTAAAACTAGCCAAAGAGATTTCCAGGCAGAATGTCAAAATCAACAACTGGTTTCTTTTGACTAGGTGTAATAAAGTACTAATAGAAAGAAAATGAGATTAAGCAAGAAAGTGTACAGCTTTCAAGCAAAATTCAGAGAAAATACAAAGAAGCTAGGACATGCTGGTATCAGAAACAATGACACATGTCATTCCCAACTTCCCCAGATGGTGAAAGGATAGGGTAAGAAATGGACTTGGATCAAAGACCTTAAGGGTCAAGACCTTTCTTGAGATTCAGATAGACTTAAAGGTGTGCTTGATGGGGTTTCTATGGATCTAAGATATACCACATCAACCCTTTTTGGTAGGCAAGAGGGTCTTTATGAATCTTAAGGGTAGCTGTGTTGCATGCCTGTAATCCCCAAAATGTGGGAGGCTGAGGCAGGAGGAGCACAAGTTTGAGGTCAGCCTCAACAGCTTAGTGAGATTCTGGTTTCAAAATAAAAATGGACCCAGTACTAGAAGAAAAAAAGTCTTAAGGGTAAAACATTATAAAATATTTCATCTAGACAAAATGGTTTCAAAAACCTTGAAGGCTTGTCCCATAGCACCCTGTGTCACAACAAGCCAGAGAGGACCTTACATGGGAGGTAACTCAACTTGACTATGATCTAGTAAAATTAACCTAGAAGGGATCATAAGACTCAGACAAAATTTCCTTTCAGAGAATTGTACAACATAAGCATGGTAACTAGATAGGGACAATGCAAAATGAAGAGACCTTTGTCTTTACAACTACTGTAGGCAGGAAGCAGACTAAGAAATCTACTCAGTTGCCAACATTGGTTATTTCTCATGTAAAAGAAAAGATAGCCGGGTGCGGTGGCACACGCCTGTAATCCCAGCACTTGGGAGGCTGAGGCAGGAGGATCACGAGTTCAAAGCCAGCCTCAGCAATGGCGAGGCACTTAGCAACTCAGTGAGATCCTGTCTCTAAATAAAATACAAAAAAGGGCTGGGGATGTGGCCCAGTGGTCAAGTGCCCCTGGGTTCAATCCCCGGTACCACAAAAAAAAAAAAAAAAAAAAAAAGAGAGAGAGAGAGAAAGAAAGAAAGAAAGAAAAGGTAATTCACAGGCTAGAACCAAGAACCCAAAGAGAAGAGAGAGGAGCCAGTGTCCCCTCTGGAGAGGAACACTGGGACACACCAGGAAGGGGGCACATGGGTCCAACTCTATTTCAGAGCTAGCTAGAGTTCTGAACTGGTCTGGACCAATGACTGACATGCCTCTATTTTCACCTATTTAAATAGGAATGTCTATTAATGTTTATCGTGCCATCTATCACCTTGTATTTGGGCTGTGTAGGAGGACATGTAACTTGTCTCTTTATTTCAAATAGCTTTGGATCAAGGGAACCATACTCAAAGAACCACACCTGGAGAGTCTCACTAGCTCCTAGACTGATTTAGAGAACAAGATCTGGGACCTCAGCTTGATGTCAGGACAGAATGAGAATTTTTAGGGTCTTTTTTTTTGGGGGGGGGGATGTATTTGTGTGCAAAAGAAATAAAAATAGTTCATGTCCGAAAGATGGATTGTGATGGCTGAGAAATGGTTATGATTCTTTGGATGCACCTTCCCTTGAAAGATGGGGTTTAATACTTCTCCCCTCTAATCTGAGCTCGCCTTGTTGACTTTTTTTTTTTTTTTTTTTTTTTTTTTTTTTTTTGACCAACAGAATGCGACAGAATGGATATCCTGACATTTTTCAAACTAGATAATACAAAGACTTGAAGCTTTGACCTGGGATTCCAGAAACCCTTCTGAGTGTGTATTTCACCATTCAGGAAAGATGTCTGTAAGTATCCAAGTGGAGAGCTTCAACTTAGCTCAGCCCTCTAGCAACTGGTGTCAAAGATCCCACAGGCAAGAAGTTCTCTTGGATCCTCTGGACCAGCCTGTCCACCAGTGGGGTGTTACAAAGTAACCTTTGCCAGTGTCATGTACAGAAATGGTTCAGTGAGGCCCTACTTGAATTCCCGATGCACAAAATTATGAGAATATTTAAATAGTTTTTAATACAAACTTTGAAGTTTTAGGAAACTTTGTTATGCAAAATTAGATGAGAACAAGTTCTCTGTCCCTTTATGTGTCTGTTTCCTTATCCACAAAAGTAACATTTGAATCAGACCTCTATGTTTCCTTCTAATTTTAACAAAGTTAGCAAAGTAACACTTCTTTTTATTAAATTGCCACAATATTCCTTATAAAATCATCTATAGATAATAAGTATTACAAATTCAGTCCCTAAAACATCTGAACCAGAGTTAAAACACTGGGGGATTATTACCCAATATGCACTAACCATTCTGACTGTGGATTTAGCAGGGTTAATGTTTTTGTAGCGAGACAAGTGATTTCTCCTCAATGATTCTCTATAGGGGTTAGCTAAATGCACCCAAATTATCTTAAATATAAGACATCTAAGCCTTTGAAACAAAAATTTCCTTTGAACAAAACATGAAAATTGGTCTAGAAGATTAATTTCTATCTGCAAACAAGGTGGTAACTAGGTAGACACATGGACAAATTTATGAACTTCTATGCACTTAGAACTCTTGAGTTTTTAGCTACGAATCTATGTACCCTCAAGGAGTCCATGGGTCAAATTTAGGGAATCTCTGTATTCTCAAGGGAAAAAAATGCTTATTTATTTTCCCCAAACTTTAAATTAAATTTAGCATTAGCTTTAATTATAAATGCAGGCAGCAAGCCAGAAAAATATTAACAGTACCTGTGATTTTTTTCACCAGTAGAAATCATCAATATTTTCATATCACATAACAGTAGTTGTAGACAACTCAAATTATCATGTACAAATATCTCAACTTTGAATATAGGACTGCTAATGCCACTGATAGCTATTTCATAATGCATTAATAAAGAAATATATAGGTACGGATATGTATATGCACATATGTAATGTTATAACACATATCTTACTATATCAAATTAGTTTTTGATATTTTAATAACTATATTTTACCATCATTGATCTGCTTTTTAATAGTATATGTTTTTATTTATATATTTAAAATTTTTATTCTGAGAAGGGATTTGTATATAGGCTCCTCTAGAATTCCAAAGGGGTCTGTGGCACCAAAAGAGGTTAAAATTCTCTGATTTTTAGCCCACGCTCTTACTCACTTGACTTTCCAGTCACCATTGCTAGTTAGGCACCTGCCATATGCCCAGCGTGGTCTCCAAGTGAACTATAAATACCTTAGGTTTTTCTCATGCTCTGTTTTCTCTTCCCTAGTCTTGAAGTCCTATCTTACCTTTGGCCCCTCATTCTCCACAGATCATTCTGCTCTGTATTTCACTAGAGAGAAGACAGAATTTCCTCATCTTATCTTATCCATGCCCAATTTTTCTGTTACCACACGTATGCTGTTATCTCGCTAATATTTCCAAATTGTCTTAGTATGTTTTGAGCTAATATAACAAAATACCCAAGAGTAAGTACTCTATAAGGTAATAAGGTAGAATTTGGTTCATGGTTTTGGAAAATCCAAGCTCTGGCAGCCACATCGGGCAAGGATCCCAGGCCATTATCTTCCCATGGTAAGTGGTATCACATGGCAAGAGTGCCTGTGAAAGCTACGGTCAGAGATGCAGAGAGGCCCACTCTCTTGGTAACTAATCCAATCCCCAGAGATGTAACCCACCACCAGGAGAACATGACCTAGTTACCATCACTTAAAGGTTCCATCTCTTCTCAATGCCATTACTTTGGGGATGAATTTTCTAGTACACGAGCCTTTGGGGAAGAATCATAGTATGAATCCATATCTCTTATGAATTGAAAAGTCTAAATTTCCAGCTGCCTGCTAATTTTGAATATCCTTTATGCACTTCAAATCTTACAGCATCATTCATCAGCAGTCCCTGCCATCATACATTCTGACTCACACGGACACATAGGCACACTGTGTAACAGCAACCGTGTACTCTAGAATCTTCGGTGTCATATCTGGATTTAACTTCCTTTCCCTCAACTGCAAATATTTCAGAAATCCACTTCGTTTACTTGAGTCTGACCCTGTTCAAATCTTACCAGGACCATTTTAATGGCCTTTTAAAGAATTTCCCAATTTCTAATGTCTATTTTTTTAAAAAAATATCCTACTAGAATTATCTTTCTAGAACTCAAATTAGGTCATCTCACTTTTTGCCTTAAAAGCTGTACTCTAAAACCATGGTTTTAACCTAGGTGATTTGTTAATACCCAGATTGCTGGCCCTAACCCTATAATATTTGATTCAGTAAATCTGTATTGGAGCCTAAGAATTCACATTTTCAAACAGCTCCCAGATGATACTAATGCTGTTCAGCCAATCACACTGGAAAATTCCTGGCTTAGAACATTAGTCTTTAAATCTGTTTGATTAGCAGTTCTTCAAGTAAGTATTATTCTAGTACAAACCCCTGAATTACATATGCCTATTTATTTAGAGATGATATACATGTTCAAATACATTACAAAACACCTTTAAAATAATCACTTAAAAAGATGAGATGAAAGCAAAATAGAAAATTAAAGAATTTTCTTCCTGCACCCAATGGATTATGTTGTACATCCCACACTGGGGGATTCTGGGAGGGACAGAGATTAGGAATAAGCCCTTGGCTTGAGATATTAAGCTCTATTCTCTTTGTCTTTCTAGTCAATCATATTCAGCCTGTTTCCTTCTAATCCTGGCTCTAGGCCATAGCAAGTTACAACCTTAGGAAAGTTCCTTAACATCTCAAAGCCTCTATGTCTTCCTCTGTAAAATGGAGATAATATTAGTTACTACCCATAGCATTGTTTTAAGGATTAACTAAATTAATATGCATAAAGGGCTTAAAAGTTCCTGGCATATAATAAATGGTTGATTAATGTTGACTATTACGATAGCTCCTGGTTAGGTGCTTTATGCTATCACCATACCACTGAGTTCACTATTTCCTGAATAAACACCCATAACTCAGTGTCTTTGCTTGTGTTTTATCCCCTGCCTGGAATATCCCTTCTTTATCTCCATGGGTAATACCTTCTCATCTTTCACAACCAAGCTGAAAATGTTATGTCTCCTGTGACAACGTACCTGAACCTCCTGGCATAACTAATCGCTGTCTCTTCTGTACTTTTATAAGTCTCTAAATATCACTTTCTGTAGTGGAGTCTGTACAGATGCCATTTCCTCCGACACTGACTGTTCCATGGTGGTGCAACCAATATCCCATTGACCTATGTATTCACCACAGCACCCAAGAACATCCTTGGCACATAGTAGATGCCAGATACTGATTGCAAAAGACAATAAGAACAAAGAGGGGTAGAAATAGAGGGAACACATGTGTGAAAGAGAGAGGGAGAGAAAGGAGGAGAAGGAAGGCAAACATTGCTCCTAATTCCTCTCAAAATCAGGAAGAGGGTGGCACTCCTACCCAAGCATAATAATTGAGCTCATGACCCTGTGTTCAACTACTAAAGGTGTCTTTCCCAAGTGACTCTGCCCTCCAAGTCCACTTCCTCTGGTTACTTGGTTAAGGAGGCTCTCTCTGATAACAATAAAAAATATTTGGTGTTGGTCTCTAGTTCCTGGCACAGAGATCCTAAGTCCCTTGGAATCTCCCAAGTAGTGAGTGTTTTCAGTATGCTGTGAATTGACTGGTGGCTGGGCCCCTACACAGCTGGATGAGAAGCTTGCAACTTTCAGCCCCACACTCCAACTTCTGGAGAGGGGAGAGGGTCTGGAAATGGAATTTGATCATCAATGATCAGCAACTTAGCCCATCATGTTTGCGTAATGATACCTTCATAAAACCTCCTAAACAATGGGGCTGAGAGAGCTTCCAGGGTGCTAAACACACCCACATTCTGGAAGTGTGGCACACCCCAATTTCACCAGACAGAAGCTTCTGGAAACAGGACCCCACCAGATCTTGCTCTATGCACTGCTTCATTAGGCTCTTCATTAGAATCCTTCATAACATCCTTTATAATAAATAGGCAAACATAAATAATGTGTTTCTCTGAGTTTTGTGGGCCATTCTGATAAATTGTCAAACCTGAGAAGAGAGAAGTACCACTGGCAATCTGAGATTTTCAGCAGCCTGTGAAGTAAAGGCAATCTCATGAGATGGACCCTTAAACTTTGGAGCCTGCCCCAACTCTGGATAGTTAGTGACAGAATCAAATTGTAGGACACCCTATTTTTGGCTGGAGATTTAAACAATTGATTGGTTTAGAAAATAAAAACATTCACATTTGGTGTCAGAAGTGTCAGGAGTAAAAACAGTTCAAAGAGGCCAGTTGGGTTGGTAAGGTGTCCACAGCCGTCTCATAGAAATACATTGGCTAACCATCAGGAGCCACACCTTGAACTATATCCACCCACCAACCCACATCCTGTTCACTTGAATGAAATGTCTAAGAAGTGGTGACAGAACCAGCTGGAATTGCTACCTCAGTTCTTCTCCCTGGTTTCTGTAATTTCCTAGCCTTAGGATATAAAACACAATGAATGTCCATTATCAGAATGAAAATTCTCCCCAACCACATTATTGAGATTGCTCAAGCTCACAAGGCCCTGAAGTCTACTAATTATTCTCCTTGGATTCAACCCGAAGTCCTCTGTTCCAGTACATTCTGGTACACATTCATGTCCACTGGAACCTCTGGTGAAACCTGTCACCATTATTGGCACTACCAACATCACCAAGGGATCATTGGTACTCCTTTCAGAGTTGTTGCATGGTTTCCTGAAGGGGCTACTCTTTGTTAATTCTTGTTGCCTATTGACAGTATGAAAGGAAAATACATATTATACATTATACATATTATATAATATATGTTATATGACAATAACATCTTAATAAACCAATCAGAGCCTTCAACGGCCTGCTAATCAAGCCACCCTCCCTATGCCAGACTCACCATTCAGTGGAGCGCTATTTACATGCACCCATGCTTCCTAGGCTTTGTTACTGTGAAAGAACATACAAAGGATATTCTTAAACCATGGCACACAGCATACAGGAGTCAAATACATACTCTTGTCAGCCCTAATGAAAGAATATCAGACCCATTAAAAGGCTAAGGTCCAATCACCCTTCAGTGATTTTTCTTCTCATCAGCAAAAAAGCTCATTAATACTAATATCTTTGCTTTCAGGCATGAACTACAAGATCTGAACAAAAATTTCATTTGTAATGAATACATTTTGTCAGAAAAATTATGATGATTCTACCGCTAATAACAATAATAACCCATATCAAGGGAATAAGAGGATTCTATGTTCTCTCAGCTGGCAGGGGATCTGAGACCCTCTGCCTGTGACATGGTCTTGTGATGCTTCAGAGCATCTGTACAAAGTGCAACTACACAATCATGAGACTGATGTGACTGTTAGATGAGAGTGCACACGTCTAGAGAGCATGCATCCAGGACTGACTTTATCTGGTAATAAGGATATGGACACTTCTTTTAAATAACACTGAGAGCCTTCTTATGCACCTGGGTTTTGTTAGTTTACAGGGATGCCTTTTCTGGAATGGGTGTCTATTGTAGGGTACTTGGGCAAGTAGGTAGAAGGCTGCAGAGATATCTTGGAATCTGGAGCTTCCACACTGGGTCTTCTTAAAGGAAGAGATAATAATGCCCTAGGATTTAGGATTTTCTTATTTGAATTAGCATGTTTCTTTACCATTATAGGAAATCTTAGAGATCTGCTTATAATATGTAATTAGTAAGTATTTGTTTAATGAATATGCAAATAGTTTCAGCTTCACCACTGTCCAGTTTCCCTGGACCTTGAGGAACAAGGCTGCCCTAAGACTGGACTGTTATCCTTCCTTAACCCGATCCTAGTCCCACAACCACACTGCCAACTCAGCCCTGGATGCTTTGCCTCCAAAATGATTTAACATGCAAAGATAAATTACTAGAGGTTTTGTTAAGTTTCTGTATTTGTACCTTTAACAAAGTTCCTAATTGATATCTGCATATCTTACTGCTCCCATTTTACAGATAGGCAAATCAGCTCAGAAATGCTTAATCACACACGGAGAAAGCAGGAAGCCAGGCTTTTAGAGCCTAGTGTCTGATAACAAAACCCTGCTCTTCTTAATGGGCCCACTACCATAGTGGCCTTGAATCAATAGAGCAATTAGAATTGTCATGTCTATTATAATATTGAGTTAGAAAAGGGATTCGGTTTCACTAGATCAAAGAAAAAAGAAATTAGAAAGAGGGCCTGTGGGAAAATGCATACATGGAGCTGCCAGAAGAGAGTTCAGCCAAAAAAAGGATCTAACACAAGCGCTTACCGAACGGGCAAAGGACAGGCCACGCACCTCACAAGTGAGGACACATAATTATAAGACAAATGGGGAAACCATTTTATTTCTCTAGATATCAAGGAAAGGCAAAGTGAAAGAACAGTTTTATGCCTTCTCAAACAACAAAGGAAAGAATGTCCACGCCCTGTGTTTTCAATGGTGCTAGGGAAACCCGGTACACAAATGCTCCCTGGTGAGAGTACGATTTGGAAATGCCTTGCCAAATAAATTTACTTGTAATTGTCAAGAGTCATGTAGTATGTCTTTTTATTTTAAAGAAAATATAGGAAAGAAAAATATCTCTATGTATCTAAAGATACAAACCATGGCAATACTCAGAATAAAATAAGTTTGAAGTTATATGCCCATGAGCAAGAGGATGTTCCTGTTATAGGAAATGTTAACAGGCTGGAGTTGGTAAAATATGATACAGACTGAACTCTGTCTGATCTCCTCTGATCTGAACCACTGCAACAGACTTGTTCCTTTTCTCCAGGTTTCTCCCCCGCCCCCAATCTAGGCTCTAATTCTGCCACCAGAGGGGTCTTATGAGTATGGTACCCCCAACTCCCCACCTGCCCACAGTTTCTGTGACCTTCTCCCCACCCTTTCCTCTTCAATCTCATCTCTTGAGTGGTCCCACCCCGAGGCCTCTGTTCCTGATGCACTAAACAAATCATCAACACGCCATTTTTTGAATAAACATCCATAACTCAATGAGTCAAGTTGTAGCTTTTACCTGGAATTCCCTTCCTTCACCTCCACGTGGTAAAATCCTTCTCATTTATTCACAACTAAGTTGAAAATGTTAGCTGGGCTTTATTCGTGTAGCTTTAGAATAAGTTGGATCTTATTTTTGTGACAGGTGTCAGTTTGTCTTAAAAATTGAGCTTACTTGTTGCTTCTGTATAAAGATTTTCTGGATTTTCTTTATCTCCATTCCCAGCTGATATCAACCATGCTTTCCTTAGAGCCTCCAATGAAGCCTGCATAGACATTTATCATATCTCCTGTCATTTCTTATTGTCATTTCTTGTATGAAACAATAAATAAGAATATCTATATTCATCTATTAAATGCTTTGAAGTCATGGGTAGATCATCACAGCCAATCGTATCAGCATCTTATTTGCTAGCATATTAATGCTTATTATATGTCAACCACTACATTATGTTTTTGTTCTCTGTATCTCAATAGAAGTTTATAATTCTAATAAGGTATGCTTTTTTATTCTCAATGTAACAGATGAGGAAACCAAGGTTCACAGAAGTTTAGTAATTGCTCAAAATACAAAGTAAGTGGCTAGCCAAGAATTAAATTCTGATCTATTGGGTTCCAGCTGTATAGCCTCTGCATTGTCTCTTTCCCTTTTCTAGCCCAGCAGCTGACACATAATAATAGGTGCTCAATAATTGTTAGAAAAATAAAATTATGTGGCAGTAAGGATAAGTGTGTACAACAGATGGAATGCTCAATGAACAAGTAGAATCTAAAAACATATCTGCACACTGATCACAACCCAATTGCAATGATGTGTATATATATTTGATAAAGACTGGATGGGACCCTGTCAACAGCAAAGGTCAATTTGTTAGAGAAACAGAATTGCGGCAATTTTAGAATTGATTTTCCCTTGGCACACGATATGTTTCAAGTGCTTACCAAGGCTGTTCACCAGAGGCCAGCTCAGCTCTGTTCCCCCATCAGAGCTCCGAAAACATCCCGGTGTTGCCTGACTAGAGGGAGCCAGAGGTCCTGATTGGCTCCTTACTTGAACATTGCTGTTAGAAACTGTATGCAAATCAGCATCCCAAATAAATGGACTAAGTAGAAAGGAAAAGAGTCGCCCCTTGCCTTGGGGACTGAATTATCATGCTTAAAGAGGACTTGCACAAAACTTTAATTCCATGTAAATTAACAAAGACCAGAACTTCTCAGTACCACATCATGGAAATGAATTCCTGAGATGGCTCTCCCTGCAAGTGCTCTATCTTAGAAAAAGTATGTGTTATAATTGTGTGAGAAAGAAGTGAGTGAAAAGAGAAAGAGAAGAGAAATGAAAGGTGGGGGAGAGAAATTGTTATTTAACATTCAAAAAAATGGAAAATTAAAACTCAAATAAATCCCCCCCACTGGTTTTCTCAAGAATATCTCCCTGAAATTTTGCATTTCAGAAATTTATGTTATTTAGTTTCACCTGATGAACAAGAAAAATTATGGTGCCCTTAAAAGAAATGAGATATCAAGAGAAGGAAAATCTTTGGTAAGGTGTATTAACCCAGAACAGGCACTCAATAAATGTTTGTGGAAAGACCATTAAATGAAAGAGTCTGATTTGTTAAGCTTTGGCTTCCCATAGACATTTTTCATGGCCTTTCAAAGTTAAGGATATCTCCTCAAAATGGCAAGACTACATGTCAGTTAATTTCCTATTTCAATGAGATAAAAATTGCAAGTCAGCAAAAAGACAAACTCCATGGTATGGCATCTTCTATTCCCAATGAACGCAGAGCCAAGCAATATGATCTGTGCTGCTCGTGTCTTCTGCCTAAGGGTGACTGATGAGGTGGGGCTGGTCCTCAAATGTCTAAGAACTCTGGGGTTCACTAGCTCAACACATTAGATTCAGATGCAGGGTTCACTTGCAACAGAGCTAAGCTAATCTGAGCAAAACCAGGATGCTACTTTATATGAAGGTCTTGACCACTCATCTTTTCAGAAAGAGAAGGTATCTGTAGCACCCAATTATTACTTGAGATCCCAAGATTCTGTATTCTGCATTTGTTAAGTGAAATCAGAAAAAGTAAGCAAGTCCAATAACTAAACCAAAAAAAAAAAAAAAAAAAACGCAATTTGGGGTCATTTATGATCTGCCTAGAGACAGAAGTTCAACTTCCTGAAAGATACATCTTTATCTCTGGGAAAGGGCACGTGGAGGAGGTCTGCATTCGTGTTTAGAGACAAGAGATCATATCCATACACATTAATCCTATTTGCTTCCTTCCATAAGCAGGAAAGTCTTGTTCCACAGGGGCACTGTGGAGTCTCAGCCCTTAAAGAGATTCCCCACAGGAAGACATAAGCTTGAGAGGGTAGTTTGGGTGAGGGTAGATTGAGGGTGGACTGGGACGCCCCAGCACTGCTGGGACCTGACCACACACATTCTTTTGCTAGTCTAGGGAACCGAACAACCTGGCTATGACATCAGAGGCGGAACCCTCCTCCCCAACGCCAGACAACCACCTCCCCCTTCCCCTATTTTTGTAAGTCAACAAGAAAACAACATTTCCTAAATAAGAGATTCATTTCTCATCAAAATAGAACTTTCTTTTATGTAGCTACACATAAGCTTCCTCACTGAAGCACCAAATTCAAAAGCAGCTATAAGTAAAAAGAATTCGCTCTTATCATAAATAAAAGATTGTATATGTGAACTTATTTGCAGTAAAATCTAACAATAAAAATATAATTTATGCCCTAGTTTCTCCTGTGTATTTTATGTAATCTCCTAGTAAAATATTTCCATTTTACAACATGTACCTATTAAAACCATTCCTTATAAAACTGTCGGCATAAAATAAAATACAAAAACTTTGAAGAAAAAGCAGAGGAAAAGAAAATATATCAAAAAGAGGTGATGAAAGGCAACAGAAAGATGCTTGTGAAAATCCTCCCAGTGAGATATAAATAACAGTAATAAAGAGGCAGTGGAAGGTGCTGATAATTAATGAGGATATTTTAAGGTGAGAAATACTTAAATCCTTCCTAGAATGTCATTCTTTTCTCTATGCTAACAAGGAATTCTAGCATAATAAAAATTTAAAGATAGGACCCTACTAGTGAGGTAGAATGACTTCCCAAAATAAGTCAATTAAAAAGAAAGTGTCCCAGAAATGGCAACTGTTGCCTGTGAATATGCTGCCTGACCTTTGATTGATGTTTCCTCCCTGTTTACAGATGTTCCTCTCACCTGTAGGTGGTGTTGCAGCCTCTTAGCCAAGGACCCCTTAAAACTAGCTAATTAGAGCTGCCATTCTTCGTCGTGGTTGGAACTATTTATTTATAAATGATTTAAAATTTACAGAAAACTTGCAAGAAAAATAGAAAAAACAAAACTTCAAAACCAATTCTACAACTCAATATTTTATCATGTTCTCAATTTCAAATATATGTGGATATATTCAAATATATATATGCACATATTCAAATATGTGTGGATATATCCAAATATATATACATGTACACATATGTATATATATTTGATCATTTGAGAGTAAGTTGCAAATTAATTAAAGTCATTTACTCCTAAAACTTTATGGCATATTTTTGGGCATTCTTTTGCTTAAGTAGAATAAAATTACCAAAATCAGGAAAATAATACTTAACATTACTTATTCTGTAAATCTTATTTAAATGTTGCCAATTGTTCTAATAATGTTGCTAATAGAAGAAGTTAGATATTAAAAAAAAAAAAAAAGGAGAAAATGTTCTCATCCAAAATCCAATCCAGAATTACACATTGTGTTCAGTCGTCTTACCCCACACCTTCTACCTAGAACATTACCTTTGTCTGGTTTTTCCTGACCTTCACACTTTCAGAGGGTATATAAATGAGTTATTTCCTGAAATGACTTAGTTTTGCCTGATGTCTCCCCCTGGTTGTATTCAGTCTGGGCAGGAAGACCCCAAGGTGATGTGTCTTTCTCAGTATACGTCATCAGGAGGCACACATTGATTTGTCTCAGGAGAGGTGATAACTTTGATCACTTGGTTAAGATGAGGTCCTTTGTAAAATTACTATTTTATGTTTTTAATAAATAAGTGGGGATACTTCAAGGTTAAGTAAATATCCTATCGCTCATCAAATTTTTACCCAGTAGTTTCAACATCAGTTGGTGACTCTAGCCTAAATCAATCATTATTACCACAACAGTTCCCAAATGAGATGCCACGTTCCATGGAAAAGCTGTACTGTACCAGTGCCTTTGCAGAATCAGAGCGCTTTATGTGGAAAATGAAAGCCATGTTTATTTTTACTACAATATGTAGAAAGCAAAGATCAACAAAATTGTCCTGGCTAATGGGAGTATGTAGAACATAGATTCAATTTTCTGTGCATCTATAATTCTCCATGGAAGGAGGAGGTTTTTATTGCTATCAAAAAGGTCATAGGTTTGTAAAAGTTGAGGAACACTATACCAGATGCTTTCCTTTTGAGAGAAATTGACTTTCAGTTTAGAAAATGAAATGGCTGTTTTTCTCCAAAGTAATTGTTATGTTTTTATGAAAAGACACTTTGGATTATGGAACAACCAAGGTTTTTTTTTTTTTTTTTTTTTTTTTTTTTTTTTTGAAACACCTGCTAGAAACATTTAGAGCCTAAACTCTGTCCAATCTGCTGTGGTAGGTCTTTAAACTTTGCATTTTTGGTCTTATTCCTAGACCATATTTTATGCCTAGCTAGTTTTTCTTTCTTTCTTCTTTGGCTCTTACTTCCTATTTGTGCATCTTATTTTATTAGGTAGTTTTGTAGCCAAAATGAAACTTTGTGGAATACAATAGGCATCAAAACTAATTTATAAAATACCCTGTGCCTTCTTTGTTTCATTAGTTGTTCTGTCTCAAATATTCGGGAATCTAATGTCTCATCAACCAAGGTTTTCTTATTTTGCTCCACTTTATGTGACATTTTGGAGGAAGGGAGCAAGGTAATAACTCCCATGAAATCTTAAGCTGTTGCCATTGGTTCCTTCACTGGTTTCACAGAATCCAGGACTCTAAAATGATGAGATTGGCTATTGTGTGTCAAATGAAATGGGTCTTTCTTGGAATAGGCAAAAAGAACACTGAACCAGGCATCAGAAGGGCCGTGCATGGTATAGCTCTTCCTGTCACAGACCAGGTGTGTGACCTTGAACAAGTCAGTTCCACTCTCTGAGCCTCAGCATCCTTGTCCCAAACTAGAAAGGAAAGCACCTAAATTAGCTCTCTTATCAAATTGTTAGAAAGATCAGTATTAACGGGGCTTCAAGTTCTGCAAGTTCCAAGAACGCCTTGTCATCTTACCTTCTGGGAAAAGAAACAATCAAACGATACACAAGGGAACAAAATGTCCAAATAATTTAATTTCAGACAATGGTAAACTTTAGTAAAAACAGAATGAAATAAGAGGTTCAAAAGTGAAGAAGGAAGTGTTCCCCTAGGCCTCTCTAAGATGGCCTTGATAAAGAGTGGCTATTAATCAGGGAATGAAATAACAAGAAAGAGGAAAATACGCAGAGATGAGCTTCAGAACATGTGAAGGAGACAAGCCCTGAGGCAGGAACCAACCTGGAGTGTCCAGGAAACAGCAAGAGGCCAGCGTGCCTATGGGGCATTGCATAGGGAGGCAATGGGGGAGGTGAGAAGTGGCCGGAGGTGGTGTGTAGTAAGCCAGTCTCTGCAGCCTCAGCACAAAGGACCTGAAGCTTCTGTGCACCTGCCAGCTCTGCTTCCCACCCTGTGAAGCTTCACCCCTCTGTGCCACAGTTTTCTCACATATAAAACAGGAGTAATAATAGCAGCCACTTCATAAAATCCTGTGAGAATGAAGTGGGATAATGGTTAGCCCTGTCCCCGGCATGAGTGGGCTCTCGTGAGCCATTAGCTATTATTTCCTGGCCCACTCTGACTTCTCCCTCAACTAAATGTCCATGTTGTACAGAATAAACTGCACAACTCAGGGTCTGAGGACACTTTATAAAACTTTTCTATAGTATAAGCAGTAAGCGCCTCAAGGGGAGAGAATCAATTTGCTTTAGTCCCACAGCACCTAGCACTGAGCTGTATACAGTAGGTGCTCAGGAAGTTATCGTAAGCTAAAATTGTGAAAGATTCCTGACAGTAGTAACAAGCCAGTCAGGAAACAGACAGTAAGTCGTGAAATGCAGACAGTAAGTCATGCTCCCCTATGCCCAGCTCTATATAAAATTCACAATGGGCACAGTTTGTTGTTAAACTCAAGCTATGTGAAATGTTTCCAGAGCATCCTAACGTATTCGTATGCATGCTCACCTTAAGTAATGTGTGGTCTCAGGAGTGAGTCCCTGGATCTGCCATAGTAGCTGATTTTTATCAACAATTAGGAAAGGAGGCATTTGTTTGATTACTTGCCCAATTTCTGAACAAATGGTGCCTCGGCCAACCATTGCAAATACCTCCCCCCATCACTAGCATTTCCCAGTTCAGACTTCTCATTCTGATCATGCTAGGAATGTAATCAAGGATCTCTGTGGAGATAAGTTAATTATCTCCTCAGGCTATGAACAAACACACAGGCTTGGTTTCTGACCATGTTGCCTAATGAGAGGACACCCCAGAGGAGCCGGGGAGCTTGTCAGCTACCACCCCAAAGCCCTTTATGGCATCTAGGAGTCATAGTCCAAAATGATGCTGGCCTCTGTGCCCCAGGTTCCCCACTGCACCTGCTCTAGCTGTGCCGGGCTGGACCCACAGTGTTGTGCCCTCCATCCTCCTCCAGCCAGCTTGGCTGTGCCCACATCCCTGGGACAGGGCTCCTGGAGCTCACTTGGCACCTCCCACAGCCCAGAACATGGCCCAGTCCAAGACGCCCCTCTGGAAAGCTGATCCGGCTCCACTGAGCCTCCCAAGGTAGATAAGGAAGAAAATCAGCTTTTCTGTCCTCCATCCCTAGGCTGCCAGGGACAGCAGGACCCAAAGACTCAAACAGAAATCACCTGCCTATCTCCATGTTTCAAACTTCAGCTTTAATCCAGCTCAGAGTGGGATTAGCTGCCTCAGAGACTGCTAATTGCCAGATGGCCGCTGATAGTCGGCCGCAGAAGCGTGTGTCAGAGCCTGTCACGAAGCTTTAGAGAGTCAGAACCGAACGGGATCCTAGAGAGCCCTGACAGACCTGCAGAGGGAAACTGAGGCCCAGGGGGGCATGGGGGCTTGCTCTGGGTACACAAGGAGTTAACAGCATGTGCCTGGGATCCTTCTGTGGGTCATGTTTAAATTAAGAAGAGAGAGATGAGCATCAAGAGACATGAGTTTGCCGGGCGCGGTGGCGCACGCCTGTAATCCCAGCACTTTGGGAGGCTGAGACAGGAGGATCGCGAGTTCAAAGCCAGCCTCAGCAATGGCGAGGCACTTAGCAACTCAGTGAGACCCTGTCTCTAAATAAAAAACAAAAAAAGGGCTGGGGATGTGGCCCAGTGGTGGAGTGCCCCTGAGTTCAATCCCCAGTACCACAAAAAAAAAAAAAAAAAAAAAAGAGAGACATGTGTTTACCCCTAGCCCATTATGCTCTGCTGCCCCAGAGAGGGAAAGAAGCAAGAAGGAGAGCTAATTTGTTGAATACCTCCTTTATTCCAGAACACCTGAGTTCTAGTCCTCCATCTGAGCCCACATGTGATCTTTGATAAACTGCTCCCCCCTAAGGATATATTAATACCTTACATGCAGATTAAGAAGAATAGACTGGATAGTTGATACAACAACAGTTTTTATGCTTAATGTGCACCAGAATTCATTGCAGGACTTGGTAAAATACAGATTGCTGAGCCCTGGCTCGGTTTGGGGGTTTTGGTTTGGATTCTCGGTGGGTGCTGAGGGCCTGAGAATTTGCATTTCAGACAAACTCTCAAGTGGTGTTGTTGCTGCTCTGCTGTGGATCAAATTTAAGGTACAGTACTCTGAGATGCAGTTTCAATCAACTCTGAAGTTAAATGGCATAAGTCCATGAAAAACACAAACACACACACACTTACTTTTTAAAATAGTAGACAGAACCTCAAATTATTAAATCAATCCACTGGGTCCAAACCTACAGGTTTTCTTAAAGTTTAAAAACAATTCAAACATGAGCAAAAACTCAAGTTTTTGTCCTGTGGCTCAAGTCCTTTCCTGGGGAAAGAATTAAGTGCCACCTCACACTCTGGGAGCCAAAGAGGCTGAGGAAGAGAAGTTCATTAACACAGACATACTTAATGGAGAGCCTAATGGGCACCCCAGGGAAGCAGTCTGAGTGGCTTAAGCCTCTTGCTACATCCAGACATTTGTCCTGTCCCCTTGAAGGACTGTAGTCAGAAAGGGTATCAGTACCATAAAGATAAGCCAGAGATGCTCATCATCATTCTTGGGGGGGGGGGGTTATCCAGAGGTCCACACACCTAAGTCCCCACCCAGAGCACTGCCAAGCTCCTAGGACACCTGCCATGCAGATTGTTTCCAGGAAAGTTCATATGTATGTGTGAGATATATAAAGATATAGATATAGGTATAGGTATAGGTATATAGGTATAGGTATAGGTATAGGTATAGGTATAGGTATGGGTATAGGTATGGGTATAGGTATGGGTATGGGTATAGATAGATATATCTCAGCCTGAACATGGAGAAAACACATACATATTGAAAAGCCCAAAACAATACCCAGGTTCCCATGGGAGAATGCTTGACTCTTACAAACTATATTCACAAGCCAAACATCCAAGATCAAAGCTACTTTGGAAGGGTCCTATGGATCTCTTAGGGAAAATACAAAGGGGGATCAGGAAGGAAACCCAGGGAAGGGAAGCTAGTGAGATTCCACAGGCTCTGCCTCTTGGTGAAGATGTGTGACGTAGAAGTCCAGGGATGGCTGACTTTGGTGTCCTGTTTGGCCCTGCTCCTACAGGCAGGTCTGCTATCATTGAAAACTGAGAGAGTGATGTGGCCAGGATAGCACATACGGGTAACATGGGGAGTCAGGGTAAGAGAAAAACAGAGATTCCTTTCTCAAGTCCCACAAGGCACCCAAGGACATTGATCCAGGGCTAGAGCCAAGGTCTCTTGCCCAGAATGTCATCTCTCTGAGGCTACTTCCTCCCTACTTTTTTGATACATATGGGAACTATTTTCACTAAAAAGTAGCTCTATGTAATTGTTATTATAAATGTGATCACAAAACAAAAAGCAAATGTCATAGGTAAGCTTTTGGAAATAATAGACATAATGTAAAAAAATAAATTTAACAATAAAACTTCATAAAAAGTAACCATTATCAACCCACACTCCAGAGTGGGAAGGGGGGGGTCAGGTGCAGGGTAAAGGGTAGCGGGAAGAAGAGAAGTACAAATGGGAAAATCTCTTCATCACAGGAAACAGTTGATAGATGCTTGGCATTGTGAATAAGTTATATACAAGGTCAGAGTTTTTACTTAATGTAACCATTAATAAAACTTTAATGGGAGCATATTCTATAGAAACTACGAGAATGGAAATCAGAAAACAGGCCATAGAAAAAGCTACAAAACAACTACACCACCCACAAAAAGGAGGCATAAATAAAACAGAAATAAGAGACCCAAATTAAGATGAAGCATGCATTCATAATAGACAAACCAAACCAAAACAAAGCAAAACAAAAACATTAGACAGAATTTTAAATGTATTTAATACTTCTGAGTGTACACTTACAATTAAGATAGTAAATTTTGTGTTATGCATATTTTACTGTAATAAAAATAAATTTAAAGAAAGAGAATGGAGTGCTGATACCCGCTGGACTGTGGGGGAACACCCCAACATTATGCTATGTGAAGAAAGTCAGACACCAAAGTGAACACTGTGTGATGCTGTTCACATGAAACATACAGCATAAGTGAATCCGTAGGGACGATGCGGATTGGTGACTTCCAGGTGCCAGGAAGGAAGAGGAATGGGGAAAGGGATGAAGAAGCCAGGTGTTTAACTCTGGCGTGATGGGAATGGTTTGCAACTAGCTAGAGATGATACTTGTACAATATTGTCAATGTACTAATTACCACTGAATTGTGCACCTTAAAACAGTCAATTTTATGTTATGTGAATTTCACCTCAATATTTTTTTTAAAACACTCCCCCCTCAAAACCACTGTTCTTTCAGTGATGGCCACAGGAGTTTCACACCATCTCCCTCTTGCTTTGCTGCAAGACCTCCTCTCTGTTTCCTATGCTCCCAGACAGGCACCCTTGGGCTTCCTCCCCACTCGGAGTCCTTCTTCTGGATGAATCCAGGATACCTTGGCCTCTTGGTGTCTTTTTTTTTTAATTAATTTATTTATTCATTTTAATTAGGTATATATGACAGCAGAGTACATTTTGATTCATTGTACACAATTGCAGCACAATTTTTCATTTCTCGGGTTGTACACGATGTAGCGTCACACCGTGTGTGCGGTCCTACATGTACCTAGGGTAATGATGTCCATCTCTATCCACCATCTTTTCTGCCCCCATGCTCCATCCCCACCTCTCCCTCCCCTTTGCCCAAAGTTCCTCCATTTTCCCATGCCCCCTTCCCTCCATTATGGATCAGCATCCACTTATCAGAGAGAACATCTGGCTCTTGGTTTTGGAGAATATCTTGTTGTCTTCATGTCAGCTTCATTTTCATTGCCTTCTGTCTACTCTAGCCACCCACAGCCACCCACCACCATTGTCCCTCATTGGACCCTGGAGAGTATGTCTTTAAAGAGGTGATTCATTTAAAACAGGGTCATTAGAGTGAACCCTAATTCAGTAAAATTTTTATCAGTATAAAAAGAAACCAGGACATAGACAAAAGAGAAAGGACCATGTAAGGGCTCAGTGAGGAGACAGCCATCTATAAGCTGAAGAGAGAGGTCCCAGAACAAACCAACCTTGCTAACACTTGTATCCAGACTGTCAGCCACCAGACCTGTAAAAATACACATTTTTTTTTTTCTGTTTAACCACCCAGTCTGTGGTATCTTGTTGTGATGGTGTTGATCTTTAATATTCAAATTTAAATAATTATTAGTACTATCCTGCCATCATAAAAACACCTTTTATGAAAACTCCAAAACATCTTCAGGACATTTACTCTGCACAAATAGTACCAGTTACTACTATTATAAAAAGAAGAAAGCTAGCAACTCTTCTCAGTCCACCAGAGGGCCAAGTATACTGCAGCTGTTATTCTTGAACCATATACACAGTGCCTCTATTGAAAGCATGTGACCCAGATTTTTATCCATGGATCAAAGGTTATCGTTGGCCCAGATACCAGCACCAGGTGATCCAGTGGTTCTGGGACCCTGTCCAAACACTGGGAAGCTTGAGGCATGCACCAGCAGGCTGGTCCCACACAAGTTCTCAGGATGGAGCATTCAATTTCTGAGGTCCCAATGCCACTGGTGGTTGGCACAGCCCTTTCTTACATGCTTGGCCATCTTCCCTGAAGCACCATCATGTACTAACGGGGCTAAGATTCCAGACTCAAGCACATCTTCCTGTGCTTGTCAACTTGCCCCACAATCTTAGTTTCTTGGCTCTCAGAAGAAAAAGTCCTTCTCTAGCTCAGCCCAAAGCCTGCCTATGACAATCTAGCACCCATCTTATTATTTCAGCACAGAATCTGATCTTGCTACCCAAATAAAACAAAAGCAAACTGAAATAAGCAAAGGACAAAGACAGAACTCCATAACTAAGTGGGGATTACTCCAGGAATGGAAAGAGTTCAATATTAGGAAAACTTATCACAAAGCTAAAGGAGACTCTGTAATAAGATAAAATTTTAAAAATAAGATAAAAGAATCTTTAATCAAGAGATATAAGAAGCTGCAATTATTGCTGTTTGAGAATAAGATGACTGTCCAGATGAGAAAATCAACTGATAAATTATTAGACATGACTTTTTCTAAAAAAAAAATAAATAAATAATTATTTAGAAATTGACTTGCTCCTATGTTAATACCAGCCAGCCAGAAAATGTAATGGTAAAATAAATGTCAAATGCCACTTACACATTCACAAATACGTAATGTATTAGAGAATATATAGAATTTGCACATAAGATCAAAGACACTTACATAAACAAATAGTTTTAAAAGGTTTAGTTGTCCCACAGTTTAGAGAAGAACCTAAATGCTCTATGCAATAAACGTTGATCTGCAGCAGGTGCATTTCACCCATGACGGCGCAGATCTCGTTACTCATTGGACTAACAGTTTTTAATGACTGCCATCCTGATATCCAGCCTAGGTGACCGTCATCTGAAAGCAACATATAGCCTGTAATAAAAGAGTATTAAACTGATTGCTGCTCGATATTGAAAGAGACACTATGGACAGGAATGGAGCTGCTTATTTCTTCCCAAGACCAAAATCTTCCCTTGAAACATGCCGGACTGACCGTCCATGCAGATGCACTGCATCCTCTCTCCCTCCTGGCTTTGGTGTGCCACCATCGCCTATGCTGAAGATCTGGTGAGGAGTGACGCTGTCCTTGCTGCAGGCGTTGGCACTGAGTGCTGGGAGCACACAGTTCATCTGATCACACTGTTCCTTTTCATTTGCATCCATGCAGAATCTCTGGACCAAAAACCAGAAGTCATTTGGTTCTTCTGAGTAATTCTCCTGCAGTGAAATCCATGCAATTGACTCTCTTTCCTTTGCTATCAGCTGCTAGAAAACCGAAGACCAAATAGGGAATACATTTCTGTCAGATATGGTGGAACTTTCAGCGTGTAAATTGAGTAAATACCTTGCTCCTGGTTCCATTTTGTATTTCGTATCCTGATGCTCGTTGCATTTCATCTTTATTTACTTATCCAAGCACCACATAGTGAAGCAGGATCTATCCAGGATATTGGACGCTGGCTTCATGTTTTGTCCCTTTTTCCTAGCCCTCTAACTTTTTATGTGGGTCTAGTTCTTCCTCTTCTCCCAGATGATATTTCTCAGTGATCCTGTCTCACTTTTTCGAAGATAAACACAAACTCTCTTTCTGCACTTCTGCTTGGTCATCTGAGCAGATAATTCTGCCTTTCATTATGAGCACTTGAAAATGCAACACTTTGGGCTTTCAATTTTGACAAATAATTCAGATCCTGAAGGATATTCCAACCTGTGGTTCATCATGTCTACACTGAGGTGCAGTAAGGATGTGAGAATATTCCTTATCCTTGTTAGCCTTTGGATGATCATGCAATATCATTTAACATAGGAGGAAGTTTAGGGATGCTCTGAATCTTACGTTGTGTAGCTTTCATATACTGAGATGGATCCAGGGCAGAAGTCTGTTTCCTTTCTGTGTTGGAGAAAACCCAAGAGAGACTCTGGATCCAGGGTCTTTGCCATTTGGATTTTCTGTCCTCCTGATCTGATAGGACTTCTTCACCTTCCAGATGAAAGAACCGCTTTCATCCTTCAGACAAGAATGAAATCCCCAAGGAAGTACAGAGGGACATTTTACAAAGGCCCATGACTCAGGAGGCCTCTGTGGTGTCCCTCCACTCCAGGCATGAGATGGGGAATCCTCAAGAGCTATTTCTTCTGGGAAATGACCCATGGGAAAATTGGCTATGGAAAGTAGGGAAGACATGGGGATCCAGGTTAACAGGGGAGGCATACCACATCCTAAAGGAGGCAGCAATGAGGGAGGCAGCAGATTTGGAAGATGAGAAGTTGACCTTGAGACCTTTGCATTTTGATGTGGAACCACCAATGAGGATGGGTTAGCAGGCATTCACATCTGGAATTCAGGAAGGGCATTTTGCCTATTGATGCAGATGTGAACAACTGCAAGCCTCAAATCCAGTAGCATCTGCTATTTTCCTCTAGCAAATCACCTAGGTTTTCATTTTCAAGAGCACTCAGAGACCCCATTTCAGATGACATGCAGCTCTAAACCCCTCACAACGCAGGTGACCAGAAATTCCTGAGTGGTATGCATCTCTATCACAATGAATCATCACAAACTTAGAGACTTTAAAAACACATATCTATTACCTGGAAGTTTCTATGGGTCAGGAATATGCACACAGCTTAACTGGGTCCTCTGTGAAGGGTCTCAAAGGCTGCCATGAGTATCAGATGAGCCATTCTCTTCTCGGGATCTGCTTCCAGGTTCATTCAGGTTACTGGCAGAATAATTTCCTTGTTGTCATAAACTGAGGTCCCAACTTCTTGTTGACTAATAGTTTGAGGCTATGCTTGATAACTAGAGGCTCCTGCCATTCATAGATGCTCCTGTGGGTTTTCCCATCATGCCTACTTATTCCATGATGCCATCAAGAAAAGTCTCTGGTGTGAGTCAGCCAAATACTTTGTAACTGCAGGAGTGACATCCTATCCCTTTGCCATTTTCTATTGGCAAGAACTAAGTCAGAGGTCCCTCCTGCCTTCAAGGAATGTGAGCAGAAGACGGGGATCATGATGGGTCATATTAGAGTCAGTCTGCACAGGGTCCATGGAAGAAAGAAACATGAAACATAACTGAAAATACATCTTCAAGGAACAAGCACGTCCGCTACATATTCTGCCCTAGTAAGCCAGATAAGAGATGCAGAAGACCAGGAGTCTTGGCAATATGGTGGGGAAAGTAAGTCTGTCAACTGCACACTTTAATCACTTTACTACTGCAGTTTCCTTATTTAAAAAAAAAAATCATTGGTGTAACTGTTATGAGTTCTTATCAACTATTTTAGAAGGGTTAGGTTGAGGGGGGTTCTGAGAGTAATCTTCAGGATGCATTGTCTGGAGTGTTCTTGGGCAATGTTGTTGGCATAAAGATCTGAACATCGAATGGGCACAGTGATCAGCCAAAGGGTATTTTTGTGGGTCAATTTCCCCACTTTCCTATCAGAAAGAATGGAGTTGATAGGATTCTGGAAAGAGGAGAGATCTGAAACCTTTCATAATTCAATAATCAAAAACCCACATGAAACATCAAATACACGCTAGATGTTAAGAACCAGATTAAAGACACCCATTTTATCAATAGCCTCTACAGAAAGATGTCTGAGCACTGAGCAAATGAAGCTGTGTCTTCAGCTGTCCCTCTTGTGCCCTAACTAACCTCCCACCCAGCACCCCTGGAAGAGCTGGCAGAGACTCCAGAGCTGTCAGTGCATGGGGCTATGCACTTGAGTCTCATTCTTTTCTTCACCGGAAGCATGCCCATGACACAGCCACCTGCTCAGTAATATAATACTGCATCCCAGGTAATGGGGATGCTGATTGGGATGTGAAATTGGGTCCAGAGCCATTTCTTTCTGCCATCTCAGGATTCATCTCCCCTCTAACACAAGAAGGAGAGCAAGTCCTATTTATCAGGGGCCCCACCAGCATGGCTGCAAAAAATAAAAACCACCAGCAATATTAGTTCTCAGTAAATCTGAGACTTCAAGAATGTCTGGTAGTAACTGAAGCCCATCTGCTTGAGCAACTGCTTCTGCAGAGCCAGATTTGTGAGGTGGTTGACGGTGAGAAGGGCCTCTTGCCTCATCACAAACCAGCATAGGACATGAGGGTCTTTTTTGTCCACAAAAGCAAGCATGTAGGTGACACAGCTCTCCCCAAAGGGCAGATTTCCACTCACGGCCAAAGGAGACAGAAGATATAAGAAAAAAAAAAAAATATCAGTCAGGGTAGGAGAGGCCATACATGGAGGATGGATGGATAAACATTTCATTTCAGGCTTTGGAGATGGACACTTTAAAATGTCCTGTCTCTTTGCTTTGTTTGTTTGTTTTCTGTGTGCAGGGCTGTTTGGGAGGTATGGTGCCATTTTGAAAAAAAAAAAAAAAAAAGAGTAGCAAGGTTTCTAAAAAGATAGTAGCAGGTCTAATGCTGGGTTCTCCATTTATTCACTGCCCAACTTTCAAAAACCACTCTACTCCCTTTAAATCTGTTTCTTCATCTGCTTAGATGGGACGAACTAAAAGGTACTTGGCCTCACAGGGTTATGGCATGGGAGTGTGTTGGGAACCAGCATAGCCCAATTTGATTATAGAACTATGAAGCCGAAGTCAGCCTTGGTCCATCACCCACGTTAGCATTCTACCTGGAAACTACCGCCTGCATGAGGAAAGCATCTTGACCCAGTTCTCTCTGCCAAAAGGACGCGAATGTGTGGTACTTCCTCCTATAGACACCTGCCAGGTATCAGAGATAAGAGCTACAAAGTACAGATCCCACAGCCATGCTCGTAGCTGAGGAGCCTCATAGTGGGGGTGGGGCTGGAAAGGAAGAGGATGGGTCCCAGAACAGGCACGTGACTGGCTGGGGCGTCCCTCTGCCTCCAGCCATTCTTATTAAGAGAGGGAGATGGCCGCAGAGCTGGGCAAGAGGAAGTTCAGCAGCCTGAGGCAGATCGCAGGTCTGTGGCTGCGCACGGGTGCACCCCCATGCGCATACAACAAGATGCTCCGTGGACATATTTGTTTACTCCCTGTGCCGATATGCAGTTTGCATAATATTGAATCTGGAAAGGACATTGCATCCACTGACAGGAGTTTTCCCAGCTGGAAAAAAAAAAAAAGGAAGGAAAGAGAAAGAACCCAGCTTTACATTTTGGAATAAAATAAAGACACCAACACCATGTGCCAGGCTGTTGCTGGGTGGTGAAGGCCATGTCTGCGGTCAGGACATGCTCCCAGACTCAGAGTATTGTTGGATGGATTTCTCGTAAACACTGTTGGCAGCTCCAGGGATGGCTCTTTTGGTAAAAAGGATGTGCTGGAATGAAACACGGGCCTCCAGCCAAGACACATTTCTTCCTATAAAACAGAAAACACACACGTGTTCAGGATGCAAGGAGCCAAGCCTCTCCAGGAGTGGAGGCGTCCCTAGAGGATGGCGGGGACAAGAATGAACTGGGCTGTGACCTGAGATGCCCACCAGGGAGCTGACACTGTGTTCTAGTCCTTGTGTCCCTGGCCTGGCTTTTTAATCAGGTACCTTTGCCAGCTTGCTTAGAGTCTCGTAGTGGTTAAACACCTAGCTCAAACACAGGTACAACAAGGTCCCTCAAATTTGTCAAAGCGATGACACAAAAGCACAAGCCAGGCTAAGTGGAAGAAAGCCCACCAGGGCTGATTTTCCAGGCCCCAGATGGCCCTTCTCCTAGATGCTCACTAAGAGTAGAGTCACACCACTGCCAGCCCCTTCTCCCAACAGACCCATGCAGCCCCTGCCACAGGTTCTGGGGAGAAGTGAGGAGCACAGCTTGTCCCAACATCGCTGCACATGGCATGACCCCGGAACTCTTCCTACACAGAAAACAGCCCTCAGAGTAAGTGTCAGCAGCACCTGAGAATTGGCTAGAAATACAGAAACTCGGGCCCCACCCCAAAACTGAAAACCCAGAATCTGCATGTTTACCAGCTGCCCAGGTAGTAGGTGTACACGTTAAAGTTAGAGAGGCCCCGCCCCGGGGGCTGCTGGGAGCATTCCTAGAATTGGACATACGTGCCTCCTTCAGGGTCCTGTAGCAGTAGAAAGTGACAGGTAGTAATGAATGAAGTGATAAAGTCCCTCCCCCATGCAGCACCCTCAGGCCACAATCCTGAGCTCGTAAAAGGCACATTGGACTGTAGACAAACCACCCTAGGACTTGTGATCCCCAGCCACCAGCTTGCATAGTGAAAAAGCATCTTTGCACACTTTCACCCCACCCTAAAGCCATCCCAGAAGAGGGAAAACTGTAGAGTGCTAATCCAGGAGGACATATCACCATGCCTCAAAGTTCAAATGAGAATTAAATTTAAAAAAAAAAATCAGCCTGGGGGTTCTTCCTTGTAAATTTCTCTGCCTTAGCCCAAGTTTGGCTTCAGCTGCTCTAAGGAAGGACCTGTAACCTGTGCAGTCAGGGTGAAATTGGAAATTGTGGCTAGCCACAGGGGGGACATCCGTTGCACTGGCCACATCCAGGAACACTGGCCCGGAGTCAGAAGCCACCCTGTCCCATCATTTGGTTCTTTCAAGGCTGTTGCTCTCATCTGTTCGCTGGAATCTAGCAAATTGATGAGCTCATTTCTGGGCAGATCACCAAGCTCTGCAGATGACTCAGTGACCAACTCCCATCAGAAGCAAAAGAGCCCTGCACACCCACGAGGCCCCCAAACCTAAAGCCTCCCATATCACCTAATGTCATGAAACACTGCCCGCCCACCAAAGATCATTAGACAGATGTGTGCCACGGTGCCATTCTGGGAGAAGCAGGGGTGGTGCCATTTCCTCTTGGCTTTGGCCCCCAGACCCTGAACCATAAAGAGTGCAACCATGTCACTCTGTATAGGGCTGGGAAATGTCTCTGCTGCTCCCTCAGCGGGTGCTCATGTGCTTATACCAGGTGAGAACAATTGGAAGGGAACCATGTTTACTAGAGATACACTATTTATAAGTGCTTTAAACAGTTGGTATCATACACATGGATTGTAGAATTGCAATTCTGGCCCATCACAGCCATTACTCATCCATCATGCTGGAAGTTAAAGCCCAGGATGAGAAAGGACTTGGATAAATATTCAGAAGAGGTCTTGCTGGATCATACAGTAATTCTGTTTTTATTTTTTGAGGACCTTTCATACTGCTTTCCTTAGTGTTTGCATCAACGAAGTGCCAAATTTCTCTTTACCACACATTCTTGCCAGCACTTACCCTTTGTTGTCTGTTTTTATTTTCTCACTGTGATTTTGACTTGCATGTCCCTGATGATTAGTGAGGTGGAACACCTTCACATATACCTGTGTGACATTTGTGTGTCTTTGGAGAAATGTCTGTTCGTGTTCTTTGCCGACATTTTAATCAGGTTATTTGGTCTCTGTGCTGCGCTTGTTTGTTTGCTATTGAGTTGCATTTGTTCCTTGTATTTTTTAAGATATTAACCCCTTTTCAGATGCATGATTTGAAAGCATGGTCTCACGTTCATAAACTTTCCTTTCATTTTGTTGATTTCTTGCTTTGATAAACAGCAAATTTCTAGCCAGATGCAATCTCACTGTTATTTGTTTGCTTTTTTTTGTTTGTTTTTCATTTTGTTGATGATGCTTTTGGTGTCATATCCAAAAATCCACTGCCAAGACAAAGGTCAAGGAGATTGTTTTTCCCCCATGTTTTCTTCTAGAAATTTTACAGTTTCAGATCTTAAAGTTTATAATTCATTTTCAGTTTTTTTTCTGTGTACGCTATAAAGATCCAATTTCATTCTTTTGCACATGGATATCCAGTGTTCTCCATACCACTTATTGAAGAAATTACTCATTCCCTACTCTGTATCCTTAGCACCTGGCAATAGATTACTCAACTCTACATATGCGAATTTCTAGACTCTTTTCTGTCCCATTGTTCTATTTTCATGCCAACATCATGGTTTTTTTAAACTATAGTTTTTTTAAATGTAAATTCATATCAAGAAGTGTGAATCCTTCAGTTTTGTTCTTAGTACATATCCTAGGAACTTAAATCAGGATCTCAAAGATAAGACTTCACTCATGCACTTACTGAGGCATTATTCACAATAGCCAAGATATGGGGACAACCTATGTGTCCATCATTGGATGACTAGATAAGGAAATTGTGGCATACAGAAGAATATTGTTCAGTCTTATGGAAGGAGGAAATCCTGCCGTTTGCTACAACATGGATGGAACTGGAGGACACGATGCTAAGTAAGACAAGCCAACACAGAAAGACAAATGCTGCATTATCTCACTTCTATGTGGAATCTAAATGAGCCAAACTCCAGAAGCAGAGAGTGGCATGGTGGTTGCCAAGGGCTGGGAGGAGGGGAAATTGACAGGTGAAGGTCAAAGGGTCCAAGGTCAGCTAGGCCAGCTAACTCCGTTCTAAAGATCTACTATACCATTTAATGCCTAAAGTTAGCAATACTGGGTTGTATTCTTAATACTTGATAAGAGGGTAGATGCTATGTTAGGTATTACTCTATAAAAATAAGGAGAATGATAATAAAGGAAGCAGGAAGACTTTGGAAGGTGATGGGTGTGTTTATGACCCTGATAGTAGTGAGGGTTTCATTATAGTGACAAGGATATAGATTCATCCCAAATTCACTGAATTATATACATTAAATATGCACAGCTTTTTACATCTCAGTGGTACCTTAATAGTGATTTAAAAAGAAGGAGGAGAAGGGAACTTGGCCAACATCACTATCCAAGTTTTGTTTTATCTTAGGGGCCAAGGTGGTCATTGGAATTACAGCTGTTTCCAGTTTAAATTTTTTTTTTCTTTTTCAGGCAAAAGTAGTAAGAGCAAGCCGGGCGCGGTGGTGCACGCCTGTAATCCCAGCACTTGGGAGGCTGAGGCAGAAGGATCGTGAGTTCAAAGTCAGCCTCAGCAATGGCGAGGCACTTAGCAACTCAGTGAGACCCTGTCTCTAATAAAATACAAAAAAGGGCTAGGGATGTGGCCCAGTGGTCGAGTGCCCCTGAGTTCAGTCCCTGGTACCAAAAAAAAAAAAGTAGTAAGAGCAGATTTCAGCGCATGAAACTGTGTGGCTTCAACTGTGTGACTGCTATTTTTTCCATTTATGAAGATAGATCCAAAATGACTTTCTGAGGAGAATCTCGGCCCCACCCACAGGAACATCCTGGCTTATTTCCAAAGGAGGCAGAAGAGCTCTCTACTCCGGCAGGAGCTCTTGTAAAGTGACACAATTTTGACAAGAATATGTTAATCTTGCTCCCACCTTAGGTGCCTGTTAAAACAGGAGGCTACACCTACCCACTTCCGTGCAACAGAGAATATTTGCACTCCTGGTAGTTGTCAGGCAATGTAACCTTGAACTTGGGCTGCTCAAACCCTTCAGTTCCTCTTGTTTTAGAGAAATTGTGCTCAGGGAGTACTTCCCAAAGGCATTAGTTAGGATGATACTAGCAGCTCTAACTAAACAAATCAATCCTGGATTTGGGGTGGTTACGTCGATTTCTTGTACAGTCACAGTTCAGGGAAAGTTTTCTGGCTGGAGTCCTTCCTCCTAACCTCCAGGCACCTAGACTTCTTCCTTCCTGGGCCTCCACCCTCCTCTGGGTCTTCATAGCCTCCTCCTTTCAGTCATCATATACAGGGGGTGGGGGAGTGAGAGTGATCAAAGAAAGAATTAATTTACTTCCCTTACTTTGGCCACAGCCACCTGCAATAGATGATTGGGAAAGTATTCATGCTACATGCCCAGGAGGGAAGGAAAGGAGTTTTGGTGAACTCATAGTGGCCCTGGCACTGGAAATGCATTGCTTTAAGTCCTTTAAATTGTCCCCAGATTGAGTATCTAGAGAGCATTGGCTACAGAGAAGCTATAGAAAAGCCACAGAATATAGAGGAGAGGTGCCTTCAGTTTAAAAAGAGCAAGAGAGGAAATCCTGGGTGGGAGGGAGGATTTGATACCAATATTCTTCAACATGATGCTGAGGATAGCATTTAGACCAATGAAGCTTATCTTCTAGAGGTCCAGCAGAAAGATCTCTGTTGTGTCTCTGAAGCAGAAGTACCAATGGTCCTCCTCAGCCCCTGCTTTATTTTAACTTGCTTGTACCCTAACTCCCTCTTCACCTAGGCTGCCAGGAGGCTTCAACACTGCCTTCTACAGCCCATCTCTAGCAAATGTGTGGACGTTAAGGGATGCATTTTTAAAACTAATCTAACATCTGATTCCATTCATCTTTCCTCTTTTTTAAAATACTTTTTTAGTTGTCAATGGACTTTTGTTTTGTTTATTTATATGTGGTGCTGAGAATTGAACCCAGTGCCTCACTCATGCTAGGCAAGTGCTCTACCGCTGAGCCACAATCCTAGCCCCATCTGTCCTCTTTTTACTTCCTCTCTGCCTCCATGTTTTTGGAGTTGCTTTATGCCCTCTTGCTCTAATCCAACTATCTTTGTACATTGCACCTGGTCCATCTGAAGAATAAAATGGAATACAAACAAGTAAATGACAACAGAACACTCAACAAAACAAAAGCGGGGCAATGATCCAGAAGCCACCAGAGTAAGTCAGAGACGCGTCTGTTGTTTTTTTTTCTTCTCTTCTCGCCATGGTCTTGCTTTCATGGGTGTGGTTGATGCACAGTCACGTCTCCTAAATGAGCCAGGCCTCTGGGCTCTGAATATCTGCTGTACACACAGGGTGGGGAGCCTTGCCCTGGCTCTCAGAACAACCACAAGGCACAGAAGGAGCCATCTTCAATTTCTCAAGGGAACTGTAACCTTCAGGTTGCTCCTGTTGGTAAGGAAGTCCTAATGTCTTTTGTGTATCTCCCACTGCATTTCTCCCTGTGTCTGTGTGTCAGAGTCAGGGCTTTGTCACTCAAGCAACTGCTCCTACAGATCCACCTTCAAGTTTCTTTTGTTCCATGAGCAAGTCAGCCAGGGGGTCCACAACCCACTTGCTCTTCTTGCAAAACCTAGAGAAGCACCATAGAATGTGGTAGCTGCTCACCACATGTGATGTTAGGAACTGGAAATGAGATTCATCTGGACTGACATGTTCCAAACACACACCAAATTTTGAGGCCTTACAATGAAAGAATATAAAATATCACATTAAGAATTTTAACTACTGATGACATGTCAAAATGATAATATTTTATACATGCTAGGTTAAAACATCCATTGTTAGCATTGATTTTCCTGTTTATTTTTAAAAATTATTTCTAGGTGGCTACCAAAACATTTTAAATTACATATGGGGTTCACTATTTGTGCCTCACATTTTGTTTGTTTTGGACAATGCTCTTCCAAAGCCAGACAGACCAGATTGGAATCTTGCTTCTACTAGTTGATGGCTGTGTGACTTTGGCTATGTTCTCTCTGGATTTCTGCTTCCTCGTTTCTCATTTGTAACTTAGGGATTATAACAGTTGTAAGGATTCAGTTAAGAGTATTTGTAAAGGAACTCGAATAATGACTGATGCATATTATTCCTATAGAACAAGGGCTTGAGAAACTACAATCCAGACTCTTATTCCAAGATCCCGAGGCAGCTGCACGTAGCACTTTTCCTCACTGTTCCTTCCAATTATCCCTTGGAGGTCATCAGACATGACACAAGTCATCCACATCTCTGGGACTATATTCCTTTTGTTTAGGGATGGGAATAATAATTCAGGCTGCATTACAGTTTTGTAAGAAAGTGCTAATAAAACAACATAACATGCAAAAAACAAAAAAGAGGCTTTTATGAAGGGCTTTGACATTGTTGAGGTTCAAAGGAAAAACCCATGTGTGTCCCTTACATTTAGAGGCTTTGTGTGATTAGCATTTGAGAAAACCCACCTGACCTACTTTTTTCACTTTACCTGGTAATGCATGGCAATAGTCTCTTCTCATTGGGCTTCTTTAGCTGCCAAGCGGGCCACAATTCTCAAGTTCACCTTGGTGGTCCATGGCAATTTCTTTTTATTTTTTAATTTCCAGGATCATTTTCTTTCTTTTTCCCCACATTTTTTATTGGTACATTATAGTTGTACATACTGATGGGATTTGTTGTTACCCATTTGTGCAAGCACACAGTACACACACAATATAACAATATAATTTGGCACTCCCAGCACTTCCCCTCCCTCCCCACCTCCTGCCTCTCCGTCCCTCTCCTGGACTGATCTCCCTTTGATTTTCATGACATTCACCCCCATCTTTCTTTTCCTTTTCTTCTCTAGCATCTGCATATGAGAGAAAATATATAACCCTTGACTTTCTGAGTTCTTTTGCTTAACATAATGATTTCCAGTTCCATCCATTTTCCTGCAAATGCCATCATTTCATTTTTATTTATGGCTGAATAAAACTTCGTTGTGTATATACACCACATTTTCTTTACCCATTCATCCTTTGATGGACACCTAGGCTGGTTCCGTAGTTGGGCTATTGTGGTGCTATCAATGTGGGGATGCATGTCTCACTATAGTAAGATGACTTTAATTCTTCAGGATAAAGACTGAGAAGTGGTATAGCTGGGTCACGTGGTGGTTCCACACCTCATCCTTCGAGGGACTTCTATTGTCTGGCACTTTCTAAACCCCTTCTCTCACAGGAGCCCAGACCCTCGACAGCAGGACCTGTATTTGACTTTTGCTGGCATTCAACTTCTTCCTGCCCCACAGTGCCTAGCCCAGTGCTGTGAATAGAAACTGCCAATAAACAGTTCCTGAAGAAAAGCGCAACACAACTCACAAAGAGAAAATAAGCTCTTCTGCTTCTTCAACTATGGCCAAGGAAAGTACAAGCTCAAGGCTTGTGTTTGCATACACACACACACACACACACACACACACCCCTGATGGAGAAGGACAGGGTCTCAGGGTCTGTGGGGTCTGGATGACCTGGATGTCCAGTGAGCACTTGGTCACAAGGGTTTGGCCTGGTGTCCTGGAAGAGTCTGAGCTCCGTGTTAAAAGGGAAGAATGGACAACCCCTACCTCTGTCTATAGGGTTTAGCTCAGGGCTAATGCACCCAACTCTGTGTCTTTGCTGGAGAATCAAGATTTTAGGGAACCATTCATCTGCATTGTGCAGGAGTCTGCTTTCAAGGACAAAAAATATTAACTTAAGAGGAAACGTTGTTTGGGAATTTTTCTTTAGTGAAATTAAATCTTACCTGGAGCAACCTCTCTTTCTCAAGCAGAGAAGTTCAATCACCCACCCCCGGCCCTCTGAATAGCAACGAAGAAAGATAAAAATGTTTTCCTGCTCAGAGATTATTAGTTATCAAAGGCACTAAATAGGTGGCAAATGAGCAACTGGCTTAGAAACGTTTGTTCCTGGAGCCTAAGTCTGCTGCCTCAGGGACACTGGGAGGGGCCGTGTGGGAGGCCCACCACCAGGGCTGGAAGTGTTCTAAGCACTAGCAGTAATGCTGGCGCCTGCCTCACAGCGAACACAAGGACGGGTGAGGACTCCCGCCACTGCATGGGTGCACATGAGAATCCATGCAACACCGAAATGGGGCTTCTTCCTCGTGAGCCGTGGGAGCCCCCATCCTGCCCCTGCACCCAAATTGGCTCAGGTTCAGGTCTGAGCTCAGCTCTACCCACCTCCCTTTAACTACCAACATGGCCTCTCTCCCCCATGCCCTGCCTGGCCCCAAGTCACCTCCCTCTCGTCACATAAGTCATCAGCCTTTCCAGTCTGGGAATTGTGGGCAGTGGGTGCCCATGCACCCCTCCTCAGCCCACACCTGGTTCCTCACCCTACTTCCTCACAGCACCACCAACCACCTAGAAATTCTTTTCTTGCGTGGATGATACTGTTGTTTCTTGCTCCATCCTCCCCGAGTCCCTTAATTACACAACCCTCGGGGACTCTGAGAAATCAAGGGACAGGCAAAGACAACTACAAAGTAGAGGAAGATTTAGGAGGAGATTCAGTGGAAACGCAATGGTTCAGTTATGTTCATGAGAAATTCATTCATTCATCAGCAGAGCTTCACCCAAAGGTCCGCGGGCAGAATCCAGAAGTTCTGTGAAGTTAGATGGGTAAAGTCGACCTTCACTTTCATTAACTTCTAACTTAACTATAGCATTTCCTGCCATGATGAATATGGGCAATAAACCACTATGGTTTTAGCAATACTTATAATTTGTCAATACTAGAAATTAGCTATTATAATATGTCGCAATTATTATGGACTTCTCCAAGTATCATTTATTTCCAGCTTATGACAGTTATTAGAACTATAAGGAGATCTTGCATTTTAATGAGTTAAACACATATGTGACTTATGTGTTTTATTTATATTGTGATAACTATATATTAATATAAGTAACAGCCTTTGTAATACTATGTTTTATTTTATGCATTTAAAATATTACTCTAAAAATGAATTCATAGGTCTCACCAACTACCAAAGAAGAAGATGGATAAAAGGAAAAAAAGGACTGGAACACACCCCATGCCCACTCCCAGTGACCTCCGTGCATGGTGCATGTCCTACTACAAGGACTCCTGGGACAAGACCAGCCACATATGTGCTATGGTTTGAATGTGTCCCCCCAAATTCATATGTTAGCAGTATGTGGAGGTGGGGCCTTTGGGGAAAATTAAAATTTGATGCAGTCGTGAGGGTGAGAGCTTATGATCTCGTAGTCTTATTAAACAAGGAAGAGACACCAGAGCTAGAACACTTGTTCTGTGTCACCATGTGATGCCCTCTATCACATCATGATGCAGCAAGATGCCAAGCAGATGTCAGCACCTGCTCTTGGACTTCTTCCCAGCTTCCAGGACTGTGAGCCCATAAGCTTCTTTCTTTATAATTTATCCACTCTCCAGTGTTTTGTTGTAGCAATAGCAAACACGCTAAGACGGGGTCTTAAACTGTAGCTCTTAGAGCACTTTACAGATTGAGTTCTCCTAGTACCTGGAGAGATGATAAATATCCACACTCACATCAAAAGCAAGAAATTTTAAAAGTTTATATGTAGCACTGGGTGGGAAGAAGGGAATGGGAAGGACCAAGAAGCCAGAAGATCTGCTCTCTGGAGCCCCTCAGAGCCCTTTTCTCAGGAGCAGGGCTGAGCAGTCTCTGTCCTAAGAGAAAGCATGCCTACACAATGGCAATGGGCAGAGAGTAGGGGGGTCCATCCAGAAGCCCCCCTCCAGAGGCTGGAACCCCCTGCTAGTATGCCTCCAACTATGAGGTCTTTGCTAATTGCAGATTGATGTCGGAACTCTCTCTTCCCTCTCAGGAAAGGAACAGGAAATTCTTTTGTGAACATGATTTTAAACTGGGTGAGCGATATTGTTAGCTACTCAATTCCCTACCCCTCACACTAATTAAACAAGCGCTTTGGGTTAATTAATTTGTAGGAAAGGACCATATTGCTGAGTGTACATTTTTGTTCTAGGTTTCAGCTGTTCTACTTCTCCAGTTGAAATTACTTTACTGCAACTTTTCTTTCTTTCTCTCACCTTTAACTCCAAGTCTGTTTGCATGTTTTCCTTTTGCAGTGGGGAAAAAAAAAATTGAGAGGGGAAAACAAAGAAAGGTTATTTGATCCTTTAAAGACAGAAATCCTGGGCATGGATTTTCTGCATTTAATTCATTGGAGAGGAAAGAGCGATTGAGTGAACAGAGAGAGAAAGGGAGGACCAAGAAGGCAAGATGGAGGGAAGGGAGCTGTCTCCGGGGTCCCAGGGCAACGGAGACCCGGTCCATCACCAGGCCTCCCCTACCTAAGCCAAACACTGGGCCCCAGGTTCTTACTGCAGTCCTGAAGAAGAGAGCCCCGGACTCAGCCAGAAACGTGTGCCCTCCCGGTGCCACTGCCTCAGGCACTTTGATCAGAGGAATAAAAGCTGGGAACGAAGAAGAAATCATTCTGAGCTTGAGCTGAGAGGGGGAGAGCACATAAACCAGGGAAATACTCTTTGTAACATGAGCTTGTATTTCTTCCTTCATCTCCAGGTCTAGAGAGGAGAGGCAGAACACACGGTCATCAATACCAAGTGATAAACGCTCAGCACCTCTGGGTCAGCTCAAGGGCTCACTCTAGCCTGAGAAAGAGAGACTGCTGAGCACCTAATTCCCAGCCAGCGTGCGCCGAGCTGATTGCACAGAGCCTCCCACGGCTATTCCCCACTGCGGAGCCCTCTGGAAACAGATCTCCGTCTGTGGGGAGGGCCAAGATGGCATGGGCTGTGAGTCCCACAAGCCAGTAATTGGCACTTACTTCGGTTCAGTCAGTTGGAGAAACAGAAACTTTAGAACTTAGTACGTGCTATCTGGGACCCAAAGATCTATAGAAGACAGGGTGTCCACAGACCTGTGAGCTCATGATAACTAACTGATCCGTGCTATAAGAACTTTTTACTCGCAAGGTCGAGAACAGCAAGGAAGAGCGGGCATGATCAATTAACTGGGACAAATGATGTCCAGGAAGGCTTTGTTCAGAGGTGTATGCTGAGCTTTGTTGAATGAATAGGAGTTCTTTGGGAAAGCAGAGCAGAAGGATGATCTTCTACACTGGGGAAAGAACACGTGCAAAGGCCCAGGGGTGTAAACATCTGGGTGTGTCCAGCTGCCTGGCTGGAGAGGGATGACGAAGGTGGGGAGTCAAGACAGATGAGGCTGGGGTCAGGTCACCAAAGGTCTGTGCCACCTCAAGCCTGGCTTTATGGGGACTTGATGCTGGTGGAGTGGTTTTAAGTAACAGAGGAACAAGATCAGGAGTGTGTGGATGTGTTACAGACATGCATTCTGGCAGCAGGGTAGTTCACAGAGCTACCAAATATCCTTCTAGACACACTGGGTTCTTTTTTGGTGGTGGGGACAGGATCCCCGGGCACTGTACTACAGAGTTACATCCCCCAAACCTTTTTTTTTTTTTTTTTTAATTTTGAGTCAGGGTCTGGCTAAGTTGCTTAGGGAGCTTGCTAAGTTGCTGAGGCTGGCCTTGAACTTGCCATCCTCCTTCATCAGCTTCCTGAATAGCTGGGATTACAGGCAAGGGCCATAGCACTGCACCCTGCAGCTGGACAGGCTAATTTTAAAGCACCTCCAGGAAGACATGCAAGGGGCTGTGCAGTTGGTTGCTCAGGAGGAAAAACTGAGCCAGGGGTGCAGATGGGGGAAGTGCCAGGCTGGCTGTGGTTGCTCAAGTCACAATGAGGAAGCAGCAGCCCTGGGGCAGCATCTTCTGCCCTCGCTACCTGGGGGGCTCACTGCTGTAAAGACTCCCTGAACCTCGGGCCTGAGGGGGTCCTGACTACTCATCTTGCCGATGCTGGAGCAGCCCTTGTTTTCTGATCCCACTTCAGTCTCAGCCCTCACCGGCTGCTGCCCAGGAGTAGGAAGAGAAGAGAGAGACATAGAGGGGCAAGGTGGCAAAGGCTGGTTTTGAGGGAGGCAACCCACAGCCAAGAGAGTCAGGCAGAGGCAGAGGACGTAAGCCAGAACCAGGGCAGGCAGGAGGAAGGGGGGAGCTGCTGCTCCCGACTGTGTTGCCTCAGTCCCTCTCCTCAGAGACCTCGCCCACCTCAGCTGCCATCTCTTCCATGATGCCTGGCATCGAGATGGGACCCCAGCCGGGCCCCGTGGTGCACGCCTGTAATCCCAGAGACTCAGGAGGCTGAGGCAGGAGGATCGCGAATTCAAACCCAGCCTCAGCAACTTAGCAAGGCCCTAGGCAACTCAGGGAGACCCTGTCGCTAATAAAATATAAAAAAAGAGCTGGGGATGTGGCTCAGTGGTCGAGTGCCCCTGGGTTCCATCCCTGGTACCAAAGAAAGGAAGAAGGGACTCCAGAGACCCCCTCCCTTCCCTAACCTATATGGGTGCTTCTTGCATGGTGCTTCCTATGTTAAGCCACGAATACGGATCATCATGGCACGTCTCACATTGCTCTTGGCTGTGGGCAGGGACTGAGGGGTATCATTGTCCGGTCCCAGGACACAGACAGGGCCTCAGCAGACGTAACCAGAGGAGACAAGTTCCCCTGGGAACACACAAGAGGACAAGGACTGCAGACCAGACCCCTGGATGAGCAGATGAGCATACCAACCAGGAGGTGCGGGGCTGACATTTCCCTGGAGACCTTGCCCAGGCCCCCTGTTTGAGTCACAAGCTGAAGAAAGTCCCAGTGATCTGATACTGATCATACCCCCTCTGGCAGAGGCAGGACAGGATGATCTAATAGATATCTTCCAGCCTTCATGTCTGTTGTCCCCAAACAAAATGACATGTGCTTCCAAGCAGCTCCTCTCTGGTTGTGTGAACTATAATTAAGCACAAAGTACACACCTACCTCAGTCTGCACAGAGAGGGTGGGGACGCCAATGATAGCGCAGCAAAGCTGCTTAGGTGAATCAGTGCCAAGTACCAACCTCAGATTGCCTGTATTCAACCCATCTGCTGCTTAGTGGCCTTGGAGAGTTCTCAGTTGAGCTCCACTCAAGTCCCCAGGGAATCAGGGAAGGGACCCTGGGCTGGGAGGAGGGTGCTGGGATTCTGGCCTCTGTTCTGCCATTAAGTGATGGTCCCTTTCCATCTTTGAGCCTGTAATTATCTGGGCTACCCACCTGGATCCTCTCCACTACTCATGAGCCTGGTCACCAACTGGTGCTGCCCTGGCATAGTGCTGGCATTGGAGTCCCACTAGCCCAGCTCAGGTCTGTCTGGAGGTCTGTTGGGGGACTCCAGCTGTGCATCTGGTAGGGTTCCCCATTCAGACTCAGTCCTTGCAAGATTCAAGGTACACTGAGTCCTCGGGCTGGGACTCATCCACCCAGAAGACCCAAGGTCCTCTATCAGGCTGCAGCAAGCCAAAAGACCCAGACCACAAATCTTCCAAGAGGCCCCTGGTTCCCACCATCTCCAAGCTGCACCTGCTGACTTGCAGAGATTCACACATGCCTCAGGATTCCTTTGCAGCAGGGTGACCAAACTCAGTCCTTCAAGGCCGTTGGCCTGCTCAACTTCCAGGAACAGGTCATGCACATCTCCTCGGCCCTGGGCTGACCCCAGCTGCTTCTGCTGGCTGTCCCCCAGAGTCTGATTCTGGCCGGCCAAGTCCAAGGCAGACTCAGGGAAGGAGATGGCAGGAGGAGAGGCTGGGCGGGGTACAGCAGCAGTAGCACAAGATTCAACATCTGGAGCAGGTCCCCAGTGAGTCAGGCCTCCTCCCCCCTTCCTGGAAAGTTCTCAAGATGTTTGGAATAGTGAAAGAGGAGGCTACTGACCCTTCCAAACCCTCAGAAAAACACCCCGAGACTCAGAGGGACAGAGGTCGAGCATCGAGTCTTGTAACCCTTCCTCCCTCTCTGACACCATCCCCTCTCCACCCCACAGTCACAGCCTTTGACAGGCCTGAGGACTGCAGAGGCGTTGCACTCCAGCAGCATCTTGCAGCCACCAGAGTGACCTTTGTGAAGTGGCCTCTTCACAGTGTCATCCCTCGGCTATAAACCATAAGAGTTTCCCATGCCTGGGAGATAAAAACCCACTTGCATCCTGCTCCACGGCCCCCCACGGCTGCTCCTGACAGCCCCAGCTGCGTCCATCGCCTCTTCCCCGCCCACACTCTGCTCCCAGCCAGGCAGTGAAGAAGCCCACTTCTACCCTCCTCTGCCCTCCCTGAATGCCACTCCCTCGACGCCCAGCCAAGCCTCTCCTCCCCCAGGGAAGCTTGCCCTGACCTCGCCAGCTCAACCCTCCACCAAGGACTCTCCCTGGTCCCTAGAGGACACTGTCTCTTGAGTACTTCTTCCAGGGTCATGTGAATTGCAGGCTCCAGCTCCACGCTCTACTTCCTGCCACTTTTAACAGGCTAGAGAGGCTTAAAAGGGCTCTGGCCAAGAGTCAGGACCCTATACCTTGTCACTATCCTTCAAGGGCTCTAGATGGTCTCTAACCTGAGGTCTGCCACACCAAGGGGACACTGTAGCATACTGTCTGCCTTTGCTCATTGTGCTTACCACCTTCTGACTGTGTTTACTTGCTTAGTGTGTGTTTAGTTTCTGTCTTCCAATCCCCCTTCCCCAAGAAAAGCTGCTCAAGAGGAAATATATTTGCCTGCACCGTGTTTCCATGATAGGCATTTTACAAATAATTCTGAACAACTGCCTGATTGAATATTGAGTGAGTGCTATCATAAATGGCACCTGGGTGGGTAGATTCTTCACACTGAAGCCCTGGGAGAGACCTTAGCTCAGGTAGGAGGATTCCTGGACCAGTGTCAGGCTCCCTGAGGCCTGGAATGAGCCACTTTCCCTATCTGTGGCCTCAGTGGCCCCACTTAGACAATCACATCTGTGAGGCACACAGCTGGCGAGCCTGTCAGGAGCCGCCCCTCTGGTCAGCAGCTGACCCTTTTCCGCTTGCCGAGAGCCCAGAGGCCTCCCCATAGACTGCCCGCAGGCCCTCGGCTGAGCTCCCACTAGTAGCTCGTCTTATCATTTTCATAACTTCATCTCTCTGGCCAGCGCCACTGTAATTATAGACTTTCAGTCATTTCTATTTCTCACATCACAGCACACACAGAGCAGGATCCTTCTGGAAGGAGGTGGCAGCGGGTGTTGAAGCCCAGGAGCACGGGAGGCCTGGCTGCCTGGCTGCCTAGGGCGCGGGTGTCTCACTTAACAGTGCCAGGCGGATGCTTTGCTCTGGGATCCAGAGCAGTTCCCTGGCTTCCTGTCCCCACGCCGCACTGGTACCACACTCGTCTCCACAACCACATCTGCTTCTGTCAGAGTCACTGTCCTTTCCTTCCTGTGCCCTATAGAAAGGAATTCAAGCAGGGCCCAGACTCCAGGGCTGGGCTTTACCTCCTGGGGATGCAGGGAAAGAGTTGGGAAAAGGGCTACAACCTGCACATCCATCCCATTTTGCTGTGGGGCAGAGATCCTGCCTGTGGGATTTGTCTTATTTTTCTGTCTGGATTTGAGGCGTATGCTGCTATTTCTACTTTGCAGATCATCAGTTCACCAGATCAATGTGGAACTCTTTCCCAAGGAGCACTGCTTTGGGGGTGCTCAACCCAAAGCCCCTGAGAGAGGGTCGGAGGAGAGCTGAGGGGTAGGCAGCAGGAGGAGGCATTGAATTGCATGAGGAGGGAGGCTGGAGGGAACCACAGTGGAGTCAGAGGTCAGAAGGAGGATCCAGAAGCAGGCTATGGGGAATCCCTTTCTGAATTGGAAGGTTCTGACACCAGCTGTGGCAGCCTCCAGGGAGGTCCTAGACATCTTCAGACTAGAGCATACAGGACTACCCATGAGCCCCGTCCACACATTAGGCAGCAGAAAGGGACTTAGTGCCAAGAGCAAGAGGCAGGTTAGGGTGAAGGTTAGTATGGGCAGAGTTTAGGAACACCAGCCCTAAACCAGTCCACCTGGGTTCAGAGCTGGCTATACCACCACCTGCAGTCAGGTAAGCAGGCAATTTTCTCAACCTCTCCCCATCTGAAAATGAGAGTAACTGAAGCACCTAGGCTTGCTGTGGCAATCAAATGACTAAATGTGCATAAGGCTTAGGACAGTGCTCAGAATGGAATAAGCTCTCAATAAATGTTGACTATTGTTATTACTATATATTCCTCCCAATCACTATTGCACCCCCCCCCCAAAGATACCCAATTATCATACACAGAGAGCCTCTAGAGACCTACCCTCTGGCATCCCCAGGCTATGCCTAGGAAGAAACCAGTCAGCACCCCAGAAGAGGAGGCGCCCCCTGGAGGACACCCTTGGGAAAGCTCTGGGTTGAAGCTGTGCAGGAAGACCAGGAGGATCTGACTCCCCAGTGGGGATGCAAAGCCCAGGCTCCCCAGGTGCTGCTGTGAGAGTCCACTTGCCCCAGCCTCCCCCCTTGTCATCTCCTCCCTCTCTGGAGAAGCTGAGGTTACAACCCTGACACCCAAGAGCCCCAGCGGTCTCTAGACCGATCAAGAATCTGTGCTTCAGGGGAAAATTCACTACCCATCCATCTCCAGCCTCTAGTTTCAGACAATGATTTGAACAGCCAGGAAAAAAAAAAACATAATTCATGCAAATCAGGGCCAAATTGAAAATCTGTTCATCACTTCTTCTGGTGCCTGGGGTCCCTTGTTGGGGAATTTTTAAATGGCTCAGCTCATCTGAAGCCAAAGATGAGAGAGAAGACAGATGGAGTCATGCATTTTTACAGAGATTCTTAAGAATTGTCCTTGTGGAAACCCCCTCTGCCTGTCCATGCTGTGGTGGGGAAGTCTCATTCCATGACCTGCTCTTACTAAAGATATTTCTTCCTGTACCTGACAGCTCGGGCATGCTTCTGCAGGGACTGGCTTGCATGGTGGCCTTCCAGAGAGTTGTTTCTCACACAACTGGCTCAGAGAAATCCAAGGCTGGCTTACCCAAAAGCAATTTTCCCACTGCTTAAGAGAATATAAGAGTTTGGGTTTGAACCAGAAACTGTATGCCAGTAAAGGGACCTCCTGCAACTTAAAAAATGAGTCCACTCAAAATGTGGAAAAATTGGGGTGAGCCAGGCTCTGCCCAACACTGGCCACAGGTCTGCACAGGAGGTCTTATTTAAAGAGCCAAAGGAGTCCCTTTGCATTAATGAGCTCTACTGGGCATAGAGTCATGTGGGCGTTGAACCAGGACGCAGAATTTGATTCAATGTGCGATCTACAAATACCTGCAAAGGTATTTGTTCCTTTCAGAAGGCTCTGGGAGATGCCTTGGGGATCAAGATCACTCAGTAAAGCCCTTCCTTCACTTAGTGGAGTAGTCATCCCCGAATCTGTAGGGCCAGATGGCAAGCTGATAGTTTAGGTAAGAGTTGATGCGGCAGCCTTGATTCTGAACTCCACAGCATGGCAGACTGGAAACTCAGGCAGGCCCCTAGGATGTGGTCTTGAGGAGACTACCTCTTCTTCTTCCAGAAAACTCTGTCTTTGCTCTTTAGGCCCCTAACAGATTGGCCCACCCACATGATGGAGGGTAATCTGCTGTACTCAAAGTCTATGATTTAAATGTCACATCTAAAAAATACCTTCACAGCAATATCTAGACTGGTGTTTGAACAAACATCTGGACGCCATAGCTAGCCAGGATGATGCAAAAATTGACCATCATACTCAGTAGGCTCCATCCACTCCTTAGCCAATCTGCAGCACCTACACCCTGGCTCCCTTTCCTCAGGCACCCATGCTCACTTATACCTCTGTACTTTATCAGGATATAAAGCACCCCAACTTCTTCCCTTGCCCATTCAAATCCTACGTGTATCCTGCAATACCCAACCCCAGCCCCATTCCTCAATGGGGGTCTTCGCTGGGTGCTCTGGGTCACGTGTTTCTCCTTCCAGGACTCATGAGTCCCCAAATATCTACAGTACAGAGCAAGCCTCGATCACACACCTCTGGAACACCTCCTTTCTCTAGACTCATTCCTGTGGGAGGGTTGGGAAGACCGAAATGGATCCAAACACCTCGGAATCCTCTCTTCCCGGAAAGCATGATGATGGGAAATGGCAAACACTGGATCAACGAGGCAAAATGAAGACAAAAACCAGGACAGCAGTGAAAACCTGGGGCTTGCTCTGACTGAACTGGGCTAAAAACAGAAGTCCAAGGGGCTCAGTTGAAGAAGGTGACCTCACTGTAGGTAAACACATTAAATGGCTCCCGCCCAAACTAATCTGTGCAAATTCCAGTCCTTGTGGCCCTGCCGCAGAGCAGAGCCACTGCAGAGCTGCAGCTGGGGCTTCCGCAGCCATCGCGACAACATTTAGGGAGGACAGAGTGACTCACTCCAGGAGACCTCTCCAAACAGATGAGTTCAAAGTTCTGCTTTTAATCGATTCAGTGTGTGATATCACCGGGCAGCATTTCCTGGGAAGATAAGGACAGCATTGATTACCAGATAGAGAGTGTGGGCGCCCCCCTGGAACCGGGAACCAGAGCCAGGGCCACAACCAGCTCTGCCGGGATGAACGTGGCGCAAGCCCCCACCCCGGCAAGCGGGAAAGCTCAGAGCACCCCCCTCCCCCACCCTCAGTAGCAACCGTGTCAAATCTAAGCGTTTTCTGCTTCTCTGCTAATTATCAACATTGTTGAACACGCCAAAGTGTCCCTTTCCTGTGCCGATTGCTATGGAAATAGCCAACAGTCCTGGACCCTGCCTGTAGGGGGCGCACACTCCAGCAGAGAAGAAAGACGCTGGGCAAACAATTGCCAAGAGAAACCCGGCTCAATCATAAGCCGTTTTTAAAGGGCAAAGTGACACCATGAAAGTAAAACGTGTTCCCCTGTTATGGTGAGGGGTGGGAGGAATTACAGGAATGACCACTCATCTGTAACAGACGGCTTCAGCACTGCCTTTGCTCTCTATCCCAAGGGGTTTCCAGAACGTCCTTCCAGCCTGGGGAGGGATGTTAGACTGGACTAGACTAGACATCCCATAGGACATCTCATACCCTGTTTGAATTGTCAGTTTCATCGCTGCCCTCAACCATTGAACAATAAGTTCCTTGCAGGCAGGGGCTTGTCAGTTTCATTCAGTTTTACCCCCAGAGACTACAGAGAGCACAAGATGTTGTTAGCAGCAGCTTTGAGTGCTGGCTGCCTAATGCATGCATAAAGAAACTTTGCTAATAACTATAGCCACCGTTGTTTGAACAGGTATTATGTGTCACATGCTGCTAAGCACTTAGCAAACATTGGCTCATTGAGTCCTCCAAATAATCTTTGGAGTTTGGCACTATTAATCCCATTATGCAAATAAAGGGATGACCTGAAGTTCAGAGAAGCTAAGTAATCTGTTCTAGGTCACACAGCTCAGGACTAGATTCCAACTCAGAATGGTCCCTGATCTCCACTGGTGCTAGCGTCGGGTATTCCTGAGTGAAGACAAAGCCTCTGTAGATGCAAAAGCAGAGTATTTTCTGCCTTCTTGCCAGCTGTGGAAAGGATCCAAGAAGCTCTGAGTGCTCAACAGACACATCCATGAGGAAACAGAAGGATGTGCAGTTGTCAGGAGAGGAAGCTCCCAGAGATGGGGCTCATAAGCCCACAGGAGCCTCTGTAAGGAAGTACAGGTAGGTGCAAGACTCCACCTGTCTTCTCCAAGAAGAAGAGAAAAGCCTAAGGCAGGACCCAGGGAGGAGGCCACCAAATACACAGGCAGGAGGCAGAAGTGCCAATCCGGTGTCACCCTAAGTCCCCAGCTTCTCCCTGAAACTCAGGGCTCATCCTAGAGCCACTGGATCTGAAGTAGGAAGCAGAGAGAAGAGAGCATGTCACAAGTGAGGGTCGGGCAAAACCCGGCACAGACAGGAAGCATGGGCACAAAGTGCTGGTGCCGTGCTGTCACATGACAAGGCTTCAGTGGCACGGGCGGAGGTGTGCATCTCCCTGAAGAGCCGTTTCTATCCACTGCTACTCCCTATGGAAACCAAGAGAGGAGTTTGTCATCACTGAAAGAAAGAAAAGTGGCCTGTTCATTTCATCACAAAAACCCCAGCAAGCCTGTGGCAAATGGTCTCAATTCTTCCTTCCTCCTGATTTATACCAAAGCCATTGTTCACCCTGATGGTGCTCAATATATCACCAGAATGAACACTGCATCTGGGAATTTCACCCTCCAAAGCCTTATAGAAAAATGGATGCTAATGAAGAGACCTTCCATGTTTTCCTAAGGAGGCTATCACCTCTGATAATACAGAGTGCTTCTGCAGATCAATAAGGCAATAAATCAATGCAATTTATTAAATACAACCACCACTCTCCTACACAAGTGCTCAGGAAAAGTCCAGAGTACCACGTCACCAGCACGCAGCATGAGAGAAGGTGCCAGTGGCCACCTCCTTATACAAAAGATTCAACTAACAGCTCTAGGAGAGATTTAGAGCCAGGAATGGTGACATTGAGAAGCACCTGCCCCATCCTTCACAGGGCCCTCCTGGGGGAGATGTTCTCCTCAGTGCTCTGGGACAAGACCCCATGTGCCATCCTTTCAAGTGAAAGGGCCAAGTTTCACTAGGCAGAGAGAAACACAAGTGAGACAAGACCAAACATGGTGTGTGTTAAGAACTTGAGAATGAATCCTCGCCTCTGCCCATTCTCTACTCAGAGAAGATGCTGAGAATGGCTCCTTCTTTCGGGGGTCTGAAGCCATTCCCAATGCCAACCCACATCCCACCCTTGCTCCGGACATTCAGACAGAGCTGGCCGAACATTACCCCTTCACTTCCCTGCAACAAGCAATCCTGAAACACCTCTGCGCTGAGGAGGAGGAGAGCACACCTCCCTCCACACCAATGGCAAGGCTGGACTGCCTTTTCCTCTCCTTGGCCCCAGCTGCATTTTAACCTTTCTCTCCCAGAAGGCCACTCAGGAGAAAAGGGCCATGGCCCACCTGCGGTGAGGTCATGTGCAGGCTTACAGACGCCCAGGGCCTGGTCTGAGAGCAGGCGTCTCCCCAGGCAGGAGTCCTTGTGAAAACATGGAGCCTTCAACCATCTGTCCACTCACTCATCCACCCATTCCCACCGCCATCCATCCACCCCCATGAACCTTCCATCCCTCCCTCCATTCATCAAGTTACCAACCCACCCACCATCCCACCTATTCATCCCTTCATCCGCACATCTAACCACTCAGTTACCCACCCATCACTCCTTCCATTCATCTATCATACCAATCTATTTATCCTGCAAACACCTGCAGGGGACCCCCACATAAAAGCCTCAGTGGGAAGGCAGAGGGCCTCTCAAGGATCCACAGTGTCAAATGAACGATAAAAGCCTGCTGACCAGTGATGTGATGGAACTACCTGAGTTCTGCAAGAAGCTACACCTGGGTCCTCATCGCAACTCCGTGTCCTTTGGCAAGTCACTAAATCTCCTAGCGCCTCCAGTGCTACATCCAGAAAACATAGGTAACAATGGCCCCAACAGGTTCTTTTTTATTTCAGGGTGGGTGGGGTTCTGGAGATTAAACTCAAGGGCACTCCACCACTGAGCCACAACCCCAGCCCTATTTTGTATTTTATTTAGAGACAGGATCTCACTGAGTGCTTAGGACCATGCTGTTGCTGAGGCTGGCTTTGAACTCGTGATCCCCCCTGCATCACTCTCCTTTTGAGTCATTGGGATTACAGGTGTGCACCACCACACTCAGCCCCAATCGTTTCTTTGTAAGGATTAATTGAGATCATGGAGTGTTTCCCAAAGCACTATAGAGCATACCATCAGTGATACAAGATAATTTTATTTGGGACAGGGGCAAGCATTTGTTTAAAACAGATACTTATTTTAGGGAAAAAAAAGCTAAACATCAAGTTTATAAATCCACAAACATTACTACTGAAGACAAACTTAAAGTTTAAACTTCACTTACACAGAGTGAAAAAAGTTATTTGCAGCACATGTTAACAAATTCGGAGCATTCAGAATATTCAGAAATGTTTGCACATCAGCAAAAAGATTTCTTTAAACACAAAAATACATAACAGTTTTGAACAGGTACTCACAAAAGGACTATCCAAATAGTTAATATGGAAATCTACTTAATTTAATTAGCAATCAAGAAAATGGAAATTAAGAACACGAAACATTATCATTACATCATCCCAGGATGGCTAAATGAAAGCAGTGATAATACTAGGTGTTGGTATGGCTAAAGAGTGATAGAGAAACGTTTCCTTGACTGAAATTTGCATATGATAGAACTTGCTACGAAAGCCAGAAAACCTATTTGGCACTATCTACTAAAGTTAGATATACCCATGTTTTATAACCCAGCAATACACTCTAAATATGTTATCAGCATAAATGTATTTCAATAAGTATGTACAAAAATGCTTATACTCCTACTATTCCTAATAACCCCAAACTGGAAAGAACCAAAGTGGCCAGATACAGTAGAATAAATAATGTGCTATAAATATATGCAATGGAATACTGCACGGCAATGAAAATGAATAAATTACAACTATATATAAAAACAGAGGTCTTTCCAATATCATACTGAATTATGGAAGCCAGACTATCTCAGTCAGTCTAGAACATTCTTGATCCACTTAAGATTGTATTTAGTTGCTGCTATAACAAACTATCTAAGACTGGATCTTTTATAAGACCAGAAATTTATTACGGTTCTGGAAGCTGGGAAGTCTAAGATTCGGGTGCCAACAGATTGGGTGTCTAGCAAAGGCTGTTCTGTGCTTCCAAGATGATGGAGTCTTATTGCTGCCTCCTCAAATGGAACATCATGTCCTCACAGTGGAAAGGCAAAAGGCCTAGCTAGTTCCCTTTTGTAAGACACTAATCGTGGCCCACTCACCTCCTAAAGCCCCACCTCCTGATACTACTGCATTGGGGATTAAGTTTCAACATGGATTTTGGAAGGGCATAAATATTCAAACAATAGCACAGACATGTACACAAACACACACTACCTTTATTGCTCATTATCCCACATGTATAATGAGGAAATACGGGCCATCAAAATAATAGTTTGAAGGTTAGCATAGGATACCTAAGGAGAAGCAGAAGGCAGTCACCAGAAGGGTCTCAGGTCCTAACCCTCTCCGTGTTTCTTGACCTGGATGCTTATCTTGTGATAACTTCTTTATTTCTATGTTCGTGTTCTGTTCTGTATACTTTTAAAAACTATATATATATATATATATATATATATACATATATATGTGTATATATATGTATATATATAAAACATGCATATATATGTATGTATATATATACTGTATATATAAAATATATGATACAGTAAAATATATATATGCATTTTAGTTGTAGATGGACACATGCCTTTATTTTATTTATTTATGTGGTGCTGAGGACTGAGCCCAGTGCCTCACACATGCTAGGCAAGTGCACTACCACTGAGCCCCAGCCCCAGCCCCTTACTGTGTACTTTTTAATTAAAACAAAAAAAGTATTACAAAGACTTTAAATATTAATACATAGGGTCATGACTATAGCAATACTGTGAGGGTAAAAGTGATTACACAGATGATAGAACAATTAAATTTCATAAGATACAGATTACAGATGCCATTCTGTACTGTTTCCATAAATCGCCTCACTGAATTGTCACGGCAGTCCTATAAGGAACATGTACAATTATCCCTATTTACAGATGGGATAATCAAGGCAGGAAGATGCTACATCACCTGCCTGAGGAAACCCAGAGGGTCAGTAGCAAAGCGGAGCTTCAGAGCCAGGCAATGGGGTCCCGAGGTCTACGCTCTTGACCATCACACTCTGCAGCCCCCCTGTGAAGGACTAGCACAGTGACTGGCACCTGTGTCACCCTCAGCGTAGACTCTCAGTATTATCGATAATCATCTTTCCTCCTGATTTACTACATTCCACTCAGGGAATCTGCCTTTCACCCATCATTCCTCTCTCTGTTTGTTTGTTTGTTTTTTTGTTTGTTTTGTTTTAATATTCTTTTTCCCCAACACCCAGCTCCAGATTTTGTGCCCCTGTTTCAAAATGTCTAATGAAGCACTGAAGACTGGGATCCAGGGGCTATCAAAGGCACAAGGGCACAGGCTTTTACAAAAGAAGCCCACCCAGCTGGTATCTGTAAGCTGCCTGTCACGGCCAGCCACGGCGCCGCCACGGGAGGAAAATTCTCGGAGGCAGAGTATAGCTTTTGCTACTTTTACTTCTACTTTCTTAGAGCTTAGAGAGGGAAAGAAAGATTTTTAGAGAGAAAGATTAAAGCGAGCTTTTCTTCTTGTCTTCTTAGCTTAGAGTTAGAGTCTTAGAGAGAAAGAAAGATAGAGCTTAGCTTAGAGAAAGATTAGAGTTAGAGTCTTAGAGAGAAAGAAAGATAGAGCTTAGCTTAGAGAAAGATTAGAGCTTCTTTCTTCTCTCTTCTTTCTTCCTTCTTCTTTCTTCTGTCTTCTGTCTTCCTCGGGAGCCTCGGCCTAACTCTGACCAGTCATTACTTCTTCTATCTGGTTTCTCTTCTGTCTTCTATCTGGTTTAAACCGCTCTGCCTATGTTCTGGCCGCTCTGATTCTTCTGACCGACCGAGTGACTGCCCGACGGACCGAATGAATTCGTTCTCCTAACTCGGACCTCCTTCACCCGGTTATATACCTTCAGGTTTGCGGGTGCCTACAGGTGCGTCACATACATATCAGGTGGAACCCATGGCTTCCAGCTAGCTACAACAGCCCTTCCTAATTAGGGCTCCTTCAGGTATCCACAAGATATCAGCCACAGCTCACATGGTGGGACTTGGTGTCACTGGAAGATGGCCGGGTCTGGTGGAGCACCAGGCTTCCCGCTCAGAGGTGAGGTGCTAACCTGCCCTCAGCTTCCTCCAGATCTTCAGGAGCCAGGCACTGAGGGTGGCAGGATCACAGGAAAGGCCGCTTCAAACACTGGACATCTTCCCCCCAGAGGAAGCCAGAAGTAGATGAAGCTAGTCCTTTCCAAACAAAGCAGGAAACACACGGTTCACAAATGGTAAGAAAAACACGGTGCACCCGAGCTCCCAGGCCTCCAAGACGCTGCCTGAAATGAACTCCATCAAGCCGCATCTACTCCTGGGAAATGTTGCCCTTTAAGACTGTGTGGTCATTTGCCAAGGAGACTGACCCCTCCCCTGAGCTCCTCCAGAGCCTGCTGGAAAGTCTGTTTGATTTGTGGTCTGAAGCCTGCTATTATGGCTCTGAATATCTGCACAATCCTGTTGGTGCTAAATTTATTTATAATCATTGCAGCGGCCTGTTTAATTATAACTAATGGGCACACTCATGCTAAGTGGCATGCTGTTGGAAATCCCCTTCCCCCACCTGAGAATATCCAGGAAAATGCAACAAAGATGTTCACCCAGGAAGCAACTGTATTTGAGGAGACCTGGTTCCTAAACTTGAGGCCCGCCTTAGGTGGAAAAATTTCACCAAAGAAATTTCCCCATAGGACACCCGCGTGGACAGCTCCGGCACCTTCAGGCTGTGGGGACGGGTGTCCTATTTGTGAGCTGCCATTTCTGAAAGCTTGATGACAGGGGCAGAGCCCCCCTCTGCAGGCCTCCTACAGAGGATGTGATTTACCATGCACATTATTAATGAGCTTCATCCTAAAGTTATTCTGGCTGCATGTGGAGCTTAGAGAACTTGGGAACACAACTTGGCAGTCAAGATAGGCTTTAAAATGCAGCCCTTCCCTAGCCTGTTAAAAAAAAAATCATAATATCAAAGGGGAAATCGGAGAGTGTGTGTGGGGAGGGGGACAGTAGCAAACAAGGCCTGGAAGAGTAAGTGAGAAGTGAACATTAAAAAGAAATGTTTTCTAAAGAAATGTTTTTTAACATGCTGCCTCATTTCTGAGCTACTCTGTTCCTCCTGGCCTGGGGGTCTCTCCCACACAAGGTTTTCCCGTTCTTCTGGGTCTAGTCAATAACTGCAGGTCCTTCAGGGCTACCAGGTCATCTCCAAAAGCTGTCCCGTGACTTTGCCAGGTCTCGGGGCACTTTCTCTCCTGGACATTCCTTCCTAGTAGCCATTCAACACTTCACTCATTTAATTATTCATCAAAACAGATATGGATGCCTTGCTGTGCAGATGCTAATCCCGGGTCTCAGATAAGTCAGCTTTCCCTCTGGGTACCTTATGTTTTTCAAGGGGCTGAGTTTCCAAGAGCAGGAAGAAGAGGGGCTTTGTGCCATCTTGCTCAAGGCCTGGCACCAGTCTTGGCACACATTGGCACCTTGCCGAGGCCTGCCAGATGACCAGAGGACTTTGCACGGTGGACAGCGGCTCTTCTTGCCCTTCCCCACTGACCCCAAGAGGATGTTGTCAAAAGCACCCTTGCCTATCTTCCCAGAGGGCAGCTAGCGGCAGAGGACTTGTTCCCCAACGGGAAGGTTCTGGAGACTAATCCATGGGTTGCTGTGTAAGGGTCAAACCTGGGAATAGCTGGAGCAGAAGCCCCCAACATCTTTGCCTTCCCTTGGGCCTTCTGTTCAAGGCCTCTGCATCCACAGACCCATGCCAGAGGTAGACAGAGGACAAAAGAGGAAGGCCACTGATAGCCGGAGACAGGCTGGTTGCTTTGAGAGAGGAACAGATATTGATTCAATGAACAAGTAAGGGCCACAAAATTAATGGGGAGCTTTGTGAGCTGATGGGGAGAGGCCGAGATAGAAACTGGAACTGAGCTCCAGCCTCTAAAGGAAAAGACACAAAAGGCAAAACACTGGAAGAACAGCCAACTCCACACGGGTGGGGAAATGACAGAGCTGTCCACCTCCAAATCCAGGAAGACCTCTGAGAGGAGACACTACCTGATTCACGACTGCTCACAGAGACCCTGTTACACATCACCCAGGCACCAGCACACTCCTGCCAGGTAAAGAAGCACTTTCTAACCAAGCCCCATCCCAAGGTGAGGCATTACTTTCCCATCCATGGGGTCCCCAGTACGCTTCTCTTACATGGTACAACAGGTCTCCATCCATTGAGAGACACACAAAATGTAATAGGGAAGCTACAAGGTGGGATTTGCCTGTTATGACACACAGGAAAACCCAACTCTTGTCATGATTATAATGCTTTGCTATTTAAAAATTCACATTAGTATTGTGTGTGTGTTTTATTATACATTAAAGTCCATTTGCTCTGGTCAGAACATTCTCCAGAAGTTTCCAGGATACATTAATTACTCTTTAAGCTGCCGTGAGAAGAGGAATGAGTAAGCCACATCGGGCCTGGACGTTAGGAATGTTGCGTTACTCAGCTTTCTGTCACTGTGACAAAATGCCTTAGAAAATAAACTGAAAGGAGGAAAGATTTATTTTGACTCAAAGTTCCAGAGGCATCCGTCCATGGTTACTTGGCCTCACTGCTTCTGGGCCTGTGGTGAGGCAGAACATCGTGGTGAGGAGTAAGGAGTAGAACAAAGCTGCTCACCTCGTAATGACCAGGAGCAGAGGAAGTGAGGAAGGGACCAGGACAAAACATACCTTTCAGAGCTATGCCCACAGTGACTTATTTTTCCAACAAGGCCCTATCGCCTAACATTTCCATCACCCCACAATAGCACCACCAGCTGGGTACCAAGGCTTCAACGCATGAGCTCTGGGGGAATGTTTTTTAAGATCCAAACCATAACAGATGTTGGACTGAGCTCCCTGGGGGCTCACCCTCCAGAGGTGTCAGGTCTCTGCTGTTTGCTCGGAGCGGGTGCAAACCACTGCCAACCTCTCCACAAAGGAATGAAGCAAGATGCTCGAATAGAGACCATAGTTCTCCCATCCCGGGACCAGGCCCGGCTGCAAGACTCCAGAAGAGGAAAGCTAGTCTTTCCCGCAAGCTCTCTTCAGTGCCCAGATTTCTATAGTCTTCACTTCAGGAGCGAGGGAGCCCGCCAGACATGTTGTTCCTATTGCAAGATGTGACAAAACGGCAGTTTCCTGGCCAAGGTAGAAACAACCGGGAGGCCTTGGACCTCATTCCTCCTAGATCTCTTCGGGGAGCTGTGGGGGAAGTTTTCTTCCATTGGCAGACGGCCTCCTCCGAATCCCAAGAGAAGTCGCTTTCTCCAAGAGAAAGGTTTCGCAAACACACGGCCACACCAGTGAGTGTGTCGAAATGAGAGATGACCAGACTACATCTGTTTTGCGAGAATCTCCTAGTTACATCTGACAAACATCAACAACTCTAAACTTTTCTCTGCATGGCATGAAAGTCCAGATTCCTAAGCCCAGCAATAACCACTCATCTCCTTTTAATTTTATGAAAATCTCAGTGTGTCCCCAACACCGTGCTGGGCGACAGAGAGGCTTACCATCTCCTCCCCTTGATGACCCTGAACGAGGCGATACTACAGTGGCTCATCCTAGACCATGTACAGATCTGTCAACTCGTCCCTCTTTCTTGGAAAGGTTATAGTCAGGGTTAAATAACAAGTGATTACAAAGTGCCTTTCTCATTGAAATGAGAATTAATATTAATGCAATTATATGCTGATGGCTTCAGTGCTCTGCTGAAATGGATCAACATTTAAACTCTATCATTTAACAAAAATAAAACCATCTTGCAATGACTTCAAGAGCATGTCAAAAGGCAGAAATGCACAAAGGACTCCACTGGGGACACTTTTTTTTTTTTTTTCCTAGACTATTCTAAGAGTTAGAGTAGAGGAAGGAAAAAAGCTGATACTCTCTCCGTTTAAAATGCTTATTCCCATAAAAGGTAAAAGTTGGTTTATTTTTATGAAATGCCACAAATAAGTTCTTAGAGTCACTGAATTCCTCAGCTACCTCACCCCAAATCGTTGTTTTATGGAGCTTTTAAGGCCTTAAAAATACAGCATTGCAGCTAAAATAGCACTGTATTCCCGGAGCAAAAAGGTTTTAAGCAGAATGTTTAAAAGAAGGAAGGATTCTTCCAGAACAGTGCAAAGTGCTGTCCATTTTCTGCAGCTCACATGGTGTGGCCTGAGGGCACAAGATGCCTCACTCACTGAACCCCACATGTAGAACTGTCCCTCTGAATCTCTGTTCACTGTGGAAACAAATATGGGCCACTTGAACCCTGGAACTCCAGGGCTAGAAGGGACCTTGGCAGTAAAATTCCAGGCCAAAGACTCAGCCAGAGTCAGGTGACCAGTCATTGATAGAATCCAGACCCATTCCAAGGCTTGTGGATGCCAAGCCTGGTACTTTGTCTATTACTCAGTGCCACAGGAATTGTACCTCCCTCCCTGCCACCAAAAAAAAAAAAAAAAAAAAAAAAAAAGTGTTGGCACGCTAACCCCTAGTACTTCTGAATGTGAGCTTATTTGGAGATTGGGTCTTTGTAGAGGTAATCAGATGAAAATTGGGTGATGGGATGGCTCTAATCTAGCACAACTGTTGTCCTTATGAAAGGGGGAGACGTGGACACAAGCAGACGCATAGGAGATGATGTGAGGAGTTGGGGACACAAGAGCCACCTACAAGCCAAGGAGAAATACATCTCTGTTGTCTAAACCTCCTGATTTGCTCTTCTTTCCTACAGCAGCTCTAGCAAATTCATGCTCCAAACATCAACTGTCTGCAGTGCAACGTGTGTCTGTGGCAATGTCCGTGTAGATGTCTGACTTTATTTCACAGTTCAGATATCCATAAATCTTGACTTCTTTAGAAATAATAATAATAAAAAAAAATCCCTGAAAGTCTCTTTCACACATGTGGGCCTTTAAAAGACAACCGTGGTCTAAACCCAAGGGTAGGTCAGCAACCCTATGACGTAGATATTAGTATTGACTCCATTTTAGTGATGCAGACATTGAGACAGGAAAGCTGCAAAATCTGCAGAAGGACTACCAGTTAGTAAGTGACAGAACCAATTTCAAACCTTGCTCTATTTGGTTCCAGAACCAAAGTTCCTAAGTCATATACTCTATGAAAGGTAGTGAGCTGCCCATCACGCACAATATGCAAGCCCCAGATGGCGGGCCACCAGGGAGGGATGCTTTCTAAGGAATTCATTTGCTTGCACAAGAGGGTAAGTGAAGTGTCTTCTGAGGTCCTGTCAGCCTCGAGCTTTCCTGGGTCTACAATCCTCAACTTACTGGGATTGGAGAAAACCCAGGAAATTTTCAGAGAGGAAGCAAGATGAGAGCGAGAGACAGAGTAAGTCTAGACAGAAAGGAAATTAATGATGGGGCTGGGAAATGTCAGCAGGCCGAAGAAATAGTGAGGAAAGGGTTAATAAGCTCTAGTCGCGGGCTTTCCTAGTTAACAGATGGCCAAATCTTAGGCTGAGTGCAGAGCACCCGAGCTTCTTAGGGGAGCCCCCATCCTTGGTGAGGCCTGATTAGATTGTAAAGAACCCTTTCAACTTCTGAAAGTCATGTGCCACTAAGGATGGGTGCAGGGCCAACACTCTGAGCTCTTTATTTAGCATCTTCCCCAAATGCTAAGTTAAACACACACATGTGCATAACGCTGTGAGCTCCTTCCACGAGTGACCGAGAGCCCAGATCACTTACATTATTCTCAATGTGCGCTTCTAGCACATGCAGGAGGAAAGAGAGTCGGTTTCAGAGCCCTGGGCTCCCACAGCAGCTTCCAAATGTATGCCGAGTCAGAACCGTGGTGGTTTGAAGGACGGTTTCCTATCTCTGCACAGCTCAGGCAGCAAACGTGGGTTTCTGAGGAGGCAGCTGCAGAACGTGAAACTTGCTCATTTTCAAGCTGAGTTTTTATTTTCTCCGGTTGCAACAGGTTGCCGTGTGGAATATCTATTCGGTACATGAGTTTTCTCAGCTTGCTTTGGAATAGGAAAGTTAGGCTCCCGAGGCACCCCAAAGCGTTTCTAAATCAGTGAGAGAAGAGAATTAGTTACACAGAAGCCTGGCACTGGGTCCCCAGAGAGGCTCTGAGAGGTGACTGTGTGGGGCCATGAGAGGACTGAGGCCTGCAGCTTGACATCCACGCGGGACCCTGGAATCCCACCTGCAGGGAGGGGCAGGTGCTCTCACAGGGCAGGGCGGGGCGGCTTCAGGAGGGGAGGCTCCCACGTCTGAACACTCTCCACTTTCTAAAATGTGCCCTAAGCAAACCTTCAATTCGTCACCCTCCATCAGTTTCTGAGACACATCTGTTCATTTCTGCCAAAGAAAATGGGAGCCTCTGGAAGGGAGAATAAGCAGAAGCTGCATGCAGAATACCTACCATCTTTTCAGAAGAGCCACTTCTGATGGCTGCATTCTAGCGCTCTCTGGGCTGCTCACCCTGCTAGTCTTGTCCCATAGCACAAGGCTCCTGAGCAGAGGATGGGAGCCTGCCTTTTTCCCAGCAGCCAGGAAGCCTTCAGTACTTCCTTGGAAAAGTCATTTTCATCCGGGTTCCTAGTATATTTTTCACACACCCCCACACACAGTAATGACTGAATGACTTTTTCTTCCTACTAATTTCCTTTGTAATGATTCTATTGAGGCAGCATCTCTGGCTCAAATCCTCTTCAGAAATAAATAATAGACACCATCAAAATTGTGTAAGATAAAGCATGGGGAGGGACTTGGACTTGGGAGATGAGCCCTTCTGTGACCATACAGAATCTTAAAGCCAGAAAACAACATCCAGTTTTTTTCCAGTTTTTTTGGGTTTTTTTTTTTTAATTTTTTTAATTTTTTGTTGGTGGTGGTGGTGGTGGTGGTTTTTTTTTTTTTTTTTTTTTTTTTTTTTTTTGCTTTAGTTGTACACAATGCAATGCATTTATGTTTATGTGGTGCTGAGGATCGAACCCGGGCCGCGCACATGCTAGGCGAGCACTCTACCACTGAGCCACAACCCCAGCCCCAATATCCAGTTTTTTGATGATACACTGGAAAAATGAATGTCCAGAAAGCACAAGAGTAGCCCAAGGTCTCCTACTGAGCAGTGAGTACACGGCTAAACACAGAAGTTTTCTGGACCCAACACCATACTCTTGCCCCCAGAGGCCACTGCGTCAGGACAGTCCTGCTTCTACCACCCCTGCTGATTTTTGTCGCCCATCCCTCCTGTAGCCAGCACAACTGAGCAGCAGCAGACTCCTTGCTTCGTTCAATTTGCTGCTCCTGAAGCCCTTGCTCAGGTCACAGTTGAGTTTATTTTGCTTTTGAGAATGAATATTTAGGGAGGGGGATGGGTATCATCAGACATCGCTGGAGATGCACCTGTCACCCACAAGCTGTGACCTCAGCATTATTCATGAAACCACGCAGGCGTAATTAAGCATCAACGGGACACCCCAATGCCCTGCAGCAATGTGCAAAGCACAGTTTGTCCCAAGACCCCAAATATCTTGTGTCAAGATTTTTATTTTTTTTTCTTTCCACTCTGCCAACAACACTTGGGGAAATGCACAGATTCCTCTTGAGAATTTGTTGTTCTGCTTGTTCTCAACTTGAAGTGACAATTCCTGGAGTGAAGAGCCCGAGGCAGCCGTGAAAACAGGATACAGAGAGAGTATGTCCCTGGTGACAAGGAGCAGGGCTGGTGTACTCTCAGTGAACCGTGGTGTGTTCCTGTCTGGCACCTTCCCTCCCACCCCTTCACAAGATCAAGTTCAAATACCTGACCTGGTCCACAAGGTTTTTCCTGCTCCAGGTTTGGCACCCTTGCCCTTCCAGAAACTTCCAGAAGCTTGAAGCTTCCCAAATACAGAGCCTGCTCCATGCCTCTGCTCATGTGACCTCTTCTGCCTGTCCTCCACCTTCCAACTTCTCCCTTCTTCCCACGCAGGAGCCTGGTGTGGTCATTTCTGGCTGCCCATGTGGCTTGACTTTTTTAGTATAATATTCCAGCTGCTAGGAAGATCCATTGCATTCCAGAACTCTTCAGCTTCCCTTCAAAGTTCAAGGGTCCAGTAAAATGTCCAAAGGGTTCTTCCCTGTAGGTCCAGAACTCCAGGGAAGCCTCACGAGGCTCTGGTGTTTGGCGCCAGGTCCTCTGTGGTCTGAGGGGGGCTCCCAGGTAGGACTTAAAGTCCCCCTTCAGCAGCAGAGGCTTCAGCAACTGGTTCTCATTTCCTACAACCTCAAAGGCCAGAAAAGCTGCTTTATTTCTGTTTCTGGGAAAATGCTTCATGACCATCAGTGTATACTTCTCTCTTCTCCACCCCAGGAAATTTGGAGGCTCCTGAATCCCTGAGGATCGGTTGGTCACGGCAATGTCAGGGTGTGGATAAGAAGGAGAACTCAGGAGAGCTGGGGTTTCTCTGAGCCTTGCAGATGAGTAAACATGAGTGGGCATGGTCTGAGTCAAAATCCAAGAGTTGCACTTTGTTGATAGGATCTTAAGCTGAATCATGGGAGAAGTATTTACTTAAAAAAAAAAAATTCTTTGGCACATCTTTTTATGCAATTATAGGAGCTGCGAGGATTTGTGTGAGATCTTTGATCCACCCACCTTTTCCAGATTGAGGAACCCAGGCCAAAAGAGGCAAAGTAACAAAATCAAGTTTTCTCACTGGGGCCAGATCTATTCCCCATTCCCACCCACCGCTTCATCGTCCAGGGATGTGGCCTCATTCACACACCTCTAAATTACACGCGGGGAAGGAATCCTGCTCTTGCCGAGGGGCCCGGGAACAGCTGCACATCTCCCAACCGGGGAGGCTGCGGTCAACAAGTCAGACAGGAGGCGTGGCTACAGCAAGAGCAGAAGTCTACACTGCCCCAAAGTGACCAGCAGCTGCACACAGTGTCCTGTTGTCTGAAGAATATTGTCCTCCTCGTGCCATCTTCATCCTCTGACCCATCTCCTTGACCATGAAAAAAAATGAGATGGTTCTCCACCACTGCCTAATAGCACCCCCCTTACAACCAAAATATTTGGCGAGATTAAAAGCCCATTAGGAAAGTAATCAGAGGCTTTAGGATTCAGTACAAGCACCAGATGGACTTCCCTTGGATGGAGCCATCTCCCAAACTCAGGTTCTCTGTGTGTCATCTCAGAGACCCAGAACTTCTGGTTCTGTAACTTGGAGACAGTGGAGATATGTCAGACCTCTGGGACAGACCAGAGTGTCAAGGCTCAGATTCATTGTACCCGAAGAGATGGATCTGAATGAAATGGAACCCGAGAGAAGACTCTGACATGGAGAGTTTGACAAGTGACTCTGTCCTTACAGAGAAAAAGGCAATTTATTCTTAGCAGGCAACAGCACTGAGTCTTTAGGAGGCTCCAGGGACCCACAGGAAAGGGCAGTCTCTGTGTTCCAGGTACCAGGGCATTCATAGGTGATTTGTTAAATTTTGGCCAGAACATAGATCCAATCTTTGTTGGTAGGAGCAGCAGCAATGTCTAACGTTTTTGAGAACTTGTGCTTTGTGTGGGATAGCTCATTTTATCTTTAAATAATCACAAGAGATGGTATGATACTGGCATGCAGAGTAATGACCTCCCAAAGATGTTCACAGAACCTGTGAATGTCACCTTACACATCAAAAGGGGACTCTGCAGATATGATTACATTAAATGCCTTGAATTGGGTGGCTAATGAGGATTGTTTGGGTGGGCCAAATCTAATCCAAGGAGTGTGGGCAGCTCTAGAAGTTGGAAAAGGCAGAGAAACAAATTCTTTCCTAGAGCCTCCAGAGGGTGTATAGCCCTGCCACACAAGATTTTAGCTCAGTGAGACCCACTTTGAACTTTTGGCCTCCAAAACTGCAAGTAATAGATCTGTGCTACTTTAAACCACCAAGCTTGTGATGATATATCATAGCAGTGATAGGAAACTAATGCAATTATCATTATCCCCATTTTACAGATGAAAAACCTAAGGCACAGAAAGGGGAATAACTTCATAAATCCTATGCCTAACAATGGCAGATCTAGAACTTGAATCCAGGTAGTTTGACTCCAGAGCCAAGATTCTTAGCTAGTTAACTATATTGATAACTGCTAATTGAATCAATAAATTTAGTAAATGAACAAATAATGAGTAAGAATAGTGGTTTAGAGGTTGTGAAGCTTAGTATTGAGTTAAAATATCATGTACAAACAATGATGGAGATCCCACAATGCACCTGACATGGGAAAAATACAATCAATCATTTTCTTTGCAAAAGAGCTAAGTATAAAATAAAATGCTTGAAGATTGGTGATGGAATGCAAAGTGGCCCAACCACTGTAGAAAACATTTTGGTCATTGATGAAAAGTTAAACATAGTCTTACTATGTGACCCAGCCATCCCACTTCCACTTATATACTCAGCATAATTGGGAGGGGAGGAGCCAAGTGTAAACTACCTGGTACCGTAACCCGGGAGGAAAACTCGGAGGCAGAGTAAAGCTATTACTACTTTTACTTCTACTTTCTTAGAGAGAGCTTAGAGAGAGAAAGAAAGATTTTTCTTCTTCTTAGAAAGAGCTTAGAGAGAAAGATTAGAGATAGCTTTTTCTTCTTCTTCTTAGAGCTTAGAGAGAAAGAGAGAGAGCTTGAAAGAGAGAGATTTCTTCTTTAGAGAGAGAGAGAGAGAGAGAGAGCTTAGCTTTAAGAGCTTCTTTCTTCTTTCTTCTTTCTTCCTCGGGAGCCTCAGCTTGACTCTGTCCAGGAATTACTTCTTCTATCTGGTTTCTCTTCTGTAACCGCTCTGCCTACGTTCTGGCCACTCTGATTCTTTTCTTCTTCTCCGACCCGAACTCTTCTTCCGACCGAGCGACTGCATGACTGACTGAGTGAATTCATTCTTCTCCTGACTCCCACCGCTTTCACCCGGTTATATACCTTTAGCTTTGCGGGTGCCTCACGTGCATTTACAGGTGCGTCACATACATACTTATTATCAGGTGGAACTTATGGCTTCCAGCTGACCGCAATAGCCATCTCCCTAATTGGGGCTCCTTCAGCCAAGAAAGAAAGAAAAAAAAAAAAAAAAAAAAAAAGACATTCTGTCATAAGTACTTGTACAAACCATTCATAGTAGAACAATTCCCAGTAGCCAAAATGTGGAAATATCTCAGTGTTCATTAACAAATGAATGGACAAATTGCAGTATATGCACACAATTGAATATTATTCAGCTGTGTAAAGGAATGAAGTATTGAAGCCAACACAACCTGGATGGACCTCAAAAGCATTATGCTATGTGAAAGACTCCAGGCACTAAGAGTCACACATATTTATGTGAAATATCCAGAATATGTAAACCTATAAATATAGACACAGAGTTTTTGTTGCCAGGGTCTGGAGGAAGGCGAGAATGGGAAGTAACTGCTCAGTGCTTCTTTTGAGGGGGTGATAAAAATATTTTTGAACTAGATAGAGGTGGTAGTTACACAACATTGTGAATTCCCTAAATTTCCACAAATTTTTTCACTTTAAAATGGTTAATTTTACAGGATGTGAAATTTGACTTAATTAAAAAATATAAAAGGAATATTGCAAAAAAAAAAATTACCAGTAAGAGGTTAAGAGAGGATGGAATAGTGTGCAGAAAGCAGAGCATGATCTCACCTTTGCCCCTCACGACAGACACTAGCTCGCCTAGAATTCTGGCACAGTCGGCCGCAGGCGGGCTCACCTCATTTCACCTCCCCCCAAAACTCCACCCGGCACTTAGTAACTGCAGGAATTAGCAAGGGCACTCCACACTTTTGCAGAAGGTTTTATATAAATTGTGTGAAAAGGAATACTTACTGAAGAGCAATGTGCTAATATCAGAAAAACTGGGGCAAGTGCCAAATGACTCAGAAAGCCACACAGCACCCCAAATTAGCCTAGGACTTGCAGTCGGGTCTGGGTGTCTGTGCAAGGTGGCCCCTGGGGGCACCCACGGCTCTGTCTTGCTGCCTGCCTCGGGCTCAAGGCTCAAGTGAGGGGTCCCAAGCAAAGCTGCACCAGGAACCCCAGGGCCCCTGGGGAGGGCTGCCCCGTAAGAGAATATACAGACACTCACCAGCCACTTAGCCTCAGAGCAAGGAAATCCACAGTGGCTCTTTGAAGGCAGAGAGTTGGGGCTCCATCTAAGCATCGGGGGCAAGGGAGGCTATTGATGTGCCTGCCCCTCTCGGGAAGGACCAGGGAGCTGCTCCCAGGAACTCTAAGAGGAGCCCTTGCCTTGACTCAGTTTTCTAACTCTGAACTCCCCCAGGTCACTTCTGTGGGAACCTCCCTAAGCTACCTTCAGCCATACCGAGGCCCTCTGCCTCCTTCCCAGTGCCCGCCATCAGTCCCAGCAGACTGTAAGGCTGAGTGGGGAGGACAAAGGAGCTCTGCTCCCTTCTGCCTACAAGTTGCTTTCAGCCCTGTGAAGGGAGGTACTGCTGAATGTGAGGAGGGGCGTGCGTGACTGACCGACAGCTGTGCTCAAAATCCACCAAGGTTGAGGACAAATCCATGGCCCCTGCCTAGATCCGTTCCTTGTGCAGAAATGAGGATGCTGGGACATTACCCCTCTCTTCTACGGGGAAGTGCATCACCCATCCACCCCAGAGATCTCTCCTGGGGATTCCTTCCACCCTCCCCATTTGCCTACTCTGCAGGGAGGGTATGACACAGAGGACATTTTTTCTTGGTGGGGGAGGGTACTGGGAATTAAACTCAGGGGCACTCAACCACTGAGCCACATCCCCAGCCCTATTTTGTATTTTTATTTTGTATTTTATGTAGGTCTCAGTGAGTTGCTTAGGGCCTCACTTTTGCTGAGGCTGGCTTTGAACTCGAGATCCTTCTGCCTCAGCCTCCAGAGCCGTAGGGATTACAGGCCTGTGGCTACCACAGCCTGTGACACAGAGGACCTTCTTGCTTTTCCCAGATATGCTTTTCATCCAGCACCAGCCTGTCTGTTTGTCCACGGGAAGAGCTTGTCCGGTTCATCCTGGACTGTCCCATTGAACCTGTTATGGTGCCGGCACTTACGCGTTGCTGGTACAACTAAATGTTGTACCATTGTATTCCTGCTCCTCAAGATTTCCGTGGATACATATTCAAATTGTGAACATTCATTACATGCCTGTTGTATGCTAATCATAGTGCTGGGTGCTTTATGTATGCTTTCTCCAAACCTTATAAACACCCTGCAAAGTGTGTGCTCCATCTGCAGGGGACAGTTAAGGACCATGCCACCTCTACATCCTCGGCTCATGGTCTCTCCACACCATGCCGATTAGCGTCCTCTTCCTCTCTCCTGCCACCCAATTAAGTTGCCTTTGCTGCTGTTGGCTCCACCTTCATCTGACGCCACTGACCACCTCCTCCCTCTTGGAGCATTCTTCTCTCAGCTTTCGTAATGTCAAACTCCTGGTTTTCCTCCTATCTCCTGGTTCCTCTGACTGCTCTCTTCCAGACCCCACTAAGGTGAAGGGGGAAACCTCTGGCGCCATTTTGCTAAGTTCAGACCCTGATCCGCTTCACCTATTAACTGTGACAAGGGCAAAATCTTTAAGTCCCAAGACTTAGTATACTTTGTGTGGTTGTGAAAATAAAGGAATAAATACATGCAGTATGATTTGAACAATGCCTAGCACATAGTAAGTCTTCAACAAATGTTGGCGGTTTGTAACACTGCAATCATCCATTATGATCACACCATCTCTCAATTATGAAGTTCCGCGGAGCCGTTGTGGTCCTTTTCTCATCTCACTCTCGCCTTCGGCAGCTCCATTCATCTCCCTGACTTCATGTCATCTATACCTTGCCTTCTCCAAATTCATATCTCTGACCCAGATCTCGTAGAAGCTCCAGACTCATTTATCCAATTGCCTCCTTGACACATCCATTTGGACGCCTCACAGGCATCTCAATTGACACATCTAAAGCAGAACTCTGCTCTTCCACCCGCCCAGCCTCGGTCTTCTTTATCACAGACAATGGAAGCATCATCTGCTGGTGACTTAGGTAAGAAGCCCCGGAATCATCCCTGACACTTCTCTTTCTCCTACCTCCCACGTGGAATTCATTGCCACAGGCGTCCAATTCCACACTATATCTTAACTCCATCCCCGTCCCTACCTTGTGGTTGTCATCACCCTAGTCTAAGTTGCAGGTGTCCCCGCTTCATTTCTACCCAGCCCAACATTCCCTTCCTAACAAACAACCATGAAGAGGTTGGCGCTGTTTTAATGTTTAAAGCTAAACCATGAGTTAGTCTCTGTTTAAAACCCTGCTGTTGCTTCCCATGGGCCACAGGAGGAAACCCCACTTCTCACAGTGGCCCTCGGGCTCTTCAGGGTCTGGCTTTCAACCTCCCCAGTCCCACCTTGCCACTGTCTTCCTGGCTGTCTCTACTCCTGCCCTACTGGGGCTGCCATCCTTCCCTCTCTGAATCAGGGCTTCCAGGCTGCTCTTTCTCCAGCTGCTGTTTTCACACTTGTGGTGCCCTGGTCAATTTTTGTGCCCTGGAACCCTGTTCAGAATGTCTTTAATGTATAAAATAATATGCAAAGGGACACAAAAGAAACCGATTGTATCACAGCTACATTTTGTGATGTGCCGCTCTGATGCAGAATTAAGAATGGGGGAGGTTTGGTATTATACAGAGGGTGGGAGATGAATGGAAAATACCTGTACCTTCTGCTCAATTCTTCTGTGCACCTAAAACTGCTGTAAAATATAAAGTTTGTAAAAAATACATTTGTAGCCGGGCACTGTGGCGCATGCCTGTAATCCCAGCACTTGGGAGACTGAGGCAGGAGGATAGCAAGTTCAAAGCCAGCCTCAGCAATAGCGAGGCACTTTGCAACTCAGTGAGACCCTGTCGCTAATAAATTTAAAAAAAAGGGGGGGGGGGCTAGGGATGTGGCCCAGTGGTTGAGTGCCCCTGAGTTCAATCCCCAGTACCAAATATATATATATATATATATATATATATATGTACACACATATATATATATATATATATATATATATTTGTGATATTTGTGATGTAGTAATGATACATGTGCTTCTTTCCGAACATATTTACTAACAGAATCCAACGAAGGTCTAGTAACTACCATAATTCTATTGAATTGAAATAAAAACAGCTATTCTTTTGGTGGTAAATTCACAAAACCTGCTAACATTATTCCTTAATAAAAGTTGAATCCCCCTGCTATAAAGAGTTTTGTTTTGCCCCTCTAAAAACTCTGTCCCCCCCATTCTTCCACTGAGAAACTCCCTTCCCATCCTTTAGTTCCAGAATGTTTTTTTTTTTTCTCCTCTACAGACCACATAAGGACCCTCTTCTCCTTCACTACATCTGACTTTTCTCAAAAAAAAATATCAATTTTTAGTTTAAGTTCCTCAAGGGCTGGAATGATGCCTACCCGATTCAGTGCCTAAGACACAGCAGAGAATGAGTCAAAGAACTTGCGAATGAAGGAATGAGTTTGCCTGACACTGGCTAGCAATAAAGCTTGGCTATAGGAAAGCCACCTAACTCCAAAGGTTTCATTTTTTCCCAACCTCACCTTGAAAGAAACATGCTAAGATGTGATTTCCGCTTCACATGTGTCACTTCCTGTACCATCCTCCACTGACCTCTCTAGTTAAGGGAAATGTTGTCCATGTTACTTATGTAACTGGCCTTCAGAAAGGTTGCCTTTGCCATTGTATTTCCAACAGCAGCGTTTGCTGAAATTTTTAGTAAAGTATTGGGTTCATGTTTTCAAGTTATTTCATTTTTGTGAAATTTTAAATGATTTAGATCTATTCAAGGTATTAGAAACAGAAAAAAATGATGATGGTGATGATGATGATGATGATGATGGTGATGATTGTGACCATTTATTAAGTGTTCTTTGTACCGTGTCCTACTTCACAGTTTACAAAGGCATGGAGAGAGAGAGGATGAACTCAAGCAAAAAAGTACACCTGTTCCCCCTCTACCACCACAAACAATTATTTTAAAAACTTCTCCCCCATCCCAAGAACCTGAGATTTGATGCCAATTTGATAACTAAGAGTTTTTACACAAATAGATCCCCAAAGGGACAACATCTTAATATATTTACCTCAATTAATAAGTCAAATCAGCTCATCTTTAACCTTAGAAATCAAAGCAATGATATTTGTTCAAAGTTGAGGACTTAACTCTCTACCTGGATGGGTCTCCACATTAAGGAGCCCAGAGCCACAGGAGAGTAGGGGCAGGATGATGGATGGAGAAGAGCCAGGTCTTAAAACATGTTTCCAGGTGGGCTAGGTTTAAGGCTAGGTCAAAATTACAGTTTAAATTGATGTTGGCAAGGTCAAGATGAGGTAGGATTAGGCTATAGGTTAGGATAAGAAATCTGATTTATAGTGAAGTTTGGTATCGAAGTTATAGTCAGGGCCTAGGTTTCCAGATAGGTCTCACGGTTGGATTAGATATTCGAAGCTGTTGAGATCCATTTGGCGTCAGCATTTGGAGTTCAAAGTGGTCAGGATTCAGGTCAGCATCAGGGAAATAGTTGGAGAGCGGATCAAAAGGAGTATTTTATTCTGAATTCAGACCTCAGAGAGTGATAACTGTAGGGTACTGACAAAGTCCAGGTTGAGGGTGTGGGTCAGTCCATGGTTTGGGTGGCAATCTGAGACAGGTTTCTGTGTGTTGGCAGGGTGTAGATCAGTGTCTGGGGTCCATGTGGTGTAGACAATTCTGTGCACCCAGAAGGTGTCTGTAGACACAGCCATGGCCCAGGGCACCTTGACTCCCAAGTCCTGGGGTTGCTTGTGTCTGTGGACAGGAACATGCCGGGGGTTCCTTCACCACCCTCCCCACCTTGGAGCGAGTTCAGACCCAGCCCTTCCACCTGCCTAGCCCACACTTCCTATGCTCATGCCAGAGCCCCGTATTCCTAAGAGAAAGGAGGGGACACCGTGCCCCCTACATAGACTAGCCTAACAGGCCTTTGGTAAACAGCAAAGCTTGCTTACTCTATTGGTAAAGGCAAGAACTTGCGCTGAAGCCTTCAAACGCAATGCAGGGAGCAGGATCAGGCATACATGGAATCTGCTATGAGCTCTGTCCTCTTGGCCTCTAGGGCACCTCCCCTCTGCCTCAGCCTTAGCCCCAAACAGCACTGACTATCCTTCGTTCCCCAGGGCTCTTGACTCAGTCAGCTGGATCAGGTGCTGAATAACTGGACCTCTGGGGAATTTTCAGGGCAATAAATGGTGAAAAATGAGTCCCAGTGCAAACAGAGAAAAGAGAAAATCAGACTAATAGAAAATGTGCAGGACAGTTCTGGCCCCAGTCCAGGTACCACCATCCCCTCTATGCCGAGGGTTGGCGGGTGGTGGACATTGTCCAGAGCCAAGCCAATGGAACCTAGTGAACAAAAGTCACAGCAAAGTGAGGGCTAAAGGGAGACTTCAAGTTTGCAGAGGACCTTTTCAACCTCTCTTCTGAGACAGCAGGATCTGATTTGCAAAAATACCCACAGAGTTTTCATGAAACTCTCCTGAGAACCGTGAAAAACAAGACATAAAAGGAATTGTCCCTTTCCCCTGGAAAACCATAACTGGAGACGTGTTTTTCGCTTAAGCCAGTTCCAAATAAGAGCACAGGCACAGGGGAGTGGTTCTAACCTAGAAAATACCACTGACTGTGCCACATTTAAAAATCTGCTCCTGGGGCTGGGGTTGTGGCTCAGCGGCAGAGCGCTGGCCTCGCACACCACCTAAACATAAATGCATTGTATTGTGTACAACTAAAGTAAATAAATAAATATTTTTTAAAAAATCTGCTCCTTTAGCATTTGCATCAGGGACTGTAAAATGGGAACAATGGAGCTGACTGTACGTTAAAGGCAAGTGCCCAAGGGAACAAGCACACAAAAGACCAAGAGCTCAAATGCACACACACCTGTTCCCTTCAGAAGTCTCACTGCAAGGACCTTAAAGAGGAGAGGTCGCCTGGGGAGACTGCAGCCTGCAAACACGTCTTCAGATCAGCCCTGGCCCTGCAAGGGCAGCTGGGGGAGGTGGGCCTCCTCCAGGGTGGGGGGCTCCACTGTCTAATTGACCTCACAGTCACAAAGTGGTCTCCCCATGCAGCCTACATTTGTCCTTTCCTAATTTGGGGCCATTTCTCCTTGTTGTTCCTACACTGATGACTAAAATTAATCCCTGGCATTTCCCAACAGCTAAATCATCATAATCAAACTCCGCAGCTGCCAGATCTGCTGACTCAAACCCCCTATGTATTCATATGATATTTGCTGGGTAATTACAGAATAGAGGTAATTATATTCATGACTCCATTACTTTCATAATTCCAGAGACCCAGAAATCAGTAAAAAAAAAAAAAAAAAACTCACAGAGCCCAGAGACGAAATTCCTTCAATAATAACTCCCCTCACCCACTTCCTCTCTGCATCACTTTTTCTCAAAACCGTCTCATTCAACAGAAGCAGCTCCTGAGTTGCTAGTGAAGAAGAGAATGGAGAGAGATAAAACCCTGACTAAGACCGGGTGGCCTACACTTGGTTAGGGCCCAGAACACTTTGGGGTATCTGATCCAGTGTCCATCCCCTCCAGTTACTCTAACAGTTAAGCCCTAACTTCACCTGGGTTCCCAGGGGCTTCACACAATGAAGGTTAAGGTTTCCTGTTCAGGTCAAGGTCCAGTTCAGGTACTTCTGATCACGCTCCTGTCATGTCTGTTCAGGGACCCAGGAGCCTTCTGGGCCAGCCAACTCCAAGCCCTCCTTGGTTTTTCCAACCAGATAACAGATGGAGAAAGACTTTTTAACTCGCTTGGCCCAGATATGATGCTCATTGAGTCCATCAGCATTTCTAAGGGGTACAAATCCTCATGGGGCCCCTGTGAAATAAATGCAAGGGTGCTGGTGGACGGAACCCTTGCAGCACAGACTCTTCCCTGCAGCAGCTCAGTGTGGTGGTAGGGAATGCACATCTTTATTGGTTAGCTGGTCGCTTCTGTCAGCTCACAGGGCACAAATGAGTAGCCCAGGATGTTTGGGAGATGATGGGCTACAAAATGCTGCATACTAGGTGATACAAATTGGAGGGTAAAACAAATATCCTAAAGCGATGACAGAAAATTCCCTGCCCCTCATTCTGTTAATTTAACATGCAAAAGGACTCTATCACAATGTCATCAAAATGAAATCCTTGAGTCATAACCAGGCGGAGCATTCAGTCTCCCTTCCCATCTCTCACTTCCCCACCCTACCTTTTCTCATGCTGCCAGATAGTTTGACAGTGTTGTCCCTCAAAGTTCTCCCCATTAGAAGTCCCCCTTAGAGATCCGCCAACTCCCCAATGCCCATGCTTCCTGCCTTAGCCATCCCTCTCTGCAGCTCAAACTGCTGAGATGCTCAAGAGGGGTGGGCTTGTGTGTCCTGCACTGGGGAGAAACACCAGCAAGGACTCTGGTTATTGGTCAAAGGGTGGAGCAGGGCAACTGCTGAGCCTTTTGAAACTGCAGAAAGAGGCAAAACTCAGGAGTCAGGATACAGGCAAGTTCCACACCTCAGGGCTGCCCCTGGGGAACACTGGTGAGTGGCAGCAAAGGAGACCTAGTGCAGAGACACTGAGAGGATGGCCAGGGAAGGTCCCTGGATCCTGGGTGCTAGAGCGCACTAGGAATGGCTCTGCAGCTGCTGTGGACTTGCAAGGGTTAACTGGGACTAAGCTTGAGGTCAAAAAGCAACACCACTGAGTCCCTGAGGAGTGGGAGCAGGGCGGGAAGAGCTGCTCAGAGGAAGTTAGGACCGACTGGCAACAAGGCCAAACACAGGTGGCTCACGTGGGGCCAGGAAGCCCGTGAGACCCGTGTCCACCCAGTGTTGATGGACAGAGGGGCAGCCCCTCCGGCCCACTCATGCAGAGTGCTCACAGGCATTCTTTCCAATGTTTAAAACTCCAGCCTAATAGCTGTCCTATATTTCCCATTCTAAATTTTCCACTTCAGCAGTTTTCTTTTTTTGTTTGTTCCAGAAAAGGGATAGAATTAAGTTTTATTGTGCTTTTTACACTTGAAAACCTTTACAACAAAATGCAGCTTTTGTCCAGAACTGCTTTTGTGGCCAGAGAAATCCATGACTAGGGAATTGAGGGGCAGCCTTCTAGCAGGACAGTCAAGGGCCCAGGGCAAGCGCCCCTCCAGAGGACGTGTCCCTTCCATGGGAAGACAAGAAAGACAGGTTGAAAATTCTAGGTGAAGATGGAGAGTTTTCCAGTTAATAAGCCATTCTCCAAGGCACATTTTGACCTGGCCAATTTTCTCATCTGGGAAACCCTTGCGATTTCCAAACGCTGGTAGAAAATCATCTTTATGCTCTTTTACAAATTATTGTTCAAAATGCAATATTTAGAAGCATATATTAATCAGCAACAATAAAAAGCAGGTCTAGTGTCTTTAAAATTTCCTCTCCAAGAAGAAAGAACTGGACCCTCTGCTGCCCTCTATTTTCTTCCTGAGCCTCATTCTTTGTGTCCTGCCTGTTTCTGCAGTGAAATTAGGTTCCATCTATCCAGAAGCTAAGTTCCTATGTCTTCAACCATCCGGAACCTTCTGGAGAAAGGAAAGGGCCTAAAAAGGTATCCAACACCCCATCCATTAAGAGGCATGGTACTCACGAGGAAGACTCCAGCCCTCTTGCTGAACCCATATTGAAGTCACAGGTGACCTCACTTCCTAGCCTATCATGTGGAATGGGAGAGGGATTACCATAGGCAGGTAGGAATATCACAGCTGGGAAAGGTTAAGAAGCCGGGATACACAAACCAGGTAACAAAAGTTCTAAAAGCACCACAAATTGGGTGCTTAATGCCTGAATAAGCAACCTGACTTTTCAGGAGCCTGGGAGGGTCTTGGAGGAGGGTTCTGACTCCAACGGACAGAGGAGAACAGCCCAGTTTGGCAAAAATACAGAATGGGCTAATATTTATGCTCAAAGGAAAGGCAGAGAAGAGCAAAGAGGGAAGGCTAGGTGTGCAGCCGGCCGAACTGGTCCTGGGCGATTTGAACAGGAGACAGTCTGGTAAGATACTGGGTGTAAACGAGGAGCACAGAGGCCCCTGCACTGATGGGGCGCTTGTGAAGACAGAGGTGTGATATGCCACAGCAAATGAGGGACACCTGGGTTCTGAGCAGAGATGTCATCAAGGTGAGACACCTCGTGACCTAGTATCCCACCAACTCAGAATGGCAGAGCAGGAAGGGACCTGAGAAACCAAGTTCCTGGTTTTCAGCAATGACCCTGAGACCCAGATGGGGGTGGGTGGCTGCATTAGTAACAGATTCATGCTGTGACAATAGGCCAGAGGGGTAGCCTGGGCTGGCTCTAAGAGCCCAGCAATCTCCCCTGCTCTGGGCTGCCTCTCCCTCCCAACCCCTCCTGTGAGGTTTCCAGCAACTGTCCTTGCCCTGCTGCTGGGGCTGGGGTGGGGGCTCAGCAGGATCTCCCATTACCCTAAGCTCACCCAGGGAGCTGGCCTCAACCATTTAGCCTCAACTGAAGCAGGCGGTGGGCGCCTGCCCGGCTGGGGAGTTGGGAAGCTTCGTTAATCATGCTTTCAGAGCACTTTGCGATGCAGACATGAAAGACGGCTGAGCAGAGCAAAGTACAGCTATTACAATCTCCATCTTCCTAATTGAGGAAAATGAGGTTATTTCCAAATCCTCGGTGATGCAATGGGAAATGTGCTTGATAGGCCCGCACTTACGGCTCCTGCCTCCCGAGCTCCTCCAGGCCGAGGCGGCCGGTGCGCTGCAAAGTGGGCAGAGCACCCGGGCGAGAACCCGACCACTGGGACCTGCCCCAGCTGCCCAGAGTCTCTCCTGATGCCTCAGTCCCCAAAGAGGGGCAGCCACCACAAGACATCAAAGTTGGGCGCCTTCATGCACCACGGAAGTCCTCCTCTGCACTGAGTAATTGGAACAAAACGACCCAGGTAGTCTTGCTGTAACATCAAAGCTGCGTATAATAACCTCACAGATGAATTCAAGAGTGAATACATTCACAGCCACTGCTCAAGTTTGAAGTATGCCGCAATTTTTTTCAGCTTCAGAACCAAGCAAGACGAAAAAGAAAAATCACCAGCCATAGCTGTCTTTATTAACCAGCTGCCTCCCCTCGCAAGCTGCTGTGAAGGTGCGGGTTGATGCCCTGTGAGTAAGAAGTCCCTCCGGGAACAGTGATACAAATGGGAATGACCAAGAATAGGATTGAGGGTCAGGAGAGAAATCCCAAAGGTACATAAATGGTCACAAATAACAAACTCTGGTCCACCCCAGGCCACTGGTGCTTGGGGAGACCATGAGGCACAGAGTGACAACGACCAAAATGTCTGTGATAGTGCCACCATCAAGGTCAGGGAAGAGGGGCTGGCCATCCATGTCACCTCCAGGGAACGGCTCCCTTTATTAAGGGCAGAAGACTAAAGGTATCTACATACGTGTCAACAAGAGAACTACCAAAGAGAAGAATCCAGAATTGGTTAGCAGGACGAATAGAGAGAGCCCTTCACCTCTGGGAAGCTTGAGGCCCTGGGCTTGCAGAAGCAAGTCACAGACCCCTGTTGCGCCGGAAAAGGATTGCAGCCTGGAACGGCAGCGCCGCGGGGAAGGAGTCCAGAGACAGGATGGAGACGAAAATATTCTTTAATCTTACAAGAAACTACAATATATCTACACAATAGCGATAACCCTGTCTTTTCTCCCTCTGGTCTCTTCCCATGCGCCCGAGCAGCAATGGCACTCGCTCGATCTGCTGAGTCACCGTTCAAATCTCTCGAGAGCCTCGACCAAGTCCCGCGAGATCCCGTGAGACTACGGAAAGCGGAAATGCCCAAAAATGTCTATGGCCCAATAGTCAACCGCAATCTTAGCTATCTCCGCAAACAGGGCTCCTGCAGACCCCACGTTCTACTTGGGACCTCAGGAGTCACAGTTAAGGTGACCCAAGGACAGGACAGGGACAGGCACCATCCTCTGGAGACACCAAAGGCAAAGCCTACAACATCTCCTTTGCTCTGCCTGAACCTGGCTGTCCCAGCCCACCTCCCTTCTCTCAGCTGAATTTCCTTGGGTCTTCTACTCCTCATTGGCCTTGACCCCCAGCTGCAAATGGGTACAGCCAATATGGGAAGCAGTATGGAGATTCCTTGGAAAACTGGGAATGGAACCACCATTTCACCCAGCTATCCCACACTTCGGTCTATACCCAAAGGAATTAAAAACAGCATACTACAGCTGACTCAGACATGCCCTGTGGTCAACAGATACAAGCTACTCTTTTCTTGTGCAATCCACACTACAGAATCACATACCCAGTCAATTTATTTATGCATTATTTATTCAACCCATTTCACAGCTGAGAAAACAAAGGGACCAGGAAGATAACTGCTGTCTTCTATGAATATAGAATATGTTAGAGTTATAGCCATAACAACTGGTGTGTGCATCCTCTTCAAAAATCAAGGGGTCTTACTTCTCAGAAGATGATATACCATCAATCAACAAATGTATGAAAAAATATTCAACATCTCTAGCAATTAGAGAAATGTAAATCAAAACTACTCTAAGATTTCATCTCACTCCAGTCAGAATGGCTACTAAGAATACAAACAACAGTAAGCATTGGCGAAGATGTGGGGAAAAAGGCACACTCATACATTGCTAGTGGGGCTGCAAATGGGTACAGCCAATATGGGAAGCAGTATGGAGATTCCTTGGAAAACTGGGAATGGAACCACCATTTCACCCAGCTATCCCACACTTCGGTCTATACCCAAAGGAATTAAAAACAGCATACTACAGGGACACAGCCAGATCAATGTTTATAGCAGCACAATTCACAATAGCTAAACTGTGGAACAAACATAGATGCCCTTCAGTAGATTAATGGATAAAGAAAATGTGATATATATATATATATATATATATATATATATATATATATACACAATGGAATATTACTTAGCAATAAAAGAGAATAAAATCATGGCATTTGCAGGTAAATGGATGGAGTTGGGGAATATAATGCTAAGTGATGTTAGCCAATCCCAAAAAACTAAACGCTGACTGTTTTCTCTGATATAAGGAAGCAGATTCATAGTGGGGTTGGGAAGGGGAGCATGGGAGGATCTTAGATGAACTCTAGATAGAACAAAGGGGTAGGTGGGGAAGGGAAGGGGCATGGGGGCATAAAAGATGGTGGAATGGGATGGACATCATTATCCAAAGTACGTGTATGAAGACATGAATGGTGTGAATAGACTTTGTATACAACCAGAGATATGAAAAATTGTGCTCTTTATGTGTACTATGAATTGTAATGCATTCTGCTGTCATATATAACAAAGTAGAATAAAAATGATTTAAAAATTTAAAAAAATCAAGGGGCCTTAGGATACTTCACCACCCTCACACCAGCTCCGTGAAGCAGCTTCTAGAAACCCTGACGCCCTGACATTGCAGAGCTATAACCCCCCTGCTCTAAAACTTGCATTCTTCTCCATGTACCTGTGACCCAGTGACACCCTTGCCCCCTGTTGTGAGGCAAAAAAATGTATTGAAGTGCTAACCCTTAGTACCAAGAACTTGACCTAATTTGGAATAAGATCTTTTCAAATGAGCAAGTTGAGATGAGATCACTACAGTGGCCCCAAATCCAATATGACTGGTGTCCTCAGTAAAAGGGAAAATTTGGATGCAGATACAAACAGGCACACAGGGAGAAGGCTGATTGAAGATGGAGTCAGAGACAGGGGCAAGGCCTGCATCAACAAGCCAAGGTCACCAAAAACTGCTAGCAGTCACCAGAAGCTGGAGAAGGCATCGAGCAGATTGTCCCTCACAGCTCTCAGAAGGAGCCAACCCAGCCATGGACACTTTGATTTTGAACTTCTGCTGTTGTGTCGTTCAGCCACTCAGGCTGTAGTATTTTGTTAGGGCCCTCACAAAGTAAAACCCCTCTAACATTTTTGTCCTTGTTGCTTATACAGATGTGGTAGACCTTCTGCCCAGGGCAGCATCATGGAAGAGCAGGAGCAGCCTCCAACTTGCCTCCCTGGACTGACAGTGAGCGGGGGGAGATGGCTTCTGGGGAGGCTCACCTATGCCCTTGCATTCCAGGCCACACACACCCCCCAGGCATGAACCAGGCACCAGTGGAACCCGAGGTCTCACGCCCACCTTGGCACACAGGCACCAGTGGAACCCAGGGTCTCACGCCCACCTTGGCACACTGGATGGTGGGAGGGAGCCCTCCTTTGTTACTTGAAGCTCCCTCGCCAATGTCTGAACTGTCCCTGTCTCCAAGGTCAACAGCCTCCAGAGCAGACCTAGTCTGGAACGGCTCCCACGCCTCCATCCCAAACCCCACTTGTCAGTTCGAGGCACCCTTCCTTGTCCCATGCCTATGTCATCAGGTGGTAAGTTGCACTAGGCCTCCAGGTTGACCCTGACCTCAGGGACAAGGAGCCTCTGCTGTGAGTGCCTGATGTGAAGTGTCCCCAGTGGGCACAGATCTCCTTGTCCCTCTGTTCATCAGGGGGCCTCCCAGTGTTTCTTACAGTCTCCTCCCCTGGAAACTCACACTTCACCTCCCACTGTTACTTTCAATCACCCTCGGCCTGTGTGTCCTCCCAAATATGGGGACCACACACGAGTGCCAGCTCTCCCTCAGTTACCCTCTCTTCCAGTTGGGGCATCTTCACCAAGCAAAACACCCTGTGATGCCCCATGGCTATGGCCCTCAATTAATTAGAGGAAGACACAGTCAAGACAGGGCTGGGACAGTGGGCCCAGGCACAAGCTTGTCACCCACCAGTCCTTATCCAGTCATCCCTTCCCTGTACCCTGGGCTCATCCCCTTCCCACCTGAGGTCCCTGTATCACCCCCTGCCTGGACACAAAGTTATCAGGGAAGAATCAGGCTGAGTAACTTTTATAAAAGCTCCTGGTACATCATGATTCTGACCTAGACATTCCATTTTAGAGTTTTCCTCTTCGTTTAAATTTTCTGCTTTGTTGTGATTAGCACAGCCTTGTTGGATGTGATTTTGTGCCTCTGCTATTTTTCCTATAAAGGGTGATTTCTTAAAAGCTTATCAGTTAAGTACGATTCCATCCTATATAAACCACAGCTCCTTTTTTTTCTCACTGTATTCTGACTCGATAATGTGCTTAATAGAAATTCCTGCAGAGCTCACTTGTCTTCCATGAAGTTGGATTTAGTTTCCGTCAGTACCTGCCCCTGCACCCGGGGCGTCACCGCTCACACACCCAGGAATTAAATGAATTAAGTGCAAGGGTGGATGATGAGAAAGCTCCTCCAACAAGAAAAGTATTTGGAGATTTATCAACATCTCTAGGGCACTCTGAGCCTCTCCAGGTTACCTCCAAAATGCACAGGATTTAGGAGGGATTAAGAGAAACTCGAAAATCTCTAAGAATGCAAGACAACAATTAATGGCTTGGAAAATAAGACTCCTTAAAATAGGTTAGGAATGTGGTCACATAAAAGGAGACCGTGGAAAAGATGGGCATACTGGAAGGGGGCTTTGAGTCTAGAATGAAATCATTCACATCTAGTCTGGTTTTCCACCCTTCCATTACTCCAGAGGTAGCTCTCTCTTGCCCATCATCCTCCGTCCCCTTGATTTCTGCACAGTGGCCCCACATCCTGGCCTGTGTCGACTTGGTGTTCATCAACGCAGAGATCCATCTTAGGTAGCTTCTCCTTTTGAACTACTATATCACTGTAGAGATGGTGGCTGGGGCACTTCCGCAACACGTGATCAGGTTATCAAGTAACAGTCACCTGTCTACCCACCACTCACCCACCTCTTGCTCTCAGCATCTCCTCCATCTTCTCCGTGGGATCAGACTTTGTATCACGACTTTGTTTCCACTCCCCATAACACAAACCACACCGCTCCTTCAGGTGATCACCTCCACCAAAACCCTTTCCCTTCCTCCAGCCAAATGAAATCTTCAATTTGTAAGACTTAGAGCAAGGCCCCAGCTCTCCATGGGTCCTGCTTCTTTCCAGTTCTCCCAGAATAATCCCTCCTCTAAGCACCTGCGCCCAGGCAGGTATGCAGCAGGCTGTTCCCAAAGCACTTAGACTCTTGTGGAAGTTTATATTTTCATGTGGACATACTCAATCCTCACAACTCAAGTGCAGGTTTCCTGGAAGTCGATATGCTGAGCAATAACATTCAATAAATATTTACCTATGAGAAAGACTGTGCCCAGTCAGTCCCTGTTGAGTTTGAGAGTAGAGTAGGGGAATTGGAGGTATCTGAGTGCAACATAAGAAATGTAAGAAAGAACAACTCTATGCTTTAACTATCATCATACCTGCCTAGCATTTTGGCAGATATTCTAATATTCCCGAGAAGTATATAACATCAGTGTATGTACCATAGGAACTACACCTGCTATGGACTAAGCTCTTGCCCAGACACTAGGGTATTCCAGTAGTCCAGACCTCACTCCCACCACATATCTTGGCTCACTTTCACCTGGTTTACCTGGAGACACAGGTTAATCCGACCCCCTGTCACATTTTTCTAAGAATTGTCCTGGGTCTTGACCCTCTCCTACCTGGAGCTCCTGGACCACCACCCGTCTCTGTCCCACAGGTTCTTGATCCTGGCAGTGTGGGCCCCACACCCAGAGAAGGACAGAACTGATCCAAGTTGGACCCACACATTAGAGGTTTTATAAAGTCCCCACTGGTTTCAAAAGGGCGTCCAGAGTGGAGAATGACCACACCAGACCATATGCCTCCCCTGGTACACTCAGGGCAGGGGAGGGTGAGGGGGCCACATACCTTCTTTCTATGGCTCCCCCTTTTTCTAAAGAACTGATGACATGAATAGACTGAAAGGGTGGTGGGCAGCTCCGAGAAATGGTAATGTAAGGGTGGTAAAATCTAAGTGAGATGTAATATGATTGGACAAAAATCCCAAAGACCTAATAAGCTCTCCCCAGGAGGTACTCCCATGAACACACCCCAGTTCCCACTGCCGTTTCCCAGCACTGAGGTGGGCCAACCCCTTCTTCTGAAAGAGAGTTCTTCTTCCTTCAGTGCTCATCTCTCCATACACTCTACCCCTAGAGACTGGTCTCAGCACTTCATGGAACCCTACGGCCTACAAGGACCATGCCTGAGGCTCTGCTGGTACGTGACCTGCACCCTGAAACACCCCCAGCGATGACCAGTCCAGAGTGCGTGCCTCCATGATCTCTTCCTTACAGTCCATCATGTCTTAGGAAAAGCTATGGCCAAATCAACACGCATCTTTCCCTGACCACCATTTAAAGCCCCTGTACATCATTACCCAGAACAGCTACACATCTTCTCTCCTGCTTCCACACCACACCCAGGGGCTTACCAATGCACCAGAAATGACTCGTCAAATAAAGCCTTGGGGCCTACTTTCATGCACCCAGAGACCCTGAGAACTTCTCAACCCTGGCCACATATTAGAATCACTGGGGGTCTTTGAACAGTGATCATGCATGGACCTTAACCACATCAATTAGATGAGAAGCTCTGGAGATGGAGACCAGGCATGGCTGAGAATCACATGTGCAGAATCCTTGAAAATAAAAAGTAGCCTACAACAACAGAAATTCCTACACAGGGCACCTTACCTCCTGCTCACCAGAAACAGAATGAGTGTATATGTGGGATTTATTTTTTGCCCACCCCCCCCCATATTGAGCAAACTTCTGGGGAGAAGGAAAGAAGCAGATGTATTTATACTCCCAGTGCAAATAAAGAAGATTAGATGCAGCTCTGTTCTGAGCTGAATTATGTCCCACAAAAATTTAAGTGTTGAAGTCCTAATTCTCAGTACCTATCAATGTGACTGTACTTGGAGGTATTCTTTAAAGAGGTAATTAAGGTTAAATGAGGTCATTAGAGTGTGCCCTAATCCTTATGTGGATTGGTGTACTCATAAGAAGAGGAAATTAGGATACCAGCACGCACCAAGGAAAGACACGGTGACGAGACAGCCATCTCCAAGCCAAGGGGAGAGGGCTCCGAGGAAAGGGACCTGCCAACATCAACAGCCAGCACTCTGGCCTCCAGGACTGTGAGAACATCAGCGTCTGCAGGTTAAGTGGCCCAGTCTGTGGAACTTCCTTAAGGAAGCCTCAGCAGCCTACCTCGGGTCCCTGTCTTCAGGGAGCTGATGGCCAGAGGGAGAGACACAAGGAAGAGCGACAAGACTCAAACCTGGATCCCGACTCAGGGAGTTTTGCCGAGAGCTGGGAGCATGCAGGGAGCTCTTTTCTGTCAGGAACAAATTTGTCGGAGTCTTCATTAGAAGGAAAAAAAAAAAAAAAAAAAAAAAACCTATGTTTCTAAGAGCCCCCAGGTCACTTATATCCCCAGGGGCCTAAGAACACTAACTCCATCCCCAAAGGGGCCTCCTGTATCCTCAGAGGCCCGGGCTGTCCCTGGACCTAGATGTGAGGGAGAAGCGCGGTCCCTGCCTGCCGGTGCCGCCCCCCAGCTCTCAGAGTCAGCTTCCCATTCACACGGATTCAGAAGCTCCCCGTGTGGGGTGGGACACGCATGAATGCTCTCAAAGGAGCTTCTTTATCCCAGAGCCTGCATCTCTGACAAAGAGGACATCTTCACCTGTGAATTAGCTTGATTTTTCCAGCTGCTGCTGCTGACTTCACTGGAAGGCCCAGCCTCTATGTAGACACACGGCAGCTCTGAAAGCCAGAGCAACATTCTCCAGCTAATAACAGCCTTAAAAAAAAAAAAAAAAAAAAATTGCCCCGAAACATTCTCTTTCAGCAGACAACCTGAAAAATACCCTTCCAAAGAACTGAGTTGTCAGTATAAACGTATAAATGGACCTTTATTAGAACTATAAAAAAAGGCTACTTAACATGTAATTGGACCATTCTTCATGCTTAAATACACTGTTAAAATCATGTCAATAGCTAAGCGAGAACCCATGGTAAAAGGCAAACATTTTATCTTTGGGCTCCATTTTATAGCCTGGTAAGATGAGATCACATCAATCTCTGAATTTCCAAAGATGACAGAAAGAAATTTGCCCAGGTACTTTCATACCATTCCATTTCTCCTCTCAGATTGATTGAAATTAACTAATGGAAAAGTCACTCTACCAAGATCACCCAAATGCTTGCTCAAAGCAGGATGGACAGGAACTCAGGTCCCCCCTTACCGGATATGATTCCATTTCCATTTCCTTCCCTAATCCTAATGTTCATAGTACTGTTTATTATCAACCAGTTTATAGATCTCTAGTTAATATTTGCTCAGGGCTTATGTTGATTTCTCAATACATGCAATTTTCTGGTTTCATCTTTATCTTCAAGGATTAGATTGGATCGAGCTGCCTTGTAGTAATTTAGTTTTTATCTTATGCCTTACAGTTTTATGTTCTTGTAATAGCACTTGCTTTTCCTTTTTTATTTAATTAAATATATCTTATTTCACAACTACAGCATTTTTGTTTCGAGTTTATTTATTTAACAGCTGGCAGGGTGCTGGTGTTTTGTAGAGGGAACCACGCTGGGTATTTTTAGACATTCAGAAGTTGGGGAATGCACCAGCTGAGAAGAGGGAAGAAAAATCTGAACTTGGGAGATGAATGCTTAGAGATTAAACTTGGATTGCTTTGGTTGCATGATGGAGTTCCATACATTAAGTCCTTAAAATAAAACAGACTCGAAAACAAACAACCCAGAAGAGTATACTTAAAAGTAGGTCCAAGAAAGAGGCTCTAAGATTCAATCTTTGCCCTTCTATGAAACAGCTGGCTCTGTCCACCGGCTTAGCCACTACAGAAATACCAGCTATTGCTAATGTCTTGGGAAAGTGGGTTCCTGTGATCCACCAAAAGATCTACAGATTTGGATGGCTCTCCTGCCACCTCTGTGCCTGGCACCATTCAGCATTCCTGTGGGCACAAAATTTGTATCAATGTAAGACATACACAGGAGTACAGTAACCTCTGGCAAAAGAGTGATTGTATCTGACTTTGTTCCAATTAGACTGAAATGCCAACGATGGGATTCAATCTAGCTGGGATCCACAGCCCTCCATTCACTGATCCCAACAGCTTCCTTTCCAGTGTGAAGCAATTGCAACAGTATCAAAATAGCTGGAAACTGGGGGGAGCCACGGGAGACTGGGGTACAAAATTTAACAAGATACTCAGACACAGATTTTACCAACTAGACACCTTGCTTCATTCATCCTAGTCACAGTATCTTTGTAGTCATCTCCTGGAAATATTCCTCCTGTAGCTACCACCATACCCAGAGGGCACAGCTAAGAATTAACTGCCAGCCCTCAGGTTTCTGGTTATATCCACATCCGGGATCATTTGGAAGTGTCAGCCAGACAACTGTCTTCCATTCTAGCCAGGAAGTCTCTGCTCCGGGTTCTTATCCATGAGATTCACTGTTTTCTTTCAGAACCACAGGGAGAAAATATCCTGGAAGAATCTCCAATATTTCCCACTTGTCTATTTGATGGTCAAATTTTGCTGACTATTCCTCTGCATATCTCCAGTTCTTTCTAGAGCCATGGCTGCTTTAAATCAGGCTAGCATCATTATACAGCTGGGTTATTATGCCAATTTCCCAAACATCTCCACATCTCCAGGCTGACCAGCTTCCAGGACATCTGCAACAGAAGTGGTTTTCAAGGCTTAGTCCCTCAGTGAGCAGCATCAACAGTCTCTGAACACTTGAGAGTGATGTAAATTTTCAGACCTCATCCCATAACCTCATGAATCTGGCACTCTACAGGAGGCATTCAACAATCATGTTTTAATTATCCTCAAGGTGATCCTGATGCTCAATAAAGTTCAAGAACCCGGCTCATGGCACACAGGTCAAGCTAAAATCCATGCTACTTTCTAGCTTAAAAATCCTTTGTTGCCACCTTAAGGTGAAGGCCTAACACACACCAGCATGACTTTCCAAGTACTTTGCAATATATTCACGTTGCATACCTCAAACTTTGGTCAAGATGCCCTTCAGACTGACCCTCAGAATGAGAAGTCACCCTTCTTAGCTACCTTCTGTTCTCTGGGAATTACAACCATGCATCCAGTAGCCATATTATTCTGTTGAAAGCATGCCAACTTCGGTGTTTGGAATCCTGGGGATGAATTAACCCTGCAGCAGCAGTAGACAAGACTGAGTGTGGAAAGGGGATTTGGGGAATTACAGGTGCTGCGTGCCCACCACCGGCCAACCCTGCTGTTGATTAATTTCCCTACAATGTCTAATTGAACACTCATGAAAAAACTCCTCTGAAGTCCTGATGGAAGCAAGAAGACCAGTGTGCCCAAGTGCAAAAGCAAATGTCCTGACCTAGAAAGTAGAAAGAGAATAAAATCTTGGCATTTGCAAGTAAATGGATGGAGTTGGAGAATATAATGCTAAGTGAAGTTAGCCAATCCCCCAAAAAAGCAAATGCCAAATGTTTTCTATGATATAAGGATGTTGATTTGTAATGGGGTTGGGGGGGCATGGGAGGATTAGATGAACTCTAGATAGAGCAAAGAGGAGGGGGGGAAAGGGAAGAGGAATGGGGGTAGGAAAAAACGTATGAAGACATGAATGGTGTGACTCTACTTTGTGTACAACCAGAGATATGAAAAATTATGCTCTATGTGTGTACTATGAATCGAAATGCATTCTGCTGTCATATATAATAAATTAGAATAAAAATAAAAGAATTTATAAAAAGAAGACCAAAAGTGGGGTGAAAGGACCCATGCTTGCCCATGGTAAGCCCGTCCCAGAGCCTGGTGCCTTCCTTCTAGCCCCTCTAGGATTCTAGAACCCACCAACCATCCCAGGCCCATCCTTTGAATGCCTCGATGCATTTTCTGTCTTTGCTGATGTTGTTGAAGGAGTAAAGTCAAAGGGGCCCTTCTCTTAAGCCCTGGTCCAAAGACTCCACTGCACTGATTTGACTGGATCAGAATGAACAGAACTAGCTACAGGAAGGAATTGGGAGCCTCAGGGCCCAGGATTGAGCACAGTTAGACTCTGCAAGCCCAAACCCCCAAAACACACTTGACTCAGGCAATGTCCAGCCCAGCTCACCGCCAGACCCAAGTCTGGACTTCAATGAGATCACTGAATGACCCTCTCTCAGGACCCATCTGACATAAGTGTCTGACCACAGCATACTGGCCAGACAAATGCCCCTGTCCCTGGGCATATGAAGTGGTCACCTGAGGTTTAGTAGCTGCAGAGAAGCTGCCGCTAAACCATCTTCATGTACCTTACGAAGTACCACCATCCTTCTCTGCAGGAGCCAGGTATCAACTTTCCAGCTTGGGGCAGTGGGGGGGAGGGGCTGCTTTTGAATTTTTTTATTAGAATCTGAGGTTTTCAAGGGTGTTCTGCCTTTCAGATTTATTTCAGCAAGTTGCTGTTAATTGTGTTTTCAATTAGTTATGTTTAAAACATCTTGAGATTTGGGCAACTGAAATTGCAGTGCATTAATAATTATTAAACAGAGGTTCTAATCCATTATTTATTGAATAAATTTTTAATACTAATGCAGAATCCATTGTCACTGCCACCATGAGTTTGGCCATTAAGGAAAAAGCTGACGAAAGGAAACTGAAGCCCCAGGATTCTTAAATGAAGGCCTGTGGAGCAAAGCTTCCTGGAGGAAAGATTGGCAGCTGCTCCTCTTTCATGTCTGTTTAATCAAGGCTTTGCTGCCTAGAGAGAGAGGGGGAGAGAGGGAGTTCCCACATAGTAGGTACTCAGTAAATGTTTGTACAAGGAGCAAATGCATGCATGCGTAAATAAATGAATAAATGAACCTAAGAGGACTTAAACCTGGAGAGATTTTTAAAGATCTAAGCTCCTTACTACTTTAACCATTAACAAACACTTACAGAGCCATTCAGTTCAGTGCCAAAGTGTCTGTGATGGATAAGACAGTAATTCCTTCCCTTTCAGCCTAACACATCATCACAATGCACATTTAAATATGATGATAGGTCTGGGGTTGTGGCTCAGTGGTAAAACACTTGCCTCACATGTATGAGGCACTGGGTTCTATCCTCAGCACTGCATAAAAATAAATAAATAAATAAAAATAAAGGTATTGTGTCCATCTACAACTAAAAATATTTTAAAATAAATAAATATAATGGTGACAAAATGTGGTGATTCAAGCTGGCACCAAAGGCCACATAAGAGAGTGACCCAGGCTGTGGCAATAGATGTCTTCATTAGGTATATGATATTGGGTCACATGGGCTGATGTTGGAAAAAACAGCAAGTTTGTTTGCAGGCACTAGCAAAGAAAGGAAGACATGTGGGTGTATTCAGGGTCATACAGCTTGCTGGGAAAGGAGGGAATGAGGCTGGGGAGGAGAATGAGAGGGAGAAAGTGAAGACTTCATAAGCTACAGTGAGAAGTTGGTTTTCATCCTACGGACAAATCCTCAGGTGGCTGCTAGACATGGTACCAATCAATCAGTCCGATTTTTATTCCAGGACAAATGTTCCAACTCACACACTCTATGAAATAATCTAGGCAGTGACCTGTGGAAGCTTGACTAAAGTCGCAGCAAGGGGGAGAATAGGAAAGACTGAGTGACTTCACAGCTAGAAGGGTGAAAGAGTCACCAACTCCAAACAGAGGACAAGAAAGGCAGAGTGAAGTCAGATACACCCCATGTGTTGACTACAGTGCTTTTAAGGAAGGAGGGCTGGTTCCCCGGGTACGGTATTAACCCCGAGGGCCTCCAGTGCCTCTTTCCTACCCTACCTCCAGTGTGGTTCAACTCGGCCAAGCACAGAGATGAGACACATCAGGTGCTTAAAGAAGACCCAAGTGTAATGGACCCTTGGATCCATGACCTCCCAAATCCTTGGTCAAATTCAGGACAGTCCCGGAATTCAGAAAGTTCTTAACAATCCTACGGTACCAGGACTCTGAGCCCTGGTTATGCAGCCTTGCTAACTGGAAAGAAAAGAGAAAAAGAAAGGGGAAGGTGAGATGATCACAAAAATTCAGTGACTCTTTGCCTTCCTTCCCAGAGACATTCCTGGAAAAGCTTTGGAACCCCCCAGGACAGACACCCAAAGGTCATAAGACACAATCTCTGTGCTACAGAAAGTGTAGGTGAGACAGATGGCACGAAAAGACAGAAGGTGGCCCCAGCAACCCCTCCTGTTGAGAGGCATCTGTTCAAGGAGACGATGAAGTGAGGTCAAATACAATGGGCAGAGGCGGAGCACAAAGAGGTGTCAATCCAAGATGTGGAACAGTAGAAGTGAACTAAGCCAGGAAGCAGACTTCTGGGATTCCCATCACTCCCTTTGCCTTCCCCAAGTTTTACTCTTCTGCTGCTTTTCCTACCTGCTCCTAAATTGAAGCTCCTTGTGGGTAGGAACCTGAGCTTTTGGTCTTTAAAACTTCCAGAAGGATTAGCACATAGTAGACACTCAACAAACTGTTGAATAAGCAAACCAATGAACTCTTTTTTAAAGAAACTACCATGGAATAGTTGAATATTTCATAAATGAGTTTCAATTGCTTCTAACCCATCATCAAGTTGGCAAGAAAATATAAAACAATACAGCATCACATTCAAATAAACACCAGCATGTCACTTTCTAAAGATATTCTCCATGCTCAAGGACAACATAAAGATCCAAGGAGACAAGCAGGTACAAACTTGAAGGCCTTTATGTGACTTGCTGGCTTTAAAATTGTGCCGGTTATTCGGGTCAGTGACTTCAGGAGGGACTGAGAATCCATTAATAACCCTTGGATTTTGGGGGGAAATTCTTTATAAAAGAAAATGTTGTATTTTGTGGACATCCTGTGTCCTTAGGGAAAAGAAAGTCGGGAAAAGGAAAACTGCAGCCAGCCCACTCAGGAAAATTGGCTGGGGCCCAGGAAATCAAAACGAGAATGAATTTAACATTAGTGTTGTTATAACCAATTATCAGGAGATCTTTATACATTTTTTTATGGGAAGGAGAAAGGAAGGAGTGGTAGTCTTCATTAAAATTACACCAGCTAATGAATAGCAGGACTGAAATATTCCTTTTTACTTGGCTATTAGATGTGGTGATGTCGTGCCACCAAGAGACACAGACCACTATCCTCTTGGATGCATAAATCTGTGGATTTTTAAATAATAATGAAAACAATAAAACATGTAATGATCATAAAGATTACGTCATCTAATTTGACATCCACAACAGACTTGCAGGTTCCCTCACCACTGTCCTTTTCTACAAGTGAGCAATCAAGGGTCGGAAAGTTAACCCCCATTAGATCTGGGATCCCAACATGTGCGTTCTGACCTCTGTCTCTTTTCTTTTTCTTCTCTGGGCGGCTCAAAGAGCTCTATAATGGAACATTCCCTGTGGGCCTGGGAAATGGTGGCAGTTCTTTTTCCTACGTGAGAGCTCAGCTGACTGAAGCACCCTCTCACACAGAAAGCCAGAGCTACGGAGGCACAAGGGTCTCTGTATCCAATGGGGGCTTGCATCCCGTAATTGACAGCCTGATACATCCATATTTTCCAGGCACAGATTCATCATAGAGCTGACCCCACTTAGAAGCCAGGGAGGGGTTCAGCCTAGAGCAGAACCCGCCTGCGGGTCCCATCAGAACCTTGTTCATAGTTGGAAATCAAGAATCAGAGGGTGGAATCTTACTTTTTAAGCCAACGTCAGTGGCGTGTCCCTGGACTGCACCTCAACTCTGCGACCCCTGCTTTCTGGCCTGCTCCTCACCAGCATGCTCATTGTAAAGCAAAAAACATAAACAGCACCATCGGCCTGCGGAAAGCGTGTGCTGGGGAAAAGGAGCCTGAAAAAGCTCTGCTTAGTAGAGCCTCAGCCCCTCCTGGGGAGACTGTCACACTCCTGCCTCTTCCCTCCCTACAGCTGACCTTGGCCTTCAAAGGCAGAAGGAAGGCAGAGTTCCAAGCAAGACCTAAGATGCTATCCAGCTGCAAAAATAACACTCCAAGCTGGCTCTGTCCAGCCTATATACGGGTTCCCAAAGCAGGAAAACACATGGGCCTGTTTGTGCTGAGAGCTTCTGTGTTGTTCCACTCCCAATTAGGCCCATCCTGCCCTTTTACAGGCAATGAAAGCACGTCTTAGATGAGAGAGCCCATCCCTTTTCCCTTGGTGATGTTAAACCTCCTCCTTTCTCCTCTCCTTCTCTGCAGTTATTAACTCCAGTCTGCTTGGAGCTAAATGACCCAGTTAATACAGCCTGGTGGCGACCACCCTGCACTCACTTAGGAGCAGCCCTCACAACAGAGGGGCTATTTCACACTGCATTGCTATCCATTCAGTTTCTCATATACGTGTGTAAGTTGGGAACTCAGGGCTAGTGGGTCTGAATCCCCAAGGGGAGCTGAGTCCCCTGAAGTATGATCTCACAGGTCAAATAGTCCATCTCTCCATCGGCTTGGATGGATGAGCAAAAGTTTCACCTTGTTTATTAAAGGAGCAGTGCTTTGTCTTCTACAAGAAACATGCTGAAATATTTATAGATGAAACAATGTGATTTATGGGATTTGCTTCAAAAAAAGAATATGGGAAGAGGTGAGAGTTTATGGGGGGGGGGGGCAGGGACTTACTTGGCCTGGGTAAATCGCCACCAGGACTTGGCAGTGAAGAGCAAAAGCATGTTCAGTGAAAGATTCCATCTACCTTTACTTATGCTCAAAATTCTCCACAATCAGAGCGTGTCATTTCTCAAACCTGAAAGGTTGCGATAAATAATCATTAAAAAAGCGCATTTTTAAATAGACTCTAAGGTATGCTTGGTGTCTCTCTCACTAATTCAGACTGTTTTTCATTCATTAATTTGGTTCTTACTTCCATTCTTAATCAGAAGACTTCCTTCCAATTTATCCAAAATTTTTATTTCAAAAACAATCCCTCCAGGAATGCTCTCGGATTGCAAGTCAGATTGACATCCAAAGCCTTTTTGGCAGCTTGTCCACAGCCTTTGTGTACCTGAGCCACAAGCAGATTGTTTTTTCTCAGAGGCCAATTGAGATCATCAGTGACCCCACCATTTTCTCTAGTTCATTTCCACCAGGTTGTCCCGCACCTCTGTGCTCACGCAAACACAGAAAACAGAAAGGCAACAATCACAGCCATGTCTGTGACTTTAATCTCTTCTGGAAAAAATGTTCTAATTGACTGGAAAAATAAGAATCTTTTTCTCCATTGACCCACACCCATATATAAACTTCTGTTTGGACCCTGGGACCATCTATGTGGTACCACTGTTTACCAGCCCACAATACATCCCAAATTATAGGCTTGCACCTTAGAGGAAAAACCTCCTCACAAGTCTGGTGCAGAAAAGCCAATTCTATTAAATCAGAAAAGGTTTAGCGACCTCACTCAGCGTTCTCCTCCAACCTTAGCTAACTGCTCAAAACCATCAGATCTCTACCCACGTCGACAGTCCTGATATCTTCCTGTTCTTGCTCTAAAAACTTTTCAGCCAAGAGAGTGTGACTTTTCATATAGTGCATGTCTTTCCAACAAAGACAACCTTTCTAAAAATCAATTTATAGATGAATTAATTGGAATTTGAGCCAGAGAAATGCTACATGCATATGCACACAAACGCATTGCCTTGGAAGATGCTGCCTAGTTTCCACCCACTGACAACTGTCAACCCAGTGACACTTGACACTCAATGCCCTGATGCTTCCTTGAGTACTGTGGCCTGGCACCACCCAGGCACAGCTACTGTGGAAAGAAAGACTTTATCCCTTCACCTTCTTTCTCTTTGTCTCACTGAGGATAAGAAATGACTTGTAGAAGAAGTGTTAAGGAGGGGAAATCAGCAGGGCAGTTCCCCCTTTGCTCCAAATCCAGGGTGGAATGAGGGTGGGAAGAGTAAATCTGGAATAGAGAAAGCAAGACACGGAGAGCTGCATCTGTCCAAGAATGAGCTGGTAGATCTCATCTCCTTCCCTCTCGGGTATTGCCTACTACCAGGCTCCTTCATCCAAGTGTCAACTGGAGAAGCCAGAACAGAAGCTGGAGCTGGAATTAGATATGAGATAATTATTGGAAATGAGGGCGGATACCTGCGGTTCTTATTACATCTTATCCAGAAAAGACAAAGCTCCTGTCCACAGCAGCACCCGAGAGGACCATATTCAGAAATGCCCCATGGAGGGACATTCACACAGATGATCTTCTGAACAGGAAACAGCTTTCAGATATTCTTCTGAATCTTTTGTGCATGGCATTCTATATCCTCCTGGCACAATGAGAAGCTCAGATAAACAAGAAGAAACACGGCTGATCACGCCTCCTTGGGGTCTCTCCTCAGCCCCCCCAGATTCAGCCCACATTAACTCAGCAACAGTCTTCATCTTGAATTCCCACTAACTGCCAAGTCTTTAGGACACAGGCCAGGATTGTTAGCGAGTGGGAGATAATTAGACTTCTAGTAACTCTCTACGTTTCTACCCAAGAAGTGATTATGTGCTGTCGAGGATGCTGCAATGTGTTCTAGCAACTTCTCAGCCAAGGATCCCTTCTTCCTTACCATGGGAGTTAGGTCACTTTTTCTAAGCTAAGCTTGAGCAGCCAAGGTGAAATGTTCTCAGAGCTTTCTCACTTTTCTACTAAGCCAAGATCATTTGTAGTACTCACTCCCTTCCAGTTATAGCCCCTTCAGTCTGCTGGTCTGTGGGGACGGGGACGCATGAGCAATAAACTGGGTAAGACTTCTCAGAGAAGCAGCATTACTCCAAGAAAAAGCCAACTAGCGTGTCTGAGATGTAACTCAAGAGACCAACCCTCTTCTCCTCAGACAGCCTGACTAGCCAAGGAGGTTGTTTCACTTTTCTCTAATTTTTTAAAGACGTGGCAACTGAGATTCAAAAAAGTAGATCATTTTAAAGTTTTAAAACTACATCTCAGCACAGGTATTGACACATGGTAAGAATTCGTTATTAGAAGGCATTAAGTATTTTAATTCTAGTTAGTTAACAAATGAAAATAAGATGTTAGGAAAGATACATCACATCTCACCCTCTTCTTCCCATCATCTCATCTTTAAGAGTCCCAACTCTAAGTGCAAGACGTGGTCACTGTACAATTCATTTTTTTCTTAGTGATTTCATTTGATCCCAAGATAGATACTAATGAAATGTGTTCAGATTATATCCCAGAAGAGGATCCTCTATTCTCAGCCCTGCTGGCTGGAGTCTACTCCCACGGAGATCCTTAAACAAGACCATCCTACCTTCCTGGTGAGGATGGGACCTTGGATGTGCAATTTCTTCCTGCTAACCACCCAGTGAACTGCAAAGGCAAATTTGCCATGTATGTCCCCCACCTAATAAAATTGGGCTTAACAGAGAACCGACTGCCAGCAGTCTGCCATCTCTATTGTACTTGAAGGAGGAGAAGGAGGTGTATTTATAAATAACTGAAATTATTATGAAATCAGACACTGATTGCAATTTAACCCTGGCCCCTCCAAGACCCTCCACTGTAGTACTGGGTGGTAGCTCAAAAGAGATGGGAAGCTTGGGTATTTCTGATCTTCAGAACTGTCACTCCTCACTTTGGGTGTGATTAGCAAGAGAGCTGGAATGTCACCCCAACTGCTGCATGGTGTCTTTGAGTTTTTCAGGGAATATCCCCATTGTGCCATCAGACCCTTGTTACACAGGATGGTGAGAAGGATGCATATGTGCATCCTGTATCCTTGGGCATCACCCAGCAGGTCTCCTGTGGTCAGACATGAGTCATCATCGACAGAGGTGGTTCCAAATCCATTTGCTGCCTCTGCCTCTCCTGCTGTCAACCTTGTCATTCACTGCCGCTGATTCACTCCTCTGGACCCTCCGTAAAATCTGCTTCTGCCTCTTTCCCCAATTTCCTCTTTTCACCATCTTCAAGTGTCAGCCCTTCCCTGTAGCCTGTCACCTGAGCTGTCTGGGGAGAGTGTCACATAACATATTCACAGATTAATTTGGGGTGAAGTATCTCCATAATGAGTGCCCACTGATATAAATGTTTTTTTTTTTCATTTAAAAAATGTCTTCTTATATGTCCTTTGATAGATTGTTTTTCCCTTTGTGTCTTATGCACTCTTCAATTTCATTACTTCCAATAAGGATGGACATTACATATGTTATGTCTATCTTGTTGCTGGAAATAAAAATGGACTCTCTTGTTGCTTCTAGTAGTTTGTTTGCATTCTTTTTGTTTGTTTTTGTTTTTATCTTTTGTTTTGCTTTGTTTTGTTTAAAAGAACAGTCTTAGCCGGGCGTGGTGGCTCACGCCTGTAATCCTAGCACTTGGGAGGCTGAGGCAGGAGGATCGCGAGTTCAAAGCCAGCCTCAGCAATGGCGAGGCACTTAGCAACTCAGTGAGACCCTGTCTCTAATAAAATACAAAAAAAAAGGGCTGGGGATGTGGCCCAGTGGTCGAGTGCCCCTGAGCTCAATCCCCGGTACCAAAAAAAAAAAAAAAAATTAAAAGAACAGTCTTTACTGGACTCAGACCAGGATTTCATGGATCTTGAGAACCTTTGTGCATTTGCCAATTATCTTCTCCACGTTCTTTCTGGACTAGTTCCATAGCCTCATCAGCTGATTTTTATTCCAGTTATATACCTTGGCCTACTCTAGTGCAGCAGTCGTTGCTTGGCACTTCGGCCAACCTTATGAGCTGAGTGGCCCAGGTAGGCAGACTTTCTCAAAGGTTTTAGATGCACAATTTAGGGGCAGCAGAAACTACCATCCACCTTTTCCTGTTAGGGTGGCAGGATCCCATCTAGCACCTTTTAGAAGTCCAGTGTGGCCTGGCCTCACGTGGTCTTGTGGAGCACGATGCATGTGGGCAGAGGGGTGTCAGGCCTGATCAGTAGGACTCATGAGGACTCCTACCTCATGAGAGTACGAGTGGAATCATCTCATGATCAGGAAACTTGAACATGAGTGGGAGACATTCTCAGAACCCAGGGCCTTGTGCATGCAAGGCAAGAACTCTACCAACTGACCTATATCCCTAGCCCAGTCCTTATAGGTTTTATAAGAAAATTGTAACAGTTTTGCATTGTCTCCTTTACAATTGTGTGTGTAAATATGTGTATGCACCTGCATGTGTATCTTTATATGTATGTATTACTTCACCAGCAAGGACCTTCCCAACTATATGTACTATAAGGTCAATAGTACCTTTGTTTGCTTTTCAGCTTTTTAAAACAATGATTTTATTAGTGCATTATGGTTATGCATAGTAGTGACATTCATTCTGACATATTCATACATGTATGGAATATCATTTGCTCCATTCCAATTCCCAGGACTTCCACTTTCCCTACCTTCTTCCCTCCCCTGTTCCCCTTCCTCTATTATACTGGTCTTCCTTTTATGTATCTATTTATTTATTGTTGTTTTTTAATTGGTGCTTTATAGATATACATAGAGGTGGAATTCACTGTGGCATATTCACATATGTACATTCTTTTTAATATTTTTAAGTTGTTGATAGACCTTTATTTTTATATTTATTTGTTTTTATGTGGTGCTGAGAATCGAACCCAGTGCCTCACACATGCCAGGCAAGTGCACTACCTCTGAGCCAGAGCCCAGCCCCATGTATATTCTTTCCATGGTATTATTTGGTCAATTTCATCCCACAATTCCTCCATTTTGCCAATCCTTCTCAATCCCCTTCCTCTACACCCCTGATCTCCCTTCTTTTTTCATGGCATCTCCCCACTTTTCACCCTTACTTTGCTCTTGCTTCCATATAGGAGAGAAAATATTCAACCTTTGACTTTCTAAGTCTGACTTGTCTCACTCAGCATGATGTGCTCGAATTCCATACATTTATCAGCAAATGTCACAATTTTATTCTTCTTTATGGCTGAGTAAAACCCAGTGTGTGTGTGTGTGTGTGTGTGTGTGTGTGTGTGTGTACACCACATTTTCTTTATCCATTCACATGTCCTTGGGCACCTGAGCTGGTTCCATAACTTGACTATTGTGAATTGCACTGATAAAAACATTAATATGTCTATAACACTATAGTATGTTGATTTTGATTCTTTTGGATAAATACCAAGCAATGGGATAGCTGGGCTATATGGTGGTTCTATGCTAGTCTATTGTGGAATCTCAATCCTGCTTTCCAAAGTGATTGTCCGAATTTGAGGTTCTACCAACAATGTGTGAGCATACCTTTTCCCCCCTATGCTTGCCAGCATTTATTATTATTTCTATTCTGGATGATGGTCATTCTACTGGAGTGAGAGAAAGCCTCAGTATAGTTTTTATTTGCTTTTTCACAATTGCTAGGGATGTTGAACATTTTTTAAATAATTTTTTTTGGTCATTTGTAGTTCTTTTGAGAAATGTCTGTTTATTCTTTTGCCTATTTATTGACTGAGGTTTTTTTATTGTCTTAAAATTTTTTTTAGTTCTTCCTATATTCTAGATATTAATTCCATATCAGAGGAGAAGCTGACAAAGATTTTTTTTTTCTCCCATTCTGTAGGCTCTGTCTTTATGTGAATTGTTTCTTTCATTAGGTGCAGAAGCTTTTTAATTTGATGTTGTCCCAGTTACTGAGTCTTGGTTTTATTTCTTAAACTTTGGGGTTCTTTTTAACAAAATAAGTGCCTATGCCAGTTTGTTAGAGTGTTGACCTTATGTTTTCTTCTAGTAGTTGTAAAGTTTCTGGTCTAACTCCCAGATCTTGGATCAACTTTGAGTTGACTTTTGTGCAGGGTGAAAGGTAAGTATCTAGTTTCATTCTTCTACATGTAAACATTCAGTTTTTCTAGTACTATTTGTTTAAAAGGCTATCTTTTCTCCAATGTATGTTTTGGTACCTTTGTTGAGTATCAGATGACTGTACTTTTGAGGTTTGTCACTGTCTTCTGTTCTATTCCATTGGTCTTCCTGTTTCGATACCAAAAGCATACTGTTTCTGTCACTATAGCTCTGTAATACAATTTGAGATGCCTACAGCATCACTCTTCTTGCTCAGTATTGCTTTGATTTTCTGAGTCTTTTATTCTTCATATGAATTTTAGGGTTATTTCTTCCAGTTCTGTGAAGAATTCCATTGGAACCAGTATCACCTTGATACCAAAACCAGACAAAGACACATCAAGGAAAGACAACTTCAGACTAATATCCTTGATGAAAATAAATGCAAAATCCATAATAAAATATTAGTGAACCACATTTAAAAAGAGATTAAGAAGAATGTATACCATGATCAAGTGGGCTTCATCCCAGGAATGCAAGTTTGGTTCAATATAAGCAAATCAATAAATGTAATTTACCACATAAATAGAATTAAGGACAACAATCACATGATCATCTCAATAGATGCAGAAAAAGCCTTTGTCGAAATCCAGCACCCACTTTGTTGAAAATGCTGAAGAAACTAAGGAGAGCAGGTATTTATATCAACATCATAAAGGCTATATACAACAAACCCAAAGCCAACATTATACTGAATGGAAAAAAACTGAAAGCATTTCCTCTAAAATCAGGAATGAGAGAGATACCCATTCTCATTCTTCCTATTCAATACAGTTTGGGAAACTCTACCAGAGCAATCAGCAAAAGAAGGAAATTAAAGGGATACAAATAGGAAAAGAAGTCAAATTATCTCTGTTGGCTGAAAACACTATCCCATATGTAAGAGACCCCAAAACACCATAAGATGACTAGAGTATACAAATAATTTCAGCAAAGTGGAAGGATATAAGATGAACAAATAAAAATTTATAACTCTTCTATACTCCAGTAATGAATCTGCTGAGAAAGAAATCAGGAAAACTATTCCATATACAATAACCTAAAAACATACTTAGGGATAAATCTAATCAAAGAGGTGAAAGATCTCCACAATGAAAATTATGGAACACTGAGGAAAGAAATTAAAGATCTTAGAAAATGGAAAAACCTCCTATCTTCTTGAATAGGCAGAATTAGTGCTGACAAAATGACCATATTGCCAAAAGCACTATACAGATTCAATGCAATCCCAATCAAAATACCAATGGTATTCTTTCCAACTTTAAAGGGAGCAAATGTAAAAGGGAGAGAAATTTAAGATAATGTTAGCTTGGGGCTTTGCATAAATAGCTTTTATAATGTTGAGATATGTTCCTGTCATTCCTAGTTTTTCTAGTGTTTTGAACATAAGGGCGTGTTGTATTTTGTCGAATGCTTTTTCTGCGTCTATTGAGATGATCATATGGTTTTTATCTTTAAGTCTATTGATGTGACGTATTATGTTTATTGATTTCCGAATGTTGAACCAACCTTGCATCCTGGGATAAACCCCACTTGATCGTGGTGCACGATCTTTTGATATGTTTTTGTATTCTATTTGCCAGAATTTTGTTGAGGATTTTTGCATCTATGTTCATTAAAGATATTGGCCTGAAGTTTTCTTTTTTGGCTGTGTCTTTGCCTGGCTTTGGAATTAATGTAATAATTGGCCTCATAGAAAGAGTCTGGAAGAGCTCCCTCTTTTTCTATTTCTTGAAATAAGTTGAAGAGTATGGGAATTAGTTTTTCTTTGAAGGTCTTGTAGAACTTGGCTGTAAACCCATCAGGACCTGGACTTTTTCTTGTTGATACTTTTTTTTAATTTATTTATTTTTTATTCTAAGATGTTATAAATGACAGCAGAATGCATTACATTTCATATTATACATATAGAGCACTTTTTTACAAATCTCTGGTTGTATGCAAGGTATATTCACACCATTCGTGACTTCATACATGCACTTAGGGTAATGATATCCATCTCATTCTACAATCTTTTTTTTTTTTTTTTTTCATTCACCCTTTTGCCCCCCTCCCGTGGCACACGCTATAATCCCAGCACTTTGGGAGGCTGAGGCAGGAGGATTGCGAGTTCAAAGCCAGCCTCACCAATGGCAAGACATTTAGTAATTCAGTGAGACCCTGCTTCTAATAAAATACAAAAAAGGGTTGGGGATGTGGCCCAGTGGACAAGTGCCCCTGAGTTCAATCCCTGGTACAAAAAAAAAATATGGGATTTTTGTTGATAGTTTTTTGATGGTGTCTTCTATTTCCTCACTTGCAATTGATCTGTTTAAATTGTGTATAGCCTCCAGTTCCAGTTTGGGCAATTCGCACGACTCTAGAAATCTGTCGATGCTTTCAGTATTTTCTATTTTATTAGAGTAGAAGTTTTCAAAGTAATTTCTAATTATCTTCTGTATATCTGAGGTGTTTGTTGTGATATATCCTTTTTCATCATAGATGTTAGTAATTTGAGTTTTTTTCTCTTCTTCTTTTCATTAGCATCGCTAAGGGTCTATCAATTTTATTTATTTTTTCAAAAAACCAACTTTTAGTTTTGTCAATTCTTTAAATTGTTTCTTTAGTCTCAAATCATTAATTTCAGCTCTGATTTTAATTATTTCCTGTCTTCTACTGCTCTTAGTGTTGATCTGTTCTTCTTTTTCTAGTGCTTTGAGGTGTGATCTGAAAACTGGAACAAGACAGGAATGTCCCCTTTCACCACTGCTATTTAACATAGTACTTGAAACTCTGGCTAGAGCAATTAGACGAAAGAAATTAAAGGGATCCGGGTAGGAAAAGAAGAGCTCAAATTAGCACTATTTGCTGATGACATAATAATATGCCTAGAAGACCCAAAAAAACTCTACCAGAAAACTTTTACAACTAGTAAATGAATTCGGCAATGTAGCAGGATACAAAATCAATACCCATAAGTCAAAGGCATTTTTGTACATTAGTGACAAATCCTCTGAAAGGGAAATGATGAAAACTACCCCATTTACAATAGCATAAAAAAATATCTGGGAATCAACTTAACAAAAGAGGTGAAAGACCTCTACACCAAAAACATAGAACACTAAAGAAAGAAATTATAGAAGACTTCAGAAGATGGAAAGACCTACCTTGTTCCTGGATAGGTAGAACTAATATTGTCAAAATGTCCATACTACCAAAAGTATTATACAGATTTAATGCAATTCCAATCAAAATCCCAATGACATTCCTCAAAGAAATAGAAAAAGCAGTCATGAAATTCATCTGGAAAAATAAGAGACCGAGAATAGCCAAAGCAATTCTGAGCAAGAAAAGTGAAGCAGGTGGCATCACCATACCAGACTTTAAATTATACTATAGAGCAATAGTAACAAAAACAGCATGGTATTGGCACCAAAATAGACCGGTAGGGGCTGGGGTTGTGGCTCAGCCATAGAGCGCTCGCCTAGAACGTGCGCTGCCCGGGTTCGATCCTCAGCACCACGTACAAATAAACGAATTGTGTACAACTAAAGCAAATAAATAAATATTAAAAAAATAGACCTGTAGACCAATGGTACAGAATTGAGGACACAGAGACTAATACATATAATTTCAACTATCTTATATTAGACAAAGGCGCCAAAAATGTACAGTAGAGAAATGGTGCTGGGAAAACTGGAAATCCATATGCAACAAAATGAAATTAAACCCTTATCTCTCACCATGCACAAAATTCAATTCAAAGTAGATCAAGGACCTATTAATTAGACCACAGACAATATACCTAATAGAAGAAAAAGTAAGCTCCAATTTCCAGCATGTCAGATTAGGCCCCAAGTTCCTTAATAAGAATCCTGTAGCACATGAATTAATATCAAGAATCAATAAATGGGATAGATTCAAACTAAAAAGCTTCGTCTCAGCAAAAGAAATAATCGGTGAGGTGAATAGAGAGCCAACTAATTGGGAACAAATATTTAATACATGCACATCAGATAGAGCATTAATTTCTAGAATATATAAAGAACTCAAAAAATTTAACTCCAAAAAAATAAATAACCCAATCAATAAATGAGTTAAGGAATTGAAAAGACACTTCTCAGAAGAAGATACAAAATTAATCAACACAATAAGAGAGAATAAAATAATGGCATTTGCAGGTAAATGGATGAAGTTGGAGAATATAATGCTAATTGAAGTTAGTCAATCTCAAAAATCCAAATACCGAATGTTTTCTCTGATATAAGGAGGTTAGTTCACAGTGTGATTGGATGGGGGTACATAGGATTAGAGGAACACTAGAATGGTCAAAGGAAAGGGAGGGCAAGGGAGGGAGCAAGGGGGGGGGGAAGGGAAAAAAATGGTGGTTGAATGAGATGGATATCACTATCCTAAATGCATGATTAAAGATCTGAATGGTACTTATATACTTTGTATACAAGCAGTTGTATGTAAAAAGATGCTATACTTGTGCACTATGAATAAGTAAATAAATAATTTTTAAAAATTAATCCACAAATACATGAAAAAATGCTCAACATCGCTGGCAATTAGAGAAATGCAAATCAAAACGACTCTAAGATTTCATTTCATTCCAGTCAGAATGGCAGCTATTAAGAACACAAACAACAATAAATGTTGGAGAGGATGTGGGGGAAAAGGCACACTCATACATTGCTGGTGGGACTGCAAAATGGTGCAACCATTATTGAAGGCAGTATGGAGATTTCTTGGAAAACTGGGAATGGAACCACCCTATGACCCAGCCAACCCACTCCTGGGTCTATTCCCAAATGACTTAAAAGCAGCATATTACAGTGACACAGCCACTTCAATGTTTATAGCAGCACAATTCACAATAGCTAGATTGTGGAACCAACCTAGATGTCCCTCAGTAGATGAGTGGATAAAAAAAATGTGGTATATATACACAATGGAATATTACTTAGCAATAAAAGACAATAAAATAATGGCATTCACAGGTAAATGGATGAAGTTGGAGAATATAATGCTAAGTGAAGTTAGTCAATCTCAAAATTCCAAATACCTAATGTTTTCTCTGATATAATGAGGCTGATTCACAGTGGTGTTAGGTCAGGGTACATAGGAGGATTAGAGGAACACTAGAATGGCCAAAGGGGAGGGAGGGGAAGGAAGGGAAAAAGTGGGGTGGAGGGGAAAAAAAGAAAAGGTGGTTGAATAAGATGGACATCTTTATCCTAAATGCATGATTGAAGACTTGAAAGGTACGAATATACTTTGTATACAAACAGTGCTATGTAAAATGATGCTTTATATGTGTACTATGAATTGTAATGCATACTACTATTATAAATACAACTTTGAATTAAAAAAAAAAACCTCAAAAAAAAGTGAGAGAAATGTTGGATGAGTGCATCTGTTTCTTAGTTTCAGACTTTCATTAAGATTATTACAATAAGTGAAATAAGTCAAACACAGAAGGACATATACCACCTGTTTTCACTCATGTGGAATATAAAAAGTTGATCTCATAGAAATCGAGAGTAGAAAAATGGTTACCAGAGACTGGGGAGAAGAGAGGATGCAAGGATGAAAGAGGCTACTCAGTGGGCACTAAGTCAGAGGCAGGAGCAAGAAGTTCTGGTGTGCTATTGCAAAGTAGGAGGAATATAGATAATAGTAATGTACCGTACATTTTGAAAAGCTAGAAAGAAGAATTTTGAATATTTTCACCATAAAAAAGAGGAGACAGGCAGCCTAACTCTATTTAAACATTATGTAATATATCACATAATATATCACATAATAAGCCACAATATGTACACTTTTGGTATTTTATGTATTAGTTTAAAAAATAATTTAAAATGATTTATCAGATTGAAGAAATTTCTTTCTATACCTTGTTTGCCAAGAAAATGATAAAAACGTTACAAATGAGTGTCAAATATTATCCAATGATCTTTTCCTTCATTTATTAACACAATAATGTGTTTTCTTTTTTTGTTTAATAATATAGTTAATTGCATTGATAGATTTTATAATAAAATGCCCACTTTTATTTGCAAATTAAATAGCAGGGTCCTAGGACACCTGCTTCTAGGTAGGATGCTTGGATGGAATGATTTGTAAGCAAAGCAATGCAGCTTCTGAATAGCCGAGGAAAGAAAGAAAAAAGAAAGAAAGAAAGAAGAAATGAAAGAGCAAAGAAACAGAGGAAGAGAAGAAGAAATAAAGAAATTAAGACTTGAGGGGGCCCAAATCCCTGAGCAAAGGAAAGCAAAGGGAGCTGAGCTAGCCCTGTTTCCACTGGGAGAAATAGCCAATTCTAGACACACATACCTGGCAGAGGACCACTGATAAGCAGTAGAGGAAACAGCAGCGGTTTTGGCAATCTCATGGGCTGCATGGATAAAAATTGAGAAAAGGTTGAAGTAAATGGATTAAAAAGATAAACCAGGCAAATAATAACCAAGAGAAGACTGATATCCCCTATGTCAGATACCAACACCTATCATGAGCTCCAGCAATTAAGAGAGTATAGTATTGGCACAAGAGTTGACATAAACAGACCAATGGAACAAAATAGAAAATCCAGACGCAGCCCCACATGTACAGAGTTGCTTGGCTTAGCACAAAAATGCCACTGCAGTACAGGGCAGAAATGTTGGTCTTTTCAATAAGCTGTGCTGGATTGATTTTATATTCACCTGTAAAAAATTTAATCTTAAACCCTACCCTATGCTATATACAAAATAAAAATTGCATATGGACTGCAGATCTAGGTATGAATGATGAAATTAATGCCCCAGGAGGGAAATGGGAGATGTTTTCATGGCCTTGGAACAGGCAAATCCTTTTAATGAAGACATTAAGGGCACTAATACTAAGGAGAAAAGATCGATAAGTTGACAGCATTAGAATTAAGAACTTCTGTCCATCATAAGATACCACCATTAAATGAGTGAAAAGGAAGTCACAGATTGGGAGGAGATTCTACAACCCACATGTCTGACAAAGGATTTAAATCTAGAGGTGTGAAGACTCCTCCAAATCATAAGACATACCCTGGTTACTTCACAAAAGAAGACACCTATATGGCCAAGATCACAGGATAAGGTCACCTGGGAAAGGCAAATTGAAGCCATAACTCAATACCACTGCACAACCATCAGAATGGTTAAAATGGAAAAGGGGGATGATAACAAAGTTGGACTTCAATTCTTCTGCATAGTTAAGGGATATACTAAGACAAAACTTCTTTGAAAAAGCTATTTGGCAGGATCTACTAAAACTGAATAATTGCATACACTATCACTCACAAATTCCACTCCAAGATGTATACACAAAAGAAATGTATGTATACATTTATATAAACATATGTCTAAAAAGCAGCATCATGACATTTTAAACCTGGAAATAATATGATATCCATAATAATTGATTGAAGAAATAAATCATGGTATCTATACAATGGGAATGAAATAACTATATGCAGCAACCGATTGTGTCCTATATACACATCAAGAAACTTCTCGTCCCTGTTGTCCTCCAGATCAGGGGATTCCTGCTCTGGACTTGTATCTCCATCATTTGTTTCCTTTTCAGCTCTCTGCTTAATTTCAAGAGGAAGTTTCCAGCCCTTAATTCACAATAAAGAAGAGGCCACTGGCTGGGAAGTGTTCAGTGGTAGATCTTGTTAGTGGGATGTGCCTTTTAACAAGGAAGCCCTATTCATCCCAAAGGCATGATCCTCCAACTGAGGAATGTACAGCTTCATCACTAGGTCAGCCCAGGTGATATAACACCGGAAAGAAGGATGGTCTTCTAGGATATCCACTGAAGCTGATTCTCATGTTCCTGGGCCCTCAAAATCCAGACATTCTGGCTAAAAAAAAAAAAAAAAGAAAGAAAGAAAAAAAGTCGACATGTCCACAAATCTGACGAAGCACACTTTCTCAGTAAGCACAGCTGCTCTCCATTTGGTTAATGATAGCCCATCTCAAATGTGGTGTATGCAAACAAAAAGCCAGCAGGCCCAGCTCTTCATAGCTTGCCCACAGAGGCCTCTGAGCTGCAGGCTGCTGCATGATCTCTGGTAGAAACAGAACTGTCTGTGTTGCATCCGGTGTGACAAAGCTGGACTGTGTCAGGTGAGAGCCAAGTACAGGTGCTGGGATACACTAGGATGTGACTTTTGGTAGGAGACAGGACAGTGAAGGGGTCACAGAAAGACACCAATGGCTGTGCCAGCAGCAAAGCCAAATCAGGGCAGGAAGAAAGAAACACTAGAGAAAGCCACAGGATACAGACCCTCGAGGTTAAGGCAAATTTTCTCACTCCTTGTCATCCTAGGTAGTTTTCTTGGACCTGTGTTATCTCAACCCAAAATACAGTCAATCCAATGTCAACCTACTGTATAATCACCACTTGGAGGACAACTTAAGTCTCTAAAAATCCATTAAGCCTTCCTTAAATACTTTTGGCATTTGTCTTTTCTACCTTCTTGTTTCCCACTGCATTTTATTTGCACTCAAAACGGTTAAGAAACAACTGAAGAGGGCAGTTCCCCAGAAACCCATCCTGTGATGGAGGCTTCCTTCCTCATCCTCTCTTTAAATCTGCTCAGCACGCTATGGTCTGGCACCTTGACACTTTGAATCACAGGAATGAGGGTGAACCCATCTCCTATCTCTGGGTTTAAGTGTTTCACTAAAATCCATTGATAACAATTAGCAGGCTGTGACTTCTGGAGATCAAGCCTCTAAGATGATTCCTATGTGTTCCACAAAGTGACCTCCAGGAGCACAGGGGATTCATTGTCTTGTCTGCTGCTGGCTCTCTGAGGTCCAACACAGTCCTTAGTAGATGCTGGGATATTGGTTGATTAGATAAAGAAGGTTGCTCTTTTGCAAAGATAATTTCTGGAGTGCCACATTTCACAAAAAGGACAACTCAAAGTTGTGTTTGGTAAGGCCAGCTGTTTAGAGGTACCTAGAATGAGCTCAATTCTTGGCCAAAGCTCCTCCCCAAATTCAACCACTTTTTGTTGTTGCTTTATATCTCATCCTAATCATTTCTATACACCCTGTGAAATGCTTAGGTCAATGAGATAGCTGAGCTGTCCTAGTCTATTTTAAGATCTACCTCATAATCACCACTTACCAAACCAACATGAAAACTACTTTTGATGGATTTGAAAGAATATCAGAGGCTACTGTGTATCGTAACAGGGCATGAGGCCTGCCAGGAAACTGAGGCAGCATGGAGACTCCCTCTTCAAATCCAGATTCTTGCAATCATACCAGAAAGATTTCAGACATGTTGCTCAGAGAAACAGACATAAATTTATTAAAAGAGGTGGGGAAAGAGGACACTCTCAAGGAAGAGAGGGATGACACACCCCTCATGCCCTTCAGTCTTATTGGGGGGTCCCAGGGAAGTTTCCAGACATTTCTACATAGATCCAACAGAATGAATGACATCAGACTTTCAAGCTCCCACAGCCATGACAACTCTAGGTCACTTTGGCCCATGATGACTGAATCTAATTGAAACCTGTTTTCACAGATTTTACAGTTAGATAATTATCCTTATTTTCCTGAGTTCTGGGGTCTGGTCTGTGTAAGTGGGGGACAAAAGTCCCCCACTTCAGGGTCACTTGTGTTCTTCTTATCAGCATTTTGGGCCTGAATTTCTTCTGGAGTTAACAGGTAGTTTGCTGAAGAATGTAACATATCCTGTAGACTTAAGCAAGTCAGGGCTGCAGGTAAATTGCTTTTTAAGAAAGCAAGCATGTGTGGGGTCAGCACAGTGGACTCATTTTATGAAATTATTCCTTTAACCTCATGTTCCCACTACTCATGTCTATCTTTCCCCTATCAATAGGACCAGAGGATAAAGACTAAGGCAAACACCCAACTGCAGGCCATAGCTGACTTTCTTATAAACTTGCCTCCCTTTAGCTCCACATTTTTTTATGTATATGTATGTATTGAAAGGAAGAGAAGAAAAAAGAAGATGGATGTTATGGTTTAGATATGAGGTGTACCCCTAAAAGTTCATGAGACAGTGCAGGAATGTTCAGATGTGGAACGATTCGATTAGGAGAGCAAGAGCTTCATCCAAGGATTAATCCATTTGATAGATTAATAATCTGAATGGATTACTGGGTGGTAACTGTAGGCGGGTGGGCTGTGGCTGGAGGAACTGGGTCACTGGGGGTTATACTTTGGCCCTGACTCCTTTTCCACTTTCTCTCAGCTTTCTGGCTGCCAGGACCTGAGCAGTTTTCCTCCACCATGCCCTTCCTCCATGATGTTCCACTCACCTCATACCCAGAGCAATAAACGTTTCCTCCTTTTAGTTGTTCTTATCAGGTATTTTCATCATAGAGATGAAAAGCGACTAACACAAGACTGAAGGAGAGAAAACAGGAAAAGGAATGGTCTCCTTATCACCCACATCACTTCCTTTAATACCACTCATCTGCATAGAATCCCATTTCATCAGAAGCAGATGACAGAGACTGAAATAAGACAGAAATAAACATAATTTTTATGTGTATTCAGTGGTTTCAGCTCCCAAATAAGAAAACAACATAGAAGTGAAATACTAATTATCCCACAAGAATAGGAGTCTCTTGGCATGAATTTAGCACAAATATCACCACCAGATGCTCCCCCACCCCCAGTTGCTGATGTCCCAGGCTCTCTGATTTAAGTTTCGTTGCTGGGCCCTAGGAAGATAGGGCTGCATCTGTAAACAGAAAATCACAAACAAAGAGATCATAATCCAAAATCGAGCTAAGTGGGTTCAGTTTATGTACTTGGAATTTTCACAGAGAAATTTCATTAAATAGAATAGGAGCTATGGCACTAATTTTGATTTGTCAGTTTTTATCTTTTTAATCATAGAAACAGATCAACACCAAGTTGTTCTCCTGGAGAAAGGAAAACTACAAAATAAAATTTCGAATAGTGCCCCATCATTCATACTACAAGACCCGAAGTCCACAGTCAGGCAATCAAAGCCACAAAGATAAACATCTAACCCACTTTCCCAGTCTCATCTCCCAACATTTGTATGTAATGTTTCTACTCATTATTCCACTGTAACCAATTCGTGATTGTCTCCTACCACTTTTAGTTCACACTGTAATTTTCTTCTGGACCCACATCCTTTCCATTTGTCCAAGACCAAGTTATACCCATGTCTCAAGACCCATCTCAAATTCTACATGCTTCCAGAGATAACTCCTTTCACACACCCCCAAAATAGCAATCTCTTTCTCCTCTGCTAAACCCCATATCTGTACAGTCATTCACTAAGTTCTATAGCATAAATAATAATAACATAATAAATTCAGCTAACAAATATTAAATCTCAATTATTTGACAACACATATTCAGTACTTAATATTTATTGACTTATTTAATTAATGATTTTCATGTGTTTTGTCTCCCCAAATGTCTAGTGGCAACCTTCATTCTAAATTGTCTTTCTCCTCTACAATCCTTAACTTTATGTCTAGACATAGCAAATAATCAATAGTTGCTAATTGGATGTAAATTAGTAGTTAATAGGAATGCATGAAGGTATGAATGAATGAGTCGAGCAAAATGACCCATGGTTAGAATTTCATAGACCACGGGGCTGAGTTTCTGAATTTCTATCCATATAATTCATGTCCCTTTCTATGGCAGACCAGATTCCAGAGTAACACACAGAAAAGTCACAGGCCTGTAGCTATGATATGTGAATGCAAAATATTTTGCATATCATCATAAGAAGGACTCCTATCATTTAGTTCTCTAAAATATACTCACCTCTTCACCAAACCAGAAAACAGTATAACAAGCTTCTACCCTTCCTTTTCCAGCCTACTCTACCCAGTTGTAGCACATAGAATTTTTATGCTTCCCTGTCCCACAGTAAGTGATTAACTAATTCAAAGATACACAGGTGTAAAGGGATTCCAAGAATGCTTGTAAAGCTTAGAGGGCAACACAAATGCAAAGGAACTAAAGGATGATTTTAAACATGAATGAGTAGAGAAGAAATTTATTACATGCCTAATCCCTGCCCAATATTCTTCTTATCTTATCTCATTTAATTTTCATAATAATCTTGTGAAGTAATTTTAGTAATAATTAATTTAGCCCTCACCATATGCCAATAGACCGCCAAAATTTTGTATCTATTATCTCACTTAATGCTTCCATCAACAACACTATGAAAAAAGTACCTTTTTCTCTATAAGAGGTGAGAAAACAGGCATAGAGAATGTAAATACTTGTCCTGAGTCTCAAAGCTAGTAAAGAGCAGAGCCAGAGCTCAAACACAATACTTAGAAGTACACTCTACATCATCTAAGTAGTTTCCAAAATCTACACGTAAAGAAACTGGTCCTCAGAAAGGGTAGCAGGCCCAAAATTATACACTCAGTAAATATAAAACTAAAATTCAAGTGAATTTCACTTCAGTTCAAGTGATGGTTCAAGGCAACAAAGGCATCCTTTATGAGGTTCCTCCACTCCCAACGTATGTGCTTCCTAATAATGCCATCCCTTAGAATGAGAGTGATTCTTTTGTATCTGGATGAACCTCCCTGGCAGAGTTTCTCCCTGATGGTTCCTAGTCCTAGTTCTAGCCACCTCTGTCCATGGTGCTGAATTTAAAGGCCTGTTCGACTGGCATAATGGAAACCAGACAAGTAATCTGAATCTAGATGATAAAGGTCTTGAGAACTAATCTGAGCCTGGCCATTGAGAAGTAGTAATATCTCTTTCAAACCTCCTGCTTTAATTCAATAATATCTCCTCACTTCTTAAACCTTCAAATTGAACAGGATAAAATAGATGAGGCTTACAATATCATCTCAATTTTGTAATTCCAAAGATTCATAGATTAATCTATGAAAAGGGAGCAAGAAAATATATTCCATAATCATCAACCCAGATCTAAACAAAGTTCAAATGAAAAAGAATCAGAGACCAGAAACCTGCAAGTGAGTGTGAAGCCACAGCACTGTACCAATGGAGCATGCTGAGGCTAGTGTTGAAAACAAAGGCCGGAGACAGAGTATGTCTTTATATCTGGTGCAGAATTGATTTTCAAGCCATAAAAATGTTAGTTAAGGAAACACTGACATGAACTAGGGCAGAATGGGGGGAAAAGTAGTTGGAAAATAGCAAGCGCAATTTCAGGCTTATGAGAAATGGAATTAAAGTTAAGAGAAGGAAGGCAATCTATTGTTGTCCAGAAACTGGCAAATAGCACAACCACTGCATCATTATAGTGGCAACGACCTGCTGTGTTCATTTGTCTCTGAGCTGTCTGACCTAGGAGCTGGGTGATTTATCTACTTTGCACAGCTTCGGCTGGGCCAGGCCAAGAGGATAACTTGGAGAAAGGGGTGAGTGTGGGGGTGGTGACACTCAAGCACCAAGCCAATGAACTCCATATGTCTTGTATTATAGAATATACTCATAAATCAACCAATATCACACACTTATTTCACACCTACTACAAACAAACATCTGTGCTAGAAATCTGCTGGTCATACAAAGATGGAAAGGGCAGAGCCATTGTCCTTGAAAAGCTTATAATCTAGTAGCAAAGAGTAAGCATGGTGAAAACACATTGACAATATGTGCTAGACCTTGGCTAGAGACAAGAGCTATCAGAACACAGAGAAATACTGTTGACTTTCATTGCCAGAGAAGGCTTCTGGCAGCAGATAGCACCTCAACTGAGCTGGAGCAACAGGTAGGATTTACACAGTCTTAAAAAAAATATGGAGATGAGTCTTTGAAAATGATGAAGAAATCAAAAAAGCCTGAGAGGCAGGGCAAAATATGTTTTAGTGAGAGTAACATTGCCTATCCAAAGCTAAATTCCTGACTCAGAACCTAAAAACAAGGTGAAGAATCCCCAAGATCTTCACAAAAAGTACAAGAGTCCAGGCAGCAGAGAACGCTCACAGCTCTATACATCAGCACTGGGACAAACCACTTTGTCCAAAAACTGAATGACTTCCAGTATCAAAAATTCAACTTCTAAATTTCTGACTCTAGTAGGATATTCTGCTAATATGGAGATAAACACAAAAACCAAGTGTTCTTTCACCTTATAATTTTCCCAATTATCTGTGAAGTTAACCAGGACAGCACTTCATCAAGTGAGCCTGCTCTCATCCTGAAAATAAGAAAATAAGCAGTGCTGGTAATGCAGTTCAATTCCAATGAGAATCCACAAGCAGAATTGTTAGCAGTTACACGAATAACTCGTTGTTAACCTGTCCTGAATTCAATGACCTCATTGCAAACTTGCCATTCATATGTGAGAATTGACCAAAAAAAATTAAAAAAGAAAAATTGAATCTAAAAATACAAAATCCACACCACATCCTGATTAGTTAGACTACCTCACACAGAGCAGCCACCACAGCACAAAAAGAGCCAGCCTTTGCAAAGTCAGAAAACAGATTAGAATGAGGAAGAAAGGCAAGGTACAAAGGAGAAAACATCTCATTTTCTAATTCTAGGCATATTTCTAAGACACACCTAATTTTTAATTCTAGTTCATGGAAGGACTGCAGGGAAGAAAGTCAAGATAAAAATTAAGATGACACATCTCAGAGCAAGAGGTTTTTAAATAATTGTCTTGCATGACAACAAAAGGGCCTTGGATATAGGAGGGAAGGTAGGAGCAAACACGCTCTTTGGTATCTCAAGCATGTTTGCATAAAGGACCTGATCATCTTGAGGAAAGAGCAAAGAGTAGTATGTCTTCAGGCAGACAGAACTAAAACAATCAAAAGAAAAGAAAAAGAAAGAAAGAAAGAAAGAAAGAAAGAAAGAAAGAAAGAAAGAGGAAAGAAAGAGGTATCTTGCAATTTGGTGTTATTCAATTTAAGGAAATTCTAGAGAGAAAGATAAATTTCATTCAAAGAAAAGAGCACATCTGGAAGTAGACATTTACTACACAGCCATACCACACCACTGAGAACCTGTTGTAGAATATGACCATGGGTATCATAATTGCCAACTACAGAGCACTCATGTGCATGAAGCGTCCACAGATGCCATTACATGTAATGCTTCAACTCTGAAATTCTCTTAGCCCTTTGTTTCTGCCACCAGCATCTTCCTTGCTCTCCTTCAACATTTCTCACCTGTGCATTTCAGTCTTCTTTGCAGATCATACTTCTTCCACTTTCTTCCTTATTGTAGATGTTCTCCTGAAATGCAGCTCTCTCTTTATTCCCTTTCCATATTAAAATCAACCCCAGGGACAGAAAGGCAGGAAGATTCAAATTTAATTTCAGAGCCCTCTAGTGACTATCCAGGCAATGTTAGACAATGTACTTAAACACTCTCAAACCGTTACCTTATTAATAAAATACAAGTCATAGCACCTTCTCAGCTTACATCAGTTGATTTGAAAAATCACAGGTGATGAACAAGGAGGAGGGCTTTGAAGACTGTAAAGACATGGAAGCCGATCATCTCAAAGGTGGAGTGGGTGGATGGAATCCTCTCACCTAGGCTGCATCCACTTATAGCTCTTGTTCTGTTTCTCTTCCTTCTGACTCGACTCCAAACTCAATCCCCCTGCTGTATCTCTCCCCACAACTCACTTGATCTCCATGTTGTCACCGTGAAACAACTGTGAGAAATCCTTTTGCTTATGACATGGGTTAGATGGAGACTTAGGCCAAGCTCAGAAAAGCTGGGAAAACTATAAAACACACTATTGCTCTACCAAGAAACATCTCAGTATTGTATTTAAACATGAAGGCTTGGAAGCCATACTTCCTGGGTTCAAGTCCTGCCTTCACCAGTATCATGCACTCTTTGTCCTTAAGTCAATTATTCCATCTCCCTCTGCTTCAAATACCTCAACTATAAAACAAGGAATTTAGCAACAGTATCTACCTCATAGAACTCTTGATTTTTCCATAAAGCAGGGCATATCAATTATCTGAGATATGATACATAGGGAATAAATATTTGGTTTTATTTCACATAGTCTAAGAACTCAATCACACAACAAATATTCAAGAATTTATAGGGATCCATTGGCCTCGGGAAGGAGTGATACAAGGAGAACACCAAAGAGATCTAGTCTGATTTATTAGAGTCTAATATGAAATATGAACAAGTAAATAAGAAATTATAGCAGTGGTACATGCCATGGTAGGGAAAAATAAAGGATGCTATGAAACCCACAGCAAGACAATCTTAGAAAGATGGGAAATGAAAAAAAAAGTAATGGAGTGTTATCAGCTGAATTTTGTTACCTCCCCCCAATCCCTCAAATTCATATGACTGTGCCTTAATCCAATATGGCTAATGTCCTTATAAGAAAAGATCAGGACACAGATGCTTACAGAGGGCAACCATGTGAAGACATGGGTAAAACGGCCATCTACAAGCCAAGGAGTGAGGCCTCAGAAGAAAGTAACCCTATAGGAACCACAATGTCAGACTTCCAGCCTCTGGAATTTGTGAGGATGTAAACATCTATTGTTTAGGCCTTCTAGGCTGTGGTGCTTGTTACAGCAGGTGTAGCAAACTAATACATGGTGTGAAGCCATGGAAGGCTCCAGAGAGATGCAGTAATGTATCTGAAACTGAAGTATGAAAAGGAAGGAGACCAAAAGAGTAAGGCTAATGCCATTACTCCCAATAAGACCTTATAAGACTTTAAAATAGTATACATCCAAGTTCTCTGAAAGCACATTTATTCATAGATAGGTAGATAGACAGATAGATAGATCTTCTTTTGTCCTTACAACAGCATTGAGCTGATGGGACCCATCTGTTTCATAATAGTCCCTGTTTTATAGAGATCAAAACTAAGGCCCAGAGAGATACATGAAAAAGGCTGCATGCAGCTGAACTTGTCTTAATCAAACTATATTAGTGCAAGGGTGAAGATCTTAGTGAAGGAACAACAAAGCCATCTCTTTGTGTTTGGTACTGAATATAGCTGAGCTTTATTGATGTCACAGAGCAGGAAAACGTCAATTCCCAGGGTAACCTTATAACATGCAAAAACAGCTTAATCATACACGAACACCAGTTTGGAGGCAAATAACAAGTGTCCAATTTGAGCAACACAGAAATAATGGTTGTATATGAGCCCACAGATGAGTTAGGCCAGTAGATAAAAATGGAAACTTTGATGACAAATGTTTTAATGGGGTTGTGGATGGTGGATAAAGTTAGTGAATGATTGTACTTTTAAAGGAAGGGGAAAGAGATGAAGAGTGAATCAAGGCTTCTCAGTCCTCAAACTTCTTCAGTGATGATTTCATCAGTCCACACCCTATATGCAGCACACCCTTCTTAATAAGCCTGAACTGAGCTCTTTCAAATGAACCTACATTGAGCATTTCCAAAAAGTAACAAAGTCAACATCTCCCTCAGAGACTGAGCATAGGTGATTTGGCTGCTCATTCTCGTGTTTATATACTAGGGAAGTTAACTAAGTCAGCCATCTTTATGCTTCCCCTCAGTTTTGACATCTATGAGATGGGGCGTCACGTGAGGGTCAATGTTAAGAGTTAAGGGTGAAGCACTACGCCTGGCCCGGTACAGGTGTGACGTAAGTAGTAAGCCCTTATCTAGTATTTTAGTGTGGAGAAAGGAGCAGTTTCCCACCTGGAAGCCGTATATGGCTTACATGCATCAAGCTCCCTTCCCACTCTGAACTTTACACTATACAAATGCATTGGTAACAGATTAATGCTTCCACAGCCGTGAGCTCCCCCAGAACAGACAAACAAAGACAGCTGGCAGCGCTCAACATCACCCTTCTGCTTTCTGAGATGAGCCAGCGCAAGTCAGAAGAACCTAGTAATGTCAAGTAAATATATTTGAGCCTGTCACTGGAAAATTCCTAATAAGGTTTCCTGGTGATTCATTTGGTGACGGGAGGCATCTGACTCATGGAGCCTGCCCTCTCACACATCCACAGATATGATGGACAACTGGCCCCAGATCACGCTATTTCGGAATAGTCCAAGGCATTCTTTACAAGGCGGAGAAAACACAATTACTCCTCTGAGAAAGGATGAGAACCAAAAATAACAATTATATTATCTTCACCAAAACAAGAGCAGCAGAAAGATGAAGGCCAGCATTGTCGGGGAAGACAGGCATGCTGTTTGTCAAGCCTGTTCGGGTAAAACACAAGAACCACCAGAATCCCCCTGGAGTTCCTGTCAGAGGCTGCACGTGACTGTATAGACAGCGTACCACGTTCCAGGAAATGTCACTAAGCCAAAGGGCACCTGGTTCCGAGCAAAGCTAGTGGCCACATCTGGCTAAACTCCAAAAGCAGAGCATTTGGGAACACGACCTTGCTACTGGGAGCCTCTGAATAGAGAATTAAAGACAGCCTGACAATCACAAACTGAAAGTTTCCCTGGGGACCCCTGTGCAGAGTCGTGTCTTCCAACCACATCCCCAAAGCTTCTCTCTACATCCAGATTCCCACACCATTTGAGGTACTACCTGCTATTGAAGATGACTTGATTTTCATTGAGATAATGCTTTTAAGATTATTGAAGTGATCTGTGTCGCCTCCTAAGTTTTAAGTCTTCAGGGCAGCAGAAAGCAATTCTCCAATTACTTGTGCCTTCCTCTCCTCCAAATACCTGCCCCAAACCTAGCTTCAACCTGGCCTCAGAACAGAGCACTATGCCTGAGGACCCCACACAAATGCTTGCGGTGTGACTAAGAGGTTCATGTTTGCTTCAACCACAGAACATGCAGAATTTCCAGGAGGAAGTCCCCATTGTGACACTGGTCAAGGCAACTGTCATGCACCAGTATTGGCAGACTGTTTATTCTTGCATATCCCACTCCTACTTACAGGACTGATTTGTTAAGTTCATTAAAATGGCAAGCAATTTGCTTTCCTAAGTGTGAAATGTTCGTGATGGTTTGCAAAAAATTTCAAAACATGGTAAATAGAAAGACAGAATGGGTTTTCATCATGACCAGGTATTATTGAAAATAATGAATATAAGAATGTGTTAGCACTTTCTGAATATATCATTTTTCACTTCTGGCTCACGTTGCTGAGTGAAAGAGACGAAGAGACTTCAAGTGGGGAAGCAAAGAGATCTTTTTCATGATGCAGAATTTCCCCCCCAACCATAAGCAAACTGGAAAATTACACAGGCTCGGGCCTCAAATCGCAATGCTAGGCTCTAAAGCCCTGCTGCAGGTTAAAGCTCTGATTGCTGCTCCTCATAACTTTACACATTAGTGATGTCCACAGGGATGACCTTATGGTCTGGGCACAGCCCTTGGCACACCCGTAAGCAGTCCTGGAGATAGACCAAGAGAGGAACACTCTCCTTCCTTCTCCTGGAAGAAGGATCTTTTCTAGATGTTTTCTCTTTTCCAAACTCCTGTACACACTCACACCTAAAACCTCCCCTGTTTTTACTTTAGAAAAACAGGTCAAGCCTTATCAATCCCAATCCCACTCTTGGATTATTCACACAAAATGAATACAGGACAATAGAAACCATAAATTTTCACTATTAACTACAACATTAGTATTTACCAGCTAACAACGAATTAACTCTGAAATTACAATGATGGAAACTAAAAAGTAAAACTTGCCATATATGTATGGTTTATGAAGATTCCACCAATTGGGCAATCGGCATTCTCCTTAACACCTGTAGCCACACACTGATTTACCTTCTGACAGATTGTGTATGATTAAACACTTCTGGAAAAATATGCTCAACATTGATAACTGTAGCTGTTTCTTAAAATGAAAGAAAGCTTCCTTTCCATAACCTTTTATACTGCTTGAAATTTTCACCTGAGCATGCATTGGCTTTTAACAAATAAGACAATTCACTGACTAATATTTTTAAGTTGTTTTTGTTCAAAAGACCTCAAAACCCTGTTCCTCAAATTAAAGTGTATTTTGCTTATTTTCTGTTAGTTTTTTTTTGGCCTGAGGATCTAAAAATGGTTTCATCTCATCCCTCTCCTTAATTTGCCCCCTAACTTGTGTTTCCAATTCATAAGCACAGAACATCTTTTATTTATAGATTTCCATGTATAGATCTTATATACTCTTTCTGTATTTATACCTACGCATCTAATTTGGGAATGTTATTACAAATGATTTTTAAATTTTCAATTATTCATTGCTGATATATAAAAAAGCACTTGACTTTGGTACTGTTCACTTCTCAGTCAGAAGGTTTCCATCTGGTTTTCAACTCTTTGCAGAACTCTGTTCCTAGAAAACCAGGTCGTCTGTGAACAAAAACAGTTCCCTCTCTTTCTGCCCAATACATAGAACTTTATTTCCTTTTCTTGTCTCACTGCACTAGCCATGACTTCAACACAAAGTTAAATAGAGATGATAAGACTGGACATTTTTGACTTGTTCTCAGTTGGGGTGGAAAACATCCTGTTTCTCACTGTCATGTTCGAATGTCAGCTGTAGGTGATTTTTTAGTTACTCTTCATACAATTAAAGCTTTTCTCTAATACCAGTTTATGCACAGTTTTTATCAAGAACAATTGTCAGATTTGATCAAATGCTTTTTGCATGCCAATTTATATTATCATATGATTTTTCTTCTTCACCTGTCAATATAGTGGATGACATCAATTGCTTTTCCAGTGTTGAACCACCTGGAGTTTTGCTTTTTTAATAATGCCTTCATCTGGTTTTGTTATTTAGGTAATGCTGGCCTCATAGAAAAAGCTAGAAGTGTTTCTTCTGCTCTGTTTTTCTGATGAGTTGTGGAAAACCAGTATAATTTTAATGTTAAGCACTTGGTAGAATCATCCTATGAAACTGTCTGGGCCTGGTGTTTTTTTCTTTCTTTGAAAGAGTATTATTTATTTAATTTCTTTAGTAGATATATAATTATTCATATTATCTTTTATCTTTCTGAGAACTTGGTACTTCCTGTCTTTAAAAGAATTGGTCCATTTAAGTTAATCAGATTTGTGGGCATAGTGTTATACATGTATTATTTTATTATCCTTTTAATGTTGATAGAATCACCCTGTTTTATTTCTAATTTTGATAACTTGTCCCCCTCTTTTCTTTTTCAACCTGATTAGATGTTTTATCAATCTTATTGATATTTTCAAAGATCCAGGTTTTGGTTTCATTGTTGTTGTTTTTTTTCCTATTGTTCTCCTGTCATCAATTCTATTGATTTCTACTCTAATTTTTATTCTTTCTTTTTTTCTGATTGTTTTAGCTTTTGACTGCTCTTTTTTCCTCTAGTTTCCTAAGGTCAAAACCTAGATTATTGATTTAAGATTGTTATTCTTTACTAACATAGGCATTGAATGCTAGAAATTTCCCTCTAGGCACTACTTTCACAAAATCCTACAAATTTTGGTAAAGTATATTTTTGTTTTCATTTAGTTCAAAAGAGTTTTTAATTTCTCTTGAGACTTCTTTACTCATAGGTTATTTATGAGTATTTAGTTTAGTTTCCAAATGTATTTTCCAGATGTTTTTCTGTTATTGATTTCTACTTTAATTTCATTGTGATCTGAGCACAAACTTGGTCTGAGTTCTGTTATTTTAAATTTGTAAAAGTATGGTATGTCTGATAGCTCAGAATATAATTTGTCTGATGAACGTTCCATGTGAATTTGAGAAAAATGTGTACAATATTGTTCTTGGATGGGCTCTTTTATAAATGTCAGTTTAATCAAGTTGATGGTGCTGTTCAGGTCTATTATATCCTACTAATTTTTAGCCTGCTTGATCTTTCAATGAGACTGAAAAAAGGTGATCAAGTCTCCAATTGTAATAGTGAATTTGTCCATTTCTTCTTAAAAGTTCTATAAGTTTTGCCTCATGTATGTTACACTCTTTTGTTAGTTGCAATACAGTTGTTACATCTTCTTGCAGAATTCGCTCTTTAATCATTATATACGGCCCTTATTATTCCTAACAATTCTACTTGCCCTATAGTCTGATTTGAAATTGCCATAGTTATTCCAGCTGTCTTTTGATTAATATTGGCATAGTATATCTTTTTCCATCCATTTATTTTTATATTGGTTCTTTTCAGTTATGCATAACATTCTGGCATAACTGTAAAAGCATGGAATATAATTTGCTCTAATTTTGTCTCCAGTACTTCCCCCCACCCTTCACATCTCCCTCCCCTTACTCCCTTCCCTTTACTAATCTTTCTGCTATTTACCCAGTATATTTTTAATTAGTGTCTTGTGGATATACACAATGGTGAGATTGACTATAGAATATTCATATACATACATAGGAAAGTTAGGTCAGGCTCCTTCCACTATTCTTACCTTATCCCAACCTTCCTCCCTCCCCATCAATGCCCTTCATCTGGTCCACCCATCTTTCTTCTATTTTGATGGAATTCCCATCACCACACATTTTTTTCCTTTCTTTCTCCCGCTTCTGCATATCAGAGTAAACATTTGACCTTTGATGTTTTGTGTCTGGTTTATTTCACTTAGCATGATAGTCTATAGTTCCACTCATTTACCATCAAATGCCATAATTTCATTTTTCTTTATGACTGAGTAATACTCCATTATGTATGTACACCATATTTTCTTTATCTACTCCATCTTTTGAAGGCACCTAGGTTGGTTCCAAAGCTTGGCTATTGTGAATGGAATTGCCATGAATATTGATTGAAGTAACTGTACCCCTATAGTATGCTGATTTTATATCCTTTTGGATATAGACGAAGCAATAGGATAGCTGGGTCATATGGTGGCTCCATTCCTAGTTTCCTGAGGAATCTCCTTACTGCTTTCCAGAGTGCTTGCACTCATTTGCAGTCCCACCAACAATGTATGAGTGCGCTTCTTCCCCCACATCCTCACCAACACGTATGATTTGTATACTTAATAATTGCCATTATGACTGGAGTGAGAAGAAATCTCAATGTAGTTTTGATTTGCATTTCTCTAGTTGCTACAGGTGCTAAATAATTTTTTTCACATATTTGTTGACTATTTCTTCTTTTGAGAAGTGTCTGATTAGTTGTTTTACTCATTTATTAATTGGATAATTTGTTTTTTCAGTGTTAATGTTTTTTGAGTTTTTTATGTATTCTGGGTAATAATGCCCTGGAAGGTCTCCCACACTTTAGGCTCTCTCTTCCTGCTCTTGTTTCCTTTTGCTGTAACATATCAGAGTCATTAAAAGTGGCTTTCTTACAGACAAATATATTTGGGTGAGGTTTTTGTTGTTGCAGTTGTTTGCTTTGATTTTGTTTCTTTGGCAGTCTGACAAGCTCTGTCTTTGAATTGGGAGATTCATACTGCTGACACTTAAAGTGATTATCGATACAGTTGAATTAATATCTACCATCTTGGTAACTGTTCCTATTCATTACACTTGTTCTTTATTTTTTGTCCCCTCTTTCTGTGACTTTTCTGATTTTAATCAAATTTGTTACATGATTCAAATCTATCTTCTTTCTTTGTATATCAATTATTCTTTTTTTAAAAAAATAGTGGTTGCCCTAGAGTTCAAGGGGCACATTTTTAACTAATCTAATCCCACATTCAAATAACAGAGTACTGCTTCACATTCAGCAAAGGTGCTTTATAACAGTATTTTCTATTCCTCTTTCTTGTCTCTTGTAAGATTACTGTTATTTACTTTGCTTATCCAGAAGCCATAAACTCAGCATGTAGTTACCTTTTAGATCAATTAAGAATAAAGGACATAAAAAATTTTATGGGTTTCTGACCTAGATAATGTTTCTTACCCTTGAACAATTTCTTTTAGCTTTTTTCTTGTTTTGCAGGGAAGCTCTACCAATGATAAATTCTCTCAGTTTTGTTTTCCTGAGTCTTTATTTCTTATTCAATGTTTAAGGATAATTTCCCTGGATTTAGACTTGTAGATTGGTATTTTTTCTTTGGACATTGGATCTCCACTGTCTTTTTGCTTGTGCAGTTCTGACATGATGTCTGCCATAGTCTTATCCACATTATTTTATAAATAAGGGGACATTTTATTTCCTCTGACTTCTTTCAAGATTTTTCTACCTCTTTGGTTTTCTATAGTTTGAATATATATCCATATGTAGATTTTTTTTTTTTGGTATTTATCCTGCTTGGTATTCTGTGGGCTTCATGTGTTTGTGATTCAGTATCTTAGTCATTATTACTTCAAATATTTAGCTTCATTCCCACTCTTCTCTTTCTGGTATTCTAATTAGGTCCATGTTCACCTTTAGAAATTGGCCCTTGGTTTTGGATGTCTGCTCTGTTTTTTTAATTCTTTTTTTTTTTTTTCTCTTTGCATTTCAGTTTGGAAATTTTCTATTGATGTGTTTCAGGCTCACTGATTCTTACCTTGGTTGCATCCAGTCTACTTATGAGCCCACAGAGCCATTCTTCATTTGCATTACAGTATTTTTTATTTACATTTCCCTTTGATTCTCTCTGTTCTTACATGTTATCTGATAATGCTGTGCTTGCTCTGATGCCACTTTTGTCTTTCCTACTTTTTTCTTTGATTTTCAGCATGTCTTGTAGAGTTTAGTAAAGTCAGGAATGACGTGTAGGACAATAGTAACTGAAGTAAACTGGCTTTTTTTTTTTTTTTTTTTTTTTTTTTTGGTGGTACCAGGGAATGAACTCAGGGGCACTCGACCACTGGGTCACATCCCCAGCCCTTTTTTATATTTTTTATTTAGAGACAGGGTCTCACTGAGTTGCTACTCACTGAGTTGCTAAGTGCCTCGCCATTGCTGAGGCTGGCTTTGAACTCGCAATCCTCCTGCCTCAGCCTCCCAAAGTGCTGGGATTACAGGTGTGCACCACCGCGCCCGGCGTAAACTGGCTTTTAATTCGAGGTTTTGTGTTAATCTGGCTAGAAGTTATCCTGTGTTTAATGTTTGTTCTATCTATAGATAATGGAGACCTCAAATCCCACCTTGTTTTCATCTCCCTTCTTTTCTTCAGGCTTTTCTATTTGTTCTGTCTTGGATGGAGTCCACATCTTGCTCTTTAAGCTATAATCCAATGTTACACTGGGGCCCTGTTGGTTTAACAATAAGATAGGAAGGAACAATATTATGATTAATCTCAGGCTTTTGGTATGTCTGTGTCCCTTGGTGGTGACATTTACAGCTGTTTTTTAACTTTTTTTCCTTCTCGGTGAGACAGGACGTCTAGAGCATTCTGAAGTCAGATAAATGCTCTCCAGGTGAGATACATCACTGTGTAGGTCTTTATCTCTGGGGAAGAGCCTGTTTTTATGGAGGATTTTGGATTGATTTCATGATGGCAACTTTTCACCTCCTCCTGCCAGAGCCATGAGGAAATCTCTCTTGATTCTTCACTGTGAGAACCTCGTAGTGTTCATAAAAGTAAAACCCATGGAAGCATAGGACATCCCTAAGACTGTGGGTTTTCAGTCTTATACCAGTCTACAATCAACCTCCATAAATTCATCATAATTACTGCTTGTGTGACTTTTACTCCAGGTAAGCAGATTTCAGCTGGGATTTTCTTTTTGGTGTTCACCTATCTCTCCAAAGTGATGGTTTACTCTGCAACCTCATTTTCTGATAAGTCTAAGAAAAGTTGCTGATTTTCCATTTGTTTGGCTTTCTACTTGTTGTAACCATATAAATGACAACTTTCAAGATTTTTATGTATCAGAGTCAAAACCAGAAATCTGTTGGCTTCAACATTCTCATCTACAAAATGGAAAAGACTCTGTCTCAGGGGCTTCCAAGGCAATGACATCATATAGGGACAAGGATTCTTGGAGTATCATGAACCAAGGACAGTCTATGTCATCTGTTACCTGTCTTTCATTTCACGCAAGCTGATCATGTTTCCATTCCACTCAATCATCATCTCATAGTTTTAGTCATCCTTGTCTGTGAGGATTTCTGAATCAGGCTGTAACAATACTAGATTGTGGATTCTTTTGGGCCTTGATAGGCTTAACGTTTCACCTGTGAAGCACTTTCAGGGTAGACTCTGCCTCAAAAGAAGTCAGGCTCATTTTGGAAATAATTAGCCCATAGGGGTCAGATGCATCAAAGATTGTAGGCTTAAAAGTACAAGACTCTGAGACCACCAAGACCATAGAAACAACATTTTAAATCTCAGAACTGAGGCAGAATGTGAGATAAAGAAAGAAGAGTATTGAGGAGGCTATGATCTACCATACCCTGGGATAGCTCCTCTTCCTTTGGTATTCCAAAGAAACTTCCAGATAGCCTGTTTGCTTATCCCTCCTGGTTCAAAAATTATGATACCACTATGCCTAGAATTATAAAATACCAAACATGTAAGGAGCATGAGAACTTATGCATTCCAATTCTCCATGCAAGGCAAGCATCTGAAGACAGTATCTAGATTTATTATTAGCCAAGTCTTATTTCCCACCTTCCTAATCTCATTGTTCAAGATTTCACATTCCCAAAGAATCTTTTAGAATCCTCCAATGGAGGTTCACCTGAAAGTTTCATTAACTTGAATTATTTACTCTTCACTTAACCATGGGCTAGATAAACTGACATCTACCTCACCCTTTGCTGTGATCTTTCAGCCACTTTCAATCCATGTGGTAAGACACCATACTGCCAAGCTACCCCACCTTTGAAATAAAACATGTGAACCCTGGTGCCAAATGGGTGAGCAGAGTTCAAAGATTTATGCTATGTTTTAAAATTCAGCCAATTCCTGTGCACAAGAAAAAATCAATTGTTGGACCGGCTTTGTTCTTGAAAAAAAATCAATCATGGTTCTTGCCAATGATCCCATTACCCTCTGGAAGCTGGGGTCCCTCCTTCACATCCCCCATTGCGTGTTGACATTAGCTGTATTGAACTGCATTTCCATAAGGCTTCTGTCTCGGTTCAAGATTAAACCACCTTTAACTCTCCCTTCTCTTCTTAGCATCCTTAGATCCCTATTAGTTTTCCCCAAAATAACTGTAAGTGTGTGAACTAATTAGCTTAGAGAGCACAAGCTCCCTTAATGCCTTCGGAATCCTGCCATCCAATACTGATTTCTCTATGTTCTGAGCTGCAAAATAGCCCCTCACTTGGTTTTGGTTTAATTATTCTTCAAGGTCATCCCAGTGCCACTCCTGTCCATGTTTCTTTTCTTCTCTGCTTCTGTTTTTAAGAAGATTTTTTAAATAGGTTCGGCAGCTCAGCCATTTTTGAGTCATTACTAGCTTCAATCCCTTTTGCACTTATTACTTGGCCTATTTTTCCTCCAGCCTCTCCTCTTTCTCTGCTATATTTGCAAGAGTGTTTCTGTCCCCCTCTAACACTTGTGCCAAGTTGGAATTGTTCGGTTTGGTTAGCCTGTATCTTTTCCCTACAATTTGAACTGATGGAGCTTGGCCTTGATTTGGGAATTGGACCTTCCCCTCACCAGATCTCAACAGAGGTGTGTCTTTTCTTTCTGCTTCTGATTGCTCCTTTGGGAACCAAACTGAATGATCCCTTGATCTTCAGGATGCTCACTAGAGAGGAAAAAAGCCCCAAGGAAACAGCTCCCCCAACCCATGGTTGTTCAACAGCACCCAAGTCTTCAGGATTTCCAATCCACTTACTGATTTATTTCTGTGTTCAACCTTGGCAGAAATCAGAATCCCCAGGTGAGAATAATAAAACAAATACAAAAATTATCATGATAATGACACCTCCCACCAGAGAGCACTAAGTCTTTTCAAACACTTTCCTATAAATTATCCAATTCAGAAGACATTGCATAACAGGTTTTTTTACCCCTGCTTTCTTCTACTTCTTATTCTGATTATTTTCTATTTTCTTCCAAATTCCTATTGTAATTTCTTTCTATCCCACTCACTTTGCATGATCAAGCATCAACATAAAGAATTACAGAAGGCACCTCAGAGACGGATCAAAACCAGAGGGTTGTGAACTTTTTGAAGTAACAGAACACAAAGCTCACACCAAAGCCAGTGTTCATTGTGGAGGGATAATCAGTCTGAAAACCTCACAGCGGAACTCAGGGGCACACAGAAGATCCACACCATCACTCAATAATTCCAACATCAGTCTCAGAACAGCCCCTCATCCCAAAGTCCTAGAAAACAGGAGAGTTTCAGAAGTTCACCCACAGGATGACTAAGCAGGAGTTATGCAAGTCATACTTTAGGGGTTCAAACCTCACCTTCCCCACATACATGTTCTGTGACCTTGGGCAAGTTTCATAACCAATGAACCAGTCTGTGCCTCAGTTTCTTCATGTGTACAATGGGAAGAACAATAGCACTTACCTCACAGAGTTGCGATAAGGATGAAATGAGTTAATCATGGTAAGATGCTGAAAAGAGTGTCTGGCACATGATAAAGTTCTATGTAGGTGTTAACTGTTGATATTGTTATTATTATCATTTTATAATGTTATTATCATTACTAATTGTTATATTATTAATACTAGAAATGCCAGAATTTTTCATGAGTTTCTGGAGAGGCAGAAGAAAATCTATGAGACCAAAGCAAACATGCACATAAAAGAGAAGTTTTGAGGCAGGAAATTGACGATCTAAAATTTCTACTAGGTGAGTCTTGATAGCTATTTGTAGGAAATGAAGACAGGGCTGGAAGATGGAGTAATTCTTTTACCTTGAGTAAGTCAGTCTGAAGTATGGTCACCATGAAGTTCAAGATCATTCCTACAATCCACATCTAGCACCAGCATCTTCAACAACATGAAGAAAAAGAACAATAAAGATAAGATTTATCAGGACTTATGTGAGGCAGTCTTTATGCTACCATAATCCAAAACCAGGAGAAAGGAAAATTCTAGTCACATCGATTTTTAATGCTAATTTCTACCTGGTCTTCTCCTATCTCATTATTTATGAGAAAATTTGAATGCCCCCAGCAAAAGGGATAAAATACGCCAGAGCTAGGGTTCGTATTATCGGGCAGGGGTAGAGTAAATCCTGGTCTCGTGTTTAAAGCAATAATATCCATGCTTTTAAATTATTTATTTATTTTATCTTGTCATACATGCTTGCAGAGTGCAATTCCTTTCATAGTACATATAAAGAGCACAGTTTTTCAAGTCACTGGTTTTACATTAAGTATTTTCACACCATTTGTGTTCCCATACATGCACTTAGTGTACTGATGTCCAACTCATTCTGCCATTTTTCCTATCCCCTTGCCCTCTCCCTTCCCTTCCCTACCCCTTGTTCTATTTAACATTCCTTCATTCCTCTCATCCCCCCTCCCTTGCCATTATAATTCACTATCATCATAGCAAAGGAATCATTAGGTGTAAAGATTTTTGTCTAAGAAAAAGAAGCACAGCCTCTATGATGTGGTAATAACATGGAGAACCAAATATTTGGCCCTTCAAATTCCCCAGTCTTCATTTCAGCCTGGCTAGAAAGGGAGATTGAAGCCACATTCACAGAAATGTCATATTTATCGGTGGTGATAAATTTGGCAGAGTCTGGAGGACTCATCTGCACTTACTTTAGCAGCAAAGGCTCAGCAAATGGGCAATTGCTTCCCCAACATGAAAAAAGCATCCTAGAGCTGAGCAATTGATTGAAAAAAATGAGGCAAGCTACCAAAGATGAGAACTCTGGGAGATCATTCAGGTTCAGAGAAAGAATCCGAGCATGGCTAAGAAAGGCAAGCCGACTTGCACAATGAAAGGAGCCGAGTGGAGACTGCATACTACAATACAGGGAGTAGGGCTCATGGTGAAGTTATTATTTTTTCCCATCACATAGAAGATTGGGATCAAACTGCTTATCTCAGAATTCTACTGGTCTACAAATCCATCTCTGAATCTTTGGTTTTAGTTCTATTTTTCTAAAGCTCAAGAAAACTCACTGTTTGTTGGGGAGCAAAAAGAGAAAAAAAAGATCCAAACTATTTTATTCCAATCCACTGAGAAATTAGATTTCTGAAAATATTTCAATTAGGTTTGTACCTCTGTGACCCTTCAGCCCAAGCAACAAAATCGAGGAGCTGTGAGTTATATATCTGCCAAACAAGCTAAGGAAGCCTCTTAATAAGACCAAGAAAGACTGATCCCTTGGTAAGGCAGGTAGGGAGGGGAACGTGCATGTTGTTCGGTGGTTTAAAGAGTTTTTGAGAATGTTTGGCTTCTGCAGATGACAAACCACCACTGCAAAAACCACGCAAGTGCAAACCACACTGCAAACCACGCCGTGAGTGGCTCCATGGCATACCCCGTTTGGTAGACCAGTTGATCTAACATCTACCTCAACTCTATGCTAACTTGGCCAGGGCACATGGCCCACCTAAGCTCTGCAAATGTGAAGGTCTGTGGACAATACTATTTTTTCCCTTGTTTATTATTATGTGTTGACATCCAGACAGATTCTCAGGCAGGTCCTGAAGACTTCAGATTTTCACAATATTACAATTTCAGCAGACTGAATGTTAAAAATGGAAATTGGACAGACTGTTATCAACTTTAATCGACCATTAGAGCATCGGAGCCTGAAGGCACAGTATTTAACGGTTGGAATGGGGTGGTCAAGTAAAATGCTGTCTCTTTCATTTGGAATCTGGGAATAAAGCCAACCCAGATAAAAAGGGAAAAAAGCCATTACTCTGACAGCTGTGGCAGAGCAGGAGGATCAGTGTTACAAGGAGGCCAAGATGCAAATATCGCAGTACACTTGGGTAAGGCTTGCGGACTGAATTCTGGTTTGCAGATTTTTGTACATAATGGACATAAATAAGCCAAGGAATGAGATACTGACCTTGCAGGATGAAAGCTATAATCTAATATCAAAAATGGGTCCTGTGACATCATATTGCATTGCCGGATGTGGCCTCAATATGTCATCACTTTTCTGTGTAGCCATCGCTGTCTTCCAGGACAGGCAAATCATTTGCTGCCTTGGTTAGGCTTCTCTGCTTCAGCCCCTGGGCATGGTACACTGTGAATGCTTCACAGAATGATTCTGGAATTAAGGTTTTTAATTACATCTGACATTAGTGAGCTTTCACCTGTTGGCAGCCATCTTGTTAAAACCACCCAGGGGAGGAAAGTTGTCTTACTGGAAGTTAAGGCTCCTTTCTCCTCCATGCCTCTCTCAGCTGTGCCACAGATTCCTTCCCAACACCATTTACTCTGTTAATGTGATTTTGCACATTATGAACTTTCAGAATCTTAAACCAAGCACAGTTTCTTTTTTTTCTTTTAAACAAAATATATTGTTTATGTAAAGAGTCTAATGGCCCATAGCAATCCAATTTACATGTAAAGTACAAGATTTCATATTGAATCAGTTTTATTACCTCACATATGAAAGATATCGAGCAGTGGTAGGTATATTGTATTTGTATCAGAAAAGTACAAGGGCAGATTTATTGGGCCTGTGCTTAATAATATTAGAATCGATTATCCAGATGAGAGGCTAGACATATGCTCACTGTGGAAGGAAAGGTTATTTCCAACATGTCACTGTTGTCCAAGGAACCCTTCCCACTCTTCACTCAATGAAATACCCATAGCTAAAGGGTTAATAAGGCTTCCCGAAGTGATAACATGAACTCCCTATCAGCAGCCAGGGAATAATTGATACCATTTAAAATTTATTAAGCACATTTGGTTTGCTGGGCATTATACCAAACCCATAAAACATAAGATATTTCATCACTAGTTGCTTTGTGTGCTATGTTGATTCACTTGACCTCTCAGAAGCTGAATTTAATCTTTCCCACATTTTCTACATTAGAGAAATCTCAAACCTAGTTTTCTTTATATTTTAGTTTTTCTTTCTATAAATTCCAATCACTAGATATTCTCTTTGCAAAGTAATCAGCTCTTATAAACTATCTATGATATTTTAGCAGTGGGCTCAGCATTTTTAAAAATTTAATTGGAAGGCTATTCCATAAGCACTGTTATTGACTCAGAGGAGCTAACCCTTTGGAATGTTCCTAATGGTCAGACTCTTTATGGCCCCTTTCTTTTTACCACAGTTTTCACTGGATATAATTGAAAACCCCAATTCATATCCCTTAAATCATATGGGGATAAGGCATAGTCTTCATTTAACAAAAATGGAAAGAAGGAGGCAAAGCTATAAGGGCCATGTTATAATTTGAAATGGGACTAATGCCAAAAATTTGCTTATAACATTCTGATGGAATTTTTTGTCACATTTTTGGAGAAGAGATTTTGGCTTTATGATTTTTTCACTTCTAAACATTGTTTTTTCATCTTTTCGAGAATGGAAAGAACTTTCTTTTCCACTCAAACTTTTTTCTTGGGAAAAAAGAGGGTCCCTAGCTGTCTGTGACTTGGTTGATGAGATTTTTGCTTTGGGATTTAGTCAGAAAGCATACATTTTCCATGGCCTTCCACCTTCTGTACATACAGGCAAAATTCAAACACTGCATTTCAGGTGAACAAAACTACATGTAACAGCCAAACTCTTCTTGCAAGGAAATGAAAACAGATTAGTAAAGGCCATTCCACAGTATGATTTTTTGCCTATGCCCAAAGACAAATCACCTATACTCACTCTAGAGAGAAAATGTGCCTGTGCTGTGTGAGTGTGCTTGAGCGTACGTGAGTGTGTGTGCATGTGTGTGCACGTGTGCATATCCAAGTGTACATGTGGGCCCTGCACAGTATGGTCTGTGACATGGGCTAGATATAAAATCACTACACTGTGGACATTGGTTTGTCCTAGTCCTACCTTCCTTCAGCAGGAAAAGAATGTGGAGCCAAAATACTGAGCTTATTTATGTATGTTTCCTACAGAAGCTCTCTTTCCCCCTTCCTCCCTGAAGATCCAAGTCTAGACTTAGCTGCTTAAATCCAACCATTGTCGGCAAGAGTGCTACCCAGACAAAGAGGGAGTCGAAGAAGCATTGAACCTCTGCCCAAACAGTACCTGAGCCACCTGAGTGGATTGGAACTGCATGATGACGGGTCTCCAGAACTCTCCATTATGCACCGACTGAATAAATGAACCATCAGGTGATCCTTACTGTTCAGAGATGAACATTCTAATGGAGGAAGGTAAACACATTTCGTGCAGCTCATAAACTGACTTCCAGAGGCTTTCCTCATACCTACACTGAGAAATTCTATTCTTAATGTGTTAGTTTCTATTCTTAATATGTTAGCTGCAACCTCTTCCACTGATCACCATCCCTTAATAAGCAAGCATCCTTGGTACCTCATTCATCAGAAAACTAAACAACGCAGGAATTGGTGTTCCTTTGTCATTCCAATCTGATTCATGATTTTTCATGGCTCACTGCTAATGTTTAAGCCAATGAACAAGCATTTGTAGAGGAAGCCAAGACATAGGAAATGTATACTGCTTCTCACGGAATTCACAGACTCTTCGGGGAGGTAAGTTTTATATGTGATGTAATTAGAAAGTAACACAGGATGTATGTAATTAAAACATCAAACAGTGAGTCTCTTAAGGTTCAGGGAAACAAATATTCCATTATATCCACCTTACCCCATCGCCAAGTGGAAAGTACATTAACATATTCTTAAAATATTTTCAAGGGTAATTGAAATAATAAGAGTTCTCCTTTCCTCGTCTATATGCAGAAAAGTCAAGTAAGCACATCTTGTTGGTACTTCATAATTCCATTTACTTAATGAAGCAAAAGAAAAACATCAATAGAGCCACCATTTTTATTTTAATCCAACTGTGTGGGTTTCCACCTTGCTTTCTTAATACAAAATGCATTTTTCTTAACGAAAAGTGTTACCTATGTGGTAATTACTACCCATTCTATTTCAGTTTTTAAAATACACCTGACAAGCCCACATTAGCTGTTAGAAGAAACTCTTGTAAAGCAAACCTTCCAGGGTGGTCTCCAGACCCTCGAGCCTGCCGGTTCAGGCCATTCCATTTATGAATTTCCCATTTGTCTTCCATTCTCTTTGACACCAAACTTGGTTTCCGCACACGATCAAGTTCCTTGGATTGGTCTCATCACCCCCTCAGAACAGGACTTCCTGTATCTCCCGAGGAGCTCCACGTGGTGAAAGACCCTCCCTCTCCCCACCACATCTGAGCCTAGACACCCCTGCCAGACCCCAGGGTAGGATCATTGTAAGGATGAAGGTGTGACTGTCAAAGACAGTGTGCTGGAAGGAGTGGGATTCTCTCTGACTAGAGAACTTTGTTGATGTCAGACCAGTTTCATAAAACATTGGTTTACTTATCTGCCTACTGTCAAGCCACTGCTAATGAGTGAGTTCGCCAAAGTACAGCACCAGAAGTTCCTTATGTCTTCATGCTAGCACAGTGCCTAGAAAAATAGCATAGAAATGATTAATTAATTAATTAATCCAGGCTCTAAGATTAATTAACTCCCCCAAACAAAACTTGCATTTCTTCAGGGGTCTCAACTGGAGTTGAGAAAGAAAGCAATCTAATTGAATTAATTCACTCAAAGGCATAAATTATTAAAATCACATCAGTCTGAAGTAGGACTTGGCAATGGTATTTTTAAAAATCTCCCCAGGGAGGTTTTCACGAGAAGCCTGACTTGAGAACTACCGGCATAAGAAGCCCTCTGAACTGCTTCTGCTACAGCCTCGGCCATGGTCCACCTGTGCACACGCGCCTCCGGCTGCATCACAGCTGGGGCTTAGTCACGCATACCTCGCTTTCCCACATCTCTTGCACCACACTTGCAGAAACAGGAAGGAAGGGACAGTGTTAGTTACTGTTGCCCCAAGATCATGCTTCATAGCTGCCTCCTGAGTTCAATGACTTTTTTTCTTGGACATGGATGGCAAAAATCACTTCATTTTGATCAAGAATTAAATCACCAGCGTAAAATACCACCTCTCCATGAGAAAACTAAATCAAAAGATACTCTGAAAATTAGGGGAACTTTGATGAATCCAAACAAGAAGAAAATACAGAGGTTAAGTTCTTAAGATCCATCTGCAGCAGCCCATCAGAGTGAAGGGTAGAATGTGGCGATGGTGTTGGTTTTCTTTATCATAGTTGCTGGGACTAGGAAGGGGAATCATAATTCCTGACACCGCTTCCCAATGTCTCCACATTCTCTGGCATAAAATAGCCACACAATTTGGAAATGACTTAGTAGGTACTAATGGAAGAGCTGAACTTTCCTGCTGCAGGATTCAAACCTGACTCATCCTGTTGCAAGTTCTCAGTGACCAAGCAGACTGAGTTCATGGCAGTGTTCTGATACATAAAAATGGATGTTTACCATGAAATCACCATAATTATATTCTCTGATAAGGAATCTGCTATACTCATGAAATATGTAGAGCTTGTTCATTTAAGATGATCTGAAACACCCCCTCAGCCTGTCTCCACATACATTCTTATCCTGAGAAGTTTTGACATAGCAAAGGGAACAAAGGTGGGGGATTTTATCAGATTAATTAATACACCAGAGGAAAGAGATATATGTGATTAAACTAACTTTCCAGGTTCGTCATAAATATTTTATCCATTTATGTGACTCTGTAATTCTGTCTTTGTCACTTAGAAAAAAGTCCTAGATGTGAGACTTGAAACTTCATAGGAATGAAAACAGGACACAAGGATTCTTATAGCCAGAGCTGTAGCTAGGGAGAGTCAAGAGAGACGGGTAGGGCATTAGTCAATGGATCACAATCCCAGGAAGACAAGAAAGACCCACCATCACTGCATGCCTGGTACAGAGTCTGATTCTCTGTGGGCAGCATATTATAGGAAGCACAGGAGACAACCATGGCAGAGGATGGACAGGCTGCAGAGACGTGGAGGGCCAAGTTCCATCCCCAAACTCTCCTTGACATAAATCTCCACTGGCTCTGGAAAGGCCCTGGGCATTTCTCCTGTGGACTTTCCCTGTTATTTTCCACACCCATCCCCTATCCCTCCACTATATATGTCCTCCTTTGTCCCTTCTGTCTGTCTGGCCTCTACTACCATCATTGGATATTAGATTCCAGTTCAGTTCCTAAGGTCTACCCAACAGTACTTGTTCAACATTACGTACATCATTGGTAACCAGGCGCTTCTATCTAAGTAAGGTTAATTTCAAGAAGCAAAGCTTCAACTACCCCAAGAAATGGAAAAGAAATTTTATCCTCCACTCACATCTTTCAAAGGACATCAAAATGTCCCCCAAATGCATAGTTTATAGATATGTCTGTTAAAACTCTCTTTTGTCCACTTCTTTCCCATCCTGAAGATACTCCGGCAGCACACTCTTCAATCTCTCCCTAGAAAATACCTCTTCTTCATCTGGCCCATGAGTCTTGCTTTCTTCCTTTATTTCAGAGGGGAGATTAGGGTAGTGACAGCACACTCATCTTTGGAGTTCTGGGGGAAGAGTAATGTCTGTGAATGTACAGATTTCATGAATTCATATCTCATCATACGCTCAAACCATATGCATGTATTTGAGATATTTTCTTGTGTACTGATCTTGTCTTTTCAAATAAATTATGAATTATTTAAGGAATGAACTATGCTTTATTAGCCTTTTTGTTTTAGTGCAATGTAAGTTTTCAATAATAGTATGCAAAAATAAATGGAAAGGGTAAAATATATACAAATGAAAGTCATACATTAAGCCTTATGTTTCATTAATTACTTCTGCAAATATAACACTTGGTTGTAATTCGCTGATGGTGGTAAAATAGGTAGGGCTGGAGGGGGCAGCGGTCTGGGGCTCACTCACAGGGGAGTCCCTGGTACTCACTGGCATACCCCACCCCATGTTTCTCTTCAGTCCAAGCCAGTGTTGATGCAAGGTCATGGAATTTATGACAAAGCACTGAGATTCCTGGAGCATTTTCACCTGAGACCAAAGGTTCAAAATCATGTCTCTGAGCTGACAAATTGCTAAACACTAGAAACATCAACTTCCAAAAACACATAACAGCGAAGGTCTCAGGGGTTGTTCATTTCACTCTTGGACACAGTCAAGAACTCCCTTCTAAAGCATCTCCAACAAGGACTGATGAATGAATGCTCATTATCCAGAAACTCCTCAGGATTCTAAAGCATAGCTCCACGTATTAGATGGTACTCCCCTCAGGCCAACCAGACCATTCACCAGGAAATTTCTGTCCACGGGTCCCAGTGTTCACTGAATTTGCACAGACGTTCAAGTGCTACTTCATGTGATCCATTAAGATAGTTGGAAACAATTCTTGGCTGTTCTATGACTGTTATTTTTTCCTTTAATTAAACTTCCTTTCCACAAATTCTCCTTCATGTAACATTCTGAATCTTCTCATGGTGAAGAAGTGCAAAAAGTCTGAGATCTTGCCCTGCTTACAAGCTAACAAGCTAGGCCGCCACAATTTCATAGATGCTGGCCAGAGACACAAGACCCCTGGGTCAGAGACAAAGGATGTTATCACTCATGGCATTAAAAGAACACAAGTTTCATTTTGTATCAATCAGCTCCCCTTGCTTTCCGTGTCTAAGAGGGGGCCAGGTGGAAGGTGGGCTAAGGTGAACACGGTTCATACTGTGAGTTTATGTCATAGCTGACGAAACCTGAGCTCCAGAAACCTCCATTAGAGGTTAGAAAACTTTTTCAACATTTGCCCTGGAAAGGGAGATGTCATTTTTATTATCCTAGTCTGGAAACAAATCTGCTTTCTTCCCCCAGAATGATGCCCTATGTCTATCTTCCAAAGTTATTGCAACAATACAACACCCTTAAAAAGTTAGTCCACAACAAAATTGTCAATGCCTCTTATTCAAAAGATGGGCACAAATCAGGAGACCCATGGAGAATGGTCTCCCAACAGGCATCTACTGGATTTCCTTGACTCTTTCCAGACACCTACGTTGAACAATGTACTGTTGTACCTTTCTGAGCTTGATTGGTACAGAGTATTAGAAGAACTGTCACCCTTCCAAGGTCTCACACCTACCTTTATTAATTCAGTCAAAGATCCCATTGCTAATTTGGAGATGGTAATTTTCAGAGATATAGGAAATCTTTCCTTAGGGTTGTATTACTTTGGATCTCTAGGTTCAAAAGAGTTTCTTTGCCAAGGGAAAATGACCTAGGAAAGAAAGCACTGTCAGGAATTCCACAAGATGGGCATTCCTGCATTATCTTGGGTAGAAGGACTCGGAGAGTGTGAAGGAGACAGAGGGTCCGCTCAAATCTCAGTCTTTCACCCCTATTGAGGTTTCAGTCTGCTGAACCTTGAAGGTTTCTTGACCCGAACAGTCCCTCAGCCTTTTCTCCTTCTGCTAGGGACTTGAACAATTATGGGCTGGGGAAATAGCTCAGTTGGTAGAGTGCTTCCCTCACATGCACAAGGCCTTGGGTTCAATCCTCAGCAACACACACACACACAGACACACACACACAAAGACTTGAACAATTATTTACATAATCTCAAATATATATTTATATAGGTTTTGCATTCACCAAAATGATATATTCATCTTATTAGATATAACCTATCCTTTCAGTTCTTTACCACCTGTTGCATCCCTGGGTTTGTTACACCGCATGATCCCTATGCTCCAAAGACTTAATCAACTTTGCCCCATGGTTGTCTTTCTGTTTTTCCTTCTCAATGACGTCATCAGAGGAACTCATCTTAAACACAGGAACTGAGGATTGTGATATGAGTGACATGTACATAAATTCATCCCCACAGACACATATAGGAACGTGTCCCCTCGCACAGAGAGCTAAAGCACAGCGTCCACACTTCTCCCAGTACACGCCCATACACGCACTTGAGTGCAACATTAAAATGGGCCCACAGCCCACAGCAGGCAGGAAATCATCTGTGCTAAGTGCTGCCTGGTCGGAGCTGAGAACTCTTCCTGAGCCAGGAAGGGAGTGTCCCCCGTGAAGTAGGAGGAACCTCTTCTCAAAGCGTACTGTGCCCGTGGGGACCCATGGGAAAAAGCTCTCGGAAAGACAGCAGGGCCAGTATGTGGAGCTTCTATTACAGGACAGCACTTCAGGTGCATTTGCCATCAACAGTCTTCTTGGATTCATTTTGCACTTAAGAAAACCAAGGCCCAGACCAGGCAACGGGTCCACGTCACAAGGTTGTAAATGCCCAGACCTGAGCCTGATTCGAGAGCTGCCTGGCCAAGGCTCCCAACACTGTTCAAGATGCTGCTCTGACCTCAGATAACTTCTCGGCAAACTCCCAACCTGCATCACCCAGACCCCGGCCTGCTACTCCCCTGCCACAGCTGCCACACACATCCAGAGAGGAAAGTCCACTGCTTGGGCAGCTGTCACAGTCCACTCCTCTGCCCCTACCCAGAGACAGGGCAAAGTTGCCACCTGCCTACAGTCTGTTCCCTCCTCCCCAGTGACCAGGCACCCATCATTCTCCTTCAGCATCCTATCTTACCCTGCCCCCTTTTCTACATCACTAGCTTCCAATTCCCTTGATTTGCTTTTCACCAGAAGCTTATCAAAAGGCAGGATGGCATCATAATAAAACAGTCCCTCAGCAGAGACTGAATAAGTTCAAGTCTTGGACCCCCCCCCCAATTTCCAGTGGTATGATTTCAAGCAAGTTATTTCACCTCTCTTGGCCTCAGAGTTCTAATCTGTAAAATGGGCATAATAGCAGTGTCTACCTGTGGGCACTGCTGGGCAGTTTGGATGAGCTGGTAAATGAAAGGCACTAAGAACAGAGCCTGGTACACAGCAAGCTCAAGATACAAGCTTGCCCCTACCTGTGCTGTTTGCAGAATCCATCAGACAAGTCAAAAGCGGCCCCTGCCTTAGCACTAACGCAGGAGTCCATGTAAACACATAATTAGACAAATAACTAATTAGAGTTGAGATGACTTCTCCGAAGGAAAAGCACAAAGTGCACTGGAGCATGTCCCAGAGGGGTCAGGATGAGACAGAGCTGGCGAGATCAGGGGTCAGCAAACTGTAGCCTGGCTGGTGTTAATAAGTAAAGGTTATTAGAACACAGCTCGCCCTTGCATCTGTGGAGTGTCTATGGATTGTCTGTGGCTGCTTTCACTCCACAGCAGCAGAGCTGAGAATTCAAGACAAAGCCCTCAGCGCACACAAGCCAAAACCATTTATCCTCTGGCTCTTTAAGAAAAAGTTGGCTGACCCCAAGCTAGACAGATAGGGAAAGGAAGAGGCTACCTACGGGAAATGTCGGAAGGTGGGTCCGGGGTCAAAGGAACGTGGAAAATGTGAGTCCTTCAGGCATGAGCCCCTCTACCTCCAAGCCCACGTCCAGAAATGCATCTCCGTACGCCCCTAGCTTCACCTCTTCCCTGCAGCTCTGAGGAAAAGGCGAGGCCTCCCCACTCCACACAGCATCCTCCGCCCTGCTCAGGAGGCCCTTCCCTCCAAGAGCACCCCCTTCGGCTACTCTCCTCAATTTCCCTGTCTCTCGCCCTCTTTCCTGGACCCCTTTCCTCACGCACTGTCTCTTATCGATCAAGGCCATCATCTTCCCCCCAGGCCACCCAGGGCAGAAACCAAGGGTCCTTCCTGACAGTGCCTCCTTCTCCTCACAAGCCCCACGGCCCCTTCTCCGCGACACTGGCACTGCCCGTCGACTCCACTTCACGTCCACTGCTCATCAGGCCGTCCTTGGTTCTGACCCAAACCACCTCCCCTCTTCCCTCCTCCCCACAACTAGTCGCCCAGCCTCCAAGACCAGTCCTTGCAACCCTCCTCTCACTCTGCCTTCAGGGCCATCACTCCAACATGCAAGTCTGACCACGACCCTGTGGCGTTCCTGCCTAAAACCCATCATTTTAGTGGCTCCCAATTGCTTATGGACAAGAATATAAACTTTTTTAGATTTATAAATTTGTTCTTTTTAATCACACATGACAGTAGAGTATATTTTGACATTTTTATACAAACATGGAGTATATCTTATTCTAATTAGGATCCCTACCTTGTGATTGTACATGATGTGGAGATTCACTGTGGTATATTCATATATAGATAAAGAAATGTGGTATATATATATATTATATATACAATGGAATATAACTCAGCCCTAAAAAAGGATGACTTTATGACATTTGCTGGTAAATGGATGGACCTGGAGACTACCATGCTAAGTGAAAATAAGCCAATCCCAGAAAACCAAAGGTTGATAGTCTCTCTATATGTGGATACTAACACACAACAAGCAGGGGAGGGGGAGAATAGAAGTTCAGAGGATTAGACAAAGGGGAATGAAGGGAAGGAGTGGGGACAGGAGTAGGAAAGACAGTGGAATGAATCTGACATAATTTTCCTGTGTACATATAAGAATACAAACTTTCAAACAAGGTACACAAAGCTCTACAATCCACCCCATCACATCTCCAACTTTATCCCCTACAAACTAAGACTGTCTAACCTATTGTAACATTTTATTTTCCTACGTGACCACCTGACACCTGGGGATACCCTTCCTTGTTTCACAAATTCCTCACCTCTGATATGGGGAGAAGAAAATATAAACTAGATGGTCACTTTCCCAGCCTCCCTTGAAACTAGGGTGCGGGTCTCCCGAGGTAACCTCAGCCTCCCCAGAACCTCCCGAAGGAGGTTCTGAACCTGAGACTAGCAGCTTGAAGAAGGACGCACTGCCCGGAGTCCACTCTGGTGTCACTGGAGCAGCCCTGTGGCAGGGAAAGCCGCTGTGTCCAGCTAGCGGGCACTGACGTCCCCTCTAGACCACACAGCTCTGCCCTGCACGTCTGAACATGGTTTCCTGGTCCGTGGCATCAACTCCTAAAAATTCTATAAGCCTCTGTTCTTTAATAAATTCGTTTTTCTGCTCAATCTAGCAGAGTTAATTTCAGTTTTCAGAACCTAAGAATCCAGATATTCCTGTGAAGTCTTTTCTCACATCCTATTCTACCCAACAGGGAAAACCGATCTCTCTTTTGTGCCCCACTGTGCCCTAATACACACACACAAACTCACTGTTTAAGAACTACAAGACATATCTGACATGTGTATCGATGCCTCCTTCTCTGCCACCTTCTCTACCACAGACTCATGCATTCATTCATCAAGCACAATGATGTTTCTACTAAACCCCAGACTCCACCCTAGATCCTGGGAGTGGAGCAGAGAAAGATTCCTATCTTTTCTGGGCTTGTGTTGGAGAAGGCACAAGTGTGTCTTGCTTGTATTCATCTCCAAGGGCCCCCATGGTTCCGGACACAGAGAATGAACTCAGGGCACACCGACTGGGGGAGTGGGCGAGGCTTTCTTCTGACTCTCTTCAGTTCAGCAAAATGGTTAAGATTTCAGAGTCCCGTGACCTTCACCCTGAGCCTGGCTTTACCACCTGCACCGTGGCTGTGGACGCGAGACAGACCCCATGATGCACCCTGATCATGTTTGCATTTTACTAAATCCCTAGCGTAAGAATAACTATCATTCTTTTTAAGCAGCATGAAGCTGAAAGCTGGTCAATTGTGTGTTCTTCCTTGTAATTAGAGTTGTTGGTGACCAAAGGCTTTGATGTCCTTCTTTGGGTCGCCTCTTGCCTAACTCACGCTAGGACTTTGCAGCATAGTAGGTATTCAATAAACTGAGACTGAATTTGCCTTATTGGTGAGTACATATACATATATCCCCACAAACAGAGCACGTGAGGAGAGCCACAGTTTCTAATTTTTGCAGGAAAAATTCAGAACAGACTCTGATTAGTGAGCTTGCTCCATTTCCCAAGAAATCATTTTAACCTTTAAACACAGAAGGTCAGCGTCTCCTCTCTCTGCTCATGCATAATTCCCTGCCCTCTGCTCTTCAGTGCTGCAGCTACCCGCCTGAGAGAGAGACAGAACCAGCAGGAGGAACAACGTGGGTGCTCAGAGGCCCAGGCCACCTCCCCGGGATTGACTCAGCCCTCAGAATATGTTGTCTCATTTGCTACATTATTAATAAAATTGCAAGAAGTTAGGGAGAAAACTTTTTCTTTCCCCACCTAGAAAAATTAGCATTTATCCCACACACTGTGCAAACTTAGGAAGATGAACATTAATAAAACAGAAAACGTTCCCTTTGGGTTTTATCCGGCAGCCAATGCCAGCAGAGGGCTTTGTAACAAAGAAGGGAGTGGGCGGTCAGGTTGGGCATGTGCCGGGTGGGCACTGTGGGTGGCCTCGTGGTGTGGCCAGAAGAAATCCAGCCAGATGCAACGTCTGGAGCGTGACCACAGATGGTGGGCGGCGATGTTGGAGGTGGCCAGTGACAGGGCATCCCACTTGGGCAATGGCTCACAAGAGACACAGAGATGCAGAATTACTGAAATGAGGCCAAGGTCAGACAGGCTGGCTTGGTGATTTCTTGAAAGACCCAGACTGGCCTGTAGGGCTAAGCCTGCAGCTGGAGTGGGTCGTCGTACTGAGGTCGCTCTCATTGGGGGAACGAATTATTAATAGAATTTAAGGTTTGGGCGGATTTTTTTTTTTTTTAGCATCCATGTCAAATAGTTAACAGGACGAACATGGACTCATAGAAGTCTTCCCCAGCTCCCCATCTAAAAGAGCACCTCCCCCCCCCTTTGCACCCCTTCATGCTCCTCTCTTGCCACTCGCTATTGCCAACACACATCATGAAACTGAGTCACTTGGGTCGCATATTACAGATTTTGGACTGCATCATGGGACAGTACTAGAATGGCAGCCGTGTGAAGATGATGTCATATTATTCACTGCTGTGTCCCTCGTTTCTGGATCAGTGCCTGGGACTCCATAAATATTTATTGAACTTATAAATAAATATAGTATATCCTGAGCTAAAAACTCCCAAGTCTTCTCACTTAAACTGCTTATGGGCCAGGATTACCTGGTCTGTGTTTGTGCGATTGGGAGTGTTTCACTAAAAATGCAGCATATTATCTTTGAGGTTTGGGTCCATTTTCCAGCCTTTCATGTTGCGTGAGCCCTGGTTCTGACACAATTGCAGATCCTCTCAACCTTGTGTCAATTCTCCCCCAAACCAGGGCAGCCTGCCATCATTCTATCATCCCAGGCGTTGATAAATATTGAACACACAGAACTTCCTGACAGGCCTGCAGATACGTCCCCTCAGGCCTAGAATAATTGTCCTGAATCACTTGCCTCAGAATCATTGAGATGGAGGCTCTGAGGCCTGGAAAGGAGCTTGGGGATCAAGTGACCAGACCTCTCCATGGCATAGAAGGGGGTTCCGGATCCTCAATGGGGTAGTAACTGACACGTGGCAACCTCTCTTTGACACCACACAAAGGGCAACAGTGAGTTCGTAAGTCTCACCCGCAGAGCATGAATGATGCTCAAATCCTGAAAACAGCCTCTCCGCTTTGAGTGGGAGTTCCATAGCAACAAGGTCCCAGGTGGCCTTGGCCTCGGTGGACCAATCCAGAACCTGAACTTGCCATTACTCATGAAGGACATGAGATTCATCCACAAAGCTGTGTGTGCTTTGCCTTTCCCATCCTGAGTGTATTCCACACACAGCAGCTGGAAGGCTCCGGAAGCCTGGCCAGGGACCGTGGCCCGCCCCTTCCTCACCCCTTCCCTCTTTCCTGCTCTTCCTGGGGCACCCAGCGCTCTCCTGTTCCCTTCATCTGCCACCCCACTGAGGCTTGTAAACTGATTTAGATGGGGCGCAAATGCCAAGAAAACGTTGCTGAGATAGGGCCAGCAGATACTCAAAGACGAAAGATGTTTTCCTGGCACTGCTGAGAGAATAAAATCCTTTGGCTCTTGGTGACTAGTTCAGAATTTATAGAAAATAAGTCCTAAAACAACTAGAAGTGCAAGAATAAAAGGAAGAGTCAGTCACGGTGTAGATTGTTGAACGGATGAATGGATAAATGATGTCAGATAAAGAAAAGTCGGTACCCAGAGCACTGGAAATGGTTGTGGGATGTCTGAGGAAATTACAAGGATGCCCTGGACAAAGAAGGGCAAGGAGAGCCCAGTACTGGGGCTCATCCTACTGCAGGGCTCGCTGTGGGGCCAGGGGAGCTGCCTGCCTTTGAGACCGTACCCAGCCTTAGCTCTCCTCCCCTGCCCTGTTCTCCCTCCAGCCCCGAGAGCACTCAGGAAGTCACTTTCTCAGGAATGCCCGTCTCATGCCCTTCATCCGGGGAGCCGGCCTAAGACACCATATTTACACAATATGCAATGCCATGTCTTACCTAGGCCTCGTGGCTCTCCATTTCAATTGCTCCTGCTCTGCCATTCACCTCCTGCCCCAGACTCCGTGTCACCAGACCTCCCCTCTGCACACTGCTCAGGGGCAGCAGCCAAGACACTAGTGGCAGCCCTGAGGACACACAGACTCACGTGCCGCACACAGCACTCGTGAGAAGCACCCGCAACACACGCACACAAAGCACAGGTCCTACTGTTTAAGCTGTGCTTTGTGTGCGTGTGTTGCAGGTGCTTTAACACATGCACACAATATACACTTGGCCCCACATGCACTTTCCTTGGAAAAGATGGAAGAGGGGGCCCTGTGCTGTCCCTTCTCTCCCCCACACCTTCAACCTGCTGCTGCTGCAGGTTCCTTCCTGGGAGCCCTGTATTGTGCTGGAGTTTCACTTCTTTAAAAAAAAACAATGGAAGAGTCGCATCATCAGATTACCTCATGTGCTGCTTGCAGTGAGTGCAAGAAGTATCAGATGGGCCCCTCCTTCACCTCCCCATAGAGCGAGGAGCCTCCCCCAGCTGTCCCCCACAACCTCCGCATAATAGCCTTCCCAGCGCTCCGGGTCCCCCTCCACAGCCTCCCCAGTGGAGAGTCACTTTTCCCCGCTTTGGTCCCCTCTTCTGAATATTCAACCTTTTTCCTTGCCAGCTCCTCTCTCTGTCCAGTTTTAAATCAGGTTCTTGGGTCCTGTTTGTTGGCTCACTTTCCTGGCTTCCCGGTAGCTACATGCTCATCGCCATGACACCTGGAAACCCAGCCCTGCTCTTGACTGTAAGCACGTCTTAGGTACAACAAGCTTCAAGAGCCTTCAGTAAAATCCCCTTGATTCCCCATCTTTGCTCTTTACCTTAATGTCTCAGGTAAGTGACCTTTTCTAGCCAGCCAGGTGCCCAAATCAGAAAGAGCCAGAAAGGACCCTTAACACTCCACCATTTACCCCTTCTCCCTTAACCAGTGAACTGCTCCCCCTTACGTGCCCTAAGTGTCCCTCAAGTCCACCTTCCTTCCCATCTTCCCCTCGCACATGGGACTGGCCTCTGCCCTAACGTGTGGCCACCGACCCTGTGCAGCAAGTTTGCTCCAAACAAATGGAGCTTGCTACTCTCTGCTGAAACCCCTTCCCCAAATATCCCCCCTCCCCGCCCCACTGTCCTCCTCACAGGAGCAACAGACTCAGACAAGAGAATTGAGCAGAATACAGAAAATCCAGGGGCAGGGAACTTATTGATTTGTACATTTGTTTTTTCATTAAATTATACCTTCAAAACTTGGCGTTAGGCCTTTGGGGAGTCTCCGAGCCCAAGCACTTCATTTTCTTCTTTATTTCCCTCATAGCGTTTAGCTCCATTTGTTATTGTTTTCTTTGGTTCACTGTTTTTTACTTAAAAAAAGAAATCTAAGTTCCTCAGAAAAGGTACACTAATTGTCTATTTGGTATGGTGTCTGAGCTAGATCGGGCTGCTAATACCAAGATTCCACAGACTGGGCAGCTTAAACAATAGGAGCTTACTTGTCATGGTCCCGGAGCTGAGATGTCCAAGATCAGGTGCCTGCAGATCTGGTGTCTGGTGAGGGTCCTATTCCAGATGTGCCGGCGCCTTCTCTTTGTGTCTTCACCAAGCAGAGGGAGAGGAAGCAAGCTCTCTCCTTTCTTTTCTTGTAAGGGCCATAATCCCCTCTTCACCCTCATGACTTAAGTACCTCCCAAAGGCCCCACCTCCTAATACCATCCCACTGGGGATGAGAGCCCCACCATGTAAATCAGGGGTGCTGTCCACAAACATTTGGTCCATGGAACAGGATATCCACAACCTCAAACAAGGTCGGGCATACAGTAGATGTTCAAGGAATAGTGGTGGGATAAACCACATTGGCACATGGTAGTTTCTGACCAGTCAGTTCAACCAACACTAGTTGGAGAACAAATATTGCCATCATTTATCTCCAAGCATTTACCAAGTAACTCCAATGCTCAAAGCAGGCAGAATGGGGTGAGGAACAGGGACACTGACGCAGAGAAGGTACAGTTTCCACCCTCAATTTCCTCTGGGGAAGGACAATACTGAGGTACAAAAGGAAAACTACCAGCACTGTGAGATCAGAGCCCTCCACACCCAGCGGCTGGCATGGCCTGGGCTGTGCTCACTGGAGCTGCCAGTCTTAGGGTTGGAACTGCCTCAGTCCAAGGGAGCGTGGCCTTGAGGAGCGCCTTTGTCTGCCTTATGTTTGTGGAGACCCCACCCATTGCATCTGCTCATCCCTGAGCAGGAAGAGGAATGGGCCTCCCACCATGATCACATGAGGCTGTCCTGTATCCTTACCTGGAAAACACGAGGGAGGTGCACAAATGTATGAGGAGAGAAGGAAAGGAGAACAGGAGTGGGCTAAACAGGAAATAGAGACAGAGGGGAGAGAGAAAAAACATCATCTCTCCTTTACCTTCCTGGCCCCAGACCCCAGCTGTGCTCACTTGGACAATGGAATGTCCTTCCCACCAGACTCCCTGATCTCCCCAGCCACAGTGCAAACCCCAGCCGAGCTCTGGAGTGATCTTTTAAAAACACAGATCAGGAGGGGTCAAGATGGTGGAGTACAGGAGGTTACTTTCCAAACTGCTCCGTGGCGCGGGACCAGGAAGGCGGACAAACAGCTTCTCTTTGAGGTCAGTAAATAAAAGAAAAGAAAAAGAAATCCTACTGGGATTTAATACTGGACTCTCAGAATGGCCTAGGGACTCAGAAGGTTGGAGAGAATAAAATTTTAAAAATAAAATTAAGGAGAAAAACCCACCACTAGCAGGGTTGCCAGTGTGGATCCACCACGGGCAGGTTGGAGAGAGAGACTGAGAGAGCCCAGATTTTGGATGACACCGAGGCATATCTTGAAGCAAAGAGGATGATGATGGGGGACATTGTCCAGCTGATCCAGTGGGTGAGATCCACTTTGTTTTCATGTGAGATGGACACTGCCCATCTTCTAGTGACCTGCAGAGAGCAAAGACAGCCACCATCTTTTCCCACTGTGCTACAGTGGCCAGCAGGTGTGGGTCCAAAACCAAGCACTCAGACCTGTGTAATTCTACCTGAGCCCAACAACCTAACCTGGAAGAGGCCTGCCATGCATCCCAGAGCGTGACTGGAAAACCAGGTGACAGTTGGGCGTGGAAAGTGTTGCACCCAGGAGAATTCGAGATGCTCAGGGAACCCAGGGGAGAGTCAAGCAATACTGACACCTACAGTGAACCAGAAACAGCCAGGTTCTGCAGATGTACTGATTTAAAATATTCACCAAACATCATTCCTTGAAGTACCGGGGGTTTATCTAGACCCAAACCCTGCCTCCAGGAGCTCTGCCACCCCTTTCACAGAACTCTATAGGAACACTCGCTATGACTGGGGTAGACAATACCCTCAGACCCCCCCACCTCACACCACTGAGAAGGGAAGCTGAGAATGGCAACTTGACTAGCACTACAAAAAGAATTAACAGCCCCCAATTACTACTCTTGCGTGCAATCTATACCTCAAGAAAAAAATGGAAAGAAGGACAATTGGGAACTAACAACCAACATATAATATTATACACAAAATATTATAGACAATTTTTTGACCATTGCAACAGAAACAATTCCTTAATCTTCCATCAAGAAACTTTTTTTTTTTTTTTTTACTTTTGTGTACTAAATGGTCCATGGACATTTGTATGTGTACCTATTTGTCTCATTTTTATTTCTAGCATTTCTTGAAGGTAGTTATTTTCTTGACTCTGTCTTTTAAGAACTAGGGTATTTGATTAGTATTTTTTTGTTTTTGTTGTTGTTATTGTTGCCTTATATTTCTCTTATTTCCCTTGAGTCTCTCCCTCTCTTTTCTTTTGTGAACTGCCAAATTGTATTGTTCTCTCTTTCATTTAACTCCTTACCCCTACTCTTTCTCATCCTCCCTCTCAATTATTACATCCTCCATCTCCTCTGCATTGTCCCTCTTCACCTTTTTGAAATATCAAACCATTTTGTAAACAAAATATCTCTACTGTTGGCAATTACCTACCATATCATTTCTGTTTATATTGCCAATTAACATTGTAGATGCCAAAATAGAAACTAAGCATTTAGTTTAATGGTGAATATTGATGGTACTGGTTGTTATTATTTGTCTCCCCCTAAAAAGTGAGGTGCTAGAAATCTTCAGGAACATCTAAATTCAAAGAGTAGAAGCTCTGCCATTTCAGATCCTTACTGATGAACGGGTATACATACAAATGACAAGAAAAGGCAAAGGAACAAACCATCCCAAATAAATCAAAAGACCTCATTAACAGAATCCAGTGACATCACAGTGGAGGATATCTCAGAAAGGAATTTAGAAAGTTCCTAGTTAAACTGATCTGTGAGGCAAAAGACAACATAAGGAGTGAAATCAGAGAGAAAAATGCAAGAAGTGAAAGAGCATTTCAATAAGGAGATAGAAATTCCGAAGAAGAATCAATCAGAAATTCTCAAAATGAAGGAATTAGTAAACCAAGTTAAAAACTCAATGGGAAGTGTCACCAGCATACTATACCATTTGGAAGATAGAGTTTCAGGCAATGAAGACAAAATATGTAATCTGGAAAATAAAGCTGACCATGGAGAAAAGATGTTAAGAGAACAGGAACAGAATTTTCAAGAAATAGAGCATAACATGAAAAGACCAAATATGAGATTTATCAGGATAGATGAAGGCTCAGAGATACAAATCAAAGGAATACACAATTTTTTCAATGAAATAGTATCAGAAAATTTCCCAAATTTAAAAATGAAATGGAAAATCAAATACAGGAGGCTTAAAAGAAAGACCTACAACAAGGTACATTATTATGAAAATACCCAACATACAGAATAAGGATAAAATTTTAAATGCTGCTAGGGAAAAATGACAGGTCACAATTAGAGCGAAATCAACCCAGATCTCAGCTGATTTCTCATCCAAGACCCTAAAAGCTAGGAGGTCTTGGAATAATATATACCAAGCCATGAAAGAAAATGAATGCCAACCAAGACTATGATATCTGGCAAAATTAAGCTTCAGCTTTGATGATGAAGTAAAAACCTTCCACAATAAATAAAAGTTAAAAGAAATCACAACTAGATGAAATCTTAGAGTAGTTTTTATTTCTCTAATTCATATATTGTTGATCAATTGTATATCTTCTTCTGAGAAGTGTCTGTTCAGCTTCTTACCCCATTTATTGATTGAGGGTTTGTTTTTTTTTTTTTTTTTTGTTTTTTTTTTTTTTTTTTTTTTTTTCGATTGTTTGTTTGGGGTTTTTTTGGTGTTAAGTTTTTTGAGTTCTTTATATATCCTGGAGATTTGTGCTCTATCTGATGTGTGTGTGGCAAAAATTTGCTCCCAAAATGTAGGCTCTCTCTTCACCTCACTGATTGTTTCTTTTGCTGAGAAGAAGCTTTTTAGTTTGAGTCTATCCCATTTATTAATTATTGATTTTATTTCTTGCACTTTAAGAGTCTTGTTAAGGAAGTCAAGGCCTAATCCAACGTGATGAAGATTTGGGCCTACATTTTCCTCTATTAGGCACAAGGTCTCTGACCTAATTCCTAAGTCCTTGATCCACTTTGAATTGAGTTTTGTGCATGGTGAGAGATAGGGGTTTAGTTTCATTTTGCTGTATATGGATTTTCAGTTTTTCCAGCACCATTCATTGAAGAGGCTATCTTTTCTCCAATGTATTTTTGACAACTTTGTCTACTATGAAATAACTGTATTTATGTGGGTTTGTCTGTCTCTGTATCTTCTATTCTGTACCATTGGTCTACCAGTCTATTTTGGTTCCAATACCATGCTGTTTTTTGTTTTACTACTGCTTTGTAGTATATAAGTCTGGTATTGTGATGCCTCCAGCTTCACTTTTCTTGCTAAGGATTGCTTTGGCTATTCTGGGTCTCTTATTTTTCCAAATGAATTTCACAATTGCTTTTTCTATTTCTATAGGGAATGATGATGGGATTTTAATTGGAATCGCATTGCATCTGTATAGCACTTTAGGTAGTATGGCCATTTTGACAATATTAATTCTGCCTATCCAAAAGCATGGGAGATATTTCCATCTTCTAAGGTCTACTTCAGTTTCCTTCTTTAGTGTTTTGTAGTTTTCATTCAGAGAAATGGAAAGTTGTGCTGCACTGTGTACAATGAATCAGAATTCATTCTGCTGTCATATATACCTAATTAAAATAAATAAATTAATAAAAAAGAATTCACAACTAGAAAGCCTGCACTACAAAACAATAAAATATTTCATGAAGAAGAAATGAAACACAAAATTAAAAATCAGCAAAGTGAGGAACTACACTAGAAGAACAGTCAATCAAAAGACAAACTAATTCAAATTAAAAACCAGAAATAAATCAGAATGATAGGGAATAAAAATTATTCCTCAATAATAACATGGAAAGTAAATGGCCTAAACCCATCAATCAAAACATATAGACTGGCATATTGGATTAAAAACAAGAACCAACAATATGCTATCTCCAATGGACTCATCTAATAGGCAATGACATCCACGGACTGAGGGTAAAAGGATGGGAAAAAACACATTCACATGGATTAAGCAGGGATTTCTATCTTGATATCAGATAAAGTGGAATTCAAACCAAAGAAGGGAACAAGAAGGTCATTTCATACTGCTTAAGGGAACTATACGTCAACAACACATAACCATTGTAAATATTTATTCCCCAAACAATGGAGCCTCTACATACATCAAACAAACCCTTCTCAATTTCAAGAATCAAATAGACCACAATACAAAAATACTGGGTAACTTTAACATGCCTCTCTCATTGATGAATAGATTGTCCAAACAAAAACTAAACAAAGAAGCAATATGACTAAAATATACAATTAATTTAGACCTAACAGATGTATATATAGAATATTTCATCCATCAATGAATGAATACACTTTCTTTTCAGCAGAACAAAGATCTTTCTCTAAAATAGACCACATCTTACACCACAAAGCAATGCTTAGCAAATACAAAAAAATAATAGAGATAATGCCTTGCATTCTATCAGGTCATAACAGAATAAAATTAAAAATCAATAATATAATAAAAGTAGAAACTACTCTAAAATCTGGTGACTAAATAACATGCTACTGAATGATCAATAGCTAGGAGAAGACATCAGGGATGAATTAAAAAAAATACTTAGATGTAAATGAGAATAGTGACAAAACATATCAAAATTTCTGGGACACTATGAAGGCAGTTCTAAGAGAAAAGTTCACAGCACTGAGCTCTTTCATTAAAAGAATAGAAAATCTCCAAATAAATAACCTACCATCACATCTCAAGTCCCTGTGGCGGGGGGCGGGGCGGGGGGAGAGCAAATCAACACTAAAAGCAATAGACCAGAGGAAGTAATTAAAATCACAGCCAAATAAATGAAATTGAAACAAAAAAAAATTCAAAAACATCAATTAAAAAATAGTTGGTTCTTTGAAAAAAAAAACAATAAAATTGATAAACCTTTAGCCAAACTAATGAAGAGAAAGAGAGAAAACTCAAATTACTAAAATTTTTGATGAAAAAGGAAATATCATGACAGACACTACTGAAATACAAATGAAAATCAGGAACTATTTTGAAAACTTATATTCCAATAAAAGAGAAAATCTTGAAGACATCCACAAATTTCTAGAGACATATGACCTACCCAAATTGAACCCGGAGGACATAGAAAATGTGAACAGATCAATTTGAAGCAATGAAATTGAAGATGCCATCAAAAGGCCACCAACAAAGAAAAGCCCAGGACTGGATGGATTCTCAGCTGAGATCTTCCAGACCTTCAAAGAACTGATACAATCCTGCTCAAACTATTCCATGAGATAGAAAAGGAGGGAACCCTTCCAAACTCATTCTATGCAGCTAGTATCCCCTGATTTCCAAACCAGACAAAGACAATCAAGGAAAGAAAATTTCAGGCCAATATCCCTGATGCACATAGATGCAAAAATTCTCAATAAAATACTGGAAATTTGCATTCAAAAACACATTCAAAATATAGTGCACCATGATAAAGTTTCCTTCCAGGGATGCAAGGTTGGTTCAACATAAAGAAATCAATAAATGTAATCCACCACATAAACAGAATTAAAGACAAGAATCACATGGTTATCTTAGTAGATGCAGAGAAAGCATTTGACAAAGTAAAACATCCATTTATTTTTAAAACATTAGAAAAACTAGGGATAGTAGAAACATACCTTAACATTGTCAAAGCTATAGATGCTGAACCCAAGGCCAACATCATTATAAATGAAGAAAAACTGAAAACATTCCCTCCAAAAACTGGAACAAGACAGGGATGCCCTCTTTCATTACTTCAATTCAACACAGTCCTTGCGACTCTAGCCAGAGCATTAGGCAACAGAAATAAATTAAAGGGATAAAAATAGGAAAAGAAGAATTCAAACTATCCCTATTTACTGACATGATCCTATATTTAGAAAACCCAAAAAAACTCCACCAGAAAACTTCTAGAACTCATAAACAAATTCAACAAAGTAGCAGAATATAATATTAACACCCCCAAATCAATTTGCGTTCCTATACATCAATGATGAATCAGCCAAAAGAGAAATCAGGAAAACTATTCTATTCATGATAGCCTCAAAAAATAAAGTAAAATAACTGGGAATCAATTTAACAAAAGAGGTGAAAGACCTCTACATTGAAAACTACAGATCACTGAAGAAGACCTTAGAAGATGGAAAGATTGCCCATGTTCTTGGATAGGCAGAGTTAATATTGTCAAAATAACCATACTGCCAAAAGCACTATATAGATTTAATGCAATTCTTATTAAAATTCCAATGATGTTCTTCATAAAAATATAAAAAAGCGGGCTGAGGTTGTGGCTCAGCGGTAGAGCGCTCGCCTAGCACGTGCACGGCCCGGGTTCGATCCTCAGCACCACGTAAACATAAGTGCATTGCATTGTGTACAACTAAAACAAATAAAGAAATATTTAAAATATATATATGTAAAAAGCAATCATGAAATTCATTTGGAAAAATAAGAGATCCAGAATAGCCAAAGCAATCCTTAGTGAGAAAAGTGATTCACAATACCAGACCTTAAATTATACTACAGAGCTATACTAAGAAACACAGCATGGTATTGGTGAAAAAACAAACATGAAGACCAATGGAACAGAATGGACGACACAGAGACAAACTCACGTAAATACAGTCACCTCATACTAGACAAAGGCACCAAAAACATACATTGGAGAAAAGATAGTCTCATCAACAAATGGTGTTGGAAAAACTAGAAATCCATATATAGCAGAATGAAATTTAACCCCTATCTCTCACCCTATGCAAAACTCAACTCAAAGTAGATAAAAAAAAAAAAAAAACTAAGACCAGAAACCCTACATCTACCAGAAGAAAAAGCAGGCCCAGGTCCCCATCACATCAGCTTAGGAACTGAATTCCTCAGCAACACTCCTAAATTGCAAGAAGTAAAATCAAGAATCAACAAACGGGATGGTATCAAACTGAAAAAGCTTCTTCACAGCAAAGGAAACAATCAAGAGTACAAAGAGAGAGCCTACAGAATGGGAGAAAATTGTTGCCACCTGCACCTCAGATAGAGCACTAATCTCCAGGATATACAAAGAACTCAAAAAACTTAACATAAAAAGAAATCCAATTAGTAAATGGGTAAAGGAACTGAACAGTTACTTCACAAAAGAAATATGATCAGTCAACAAACACGTGAAAAAAAATGTTCAACATCTCTAGCAATTAAAGAAATGCAAATTAAAACTCCACCATCTTGCTCCAGTCAGAATGGCAACAATCAAGAATACAAGTAACAATAAATGTTGGTGAGGATATGGGAAAAAGGTACACTCATACATTGCTGCTGGAACTACAAATTGGTGCAGCCACTCTGGAGAGCAGTGTGGAGATACCTCAGGAAACTTGGAATGGAACCACCATTTGACCCAGTTAGTCTACTCCTCAGTATATGCCTCAGTATATATCCTACTCCTCAGTATATAAAATCAGCACACTATAGTGACACAGCCACATCAATGTTTATAGCCACTCGATTCACAGTAACTAAGCTATGGAATCATGCTAGATGCCCTACAATGGATGAATGTATAAAGAAAATGTGGTATATAAACACAATAGAATATTACTCAGCCATAAAAAAGAGTGAGTTTATGACATTTGCCAGAAAATGGATGGATCTAAAGATTTATTATGCTAAGCAAAATAAACCAAACCCTCCCCCCATAAAGGTCTAATGTTTTCTCTGATATGTGGATGCCAACACAAAATAAGGTAGGGAGGGGAGTAGACAAAGGGGAATGAAGGGAAGGGAGGGGAGGACAACAACAGGAAATGATTCTGACATTAATTTCTATGTATATATGAATACACCACAGTGAATCTCTACATCATGTACAGCCACAAGACTGGGATCCTAATGAGAATAAAATATACTCCCTGTTTGCATAAAGAGATCAAGTGATACTCCACGGTTATGTATGACTAAAAGGAACAAAGATTTCCAGCAACTTGAAAAATTGTGCTGTTTATATGTAATATGAAATGAAATGTACTCCACAAACATGTATAACAAATTAGAATAATGAAAAATTTAAAAAAAAAATTTTAAAAGAAAAAAAGCTGATCAGATTGTTCAGACGGGTCATGCCCCTGCTTAACATTCTCCTTGACTTTTTCCACACCAAAAATAAACTCCAAGTTCCATGTCCAGTCTAGCAAGCCCTCCCTCTGTAGACTGGCTCCAACCACACTGACCCGCTGGTTTGTATCTGAGCAACACCAGCCTCAGTGCCTTTGCCCTGGTTATCCTTCTGCTGGATGGCTGTTTCTCCTCACCCTCCTCAGGCCGGGTCCTTCTTGTCCTTCAACCTCAGCAGCACCTCAGCCAGGCCTCCTGTAACCTCCCTTTCTGAAGTATCCATGGTGTCCACTCTCCCTTGCATTTCTGACTTTTAATCTTCCACACAAGTCTTCCCACAATTGAATGTTTCATGTTTACTCTTCTCTGCATTCTCCTGTGTATTCATTTTCCTATTGCTGCAAAACAAATTGCCACACACCGAGCAGCGGAGAACACGTATCACCTCACAGTTCTGTAGGTCAAAGTCCAGACGCGGAGTCGCTGAGTTCTCCGCTCAGGATTCGTAAGGCTAAAGACAAGACGCTGAACGGCTGCATCCTTACTCAGAGCCTGGGGTCCTCATCGAAGCTCAAATGGCTGTGGAAGTGTCTTAGTTCATTTTCTGTTGCTAGTTAACACAACTCCACAGACTGAGTGATTTATAAAGGAAAGAGATTGATTTTGGCTCATGGTTCTGGTCCGAGGTCAAGAGGCCATGGCCTTCTAGCTGGCAGGGCCCGAAGGTGATGGGGAGCATCTCCTGGCAAGAGACAGGCAGCACGTGTACATCTCTTCTGCTCTCTCCTCTTCTTAGAAAGCACCCAGGGTTCAAACATGGGGCTCCATCCTGATTTCCTAATCCCTTCCCAAAGGTCCCACCTCTAAACAACATAGTTGGATTTAGTATCCACTCTCTCGCTACCTCGAAATGGAGATTAAATTGCAACATGCATTTTCAGAGGGAAAAAAAAAAAAAACATATTCATACTGCAGAATTCAGTTCCTTGGGTTCATAGGACGAAGGCTTCCATGAGCTTCGAAAGGATGTCCACATTCCAAGCCAAGTGCCCCCCCTAACTTCAAAACCAGAAGCAGGGAACTATGCCCACATGGAATCCCTCTCACATTTTGAGTATCTTCCACCACGAAGAGCTCACTTCTTTAAAAGGACCACCTGACTATGTCAGGCACACCCAGGAGAAGCACCATTAAGGTCAACGTTGCCAAATAATAACCTAATTATATTCCCAGTTTGTGGCAGTATTCAAAGAGAGAGAGCCACAGTGGGTGTCTGCACTTGGTGGTGGGAACAGTAGGGGTCATCTAAGAATTCTGCCTACTAAGCCCTCCTACAGCACAAACTTGCCTGCCTATTGTCTCTGCAAACCAAAGCCTAAAACAGTACCCCCAGCCACACAGAGCACATGCAGAAAACAGCATTGCAGAGCACAGTGAGATCACCCAGCAGGACTGCTCAGCAGTTAGAGATAACCAGTGTCCAGCAATTCCAGCCTAGGGACCAAGGGAATTGAAATCCTACACACCTGAATGCAATTACGCTCCACCATTGTCCATAGCACATTCCTGGAAACTGTGGGTTAGAATAGTCCCAGCGCAAGGAAGATGCTCACTGCATATTTTGTGATTGTTATTTATTAATGGAAAGGAAAGGAAGGAAATGGTCTCTTCTAGAAATGAAAGAGTGAAAGAATTAGATGGATTGGGGTGTGGAAAGAATAAAATGGCAACTTGCAAGCCAATCAAGTTTATCTTGCCTCCTCTGCCTAGGACCCATCCAGTACCCACCTGTGCCCAAGGCCCAGCTCACATGCAACCTCCAGGACCTACCAGAGGCCTCTGCACTGAATGCCTACCTGTCCCACTAGCACCTTTCAGAGATCTTCCTTTTGACATTCATTTCCTATTATGGGCCAGTAGGTCAATTCTATGCCATATCTCACTGCACTCTTCTAAGGAGGTTGGCTGTCTCACCCATCTTTGTCCCCAACTAGTAAGGAATGAGTGCATTCTAACCCTGCAAATCCCTCAGGGTTGCTTGGTGCTTTGGAATTGGTGTCTGCTGCAAACAGCACGTGTGAATTAGCCAGGGATGGGGAAATAATATGGCAAAGTATGCAAGAGAAGGGGTGGACAGGGATAGAGGGACTTACCAGTGCAGGAAGAGCACGGAATGAGGTCCCTAGAACCTGTGGAAAGGGGATAGAAAGGCCAGTAGGTGAGAAAAGTCATAGAAAAGGAGAGGGAGGAAGATCAGCCAGTCCAAGGAGGCCATTCTGCCTAAGGCTGGTCACTCAACGAAGCTGGCATGTCCATCTCTGTAGGTTACTTACTTTATCAAATGCTGCCCCCAAAGTCTCAGGCATTCAGAATTGTCCCCATTCTCCCTTCCCCTGATTTCCATTGGTGGCAGTGACCAGTATTGGTGCAGATGAAACAGGGCAGTGATGTTGGATTGAGGAGACACGCTTGCCCTGAGCATCCAATGGGAATAAACAAGAACAGACTGCTGGCTAATCAAGGTGACCACAAGTAGGACTGTCACAAACACACAAGTCCCACTCAGGGACATAAGCAGTAAGGCAGTGTTCATGCCCCAAGTTTCAGATAGACTCTCACTACCTCCAAGAAGGGCCAGAAACTTCCTAGACTCTTTGCCCCATCTGGGCTCCCCAACAGAAAGACTGGCACTCTGAGGGAATCAGAGGGCAGCTTCCAAGGTGATAAGCAGGCCGGCAGCAGAGCCCGGGAGGAAAAGAAGATGGGATTATTCATCGGGGAAAGACAGGCAGGCAGGATTTCATGCAATCTTCAGGTATCAGAAGAGTTCTTAGGCAGTGCAGGCTAAGTCTTGGCAGTGGCTACTGAGGATAGAATAAGAAAAGGAGCTTAATCCCCAGCATAAGGGATTTAGGATAGCTATGGGGGAGAATTTCCTGATGGTGAAAGTTGTTAAAAGTTGCAATGAATGGTCTCGAGAGAGATTCAGGACTGCTCTGGAAGCTTTTACAAGTAGAAGAGATTATCCTCTGGCAGGGGCAGCTTATCTCTAATCCTGCCTGAAGACAGGGGAATGGACACAATGACCTCAGGGTCTCCTTCAGACTTGTAAAGCAGGCCTTCCCATCAGCAGGCCAGCCAGCACTGCTGAGCAGGTAATGCGCTTTAAGGAAGGCCCAGAGTGTTCCCAGAAATAAGAGAAGGAGCTGAACCAGGTGTGATCTCCTTTCCTTTTTCTACTTTTTAGTCACAGCTGTCTTGCAGCCATGGCCAAGGTCCTTTATAATCTCAGGTCCAATCAAGGCTGCCTTAGACAAGAAAAGCAAGAGCAGCCGAAGACTAGAGCACAAAGAGATCGCTCCCACTCTGCAAAGCACCCCAGACGCCACGGCTGTGGCGCTGCATGTCACAAGCCATGTGCCCCACCGGGCAGCAGCAACAGAAAATCTGACAAGGATGTTCCCAAACTGCTGCTGCTGCCTGCCACCACAGCAGAAAGGGCTACGCTGGCTCCAGTGTTCCCCATGTTGCACTTCTACTTCATGACAGTCCAGTGACAAGCCTTCTGAGAAACTAGCCTGTGCCCAGAAGTACACCATGCAACCATCTGCCTTACCTGGGGGAGTGCCCTGAGAGCCGTGGTGCTGACTGAAAGGGCTAATAGGCATGCGGAGCACTGGCTGGGGTGTCCCTGGGAGGCCTCCGGGCTTGTACAGGGCTCGAAGGACGGGGAAGATTTGGACTGAGCTTTCAATAATCCAGAAAGCCGAGGAAGGGATGACTGACTTTGACTTCTAGAAACTAGGGTCATCCCTGTGCCGTATTCAAAGCTATAGATCTTGTTGGAAATAGGCACATCTCTGACCTAACCCCTGATGCTGTACCTCTGCTGGATCTAGACAGGTTCTTCCTTCTATTTCTTCCTCAATACACAGCAGATGTCCTTATTCTCCAGATCTCTGGCCAAGTCTTTTGCTGGATTTGCCTCAGCACCATCATGTCTCCCACCCCATGCACTTTGTAAGACCACAAACAAGACCTTGGTGATACCTTCCCTTCTGGAGGCTTAGTACCCCCCACCTTCTGGACATTTCTACCCAGACTGCATCACCCTCAGTCAGCAGAGGCCTGGAGCCTATGGTCATTTTTCCAGGAAATGAGCATGAATATGTAGGAGAGGAAATTATGAAAATGTATTATTTTGTCCATTGCATATATGGGGAACAGACAGGAACTTGTTGCAAAAGCACATTAAGCATGCAGTCAGCAGCATTCTCGTGCCCAAATAAAGCTATTTTCATTTCATAAAGCAAGAGAGCAAGTCAAGTCATTAGGGAAATAGAAACGGGGAACTTAAATGCCTAATTGGAAGCTCTATTGCACTTGCAAAGTACCTTTGGTTTTTCTAAAAATTCAAGAGAAACACATTGAGCTTATAATTGCAGATAGATCGATGCCAAGTTCCTTCCTGCATTAGCACCAAAGGAAAGTCCCTTCCTGTGGGTTCATCCCAGGCCCAGCTACACCGTGTAAACAGCAGGAGAGCCCAGAAGGAAGGAAGTGGGACCCTGGAGCAGGGAAAATTAGCAGGAGAGCAAAATCCTTTCCCTTTGACCTGAAGGCAAAAATCTATATCCACAGCACATTTCTGGCTCTTTTAGTGTAACTCTCCTTCCTCACAGTTCAAAAGATTGATGTGTTTGATTTATTTATTGGCCATATCCTATGTGCATGGTGTAATGCAAGACTAAACCTTCTCTTTGAGCCTCAGAGATGTCATCTGTGAAATTCAAGGGTGAAGCGCCATCAGTGGCTTGATTCTTAGGATCTCACAGAAGGGCCTGGGGAGTCGCTGGAGTCCACCTAGGGGACGGCAGACAAGGAGAGGACCAAGAGGCAAGATCCTCATCCCCCATCTCCCATGCCATTTCAGTGGGATGGCCCCACTTGTACATGTTTAATATTTTTGGATTCCACAAGAGCTATTATTTGATTGTGGAAAGGAGCTGGGGAAAGATGAATTTAGATGAGTTATTAATGAAAAAGTGTGTGAGACAGAAATCACTCGTGTTCTGCTTCAAGCAGTCCCAGGCAACAGGTCCACCCTGACTTTCCCATGAAACACAATACTTGACACTTTATATTCTCAACTCCTGAGTTATGGACCCCAGAGAATCTGAGAAACTGAGCTCTGTGACCGAGCTGATGGGCCACTGAATGAGGGTGTCTCTCCTCTCCACAGAAAGACTAGAGACCTGGACTTGGGAAATTATCCAGGTTAGTGGATTCTGACTCTGAGTGTGCGTGTGTGTGTGTGTGTGTGTGTGTGTGTGTGTGTGTGTGTGTGTGTGTTTAAGCAACAGGAAACAGTGCAGATAAGAGGAATACCTAAAGCCTCTGTATGAGAACACAAGGGCTTGACCTTGACTTTGTCTTCTGATCCTTAGGATTGGTTCACACTGCTCTCAGGTGAGCACCTTCCCCATGCCAGAGAATGTCTGTGTCCCCTTTATCTTCACAGAAGAGGAGGCAAGAAGATAAAATGTGTGCATTTTACCCCATTTCCCAGGAATTCCATGCAGGCCTCAGGCCTGTGGCTCGTGAGGTTATGAGTGATTATGAGTAAATCAGTCTGACATGCACAGGTGGACTTCGCTAAGTGTGATTAGATCCCTAATTGCATTGGAAATGAAAGCACTGCCACATAACGGATGACCTAAGTCCAGTGCCACACAGCTGTTTGTGCGACTGTGACAGCATAGGCGTCTCTGTCCTTCAGCACTGTCTGTGGGCCACCCCCCGCAGGGTGGGCCACACCCCCACTCCCACCTGAGAGATGCTGGCTTTGCAGAGGCTGCTCTGTAGCAACCCAAATGCTAGGTTCTCCCAAAGATTCTTTCCCAAATGGAGGTAACATGTCCCTGGGGAAACAGAACTATGGGGAAGAAGGAAGAGGAGAGAGCAGAAGCCGTAGAGGGAGTGATAAATAGCAAGCTTGTTTGCAGCACTAGTGATTCCTGGGCAGTTTGTCACTTGACCCCGTGTATTTTTAAAGGCATCCGGTTAAGGGGTATTTATTAAAATGTGTTCAAATCATCCTTCGAAAAAAGAGATCCTGACAGGCCATTCAGTATCCTGCAAAGGTGGGTTAAATACGATCATCCCAGCTGCAAAGATAGCAAGACAATGGTATAATGGATTACCTTAATTTCCTAGAGACACACAGTGAATTCATTTCTGGGGGTGGCGGGGGAAAATCAGATTAAAGAGTCCCAAAGCCTCGGCTGCCAACACGGCCAACCAATCTGAGGGAGAGACAAGCACCCAACCTCCGAGGGCGCTGACCCAAACAAAACCACGCTCCTGCTCCTTACAGACACAGGAGCCGAGAATGGAAACGTGCCGCAGACACAAACCCACCACACACGGAACCACAATGGCTCCGCAGATTGGGAGAGGAGGGGAGAATAATCCAAATCCTAATTTAGTTCGGGAGCTTGTTTTCTCACACCGACAAATCTTTCTAAAAATGATTTTCTGATTAGAGTCAAATGGCTGAGGCCAAAACTCTGCGAGATTGTTGTGCTGTCAGCATGTTAATGGTGTTCCTTAGCAACTCTCCCCTCCACTTTGAGGAAGAAACCACACCTCTGCCAGGCTGGAGAAGTCTCTTGCACCTCTGATGATTCAAGGCTTGGGCAGGAGGCGCCGGCGTCAGAGGCTGATGTGAGGTCTGAGCTCAATGGAGCAGGACCCTGGCTTCCAGTGCAAAGGCAGGAGTTGGCCTGTGTGGGGAACTGGGGGAGAGCAGAGGGGACAAGCTGCCATCCTGTCCAGGAATCTCTTCACTTCTTGCAAATATCACGTGCAATCGCATAAATCAAAACGTAAAAGACACACCAGTGATCTCCCAGGATTAACTCTATTACAGTCAGCAAGATCCCAATCTGTTCATAGGATCACTCTTTTCCTCACTGGACTTAAAGATGCAAGAAATGGTAAAGAGAGGTCAAGTCTTCCTCATGAAAGGAAAGGGGTTTTTTTGTATTGCTTTTGTTTTCTCTAACATAAGCCTGGAGCATCGCTTTGGAATTTTGAGAATCAGTTGGAAAGAAATGAAAATCATGACTTCATGCATCCATTGGTGATTTTTTGGAGAGTATGTGCACCCTTGTGCATTGTGATTTCAGATCACTTCTTTTGGCAATGAACTCTAAAGCTGGACGAGACCATGGACTTCAACAATCTCATTCTCCAGATGAGAATACGGAGACCTTGTGAAGATAACTTCTCTGGGGTCATGATTGATTATTGACTGATCCAGAGCATGGATCCAAGTATTTCCACTAAGACTATTAATTCTCAGACCAGATGCTTCAAAATGGACTTGGATAGTCTCCGTTTAAGAAAGGGAGAAGAGAGATTCAATTTGCCAATATTCACATTCTTGGAGGAAATGATATTCATCCGAAGCCAAAATATATTGGCAAATTCTCTAATTTAGTCAGATGATGTCTCACTTTACATGATAAATGTTTCTAAAAAGTTGCATGCAAATCAAATTTTTTAAAAATTGAATTACTTTTTTAAAAGCACAAGACAGATTGCCTTGTAGGGGAACCCTGGGCTGAAAATGAGAAATATTTCTGCAATTTAAATAATAACTACCTCTGTAATTTATCTCTTCTGTAAATTCATAATTTAATATTCCTTGGTTTTATTTAGAATCACTTGTTTAAAACAAAAAAGATCTATATTTGTGCAGCTAGTGTCACTAAGGAGTTTTGTAGGACATTAATATTAGCTAATACTTTCTTTCTACATAGCCACAAGAACTAATAAGGAATGGATATTTCCACTTAGCAAATGGGCAAAGTCAAGGCATAGAGTATGGAGATCATGGAAGATGTTAGTGAGTAGATAAGATGCTCACCAAGTTCTTGCTTTTTTATCTACTAAGTCCTGCATTTTTATCTACTATGTTATATTCCCTCCTGGTTAGGATACCACAGGCAGCTATACTATCCCAGGGAGATATTTGCCCACATAACAGCTACAGGAACTCCAGAGAAATTCATGAGCTACCTCAAAGGCATTGGCTTTAAGAATCCAAAAAGAACATTATAACCTCCCCTCTATTCAGTCACTTGACTTGCTCCATGATATGTTCATAGATCCATCTATGACAGGTCTTTACTGAGTCCCTGTTTTATAGTCAATCCTTCCTACTATAGGGAACAAAAAGGGAGAATTACAGGTTCTCCTTACAAGGACTCATAGTCCAGTTAAAGAGGCAAAGCTCACATACAAGAGCAGGTTAGAGTTCAAGGTCACATGGATGTTCCCACTAGTTTGTAGACCCTCATGAAGAAGGATCTTCATCTGTGCAAAGTTAACACCTAGCCTTAGAAAAAGTCCATAACTGGTCATTTGTTACTGTTGTTATATTAAATTATGAAAATTCAGAGGTATTAGAAAGGATGTTGCCTGCCAATGTCTAAAAAACTGACACAAAACAGATAGGCAAAAATAGATTATTATATCTCCAGAATGAAATGATCTCATCTGCAAAGTGGGAACAATAAAAATACCAAATTCCGGGAGTGGCAGTGGTACCCCAGTGGCATTTAGTACGTCTCTGGTGCAGGCTAGCCTCAGTAAGCGGTGCCCATCATTTACATGACAAGTGTCACAGACTGCAGTTAAGAACCAGTGATGGCAAATCAATGTGAGGGAGAATTTTCCAGAATTTTACAGGGCTGCCCACTAATGGCAAGTACTGCATGGGCAGTGCCCCCACCCAGATGCAGGATGCTGAGCAAAGGCCTGCTCCTGTTCATTAAGCTGGCAGAAAGTCAGAAATAACATAAGAAGTATGCTGGGGTTTTTAGCTCCCCTGGACCGGGATCAGCCCTCACCAGCCAGCGGAGAAGGCTGGGGGAGCACACCCCAGCGGTGAGGCTGTCGGGAGGAGGCAGGAGTCGGCTGGTGGCCCACACTCAGCCCTCACGGGGGAGGACAATCAGAGACACCAGGGAGACCAGTCAAGCAGGAACTCGTTTATTGAGAAAGTCACACAGCATATATAGGGTGATTCAGCCAATCAGCTTCAAGATCAGCAAGCCATGGGAGGGGACACGAGCCAATCATGTTCGCAGGACTGGCGTGAGCCAATCAGGGCATTACACTCTCAGCCTGGCCAAGTTCCCTCAACAGCAAGTGAGCCATTGTGCTGAGGTGCCCTTTTTTCCCCACAGAAGTATATTTCAAATACAGAGTTCTGGGCCAGTCTAGGTGTCTTTAGCAATTGTGGAAGGCCTCAGGAATCTGTGTTTTAACAAGCATTCCAAGTAGATTTTATGTCGCTGGTCAATCAGGCATCTAATTCCCTAGGTTTGAGAACAACCTGTGTAGAGAAAGTTTATGGGTCATCCATGGTTTGGATATGGTTTGAGTGTATTCCCCAAGGCTTCACGCATTGAAATTTCATACTCACTGTGAAATATGAAGAGGGTAGAAACTTATTCCATTGATGGTGTTCAAAGATGGGTCCTTTTGGAGGAGATTAGGATGAGATTAGGTCATTAGAGTGAAGCCCTCATGATTTAATACCGATTATTTATTTTTAAAAAGGGGGAGGGACCAGAACACACACACACACACACACACACACACACGCTTTCCACCTGTCTCTTGCTGCATGATATCCTGTACCTCTTTAAGACTCTTCTAGGAATGAGTCCATCAAACTTAAACCAAATAAACCTTTTTTTGTAAGTTAACCTGCCTCAGGGATGTTGTTATAGTAATGCATAATGAACTAATACAGATTTCTTCCAGATTTTGAAGATATAAGAGTTTCTTTATCTGTCCTTGGTCATCTTCAAACTAGTGTCATGGAAAAAAATACAATTGATCTAGTTAGAAAGACTGGGCTCAAATCCTTGCTCTGTCATTTCCTATCCGTATGATTTAAAACATATTGATTACCCTCCCCAGTGCCTCAGCTTCCTTGTCTTATGAAATAGAAATAAATATAACTACCTTATATTCAGGTTCTAGGAGCTTTTCTGGCACATAATAAATCCTCAATAAATATTTAATGACCTTAATAGAAAAGTGCATCTCATATTGTGAGACAAATAATAAGGGCTTATAGATAAATCCCTTTCTTATCATCCCAAACTTATGTAACATAGAGAAGAAAGTGAGTCCATCTAAATCAACAAGATGAACAGAAGATGAGAAGGCAAGTAAGGTGAAGCATGCGCAGAAGGAGACATCAGAAGAGCAGGAAAATACCAAAAGAGGAAGTCCAAAAAGGGAAGAGAATTCCCAAAATCTAAAATAGAACACGTAAAGAAAAAACACATTAAATTTCAGTACAGAAGTAAAAGAGCAGGGAAGTATCATAGATCTTTCCGGATTTCATTGGGTACTCTCAATCATTAAATCTGCATTGAGAAATACTTTTATTTGTTGAAAACCAAGAGCCTTGGCACACAGGGAGAATGGAAGGAACAAGGGACAGGGTCTAATTCATCATCAAGGAGCTGTCACATTGACAACTAGAAGAATTGGAAAGTTACAAAGTACCAGCACCAAACAGCATCAATCACCCAACGATGGTAAATAAATTAATCAAAAATCATTGGGTACCAAAAGGTCTGGGGGGGAAATAAAAGGCAGACGAGAAAAATGATCAGGAGCAGCAGGCAAGCAAAATAGCAGAGCCTGACCCTGTTAAATCTGAAGCCATGTGCCCTGGAAGATTGCCAGCTACCCTGTCTCCCATGCCTCACACACCCCCAAGTTTGGTGCCGGGCACAGCTGGGTGTAAAACTGCACATGCAGCTTTGGTCCCACCTGTTACCCTTGTACACTGCCGGCGAGCTCCCCTTACCCCACCAAGGAGAAAGAACCATCCGCGACATGTAGGAGATCTCGACTATCATGTTGTTCAAAACCATTCTCTGACCCACCCCTCAGCTGCCATACATTGTGTGCTTGGGTTAAACTCCACAACTCCACAACTCCCTGGCCTGCTGGGGACCATTGATCACCAGTGCCAGCCCTTGTAAGATTCTCTCCTCTGTAATATCAAGGGTCCTTGCTGACCCTGAATTGTGAACACCTGAGCCTATATGCCCCAATCTGGCCTCTATTTCCCCAATTGGTTAATTCTGTCTTTACTTGGCAACAAAGGCAATTACAGTGGACATTAACCCATCAACAATTTCCCCACTCTTTCCAGTCAGGATGCATATATATCTGTCCCTGGGGTACACAGTCACACAGGACTATTATTCATGGGGCTCAGCAATGACATAGCATCATTTGGTCAATTTCATTCCACAGTTTTTTCCTTGAATGTACCACAGTGAATTCCACCTTCCATATATTAATATATTCCATATATTTAAAAAAAAGAAAAGAAAGAAGTCAAGGAAGACAGGTAGAGTAGAGGAGGGAAATAGGGTGAGGGAGGAAGGACAGGAAGGAATAAGAACTGGGGACTGAAATGGAGCAAATTACATTCCATCCGAGTATGATTATGTCAAAGCCAACTGCACTGTTATATATAACTATGATGCACTAATAAAGACATTTCAAAAAAGGATTTATGCATGGAATTTCTATGGATCCACATAGGTCATAAAATAACTCCAATAGTTTAAAATAGGGCTCAAGCCCCTCTTTGTTAAATACATTTTTTGAGGGGGGCAAGCCAACCTCTCTTGCCACCTACAAATGATACTTTGCCACTGAATTCCATTTAACAGATATTCAGTAAGTACCCACAGGGAAAAAGCAGACATGGGAGAAGCTGCATCTCCATATTCTGAGAGTTCACAGACTACTAGTAAGAGAGTCTGTTATGGTCTGGATATGAGGTGTCCCCCAAAAAAAACTTCTGTGTTAATGCAGGAAAGTTTGTTCTGCCCTGAACAATCCTGATAACCAGGTACGAAACATCCTCTTCTCTTAGTATCCAGGGAGGTCACATAGGGGGAGCTTCTACAACATCAGGAACCCCCACCCCCACCCCACCTAGGAGCCTCCTGTATCTGTGGGTGGACAGAATCCTCCACGGAGCTCAGCCCATGTGGCAGTGTCCACATGTGAGTCCCAGCAGGAGGCTACGTGAATGACATTTGGTCTCAAACAGGTTATGTGCAGATCGTGATGTCCAATTAGTCAAAAGACAGGCAGGTGTGGCGTGGATAATGCTCACAGACAGCTTTTGAAAACCAAGGCACCGTGTGCAACACCACATGAACCAGACTCCGTAGGGTACAGGCAAAAAGACTGAACGCTGCCACGGAAACTCCTTTCAACCCCTTCTATAGACGAATTCCTCCTTGGTCTTGAATGAAGATCCAACAAGTGTTCCAGCTTTAAATTAACTCTCACATTAGAAGTAAATGATTCTTTGGTGGGGACAGTATTCCTCCAGTGTTATATAATGTCAAAATTCTAAACTCTTCAATGTACAGGGCCTGACCAGTCTAAGAAGTCAGTCGTTTCCCTTTGCTTTCTCCTCCCTGACTCTGCATGGCTGTTTTGTGGCTCCCTATGGGAGTGCACTGGGGAGGAAGGAGAAAATGGGGTGTGGCCAGGAGCTCCTGGAGGGAGGAGGTGTGATCCAGCACCAAGGCTGTTGGAATAGGGGAGTGTGCGGAGCTGAGTCTTTCCTCCCCGACGTGTTCTACAGGAACCTCTGTCCTGTATTCCCTCAAGAGCAATGCTGCTGGTGATCAGGGGCACTTGCCCATCACTGGCATCGTGAAGCCCACCCTTGCGTCCCCTCAACCCCTCAGCTCTCCATGGTCTTCTTGGGCAGCTGGACCTGCGCAGGCAGACCTCTTCCTCCCACAACCTCCTCACGCTGCAATAACTGCGCCCTGGCTCTGGCCACACCCTGGAAGGACAGCCCCTTCCCACCGAAGCTCAGATGTTTTCCTCTCCACCCAAGCTGACCCAGTACCTGGATCCCCCACAACATCTGAGACCACACCTGAAGCTCCCGAGTGAATCTCCTGATCAGAGGGAGAAGCCTCTACCTTCCTTCCGGCCTCAGGTGTGGGAGACAACTCACCAGGTATCGACACCTTTCCCCAAAGGGATCCTCGCCTGTGGCCTCCTCTTCCCTAGCTCTTTTCCTTTATGCCCTGGAGGTGGGTGATGAGCTGGCGGAGGAGTTTGAGGTCACCTCCTTTCAAAGTACTTTGTAGATGAACTAGCTTATCTCTTTAAAATGTGAGGTACGTGGCATTTACTCCTCACACACTTTGGGCATTTGTTAAAACTCTAAGCAATCAAAACAATGTCTTATTTAATATTTCAGTACATGACTACAAATCTCAAGTCTTCTAGAGGTTCAAGAGCCCCAAGACATTGCACAATGATATCCCTTTATTTATGTATTAGAAAGCTAAGGTACCACCACCCCCCCAACTTCACCCAGTACTTCTCTGGTGTCCCCCCACACACACACACCATGGAGTCTGCTAAAGACTGGAGAAAGCTGAACAATACTTGGAAGAAAAAGGTTCCTCCTAGCTGCTCAGGCAACATCTTTGTAAGACCTGATTGAGGCTCCCTCTCCCATAGAAAGGGCCTTTGAACAGAAAAGGCCACAAAGTAGTTGGGGTCATCTGGTCCTAGCAATTAACCAGGGTAGGCCCATCTATGCTATGGTAATAAACAAAGTATCAGTGAATTAAAGCAACACAAATTAACTTCTTATTCACTCAGTCTGCTTAAACTACTAAACCAAATTTGCAGCGATGAGGGGATGTAAACAACAGAGATCTATTTTTTCAGTTTTAGAGTTTAGAAGTCTCAGACCTAGGCCCTGCAGGGTCATCTTCTGGTGAGGGCTCCCTTCCTGGCTTATCAATGGCCCCCTCTTCATCATATCCTCACAAGTCTTTCCTCAGTGCACACATATCATAAGAGAGAGAGGTCTCTGCTGTCTCTTCTTATAAAGACAATAATCCCATCAGATTACTACCCATCTTTTTGGCCTTATCTAACCTTAATTACCTCTCTAAAGACCCTATCTCCTAATGTGAATACGTTGGAGATGTGGGCTTTGACATATGAATTTGGAGGGATAACTCAGTTCCTAGCACTGTCCAATTTCTGTATGGGTTGACTGGTCTCCTGGGCAGCTCTCTTCCCAGGGCTGACCCAGGGATCCAGGTTGCTCATTATAACTTTAAGGTTCTCCTTCAAGGTCGTCAAAAAGCCCTCATGGAAAAGAAAGATGAAATTCACATGATTACTTATTCAATTTGTCCCATGTTATCTATACCCACATTTAATCAGTGATAATTCCTCAGACATTGAATGTAAATCAAGGGAGGCTGGAAAAAGTAGGAAAGCCTGCAGAAAGCCCCGTAGGACCAAGTCTGTACCAATGAGAATGGGACACACATTTACTCTGTGGGCAAAGGCTCTCCTCCTCTTTACTCCTGTACTGAAACCCACCCTTTCCCTGCCTAAAGCCTCACTTCTCGCTGTTACTTGATAAAGAGGAATTTTATATTCTTAGTCACAGGCAGTATGGCATTAAGGTTAAGAGTCAGGATGATCAGCATACTGTAGTGACACAGGCACATCAATGTTTATAGCACCTCAACTCACAATAGCTAAACTGTGAAACCAATCTATGTGTTCTTCAACAGGTGAATGGATAAAGAAAATGTGATACACACACACACACACACACACACACACACAATGGAATACTACTCAGCTTTAAAGAAGAATGAAATTATGGCATTTGCAGGTAAATGGATGGAACTAGAGAAAATCATTGTAAACAAAATAAGCCAATCCCCTAAAAAACAAAGGCTGAATATTTTCTCTGATAAGAGGGTGCTGATCCATAATGGGGACAGAAGACTAGGGAAGAATGGAGAAATTTTGGATTGGGCAGAGGGGGGTGAGGGGGGCAATGGGGGTGGGGAAAATGATGGAATGAGCAGATATTATCACCCTATATACCTGAATGACCGCACCACCGGTGTGACTCTGCGTCACATACAGCCAGAGGGATGAGAAGCTGCCCTCCATTTGGGTACAATGTGTCAAATGCATTCTGCCGTCATGTGTAACTAATTAGACTAAATAAAATAAGAAAACTTTTAAAGAGAGTCAGAATGACAGGATTTGGATCCCAGTCCGACTGCTCATTAGTTTAGTGGCCTAGAATAAGTCATTTATCCTCTCTCATGTGTGACACAGAGATAGTAGCAACACCTACCTCAAAGAGTGTTGCAAGACTACAATAATATCATATCAGTTGAGCATCCCTTATCCAAAGTGCTTGGGACCAGTGGTTATTCCAATTTCAGATTACTTTTCAGATTTTGAAATATTTACATATACATAATGAGACGTCTTGTGTGTGAGATCCAGTCAACACATGAAATGCACCTAATAGCCTGAATGGAATGTTATATGATATTTTTATTGTGCCTGCATTTTGACTATGACCTGTCACATAAGGTCAGGTGGGGAATTTCCCACTTGTGGCATAGTGTTGGTGCTCAGACTGTTTTGGGTTTTGGAACATTTGGAATTTTGGCTTTTTTATTAAAGATGCTCAACCTATATACCCATAAGACTTAGGCCAGGTACATGGCAACCCTTATAAAAGTGTTTGCTGTTGATACCATTGTTATTATGGCATTTTATGTTGAGCCCTTCATCCCCTTAATTACAGTTGCTCTTGGTGACAGAGAATTCCCTACAACAAACAGTAGCTCACTGAAGAATGCAGAGCACTGTAGCTCGTTGCTTTGGGGAAGAGGCTAGAGCCCCACCTCTACAAAGCTCCCAGGTTATTTTTCTCAGACCAGGCGTGATCATAACAAAGCCTCCACAGTCTCACGCCAGGCTGGTAGAAATGCTCCGTGCTTCTAAAGCTCGCTGGTCTCACGTCAGCCTTCAGTGACCAGCAACTCTCCAAAGACGGAACTATGTCCTAAGGGCGAGAGTTATTTAGTTTCCCTGCCTGCCATTCTAGCTCCTGGCCTTCTAGAAACAGAGATGCTGTTGTCACTGCACCAGGACATGACAAATGATGTGGAGGGAGTGTTATGATACAGCCATCCATCTGCCGTCAGAGGCCCAGACCACAAGGGGACGGAAAATGAACAGGGAAATTGTTAATTGTGCAGCTTTAAAGCCTGCCCAGAGAAACTTCAAAGGGAAATATGGTTGGTCCTCACCCAGAGGGGCAGAGTCCAAGGAAGGGCTTTAGGAAGCATGCCACCAGCTAGTCGGGAACAGGCAGAGCTGGGTGTGGGGATCTACACCACAGACAGAACAGGGAGAGTGAGGAGCAAGGCCGCAGACGACCATTGCCAAGGGCTGTCTGGTGTACTTGGAGGGAGAGCTAAGCCTCTCGAAGGGACCATACATAAGTCCCCAAACACTCAGGGTTGCCAGAATATGTAAAATTAAGATGAGAGTAACTTGCTTTCCTAAAAATTTCCTAAAAATTATATGATAATATAAAATGGTGCAGATTATTCTTGAGGACCCTCCAGAATCTAAGACTGTATGACTCTTTAAGCATCCAATGCCATTTCTCCTCCCTAACTCTCTCTAATTGCCTTAGGTGTAGACTTGTTTATTTGGCACATGCATAATGTGGGATTTCATGGTCCTAGATTCACTCTCGTTCACAAAGAGATAGAGGAGGAATGGTCAGGAAGTACACATTTAACAAAATTCCCTTGTGCAGAACACCTCTCTAGAGTGTAGGTCTACCCTCACACAGAGACAGTGGCATGCAGTAGCTCCCAGTGCCCAGGCTGGATCTTTTTAAAGAAAAGGCCTAACACATTCCATATAGCCTTGATGCTCCAGTTCTCTCTGGACCACAATAGAGATGTTCTTGAAAGTGACATGAAATCTACAAAAATTTACATCAAAACAACAGTGTGAGATTCTGCTCTTGCCCAAGATAGAGTCAGAGGAAACTTTATACTCCTACTTAAAATAAAACAAACAGATAAGCAGTATATGTGAAGCAATGGTTTGCAAGACACACTACAATACCCAAAGTGTCATAAAAATAACTTGAAGGAGACTGTAAATGCCTTAAAGATGCATTCTATAAACTTTAAAGACACCACTAAAATAACTAAACAAAGACTTGTTTTTTAAAAAAGAAATATATAAAATAATAAACAAAGACTTATTTTTTTAAAAGAGATACATAATAGAAAAATTTTACATAACTCAATCCAAAATAAGGTAGAAGAAAAGAAAAAAGAGACATGAAAATAGATGGAACAAATAGAAAAGAAATATTAAGGTGATAAACTTAAACCTAACCACAGTAATAATCACAGTAAATGTAAAGTATCTAAACACTCCAACTAAAAAGCAGAGATTCCACAAACCAGACAAAATATACAACAGTCATATTTATTTAAGCAAAAAAATCTTCAACAACATACTAGCAAATCAAATCCAGTGATGCATAGAGATAATTATGTACCATAACCAAGTGGTCTTCTTAAAGGTGTACAAGGCTGACTCAACAGTCAAATATTGACCAATGAAACCCAACATACCAACATGCTAAAGAAGAAAAAGTATATGATGATATGAAATGATGCAGAAAAAGCATTTGACAAAGTCTAAAATCCATACATGATAAAAAGAAAACTCTCAGTAAGATAGAAATTGAGAATTATCTCAATTTGATAAGGAACATCTACAGAAAACTCATAGCTGAGATCATACTGGTAAAGACAATGTCAGAAAAGGAGAATGTGCTTACTAATCACTAGGGGTTAAAGGTAGATGGAGTGGAGAGGGATGGGCAACCCAAAGATCATGGTGTTGATGGAACAATATTCCACATCTTGACCATGGTAGTGAGTACCTGAAACTACACATGTGACAAAACTGCATTGAACTAAATGCATGCAGACATGAATACCTACAAGTTAAAACTGGGGAAGTCTGAACAAATTCAATGGATTCTACCAACATAGTATCCTGGTTGTGATGTTGTCCTATAGTTTTACAAGATGTTACTAAGGAAAACTGGGCAAAGGAGAAACAGAATCTCTCTGTATCATTTCTTAGAGAGTGATCTGTGACTCTCCAATTATCTCGAAATGCAAGTACTTTTATGGCAGAGATTTTAAGATTTGACAAAATAAGATCAAACCTGTGCTTCCTATAAAAAACATGTTTTAAATATAAATACATAAATAGGTTATATATACATGTATATATCCATATATGTATATATGTACTCTTCTTTGAGTACACACACACACACACACACACACACACACACACACACATTGATTCCATTTGTCCTTTCAAGATCAGAACAAGCCCCACCTCCTGAAGAAAGTCTTTCATGGTGTCTCTCGCCCCTGACTATCTCTGCACATACAACAGGTGTATGTGACTGTGTCTTTATCACCCAGATAGAAAGTGAGCTCCCCAACACTGCGAACCATGGCATCAAGATTGCTCCTCTACCTATAGGTCCAAGAAGCCTCATTTACTACCTGTTGATTGCTTCGTTGATGAGTCTTCCACTGAGACATCTCCCTCATGAGGCTAATTTTGCACTCTGATGATACAACATCAGTTTCATAAAGGAAGAAGGGCACCTTATGCACCTCTGGACTTTGCTCTGCCAAAGACCTCCAGACTTCCTATCAGAGCATGCATCAGGGAAGGTCCTATGCACTTGCTCATCTAGGAATCCCCTGTAGGTGGCTACAGCACAGAGCTCACTGCAGAAAACCACAGATCAAGGGTTGCTTCAGTCCGCTCTGTGCTTCACATACCCCAGGGGCTCAGCAGCCTTTGCAGAGAAACCAGGCACTGCCTGTTGTTAGTGCAGATGACATCTGGTGCCTACTAACTCCTTGCCCACGTGAGCAAACCAAGGCCAGGAGGGTCACATGGCTATGTGGGTCATTTGCTAAACCTTGCTCTGTTCACTCCTATTTTCTTTGTGTTTGGATTTTACTCAAGATAAGAGAGCCTAAAACAAATACAAAGGATACACATCCACCTCCCGCCCTTCAGCAGCCAGACAAATCCTTGCAAGTTGCTCATGCTCTTCAGCAGATGTTTCATAATGAAATTCCCCATCATTTGGTTAAAGCCATTTCTTCTGCACCTCACACTCCAATCAACTGGTTAAAAAAAAAAAGTCAATAGGCTGACAGCCTTAGAAGTGGATAAAGATATTAGCAGGAGGCCTGCTGTTTCCAACGAGCATCAGATAAATAATGATCAATAGGTTTTTATCTCCTAATGACTAGATGGTGATTGGGTAGCCTCCAGCTAAGAACTTTGCTGACAGCCCTGTTGTTGTTTCGAGGAGGTAGGGAAAGCCAATTTTTATGAAGCCTTGAGAGACGTATACCCTCAGAGACACCTGATCCCGGCCACTATGATCCCAGCGGTTGAACTGAGCCAGATTCTTCTGTCTTGTAATCACCACGTTCTTCTCCCAAACTGACCCCACACTCCATCCCTACAGCCTCTGCTCAAGTCAGGAAGCAACTCAAATATGCTGATGGTAGACATAGGGGCCTTGGGCCATGAACACTATTTGCATCCTAGCATATCCTCCCTGGAGACCTTTAAGAAGGTTCCTACCTTTAAGAAGGTTCCTACCACCATCTATGAGTTTTTCAGAATCTGCAGTGAGACTTGAGTGTCCTTAATTATCTGCCCTCCAAATTTCTCCCTCTACAGCAGACCCTTTCTTCTTATCAGCACACTCCCTGGTGCATTAGCCAACACACAGAACACACTTGCACTCCGTCCACCTTGATTCATTAATTGCTTCCTCTTCCCTTTACTGAATTGGTAGCCTCCAGCGAACATACCCTTTCCTTCACTACCCACATCAGTCATTTTTCATAAATTTTCACTTAAAAGCTCCACAAGATAGATAGTATGCTAATTAACTCCATCCACTTCATTTGGATGATACCTTGCCTCTGTGCTCTTTCCCGCTTCCTGACCTGAACTGCTTGATGACATCTTTCTCAGGGACCACACTGCTGGGAGGCTGGTGATATCCCCTGGAGAATGAACCCAACAAGAGGCAAGCAAATGTCTCCAAGAATGCAATGGCTCATGACAGCACCGGGCATGCTTGTGAATGAACACAGGCCTCACAACACTCACAAGTACACACCCGGCACAGTGAGCTTTGGCAAATAGAGGGCTAAGTGTGTCAAAAAGAGTGCTTAGTTTCCAGGATGTCAACGGGTAATACAGTCTTCTTTATAAGGAGTTCCATGACCAAACAAAGCATAGTAAATATTCAACGAGAAATTTAAAAAAAAAAAAAAAGTCTCAAAGTCTTCCCCACGATCAGATGAAAAGTTCTTTCCAAGAGGAAAGCATATTATAAGTGATTTCCAAATTACATCATTTTGGAGAGCTTTATTCATGGAGTGTCTCTTAAGGTTAAGGCATTCCATGAAGCACTCTTTGGAAAATATTTCCCTGAAATATTCAGCACAATCCTTATACATAGGCTCACTTAGGTTCCCCAAGAGCCTCAGTTCAGCAAATCACATCACAGGGGTTTTTTTGTGTGTGTGTTTGTTTGCTTTTTTGCCTAATCCTCACACAGCTTCAGAGTACTATCCCAGTCTGTAAATAAATAAATAAATAATAAAAGTCAAAATGACTAGAAAGCATTGAAATCAAAATCATTCCATAATGAAATTACAGTATGAAACACCTTTCAGCAACAAGACAAAAAGACAAAAAAAAAATAGAATTATATCTGAAAATGAAACTATATCCCCTACCACCTGTGCAGCAATCAATACACCATTACCCTGTCTATGGAAGTGGTTTGCAAGTAACCCTTCCCAGGCTGCAGTAGGTATGAAGGAAAGATTGGAAAATTGCATCGACTTGTTTACCTGCCCAAACAAAAACCTTGGAATTCTGAACATGTGCTTGGGGAGGTAGGGCTACATGCCCCATGCTGAGAGCAAATGGCATCCCTCCATCCAATTAGCCCATGAAGCCAGTCACGGAACCAGCTGAATCCTTTCCCAGCTGAGAAGAGCTGGGACCAAGATATCAAACTGACCCTCCTCTCTTATTCTTTTAAAATTATAGAATTGTCCATTTCCTTGCCAAAAAAAAAAAAAAAAAAAAAAAAAAAAAACTCTACATCAAAAGAAAGAAAGAAGGAAGGAAGGAAAGAAAAGAAAGAAAAAAAAGAGAAAGAAGAAAAGGAAGGAAGGAAGGAAGAAAAGTAGAGGGAAAGAAGAAATGCTGGGGAATGATATTAGCCAAATTATATTGTTACATTATGTGCATGTATGAATATGTAACAGATCCCATCATTATGCACAACTATAATGCACCAATAAAATTTATGAAAAAAATAAAGCAAAAATAAATAAATAAAAGAAGACACAAAACATTTCTCAAGAGGCAATAACAAAGATAATGAGAGATCAGAGTTATAGGGGCCAGTGCTGAAGGAAATAGGATTTAACCCAAAGAAAAGAAAACTCTGAGTGTGAAACAGAGCATTTTGCTGTGTCTGAACAGCTCTCATGCCGGAGCGTCATTTATGTCATCATCCTAACAGTTACAAGGAGGTAAATTTGGGCTTAATAATAAGAAACTTTCTAACTCTGTGTAGATGTCAGGAAAGGTCATATTGCCTATTATGGTCTAGAAAGATTGCCTTGGGCAACTATTTCATAGGTTTTGAAAATCCAATTGCCTTCCCAAGAATCACTAATGTGGGAGGGCTCTGGTTGAGAGGAATACTGCATTTATACATTTCTGTGTTTCCCTCTAAAATTAAGAAGACGTGTGATTGTGCCACATCCTTCAACACAAGAGGGAAACACTCTGGAGAAGGCTTTCACACCGCGAACCACACTGAAAGGCATCCACAGGCATCAACTTGCCGTGAAAAAGTTCTTGGACTGAGAGAAAAGCAAAGTCCCAGTTAGTGGTGTGTTTGGAGACTGCGATTCAGCAAGTATGGAGATAAATTCTCTCTCAAAGCTCTAACCTGAGACTATGTGCCAGCAGCTTATAGGAGTTAAAAAACACATTCTTCTCTAGTAGAATGTTACTTCTGCATAATAAAAATAGGAAACTTTTAATCAAAATAGTTCTGTAAGTGTACATTTTGATATTTAACACCCTGGCTCCAAACATTTGAATGATATATTCAAAACAAAACAAAATAAAAATAATGCCAGGCTCAGAAACAAGTAAATATCTTAATGGATCAGAAACACGATAGCAACTCCAAAATATAGACTGTTGAGCACCAGACTCAGACCAAGGTGGTGGGAACTGGAGTTCACTTCCTCTGGGATCATAGGGACTAGAGGCAGTCTCACTGCTTACAGTTAAGGGATGGACTTCCCCATCCTCCACTCCCCATGCACACATGCATTCTTGAGAAAGGAGGCAATAAGAACCGCCCCCAAGTACTCCAGGAGGCAATGACCTGTAACACCCTATAACACGTTATGGGTCCACAGAGGTAAAAACTTAATTCCAAAAAAAAACAGATAACCCAATCAACAAATAGGCTAAGGAATTGAAAAGACACTTCTCAGAAGAAGATACACAATTAATCAACAAATACATGAAAAAATGCTCAACATCGCTGGCAATTAGAGAAATGCAAATCAAAACTACTCTAAGATTCCATTTCACTCCAGTCATAATGGCAGCTATTAAGAATACAAACAACAATAAATGTTGGAGAGGATGTGGGGAAAAAGGCACACTCATATATTGCTGGTGGGACTGCAAAATGGTGCAAACGTTATGGAAGGCAGTATGGAGATTTCTTGGAAAACTGGGAATGGAACCACCCTACGACCCAGCCATCCCACTCCTGGGTCTATTCCCAAAGGACTTAAAAACAGCATATTACAGTGACACATGAGCCACTTCAATGTTTATAGCAGCACAATTCACAATAGCTAGATTGTGGAATCAACCTAGATGTCCCTCAGTTGATGAATGGATAAAGAAAATGTGGTACATATACACAATGGAATTTTACTCAGCAATAAAAGAAAATAAAATAATGGCATTCACAGGTAAATGGATGAAGTTGGAGAATATAATGCTAAGTGAAGTTAGTCAATCTCAAAAATCCAAATACCAAATGTTTTCTCTGATATAAGGAGGCTGATTCACAGTGGTGTTGGGTTGGGGTACATAGGAGGATTAGAGGAATGCTAGAATGGTCAAAGGGGAGGGAGGAGAAGAGAGCAAGGGGGGAGGGAGGGGAAAAAGGAAAGGTAGTTGAATAAGATGGATGTCATTATCCTAAATGCATGATTGAAGATTTGAATGGTACGAATATACATTGTATACAAACAGTGTTTTGTAAAAAGATGCTCTATATGTTTATTATGAATTATAATGCATAGTACTATCATAAAAATAAATAAATAAATAAAAGATTTTAAAAAATAATAAAGAAATGCAAATCAGCCCCAAGATCAGCAACCACCCAAGTCACTTGCCGGCTCAGAGGCAGGTCAATAATTTCTCTGATTATACAACTGGGCAGGTAACAACTACAATAGGAGCTATCCAGCAAGAAGAATTTGGATTATGTGATAACCACTCAGAAGTAAACATTTATAAGAAAAGAGAAGCAGAGAGAACACTGAACAACAAATAAAAATCACCCCTGAAAATGATGCCATAAATCAAAAATCCAAGCCATGGAAAAATACAACAGGAAGAATGAAGAAAACAAAATGAGGAGTGGAAACACAAAATCAATCCAGACCCCTTCATAGAAGTGTGGAAGTCACTGTGTCGAGGTGGATTAATGAAAGAATAACGTCCTTTAAATGAGCAAAAGCCTATGTTTAAAAGATAAAAATTAAGCAAGAAAATGATATGAAAGTGAACCAGTGAGAAATCTTAGAAATGGAAATTATAGTAATAGATAAAAAATGATTTTTTAATCAATCATGGGATAAACTCTAGCCTGAGAAGAGAAGTGGAAGCAAATTAATGAGGGCAAGGACAGTACTGAGAAGTTCATGCAAAAGCTGTGCAGAGAGAGACAAAAAAAAAAAAAAAAAACGTAGAAAATCCACTAGAAAGGTGGAACCTGAACTGAGAGGCACAACAGAGGTTGAATGAGAGTTCCAGAAAAAGAGAAGGGAGGGATGGTACAAAAACAATATCCAGAAGAAAAGTTTCCAGAAATTAGAGAAATCTTGAAAACAAAGTGTCCTCTACTTATCAGACAGGGAAAATAAAAATAAGTTTACACCGAGACATAGTCAAATTGCAGAACACCCAAAAAATGAGAAAAATCTTACACTCTTAAGAAGAGGGCTATCAAATTTGATTCAAGTCAATTTCCTGTATCAACCCTGAATACCAGCAGAGAAATAAGCATTCAGAGAAAACACTGCACAGTGCTCGTGTCCACCAAAACTATTATTCTGGAGAAAAGGCAAAACAAAGTCACTTCGTAGAGGTAATTTGAAACCAGGTAGAAGATATGATATGTAAGAAATAGACATGAGGTTGTCACTGAAAACAAAAAAAGTAGATATGTCTGTCATTAAAATTATTTACTTAATGTAGATGCATCATTACAAAAATACTACCCTCATTATCCTAAAATGAAATTTATAGGTGATAGACTATTTCCTTTACACTTGCTCTCAGAAACATCAGTCTAGGGAAAACTCTCGTGGCTGGAGGAGGGAGGAATCCCTCTGCAAGAGAAAGCAGCAGGAGTTGGCAGTGCCTGGCCAAAGAGAGGGCTTTTGTAGTCAGATGGTCAGGAGATTAATTAGTTACATACAAAGTGACTGAGAAAATAAGTAGATTGAAAATGTACAAACCAGGTCCTCACCATTGGGGATGGAGGTACATATATGGGGAGGTTGGAGTGAATTGATGTGTGCTTATGGTTTCTAACAGATAAATAAATATACTTGTACTTCAGTGTAGACACAGACAGGGAGAGAAGTATAGAGGTAGATATTCTAGTGTCTGCTCAGAAGGCCTAGCACATGAAAAACCAGAAGCAATGAACCCATCCAGCACCAGGGCTTGGTTTCTAAAAGGAGTCAGGGATTCCTGGAGAATTACAGACTTTAGGGCTGAATCTATGAACATGCAAGCCTGACCACTTTGTGGCCAGAATGATAGGAACGATGCAAAAGACACAGGGTCCAGCTAAACAGGGTCCCAGAAGCCAAACTGGGAACAACTTGAGCATCAGAATAAATAATGTTAAGAAGTTATAGCTCACTGAATAAAATAGAAACCCATGAGCCCACACTGAAAGACATGCATACATACGTAGGTACATAATTTGACATGTAACTGGATTCTCTGCTTCAGCGTCAATTCCAAGGGCAGCTGCTGGCAAGGGACAGATTCTTCTCCGCTGATATTGAGTAGCATGATGCAGCTCTCAGAGCTGTGGCAGTAAATGGGCAGCTATGCCCTCCAGAGTTTCAACAAAACCAGGAGCTCAACACCAACTGCTTTCTAAGTTCTTGTCTCAAATCCCAGCGAACAGAGGAGGATTTATTCAAGAGTGAAGAATACAAACAGAACTCCAAGGAGGGGTGGGCAAGAGAGGACCCTCAACAGTGACTGCCCCTTGAGTGTGCTAGTCTAAGGGTTTATCTAGTACTGGGGTCAAGGCTCTTGGTCCAAATTTATGCTAATCAGGGTTTGGAAAAGTAAGGACACTATTGGTTAAAATTTATACTAATCAGGGTTTGAAAATTACCAATGCTGTTGGTTAGCCCTGCAATCCCATTCAGGTCTGCCCCACTTCCATTTCCCAACCCACCCCCCACTCAGGAGGAAGCAGGAGTATGAGGTCCTCCGGTCATGGATGCTGGAGGGTCTGGCCAACACCCACCTGGGCCAAGCCACCGTGGGGGTAACAGTTGGGTGTACCCTGGCTTGCCTCAGCCCTAGTTCACTGCATCCCAGGCCTGCACTTGATGCCATGGTCCAGTGCTCCCCAGTTGGCCCCAGCCCCCCTGGGCCTCCCTCCACCACCCTGGGATGAGGGCTTGGCTTCACGTACATACACATAGGGGAAAACTGACACATCTTGTGCCTTCCGAAATAGGAAGCACCCAGCATCCATCATCTTTGTGACATTCCTGCCAAAAATGCACAACCCTAACCTACTGAGGAGGAAACATCAGAAAACCCCAACCTAAGGGAAATTCTTCAGAGTAACAGGCCTGTCCTCAAAAATCATCAAGGTCATGAAAGACAAGGAAACCCCCTGGGTAAAGTAGATTAAAAAGACACGATAACTAAATGCAATGAGTTGAGGAACCTTGGATTGGTTCCTTCTACTATAAAGAGCATTGGGACAAGGAGATCTGTGAATGGGGTCCCATGGTGACCTGTGTAATGGCAGTACAATACTCAATGTTAATTTTCTGGCTGCCCAGATGTATACTATGGCTTAACATGTAAGTGAATTGTTTTCAGGAAATATACACTGAAGTACTTAGCAGCAGGGGTATCATTTTTTTTTCTTAATCTCAAGTGTATCAGGGAAACAAAAGGAAATGTGTATGCACTCACGCACACATAGACATTTTTTCAGCTGGCTTTTGATATCCAAGGGCTTTCACAGTCTCGCATTTTCTACCAATTATGGATCAGAAACACATTTTTTAAAATGTGCCTGTACTGAACATGCACAGACTTTCTTTTCCTTGTCATTCCTCTCGAAACCACACAATCTGACAACTACTTACACAGTATTTATATTGTATTAGGTAATGTAAATATGAAATATAATATTAGGTAATACCTAGAGATAACTTAAGGTATACAGGAGGATGTAAACAGGTTATATTTCAGTACTACACCATTTTACACATTAGACTTGAGTATCCATGGATTTTGGTATCTCTTGGGGTACTGGAAGCTATCCCCTGTAAATACCAAGGGACAAGTGCATACCAAAAGAGAAAAAGGGAATGGTAAGGCAAATGCAGTAGTGTGTTTGGAGGGGAGGGGAAAAAAATGCAAAAGGGATGCAGAACTACTGAATGGAAGAGAAAGCACTTAGAAGTGATAGATGGGCTACCCTCCCCCTCCACCGGAGTTTTCCACATCCTGAGAGAAGCAACCTTGTTTCATTCTCGGCAGGATGTTTCTTCCCCGGACAGGATGTTTCTTTTCCCTTGGCAAGAGCCAATAGGCTTAAAGGTCGCCCTGTTCTATGGGCAAAGAGCCAATGGCATTGGGGTTGCTCTGGTGCACCTCACACCAGAAATCCCTATATAGGGCCCTGTTCGAGAGACTCAGACACAGACACACAGAGACACACAGGAGGAAGCCACTCAGACACATCAGCTCAATGCTGTGGAGAGGAGGAAGCCACTGCAACAGCTCCAGACCCATCGCCTTCAGCCCGATGGCCGCTCCCAGCTGACAGCTCCAGTCTCCAGCCAGACAGCAGCTGCTTTAGCTGATAGCTCCAGAGATCCTAGCCAGTGTGACTAAGCACCCACCTTCTGTCCAGAGCTTGCACACTCCCTTCTCCCTAACTCCCCTCTCCCAGCACCTCTTCGACTTTCTACCAAAGCACCTCTTCTCCGGTTTTGCTACCAGCCACAAAGGCTGTTGAATAAATCTCTTGGCTGCACGGCTGTCCCCGGTGTGATGATTTGCCCTTCAAGAAGGAAGTTGAATCTTAGACCAACTGATCAATTGACAAATTGCCAATTGGTATTTAACACATTGGCCTTGAACCAAGTCATGTGTCTAGGGAAAGAACCTGGCACAGAAAGCTGGATGCCCACGTTGCACCATGAAGGGGGTGAGGCAAGTGGACTTGTGCTTTCCTCACACCAGGTACTGATGGCACAAAGCTTTTCTGCAGTGCCTCTCATGGGGCCCTATTCAAGCTAAGGTTCCTCTTTTATAACTGGCTTTAGTAATGCCCTCTTGCTAACCTCAAGGGAAAGTCAGGGATAAGACAGCCTACCACAAAATTTTTAAAAATAGAAATGGCTAAAAGGAGATAATTTGTAATAAAATACCCATCTCAATATGTAAATGGGTGTGGCTAAGCTAGAAGACAATAAAATTATCAGATAGTCACACCTCTATTTGGAAGAATTGTCATGAATGAGATGCCTAAACATGCAGGCTGATCCAAATGTCTTATATTAGTGACTCAAATTATCATAAGGGAAGTGATTTTTCAAAATGGTGAGCGGCTTTGGGTACAAAGTACAACTTTAGCTCATTTACCAATATAAATGCATTCTTAGATAAAAGAAACATTTGTCAAAATTGTGCAAAAACAAATGCCAATATAGTGTCTTAACTATAATGTAGTGGGAAAATACATGGAGAAGAATATAGAAAATGCATTTTCAATCTTCAAGTGCTCAAGAGAATGACTAGCCTAAAACATAAAGTGGTCAGATGCTTCGTACCTTTGGATAGACTCATTAGGAATGAGACAGCTAGCTACAAGTGCAGATTGTGGCGGGTGTGTTTCAGGGCACTTCCAATACCATGAGCAGCGTTACCATTGGTGATAATGTGATCAGAGTGATGCCAGTAATTTTTGGTAAATTCCTGAACATAATGAAATGTAGTCTTCTCTCACTTTACAAAGTGGACACTATCCCTGCAAAGCCAGTACAGATCAGAATTATGCACAAAACACTTTAAGTTATATGTCATACAGAGAGGATCCAGGCTCTGCTAATTATCAAAAGGCTTCCCATCTGCCTCAACGTCTATCGAGACAGCTGAGATTCATGCAGTATGAGTATGGGACCCAATTCCCTCCTGTTCATTGTTGAGTGGATAAGACCCATAGGATCAGAGGAACATGAATCCGGAAAGGGAGGGGAGGGAGGGAGTAAGGGGGGGGTTGGAAAAAAATTGGTGGTTGAATGAGATGGATATCATCCTAAATGTGTGCATTGTTGCAGTGTATGTCATGATACTATACTTGATGATGAATAAGTAAATAAATAATAAAAAATTTTAAAAAAAGATGTCCTATCCACGTAATGTTTAAAAATAGAAAGATCGTATCCTAAGTATAAAATTAAAGGAACTAATTTAAAAATGCACATCTCAAAATGTAAATAGGCATGACTAAGCTAGAAGACAATAAAAGATCAAGGTCCCTCCCACATTTCCAAATACCTGCTCAGCAGTGGGACTTCTCCAAACATCAAGAGGACTCCATAAACAATTGAACCAGATGGGGAGCGATGTCATCAGGACACAGTCCGCAGCTCTGCAGAGCGCTGACACACGCTGTTGCATGCCTGTTGCCCGAGACATCAATCCTAAGGACGGTTGGACCTTTCAGCTCACAGCTCTTCTTTGGAGCCCTTCTACAGTGATATCCCCACCACAGGCAACTGGTAAAAGCATGAATGAGTGAACAGGTCACTGTTTTTGATTTGCTGTAACAAACAATACAGATGTTTTCTGGAAAGAGGTCAGTAAGTTCAAGTAACGGGAAGTGTAAATGGGAAGGGAACATGCCCTTAGATGCAGAGTTAGAAGCAGTCAAGCGTCACAGCTGGGGAACAGAGCCAAGTTTCCGCGGCCTCTTTGTTGCAGCTGCCATGGTCGTTTCTCTGCCGTTCAGCAGGTCCCAACTCTCTCAAGCTGGAAGATCAGTGATGGCTCAGCCTCCATGACTTCTCTGGTTCAGCTTCCCCTTCATCTATAGCCACAAACGACAACTAGAAAGCCCTACAGGACTCCCCCAGAGCAGAGGTGCCAGGGAAGAATCTTTCTGGAACTTTCCTGACCTCTCTGGATGGACATCCGTCGGTAGGTACCATGAGGGGTGGCACAAGATCGTGGAGTCACATAGCCCTCTGGGAGTAGGATCACAGATTCTTCGTCTTTGTTCCATGTGATGTAAAATTCTGAGTGCTTAACACTTTGTAGTTGTTCAAAAATGCATACCTATGTTTGTTATGGTTTCGATTATTTTCTTTCCATGGACAAAGGGGAAAAAAAATCAATAGCTTCTCAGCTGTTTCCTGGGCCTCTAAATTCAGTCTTTACAGGATGGAAGTGGGTCTGTGAATTTGTGAAGATTATTTTCACCTGCTAAACATTTTACTGTCAATCTTTTCATGATGAATTTTTTTTTTTAAATGCAGCAAATCCGCAGCAATTTCGGCAATTAAATGCACTAAATAGAAGTAATTTCCCAAAGATAGAGCCAAGCAGATTATACACTGAAATAAAAGATCACAAACTAGATACCCCTTAGAGACCTACTTCCCAGTACAGGGAACAGAACGCTCACCTCTGTCTCTTCCAGAACAGGTGGATAACATCCTTGCTCAGGGGCCATGCTCATCTTCCCTAGATCCTCCACTTCCAGTGTCTGTGCTACCAAAACAAGCACTTTCCCAGAACACGAGGATCCACTTAAAAATGTGGCCCAAGAAATTGGCCTCCTCCTCCTCCCTATTTCCCTAGTAACCTCCTACTCTGTGGGGAGTCCAAGAGCCACTGAGTAAGGCTGCCCACTAAAGTCCCTTTTTCCTGACCCCCTGGCATAGCTCACCTTAGCTGGGTTCAGTCCAGACCTCTTTCCCTCACCCCAAACAGAAATGTTTACGTGAATCAGTAATGGACCCAAATCTCAGTCCACAGAGTGAGCTCCTTCTTCCCATACCTCCCTGCCTCACAGTACCCCTGCCTGTGCAATCATGGATGGAGTTGAAGACTCTTCCTGTTCCCTCAAAGGGCTGGAGTCACATGGCAGTGGATAAATGAAGCTCTTGCTTTTATTTCCAAAAGAATGTTTATTTGCAGCAAATGTATCTTTTTCTAGGCCAGAGCCCCAGAAACCGTAGGCTACATTCAAAAGGCATTCAACAAAGTATGTCTGAGTCTTGGAACACTGATGCAAAACAGATAGACCTCTATTTTCTCCATTCTCAGATCCTGGTATTCAACATACACGTGACTATTCCTTTTCCTTCTTTGTGCTGAATTCTCACAGCTAAGCCAGTTAGGCTCAGCCTGTGAATGAATATAAGGCTGAAAAACTCAATCATGGCAACTTCCGGGGGTCAGCTCTCCAGACTGACAGCCCCCTCACCCAGCCTAATGAGCATCTGGTGCTGCATTCTTCTCCCTCATGTCGTGTGTGTGTGTGTGTGTGTGTGTGTGTGTGTGTGTGTGTCCCCCAGCTTGAAGGAAGAGATGCCTTATAAAACTCTGTCTTCCCTACCCCCCACCCCACAGCTCTCCAAACAAGGAAAGTTGCACACTAGTAACCTAAATCTTGTTGAACAAAGGAATGAATGAAATAAAGCACTTCTGGCTCTGTTCCCAACTCTGGAAAAATAACTCTCAGCATATGTCTCCCCAGCATATTTGCTGAAACGTCTCCATGACACTCAGATGCTTGCTGCTGAGCCCACAGACCCTCATGCCTCTCCCTCTGTGCTGAACAGGAAGGAACCAGGTGTCCTCAACAATCCCCGGTGCCAGGAGGCAAGCAGTGCAGTCTCCGCAGATGTGCCAACTGACCCTGAGAGAGGGAGGAGAAATTACTGAAATAAATGAATTTTGAAAAGCATCCCACAAATGCAGAACTGCTCTCGTGCCACCCCTCATGCATCTGGGATGTGACAGGTGGCAGATACTGTAATTATCACAGACCACATGTGCAACGCCAGGACAAATGAAGAGTATTGATGGCAGTGCCACACTAGCCCAGAATCTCTGAGTCACCAAGAGACTGAGAGTCCAATGCTGGGATATATTCACTAAACCAAGGAACGTTTGTCTGACCCGCTGCAATATGCTTGCATTCCACTATTGAACACAGAGTGGACTCAACTAGAACATTCTAGAAACCATAGCACCACCTTCACTATTAGACCCTGATCTCAAATCCTCAAAACTCAGGCATCCAGTAGATACAGGGGAGTCCAGGTATGATAAGGGGCGACATGTGGAGCAGACACTATTGACATTCTAAGCTGCCTGAATCACTGTCAGCAAGAAGCCTGTCAAGTGGAGCCTGCTATTGAGTTTATGCCAAACGACTGATTAGGAGTGAGATTTAAAGAGTGATAGGTCCGGGTGGCTAGGAGTACAGTGGACGGCCAGAGGTTTTTGTATCTGTGAAAAGATACTAAATGTTCAGCAGCAGAAGAACAATACAGTCAAGTTGGTGTTTTGTTCACAAGTCAGAGCAAGGTTTCTCAGAAAACAAGCACCCAGGAAGACCTGAGGTGGCCTGAAGCCACACCATCAAGGACAGCCCAGAGAGAACCTGGAGACACACTAAATGCAACAGATGCTCCAGGAGTCTCCGAGAAAGCTGAAGACCCGGTGCATAATGTTTGTGATTTATGCAGAAGAACAACAGAGATGCAACGGTGCGATCCGCAGCCCGCCTGAGGGCACGGAGCAGGTCAGGCTGAAAGAATCACCACACCCAGGTCAACCTCCAGGAGGACCCCGCAGAGAGAGCGAGCGGATGATCACTCCCGTGCTCCGTGTCTCCTATGTCCATAGGCGAGCGGTGTCTGAGAAATAAATGCAATGGCAAACATCTCTGTTGAAAGCAGAACTTCCTTTCTTGGGCTCTGAGTGCTGCTTGCTGGCTGCCTTCCACAATTGAAACCATTGCGTCATCAGAAGGATTTGAGAAACCCCCTATCTGCTTGCTGGTGGCAAAGAGGGAACAGTAGGCTCAGAGCACTGTTTAATAAAGTGTACTATCATTACTAAGAACACACTTGTCTTAGGGACCCAGTCTCTGAACTCCTTTGAGTAGATTTTTTTTTTTTTTTTTTTTTTTTTTTTTTTTTTGCATGGAAAGGCCTCACCATTGCTTCCTGATGTTAGTTCTGGATGTTTGATTCTAAGCATTTATTTCTGTTTCTTCCTGAGTCCTGCTCCCACAAAATGAAACCTATCTCACGTAAGAGGCTGATAGGCTGCTCAGACAGAGGGTCTTCTTGGTGACTCCCTCCACCAGTCCATCAAGCTTGATATATTTAAATTCCACTAATGGGCACAAATGGGACTCCCGCTATGGCCACCCACAGGACTGACTAATGGTTATTGAGTTCAGACATGGGGGTCAGGAGGAGGGGCAGAGGAATGTGTCCTAAAGCAATTTTGATAATACAATCTATAGGAGTGAGATGTGTACTCGAGAGACAAAAAGCACAACAGAAGAAATAAGGAGATGGGGCAGGGCCTCTGTTCATGGAGCATTCGGAGTAATTAGGGGGAAGTTGCTCTCATGAGACCAAACAGTTCAGTCTGAGTGGGTTCTTTACCCTGGCTGGACATTAGGTCCACTAAAGAGCTTTTAAGAAACCCAGTCAGCCTGGCCCCACCTCAAGATGTTTCAATTCATTTGAAATTGGAGGAAGTGCAGGTAGCGATGTCATTTAAAAGCTGTCTGGGTCTTTCTTTGTAGTGTGCAGCCACAACTGGACCATTTATTCCAACTAGAGGACCAGGAAGAGGGAGCTCTTGACAGTGAGAGCGGTCAGGGGAGGTTTTCCCAAGGACAGATAGGAAAGGAAACAAGAACCAAGGGAAAGGAGGGAGGACATCGGGAGGGCGCCTGCGCGCAGAGGTTGGGGACACCAAGGGCGGTGGCACACACCTGATCCAGACAGGAGGAGGGAGGCCCCCAGGCGGACTGGTTCTTCTCCAGGCACAACACACCCCAGTGACAGGGCGCTTTCCCCTCGTGGCTTTTCTGATCTTATTTTTAAAGTGTCCCATTTTTTTTTAATTTTTTATTCTATGTTGTTATAAATGACAGCATTTGCATACATTTCACACATATAGAGCACATTTTTACATATCTCTGGTTGTGTGCAAAGTATATTCACACCATTTGTGACTTCATACATGCACTTAGGGTAATGATATCCATCTCATTCTACCATCTTTTTTTTTCTTCACCCTTTTTCCCCCTCCCTTCCCCTCCCTCCCCATTGTGTCCCATATTTTTTATTGGCTCTTTTTAGTCATACATAACACTAGGATTCATTTGGACATAATTACAAAAGCATGGCATATAATTTGCTCTAATTCAGCCCCCTTTTCCTCCCTTCCTTCCTCCCCCTGTTCCCTTCCCTCTAAGCTACTAATCTTTCTACTATTTACTTATTTTTTTTTAATTAGTGTCTGTGATGTATTCATATATGTACATAGGAAACTTAGGTCAGATTCATTCCACTGTCTTTCCCTATCCTATCCCTCCACCCTTCCTTTAATTCCCCTCCATCTACTCCACTGATCTTTCTTCTATTTTTTATCAAGCTCCCCCACCCCTTATTTTGGATTAGCTTATGTATATCAGAGAAAACATTTGACCTTTGACTTTTGTGGACTGGCTTATTTTTACTTAGCATGATAGGCTTCAGTTCCATCCATTTACCAGCAAATGCCATAAAGTCATTCTTCTTTATGAGTAATACTCCATTGTGTATATGTACCATATTTTCTTTATCCATTCATGTGTTGAAGGGCACCTAGGCTGGTTCCATAGCTTGGCTATTGTGAATTTTGCTGCTATAAACATTGATGTGGCTGTGTCACTATGGTATGCTGACTTTAAATTTTTTGGAACTATACCAAGGAATAGAATAGCTGGGTCAAATGGTGGTTCCATTCCTAGATTTTTACAGAATCAACATACTGCTTTCCAGAGTAGTTGCACTAATCTGTGGTCCCATCAAGAAAGCATGAGTGTTCCTTTTTCCACCACATCCTCCCAACATTTATTGTTATTTGTATTCTTGACAATTGCCATTCTGACTGAAGTAAGATGAAACTATTTTGAAAACTTATCCTCCAATAAGCTAGAAACTTTTGAAGATATTGACAAATTCCTAGGGACATATGACCTACCCAAATTGAACCATGAGGATATAGAAAAAACAGATCAATATCAAGTAATGAAATCAAAGCAGCTATCAAAAGCCTTTCAACAAAGAAAAGCCCAGGACTGGGTGGATGGTCAGCCAAGTTCTACCAGAACTTTAAAGAACTAAAACCAATTCTCCTCAAATTATTCCATGAACTAGAAAAGGAGGGAACACTGCCAAACTCATTCTATGAAGCCAGTATCACCCTGATACCAAAACCAGGCAGAGACACATCAAGAAAATTTCAGACCAATATCCTTGATGAACATAGATGCAAGCATTCTTACTTTTGATCCTTTCAACAACCATGTGAGGCGAGCATGCAGAGGAAACATAAACATATCCATTTTGCAATGAGGAATTGGAGGCTCAGTGAGTTTGAGTGACTGGGGGAGAGTGGTGTTTTAGAACATTAGTCCCATGATGGCATGCAGTGTGAATTACAGTGTGGGAGAGAGAATTCCAGGAGGTCCCTTAGAAGACTGATACCTCCCCGTAAATGGGAGGTAATATCAGGCCATCGCGTGGTAGAGGGCTTGGGCAACACAGTGGAGAGAGGAGCTAAGAGCCACCTTCCTGCTCTGTATCCCTCTATTTGTGTTTGGTGCATGAGCCCCAATGTTTAACGCAGTAGGTTCAAGATGAAGCAGCTCTGTCTGAATTAAGAACTGGGGAGGCTGCAGCACAGAAAGGATGGATATACTGACCAGATATGGCTGAGAACTTGTCCTCCAGCTAGCAGAGCCTTGCTATACGAGGAATCTAGGAACGGAGGAAGCCTTTTCTTCTAGTGGAGGGAACTTCTTGGTTGAGACACATTGATCTTTCCCTCTCCCCCACAACTCATTGTATGAGTGAATTTGAGAAAAATAACTGAGGGTGCTTTGACTTCACTAGCTATGGATACTGGCCAGTCCGTGGAAAGCAGGTGTTTTCCCAAAATTCTGCCCTGGGAACCCTTCTTCAGTGTAAAGCCTTGCCTCACTATCTGGCCTAGGGGGATGAGTCACCGGATTCTGGGGCTTCAAATGAACGAGCCCATTTGGTTAACAGAACTGTACCCGTGACCTCCAACTTTGCTATTAGCAGTGATAAATTTGGAATCAATTCTTACTCTGCCATTTGTAACTTATTCAGAGGCCAGGCAGACAGGGCAAGCCCTATTCATAAGAAGCTTCCTCAGAGACCCCAAAAGTTGACAAAATCATTGGAGCAGAAAAACAAATGGATTCTTGGCATGAACCCCATGACACTGGCTATCCCCAAGTGAGTTTTTTAGCCTTCCATTGCCACACAAGGGAAGGGACTGGTGACAATCCTCCATGGAGCCCAGCAGCTTAATTAGTCCACCCACATGCCCAGTGGGGAAAGCTGCCTCTGAGTCAGCTCTGGGATCCACTCAGAAATACCATCAAGTCACAAGAGAGTCCAGAGTTTGCAGGTACCTTGTTTAGTTACAGACTGCTGTCTCCATCCAGGGCCTTCATCCATAGCAGCCCAAAGATGATTGACAAGCTTTCTACTGTGATATTTATAGCTCTGAGAAACTACAGAAACCAAGATAAATATTTTAATATCCTTTACCTTGTTAAACAGCTTAACAAACCAGCTGTACCTTTAAAAGTATAGATGATGGTGTTTTTTTTTTAATTCCTTCAATAAGGCTAAAGTCTGTGCCTTTTAGGGAGCAAGGGCCAATAGTCATTCTCCGTATTCTATAGGTCTTGAGATTAAATGACTAAGTCGACCTTGGTCATCCAGTAGCTACAGGTACCTGCTAGTACCAGAAAGCGTGTCCTCTTCGCCCTGGGTCCTGGGCTCATTTATCAGCACCTCTTCTCTTTCCCAAGACTCCCAGATCAAATGCACACGTTCATCCCAAGTACAGTTAAGTGGTGTGACAGGTGGAGAGAGCAGACGCTCACATTTTTTATTATGTCCTTTTAAAACAATATCTACTTTTAATGTTCCTTTTGTCAATTTGCTCCCAGTTTATCCCAGTTTCACTTCCAAGACCTTCCTTCACTAGCTCACTTCTGTGCCTATCTGATCAACTTGGCTGTGGTTCACTTATATACCAATTTGCTGGGTTGGTGTCTTTCCTCCCTTTCTGCTCCTTAGAGCATGGGAGGAGGGGAGTGGGTGGTGGAGGCCGGACTTTGACAGCTCCAAAGATTTGAATTTGGGCAGGTGCTAGTGCTGTCTCCAGAAGCATGGTTCCAGAACCCAGGTGGCTGCCCCCTTGAATGGAGGGACCCCTCCAGGAAGCTCAGTGCCAGGAGGTGGGAAGAAGGCTGTGTAATGTTTCCCGCTTCTCTGTGCAGAGCGGCCCAGAGGAAGGACTTGCAGCCATAGCAGGAAAGGGGGGAGGGTAGCTGTTGCTGCTTCTGGATTTCAGAGCCTTTTTCTGGCAATGCTGCACCTACCTCCTTTCCCTTCCTGTCTTCCTTTCCACATAGATGTCTGTCAGCGTCCAACTCAAGTCATGCCTCTTCCGGGAAGCCTTCCTTGACTGCACTGGCTGGAAGCCATCGCCTCTGCAAGAACGAGGTCCAATCTGGTCAAGAAGCACCTGTCCGACCCTAGAACTCATACCGATATCTGATTTTGCTGTTTAAAGAATGTTTTTCCAGGTACAAATAATGGAAGCTAGAACAGAAGAAATACAATAAAAAAAGAGCCAAGATCAACATGAATTTTAAATTATGGTGCTTTAAGGTGAAAATGAGAGACTACAAATGGCCAAGAATCATGAAAGAGCATCAGAGTTCACTGACTCTATTTGATAAACAAATTCTTTTAAAAGAAAGAAGGCTCTCTCTAACAAGTCCTGCTTGCGGGTTCTTAGTGAAACCTTATTGAAACTGGGGATGCAGTTTCTTTCCCTCTGAAAGTCAAAAACAATTCCTTAGGTTGGCTTGTCATCTCTTTCCTCGTGTAATAAGTAGAAAAAATATTCTTATAATGATCTCTTCCATTCCTTCTTTCATACCATCTATCTCTGTACAATATCAGTAACACTGAGTATTAGATTCTATCTACCCATCATCTATCTAATGCAAGTGTTCAACCAGCTGACTGAAATTTCAACCAGCCAAAGATTCCTAAATGCACATGATCTATATCTTACAACCAGATACTTAATTCACTTGCTCACTCATTCATTCAGTCCTTTATTTAGAGAATGTGCATATAGCCGGCATTGTTTCTGAAACCAGACATACAGCAGGGAACAAGACAGGCAAGGACCTCCTTTAAGGATCCTGGGTTCTAATGAGGGAGACAGACTAAGAAGAAATAAGAAGAAGACACACAACCTGAGGCCACGATGCTTTGAAGAAAAATTAAAGTCATATTAAGGGATAGACAGTGACTGAGGGTCTGAGGAGGTGACATTTGGGCAGAGACCTAAATGAAGTAGAGAAATGAGTGATGTTAACATCTGAAAAGAGAAGTCCCCGGGGCGAGGCACAGCTAGTGCCAGGCTGAGGCAGGAGTTTACACGGTGCATTAAAGGAACAAAGCCACGGCTGGAGCAGTTGGAAAACAGCGAGCAAAGAAGGAGACAAGAAAGAAGAGAGACAGAGTTGGATGGAGGAGGGCCTGCACCACGGGGAGCACACGTCCGCTCTGTTCTCCATGGGATGGGAGCTGGTGAAGGGCTGCAGGGAGAGCCATCATCTGATGCCGGCTGCGTCATGTTCACACTGATTCCTCTGCAGGACTGACTGCACGGGGCCAGGAGTGGAGGCTGGGAGCCCCGGCAAGAGTCCCTCTTTCTGGTTCCCGCTGCTTCCCGTGTATCATTTTCCCAGCTCTATTGCAATCTGTTCCAGGGCAGGCTGTTCTGGTCTATCTGGGAACCCCACTGCTTGGCTCCAAGGAACCTTCTAGAGCCCAAAACAGCTCCTTACATTCATTCCTCCTACTGTGTTCTTCCTTCCTTTATCATCCAACCAAATATGTCTGCATTGCCAGTTCTCTGGCTTCATGCTCTTCCACACACACACTGCCTGCCTGCTGCCCTGGTCATGCCCTGCTCAGATGGTGCAACAGGGCTAGCCACTGCCTCTCACACCCTGATCTCACCACAGTGAAATCTCAATACTGACCCTTGGAGCATATCTTCAGTGTCTAATCCAAAGGAATGGACCCACAGGCATAATTCAGAAACCACAACAGATTTCACACAAGGTATTGGCAAGATGTTAGTCCCTTTGTCAAGTTCTAAGAGTTGATCAAATTATTCTGTGCACATGTATGAATAGACCACAGTGAATTCCACCTTTTTGTAAATCTATATGGCACCAATTTTAAAAATAAGTTAATAGAAGGAAGACAAGTAGAATAGAAAAAAATAAAGACTATAGATTTGACAATGTTTCAAATTCATCCAGTGCCTTGGATGAAAAGCATTAAGAGGCTGTCTTATCAAGGGAAACCATTTTACAGATGAGGAAGCTGAGGCCCCAAATTAGATGACATTGTCAAAGAAACCACTGCTGGGATTCATTTCTAAACTGTGAAGATGGTAAAATCCTTTGGGAATGTTGGAATGATAGCTTTTGTGCTATTGTTATTATTTTGCTAATTAATCTCTAGAAGTCTCTTCTCCATCTCCTTTAACTTCTTACTCTCTCTGGAATCTACATCTTATGGCTCAGAATTGACATGGCTTCCAGAGTAGATGCGTGGGGATGAGCAGAATAGAAACTCTATAGATTTTCTGTGAATCCACATTTTGACTCAACAGTGCAGCGGACCCAGCCCAGAATGGAAAGACAATCTGGCTTGGGAAAACCAATAGTTTGGGCACTGGTTCCTAACACCAGTCATGGAGTAGGTCATCTTTGCTGTGTTATCTGGGACATGTAAGAAAGCATGCTTTGAGTCACAAACAGAAAAAAGAGAAGCTTCTTGACTTGCCATTCGTGCACTCAGGCGCAGCTTGGGTCCTGGCTCGTAAGAAAGAAGACCCTGGTTACCTCCAAGGATCCAGTCTTTCCAGCGAACTCGGGAAGAAGGCAGAATGCTCTAGTCTGCAGCCTGGAGAAAGGTGGCATCAATGAAGCAGCAGACTAAGTATTTTTGTGATTACATAAGCAGAAAACAAAACTGCTCAATGAATGACAGGCGCTGCACAGATGCCTCCTATTAAATAATTAAAATAAAGTAGAAATTAAAAATAAACAGCGGGAAATGATTTGAAAAACAACCAAAGGAAGCAGAAAGAGTAACTTGGGAATGGAGAAGTGAGTAAAATTAGATTTGAGTCATTTCTAAATTCAATTGTGTCTAGATTAATGGGCTGTGTTTCTCCCATTGTCAGTATGGAATGAACAATATCTGAAGCTAAAAAATCCTAGAAAGCAAATGCCACAGGAATGCAACAGCCAGGATGTCATTTCTGATGGGCAGGTAAATACCCAGCATTTGCTGATGAAGGTGAGATAAGAAGATAAAAAAAATGAGACAGAGGAAAAGAAAATGAAAATAGAATGTGTAGTGGTCAGCAAATGCTGTGGAATGAACAATCACAGAATCTTTGCAACACAGAACAAATATTATTCTCTCTCATATTTGGGTAAATTATGAATCTATGTTGGGCATGGCTAGGTAACTGCTTCAACCTGCGGATCAGCTGTGCTTGGCATATCTCAAATGAAATTTGGATTCTGTGCTATTTAACATGTGCTTGATTTGGGAGCCAGGCTAAAATGGCAACAAAATCCAGTGGAAACTTGCCGTATGATAACAATAGAAATGTCAAGAAGGTGAATAGAAACACACAATCCCTCTGAACCTCAACCTGGGACAGGCACACTCACACTGTCACTTCTGCCTACATTGCATTAGCCAATATCAACGGGAGGGAAAAGCACACCCCATGCCCTCTGCTAGCTGGTACTTCAAAGTCACCTAGGAAAGGGCCTGGAGATGTAATTGCAATGCAGGGTATCATGAAGAACTGCAAGCAATGATTCAGTCTACCTCAGGTTTTATTTGGCATCATGAGTTCTAAAGATTTTCTTTTTCTCAGGAGTCTTTCAAAATAATGATCTAGACCCAGTATGGAGAACAATTGCCCACAGGTTGAATCCAGACTACCACCTGGTTATATGTGTCAGGCAAACTAAAAGTGTTTTTTTTTATATTTTTTTTAGATCATTAGGGGGGAGGGAGGGTGTCATGAACAGAATTATTTTGTAACACACAAAAATTATCTGAAATTCAAATAAGAATGTCTATAATTAAAGTTTTCTTATACCATCGCTTCAGTCACTCATTTTTGTATTATCTGTGCTTCTTTTGCACTGTGATGTTCACCAGTTACAACAGAGAGCACATGGTCTATCATACTAGCTATCTGACCTTTTAAAGAAAAAGTTGGCTGAGCTCACTACTGTCCAATAAAAAAAAAAAATGAGACATATATGTGACTTCAAGTTTTCTAGCAAGTGTCTCTAAAAGGTAAAAAAAAAAATAGGTAAAACTGGTTGTTAATAATATAACTATCCAACCAAGTATATCCAAAACAGTACATTTTTTAAAAAGTATAAATGAGAGGTTCCAAATTCCTGTCTCATACTAAGTCTTTGAAATCTGGAGTGCATTTTATACTTACAGCACTCTGCGCTTCAGACCAATCACATTTCAAATGCTCTGTAGCCATATGTGGCTGTGGGACCATATTGGAAAGCACAAATGTAGGCCACTTTTATCCTTTCTTCAAGAAAACTAATCCTGGTTTTGTTGGGTTTTTTTTTCCCTAAATCCCTTCTGAAGCCAACTTATTCCAAATTATCTCTTAGTTAGAATGACTATAGAATACATATGTTCAGCCAACATTATGTTATCTTGTGCCTCGAGAACTATCCTACCCAGAGCAGATGCTCAAAAAATGTTTGTTGGATAAATAAATACATGGCCCTGGTTCGTGTCATGTTTCTGGAGTCGTCCTGTGGCTCCTCCCTCTGTTTGACTCCTGTCCCTCCAACTAAGCAGTCCGCTCCTGAAGTACAATGACCAAGTATCTCCTAGTGGACAACCCCTCCTGTGGGCAAAACTAGAGGCTGATTGAAACATTAGATGTATTTAAAAACAGCAAAATAGAGGTTGACTCTGAGCTAACCCCAGATGTTGACATGGGAGGGGGGGATTTTAAATCAACTATTGTAACCATGCATGAGGACATAAAGAAGAATATTCACCAAGTAAATAAAAACAGAAAATAGTGGGAAAGAAACTATAAAAAAAAAAAAAAGAACCAAACAAAATTATAGAATTGAAAACTAAAATTACCTGAAATAAAAATATAAATGCTCCTTGACTGGTGATAAGGTTATGCCCCCTCAAAAAAAAAGTTGTGAATTTAAACCATCGTAAGACACATTGCAGCTAACAGCACAGCACCTGGGAAGTACTGATTGCTTCCCCTCGTGATTGCACGGCTGAGACCTGTGACTTGCTGCTTCTGTCCAGCATCACAGAGTACTGCAGTTCACCAGCATGGGAAAAGAACAAACTCAAACTTTGAAATCCAGTTTCTACTCAACGAATGTGCTAGCTTCTACACCATCACAAAGTCAAAAAAATCTAGTCAAATAATCGTAAATCAGGGACTGCTTATATTCACTGGATAGAGGTAATGCAAATACCCATGTAGAAAATCCTACAGAATCGGGGGGAAAAAGCTACTACAATTTGTACGTTATAGGCTATAAGCTAAATAGTTTTTAAAAAATCAATTCCATTTGCTCACAATAAATAATCAGAAATTAAAATGTTAAAAAACTACGTAATTTACAATAACAACCAAAACAATGACACATTTAGAGTCAAATTTGACAAAACAAAAGCAATACTTATACATTAAAAGCTACAAAATATGCTGCAATAAATTGAGGAAAACCTACATAAATGAAGAATACTGTTTCATGCGTGGGAAAATTCAATATTGTTAAGATCTCAGTTCTCTTAAAAACTTGTCTATAGATTCAACACCATTCCAATCAAAATTGAAGTAGATTTAAATTGCCAAGTTAATTCGAGAATTTGGCAGAAACAACTCAGTTGGGAGAGCATTAGACTGAAGGTCTAAAATTCATATGGGAACTTAAAGAACATAGAATACCAAAATAACTAAGAAGAACAATGTTGAAGGACTTAATACTACCCGACTTCAATATTTATTTTAAGGTATATTAGTTAGCTTTTTATAACAAAATACCTGAGATAATCAACTTAAAAAATGAAAGTTTATTTGGGCTCACAGTTTGGGAGGTTTCAGTCTATGATTAATTGATCCCATTATTTTTGGGCCTGGGGTGAGGTAACACATTATGGCAGAGAGCACATGGTAGAGTAAAGCTTCTTACCTCATGATGGCCAGAAAGCAAACAGAGAGAAGCCAGTGTCCCACAGTTCCCTTCAAGGACACGCCATTAATGACATAAAGTCTCCTACTAGATCCCATATCTTAAAGGCTTTCATCAACTTACAGTAGCACCAAACGAAGGACCAAGATTTAATACATGGGACTTTGGGGGTCATTCCAGACCCCAACTATAGCTTAAGGCTATAATCATAATTAAGACAGTGTCATACTAGCAACAAGATAATCAAATAGATACATAGAATAGAATAGAGTCCAGAAATGGATCCAGATATTAGTTTTCAATTGATTTGCAACAAAAATTATATTAAAAAGTAATTAATTTTATAAGGATAATATTTCCAAAAATGCTACGGTAACAATTAGTCATGCATATGCATTAATTAATTAATATTAATTCATTAATCATAGAGACTGAATCATATTGATTATATCATATTCAAAAACCAGGTCATAGGAATAAATATAAAATCTAAAATTATAATTCTCTTGGAAAAAAAAGGATTATAGAAAATCCTTTTTTATTTTAAGTTAAGCAAAAATACCTTAAATATGACACCAAATTTAGAATCCATAAAAGGAAAAAATGGTAAATGAGAATTTATCAAAACTCAAAAAAAAAAAAAAAAAAAAGCTCCTCCTGCCTCTCAAAAGCACTGTAAAGAGAACATGAAGGCAAATTACAGGTTGTTCACTACATATCCACTAGAATAGCTAAAATTGAAAATAATGACCATCTCATAGCAAACGAATGGTGAAGATACAGAGCAACAGGAACTCTCATATACACCCAATCAATATAAAATGGCACAACCACATTGGCAAACAGTTTTGTATTTCTTAAAAAATTTTAAATGCACATACTACATATCCATTAAACATGCATCTACTTATTTCATTTACCCCTGGAAAATGAAATCCTGTTTTTATCCAAAGACTTGTGCATGAATGTTCATAGCAATTTTATGTGAAATCGCCGAAAACTAGAATCAAGTGTTCAACAGATGAATGCAAAACACATGATGTATTCTTGCAATAGAGTACAATTGTGCATTGAATGTGAAATATTCCACAGACAAAAACATGGAAGAATTGCATAATGATTGTGAGTGAAAGATACAGAAAACAAAAGAATAGATAGCTGTCTTTTTCCATTTATTTCAAATTCTAGAAAATACAATCTCACCTATAGTGACAGAAAGCAGATCAGCAGCTTCCTGGTGGACTGATGGAGAGATGAAAGAGAGGTTCTACAAAAGAGTATGAGGAGGCTTTGGGACTGATGAATGTGTTCATGATCCTGATCATGGTGATGGTTTCATGGGTGTACATGGATGTAAAATTTAGCAAATTATATACCTTAAATATGTGCAGCTTTTTATACTTCAGTGATATCTCAATAAATCTGTTAATAAACAAACAAAATATACAATGGAATGCACTGAATAGTACATTGATGGCAAAAGAAGAATCAGTAGGTAAATCAATAGAAATTATCCAATCACCTAAGGAATGGGGAGAAAGTAATAAAATAATAAAAATCCTCACTGATCAATGTCAAAAAATCATTCCTAAAATTGAAGTGCCACAAAAGGAAAAAACAAAAGAGGATGATAAACAATTTGCAGAAATAATTGCAGAAAATCCCCCTATTTGGTCAAAAACATAAATTTGACTTTTCATACATAATAACCTACATCAAAACAAAAATTCTGTACACCAAAGGAAAGAACACAGAAAAAAATCCATGTATAGTATGTGAGAAAATATTTTCAAACCATGTATTAGACAAAGCATTAATTTCTAAGACATAAGGAATGATTAATAATCAATAGCCAAAAAATTTTGTAAACAAATAATGGGCAAAGAATGTAAACACACATTTCTCTGAAGACATACATATGGTTAATAAATATATGAAAAGGCGCTCAGCATCACCAACTATAAGGTAAATGCAAATCTAGACCACAACAAAAAATCAATTGACATTCATTAGGATAGCTATTATTTAAAAAAAAAAAAAAACTGTAAGAATGTTAGGCAGCTTTTAGTTGTTGTGACAAAATAACTGAGAAAATCAACTTAAGAGGAAGAAAGGTTTCTTTTGGCTCACAATTTCAGAGGTTTCAGTCCATGGTTGTCTGGTTCCATTGTTTCTGGGCCTTTGGTCTGGCAGAACACCAAGCAAAGGGGTATGGCAGAGAGAATCTGCTCACCTTAAGCCAGGAAAGGGAGAGAGAGTAAAGAAGGAGTGGGGAGAAGATATACCCTGCTAGGGCACACCCAAGAGACCTACTTCCTCCAACTAGACTCCACCTCCTGTGGTTTCTACCACCTTTTAATACTGCATTCAATCATAAACCCATTAGTGGATTAATCCATTGATGAGATCAGTGTCCTCATGATCCAATCAATGCCCTAAAGAACCTCCCCACCCCCACACATTGTTGCATTGGGGATCAAGCCTTTAACACATGAGCTTTCAGCAAACACCTGAGATCCACACTACAATAACAAACACAGGCAAGCTTATGGGAGAAATTGGAACTGTTGTACATTGTTGGTAAAAATGTCAAGTGGTTTGACTTCAATGGAAAACAGATTGGCATTTCCTCAAAACAACAAAAACCAGCAAGACTTACCATATATTCACTTTTCTGTATGTTTCCGAAATAATTGAAATCAAGATTTCTAAGAGATATTAACACTCCCATATTTAGAGCAGCCTTATTCACAATAACCACTTTATGGAAATAGCCCAAATGCCCATGGACAGTTGAATGAAAAAAGAAAATGTGGAATATACATACAACAGAATATCATTCTGTGTTTTAAAAAGAAGAACATCCTACCCTCTGTAACTGAAATAAGTCAGTTACAGAGGGACAAATACTACAAGTTTCTACTTACACAAGGAATGTTATGGTTTGGATATGAGGTGTCCCCCAAAAACTCCTGTGTTGACATAGAAATAGTCAGAGGTAAAATGATTGGATCAGGAGAGCTGTAACCTAATTACTCCATCCTGCTTTGACTAGACTAGATGGTAACTGTGGGCAGGCGGGGCAAGGCTGGAGGCATACCTGGGAAGGCAGTTTTTTTCAGTTGGGTATGGTTTTATTAACCATGTCAAGAGTAAGCACAAACCAAAGGCCATCTTCCCTAGGGCCCCTTCCCCCCTTCCCTCTTTCTGCTTCTCTGGAAAACATGGAATGAATAGCATTCCTCTGCCATGATATTCTGCCTCACCTTGGGCCCAAAGCAATGGATTTGGCCAACTATGGATCAAACCTCTGAAACCTTGAGCCAAAATAAACTTTCCCTCCTCAAAGTTGTATTTTGGTCACACACCACAAGGCTGGCTAACACAAGGTAGCTGAAATAGGCCGAACTTCTAGAAACCGAAAACAGAATAGGGGTAGCCAGGGCATGCAGGGAGAGGAAAATGAAGTGTTGTTCAATGGGGATAAAATTACACTCATGCAAGATGAATGAAGTGTAGAGATCTGCTGTGCAACATAGCAAACAAGGGCAGAGCAACTCTGAAGAGTATAAAAGGGACAGGACACAAGAAAACTTTTCAAGGTGACAGGTATGTTTATAACTTGTTTTAGTAATGGTATCATGAGCATATGCATGTGTCCAGACTCATCAAGTTGTATAGATTACATACATACAGTTTTTATGTAACAATTATACATCAACAAAGCTGGGGATGGTGCTCAGCAAGCTCAGGGATAATTATAAAAGGCTGGGGTTGTGGCTCAGTGGTAGAGCACTTGCCTAGCACACGTGAAGCACTGGTTTCGATCCCCAGCACCACATTAAAAAAAACAACAACAACAACTAAATAAACAAAATAAAGGTATTGTGTCCCTCTACAGCTAAAAATATTTTTTAGAAAAAGAATAATTATGAAAATCACATTTAGAAAAATCATGTTTAAACTGCTGAGAACCAAAGATAAAGAGAAAATATTGAATGTAGCTAGAAAACCATAAGGAATCACACATAGAGGAACAAAAGTTCATTACTCTCAGTACTTCATGGGAACCAAGGCAGGCTGCAGTGGTCATCCTTAAAATGGTGAAAATAAAAACTGTCAATTTAGAACACTATATCCAGCAAAATATACTTCAAGAATAAAGTCAAATAAACATTCTTTTAGATAGACAAAACTAAGACAATTTATCACCAGAAAAACTTCACCAAAAAAAAAGAAAAAACATTTATAATGTCCTTCAGGCCCAAGAGAAATGACACCAGATGAAAACTTGGATACTCAAGAAAGAATGAAGAGCACTAGGAATAGTCAAGATGTCAATAATTAAAATAACTTGTTCTTTTGATTTCTTTAAAATACATATATTATGTAAAGCAAAAATTATAAAGAATGGGGGGGTATGTTTAAAGGTTCTTTACATAAAGGAATGATAAACTTATATAATTTTTGAAAACTAAGATGATATCACAATTCATACGAGACAGTTCTTTGCTGGGGGTGGGAGTAGGGGGGCAAGGCTGGAGGACGTGGTTCAATGGCTGTGCATTATTTGATATTTAGCAGTATCTCTGGCCTCTCTCTATAGACCCACTAGAGGCCAGTAACACTCTCCAGTTGTGGCAACCACAAATGTCTCCAGACATTGCCAAATTCCTCTTACAATCAAAATTGTCCCTGTCTGAGAACCACCACCAGAAAAGAAAAAAAAAAAGACTAAAAAATATTGTAAAGTGCTATAGCTAAAAACCAATGACATCAATTGCAATTGACTTCTATCAAATATTCTGTTAACCCAAAATAGTTCAGGAAAGAAAGAACAGAAGAACAAAAAGAAAATGAGACAAACATAAAACAAAGAGTAAAATGTTAGGTGTGACTCCAACTCCATCAATACCTACTGTAAGAGCCCTAATTGAGGAGATAGCTAAGATGGCGGCTAGCTGAGAGCCATGAAGGTATTCAAGTATTTTCACCTGAATCTTTTTATGCCCGTGAACACTGTGTGACGCACCTGTAAGCTCGAGCTGTTAGCACGTGTCCTTGTTAAGGCAAAAAGTATTTAACCGGGTGAGGATGAGTTAGTTGGTGGTTGGAGTTGGAGTTGGAGAGGTTGTTGGAGCTGGAGAGAGAAGAATAAAAGAACTTTTTCATTTCCATCCCGCCTCTGAATTTTCTCCCGCGGCGTCGTTGTTGCAAGCGGCAGCCGCAGGCGGCAACAACCTGCCTTAAACTTAAATGGACTAAACACTTCAGTTAAAGGGGGAAAAAATTAAGAATGATTACAAAGAACAAAACCCAACCATAAGATGTGTGTAAGAGATGAACTTTAGAGGTAAAGGGACAGATGGATTGAAAACAAATGGCTAACCAAATATTTCCCATGCAAACTCTGAGCCTAAGAAGATGAATGGCTATATTAATATCATAAGTATATTTTAAGACTCAGAGTATTAGCGGAGATAAAGAGAATTCTTTTTATGAACATAAAAGGGACAATTTATCAGGAAGGCATAACAATGATAAATGTATAAAGTAAATGAGACAAAAGTTGTTATAATTGAAAGGAGATATATACAAATCCACAATTATAATTGGAGATTTTAATATACAATATCAGCAACTGATAGAAAGTTCCAGTTTTCTATCAAGAGATGGTTCCCATAAGAAATCATCCCACCCAGTCTCCTCAGTAGATACTGGGGTGAACAATTGCCACTTGGTCTGGGGCAAGGATATATTAATGAATGGAGAGTTGTTGATTTGAGACATCTGTGAGCACACTCTGTTGTATTAGTAACTTTCATTTTGTAGCTGTGATTCTTCACTATGGCTACACCTTATAATCCATGTGAGAAGGTTTTGAATAAGACCCATACTTGAATATAACCACTAAAAATTTTTGTTTGATCGATCTGAAAATGGCCCCAAGCATCTACAGTTTTCTTAGCTGTCCATGTAATAGAAATGTGCACTGGTTGCTATATCATCTCATGTAACGACTTCTGAGCAAATTAGACTTAGTTCACATCATCACACTGGACATAGGTGCTGGATTTTTGAGCACAGAACTCTCCCCGGTGTTGTCTCCTCCACCCATTCATAAGCAGTTGAGATTTTGGACACAAGAACAGAAGTTTACAGGTTTCTGTGCTGGATGCTATTTTGTCACAGTCAACTCTTCTCACTGCCATGATCCTCTATGATCACACTCCCTCTCAAGTCCTCTCGCTGTTTGAAGTGAAGACTTCAAGTGCCCAATGGTCTCTCCTAGCTCAGAGTTCCTAAAACTGCTAAAGGGTTACCCATTTCCTAGAGCAAAAAAAAAAAATCATAATCCACACATGCATGGGTTCTTTCTCTAATCTGAACCAGGAATCCGCTCTCTTTTTGCTGGAAATGTCCTTCAGTCCTCTATAACTTCCTGGAGAATTCTTTCAAAGGACCAGTGCAAGTGTGATTCTTAATGACCTTCCTACGCCTATCCTTAATCATTTCTCCTTTGCCCAAGTTCAGAATGCAAGGCATTCATCTGGCCATGGTGCATATCACAATTTAGAAGGATTGACTTCTTTACTCATCTTTCTTCTGCACTGACTATGAGTTACAATAAAGACGAAGATCTAGTCTGGTTCCTCTTATTATCCCCAGTGCCGAGTCTCACAGTCAGAATCCAATAACTATGACTCACATGGATGAAAGTAAAGAAAGAGATATAGATTTGGCTTTGAAAATTAAATGTCCAAAACACTCTGTGGAATCTTCTTAACTCAGATGCTAACTTTCTATAATTTTTGCAGGAAACGAGTTTTAGGAAGGTAACAATAAAAATTCTTCACATTTCCATAATATTTATCATTTACACAGCACTGAACATAACCTTACCTAACCTTTTGGACAACCTATTTATGCACTATTACCCCAATATGACAGATACAAATTCTGATGATCAAAAATGTTGACTTATCCAGGATGTCTGGCATACAGCTAAAAACTTTTGGAACAGAATTTTGGCCCAAACTTATGTCTTTGGATTTAAGTATTTGGGTGGGGTTTTGTTTTTAAGGTTTAAATTAAGCTCTCTGCCTCCTCCTGTGGGTGGAAACCTTGTTGTCTCCCTCCCACTGAAGTGTAGGTCATCAGCAGCGATGAACAGATGACCCTACAAGATGGACTGGGAGCCTCCAGAGGCCCAGGCACCACCAGTAGTACCTAACCTCAATTCAAGCACCAGGTTAGGGCCTGGTCCCATCTCATGAGGCTAAGACTTCACTCAGGCTTTCAGCTACACAGAGGTGACTGTTGATGGTCCTCTGGTTCCTTCTTCCACCCAGCTCCACACTTGGCATGGTTGCAAAATTCGTGAAAGATAGAATGTGAGATGGTTTTTCACCAACGGCTAAGTGGACATGTGGAGAAGAATGTTCGAGGAGCTTGAGCCAGGAAGATTTTGTAAAACAAAATTGCCAATCCAGAAAAGGCCATAGTTTACTCTCAGAGTTTAGCTACTAGCACAAGTGGGCTTCTTAAGGGATACCTCCTCCACCTTGGCCTCTTCCTTTTCTGCCAATCACCTGTCTTCTATTCACCATGCCTGTGAAGCCGAACATGGTTTCACATCAGACCCATGACTTTGGAGACAAAAATGATATCTCCCGCTGTGGATGCAAAATCAGAAGAGGACTCTGAAGTCCTGTAGTCAGCTTCAGCCTTCAGCCAGGTGAAGCTCCACCTGTGCAAGCACCAGCTGACTCCTGTAGTGAGTGACAGGGTGTTGTAGTCCAGAAGGGAGCCCCAAACTTTATGAAGCATCTGGAAATAGCCAGTCACTTTGGGGAAATGCCTGTGTGTGCCCAGGAACCTGGCTGCTTCGGAATCACTGTGGACAATTTTTACAAATATATTTTCCCACATTTCTCCTGTGGTAGTTCTGATTCCCTAGGTATAGCACAGGCCCTACAAAAATACAGATTCCCATGCCCTATGCCAGACAAGCTAAATCACTATTACCTAGGGAGGGGTGTGGGAATTGGACCTTGAAAATAAAAACAAATCCCAAGTGGTTCTACTGTGCAGCGTGGTCAGGAACTGCTGAGTTGGAGTCTTCTGTTTTCCAAACCAAACCGCCATATGCCTCTTCTGCCTGCCTTCACCTGCTATGCCCCCTGCAGCCCCCAAAGGATCCAGGAATTCCTCCTGAAGGCCCTTGATCAATGTTTGAAGAATAAAAGCCATCATCTTCCCCTAAGTCATTTCTTTTTAAGACTAAAAAGTACATCACAGCAAGAAAAAAAGAGTGTCTTGCCTGCTAGGAGCCTCCAGAAATTAGTCTCAAAATAGCATTTGCTTCAGGGACTTTTTTATTATTATTCAGAAACAAAGTGTTGAAAGTGTAGGGAAAATTCAAACTGATTTGTTTCACCTGTGTACCAATATACTCAAAATGCTGGGAAATTTTGTCTCTCCGTTTTGTTTTGGCAAATGACCCTATGGAAAATCAAAGACAGAGAGATGCAGGCAGACCCATGAATTGCACCTCCCAGGTGAGGCCATCATTTGATAGATACAGGCTCTTGGCCCTTCTTGGCAGGAAAGAGGCTCTGTCCTTCAGAGCCGCCGTACCACAAGGTGAGATGTCTAGCTTCATTAGGGTTGGGCTCTCGATCTGGGAAGAGGGATCATCCATAGATTCGTGTCTTGGGACTCTAATTGGAATAGAAAGCTGAGCAGGAAAGCCATGTACAAATCTCATCTCTCAATCAGAAGCTGGCCTGCGAGAATTAACTAGTACAGGGAAGGGTGCCCTTGACAGGCAGAGTTACCTGGGGGCAGAGATCACAATGGAATTATGTTAAAAGGGGTCCCCACACCTTGTACTGGATTTATCTTTTCATGGGTCAAACAGTGGTCCAGCAAGTTCCAAGTGGGTAGGTGGGTTTCTTTAGTGGCCATCTGTGTGTGCTGACTACAATTTGTCATGACAAGCTTGATGTTTAGCAGGGGCTTAATACCAAATGTTGGAGGATGTTAGAATAAATCATCAAATACAAATAATTTTTTTAATCCTCAGAGAAGACAGTCAGTCCACAATGCTGGGCCTCAAAATTACATTGCTGACTGAGAGAAGGAGAGGAAGTAGAGAGGTTGAAGGATTCCTGACACAGATAGGGCATCTTTCACCTACTATTTATACAAGCCTCAAAGCCCTTTCTCGTGCTTTATCCCAACTTGGCCTAAGAAGTTTGGAAGTGGGGAGGCTAGGAATGTAGCTATCCAGGGAGTGACCCCTTCACATCCCTAGTCTCAGGGGGAAGCTGAGTCTGGGAGCACAGTACAGCCTCCTGGGGCTGTGCACCTCCTCCTCTGCATGTCAACCTCACCTGTGTGAGGCCTAACGTTTCTAAGTAGAGATCTCAGAGGTAAACCAAGAGAAGGAGCCAAGGGAAGAGGAAACATGCTGTGCCAGGGGACATGGACAAAGGGGTCACAGGGAGGGCTACAGAGCAACGGAGGAAGCAGGGGATGCAGCAGGAGGTGACACAGTCTCACGGGCCTGTTGCTGGCTGACATGGTGACCTCATGCAAATTAGAAAAGTCAGGCCTCGCTTTCTCAAGACCCTTTATGGCCATCTGCTGGAAATTCTTATAATGGTGACATAAATTTCAGATGACTGTGTGAGTATTGCTCCTTGGGGTTGTACAGGTAACATTGCAAGATCAAGAGTAGAGCCCTGCCACATGGTGCCCAGAGCAGTACCACTCAGGGGTGAGCCACCAGGCCAAGGGACAGCACCCAGAACCTGAGGAAGTTCAGACTCTCCTTCTAGAATTCCCTCCAGTCCTTGAGCAGATGAAGATACCTTGTCCCACATTAAAGGAAAGGAGGGGGTATCAGGTCAATGACCCGGGACCTGGAATTCTGTGGTCCTTGTCTTATCTCTGCTCACTTAGGTTCTTGCCAGCCTGGTTTGCTGTTGCAGACCCCACCCCACCACCCCCAGGCTTGCTCTGATATTCACAGCATCCACTGCAAACACAGAGTATAGATATGCTCAGAGGACAGGACACACTTTATCCGAACAGCAGGTCTTGGGGGACCTGGGGGTCCTTTGGTCCAGTCCCTGGCTTACAGGGGTAAAATTAAGGTACACTGAGGTGAAGGACCTTGCACCATTCCTTGTTTTCTGTTAGCAGGGAGCCAGAATTACCTCAAGGCTCTTAACTCACTGACCAAGGTTCACCCCTGAAAACTGCATTTGGGGACTTCAAGGTGCACCAGGAAGCACTCCAGCAGAGATGTAAACTGTGCTTGAAGGCTCACAGAAGCCATGAGCAGGACCTGACTAATTAAGAATCAGAACTCTAGACCTCAAGCACCTACCAACACTCTCATACACACATACACACGCACACACACAAACATACACCCACCAGTCTACACATGCACACAAAACCCACACACAACAGAAACTGACCAGTGAGACCCTAGCAGTGGACAGGCACATACATATATACACAATACATGGTTGCACAGGCTGGCTAAAATAGTAACGACTCCCACTCGTTGAGTAATTTGTATTCACTATCTATTTATCCTCCCAACAATTGCACTTGATAGCCCCACACCACAGACAGAAAACCCAGGCTTGGAGAGACAAGTAACACACTGAAAATCACAGAAACACAATGTGGTTTGTGTGTCAGAGTGAGGTCTCGAACAGCCTGACCCCAGAGCCTATGTTCTCTCAATTGCAACATGATGTCTCGTAAGTGGATATGTCATCATGATGATTCTATGCAGTGTTAGTAGAGATAATGATCATAGGGTTGAAATGGTGATGATGATGATAGCTAACTTTCAAAGGTACTGGGTTCTAAGCCAGTTGTTGTTCAAAGACATTCTCATGAATCAACTCATTTCATTCTCTCAGTAATGCCATGAATTAGGCACCATTTTAAAGATGAGAAAGCAGCCAACTGAGAAGTGAGGTGAATTTCCCAAGGCCCCACGGTCAGTAGGTGGAAGAGCCTGGTGTGAACTCTGTCATGTGGATCTGGATCAGGAGGAAGCTGTGGTCAGCCCAGCCAAGCCCTGGATTCAGCCCCGAGGGTGACCCCTACCACCCTTCCAGGTGGGCTCTCTTGGGAGGGGTGGCCCTCAAGGCCTCTGTCCTTGGCCTCTGCTCACCTTTGCTGAATGTGCACTTCCAACAGGCCTGCTCAAAAGCCCAGCTGCGGGTCTCCTGAGAAGGGAGCAGGGAGGCAGCCGGCAGCGCTGGCCTCAGCAGCTCAGTGTCCCTGGGGAAAGGAGGAGACTCGGCCCTGCTTGTTCAACACCTGAGAGCTTCGGCTATCCAGAGCCCAAAGGACAAGGCCATTTTCCAGGTGGCTGAGCTCAAGGCCTCAGGAAAGGAAGGCTGCTGATGGGGCTTCCTCACACCTCCCAGAGCCGCGGGATCCTCCTCCCACCCCATCCTTGCACCGGGCTCCCAGGCTCTTTGTCTTCACACCCTCCCCTTTCCTCCGGGAACAGCCCCTCTCCTAGCCCCTCTCTTTCAGCAGATCAGTCCATTTTGTATGAGCAGAAGAGTGAGGAAGAGATCAAGCTACAGACTGAATGCACAGCCCCGATAAGAGAAGCAAGAAGAACCATCTGTGGCACAAGGGGCCGAGGAGGGGATAATAGCCCAGACCCTCTGCTCTGTTCAGCCACACAATGGGCTGCATTCAGCAGGCGCCCCTTCTGGTCTCTAATCTAGCGGGAAGGGCATATGTGCAGTCTATTAGCATTTATTTTCCCTTTCTGCATTGTACTGATAACCCAGTTTCTGACCCAACCTCTTGCTTTTCTTTTCACTCCACATTATAATTCTGCTTTCTTAAAATCCTATTCAGCTATATTAAAAAAAAAAAAAAAAAAAAAAAAAAAAAAACCACCTCAAACTCTCTTACCTTTTCAAAGCACATCAGTAATTTTTTTTTTTTTCCCCAACTGAACCAAGGTGACTCCTACAAAGACTTCACCATTCTGGATCCTAATGATGGTTCAAGAGCTGAGGGACAGGTAGCATTCCTGGGGCTGTATTTATAAATTCACTAATAGAAATCAACACAAAGAATGAGCCTCAGCAGCGAAAGGCACAGCTGTCACAGAAACCACGTACCCAGGGTGGGCAAATGCTCCCCATCGTCTCCGCTTTCCAAAAAGCCTGAAATTGAACACAACGCAGACTGACTCAGGCTGGGCCACCCTATGATCGCCCAGTGGTCAGCACTGTTATTCACCCCGGCCATTTGTTTTTAACAGAACTTGCCCAAAGGAAAATGGGGAGTATAATCAATAATTAATGATTCTGAAAGCAGACATCTCACGAAATCCTCTTAAGCGTCTCTTCTGAGAAAACTAGCAAATTGCTTGTAATCATAGAAAGTGGCATCCTCTGCAGCCAATGTCCTTCGTTCATTACTGGAGCCTCCCAGACTGGAGTTAAACACATTGATCACTGGAACATTCTAGAACAGCAATTGGATGAACGAGAACATGGCTGAGATGTGACCACCGAGTGAAATGCAGAGGTTACCATCTGAACCTGAACTTTATGCTATGCGTGTGCTGGTTTTGTGTTGTCTATTCGTATTCCTTCTATGACTTACCAATCGCCTATCAACATAACAAAATGAATAGGCATTTCCAGCCCAAGGGAAATCTCCTAGACCCTACAGCTATGCGGTGTGGTTGTGTAAACATTAAGAGAAATTCTGATTCACAACTTCATCTTTGGGAGTAATTTCTTACACAGTCTGACCTCCCGCCACCCTTGAGAAATGTAAAAATCTCCAGGAAATTGGCCACATAGCTTTATAAGGCAGAACAAGAACACGGGAAGAATAACACCCCAATTCTGATCTGGGTAGGCTTTTGCTTTTCCTGGAAGGGTTCTAGCTTCTCAAGACTCCCCGTAAGTGGGTAAAGGATTGATTTCAAAGATCTGTATGCCTGATGATAGGTCTGTGCTTGTCCAGAGAATTGGAGGAGAAAATGTTCTGGTTACATATGACAAAAGAAAGGCATGATATTTGGTCCATGATTTCTTTCAGTCAGTGTAGTCCTGAGCAGGTGACCCAAAAGCAGGACTTGAATTTGGAGTCATTTCTCTAAGAGTGGAGGCTGCGGTTTAGTTAACATTTAGCCATTCACCCTTTGTTCAACAATTCCCAATGATTCTCTGGAAATGTCTGGAATATGGACAGAGAATACAAAAGATACTAGGTTGTGGGTATGACATGGCTAGGCTCAAATAGAAACCAAGCACTAGCCCTCAAATCTCCAGGTGCCCATTTAGAGCTGAAGATGGAGCCCAGGCTGGTGGTAAATGAAGCACCCGCATGCTCCTAAGGATGGTCTGCAGAAATCCACACTGGCCAGGGTCTATAGCTCAGAGGCTCATCAGAGCCAGGCAGATAATGTAAATGTGAAATGGGCTGAGAAATGCCCTTCCCTGGCCAACTGGAGAGCAGGGCCTAGCTGGAGGGTAGCACGTTAGTATGTTCCTAGATAGGGATGCAAGTCTCTTGTCCCAGACAAGTCAGACTTTCAGGAGATACAGAAAATCCATTTTGTTTTATGTTGTCAAGTAATTCAAATTTTTTAAAATACTGTACAGGCCAGATAAGGACTACGGGTTATCAGTAGGCAAACTTGGTCCAAAGAATGTTAAATTCATGATCTTTATCATTACCAGACATCTCTCCAGTATCTGTTTGAACCAAGAACTTATTTCTCCAGTGAAATTAAGTAAATAATTCTGCCTCTCAGAAGCATGTTGCCACCTGTGTAGAAGATATTTAATTCCCAGCTGCAGTTTGAGATGTTTTCTTTCAAAGTTCTTTCAGCTAGTCAGAGTGCCCTAAGAGGTGGGGATGTAAAACTGATAGCCAAGGTCCCTATTCTCACAGAGCGCACATTCTAGTGGGGTGGGCAGAGAGAGAGAGAGAGACAGAAGCATAAAACACATATTCATACATACATGCACGCTGCTGGAGTTTAGATCTGGAAAGTCTCACAAAGTCCACGTGGTAAAGGCTTGTTCCCCAGAGTGTCGCTACTGAAGTGTCACGGAACCTTTAAGAGGTGGGGCTTGGTGGAGGTCTTTGGGTCATTGGGGTTGTACTCTTGAAGGGGACAGTGGGACTCCACTTTCTTTCTCTCTCTCTCTCTCTCTCTCTCTCTCTCTCTCTCTCTCTCTTTTTGCACTCTGATCATGAGACAAGCAGTTTTGCTCCACCCCACAATTCTGCCACAATACACTGCCTCACCATAGGCACAAAGCAACAGGGCCAACTGATCATAGCTTCCAAATCTATGAGCAAAAAAACCTTTTGGGGTTGGGATTGTGGCTCAGTGGTGGGGTGCTTGCCTAGCACACATGAGGCATTGGGTTCCACCTACTGCACCACATACAAAAATAAATAAAATAAAGGTATAAAAAATATATTTTTTTAAATTTTTTTATTATTTATTTACTTATTCATCATGCACAAGTATAGTATCTTTTTCCATACAACTGCTTGTATACAAAGTATATAAGTACCATTCAGATCTTCAATCATGCATTTAGGATAATGATATCCATCTCATTCAACCACCAATTTTTTTCCAACCCCCCCCCTTACTCCCTCCCTCCCCTCCCTTTCCGTTGACCATTCTAGTGTTCCTCTGATCCTATGTACCCCCTTCCAACAACTCTGTGAACCAGCCTCCTTATATCAGAGAAAACATTCGGTACTTGGATTTTTGAGATTGACTAATTTCACTTAGCATTATATTCTCCAAATTCATCCATTTACCTGCAAATGCCATTATTTTATTCTCTCTTATTGCTGAGTAAAAAAATATTATTAAAAAATGTAAGTTGATTATCACAGGGATTTGTTATAGTGACAGAAAACTAACACCTGCATACATACTTAGATTATACATGCACAGACATATGTGCATCACACACTCATGAGTTCACGTCATAGGTGAATTGATGTATGTGATGTAGATAAAGCCAATGGTAGTGGGAAATTGAATATGGAAAATAAAAGAAAAAAGACATTCAAAGATGGTGCTTAGACTGGTGGCTTTAAATCAGGTGAAGAAGGAAGGCAGAGGTGTGAGAAGGTTTGGGGAAGAATCAACAGTTTCATATTAGTTGTATATTAGACATGCAGGTGGCAACAAGTAGAACTCTTTAAGACCATATCTATTGAAACAGAAACATTGGCTGATGGACATTAGGACTGTTTTCAGGTTTGGGCTATTACAAAGAAAGAATCTATGTTCCTTGGAAAACTGGGAATGGAACCACATTATGACAAGTCATCCCACTCCTGGGTCTATTCCCAAAGGACATGAAAACAGCATACTACAGGGACACAGCCCCATCAACGTTTATAGCAGTACAATTCACAATAGCTAGACTGTGGAAACAACCTAGGTATCCTTCAACAGATGAATGGATAAAGAAAATATACACAATGGAATATTACTCAGCAATAAAAGAGAATAAAATAATGGCATTCACAGGTAAATAAATTAAATTGGAGAGCCAATCCCAAAAATCCAAATGCCGAATGTTTTCTCTGATATAAGGAGGCAGATTCACAGTGGAGTTGGGACAGGGAACATGGGAGGATTAGAGGAACACTAAAAAGGTCAATGGGGAGGGAGGGGAAGGGAAGGGGGAAAGGGGTAAAAAGAAAAAAAAGGTGGTAGAATGAGATGGATATCATTACACTAAGTCCATGTATGAAAACATGAATGGTGTGAATATACTTTGTATACAACCAGAGATATGTAAAATATGCTCTATATGTGTATTATGAATTTTAATGCATTCTACTGTCATATACAACAACTTCTAATTAAAAAGAAAGAAAGAATCTATAAATAAAAACAAATAAATAAATAAAATAAAAACATACTTGATTGTTTCCACAAGACTTCCTAAATATTCAGGAAAGGTAAAAATCTACAACTTCTTGTAATGACATCAATGATCACGTTATCTAGTAGAAAAACCAACATAGGAATCAGAGTTCATACTCTGTATCAGCAACATTATATTAATAATTCTAGAATAATTGTGATTTTATGATAAAGTTGTGGGAAATATGATTCATTTTAAACTTTTATAGAACTGTTTAGACATCTTACTAAAAACAAATGAACCAAAGCAAAGAACATTTCTGTCCCTTCACTAGAAATAGGCCCTGGAGTTAGCTTTCCCTGCCTCATTATCACAGGCATCAAGGGTGGCTTTGACATTAAAAGCCAAAGAACAGGGGAGCACATGTGGTGGTGGCCTCTTCATCCTGCTTGGGTCCTAACACGCGTCCTCCTGAGTGCATGGTCACATCTGTGAGTGTGAAGAGCTACACCCTGAACTTTATTAATTAAAATTGCTGTAAACTGTATGTTATAGTTTAAATCTGGAATATCCCCCAAAGGCTCTTTGCTGAAGGCTTGGTCCCCACCTGGTGATGTTGTTGGGAGGTAGTAGATCACTGGGGGTGTACTTTTGAAGGGCACCATTTCTCTGTCTCTCTCAGCTTCCTGGATGCCCTGAAGTGAGCAGCTTTGCTCTTCCATACCCTTCAGCCATGATGATCTGTTTATTTCAGGCCCGAAGCAATTAATGCCAGCTGACCATGAGCTGAAATCTCGAAACCTGTGAGCCAAGATAAATCTTTCCTTCTTTAAGTTGATTTTCTTAGGTATTTTGTCACAGCAACAGAGATCTGCCTAAGACACTATACCCTAAAAACAGACACATAAGCTTTGGCATTATGGCCATACTCACCTATAGGGTTTCTTCCTAATAAAACTCAGAGGTTTATAGTAGCTGCAGTACTCTGCAGTAGCTGTGACTTATGACAGGGTGCACACTTGCCACCTCTTTCTTATTTACTGAGCCCTTTCGTCCCACTCCCAAGGCAGCTTGTCAGGGCCTAGTGGTGTTTTAACACTCCTTGCAAAGAACAACATGTGGTGTCAAGGTACTAGGAGGAGAAATAGGACCCTAAACTCAAAAATAAGCAGACTGATTCTCCAGAAAAAATAAATAAACTCCAAACAGAATAGAAGGTGTTCTTATGTCAAAGAAGAAGTGAATGTTGGGGATCATTCATACCAGTTGTCACTGACCACAGAAGTAATAATAAAAAGAAAAGACAACCTAGAGAGTGCTCTTGTACTTTGTGTAACTGGGCTCCTCCTCTCCCCAGAGACTGTCTCACCTTAGCAGAAAGGGATCATCAGAATTCCTTGGTCTCTACTGTGCTGCAGAACTGGTTCAAACCACTGCTCACAGTCAGAGAGGAATACTTGCTATATTAAATACCTCATAGCCAAAAAAAAAAATCAACCCATTCAAATTAATATGCCTCCCAATATTGCTTTCCAAATAGTAGGAGCAATGATCTGGAAAAGTGAAAACCTTTATTTAAGAGAGTTGATGTCTGCCTCTATATAGATGGATTTTCAGATGTCAGAAGAACAAAACGACCATTGGTTTGAGTTAAGTAATCTTTCACTTTTCAGATATGAAACTTGCTATTGCCCCAGTGAAGTCTTCTAGAGAGCAGATGGATGAAATATGAATGTCTGTTTAGGATGTAGAGTCACAAGGGAGCATCACTCCCATCCTGACATTAGAAGACAGATAAGCTATAAAATTATAGTTTTTAAGTCCATCAGAGAGCTGAGGATGTCAATAAGCCTAAATGAATTAAATTCCAGAAAGCAATAAGCCCTTTCCTAGAGAGTAGAGATCTACAGCTACTCTCATTCTTTGTGGAGTGGCAGGAGGAGGAATTCAGCACAGACAAAAGTAAGGAGGAATTCAGCACAGACAAAAGTAAGGAGGAATTTAGCACAGACAAAAGTAAAGAGAAACCAACCAAACATTTTAGAGCTCTCTCACAGCCCTGGGTGAGCTGATTACACAGAGGTCCATGATGTCCCTTCCACCGAACAACTCAGTACACATGCCCCAAATCTGTCCCACTGACCTATACCAAGTGTATGGAGCAGTGTATTAAATTAAATGGCCAGGAAGATAAAGAGATCCCTCTCAAGGCTTGTGGGGCCTTCCCTAAGAAGACAGTGTGACCAGCTGCAAGTCGGGAATAGCAAGTGAAGAGAGCTGACAAAATCTCCCTGAGACACCATAGAGTTCATACGGTGCCCAGAGTTGCTGACTGAAGGCTGGAGCCAGGCAGGAGGTGCAGGAGCCCTGTTTGGGGAGATGGCTAAGATTGCGGTTGACTATGGGCCAAGGAGATGTTTGGCTGTTGCCGCCTTCCGTAGTCTCACGGGACTTGGCCCGAGATCTCGCGGGACTTGAGCGAGATTGCTGATCGGGTCTGCGCCATTTTTGGTGGTGTGTATGGTGGGTGCGTGTTAAAGTCGTTGTTAGAGCAGAGAGAAAAGTTATCAGAATAAAAAAGCTGTTTGTTTCCAATTCGCCTCTGAACTTCTTCCCGCGGCTTCGTTGCTCCAAGCGGCCATCGCTTCAGGCGGCAACAAGGAGGCAGAGCTGGAGGGAATCCCTTCAAGGCTCTGAGGGTCTTCACACAGTGCACAGCAGCAGCTCTCCAAGGCCGGGAGTGGGATGACATCACAGAAAGACAACACGCAAGGAATAGAAAGGCAGAAGCAGGACCAGAAAGATTAGAGAATTCTTTACAGTGACCCGAAGTTGGAAGGGGGCTATCAATAGGACAATCTCTCACTGCTTAAAAATACTATATAACATTTAAAGCGTTCTCCAGAGTGTCAGCTCCTCTCAGCTCCCTGGCACTGCCACAGGGAACCTTAATCACATCCCCAAAACATTTAAAGCTGAACATGAACTCAATCTACCCAAAGCTGCAACAAGTCCAGGCCCATCTCAACTACATATTAGATTAACTCACCCTTCCACCTGACAAACCTGATGGGAAAAGGGGCTTGCCCTTTGCTGGGGATAAAATTTCATGCATTTCATATATATAAAATTTCATGCATTTTATATGTATATGAAATTAGGAGACACCCAAGAAGCAAGAAAATGCGATCAAAGAACAGAACAATGGAATCCGATACGGAGAAGATCCAGAGATTGGATATATCATAGATGGAATTTGAAAAATTTAGACTACGATAAATATGCCAAATTGTGGATAATATGTGAAGAATGAACAATTGATTAGAGAAACAGAAACCATAAAAGAGAAGAAAGTGGAAATACTGGACATAAGAAATATAATCTCATAAATGAATAACTAATTTGATAGGGTTACAAAGTGGATATAGTAAAAGAGAAGATTAGTGAACTTGAAAACAAGACAATAGAAATTATCAAAACTAAAATGTACAGAGAAAAGATTGAAGATGGCAAATGATGAGAGCATCTGAAATCTCTGGAACAACACTGAATGAAAGAGGATGGAATTACAGTCCCAGAAGAATGAAAGGATAGAATGGAGCAAAACCAATATTCTAAAAGACATTGGCCAAGAATTTTATGACAATTTTAAAGACATCAACTCAAAGTTTCAAAAAGCTCAGCAACCACTTGCAGGTAAAAAAAAAAACCCACAAAGATAACAATCATCTTGGCAACCAGTTAAAATGCTGAAAATCAAAGTCAACAAGAGGAGCTTAAAAGGACCCAGAGATGGCATCTTACATACAGGAAACCCAGTATGTGCATCAATGACCAATGGTGGCTGATCAGTGGAAACACAGGAGGTCAGAAAACAATGTCATGACTTATGTAAAGGATTAAAAAATACTGAACACTGCCAGCCTGGAACTCTACATGCAGCAAAATATTACTGAAAAGTGAATGTAAAATACAGACTTTTCCAGATAGGCTAAATCTGAGAGTTTTTTTTTTTTAATTTTTTATTATTATTATTTTTTTGCCAGCAAACATGCAGTATAAGAAATATTAAGAGAAATAACACAGGTTGCAGGATATGATACCAGATAAAAATATGCATCTTTTCAGAAGGAAAAAAGGTATCATAAAACTTAAAAATATGTGTAAATACTTTTTTTTTTTCCTAAATTCCCTCATTCTCCCATCTCTTTTTTATCTTTCCTTCCCCATTTAAACACACACACACACACACACACACACACACACACACACACACAATATTTAGCAATCTATAGACCATATTAAAATGTATTATGAGATGTATAACATGCAGAAGTAAAAAAAAATATAGAAAACAAAGAGCAAGAAGGATTTGTGGAATTTAATCTTGTAAATTTCTTACATTATTCATGAAATAATGCATGATTTTAAAGTAAACAGTGATAAGGTAAAGATGAATAGTGTTATATCTGGACCAATATTTCCTGAAATAACACAAGTATAACTAAAAGGACAATAGAAAAGATAAGGTGGAGTACTAAAATGCCTCTTTATTCATACAAAGCAATGAAGAAAGGAGAAAAACGCACACAAAAAAAATGGAAAAATACAAAATAATAGCATCATGATAGACTTAAAGCCAACCATATTAATAAGTATACTAATTAAACACTCTTATTAAAAAGGTGACAAGCTTTATTTTGCCTACAGTACACATACTTTAAACATAAAGACACGGATAGATTGAAAGTAAAAATATAGAAAACTGTATGCCATAGAAATACTAAGCATAGGAAATCTAACGTAGCTGAATTGATATAAATAGAGTTCAAGACACAGTGTTTTTCTGGATATGTAAAAGGACATTTTATAATTATAAAAGGTTCAATTAAATCTTTTTTTTATTTTTTAATTAACTTTTTATTTGTTTTAATTAGTTATACATGACAGTAGAATGCATTTATGGACTATGATATATCATACATAGATGGGATATAATTTCTCATTTTTCAAAACGTACATGTTGCAGAATCATATTGGTCATGTAGTCACATATATACATACAGTAATAATGTCTGTTTCATTCCACTATCTTTCCCATCCCCACATCCCCTCCCTCCCCTCCCTTCACTTCCCTCTACCTAATTCAATTAAATCTTAAATGTGAGAGATCCTAAAAATAGCTTCAAAACATCTGGAACCAAAGTAACTGTACAAAAAGGATAAATAGACAAATCCACAAAAATAAACAGAAATTTTAAATTCCCCTCTCTCAACAAATGATAGAACAAGTTGAAGAAAAAAGAAATGAATACATAGAACATGTGAGCAATCCAATCAACCAACTTGACAGAAGCGACTTTTATAAAATAGTATGCCTAAAACTCTGCAATACATATTTTGCAAGTGTGCAGGAAATGTTCCAAAAAAAATCATACAGTAAGCCATGAAACAGTGTCAATTAATTTCAAAGACTCAAGGGCACAAAGAATATTTTCTCTGATGATCATGGCATTAAGTTGGATTCCAAAACAATAGCATATCAAGAAAATCTCCCAACATTTAGAACCTATATGGCATCTACTAAATAGCTAGGCATCAAAGAAGAAATTACAAATTATGAATTGCTTCAAAAGGAGTGACAATGATTTCAAGTTTGTAGGATATACATGAAGCACTGCTTGGAGGGATATGTATAGCTTTGAGACCTGTAATAGAAAAAGATGGAAGATAGTAAAACAGTGATCTAGGCCATCCCCTTAAGAAGCTAGGAAATGAATGAATTAAACTCCAAGTAGGTAAAAGAAATGAAATAATAAATAAGGACACAGATGAATCCAATGGAAATAATCAGTAAAAAAAAAAAAAAATTAACAATGCCGAAAGTTAGGTTTTGAAAACATTAATACTGATATTGAGACTCCCGCCCGCTGGAAGGAGAGACCCAGCCGCCACTGTCCCTGGCCGCCTGGGCCCAGAGTAGCAGCTCCCGGCTGCTGCACGCAGGGCCAGACCTGGGGAAGGGCTTCCTCCATTATCGGGAAGAGTGCGACCTGCCCATTTGCGACCAGAGCAAGAGGTAGACTCCCGCCCGCTGGAAGGAGAGACCCAGCCACCAGTTTGCCTGGTCTTCGGGGCCCAGAACAGCATCTCCCGGCTGCTGCACGCAGGGCCAGACCTGGTGAAGTGCTTCCTCCACTCCCTGGGGGAGTGCGACCTGCCCAGCTGCAACCAGACCAAGAGGTAGGCACCTGCCCGCTGGAAGGAGAGAACCCGCCGCCAGTTTGCCTGGCCTCCAAGGCCCATAGTAGCATCTCCCTACTGCTGTAAGCAGGGCCCAGCCTGAGGATAAGTCCCTTCCACTATTCCACTGTGCCACTCTGCAACGGACCAAAGGTGCAGCCTTGACTCCACTAACAGGGTTGCTGACTATACATGATCTGGGTCAGGTGGCTTAAACTGGAAGGGAAAAAAGAAGGGCTTCCAAGGGTCCATTTTGTTTGAGACTTGTTCTTGGGTTCAACGTTTTTGTTTTTATTTGCTTGTTTGTTTGTTTTGTTGTTTCTTGGGAGTTTTTTGTTTGTTTTTGTTTTGATTGACAGTGTATTTGTGTGCTTCTGCTCCTCTTTTCTTTCTTTTCTTCCTTCTCACTTTTATATTTTTTCTTCTTCCTTCATCTTCCCTATTTACACCCTGCCATTGCATTCTCAACAGAGGCAAAAACAAGTTATACGCACAAATTGAGATTTCTAGAACGTGTACAATTGAAATATATAGCAAAGTGGTGTTATATATGGTTTATTCTCTATTTTCTAGACTTATTCTCTCTCTCCTCTCTCTTACACTAATTACTACTCCTTGGTTATTATTTTTTTCTCTTCTTTTTTTTTTTTTTTTTTTTTTTCTTTTCCATCTTTCTTTATTTCTCCTCTCAACCGCAGCATAAGTTAGGTTTATATGTAAATCGGTCTTTCCATCTATTCATTCACTCCATTCTCTTTCCTCTCTCGTCGGCTGATACTAAACCACTTCCATAGAACTCTCTTTTCATACTTTCTAAGAAAGAACAAATCAATACACTCACTTCCTTCTTCCTAAACATATTACCTCTCTGTCCATTACTTGAAACTTTAAAACCCCATCAGAAGCATACAGAGTAAATTGGAAACAACATCTGGGTTAACTAAATCTGTACATTGTGATCAAACTGGGATTCTCTGAATAGAAAGTGTTTGATTTTAAAGTGTAAAGGAAATATAAGGGGATCTGATAGCATTGTACTACAGGAGCAACATAAGGTTTTAAGGTAAAATCAAAGTAGACAAGGTCCCACAGTGCAGGTAGAATAGACGCACAAGCAATATGAAGAAACAAGGGAAGAAAGTGACACAAACAAATCAATATACCTCCTCAGTAGATTCCATACCATGAACAGTTGGTGCAATGCCAGAGATGGAATTCAGAAATTACATATTCCAAATGTTAGCGGAACTTAAGAATGAACTCAAAAATGAGATGAGGGAGCAAATACAGGAGGTGAAAGATCATTTTGACAAAGAACTCCATAAACAAATACAGGAAGTAAAAGATTACTTCAATAGGGAGATAGAAGCTCTAAAGAGAAACCAAACAGAAATTCCAGAAATGAAAGAAGCAATAAATCAAAATAAAAGCTCAATCGAAAGTATCACCAACAGAGTAGATCACTTGGAAGAAAGAACCTCAGACAATGAAGACAAAATATATATCCTAGAGAAAAATCTAGATTACACAGCAAAAATGGTAAGAAACCAAGAACAGAACATTCAAGAATTATGGGACAACATAAAAAGACCAAACATAAGAGTGATTGGGGTAGAGGAGGGGGCAGAGTTTCAAGCCAAAGGAATGAGTAATTTATTTAATGAAATAATTACAGAAAATTTTCCAAACTTGAGGAATGAAGGGGAAAACCAAGTTCAAGAGGCCTACCGAACACCAAACATACAAAATCACAACAGATCCACACCAAGACACATTATAATGAAAATGCCTAATATACTGAGCAAGGAGAGAATATTAAAAGCCACAAGAGAAAAGGAAGCAGATTACATATAGGGGGAAACCAATCAGACTTTGTTCAGATTTTTCTACCCAGACCTTAAAAGCAAGAAGATCCTGGAATAGCATATTTCAAGCTCTGAAGGAAAAGGGATGTCAACCAAGAATCTTATATCCAGCAAAATTGAGCTTTAGATTTGAAGATGAAATAAAAACCTTCCACGACAAGCAAAAGTTAAAAGATTTCACATCTCGAAAGCCAGCACTTCTGAACATCCTGGGCAAAATTTTTCATGAAGAAGAAGAGAAAAATAACAATGAAAATCAACAAAGGGAGATATTAAACTAAGGGAAATACCAACCAGAAGAGAAACCAAATCAAGCTAAAGATCATCATACAAATAAAAATGGATGGGAATAAAAATCACATCTCAATAATAACCCTGAATGTTAACGGCCTAAACTCGCCATCAAAAGACACAGATTATCTGAATGGATTAAAAGAAATGACCCAACAATCTGCTGTCTCCAAGAAACACACCTCATAGAAAAAGACATCAATAGACTGAAAGTAAAAGGCTGGGAAAAGTCTTATCACTCACATGGCCTGCGGAAGCAAGCAGGGGTTTCCATTCTCATTTCAAATAAGGTAGACTTCAAGCCAAAGTTAATCAAAAGGGACAAAGATGGATATTTCTTACTACTTAAGGGAACCATTCATCAACAGGATATAACAATCATAAATCCTATATGCCCCAAATAATGGAGCACCTACATTCATCAAACAAACGCTTCTCAAGTTCAAGAGTAAAATTGACCACAACACAGTTATTCTAGGGGATTTCAACACACCTCTCTCACCAATGGATAGATCATCCAAACAAAAACTAAACAAAGAAACCTTAGGCCTCCTTAAAACAATTAATAACTTAGATCTAACGGACATATATAGAATATTTCATCCCTCAGTAAATGAATACACTTTTTTCTCAGCAGCACATGGCTCCTTCTCCAAAATAGATCATATATTATGTCACAAGGCAAATCTCAGCAAATATAAAAAAATAGAAATACTACCCTGCATGCTATCAGACCATAAAGGGATGAAATTGGAAATCAATGACAAAACAAGGAATAAGAAAAACTACTCCAACAACTGGAAGCTAAGCAACATGCTACTGAATGAACAAGGGGTTGAAGAAGACATCAAAGAGGAGATTAAAAAATTCCTAGAGGTAAATGAGAACACAGATACATCATATAGAAATCTCTGGGACACTATGAAGGCAGTAATAAGAGGAAAATTCATTGCACTGAGTTCATTCTTTAAAAGGAAGAAAAACCAACAAATAAACGACTTAACATCACACCTCCAAGCACTAGAAAAAGAAGAACAGATCAACACCAAGAGCAGCAGAAGACAGGAAATAATTAAAATCAGAGCAGAAATTAATGAAATTGAGACTAAGGAAACAATTCAAAGAATTGACAAAACTAAAAGTTGGTTCTTTGAAAAAATAAACAAAATTGACAGACCCTTAGCAATGCTAACGAAAAGAAGAAGAGAAAAAACTCAAATCACTAACATTTGTGATGAAAAAGGGAATATCACAACAAACACCTCGGATATACAGAAGATAATTAGAAATTACTTTGAAAACTTGTACTCTAATAAAACAGAAAATGCTGAATGCATTGACAGATTTCTAGAGTCATATGATTTGCCTAAACTGGATCTGGAGGCTATACACAATTTAAACAGATCGATTACAAGCAAAGAAATAGAAGATGTCATCAAAAAGCTACCAACAAGGAAAAGTCCAGGACCTGATGGGTTTACAGCAGAGTTCTACAAGACTTTCAAAGAAGAACTAATACCAATGCTCTTCAAACTATTTCAAGAAATAGAAAAAGAGGGAGCTCTTCCAGACTCTTTTTATGAGGCCAATATTACATTAATTCCAAAGCCAGGCAAAGACACATCCAAAAAAGAAAACTTTAGGCCAATATCCTTAATGAACATAGATGCAAAAATCCTCAACAAAATTCTGGCAAATCGGATACAAAAACATATCAAAAAGATAGTGCACCATGATCAAGTGGGGTTTATTCCAGGGATGCAAGGCTGGTTCAACATTCGGAAATCAATAAACATAATACATCACATCAATAGACTTAAAGATAAAAATCATATGATTATCTCAATAGATGCAGAAAAAGCATTTGACAAAATACAGCACCCCTTTATGTTCAAAACACTGGAAAAACTAGGAATATCAGGGACATATCTCAACATTATAAAAGCTATTTATGCAAGGCCCAGAGCTAACATTATCTTAAATGGAGAAAAATTGAAAGCATTCCCTCTAAAAACTGGAACAAGACAGGGATGCCCCCTCTCACCACTGCTATTTAACATAGTACTGGAAACTCTGGCAAGAGCAATTAGACAGACGAAAGAAATTAAAGGGATCCAGATAGGAAAAGAAGAGCTCAAATTAGCACTATTTGCTGATGACATGATAATCTACCTAGAAGACCCAAAAAACTCTACCAGAAAACTTTTACAACTAGTAAATGAATTTGGCAAAGTAGCAGGATACAAAATCAATACCCATAAGTCAAAGGCATTTTTTGTACATCAGTGACAAAGCCTCTGAAAGGGAAATGATGAAAACTATGCCATTTACAATAGCATCAAAAAAAATAAAATACCTGGGAATCAACTTAATGAAAGAGGTGAAAGAGCTCTATAAGGAAAATTATAGAACACTAAAGAAAGAAATCATAGAAGAACTCAGAAGATGGAAAGACCTACCTTGCTCTTGGATAGGTAGAATCAATATTGTCAAAATGTCCATACTACCAAAAACATTATACAGATTTAATGCAATTCCAATCAAAATCCCAATGTCATTCTTCAAAGAAATAGAAAAAGCAGTCATGAAATTCATCTGGAGAAATAAGAGACCCAGAATAGCCAAAGCAATCCTGAGCAAGAAAAGTGAAGCAGGTGGCATCACCATACCGGACTTTAAATTATACTATAGAGCAATAGTAACAAAAACAGCATGGTATTGGCACCAAAACAGACTGGTGGACCAATGGTACAAAATTGAGGACACAGAGACTAATACATATAATTTCAGCTATCTTATATTAGACCAAGGTGCCAAAAATGTACAGTGGAGAAAGGATAGCCTCTTCAACAAATGGTGCTGGGAAAACTGGAAATCCATATGCAACAAAATGAAATTAAACCCTTGTCTCTCACCATGCACAAAATTCAATTCAAAGTGGATCAAGGACCTAGGAATTAGACCAGAGACAATACGCCTAATAGAAGAAAAAGTAAGCTCCAATTTCCAACATGTCGGATTAGGCCCCAAGTTCCTTAATAAGAATCCTGTAGCACAAGAACTATTACCAAGAATTAATGAATGGGATAGATTTAAACTGAAAAGCTTCTTCTCAGCAAAAGAAACAATCAGTGAGGTGAATAGAGAGCCAACTAATTGGGAACAAATATTTAATACATGCACATCAGATAGAGCACTAATTTCTAGAATGTATATAGAACTAAAAAAACTTAACACCAAAAAAGCAAATAACCCAATCAATAAATGGGCCAAGGAATTGAAAAGACACTTCTCAGAAGAAGATACACGATTAATCAACAAATACATGAAAAAATGCTCAACATCACTGGCAATTAGAGAAATGCAAATCAAAACTACTCTAAGATTTCATTTCACTCCAGTCAGAATGGCAGCTATCAAGAACACAAACAACAATAAATGTTGGAGAGGATGTGGGGGAAAAAGGCACACTCATACATTGCTGGTGGGACTGCAAAATGGTGCAACCGCTATGGAAAGCAGTATGGAGATTTCTTGGGAAAATGGGAATGGAACCACCCTATGACCCAGCCATCCCACTCCTGGGTCTATTCCCAAAAGACTTAAAAACAGCATATTACAGTGACACAGCCACTTCAATGTTTATAGCAGCACAATTCACAATAGCTAGGTTATGGAACCAACCTAGATGCCCCTCAGTAGATGAGTGGATAAAGAAAATATGGTATATATACAAAATGGAATATTACTCAGCAATAAGAGAGAATAAAATAATGGCATTTGCAGGTAAATGGATGAGGTTGGAGAATATAATGCTAAGTGAAATTAGTCAATCTCAAAAATCCAAGTACCGAATGTTTTTCTCTGATATAAGGAGGCTGGTTCACAGTGTTGTTGGAAGGGGGTACATAGGATCAGAGGAACACTAGAATGGTCAACGGAAAGGGAGGGGAGGGAGGGAGTAAGGGGGGGGTTGGAAAAAAATTGGTGGTTGAATGAGATGGATATCATTACCCTAAATACATGATTGAAGATCTGAATAGTACTTATATACTTTGTATACAAGCAGTTGTATGTAAAAAGATACTATACTTGTGCATGATGAATAAGTAAATAAATAATAAAAAAAAAATACTGATATTATGCTCCTCAATCTAACTGATCAAGAAATAAAGGAGAAAACAAATGGCAAACTGCCAATATCAAAAATAATATAGGGGATAACTCCATAAATCATACAGACAACAAAATATAACAAAAGGAACAACTTTATGTTAATATATTTAATGAGCTAGCTAAAAGGGAAAACTGTTGAAAATTCAACCTAAAAATGTACACAAGGAGAATTAGAAAATATAAATAGGCCCATATCTATAAAACATGCTGAATTCATCACAATTTTTTTCACATTTTATTAAACATTTAAGAAAAAAGCAATAAACTTTAACACTTAGAAAAATGAAGGAAGACAGAGAAAAATCCCAACTCATTTTCTAAAGCCAGCATGACACTGATATCCAACCACTGCAAAGATATTTCAGGAAGAAAAATGTTACAATTGAATATTAGTCATGAACACACACATTCTTTAAAATAAATAAACAAACTAAATTTGGCCATAAATATAATTCATCAAGACAAAGGGGGATTTATCCCGTGCTTTTAAGTTTTACATTCAAAAGTCAAACAGCATTAATTCACCACTTTCAAATAAATGAGAAAATCATGATATTTTTAATAAATGTAGGGGGGTGACAACATTTAGACCCATTGATAATAACTCTCAGCAATCAAGGAATCAAAGAGAACTTTCTCAACCTTGTGAAGGACATTTACAAAAAAAATTACACACACACACACACACACACACACACACACACATATATGGTGTTAGAATCATACTTATAGATTAAACATGGATTTAATTTTTCCCTAAGATCAGGATAAAGCAAAAATGCCCTCTCTAACCATTCTTGGACATTATTTGAAAAGTCTCAACCAATGTAATAAGGCAAGATGATTACCTAAGTAGATAGAAAAATAAATAGATAGATAATGAATGGAAAACAGGTAAATCTATTATTACTTGCAAGCAACATGCTTAGGAAAACCCCATGGCACCAACAAAAACTGTTAGAACTAAAAACCAAATTTAGCAAAATTTTAATATATAATAATCTGTTGTTTCATCCTTATTTATTATTTCATTTCTTTAGTAATAAAATATTTAAAAGAATATCAAAAACAACAAATAACTAAGAATAAATCAAACAAAGATGTACAGGAATATTTCACTGAAAACTACAATTCTTGGCTAGAAACAATGTTTTATAAAACCAAAACAAATGAAAAGATACATACCATGTTCATAGATTGGAAGCCTCAGTATGGTTGGAGAAAATGGCAAGCTGAATCTAAGATGGCATAGAAAGGCAAAGGCTCTTAAAACAATATTTTAAAAGCAGCACTAAGTCAGGGGACTTATACCAAAACTTCTTATAAACCTAAAATATGAAAGAATATAGTATTAATATGAAGAAAGAAACAGAACAATGATACTAAATACAGAACTTAGAAATCGACCCACACTTACATACTCATTGGATTTTTATAATCAAAGTCAATTCAATGGAGAAGGAAAATCTGAAACAACTATGTATCTAAATTGTAAAAGATTAAAGTATCTCACCCTTACCTCTTTTCATCATAGAAATTAATTTAGGAAGGATCCATAGAGCCAAACACAAAAGCTAGAACTATCAAGCTCCAAGAAGAAAAAACACAGGAAATATTTCTGAGCGTTTGGGTCAGAAAAGGTTTCTTAGAACATAAACAGCACAAAATATAAGACTAAGCCTTTGATAATCAAAATGCCCCATTAACAGTATGTCTAGGCATGATGTAGACAAAGAGATTCCAATAAAGAAATCATATTCTGAATATATATTTTTGAAACTCCTATAAATCAATGATAAAAGACACAATCAGATGTTTTAAATAGGCAAACACTTGAACAAAAACTTCACAAAAGAATATACAGGAATGGCCAATCGGCATATGAAAATGCTCTCCATACCATGAGTCATCAAGAAAATGCACATGAAAACTACAATAAGGTGCCATTTTAGATCCATGGCTAAAATCAAAACTGACAAAACAAACTCTTTCAAGCCTGTGGAAGAACTTGGACTCTCATACATTGCTGCTGGGAGTGTATACCATGGCACTAGCATTTTGGAGAACTGTTTGCCATTTTCTTACAAAAATCAAACACACCGCTACCCTGGGACAAGCAATTATATTCTTAATTGGACACTCGAAAGAAATGAAAACATGTCTACAATAAGACTTATGTAGGAACTTTCATAGCAACTTTACTCATGAGAGAGAGCCCAACACTGAAAACAATCCAAATGTCCATCCACAGAAGAATGGACACATAGTCATATACATATGATATTCATGCAATGGAATTTTACTCACAAAAAAAATAGTACAAGCTACCAACACACAATAATCCAGATGCCTCTCAAAAGCATGATTCTAAGTAAAACAGTCCAGAAACAAAAGAATATCTACTGCACAATTTCATTTATATGAAGTTCGAGAACAGGTAAAATTGATCTAAGATGATAGAAATCATGAAGAGGTTGCCTTGGGCAGATAATACTGAAATGGGAGAATGAGAAGTTTCTGGAATGATAGAAAACCTTTACATGTTGTTTTCAGTGGCAATTACATGAGGATACACAATTGTCAAAATTCATCAAATTGAACCCTGAAGAGCTTAAGCATTTCATTTTTATGCAAATTAAATATCAATAAAATATGGGTGGATGGAAATATGAAAAGATATTATTCAACACATTTATTGAGCATCTCCATGTGGCAGATGGAGATTCTGCTAAGCCGGGAGAAAAAAAAAAAAAACAGGTTCGAGACACAGAGAAACTATTGGACCTCACTGGTGTGTCTCCACACAGCTGTCAGGAAGGGCTGGATAATACAACCTAGAAATTACAGGGAAATCGATGCCCCAGGGTGATCATTTTGACCAATAAAAGACAGGAACCAGGGGGAAAAAAAAAAAACTATAGATAAATTTCTTTCCCTTCCTCCCTTCCCATTGCCCCTAGAGGACTATTGGAAGGTGCCCTCATTCCACATTAGCCCTCTGAAGAAATCCAGAGACCGAGATGGAGGCTAGGTTTCTCACCCTGGCTACCCCGGGGGATTAACCCCATCTCTTCCAACCACGCAGAGGCCTAGAATCTTGGCCTCAGGCTCTTACCCTAGGTCCCTAGGCTCATGCTAACACTAGACTGCTTTTGAAAAGAATAACACTAGTACTATTTTTACAACTGTTGTTTTTGCCATGTATGTTTTTCTAAGTGCTTTACCTAAATTAACTCCATCTAATCCTCAGAGTAGCTGTAAGGAGCAAATATGTATTATTATCCTCATCTTGCAGGTGAGAAAAGGGAGGCACAGAGAGGTTAGTAACCTGCCCACGGCTCCACAGTTCCTAAGTGGCAGCAGGACAAGACTACTTCCCGCAGCCTGCTTCTAAAGTCGACTTCCTAACCACCACACTCTATTTTTCCCTTAATATTAAATAAGATCAAAACAGTGAGCGCGCCCGGCACAATGCCTGTGATAGCATAAGCTTGTTAAAGAAACTGAACACCCAGGAAGAAGCTGGAAATACAAATCTGAGGCTCAAACTGGACCCACACATTGCAGCCACGGGCCTGCAAGCTCCCCCCCCCCCAGTTCCTTACTAAGGCTTCATCTGACCCAGTGCATAGGTGAGCACATGCACCCCGAAGCACGCTCACCAGCAGCAGGCCACAATTAGGAAAGCCACACCTACCACTATCCCACTGGAAATGGGAACGAAGACAACTGTCCTCACCTCTCTCCCCCTCTCTCTCCATCCCTCCCCCATCTCCACAGTCCTTGCCAAGGCACTAAGAGACTTGTCACAGAATAATGAAAAACTGAAATGTGACGGATTCAATTACGATTTATATTTTCACTTAACAATCAATTACCTTCCCCTTATTGGTGGAACATCATTAAGTTATGATACCAGCTCTGGAGAGAAATCCTCTCAGGGAGGGGAGCAGCTGGTCCAAAGAGAGCTGAATGGGGTGTTTAGTCTCCCTGGAATCTGGGGAGAGGGAGAGCAGGTGTGGAGCAGGAAGAGTGGGTGAGGAAAGGTCAGGTGCCCGGGGCTGCCTGGGGATGAGAGAGGGGTGTCCTCCACCTGTCTGTATGGAGAGAGAAGGGGCGAAGGGACTTCTCTTCCTCCTGCCCCTGTTCATGTGTCTGTGGGTACAGCCCCAGGCCCTAAAATGAACAACAAAGGTGACGTGCCCATCGCAGCCCAAGCAGCAACATTCACGAAGCAGGGACGAACGACATGGAAGCAGTGATGAGCAAGACAGGCCTCTGAGGACTGGCAAGAGTGCACAAAGCAGAGGCAGCTTCTTGCAGCAGCCTCTGCTGAGATCCATGGAGAGGTTCCAAGAAGGGGCTGTGCACTCACCCCCCAGGTGGGCTGTGAAGAGCTCAGAGCCTCTGGGAGGCCACATCTGGGAGGCCACAGTGATAAACCCTACACAGATGGAGCTGCCTCCCAAAGGCAGCTGCCCAGGAGGAGGAAAATTGAAATCCCCCATCTCCTTCAGGAGGATGGGAAGAAGGGAGGGAATCCCAGGGCAAGGTTCTCTCTCTTTGGTTTTCTTCTTCACAGGGTGGAACCCAGACTGGGCCAGCCTCCTGCTTCCATATCTCCTCGTCTCCACCTTTGTCAGCTGCACCTAAAATGCGTTTTCACACACACAAATCCGCCCAGGTCACTGAAGGCTTAAAACATTTCGTTGTTGTAAAATAAAACCCAAATTCCTCAGCGTGGCATTTGAAGGGGATCAGAATTTTCCACACCAAAATATGCCACTTTGGCAAAAGGATTACTTGAGCTGAAAACCACTGGGAATCTACAGATGCAGGAAGAGTTCTCTAGCTTCCCCTTACCTGCCTGGAGGCAGGGCACAATTTCCCTTTGTGAAGGGTTTCACTCTGGTGCCAGGAAAGGGCCAGCTGCTCAACACTAGAGGAGGAAGTTGATGCGAAAATGAGTTTGCATAAACAGATCTTGCTAAATTAACCCTTATCTTATACTCTTTTCCTAGTCATTTCCCCACAACCTGTCTTTCGGAACCCCAATCCTCTTTCCTTTGTTAAAACGGTATATAGCACGCCAGGTCTTACTGCTTATTTGAATTTCACTTCTTTTCTGCAAATTCCTGTTTACATCACTATCAATCAAAATGGCTGGCGTGCCTTCTCTTCTGTTAATCTGCCTCTTGTTAGTTTAATATGCAAGAGGCTAGCCACCGAACCTGAGAGAGGTAAAGTTTTTTTCCTCCCTGACATATTCAAAGTCTTTCCCCAAATTGCTTTTATCTCATACACACCTCCCCTGGTACTTGGCTCCCTTCCCTAAACAGTCTTGCCTCTTAAGTGTTACCTGGATTTTAGGCACGATCTTGCTTTTTTCCACTTTCTCTACTTGATCCAACTCCTATTGAACCTTTGAAGTCCCTTGTAATATTTCCTCTCCTGAAGCTTTCTTCCAACATCCCTAGACAGTTGATGGTTCCTCTACTTTGTTCATACACTATTATAATAATGATCACACAACCACTAGTACACAATGAGGGGGCAAAATCCCAAAAGCTCTCAGGACAAACTGCCTGGATTCAAAGCCCCAGTTCTTCCTCTTCCTAGTTTCATGCACTCCAACAGCTTATCCATCCAGGACCTCAAGTTCATCAACTATAAAATGGTGTTGATCTGGCCTATCTCTTAGGTTGGTTGGAAGAATTTAATAGTTGCTGCATGACAATCCTTTGGCTCAATGACTGATACATACTAAGTGTTCAATAAATGCTGGTTAGTGGTTATTTGGTTTTCGATGAACTAAGAGTTTTATGAAAGTGTCAGTTAAATCTTAATTATCTTTGTTCTCAGGGTCAAAAAAGCCTATCACAGCATCTGGTGTCTCCTAAACTCTCAAAAGGAAAAGGAAATTTTGCCAAATGAATGAGCAGCCACTGTGTGCGGATGTTGTGGGAACAGGAGCTGCTGTTGTTTGGAACTGCGAATGAACAGTTTTGTGGAACATTTCAACTGCTGATCTTGTCAGATGTGCTTACATGTTAGTATTGTGAAAACATTTTAAAGGCTGATACTGCCAAATGCATTGAGGAACCACTGTGAAGGATGACATTGTCAAATGGGGTGTCAAATATGTTTATATGAAAACAATGTCACAGCAATGTGTGTGACATATGGATCTATATTAGAGCTACTGTACCAAAGGACAAGGTTAAAGGAAAGCACAGTCCAAAAACATCCACAAAATTCTACCTTTTTGCTCATTATCTTAAAACTTCAGTGAATCCAGAAATTAGGCACATGTTAATTCTTTGCAAAACACTGTGTGGTCCTGGGTGGGAGGGTAGAAGTTCAGACCAAGTATCCCAGGAAGGGGAGGAAAGGTGTCTGCCACCCTCAGTGAGGAAGGCCCTGCTACACGAGGCCTCTGCACACCTTATACTCTGCCCTCACAGAGCCAGCAACTGTGCAGGTGATGAGAAGTGTGGCCCAGGAGCTCAGAGGGCAACGTCAGTCTGCGGTCACAAGCGCTGGGGTCTGCCACCACTCGGGCCAGTCTCAGTGAGGATCAGACATGAGCTGCACTCTGTCCCCTGCACAGGGGTCCTGAGCTGGCAGACGCAGCGGGTTCCTGGATGATACAACCCAAGCCCACACCTTACCCAGAGTTCCTCTGTGATATCCACATAACTTGCAGGACTCTGGAATTGTCTCTTGCATATTATATCACTTTCTGTTTCTGAAAGGTAGGAGCCATTATCCTAAAGATTGCGGTTAGCTTAAAAGATCAAAACCTAAACACAAAGAATCTTTGTACCCGTGAAAACTGCGTACCCTTAAGCTCGAGCTGTAAGCACGTGTCCTTGTTAAAGCTATATTAATAACTGGGTGAGGTCGTATGGTGTTGGATCTAGGATTGCTGGACAGAGAAAGGAGAAGAATAAAAGACCTTTTTTCATTTTCATCCTGCCTCCGAATTTTCCTGTGGCGTTCGCTGCTCCAAGCGACTTCCGCATCAGGCAGCGACAGAAAGGTAGCCATTACCTTCCAGCTTAAAATCAAAATAAACACAAAAGACAAAAGTACCCTTCTGTTTGTGCTACATTAACTTGTCTATTGTATCTAGGACAGAGAAATTACAGTTTTGTTTTAGCTCTGCCGGTCACATCCTATCTGAAATCAAGGGTCCAAATTAGAAAAAGAAATGGAATTACTTAAAACTTTTGTCAATATGTATTAATAATGACAATTTTTCCCTCTGTTTACAATGTTTAAATCCTCTATCACATTAATCCCAAATCTGAGAATTACATCTTGGGAAATTATCCATGATGTGATGAAGATGGCTATAAAAGATTTTTCACTACAGCATCATTTAAAACAGGAAAAATGCCTAAGCCGGACATAATAAATATCCAATAATGCTAGAAAAATTAAGTAAATTAAGAACATATGATATGATATGACGTGATATATGACATGTATCCATTGAAGTTTGGGAGAAGGTCCTAATAAGGGAAAATGTCTCTAATGAGACACAAATTTTATACACAACATGCATATTTGCACAATTATACTGGTGATATGAAACAGCACAATGGTCCTAGCTGGGTACTGATTCCATGTATGATTTTGATGCTTCTCTTTGTGTGTTTTATTCTCCCCTGTGTTTTCTATATTTTCTGAGTTTTCTACAACATTTTAATTGATGCTAATATGCATCCTTGTATTTATACAGTGTTTCCTTTTTTTTTTTCTCTTCTCTCTCAAATTACTATTAAAGCAATGATGTGTCTTAAATGAATTATAGTAGTCTGCCAGGGGCAGCTGACAAAACCAAATGCCCTGGACTGAGAAGCCTACACACAAATTGGTTTTCTCTCAGTTCTGGAGGCTGGAAGTCTAAGGTCAAGGTGCAGGCAGGGCTCGCTTCTCCTGAGGCCCTTCTCTTTGGCTTGTCACTGTGACCCCACATGGCCTTTCCTCTATGGGTGCACAACCCTGGCGTCTCTTCCTCTTCTAAGGACACCAGTGCTGTTAGATCAGGCGCCATCCTGATGAGCTCATTTAACCTTGGTTACCTCCTTAAAGGCCCATCTTCAAATACAGTCACATTCAAGGTGAGGGTTTCAACATAAGAATTTGGAGAGGACACAAGTTGGTACAAAAGATGGGTGGAATCTCAGAATAAGGAATTGCAGTGAAGCCTTCAATACCATAACAAGTGTTTGTTGAAGGACACAGGAGATGTGGCTGCACCTTCCCTGTGGCTGGGATGCTCTCAGAGCTGTCTGGGAGCTGATCACCCCAGATTCTGGAGTACCGTCAAGTGTGAAGTTAGGCCCAGAATCCCTCCTCATCCGCATGCCTCTCCCAGCTCAGAAATGACTTCACCATATTCTTCTTTTTTATTTTAATATTTATTTTTTGTTGTAGTTGGACACAATACCTTTATTTTATTTATTTATTTTTACATGCTGAGGATTGAACCTGGGGCTGCGCATGTACTAGGCGAGCGCTCTACCGCTGAGCCCCAGCCCCAGCCCACTTCACCGTATTCTTATGTCTCAGTAATAATGAGCCCCCATCCTCTCATGGCGACAACTCTGGGGCCCACATCTGCCTCCACATCTGCCTCCACGGAATGAGTCCTGTATAGGCATTTAGTCTTTCCTGAGAAATTCGTTTCTCTCTAACCACAAAGTAACCTTCTCCTACTTGCTCCTCTTTTGCTCCTCTTCCTCCTTAAAGATTAGCTGTCCTCTTCTCTTCTGGAGAACACTCATTGACTGCTCCCACCTCAACCAAATCCAGGGCAGGTGCCCCCTCGGAGCTATCAGGTTTGCTTTATCCATCTATTCATGGATCTCTCTCTCTCTCTCTCTCTCTCTCTCTCTCTCTCTCTCTCTCTCTCTCTCACACACACACACACACACACACACACACACACAGCCACTTAGTGCCAGAGGCTCAGTCTTGGTCAACTTTCCACATTCTTAGCCCAAACCAGCCACATGTTAGCTACCTGCCCTTGGGCAAGTTACTTAGTACTTTACATCTGTGCCTCACTTTCTTCCTCTGACAGTCACACCACCTCAAAGGACTGCAATGAACGTAAAATGGCATGATGACATTTACAAAATGCCTGGGTCACATCAGTGCTCAGGTGTGGCTGATTACCACTGTGCAGCTCAAGAGGACATGAGGAAGGTCATCTAAGCAGGAGCCCAGCATCCTCCACCACCGCACTCCCCATGAGACCTCCCGCAGATCTAGGCACAGGAGTCATTTCTTAAAGAAGATTGAAAGTGAGTGAGTGACTCGGGCTCCCTTTTACCGAGAGGGGGCATTGAATTTTATGTAATAAATAATAAGAGAACTCTTAAGAGCTTAACCGTAGATAATCACTGATGGGATGAAGAGATGTCTAACGGTCTATAGTGAAGATGGAAAGTGGAAAGTCAACCCTGTTCGACTCCAGATACTTAGACCCAAAAGGTCTCTTCAAAGCTCTTGTCCTGCTCAACAAGTTGCCTTCAAATATCAGAACACCTCCTTGTCTGGTGCGCTGAGGCATTATCACAAAGCACCCTACCCACACCTCCAGGAATGTCCCTGCCCCGGGGAACACAGTGTAGATAAGAGCCACCACAGGGAAGTGTCACCATGGGCAACAACAGCCACCCATCCTGACTCTGGAACCCCTCTCTGGATAGGATCTCCATGAGACTATTCACAAGGTGGGGGACCCGTGTGGATGAAGACGCTCACTGCAGGACCACCCATAACCTTAACAATATAATAACCACGTCAGGTCTGCTCAGTGTGCCTGGAATTCACAATAGAATATCCTAGAGTCAAGAGGAGTCATTGCAAATCTATGTGCACAGTTAAAGAAGAGACCAAAATTCCATCTGCAACTACAATTACGTCCGTGTGAAAATATGTATGCTGTGGCCAGGACACAAAATAGGGCCAAGAATCCAGTTATTCTGTGAGGAAGGAAAGGAACTGAGGAATTTGGAATGTGTTTTCCATCTTATAAAAAAAAAAACATTCCTCAAAGCTCTTATAGGAGGGCTCTATGCTGAGATCTTCACGGCCTGTCCCCGCTGTTTGGAAATGCCTTCCCACAGCAGAGGACAGAGCATTTGGCAGCCTCCACCGGCTGTCATTGTTCTACATATTCCATAAGATTCACAATCAAAAGGGTTTCCCAGGAAACTCTCCCATGTGGAGGAGGTTCATGTCAGATGGACACTGCCTGCTGCCCCCTTGGAGATTTTCCCAATTTTAAGCTGCTTCCGGAAGCTTTGCTATGGCTTTCTCCTTGATACTTTATTAATTCAACTAATCGATCGGGGCTCGCTCTGTGTTTTTGAAGTACTTCTCACTTGGCTCCTGCACTTCGGCAGGATGTGCTCCAGGTCCAGGGCGGCCCCTTCCCATGATGCAATCCGGGCACACTTGCTGGTGCTGCAGGTCCGAGCAGGGTTGGTTGGAATGATGGCAAATTTTCTTGGTTCCGGTTCACTAATTAGAGCGTGTGTCTCAACCTGGCAGGATAGAAGCCTTGAATCAAGCCTCACCCCCTCTCCCACTCCCATCCCTTAACAGCACCTTCGTCAAACGTCAGAGCTATCTGACCACTTTGGGCTATTAAAAGTCACATAAGTTGAAATCTTCAATATCAAACTGAATTTAAATCTCTTCTGCCCCCCCCCCCCCACTCCCAGCAAGGCTGACAGGGACCCCTGGCTGCTCAGAGTGGGGAACTTTGGTCCCTCACGCTTCTATCCCCTTCCAGGCCCAGCTACTCTGGTGCTGGAGTAAAAAGGACAGGGAACAGAAATGCCAGCTTTGCCACTCAACTCTGCTGATGGTCTTAGCTCGCACCGAGGAAGCTCTGGACAGGGCCACTCCCGTCCCTGGCACACTTCCCTGAGATGGGGGGCCACCTCCAGCTCTTGTCGCCACCATGCTCTCCAGTTCACCCCCCACCAGCAGTAGGTGCTGTAACAGCAGGACACCCCATGCCCACCCACCTTCTACATCACCCAATCGCCCCAGAGAAAACTCATGCCTCCAAACAGCAAAACCCAGACATACAGTCTCCCTGTGGGGACCCTGTGTTCCCACCGCCCTCCCTGATGACATCCCTCCTCTCCTGCCCTTCCAGGCACAGAGCCAGTCCAGAAAGGTGTGGATCCACAGGCATTTAAGCTGGAAGAATACGAGCTGCTGCTGCTTCTGGGGGTAGGCACCTCCATTCTCTTGAGGCCCCTCAGCTGAGTTGGGGGATTGAAAGCGGAAAATGAGGGGTTCTCCTCTCCTAGTGAGGTAGGCACTGTAATGACATCAGCGCATGCGCTCTCTCCCCTGTGATCCCCTCTCATATGGAAACTGGGGAGGGGCTCAGGACAGACCTGGTGATAGCAGGACTCGGGTTGCACCCAGTGTTGGCCAGTCTCATCAACAGGCATGGGTTTAGCACCTCATTCTGGGTCAACAGGAAAATCTGCTGCACTTTCTGTCACATGCATGCATTCCGACGTGGGTCCACGACGTGGCCTTCATTTCTTTTGGACTTACTCCACTTTGTCACAAATGGACTTAGTAGGCTTTGGTTGAAGTGTGAAGGTCCAAGACTGGCTATAAATAAAGTCAGTCGGGCCCAGAGAAGTCTGCTCGAGGCCCAGCTGCACAGCATGGGTCAGGTGGGGACAGAAAGAAGCACCAGGAGAGCCCTCATCGACGGTCCCGCCCAACACGTGGACACACCGAGAGACCTCCAAGGCTCCATCTGGGCTCTGTCCTCAGACCCGCCTGGGTGAGTCACAGCTGACCTCATCCAGGCAAAGCATCCACATCTTCCTCTGGAACTAGAAACTCCTTCCCCAACTTGGGTGAGGGCAAGGAGTCGTGTGGCAATGGGGCACTCACCCCTGCCATTCATAAGCTGTGTGGGCCAGTTAGTCACTCTTTGGGCTTCAATTTCTGTAGAATGAGAAAATCCAACTCTGCCCCAACAGGATGCCAGAGGACGAAACGGGTTGCTACTGGATGCTCTGAAGCACAGCAACGTGCTGGGCACAGAGAGGACAGGATGAATTCCCAACCTACCTACCCCCCAGAAAGACCACAGTGAGCCAGGGACACACCGTCCCTCTGCCATCACCTCTATCCGTCATCCAGCCACTTCTCCCGATGACCTGCACCCCTGTGGTCCAAGCCATCCTTGTCATCTACCTGGCCCAATGCAGTACCTTCCACTGGGCCCCAGCCTTCGGTCAGACGATCCTAATGAAAGGTGAGCCGGATCATGGCATGCCTCACCCGAAACCCTGACGTGGCTCCTGTGTTCTTCAGAACAGGAGCCAAAATCACACATCTCAAGGCCCTGTGTGCTCCACCCCAGGTGTACTCCAGCCTACCGCCCTCCCTTCCCTTTCTCCATCCCGCTGGCCTATTCGGACACAGCACAGCAAACCTATTCCTGCCTCCGGGTTTCTGCACTATATCACCCCTGCACCCAGAATTTCCCTGTCCAGTATCTGCTCTACTAACCCTTACTTACTTCAGGAACTGGGTTCAATGTCATTTCAGGGAGGTCTTCCCTGACCACCCTATTTACAATCACAAATTCCCTTCCAGCCCCATAGCAAGTGCCTCTCCCATTCCCATTGCCTTTTATCTTCCAACTTACCACATAACTTGATAGTTTATTTTATTGGCCCCCTCTTCTTCCTCCCTGCATATACATTAGAATGTGAGTTCCCTGGAGGCAAGAATGTGTGCTCATTTCATTCACTGCTCTTTTTCTCCAGCATCTAGGACGGTGTCTGGCACAGAGTAGGTGCTCAATACGCACCTGTTTTATGAATGACTGAATGAAAAATAGGACGGGAGGATTGATGAGCAGGAAGTGCAAGGCCCCGTTAACTGCTCAGAAGGCCGCCTCCCGTCTCTCTCCAGCTGAGAATAAAGTTGAGAGTGAATCAGAGGAAGGATGAAGTCAGCTTGGAAGAGAATCTCCGGGCTGAGTAATTGGTCTCCGCCCCGGCCTCATCTCAATTTAGACCCAACACTGGAAATTCATTTTGAAAGCATCCTCTTTAGTCATTCCAATCACTTATTTCCTCTAAACTCCAACTTGTCTGGGGACCTAAGTCCAAAGCCCTGGCAAATAGGATCTGCAGCAAGCACAAGCAAGAAGTTCAATGGCTCTTTAACCATTCTGACTTCAGAGAGCAAACGTGCTGCCTTCAAGCCTCCCAGCTTCTCCCTACGGCTCTCTCAGGCACCTGCCGTCTCAGGCACGCTTTGCCTAGAGCCTTGGCTGACACCTTGAATGGAAGGGACGCAACTCTTTCATATATATGGGTCTCTTCTCTTCACACAAATGGCAAGCAAGGAACAGCTGAGTGTAAGATGACTATGATTAACTGACAAGTGCTTGCTCCATCTAAAGGCATTTAGACTAAAATAAATAAATAAATTGCACCGTTCAAGTCAAACAAAACACTCTACACCTGAAAACTGCCAGTTTGCGGCTCCAGTCTTGATTGCCAGCTTAGCTCTACAGCAATGTGGAAATATAGTAGGCACTTAATGAATACCTCTTAACTGATGGCTGACTTGATATGAAGTACTCACCCAGGTCACAGAAAGCAGCCTAGGACAAATACTAAGGAGTCCTGTTTCAGGAAGGGATGCTCTCATTTTGCAGATGTGGTGTGTGGAACGCGGTGTCTTACTCCTCTCTGCCTGAACTCTGGTCCTGAGGGTGTGAGGGGTATCCGTGCAGGGCACGGGGCTGAGCACAAGGCTGTGTCTCACTATGACAGTGAAGCAAAGGGCCAGAAAGGCAAGAACTGAGGTGGAGAGGAAAAGACAGCAGCCCCCGAGCCCAGCATAGTCTCTATCCCAGGATGGGTTTTCAACTGGTGTTCAGAGTAGTCCCATCAAGTCTGTACAATTTATACTTCCCGGTCACAGCTGTGAGGACACACCCACCAACCCCACAAACCACTCACCAGCCTTCCTTCTCCCTTTTCCCAACTCCACCTTTGCTTAACCTACTCAGTAGCCTTTAGAAATCCTCAGGACATTTGCAGTGTTAAAACAAGTGTATTTCCATTTTATTGCACCTGTATTTCTTGTAAAGAGCAATTTCATTTTGTGTCTCCATTGTATTCAATCTGACTTTTGCACTCTGAAACTTCTTCAAACAAAGCTCTGCTTGTGAAGCAAGAACCGCAGCTGACAGCCTCCTGATCCCCAGTGCTTTTTGCTTTGTTTTGTTGCTTTTTTTAAGAATGAGAAAAATGCACAGGCTCTACCCTAAGCAGGCCAATCCAATAGCTTCTTTATCCCAATGAAAGACAAAGTGGTCCCTCCAGCTCTGGTAGTTTCCCCCTGTCCACTCCAGAGAGGATACTCAGGAACTAGTGACTTAGTGAACATCTGGATTCACAACTCCTTGAAACATGTTTTGATCTCATTTAACCTCCATCCCATTCATTCTCCACATTACTTCCAGAGGCATCTTCTGTGTCACTCTCAGACTTAAGACCCTTCCGTGCTCTTAGGTTGAAGCTGGTCTTCTCAGCTGACAGGGGGCCAAATATTTACCCACTTCATCTCCTGCATTCACTCCCTTTTACTCCACTCCCCAGCCAGACCCACCTTCTTTCATTTTGGGTATATGACACATTCTCTACCACCGTGACTCCGTGACCCTTTGTCTCTTTGTCCAAAACATTCTTCCCTCCCCCAATCCACCCATATTTTGGCCAGCCTTGACCTTGGATGAGTGAAGAAATGGGTGAGTAAACGATGAGATCAAGCAGAAATTCCATTCTGGGAATTCAGGAGAAATATTTGGTCTCTCATTGAGCTAGGGGAGTCACCAGGTGGCCCCTAAGTCTTTCAGCCTGTGATGGAAAGAGCACATCTTCTAGTGGGTAGGGAGGTGCTGGAGGGTCTGCCACGACCCTCAAGTGCCTGAGAAAACATGCCCAAGAGAAACAGGACCCAAGCGCTAAGCAATTCCCCTTCCTTTCCTGGTCCCCACCAGCATCAGCCCTCTGCCAAGTCTTCCCCGCCTTCCAATAAGTAGCCACACCCCATCCAAGTCTGTGGGAGGGTTCCGCCAGCGGGGCCACGCCCCCTTGGGCGGGGAGTCTCACCATCCAATCAGCAATGGCCACTAGTCCTTTGAGTTTGCATAGTACTGACCAAATCATTTCATCTGTGCTGGGTGTTCTAAGTCCAGATCGTGGAATATTCGGAACAGTAGAATCAAAATAAAACCCACTGGAGAAGAAAACCCTGGGTTCTGGGAGGAAACCAGTTGGATAATGGGGGAAGGAGAAGCTTCGCCCATACATGTGGTATCCCTCCGCCCCCAGGGACAGGGCCTGAGAAATCTCCTAGGGGTCCGAGGAGGACACACCTGGGTGGCTGGAGAGTGGGTTTACATCTCAGTAAGGAGACAGGAATCTGTCCAGGTAAAAGAACACGCACCTGCCTAATTTTGATCATAAATTGCAGTGTAGAAAAAGACCAGAAATGGGAGAAAACAAAGCTTTTGCTTAAATAGTTTTTCTCAGTTGGAGAGCTAATGTGAACAACCCCGCCAAGGGTTGAATTGTGTTTAAAATCAAATGTTGAAAGCCTAACTCCCAGGACCTCAGAATGTGACCTTATTTGGAAATGGGGTCATTGAAGATACAATAATTAAAATAAAATCATTAGGGTGGCCCTAATTCAGTATGACTGGTGTCCTTATAAAAAAAGGGAAATTTAGTACACAGGGAGAATACCATGGGAGATGAAAGCAGAGATTAGAGTGATACTTTAAAAGTTGAGGAATGCCAAAGACAGCCCACACAACACTGGAAGCTGGGGGACTGGCGGGGGCGGGGGTGGTGGGTTGCCTGGAACAGTCTTGCTCGCAGCCCTCAAAAGGAACCAACACTGTCAGTACATCAGTACTAGACTTCTGGATTCCAGAATTGTAAGACATCAATTTCTGTTGTCTTAAATTCCCCAGTTTGTGTAACTTTGTTACAAGTGCCCTAAGAAACTAATATAAACTGCCAGCAATTATCTAGAAACTAGTTTTCCTACTTGGTGTCAGTCACCACCACAGCAAAATCACCCTGAAGCCTCAGTGGACCACCACAACCCACTGGTCTCTGAGGGCTCTCAAAACTGCAGGTGTAGTGAGAGTCAAATGCTCTGCCTCGCTCCTGACCTCCTGGCATCTCCTTGATGAGGGTGGGGCAAAGGAGCTGTGTCATAGAACTATGAGTCTGAGCTTTGAAACCAACCAGACCCGTGCTGGAACCCCTTTCTCACCGCTGAGCAGCTATGCACAGCTGCCCACTGGTCCTACTGTGCAAAATGGAACCAACAGCAATGCCTGCTTTATGGGCCCTTGTGACAAGTGCACTCCAGACAGTGCCCCCTGGTGACAATGCCCCTAGGGGCACATCACCCCTCTGAAGCATGATGAGTACCCCCAAAATGGGAGTAGTGTTATGTGCCCACTATTTGAGCACCAGAGAGGTTGAAGTTAAACTAGGGGCCATCCCTTAAACCAACTAAGCCCTTAAAGTTGAAAAATAAATAAATCCAAAAATGCAACAAATGCCAGTTAGTGACACAGCCCAGTGGGCTCCTGGGCAACGTATGCTGGCCCAGCGGAGGGCCCGCCCTGAGAGCAACGAAGAGGAGTGAGCAGATGGCAATGATCAGCTACAGGGCCTGGGTGGAGAAAACATGTGTGTGGGAAGAGGAACAAGGGAAGCTGGAGGTCAGACCAGCTTTGCACGTGTCTGACAAGCGGCACCAAGAGGAATAGCAGCCGTCACCTGAAGGTCAATTGGTCTCTCCCCTAATTGAAAGGACACAGAATTCCCACCCTGCAGGGCAGACCATGGCAGCCTGCCGCACACCTGCCATAGCAGAAAAAAAGAAGAGAACTTAGGTAGGTCACACCAAACCTGGAAGTTGATAGGAAGTATGTGAATGTACATCTTAGCAACATTTGGAGAATTACTAGCATGGAGCTAAGAAAAATCCACCTTTGGGGCAAATCTGCATAATGCTATGCTGGTAACTGTTTAACAGCTAGTTTCTGGTGGCATTGCCAATGTTCATGGTGCAAATATTCCCCCCACAGCCAGCTGAAAGCTACTAAGGAAATATCAATCAGGTCATCAAATTTCTGAAAACTTAATCAGATCTTGTAAGCCTAGGAACTTGATAGATGGGCAGGAACCAATAGGATTAAAGGCCGCCAAAAGTTCGCCCTGTTCCCAGGCAAAAGGTCAAAAGTTCCCTCTGTTCTCTGGGAAGGATGTTTCATCATGCCCGGGCAGGAGCCAATAGGCTTCAAGGCTGCCCTCACACCATGAGCAGGAGCCAATAGGCTTAAAGTTTGCTCTGGTACACCCACCCCCACCAGTAATCCCTATGTAAACTCCCGCCCATTTGAAGTTTGAGAGCCAGATGCTGAGGAGAGCCAGAGACACAATGAGAGAGAGAGAGAGATAGAGAGAGAGAGAGAGAGAGAGTGCCAGAGACACAACGAGACACAGACGAGAAGAGAGAGAGAGAGAGAGGATGAGACAGAAGATGACAGAGACGGAGAAGAGGCAGCCACTACACGTTTACCCACTGTCTCCAGCCCGACGGCAGCTGCCCCAGCCAATAGCTTCAGAGAGCACAGCCAGCGCAACCAGACTCCCACCTTCCGTCAGAGCTTGCACACTCTTCCACCAGAGCTTGCACACTTCCTGAGCTTGCACACTCCCCATTCCCTAACTCCTTTCTCCCACCAGAGCTTGCACACTTCCCTCTCCCTGACCCTTCTCCCCGTTCCTTTTCTTCCCTTAACTAGCCATAGAGGCCAGTTAATAAATACCTTGGCTGCACGGCCGTCCCCGGTGTGATTTTTGCCCTTCAGAACAGGCAACGGCACATGCTGAATCTAAGTGACATTGTAGACCCTTTATCCTAGTTGAGGGGTCAAAAACAGGCTACTCCCTATCTGCCTTTCATGCCCACCCTCTCCAGAAGGTTAGCAGAGGACTTTGTCCTCTGCTCAGTTCTTGACCTGCTCTGGTACTGTCCATGCTGCTTAATAACTCCCCTCCATCTACTCCCAGAAGATGACTTGGTAGCTTGGTAAAAGTGACAGTCATTTCAGGCATGAAGCTGAGTCCCAACAGTCACTCTGCAGGTTAGAAGATTCCTCAGGAAGCCTGGCCCAGTGCAGGAATACACAAGCTGTCTCAGGAAGTCTATCATGGTTGGACAAAAGGACCCCTGAGGCACCCTTAGTCACGCTCCTACAAACCCATAACCAGTCCCAAGGTTGCCATGTGCTCATCAGCTCCCATTCTACTGAGTGTCCCCAGGAATGGGTCCATGCCTTCCAGCCCCTCCTTGGACATCACCAAGTCCTCTGCCACACTGACTATAGCTTAGAAGGTATGATTCTCACGGTTGGTGAGACACTGGCAGAACTGATATTCTGGACCCACGCAGTCAGCATTAGGTCATGACACAGTGGGCCACTCACACTTGGTCTCTTCCTTCCTGGGCAAGACCCATCCTGGCCTGACATCTGCCTGCAGGCCACTTAGAGGGCAGTTCAATGGATTTACACTGGAGTGTTCTTTTCTTCTCAGGTAATTAGATCCAGAGGAAAATGTGATCACCAGCCAGCCTCCCAGACAGTGAGTGAGGTAAGCCTTCAGCCCTGATAATGTCAGTGAGCCTGTAGCTGCCTGCAGCCCACCCACCAGTGAACACTGCTCACCAGGTGAGCGAGAGGGCACCAGACCCAGGTCAGGGAAGCTTCTGAACCCAAAGCCAACTGAGGTGCTCAAGACTATGCCAAGCAGGGCCAGGAGCCCAGAAGTCTAATCTGCCCCCCACAAACTCTCTGTGACCTAACCTAAGTCAACTCAATCCTTGAGGCTTCAACATCTCCACTGGCCCAATGATCCCTTCTTGTCTCCATATAAAATTATTAGGAGGAACACACAGCGCAAGTGGTGTAAAGGTGCATCAGAGATGATTTACAATCAGCATTCCTTAAGATGTTGTTTACAAAGGCAAAGTAACGCTGGGAATTTGCTGGAGGCAAAAATGGAGTTTTCACTGAAATGCTTTATTGATCATCCAACCATTGCTGACCTCAGTAAATCCCCAGCTTGTTTAGATGTAGCCAAAATGTTGAGGTAGCAGACACTTCCCCAAGTGCATCTCCCAGCTCGATACTACTGTTAGGATACTACACATACCCCCAGTGTGCTGGAAATATTCAGATGGAAAAGTGGTAGTGAGTGAAAAGGACCTGTGAGACAGTCCGCAATACCTGCCTCCCCAGCAGGCAGCCCTCCCAAGTTCGACTGCTAGAATAAAACTGCAAATAGGGAAGCAGGCCAAGCTAGGAAGGAGCAGGGATTGATTGGGAGAGGGGGAGGCTTTCACTCCTTTGGTTCTAGGAGTGAACTTAGCAAGGACCCAAACCCTGATGCCTCCATGCTAGCAGGTGAAAAAGCCAGGTGAAGGCCAGCAACTCTCAAGTCTATGGCAACTGGGACTCCAAGAACAATTATACAGCCCCAGACCCATGGCTCACCTGCATTTTCCTTAAGCCAAACTGCATACCAGCTTGGCCCTAGCCCTTGTCTTTGACACCATGATCTCCCTTGGAGCATCTGTGAGCCTGGGGCTTCTCTGGAGTTAGTGCTTTAACTATTTGACTCTCACACTGAAATGCTTCCAATTTTGAGGTTTCAGAAGAGGAAAATAAAGTCCTTGTCAATCAGAAAGATCTTGTCCAGTTTCCAGGAGTCCAAGACGTTTCTGTGTCATATGACTACCCTCTTAAATGGGTTCTTGGAGCAGATAAATCAGAACAGGGCAGAATATGCTGTGCTAATGAATTAACTCTGACATCTCATGCCTTTACACAGAAAGATTTTTCTATGTACCTATCACAATCCCATGGAATTATAAGAGTCTGTTTTTTAAGCAGTGATTCAGCTCTGAAACACTGGTTCCACCCATGGGCTTGTATCTTGTTGCATTGGCATCTGTACTGGCAAGTGGTAGAAAACGAGAGAAGGGAGCACAGTGCACATTATGGCCACTCCTGGAAATGCCCACATGCCATTGGCCAGAAGAAGTCACATGGTCCTGTCTAAATGCAAGAGAGTCTGGGAAATGTAGTCCAACTATGAGCGGATGAGGGAAGTGAACGCTGGTCAGCACTAGCCACATGAACACCGATATGGTCCTTTCTAGTCATCACTACCAAGGCCACCTTCGGGACACAGGCCTGACCCATGCCTATTGGTGTATTCCCAAGAGAACCCTTCATAAAAGCCCGTAGACACTGGCAAGTCACCATGATGGAGCAGAGAGAGAGCACAGCACACACTATTCATTGTCTTTGCCTCCTTGGTCAGCTACACAAGGGACTCGTTACTCTCTGGTTCAGGAAAATAACAGGAAACTTTCCCTACAACCACAGACCCAAATCAAGGCAAGCTCTAGTAACTGGAAGTACCTCTTGTCAGACATACTTGATTATAGTTTTGTCTTTCAATGCTCAATTCCAGATGAAAGGCTTTTTAACTTCACATATTTTTCCAAAATGAGAAGCAAATCTGGAAGTTACTTGTAACATCGCCTTCACAGTCATTTACACCCTCAGCACTAGAACATTGGGTAGTGCCTTCCTCCTCTGCTCAGGAGGAGATGTGTCTGAGCCACATGAGTGCTGGAAGCTTAGTCATTTGATAAATAGGAAAACCTCCGACAGTGTGAGTTGAAGATAAAAGTGGGAGCTCAATTGCACACTATTTATATATATAATTTTGAATATATATTTCATTAAAGACTTTTAAGAGCTAGTCTGTGTTTCTGATTTAAAGTGATTAAGGAAATACAGTATTTGGGAGTTAAAAAAAAATGTAGGTATCTCAATTTGACATATATGCCCCAAATGGAATCAACTCAAATCAGCCCAGTTCTTCTCAGATTCTATTCCGGAAGCTCGAATCCCATTTGTTTCCCCTTGCTTTCCTCAGGCTGGAGAAGCTGCCCTCCCTGTGGCTGTCAGCCCTGTGGGGATGCTCTGTAATCCTATAGTGCATGCTGGAATGCAGTTTGAATGCAAGATGCTTCAGGTAATAAAGTTTATCAGAATGGCTTGTCATTATTTTTGCATCATTATACAATTACTGTGGCTTTGGAAGGTAATAAATCATAGCACAGGTGACAGATTGAGAGGCTAAGAAGGACAGTTATTCTCACAGATAAAATAAATGCTGCTACTAACGAGATGTGGTGACTTGGTGGTCAACCTTTTAAAAAATGTCCTGTGGTCCTGCAAGAGCCAGTGGTAAAGCCATCTGCTTCTGAAAGTGTGCCAAGCCATGGCCAAGACCACAGAGGAGCTGACATTCCAACAGCTCCAAAAATGAGTGTCCCAGTTTCGCTCCTTGATGGCCCAGAATGAACTTTATAACATCAATAACCAAATTAAGGGTGAGTCCAGGTTTCACTGACTCCATTGTAAATGCCCAGAAGGCCTATTATTCATTCAACCTGACTCAGAGATGTCACCAAAGAAGCTATGTCATTTGTGTTTGCATGGGTATGCATGTGCATCATGTGTGTTTGCATGTGTGTGGGTGTGAGTCCTGTGTGTGTGTTTGCATGGGACTGGGTGCATGCATCATGTGTGTTTGCATGGGTATGTGTGTCATGGTTTGTTAACGTGGGACTGAGTTGAGTGTGTGCATCCTGTGTGCTTGCATGGAAGTGTCATGTGTGTGTGTTTGTGTGGGACTGGGTGTGTGCTTCATGTGTATTTGCATGGGTGTGTGTGTTTGCATGGGTGCGGGTATGTGCCATGTGTGTTTGCATCTGTGTGGGTGTGTTTTAGTTGTCTGAGCACTAATCTGCTTCAGCACAACCTCCTATCACACTGAGTTTTATATTTTATATTTTTTACACTTTAACACAAAAAAAATAGCAGAGCTTATTTTCTGCAGACTATAAAAAAAAATAGCTCTCTAGACTAAAATCAAGCAGGAGATGTTTCAGTCCAAGAAGCAATATTCTGGGAGAGAATGAATGAAGGACCTAAGGGGTTTGGAGTGAGAGAACCAGTTCCACTCCACTCTGTGCTGCTTGAGATGCTGCAGACTCTCCACATTCATCACGGGGCTCCTGGAGTATGGGGAACTGCTGAGAAAAGGGCTAGAGAGAACCCCTTCCAGAGAGTTTCAGTGAAGCCATATAGTTGAGACCAGCCTGCACCACTAAATGGTAAAGCATTCTCAGTTTTAATGAGCAAGCCAAGTAGACATTGCATGGAAGTAGGACATTCTGGGTCAGTTCATTAGTCTCCAGAGACATGGTTCTCAAAATGCGACTCCCAGACCAAGAGCCATCAGCACCACTTTGGAACTCAGAAATCCAAATTCTTAGACCCCACCTTCAGATCTACCAAATCTGAAACTCCATGATTAGGAGCTAGCAATCTATGTTTGAACAATCCCTCCAGATGATTCTGATACATGCTTGAAATTGAGAACCATTGCATGAGAAAAATGGAAAATTGATCTCAAGATCCAAAGAACTCAGTAGGACAGGCATCCAGGGCCACCAGCTCCAAAGCACTGATTCATCCTAATATTATGAATTTTCCCTTCATGCAGGGCTGCCACAACTCATTATGCAAGTTGGGCCTTGCATAAATTTTCCCTGGCCAGGAAATGTTTAGAAGAGTAAAATATAGGCCTTCCCTACTCCCAAGTAATGAGCCTAATGGGCTACCCAAGCCCTGAAGGGGTGCTTTATTCTAACACAGGCCAAGGTCTCATATAGAATGGCAGTTCATGTTACTTTAACTCTTTCTTCAAATAAATCTTAACCTTCATGGTGAGAAAAATATGGTGGACAGCAGGTGGAAATCAGAATCTTACCTTTCGGATGGACAGACAAGGGGCTTAACCACAAATGGTGATCTCATCCCCCACAGTGACTTGAGTCCACTAAAAAGCAGGTTCCCATGGCTCCGGGTTCCCAGGAAAAGTGAATTACAAAACACAGCTCAAAGGTTTCCTGCCTGCAACGCATCCCCCAGCCTGCACCGACCCTGTGGTCAGAGTTCTCCAAAAATGGAACTAATTTTTGGCCCTTTTAAATCCTGCTAAGGTCCAGAGCCAGGAAAGTAGCCCTGGTGACAACAGTATCATGTGGGGCCATACAGAGACTTCTCAAAAAGATACTTCCTCATCTGAGGCGAGACATCAGTATATGTTTTATAGGCCTTGGGGGCATTCTATAAAACCTCAATCCCTTCATCCACGCAACTTTGCAAGTTCCTAGCATCTCCCAGGACAGGCAGAGTCCTTCAAAAATTAAACAAGGCAGTTACACACATTAGAAAATGTCCTGGTTTTTCTCTGCCACCAGCCCCTCCAGAGGCTTCCAGGAGGTGGCCTGGCTTGTGCCTGTTCACCCCATGATTTCATTCCATCAAGGAGAAAACACATGGAATTGGGGGGTGGGAGAAAGAGGAACTTCCAACCCTCTCCTACATTCCCATCTCTCAGCACATGCAGAAAAATGATCATTTTGTGTGTTACACTCTGGGTAATCAATTCCAATCCCCTGGAGATTTCCTGGGTCTGCTAAGCACATTCATTCTCCTGTTTCTAATCTATTCCTTTGATTTGCACAACTTGAACATACTGTCATCATTTTAAAGGAGGGGAGAGAGGAGGAAATGAGAAAACAAGGGCAGAGGGAACAGAAGGGAGGGAGGGAGAAGGAGCTCAATCCTGCCATTTTCCAGCTTTAAAAACTCGCCTTTGTCTGTAGGAGAAAATACCCATGCCCCACCCTGTCCCGTTCAAGACCTTAAAGGCCTGGCCCCAGAACTTGCCTGCACTTGTCTGTGCCAAGTTTTCAAGGGCAAGTATAATGACAATGATAATATATAACAATATCATCATTATCCTCAGCGTTGGGCTGCCCTACACTAAGTACTAGAATGTTCCTAATGCTTCAGCTTGAAGACTCACAATAATCGCATGAGTCCGGTTACTTTTATTATCACTGTTTCACTGATGAGGAAATGGTGACCCAAAGAGGCTAAATAACTTGCCCCAAATTAATTAGCTAATAAGTACAAAACCTGGAATTTGGGCCCCACATTCAGCCCCTACATCCCCAAGCTACTAATCACTAGGCCAAACTTTTCCTGATATGGAACTCCTGGGTGCCCTAGGCCCTTGGCTTCCTGCACACTTTGTAATTAGAGACTAGAGAAAGCCATCAGTCTGGAATGAAAATTACTCCCCCAAGCATGACTCTGCTCTGGTCCTCAGCCTCAGGTTGGACGAGGCCTTGTATGCACTGCAAGTAGATATAAAATAATCAAGCAGCATAGACAATCTCTGGTCCTGAGAACTTCCAAAGTCCCAGCACCTAAGACAAGATTTCATAAACTGTTTGCTCAATAAATGCATGTGGAATGAACATGTTCTCAGAGTCACATTCAATAAAGCATTGGGCCCTTACATGCCAGGCAACGTAGGAGGTGATTTCTTGAATGTGACCTCATGTGAGCCTCAAAGAACTCAGGAGGTATTTATAGCCCTGTTTTCAGATGAGGGTGCTGGATTCAGAAAGGAAGTGACTATCATCTTGCCCATGGAAAGCAGGAGGAAGTTAGACTCTTAGTCACAGCCAATCAGACCACTTGATACCCCTACCCATCTCCAATATCCTTCCCCATTCCCCAAATTTTTACTTTACTGCTGAATTTTTGATCCTTCAAATAGAAATAGCTCCAGGAGGTTTATGAAGTGTTCTGGTAATATTGCTGCATAACAAATCCCCTCAAAATGTAATATCTTAAAATAACCACTTTCTTTTACTCACCATCTTGTGGGACCGGAATATTGGAAGAGTTTATCTGGACATTTCTTATTCGGGGTCGCTTGTGTACTTATAGGGAGATGTCAGCTGGACCTGCACCATATGAAAGCTCAAAGGGACTGAATATTCAAGGTGGCCCACTCACTTAAAGGAAGACAGTGCTGGGTACTGGATGGGGGCTCAGCTGTCTCTGTCCAGCAAGGTGGCCACTGGTGTGGTTGGGCTCTGGCTTCCCCCAGAATATGCATCCTAAGAGAACCAGGAAGAAACTGGCTCTCGATAGCCTTCTGACACACCCAGAGTCATTTCCATTGCATTCTAATAAATAGCCACACACCAACCCAAGTTCAAGGGGAGAGCCTGCATTTCTATGGAAGGAGTGTTAAAGAATTTGCAGATTTTTTTTTTTTATGTTTATTGATCATTCATCCCGGTATAAATTGAAGTCAGCCTGTATCCTTTGTGGGAAAGACAGTCTCCAAAGATAGTCATCATCAATTGCTTCCCCCACTGTGACACACATGACACTATAATCAGTAGGTGACATTTCTTTCCCTTTCCCTTAGATGTGGGTTGGCCCTAGGACCTGCCTTGATCAGCATAGCATATAGCAGAGTGACTCTGCCATTACTGGTCTAAACTTTAGAAGGATCTGCAGCTTCATTCCCCCTGGGGCAAGGCAGACACCACATAGTAAGTCCAAATACTCTGAGACTACATGCTGTGAGGAAGCCTAAGCCAGCCTCATAAAAATACCATGTGGACCAGAACCAGAGAACCCAAGTATATGACCCTATTGAGGTGGCCCAGCCAGCCCCTGACCACGTGAGACTTTCCAGTCGAAATCAGACATCCTGGGGCACAAGAAGAAGCAGTCAGCGGTCTCCACTTTGCCCTCTCCAAACTCCTGGCCCACAGAAAGGAAACGGTGGTGATTTTAGACCACTAAGTTTTAGGATATTTCACTGAGCATCAATAGATAATGGAAACACTTTCTAACCACTTCCCAAGACCAGCCAGTGTCGCTTTGAAGGGGGAACCTGAAAGCACTGCATTCAGAGTGCTGACTGATGGGTGGGGCTGGGAGCTGGGAGAGGATGGAGCTGTCACTTGGATCAGACAGGGCAGCAGGTGGGGTGGGAGCTGGGTGAGACTGCAGAAGGGAACAAGGCAGGAAGCCAAGAACATATCTGCCCTGAGTCCAAGTTTTGTCCAGAAAAATAAGGGGAAGGAGAGTTCTCCTTCTTTAACTTCTCCTCCTTCATGTCCCCTGACTCCCCCTACCAAGGCAGGGAGGTCAGAAGCTCGTGTATCAAACCGATTGGTTAATTTAGTTTATTTTTTACATGTGTTATATTTCAAACACACTGAAATAACAGAAAACAATTTAACAAACACTCCTGTACTTACCAACCATCACTTAAATAGACTTTTGAGAGAGGTTGAGAATCTTAATCAGTTTTCATAGCATTGCTATTTACAGGAAAATATGTTCCACCTTCTAAAAAACTGGCTTGGCAGTGAGTTCCTAGGAGACTTCTAGCAGTCAGCAATGGGTTTGAGTATCTGCCTTTGGCAGGTCCCACAGCAAAACCAGTCAGACCATCTTCCATATCCAGAGCCTTCACCTTCTCCCTGCCACTTTGGTGGCCAAAACAGTTACACAAACAAAGCCCCCAGATCAGGACCACTTTCTGCTGAACCACTCCAAGCCTGGGTCATTGCTCCTATTGTTTACCTTACCCATGAATTACTGTACCTGTCCTGTGTTCCATCCCTGAGACAGGTGTCAGCCGGCCAACGTGGTGGACCATCTCAGACCTTTACCTAATGGGTAAGTGTGTCATGTTCCCAATGTTGATGTTTGCAAGTTAATAAAAGCCTTCTGGAGACAATGCCGTACAACCCACAGCAGGGCACTGATTCTGGGCACAACTGTATGAAGGGTGTTTATGGGGTATATTGTGATCTTTCATTTGGACCTCCAGGTCCCCTCTCCACTCTTCTCTCCCTAGGAGGCTGACCTCTATGGATTAGACCATGGATTCCCTTGCTTCTAGCTTTCTAATGGGTTCAGGCAATGGGAGAACCCTGCAAGAGATGAAAAGAGAGAGGAGAGTGCATCAGGATATTTGTCCTCCTGGCTCCCTACTTGCAGGGTCACCATGGGCTGCCCCTAACTGAAGTCTGAGCTCCTGCTAAGCAGCCAGTCTACACAGCCCTGCCTCTCTGGGTTTTGGGAACTCCCTACCTTTGAGAGCTAGCAGAGGTAAGGAGGCCTGCATTACCCTGTGACGCTTTCCTTCATCCTGCTACATTCCTTCAAATTCTTAATTGGAGTATGCTATGCTTTTCCTGCTGAGCCTGCAACAAGAAGTGAAACCCCTTGGTGGGCCTAAAATTTTGCCACCATCCTCTCTCTTTAGATGGGAGACTCATCCAGAAGCCACAAACACACAGGCAGAGTAGCCCTGTCCCATGCCCAGTCGAACTTGACACAATCTTGCAGGCTTTCAGCTACGTGCATCCCCAGCACTTCTGCCCTTAGCTCGCCCAGGCACCTGGTAGCATGAAACTGCAGATGAACAAGTTGCTGTATTCCTGCTCCCACAAAATAAAGTCACCCCTAATTCTTACAGCTCTCTTGTATTTTATGCATCTTCATAAAAGGATGGGACATATTATAAGCAAAATAGGTTTTCTAAATATAGTCTATTCAGCATAGGGAAGGCTAAATTATTCATAACCAGACCAAGATATACAAGGCATGCTAAGCCCAAATCCATTTTTGATTTTGAAAATTTTTCTGGGGCCTGTGCATTCAGTGTCCCTACATTGATCTATAACTGCCCCCCTGAAGCCTGCATTTGCTCAGGATGAAGATCTCAGGATCAGGGCCAATTACCAAGCTGTGATAACCCAGGTCTCACCCTCTGCAGGACAGCAACCACCACAAGGTCATCAATTGTCCGTCCTGTATATGGTGGTGCTAGAGGCATTTGCATCTCGTGAAAAGATCATCAGCTCCCTGCAGAGCACCAAGGATAAGCAAGCCCTAAAAAAGACATCATCCAAGCCCCAGCCAGAACAGCTCAGCATCCATTGCACCAGGAATAGCGAGATGAGACAGTATGACAGTGACAATTAAAGCCACCTCTGAGTCCTAGATATGATCAATGCCAAGGAAACAATGTGCGAATCCCCTCTAAAATGGAAGTCTAAGACGGGGTAGTTCATTTCAAATTATTTTCAACCCAAGCTCTCTTCACACAGAAGCTGCTGATTGGATTTTTTTTTCTATAGTATGAGACTCGCTGTTGAAAATACAGATGTCTCTGAGACACTCACTACTAGTATTTTCCAAATAAGACAAAATACAGCCATGAAATAAAACAGATCTTGGTTTTTCTCTTCTTCCTGAGTGTCACTCAAGGATCTGAAAACTCGGCAGCTACCATGACCTGGAGGGTTATGGGCACCTCAGTATGTCCCATGAAAATGTGTTGGGGAAGGATACAATGGGATGAACTATAATGGAGGAAACTTCAGGCAAAAGCCTACCAAGAATGGTGTTTCTATCCTAATAGTACAGAGAAATCTGTTATAAACAGATTATCTCACTACAAAAATGAATACAGATTTTAGTGAACAGTAATTGGAAAGAAAGAGGTCAGAACGAGATGTTCAGGTTGAATGAACAGTGAGGTCAATAATGTATCTGTCCCCTCTGTTCCCTGCAGCCTTTGGAGACTGGGGTAACCTGCACTTCCTAGACCTGGGCACAGGCTGTGCAGATTTAGAGCACAAATCTCCTGCTGCTGCACTCATGTGAATGATTGGAACAGCAGCCCTGGGCCTTCAGAACCTGAGGTCAGAGAGACCTCACTGGATAGATCCTCTAAATGAGGACCAGTGAGAAATAGCACAACTCAGTGTGCCTCGTGTGTCCTGATGACGAAGCTGCTAACAGCATGGGAGATGGGCCCAAACTTGAGGGTGCTTCATCTTGCAAATTATTGCCTGGCTTCCTTTCCAGTGTGAGAAGAGTGTGCTTTATCGATCAAAGAAAAGAGCCTACGATGATGGATTCTGCAGCACCCATGGAGCAATCAACCCTCCTGGAAGCTATTGAACATTTTGTTCCATTGCCTGCATCCCTGGATGAAGAGCTCCCTGAAAATTCAAGCCAGCAGCACAAGCTTCGTCCAAAAAGAACAAAACTCTGGAGTAGCTCTAGGAGGCACTGAGCCATGGTGGAAAGGGACCTGGTCCCCAACCCCAGTTCCCTGGCTTGTCAGCTGGGGGTCTTGGGCAAGTCTCTCAACCTCTCTATAACTAGACAAGAATGTTGTAAACAGCATTCAACAAGCAGCCTGTAAATAGCAAAATGCTATACAGCTGTAGGGGATAACTATTATTTTCACGTTGGAAACCATCAGTCTTGAAACTATGCTCTTAAGATTTTTCTTTAAACCAGTGGTTCTCAAAGTTTAGTCCCCTCATCTGCCCTGCCTAGAAACCTGTTCATCATGCAAATTATCAAGGCCAGGATTTCCCAAATCAGAGTTCTAGGTGCAGGGGACAGAGGGAAGGTGAGAAATCGGTGTTTAACCATCCCTGCAGGGGACTCTGTCCTGAAGGAACTTGCCACTTATTGTAATAGGTGTGTCTCCTTCCCATCATGATCTCTATCTGCCTTTTTTAACCCACCAGGCCCTCCAGGCCCTCCTCAGCTAGGGACAAACAGCAGGCTGAGCAAGATGTAGGGAAGAGAAACCATGCCCTATCCCTGCCTCTGGAGGAGTGCAGGCTAAATGGAAGCAAGAATGGCATCTATAGGCAATTTGGCAATGATCAGAGGTCACCAGATTGTGTGTTCATCTGTCCTGCAGGGACAAGCACTGTGATGGGAGCTGGTGGTTATGGGAGGGACAGTGGCTCTCCAGAGACATTAGCTGCACGAGGAAAAGCAGAGAAGAGAAAGGAGCCCCTTGTGTTTGGAGGACAGGAGATATTGGGGGAGGCAGCAGGCATGAGGGTCCAAGCTGGAAATAGGGGAGGTGGGATGAAGGACACAGGGTCCAGATAGTCCCCTTAAAGGCACCCCCAGGCTCGAGGGTTCAGATGCAGTCCCTTTCCAGTTCAGATGCAGTCTCTCTTAAATTAGTAAACCACGCAGGCCCTTCCGAGTCTCATACTGTGCTTAATCTTCAAGCCCCCCACCAAATCTATCTTCTCCCCCCTGCCAACCACATTAGACCTATAAATAGAGAAGTTTCAGGGAAGGAGTGGCTGAAATGGCATGTTTTATTAGGATGATTATATATTATTTATGTAATAATTACATACATGATTATAGAGCATTATAATCATGACTCTACTCTAGCTTTATTAACCATAAAATACCATTTTTTTTGTTTTCAAGGTTTTTATGGTTTTTTCAAAAGATTTTAATTATTTGTAATTTTATTCGAATGCACCCTGAGGTTTTAGGATGAAGGATGCTGCTCTAAAAATCTAATAGATAAATAAACATTTGACATCTACTATCATTTCAAGAAATTTAGTCTGCTATTACAAGTATTAAAAGGTTTGGCTCTCCTAAAGTGTAGTAGAGAGGGATTTTATCTGGTTTGAAACCATTATGGGTAAAATCGTTCACGGATTCATCCTTTCAGTCAGCAAAAATGTACCGAGTGCCTGCCATATGCTAGGTAGTTTTCGAGGAGCAGCATGGAATGGACTTTCTCCATGCTAATGAGAGGCTGAGCTGAACCCCTAAGTCCTGGACCCCATCCCCAAATCACTGTAGGCTGTATTTTTTGATGTCCCTCTACAATAAGGCTGTCAGTCAGGGTAGACTGAGGCTCCGCTGTCAGCACTGGTTCTTTAACTGGCATTCTGATGTGGGTCACTAAAAATGACATAAAAAGAGAAAGACTGCACCAATGTGTTTGCCTCCTCTGGACCCTAACTTTGAACGACAGGACCACAGCCTCAGAGTTCTGAAATGAAGGGGCCAGAGCCCCCAAAGAAGTTCTCAGTGCCTCCTCTAGATGCTCATCTGTCTCAGTTAACTCCCCCTCACACCTCATAGTCCTGACGGGGTACCCATTACCCAACGTAAGACATAATCAGAAGCACCAAAATAAGTATTTGAAATACTTTAAAAACCATGCAAACAATCATCATGGAAGAAATGAGAATTTTCTTGAAACTTGTTATACTAATTTTAAGGTTTAGTATTACTTTTGGTTTTGAATTACCCATCCATCGAGGGCTCCTTTTTCTATCTACCAGTTAGTCCCCTAAAGGTTGTCTAAGCAGGAAAAAAGAATTCCTAATCACACTTGGTGTTCATTATTCACCCCAGCTTAGACATCTATCAAGGACAATTCTACTAAAAAAATAATGCCTTTGTTGTTGGGTTTGGTGATATTTGCAGAAAATCCATGACAAAGATCCTTTTAATAGAAAGTTTATCAGAATTCCCCCCAAACCATAACTTGGGTGGTAACTGCCCATCCTGTGCACCTGGGAGCACAGAAGGATGGTTGTGTCCGTGACTTTTGTGCAGTGGAGAATTGTTCAGATCTCCTCAACCTCCACCCAAATTCGGGGCTGACTAGGACTCCTGGCTCTGCCCCAACATAACTAAAGACCCTGCAAACCAGGGGAGAGAAAAATCCATTTCTTACTTCCACAGCCAACAGCTCTGGTAGACATGTTGCTGATCGCTTACTGAGTAAAGGAGACTGTGTCAGTTCTGCCTGGATGGGGAACCAGTACCAGCAGAGCTAATGCAGTTGATAAAAGACACACGTAAATATCACCCTGAGAAATCACATTTGGGGAGACCAAGGAGTCTCAGAACGATTTTTCTGGCACGGACCAGCACAGAACATGAAACGAGAAGAAGATGTGCTCGTGGGATAGGAACAAAAGCATGGCAGTGAACAACAAAGAAGAAGGGGGAGCCCTGAGGGAGAGGCTCCCCTGAGCTGGATGTTTCTAAGAAATTGGTCAGTTCCACTCCACAAAAGGGATTGGAAATGAATTCACTACCTGGAATGGGGAGTGAATCGAGTGATTTGCACATCTTCGTGCTTAGGCTGATTGGGCTAGCAGACACGGCTCTGTCCTTACCGCACAGTGTGAATGTCCTCAGTGGCCCTCACACCCAGCTGGCACTGAAGAGCCAGCTCTGGAGTTCTTGTGGGTGGGCATCTCCATGAGGGAACGCCACCTGTCAACAACGGTCGAGGTACCAAAGCCTCAATCAGGCAGTCGGCTCACTTAATTCTTTCAGAATAGGAGGAAGAAGGCCCCATCCCCGACGAGGTGTGCTTCCTTTTAACACCAGCCCAGATCTGAAAAGGACATTGATATTCCAAAGGAAACTTACCTCCATCATTTTCAGGACACGTTACCAGAAGATACTTATCCTAAGAAGATGCACAGCACGTCTTTCCAGGTCTCTGGCCCCATCAGGTTTCTAAGATTTGATGCCAGCTCAAGGTCAGCCTTCATCCTTCCGGCCTTCCCTCTTACCCCTCACCCTCCCTGTGTGTCAGAGGATTCAGACCAATAGCACTGTCCAGTCGCAAAAGAATGGGAGCCACAGAGAATTTTAAATTTTCTAGCTATCCTTTAAAAAAAAAATGAAATGAAACAAGTGAAGTCTATTTAAAAAGTATATTTTGTTTAACCCAATATATTTAAAATACTATCGTTTTAGTGTATCATCCATATAAAAAATTAAGATGTTTCAGACGTGAATCTTTTTATTGTACTAGATCTTTGAGATCCAGTAGGTGTATCTGCAGGTTGAGCCCAACTCCATTGGGACAAGCTGCATTTCATAAGCTTAATGGCTTCATGCTCCATACCCACCGGTGGCATTTGCCAGTGTGTCACTTCTGTGCTTCCAAAATGGCACCGAGAAAGGTGGACCTCTGTATCCACAGACCTGGATGGGAGCCAGTGCTCACCCCCCTGGCCCAGCCTGTTAGATCCCTCTTCAGCCACCTAAGATCTGCTGAAACAGTTAAGTCCTTTTTAAAAATATCCAAGCAGATGTCTTATTCTTCATGTGAATTAGAAAAGACTATTTTTGAAACCAAAGAACAATCTTTAGGGGAAAGCGGGTGCTTATCAGTGACCTGCTTTTGCACTTTGCACCTAAGGAGCGCTGGCCTCTGGAAGGGGCGTTCGGCACATCTCAGGAAGGTGAGTATCCAGCCCTCTTCAGGCCTGCTGGCCAGCGCAGGTCAGCGGAGGAAGCTCCAGAGATGAAAGTGGGCTCCTGAGGGCTGAGCGTGGAAACGTGCTAGAGACGTTTCTTCAAAAATCAACTCAAGGGCTTAGAGGAAGATCAGAACCTCCTGCACCTGCAAGCAGTGACTAGACAACTCCTGAAATGATTCCGTGGCCTCTGTCACCTCTGTGCAGGGCGTTGACGATTCCATCATTAGCACTCCTACCTGAAACGTGAGACAATGCCCCCGCCCCCACCCCCACCCCGGAGCAGTCAGGCATTGCCCCACCCCAGAGAGAAGGAGGAGCCTAGGTACAGGTTCTACCACAGCAAGTCCAGAAGGGAAGAAAGAATGGCAAAAAGCCTGGGTGCCTTCTCAGGGCCAGGCATGGTACTCGAAACTAGGCACACAGGAAAGGAACAAAATACCAAAAGGCCAAGTGACGTGGGCAACGTCACTGAGAATCCCATTCTGTGGGATTCTTCAGGCTTTCTCAGGGCAGGTTGAAAGCCAGCACCCACCTCCGTTAGGACAGGGTCAACCCCAGCTGACCTGAGTGAGCCGTGACCAAGGCCTGGTTCATCAGCCTACTTTTTCACATGTTTAACAAACGCATATTGAACACCAAGGTCCCCATTGAACTCCTTAAGAAGCTCATCCGTCTCCCCCCCACAATAACTGTTTGAACTGTTATTTGGATTCCTTAATCTGTGAACCCTTCTTTCCCTGTCCCTGCTCAACCTGAGGCACTTGAGAGCTCACAGTATTATCAAAGTTGTGTAGGAACACAGCATAGGGCAGCCAACCCTCCTGGAGCTGTTGGGCAAGGCTTCCCCACAGGGAGATAAAAGCCAGGTCTTAAAGGTCGAGTGAGTTTGCCTTGTGGAAAAAAATGAGAGAAGCACATTCCAGGCAAGACACGATGGTGTAACACAAAAGAGAAAAGAAGAAGGATTCGCACAGTAGAATCCAACTGTAAAGTTCTCACATGTGGCCCAATGCCAGCTCAGAGAATGGTCCTACGCTGAGGGCCTCCTGGTTGTGTAGATTTCTTTGGGCCCATGCCAGAGATGGAATGTTTGACCTCCTGTCATATCACTGCAAAAATCTGATTTCATATCACTTGGTTTTTTCCTAAACGGTCATGGAAATAATCTCCAAATTTGACACACCCAGAACTTCCAAATAGCCTCAAGCCTGGGACCTATTCTCACAAAACACCATAAGTGACTTTGACATTTTCCACCAACACAGCTGTGGCACTTTTAATGTTTACAATCCTGTGTCACCCTGGGTCTGAGATGTTCTTCCAATTAAACCCCTGGTTACACTTCTCTTTCCAAGTGCGAAAGAATCCAATTAAAGTTAATGAAAGCAATCAGTCTGCAAGTCTCGGGGTGTTCTGCCCCATTTGTGAATACAGGTAATAACAGCACTGACCTCATGGAGAGAAAGGAGGCACCATCGTTCTCTGCAAATGAGCCAGACCTGAGCCAGCCATGGAAACCTGGAATTTAGGAGGTGGCTGTGTTTGGATGCCCCCACAAAGCTTAGGATCCCATTAAGCAGTAACTATGGGAGTTGGTCCTCCAAGGAGCTTCAGACTCATTTGGTCACCATCTGGCTTGAGCTTAGCAGTGGCTCTTTCCCCATAAACCTGAAATCCTGGGACTCCCTACACTAGTTTTCAGAAAGTCCTTCATTGCATTATCTTTGATTTCTTAACTGGTGTCAATGAGGCAGCTTTTATTCCCAAAGAACAGCACCATTAGAATCCTGACAGCCCCTGAGGCTGAATTATCATCCTGCCTCTCAGTTCACATAACATTTCCATCCCTCCAGCTATGTCTCTGGGAGACCTGCTGGGGTTCAGCTCAGAGAGTCAGTCGAGGGCTCTTCGAGAAGTCCCTATGTGGCCTACAGTCCCATCACAGGGTAGCTCCAGGGACATTCCCTTCACTGTACACAGGTGTCACCAGCATTATGAATGTTACTGTCCCATTCATTCTTTGGGGGGCGGGGGGGAGGGCTTCCGTCCATGCCACTCCACTGCTGTGAATTTATTCCATCGACTGGCTCCACCGACGCACTCGACATCCATCTATTTTCAGAATCGTGCTGTTTTGACCCCAAAGCCATCTTCCCCGCAGCTTCTGTTTCCTCAGTTCACTGCCCTTCAGTGTGGGAATCTGACCCCAGCCCCATCTGACACCGATGGGGAGCCGGTCCCTGTTCTCGGGGGGCTTGGGCTCTGACTGGGGAAACAGAGCCAACACTCGTGAGCAGTTGGAAAACTGAACAAGGCAGTAAATAATTAAGTGCTACTCAATTACATAATTGATTAATTATAACTAATTGCTACTTAAATGAACTGCTCTAGCCCACATTGATCTTCCTTGGCTCTGACCTCCCCCAGCAGCAGCTCAGGAGCCGCCTACTTACCCACTCGCCAATGGTCCAGAAACCTGCGCCCAGCCTCTGCCAGGCAAATCTCCCCTCCCATGACTGGAAGCCCCTAAGGCTGGTGCCACTGAAGGACAAGCCTTAGTTTCTCACTCCTTTGACTGTCCCAGCAGAATAGGACATTCAAGCACAAGACTCTGTTTTTTTTTTTTTTTTTTTTTTTTTTTTTTTTTTGGTATCAGGGATTGAACTCAGGGGCACTCAACCACTGGGCCACATCCCCAGCCCTTTTTTTTAATTATTTTATTTAGAGACAGGGTCCCAAAAAGTTGCTTGGTGCCTCACCGTTGCTGAGGCTGGCTTTGAACTCGTGATCCTCCTGCCTCAGCCTCCCGAGCCACTGGGACTACAGGTGAAGCAGGAGACTCTGTAACAGACACTTGCTGCAATGTCAGGAACATCCCTGGACCAGGGTTCATATAGCCAACATGCCCAGCCTTACGTGCCTGAGTATAAACGAGAGTCACACATTGCCATTTCTTCACTACCTTTCCCCCCTAGCATGTCACCAGATGGTCTCTGGGAGTCCTTGGGAAAGGCCCAGGGGTGTGCTTATATTCCTCTGTTGCTGAGCCACCAGGAGAATCCATCTACAGCCACATGGCACTGGTCACAGTGTCCTGCTGGGGTCCGTCATGGGGCCTCCAGCTGATGGCCACGTAGACAGTATCTGAGATTCTAGGGTCAGAACCTCATGCTTTGCTGAATGATTGGAAGGAAGAGCAAGCCAGGGAGTCACCTGCCATCCAAAGTCGCCTGTACTTCTTCAGGTTCAGGGCCCCCCATAGGCTTTGCTCATCCCTGGGTCCCTAGAAGCTGGAAGGGACCACTATTTTAGTTTTCTGGGGCCGTCACAACTAAGTCCCACAGATTGGGTGGCCTCAATAACAGAAATTTAATTTCTCCCAGTTCTGGAGGCTGGAAGGCCAACATCAAGGGCTCAGCAGGTTTGATTTCATCCTAAGGCCTGGCTCCCTGGCTTGTATGTGGCCACCTTCTTTCTGTGTCTTCATGCATGTCTTTTTTCCATGTATGTCTCCATCCTAATCTCCTCTTCTTAGGTTAGGGCCCAACCAGTTGACCTCATTTATGTTAACCAAATAGTCACATTCTGAGATACTGGGGGTTAGAACTTCAACACAGGAATTTGGGGAGGAATGTAATTCAGCCTATAACAATCATTAGTTGTCTGAGTGCCTAATAAATGTGTGGGCTTGAGGAATGGGGGGGTGGGCAGGCAGCCAGATAGATGGATAGAAAACAAAACAGACCTAATAGGTAGTTTCTGGGGATAGAGCATAAGGTGAGAAAAACAGGTTGGGAGAAACTCTGCCTGTCTTGGGCCCTTCCTACCCAGCCACGCCCTCTACCGTCTCCCTGGAAGGGGCCTGCTTTTTAAGCTGACCTTTACTTTTGTGCCCTTCACAGGCCAAGGACAGAAACGCAATGTTGGTAAACTTGTGCAGAGCAATGACAATGGATAGATACCTGAGATGAACGTGTCCGTGGGTGTTGCTGTCCCCACAGTTTCTGAGTGGCCCTGTTCTCTTGGACACAAAGGAAGGAGGGGACTAAAGACACAGGTCAGCACTGAATGCCACACAGGTAAATGCCACACCACTGAGCGCCACACAGGTGCCGCATACGCCATTTCCCATTTGACCCCGGGAAACGCTCTCTAACTCAACACTCTGAAGCAGACTTTTTAAAGAACCAACATCTGAAAGGGAGACAAAGCCCTAGAATGGGGGCCTTTTTCTCTTCGTGTGCAGCAAAATCATTACTGTGGTTGAACGCGCGACACTCCCAGTGGCAGGAGAGGCCGGTAATTACGGTGGGGCCGAGAGAGCGCTCAGGGTCAGCAAAACAAAGAGGAGGAAATTGCTGCACAGATTGGCTCAAATATCAGACTCAACGAAGAAGAAAACACAATTTGTTCATTTGGAAAATGACTCTGGTGGCGTGAATACCCCATGCATGGTTGGAATTCAGGCCATGACAGAGTGACAGACAGCCTAGGGGGTAGGGTGTCCTCTGGGAGAAAAGACCACGTGCTGCTTTTAGGCCGGAGATAAATTTGGTGAGCGGGGCAGTGGACAGCAGAGGGGACCCCTCTTTGTAAATTATAAGGCGTGCAGGAGTTGTGGCATTTATAATTTGAGGCACAGGCTCCGAGGGGCTCACATCCCTTTTTAGGGCCAGTGTCCCTGGGGCACCATATCTGACCTGAGATTCCAGAACATGCCTTGCCGCACACACAGCACACCACCAGGGCACAGAGACTTTGGAAGGAGCACTGGAAGGACGCGGAGGTGAATGCACATCTACGACCATCCAGGATACTATTTGCAAGCCCTCCTTCCCTCTCCTCCTCCATACCATGGGACATGTAAACCTGCAGGGGCCCAGCAGAGAGGACAGCAGCAGGGTTGCTGTAAATGAGAGAGACTCGACAGCAATGGACCATCATCGCAAGAGATTGTTTCTGGGTCAGGTGACCATCTACCTAGTTTGCTCAGGATGACCCAGGTTTACATTTATGGTCACAGCTAATCCTTTAACATCCAATATGTCCCCATTTGAACACTAACTTAAACAGATATCCTAATGCTTTGGAATATTCTAGAACACAATACCCACCTTCTGTGTCTTAGCCATGACACTTACCAAGATGGACCCAAGTCTGCCTGGAAAAGGTACTGCAGATCAGGGCCTCTGTACAGTGCATGAGGGTCATCCCCAGAGTTAGGCCGAGGCTTAGGATTACAAATACAGGGCCAACTATAGGAGGATCACTTGGCCCCAGGTTGCTGTTCCAACACTGAGCACTGTTTGTGGAAGACTCCAAGGTCTGAGGCCCACTGAACAAGCCAGCAGGGCTTGGCCAGATTCCTGCTAATGTGCCCCCTCCCCACCTCTTTATGTTGTAAGAACTTTTGCATTTGAACCCCATCCTCAAATGCCACCTACACAGGTCTCTATCTTCATGTCCTGTCTGGGCTGAGATCCCAGAACAGTCAATACTGGAGAGAGCTATCTTCAGAAATAGAGACAAGAAGCTATTTCCAAACCATAGTTGAGGATCTTGTCAACGCTAGGCACTGGGAAAGCAGGCAATGGGAGGTGGCTTTGTGACTAAAGTGCTCTAAGTTGGATCTTGAAGAGCAGGGAAGGTTTAGGCTTGCAAAGGGATCACAGCAGGAGGAAGGACTTGTGGGGAGTGGCGGCACTAATGAGGGAAAGGGTAAGAAACTGGACACCACAACTAGCAGGGGAGGGTGGTGAGGCAGGCCACTGCCGACCAGGCCCCGGACTCCTCCCCAGGGACAGGATGCCTGGAACCCACTTGCCAGCTCCCTGGGTGCCTGCCATCTGCATCGATCCTTTAGTGACCCTGCCTGGGATTTAACTGACTCTTTACATAATGCTGCTATTGTGGACAATTTAGTCTTAGGTAATTAAGTTGTTGAAAATTAAAATAAAGAGCAAAGATTGAAATGGAACAACTTCATCATCTGCAGAAAAAATGGGACACCCTTGGTCTCCTCCCAGGAGTTTCTAGCCAGGCTGTCCAATGAGTGGGCAGGTAGGCTTGGCAGCACCCAGGGAGGCCACGGTTCCCTGATCCTTCACTCACTTATGTGACCTCACGGTTTCTACTGGTTCCTATTGTACAAGAGCTGTCTTCGTGGTATTAGGTCTTTAAAATTCCAAATTTATTTGAATTCTTCTAGTTCTGTTAATGAAAGGGTGCACAGCAGCATCAAGGATGAAGTTAGGTAAGACCACTGGTGATTCTTTAGACCACCTGGATAAAGCACTAGAAAATGGGTAATACCTACCACTTTAAAAATAGAAAGCAAATATGAAGGATTTTTTTTAATCCCAGCAGCTATTTAAAAGATAAACAGTAAATACAAGTGGAATTATACCAACTAACCGTATTACCAGCAGTCAATTGCTGTAGAATAAACATTCTTATTTCCAGGGCGTTCTAATATATTCAAAGACATGGAGAATGGTACCAGAAGAATTTATCACTGACATTTGCTAAATTAGATATTCACGAGGTTTGCCTATATGGATGACAACATTTTTAGCACTTCAAGGTCCTTGGAAGAAAAAGTCTGTATAAAAATTCAGGACGGTATTGTTATCATCAACACTTTAAAATTGACTGTGATTGTTACAGCACTTTTAAAATCAAAGAGACCTAAAAAAGAAGGGGGGGGGGATTATATGTGTACTCTATATTTGAATTTTTATACATGAGATTTAAAACATAATATTGTGATGTTTACTTCGGATAAATTTGTTTTCACCAGACATTTCTTCTGAGCTAAAGTCAATGCATAGCTTAGCAAGACCCACCAGCCAAATAATCTCTATCAACAACCTGCCAATTAGCCAAGGCATCATGTTTGACAGTTCAGCTCTCAACCTGTTCAACCATGCATTCCATTTTGGCTGCTGTCCTAATTAATGACTAATTTATAAAAAGGGGATAATAATACATACCTCACACATGCCACATACATAATGACAAGGATTGAACCAGAACACACACACGGTACCTGGCACGGCAGGTGCTTGGTAAACGTTTAGATTTTTCTGTTCTCTCTCCTTCATGGACAGTCTATCAACTATTACAGTCTTTGTTCTTGTATTTCCAAGGCTGTTTAGAAATAAATAATAACAAAATTAAAAGATTTTTTATGTGACAATGAACATTTTGCAAAATCCACCAAAGAAATCAGAGGTCATGGGGCCACTACCCCACAATATATTAAGACCTTCTCTCCTCTCTGACCCCTCAGCTAGACTGACCCCCCTACTAATTCTGTTTACTAAAGCTATGTAATACGTTTTTAAGTCCACAGCAACCTCCAGAATTCACAGCCAGCGAATTCCTTAGGGCAAGGGCAATGACTTGCGTCTGTTTGAAATCCTCTGTAGGCACCGTCATTGTTATCTCTCAATAATGTTAAAGGAAATTTAACGCTGTGCTACCAAAAGATATTAACAATGCCATGATTTGGATTCTGGGCATTGTGTTGGTGCCTCAAGTTGAGCTTGTTTTCTGAAAAACAAGGCTTATCTGGACCACCTCAGTCTAGACAGAAATGGTCCTTCTTCCTGCCACATGCCAACATGGGCCTGGGGCAGAGGATGTGGAGCCTCAGCCAGAGACCCTGCAGTGTTCAACTCAGCCATTATGAGTGGCAAAGTGAAATTTGTAAGCCTGCTATTCACTGTAAATAAAGACTTCAACCTGGTTTCCTAAATTTTATTGTATTTTTACTTACTGTATATATAATACATACTATATAATATTTACATGTAAGTGCTTATAATACTGTATATATAATACTGCATGATATGTAGATATATAGATATTTGTGTTATGTGTATGCCTACCAACTTAATAGTAGCTAACACTTTAGGGACACACAGAACCAGATTGCATACAAATTTTCACTATTTTATTGTATATAATATCACATACAAAGTACAGACATGGCCCTGTAATGACATGCAATGAAATGTATCAGAATGTGGGCCATGTCCATCAAAGCCCCATTTGGTTACCATAGCAGGACACAAGGGAATTGGAATCATCAGTTAATGTTCTCATCTGTGGGTAATTCCTAACCACAGTTTAACCAACCCCTTAACTTCTTTAGCTTTCTTCAGCAGAGGACCCACAATGCATAAAAATAAAGAACCTCATCCCAGTTTCTGTCCTCTAGGGAGACCTTTATGTGAGGAGACATTACATGCTCAGACCCATGAAAAGTACTTGAATTAGATTTCTGTGATCATTTTTATGGGCTGAGGCCATCTATGCATCCTGAGAGGCCAAACTTTCTCCTGGCAGAAACTGGAGCCCTGTTTACTGCAGCTTGCTTTTGTCTTTGACCTTGTCCATCTTTCTTGTTGTGATGTCATCCTGCCTGCAGACCAGGCGTGGAATATGAAATTCTCTGAATGCTGTGGCTACTCAGCCCAGAGTACACTTTCAGAATTTCCATTTATAAGCCAGGCCTCTCAATAGAAAACAAATCACACACATCAAACGCCCCACCCACACTCCCCTGGACTCCCAGCTCTAAGTTTGACCTATCATTCCAAAGTGACATGTACCTTGCTGTGATTCACTCCCCATGGATGACCTTTGAATCAAATGTTGATGAAAAACCACTAATGAAAGAATTACGTATCCCAATTAGGGTTTTGTGAGTCACAAATCTTATACTCAGAAGTGATTTTGGAAGTCACCTGGATCAAGCCCCCTCGATTTACAATCAAGGATACTAAGTGATAAGAGTTTAAGAGACTTAGCCAAAGGTCCCACTCAGTAAACACCAAGCAGGAGCCCAGGCCTCTGCTCCAGTCCTGCTCTCTAGACACTGCACTGTGACCTCCATCCCCCACCCAGCCCACCTCCAAGGCCAGTCACCCACTCCATCGATATTTGCACAAACCTCTAATGTGCCATGGTGGTTTTCAACCGCAAGTCTGTTTTGCCCAACTTCCTTGATAAGCAGCCTCATGTTAGAATTCTATGATGTTAACAGTTTTATAAACAAATGTCTTTGTTAGAGCCTTCAAAATCTGTGCGAGGGCTGGGGTTGTAGCTCAGCGGCAGAGCGCTTGCCTCGCACATGCGCGGCCGGGGTTCGATCCTCAGCACCACGTAAAACATAAAATGCATTGCATTGTGTACAACTAAAGTAAATAAGTAAATATTTAAAAAAAAAATCTGTGCGAGCAAAATAAACCTGAGTAATACCCCACACTGCCCAACCCCCTCGAGTTACAATGCACCTTCACTGGCATTGTCTACTTGATCAATAAGTAAATGAAAGGCTAATTTGCTGAGAGAGTGAAGCATAGGAAAGGTAGAGGATATAGAAAAAAAAAAAAAGAAAGAAAGATCCACCAGAGAAAAAGAAAAAGAATTTTTAAGTATGGATGGGACCACCACCAGGAAAATGTCTTTCTCCTTTTGGGGGCTGAAAGCTGAAAAGCCTCTGCTCACTTCTCTTTCTTGATGTCCCTTCTGAGGAGCTCAAGCCTGAGCAAGTGCCTGAGATGATCACCTGACCCTTCCGGGTTCTGACGTCAGAGCCTCCAGAGTCCTTGTGCTGGAGTTCACAAACTGCACTCCCAAGGACTAGCAGGGCCCATGGGGGGCCTAGCCAGGGCAGGTGCCTTGTATTAGGCAGAAAGTAGGGACTTCTGGTCACAGAGGTGAAATCCAAGGAGAGGCTGCCTCTGGCCAGGGCCAATCCTCCCTCTTCTGACCCAAATGGACTCATTGCCCTCAGAGGGCCAGTTGGAACTCATGGATCTGAAGGCCAAGGTGACTTTTGTTCATCTATGATGAAAATGTATTTATAATATCAGGAGAAATTACAGCATCCAAAATCCTACCACCTATTCACATCAGGTTTGCATTTCTCCATCACCTGTAGCCCACTTTATCCATCTGCGGACAATATTTACACTGGTGAGAAAGTTCTACGTGAAATTGACTGTCCTTTTTTCGTGAATTATATGTTTTGTATGTATTTCCAATTTCTAGAGCTTCCATGTCATAATGGTCTACATTTTTATAATCTTTATAATGTAAGAGGGTCATATTATCCTTAATTTTGCAATTGTAAATATGGGAAACTTCCTGGGATAAACCAAATGAGTCATTTCACCAGGGAAGAGCTAGAGGAAGCCATGATCTGCCGGCTGGAGGTTGAGATGCTGAAGACTCCAGCAATCGGGGCTCACCTCAGGAGGCCAGGCCTAAGCATGACAGCTAAAGACCCACCATGTGCTTGAGGGAGAGTCAGAGCATGTGGGGACACAAACCAGGCGGTTCCCCTGCTCTGTGAGCTGGGAATGGTTTATTACACTCAGCCAGGGCCCAGATAGTCTCTCCCTTGGGTCTTAACTTCTTGGTCACCAAGTAGATTTGGATGATGACCCATCCTTCCAGAAACATTGTCCAGAGAAGGGACTGCCCTGGGTGGTGAGCCCAAGCATTGCAGTAACCATGTAGGAGTTGGCCACTGTACGTACACAATCTGGTCTCTACTTACATGCCGGATCACATGGGCACAGTCAGGATCCTCCCCCTGAAGACCTGGCTTCCTCTGTGTATCAAGACATGGTCAAGTTTGAGGGCAGACATAACTGAACAGCAGTGACCACATCATGCTGCGTAACATCAGGTAGGACCTGCCCAAGGGCAAGATGACATCCCTCTAGGGCTCACAGCCTTCTCTTCTTTCTGAAACATGTTAACACTCCATGGACATGGAGTAACTTGACCAGGATGTGGTTGTGGTTCCTTGGGGTTCGTTACCTTGCCTGGTCATAACTTTATGCTTTTCTACATAAAATTGATATAAATACCCTTGTGCCTCTGGCTTTTGTGTTTAAGGAATGCTGTCATTCCCACATGACACCTTTTGCTCATAAGATTGAAAAGTCCCAGAGCGGTGATTCACGATGTGTCTCAGGAATCTCAAAGTGAATACACAGAGGTTGCTGCTATAATTTGGAGACCCAAACTCTGGCATGTGCAGGTCCTAGGAGTTCCAGGGGCAGTGCCTGGGGTACCATGGCACCAGCTTCCCCACCTAGGGTGTTTTATGGGGCTACATTCCCCCCTCCCCTGTCAGCAGGCAGGCCTGGCCTGAGCCCATAAAGTTTCAGCTGTTCTCACCACGTTTTTGGCAATGTCCCTCTCATCTCCAAATTTCCATCCCCTGTTAAATTTAAACTTGAATTATGTATTTTGCCTTCCCTCCAGATAACATTGTCTTCTTCAATATGAAATTAGATTGAGGTAAGAGAAATGATTGCTGAGTTGTTTGAATTTCAATCATGAGACTCAGAAGAAATGGTAACTCAACTCTTATTAAAAGTACTATATTCCATCCAAGATAGAACATACCAGAATAAAAATTCTTGGGCATGTTTTATAGTATCTGTTCTGTTCTTAAGACACTGTAAAATCCAATGACATTTATTTTCTCAAGTATATTTCAGTTTTTAATATGATTAAAATTAATATGACTGATTGTCTCAGGGAAAAACTCATCTTTTTCTATAGCAGGGGCCAGTAGCCATGATCAGCCTGCCAAAGATGACCTGCATGGGGATTCAGAGAGATGCCAAGGAACTCATTGATTTCCCTGAGTTGACTCTCAGCATTACTAAAGACTTTGGCTTGGGATCATTACTCTGGCTCCTTCTCCTGGCTAACTCATAGAAGAAGCTAGAGTCTCTGAGGAGCAACTCTCAAGCTATAACTCCCTTGGCTGGAGCCTAAACCACATCTTCCCTGGCCCAAGGGAAAGTTTGGGTTGCCTGTGCTTACACTGTAAGCTATCCAAAAGAACTGTCATCTCCCTGGTCACCTACACACACACACACACACACACACACACACACACACAGAATATACGTAGCACACACTTATGCAGAACATACACACACTCCTTTTTCTATATTCTCTATCTTAATGAATGGTGTCTTTATCCTCCTAGCAACTTTAAGCCAAAACTGGATGATTCTAGACTTTCCCTTCCTCTGTTCCTCAGTATCCATGAACTATAAGCACTCTCTGTGCTGCCCTCTAAGTATTGTCTCCTCTACCTCATGGCCAGCATTCTCGTTATCGCTCATCTGAATTATTGCAATATTAGAAAAGTATATAATTAAATGAAGGGGATTCCAAAATCCTTTAAAGATTCAAGTGCTACAGGGAGCACTTCAGGCCTACCTAGACCCATTCTACCTGCCTGTGAAGAAGTGAGCAGAGGAAGCAGTGTAATAATAAAGTTATAATCAGCTGAAATAACATCCCCAAATTAGTGCTCTGGAAAGGAGAAGACTGATGGGGCAGGAGGAGTTACAGAAAGGGTTCCTGGAAGAAGCCGAAATTTGAGCCAAGATACCAAGGAAGTGCAGGACTTGAATCTGCAATGAGATAAGAAGAGTAGATCAGTTTTGAGAGCCAGAAGGACCAGGGGATATTCAGAGATGGAGGAGAACTGATTGTATGTTAGGAGTGGGGGAAAGTAGGATTAACCAAAATAATAAGAGTCTCAACATTGACCATGGCAGTTATAGTGACAGAGACCGAGGTTCCTAGAGGAAGCAGTGAATGCGAGTGGCCCTTCCCTACGCTGTGTTCAGAAAAGGGAAAACAATGAGTAGCCAGTAAAACTCACCCTTTAATAAAACGTCTGCTTCTGGCTACAGCTATCTCCTTGGCAGAGGCCCCAGTGCCTTTCCTTGTCCACTACCAGCTTGTCCAATCTTCTAGGGTAAGTATAAGAAGCATCTCACACACACACACACACACACACACACACACACACACACACACACACACACAGCACTTGGAAAAGCACCCACTTTAGCTCTAAAGTTATATTAACTCCAACGTGTGCCACATTGGACAACGTGTGGGATTAACAGTGGAGGGTTCATGAAGGAACTTCCAGTAGGAAAGCTCTTTATTCATTGAAGAGAAGAGAGGGCCTCACCCTGCCCAGGAAACCTACACACCCCCTCTGACTTAGGCACGAGCTAAACAGACCCATGGCATTTAAGTCAGTACCCCAGCAATGGCCGAGGGACATTCAGAACTCACTTCCTGAGGCCCAGAGACAAGTCAACCGCAGAAGTTGTGCTTATTCTTCAAGAACAGGTACACACTCGGTGTCTCCTAATCCACTGAGAAAATAAATCCTCCTGGGGGCAGCACGGCTTACCTTCAAGGTCAGGTGCGCACCTCCAGGCCAAAGAAAGAGCAGCCAAAGACAGCCAGGGCCAGACACTGACTCAGACAAGGGAAGGGAAGGCTGGGAACTGGAGCTTCATTTAACCTTCCTCACAGAAAAGAGCATTTGTATGCTAACCCCTGCTCTGATACTTGCTGGTTGCCATATTCAGAGAAGCTGCTTCCCCAACCTAGGCATCAGTACACTTCCCAGGGAAACAGGAGCAAGTAGACCTGCCCTCCTTTGTCACTACCACCACCACTGTGTAGGGCTTGCTGAAGAAGAGAAGGAGCAAAACGCCAAGGACAAGGGTGTTTTTTTTTTTTTTTTTTTTTTTACTATGTAGTCCTGTAATTAAGTGAGGGCTTCTTATTATTACATGTGCTCAATATAATACCAGACCCGAGAACAGAGGGTACGATCATATAGAGTCTGACACCACCCGCAATGAGTTCATAATCAGACATGGAATAGAGGAATACCATTCGGAGACCATATCATTAGACCAATTTAAATGGTGCTATCCAGACTGCTACGAGCGGCTGAGGTCAGAAAAATGGCAGTAAATATAACCAGAAGACTCCCTGAAGAGTTTGAATCACAGTGAACTGGACCACAAAAGGTGGAATAAAATTTGAAAAGACAGAAAAGAAAAAGAAATCTACAAACACCGAAAGTGTAGGCCAGCCAGGTGTGGTTGTGGACACCTGTAATCCCAGTGGCTCAAGGAGGCTGAGGCAGGAGGATCGTGAGTTCAAAGCCAGCCTCAGAAAAAGCAAAGCACTAAGCAACTCAGTGAGACCCTGTCTCTAAATAAAATACAAAATAGGGCTTGGGATGTGGCTCAGTGGTCAAGTGCCCCTGAGTTCAATTCCTGGTACTCCCCAAAAAAATTAAAATTAAAAAATATAGCCCAAAAGCTTCTAGAACTCATTCATAGCTAATGTACGTGGAAGCTACAATCCTCTTTGTATATAATTTCTTTTTCTTTATGAACAAAGTTAAGAAATCTGAAAACTACAAGGAAGGAAAATTAAGCTTTCTTATGATTTCATCACTTGGGATAACCAGTGTTGTTTTATGATACATCTTAAAGTCTTTTTCAAATATTCTTCTACATCATTTTTAAATGCTTGCATAAATTTATTACATAAATGTAAACTAGAAAAATCATTCATCTATTGTTGGAATTTTAAGATGTTTCTAAATGATATAAGCAATACTTCAAAGTTTGTGATTGGAAATGTGGATTCTAGAATAAGAGTGTTTTGACTCAAATTCTGTCTCCCTCATTTATTATCTGGGTTACTTGGAGTGAGTTGCATAAACTCTATAAAATGAGTTTACTTTTTTAAAAAATTGGGATAAAAATAATGCCTAATACAGATAGTAGATTATTTTAGACACTTTATTTAGATACTTCATGCAAAATACAAAAAGTTTCCAGTGATAGAATCCACAAAAACAACTGTTATTATTATCATCATTATTATCCCCATATTTTATCTTTCAGCACATCTATGATTATGTAACTGGGGCAATTCCAAGTAGTGAAATCACTGGGAAAGATTCTGTCCACTTTGGAGCTTTTTAAAATGTAATTCCAAATTGTAAACCAAAAAGATATGTACTGGAATTGGAATTATGCCTTCAACCAGTATGGAGTAACAAGGACTCTCTGTGCTCTCCTATCAGAAACAGGGGGGAAAAAACAGTGCAAATGCAGTCATCATGGGTTCACCCCTGGGGTAAGTTCTGAGAAACGTGCTATCATGTGCTTTAGTCATAGTGTGAACATCAGAGTGTACTTACGCATACCTGGACGGTGTAACCTACCACTCACCTAGCCTACATGTATAGGATTTTGTTCCTAGGCTACAGCCTGTGCAGCATGTTACTGTACTGAATACCATGAGCAATCATAACCATGGTAATATCTATAGCATCACTAGGCAATAGGAACATTTCAGCTCCAATATCATCTGGTGGGACACCTTGGTACAGGAGGTCCATCATCGGCAGAAACAACCTACCTGACTATAAATACAAAACAATAGTTTTCCTACATTGTACATGAGGAAGAACAGGACAGTGGCCTCAGAGAGAAAGGCAATTAGATAAGCCCTCTAGTTACCCTAGCTGGCTGTGTAGATAAAGCTTCCAAATAGTAGCACAGGAAAAAAATAGGTCCAAAAGAGTCCATCCTGCAATGCCACCTGTTTGAAGAAACAAAGCAAGTAAGCAAAACTGGGTCACAGAAGGCCACAGAAACTAAAGTTTCCAGGGCAGAGGACTAGAGATAGACACACAGAAAAAGAGGTCTATTGAGTACCTCCCTAAAGTCTTCAGCTCAGTGAGGATCAGATATGTGTGGGAAACTACCCAAGGCCAGAGAGAGAACCATCCCAAAAAAGCAGAGGGAACAATCTCAGGAGTTCACACAAAGTCAGAAACACTTTGTGTTTCTACAGACATCAGGGAAACTTTGTAACTGCTGATGCACTGAGCAGAGTGTTCAGAATGAGATTGCCTCATTAATAGGGCAAAATTAGGCGTGGATGAAAGCCTACACTGGTTTGCCTCAGTCCATTTCAAGCTGCTATTACAGAATCGTTTTGGAGACTAGGAAGTCCAAGATCAAGGCACTGCTTTTGTTGAGGGGCTTTTGCTGAAGCATAATGTGACAGAAGGCATCACACGGCAAGAGAAAGCAAGAAGGATGGAGCTCATTTTCATAACAACCCCATTCTTGAGATAAATAACCCATTCCCAAGATAGATACATGAATCCATTAGTGAAGGCAGAGGTCTCATGACCTAATCACATTTTTTTTAAAGTCCCACTTCTCAACACTGTTGCATTACTGATTCAGTTTCCAAAACATAAACTTTGGGGGACACATTCAAGCCATAATATGGATTTACCTTTAAAAGATTTATAAAAACCAAAATGATCAAACCATTTCCAAGTAACTTTGCTGTGTCCCAGAATTTAAACATTTTTATAGGAATACAAAATGGCCAGTACAGAATAAGGTAAAAATAAACAGTGTCTGGCATCAAATTAAAAATTGCCAGAAAAAAAGGAGAAAATAACCCATGATAAAGGAGAAAAAAACATGAAATGAGAACATCCAGTAATGACACAGATGATAGAATTAGAGGGCAAGGATATTAAAACAATTGTTTTAACCATATTCAACATGCTTAAGAAAGCATACTAAGTCTCAGCTTAGTACAGCCATGAAAGATATTTTAAAAGATCAAAGTTGAACTCCTATAGATGAACAATATAATTTCTGAAATGAAAAATTCTCTGGATGGGATTAACAGAAGACTAAAAATTACAGAAAAAAAAAAGATTTCTGAATGTGCAAAAAAAAAAAAAAAAAGCCAAATAAACTAAATGAAACACGAAAACAATGAAAAAATATTGAAGAATTAGTTTTAGTATAACTTTAAGTAACCTAACATATTTTTTCCCTTAGGAAATAAATGGTGGGCTGGGGTTGTGGCTCAGTGGTAGCGCACTCACCTAGCATGCGTGAGGCACTGGGTTCAATCCTCAACACCACATAAAAATAAAACAAAGGTATTGTGTCCACCTATAACTAAAAATATATGCTTTACTCATTTGGGGAGTTATTTATTTCTTCCTACTTTCTATGTTTGTAATTTAATTTGAATCTTTCTTAATAGGAAAGTCGACTTTTTTATTTGGTTCTGCTTAATTTTACATGACAACATAATATACTATGACATAATTATAAACGCATGGAATATAATTTCTTCTAATTCAATCCCCAGTATTTTCCATTCTCCTTTCTCCCATCCCCTGTTCCCTTCCCTCTACTGATCTTTCTACTTTTTACATATACTTTTTTAAAAATTATTGTGTTAAGGATGCACATAATGGTGACATTCACTCTGGTATATTCATATATATACTTACGAAAGTTAGGTCAGATTCATTCCACTGACTTTCCCTATCCCATTCCTCCAACCTTCCCTTCATTCCCCTTTGTCTACTCCTTTTATCTTTTATTCTTTTTTTTATCCTTCCCCCTTTTATTTGGACTAAGTTCCACATATCAGAGAAAACATTTAACCTTTGACATTTTGGGACTGGCTTCTTTGACATAATATGATGGTCTCCAGTTCCATTCATTTACCAACAAATGCCATAAAATAATTCTTCTTTATAGCTGAGTAATATTCCATTGTGTATGTATACTACACTTTTTTAATTCATTCATCCTTTGAGGGGTACCTAGGTTAGCTCCATAGCTTAGCTATTGTAAATTGTGCTGCTATAAATATTGATGTGGCTGCATCACTGCAGTATGTTGATTTTAAGCCCTTTGGGTATAAGCCAAGGAGTGGGATAGCTGGGTCAATTGGTGGTTCCATTCCTAGCTTTTTGAGGAGACTCCATACTAGTTTCCAAAGTGGTTGCACTAATTTGCAGTCCCACCAGCAATGTATGAGTGTACCCTTTTCCCCACATCCTTGCAAATATTTATTGTTACTTGTATTCTTGATAATTGCCCCTCTGATTGGAGTATGATGAAATCTCAGTATGGTTTTAATTTGTATTTCTCTAATTGCTAAAGATGTTGAACATTTTTTCATATATTTGTTAACCATTCATATCTCTTCTTTTCAGAAATGTTTGTTTAGTTCCTTTGCCCATTTATTGATTATTGGTTACTAGTTTTTTTGTTGCTGAGTCTTTTTGAGCTCTTTGTATATCCTGGATATCCTTTGTATATCCTTGTATATCCCTATCTAAGGAGCCAGTGGCTAAGATTTTCTCCCATTCTGTAGGTTCTCTCTTCACACTCTTAGTTCTTTCCTTTGTTGTGAGGAAGCATTTCAATTTGATGCCATCCCATTCATTAATTTTTAAGCTTACTTCTTGAGCTTTAGGAGTCTTGTTAAAAAGTCAATTCCTGAGCTGTTAGATGCAGGTTTCTGGTCTAATTCCTAGGTCTTTGATCCACTTTGAGTTGAGTTTTATGCAGGGTGAGAGAGGTTAAATTTCATTCTGTTGCATATGGATTTCCAGTTTTTCCAGCAACACTTGTTGAAGAGGTTATCTTTTCTCCAATGTACTTTTGTGGCACCTTTGTCCAGTATGAGATACTGTATTTTTGTGGGTTTGTCTCTGTGTCTTCTATTCCGTCCACTGGTCTTCATGCCTGTTTTGATGCCAGTACCTTGATGTTTTTGTTACTATAGCTCTGTAGTACAATTTAAGGTCTGGAATTGTGATGCCTCCTGCTTCTGTTTTCTAGCTAAGGATTGCTTTGGCTATTCTAGATCTCCTATTTTTCTAAATGAATTTTGTGACTGTTTTTTTCTATTCTGGTGAAGCACATCATTGGATTTTTGATGGGAATTACATTGAATCTGTATAATGCTTTTTGTAGTATAGACATTTTGACCATATTAATTCTGACTATCCAAAAACATGGGTGATCTTTCCATCTTCTAAGGTCTTCTTCAATGTTTTTCTTTTAATGTTCTATAGTTTTCATTATAGAGGTCCTTCACATTTTTTGTTAGGTTGAATCCCAAGTATTTTAATTTATATTTGAGGCTATTGTGGATGAGATAGTTTCTAATTTCTTTTCAGCAGATTCATCATTGGAGTATATTATATATATATATATATATGTATATGCATATACATATATATATATATATATACATATATATATATATATATATATATATAAATAATTGACTTATGGGTTTTGATTTTGTGTACTGCTACTTTGCTAAATTCATTTATGAGCTCTAGAAATCTTCTGGTGGAGTTTTTTGGGGTTTCTTTTTTGGGGGTGAGGGTCTTCTGAATATAGGATCATCAGCAGCAGCAAGCAGATAATTTGAGCTCTTCTTTTCCTATTCATATTCCTTTAATTTCCTTCTTTTGTCTAATTGCTCTGACTAGTTTCAAGGACTATGTTGACTAGGAGTGGTGAAAGAGAGCATCCTTGTCTTGTCCCTGTTTGTAAAGGAAATATTTTCAGTTTTTCTCCATTCAGAATAATGCTGACCTTGGGTTTGTCATATATGGCCTTTATAATGTTGAAGTAAATTTCTTCCATCCCTAGTTTTTCTAGTATTTTAAACATGAATCGGTGCTGTACTTTGTCAAATGCTTTTTCTGTATCTATTGAGATCATGTGACTCTTTAATTCTATTTATGTGGTAGATTACATTTATTGATTTCCCCATGTTGAACCCACCTTGCATCCCTGGATGAATCCCACTTGATCATTGTGCACTATCTTTGTAAAGTGTTTTTATGTGCAGTTTGCCAATTATTATTAAGTGTTTTTGCATCTATGTTCATTAGAGATATTGGCCTGAAGTTTTATTTCCTTAATGTGTCTTTGTCTGGTTTTGGGATCCAGGTGACACTAGCTTCATGGAATAAGTTTGGCAGAGTTCCCTCTTTTCCATTTCATGGAATAATTTAAGAAGCATTGGTATTAGTTCTTCTTTAAAGGTTTGGTAGAACTTGGCTGAGAATCCTTCCTGTCCTGGGCTTTTATTTGTTGGAAGGCTTTTGATGGCTGCTTCAATTTCATTACTAGAAACTGATGTTTAAGCTTTCTACATCCTCCTTGTTCAATTTGGGTATATTATATATCTCTATGAATTTGTCCATATCTCTAAGATTTTCTATTTTATCAGAGTATAAATTTTCAAAATAGCTTTGGAAGCTCCTTTGGATTTCAGTAGTGTCTGTGGTGATATATCCTCTTTCCTCTTGGATTTTGATAATTTGAGTTTTATTCTCTTTTTGGGTTAGCTTGACTAAGGGTTTATCAATTTTGTTTATCATTTCATAAAACCAACTCTTCGTTTCATTGACCTTTCATACCTGAATTTCATTGATTTCAGCTCTGATTTTAAATATTTCCTATCTTCTACTAATTTTGGCAATCATTTGTTCTTTTTCTAAGGACTTGAGATGTAATGTTATGTTATTTATCGGTATCTTTCCATTCTTTTAATGTATGAGCTCAATGCTATGAACTTTCCTCTTGGAACTGCCTTCATAGTGTCCCAGAAATTTTGATACATTGTATCACTGTTCTCATTTACCTCTAAGAATTTATTTCTCTCCAGATTTCTTCTGCTATACATTCATAATTCAAGACTGTATTGTTTAATTTCCAGGTATTAGAGTGGTTTATTTTCTTTAATCTTATCACTGATTTCTAATTTCATTTTATTATGATCTGATAGAATGTAAAGTTTTAACTCCATTTTTCTGTATTTACTAAGATTTTCTTTGTGACCTAAAATATGGTCTATTTTAGAAAATGTTCCATGTGCTACTGAGAAGAAAGTAAATTCAGTTGTTGATGGATTAAAATTGTAAAGATGTCTATTAAGTCCAAATTATTAATTATATTTTTAGTTCTATAGCTTCTTTATTTATTTTTTGATTGGATGATCTAGCCAATGAAAAGAGAGCCATGCTGCAGTTGCCCAGTATTATTATATTGGGATCTATTTGAATCTTAATATCGAGAAGGATTTGTTTGACATACATAGATGCTCCATTGTTTGGGGCTTAAATATTTATGATCATTTTAACTTGTTTATGTATGATGTATTAAGCAGTAAGAAATGACTTTCATTTTCTCTTCTGATTAATTTGGTTTGAAGTCCACTTTATCTGATATGAGAATGGTAACCCCTGCCCCTTTATAAGATCCATATGAGTGGTATGTTTTTTCCCATCCTTTCACCTTACAGACAGCATGTTGCTGGGTCTTGTTTTTTTAATCCAATCTGCCAGCCTATGTCTTTTGAGTGAGAAGTTTAGACCATTTACATTCAATGTTATTATTGAGAGATAATTTTTATTATCTCTGTCGTTATGATTTCTAGTGTTTGGATTTCATTCTCCTTTGATTGTCTATGCTTCTAGTGTAATGCCTCCCTATGCTGGTCTTCATTTTGTTTTTTATTTCTTCTTCATGAAATATTTTATTGAATATGATTCATAGTGCAGGCTTTCTAGTTATGAATTCCTTTAGCTTTTATTTATCATGGGAGGCTTTTATTTATTTTTTCAATTTTGAAGCTTAATTTTTCTGGGTATAGTATTCTTGCTTGGCAGCCGTTATCTTTCAGAGCTGGGTATATATTATTCCAAGACCTCCTTGTTTTAAGGTCTAGGTTTAGAAATCAGTTGAAATCAAGATTGGTTTACCCCTAAGTGTGATCAGTCATTTCTCTCTTGTAGCTTTTAAAATTCTATCCTTATTCTGTATGTGAGGAATTTTCATAATTATGTGTCTTGGAGGGGATCTGTTGTGACTTTGTATAGTTGGAGTCCTATATGCCTACTGCATTGGAATTTCAATTTCATTCTTAAGTTTGGAAATTTTTCTGCTATTATTTTATTGAAAAGTTTGTGCATTCCTTTGGTTTGTATTTCAGAGGATTCATCTATCTCAATGAAGCTTACATTTGGCTTTTTAATGTTATCTCAGATTTCTTGAATATTCTATTTATGGTTTCTTAGCATCTTTTCTCTATGGTCAACTTCATTTTCCAGATTACATATTTTGTCTTTATTACCTGAAACCCTATCTTCGATGTGGTCTAGTCTGTCGGTGATGTTTTCCATTGAGTTTTTAATTTGGTTTATTGATTCCTTCACTTCAAGGATTTCTGTTTGATTCTTTTCAGAATCTCTCTCTCTCTTTATTGAACTGATCTTTCATTTCCTGTGTTCTCTCTCTGGTTTTACTCCTTACATCATCTTTTAGCTCTTAGAACATTTTAACTATGAATTTTATATATTCCTTCTCTGACATTTCCTCCACTGTGGTGTTGATAAAATCTGTTGTTGAGGCATTATGGTTTGGTATGGTTTGTACCCTGTCTTTTTCATACTGTTTGTATGTCTACCCACCTGTCTGTATAGTTCTTACTCTTTTAAGTGAAGGACTAGTATGTGAGCTTGTTTTTCTAGATAAAAGCCCTGGGTTGGATGGATATCTAGATAATGACATTTTAATTCAGTGTGTAACCTCTGCTGATCCCAATATCAGCTACACTTTAAGAGATATCACTGAGCCAAATTTACTGTAATCATTTCTGAGCCAACCCTCATACTGTTCAACTTTGTAGGAACAAAAACTTGTTGTAATTGTTCTCTGCAGTTCCTCAAATGCTCTAATAATGTTATTGAACAGGACAAAAAAAAAATAGTAGTTAAATTTAGTAAATTAGTGAGTGCTAAAGGGGGAAAGAAGAAAGCTTGGGCAAACCAGGGAAAGAAAAAAAGAAAAGGTGAAAGAAAAAGAGAAGCTATAAAAGGGTAATGTACACCAAGGTAGAAAGGAGAAATACATGAATAGGTGTTATTTCAGGTAGTCGTGGATAGTGCAAGAGAGTATGAGTAGAGGGTAAGAGAAGCAGCTATAAACTAGAACTAAGAAAACAAATATAGGAAGATTGATTCCAATTAAATCAATAAATCATTAGATGAAATACATTCAAATAGGTTGAAGGTACAATATTGGCTATTGGGTTAACAATTATCATTCAAGTTAAGGTGTTATTTAGATGATCTAAGTTGACCTTAGAGTTGTTTATAGTCTTGGAGGGTGCAGTGTTGCCAGTTGGCTGATTTTAATGTTGCAGAAGTTCAGGCTGCAGACTCTGAAGTGCCCCTGTGTTTGCTGTGGGTCATGGATGTACCTGTTCCCTTATGCTAGGTTCTTCTTATGGTAGTGAAGATCCCAGTAGCTGTCCATGTGAGCCAGAACATTGGTTTGTGGATTTTCTGCGGGGGTTCTGTGGTACAATAGTATTCCACCTGCTGCCTCTGCTCTCTGAGGTGCTGTAGTGAAGGGTCTCTGGTGGTTCATCTGGACTCTAGTTTCCACTACCTCAGGCTGTGAATGGTGGGCATTGATTCCCTCTACTTAATAAGTCTGGTGCAAAGTCCTACAAGTATTCAAATAATGCCTTTGAATAAGTATTCAAAGTTGGAATCACAATTCAGTCTGTGCACCTAATATGGCTGGTATCTGGGCCTTTTTGCTACATAGCTTCTGGCAATTTCCTGCTGGTTCTGTATGTCACTAGATATTCAGACAGCTTCCCTCTGGTAGGTGTTGCAATCCTGGGGACTATCCCTAGGCTTTCCGCAGTGCTCATCCCACTCCGAACCCATGCCAGTAGTAAAAGCCTGGTGAATAAACTTTCCTTTGTCTGGGGGCAAAGCTGTTTCATCATAGTCTCTGTCTTGAGTCAAGCAAGCCTACACTGAGCTTCCCATCCTTGCCTGGGTCACAAAGGCTGAGCCGGGATAGATCAGCAGCACTTCCCTGGGGCAGGTCCCCACCAGTCTCTATTCCCATTATATACCCCCAAGCAGAGGGGAGGGAATTTCCAAGATTTATGGCTAGTAGTAGTCTTTCTAGAAGTTCTTTCTGGCCAAAATCTTAAGAGGGCCCACTGCAGTGGGCTTCTCTCTGGTTTAATTTGTAGCTGTCTGGGCATGATAAGATGCCCTATTGATGTAAGAGGATGACTGGTTGGTGGCAGGCTCCACAAGATGGCTGTGGGGTGGGGGGGTGCATTCAGCGTTCTTTTCACTATTTGATTTTTTTTCCCAAATTTATTTTTTATTCTAAGTTGTTAGAAATGACAGCCGAATGTATTACATTTAATATTATACTTGTAGAGCACATTTTTACATATCTCTGGTTTTATGCAAAGTATATTCACACCATTCGTGACTTCATACATGCACTTAGGGTAATGATATCCATCTCATTCTACCATCTTTTTTTTTTCTTCACCCTTTTGCCCCCTCCCTTCCCCTCTCTCCCCATTGGCCATTCTAGTGTTCCTCTAATCCTCCTCTACTCCCCATCCCAACCCCACTGTGAACTGGCCTCCTTACATCAGAGAAAACATTTGGCATTTGGCTTTTTGGGATTGGCTAACTTCACTTAGCATTATATTCTCTAACTTCATCCATTTACCTGCGAATGCAATGGTTTTATTCTCTCTTATTGCTGAGTAATACTCCACTGTGTATATATACCACATTTTCTTTATCCATTCATCTACTGAAGGGCATCTAGGTTGCTTCCACAGTTTAGCTATTGTGAATTGTGCTGCTATATACACTGATGTGGCTGTGTCCCTGTAGTATGCTGTTTTTAAATCCTTTGGGTATAGACCAAGGAGTGGGATAGCTGGGTCATAAGGTGGTTCCATTCATTCCAGGTTTTCCAAGGAATCTCCATACTGCTTTTCATATTGGCTGCACCATTTTGCAGTCCCACCAACAATGTATGAGCATGCCTTTTTCTCCACATCCTCTCCAACATTTATTATTGTTTCACAATTTGATTTTAAGAGGTCTGTGCTGTTTTAAGGAGCTTTATGCATTTTAATTTTTTTTCTGTTTTTTTCAACAGTTTTCCAGTGGGTGAGCTTAAGATAATGCCTGCTTCCCCCCACACTTTTGTCTCTGATGCCCACCCTCCATCAGCAGGTTCAGGTTAGGGCACTCTGAGTTTCTTGTTTTCTCCTCTAGTAACCCATCTTTCAGTCTCTCCCATCTCAGATTATGCAGTATGGAGTCTTACAGCACTTGTTTTGTCACCCACCTCTCAATTCTGCTATATTCGCTGTCTCTTTCCCATGCTGTGAGGAGATCGGGACTCACTGCCTAGTTCACCTCCATCATCTTCATAATATGTGTGTAATTGCAAAATAAAAAGAAATGAGTCAGTGGAGTAAAAAAATTTTATAGAATAATGCCCCAAGTTTTTCATATTGACATAACTAAGATCCAAGAAGAATAACAAAGACCAAAAATAAGAACAATGAAAACAGCTAAACCAAGGTACATCATAATCAAGTGACTTAAAACAGATAAGTGAAAACTTCAATAACATCCAGATAACACACATTACATGCAGTAGAACAGGATAAGGATGACGGCAGACTTCTCCTTAGAAAGAAATGAAAGCCAGAAGACAATGGTAAAAAAAAAAAAAAAAAAAAAAAAGTCTACCTATAATCAGTAAAATATCTTTCAAAAGTGAAAACAAAATACTTTGTGACACAAACAAAAGCTGAAAGAATTCATCACCCACAAACCTTTACTTCAAGATATGTTAAAGAAATTCCTTTAGGCAGAAGAAAAATGAAAATCTATACCTACACAAAGGAATTAAGAGCATGGCAAATGGTAAAACTAGCAGGCAATGTTTAAAAATTCTTCTTTATATCACATTTTTAAAAGTCCTTTGCTGACTATAAAGCAATAACAATAATGCTCTATCATGAAATTTATCACATAGAGGTAAAATGTAAAACAATAATAGTGTAAAGTCTAGGAAAGGGAGATGAAAGTATACTATTGTAAGATTTTATATAAGAATTTATTTATTTCTTCTAGTTAGACTGAGAAATTTTAAGAATGTGTACTACAAACAAAAGTCTGCAAACTACAGCTCATGGGCCAAATATAACCCTGCCACCTATCTTTGTAGAACATTTTATTAGAAACTGAACACACCCATTTAGTTACATCTATGTATTTGCTTACCTGCATTTATTTATTATTGATGCTATGTCTACTCTAAAGAGTTGAGTAGTCATGATAGAGAACATTGAGCCTACAAAGCTTGAAATATTTACTCTCTCTCTCTCTCTCTACAATAATTTTTATCTATTCCTGTTGTAAAGCCTAAAACAACTATGAAAAACCAAGAAGTTATAACTAATGAGTCAACAAAGGAAATAAAATAGAATCCTGTGGAAAAATCAAATTAATCCAAAAGAGAGAAGAAAAAAGAAATCTGGAAGAAAGAATGATGATATAAATAAGAAAAAAAATAAGACTGTAGAATTAACCTAACCACAATAATCATATTAAATATAAATGGTCTAACATTGCAAGTAAAGGCAGAGATTATATGATTGAATAAAAAAGTACGACATCTCGTATGTAGTTCTCAAGAATTTCACTTTAAATACAGACATACAATAGATTAAAACTCAAAGGATGGCAACAGATATACCATGCTGACATTAATTAAAAGAAAGCTGGAGAGGCTATATTAACATCATACAGAGGATCCAAGATGGCGGAGCAGAGGGAGGAAGCACTCTGTGTTGCTCCATGACCCGGGTCTCAATTAATGAGAATACTGCTTCTCTGAGAGGGACAGAGGACACCTCCTTAGCTGCTCTCACGCAGAAATCATCGCAGCTGTGCCTGCACGCAGGGGTCCGGGCCTCAGCATTCAAGCAGGTCCCCTGATCCCTTCTACGGCTATTAGCCCACATAGGGCTCCCAAGTGCATTCACAGGATCGGTATATCAGCACTGGCTGTAGAATTCCCAGACACCACTTCCACGCAAGACACCCAGCTGCTACCCACCCACAGGAACACTGGCCACCACTCTCCTGTGGACTCCCTTCTACAAACATGGGGCTCCACCATTCGCTCCTCCTGTCACCTCCATCTTGCAACTCGGCAGCTACTGCCTGCACCTGGGGAAATTCCACAGGCTCGGGAGACCACCAATGACAGTAACTCTGCACATGACTGAACTCATCTCTGAACACATCGCACAACATCATCGCCTGCCCCCACCCACCCAACCTGACACCACAGCATTGGAAACACTGGATATTGATACAATCTTGGGTCACATTTCTCGCCAGCTTTGCGGGGACAGCTCCCAGTTTGGAACTCCTGCTGGACTGGTACCCAGTATTCATCTTTCTCCTCTCCCCAGCGGCCAGTAACCTGGTACAATAACTACCGGACACAAAACAGCTCTCAGTGGGATGGGTGTGCAGTGCGACCAGGGCACTGCCTACAGGAGCTTGGTGAGAGAGATCTCTTAATTGGGAATGAGTAAGGGAGAAATAGAGGGTGCAAGAGTTTGGAGACTAACAGAGAGACCAAGAAATGGGAAATCGTTAGGCAAGATAAGGAGATAGGATTGGGTGCTCAAGTCATATGAGTGGGCCCAAAAAGAGACCCTTAAGGTGCAGTCTCCCTTCAGGGTGGGTGCCACATGGCACTTTCAGGTGCCCTGCAACAGGACCAGCCTTCCTACCCTGATTGCCGTCACCATTCGGAGGACGAAGATAGCAGCTAACAACAGACAACCCCACCCACTGGATGAGAAGGGAAGCAGGAAAGAGACTGATCTCCAACCAGAACAATCAACAATCCTGGTTTCTTCCTTCAAGATTTTTTTCTCTCTTTTTCTCCACCCCCCCCCCCCCATATTTTCCCACCCTCACATCCCTAACATAAGTAAAACCAAGTATTTTGCAGAAATTAGGATTTTGAGGATTGGGACATCTGAGTAATACATTATAACTGAGGGGTAAATTTCCTTTCCTTTCTTTCTTCTTTTTTCCCTCCAATTTTTTATTATATTAACATCCATTATTTTTCTTAATATATATGTGTGTCAGTTTTATATACTCTACTGTCTTCCCACGTACTTGAACTCTATATCCTCACATCCTGCCTCCTCAGCTTATCAACCTACACCTCACCTCCGGATCATTGTCTACTGTCAGAAACTGTAAACCTTTTTACAAACCTACTGATTATATTATAGATAATAATCAAATTCAACGTTTCCGTACATTGTGACCAAACTGTAAATGCCTTACTAGCAACAAATTGACCCCAACACAATAATCTTGGGTGACTTTACCACACCTTTTTCACCACTGGATAGATTTTCCAAATAAAAGCTGAACAAAGAGAAAATATAGAGCTCAATAATACTATTAATAACTTAGACTTAACTGACATGTACATAATATTTCATCCTTCAATAAGCAAATATACTTCTTCGCAGCAGCACATGGATCCTTCTCTAAAATAGACCATATATTATGCCACAAAGCAACTCTTAGCAAATACAAGTAGAGATACTACTCTGCATTTTATCAGATCATAATGGAATGAAATCAGCAATCAATGGCAAAATAAAAATTATGCCAAAATCTGGAAACTAAACAATATGCTACTGAATGAACAATGAGTTGCAAAAGACATCAAGGAGGAGATTAAAAAATTCTTAGAGGTAAATGAGAACACTGACACAACATATCGAAATCTCTGGGATGCTATGAAGGCAGTACTAAGAGGAAAGTTCATTGCATGGAGTTCATTCCTTAAAAGAAGACAAAGTCAACAAATAAATGACCTAACATTACATCCCAAAGCCCTAGAAAAAGAACAAATTAACACCAAAAGCAGTAGAAGACAGGAAATAATTAAAACCAGAGCTGAAGTCAATGAGAACAAAATAAAAGAAACAATTGAAAAAACTGACAAAACAAAAAGTTGGTTCTTTGAAAAAATAAAATATAGACCCTCAGCTACACTAACAAAGAGAAAGAGAGAGAAAACTCAAATTACTAACATACGTGATGAAAAAGGTATATCACAACAGACACTGCAGAAATACAGATGATAATTAGAAATTACTTTGAAAATTTGTACTCCAATAAAATAGATAATATTGAAGGCATTGACAAATTTCTTGGGTCATATGATTTGCTCAAATTGAATCAAGATCATATACACAATATAAACAGACCAATATCAAGCAATGAAGTAGAGGATGCCATCAGAAGCCTATGAACCAAGAAAAGCCCAGGACCTGATGGATATATAGCTGAGTTTACAAGTCCTTTAAAGAAGAACTAGTACCAACACTCTTCAAATTATTTCAGGAAATAGAAAAAGAGGGAGGAGTTCCAAACTCATTCTATCAGACCAGTATCACACTGATTCCAAAACCAGGCAAAGACACATCAAAGAAAGAAAACTTCACACCAATATCCCTAATGAACATAAATGCAAAAATTTTTAATAAAATCCTGGCAAATTGAATATAAAAACATATCAAAAAGATAGTGCACCAGGGGCTGGGGTTGTGGCTCAGTGGTAGAGCGCTCGCTTAGCATGCGGGCGGCCCAAGTTCAATCCTCAGCACCAGGTAAAAATAAAGGCATTGTGTACAACTAAAGCAAATAAATAAGTATTTTTAAAAATTTTAAAAAAAGAAAAAAGATAGTGCAGCATGATCAAGTGGGATTCATCCCAGGGATGCAAGGATGGTTCAACATACAGAAATCAATAAATGTAATTCATCACATCAATAGACCCAAAGATAAGAATCATATGATCATCTCAATAGACACAGGAAAAGCATTTGACAAAATACAGCATCTGTTCATGTTCAAAACACTAGAAAAATTAGGGATAACAGGAACATATCTCAACATCATAAAAGCTATTTATGCTAAGCCCCAGGCCAACATCATTCTAAATGGAGAAAAATTGAAGGCATTCCCTCTAAAAACTGGAACAAGACAGAGATGCCCTCTTTCACTACTTCTATTTAACATAGTTCTTGAAACACTGGCCAGAGCAATTAGATAGAAAAAAGAAAATAAAGGGATACGAATAGGAAAAGAAGAACTCAAATTAGCTCTATTTGCTGACAATATGATTCTATACTTAGAAAGAGCCAAAAAGTTCCACCAGAAAACTTCTAGAAATAATAAATGAATTCAGCAAAGTAATAGAATATAAAATTAACACCCATAAATCAAAGGCATTTCTGTATATCAGTGACAAATCCTCTGAAAGGGAAACGAGGAAAGCTACCCCATTTACAATAGCCTCAAAAAAAAAAATAAAATACTTGGGAATCAACTTAATGAATGAGGTGAAAGACCTATATAATGAAAACTACAAAATCCTAAAGAAAGAAATCAAAGAAGACCTCAGAAGATGGAAAGATCTACCTTGCTCTTAGATAGGCAGAATTAATATTATCAAAATGACCATACTACCAAAAGCACTATACAGATTTAATGCGATTCCAATCAAAATCCCAATGGCATTCCTCATAGAAATAGAAAAAGCAGTCATGAAATTTGTCTGGAAAAATAAGAGACCCAGAATAGTAAAGCAGGTGGCATCACTATACCAGACCTTAAACCACAATGCAGAACAATAGTAACAAAAACAGCATGGTATTGTCACCAAACTAGACCAGTAGACCAATGGTATAGAATAGAGGACACAGAAACTAACCCACAAAATTACAATTACCTTATATTAGACAAAGTTGCCAAAAACATACATTGGAGAAAAGACAGCTTCTTCAACAAATGGTGCTGGGAAAAACTGGAAATCCATATCCAACAAAGTTAAATTAAACCTCTATCTCTCACCATGCATAAAACTCAACTCAAAGTGGATCAAGGACCTAAGAATTAAACCAGAAATCCTGTGTCAAATAGAAGAAAAAGTAGGCCCTAATCTCCATCATGTTGGATTAGGCCCCAACTTCTTTAATAAGACTCCTATAGCACATGAACTTAAATCAAGAATCAATAACTGGGATGGATTCAAACTAAAAAGTTTCTTCTCAGAAAAAGAAACAATCAGTGAGGTAAATAGAGAGCTTACATCATGGGAACAATTTTTACACCTCACACAACAGATAGAGCACTAATCTATAGGGTATACAAAGAACTCAAAAAGCTAAACACCAAAAAAAAAAAAAAAAAAAAACAAATAATCGAATCAATAAATGGGCCAAGGACCTGAACAGACACTTCTCAAATGATGATATAAAATCAATCAACAAATATATGGAAAAATGTTCACTATCTCTAGTAATTAGAGAAATGCAAATCAAAACTACTCTAAGATTTCATCTCACTCCAGTCAGAATGGCAACTACTAAGAATACAAACAACAATAAACGTTGGTGAGATGTGGGGAAAAGGCACACTCATACATTGCTGGTAGGACTGAAAATTGGTGTAGCCAATCTGGAAAGCAGTATGGAGATTCCTTGGAAAACTAGGAATGGAAGCACCATTTGACCCAGCTATCCCTCTCTTCCATCTATACCCAAAGGACTTAAAAACAGCATACTACAGTGACACAGCCACATCAATGTTTATAGCAGCACAATTCACAATACTAAATTATGGAAGCAACCTAGAGGCCCTTCAGTAGATGAATGGAGAAAGAAACACAATGGAATATTACTCAGCAATAAAAGAGAATAAAATCATGGCACTTAGAGGTAAATGGATGAAGTTGGAGAATATAATGTTAAGTGAAGTTAACCAATATCAAAAAACCAAATGCTGAATGCTTTCTCTGATCTAAGGAGGCTGATTCATAAGGGGGTAGGGAGGGGGAGCAAGGGAAGAATAGAGGAACTATAAATAGGGCAAAGGGGTGGGGGTGGGTAGGGGTTAGAAATGATGGTGGAATGAGATGGACATCATTATCCAAAGTACATGTATGAAAATATAAATGGAGTGAATGTACTTTGTATACAACCAGAGATATGAAAAATTATGACCTATATGTGTCCTATGAATTATAATGCATTCTGCTGTCATATATAACCAATTAGAACTTTTTAAAAAATCAGACAAAGTAGATTTTAAAACCAAGAATTTTACCAGATGGTTATGCATAAAAAGAGTCAAAATAAGACTCAATTTATGAACCTAATAATGGAGCATCAGAATGCATGAAGAAAACTTTGAGAAAGGTTAATTAGAAGTAGACAAATCTGCAATTATGTTAGAGGTTTAAGCACTCCTCTTTCAATAACTGATGTTGTTATAATATATATACACATATATATGTTATAATATATACATATATTGTTATTACATATGTATATATATGTACATATACATATATACACATACATATATGTACATATATGTACATATATATATGGGCCAGGCGCAGTGATACATGCCTGTAATCACAGCTACTCAGGAGGATGGCAAGTTTGAGGCCAGTCTGAAAAACTTAGAAATTTAGTAAGACTCTTTAAAATCAGAAACAAAAAGACCTGAGAATATAGCTCAGCAGTAGAGTGTCCCAGGTTCAATTCCCAATACTCAAAAAAAAAAAAAAAAAAAAAAAGAGAGAGAGGGAGAGTTAAAAAAAAAAAAAAAAGAATATTGTAAACAACCTGTGCTAAAAATGTTGACAACAATTTTCTATAAGATACAAACCATCAAGGCTTATTCAAGATGAAATAGATATCCTGAATAGCCCATATCTGTTGAAGAAATCAAATTTATAATTAATAACCTTTCACAATCTCTCCCCGTCAAAATGCTTAAAACCAGATGAATTCAAAGGTGAATTGTATTCAATATTTAAAGTTGAAATAATATCAATTTCACACAAAGTCTTGCAGAGCAGAGAATATATCTTGCCTCTATGAGATAAGCTCTACCTTGATACCAAGACCAGGTGTAAATATTATAGTAAGGAAAATTATAGACAAATATCTCCCATGACACTGATACAAATGTTTTAATTTTTTAGAAAACTGAATTTAAGAAAATATTTTTAAATTACATTAAGTAATTAAGTGAACTTTATCCCCAAATTGCAAGTTTGGCTTACATTAGAAATTAATCATTGCAATTTATTATTGTAATTAATAAAAAGAAAAACAATATGATAATTTCAAAAGATGCAGAAAATGGATTTGACAAAATCTTACATCCATTATTATAAAAGCAAACAAACACTCAAAACACAAGCCAAAAAAAAAAAAAAAAAAGCAGAATAGAACTTCATCAACCATATGAAGGAGATGTAAGGAAAAACTACAGATAAGATCATACTTAATGGTCAAAAGCTAAATGTTCTTGCCCTAAGATGAGAAAAAAGAATAAAGAAAGAATGTCTGCTTTCTGTACTTCTATTCAATACTTTACCAGAGATTTTTGTATGGTGACTTCAGGCAAGAAAAAAAAATTCAAATTTTTAAAAAAGAAATAAAAAGTTTCTGTACCGACTGATGACACCTATGTAGCAAACCCTATGGACTATACAAAAGAGTTCCTAGAACTAAGAAATGAGTTTAATAAGGTTGAAAAATACAAGATCAATAAATAAAAGTGAATTTTTGTTTATGTATAATAACAGCAACCAGAAATAGAAATGTTAAAATAATATCATTTGGCCAAGTGCAGTGGTGCACGCCTGTAATCCCTTTGGCTCAGGAGGCTAAGGCAGGAGGATCACGAATTTAAAGCCAGCCTCAGAACAGCAAGGCACTAAGCAATTCAGTGATACCTTGTCCTTCAATAAAATACAAAATAGGGCTGGGAATGAGGCTCAATGGTCGAGTGCCCCTGAGTTCAATCCCTGGTACCAATAATAACAATAATAATAATATCAATTATAGCACCAAAAATATGAAAAGTATAGTATCAGAAATATGAAATTCATAATAAGTTCAACAAAAGGTTTTCAAGAAACATGTACTAAAAACTACAAAACATTACTGACAGACATTTAAAAGGCATAAATGAATGGAGATATAAATCATGTTCAAGAGTCAGAAGACACAATACTGTTAAGATGTCAATTTTCCCAAAATTGAGGTATAAATTCAACCCATTCCCAATGAAACCATAAGTCTTGAAACCACCTTGTGAAGTTGGTTCTAAAATTTATACAGGAATCAAAAAATCTAGAATAGCCAAAACAACTATTAAAAAGAGGAACAATCAATGCTGATTATAAAGCTACAATAATCAAAACAGTATAAGATGGGCATAAAGACAGAAACTTAAATAAATGGATAAATTTTAGGTAAGTAGAGAATACAGGGATAGCTGTGCAATTATATGGTCAATTGTTTTCCTCCAAAGTTTCCAAAACAGTTCAATTGGGAAATGAATATTTTTCAATAAATGATGTAGAATAAATAAGGAGCGATATGCTAAAAAGAACTCAATTCTTACAAAAATTCACTCCAAATAGATCATACTTCTAAATGTAAATACTCAAAATATTGAACCATAAGGGGAAAATGTTAGTACCCCCCAGGTTTGGAAAAGTTTTCCTAAATATGTCCAAAAATACATAATATATAAATATAAATCTCAGCAAACCAGATTTCATCACAAATAAAACCTTCAAAAGTCATTGTGATGAAAATGAAAAGGCAGGTCACAAACTGGGACAACAAATTTACAAAACATATATCTCACAAATAACTTATATTAAAATTATATAAATTCTACAATATTAATGAGACAACTCAATTTTAAAATGAGCTACAGATTTTTTTACTGAAGAAGATAAACAGATGGCAAATAAGCACTTCAAAATGTGGTCAGTATCATTAGTTATAGGGAAATAGAAATTCAGATCATGAGGTACCAGGTACCTAGGCTAGGCTATCCCACTTTTTCTTTTTTTTTTTTTTTTTTTTTTTTTTTTTTTTGGCACCAGGGATTGAACCCAGGGGCTCTTAACCACTGGGCCATATCCCAAGTCCTTTTTTTGTATTTTATTTACCCAGGGTCTCATTGAGTTGCTAAATGACTAAGTTCCTGAGGCTGGCTTTGAACTCAAGATCCTCCTGCCTCAGCCTCCTCCAGAGTCTCTGGGATTATAGGCATGCACCACCACACCCAGCTCCCACTTTATGGTAAGAATTTGGAATAACTGGGCTGGGGTTGAGGCTCAGCGGTAAAGCGCTCACCTAGCACTTGCGTGGCCCGGGTTCAATCCTCAGCACCACGTAAGAATAAAGGCATTGTGTACAACTAAAGCAAATAAATAAATACTTAAAAAAAAAAAAAAGAATTTGGAATAACTGGAATGCTGGCAGGAATGTAAAATGATGCCATTACCTTGAAAAACAGTTGGGTAATATCTTCATAACTTAAAAACACCTACCATATGCTCTATCCATTCTCCTCTTAGGAGTTGACCAAAGAAAAAATTAAAGCCTATTTCCACAAAGAAGACTTGTACACAAATGTCCATAACAGCTTAATCTGTAATAGTGAAAAACTGGAAATAACCCAAATCCCCATCAACAGTTGATCAAACTGTGGTAATATCCATCTTGGTGGAGAACTTGTCAGCTACACAGAGAAATGACTGGGAGACACATGCAGCCACATGCATGGATCTCGAGATAATCATGCAGAATGAAAGAAACCGAACAGAAGAGAGGGGACATGTAGCATAAAGTTGCATTTATAAAGTGCTAGAAAATGCTTTCTAATCTACAATGACTGAAAGCCCAACTGTGGTTGCCTGGGATAAAGGGTGAGGCATGAAGGTGAATGAAGGACGAATTTCAAAGAGCAGTAGGAAGCTCTGGAGGACCACAGGCAGCATTCAGTGTCTTTGTCATCATGGCTCCATGAGTGAATATACAGAGTAAATTTAAGGTAGCGTGTACCCCACATGCACTGTGCAGAGTGTCTTGTGTTCAGGTTTCCCTGTGTTAATTATACCTCAAAAGGCTTTGAAAGTATGTATTTTTATTGATTCTAATGTGTTATATATGACAGAAGAATGCATTTCAATTCATAGTACACACACAGAGCACAATTTTTCATATCTCTGGTTGTACTCAAAGTAGAGTCACACCATTCGGGTCTTTATACGTGTACTTACGGTAATGATGTCCATCTCATTTCACCGCCTTTCCTACCCCCGTGCCCCCTCCTCTCCTCTCCCTCCCCTTTGCCCTATCTAGAGTTCATCTATTCCTCCCACACTCCCCCTCCCACTCACTATCAATCAGCATCCTTAGATCAGAGAAAACATTCAGCATTTGTTTTTGGGGGGGATTGGCTCGCCTCACTTAGCATTATATTCTCCAACTTTATCCATTTACCTGCAAATGCCATGATTTTATTCTCTTTTATTGTTGAATAACATTCCATTGTGTATATATACCACATTTTCTTTATCTATTCATCTACTGAAGGGCATCTAGGTTAGTTCCACAGTTTGGCTATTGTGAATTGAAAGTATGCACCGAACATATTGCCACCAAGTATGTACAGGAATGCCTTTTGTCTTCTCCTTCACTAACCCTGGATAGGCCTTTATTTTAAGCATTTTTGCCAAACAAATATGCAAAAGTAAAAGTATCTCATTGTCTTTTTAATCTGTTTCTGTGATTATAAGTGAATTTTAAAATATTGCCTTATTTTTTTGCATTTGTACTTCTTTTTATGAATTGTTTGCATGCTTTTTCTTGTTGGTGTATCTTCTTTCTTATTTCTTGTTGTGATTATGCAAGTATGATCTTTCCAGACTTTTCCAATGCAAATGTATATACTTAAACAAAAATAAGATCAGACTTTATATCCTATTTTGTAACCCACTTTTTACACTAACATAATGCGGCTATCTCTCCATGTCAATAAATGTGCAGCTACATCATAGTGTTAATGGCTCAAGCTGCAATTCTTAATGCTGCTTCTTAGCTTAAATCATATTTCAGTTTCAGAAAATGGAATAAGGCTCTCCCTCATTTCTAAGGGAGTTGAAAGTAACTTCACAAATCACTTTTTTATTTGCTGCAACATCATAGAAATTATAGCAGATTCTTCTCTGAGTGACAACTAGAAATCCTCCCCAGCCTGAAAGGGAATTTTATGAAACTGACTTTTGCTAACTTTTCTTTTACAGTTCCTCCAGAACGATGCTGATAATGAAATTTGCAGCTAGCCACACTTTTGCCTGTCAAATTATGAAGAGATCAATTTGTCCCCATTAGTCTCCACTTCATTACTACCCAAGATGAGGTCTACTCCAGGAGATACTGAGCAACCTTTGGCTCTACTAGAAATGTCTCTTTGTCGTCAAGATCTTAAGAAGAGCAAATCAGCAACCTTTCCTTTAAGTTCAAAAGGAAATAGTTTGATTAAAATTAAAAGCTGTTCTTCTCAAAGGTCAGGCAAAAATTTGGTAATGTCCTATGAGAAATAAAATTGCCATTTATTCAATGCAATGCATTGCAATGACATGGGGGCTGAGACTTTCCAAGTGGCCCAGCTTTAGAATGAGAAGTTACGGTTTATCTAGCAATAGTAATCTATCTTCTTTGCAAGTTACCTTTGAGTGACACTTAATATCCCAGGCTCTGTCATCCAGTGGTCTGAAAGGCCTTCTCAAATTGGGATCAGCAGAACCTTACATAAAATCCTCATTCCATTCCCTTTTGGACTGCGTTTCAAACAAGCCAACCATACAAAGGAGGAAATATTCAGTCTGAAGGTCAGATTGCCTGACCGACCACACTGGCTGAGATTTTTATGTTTTGAAACCACTGATCAGAAACAAAGCTTTGTTTTTTGAAGAGAAAAGCATCAGGAATTGGGTTGAAGTAACCAGTCCGTGGCAGCCTGAGCATTTCAAGAGGATTCCCCGCCCCCCGACTTTTTTTTTTTTTTCTTTTCTCTTTTTTTTCCCTGATGATTAAAAAGCCATTGAGCATTCATCAAACATCAAGAACTCTTCTGTGCCCTACATAATTCTGGGTGCTGGTAAGAATATGAAATTAGGCACAGGTGTCCACCAGTCATCAGCCGAGTGATTGGAGAGACAGGCATGTGAACAGCTCACTCCCTGGTGAAGCTGATGGGGTTGAGTATAGTGAGAAAACCAAGAATCCACTGCACCATCAAAATGCAGGGGCTGACTGACAGGAGATAGAGAAGGCTCCTTTCGTGAAAGAGGCAGCATTTCTGCTTGAGAGAAGGAAGCGGGACTACTCAAGTCCACCCACCCTTTCTACTTCTTGATGCATAAAACGCCAATGCTAGAAATAACTATTGTGAGGGAAATTGTAAAATCCCAATGATCCTTAAAATAAATCAAAGAGGGAAAGTACATTTCAAGTAGCTACACTGATGATCCCTGTTTCCATAAAGGTGATAAAAGCAATTATACCTCAACAGGAAAGCTCTCAGTGTGTCTATGGGTGTTTCCTTCCCCAATTTAACACTTTATCAAGCACCATACAAATGTTAGAGGTTTCCAATAAACTAGAAACTTACAGCTCATTTCAAAGTGAGAGGAGTCATCGGCACAGCAGGAACTTCCTGTGAGGAAATCCCAGAAGGAGGGGAAAAAGGGCACCCACTAGGCCCCACACAGGGGCATTGACCCCCAGGAAGTAGAGCAGCTCTCCTGAAGCCCATTCTTGGAGGTCAAGGACAGGAACTTCGCAGGAATCAGAGCCTTTTGTGGTTTAGATATGAAGTGTCCCCAAAAGCTCACATGTGAGACAATGCAAGAAGATTTAGAGGTGAAATGATTGTGTTATGAGAGCCTCAACCCAATAGTGAATTAATCCCCTTACAGGAATTAACTGAGGCTGATAGGGTGTGGATAGAGGAGGTAGGTCACTGGGGGCACACCTTTGGGGTATATATTTGGTGTGTTGAGCTTAGGCTCTCTCTGCCTCTTGGTGTAATGTCTTGAGTCCTTCCCTTTACCATACTCTTCCGCCATGATGTTCAGCCTCCCCTCAATCCCTGAGAAAGGAGCCTGCTGTTTATGGACTGAGACTTCTGAAACTGTGATCACCAAATCTTATCATCCTCCTCTAACATTGATCTTGTCCGGTCTTTTAGTCACAGCAGTGGAAAAGCTGACTAAAACACAGCCACAGGGGTTGAGGCTGAGAGGTGAAGGAGGCTGAGCGGACCTGAGCCAGGCCAGTGGGTGTAGTACAATTGGGAATCCAAGAAAACCTCAGTTTCCCATAGCTTTGTTTGAGGTCTGCAACCCAAGGAAGGATTTAGGATTAGAATATTGGAGCCCTGAACAGGGAGAGGAGGCTTGGTGAGCAATATCAGATCCGTTTGAGATCTAAGTTTGTTAAGAAGGCAGAAAGGATGTGGGGGGGAGGTGGAACTAAAACCGCAGGCTGAGAGACAAAGGAAAACCTGGCTGTCCTACCGTCATGATGCTGCCTCTGGAAAGCTAGTCTTGGAGCTTGGCTGGGTCCCTGGGGCAGGGGCAAGAATGCTCTGTAGATAATATGGTGATGCCCTGGCCTGATCTTATAATCCTAGATTATTTGCAAGATCTCCTGTCAGACACTCTGGAGCTCACACCACGGGAGAAGGAGAGAGAGCTGGTCCCCTGTATTGGGGACAAATATGTTAAAATAATTGGAAGATAATAGATATCATCCCAATAATAATAACAGAACAAGGGTAACTGGTATCCCTCAAGAGAGACAAAGGTGGTACAAAATAATTAAAGCTATATTAGGAAAAAATATTTCTTTAAATGAAGGCAGAATTGAATCTGTACATTGAAAGAACATTCTACATAGATCATGTTGTAGGAAATTCAATGCAGAATGAGCACAACCAAGGTAGATCCTGAGAAGTTAGTAAATACAAAAAAAAAAAAAAAAAGAAGAATTCCTTAGATATTTGAAAAAGAAGAAAAGAAGCAATGACAAAAAATTATTTAAAAGGCAGATAAATAAGGTCAGCCTCATGTTTCTTTATAGCAACATTAAAATCTAGAAATAAAATAGAACACTGTGAATTTCTGAGTGGGGGGGGGGGACCTGTGATCTGAACATTGTAGGCTTCAGCAAGGTGTTGCTCAATTAGAAAGGTGTCAGACATGCATTCACAGACCTGCAGGACTTCAGAGACTACAATACCCATTAGTCCCTTATAAGAAAAAGAAATTTTTTTGATCACAAAAAATTTGACGAATGTGGTGCACACCAGTAATCCCAGTACTTTGGAGGCTGAGGCAGGAGGATCAAGAGTTCAAAGCCAGACTCAGCAATGGTGAGGCACTTAGCAACTCAGTCAGACCCTGTCTCTAATAAAATACAAAAAAAAAAAAAAAAAAAAAGGGCTGGGGATGTGGCCCAGTGGTAAGTGCCCCTGGGTTCAATCCCCAGTACCAATAATAATAATAATAATTTGATGAATGTAGTTGTGACCAATAGACCATAGTGAGAACTGAGCTCGAATGCTTAAATGGGTTCTGTAGTGGTTGATTCTCTGTGTCAACTCGACTGACTGGAGTATCCATATTAAGCATTATTTCTGGATGTATCTGTGAGGGTATTTCCATATTTGATCAGCATTTGAATCTGTGGACTCAGTAGATTGTCCTACACAATGTGGTGGGCATCATCCAATCCATGGAGGCCCTGAATAAAACAAAAGTCAGAAGAAGGGGAATTTCCCTTCTTCTGGCTCCTGCCTGTGTTCTGCAGCTGGGACACCTCATCTCATCTCCTGCTCTTGGACTGGGATTTACACCACCAGCTCCCTTGGTTCTCAGACCTTCAGGTTCAGACTGAATTACACCATTGGCTCTCCCGGGTGTCCAGCTTGCAGAGGAAGATCACAGGGCTCTTCAGCATCCATAGTCACATGTGCCAATTCCTAATAACCTCAGTATCTCTCCCCTGCCTCTTTTTCTCTCATTCTCTTTCTCCATATATGCATACCTATGATGTATATGAATATATATGAGGTTGTATGCATATATACATATGTATGTGTTATACATACATACACACACACACACACATCCTATTGGTTGTTTTTTCTGAAGAACCCTAATATAGGAGCTGGAGAGAAAGATAAGACAGACACACATACATACATATACATATAACTATGTACATACAAATTAGGAGATGTAGTATTAAAGAAAGAAATAATATAAGGTATATGGTTAATAGTGGTTACCTTTGAAGATGGAGGTCATCAAAGGAGATGGAAGAAGCAATTTATTTTTTAATTGTGGTGTGGTTTACATGTAATAAAGTATATTTCAGTACATCATTTGGTTAATTTTTATTTATTTTGACAAATGTGTAAGCCCAAAGTATATTTCAGTACATCATTTGGTTAATTTTTATTTATTTTGACAAATGTGTAAGCCCACATAATCATTATGAAAAAAAAATTCACCCAATGAAAAAATATAGAATGTTTCCATTACACCCTGAAATTTCCCTCATTCCCCCTTCAGTCAATTCTCCAGACACCAGAGGCAACCACTGTTCTGATTTCACTAGCTGCTTAGACGTTTTTGTAAATGATTCATAGGTGTTTTGTTTCTTTCACTCAATTTGTTTTAAAGGTTCGTCTGTGTTGCATATATTATACTTTTTATTGTTGAATAGCATTCCATAGATATCCCACAATGTGTTTATATATTCTCCTGTCGACTTTTGTCTATTATAAATAAAGCTACTGTGCACAATCTTATATACTCTCTTTCCTCTTAGATAAATACCTAATGACAGATTGGTTGGAATGTAATGTAACTGATATATGTTATCACCATAAGAAAAGGCTTTTCAGTTTTCCTAGTGGTCACATCATTTTGCCAGAGTCTCAAGATTCAGCATTCTCTCCAACATTTGTTAGACTTTTAAATTTTAATCAAGCTAGTGATTGTAAGGTGATATCTCTCTGCAATTTTAACTTGTGCTTTTCTGATAACTAATAATTCTGAGCTTTTTCTTTTTCTTTTTGTTTTTATTTTTAATGTGCTTACTGGCAAATCCCACACCTTCTCTTGGAAACGATCTGTTCAAAACTGTTTTGCAAATATTTTCTCCAAGTTTGTGGCTTCCCTTTGAACTGTCTGAAAAATGTCTTTGGAAGAGCAGATGTTTTTAATTTTAATGAAGTCCAATTTATCAATTTTTTTCTCACTTTAGGTAGCTCTTCGAAGAAAATTTGCTTACTGTGAAGCCAAGAAAATATCTTCTGTCTTCTAGAAGCTTGATAGCATTCACCTTGTGCTTCTAGGTATGGACACAACTTGAATAGCTTTTTGAGTGTGGCATGAGTTAGGCTTAAGGTTTGCAAATTGTTTTTAATGTACAAATATTTAATTGTCCACCCTTGTGTATAAAAAGAATTTCCCCTTCCCATTAAACAACATCATCATTATTAATGAAAGTTAATTTACTACATTTATATGGATTTATTATGAGATCTTACAATCTGCAACATTAATTCATTTACCTATGCTCAGAAGAAAAGCAAACGCAAAAATGAAAACAAAAAAAAATACATGATTCTGATAACTATAGCTTTATAAGTCCTAAAATTAAATAGGAAGTCTTACAACTTTGTTCTAATTTTTTAAAGGTTTTACCCATTCTAGATCCTTAGCATTTTCATGTAATTTTAAAATCAGCTTGTCAGTTTAAAAAAAAAAAAAGTGTGTGGGGGGGGGGGGTATGATTTGATTAGAATTGTGTTCAAGTTACAGATCAATTTAAGAAAAACAAATATTTTTGTCTTTGTGAAATTACCAATTTTTTAAAATTTATTTTTATTAGTTCTAATCAGTTATACATGACAGCAGAAAGCTTTTTGATTCATTGTACACAAATGGAGCACAACTGTTCATTTCTCTGATTGTGCACAATGTAGAATCCACCACATGTGCAGTCATACATGTACCTAGGGTAATGATGTTCATCTCATTCCATCATATTTCCTACCACCAAGCCCCTTCCTCATTCCTCCCTCCCCTCGGCCCAGTCAAAGTTCCTCCATTCTTCCCACCCCATCCTCATTATGGACCAGCATCCACTTATCAGAGAGAACATTTGGCCTTTGGTTTTTTGGGATTGGCTTACTTTTCTTAGCATGATATTTTCCGACTCCGTCCATTTACCTGCAAATGCTCTAATTTCATTCTCTTTTAATGCTGAGTAATATTCCATTGTGTATATATATCACAGTTTCTTTCTCCATTCATCTCTTGAAGGGCATATAGGTTGCTTCCACAGTTTAACTATTGTGAATTAAGCTGCTATAAACATTGATGTGGCTGCATCACTATAGTATGGTGATTTTAAGTCCTTTGGGTATAGACCAAAGAGTGGGATAGCTGAGTCAAATGGTGGTTCCTTTCCAAGTTTTCTAAGGAATCTCCATACTGCTTTCCAGATTAGTTGTACCAATTTGCAGTCCCACCAGCAATGTATAAGTGTGCCTTTCCCCCACATCTTCACCAACACTTATTGCTATTTGCATTCTTGATGACTGCCATTCTGACTGGCATGAGATGAAATCTTAGAGTAGTTTTGATTTGCATTTCTCTAATTACTAGACATGTTATACATTTTTTCATATATTTGTTGATCAATTGCATATCTTCAGAGAAGTGTCTGTTCAGCTCCTTAGCCTACTTATTGAGTTGTTTGGGGTTTTTTATTTTTTTGTTTGGTTTGGTTTGGTTTGGTTTGGTTTGGTGTTAAGTTTTTTGAGTTCTTTCTATATCCTGGAGATTGGTGTGCTATCTGACACACATGTGGCAAAACTTTGCTCCCAAAATGTAGGCTGTCTCTTCACCTCATTGATTGTTTTTGTTTGTTTGTTTGTTTTTGCTGAGAAGGAACTTTTTAATTTGAGTCCATCCCATTTATTGATTCTTGTTTTTATTTTGTGCTCTTTAGGAGTCTTGTTAAGGCAGTCAGGGCCTAATGCAATGTGATGAAGATTTGGGCCTACTTTTTCCTCTATTAGGTGCAGAGTCTCTAGTATAATTCCTAGGCCCTTGATTCACTTTGAGTTGAGTTTTGTGCATGGTGAGAAATAGGGGTTTAGTTTCATTCTGCTGCATAGGGATTTCCAGTTTTCCCAGCACTATTTGTTGAGGAGGCTATCTTCTCTCCAATGTATGTTTTTGATGTCTATGTCTAGTATGAAATAACTGTATTCATGTGGGTTTGTCTCTGTGTCTTCTATTCTGTACCATTGGTCTACATAGCAATTTTGGTGCCAATACAATGCTATTTTTGTTACTATATCTTTGTAGTATAGCTTAAGGTCTGGTATTGTGATGCCTCCTGCTTCATTCTTCTTGCTAAGGATTGTTTTGGCTATTCTGGGTCTCTTATTTTTCCAAATGAATTTCATGATTGCTTTTTCTATTTCTATAAAGAATGATGTTGGGATTTTAATTGGAATTGCATCGGATCTATATAGAGCTTTGGGTAGTATGGCTATTTTGACAATATTAATTCTGCCTATCCTAGAGCATGAGAAATCTTTCCATATTCTAAAGTCGTCTTCTATTTCTATCTTTAGTGTTCTGTAGTTTTCATTGTAGAGATCTTTCACCTTGTTTGATAAATTGATTCCCAAATATTTTTTAAGCTATTGTGAATGGGGTAGTTTTCCTAATTTCTCTTTCAGAAGATTCATTACTGATGTATAGAAATGCATTTGATTTATGGGCATTGATTTTATATTCTGTTCCTTTGCTGAATTCATTTATTAGTTCTAGAAGTTTTCTGGTGAAGATTTTTGGATCCTCTAAGTATAGAATTATGTCATCAGCAAATATTGATAGTTTGAGTTCTTTTTTTCCTATTCATATCCCTTCAATTTCTTTCATCTAATTGCTCTGGCTAGAGTTTCAAGAACTATGTTGAATAGAAGTGGTAAAAGAGGGCATCCCTGTCTTGGTCTAGTTTTTAGAGGGAATGGTTCCAATTTTTCTCCATTTAGAATGATGTTGGCCTTGGGTTTAGCATAGATAACTTTTACAAAGTTGAGGTATGTGCCTACTACCCCTAGTTTTCTTAGTGTTCTGAACATGAAAGGGTGCTGTACTTTTCAAGTGCTTTCTCTGCATCAATTGATAGAATCATATGATTCTTATCTTTAAGTCTATTGATGTGATGAATTACATTTATTGATTTCCATATGTTGAACCAACCTTGCATCCCTGGAATGAACTCCATTTGATCATGGTGCACTGTTTTTTAGTATGTTTTTGTATGCAATTTGCCAGAATTTTATTGAGAATTTTTGTATCTATGTTCACCAGGCATATTGGTCTGAAATTTTCTTTCCTTGATGTGTCTCTGCTTGGTTTTGGTATCAGGATGATACTAGTTTCATAGAATGAGTTTGGAAGGTTCCCTCCTTTTCTATTTCATGGAATAATTTGAGGAATATTGGTATTAATTCTTCTTTGTATGTTATGTAGAACTCAGATGTGAATCTGTCTGGTCCCAGGCTTTTCCTAGTTGGTAGGCTTTTGATGGTATCTTCTATTTCCTTCCTTGAAATTGGTCTGTTTAAATTGTGTATGTTCTCCTGACTCAGTGTGGGTTGATCATATGCCTCTAATAATTTGTTAGTATCTTCGAGGTTTTTTATTTTACTGGAGTACAAATTTTCAAAATAGTTTCTAATTGTCTTCTGTATTTTCGTAGTGTCTGTTGTGATATTTCCTTTTTCATCATGAATTTTTGTAATTTGAGTTTTCTCTCTCCTTCTTTTCATTAGCGTAGCCCAGGGTTTGTCAATTTTATTTATTTTTTCATAAAACCAGCTTTTGGTTTTGTCAGTTTTTTTAATTGTTTCTTTTGTTTCAACTTCATTGATTTCTGCCGTGATTTTAATTATTTCCTGTTTTCTACTACTTTGCAAGATTGTTTGTTCTTCTTTTTCTAGGACTTTGAGATGTAATCTCAGGTCATTTATTTGTTTACTTTTCATTCTTTTAATGAATAAGCTTAATGCAATGAACTTTCCTCTCAGCACTGCCTTCATAGTGTCCCAGAAATTTTGATATGTTTTATCAGAGTTGTCATTTGCCTCTAAGAATTTTTTTTATCTCTTCCCTGATGTCTTCTGTTATCCATGTGCTATTCAATAGCATATTATTTAGTCTCTAGCTGTTGGAGTAGCTTCTATTTTTTATTTTTTATCATTGATTCCTAATTTCATTCCATTATGGTCAGATAGAATGCAGGGTAGTATCTCTATTTTTTTGTATTTGCTAAGACTTGCTTTGTGGCATAACATATAGTCTATTCTGGAGAAGGATCCATGCGCTGCTGAAAAGAAAGTGTATTTGCTCATTGATGGATGAAAAATGTATATGTGTGTGTGTGTGTGTGTGTGTGTGTGTGTGTGTGGTGTGTAAAGTCTAAATTATTGATTGTTTTATTGAGTTCTATAGTTCTTTGTTTAGTTTTTGTTTGGAAGATCTATCCAGTAGTGAGAGAGGTGTATTAAAGTTACCTAGTATTATTGTGTTGTGGTCTATTTGATTCTTGTAGTGGAGAAAGGTTTGTTTGATATACATAGATGCCCCATTGTTTGGGGCATAGATATTTATGACTGTTATGTCTTGTTGATGCATGATTCCCTAAAGTAATATGAAATGTCCTTCTTTATCCCTTTTCACTAACTTTGGTTTGAAGTCCCCTTTATCTGATATGTGGATGGAAACCCCTGCTTGTTTATGTGGTCCCTGTGAGTGATATGTTTTTTTTTTCCCACCCTTTCACCTTCAATTTGTAGATATCTTTTCCTATGAGATGAATCTCTTGAAGGCAGCATATTGTTGGGTCTTTTTCTTTAATCCAATCTGTCAGTCTATGTCTTTTAATTGATGAGTTTAGACCATTCACATTCAGGGTTATTATTGAAATATGATTTGTATTCCTGGTCATTTTGGTTTATTTTTGGTTTTTAACTTAACTTGTTTTCTCCTTTGGCCTTTCCTTTGATATAGTTCCTCTCTTTGCTGATTTCCATTGTTGTTTCTTATTTCCTCCTCATGAAATAAAACAATCAATAATTTAGACTTAACAGATACATATAGAATATTTCATCCATCAATATTTTCCTCCATCAATATTTCCATGAAATATATTTGCTGAGAATGTTCTATAGTGCAGTCTTTCTCGCTGTGAATTCTTTTAACTTTTGTTTATCATAAAAGGTTTTTGTTTCATCATCAAATCTGAAGCTGAATTTTGCTGGACATAAGATTCTTGGTTGGTGCAGGAGCCCTGTTTGGGGAGATAGCTAAGATTGCGGTTGACTATTGGGCCATAGACATTTTTGGGGATGCTTCTAATACTCTCCTTACTGGTCTTAGTTGACTCAGCGGAATCTACGCTTTCATGATCGCCTTCACTGTTTTCTAAATCCTCCTCGCTAACGACAGACTCATCTATATCAAAGAATTCATCAAGAGCCTCGTACACTTGGGTCTTAGTTATTTTCGAACCCATTTTAACCGCTCTGACTAGAGACTCCTGTGAGGTTTCTCAGTTCTTACCTGCCGTGCTGAATTCCCCGTACGGGCCACCAACTGTTGCCGCCGGAAAGGGATTGCAGCCTGGAATGGCAGCACCGCGGGAAGGAGTCCGGAGACAGGATGGAGACGAAAATATTCTTTAATCTTACAAGAAACTACACTATATCTATACAATAGCGATAACCCTGTCTTTTCTCTCTCTGGTCTCTTCCCATGCGCCCCGAGCAGCAATGGCGCTAGCTCGATCTGCTGAGTCACCGTTCAAATCTCTCGAGATCCTCGACCAAGTCCCGCGAGATCCCAGACCAAGTCCCGTGAGACTACGGAAGGCGGAAATGCCCAAAAATGTCTATGGCCCAATAGTCAACCACAATCTTAGCTATCTCCCCAAAAACAGATAATGGCCCCGCATATACGTCCTCATCTTTCAAAGAGTTTTGCGCAAAATTCAACATATCCCATAAAACAGGCATCCCATACAATCCTCAGGGTCAGGGCATTATTGAAAGAGCAAACCGCACACTAAAAGTTATGTTGTTAAAACAGAAAGAAGGAAACTGGAAAAATCCTAAGGACAGATTGGCAGTTGCCCTGTTTACCTTAAATTTTTTAACTTTAGACTCTGATGGTTATTCTGCTGGAGACAGACATTGGAACCCACATCAACAACATAAACCTTTGGTTTACTGGAAGGATGTTCTTTCAGGTACATGGAAAGGTCCAGATCCAGTGTTAATTTGGGGGAGAGGATCTGTTTGTGTTTTTCCAAAGCATGAATCCTCTCCAATATGGATACCATCTAGATTAATAAAGCAAGTACCAAATCAAAAGGATCAAGATGAAGTTGTTGAGGAATCAAGATTAATAAAAAAGGTACAAAATCAAGAGGACCATGATGAAGATATGGAATGATTCCCTTAAAAGAGTCCTTCAAAATACGTCACAACTTAAGTGTCATTCCTCCCGGCTGGGACGAAGAGATCTCTCTTTAGTGTGCACACAATTGTATTTTTTTTTCTTTTTATATATGTGTTTATGTCTGTGTATTTGTCTAAATTTCATGTTAATGTGACATCACAAATATATGTTTGTATGTGCGTCTGTCTGTCCAGTCTGACATCAAAAATAACAAAGCGCTTGTGAATATAATATATATATATATGTATATATATATATATATATATATATATATATATATATGGATCCAAATAACTCTAATTCATTTAAGTTTAAGAGTATTCTAATTGGGTAAATAATTTAATAAGTGAAGGTACCTTCAATTTTGTTTTATAAGTGTCCCAGGGATTTCTCTTAAGCGAAAAATATGACTAGGGCTGTATAACCTGATATTTTGGTGTTTTGACATAAGGTTGCTTATTTGTTATTAACTTCATTTGTTTAATAAATGATTAATTTCAATCATTTCAACAGGTAAAGGACTGCTGTGTATGCAGAAACTCGAGAGTTCAAGCTAACAAATTATTTCTCCAAAGTGCTTTTAGTTTTTCTTTAATCTATCTTTAATACAGTAAATACCCTCAGTCTTTCTTTGTTTTGTTCTAAATATGATGTTTTGCCAGCTTATGTTTGTGGGAGCTCAGGCTGCAATGTGTGTAAGCAGAAATCAACTTTAATTTTCTAATCTAATAATTCTATTTTTTAGTTTGACAACTCGCCTCTTGACTCAGTGCTGGAATAGCACTGCCTTTCCTTTAATAATTGATGCTTGAGTCTCTAGGGAGCGGGCCCTGAAGATTTGCCGGTGGCATTGTCTAGAAATAAAAAAAGACGGCTGCTGCTACAGATGCAGGGATCGCGGTCGCTGCAAGCATCCCTGCTGCTCAAATGTCAAACAACCTCACCAGCAGTGTGGCCTCTGCTCTGCATGCATGGGGCCTCCTAGATCTACGTGTTATAACAAGTGGACATTTTGATCTTTCATTGTTTGGGACTTCATGGGACAGTACCTTGGGGGTATTTGTTTAGACAACTCAGTGTGTTACTTGATAGAACTTAGGGCAGCTGATTTGTTTAAAGAATTTGATATGCTATGCAATTTGGCTCGTCACCAAAAGGCTTGTTGCCTTAAAGCCGCAGCATCTCCCCACAATTGGACGGCTGTTAGTCATCTTACACAGTCGATCCTAAAGGGCTCCATTGGATGGCTGGTTAGCCAATGACAGGTAAGATCCCCAGAGGGGGACAACCTAAGACAGGCACAGTCGCACGGGATAGTCTCATGTGGCCGACATATCAACCTAAGACAGGAGTCAAGGGCACAGCCTTGATTATCCGATGACGGGTAAGAATGTTGGTTGCACATAGACATCCTAGAGCATCCCCTCTTTTAAAACAAAAGGGGGAAATGCAGGAGCCCTGTTTGGGGAGATAGCTAAGATTGTGGTTGACTATTGGGCCATAGACATTTTTGGGCATTTCCGCCTTCCGTAGTCTCACGGGACTTGGTCTGGGATCTCGCGGGACTTGGTCGAGGATCTCGAGAGATTTGAACGGTGACTCAGCAGATCAAGCTAGCGCCATTGCTGCTCAGGCGCATGGGAAGAGACCAGAGAGAGAAAAGACAGGGTTATCGCTATTGTATAGATATATTGTAGTTTCTTGTAAGATTAAAGAATATTTTCGTCTCCATCCTGTCTCCGGACTCCTTCCCGCGGCGCTGCCATTCCAGGCTGCAATCCCTTTCCGGCAGCAACAGGTTGGCATCCATTTTATTTCGGGGCTTGGTATATGTTGTTCCAGGATCTCCTGGCTTTGAGGATCTGGGTTGAAAAATCTGCTGAGATCCAAATTGGTCTCCCCCTATCTGTCTGATTCCCCTTTGTGTGGCCTTTAAGATTCTATGCTTATCCTGCATGCTAGACGTTTTCATTATAATGTGCCATGGTATAGATCTGCTGTAATTTTGTACATTTGTTTTCCTATAAGCCTCTTGTATTTAATTTTCCAATTCATTCTTCATGTTTTGAAATTTTTCTGATATTATTTCATTGAAGAGATCGTTTATTCCTTTAGTTTACATCTCTGTGCTTTCCCCTATCCTGATAAATCTTAGATTTGGTCTTTTGATGCTATCCCATAATTCTTGGATGTTCTGATCATGGTTTCTTACCATCTTCACAGTGTGGTCAACTTTATTTTCAAGATTATATATTTTGTCTTCATTATCTGAGGTTCGGTCTTCCAAGTGATTTAGTCTGTTGGTGATGCTTTCTATTGAGTTTTTTATTTGGTTTATTGTTTATTTGTTTTTAAGAATCTCTCTTTTTTTAAATATTTATTTTTTGGTTGTAGTTGGACACAATACCTTTATTTTATTTATTTATTTTTATGTGGTGCTGAGGATAGAACCCAGGGCCACACATGTGCTAGGCAAGCACTCTACTGCTGAGCCACAACCCCAGCCCTCTATCTCTTTCTTGAAGTAATCTTTTGCTACATGTATTTGCTCCCTTAACTCTTTGTTGGTGTGAGCAATGGTTGCCTGTATTTGCTCACTTATCTCTTTGTAGGAGTGATCAACTTTTGTCTGTATTTGCTCTCTTATGTCATTCTTTAATTTGCAGATCATTTTAATTATGTACATCCTGAACCTTCTCTGACATTTCATCCACTGTGCTTTCAGTGGATTCTATTATTGTAGTATCTTGGTTTGTTTGGGGCACTTTTTTCCCTTGTTTATTCATGTTGCCCATGTGTCTTCTTTTCTTGCAGTACAGATCTGAGGTATAGCGGTTTTCACCCTATCATCTTGTCATGTCCCTGCAGAGTACCTGTGCCCCACCTCGGTGTTGGGCTTCCAGCCCTCAGCTGGTGTCCCAGGATGGATGCTACTGCAACTAAAGATGGTGACAGCAGTAGTGGAGGTAACTCAAGATAGCAGTGGGGGTGTCCCAAGATGGATGCAACCACTTTCAGAGATGGGGCTAAAAGGGTGGGACTTAAAATGGCTTTGGGCTGCCTCTTTGGAAATGCAGTGCTATGGCAAGCCATGCTGTAGCGGGCAGCTGCCTCCAGGCCCTATCTGTTGTCCTAAGGTGGAGGCTACAACATGGGGAAGGCTATGGCAATGGCAGCAGTATCTCAAGATAGAGGCAGGCTGGGGCAGCTACGCCTTGGTAAATGGGGAGCCACAGCATGGCCCTCCACTCTGTGCAGGGCAATCCTGGGCCTGACCTAGGCCTGGGCTCCCATGCAGGTCTGTGCAGGTGGTCCTGAGCCTGACCTGGGCCTGGGCTCCTGTGCTGGGAAGCAGGGGCAGTCCTGGTCCTGAGCCTGACCTGGGCCTGGGCTCCCTCGTGGGTTGGCAGGGGTGCTTCTGGGCCTGGGCTCAGGCCAGAACAAACAATGTTAATACTATTGGGTCTTTCAATGTATTAACATGGCATATTTCTCCATTTATTAGGTCTTGTTTAATTTATCTGTTCCATGTTTTATACTAGGAGTGTAAAGATCTAGCATATCTTATGTTAAACATATGTACTTAATCTCTTAAGTTTAATTTTATGTAAAATGATATTTTCATTCCTTTTTATTTTATTATTTTTTGCTAAAATACAGAAGTAAAATTAATTTTGCACATCAAATTTTCATCCTGTGGAATATCTAAATTCACTCATTTGCTCTAGTTTCTTTTTTTCCCCTCAAATGGATTTCTAGGACTTTTCCATATACATCATCATGTCTTCTAAACAGTTTTACTTCTTCCTTTCCAATCCTTCTCATTTTTTCATACCTTATTGCACTGACTAGGACCAGTGACTAGGACCAGTGCAATAAAGAAGAATAGAAGCAAGGGGGTGGGTATCTTTGCCTTGCTTCTTGGAGGAAAGCAATGTTTGATCTTTCAGTATATGATGTCCAATATTTAATGTATGGTACTTGATATCAGTTTTTCATAAACATCTTTTAACAGACCACAAAGTTCCCTTTAATTTCCAGTTTGTCAACAGTTTTTTAGCATGAACAGGTGTTTATTTTCTACATCCTTTGGTAAGACAATGTGGGCATTTATTAGTCTGATGACCTTGTGCCCAATAGTGATTTCTAATGTTAAACAAACTGTGTATTCTTGGGACTAATCATAATTGGTCCTTTTAATGTATTATTAGATTTTATATTCAGAAAACTTGATGATTTTTGTGCCCTTGTATATATGGTTATTGGTCTGTAGTTTTGTTTGTTCATTTGTTTTTATTCTGTCCTTAACAGATTTGGCACTTTGGGTTGTCTTTATTGCTTGCTTTCTATTTTATTGATTTCTACTTTAATCTCTTTTATGTCCTTCCATCTTAGTTTGATGTTAATTTGGTCTTTATTTTCTAGCTTCTTTAGGTAGAAGCTTAAATCATTGATTTTAAACACTTCTTCATTCCCAACATAAGCATTCAAAGGTACAAATTCCCTTTACAAATTAGTTTAGCTACATCCTACACGTTTTGTTTGTTTATGTTTTAGTGGTCATTTTGCTTGAAATATTGTCTTATTTCTCTTATAATTTCTTTTTTGACCACTCAGTTTCTTATAAGTATAGTCTTATTTCCAAAAACTAGGGGATTTTCTATATATTTAATTTCAAACCCTTGCAATTTGCTGAGTCCTGTTTCATGGTCCAGAATGGCTGAGGGACTATTCCATATGCAATCAGAGGATGTGGAAGAATTTTTCTAAAGCTGTCAAACAGGGTCAATTTGGATGACATTGTTGTTCAAGCATTCTACATCCTTACTGACTGTTCCATCAATAACTAAGCTATGGATGTTAAAAATCTCAATTTATGGCTATTGATTTGTCTACATTTCTCTGTAGTTTTCTCAATTTTGGTTCATGTATTTTTGCTTTCAGTTTAACAGTAGCAACTTGCTTCTTTTACAGTTTACTGTGGTAAAATTAATGTACCATAAGCAGGACATATTTAAGGTGTGCAGATTGATAACTTTACATGTACATATATATGTGACAAACCATTGCCAAAATCAAGATAATTAATGCATCCATTATCCCAAAAGTTTCTTCATGCCCTTTTGTACCAGGCTTTCTTTACTCTTTCCCCATCTCCAGTTATTTACTTCCTGCCCCCCTCTATCTTTGCCCCTCCCCCACACACACATTTTCATTTTCTATAATTTTGCATACATGGAAACACATAGCATATACTCATTCTTGTCTGGAATCTTCCACTCTGGAAAATTACTTAGAGATTCATTCATGTTGTTTTACGTACCAGTCATTTATTCCTTTGTGTTGTTGAGTTTGCAGTCTATTACGTAGACATATTTATTTAGCTATTCACCTATTAATGTATATTTGGGTTGTTTCTTTTTCTTTTCTTTTCTTAGGTACATAATAGTTATATAGAATAGTGGGTTTCATTGTGGAATATTTGTACATGCATAAAAAATACTTTAATCAATTTTCTTCCCCACTTGATCATCTCAACAGATGCAGACAAAGCCTTCTACAAAATTCAACACCCATTCATGATGTTAAAAAAGAAGATGAACTAGGCATGATGGTGCATGTCTATGATTCCAGCAACTCGGGAAGCTAAGGCAGGATAGTCACAAGTTCAGAGCAGGCCTCAGCAACTTACCTCAGCAACTTAGTGAGGCCCTAAGCAACTTAGCAAAACCCTGTCTCAAAATAAAAAATAAAAAGGGTTGGGGAGGTTGCTCAGTGATTAAGTCCCCTGGGTTTAATCCCCGTACCACAATTAAAATACAAAATAAAATTTTTTATAGTTTTTTTTTTTTAATTTTAAACAAAGAAACTAGGGATAGAAGGAATTTGCCTTACCATCATAAAGGCTATTCACAACAAACCCAAAGCCAACATCATGCTGAATAGGTAAAAACTGAAATTATTTCCTCTAAAATCAAGAATAAGGCAAGGATGCCCATTATCACCACTCCTGTTTAGTATGGTATTTGAAACTTTAGCCAGAGCAATTAGGCAAGAGAAGGAAATGAAAAGAATACAAATAGGAAAGGAAGAAGTCAAATTGTCAAAACATCCCTGAATGCAGATAATATAATCCTACTTAGAAGATCCTAAAAGAGACACCAGAAGATTTATATAACTAATAAACAGATTCATCAAAGTGGCAGAATATAACATCAACATGCAAAAATGAATAACTGTTCTATATGCAATAATGCATCTTCTGAGAAAGAAAAACAATTTCACTCACAATAGCTTTTAAAAATAAAATAATTAGGAATAAATCTAACCAAAGAAGTGAAAGCTCTCTACTAGGAAAATCACTGGATGCTGAAAAAAGAAATCAAAGAGGTAACCAGAAGATGGAAAGACCTTCCATGTTCATGGATAGGCAGAATTAATATTGTTAAAACAGGCATACTGCTAAAAGCAATCTACAGATTCAGTGCAATCCCCATCAAAACACTAATGATATTCTTCTCAGAACTAGGGAAAAAATCCTAAAGTATACACAGAAGAATAAAATACCTAGGGAAAAATAAATTCTGAGCAAAAAGAGTTAAGTTGGAGGCATCATAATACCAAATTTCAAGTTATACTACAGAGCCAGAAGAACAAAACATCTTGGTACTGGCATTAAATTAGATATGTAGGCCAATGGAATGGCATAAAAGTCACAAAGATAAATCCACAAAGCCACAACTATCTGATTCTTGACAAAGTTGCCAAAAATTTATGTTAGGGAAAAGACAGCCTCTTTAACAAATGGTGCTAGGGAAACTGGACATGCATATGTAAAAGATTGAAAATAGATCCCCATCTCTCACCCTGCAAAAACGTCAACTCAAAATAGGTCAAAGAGCCGGGCATGGTGGCTCATGCCTGTAATCCCAGCATTTGTGAGGCTGAGGCAGGAGGATCACGAGTTCAAAGCCAGCCTCAGCAATGGTGAGGCACTTAGCAACTCAGTGAGACCCTGTCTCTAATAAAATACAAAAAAAAGGGCTGCGGATGTGGGCCAGTGGTCAAGTGCCCCTGAGTTCAATCCCCGGTACCAAAAAAAAAAAAAAAAAAAATAGGTCAAAGGCCTTAAAATAAGGCCAGAAATTTTTCAACTAGTACAAAAGAATATAAGGGAAATACTCCAACATACAGGTATAGACAATGAATTCCTCAATAGGACTCCAATAATCAGAAAATAATATCCAGAATCATTTGGGTTGTTCCTAGTAGTGCTGCTATAGACATTTTGGACAAGTGTTCAAGTGTTTGTGTGGATGTGCACCTTCATTGCCCTTGGATAAGAAGCTAGGAATGGAATAGGTGGGTTACATGGTAGGTGTCCACTTATTACAAAATCATCAGATTTGCGAGGCCCTGGACTTGATCTCAAGCATTGCCAAATTTTTCACAAATGATTATAACATATTACATTCTTACCAGTAGTTAGGAAGAGTCCAGTTGTTCCTTATCCTTGCCAACAATTAATAGTCTTTTTTATTTTTAGCCATTGCAGTGGGTGTGTGTGATATGTCACTGTGGCTTTAATTGCATTCCTTTAATGACTGATGATGTTAAGCGTATTTTCATGTACTCATGGGCCATCCATACATCTTCTTTGGTAAAGAGTTTGCACAAATTCTTTGCCTGTTTTTTTTTAATTAGGACATTTGTCTTTTATAATTGAGTTAGAGGATTTTTCACATATTCTTCATAAAAACTATTTGTAAGAATGTGTTTTGCAAACATTTTCTTAAAGTCTCATTTGGCTTACCTTTCTTTTTTAAAGATAAAAGTTTTTAATTTTAATAATTTATGATTTTTTATGTCTATAATTTTTCATTTTGGGGACACATCTAGAAATCTTGGCCAACCCCAAAAGTACTTAGATTTTTCTCTTATGTTTTCTCCCCAAATTGTTGTAGTTTATGTGTTGCATTTAGGTCTGTAATCCATTTCAAATTTATTTTTGTATATCATAAGCAGAAAGGGTCAAAATCCATTTTTCACATACTGTGCTTATTCTGTCACCATCTGTTGGGAAAAAAAGTCATTTCCCCCTCAAATTGCTAGTCATTTCCCCATCAAGTGCTTGAGCCTTTATTTTAAAAAATCAATTGATCAAGTACAGGGACATGTATTTATCTACTGTCTATTCTGTTCCATGCATTTAAATGCATATATTTGTCATTACTATACTTTATTGATTACTGTAGTTTTATAATGTCTTGAATCAAACTTGCTTCTAGTTTTCAAAATTTTTGAGTATTCTAAATCCTAGGCATTTCTATATAAATTTTAGAATCAGCTTATAAATTTATAGAAGATTAAGACTTCTGGGATTTCACTGGACTTTTATGTTGAATCTGCACATCAACTTAAGGAGAACTGTCATCTTAAAATTACTGTGTCTTTTGATTCATTACTGGAGACCCTTGGTCTCCGTTTATTTATGTCCTCTTTAATGCTCTCAACAATGCTCTATAATTTTCAATATACAGTTTGCACAACTTTCGTCAAATTTATCCGTGTTTCAAATTTTAAAACTACCATAATGGAACAATTTTTAAAGTTTCATTCCCTGATTCATTCCAACAAATAACAGTGTGTAGAATATACTCAAATTATTATTTTATATTGATCTTGTATCCTGTAACTTTGCTACATTCACTTATTATTTCTTGTAGCTTTTGTGTAAATTCCTTAGAATGTTTCATGGAGGTGAACAGTATACTTTATTATTTTCTTTCAAATTCACATACTCTTTTTTCTTTTTCTTGCCTAATGCACTACCTAGCTCCTCTAATGCAATGCCAAATGGTGTATGGGAACAGACATTTCCGCTTTGTTTCTAATCTCAGGTGGAAAGTATTAATTCTTCCAGGATTAAGTATATTTGCTATAAGTTTTTCATAGAGGCATTTTCTCAGGTTACTTCTATTTCCAATGTCCCATAGTTTTTACCATGAATATCATTAATGATATATAATTAATGCACTAATTGAGATGTTCAGAGTAGTTTTTGTTGTTCTTATTCTCTTTATATGATGAATTACATTGATTGATTTTCAAATATCAAATAAACCTTGCATTTTGTAGTTCAATAATTCTTTTTATATATTGTTGAGACAGTTATCTAAAATTCAGAATTTTTCAGCCATTTTTTTTTTTTTTTTTTTTTGGTACTGGGTATTGAACTCAGGGGCACTTGACCAACATCCCCAGCCCTTTTTTGTATTTTTTATTTAGAGACAGGGTCTCACTGATTTTGCCTCGCCATTGCTGAGGCTGGCTTTGAACTCACGATCCTCCTGCCTCAGCCTCCCAAAGTGCTGGGATTACAGGCGTGCGCCACCGCGCCCGGCTCAGCCATTTTTATGAAGGATATTGGTTTGCCAATTCTTTCCATATAAATATCTCTCTCTCTCTCTCATTTTGCTATCAGAGTGATGATGCTGGGCACATAGATTTAGTTGGGATGTGCTCCCTCTTCTATAATTTCTTGGAAGGATTTATGCAGAATCAGTATCATGTTGTCTTTTCTTGGACTCACTGGGGATGGCGGCACACACCTCTAACCCCTGTTAGCCAGGAGGATAAGGCAAAAGGATCACAAGTTTGAGGCCAGCCTTGTAAACTTAGTGATATTTTGTCTCAAAATAAAACGAAGGATTGGGGGTGTGGCTCAATGGTAGAGCACCCCGGGAATCACCAATGAAGCCATTTTGACCATTTTTAAGGGAATTGTGGGAATTCCCTTAATGTAAGTATTGAATTTATTTACTAGATAAGTAGCTTTCCAGGTTATCTACTTCTTCTAAAATAAACTTTTGTAGTTTGTCTTTTGAGGAGTCTGCGCATTTTATCTAAATTGTGAAACTTATGAGCATAAAATTGTTCTTAATATCCCTGTGTTATAGTTTGATATTTGTAGAATCTTTAAAGATGTCCCCACCTTCCTTTGGGATAGTGGCAATTTGTACTTTTTCTATTTTATTACTGCTCTATATGGCTTGGGAATTGTCATTTTTATTGATCTTCTTAAAGAACCACACTTTAATTTCATTGATTATTGTTTTCCATTCTATTTCATTGACTTCTGCTCTTATTTTCAGATTTCCTTTTGTCTGTTTGCTTTAGCTTTAATTTTCTGTTCTTTTTCCAGATTCCAAGATATAAGCTTAAGTCAAGAGTCAGCAAGTTTTTTCATAAAGGAATAAAGAGTAATTATTTTAGGCTTTGAGATTCATATCTCTAATCACCTCTATTGTAGCATGAAAGCATCCATAAACAATACATAAATGAATGGATATGAATGGGTTCCAATAAAACTTTATTTACAAATAAAACAGTTACCAGGCTGGACTTGAATCCATCTGCTCCAGTTTGACACTCTCTAGTTTAGGTTGTTGATTTGAAGTCTGTCTTTTTTTCTAATGTTGACAGTACTATAAATTTCCCTCTAAGTTTTGTTTTAGACACACTCCAAAAATTTTAATGTCATATTTTCATTTTCATTCAGTTCAAAATATTTTCTAATTAATTTTATTTCCTCCTTAACTTAAAGAACATTTTTAAATATTTTATTCAGTTTCTTAATATTTGGGGATTTTCCAGATGTCTTACTGTGATTGAGTTCTAATTTAAATCAGTTCTGGTCATAGAACATGCTTGGCATAATTTGAATTATTTTAAATATATTAAGACTTGTTTTATGGTCCAGAATATAAATTTGTTGAAATTTGTTTTATGGCCCATATTATAGTTTTTCTTGGAAAATGTTCCAAGTGCACCTGAAATGACTCTCTATGCTGCTCTCCTTGAGTGAAATGTTCTATAAATGTCAATCAGGTAGTTGACAGTGTTATTTAATTCCTCTATATTGTTTCTGATTTTATGTCTACTTCTTCATCAAGTATCAAAAGGAGTAAGTAATCTCAAACTATAGTAGTAATTTATTTACTTATGTTGCTTCTATTAATTTTTGCTTCCTATATTTTAAAGCTCAATTTTAGGAGCATAAACATTTTGTTGTTATTTCCTATTGATGCCATTACCTGTATTTCATTAGGAAATTATCCCATTTACCGCCAATACCTTGTTTATTCTAGTTTATGTTATTCAAAATAGCCACTCCTTCTTCCTTTTGATTATTGTTAGTATGGAATATCTTTTCTCTATTCTTTTGCTATTAATGTATTTGTGAATTTTTCTATAAAAAGTATCTTTGTGATTTTATTTTGTCTCTCATAGTTACAGTATTTCCTTTTATTATCATAGTTAGCTGTTACCCTCATCTGGTTTTCAGTGGTTGTTTTCCATTTTATAGTATGTATCCTAAGTTTATCACAGCTGTCATGTAGCATATTATCACTTCAAGTAATATATTACCACTTCATACACAATATAAGAACATTTCTCCTTCCCTCCCGGGCTTTGTACTATTTTATTTCTATATGTTATAAGCCCCAAAATAACATTTTATTACTTTTATTTTAAACAATAAAATTACCTTTTAAATAGCTTTTTTTTAAATAAGGGAAAGTCTTTTTATCTTGCCTACATAGTTTTCATTTCCCATGTTATTCATGCCTTTGAGTAAATTCAGATTTTCATTATGTTCCTTCTGCCTAAAGGACTTGTTTTTGTTTTTGTTTTTTAACTTATTCTGTAGTACAGATCTGCCAGCAATAACTTCCTTAAATTAAGCATTTGTACGCCTGCAAAAGTGTTTTGCTGTGTATTTAATTCTAAGTCAACTATTTTTTTTTCCTGTAATTTGAACACTTTGATCTACTCTCTGCTGGATTGCATTTTTTCCAATGAGAAGTCTGTTATCAGTCTGATTTGTGTGCCTGAGACTCTCTTGTTACTTTGAGGTGTTCTTCATCACTGCTCTGGAGTACTTTGATTTTTATTCACTTTAGTATAGTTTTCTTTGTTTCTTCTACTTGTGATCTGTTGAGAATCTTGAAACTCTGGGCTTAATTTTTTTTTTTAATCAAATTTAGGAAAAAAATTCCATTATTTCTCCAAATATTTTTCTAAGGCCCCCTGTTTCAGGAACTCCAGTTACATGTGTGATGGACTCCTTCAGATCCTCCCACATTTCACTGGTGCCCTGAGTCTACTTTTAGCCTCTGTATTTCTGTGTTGAATTGTACATGGTCTGTATGACTCTATCTTCAAACTCAGTTGTCTTTTTTCCTGCAATGTGATATCTGCTGTTAATCCCACCCAGTATCTTTTCATCTCAAATACTATATTTTGCATCTCTACAAGTTTAATTTGGGTCTTTTTTCATGATTTTTTTCCCCCAAAATCTGGGATCAGAGCAGTCAGAAAACTTTTTCTTTAAAAGGTCAGATAGTAAACATGTTGGGCTTTGTGGGCCATAAATGCCATAAGTGTTTTCTGCAATGAAGGAAGGAAGGAGAACTGGAGGAAGGGAGGAAGGAAGGAAGAGAGGAAGGAAGGGAGGAAGATAGAGAAAGGAAATGGGAAGGGTGGTCTGTGGGTGGGAGGGAGAGAGAGAAAGAAATGATTCCTAGCCCTCAGACCACACAAAAACAGGCTCCAGACTGGGCTTGGCCCAGAGGCCTTGTTTGAAAATCCTTGTTCTTTCTTCCTGAACACAAGAGCACATTTCTAACAACCATCCTTGACTATTCATTCAATCATCTATGTCATTTCTGGGTCTGTTTAGATTGATTGATTCCCTCTTTATGGCTATATTTTCCTGATTCTTTGCATACCTGGTAATTTTTGTATTGAGTTGCAAAAACTGTGAATTTTACTTTGTTTTGTACTTGATATTTTTGTATTTCTTTAAATATTCTCGAGCATTGCCCTGGGACCCAGTTAAATTGCTTAGAAACAGCTTGATCCTTTCAAGAATTTCTTTTAAGATTATTTTAGGCAGGACCAAGGTAGCCTTTAACCAAGGGCTAATTTTGGCCCACCACTGAGGCAATAACTGTATACTTAACAAGCTGAACACTTTGCCTGATGCCTGACCTTGCCATGATTTTTTCCCTAGCTGGCAGGATGTAGTCCATTCTGGACCCCATATGATCTAGCATTGGCCCTCCTGCTCCTTTCTGGTGGTCTTTTCTGGGCCTTGGGATGATTCCTCACGGGCACATGCTGACCATTACTAGGCTGAACCCCTAGAGAAGCTCCCTAGAGATCTCAGGCTCTCTCTCCATGAAACATTCTCTCTTCCCTACTATTTACCATTTCACATTTAAGATGGCCTAGGAAGAACTGACCTGACTTTCATTTCCAACTTTAACTGCTACTTTTCATACATCTGTGGCTTTTTCTTTTTAAAATTTAGCAAGGTTTGCCTGGCTGGTGGTATTGCAAGTGGGATTTCCAGCATTTTTTTTTTTAAATTAAGGACAGATACTATTTTTCAAATTAAAATGTGAGCCATCTCAAAGAGAGTTATGTCAAATTATTGAAAATCATTTTGTCATTTGAACAAAACACAAATACATGAGAGTCGAGGGGGGAGTCATGAAGTGGACACTGTGCTGGCTGCTACCACCTTTACCCTCAGCCCTGATGCAAGCTGCCCATCATGTTATTTTGGGGAACATCAGTTGAAAAGTTTGAGAAGAAATATCTCAGAATACCCATTTAGCTCTCACCTGCAGACAGGCCCCTGTGCTCTGATGAGCCCCAAAGTTCCATTTGGGGAGACCAACTCCAGGTCCTTCCATGCCTTTTCTACACACATAGCAATGATGTCCGGGAGGCAGCCTGGGTAGAGTCCTCAGTCAGTCAGTGTTTGGGGACTTGACTTCTACTCTCAGTGTCCAAGAACTATTTTCTCACTTGATTTGGCTTTCTCCCACAAGGCAGTAGAGCACCTCTGCCACAGTCCACATCTGGCTACAAATTCTTGCCTTAGTCCCTATTGGAGGGAACATGTGTGACTCCACTGTTTTCTTCCCAGCCATGCTAGAAGAACCAGTCCTGGCAAGCATGTACGTGCTCTGTCTGGACTTCTAGAACACTTAGATCTAAGAAACGTACTATCACCTTGTCTTTCTGCATCGTACTTAACTGACTCTCGTTCTCAACTAACCAGGATGGGAGCTAACCCAGCCTATCATTTTAAGAGCTTCCCTCCCCTTTGCTAAGTATGTTTGTTCTTAAATGCTTGGAGCTTCTGCTGTGCTTGGAAAAGGAAGGGCGTTTTGTTTGTTGACCTATGATTCTGGTCCTTGCTATTTTCAGTCACCACCACATCTACAGCTCAGGTCACTCCTCACCGTGTTTTTATAAATGACTATAGGCTAGGCCACAGACACTTTTGCTGCTGGTATTAAGCCTCAATACCTCCCCCCCTCTTTGGGCCAGCATGTGAGGCAATGTCAATTTCTACATTTGACATAGACAACAAATCCCGAGTCCCCTTTCCAGTCTCCCTTCTCCAACACTACCTCCTCCACCCTTAAACAGGTGCCTCCATCCCTAACATCATTAACCTGAAACATAAAAGTAATTTACTTATTCCTGGGAACAGTAGAGAGAAATGCATTCATTTAGGTTCTTGAAAAGCTGACATAAAAACAGACTTGGAAAGAGAGAGCAGAAGAATGAGGGGGAGATCTTCAGCTTATGAACTGGATCTGACATCTCCAAAACGACAGAAGGGAGGAGGACTGAGAGAGGAAGAGCCTTGGACTACAGCACTGTCTCAAGAAGATTTAGCCAAGGCCATTGGAAATCCTTGAACCCAAGCTATCTATTGGAGCGGTCCTGCCTCTTACTGGGGTGAGCTGCCATGGCCCCGAGACTTTGTGTCAGTGCAGGGTAGAACCCAAAAAGACCTTGAAAAGAACTCCCAAATTGCCTGTAGCCTTTGAATTCCATCTCCTATTAGTCCTAGAAGTGAGTACCATTATTACCACCTGTTGATTTATACCTGCCACAATGACCAAGACACAGATCTCACCGCTCTCACCATGAGCCACCAGGACCAATGGCCTCACACACCATTAAGGAGGCCTCCCACACACTGCCTGTGCCTGCCTTCCATGGGAATGACACCTGTCAAACAATACTTGACAGGCATACCTCTTTGTTTGAATTGCATGAACCACAGAAAACTACACCTGCTATGATTAAAAAGAAGTCCAGTGATATTATAAAGACCATTAAATATACTACTGGACACATTATCAGCAAAATATGGCTGCAGAAGTGTTTGCAGTCATGGGCATCATGGCCGTGGATTTCCTGACAGCTGCCCAGCAGTAAGAGGCACTGGAGCATTAAAGGGTGTAAGCTTGCATGGATGGGTGAGCGTAGGTTCTATGCCTGCTTAGACGGATCTTGGAGGGTGCTATTGTCTGAATATTTGTATTCCCACAAAGCTCATGCATTGAATCCTCACCCCCAAAGTGGTGGTATTAAAAGGTAGGGACTATCAGAGATGGTCAGATCTTGAAAGCAGAGCCTTCATGAATCAGATTAGTGCTCTCATAAGACAGAACCCTCCCACCACATGAGGATGCACTGAGAAGTTTCCATCTAGGAAGCAGAGACTGGGCCCTCATCTGACACTGAATCTGCTGGTGCCTTGATCTTGGACTTTCCTGCCTCTCTAACTGTAAGATGTAAATGCCTATTGTTTATGGTTACTGATTTTTGTTGTTGTTGTTGTTGTTGTTGTTGTTATAACCACCCAAATGGACTAAGAAAGCAAGGCAGATTTAGCTCAATGGAACTTTCAGACTACATGAAGAATTACCAAAGCCAAAATGGCAGAGACCAAACCAATCAGAACACGGGCAACTTTACACAACTTCAGAAAACCTCCCGGAGGACCACACATCATTGGGTAAACCCAGACAGATGAGTAAAGCCAAAACCAAACTCCACTCTTTCTAGACACCCTCTCGTGTGTGTGTGTGTGTGTGTGTGTGTGTGTGTGTGTGTGTGTGTGTGCAAGCCCTTGGGTCAGATATCTTGCTTTTTCAGCAGAGCTGTCATTATCTAAATCTGGCATGCAATATAAACATCACTCAAGACCTAATTGGCTTTTGTTTCTGATAATAAACTCTGCCTCTTGGTCATTTGGGCGCCTTAGAAATAGCTTTCCACCGTTGAAGTCTCTGTGGCCCTCCAGCTATGCATCTGCCACCTGCAGCTGGGCTGTCCCAAGACGAAGGTGGGTCAGCACCTGCCCAGAGAGATCAGCCCAAGACGCTGATGACCTCCTAGATAAGGCCAGAATTCAGAATGGATGAAATAATTCCCAGGGATATTTATCAGTGGGAGGCACTTTAGCCTGCAGAAGCAACAACCGGCTACTTTCAAAACTAGACTTCCTACTTATTAAGTTCATTTATTCATCATCTACCTGTTGAGGCCATGCTCTGTGCCAAGCCCTCTACTGGGCATCTGAGGTGTAAGATCAAGGATGAACAAGAGACTGTGGAAACAGTCTGAGGCTGGATTCTGGTCATAGTAGTGAAAGGGAAGGGGCTGGGACGGATTAGAGAGATACTTAAGAGGACTAAAACTCAACCTTCTTTGAGCATATATCATCTACCAGGCAGAGCTCACTACAGAATTTGCAGGACTGGTAGCATCATGAAAATCTAGGGTCACTCTTCCAAAAGCAGGAAATGCTTCTTTCTTCTTTGCTCTGTCTCTTGATCTCTCTGGATCACAGCATAATTCCAACAAGTTCAGCAAGGCTAACACAAGTCCTTAAGCCAAAGTCAAGTACCAGAGAAAACTTGCTTTTTACTAGAATAAACGCACACTGGGGATACTCAGGGGCAAGTGTAGACCCTCACAGGTGCCTGGGTCCCCACCATGTGGCTCAGTGCCACATCCCCCAAGTTCTCACTGGGCACAGAGGGTGGCAGAAATTTATGGGTCAAAGGAAGAGACAAACACCTGACAATCCATGTTTGGGGTGTGATGGGAAGGGGGGACCCCTCGTGTATGTACCATTGTAACAGTGGACTTCTGTGTCACTGCAAAACACAAGTTCAAAGATGGTATTATTAAGACATTCAAGTCAGCAACCACAGAGCATCAAACCACCAGGGCAGGGCGCTTCTGAGCACAGGGTCTTTTGTGGCTGCACTGCTCCCCTGAGGCTGTTAGACTCTGTGATACAAGAATGAGTGAGGCTCAGTTCCCACTCTGTGTACCACGGCAGGGCAAGGAAATGTGGGGGACACTCTTGACTCCGAAAGGGAGGTTTGACAGAGTTAGTGAGATCTAATTGAAACATAAACTCACTCATTAACTGTTGGACGAAAGGGGAAGTGGGACAAAGGTACTTGCTGCAGAAGGAATGGCACACATAAAGTTCTCTAGATGAGGCAAGAGAACGCAAGGTACACCTGGGCAGCTGCAGCTGCCGTAGCTCAGAGTAACTGAAGTGAAAAGGAGTGAGCAGAAGTGAGACCAGACGGACAAGTGGGACAGATCAGAAAGGGCCACAAAAAACATGCTACAGGCCGGGCGCGGTGGCGCACGCCTGTAATCCCAGCACTTGGGAGGCTGAGGCAGGAGGATCGCGAGTTCAAAGCCAGCCTCAGCAATGGTGAGGCACTTAAAACTCAGTGATACCCTGTCTCTAAATAAAATACAAAAAGGGCTGGGGATGTGGCCCAGTGGTCGAGTGCCCCTGAGTTCAATCCCTGGTACCACAAAAAAAAAAAAAAAAAAAAAAAAAAGCTACAGATTTTATTTTTTTAATTTATCCCAAAAGCAAGGTGGGGGGAACTGTAAGAAATTTCAAAATTATAAGCAAATTTCACTATGGAAAGCTTACTTTATCATGCATCCTGTTGGACTGGAACTGAGCAGGACTGGAGTCAAAGAGACAAGTGAAGAGACTGGCCTGGTATCCCTGACGGACAGCCTGGGAGCTGGACTAGGAAAGTTGCCATGGGACTGGAGAGAGATTAAGAGGGGGAAACTGCAGGACATGATGGACCTACCTAACAGGCGAGAGGCAGGAGAGATAACAGAAGTCCATATTCCTGGGCTTGGACCCTGTGGCCGGTAGGTAGTCTGATTTCCTGAGCCAGAGATTCCAGGGAAAGGGGCAGACTGCAGGTGAGGAGGGGGACAGCTCAATTTTTCCGTGTTCTGCTGCAGCTGCTCAGAGGAGATCCAGGTGGGGACGCCTGTCGGGCACTGGGATGAAGAGCTCTGGCTTCAGGGAGGACTCGGGCTTAGGCAGCATGCGACTGAATATTTCCAGCATGTCTTTGGTAATTATCGTGTGGTGAATTGTGTCCCCCTGAAAAGATGTTGAAATCCTGTCTCCCAGGATCTATGAATGTGACCTTACTGGGAAATAGAGTCTTTGCAAATGAGAAAGTTAAGATGAGGTAATTGAGGTGGGCCTGAATCCATAGGTGTGTGTCCTTGTCAAGGAGTAAATGTGCACATAAAGACAGACCCAGGCACAGGGAAGAAGGCCTTGGGAAGAGGCAGGCAGAGACTGGGGTGATATATTCACAAGACAAGGGGCACCGTTTGGCCAAAAATCTGCCAGAAGCCAGAAGAACCCCAGAAACTAACACAATAAGGAAGAAATGGGGGGGTCTTTGCAACAGTCCCAACACCCACAAGGGAGCAGCTGCCTCTCTGGAAAAACAGCACCACCCCTCATGCTTTGCAGGAGATGCCAGGATTGCACAGTGGGGAGGCTGACCTGCAAGGCCCAACAAAACTCCCAGGAAAGTGGGCACGTCATCTGCCTTCTCCACCCACCGTCTAATATTTATTTTCCTTCTCACATCAAGAGAAATTTCATCTTAAGTTGAGAGTCAGACTCTCTAGTGCTAAGGCATCAGAAAGACTGTTTCTAGAAGACCTCATGCTATCTCATGCCAGGTGCCAGGGCTTCTCCTCTTGGGGATGCTCACCTCTTTCCTGGCGTTTCTTTGTACCCCAAAATCCTGATCCTCCAGCTGCTTCCTCCCTTCCCCTAGCATGGCTGCCCTCCTTCCTGCCTGCCCTGGTAATTCCCATCATATATCTCTGTGACTGATGAATAGGAAGTTAATCAGAGTGCAGTCGGCTGTGCCTTCAACTCATGGACTCATTTTGAGGTGTCTTAATTGAACCGTCTCCCTGGGAAAGATGAACTGTAGATAACAATCAGGAAGGCTTGTGCAAAAGGTAAAGAGATGAGCCTCCTAAAACGAATATATGTCAGAGTCAGATGACAGGAACCTTAGGTTCACCCAAATCATTCAGTCAGCCAGTTATTCACTCCACAAATATTTACTGTGGGTCCCACACCATGCTGGGAGCTGGAGGGGATGTGCTTGCCCTTAGGTCTCCAGGAACTCAGGCCTCAGGAAGTCACTGCCCTTAAGTTATTTCCTCTGTTTTTATGGTCTCCAGAAAGCTGAAGGATTCCCTGAGACACCAAAGAGAGGACAGGCTGAGAAAGTGACCAAGTATGAAAGTCCTCTATGTATTAGTTTCTTCACCCACTAGAAAGAACCCAAGGAGACTGCAGCAGACTCTGGCAAGTTATTTTCCAATCTGATTCTCTTTTTGCCAAGACAGAGCTATCAGGTTACATTCATGCCCTTCCTGGCAATTGGGTCTGCCAGCTCTGGCCAGTGGGAATAAGAGCAGAATCCAGGGATGCTCCTCCAACCTAGGCCCAACCTAGAGAACTTCCATACACTCTTTCCCCTCTTCCCCTACTCTACAGTCAAGGCCGCAGACAAAACTTGGGAGGGTTCCAAAGCCCCAGGAAATAGAAGAGGTACAAGGAGGAAGGATCCTCAGAGCAGAGCCCCCCACTGTGATGACCATGGATGACCAATACACTGGATGTGAGATGCTAAACCTCTGAGGTTTGGGGGTTCTTGTTAACAATAGTTTACTTTTCCAGGTCACACAGAGCATGGGAGGATAGGGACACTCCCTTAAGCATGGTGCCCTCCATAGTCAGTTTCGTCAGCAGCAGCTACACTCAGGCCAACGCTCAGCAGTTAGCGCACACCTGCAAAAGGCATGACCCCTTCAGAAAGAACATCACAAAGCAATGACTTCCTCTCATTGGCAAAAGCTATGCCCAGGTGAAGCCAAGTTCTGAGACGCAAATTTCACTCCCAATTATTTCAAAGAGCAAATGAGCCCATTCCACACCCCCCTCTGATCAAGGGAAATTAAAAGCTGGTCTGTAGTCACTAGAGCCAGGGGACTTCTCAGACTCTCTCTAACTCCTGCTCAGACGTCTCTGGTCATTCAAAATCAGATAAGGACAAAGGCCAATTTTAACTAAAGGTAAATTCCATCCAGTGTCTGTGCTCAGGAAGAATAATTAGTGAAGGCAATCAGTTGTGTTTATTCTTCTGTCACAAGGACAAATCACTGGTTACCTTCAGCAATCTATGTATCACCATTCTAGATGTCAGGTCCAGAAAGTACTCATTTAGCTGGGCCCCTGCTATGAAATGTAACCCAGCTAATATTCAAACATGCATAAACATCATCATTTGCTAATAGTGGCTAATGGCTTTAATCACAGAATAAAACAAATCAATAATTAACCTTAGCAGTAGAAGTGCAACTGGATTCAAAAATAATGAATTCGCTAATGGCTCTTGCTACCATTAGTACATATATGTCAAGGTAAATATGCACAAGTATGCCCATTTGCAAGTAGCAACCCTATTCATAAATGATTAGATTATGATTCAAATTGAGATATGTCTTGACGGAGAATAAAAAGGAACGCATCCATCAAGTTATCGCTAATTTATGAAGAAAACTCTAAGATTATATGTAAAATCACTTATTTACCACTCCAAACTCCATTATGTGCCTGGTCTATGTAAGAACCGGGCAGCAAAGAATAGCAGAGCCGCCCCTCCAGTTTAGTGAGCCCAGGTTCCAGGAGAGAAGGTAATTACAGCAAAAGCATGATAATGGCTCTAACCCAGGGAGGCTTTAAGCTGGAGCGCACACAGACAGAGACACATGACCTGCAAAGTAGGGGGCGGGCTAGAAAAGATCATGCTTTTGATAAAGATGACAATTGACTTAGGGCTTGAAGGATGAGTCAGGGTTGACAGATGGACAAAGAGCAGAAAGTCCAAAGAAAAATAAAAGAACATGATGTGTTCAATGCATTGTGAGCACATCTATGTGGCCACAAAGCTGTGTGCTTACAGGAGGTGGGGGTGCCAGGCTGGAGGGTCACAAGAAGTCCAATCAGAAGGCCTTGGGTGTTTTGCTGAGTTTTTAATTATTTTTGTTTTGCTTTGTTGTTTTTTTGGTTTGTTTGTTTTTGTTTGTTTTTGTCTGATAGACAATGAAAGCTATTGAAGGACTGACACATAAGTAATTTTAAGATACACCAGGCTTAATTTGTTTCTATGTCCTGTATAGCCAGTAGAAATAGGTTTTGGGGTTTTTGTTGTTGTTGTTGTTTTGGTTTTTGTTGGTACCAGGGATTGAACTCAGGGACACTCAACCACTGAGCCACATCCCAACCCTATTTTGTATTTTATTTAGAGACAGGGCCTCAATGAATTGCTTAGCACCTCACTTTTGGTGAGGCTGGCTTTGAACTCATAGTCCTCCTGCCTCAGCCTCCTGGGCCACTGTAATTACAGGCCTGCACCACCATGCCCAACCTGGTTTTGGGGTTTTGTTTGTTTGTTTGTTTGTTTGTTTTTTATTTTATTTTTTTGAGACAGGACCTCCATATGTTCCCAAGTTGGCCTTGAACTTCTGGACTCAAGCAATCCTACTTCAGCCTCCTGAGTAGTTGGAACTATAGTCATGTGCCAAAATAGGTTTTATTTGAGGGAATGGGTATCTATCTTACTTGTCTCAGCTCATAAGCAATTACCCAGAAGGCTCAAATGCCTGAATGATTTTCAGGATTTGGGAATTACTGAGCCAGACAACCTCTATGATCTGCCACCCAAAGGCTGACCCAACCCATACTTGGATCATATTTACATGTGGATATGATTTGTTTTGAGATGTTTGTTTTTTAGCATAAAATTTGCATAGGTGCAACATCTTTTACAATAATGTGGCAGACTATCTCCTCCTTTTCATGAAGCTCAATATAGCAGATGTCTATGGTAACCTACCCAGCAGCCAATGTCCCATTCTTCCATGATGGGCAAGATTTTGTTCCAGTGACTCATTCCTTCTCTTTCTGACTTGGATAAATTCTGATTGGTTGAAGCTAACATGAAGAGGCAAAATTTTGACCAATGAGAGGAAGATGAGATATGCCAGGGTCTCTGGGTGAAGTTTTTCTTTCTGATATAAAGAAGTGAACCCTCTCTTGTTCTGTCTCAAGAACTGCTAAGAGGCTATCATCAGGGGAACAGTGTGAAGTCGATTCCAGTTTCTAATGACAGCTAACAGGAAAATAAAAAGAGCCTGAGTCCTCCACTGTGTAGTTAAGTTACCTAAGTAGCTAACTTGGAGTGAACTTACCTCCAAAGTTCTTATTTGGGATAATGAGTCCCTTCCTGTTTAAAGCAGTTAAGTCAGTTCTCATTTATGGCCCAGAGTACCCTCACTATCACAGGTAAGCCAGCACACACCAGGGCTGCCATCTTGGTTTTTTACACCAGCATTCATCCTGCTGTTTAACACATCATCACTGCTTGTCTCGGGGAGCTATGGGAGTCTCTGCACATGCCCTGAACTTCTGAGTTGCATGTTTCCAGTTAATCCAAAAGTTTGGGTCTATATATAGATAGATAGATAGATAGATAGATAGATAGATAATTTCAATGATAAGAAGGAAGCAATCATGGATTGATTTGTTAATATTCACTTCTCACTTATTCTGTGCTAATCATTGTTCTGAGTGCTGAATAAAACACCTAAAAGATGTTTTTTTTTTTCTTCCAATACCTCATAGTTTATGAGTCAATATGACAATAACAATAAAATAAGGCCAAAGTATAACAAATGCATGACAGCAACTCTATTCAATGTTTGGCTTGAGTCTTTAGAAAATACTTGATAAAGGACATTCAGAAAGACTTCATTTATTCTAGATATAGCCAGAAGGATTAAAAAAAGATTAAAAAGAATGATAATAACTAACAACTAAGTAGGCGGTAGGAGTCAGGCAGTTTTCTAAGTTCTCTATATAAATTAACTTATTTAATCTTCATTACAACCCTATGAGTTAAATATATTGTTGATCCCATTATGGATGAAAAAACTGAGGCAAGAGGTTAAGTAACCTACCAAGATCACAAATGTCTTGGACTATGGAGCCAGTACTCTTGTTCATGCAACCTGGTACCAAAGCCTATATTGTTCACCATCACAGAGGATCTGATGGCTAAGAATGGCATAAAGAAAGGGCCACACAGTGAAAAGCTGGAAAATAGAGAGTTCATTAGAGGTGTCTGAGAGTAAAGGAATAATAACTGATTGGAGCCAAATCCCACAGAACCTGGGAATATGAGGTTTTAGTGTATTTGAAAAAGATAAATTGTGATTGCCGATTTTTCAGCTCTTGGAAAAGAGGACTAACATTATCGATCTGCATTAAACAGCCTGAATGTAGGGTTGAGAATGAACTTTCCAAGGGTAACCTCTGGAGGCAGGGGGCCAAGGCCATAGGCCTTGCAGAGTAGAGGGATGAAGAGTAGGGAGCAGGTGAGGGCATGACTAGACAGTGATGCCATCAAGACTTGGTGATTCATTGTGTATAGAGAACTAGAAGAGAAGAGAGGCACATCTGACTTGAGGTTGGAGAGAGAATTCAAGAGGATAGCAATAAGATGAGCTACTTTCTGAGTCAAAAAGAGCAGACTCAGCAGATACGAAGGAGAAAACTCAGTTCAGGGACATTTCAAATATTTGGAACCCTAGGTTGATTAGAGAAGACACCCAACGAGGTGGTAGTCAGTAAAAGCCACAGAGCACAACCTACTCAGAACCAACCAGGCGCTAACCTATGGAGCCACTGAGAAACTAAACATATAAAATAAAGCACTAGGAGCCCTGTGCTATTGGGACAGCCAGATACATCCTATCACCAGCATCAGTAGGTGCACCATACCATCACACATGGTAGATCCATGGTGTCACAGCGACAGACAGGTGCACTGTGGTACTAACAGACACACCTGGTCACCATAACAGACAATCTGAGTTATGATGGGAAAATACCACAATGATACCTTGACAGACAGATACCCTATGTCATAATGACAGTACCATCTATCATGATGACACCCAAGCATATCAAGCATACACATAAGTATACCAACTTTTATGGTAGGGTCACCAAGTCATAAGACAAATACAGCAATTTTGAGTTGTCTTTATAGACAGCCTACCATCACATGACCGTGGCACCATATTTATGCTGCCACAATGACACAGAGTCAACATGAGAGAGAGTCTGTTGTATGTCAGACAAACAATATCAGAGCAAGCAAAAGACAGCACTGGTGTGACAAACTTAACGTGCCATTGTTATAAGGGAGCTTAATAGCTGCCACTCTTGATGAAAGTGATATTACTCATGTACATAGTTATAAAGCTCCTTGATGGCTTTAAGTGAAAGCAAAGATTTGCATTTTGCTCAGGCAGCTCTTACAATAAGTCCTAAGAACTCTTTACTCAGATTAGAGGTGCCTGTGATGATTGGCACTGCCACTATTTGGTCCCATCTCTCCATGGAGGTAGCAGCCAGAGGGAAACTGCAAACTCCTCTAGAGCAAGTGTTTTTCACCATTTTATTCCCTTTTTTTTTTGAAAAAGTTATGTGGCATCTTTTTGCGTGCTTTCATATTCTAACTTTGTCCTTATAACCATCTTATGAGGTAGGAATATTATACCCACTTCACTGGCAACGACATGAAGCACAAGGGGTCCACACAGCTGGTGGGCAATGAAGTTCAGATTTAAATCCAAGCAATCTGGTCCCAGATCCATGCTTCTTATTTTATTCCAGGACCCAAGCTCTTAACTTCTTCACAAATGCTGACTCTTCATCTGTTAAAACGTTCTCAGCTATATGTAACAGAACACATCTCAAACTGGCTTGAACACTAGAAGGAATTTATTGGCCTTCATAACTGAACTAGGTGTGGCTTCAGACAAAGCTTGAATCAAAGGCATGAGGAATGGGAGCAGGACTTGAACTTTCTGAGCGTTGGCTCTGAACTCTGCAGGCTCTCCCTGATTGTTGCCAGATGGTAGCCCATAGCCTTGGACGTCTTTCTAGATTCTAAGCCAGAGGAAGAGCAAGGCCCACAGTCTAATCTCAAACAAGTCATTGGGTTGACTCCTGCTGATTTTTTTTTAATTTATTTATTTAAATTAGGTATAAATGACAGCCGAATGCATTTGTCTGTATTCTTGATGACTACCATTCTGACTGGAGTGAGATGAAATCTTAGAGCAGTTTTGATTTGCATTTCTCTAATTACTAAAGATGTTGAACATTTTTCCATATATTTGTTGATCAAATGTATATCTTCTTCTGAGAAGTGTTTGTTAAGCTCCTTAGCCCATTTATTGATTGGGTTGTTTGGGGTTTTGGTGTTAAGTTTTTTGAGCTCTTTATATATCCTGTAGATTAGCGCTCTATCTGACGTGCATGTGGCAAAAATGTGCTCCCAAAATGTAGGCTCTTTGTTCACCTCATTGATTGTTTCTTTGGCTGAGAAGAAGCTTTTTCGTGTGAGTCCATCACATTTATTAATTCTTGATTTTACTTTTTGTGCTTCAGGTGACTCCTGCTGATTCTTAATGGCCTGAATTAAGTCACCAGACTTTCACCACCTGAATCACATAACCAACTTCTGGGAAGATGGTCTATGTCAAGACCCATGCCTCTAGCTGGGGTAAAGGAAATCCCTCTAAATCATCACAAATTTCCTTTTGGCAGAGGAAAGGGGGGACTAAATCCTGAGGAGGAAACCAACAAATGTCCATTTTGCCATCTTATCCCTACCACCTAGTTTAGTACCTAGCACAGAGTAAATGCTCAGGATGTTTTTTACTATGTAGATACATGGAGGGATGGAAAGCTCCTGATTAGGATAGAAGAACTGCAATGGGACAATTTCAAATTTCAGAAACTCCAAATTAGTTACCAGGAAGAGTTACATGGCCATAGAACCAGAAGAAGGAGGCACTGACTGAGAGGCCCGGCCTGGATGAGACGCTTCCCCCTAGAATTGCATGTTTGCCTACGGGACTCCTTCAGTGGTTATAATTAGGCCATCAGTTTGGCTGTCTGTCCTTGACTCTGGCATTGAGAGAGGAAGGTTGATTTACGTCTCCTCGGTGTGCGTAGTGGGTTCACTTCTGCACCTGAGCGTGGGCCTCGCAGATTAGAATTACATAAGGTTCAATTGCCTCTACCTTGATCCAGCCTGGGTACTTCCTATGGAAACTATTATGTCCCCACCTTTGTTTGAAAGACTCTAAGGTTTGGTTTAAGCAGATTTTAAATGATTCATTGTGGATTTGGTTTGAGTGTGTTTCATTCTGGAGCACTTAGAAGGTCACTAGAGAAGAGGAATATACTGTCCATTAAAGGAAAATATGCTTTCTTCCTTTGCAGTATGGAACCTAAAAGGCCAAATGCGCTCAACCCTACCCCTCTTAAATGAATTGCCCACCTTACAAATTGGACCAAGAATAGTTGAAGGACCCTGCAGGCATGGGCATTAGAGTGGCCCTGGTTCCTGGATGTCCCTCAACCATGGCTCAGCCCTATGAGGTACTGCACACTGGGTCCCATGGGTGCCCTGATTGATAAACAACATATTTGGATTCAATTTTCAACTTTGGCTCCAACAGCCCTTGTGAGGCATGGCTTGCCACAGTGGAACTTAGGATCTGTTCTGTGTCAAACTCCAGTCTCTGCCTCATCATATCAAAAGAGACCAATAAGATGGAAAGAGAGATCCTTTGAATCATGGAAAGCACTTAGAAAGTGCATTGTCAAACACCTAATAGCACAACTGAGAAACACAAAATGCAAAAGCTGAAGTAACTTGCCCAGGGCCACACTGGGATAAAAACCAGAAGCAGGACAGCAACCTCCCAAACCCAGACCAGAGCTTTGCCACAGTTCTGCATACGCCTTCCAAGCATGGTCTTGCAAAATGGCCAGCACGCTCCTCATGCTGCACCACTGAAGGTGTTTGTGTGAGTCTGTGTGTATGTGCACACACGTGCAGGAAAAAGGGCTAAGAAAGAGAGAAGATATGAATTCCTTCAGAGGACATTCATGGGACACAACCAAGTGTCCCTGCAACCTGGAAATTCCCCACTTACCCAGAGAGATCAGAGAGAGCTAAAGTTATGACAGCCCACTCTGAGTACCAGGACACAGAGCCATTCCTACTGAAAACCCACAGGAGCTCGAGCTCAGACTCCCGAGTGCGGCTTCCTACCATCCTTTCCTCGCCTCCTGCTGAGGGGCCTCCCTTCCCCCAGCAGTGCTCCAGTGGTCAGACAAGCAAGGACTAGTGGCTAATGGCTAGGGAAATGAGGTGAGAATCTGTCATGCCCTCTTTTTCAGTGTCTCTGCCCTTGTTTAAAAGCTATTTCATTACATTAAAAGACCCAAGACACTTGTAACTATATTGAAAATCAAAGTCACTTAGGAACAGAGAAAGCAGAGATGGCTAGAGTCTGGTTTGGAGAAAGGTACAAGTACAAAAAGTCATCACCAAAGCCAAGGTGACGGCCAGCTTTTCTTGGTCATCCCTTCCAAGCGTGGCTGGAAATGGGGACTCTCCAGAACCTCCATAACTCCCAAGGACCATCACGCCACCATGTCATGGGGACAGATAACTGGCAGCTTATTGGACAGTGACAGCCAGCCACACCTCAAAGTCTCTCTCTCTGGACAAGTGTTCACCATGTTCTGCACAGGCCTCGGCTCTTCCATTTCGTTTTAAAGTCCATTGAGGTTACAGAGAGAGAAGGAAACTTCTCTGCATCCCCTCCAAAACCAGAAGATGGCTATGCCCATGATCAGGGCTCAGGTGACAAGGCATAGTAATGTGTTGTGTGGCCTTCTGAGAAAGTCTGCATGCAGCGGTTTGATGTTGTATGGGCATTGCAGAGTGTGCCTACCCTAACCAAGATGTCTACGACATCACTGGGCAACATCACCTCAAGGGCCATCTTACATGCACTTCGACGTTAACTGAACTGTCAGTATGTGGAGCGCAACTGCATTTGAACCACATTTGCTTCATTCTTGTCACGCCTCCTTCTCAAGAGCCCAGACGTATCAGACTCATGATACCTTTGTCCTGCTGGGTTATAACTCGACTATGAGTACGTACATCTTACCTCCACTTGTATTGAAATCCCCAAAAGGTAAAGCAATCCTTCCTTATCATAGTCCACTGCAGTGCAAGGAGGCAGAACACCCCAGCAAATGACTGAACAAAAGAAGCTTCCGTCTCAGTGGAGGCTCCACTGTAAACGTCCTCCCTCTAGCAGGTATCCAACGGATATTCGTCTATGGAAATGTCTGCTCAGCCTGTCTTTTCAGAAAGCCACCGGAGGGATCAATTCATCCTTTGCACAGATGTACATAGTCTGTCTACAAAAATCTGGGACAAGAGGTAAACAAAACCGGTTAGAAACGCTTTGTCTATAGAAGTGATAGGGTGTCTTTCCAAGTGCAAGGAGAAGAAAGAAACAATTTCTGGCCAAATCTAAAGTCACATCAGGCAATTAAACTCAGGGGGCCTGTTGTAAGGTCAGGAGAGAGCAGAGCCAACTTTCCAAACAAAGTTGGAATGCATTTAAAGGAACAATGCTTAGAGTATCCAAAGATGAAAATAAATAACTGAAGAATGATGTTTCAGGAACTCAGATTTAACTCAGCAAGCAACAGTTCGGCAAGATGAGCCGTGAGCCAGGCAGTGAGACAGGGCGTGAGCTCATCCTCCAGCTGCCCACAGCTTGACCCAGCCTGCTGTGGTCGAGAGAGGTGCAGCTCAGATCAGCTTTTTAAAAGGTGGAGAGAAATGGCTCTGACTGGGCTGACCCCAGGGTCCAGAGGAAAGACTTCCTGGGATACCGAATGCCGCTGGTTCCAGATAAGACATGATTTTGAGGTGGGAGTTGTGGGGGAGGAGGCTACAGAACGAGGATAGAAATACAATTGGTAAAATTTTTGAATTGTGATAAAAATCCAGTACGGTTTGGCCGAGTGAGGGCTTGAAATTCCATCAGTCCTATGAACCATCCCAGTGTGGAGAGGAAGGGGCGGGGGGTGATCATGTCAAGAAGTCAGCAATAAAAAATAAAAAGTAAAAAAAAAAAAAAAAAAACACTGTCCTGCAGCCGGGGCCCAGCCAAGCTGACATTTCAGTGCAAACTGGATTCCTTTTAAGGGCCAGGATTTTCAAGAATGTGCTTTTCAGCCTCTCCCACAAGCTCACACAGGCAAAGCCAGGCAGAAGGGGCTGTGTGCAGCGAGATGTGTTTTTTCTCATTACTCTCCGATGCTTTCGGAGGCTTGCTCACACACTCCTTCTTCTTGGCACCTTTCCCAGGCAAGGGGGCTTGGCTGGAGGGCTGCAGAGGGGCACACACTGTGGAAGGAGGGTGAAAGGAAAGGTGTTCAGGTCTGGCTAGCCTGAGGACTCACTGAACAGCATCCGACCAGGTTCACGATGAGCATGGAAATCAAGGGGAGACGGCGGCTCTGACTCAGAAATCCACCCATCTGCCCTCAGAGGTTGGAAAGACTCGAATCTGAACATTGCTGGAGGTGGCCTGGCCTGCATTCATTCATTCACTCACTCATTCCTTTAACAAATGCCTCTCAAAATCTCTTTACCCAAGCACACACAAAGGAAATTGTGTCTGCCCTGAAACCACCTCTCCCAGGATCACAAAGCAATCACTTGTGATGATTTTCTGGTCATGGGCTATGATGCTTTGCTGAACTCTGCCATGGTCTCTTTCTGGAGTTGAAAGGAGGGGACTGAGCATCTGAAAGACTAGGGATGTCCTCGGCCGTATTTTATGCTCTCCGACACTCAAGCAGTAAATGCAGATAGAGCAAAATTACCCAGAGCTCTGCACGTCGGGAAATGTCCGGCTACACTGGAAATCCAGGCTCTGTATATAAAATTCCACTTTACACATATGCTTGACAGGATATCCTTATCCAGAATACCGATGGTCAAATAGCCAAAGTCATGCAGAATAATGATTCCTAGGGTTTGGGAAGAGTGGGGAGGGAACCAGGAAAGAATAAAGGGAAACTGATCTGATCAGTGTGCACCATGTGTGTGTGTGTGTGTGTGGGTGTGTGTGTGTGTGTTGAAATATCACACTGAACCCCATTCATAGGTACAATTAACACACGCTAACCAAAAACAAACTATTTTTTTAAAGCTGAGGTCATTCCAAACCTTTCATATACAATAGATCCTTCTGAAATAAGTTTATTGGTGAGCATTTATTTGTTATTGTTCAGTTAAAGCTGAACTTTTTCATTATAACAATAGGGGTCCTTTGTGCTTAGAGCTTTGCAATAGTCAGCTACTGAGATAAAAACATCTCCAGGTAATTTGACAAGCGATTTCTGCATTGGTACCAAAATTAATATAAAACTAAAGCCTAAGAAAGCATCAGAACTGTCTTAGGTGTCTTAGAAGCCCTTATCCTTACCTACTAGATGTGCTCCCTTGGCACAGAGTCCAACATGTATGCCTTTTTTCAGACTCTGAATTATTTCATAAACATCATTTGCATGTCACAAGTATAATTAATAATAGTTGGTTTCAACATAGTAGTCACCCCCACACAACATTACATGACTTTTGAGGCAGAATCTATGTGTGTGTGTATATATATATATATATATATATATATATATATCTTTTGGTTTGGTGTTAAGAGAATTTTGGATACTGAAAGACACAATCCATGTGACACCAATGATGAAAATCAATTCTCAGAATTCTAAGAACAGCAGAAATCCACAGTATTGCAAGGACATCAAGGCTCTTTGTCTTCAGACGAACCTCCACCTCAATCAGGCCATCAACTGGGTTTCCTGAACTATGATGTTAAGATGTTAATAGGTGTAAGATATTAGTAGGTGTTAAAATATCAAGCTGTAACAATTCACAATAGCTAAACTGTGGAACCAACCTAGATGCCCTTCAGTAGATGAATGGATAAGGAAAATGTGGTATATATACACAATGGAGTATTACTCAGCAACAAAAGAGAATAAAATCATGGCATTCACAGGTAAATGGATGAAGTTGGAGAATATAATGCTAAGTGAGATAGCCAATCCCAAAAGGCCAAGTGCCGAATGTTTTCTCTGATTTAAGGAGGCCGATTCACAGTGGGGTTGGGATGGGGAGCATAGGAGTATTAGAGGAACACTAGAATGGCCAATGGGGAGGGAGGGGAGGGAGAAGGCAAAAGGGTGAAGAAAAAAAAAGATGGTAGAATAAGATGGATATCATTATCCTAAGTGCATGTATGAAGTCACAAATGGTGTGAATATACTTTGTATACAACCAAAGATAGGTAAAAATATGCTCTATAAGTATAATATATGCTTTATATAGAAATGTAATGCATTCTGCTGTCATTTATAACAACTTAGAATAAAAATTAAATTTAAAAAAAGAAGTCATTAAAAGGAAAACAGCATAGTTCACGAAGCAGCAGAATATGATGAAAAATAAAGTGATCACTCTTCAAAAAAAAAAAAAAGATATCAAGCTGCTAATAGCTCTTCTGCCATGAAGGGTCAGTTGGTCAACTAAGTTTGGAACATGGTAAATTAAACAAGACCAATAAGTTGGGGTTTGCTGTTTGCTTGCTCTTACTGCTTGTTCTCAATATGCCTTTAACATGGTGGCAGACACTGTGCCTTCCCGGTGTTGGATCATTCCCATGCCCCTTTGTTGGGGATACCACTCTTCCATGAGAACCATTTGTGTAGAGCATGCTGAGGTCATGAATGGTTTAAGAACCACCGTGGCCATGTGGAATTTCCTTCGACCCACCCATGTAAAAGATGTTCACTCTCTCCTTTGTATGTCCACAGTGCTCTAAATATCACACCCTGAACCCCAAATATTTTTGTCCTACATACAATTCACATATTTACGTATCCACATTTCCACATGTAGCTAGGGACAGACCTGTCTCTCCTATGACACTGCTGTCTCCTTCTTGTTACTATGCACGCTCCACTCCATGTGTCCTCACTGATGACCTGGTGCATGGTCATCAGCCATTAAGTTTGGTGGGAACTTTGAATGCATGAATGAATGCATGAATGAATGAATGAATGAAAGCCACTGTGAACAACAACCAGCTTTACTGAAAGTATCAGGTGTAGCAGATTTTCTATTTGGATAACCTCATCCTGTAGGTAGTTAACAGCGACCAATTCATTTGGCCACACTGTCATCTGTGACTCAGCATCCATGTTAGATCACACACAGGTGCTCTGGCAGAGTCTTTGCCAAGTTCTGTGTGGCAAGTAATGTCCCTTCTGTGGACATTACAAGGCCCTCCATGGCCTGGCACTCGCCTTGCCTCATGTTCCAACTTTCCATTGCTTCCTTTCACAACCCTCCGTCTCAGCCAAACAGCACAATTGCATCACCTCCAAATCTGGCTGACATTTCCCTGCCCTAGAGCACTTCCTTCCCTGTTCTCTCCATCCTCGGTGTTTAAGCAAATGTTTACTTCAAGTCTATTAAGGTCTAGGCATTGCGCAATGCACTGGGGTCACAAAGATGTGGTTGCTGCTCTCCAGGAGATCATGACCGCTGCGCGAATAGAGACGATGCCCTCTAGTGTGGAACGTGCCTCAACAGAGCTAAGTACTAGGTGCTGGGTTAGCATGACAACGGTACTAGATAAGACTTTCTGGAGCAGAGCGATTTAAGTCTGATCATTTCTTTCTTTTTTTTTTTTTTTTTTCTTTTTTCAGATGTGGATGGACTTTTATTTTATTCATTTATTTATATGTGGTGCTGAGAATTGAACCCAGGGCTTCACACATGCTAGGCAAGTGCTCTACCACTGAGCCACAACCCCAGCCCCAAGTCTGATCATTTCTTAAACCACATTTTGCTACTCGTTGGGTACAGTTATTAAATCCCCAAAGACAAAAATCTAGACTCTGCTGTCTCTCTTCTGCTTCTCTTTTCCATGGGATAAGCATACGGGATTTAGTCATTAGGCTATCAGGTACCCTTATCCAAGTATCTCACTGGGGGAGTTAAACCTCAGACTGTTCTGCAGATAGTGACCACCCGCGACTAGAAGTGGCTTTCCAGGCAGCCGAGTGGCGCTGGTGTTGGCCTCCTGAATCATCATCAAGCAGAGCAGAGGTCACGACATTGTCCTTGCCCACACGTGAGCACCCTGGGTGTTGTTCTAGCAGGAAGGTGAGATAATTAATTGCAAACCTTGGTCTTCTGGAGAAATTAATGAGTCCTGAGTTCTTAACTTCTCATTAGATCAAGAAAGCACCAGCCGTAGAGCAAGTAAATGGGTGTCAGGAACTGAGGACAAACCCCAGGTCAAGAGTGTAGTGATGGGAGAGGGGATGGTCACAGTCACTGCCATTGGTGTCACAGAGGACAGGACAGCACCACCCAGACTACCAGACACCAGCGACTCACTTGGAAGAACTATCCTGTGAAAACAGTTTTCGAATATCGCAACCAATCTGTTTCACTTGTATTTTCTAGTTTAATATATGCACAAGTATCTAAATAAGCATTAAAGAATTTTTCAATAAGTATAAATTAATCATTTGAAATTATAGAGCACTGTGACCACAGTAATTGGCAGCATGTTTTTTCCCCCTAAGGTATGTTAGAATTATGATGCATCTTAGAATCAATAGCATCTCAGAGGCTACGAAATCAGGAGGCTCCTGTTTATCCAGTTAACCCACTGAATCCTGATCGTAATTAAGTTTTCTCTTTGAGTCGAGTTGAAAAGCCTCTCCAGTCCATTAGCTATCCACCTGAGCTCCAGAAAATGTGTCAGTGTTCTTTGTGTTCTCTGGAAGAGAACAGCAAAAGGTGAAAAAAAAAAAAAAGTTAATATTTAATACTGACCTGTTATCCTTATTTCTGGTTTTAGGAATTAGATGGGAATGACTTCATTGCTCTGCAGGCAACTGTATTGATGAAATAGACTCCATTCTGTGTAACAGATGTGCTCCTGGAGAAGAGGGGTTTAATTTAGATTTTTTTTTAATTCAATTGTGTTCCCACAGAAAAAGAGTTTGCTTATCTCACACACACACACACACACACACACACACACACACACACACATTTTGCCTGAGAAGGCTACAGACAAGGATCCCACGAATAGTTAGAAGCAAAGCCGGGGTCTCCATGCCAGCTTTTCTGCCCTGGTTCCCACCCCTGCTGTTTGGAAGGACAATTACCTCTTTAGATTTACAAACCCAGAAAAATTGCAAACCCTTTCCAGGTTACCTCTTGAACACGGAGCCACACAGTGTTACTAACAAGTATGTAATTCATGTATCTACAAGCCTTTGCTATAGGCCTTTGTGTCAAGAAATAGGAATGTAAAAAAGCACATACTCGGCCTCAAGGAGGGATTGCAATTGATGGGATTTTAAAAAATGAGAAAACGGTCCAGGTTCAAGGAAATGGTGTTCAGTCACAGTGTCCTAAGAGTGTTCACTGGGAGGATTTTCTCCTCCTGTCATTCTGAAAATCTTAATGGGTTTGAATTGATTCACTGAGCCATGCCATTGGGAAGGAAGGGAAAGGTGTCAAGACCCCACATTTCCAGCCATGCATTTGGGGGCCAGACCAAAATGCACTTTAGAACTCCAAGGTTTAAAAGTGTTTACAAAAAAGAAAAAAAATCATCTGACAAGTCTTTCCATGAAACTGCAACTCACTCACTGTGTCACCCCCGCTCCCTCTACGTGGGATGCGGAGGACGGAGCTGACCTTGTCTTCAGGCTCAAGGAGTTGCTCGTGGAGGTGCCGGGATCAGCTGTGCTCTCTCGGGGAAAGCCACCCTGCAACTTCACTGTTCCAAGGGTCCTGGCTGTAGTTGCTTTGGGATCTGTGTGTCTAAAGCCATCACACCATCGTCTACAAACACCTTCACTACAGCTAAGGGATGGAGGCCCGTTGGCAAAAAAAAAAATATTCCCAGAGGAGAGTATCAGCAAGAGTGTACCCAGAACCCCCTACAGAGCCAAGATGCAAGATGACCTCCTAGGGCGGCTGCAGGAACTTTCTGCTGCCTGGCTGGTACCACCTGGCTGCTCTCTCTCTCTCTCTCTCTCTCTCTCTCTCTCTCTCTCTCTCTGCTTACTCCGTACCTTGCACCATCACCCCAGAGGCATTGATTGCTACTGGTCACTGTGCAAACCACACAAGCAATGATTTGAATCAGGGAATCAGAGAAGTGAGTAGGGAAGGACGTTCCTCTGTAAGACGAGGCATCGTGTCGCTGAGAACCCATGACAATTCTATGGGGGGGAAGGGTAACACTGGGGATACTGGAATTGAGGCCCATGGCCCTTCAGTTACGTCATAGGCCTCAGTGCCAAGCTGGAGGAGGCCCCCTTCTAGAACCTCCCTACGTAAAACTCCGAGAGTGGCCTTTCTTCCCTCTCAAGCAGGCTTTTGTCTAAGTAACTACACTGTAGGGAGGGACCACTGCCTGAGGACAGGAGAAGCGCTAGTGATTTAGAAGGGAAGGGACCACCTGTGGGGCAAAGGGATTAGAAATCAGCAGAGGCCCTCTCCTGAGGATTTGGGACCAAGAGCTCAGTCCTCATCAATTAGTAAGGATGTCACTTCCCTCTCTGCCCCAGAACAGGAGTTGAGTCAGTACTCCTCAGCGATATTGCTCCAGCCCCACCTCCCAACAAGAGGGTGCAGGGACAGAGACAGGTACAGAGTATCCCAGAACAGAGCTATCCAACCCAAAGCTCTCCTAACAGTTTTCTGGGCACATCTTGGTGGGCCTTCCAAAATCCACGCCCACATGTTCTCACCCTGGTGAACCCCAGAGAAGTGCAATGTTCAAGCTCAAAGTGGCTGGTGACTTCAGCTCTGGGCTCTCCCTGAGCCACACAGATCTCTTAGCCAGATGGTGGCTCCTGTCAGTCCCGACAGAAGCAAAAGAAGAGAGCATCCCTCACATTTCTGGCTTACAGGTTGCCCAGGGAGTGTCTCAAAGCCACAAGGCCAAGCTCCAAGATCAGTTCCTTGCTCTGAAGCCAAACTATCAGGCACCAACACTTCCTTCTGGAGTTTTCCAACATAGAATTACTTATTCATGAAGTTATTTGGACCTAACTGCTATACAAGCCTTTTCAATTCCTTACCTCCCCTAATAATCTATCATTGGAATTATATGTTTGATTCCCAACTATAAGCTAAGATTTACCTCCAGGGTCCTGATATTGTCTTAGTAAATGCAGAGTGGAACTCCAAACAAAGCCAATAAAGGAGGCATCTAAAATTCCTTGGCACCACTATGCAGTTTGAGTCTTATTTAAAACAACTATTCATTTTAATGACTGTTCAAGTTTATTTTCATAAAAATGTGTTTTACATAAGCCCCAAAGTTTCATATACAATTAATTCCCTTCACAAAGAAATTGTGTTTCAAACCCAGAATGGTCATGCTGGTCTCCAGGACTGTGGCGCTTGTTCCTTTCAAGTTGTAGTTGCCTTTTTCACACTGTAATTAAGCTTGGGGAAGAAAGCATTATGCAAACCAAATAAATCCTGCCCCTCATACAATTATGTATGGTATGTGGGGAGGAAAAAATGATCTGGGCTTTGTTCATCTTAAAATGTACTTGGCAACCACTTCACTTAATAAGCTCCTTTCTCTTTCTGAGCACAAGAAAGTTGGGAAGTCCAAGCACTAATGGAGAAATGCTAGCAGCTCCAGAGGGCAGTGACGGTCCCACGGCAGAGACCCGCACCAGGGGCTCAGGACGCTGCTCTGACTGGCTTCTCCACGAAGGAGGTCTGTCTTGTCCTGAAGTGTATCTCTATTGAGTCTTTTTTTCTTGGTTCCACCTTTCATAGAACCTAATTTTGACACGATGAAGCAAGGCCCAACAGAGAGACTCAGAAACCCTCGTTCCCCTACAGAACCTGGTGAGCCCCCCCACACCCCAGGGCCAGCAGGCTGACCTAGGCCTCCGCCTGTCTAGTCCCCGTCATATAGGACCTGGCCTGAGCTCCCGCCCTGCTAGAACCCCACCACCACCTCTAGGCAGAGCCTGCCCTTCACACCCATGAGCCTCCTCGGCACCTGCCTGACCCGTCCCAGTCATGATGAGTAAGACGCCCCCTTGTTTCTTCCCCTCCTGTTCACAGGCCTGGGAGCACTGCTTTGGGTACAGCCCGAGAACAGGACCAGGCCCTAGGTTCCACCCACTGCTAGGATCAGAACCGCTCACCTGGACCATCCATGCCAACGCTGCCCAGCATTCCTGCCACCTCCAAGGTCTGCTGCCCACAACCCAAACAGCAATGCACTCAAAGTGACTGCTCCAAAATAGTCATCTGATCAAGTCATTTCCAGCCTAGCAACTTTCACAATTACCACTGTTACCCAAAGTGTTGTGGATGGACTGTTACATGGGCTTTTTTTCCCCCCACTTTTTTTTAATTGGTTTGTAATAGTAATACATAAGGATTTTTTTTTTTTTTTTTTTTTTGGTACCAGGGATTGAACTCAGGAGCACTCAACCACTGAGTCATATCCCCAGCCCTATTTTGTATTTTTTTTTTTTTTTTTTGAGACAGGGTCTCACTGAGTTACTTAGCACCTCGCCATTGCTGAGGCTGGCTTTGAACTCATGATCCTCCTACCTCAGCCTCCCAAGCCGCTAGGATTACAGGTATGCACCACCATGCCCAGCATTAGGATTTATTTTGACATAATTATAAATGCATGGAGTATAGTTTGTTCCAATTAGTTCCCCAGTACTTACTTTGGCCCTCCCCCTCCTCACTCCCCCTGTTCCTTTTTCTCTACTCTACTGATATATTTATTTACATTTTTTTAAAAAGTTAGTGTCTTGTGTATATACATAATGATGAGATTCACTATAGTATATTAATATATATACATTGGAATGTTAGGTCAGATTCATTCCATTATTTTTTCCTTTTCCTGTCCATCCTCCCTCCCCCTCAATCATTTTGTTCCATTCCCCTGATCTTTCTTTTACTTTGATGGAATCCCCTCATTTCTTTTATTTTCCTCTCTCTCTCTTCTTCCCCCTAATTCTAGACTAGCTTCCACATATCATAGAAAACATTCAATCCTTGAATTTCTGAATCTGACTTATTTCACTTAGCATTATAGCCTCCAGTTGCATCCATTTACAACCAAATGACATAATTTCATCCTTTTTCAGGGCCAAATAATACTCCATTGTGCATATATGTGTGTGTGCACGCACATATATATACATGTATGTGGGTGTGTGTGTGTATATATATATATATATATCATTTTCTTTATTCATTTATCATTATTAAAGGGTATCTAGGATGGTTACATAGAATGGCTATTGTGAATTGTACTGCTATAAACATTGATGCAGCTGCATCCAAATAGTATACTGATTTTCAATCTTTTGGATATAGAATGAGAACTGGGATAGCTGGATCATATGGTGGTTCCATTCCTAGTTTTTTGAGGAATCTCCACACTGCCTTCTAGAGTGGTTGCACTAATTTGCAGTATAAATGTACCTTTTCCCCCACGTTTTTGCCAACACTTATTATTGTCTATATTCTTGATAACTGCCATTCTGACTGGAGTAAGGTGACAGCCCCATGTGATTTTGATTTACATTTCCTTAATTGCTACAGAAGCTGAACATTTTTTCAGATTTTTGTTGGCCATTTGTATTTCTTCTTTTGAGAAGTATCTGTTTAGTTCTTTTGCCCATTTATTAATTGGGTATTTGCTTTTTTGGTCTTAAGTTTTTTGTGTTCTTTTATTGTCTAGATATTAATGCCCTGAGGGGCAGGTGGCAAAGATCTCTCTCTTCACACTCTTAACTGTTTCCTTTGTGTGCAGAAGTTTCTAGTTCGCTGACGTCCCACCTATTGCTGGACCTCACCTCTTTTTCCACCTTTAACAAGAAGTTTTTCTTCCCTGTAGGAATACTATAAAAGCCTGACATAGCTCACTTGGAGCCTTGCCTGCTTCAACAGCAAGCAACAATGCACCAGTCCCTTCTTGCTGCTATTTCTGAGCGTAACTCATGGGCATACTGATCTGCGTGCTCCTTGAGGGCAGCGGTTACCTCCAATCCATCTCTATTTCTCCCACCTAGTAAAGTGGCTTTCGTTTCATAGGCATTAAACATATATTTGTCGACAGACTAAGTGAATGAAAGACTTCCCTGGAATTTTGTTTTATACAGAAGAAATTTAGAGAGGGAAGGAGAGAAAATAGTTTGCTTAATTTGTTCTGGATTTTTTTTTTTTTAATTTATCACATCGAGGTAGGTAGCCATCTTTGAAGTATCCAATGAAATATCCCTTCCAGTGCCTGAGGAGAGGCCTTCTGTTATCCCCAGACTAGGTTTGGTCCCTCTCCTGTGCATGCACCTCCTGTCTCTCTCTCTCTCTCGCTCTCTCGCGCTCTCTCTCTCTCTCTCTCTCTCTCTCACACACACACACACACACACACACACACACACACACTCTTCTGTCAAGAGTGCTGGTGGTCCAGGAGACTCTGGAGGCGCTACTCCTCCCCAGAACCTGTTTTCTTCAAATGAAGTGTGTCTCAACCAGCCTCATGCTCGGGGCCTCTCTCTGCCTCTCGCTCACTGATACTGCATTTATACTCATTAGTGGCCTTGGAAGGGGGACTTGGGTCTGAGTAACACAGGCCCCCTCCTCCTCCTCCTCCTCTTCTTCCTCCTCCTCTTCCTCATCTTCCTCCTCCTCCTCTTCCTCCGTGTCTTAGAATCCAGTTCCTGAAGGAGGCCCATTCTGCACACGACTGCTCTCCCTAGCTGCGTGTTTTACCAAGACACTGGCTGTCCTGCTGCTCGTGGGACGCCTGCCTGGCCCAGGCTGCCTGGGACTGGTGGTCAAACTGGACAGGCTCAGAGCCAGAGTCCACGTCCCTCAAGATATAAGCTAAAGCTGGGCCTGGGTAATCCAGCAGCTCAGGAGGCTGAGGCAGGAGGATCGTGAGTTCAAAGCCAGCCTCGGCAACTTAGCAAGGCCCTAAGCAACTGAGCAAGACTCTGTCTCCGAATAAAATATAAAAGGGCTGGGGGTGTGGCTCAGTGGCTAAGCACCCCTGCCTTCCACCCCTGTTACGTTCTCAGCTAGGAGCTATTTGAGTGTTGTTTGGGTTTCCCATCTGCCTTACCCTTTCACCTTGTTCCTCAGGCCTGGGTGACAATGAGAAAGTCGTTCACTGAACCTGCCGCAGACCCTATGTGTCCCACTCTCTGTGACCGATGGCTTCGTCATCAGCGTTCACTCCAGACCCTGGGCTCTGTGACCACGGGGGCACCTCTTTAGCGCATCCCCAGAGCCCAGCGGTGAGCCTCGTGGCGCACGCTGACCCTTCCGAGAAGGAATCGTTCCTACTAGTGAGAAAAAGTCTGCAGGAGAAAAGGATGAAAGTGGGGAATGGATAAAGAGAGAAGAGAGGAGGAAGGACGTGGCGTTGTATGAGAAACAGACTGGAGAGAAGGATGGAGAAACCAAGAGGTAGCAACTGGAGAGGGAGAGGGGGAAAAAAGGAGGGGGTTGAGAAGGCAACAGAGAGGGGAGGGAGGGAGGAAACCAGGCGCGCCCAAGGCGCTGGGGCACTCCCCGTGGAGAGCCCCAGGAAGGGGGCCAGGCCTGGGCCTGGCCGTGGGCCCTCCTCCTTCCTCCACGCCCCCTGGGCTGGCTCCTCATCTGAGACCCTGGGCAGCCCCCGTCCTGCCTCTCTGTCTAGGGGGCTGCTGAGCAGGGAGACTGGGCGGTAGAGGGACGTGTTTGGTTTCACCCACGAGAGGGGGTGTCCGAAGCTGCCCCCAGGGACCCCAGCGTCTTGTGCAAGCCCAGGGATGTCCCCACACCTCGACCCTCAGAGGTTAAAAACAAACCCTGGAGAACAACCCTCCCCAGGGAAGCACAGCCATCGGCGCCCCCGGCCTCCCCTTCCCCAAGGCCGCCCCGTGTCCCCCCTGCCATCCCACTGCCCGCTTGTCCTCCCGCTAATCGCTAATCGAGTAGAGCTGGGCCCTCGATCAGAACGATTGGTCCTGTAACTCAGCCAGACGCATGTGAAGCTGAGACGACGACCGTCCCGGGACACAGATCTGCATGACCCCTCTCCTCCTCGGAGCCCCCTGGCTGCCCCTGGAGCCCACACACGTCTCATTTCCAAGTGTGTTTGGACGTAGGAAGCTGAGGCTGTCGTGGGTCCTCCCTCCGCCACTTCACTCCCTGAGCCCAAAGGCTAAGGACAAGGGTCACACACATTTCCCAGAAAATGAGCAGGTGAATGAAGGTCCACCCTCTTGGATGAGTGTGATCCGTCTATCAGTGAACGCTCACTCATGAATATTCTCTGGGCCTCAGGAGTGGAGGAGATTTCAAAAGGAAAGGCAGCTCTACTGACAAGAGGCCTGTCACCTTGTTCACATCCAAGGGGCCTGACCTGCAAAAATGGCCTTTGGACGCTGACAGCATGGAGGTACGTTGATGATGATCAGCGTCGTCATCATCAAGACTTAGGTATTCTCATGGCATTCGCGGGTAAATGGATGAAGTTGGAGAACATAATGCTAAGTGAAGTTAGCCAATCCCCAAAAGCCAAATGACGAATGTTTTCCCTGATATAAGGAGGCCAGTTCACAGTGGGGTTGGGACGGGGAGCACAGGAGGATTAGAGGAGCACTAGAATGGCCAGTGGGGAGGGAGGGGAAGGGAGGGGACAAAAGGGTGAAGAAGAAAAAAGCAAAAGATGGTAGAATGAGATGGATATCATTACCCTAAGTGCATGTATGAAGACAGGAATGGTGTGAATATACTTTGTATCCAACCAGGGATATGTAAAAGTGTGCTCTATAGGTGTAATATGAAATGTAATGCATTCTGCTGTCATTTATAACAACTTAGAATTTAAAAAAAAAAAAAAAAAAGACAAGCATGCTGCTCTGAGCTTCAGACAACATGAACAACACATAGCAGTTTCCTAAGGCTGCCGTCGCCACGTAGCACAGACGGAGAGGCTTAAGCTACAGAATTCATTTTCTCATGGTCCTGGAGGTTGAAAGTCCAAGGTCAAGGGATCTGCAAGCTTGGTTCCTTCCGAGGCCCTAAGGGTGGGGTTCACCTGTGTCCTGACACCGTCTCCCTGCTGTGAGTGCCTGTGTCCTCATCTCCCCTTCTGAGAAGGATGTCTGTACTCAGGCCCACCCTAGTGGCCTCATTTCATCTGAATCACACCTTTAAAGGCCCTAACTCCAAATAAGGTCACGTTCTGAGCTACTGCGGTTTAGGCTTCAGTATGTGAATTTGGTGGGGGCACAAGTCAGCCCGTAACACACCCTGCCCTAGAGTTGCAGGCACAGAAAAGGCCTGGCTCCCAGTGTCCACCGAGAACATGGAAATCGTCCGTCCCGACACGTCAGGAACACAGCAGTGGCCCGGCACCTCCAACTTCAAAGCCACATCCCTCCAGGATGACTGATTGGAACCAACTGTCCACCCCACTACGGGGGTCCCCAGTCCTGAGGTACTGAGAAGGGGTAAACGGCTCCCACCAGAGAAACTGGCTCAGCAGTCCAGGGCATGGGGAAACTGCAGGATCGCCATCGCTCTGCGCAGGAAGAGTCACCTGAGGGGACATGGCTACAGAAACTCCAGCAGTTCCCGAGAAGTCTCCCTGGAGCTCAGTCTCCTCAGCTGTGAATGGAAGAGATCATGGGCTCTATCTCATTTAACCAGATCACGCTTAAGTGACAGTGCCTTAACAACGTGTAGCACAGGCCTGCACCTAGTGGGTGCTTCACCCCGCAGCCACAGCAGCCAAGGTGGCCACACAGGGCATTAGGGAGGGACTGCTCCCACTTCACCTGTGTCCACTTTAGCTGAGACCTTCCCGTCTGCGCCATGTGGACGCCTCCCGCCTCTCTCCCACGTGTCACCCGAGGACCAGCCCCAGCCTCACCTCCTCTCAGATGGCTGTCCAGAACTCTCTAGCACACTGCCTCCCTCTGTCCCGAGCTCCAGTGCCTCGGGCCAGCAGTGTGTCCCCCTGGCCCTGCACCATCCCCACTGGTCACTTCCTAGCTTCCCAGGGCATGGAAGCTCCCCTCCCTCCCAGCTCCCTCTTCTCCTTGGCCTTGGCCTTCACCCGGGCTCTGCATGTGCGCCCTCTGTGTCTAGGCTCCCACCCTGCCCTCCCCCAGGGCGTTTCCTGCTTGTGCAAGTCCTGGTTGTCACCTCACTCACATTCTGAAAATAAAGGGAGGTTGGGACAGGGAGCATAGGAGGATTAGAGGAACACTAGACTGGCCAGTGGGGAGGGAGGGGAAGGGAGGGGGCAAAAGGGTGAAGAAGAAAAAACAAAAGATGGTGGCTTTGAAGAAGAAAAAAAAAGATGGATGTGGCTTTGAAGTCGGAGGTGCTGGGCCACTGCTGTGTTCCTGACGTGTGGGAACGATTTCCATGGTCTCGGTGGACACTGGACTCTGTGCCCCCAGGAAGCAGCCACAAGATCCTCATCCCTCCATAATCGTGGCTGCCACTCATTGAATGCCTACTGTGTGCCAGGCACTGTGGCAGTGACTTTACACCCATTGACTCCTGTCCCTGCACTATGAGGTAAGCATAATGACCCCATTCTGCAAGAGAAAGTCAGGCTCCAGGTTAAATGACTTCCTCTAGGTCACGTGCTTGTAAGAAAAACAAGTTGTGATTTCCCTATATCTGGCTCCAAAGCCAGGCATTTTCTACCACACCAGTGATCTCAAGTGAGTATAAAAGTGATATGCATTTGGTAGAAACCACACTTCAAATTCCACTCTTTTCCTGGACTATGGATGTCTGGAACAATTCTCTTTCTCCACACTGGGTAGTGGCAGTGAGCTGTAGCTCCTAGTCAGCCACATGATCACAAGGGGGTAAAAATGAACCTCTATAATTGCTGTGGGACTACACTATGATATCTGCTAAAGGGAGTGTATTAAATACATTTTTGACTTGCAGTATTTGGAACTTACAAAGGAGTTAACTTTGCATCCTTCCGCAGGTGGCACATCTCAAACGTGATTTTTCTCTTGCTTTCTTACACTTGCGGGTGCTCCTTTCTTGGCTTTCCGTAGCTCCTCTCATCTCTTCTGTCTCTCCAGAGCCTGCCAGCCCCATCCCCAGCTCCCCCCTGAAGCCGTCTGTCTGCATGGACTGTGCTCATCGGGCCCCTGGTATCCTCCCGTCTGTTCCACTTGGTCAAACTCTTAATCCCAGTTTCCTTCCGTCCTCTGTTATTTCACTGAATGTGTCTACTCCGCTTGACCGCGCGCTCCTCGAGGACACAAGCCATGGTTTGCATTCCCATTTACACCTATTTAGCGTCAATCGCGTGGCAGGTGATAAATAATTGTGTTGAGTGATTAAAACGTGGCTGTGAGGAGCTCCTCAACTGCTGAACACCATCCTCCTTCCGTGGGAGGAGGAGAAGCCCAAGGAGCCTCTGGCATAGGTATTTTCACTTTAAGAGGCAATGAATTCAGGGACCTGGGAAAGGTTTAAACATGAGTCTTAAATTATTTGCTCAGCTTTGATTTTTATTTTACAAGATGCCGGGGCAGTGCTGGGAGCTATTTGCAGAAGGGGTGCGTAAGAGAGATGAAGAGAGACTAGAAGTGGATTTACCCAGATGTTTGCCTCACAGAAAAAAATAGGTGTGCGCGGGGCAGGGGCTGCTCCTGCGACGTGCAGGCACGAGGGACTCAGGCTCTGCCCCTGGGCTCACTGGAGGGAGATTTGATTTCTGCTCCTGTGTTTCTGTCCCTCTGCTGCGATGTGTTGAGCTAAGCCACCACTGAGAATGGCCCCTCCGAGGAAGAGAAGGAAGACCAGCTATTTATAGGCTGAAGCCAGCCGCGACCCACCTTTTCAGCCTGTAATTTACAGTATATGATGAGAAAATGAACTTCTATGGCCACAGGAATGTGAGAAGACAGGAGACCGATTTTCAGTAGCTTGGGGTTTGGCTTAGGTGCTTATGAAATGTCTGTGAAAAAGGCCACTTTGCTTTGCCAGAGGATAGCTTTCCTCGGTCTGTTGTCACTGATGCAAAAGGTGCTCAGGTCCCCGTCTCGCTCAAGCACCGCTGGTACCGTCACAGCTACGTGGGCGGAGGACGGAGGGGAGTTTCTGCACCTAAAAGGGGGTTAAGTGAGCTACAGGAAAGAACGGGCAGGAATACGGTGTCTACTGATTGCAGACAGAGCTCTGGGTCCAGGGTAAATGCGGTGCCTAAGAACGCGTCACGGGGGAGGGGTGGCGCCTGTTTGGGCTGGAGCATGTGGCCCGAGTCAGAAGCCCTTGGGGAAGCTCGGAGGCTGCAGATAACTTTCCACCCATGCACAGATTTCCTGGAGCTCGCTAGAGGACATGCAAAACTCCGCGTGTGCTCAGTCAAGCGACCTAATGTCCACAACAGGCTGGGCATGGAGTGGGGTGTAGAGGTGAGGCGTGTGACCTGGGTCCTGCCCTGAACTGGGGATGAGGCCTCTCAACATCCATCCATCTCCAGTCCCAGGATGCCCCCTGAGGCGGTCTGGGAGCTGTGCCTGCCTCTGTGCTGGCTCCTGGGTGAACTCCTGCCTTCTACCTTTACCCAGCTTGCAGGGGAGGTGTCGGGAGGGGATGAGAAGAGATGGGGACAGAGGCTTGGTCAAGACCAGTAGATGCAGCCAAACACGGGAAGGGAATCCTGAATGAACAGAGACACACAGACAGACACAGTCATCTAGGGTCATTGAAGGCAAGTTATCAGAGAGTTCCCCACCATTTTAAAAGCAGAATAAGGATTTGGCCAAGGGGAGGGCATTTCACAGGGTGCCGAGAGTGGAGGAGGTTGGTGGCAGGGTGGATGAGTGGACGGGACATGAGGAAACACAGTGCGGCGGGAGAGCTCTCTCTCTCTCCACATGTTCCTAGGACCAGCTTTTAATCATGTTGTCTAAACCATCTATGTCTCTACTAACTTTTGTCCTCCTTAGTTGGTTTCTTATTGAGAGAGTTGTTGAAACTCCCTATTGTGGTTGCAGGTTTGTCAATTTCGGGTGATGATTCTCATCTTTGCTTTATGTATCCTATGATTTTACTATTAGGTGCAAATGATCATAGAATTATGAGATCTTCTAGGGAACATTTTCTTTTCCTCTTTTGGTAGTGAATATCCTCTCTAATAATACTTTTCTCCTAAAACTCCATTTTCTCAGGCTTCTTTTGGTTGGCATTATCTGGTATATCTACGATCCATCTTTTTACATACTATAATTGTCCTTTTGTTTGGAATGAACTTCTTGTAAACAGCACATAGCTAGATTTAGTTTTCCTATGCAACCTGACAATCTGGGTTTTAAAGACTGAATTTAATCCATTTAATTTCTTGTGTTTACTGGTATATTTAGATTTATGCTATCATTTTTCTTTGTTTTAATTTTCTCCCCTCCTTTCTTACTTTTATGTAGCATTTTCCTTATTCTTCCTTATGTCTTCGACTGACCCAATTTTACTGGTTACTTTAAAATCTATTTCATGTATGCTTTACCCAATAAAGTTGATCAGCAACTCTATGATTCTCATGAAAAAAAGTAAATAATTTAGAAAGCTTTAATAGTTCCATGTCACAGGTTTCTTTTTTTTTTTCAATATTTTTGGTTTCATCTTGATTTTTATGACCCCTTAATTCATTGTGAGGTTTTTATTTTTTGGGGGGGGAGGTTCATGGAGATTGAACTCAGGGCACTCGACCACTGAGTTACATCCCCAGCCCCATTTGTATTTTATTTAGAGATGGGGTCTCACTGAGTTGCTCAGCACCTCACTGTTGCTGAGGCTGGCTTTGAACTGGAGATCCTCCTGCCTCAGGCTCCCAAGCTGCTGGGATTATAGGCGTGCGCCACTCTGCCTGGCTCATTGTGAGTTTTAATAGTCACATTCTTATTGTTTAGGTTTATACACAGTGAATATCAGAAAACTTCGTAACAGCTCCAACGGAAGTCAGAAGCAACTCTCTCAATGAGTGACAAATTAAAGAGAATAAAGACTAGTAAAGATATAACTGGTCTGACACAAATGAATGACATCATTAAAAGCTGATCTAATGAACATATGGAGAGAGCTCTCGAGCCTCACTCCAGCAGGCTTTCTCATCTCCTGTCCACTCTGCCACCAACCGCCTCCACTCTCAACATCCTGTGAAACGCCCTCCCCTTGGCCAAATCCTTATTCTGCTTTTAAAACTATTGGGAACTCTCTGATAACTTGTCTTCCACAATCCCACATTTCTGTGTCACCAGCTCTCTGCTCATGTCTTGCTCTCCTTTTCTTACAACTCACAATTCCGGCTTTGATTTCCTTTTTATTTTTCTTTTTTTTTTAATATTTATTTATTTACTTTAGTTGTACACAGTGCAATGCATTTATGTTTATGTGGTGCGGAGGATCAAACCCGGGCAGCGCACGTGCGAGGCGAGCGCTCTGCCACTGAGCCACAACCCCAGCCCCAATGATTTCCTTTTTCTTAACTTTTATTCTTTACATGGAGGAAGAAAATTATTCTTTCAACAAAGGTTGGATAGTGGAAACTTCTTTCAGTCTTGACACTTATTCAGTGATAACTTAGCAAGGTATAGAATTCCAAGTGGATGATTAATTTTTTTTTTAATCATCTCTTTGAAAAAATAACATTCTATTGCCTTCTGACTTCTATTGGCTCTACTAATAAGTTTACAGCCAGATGCAGTGGTGCACGCCTGTAATCCCAGCAGTTTGGGAGGCTGAGGCAAGAGCATCAAAAGTTCAAAGCCACTCTCAGCAACTTAGCAAGGCCCTAAGCAACTATCCCAAAATATAAAATAAAAAATAATAAAAAGGGCTGGAAATGTGCCTCAGTGGGTAAGTGCCTCTGGGTTCAACCTCTGGTACAAAAAAAAAAATTTGCATATAGTCTTTGCAGGTAACACATCTTTTCATCAGGTACTATCGTTAGTAATAGTACAAATTGACTTTCAAATGCTGTTTTTCATTAACCTCACGAGAACATCACCCTGGATTTTACATGAATGAATTTTTTTTTTGGACTGTACTTTTGAATTATAGTGGAGTGTGACTGAATAATTTTACTTGTATATTTTTAGTTAAAATAAATAAAAGTTAAGATTTGAATATTTTATTCCCACCCCAAAGTCTCATCTTATGGTGAACCCTGTTTAAGAGTGGAGTGTGAACCGAATCATCCATTTTAAGAGTCTTGCTGTCATTTTCAGGAGCTTGCCTGTGGGGGGGGAAAAAAAAAAGTGGGAGGGATGGGAAGTTATATAAATCTGATTTTTAAAATATAAGTGATAGACTTGACTATTGGTGATACCAGGAGAAAGAACCAGAAGAGAGGAGGGAGTCTGAATATTTAAAGAGAGAAGGGGAAAACTGATGAATAGACATCATGAAGAGCTTTTCTCCTCTGAGATGGGAATTCTGCATTTTTCTGCCTTTGATTCTTAAGCTTCCATATCTTTCTTCTGAAGTTCACTCAAGTCACCCCAACTCCTCTGCACCCTGGCCCTCACTTTTGTTACTTGATAGCTTCCTATTGCCTAAAGGCTGAAGTCCAAGCTTCCAGCATGGTATTCAAGGTCCTCTTGTCTTATGTTAGATCATTTTGTACATGGTCCTGTCTTCCATTTCTCCTTTTCACACATTTTGGCTAGTGAAATAAATCTCTCTGCTGTTTTCTGAACATTTCTTACAGTTTCTCATCTCCTTATTTTTGGTTCAGAGTCCTCTCGTCCCCAGAGGCTGGTTCCATCTTATTTTCTCATATATCCAGATATCTTCTGCTTAGGAGGAATTTCTCTCTTCTGTGTCCTCACAGAGATTGGGCCCTTCTTGGCAATCGTTCCCATAGTTCTTGTATTTGGTTATTGGGTACAGCTTCTACCTCCAGACTAAGAACTTTTGAGGGCAGAGAACATGTCGTTCCACCTCTGTAACCCATCTGCTAGAGATGCCTCTGTACGGTCATGAAGCAATGCAAAGGGAGTTGTAATTACAGCAATATGAAAATGGCGATCAAGAATTATGAAAACTGTCTCTTTTTGCTGGGTGGCCTACAGGTCTCATGGCAGAAGGGGCGACTTCTGTAGCGTGTCCATGAACCCAGGCGTGAGGGTTGGCCTCACACTGGGCCTCCCATTGATGTCTGGGGAAGAGTTGCTGAGTTCGTTCTGAAGACTATGTAACAGAGAAGGAGTGAGAGTGACCTAATTGGGAGAACCTCCCGGTAGCTTTATTCCAAGAAGGAGGTATTCCTGAGCTTGGCTACCAACTGTGGCTTGGAGTAAGACTTGAGCCAGCCCACTCCTACCATAAGACCTCTACCCTTCTCTGGCACATCTATAAATATGGGAGAGGAAGGGGTGGGCTCAACGATCTCTAGGGATTCTGTGCTCTGACAGTCTGTGAGCCTCTCCAGATAGGATCTTCTTGCCTGCCATCTTCCTTTCTTCCCAAGCCTGATCCATTGACCACAGGTGGCCCCTGCTGTGATAGTGGAGAAGGATCTGTCCTCCTGGTCTTAATGGAAAGTGATCAAGGGTCCTCATAAGCTAGACATTCATAAGCCTCTGCCTGGTTTCTGGAGTTTCTTAAAGTTCTTTAAAAGAGTGACACAAAAGTAACAAGTAGAATGTTCCAGAATCTGACAAGAATGAGTTAGGTATCTGTGTGGTGAAGGCGAGAGTCTGTACTGTCTGGGGGCCACATCGAACCTGAGCATGCCTTGTTTTTCGCCCGTAATCAAAATTGACAGCTGGGCAGGAAATTTCTAGGAATTTCTCTGATGTCGGATACAAAATGAAGACTGCAGGGAGGGGCCACACGCTCATACTTTGCTCCATGAAAAGATGGCAAAATAGCTTCTGCATTTCCTCTGCAGCACTCAGGATGACACAGGTCTTCAACAGCCTTGGCATTATCCCTCACCAAAGATACTTCATCTTCTTGATAACCCCAAGGCCTACAATTTGTTTCCTAGAAGAGTCTGTGCCTTGGCTGGCTGGTGTTGCCAAACCCTGTGCAGTCAGGATTTTTCATCACGACTCCCAGGAGAGAGGGGGAGTGAACTTACCTGCGTGTGCCCCCTGAGCCCCAGGACCTGTGCTGGGGTCTTGACATGCAGGGGCGAACACGCAAGGTTCAGGCTCACCCTCGCCCCCTGGAGTTCATGATGGGAATGACAGGGTGAATAAGTTAAGCTTCCTGCCGCACAAATTAAAGGCTTTGTTCTAAGAACAGCAAAGGTCCTTGCCTGCAAAGCAACTTCCAGCAGCTTCTCAGTGCTCTGAGTCAGCATGCAGAGGGAACTACCAGCAGGGGGCAGAGGCAACGGCTGGGGAAATTTTATATAATTACTGGGGTGGAATTAGACCCTCAGTAGCTCAGTGCCTTGTCAGGCCTGCTGATCAGTCACCCCTGGTTTCAGAGCAAGGCTTTCTACAGTGGCTGCCGTCTTCTTTTTTCTGAATTGGAGAATGTGGCTGCATGATGGACAGGACTGGGAAGAACATTCTGGAACTAGATTTCTTTGGTCCTTCACCATGTTATGAGTTCGAGAGGGCAGAGATGGCCAGTTTCTGGGACTCCTTTGAGCATCACTTACTAGACCCTTCCTGAGTGCTAAACAGGCCCCATGATGTGGCCACACAGAGATGGCACCTTGCCTCAAAGATGCTTGAGACTAGCATTGTAGCCAGAGGAACATGAGGAACTGGGGCAGAATGTGATCGGTGTAGTACAGTGTGTCTCAGTCTTTTAAACATATGTCTCCTTTGGAGAAACATATACATCTTGAAAATTCTTTGAAAGTTTGTGTTTCAAAAGGAATAGTTTTTTTTTTTTTTTTTTTTGGTTTCCAAATATGAAATTATAATATTGAATATATTTTAAAAACTACATATGTCCTCCTGAGATGTTTTAAAATTTTTTATTGAGGTATACATATATGCTGCAGTCAATGAATTTTTACACACACAAGCGCTTGTATGATTACCACCCAGATGTATAAGAAATATTTCCAGCATCCCGAAAGCCTCCCTCATGTTCCTTTCAAGTCAACCCTCCCCGTCACTAATCCAGAAGTAACCAATTCTGACTTTTATCAGTGTAGGTTATCTTTGCTGCTCTTGAACTTCGTATGCACAGACTTGTCTGCTGACCAGTTCTGATTTCCTTTGCTTATCTTACATGTGGTTGATAGTAGCAGTGCAGACATTCCTCAATTTAGGACAAGCTTACTTCCTGTTAACTCCTTTGTACATTCAAAATACTGCAAGTCAAAAATGTATTTAGTACACTCCCTTTAGCAGATGTCATGGTGTAGCCGCACAGCAACTATAGAGGTTCATTTTTACCCCTTGTGATCATGTGGCTGACTAGGAGCTACAGCTCACTGCCACTACCCAGTGTGGAGAAAGAGAATTATTCCAGACATCCATAGTCCAGGAAAAGAGTGGAATTTGAAGTGTGGTTTCTACCGAATGCATATCACTTTTGTACCATCATAAGATCAAAAAAATTGTGAGTCAAACCACTAAACATAGTGGACAATTTGCAGTTTATCTTTCCTCACAGCTGTGTAGTATTCCACCACGTGACACACACCCCCACCATTATTTACATATCCATTTTATACTCACTTGAGATCACTGGTGTGGTAGAAAATGCCTGGCTTTGGAGCCAGATATAGGAAAATCACAACTTGTTTTCCTTATAAGCACGTGACCTAGAGGAAGTCATTTAACCTGTAGCCTTACTTTCTCTTGCAGAATGGGGTCATTATGCTTACCTCATAGTGCAGGGACAGGAGTCAATGGGTGTAAAGTCACTGCCACAGTGCCTGGCACACAGTAGGCATTCATAATTATGAATGGAGGGATGAGGCTCTTGTGGCTGCTGCCTGGGGGCACAGAGTCCAGAAGCCCCCTTTATTTTCAGAATGTGAGTGAGGTGACAACCAGGACTTGCAGCTTGTGCACTGAGGCAGGAAACGCCCTGGGGGAGGGCAGGGTGGGAGCTAAGACACAGAGGGCGCACATGCAGAGCCCGGGTGAAGGCCAAGGCCAAGGAGAAGAGGGAGCTGGGATGGAGGAGAGCTTCCATGCCCTGAGAAACTAGGAAGTGACCAGTGGGGACAGTGCAGGGCCAGGGGGACACACTGCTGGCCCGAGGCACTGGAGCTCGGGACAGAGGGAGGCAGTGTGCTAGAGAGTTCTGGACAGCCATCTGAGAGGAGGTGAGGCTGGGGCTGGTCCTCAGGTGACACGCGGTGGAGAGGAGGGCGGCGTCCACATGGCGCAGGTGGGAAGGTCTGGCTGAAATGCGCAGCCCCACGCCCCACACACAAACCATTCATATGCTGAAGTCCAGACCCCCAGCTCCACAGACTGTGACCTCCTTTGGAGATAGGGACTTTAAAGAGGTGACCGCGGTAAAATGAGGTCATGGAAGGAGGGCCTAATCCAACATGAATGGTGTCTTTGAGAAGAGGAGATGAGGACACTGACACACACAAAGGGAAGACCACATGGGGGGGGTCTCGGAGAAGATGACCATCTGTGGGCCAAGGAGAGAGGTCCCAGAAGGAACCAACCCTACCTGTACCTTGATCTTGGGCTTCCAACCTACAAGATTGCAGGAAAGTAAATTGCTATTATTTAAGCCACCCCATGCGTGGTGCTTTGCTGGGGGAACCCTAGAAAACAAATACAACCATGTTCTCTAGGAAAGAGCTCGGGAGGCAGCCGGGGCTGTCCAGTGGTCCGAGCATAAGGCCATCTGGGTCTGAACAGAGGCAGAGGTTGCAAGAATGCAGAAGCCAATGCGGATGGGAGGGAATTGGAGGTAACAGAGACCACCCGGGGCATGGGTCAAGTTCAGAGGCGAAATGAATGTCTTTGAAATCTGAGGAAGGACTCCAGGGAGGCGGGCTGCCATTTCCATCCCTGGGAGTGGCCTCCACAGGAACAGGGTGCCTTCTCCCTGTCCTTTCCCAGTCCCCAGTCTCTGTGCAGCATGAGATGCATCAGAGAGCAAGATGTCAATGAGCCGCCCTGACACCCAGTGCTCTCTGCCGACTCAAGCTTGGTGCATCTTATTAGAAAAAAGCCCTAAATCATAACTTCACACCTGCTCCAGCCCTTCTCGGCCCAGCTCTGAGCCAGGTGGGAGTGCGGGGAAAAAATACTTCTGGGTGAACCCATCATTAAGAAAACCTGGGAAGACATGTCTGCCTCTTCATCCAGTGGCTGGGATCCTGGGATCACTCGGTTCTGAGCACCTCAGCTACAATCACTCACCACTCCAAACCCCAGATGTCACAGTTCCCACTGGAAGTGGGGGTCAGCCAACGGGTGTGTGACTCCTCGAGGGGAGGTGGCCCCCAGGGACATCCTGATCTCCCAGGAATCCAGTGAGCTAACAGCGTCACAGTGCTCACTCTGTGCAGGTACTAAGTGCTTCTCATATATTGACATACTTAATTCTCCAAACAACGCCACAGTGGCAGTGTAAATGGTGTCCCCAATGCAGCACCACTCTGCACAGAAGAGCTACAATGAAAACAAAAATCTCAAGTGTTGGTGTGGACGTGAGCAGCTGAAAATCCCCCTCACTGCTGATTTGCAACCCCTGTGGAAAACAGCCCAGCAATATCTACTAACACTGAATACGTACGTGTCTGTGACCCAGGCATCCCATGCCTGGATATATGCCCAACACGGTAGGTGCATAAGTGCACCAAAGGCATATACAATGGCAGCACTATGGAACTAGAATGTTCCCAGATTAAATGGGAATAAGTACAATTATGCATGACAATCCAGAGGAACCTTGCAAATATGATGTTGAAAAACAGAAGTTAAACAAAAAAGACTACCTATTGTATGACTCTATCTATAAAAAAGTTCACAAACCGGCAAAACTAATCCTCTATGAATTTGGAAGTCGGGTGGGTAGTAACCCTGGGGGTGGGGAGGCACGAGGGAGGTTTAGAGGTGCCAGTGACCATCCGTTTCTTGGACTGAGTGTTGTTTGTATGGGTGTGTTCACACAGTGAAAGTTCAATCAAGCAAATACATATCTGTGCACTTTTATGAATGTCTATTATAGTTCAATAAAAAGTCGTTAAAAATTAAAACCCCATATGGTAAGAAAATGACTCTACAATGCAGAAAACAGGACAGGAAGGGTTAAAGTCACTTCCCCCAAGGTCAGTGCCAGGATTTGAACTCAACTCTAGCTCTTGAGCCTCGGAGCTCAGTCACTGCTCTATGCCACCTCCTAGGAGAAGGTGTCCAAGCACCTGATTCTTGTGAAGCCCCACAGAGCCTGGAGCGTGCTGCTTACTATTTAATAGGTGTCCTGTGTATGTCTTATGTGGAATAAATCCCCCTGGGAAGCACTTCCAATGGGTAATGTGATTTCCACAAGTCACAGCATGGCCACTGTTTGAGAACCAGATCATCAGGACAGATAACTACATTTATACCATGGACGTCAGACATTTTTCTTTAGGCCCAGAAGCCGTTTTTCACCAAGGCTCAGGATGGACCAGTGCAGCCTGGGTTTCCTCTGGGTTGTGTACTTTGGTCTGCAGCTAATGATGGACTCTCCCTCCAGGGGTCCTGGAAAATCTATTTCATCCTGGCATTTAGAAAGATATCTCTAGGCCTCAGGGACCAACTCACAGGTCAGGAGGCTGCTTGAAGGATTCCGAACACAGAATACGGGATGTAAAAACCAGGTGAAATTAAATTGGACTATCTTTTCTCGTGCGAGGGGCCGGTGCCTGACTTCAGTCCATCTGCTCACTCCTCAGTCACTTGCCAGGCCAGAGGCTTTGGGCCCTGATACACAGAGACACGGCCTGTGCCTGCCAAGGACTCGGACAGTGCAGAGGAATCAGATTTGGAAATCCCTGAACTGACTGGCCTCTGTGAGCTCGGCCAGTCCCGACTCACCGTGAGGGCTCGAGGAGGCAGGAGAGGAGGAGGTTGGTGCACCCAGAGCCCTTTCCCGTGCTCAGCCACTTTCACTCTTTGCAGAAGCCTTCCACAGAGTGTGTGGGGGTTGCAGTGAGGGTTCAAAAGAGAGCTCAGCCAGCTCTAATGGCGCAGGGTGACCCAGGAATGCCTCACAGATCTGATGCTCCAGCAGCTCACCCATTTCAAAGGGCAGGTGGGAAAGTGTAGTCCCGCCTGAAGACCTTCTCCCTCTACGGCTCAGGCCTCCCACCTGCCCAGTAAACGGAAAACAAGCGACACCAGAGCCCAAGGCTACTACTCAGGACACCTCTGTCCATTCATCAGAGGCTCCAACCACAACAGCCCTGCCCTTCAGAGAGCACGGTGCCCACTGTCCACTGCTCCATTTCACACTGTCCAGCAGAGCCCGCCCCCTGCCACCAGAGGCTCAGCTTACAGACTTCCTCTCCTTCTAGCACCACCTTGACTTTGCAGAGTCAGACTGGGATCACTGGCGAGACTCTGAGGCTGACCACTTCCTTCCCCAGAAAGACCCCTGCCTCCGCTCACTCCCCAACGTCTGGACGTAGCCCTGGGCATAGGCAGAGAACCCAGGGAGCCAGTCTCCTTCCTCCCAATTTTCCAGGAGAGAAAAAAAATACTGTTCCTGTCAGAAATGTGATAGAATTGTCAAAAGTACATCACAATGGCTATATACTTGGTGATCTCTAAGTCACAGTTCCATTTGTTCTGTGACAGTGTAAAAAATAACAAAATTTCCATCAAGATGGAAAATAAAATGAAGAAAGCACTTCAACGGTATTTGAAAACAATGTCTAAACAAAAGTCCCTTTACTTCCTCCCTGGCAGTCTCCTAGTGGTGGCCCCTATTCAAGTTACATCTCTCTCTCAATCTCTCCCCCTCTCTCTCTCTCTCTTCTTGCCCCCCCCCACCACCAATTTTGTCTTTCTCATCTCATCTCCCTCTCCTCTTGTTCTTATACCTGGGCCTTTTCCACTCCTACCACAAACAAGGGTCAAGAGACTGCAACCCCCTGAATCCGAGAACAACTCCAGACAGTGTCCAGAGTCTCCCTCAACTCAATTCTGCCCCTGCAAATTTCCAAGACACTAACCCAGGCAGATGCCAGACCCTCCAACCAGGGGAATTTCACATTCAAGTTGGCCTGAAAAAAAGACTGGGGTGGGGCTATACATCTGGAAGCCACCACAACAAAAACATTCCCCCGAGCTGGTGGCTCCATTCTCTGTGCTCACATCTATTGTAGCCCTGACTGTCCAGGGCTCTCCGAGTAAACCTCGCAGTATGCGAAGGCCACAATCCACCTCTCTATCCCCCATACCCTGCCCAACTCAAGAAATATTTATTTAGTAACTGAACAAATGAATAAAGACTGACATGCTGCATGAATAAGTGAACACAGAGATCACAGGGAGAAAAGTGGTTATAATATTTATTTTTAACGGATGCTGATGTGTCTGAATAATACTTGCACCTGGTCCATATGAAACTTACATAGAACTAATGCGTAAGAAGACAACGGTCTCCTTCCACACCTCTCCTCATCCACCAGTCCTGTCTTCAAGAGACAACTCTGCCCTCTCTCACCTCTTGCTTCTGATATGGATCTTCAAATATATTTTTTCTTTTTTAAATGTTTTTCTTAGTTGTAGATGGACAGGATGCCTTTATTTTATTTATTTACTTTTATGCAATGCTGAGGATCAAACCCAGTGCCTCACATGTGCTAGGTAAGCATTCTACCACTGAGCTATACCCCCAGCCCTCTGCAAATATTTTGAGGTATTAATTTTAGACATCATACACTGTTTTTTCATTACATTATATGAGGATTTAATGCCCATATGCCACCAAATTCTCATCTCTCCTTCTCCCATTAAATTGATGTTAGGTGTTATCAAATCAATAATCAGTCATTTTATTTTGACAGGGTTACATTATTTGTCAATATCCTCTGTTGCTAAGACAGCAAGTGGCTCATGGGTGTGTGAAGGATGAACAATGACCCTGGGCTCCAACCCCTTCATAGACGGCTGTCAACCAACCTCTATTTTCAGGTCCCCAGCTCATTCCTACCTTCCCTAAGGCCCTTTATCTCAGCTCCTGAACCATTTTTCCCACAGAGTAAACTGGTCCCCTCTCGTTGGCACCGCCCTCTGCGGACACTTCATTTCTAACTCCCCTACTTCGTTAATTTAGTTGCCACTCTATTCAATTTCTGTTTTCCAAATGTTTTGTTGTAATCACCCATCCGCTACTGTCTCCATTTCTATTTGCTTTCTCCTCATAGCTTTATAATAACTCTTTTATTCCCTTAATGTCATTTTAGTAAGGTTTCAAAAAGGAGAAAAGGAAAATATATATATGATCAGTCTACTTACATTCACATTAAAGTTGAACAACCCATTACGGGAATGGGTAGCTGCATGGTCAGAAGCAAATAGCTCAAATCTTTTCCAAGACAGCTCTGGCTGCCTTTCCAAGGTGACAGGTTACAGTCCATACTGTAGCATGCCACCCAGATCCTCCTCCTATGACAGAGGCATTCAGTCCACAAGCAGCTTGGAATGGGGTCGGCCGAGACCACTGTGTTCCGAGGGGTAAGAGAGGTGGCTAATAAGAATATTGCCTGATTTAGTCAAGTGAAAGAATATAAGGCCAGATGATCAAGAGGTTGGAGGAAGCTGCCGTAATGAAAAGTCAGGATCCCTTAACCAATTTCTACGCCTGGTTCAACTCTTAGACCCATAGCCCACTGCATAATTAAAAATCCCCAGAAGGAAGGACCCTGAAACTTTATGACAAGCTTATTTAGTAAGAATTCCCCAAAAAGCAGGACTGGCAGGGAAGCCGTACTCTGGAGCCAGAACATTTCAAAGACCGTGAACACAGTCCAAATTGATACTGATATATGGGGACCTGGCGTGGATTCATGGGTCCCCATTAGAGTAGAAGGAAAGGCAGCGCGTGAAGTCTGATGCAGGTTCCAATAAGAGAATCACAGCACGAGCCCTGGAGTTCTGGAGCAGGGCATTCTGACTCACCAAGGACGAAGGATGTGCACCACTCAACAACTAGTTTCTGGCATGATAATGGGCCCTGACTGAGACAGAGAATGTCACCACAGGGCATCAAGAAGACCACAAGGGCAGGACCTTGCATGATAAACTGGGTTCTGTCAGACCTTCCAAGTCAGGCAGGACCAGCAGCAATCCACAGTGAGATCAAAACAGTACACCTGGGCCCGGTGCAAACAGAGCCCTAGGCCACAAGTAGGCTGCATGAGCAGATGACTCAAAGCCCCACCACCCGCCACTGTTGCTTTGGTACTTCTCCATCGGCCCACACCTATGACCCAGAAGGTCACTTTATGACCTATTCATGAAGGCAGAAGTCTGAGCTCTCTATACAGAAATACCAGCTTGTTTTGTGGGTATCAGGCGCAAATGGACTCCCATAGTCAGGCATGGTGGTGGCACATGCCTGTAATCCCAGTGGCTCAGGAGACTGAGGCAGGAGGATCACAGGTTCGAAGCCAGCCTCAGCAATTTAGCAAGACTGTAAGCAACCTAGTAAGGCCCTGTCTCAAAATAAAAATGGAGCTGGGGGTGTGGCTCAGTGGTTAAGCATCCCTGGATTTAATCCCTGGTACAAAAAAAAAAAAAAAAATGAACTGTCACTACAGTGTACCTTCCCTTGGGGTGGTCCCCACTTAAATCCATCTCTCCTGGGCTGCAGATGTCTAAATGGTAGAAAATGAAAAGTAAGTAGTATCCTCTTAGGTACCAGAAGACTCAAAGTCACCAAATAATAACAAAACAACCCCATTTTCATTTCAGAGTGCTCTGAGCAGACAGCTATAATGCATCCACCCTGGACAATAAACAAGGATGTGTTACATTAACCATTCATTCATTCATATTATCAGGAAAAGAGGACTTTTCATTCTCACCCATAGGAAGACTGATTGGTAAATGCTTGTTCAATACTTCAATTACATAAGAAAACTTAAGCTCAAAGATAAGGTCTGACAATTCCACTGAATCCTTTAGAAACTAAAATGGAGTTTAAATAGCATACCAGGGCACTAATTCCCCCAAAGGAAGCACAGGAAATCTTAACCCCACTCATGCTGCAGGCAAAGCCAAATCCAGCAAGCCTGCAGAACCCACACTCTTGGTGGTTTTGAGACTGGCACTTTGCAGGCACACAATGTTGTCAAGGTGAAAAAAAAAAGATCAAATTATCTCAATGAGAAAAAAAGGAAAGAAATATGAGGTCAAAGGAGATGCCCAAACAGGGTTTATATGCAATAGACCCTCTGTCTCCTTTCTACCTCAGTCAAAAGTAGCCCTCAACCTCTGTCCCAGAAACTCAGCACAAAAAGTTTGGGGTATTCTCACATTGCCCCACACCAATATCCAATCAATCCCACAACCAGCAGGTTTCACTTCAGATAGGCTACTACACAAGGATTGCTTCAACAAGCACTGTTGTACCTCAACACTAGATCTAATAAAAGACAGCTATTGAGTGAGTAACAGGTGGGTAGTGTATACAATGCAGATACACTGAACAAAGTACCCTTCACATCCCAGATGGGATGGAGTGGGACGGAACCAGATTTCACTACAACACTCAGAACAGCACACAATTTAAAACTTATGAGTTATTTATATTTGTAATGTTCCATTTAATATTTTTGGACTACAGTTGACGGCAGGTAATTAAAACTGCAGAAAGTGAAAACACAAATAAGAGGGGACTGCTGCCCAAGGCTTGCATTCTTGGCCACAAACCCCCCTACACAACTGCCCATCCTCATTCTTCCCCTCTCCAGTGACCCCGGAAGCCATGTGTTGAATGTGGCAGTACAACAAAAAGTCGGCTCCATAGTCAGTACTTGAGGCAGAGCTGCCAGAAGAGCCTCCTGCCCCTCAGCGGACTGTGACCGAATGCGAAATAGAACTGCTTTAGGGTAAGTCACTTGGACAGGTGACTCGTTGCCACAGCATAGTATAGCTTGTCCTGACCAATGCAAATCTCTCCGCCTGGCCCAGGTAGCTCTAGTCAACAAACATTCCATCTCAGCAGGATTTGGAGGTTGGCTGGTTCAACTAAGTGGACTCAAGAAGATATTAAATTCTACCATAGGCTAGACCTTACCAGGCACCCTCCTCCCCTAACTATAAAATGTCAACACCGAACGCTTTCATGCGAATATATCCCTGCTTCATTTAGCAACGGGTGGTCCATTATAACCATGGAATATAAATGTTTTATTTTATGTTAAGTGGCATTGTATCCATTGAACTGGACACACTCAGGTATTTACTTTTAAAGAGGTTAATACTATTGTGTACCATGTGACATACAAAGTGAGCACCACCTGATTTCGCTCTAAGAGCAGCTGCTGCAAACTGTCCCCTTATGAATGTGCTTCCAGGACTAATGTTAAAATCAATCGGTCCCCATGGAAATGCAGTCAGCCAGAATTGGGCTGTCTGAACTGCTCACACACGGTCTCTGTCTACACTCATGTTCAGAACTCAATATTTAGCTGTAGTATTAATTAATGATACACCTTGTAAACAGCAAAGATCAATTGAAAAATTACCCATAATCTGTGGCTAATAACAAAATGACACTCATCAGAAAAACTCTCAGAGCATTTGAGAGCTCACAATAAGCCCAGAAACTTGGATTCAGATAGAGGAGCCCCAGGCAAGAGAGATGGCTATGGTCTGGGGAGGTCAGGAACAGTGACATGGAGCACACAGACTTAGCTGGGACCGACGCACACAGGTGAACTAGTGTTGTGCCACCTATGTGCTGTCCCCCCAGTGACGGGACAGCAGAGGGTGAAGCAATAGATGTCAGAGGTTGGAATGATGGAGACCCTCGTCATGCAATGGCGAAACCCTCAGAACTGTCATCTGCCACTACAGAGAGGCAGATCACGTGCCTACTGAGTATATGGCTTAGGGGATGTGGCTGGAGAGAGCCAGAATTTAACAAGGGAATAAAAAGATGTGAACTTAGGAAAAACAGTGGGTGGTCTGCAAGCAAAAATGAAAGGCAACAGAGAGAGTCTAGAAAGTAGCCCAACAGCTTGAACCCGAACAGTGAAAGGTAAGACTGAAAATGCTTTGAGCAACTGAGGTCCATTGAGGTTTCTCAATTAAGCACAAGGACCTGATCCTGCTGCAAAGTGTAAATTAAGGATGCTCTCTTCCCACCCAAGCCTGTTTCAAATGATCTCAAGATAGCTGCCTTTAAACTGAAAAAGAGAGGGAAAAAGAAAAATAAGCAAATAAATAAGGCTGGTTTAATCATGATTATTTAGGAAAGAACTATGGATGAAGTTGTGGATACATGCAATTATATACATGCATGTAGATTAGATGCTTGTTGAGTTTTTGACAAAATCATATTGCTGAAAAAACTATAATCCTAGCCTTAAAAAAAAAGTTTATCGATATTAACTACCCTTAACCCTTCAATTTGCACCACAAGGAAGCAAGCAAGAAGGGATTACTACTCACTTCACATATGCCCTAAAGGCAAAAAGACAAGGAAAATTATTCCAGAGAATGGAGCCAGGACCACGCAGATAGTGGACAAAAGTGTTTCTCCCAAAGAACAGAATCGGGGCTCGTGAAGGAACTTCCCTAGCTGGGTGGGGGTTCCACAGTGGACCTGTGGTGGCCATGTCTTCCACTCCTCCCCTCTGTGATTGTAGCATTGGTTGTATTCACTCTGCCTCGGCTCCAGCACTCTCAGAGGCAGGAGAGGACAGGGCTGGGTGTGTCACTTTTCTGGTTCACTGGTTACAGAGTAACACTGAGCCACACTCAGAACTGATGTTCAAATTCCAGGAATTAGAGATGAACGTGAATTGGACTTTGGAAAGAGAATAAGGATGGTCAAGTGTAGGAAGAAGGGTGTGCAGCGATTTTGAGCACCAAGTGGGTGAGATTGTGGCAGTGGCAAGCAGCAGTCCACCCATTCAAGCTGCTTCCTCCCTAATGTTGAGCAGTCACTGGGAAGCGGCTATCAGGTCAGGGACTGCATTTCCCAGCTTCCCCCTTGCACTTGGGTATTTCTACGCTTGCACTTGGGTGTATTTGTACTCTTCCTTAGGAATATACAGAGAAGAGAAATGCAAAACTTCCAAGCTAGGGGGTTAAGAGGTAGGTGTTTTTCACCTCCACTCTCCTTTTCCCCTTCTGCCACTGGAAGACACCAAGGTCTTGGGCAATGGTGGAGCCTAGGATGGAGACTGTCGGGACCCTTGAACCACCACTTGGAGAAATGTCACCTGCCAACCTGGTGCACCCGAAATAGACTGTTCTATGATGAGGAACATGCTACCGTGTTAAGCCATTGACATTTGGACACTATCTGTCAAGAGCTAGAGGCACCCAACCAATATACTGACGTAGTATTTGAAGCAGGGTCTGTTCTCTGATTTGGGCATTTATAGCAAACTTTCCAATGTGAGAATTTTTGCCAGCACAATTGAAGGGGCCACATGCACACAAATTATCACACTACTCACTTTAGCCATTGATTCACTTCTTGAGTGGGTCATTTACTTGCCCTCTTATACATGAAGGAGGCAAAGTTTCGCATTTTGCAGTGAACACATGGTCCCCCTTTGGCACAGATGTGTGATGATGCTGTCACTCTTGCAACAGTTTCTATCACCTCTATACTGAGTCACATGACCCAAGCAGTTCATCAGAGTGGGTCGTCACAAAGGTTGATTTTATGCACTGCTCAATATGCTGGCTGCTCACCTGTGAGTATACACAATTCCCTCTCCAGGGTCCCAGGGCACACTGATTGAGAACCACTGGTGCCATGTTGGAAATATCCAGGCATCCTTCCTAAGTTTCTCCAAGACCAGGAAGACAGGATCTCCATGAATAAATTTCAGCTAGGACAATTCTAGCTTTCACTAGCACAGGGAAGTAGTTCTTCAAAGGTCAAATTTGACTTTATGACTCAAGGTGAAGAACTGCTGAAGTTGCTGTTTGTATTTCAGAGTGTTAGGTGTCCCTGGGGTGGGGAGGGGAAATCACTGCTATACCAACAGCTAGGATAAAATGGGAAGCAGCCTGTGGTGATGGAAGAACAAAAATCAGTAAATATCAAAAGATGAATAAAGATAATTAACAGCATAAATAACCAATTACCTATGTACCAAGAATAAAACCATCTAGTTCATATTAACATGACTTGACTTTTCAGGAAATTCTTGCCCAGGGGGGGAAAGTTGTTAAAACTAGGAACTTGCCAGAAGATTTATCAATTATTGAACAGAAAACATCAAGTGGCAGCTTATACCCCAGGACCTTTGGGACCCTTCTCCTCCAACTCCTCAAATACCTGGTCATGGCCACTAGTACTGATCCTTGTTATGGCCACCAGTTCTGAACTATCAGATCACAATTCCTACCTAGTCCTAATAGAGCTTCCATACTGAACAATCCCCTATAATGCAGATTCACAGTCCCAGTAAACATTCCAACCTGCCCTTCTCCTGTGAGATGAGGCAGGACCCTGTCCAGCTGGTGCTCTCTTATCACGGTGCTATGAGCTAAATGTCTGCATCCCCCTAAAATTCTCAGTGTGATGCATCTGAGGGTGAGGGCTTTGGGAGGCGATTAGGTCATGAGGCGGAGCCCTCCTGAGTGGAACCAGTGCCCTCATAAGAAGAGACCAGCAAGGTGGGACTGCAAAATGGTGCAACCGTTATGGAAGGCAGTATGGAGATTTCTTGGAAAACTGGGAATGGAACCACCCTATGACCTGGCTATCCCACTCCTGTGTCTCTTCCCAAAGGACTTAAAAACAGCATATTACAGTGACACAGCCACTTCAATGTTTATAGCAGCACAATTCACAATAGCTAGGTTGTGGAACCAACCTAGATGTCCCTCAGTAGATGAGTGGATAAAGAAAATGTGGCACATATACACAATGGAATATTACTTAGCAATAAAAGAGAATAAAAGAATGGCATTCACAGGTAAATGGATGAAATTGGAGAATATAATGCTAAGTGAAGTTAGCCAATCTCAAAAAACCAAACGCTGAATGTTTTCTCTGATATAAGGAGGCTGATTCACAGTGGTGTTGGGTCGGGGTACATAAGAGGATTAGAGGAACGCTAGAAAGGTCAAAGGGGAGGGAGGGGAAGAAAGGGAGCTGAGGGGATGGAGGGGAAAAAAGAAAAGGTGGTTGAATAAGATGGATGTCATTATCCTAAATGCATGATTGAAGATTTGAATGGTATGAATATATATTGTATACAAACAGTGTTTTGAAAAAGATGCTCTATATATTTATTATGAATTATAATGCATACTACTATTATAAAAAAATAAATAAATAAATGAAATATTTTAAAACAAATAAATAAGAGACCAACAAGAACTTGCCTCTCTCTCTCTGCCATCTGCCATGTAAGGACACAATGAAAAGCTATCCATCTGCAAGCCCAGGAGAGGACCCTCACTAGACCCTGGATCTGCTGGACACACAGCCTTCATAACTGCCTGTTGTTTAAGCCACCCAGTCTATGGCATAATTGTTATAGCCACCCAACTAAGACACACAGTAAACAATTAACTGGTTGTTAGGGTGATTTGGGGGGAGTCAGGACTTGTCAACATGTACAAACATACACTCTGTTCCTCCTTCCATAACCAATTCACTGGGTATCTCAGAAAACAGTTTCTAAGCCTCTCTGTTTACTCAAAAGAAATCCAGATACCTACATAAACACATCCTCCCAGCTATTTCAGACAGGACTAAGCATGACATAGTGTGGCCTGAAGCAAAATAATAATAATAATAACCTGTCAAAATCACAGTCGCTTGTATCATTGAGACCCTTCTCGACAACTTTTGAAGATTCTTGCACACATCATTACAAAACAGACACATGCCTTCACTCTGGTCAATTAGGGGGAAAAAAAAACACTTAAACAGAAAGAGTCAAAATGGGGAATAGGTGTGAAAGGCAGGAAATAAAAAATAAAAAGAGTCATGCTAAGAAGAGAACTCCAGAATATTAGAGCTATAGAGAATTTTTTGGACATTTTTATAAACTGAGCAATCATTTTTCTTCCCCATGGCCAGCATATTGAAGCTAATGCTAAAAGCATTAATTTATCATGAGATTTTAAAGATCTCTCTCTCTCTCGTCAGTAATAAAATACTGGCACGTGATAGGGTAGCCAGACAGTTATTGTTTATAGGAAGGTTATTATAATAATTAAGATTAATAGCAATTACTTGTCATGTTTGTGTATTTTTTTTCCTTGGGAAATAACTGTAGCCATATTAAATAACTAATTAACACATCTCCGTGTCTGGCTAAGAATGCATGGATTCACCGGTGCTCCATAAGCAGATAAATAAATAAATAAGGATTGTAAAGCAGCCAGCTCGTATTTTGAAAAGAAACTTCAGAATTAAACTAGTCACTAGATGGGCGATGGTACCAAAAATGAAGATCAAGAGTCCTCTTGCCCTCGTTCTTCACGACCTTGTTAATCCCACTGACGGGTGACCACAGGCAGTTCCAGACCTCACTGTCTGCTTGTCTGTTTCTGTGGGTATTCAAACATAAATATACATCTCGAGTTTTATACATGCTATATGCTAACTTGAATAATTTTATCTTCATACAAAATGGGATTTTTTACTCCTTGGTCACAGCACTATAGGAGAAATCTTAACGCCTTAAGTATTAAAGCCGTAAAGCTATTATTATTGAATGTTTTCCAGAGCAACATGAAAATGGATAGGAAAAGAATATTTCTTCATATTAGGATTCTTTTTTTTTTTAAAGGGGCCTTGTCATTTATGCAGCTCAACACTGAGGGAGGAAGGAGAGGTCAAGGAAATGTCCTTACCCAAAGAATGCAGCTGGTCCCTCCCAGGAAACACTTGCCATTATGGGCAGTGTCTTCACAAAGCAGGCAGGGCCACCCATGACACAGTGGACCACCCTGAACCTGTCACTAAGCAGAAACAGAACTTATCAATGAAGGAAATCTGGGCAGTTCTCTCCCAGAGTACCCCCTCACAACAGTGGGCCTACGGCCAAGTGGGAGAATAAGTCTGAAATTCAAAGACAAACCAGAAGGTGAGGGGGAAGGCTAGTCCAGGGCAGGCTTTATCCCTCCCGGCTTGGTCACTGAACACACCCTTCAGGCACTTCTTTCCTGCTTTCATCCGTCTCACACACACACACACACACACACACACACACACACACACAGTCATCACCTGCAAAAGTGCAGAGACCTCCAGTTCTCTCAGAACACTCATTTTCAAACTGGTAAATTACATTCATTCCACAATAAGTGTGTGTTTATGTAGATGGGAGGGTGGCAGAGGAAGGTAAGATGGAAGAAGATGAAAGGTATTTATGGAGCCTGCTGAGAGAGTCTCAGGGCGCCAGCTCTGGACTCAGACACAGATGACAAAGATGCAGCCCCCAGCCTCTGAGAAGTCCCCAGTGAGTGCAGAGGCCAGACACAGAGGCAACCAGCATCTGGGGAAAAGAACACTGTTTTAGTCAGCTTTATCGCTGCTGTGACTAAAAGACCCAACCAAAACAACTTTAGAGGACAAAAAGGTTATTTAAGGGCTCACAGTTTCAGAGGTTCCAATCCATAGACCGCTGGCTCTACTCCTCAGGGCTCGAGTTGAGGCCGAACATCATGGCGGAAGAGTGTGGCAGAGGGAAGCAGAGAGAGTGAGAGGCCACAGGTACAAAATTTATACCCCATAGCCACGCCCCCAATGAACCACTTCCGCCAGCCCCACCCCCCCCCTGCCTCCAGTTACCACTCAGTTAATGCCATCAGGGATCAACTCACTGATTCGGTTAAGGCTATGACCCAATCATTTCTCCTCCAAACTTTCTTGCATTGTCTTACACGTGAGCTTTTGTGGGACACCTCACACCCTAACCATAACAAACACAAGCACTCTGCGAGTTCTGCTCTAAGCAAGAACAAACTGGGAGGTGGGACCAGCCTCCAACTTGGCCTTCCTCTGGGACCACTCCCTCAGCCCCCCTACACACAACCCCAGAAGCTATTGACTGGTATGACCAGCGCAGTAGATATTCCCCTTGGCTTCTCTGAGCCCAGCTGAAACAGACTTAAATTTGCAACAACCCTACTATAATTTAACAGAACAAAGGAAGTAGATATGGAGGGAGACAAAGGGAACCTAAGACCAAAAGTCTAACATACCCAGGAAAGAGATCCTCTCCTTACCCCTACTAACTCTCTCCCAGGCCCTGCCTGAGTTCGTTGCCTCCCAGTTCCTGGCCTGCCTTATAGTATGTACCACCTTGTTTCCTACCCTTATAGCATTCTTGGCTCTTTCTACCTCAAAACTAGAACAATCCCACTCTGTGAAGCCTAGGGGGTCCCACTGGCTTTGAGAGTCTCACCTCATAGGATCATGATGGATATTACCCACGACCTCTACTTGATAAAAACTCATCCCTTATACACGAGGGGATGGTCTGGTCTCCAAAGGGCCATGCTGTCCCAGAGCCTTCACCAACACCCACCCTGGAGAAGACGCAGGCTAGGGAACAGGTTCATTCCAGGTACTTACCCTCCCCTGTGACTGATCAAGACAAAACCATGAATTGAGATCAGTTTCTGGGAGGAGCAGACATTTGCACCTGCTTTGGCCCCAACAGAGATGTCTATGGGCAGAGATAAAAGGAAAGGGGACAAATAAGGAGAGATGAAATAGGATCAAAGGGATGGTGACAGAAATGCAAGAGGTACTAATAAGTTGAAGAATCTAAAAGGAAAGGGCGAGAGAACAGAGGAGGAGCAAAGATGGGGCATCTTCTAAAACCAGAGTGAGTTTGTCCTCAACTTCAGCACTGAGCTCCCAGACGGCTCGCAAGTGCGGACTCTACCTCCTCCCAGCAAGGCTCCTCCAGGAGGTGGGCCAGCTAGATGTGCAGTTGGGGACAGAGAACTGGTGCTCAGAGGAGGACGTGGGCAAGGGAGGAGGAGCTCACCTCAACAGCACAGGAAGGACCTTGTGACTCAGAGTGGGCGAGGCCACCAGGGAGAGGTAGCAGAGTGAGATGGATGTTCCTCAGAGGATGAGCCCCGAGAACACTAATTTTTAGGGCCAGGCAGAGGAAGAACGACAAAGGGTATGAGTGACAGAGGTAGAAAGAAAGCAGGAGGCTGAGGGACTCAGAGACTAAGTCAGGAGAAGGCTCAAGATCCTGAAGCTACACTTGGACATGACTGGTTCCTGTGCCTCTCCTCAATCCATCTTCAATCTGATGACTCATTAATCCTCTTAAAGTGCCATGTGACCATGATGTCTGCTTACTAAGAATGCCTCAAAAGACTCTCCCCTGGAACTTTTCACTTGAGACTGGCAGAAAGGGTCCCTCGTGAACCGGTTCTTGCAAAACTCTCTTCCTCCTGTAGTTCCTCCCCTGAGCTACCCCTGCTCTAGCTAGATCACGCCCCACCCTGGGCTCCACATTCCCTTTATTTTCTCCCATCATCCTTTTATTCATGCTGTTCCACCTGCTAGAATAGCCTTCCTGTCTCACTGTCTTACATGCCAGAGAAGTTAGTGAGCATGCTCCCTTTGAACTGTATTATGACTCCACCCACACTTCACCAGAAGCTAACACGTGGGTACTTTATACCATGATGGGGACTGGCACGGATAGATGGACCGGCCTTTCCCCTGACCACCTTGGTTAGATGTGGGCCATTTGATGGTCACAGACAGGTCATGAAATAGCACAGAGAGACACAAATGTGAGTGTGAGATCATGCCTGACACCCGCGGTCATCTACATGCTCAGTTCAGCCCCAGAACAATGGTTTCCCGGCAGCTATTAAAAATCCTGTTGGCTTCTCTCTGGGTCTTCATTGTCGCTCTGGGTAGACGAAGACCACTTGGCATTTGCTGTAGCTGGCTCGTGGCTCCTCTGGCTCTTGCCTGGAGAAAGCAGAGCCCTCCTTCAGAGCACTGAGAGATCTCCCAGGGCGAGGCCCAGTAGCAGAATTAATAAAAAGCAAGTTAGACCGTGTTGCCTTCGCCTCTGACACAGCCTGGGAATCCTCATCAAACAAACACCAGCGTGGGAGGAGAGGTCACAGTGGATATTCCAGTGCTAACATTCGAACGTTAATAACTTTACCGCGTAGATTAATTTTAAATGTCAGCCCACGTTGCTGTGTAAAGCTAAGGAGCTCGGGAAATAAGGTACGTTTTCAGGTTTCCTGACAACCCCAGCGTATTCCATGTTTGATCACTAGCAGGGTGGGCAGGACCCGGGGAGAGGAGGGCGTTTCTTTAACAGTTGCTGCCCCTGCAATGCAAACATGAGAACTAAGAGGCATGTGAGCCCATTCACTGCCTACTTTCTCAACCAGGAAAATGGCTGAGCTGACAGTAATGAGATTTCACACAGCACTGCGAGGCTGCGCGGTCTGAGACCTTGCCCAGAAGGCCAGGTTCCAAGCCCAAACAAATGTGTATAACTTGGTTAGGAGCCCCTGGAAAACAGCATTGGTAATGGAAACACTGGTAATGCACAGCTGCTGATCCCGCCCCGGGGCAGGAGGCAGAGCTGGGTCCCCTGCTGCTGGGAGAAGCTCTGCCCAGGGAGGAGGGAAGAAAAAGGGGGCAACCCTAGTCCAGGAAAGGGCTTGAAAGGAAAAGGCATGCAAGGCAGAAGCTCCAGAGGGACAGGGTAGAAGGAACAGATGCTACACACAAAACCCACCCAGGGCTGCCAAGATTGCAATTAAAAATTCACATATTTTGGACTGAAATTCTCATATTTTAAGAGAACTTGGGCAAAACCCTCCTCCCACCAATATTAGCAATGCAAAACCAGCAGTCAAGACAGACCCAAATTATCATCCATTTTGCAAAAAGGATGAAAATTGTATAGCATGGAGTCCAAAATTCTTCGTTGAAAACAATCATTAGAGTGCACCTGGCAGCCCTTGGTCCCACCCTGCTCCCCAGTCTCCGGGGACCCTGGACAAAGCAGCTGCCCACTCCTGGAAGAGCCCTGGGTGCCAAATCTGGGACTGTCAAAGTGACCACCAGTCACCAGGGGTCCTCAGAACTCTCTTTCAGTTTGAGAAGCCACCCTTATATGGACACGTGTGCATACTGAATTCAAGAGGCACCAATCCTGGGGTAAAACATAGGAAAAGGGCAAACAGGTAGTGTGCCAAGTCTCCCAACGCAAGCACAGTCCCAAGTCTAATGCACCTGGACTGGGTTTCTGATTTTTAAGCCATCATGGAGTGGGAGAGACAGGAGAAGAAGGGGTAAAGAAGGAGAACTGCAGAGGCTCAGAATCCAAAGTAAAATGAAACCCTCCATAGCAAGTCCAGGGTGGGTGTGCACTAACATCCAAGGGAGGATGACTCAGACCTGTGTAGCTCTACCTCCAAAGTGAATCTCAAATACATCTCCCTGCCTCTTCCCTTCTGTCACTGTTCCCTACTCTAACTCTTCCTCTCGGCCCCCAGAGTGATCATCCATAAATGGCCATCTCATTATGTCTCCGCCATGCTTAAGTCTCCAGTGGCCTCCACCACCAACAGAATTAACTTCCAGCCAGGCTCTCTGGGGGGCTGGTCCAGGTGGCAGCCCCTGCAGGGCAGACTGGGACTGAAAAGGACAGAAGGCACAAGAAGGAACCAGTCCTGCCAAATAATAAAAATATATTTATAAGAACAAATATTACATTTATTCAAGGAATACAGATACAAATGTAATATTAATATAATTGGATTCCAAATTCCAGATAGCATGTTTTAAAGGCTCAGTGGAGTCTTTTACTTACGGATGTAAGTAAAGATGGGCCTTAGCATTATTTGTGTGCCTGACCTAAAGAATAGGAGTTGCCAGAGCCGGGTGCGGTGGCGCACACCTGTAATCCCAGCACTTGGGAGGCTGAGGCAGAAGGATTGTGAGTTCAAAGCCAGCCTCAGCAATGGTGAGGCACTTAGCAACTCAGTGAGACCCTGTCTCTAATAAAATACAAAAAAAAGGGCTGGGGATGTGGCCCAGTGGTCAAGTGCCCTGAGTTCAATCCCCAGTATCAATTAAAAAAACAAAAGAATAGGGGTTGCCGGAATTTGCAACAATTTTCTGTCTTTCTTGCTGGGTTGGCAGGGCTCCTGAAGGGTAGCTGAAGAGGCAGGAGAGAGGAGGGTTTCTAAGTGTTGGCACTAACTCTTGTATCTTAGGTTCAAACCCAGCCTGATACTTCCCGGCTGTACGAACTCAGTCATGTCACTCAATCTCTCTGAGCCTTGGTTTCCTCACCTACAGAATGGTATAATAATAGAACCTACAGCATAGGTTTGTTAGGAGATTTCAATGAGATAATCTACATAAAACATGTCATCCACTGTCCCAAGACTCCATCAATGTCCTTTATGTTTTTAGAATTAAGAGATCAAAATTAAAAGGAAGAAAATCCCACCTGAGGTCACCTGGGGAGCTGGTGACAGAGTGAGGGCTGCAAGTCTGAGCTCCAGATTCCCCATCCAGGTTCCTTCCCTTTGCTGCAGAGGCTGCGGCAGAAACATTACATCAGGAGCCAGAAGATAATAAACCTAATTGGGCCATTAGGACCAGTCACTTCCCTCCACATTGAGCCTTTGGGGGATGTTATGGGTGATCAATATAATAAATAACACAGCATAGTCTGAGGCACCTCTCAAGGGAACATCTTGGAAACCAAGAGGAGAAAAAGACTGAAATCATAACAAGAGATTCAGCTGAGAAGGGTGAGTGCTGAGGGTTCCTGGGGTTCTCCTCGACTACTTGGCGTCACTCTGTGCCAGATACAGAGGATGCAGGGGGATGCCAAGGTTGGAGGACAGGGAACCCAGCTGCCTCAGGTTCTTCAGCTCAGAGAGTTTGTTATCTGAGGTGCACCTGCCAGTCATGCTGTCAGTGCTGGGGCGTGGTCCACAGGGAAGAGTGGTGGGCTTTGGTGACCTGAGCAAAGGTTTTCTTCCCTCTGGACTGGACCTAAAATGCCTGAGAAAGTCCCATAGGACACAGCCACACCTTCAGTGGCATGCTCAGGGCATTCACTGGCTCACCAACACTAGAACCTGTCCTGGATAAATATTCCTCTGACTCCTTAGAAAAGCTCTAGGCTCAAAGGGCATCGTTGTTAGAACTCATAGAACCAGTTTGGAGGGAGAACGAAGAGCCCTCTGGGAAACCCTAGCTATCCCTGCCTTGCTGTGCTGACCAATGCACAGAAAGGCACAAGTCCCCACTGTTTCCCCGGGATTCTTCTGTAAGTCAGGTTATGACCGCAGATTATAGAGAGGAAGTTCTGAGAAGCTGGGGTCTTATATTCACAGATGACCCTGGTGGACACGAATCCAGGCAGTGTTGGAAGTGAAGGGATTGAACTGGACGACTTTGATCGTGTCACACTAGTAGAAAATAATCATGGCGTGTATAAAGAATTACTATGATGACCTATTGTCCAAAGGACTATACCGTGGGCTTAGAGGCCAACCTGTAGCTTTCGCATGCAGGCGTTCATCCGATGGACACAGAGTCCTCAGGTGTGAAATGTTTGGATGTTGCACCAACAAGGCTGGGAAGTCCAACACCAAAGGGGGCAGATTGCAGGTGTGCAGAGCGGGCCCCGGGGATGCAGACTCCTCAGCAGTGTAAGGACAAAGCTTTGGTACCCAGACCTCTAAGCAAGTGCAGAAACAGGAATAAAGAATTTTCTCCAAGTCAAAATACTAAAACCCAGAGCTAACCAGATGAGAAAAGTATGGGGACGTCCCAGAGAAACCAAGAATCTTACCTGGAATAGAGCAGAGGTGGTTGTCTAAACGAGAGGAAATTAGAAATGAGCAATAGAACCCAGGATGTTGTTATTTGCTGGACTAGTCGGGCCTACCTTCTCTGCTGGGTAGCCAGGCCAGATCTTTCTCATTGCGCTCTGCTCCCGGGACTGGGGTTGTGGCTCAGTGGTAGAGCACTTGCCTGGCATGTGTAGCTCGATTCTCAGCACTGCCTATAAACAAATACAATTAAAGGTCCATTGACAACTAAAATTTTATATATATATATATATATAAAAGAAAGAAAAGAAATCCCTCAAGCCTCTGGCCTGGGTGAGCTCTGACATCTCTTCGGGACACCAGGATGCGGCCTCTGTGGAGATGCCCCTTCAGCACAGTGGCTTCTCCCTGAGAGCCCTCCATTACCCACTCACAGGGGGCGTGTGCACACATCCACGAGTGATGTGTGACAATGATACCGCAACGAGGACAGCAAGGCCACCACCTGAGAGGAACCCTACCCACATCTCCCCCTGGGCCTCCTGTCCCTCCACAGAGGGCCTGAGGCAGGAAGCCCGTGTCTCCGTCAGCTTTTTCTCTGCTACAACTAGAACAACTGTAGAGGAGGAAAATTTACGTGAGGGCTCACAGTTTCAGAGGTCTCAAGCCATGGACAGCAGGCTCCATTCCTCAGGGGTCCAGGTGAGGCAGAACAGCATGGCAGAAGAGTGTGGCACCCACCCCGGCCTGCCTCCAGTTGCCACTCAGGTAATCGCATTGGAGAATAAATTCACTGATTAGCTTAAGGCTCTCTCAACCCAATCATCCCCCCCTCTGAATCCTCTCACGTTGTCTCACACATGAGCTTTTGGGGGACACCTCACATCCAAACCACAACACCCTGCAAACTTCAGTCCACACAGGTAGACATAAACATGCTGGCCTCTCAGGATCAGGCCCGTGAGGGAGCTGGGACAAGCAGCTCTGGGTTTCCTCTGCTGTCTCCCCAAACCTCTAAAATACCTTCTCCCCAAAGCATCAGGCAGGAAGGTCCAGGGCATTCTGGTTTCCGTGTCTGAGACTGGCTCAGCTGCATGCGTCAGAGTTTGAGTCTTTGTGCCGTTCTGTCTGGGACCCATCCGGGTGTGCACCGGCCCCTGCCCCTCTGCTTCACCTCCAGGGTCTGCATCTTTGCTTCTGAGCCTGTGCTCTGAGCTTAGAGCTGCCCAAGCCTGACCATTTCTGCGATCCTGCCCAGGACTTCCCAGGTCCGGAGCTTGTCTGTGAATAATTACTACCTCTTCCTGGAATTATGATTGTTTGATTATACTTGTGGTTGCTTCTATTTTAACTGCCTTGGTGAATGTTTCCTGCCATCATGATTATACCTGCCTGCAGGGGTGATGGTCAGAATATTTAACAACTGATCCAGCACCAACCAATCAGAACAGGTCCCCGCTGTGAACCGCGCCTACACCAGGGCGGTTCAGCTGGTTCCCACAGTTAGTTGAGCAGTTTTTATTTACTTTTGTATAATCACAAAACTTTGTGGGTTTTTTTTTTTTCAGTCACCCCCTCCAACCCTGCTCTGTCAAAAGCCTTGCCTGTCATTTAAAGACACCCTGAGTGAGTCCCACTGCTCTCTGGTCACTCTTAGTTACTGGAAGTCTGGTCCATTCCAGAGGCCCTCATCTGATTTAAAGACCCCAGTAGATAGGCTAATGGCTCCCAGAGGGGGTGGGCGTCTGGGCCTCTCTCTCACTCTTCCCGCCTTTGTCTCTTCTAGGACAGAAGATGAGGGGTGGGGGGTGGGGAGGAAGGGGTCTCCTCACACGGTCTCTCTGGTCTTGTCCTCCTCCATCTGGTTTTGTTGGCCTCTGGTTGTGGCTGCCTCATATGTTGTTGCCGCCTGAAGCGATGGCCGCTTGGAGCAGCAAAGCCGCGGGAATAAGTTCAGAGGCAGACTGGAAACAAACAGGATCTTTATTCTGTCAGTTTCTCTCTCTGGCTCTAACAACTCTAACACGTACCACACACCAGCAAACAACCAACAACCAAAATGGCCCCGACCCGCTGCGCACTCGGCCCAAGTCTCTCGAGATCCCGGGCCAAGTCTCGTGAGACTACGGAAGGCGGCAATGTCCAAAACTCCATGGCCTAAGTCAACCGCAATCATAGCCATCTCCCCAAACAGGGCTCCTACAATATGTGCCCAGGGACAGGTGGTGCTTGTGCACAGGGTCACCTTAGCTCCCTCATGACTGCATACAGCTCCCTCTGTCCTCATCAGCAGTCCATACCCCAACTCCACTTCAGACAGCATCACTGAGCCACCCGAGGGCACCGGGGCAGCCCAAGGGCCCATGCGTCCTTCCCAGGGAGCCACGTGAGCCTTAAAAGCCTCCTTTCCTGTCCTATCCTCGGAAGACCTAAAGGAAACAGCCCCCATCCTCATTTCCCTCATTCTCTTCCTACAGACCACTCCCCCAGGTCCTGTCCTTGAGCCCCCTGACTTCAGAGATCTCCACGGCGGAATCAGGAACCAGCCCTTATGGACAGGTAGACCCTGAAACTCGACAGGTCATGTGCCAAGTTCTTCCAAGATGTGGCTGGCTGCCCTCGCAGTCCTGATCTCTGAGGACCAAGTCATCAGCACCCACCCCCCCACTAGCAACCTCCTGCAGACCATCTCCTTTGGCGATACAGACCCTGTCCCCAAACTCCTGTCAACTTGAGCAAAAGTTCCTCTCTCTCTCTCTCTCTCTCTCTCTCTCTCTCTCTCTCTCTCTTTAGGCTACGGGGTACTCAACCTCACCTTTGGGCTGAGGTGATGATTGAAGGACTTCTGGGAAAACCCCCTTCCCCATCCAGGCCCCTCTACCTACCGTTTGTGTTCTGCCTCCAAAGAGGGAACAGCATGTGGAACAGCAAAAAGAAGAGGAGAGTTGAAACCGCAGAGTCCAGTTTGGTTGGGGACTACAGCAGTGACAGGCCTGAGGGGGAAGAGCTGGGACACAAGATCTGGGTTTCCCTGGGAATGCCCACCCTTAACCCTGAAAAGGACAGAGAGCCACTCGGGAGGCTAGGCCAAGGGGGTGGGGGGGTGCCTGGAACAGACGCTTGGGGAGGCTGAGGATGCCGGGAGGCTGGGAGGATGCGGGGAGGTAAGGCCACAGATGACGCTGGGCTGAGCCCATGTGCACAGGAAGTCTGGAAGAGATGAGACCCAGATCCCAGAATGGGGCCACGCCCCCTACCATGCAAAGGCTGGTCCTCCCTCTGGTGTCAGTCTCATGTCGCCCACCTCTGCTCCTTGCCTCTGAGGTCCCCACAGGGAATGCCTTCCCTTATTTCCCACGTTTATTTAAACCCTCCTTATCAAGGCTGAATTCAGAAGCAGGACTTTCTGACTCCTAAATTCATCCTGGCTGCCCCCTCTCTAGACTTGGACCCTTAATTATAAAAATAGGCCTCAGAGATGCCCTCGTTGCCTCTCCCAACCTAGGATTCTTGACTCTTCCTGACTGTGTGTGGGTGCATGGGTATGCACACGTATGCACAGCCACCTATGCATGTCCAGGTGCGTGTGCCCCCTGGGTGACCTTCCTCTGCGTTCCAGTGGGCAGGGGGCCTTGGTACCCAAGCACGGGCACATCCTGAAGGTTCTCTGTCAACATGTGAGATCCAGGACGACACCGTACCAGTGTCCTTGGTCAGTTCAGGACTTTTGTCAGGAATAACTCATGTGGACACAGCAGGGGACAGGGACGGTCTGTAGGTCACAGAGTGCATCAGCGGCTGGGCTAATTGAGGAAGCACCCCGCTCCCCCCCACTCCTCTGGTCTCTAGATCACAGACCACAGGGAAAGCTGAGCAAGACCAGCTCCATGAGAGATTTTTCTCCCTTTTGTTGCTTTCCTTTTTTTTTTTTTTTTTTCTTCCTTAAGAGCAGGTAATATGGCCCTTCCCTTTCTTTAGTTTACAAAGATTTTATTCCTAAATGAATTATGAATAATTAAAACTCCACTCCATTTGTTCTATATTGTTGTTAATTGAAAAAATTAAAGATGCATGTGCTGCAACCTCCAAGGTGGCCCTGGGAGAATCCAGTGGACAGCTCAGGGGGGTGGAAGGGACATGTGCTGACACCTCCCAGGCCTGCTGCCAGCACTGCCTCTAGCAGGGCCCCCAGCTGACCACCGGGAGCACTTCCCTTGCCTGTCCTTACCGCTCCCCATCAGGCACGCTGAGGCTGTAATGTCATCTCTTTCCTTAATGCACATTCCTCTCTTGCCCACGTGAGAGCCGCGCGGTGAGACGCGGGTATTCATCATTTGAGAAATGAAGAGAGCCACCCTCGTTTCTCTCCAGTGGCCTCTCAGGATGATCCAATGCCCCAGAAGCCAGAGCATCCGCTGGGTGTGGGATGTGACGTCTTCCAAGGACACCGTGTGAAGTCTGAAGTCTGATGGTCAGACTGTCACTCTGCCCATCCCCTGATTGCCCACAGCTGACAAATACAGACCTGGAGCCGCACAAAGCAAGGTCAATGCCTTTCTCTTCAAATCTGTAGCAGGAGCGTGCTCACCTGACTGGGCAGGTCTTCTTCCCCAGCCCCAGGGCCCTCCCCTGTGTACTCTGAATGACTGTCTACCACTGTCTGGCTGGCTCAGCAGGCTGGCCCCACTGCCTGCTTAGCACCCAACTCTTGTTAAGTCCACGAATGATATCCACAGGCCAGAGTACCACCTCTAAATTCGGACACAGAATAAGCACTATCTTAGACAAGGGTGAACCAACAGTTGGAACCAGCAACTCAGAATCCCAGGACTCCGCACAATAAGTACTTGTTTCTTAATTTTCCTCATGCAGCAGTCCTTTGTTCTCCTGGCTGGTTCTCCTCCCTTCTTGCAGCCCACCCACTCCCCACTAGCTCCTCCAAGCATGCTCTCCATTGACCAGTGGCTGAGGAGAGAGAAAGTAGGGTGGCTGCCACACTGTGCCACCACTTCCTCTTGTCCCCCTGGTGAGATGCAAGGACTCGCGGGGCTCACCAAGACTCCAGGGACTCTCGTCTCCAGGTCTTGTCCTGCTGAGGGGCACGGGTGCTTGTATTGCCTCGTCTCCATGGAGTCCTGACCTGCTCAGACGGGCTTCTCCATCATGCTCCACCTTCCCAAGCTCCTCTTGTCACAAGAAGAGCTACTGCAGGTGACTAGACCTCCAGCTCCGAAGAGAGAATGTGGCTGGGGCTCAGGGTCCCCAGCCTTTAGGCTCATGTTCTTTCACTTTCATGGACAAAAAGCCCTTCCCCAGCTGCTCTGCCACCAGGGCCAGGCTAAGTGTCACTGCAAACGTGAGTAGCCCATTCCAAGGCAGGCACACACCGGGTGAGGCCTGTGGACACGGCTAGTCCCCGGGACATCTGCCCAATGGGAGTGTTGTTTCCCTTTTCATTTTTGGAGATCCTGTGAGGGAAGGTGTTGGAAGGCACATCTCGGAACCCAGGGAGAGCCACATTTTAATTAGCTGCTTTTCTCCTTGGCTTGTGAGCAGTTCTTGCTCAAGGCTGTGCCTTGCTGGGAGTTCGGCTTTATGCGCTTCACTCCTCCACCTTTAATGTTCCCACGATCCAATTTCCTTTGCAATAAATAAATAAATAAAATTAAACGTTTTAGTTGAATACAAACCCGCTCACTGCAAGAGGCCCGGGTGGCACATCAACTATGAAACATTCGTTTTCTTCACTAAAGGACTCAGTCCTTAATCTTCACATCTTCTTCTTCTCTGCAGTCTAGCCTGATCACATGGAAATGAAACTCCAGCCTCCTCTTGGGGGTAGTTCGGCCCCAGAAGCTCAGATGACCATGAACCTCAGCACTGGAGGAAGCAGAAGGCATCAAGCATGGTAGGGCTAACCCAGGGCCTGCAGAAGGGCCAGCAGCAGGAGCTATAAGGACAGGAGCAGACTCCAGCAGCCTCCCCTGGAGTTTGATTTCCTGTGCATCCTGGCAGCCCAGAAGGGCACGTTTGAGATGCTCCCCAGTGCCCACGGTGCACTCCTAGGACAGCTTCTATGACTGCTTCTAGAGCAGCCTGTGTGACCTTGTGATGCCACCATGAAAAGGCTCCACACCAAGCCTGCCTCCAGCATTTCTTCCACAGCCCCCAGGATGTCCCTTACAGATTCCTGGGAGGCAATGGCTGTACCCCAAAGTCCTTTTCCCTCCTCCCACACTGGCAGTGCCAACACCTGCTACCAGTTTGACTGGTGGGTGGGTGCACAGTTTGGAATCGGTGCTTTTCAGGAGAGTCCAGGAGGACTCCTGCCTCCTTTAGGGGGTTGGGTTCTACCTTTTCATCTTGTCAAGATCTTCTGGTGAGAGAAGAAATGATTTGGTTAATAATCCCTGTCCCCACCAAGTTTGGCTAATCAAGGCTGAATCTGAACTATTTGCAAGGTTGCCTTAAATGGACCATTAATGGAGCCAGGGTTTTCTTACTCAACCACCCACTGATGAGAACAAATAATGCACCCAGCCCTCCCAAGGATAATGGAGGAAGAACCACCACAAAGCTGTTGGCCTCCTCTCTGAGAGCTCAGTCCAGTGGATGGACCAGACACACACCTGAAAAAGTAGATGAAATACAAGCAATGTAAAGCAAAATGAGAAGTTTAAAGGAGGCAGAAGGTAAAACTATAACAAGAGATATTTCCAAATGCACACTCACCCTGTGCCACCAAGCTCTTTAGTTTCCGCAACAACCTTTTTAAAAAGTATTATTATTAGCCCCAACAGCAAGAAAATCCATGCTTAGAGAAGGTAAGTGATTTTCCTGAGATCACACAGCTAGTGAATGAGAGTAGAAGTTTCGACCCCACTCAGTGGACTCCAAAGCTGTGCTCCTGACCACCATGCAATCCCGGAGGACACATGCCAGGGCAGGAAGACTCAGAGGCAACTCTCAGCTCCACATAAGGAAAGCATTGCTCATGGCCTGGGTTTCCCAATGATGGAATAGGCTGTGTTTCCAGTAAACGAGGGGTTCCGAGGCTGGAATTCTCCTGGCAAGTAAAAGAAGAATCAGGCCTGAAAGGAGGTTAGACAAATCCACTCCAGATGAGAAATGCTCTCATCGTTAGGGAAGTGGGATTTGACAGGCCCATAATTTGATAAAGTAGGAAGGTCGGAAAGGTGGCAACACATTGGCAAAGATGCAGAGTAAGGATCACGGGTATATTTGGGATAGTAAGTAAAGCCATTTTGCTGAAATGAAGATGCTCTGTTGGCCAAATCTCCCCTTGCGATGGATAAGATAGAGTAAGGTGCTTGGGTTGAATTAGGGGCCTGGTTATTGGTAATTTCCAGGAGAAGTGTGTGCCATCTTCTAGAGTTAGCCACAGTTCAGAGATAGAGAACTCAATCTCCGCCGTCAAGACCACAGAGGCGCGGGGCACGGTGGCACACGCCTGTAATCCCAGCACTTGGGAGGCTGAGGCAGGAGGATCATGAGTTCAAAGCCAGCCTCAGCAATGGTGAGGCTCTTAGCAACTCAGTGAGACCCTGTCATTAATAAAATACAAAAAAAGGGCTGGGGATGTGGCCCAGTGGTTGAGTGCCCCTGAGTTCAATCCCCGGTACCAAAAAAAAAAAAAAAAAAAAAAGACCACGGAGTCAGCCACCTCCACCCAAAAACAAGAAATAAAGTCACCATGGAATGAGAAACTGGGGAGCAAAAACCAGGCTGGGGTCCCTTGGCCGTGCCTCTGACCACAAAGTCAATCTTGTCGGTGTCCTTCCTGTAGCCACGTGGCTTAAAAGGGCAGGGGAAGGAGGCAAGTGTCGGGTTCACTTCTAGGCAGTGGAGATGGCCTCGCAACCACAGGAGACAGGTGACCCCAGAGGTGCCCCGCCCACGGCACAGCAAAACCTGGGAGATGAATAGACAATCAGACTCTGAGACCAGGCTGCCCAGTCCCGTCCAGAGCACAGTGACATGGCTGCTGTCCCAGAACATCCATCTGGGCAGAGACAAGGAAATTGCAGGCCTGAATCTGCTCTTTGCCATTTTCTGGAAAATGGCTTCACTGGTTGTTCACTTAGAAAGAGAAGGAAAGGAAGGAATATGGGCCAATTCTCAGGGCTAATTGCCTTTGCTATCAACGACAGCCCATGCTTTTTCCGGCAAACATTCTCTCCTGTCACTGTGCTGCCAGACCCACTCTCCGTTTCCAATCAGCCCTGAAAATAGCCCTTGATAGAGATAATAGGAAGAACAAAGAGAAATTTGGAGGAGCAGAGAGAGGAAAGCAAAGCCATGCCTAACTGGCGCCCAGGAGTTGTTTTCATAAGCACCCTCCAGTTAGTCCCTTATTTGTCTCCAACAGTAAGGTGTTAAATAAATCCCAGAAGCTGACTTGGACCAAAACCAAGGATTCTTTGGCTTTCTAAGGTCATAGACTCCTTCCACAATCTAGAAAAGTCCCAGACCCCCACTCTCACCAGGAAAATGTACACACACACACACACACACACACACACACACATTTCTGCATGTTAACTAACTTGGGGCTCACAGACACCCCTGAAAGCCCAACCACAGATTCTTTTTAAGGGATCATGTATAATCCCCACCACCACCATGTGTGCATTTGCGTGTGCATTTGCGTGTGTGCATGCATGTGTGTGTGTGTGTGCCTACAAGGGAAAGGCAGAACTGCATTTCTTCAGGCTTAGTCAAATCGCATAGAGGCCTCCCAAGCCTTCCTGCAAATGAGTGTGAAAGTCCCACCCCACCAAACTCAGCACAGACAGACACAGAGGGGAGTCAGCGCCCAGTCCTGGCATCTCAGAAGAGCCTGGAGACGTGAGTGTCTCACCCACAGCCTTCAGCAAGAACAAGTGCATCACCTGAAGGGGAAACAGTGGCCGTGGGCCGTGGAGGGGCTGTTGGAGCCTTGAGCCTCAGGCCTGGGGAGAGGAACCTATGCTGGGGCCTGGAAACCGTTAGTGTCCCTGTGCGCGGGTCCTGACTCAGCAGGCTGGGGATAGGGGCTGAGATTTTGCATTTCTAACCAGCTCTGTGGAGATGCTGATCACTTTGGTCACTTTGAGCAACACCAGTCGAAGTAATTAGCCATAGCAGAGACCTCAAACCTCTGCCCTAGCAGACCTTTGTCCAGATGCACAGGATACAAAAGTATCCTGAATTGAGAGCGAGGTTTCCAAAGTCTCTAAGAGCAATGTGCCCCGTGAGCAAGGGCTGGGACTGGGACTTCCTCTTAGGCCACGCAGGGTTGGTAACTGGTGGACGGTGCCTCTCTTGTCTCTGCCATCTCAGAGTCCAACCATCCGGGGCCACGTTCAGAGATGGCATACCTCGTGGGATTGAATGAACTGTGGTCAGTTTTCTGGGGACGATGGGGCAGTGATGTGCACCCTACTATCCTGGACTTCTGGAAGGCAGGAGGTAAGACTGAGGGCCTATTTGTGCTCAGAGGTCCAGGTGGAGGCATAATGCTGGTCAACCTTTTTTTTTTTTTTTTTTTTTAATCAAGTGTATAGTCAATTTCATGCTGGATTCTGTGAGTAGGAGCCAGAGAAGGCTTAAAGGGTGAGAAGGAACTAGAATGTCAGAGAGAAGAACCCTTGAAAATCTTATAGCCCAAGGCTCCTATTTTACAGATGGGGATGTTGAGACCCTGAAGGACATTCAAGACCACGTGGTTGGCTGACAGCACAGGCCAGGACCAGAAAGCAGGTCTCCTGACCCCTGCCAATCCCCATCCTCTCCTGGGCCCAGCTAGAGCACACACTGGTTCTTAGTGAAGACTGACGGACAGCTTGAGCACAGTGAGTCTGAAGAAGCTGGGGACATGGGTCAGGGGGCCCCAGTGAAACCCTCCCAGGGTCGCCTACGGCAGAAGGGTTGGAACCAAGGGAGCCCAGCAGCCCAGGGTGCAGCAGAAATCCTCCTGTTGAGAAGTAGAGTCCTCTGTGACTGGCCAGGCCTCCTCTCTAGATTCAGAGGTCATTGAGGACAGTCCCAGCCTCAGTCCTGCCCGCCAGGTGGTCCCCCGCTCAAACTGGCACAGGCCCCAGCATGTCGTGGGTGTCAGGGGGCATCCAGGACACAGCCGATGAGGGACTGAAGAGAGGCTGACCAGGGAGCAGCCTGACACGGGCCTCTCCTGACACATTACAGACTGTCAGCCTAATAGGCCCGGCGCCAAGCGCCTGGGGGAAGATCAGTTCCAATCAGGCCGCGATCTGTGGCCATCACACAAACCCAGGGCGAAGGCAGGAAATCTGGCCTCGGAAAGAGTCAGCCTGGCCCTCCTGCTCCCTGAAACGAACTACTCCTGGAAACAAGGGGAAGAATGAGAGTTGCTTTTTCCCCACAGCCAGCAAAAGGGCCTCTTTTCAATATATATATATATATATATATATATATATATATATTTTATATTTTTTTTTTTTTTTTTTTTTTTTTTTTTTTTGCCAAAAAACATCATGAAAGAAGATGCTGAAGGTCTGACTCACTTGAAAGGGTGAGAAGCTCTGAGCATCTGTGAAGTTTAGCTAATGTAGCCCAGGCTCAAACTCCTGGCCCTTTCTCAGTGTCCAGGGGCCTCAGGCCTGCAGTGACAGCCCCTGAGTAAATAGGTCCCTTATGAAATCAGAACCCACTCCGGCAGCCCTACTGATCCCAGATCATAAACACCTGCTTAAAAGGAGCATGTGGGATGTGACAGGTGCCAGGCCATGACTGAGACAGAGCTACTGACTTTTTGGAAACATGCAGGGGACCAGATGCACATCCCTAAGTCGGGGCTCAAATTATGGTGACTACTACTTAAGCACCTACTGTATACTGCCCTAGGTTCTATGCAGTTCTAGGGCTCAAGCAGCCTAAGCTGGTGCTCTCTCATACTAACTTAAAGAAAGTAAAGTTACACTGTCCCACTTTCCACATCCAAAACACAGCAGGGATTTAGGGATCGTGTGACTAAGTTTAAAAACAAGTGCTTTCATGGGCCTTTCAAAAAATGTGCCAGAATTCTCTGGAAATCTTTAGGTTACCACGCTGTGTCAGCCGATTGGGCAAGCACTCCGCCACTGAGCTACATCCCCAGCCCCTCTCTACCGCTTGTGGCATTTTTACCGTCTCCTCTTGCTCCCGACTCTGAGGCTGTGAGAGAAATCGGCATCCCACGTAGAGCTCACTGACTCAGACCTCGCTGCCCCCCACACATGCAAGAGTGGCTCAGTCCCCCTCGGACTCCTCGGAAGCCTCAGTTTCCTCAGATGTTATTTGTCCCTCTGATTTAGGATTGGTATAGAAGTCACCCGGCACAGTGCCAGCACCAAGGCAGCCCTCAGTAAATGGAGCTATGTTGTCAAAAAGATGAAAGATAACAAGCGTGGGTGAGGATATGGAGCAAAGGGAACCCTTGTACACTGTTGGTGGGAGTGTAAATTAGCACAGCCATCATGAACAACAGTACAGAGGCTTCTCGAAAAACGAAGAACTACCACATGATCCAGCAATCCCATTTCTGGGTATTTATCCGTCCGAATTGAAGTAGGTGTGTCACAGAGCCATCTGCACCCACATGGTCACTGCAGCATAACCCACAACAGTCAAGACACGGAAACAACTTAAGTGCTCATCAAAAGGTGAATGGATTTTTAAAAAATAATATGTGTATACACACAACGGACTACTATTCTTTCTTTAAGAAGAAAGAAATTACGCCATTTGCAGCAACATGGATGTAACTAAAAGACACTATTCCAAGTGAAATAAACCAGGCACAGAAAAACAAATACCAGGTGATCACATTTATACTTTGCTATAATTTAAATATGTTCCTCCAAAATTCAGGCATTGCCAATGTGACAGTATTAAGAGGTGGTGCCTTTAAGAGATGATCAGGCCCCAAAAGCTCCTCCCTCATGAATGAGATTAAGGCCCTTATGAAACGGGAGTTTGAGAAGAGAATTGACTCTCTGCTTCTATTGGCGGATGGGGCCTGTGCTAGCTGCAAGTCTTCAGCAGAGGAAGCCCAATTTAGTGTTAGCAGTAATCGTAGCAGGGGTTGCCTATCAGCCTTGGCTCCATGGGTCGCATCCAGCAAAGCTGGATGTGTCTCCACTACTATCAAGTGGCTCTTTGCAACTTTTTTGTTGGGGAGGGAGGTGGTACCAGGGATTAAACTCAGGGGCACTTGACCACTGAGCCACATCCCCAGCCCTATTTTGTATTTTATTTAGAGACAGGGTCTCACCGAGTTGCCTGGCACCTCACTTTTGCTGAGGCTGGCTTTGAGCTCACGATCCTCCTGCCTCAGCCTCCCAAGCTGCTGGGATTACAGGCATGCACCACAGCACTTGGCTTGCATTGCCACTCATAATGATGGGCCATGCCCTCCAATGTTGCAACAGGACCCAGAAGCTCACCGACAACGTCTTCCCAGGTTCTTGTGTTGGAAATCTGAAGAATGAAATTCACAGGACGATGAAAAGCAAGAGTGAAAAGAGTAGAATTTTTACAGTGTGAAAAACCAAAACAGAACTCTTACAGGGACCAGAGGGACCATGATAGGGGTTACTGCTTGTGTGTGCTAGGCTAGAAGTTTATATAGCACTTAGGTCAGAGCTACTTTGCCAAATTTATGCTAATTGGGGTTTGGAAAAGTACAGATGCTACTGGTTAGCCTCCAGTCTGAACTTCCACTCTGGGACGGTGAGGTCATCAGATAGTGAATGCTCTGGGTTCAGGGCTGCAGAGCTGTGTGGAGCAGGTGTCTGTGCCAGCTGTGACTTGTGCTTGCCAAACCCACACCCCAACCCACCCTGGTTGCCTCTCCACAGCTCTGGGACAAAGGCTTGGCTTCACTTATTTAAAGAAAAAAAAAAAAAGACTTCATACAGTGTTAGATCAGCTTGCCCTTCTGCCTCCCTCCATGTGAGAACACAGTAATCCTCCTCTCCAAAAGATACAGCAATAAGGCACCATCTTAAAAGCAGAGAGCAGGCCTCAGTGGACAACCCAACCTGCTAGTAGTGACTCATTCTTGGATTTCCCAACCTCCAGAAGTATGAGAAAATAAATTTCTTTTTTTTTTTTTTTGTAAATTACCCAGCCTCAGGTATTTTGTTACAGCAGCACCAAATAGACATATGTGGAATCTAAAAACAGACATGTGGAATGTGGAATGTAAAATCAAACTTATAGAGGTAGAGGGAAAAATGGTGGTTTCCAGGGACTGGGGGGAATAGGAAATGGTCAGGGAAAGAGGAGATGTTGTTTGAGTTAAGAGGAATAAGCTCTGATTATCGACTGCACAGTGACTAAAGTTAATAATAATGTAATGTGTATTTCAAAATTGCTAAAAGATTGGATTTTTTAAATTTTAATTTGTTATATATGACAGCAGAATGCATTACAATTCGTATTACACATATAGAGCACAATTTTTCATCTCTGGTTGTATACAAAGTATATTCACACAATTCCTGTCTTCATACATGTACTTAGGGTAATGATGTCCACCTCATTCCTCCGTCTTTCCTACCCCCCTGCCCCTTCCCTTCCCTTCCCTCCCCTTTGCCCTATCTAGAGTTCATCTAATCCTCCCATGCTCCCCCAACCCCATTATGAATCAGCATCCTTAAATCAGAGAAAACATTCTGCATTTGGTTTTGTGGGATTGGCTGACTTCACTTAGCACTATATTCTCCAACTCCATCCATTTGCCTTCAAATGCCATGATTTTATTCTCTTTTATTGCTGAATAATATTCCATTGTGTATATATACCACATTTTTGCCTTTTTTTTTTTTTTTTTTTTTTATGTGGTACCGGGGATTGAACCCAGGGTCACTTGACCACTGGGCCACATCCCCAGCCCGTTTTTTTTTTTGTGTGTGTGTGTGTGTGTATTTTATTTAGAGACAGAGTCTCACTGAGTTGCTAAGTGCCTCGCCATGGCTGAGGCTGTCTTTGAACTCGTGATCCTCCTGCCTCAGCCTCCCAAAGTGCTGGGATTACAGGCGTGCGCCACCACGCCCGGCTCCACATTTTCTTTAACCATTCAGCTACTGAAGGGCATCTAGTTTGGTTCCACAATTTAGCTATTGTGAATCGTACTGCTATAAACATTGATGTTCTCACCCTAGTGAAATGATAAATATGTGAGATGATGACTCATTAGCCTGATTTGACCATTCCACGATATACACATACAACATCACAATGTAGCCCATAAATATATGCAATTATTATTTGTCAATTATAAATAAATAAAATGGTAGCTATGACCGTGGTCCTAGTGGAGAGAGTTTAATGTGGACTCAGGCACCCAGGTTCCCTGGCTGTATCCTCTCTGCTCCTACCTTCACCGGGCATAGATGGCATAAAGATCATAACAAACCTGCAACTGGAGACCACTGGGTTCCAGATGTTCTGTGCTGACCAAGAGCCACCCTTGTTTCCGGACTCCACCATCCTAAAAATGACCCACTGAGAGACGACATCACAGTGCACAGTCTGGGTAGAAGGCCTTGGGACGGTGCCTGAGCTCTGGTATTGGGCTACAAAGGCTCGCTGCTGTGTGTTACTGCTGGGTTTATTAAAGCACAACGGAAAACGGCTTTGTCGATCATCTCCAAGGGATGGGGGTCTGGCAGAATTTTAAGACTTCATTGGTGCTGCCATCGGAGCCTCGTCGTTTGTACAGCTTATTTTCAGCATAAATAATATACACTCTCTTGTACTGTCAAAACTGACAGACGAGCGTGCTCCTGGCGCCCACAGACCACTCATTCGATTGTGAATATGCAAGAAGCTATTACACGAGCTTCTTCCAGAGTGCCACAGTCTCTGAATTCCACGGTTTGTGCCTCCACCCTCTGAACTCTGACATAGGGGCCTTGACCTCTGACCTCCATGGCAGATGCCATCTTCATGGAGGAGTCATCCAGGGAATCCACTTAGGTAAAACACTAGTCACACTGTCTATCACAGGGTGAGAGGGACAGGATGCGACCACCCCCTGCTCATGGTGGCCTGGAAAGCCACCCAAGAGTCCCCGCCATCCTCTCATCCCTGTGTGCCCTCTCCTTGATCTCATCCCACAACAGCCACTACCTGGGCCCAGCTAGGGAGTTGGGAACTCCGTTAAAGATGCAGATCAGCCACTCCTCGAGAGCTGAAGTGTTCCTGGTCTGTTTAGACAGCTGCTTTTTGTGTGGATTCCCGCCCCTAGCTATGCTACAGCTGACTATATACTTGCATCAGAGCACCCAGTAGGCCATATTCTGCCCAAAGTGTTTTGTTGTTGTTGTTTTCCTTCGCATCACCTGGCTAATTCCACCTTTTAGAGCTCTACGGGAATATCACAGCTACAGCCAGGCTATCTCTGCCCACCTAATCTAATATAGGTCCTTCTAGTATTGGCTCCCAGATCTTTTCCTGCAAAGCATTACTGTTTGCATTTATTGCTCATTAATTTCCCTCATTAACTTGCAAGTTTTCCAAGAGCAGGGACATGATTCTTGTGTTCACCACCGTCTACCAGCCCCTGGCACAGGCTGGCACAAGGTCCAGCACAGAGCAGGCATTCATTAAGGGATATTCACTGAGTCAAATGAATGAATGCATAAGTGAACAAATGAATGACGAATGAATGAATACTAACAGGGGCCCATGATAGTCTAGGCTGAAAATCTCTAATATTCCAGAATTCTTCACATTCCTTAGCCCAGTTCATTGGGTTAAGGAGAAACCTTTATAACCTGAAACAGGTGAAATGCATGCTCTTCATGGAAATAACTGAGTAATGCAATTATCTGTCCTTGGGGATGTAGTGTGTATTTCAAAATTGCTAAAAGATTGAATTGTAAATGTTCTCACCCCAATGAAATTATAAGTATGTGAGATGATGACTCATTAGCCTGATTTGATCATTCCACAATGTACACATATAACGTCACAATGTACCCCATAAATATATGCAATTATTATTTGTCAATTATAAATAAATAAAATGGTATTTTATTTATAAATAAATAAAAATGGACCCACGCTTGGCAAGGGTCGCCAGTGAGTCTGCCCTTGGTGCTGGAATCTCTGAAACATTCTTCTCTTCCTGGGGTCAGGAGTGAATCCAAAATCCAAACATACTGACTGAGAGGTATAGCAGGCACGAGAGACAGCGGACCCTCCAGGATGAATGGGGAAGAAGAAAAGGAGCACTGGGCCATGGCTCCTAAAGAGGGGCCCGCGGGGAGGAGTCAGACTCAGAAAGCTTTTTGCAAACTGTTCATTGTAGATCAGAGGCTTTCAGAGCATGTTGGAACCCAAAGACCCCACCCCAAAGAAAAGGAGGAGAGAGAAAAGTCCTGGTCATCTCACAAGGTCCCTAGATGCAGAAAATCCCAAAAAGGAGAGGTGCAGGAGAGGTCAAGAGAGAGCACGTGCGAGCTCGCTGAGGGAAAGTCATTGCCTTTCCCAGGCGGGACAGCAGCCTCCTACAAAATGGGCATACCCTTGCTCTCAACCCTGGGCAGCTGCTCGTCTTCTTTTGAGAGGAGTTCACTGTCAAGCTCACTGTCAAGACCCGTGAAAGGTTCTAGATTCTGTCCTACTTGCAAGTTAACGAGGTAGCTTGCTCCAGTGTTATGGATGTTGGCAAAAGACGTGAGACTCCTGGGTCTGAAACAAAGCACTTTATTACTCAGAATGCAGCAAATAGCCTAAGAATCACATTTCCGTGGATTCCTTGTGCCTGCCAAAATCCCAGGATGGCCATGGGGAGGGGTCTAGATAAATGCTATACAACAGTGGGTTCACGTCACCTCTGAGGGACCTCAAGCTTAGAAAACCCAACCCCTTTGAAATGGGAATATAGCCTGCTTCACCTCCACTCTGGTGGGAGGTATTATCTGTACTGGTTTGGATGATAAAATAAAAAAAAAAAATACCTTCTTACCCCAGAGGGAGACACTGTCTCTTCCGAAGTTGTACATTATACAAATATCCCAGAAGGAAGAGTCTGGAACAAAAGCCGCCAGTGCCTCTGTTCACAGGGTGTGCAGACATGCAAGAAGGCCGCCGAGAACTGTCTCATGACACTCGGAAGCTACAAAGTGAGAGCTCTACCCTCCCTTGACAGCTGCCATCTCATCTCTGGGGAGAGCCCAACAGTGGGAAGGCAGGGGTGCTTGGTTGAAGAGAAAGTTCTTGAACTTGACCTTGAAGAGTGACAGAGACAAGCTCACACTATGTGCCTCCTCTGAATTCTACTGCGCGTGAGCAAATGGAATCCGCCTACCCTCCGGGAAAAAGATGGTCTAAGGTTTATTTTAGGACTACCTGGAACCTGAGTCACGTTTGAGGCTGTTCCATGGCCACTCATCATAAGCCCTAACGTGCTTCCCCTCTGTCTGTGGCACACCCTGCACACACTCTCCCCCACCCCCACCCCCAATACTGGCATTCCAACCTTCCAGAGGAGCAGTGGAGGACCCCCACCTTCCAGTTCATGCCCTGAGCAGCCAGAGGGAATGGGTACCTGTGAAGGTGCCCTCTTCACGACACATGGGTGGTGATGAGGACATTCACTCTGGGCCATCAGTTTCATCTTCCAGGTGCACCTGAATGGCAGGTGGAAGGCCATTTCGGTGACGCTTCCCACCCTTCTGCCTTTTCCTCTGGGGGCCTCCAGCAGCCAGAACCACCCAGTTCACTCTTGTGACTTCCAGCACCCAGGCTGCCCTTTCTCACCGAATTCACAGCAGAGAGTGCTCGTGTCTTGTCGCGGGAGTTCCTGCCTGAGCAGTCATTTCCCAGGATGTCGGCAGAGTTTTCTGCAGGCCCTTATCTTCTCCCCCTCGCCCGGGGATCTCTTAAATAAATGTTATGTGATCAGTTACGGCATTGCCCTATTTAATTGATTTATATGCACTTTAAAAAGCTTTACACTGCACAGGAAACACATCTATCATAATGCTTGATTGGATTGCAGAAAGGAGAAGGGAAATTAAAATTTATTGAGCACTTATTTTGTGCCAGGTAATGCACAAGGCACTTTACATACCTTGTGGACTTGAATTCTCACCACATCCCTGCAAGACAGGTATTTCTCCCTATTTAGGGGATGAGGACACTGAAACCTAGCGAGGGGAATGGACTTGGCCAAGGTGATAAAGCCATTGGCTGGAGGAAGCAGGATTTCACTTTCAAGTCTGTCTGACTCCAACCGATCTGTACTGCAGGCATTAAATATCAAATGTCTCTATAAAATGTATGAATAAGGAATATACTCTTTGTCGGAACATTGCTCCAATGAGGGAGTGAGATGTGACTTGCATTGTGTCCTTGTACCCCATCTTTTCCTACAATAGAATGCCCCCATGCGCACCATTTGACCCTGAAGGGAAGCTTGAACTTTCTCTCCAAACATTAACACTTTCAGGAAAATTTAGCTATTAAAAAAAAAAAAAAAAAAAACCTCTTTTAAATTATTTCTGTTCAACACCAAAGAGTAGAGAAAACATCCACCCATTCAACCTGTATTGATGGGAGACAACGCACCAAGCATGACACCAGGAGAAAGCAAGAACCCAAGGTCCCTCAAAAATCAACTGCTAGAGGCCAGCAAGATGTTCTAAATCTGCAACCAGCAATTGGGCCTGGTCCCAAGCAGGTGAGAGGCAGGGAGCTCAGTGCCAGGCAGGGCCCAGAGAGAGGCACTGACAGGGCTGAGCAACAATGTGGCGGAGCTCTGATGTTCCCTCAAGGCACAAGGTGAGTGACATCAGTTCAGCCCTGTGGAGGCCCAAGACCAAAGTGCTTACCCCTTTACTAAGTAGAATCACACTCCTTTTATCAAATGTTATGCATTAAAAATATCTCCCTTATCATAACATTGTTTCATTTAGGAAATGCGATTTGCATTGTTTCCTCTTACCACATCTTGAGTTCTCCTCTGTCTTATAGAGTTTTTGCTGCTGATTACCAGACTGTCCGCTGTCACTTCCGGTGGTCACTGCCCCCACCCACAGAAGGACCTCACCTCACTTCTGATTCACTCTGGGTTTTAAAACAAGAGTGACATGCTTGTTGGAATTGAAGAGTCTTGGGTAAGTCCACAAGCGCAGAGGTGAAATGATTAAATCCCTGGGATGCAGGGTTAATACTTTGTGACATCTCTTTCTGTCTTCTAGGGGAACATCTTGCTTCCAACCTGAGCCTTAGAGCTGTGATCTAGGCAGGGGAATTTACCAGATAATATGAAGGCTTTCTGCATCAGGATGAATCAAAATAAAAATTGAAATAATAATGTGGGGGTGACTTTTAGGTGGGCATATTTTCACAACTTCAGGGGGGTAATTTGATATTCAAGAATTATAAGACAGAGCAAATGTGAAAACAAGTAACTAAACAGAACTGGTCTCCCCAGCTCTTGTGTTTATTTAAATTATCCTAGAAAGAAATAATCTGTTCTACAGCCAACAGAACGAAACTTCACTGTGATTCCTCATGCGGCAAGCTACTCAGGTCTCACCAAAGAGTTTCCAAAACACAATGAGTTTTTACTTTTAAAAAACGATCAGAACATTCGGTACATAACAAAAAAAGGTAGCAACCACCCTGCTTGGCACCGTTTTATCAAGTGTGAGTGTCAAATTCTTTATAGCTTGAAATTAACAACGAGGAGCTGTGATTTTTGTGTTTGTTTGTTTAAAAGACCAGCCGAGATTTTTCTCTTTGCTTGTTTAAGCTTCATTTAATTCAAGCTCCAATCTGCCCCTCTTTGATTGCATTTCCAAATCCTAAATAAAAGTGATAACTCTTTCTGCCAATTGTAACAAACTGCTGGTGCCAGTTATTGCTTTTTGGGGGAAAAAAAAAAAGAAAAAAAAAATCTTTTAATACTTAGCTGACAGCTTTATCCAAAAGCAGGGAAAAACCCTGGCCTTTCAAAACCATCCGATATATTTGTAACAACCTCTTTACTGAGTTCATGTATCTTCTTTATTGTTCTTCATAAACAGGCTATTGGATCTCTGTAGCTTGCAATGTGAAAAATGAAAGAATTTCCTCCCATCCATGCCTCTCTTATCTCATAATTGTTTTGTTCTGAGAGGTAGGGGAGCCCCGTATAAATGTCTCTGCTATTTTATTTTGTCCTCTCCAAGCCCATTCATGCTTTTCTCCAGGGCTTTTGACTCCTTCTGTTCTGTTTCTGCCTAAACCTATATCTGCTCACTGTTCTCTGCATCAAACCCCACTCGATTGTTTGAGATCTCATTTCAGAGGGAGAGGCAAGAGAGATAAGAGTCAAAGGCATTTTAGAAGCCACTCTCCAGCATGTCTGTGCTGGGTAGGTTGGAGGTAGAGGTGCTCAAGTATGGCTCGCCTGACAGCACAGAGAACATCCTGGTTTGGGTCTGCAACACCCTCCCGATCGATGCATGAGCCCTCAGCCTCTTCTCTTCTCGGTACTGGCTGGAGGGCCCTGCTGGCTGAGCCTTCTCCCCTTCTTCTGCTTCTGCTGCTTCAAAGGCTCCTGGCCTCCCTGAACTCCATCTTCTCAGTGCTTCTCATAAACCTGACATCTTCCCAGGACAGAAACAGCCCTTGCTAGCAACAGCCAGGACTGAGAGAGTGTGTAAAAGCAGCCTACTGTGAGGAGGTGACATTTTTTAAAATAGGGATGATTGTCCTGCAAACATAGAAGACGTACACTTCAGGAGGAGGCCATGGAAAAGGGTGGGGGTGGGGGGAATTTGAAACTGTTTACTAAACCCTGATTCCTCAACAAAAAGCCATGAGCAGTGGAATAGTTACATGTAAAGGATACCATGAACATGCATCAGTCAGGTTTTGCTGTGATAATGCTGCGTAACAATAATCTCCAAATCTCAGTGGCTCAAAACAACAGGCATTTATTTCTTTTCACTCATGGTCTGCAGCTTAGCTGGGGTTGGTTGAACCCAGCTGGTCTTAGGCAAGTTCCATTCCATGTGGCTCTTCAATCTGGAGCCACGGTTATGCAGGGTCATCACCTTGTGATGGAAATGGGAGCACCAGAGGACAGACAGGAGCATTCTAGGTCATGGGACACTCTCACTTCTGTGCATGGGTTTGGTCCCAGACCAAGTGTGTGACGAAGTTAAATGCCCACCATCCTGAGGAGGAAGAAAGAGTAAATGTTGAGTGAATATCTGTTCCATAATAATCCAGTTTGCCACAATTGCCAGAGACAGGAGGGAGGCACAGAGAGATATTTACAGGGCCCAGGAGAACTGCTTCAGGGAGGCAAGAAGTAATAGGCCCTTTGGATTAGAAGTCACCAGCTTTTCCCGTCTGCCCTGAGTAGCTGGAGCCATCCTACAAGGACATTTCAAAGTCACTTTTAGATGTGTGAACACTTCAGGGCAAGAGCAACTTTAAGTGTCATCTAGTCCCACATCCTCCGTGAGGGAAGTTTCTAGTACCATCTCCAGTAATGGGGAGCTCACTTCCTCTGAGGAAACCCACTTTACATGCACAAAGTCAGGCTTTTCCTAGCACATTATATCAAGGCCTCAGGTATCCACACCAGCTCTTCCGGGTTCCCAAGCCTTCCCCTTCTCCAAGTGAAGGACCAATGCCGAGTTTCAATTCCTGAAAGCCCATGGTCTCAAGTCACCATGTTCTCTAAGCATGTGCCATTTTGTGATTGGGTTCCCATTCTGTGGACCCAGAACTGTGCCCAGAGCTTCAGGACATCAATCAAAGACTGACAGGTGGTGTCTGACTCGGGTGGACTTAAGAGTTGCCTGCAGTCAAGAGCATTCTTACGTGTGGGGCTGAACTGTTCATCAACCCACTATTTCTGGAACACTTATTACTCACCTTGCATCCCAGTAGGTACCGGGGTGGACAAATTTGACATGATCCTGGCTCCTGTGAAGGCTACTTGTAGAGACAGATAATAAATAAATCAAAAGGCCAGAAATATGGGGGCAGGGGAGCTGCTTCAGATACGGTGGTCAGGGAAGGCCTCTCCGAGGAACTAATAGCTCAGCTGGGACCTGAAGCACAGGAAAGAGGCTGACCAAGGAGGTGAGGGTGGGGGCACCCCAGGAACTCTGGCTGGGCAGGGGGTGGGATGTCCAGGAAGCGGAGGCACAAGGAGGAGGGGTGGGATCGGGGGACTCTGGCTGGTCGTGAAAGGCAAACGGAGGTTATTCTGAGTACGGCTGGAAGCTGTTGGTGTTCTCGGCAGGTAATGGCCACACCAGGCTAGCTTTGCCCACCATGTGGGCCTGGCTGATATGGAGAGGATGCATGGAAGTGGGCAGTGGGAGGGGGCACGGCCTACTGGCGCAGTCTCAGTATTGAGATGTCACTTGGATCCTGAGCAATGTCTCTGGCATTCCTGCGCATGCGTGCGTGCAGGTCTCTGTGGAGGGAAGGCCTAACTGAAGAACTTTACATGTGTCCCAATCCAGTTTCTCTCGATCCATCCTAACAGCCAACAGGCCGGCTTTCCTTCCAGAAAAAGCATGGCGGCAGCATTTGCACCATGATTTTATCCAAGCCAAGAGAAAATGTGACTTCAACTGTAAACAACAGCCCTTGGGGAGATCACCTAAGGTAGAGAAAGTATAAGAATTAAACAGTCGGACTTTAAAAGCAGAGTCTTCAGGGGCCATAAGTTTCAAAGCCAGTTTATTTTCTGAAGCAGCCAGCCCAGTGGCTAGGAATAGATCCTGGATGATGAGTAGCAGGTGTGCAAAGCCACACTTTAGGGAACTAAAAAATGAGAGCATCCATCCTAGTGGGCATTGCAGAGTTGTCACCTGCCTGCAGTCTAACACCCCTGGAATATGACCTCGTCCAACCCAGAAGGTCAAGGTCCGTGTCCCGCTTCTGCCAGACCACATCGGCATGTTGTTCAAGGCCATCTGCTTGGTGGACTAGAGCCACACCAGGAGAGCTTTGCTTCTATCTTCTCCCCACTCAGTACCAGAGCAGCACTGGCCACTGGTGGGCCTGGATGATATGGAGAGGTTGAGTGGATGTGGGCAGTCCCCGAGACACAGCCTAATGGCAAAGTCTCTGTATTGAGATAGGAGGGAACTGTCAGCACAGACAAGGCTGGCCAAGGAAGTGCTGTAGACAATTAGAGACCTAGAGTTGCACTTGGATGCACAAGAGACACCAGGAAGCCTGGGGAAGCTACCTGACAGGTATAAATATAGATGTGGATACAGATACAGGTGTAGATATGGATATAGATACAAATATAAATCTTCCCCAATGGGTATCTTTTCTGCAGTGAGTGATCTGCCTTGAGGTGCAAGGAATTCTGGGAAAAGGCAGCTGATTTGGAACCACACCAAGATGCAAACATGGCTTTTGCAGAGGGCAGAGGTAAGGAGAGCCCTGGGTAGCGGGAGGATGCCTAGTGTCTCTCTGTGCCTTTCTTTGCCTCTTCTCCTGCCCAACCTCAAAGGGGCTCTGTCATTGCCTCAAGCCATGACCTTCCCCTCGGTGACTTCAGTCTCCTGACTTAGCTGAATGACATGCAGGCTTCAGAGGATCAAACCTAAATGACTGAGACGGAGCCATTCAACTTACCAATGCCATTATTGTATTTCAGGAGGGGCAAACAAGTTTTAAGTCAATATGTTTAGTATGATCCTATATTTAAAAATATGTTATATATGTATATAATGGGAGAGTGTTATTGGTGTACAGATGGGGGAAATGTCTGGCACCTATTTGTAAGTTAATGGCCTCTGAGTGCATCCATCCACTTTTATGCTCATGGGGACCTTCTATATTAGATGCTGTACAGGACCTAATTGTCCAAATTTTATTAATGTAATGTAACCAATTCAACTTTTTTCTTCATTCTATTTTTAGCATCTGTATTCTCTCATTTTTATTTATTTATTTATTTATGGGGGGGAGGGTTGAACTCAAGGGCACTCAACCACTGACCCACATCCCCAGCCCTATTTTGTATTTTATTTAGAGACAGGGTCTCACTGAGCTGCTTAGCACCTCACTTTTGCTGAGGCTGGCTTCGAACTCGCGATCCTCCTGCCTCAGCCTCCTGAGCCTCTGGGATTTCAGGCATGCACCACCGCGCTGAGCTGAATTCTCTCATTTTTAAAGTGACCATCTAATAAGTATGTATCAAAAAAAAAAAAAAAGTACCTCCACCTACCTGCTCCTCAATTTCTCCTGCTGCAGTGAGGAACCCTGTTTGAAAATCAACCTTCAGGAGTCTGCCGTAACATTAGGACCTGAGGTTCTTGCTCTGCCACTCCCACTCTAGACCCAGTTTCCCCTCCGGCTCAGATGAAGTCCCCTGGCCTTCCCAGGCCCCAGGAACCTCCAGGACCAGGATCGGGCAGCTCAGCAGCCCCCACCCCCAACAGAGATAATGTGACTCTCCATTCATGCAGCACTGGAGAGATAGCAAAGGAGGTAAATGGAATTTCCGCTCAATTAGTTGATGATAATAATAAATGAGATCTTTCCTCCAAAGACTTGGAATCCATTGGGTCATTTCAATATGCAAAATTATTCATTTCAAAAATCCTCTTAACAGATGTGAGTAGGTGGGGGATTAGCAATCAGTAACCCCATTTTGCAGATGGGGAAACCAGCACCCAAAGAGAGTTGGAGTTCCTAGCCACTTGTAGAGTAGGCATCCTGGCTCCCCAGGCAACACTGTGTTTGGAGAGGGGCAGTCACAGCCCCACACAGCACCATCAGCACAAGACTAGAAAGCCACACAGGGTCTCAGGGACCTGGCTGAATGCACCACTATGCTCTTGAAACACATCTCTCTTCTTGCTCTGAACTCTGAGGACCAGCCCAACCTCTGTTCCTCCTCTTCTGTGATCTCAAGACAGAGCAGAATGGGGACAGGGTCCAGATGACCTTCTACTCCCCTCACTGAATGTGCTCAAGACAGGATGCCCCCAAATCTCCCCACACTTGGCAGTGGGTGATGAGTAGGTTTGCTGAACCTGGGCAGAATGGCTGCTCTGGTCCGAGCTCTTACATTTGCCAGGAGAACGTGCCCACCGGGAAGGCTGCAAGGCCATCCTTCTCCTGCTCTGCCTCTGACTGGCAGAGCTGCCAGCCTCCAGGTAACCATGGTAATCACCAGCATTAACCGCAGCATTGACAGGAGCCTCAGCAGGCCCACTCTGACCCGCTCGGCTGCAGATGGGCACCATCTTCCTGCAGCTTCTGGTGGGAGCTGTGGGCAGGCCCTGGTGCACAGCCCTGCACCCCTACTGCCCGCACCCAGTGGCTGTGGAGGGGTCCGGCTACCTGACCCAAGAGTCAGCTGGAGAGAGAAAATGGGCTTCGAGCCTCCTGCCACCCATAGCAGGACCTGGGTCAGAAGAAGTCTAGGATGTGCTCTAAGAACTTAGTGGCCATGGCAGTGGAGGCCAATGACCGGGGCTTATTCTCTGAATAGCCCACATTTCCAGTTTTAGCCCTGCCTCCAAAAGGGGCTGCCACCTCAGGAGGCTAGTACAACTAGAATCAGAGATAGCCTCTCCTGCCAGGAATTAGGGGCATTCACAAGTCATCTTCTTCTGCCTTTACCTAATGTCTTGCCAAGAATCCACGGCAGAGCCTATCTTGACAAATCACAGGGCTGGCCCCCAACTCACCACCCTCCTTGCCCATCAGCTCCACTGGTCCCACGGTCAAGCCAGCTCCCCCACTTTCCAAGCCTCTAACTCTGGCAACACATCCTGCTAGCCTGCCCTGCCCTCATCCCTCTGTCCCCTTCCATCCTCTTATGCACTAAACTGCTTTTCCAGGGTGGCACAGAACTGAACCATTGCTCAAAACCAAGGGACGTGTCCCTTGCAGCACTGAGACTGTACACAGAGAGACATGACCTCCTCCATTTTTATGATCCTTGAGTACTGGAAGCAAAGGTCAGCTTCTCTTCATGGAATCCCTGCCCTGCCCAGGCCCCCCAGGGTTGCGCAGGCCTGAGTCTGCCTCCCAAATTCCTGCCACAACCCCCCCCCCAAAAAAAAAAAAAAAAAACAAAAAAGAGCTCTGCAAATTCTGCCAAGCAGTGCTAAGGATTCTTGGGTCCAGCTTCTTCTGAGAAATCTTTAAATGGAAAGGGCAAAAGCAAAGGAAACCAGTTTCCCAGGAACCCCCAAAGCCCTGGCATCAGCTCAAGCTTTGCGTCCCTGAGAGCCCAGTGCCCGTGACGGGAACGACGCGGTGCTCCCTCTAGTGGTGAACGTCCCGCACAGAGCAGGGCGTCTGTCAGGAGCCTGGCCTGCCACTCTCTCTCCTGCCAGAACCAGGCAGCCTGGGAGGAGGGTAGCTGCTCACAGCACCTTCCCTGTGCCAGATGGGAGAGGTCCCCCCACCCCAGCCTCAAAGTCGCTCCCAGCCAGGCAGTCACAGCCAGATTCCCCTGGACTGGGAGAGGCCACCACACTGCACTCTGCCCTGGTTAGGCCGATGACAGGTCAGGAAAGCTTCCTGGCTTGCCCTAAATCAAGCTGTCTACAGAACACAGACCTCTGAGCTGCTTTGCAGAGCTGGGCAGTGTCTCGTTTTTTCCAGCTTTAGCTTCCCAGGAGGCTTCGCCTAAACAGCCCTCCCCTGCACCCCACAGCTCCCCGGCCTCCAGCCCCTGCCCTGCTGGGCTACCATAGTTGTTGCCTATGCCCCCACCTTACTCTGTGGGAACACAGTGGCTCTTCATTTCTGTACCCCCAGCACCCCACAGAGTAATTGTCCACTGAAGTCATACAGGAAGGAAAAAAATAAGATAGTTATTTGCTGTGGCAGAAGAGGTTTCTCTTCCCTGAGACACTCTCACCGGAAGCCTGGTGATAGCTGGTCAGTGCCCAGTGAGCAGCTTGCAGTCCCATTTATGCCTGTCCCTTTACACACCTCTTTTCCACCTGCTCACATAAGCCTAGCTCCTGGGGGATAAAGGCCACAAGTAATTCATCTGTGGGTCAGGGTTCCAGAAGAATACCAAGAGAAGGTTTAAGCGCAGGAGTCAGAGCGGGAAGGAAAGAAGGAGGGAGGGAGGACCCAGCTCTAATCAAAGTTGGCATGTGATACAAAGCCCCTCGTGCTGCCTGTTCAGTCATGCTATCATCAGAGAGCCAGGGGTGCTCTTACCTTAATTCAATTAATTTATTAATTTTAACAGCTTTATTGAAATATAATTCATATACCATTAGAATTCACCCATTGAAAATATAATTCAATGCTTTTTAGTATATCCGAAAAGTTGTACATCCATCACCACCATCAATTTTAGCGCATTTTCATTACCCCAAATAGAAACTCCACAGCCATTAGCCGTCACTCTTCATTCCCTCCAAACCTGGGAGCCCAAAGCAGCCAATAATCTTTCTGTCTCTATGGATTCGCTTATCCTGAGCCTGTCGTGAAATGGGATCATACAACACATACTCTTACATGACCAGCTTCCTTCACTTAGCATGATATTTCCAAGGTTCATCTATGTTGTAGTATATACTCATCTTTTATTTCTGAATAATATTCCATTGTATGAATATGTATATGCATATTATTTATCCATTCATTAGTTGATAGACAATTGGGTTTTTCCATATTTTTAGCTATTATAAATAATTTTACTTTTAAGGTATTAAACATCAAAACTGTTTGATGCTTTTCTTGCTCCCTAAGAGAATAAGAGGAATAAGAGGTAGTGTAACAAAAAGATGGTAAAGATATAATAAAATCTAAGATGACTCTTGGGACATTCATATTTTGGAAAAAGAATATACTATGGTATCTAAATATTTGATATAATGAAACTTAAATAAATAAAAAATAATATTATAAAAAAAAATGTTAATAAAGATATTTAATAAAAAATGATAATAATCTATAAATTATTATCTATGAATAAAAAAATAAATGAAACAAAATAAAAAAAAATTATGATGATATGTTATGTGGTAAATGCTATATATAAATATAATTATATATATTATATAAATGAATTTAAAAAACTAAAATGATTAAATATAATTATATGAATTATTGGATAATAAATTAATATATTGCAAATAAATGAAATGGAAATGATAAAAATATATATTAATATTATATATATAAATTATATATGAAAATTATATATTAAAAAAATTAAAGATGGAATATCTTCCATCAGGAGTGTGCATATGCCTTCTTTATGTTGGGCAGGATATGCTAGGTATTTTCACATAACATTATCTATTTTTTTATATTTTTAGTTGTAGATGGACACAATACCTTTATTTCATTTATTTGTTTTTATGTGGTACTGAGGATTGAACCCACTGCCTCATACATGCTAACCAAATGCTCTACCACTGAGCTACAGCCCCAGTCCTACATTATCTATTTTTAACCCCCCCCAAAAAAAAATGAGCTAATTTTTGCATGACCAGTTGAGTCCCATGTTAAGCTTCTTACAAGCCAAGGCCAAAAAAAAAAAATGTACAAGGAAATATATATTGCACAGTTGCTCTACTGTCACTACTGTCGGGTTGGAGACTTCTGAAATTAGGAGAGCTGCTCTTTGGCTTTCAATCAAGCTTAGTTCCTTCCTCCATACCCAGTTAACCTCTGACATTGCTGATAGGACTCTCTAGGGGGCACCTAGTCTACACAGCACTTTCACCCCAGGATCTCTTTTAACCCAGGACAGTACACTGAGCAGCTATGTGTCTTCAGTTTCTGTATCACAGGTTACGTACAATGGGCCCAGCACTCTGCAGGCCTGGGGACACCATGGTGAACCAGCCAGATCAGACATTCTTCTCACAGAACTCACGGTGCAGGCAGAGCCAGGCCATACTCCAGTGGACAACTAAGCAATTCTAAAACGCAGAGCACTGCGAGCAGAACTGAGACGGAGATGTGATGGAAAATGTCCAGGAGGACCGAGAGCCTATCCACGTGGCGTGGCCAAAGATGTCCTCACACTAGGGGTGGCTTTGAAACTGAGACCAGCCACATGGTCAGAGGGAGGGTGCTGTTCACGGCACAGGGAATGATATGGGCAGGAGCTTTGGGATGGAGAAGAAACTAGTGTGGCCCAGGAACAGGGAGAGCTGCTAAAGCTAGACAAGGGAGGAGGCACAAGACAGAGTCACAGAGCCAATCAGGCCATAGAGATCAAGGTAAGTTCTGATTTTATTCTAAGTACAATAAGAATTCAGTGACAACTTTTGGCAAGGAGAGTGATGGAGTCCAATTTCAGTTTTAAGAAGACTGCTGGGTAGAGAATGAGTCAGAGATCAAGAGATAAAACCAGAAGCCCAAATGAGATGGGCGTATGCCTGTCAAGCCAAGGATGATGGGACAAAGGTAGACAGAAGCAAGGAGATTTGATATCTGTTCTGGAGTAGAGTCAATGGGACTGCTTATGAATTCATTATGGAAGGCAGGAAGAGGGAAGGCTCACAGCCAGGAAGAATCTCCCAGATTTGGGTTTGTGGGAGCAGATAAATGAGAGTGCCACCTGCTGAGGGGGAAGAGTGGAGAAGGGGTGGTTCAGGGAAACGCCCAGGGCTCTACTCCAGACGCATTTTGTTTGAGCTGCTTGTGCAACACCAACATGGCAATGCCAAGCAAGTGGTTGAGTGTGGAAGACGGCAGCTCTGACATGAGACCCTCAGTGGACAGGCAAATTAAGGACTGTCAGGATGAAGGTGATATTTATAGGCTTGAGTATGGATGGGGTCCCCAGGGGAGACCTTTGAAGATTCTAAGCGCCTCTCTGTATTCCCAGGTGCCAACATGGTAAGTTAGTTCTGTACATTTAGAAAAACTCGCAGATGAGTCTGGCTGTTTGGTGCTATGTAAATAAAACCATTTGAGCAACTTTTTTCTCCAGGCACTCGGGGATTTGCCTCAGTGTGTGCCCACACACAGCCTGCATGGTCCCTGATTGATGATCACAATGAAGAAGACTTAGGCAGCTGCCCTGACCCTAGATAGCAAGTGGACTGAGTCTCAACATGGGGAAAAGTGTTCCCACCCAACAGTGATTTTTTTTTTTTTTTTTTTTTTTTTTTTTTGTGCCGGGGACTTGAACTCAGGGGCACTCGACCACTGGGTCACATCCCCAGCCCCTTTTTGTATTTTATTAGAGACAGGGTCTCACTGAGTTGCTAAGTGCCTCACCACTGCTGAGGCTGGCTTTGAACTCGCGATCCTCCTGCTTCAGCCTCCCAAGTGCTAGGATTACAGGCGTGCGCCACCACGCCTGGCTTCAACAGTGAGATTACATGGCAACAGGTGACCATGGTATGACCAACCAGCAATGAGACTGGGGTGACACTAGGGACTATGACAAAGCAGGAGGCTGAAGTGCCCATGTGTCCACACTCAGTTACAAGGAAGAAGGAAGTGTTTCCCACCAACTTTGACCACAGTCATCATTATCATCATCATTATCATCACCTGCTGATAGAAGAAACGTTGTAAAAATAAAATAAAACTACAGAAAATTTCCTAATTCCCAATTTTTTATTTTATTTTTCTGAAAAATCATCATTTACTAAAGAATTTGCACTGGGTGCATTGAGGAAAGATGGCAGGTACGTTGCCTCTTTCTGAGACATGATCACATTCTTTTTATGATTTTACCAGAAAACCTGGGTAGAAATAAAAGACTTCTGAAGAATCCCAGAGATGAAAGCGGTAAAGAGAGCTTTGCCTTTTCTGAGCAGGGTGACTCAGCCTCCTCTGTCCGTCACAGGGACCCTGTCCTGGCAGGAGCGTGGGCAGGGAGCATGGGCTCCACTTGGAGAGGAGGAATTAACCAGATTTGCTCCAATGCAGCTTTGTCCATTCATTCGTGAATGGTGAGGGCGATTCGGATACCAACGCAGTCGTGTCAGTTGGGCTTTAGTTTATGGAGGGAGAGAAAGATGCCACCCATCAGCCAGTTGTCAGTCATCGATCGCGATGGTGGGCTGGGACCCAAGATGGACAACGCCAGAACAGAGATGCCAGGAACACCCAGGCCTCCTCTCAGGAAAAAACAAAGAGCAAAGGAGTCTAAGGCAAGGGCGCGTGCAGAGAGAGCAGCAGAGCCCGGCTGTGCTCACTGAGGACCAAATCTTTCCATCCAGCACGGCAGGGCGTGGCGGGGAGAGACGCCCCCTGCAGGGCAGTGAGGGCAACCGCAGAGCAGGGCAGAGAGCCCAGAGTTGAGAGGACCCCCAAGGACTCAGAGGACTGGACGTGGGGGGGGGGCGGGACAAGTGGGAGGGGGCCCCGAACCTGGAGCCACAGCAGAAGGCTGGGGTGTTGGAGGGCAGCAGCGAGAGCCGTGTAGACAAGATGCAGAAGGAAAGGGGGGGCCCAGTAGGCTGCGCAGGGAGGGGAGCACAGAGAGGAGGGCAGAGAAGAGCAAAGGGCGGAATCTGATCTGACCTAAAGGCTGTGTCTACACCTTCCCATCCTGCACCCCCTAGCAGCCTCTCAACAGACCCGGATGAGCTCTGTCCCTACTCCACATTCCCTCTTCAAACCCGAGGGTGCCCGTTGACCAGCTGGTTGATCTGAAATGCAATTCATTAGACTCATACTTCACTCTCCTGTGCCAAGTGTTGGGTATGCAGGTATGGGGAAGGGGCAGGTTCACAGATTTTATACTTCTATTCCAAAATAAAACATGAGTTCCTCCTCCAGCCCCGAATCCAATTCCCCAGGATAACTGCTTCTCATAAAGCCATGGCATTTATACCACTCACTTATTTATATTTATTTTAAAAGACCATAAGGAGTACACAAATTATAGGGCACAAACCACCTCGCGGTCTATTCATTTACTGAAGGGTTGGCCCCAAATTAACAAAAATTTGTTATTTTATTTAAAAACATTCCTGAAGGGCACACTTTCAGGATACCCTTGTTTGAGGGCAGGTGAAAAGATTCAGAAATTAAGAGAGTAAATGTGAAACCTTATCCACTTGCCAAAATTCTTTTTGGAGTATTCACCAGGCCAATTTTCTGTTTAAGTGGGCTGGGCTCATAAGGAAGCTCAGTGGCCTGAGGCCTTGGGGTCACTCATGAGGCTTGGCTGCAAGGCCAGCTGTGGACACACAGAGAGGGCAGGAGGCCCAACCTGGCAGTGCTGGGGCTATAGGGACCTCTGTCCAGGAAGGTGACTTAGTTACTGTGGCCCAGGAGCCCATCAGCCAACACTGATGTCAGAGAGTACCATGGTCTTTGGGAAATGACATGGAAAAATTAGAATTACATTCTGGAAATGTAATTTGACCAATCCAGTTTGTTTATTTGTTTTTTTCCTTTTTCTTCCCCCTGCATCCCTTCTGCCAGGCTAGACCAAAAAGTTCATTGCCCAGTGAAAGTAGAGGAAGGCATCAAAGGAAGTCACAGAGCATAGAAGCAGAATATGACGTAAATGTGTTCCCAATTAACTGAAAAATGAAAGAGAACATCCTTCTATGGCAAATGGAGGAGACAAGAGAGAGAAAAATTAAGGTAAGGAGGTCATATATGAATTTCTGGTTTTCTCTGGGGTTAAGAGAGAAATTGACAGGCTCAGCCAGACAAGTTCACAAGGAAATCCTAGCGACTGCCCATAAATTCCTGGCTTCCCAGGCATATGCCAGGAAAATGAGAGGGTCTTCAGAAAAATCATCTTCGGGGAAAGATGTCCTGCATGGTGCAAGGTGGTAAGTTAGAAATAGCTAAGGTGGCCCAAGAGGCCAACCACCTCCTCACCTCCTCCTGTGCTAAATAAGAGTGTCACATAGGAACCAAGAAGCTGCCTAATGCTGAGCCCCCAGGGTCATTCACCATGCCTGCCCCGAGCCAAGAAAGGAGATTACAAGTCACCAGCAGCAGTGGGTATTTCAGCAATGCCACCAGGGAGGACCGAGTTGCCCTGGGGACAGGTCGGGTCGAGCACAGTGCATGAAGCAGGCGAGTCCATCAAAGCCAGGAGACATCAAGATGTCTTGAGCTCAGACAGCCTCTCGGGGAAAACGTGCCAGAGGGGCAGGGCAGCGTGGAAACCTACTTGAGGAGGGAGGCGGAGACCTCAAGAGGAGTGCGGATTTTCACTGATTCATTATTTACTGGGGAGTGGGATGCAGGGAGCTGTTCTAAAGTAGAAGAAATCAGGCTACCTCCCATTGTCAAGGTTAGAGACTGGCTTTGGTGGTGGGCGTGGTGGGGGTGGTATTTGTGTTTTGTTATCACTGCTATTTTTCCTGCCATCAGCAAGAAAGCAAGATCAAACCAGTTCTGGAAAATTCAAAAAGCTTTATTTTCCTGCACACACCAATATTTGACTGTGAGATTCCAGCCCCTCCACCACCCACAGTTGCGGGTCTCTTTGGAATGGGCACACACAGCAGCAGGAATCTCGGGTTTAAGGCAGTTCCCTAAGTCCCCTTGGGGGCAGCAGCTTTGCTTCAGTGGGGGTGGGGGTCAGCTCTGTCGAAGGAAAACTCTGGCAGCAGCCACAGGTGCAAGGACAAAGCCCGGTCCTTAGCAGAGTGGCCTGCGAGGACCAGTCAAGCGTTCAACCCAAGAGAAATGAAGTTCCAGGCAGGAAAACCAGGGTAGACCATGCAGCTTATGGTCCAGAGAAAACTGTTAACAAAAAGATTTCAAGGGAAGACGGACGGTGACTCAGGAGGGTTGTCCTCTGCTGGACATCCTCAGCAAAAATAGCATCACCCTCTGTGACAACGCCCACCCACCTTTGCAGACTTGACTCCTAGAGAAACAAAGACAGCTAATTCCCTAAAGAAGCCAGCTCATTGTTCTCGCTTCTCCCTTCTCGCACAGCTCAGGATGAGAAGAGATAATGGATTCGAAAGCACGTCGTAAGCTGCAAAGTGCTATACAAAAGCTGGCATAATTATTAATATTAGCGGTGGGTTTTTTTCCAAGAGAGAAAGAGAGATGCCAGCGTGTGTGTGTTGATAAATCATGAAAAGGCTCCCTGCCTGGGCTGCCTTCCTTTCTCCCTGCCTTTGACCTGGGAACTTCTCCATATACCCAATGGGTTGCTCTGATGGGGACGTTGTTCTTGATGATAGATGAGCATTCCGTGCTCGTCTGGGTGCCTGGGACACAGGAGGCCTTTGCTCAGGACGAGTGGTAGGACTGAAGAGATCTGGAAGAGACGCCCCTGCACGGACACAGGAAAGTCTGGGTGGGCAGGACTAGGACCATGGCAAATCTCGGGGAGGCTGCATCTCATTATCTTGGGGTGCACCTTGTCTCTGGAGTGTTCTAGAGGGCAGCTCTCATTTTTTCTGCATCTCTCTACCATCCATCCTGGGGGGTTCCAAATGTTGGAACAGCTCAACTGGTCACATAAATGGATGTTCAGTTGAAGACACACTAGTCAAAACTCATAAACCAATCTTGTACCCGCATCCCACATATCACAGGGCAGACACAGAACCAGCGAGCAGGGGCCCACCACTCCAGTCCTTAGCTGTCACAATTCATTGTGTGACTTTGGACGAGGCCCCTCCCTTCGTCCGGATTTAGTTTATTCATCTGTAAATTCAGGAAAGTGGATAAAAATGCGTTTTTGAATGGGTGGATCCATATTCAGTGATTCCAAATATTCCCCTGCTCTCCTGGGCAGTGCAAACAAAACAAAAGCAGACAAAATAATCTTTAATGATTTAGTGAAAAAGAGCAGCCCTATTCTTAATGAGATTCCAATGAGGTTAAGACTGGTTTTTATTAGATTCTGCAATTGTTTAATGTTATTAGAATATTGTTTGCAGAATGATTAAAAATTATGAATAAAATACAGATAAATGATTCATTTAAATCTGAGTCCAAAGAGGTGATAGAGCCACCAGAGGATGCAGAATGTGGTCTAGCAGCAAGAGTAAGAGGGTGGCCGGAAATGGGTCCAGAGCATACACTGCTCTGTCACAAGGCCTGCCACCTACAGCCTCAAGAATGAGAATAAAAATCAGGTGACGAACCTGTGCCCTTTGAACTCTGACTACAGCCAACATATGTATCTCCTACTTCATGTGGAATCACAACTTTCAAAAAATCAAAACACAATCATTGCTACAATCATACTCAGCATAGCTTAATCTTGAATCTTTTTTTATATTTTTGTTTTGTTGTTGTAGATGGACACAATATCTTTATTTATTTTTTACCTGGTGCTGAGAATCAAACCCAGTGCCTCACATGTGCTAGGCAAGTGCTCTACCACTGAGCCACGACCCCAGCCCATCTTGAATCTTTGACAATTTTAGATCATGAAAGTTTAAAACATTGTGGTATATACAGGCTTAGACACACACACACACACATGCAACTTAAAGAACTACTTGAAGTTTGGGTCTTGATGTGGAAAAATTAAATAAGCTCCCAGATTGAATCTGCTACCCAGACTCTGCTCTAAGAAGCCACCATCCGATGTCTGGAACTGGAGGGGGTCAATGACTATTAGGAGGAGGAAGAAGTGGGTAATGGCAGTGATCACAGAAATGACGGGTAATGACAGAAGACATGCTAGGGGAAGACCAGACCCAGACTGTAAACCAGTGAGCCCTCCCTGAGCAGAGAGGGACATTCAGGCCAAGCGAAGGAGGGAGAAGGGCTCCAGAGTGTGCCTCCTCGCTGGCCGCAGCCACGTAACTCTAACCTGGTGGCCAAGTGCTGTCCTAGCAACCAGCGTTGTCCAGGCCTTGGACCTCAGCCCTTCTTGTCCCATTTCCAGACTCACCTCAACTTTACCACCTGACTCTCAGCAGCGCTGAGTGTGTGCTCCCCAGGGAGCCGCTTTTAAAAATAAACCTTTGATGTGAGTTTGTTTCCTGGGCAGCCGTCTCTTGATCTACTAACAACACCTTTCACCATACACAATTCTGTGAAATTAGCAGCTCTAGCCTCTTCACAAACCTAGCAAGTGGTTGGGGGTAGCGTGAGTGGGACAGCTGAGTACTCCCCTAAAGAGGAGGAAACTGAGGCACCGTGTGTAAAGTACCCTGTCAGTATTCACGAGGCCGCCAGTAAGCCACAGGCTGAGGAATAAACCAACTCTGTCTCCTGCGTCAGCAAGTTACAATTGTGTCTCATTCTCAAACGCTTCAGCCAGGATTTGAGGCTGTGCGGCCCACAAAGCTGTGAGCTCCACAAGGTCAGAGACGTTGGCTGTTTTGTTCACAGTTGTGTTCCTGAGACCCACACTCACCTAAGGTATTGATCAGTGTCTCAGGAAATACTTGTTGAATGAGGAATCATACTATCTATCTTGGGAGGTGATAAAAGAAATAAAGGCAAATGTGTTTCAATGATGCTTAAATTGTATATGTATGATAGTAAAAGATGTTCTAAGTACAATATTTACCAACTAAATCAGCCAAGACGTAAACAACGGTGAAGCAGGAGAACGCAGACGGGAGGGTATTGAATAGCGGTTATTGGTGCTGCACTGGATGAAAAAGGTGGAGGACAGCAGGGGGTGCCAGGTGCCCTGGAGAGGAGCACTGCAGGAAGCGACTGCCACTCTTTGGCTGGAGAAGCAAAGGAAAGCCAGAGTCCCCTGAGCCCAGGGTTGGGATCGCCCAGCAGAGGCCGACACCACAGCCAGTCCACCCAGGAGGAGCTGGGACCTTGGAAGTTACAGCCTTGCCAAAGATTCCATCCAAGGCCAAGAAGGAGGGCGAGAAATACACTTTCTCCTTCTTGCCCGTCTCCTTTGCAGGGCTTCTGGTTGGGCACACCCTGCCAGGACCCAACTGACAGCAGACCTGAATGTGTGGACTGTGACAGAGCTGAGCAGGGGAGGGGGAGAGAACAGGCTCCGGAAGAGTCTGACCCCAAGACTTGAACTTGGGCAAAGGAAGAGCCGGTGTTCTTCAGACTCTTCTCATATGACAGTATTTTTAGGCACCTCAAGAGGATGTTTTGGATAAACTTGAGAAGTAACCACCTCTAGACTTGAAATTCCCATCTGAACTAGTTGAATGGTGCAGGTTTAGGGGGGCAGGTGCCGCAGGAGATGTTTGCACTCGTTTTCATTTAACACTGGGGTGCAGGTCCCTGGGAGGCCCACTGCCTGTGCAAGGACACAGCCCCAATCTAGTCCATTCAGCCCCTGCTCCACGGAGCACGGCCCCACAGACGCAAGACTGGTTGACGGAGACCAGGTTCTGTGGCCCCAAGTAAAGACACATTGCTCGAGCAAGCTAAAGTGGAGGATGGTGCCACCCAGAGTGCTCTATCCAAGTCACAGGAAACAGATGGCCTTCAGAGCCACATGTAAGCTGCCTGGTACCGTAAACCGGGATAAAAACTCTCGGAGGCAGAGTATAGCTTTTACTACTTTTACTTCTACTTTCTTAGAGCTTAGAGAGGGAAAGAAAGATTTTAGCTTAGAGAAAGATTTCTTCTTGTCTTCTTAGCTTAGAGTCTTAGAAAGAAAGATAAAGATAGAGCTTAGCTTTTCTTCTTAGCTTAGAGTAAAGAAAGATAGAGCTTAGCTTAGAGAAAGACTAGAGCTTCTTTCTTCTCTCTTCTTTCTTCCTTCTTCTGTCTTCTGTCTTCTGTCTTCCTCAGGAGCCTCGGCCTTACTCTGACCAGTCATTACTTCTTCTATCTGGTTTCTCTTCTGTAACCGCTCTGCCTACGTTCTGGCCGCTCTGATTCTTCTGACGACCGAGTGACTGCCCGGCTGACTGAATTCTCCGTTCTCCTAACTCGGACCGCTTTCACCCGGTTATATACCTTCAGGTTTGCGGGTGCCTACAGGTGCGTCACATACATATCAGGTGGAACCCATGGCTTCCAGCTAGCTACAACAGCCCTTCCTAATTAGGGCTCCTTCAGCCACAGGACCCCATAAGCCTGCCTGGTCCTGCCTCTCCCTTCTCCTACATCCTATTTCAAATGAAGATGCTGAGAGCCAGGGACTGGAAGAGACTTGACCACAGTCATTAGTCCCAAAGCAGGAAACTCAGTATACACTCAGATCAACATTCCCAGAGGGGAAGGGAGGGAGAGAGACAGAGAGAGAGGAAGAGTGTGTGTGTGTGTGTGTGTGTGTGTGTGTGTGTGTGTGTGTGTGTGTGTTTGAAACTAAATGTGTCACAACAATATAAGGGGAAATACTCTAGACTTTATTTCATAGGGTTATAGAGTTGGCATTGTGGTAAACAATGATCTGATTAAGAATGATTATATTTGGCATGTCAGTCTCAATTTTAAGACACTTGTAGTGACTACTTACGAATCTTATTCAGCAGAGCTTACTCACATATTTTTGATTATGCTGAAGACACCAAAAGACCCTCCCCCTGCCCCACTGGGGATGCCTCCAAGAGGCGCAGGATCTACAGCTGAATGTGCGATGGCCTCAGGACGTGTCCTGGAAACCACTTTTAAAAATAAATCTCTGGGGACTTTGCCTTCTGTCTGTGACAGAGTAGCTTGTGTCAGGTTAACTGTCCTGCAGAGAACAACTATAAAAGCTAAATATATTGCAGAAAACAGCTGTTAGGAGTCATCAGAGAGTCATAAAGACAGCCAGGACTTCAGGGGCCAAGATCCCGGAGAAGAGGGAGATGCAGGGAGTCCACCCATCATTTCCTTCACCGCTTCCCCTCCGGGCAGTGGCCAGTTGCCAAGAGCAGCTCTGGTCCAGAACCACGGTGGTCTTGCTAGTCTGGGCAAACTCTAGAGTTCAAGACTGCCAAGGTATCGAGAATCCTGGGGACCCTTCTCCTGGAGAAAGAGATCGTATAGACTAAGCCAGGTGCTCTGCACGTGGCTTCCCCTCGAGGGATTTTCTGATTCCTCAGCACTGCCCATGACAGACAGGAGGCCAAGACACTAAGCAGTGAGCAGCTCCATAAAGGCTGGGAAGCCGGTCAGAGCCGGGGCAGGTTCAAAGTCGCTGGGGAGAAAAATGCTGATATTGAATTCCCACCAAGGACAGTCTTGGTAAACAGCCCAGGTTCTCAGTGGAGATGATGGAGGGATTGTGTGCTAAGAGGAAAGGGTAGCCAGCGCTTCAAATCCAGTCTCCAAATAGCTCAGTTCTTGATAGCTCAAGGTGATCTGCCCCCTCTTTACCTGCCTGCTAGGAACAGCAAAGTCCTCCGTAAAGAAAGGCCACCTTGTCCAGAGCTTCAACACGTTTTCATTCACAATATCTAGTGTCCACTAGAACCTTAGCTGCCACGCCAGGAAACACAAAATGAAACAAACCAACTTAAAAAAAAAGACTTTAGAAAGAAAGAAATAGATGGCCCAGATTACCAGACTTTAAATACCTAAGATTAATAAATATATTAACTTTGATTTATAATTTGTTGATATTAATAAATATTTTCAAAAACAGATAAAAGATGGAGAATTGGAATCTACTTAAAAAGAAATAAATAGGAACGCCAGAACTAAGAATGACCATGACAATTAAGACAACGCATGGGTTCAAGAGCAGAAGAAAAGAGGCGCAAACTGGAAATGAGGACCATAGAAAAACAACCAGGGAGAAGCAGAGGAGGAAAGATTGACCATGGCACATGGTCCTCACAGAGGGAGGGAGACAGAGACGAGAGAGAGAGAGAGAGAGAGAGAGAGAGAGAGAGAGAGAGAGAGAGAGAGAGAGGTGGGGGGGGGCGGCTAGGAACGATGTGGCCACAGTGAAAACCAGCATGTGCTGACCTTGAATTCCAGCTGGGAAGCAGAGAGGAAAGGTGGCAAGAACAAAAAGACCAAGAATGGCATGGACATACAGATTCGGGAGCCCTAACAAATCAAACACATAAAAACAAAGAAAGCTATTCCCAGGCTCATTACAGTACAGCTCAAAAAAAAAAAAAAAAAAAAAAAAAAAAAACAAAGACAAGAGAAAAAATTTTAAATACCTACAGAAGAGAAAAAAGACACATGAAAGAGCTACTGGAAGCCCCACTCCACACACAGGCAACAGAAGCCAGAAGACAACAGAAAGACAAGCTCAAATGCGGAAATAGAACAACTGCTCATCTAGAAGTCTCTATCCAGTGGAAATAAAAGCGAATACTTCAAGGAAATAAAAACTAAGAAAATGTGCTGTTGACTTATACACACTAAAAGAAATAGTAAAGGAAGCTGTTCAGACAAAATGATCCCAGTTAGAAGATCAGTAATGCAGAAAGCAACAGAGAGTGCCGAAAACGGCAGACACGAGACTAAATCTCAATGAGTGTAGACTACATAAAACAATAAAAATAATATTGTCTTGTAGGACACCAAACACATGGAGACATAAAGTGAATGACCAAAATAGCATAACAGGAAGAGGAGAGTTGGGTAAATGGAATTAAAGTTTTGCCGGGCGCACGGATTATCCAGAAGATATTAAATTATTAATAGAAAGGTAGATTCTCTAAGACATACAGCGAATCTCTAGCAGAGGTCAATAAACTATCACCAATGCCCAAATTAGGTACGCAGCCTGTTTTGCACATCTTGGGAGGTAAAAATGGTTCCTGCATATTTTTTTTATTAAAGCAGTGGGAAAAAGAGGAAGATCAGGGTGGGGGTGAGAAAGAAGAACAAGAAGGAAAGTTGGAGCCGTAGGTGGCCCTCAAAGACTAAAATATTTGTTATCTAACTCTTTTCTTTTTAATATTTATTTATTTGTTTTGGTTGTACACAATGCCTTTATTCTTTACGTGGTGCTAAGGATCGAACACGGGCCGCGCACGTGCTAGGCGAGCGCTCTACCACTGAGCCACAATCCCAGCCCCTGTTATCTAACTCTTTAAAGAAAAAAGTTTCACAATCCCTGCTCTAGGGTAACACTGAACAAATAATAAAAGAATTTAGTACTACGTCAAGTGCAGTGGTGCCTACCTATAATCCCAGTGATTCAGGAGGCTGAGGCAGAAGGATTACAAGTTCAAGGCCAGCCTCAGCAATTTAGCAGGGCATTAAGCAACTTAGTGAGATGCTGACTCAAAATAAAAAATAAAAAGGACTGGGGATGTGGCTCTGTGGTAGAGTATCTCTAGGCTTAATCTCCAGTACTGGGGAGAGGGACAGAGAAGGAAGAGGAGAAAGAAGAGGAAGAAGAAGAAGAAAAGGAGGAGGAGGAGGAGACAGAAGAATTATTTATAACTAACAAACTAATAGGAGGAAAACACTTTATTAAAAGAAGGCAGCAAAATAGAAATGGGGGACAAAAACCAGATGGAACAAATAAAAAGCAAATAATAGAATGGTAGAATGACACCAAAAATGTCAGGAATTTTTTCTAAATTGAATGGATTCAATTTCCAATTAAAATAAAAAGATTGTCAGATAAGAAAAACAAAGCAACACAATCCAACTGTACACTGCTTCATACAGACAGAGAAAACTGAACATGAAAGGATATAAAACCACACTCCATGGAAACACCGGTGCGCTGCACTCCCAGGAAAAGACAGACCCAGGGCAGGCTGGGACAAAGACTAGCAAGAGCATTTCCAAAGGACAAGAGTTGCAGGAAGATTTGCTAATCCGAAGTTTGTATGCACCTTAAAACCAAAGCCTCAAACACACAAAGCAAAAGCCAACACAACTAAAAGGAAGAGCCCATCGATGATCATGGTGGAACTTCTCAGGTACAACTTTCAGCAACTAATGGAAGGAACCTTCGGTCAATAAAACCAGGAAAGATGCAGAGTAGGATAACGTGATGGACAGACTCGACTCTAGTGACATATACAGAACATTGAGCCCAATGACAGCAGAATTACATAATCACATTATTTTCAAGTGTGCGAAGGACATTTAACAGAATAAGTGAGCAAGCTCCAAAGGGTTGAAGTCATACGAAGGATGTCCTCTTACAAGAATGAAATACACTAGAAATCAATAGGCAACACACGTAAGATATCCAAATGTTCGAAATGACTGAACGCTTCTAAATAAGCCATGTGTGGGGGGAAACAGTAAATAAATAAAAATTATAAATTTCAATGGAAATTAGAAAATATTTTGAACTAAATAATAATGAAGGACAAACATGTTAAAACTTGGAGAACAGAACTTATACGAGGCTTAGAAGAAAAGTTTATACATCTAAATGTATATTTTAGGGTAAAAAAAAGAATGACAAAGAATCAAGGAGCTAGAAGAAAACATCATATTTAAAGTGGGCAGGAATAAATAATAATGATATAAGTAAATACATGAAATAGAAAAAATATACGACAGAGAAAAAATCAACAAAAAACTTGATTCTTTGAAGACTAATAAAATCCACAAATCCCTAGAAAGACTGATCAAGAAAAAAGAAGGGGCAAACTGCTAATATAAAGGCTGAAAAAATGTTGTCACTAGAACATCAGAGAGGCAATGAGATGATGTTATGAACAACTTTGTGCCAATAAATTTTACAATTTTGGATGAAATAGGTAAATTCTTCAAGATACACATATGCATACAACTTGCAGTGACTGATACAAGAATTAGAAAGGCCTAATGGTGGTATCCACTAAAGCTGGATGTTGCATTCCCATGATCCAGCGATTCTACCACAATATAGATGTGTGTCTATGCACTGGAATGTTCACAGGGACACTCCCACTAACAGATAAAAATTTGGAAGCTACCCAAGTGCTCATCAATAATAGCAAGCCAAAATATAACACGGTATACTTTATATTCACAATGGAATACTATATAACAATGTAAAACCTGAACTACTGTTACAGTCAACTACAATGACAGGATTCACAGATGACTAAGATGGAGTGGGAAAGGGTGCATACTGTGTGATTCCATTTAGATGGCAAAGCTAATCAATTTTGACAGGTAACAGATATTGGTCACTTTGTGGAGGTAACACATGGGAGGCACCTAAGGGAAACCTGGGGGTTGTAAGGCACTATTCTCTCTCTTGATCCAAGTTTGTGCACTGTGTAGAAATGTATCAGGCAGTGCCCTTACGCTCCTGTACTTTTCTGACTGTATGATAAGTAACTTCAACTTTGTTTAAACCTACAAATAAATACTAAATCAGTCTGTGTTGCGTGTTTGTTTCTGGGTATCTGTCTCTTTCTCATTAAAGGAGACAGCAGCACAATATTTACCCCTTTTATGCCCTTCCAAACAGAACTTGAGAACATTCCAAGCTTCCAACCTAGGAACATGCTTTTTCCTATACCTTGACTGGAAAGAAGATTTCCCTCTTGCTGGGAATGAACAACTCTCTTATTTGATTGCCCTACCGCCTAGGACACTGTGCGATGAGGGGAAAGGGGATTTGACCCCGCCCAAAAGCCACATCCAAGGTATCTGCCCAAGCTCACCTGACTTACTCAACAGAGGAGTTAGCCACAGATGTGGAACTTTAAGACCATGGGGTTTTCTAGAATGCTGTTTGCAACAAGAACCACGGAAATAGCCATTACTGAGTTTCCTCTTCACCCGTCAGGTCTTGGGTGAGTAAATGGCACCTTCTGTGCCAGGCCAGGCACACAAGTCCTTCCCCCTGTAGAGAATTCTGGAAGGAAAATCTGACTGGAAATAAATAAATTAAATTTAAAAGATAAAGAAGGTAAAGCTGTTTTGCCATGGTAACTAAGGTTTGCCCATACCTAGATGTACATTGTTGACTGAAGTGGTGTTGTGGGTGTAAGTGATTTTTGAAGAGCAAATTAAAAAGATTTTTTAATGTGTCCCAATAGACAAAAACATAGCATTAGCTAATGGCATTTGCCATCTCTAAAATAATAATTACTTTTGTAATAATCCGTTTATTAATGAAGTCGTCCACAAAATAGATGATTTTTTTAAGATTTCAAGCACTGAGATTCCTCCTTCTGCTTCATTTTGCTTTTTTTTTTTTTTTTTTTTTTTTTTTGCAAAAGCATACCATGAAGCAATGCAAAATTTGCTGACAGATTTTCTTAAGTACAACAGTTTCAGAAATGCATGCTCATGTAGGTTGAATAAACCCACATTCATTGTGCTTTTGCCCTTAAATTATTCTGATAATGGAAATGTTCTAAGACTGGTTGTGATAACAGTTGCACACCTCTGTAAATTTACTAAGATCCATTGAGTTGCACACTTAAAATGGATGAATTTTGTGGTGCGTAAACTATAACTTAGTGAAGCTTTGTTTTTTATAGAAAGAAAATCAATTGAACATTTTCGAAAGTTATCTCCTGTTTCTGCCGTCTTGTCAGAGAGATGCTAAGTGTTGAGAAGGGAGCATTCCAGGGACGAATGGCAACTTTGCAAAAGCTGATTAGCTCCAAGTATGGGAAAAGAAGATACAAGAGTCTTAATGAACCACAAGTTGGGCAATGAGAACTGGTCAGCAGGTGGATGTTAATTTTAAGAAACAAAGTCCCCTTTCAGGACGTGTTCTAAAAATGGCATCTTAAAAGTAAAGGCCAGGCACTCCCAGATTGGTACTTTCTCACTCCATACTTATTACTCTTGCTACTTCCTCTCATCCTCACTGATTCCCGCCCTGACTAGTCCTTGTGGTGTCTGTGTCCAGGTTGTAGCCACGGGCACATGGCCCTTCACCTCTCGGAGGACAGGAACGGTGCTCTGATCCTCCTTGTACCCAGGCCAGTGCCTGGCGCAGAACAGGAGCTCAGTAAGCTTTGCTTTCCCAGCCCAGTGCCTGCATAAAGAAGGTGCTCGAAGACGTGACTCCCCTCCCCTTCTAGAACTGTAGGTGCTCCATCAATGCCAACCCCGTCACAGACTTGATCAACTCCACCATGGGCTGCTGTGTGAACCTTCTAGAAATCACTCACTCAGGAGGGTCAGAGGATTGAAGGGGATATGAACCCGGGGGTGGGAGGCCCCTCCACTGCCCTGCGGCCGCCCCTCACCACCACAGTGGGTTCAGAGCCCCTACTGCCAGGTGAGCCCTTCCCACACCTGGTGGACTCTTGCCCACTCACTGGGTGCCCACAAACACTTCCTGGGATCACAGCGACCTGTCCACAATGCTCGAGGCCTCTGTCCAGCCAGCCACAGCCCACAGGCAGATCAGCTCTGTCCCAGGACCCAGGAAGGCAGAGCCACATGCAGCAAGAACTGGGCTGCAGAGGGAGGGAAGGCCACGCGGCCACACGTGGCTTCAGTCAGGGTGGTGCTCGCAGGAAGGAGATCCAGAGACGGGATGCGACACTCTATCCCACTAGCGAGTGGCAGAGCCAGAAGAGAACCCAAGTCTCTCCACTCGGAGGCTCAGTCTCCGTCCCGAGTTGGCTGGTGACCCTGACCAGTCTCTGAGGCTCGGAGTCTCCATCCACAGAAGGAGGCCCTGGCCTTGCCTCTCTCACTGGGGTAGACAGGGGCATGGACGTTCAGACTGGGAAGGAATGTTCCAGCACGAGGGGTCAGACCTGGAGACAGGCTCCCTGCCCGCCTGGGCAAGCAGTGGGGGCCACAGGACTGCAGCCAGGCCAAAGGCCATCATCACACCTGTGCTGCCGCCGCGGCCACTGCCTTACAGAATCCCTGGGTTTTTAACCTGCATTTCTGGAATCCTTTTGTACTCTCCCTGACAACTCTGTTACTTTGGGTTAAAAACAAACTTTTGCAGCTGTGTAACCTTTAGTCTGCAAAGATTGTCAGATCTGAATTCAGAAAATAACACTGTTCCAAACTCCCGTAGCTGAGAAGGCCCAAGGTGACAAAATCTGGGAGGGGGGAAAAGCTGTTAGCTGAAGATGCTAAGGAGAGAGCAGGAGGGCTGGGGGAGACCAGTTAAATTTAATATTAGACAGAAACACCCAACTTATGTTACATTTTAGGAAAAATAAACTACAATAATGTCACCAGTAAATTAACACCACTAAAGGAAAGCAATTATTAGGCTCTGAGAATAATGACAACATGCACAGCACAGACTCACAGGGATTCAGGGCCAGGCTTTTAGGTCAGAACCAGGTTGGAATCCCAGTCCCACCCTCTCGTGGCAATGCTGTGTGTTCACTCAACTTCTCTGGGCTGTTTCTTCATTTAAGTGGAAAGGATGCCAAACTCTTCCAAACAGTCAGGGATTGAGTTAGATGAAGCAATAAAGAGCTGATGGCACGCAGAATAACGGATGCCCTGAAGATGTCGTCACCTAATTCCCCAAAACTGGACTAGATCACCTTCACTGGCAAAAGAAACTTCACAGATGTGATTAAGGAATGGAAAGATGAGCCCTGACTGTCCAGGTGGACCCAGTGCAATCACAGGAGTCCTTCTGAGAGGGCGCAGGAGGGTCCGAGTCCGAGGTGGCAATGTGATGTCAGCAGCAGAGGTCAGAGGGAGATTCAAAGATGCTTTGCCACTGGCCTTGCAGATAGAGGAAGGGGCCCAGGGCATAGAATGGGGAATGGAAAAGTGAGAGAAAGGATTCCCCCTGCAGCCACGTTGACTTTTGGGTTTCCTTCATCCAGAACTGCAAGGCAGTACACTCGTGTCGCTTTAAGCCACTGATTTTGTTGAAATGTGCTGCAGCCGCCGAGGAAATCAAGCAGAGCTTTCAAGTCTGCTTTAGCACCAAGCCAGGCCCATTCTTAGTTCTCTCAAAATGGCAGCCAGTAATCGCAGCTACTGCTGTCTGGAGGGACCTTACTGGTTCTTCTGTCACCTGTCTCTCTTCTGCACATTCCATGGAGGGACTGTCTACTCCCGACTCTGCCACTTCCACTGACGGGTGCTCCTGCCCTCCGAGCAGCCCACCCATCTGGACTGCTCTAATGGTTACAGGGAGCCCATTCTCGGGGGGATATGATATCCAGGGCCTTTTGCTAAGCCTGGGCCCCCCCAGATAACTTCTGACACCCCTTCGGATAACAGCATGCAGGTCTCAGCTAACCTTGGAGAATCCTTGGGGGCTTCTCAGCCTGGACTCTGAGTTTCCCAACCACCAGACATTTCTTAGTTCTTTAAACAGTTCTCAAATGACAGGACTCTGTATTCCTTCCTAGTGACAAGCTGGTCATCCTCCTCTGGACACCTTCAGCCATCTCACAAAAGGGAACTCAAAACCAAATACCACATTCCAGGTTGGGCAATCCCCAGGAGACCTGGAGAGCACCCCCACTACGCTTCCCTCCGTTCACCCTGAGACCACGACAGGCTTCGAGCAGCCACACAGCACTGCCAACGGGCACTGTGCTACTGGACACTCCATTTCCTCTCATTTTCTCAGAGTGCAGCCAATGCCTCTCAGCCCTGACCTCAATGGGATCTGTTTGGACGTGGGTGTCCTACCCTACCGTTTCTGTTTCATCTCACATCAGTACCTTTAGCTTAGCACTGCAGTCTGTTCTGTGGGCCTGGTCATGTCAACCAAAGTATTTTCTACAGACCATCTCAAAATCTGCTAAGTATTAACTAAATCAACTACGTCTGCAACCCTAGTAAAAATCTCAAGCGGGACTTCAACTGTGGCCTTTAATTAGGAATTTACTTTCACGATGACTTTGATCAGCATCTTTGAGTACGGCCATAAAACAATTCCAAATTCTCTGACTAGACATACTAGTTTGCAACTGAAATTACAGCCATCCCTCAGTGTCCTTAGGGGATTATTTCCAGGACCCCTGCAAATTCCAAAATGCAGATACTCAAGTCCTTTATATAAAATGAAATAGTATTTGCATATAACCTATATACATCCTCCTGTATTAGTTAAACCATATCATGATGACTTATGATGCAAATGCTGTGTAAATTGTAAATCGCTGTTATGCTCTATTGTTTAGGGAATAATGACCAAAAAGATAGACATACATGTTCAGTACACATGCCATTTTCCCCCAAATATTTTTAATTCTCAGTTTATTGAATCTGCAGGTGTGGAGAGCCCACTGTACTTCCCTTTCTGCACAAACCTACCATGAGATTTCCTGACAAATACAAAGATGAGATGTGCTTTTCCTCTACCATAGCTACACAATTCCCTGACATAATAATCTAGCAAGCCTACCACAAAACTGGGAATACAGTTATCCAGTTGTGGCTTGCTCTTAAAACAACCCACACAGGCGTCTATAGAATTCTACTCTATTTTTCATATGCTCACAAATCCACGTTAACTAATCTAATCGGGGAACTTAATAAGAATGGATAGGGCATCCCCACTTTTGCAGTTGCAGAATCTTTCCCCCCTCTTTACTAATCAGAGCTATATTTGGCCCTCTCCAACATTCCAGTTCTTTTCACAGCCTCCATGTTCCTTAAACCTTATCAGAGGCTCTGCGGTTCTCTCTACTCCCCTGGAGTGTAATTTGTCCTGGCCAAGAGACTTGAGCTCATTCACAGCAGCTTGGTGCTGTTAGAAACTCTTTATTCATTTTGATCTTCAATTTTCCTTTCCCAAGTTTTCTTTTTCTTTTTAGTCAGTAGAGTATTCGCCTTGGTGAAGATGAAGGAGGCAAAGCCCTGCTTTCTCTCACTCCCATTCTAAAATGCAAATAGCATCAAGGTACTCTGTCTGCCTCATGTCCATGAGTGGATGGCTCCCCTTTGCCTCCAGCAGTGATTCTCAAACTCCCCTGGGGTACTTGCTTCTTGAAAGAAGGCAGATTCTCCAAAGCTCTTCCCGGAGGCTGAGTCAGTGGCTGTTGTTAGGAAAAGACTAGATGTTAAAACACATCCGAAAATCTACTGTGGCTCAATTATGGAATTTGTGAAGCCCCAAAGTGGGTGTCCATATCAGTGCATGGCCATCTCCAAATAATAATTCAGAGTCCCAGGATTCCTCGATTTTCATGGTCTGCCATCCGCAACATGGGATTTCCAGCATCCCTGTGTTTGTCTGCAGCAACATGAAAAATGTATGGAGAAGGTGAGGGGCAAATTTTAATGGGTCAGATCTGGAAATGGCACAGGTTACTTCCATACATATTCCACTGCTAGAACTCAGTCATAGGAGTGTACCTAACTGTGAAGGAGCATAGAAAACACTATAGCCCAAAGAATGGTGGGAAATGTAGTCTGGCTGCAAAGGATGTTGGGGAATGTAGTCTAGTTGCAAAGGGCACTGGGAAATGTAGTATATCCCAAGAAGAAGAGAAAATGTTATGGTGAAAAATCATCAGTGTGGATATAGGGTTAGACTTAGAAATCTACATATTCATAAGCCTCCCAAATGAGGCTCTGGGGCCCTGCTTTGAACAACAATGCTCTATTCACCTCTAGTGCAGATACCTACAGTTCCTTGCAAAGTAGCCTCCGTATTCCTCACTATGATTACTCTCTGCCTTGCTGTAATCATACAAAAAGCACCAGGAGCTTCCCCAGCCTACGTGCTCTTCCCCGCCTCTGTGCTAGGAGATTCTTGTTTTCTCTGTCCTTTCTCCTGTTGTTTACTTGGCAAATCCCCACTCTTCCTTCAAGACTCAGTGTGAGTATAATCTCTTCTGTAATGCTTCCCCTCACCCACCTGCTCCCAGGTAGCACTGATCCCAAGTAGACCTTTCCCAATGTCTTTATTCTACCTGGGCTGAATCTCCTATGCTGAATGGTGATCATTTATATGCTTGCCTTCCCATTAGAGTGGGAGATCTTCAAGAGCAGTGACCTTTTCTAATTATCTTTCTAACCTTGGCACCTGGAACCTTGCCTGGTACATGGTAGCACTAAGTAAGCATCCACTCCACAGAAGCCCTTAGTATCAGACAACTTACCACAATCTTCCTTGATTTTCTGTTCATGCCAAGTAAGAAAACCTTTCTGTTGTTATACTTACAATGTGCTGCCTTGATAAACGACGCCCAATTAGTAAACTACAGTTGTGCGATCCTACTGCATTTTTGTCCCTTCTTCCCCTTTGCCACTGTCCTCCAAGATGAACTTCCTCAGTGGCCACTCTGATTCCCTCTTACTTTTCCTCTTTAAGGGCACTGGCAGTAATAGATTAAGAATTCTAGCAACAGAAGATCTCCCACCTTCTTGAGCCATCTTCCCTTTTGAAATCTCATCTCCCTGATTTTCTAGGGACATCCAAAAGCCTAAATTCATGAAGTCCAGGAAAGACATCCTACTGTGTCAGTTCCTCCAGTCTCCACAATTCGTGTAAACTACAATGATCATTGAGCCAGTCAGGTCCAAGCTGGTGTCCAGTGATGCCCCTTCCTGGTATTCACGGTGTGTGTGTGTGTGTGTGTGTGTGTGTGTGTGTGTGTGTGTCCCTTCTCACAGGAAATTGAGGTTCCTATATGTGGTCAGTACAAGATTGGACTCTCTCTCTCTCCCACCCCTCTCTCTCTCACACCACTTGCTGCTCAAGCAGAAACCAGCTGCCATGTCTTGAAGGAGTCCTATAAAGAGAACCATACAGCAAGGAAACAAAGTCTACAGCCAACAGCCCTGTGAATGACCTTGCAAGCGAATCCTCTAGCCCTAGCTGAGTCTTGAGCTCACTATAGCCCCAGTTGATGTCTCACTGCTACTTCATGAGAATCCCTGAGCCACAACCACCCAGTCACACTACCCATGGATTCCTGATACTGTATAAGAAAAGGGGTATCTTTCATTTTAAGCTGCTAAATGTGGGGGAATTGCTTCTGCAGCAATAGATGGCTAATACAATCCAGTTTCTGTCATTCATTCTATTCATAGCTTCCAGTCCCCTTAAGGTCAGACTTTAGTAGCATGAGAGATGCAACCATCAGACAGGAATGCCCAGAGCTAACTAGTATGAGATACTGCCTAACTTCCATTCTGGTTTTGAAATGTGATAGCAATAAGCCAGCCTGATCTTCCATACAGTCAAATGAATCAGACCCTCTAGTGATAAAGGGAGTCTGCCCCTCCCACTATGTCTGCATTGAAATTTTATATTATCCAGATTCACAGATTTCCACATCTTTGCTTATAAGAATGACAAGAAATGATTTAAAATGAAAAGGGAAGAAACAAGAAATTTTTAAACTGTGCCTGTCATACAATAAATGCTAAATGAATATCCATTATTGACATTTTTATAATTAGCACATCATTTAATGTACTGTCACCCCAACTCAGAGTTCTCTGACTCTGACCAACACATACACATTGACAGCCACATGTCATTCTTGATTCACAGTAAAAACAGCCTTGATGATGATGATTAGGTCATATCTGACACCATTTTTTAAATCTTACATTCAGTTTAATTGGATTTACTCTGTAGATTGGTATATAAATATCTCAGATTCCAAACATTGTTCTGACTCTTTCCAAGTCTTTCCTTCCAAGCTTTTCCAACCCTGCCTATTCTAATATTTCAATTCTGGTTGTTTCTAGTGAAATTTTACATTAGCCAGAACTCCGGCTAATTTGAAATTGCCCTGAAGCTATGGCTTAGACATTGGTGAGATGATACCTGTTGCTGTCTAAGCAATTTCACAACCATCTCAAGGAAACGTGACTGTTTTGCCACCCTTTCCCTGAATCTGCAATAAGCAAATCTATAAAGGATCGAGGTGTTGGTATATTTTTTTTTAAATGAAAATCTCCTGGTAAATATTTTTTCAAAGATTTGAGAGTAGTGAAGTACAGGCCTGTGGTGAGTAGCTTTACACTTTTCCATGTTTAGTAGCATTTGTTTCCAAAACTCTAGAGCTGAAACCTTTTATCTCAACAATAGTACATTCCTCTGCTTGTAAGCGTTCAACACGAAAGCAGTTTCTATTCAAAGTGTCTTGTTAAATGACAAAAATGTGCCTTCTTTTATACAATTGTGACCTGGAGCACCCTTCCCCTCTCCTTTTGGGTGTTGTCTGTTCCGTTTCAATCCTAATGTCCTTTTTTGCCCCATATTTCAACCTGTAGGTTGCTAGACACTTCTTGGAAGTAGATAATTGACAAGCCTGAAAAAAAATAATAATATGTTTCTGAGCAGTTGTATGTAAATGGACTTTCTAGCAAATCAGCCACAGATTTAAACATCCAAGAGAAGAGCTTCACTTAGGGGAAGCCCAGGCCTCCTTTTGGGATGCAAACTAGCAATGCCTTCTGTTTTATAATTTTGAATTTTTATCTCATATTTTCTTACAGCAAGGTACTCCTGGACCAGATGGTGGCTTGTATCACAGACTTTGGGCTATATTAAGACCCTCAGTAAATATTCAGCAGGCACCCTGAGTGGAGGCCCTGTTGCTTTTCGGTAGTTGGTTAAGTCATCAAGTACCTTGTCACCCTTGTTTCCCTGGGTGGAGCCTCCACACGTGGTGGTTGGCATCCCTGCTTCCACTGGCTGTGGTCTCACAGAGTCTCCCTCCTGGACCCCTCCAGCTTCACACATTCCGGTGGGGATCGACATGAACCCGCGACACAGCCTTCCATACTCCCAGGGACCTTAGATAGCCGAACCCGTTGGATACAACACATTGAAAACTGAGATTCATCTCAAACCCTGTTGGCTGGGGGAAGTTCAACTCTCAACACTTGGGGAGAGTAGAGAATGTGTTCCCTGAGGAAGGGCAGCCTTTTACCTGTGAACATGAGAGGCCACCTCCACTTTGGGGCATGCAGACAAACTCCTGAGATGGAGCCCTGGACCTGGCCCTGACCATTAAATAGCCGACAGACATGAGATCTGCTGCCCAAGGCTCCCCACTGTTGTCCCCTCCACCTCCTACTGTTCTCCCTACACAGTCCCTGGAGTTCAGGTGGAGAGCAGAGGGCTGCAGGGGACCCTCTCCTAGAGATGGTCAAGGAAGAGCAGTCACTTACCTGGGTGGATGGTCACTGTCCTGCCTCTGTTCCAATTCAGAGCTTCAAAGTGACCATACTCATGATCCGATCCAGCCTCGGTCCGGCTGAAAACTCAGAGGGAAATGAAAAACAATGGCCCCAGTAGGTTCCGGAGTTGAGCGGGCAGAGACAAGCCCTTACCTCTTTATTCTTCAAAATAGCTCATAAATGCCAAGAACTATCAGGGCTCAATCTTCTCTCAGCAGAATTTTATCCTTAATGAACCTTCCCCAGTCAGTGAAAGAACTCTCCAAAATGCAATTAGATTTTCCCTACCACCAATCATTTGGGTCTTATTATTATACATTCTTATTTAAAGTAAAGTGGACATTCGATCACTATAAACAATTCATCCACCCGTAAATATGTACTGAGCAACCATGGAATCCATTCCTGCAACCCCATGGATGAAGAGTCACATTATCAATGTGAAGAGTAGAAGCCACTCTCTTCAAACACCCATGCAGTGTCTCCTGCCAGTTTGGGAGTCAGAGCCACCCAGGAAAATTGTTAGTGGCTCTGTCTAATTAGCACTCCTGCCACCTGCAAACAAGTGGTACTAAAAAAAGGTGCTGAATTCCTGCCATTGAGAATGCCAAAAAAAGACACCAATAGTTTCATTCTGAGTCTCAGAATCTAATATTTCACTGATTCAGGCAAAGAGAGGGATCATACTTTCGTTTTCACCCCAGAGAAATGACTGTTCAGAACAAGTCGTGTTTTAGAAACTCCCCTATGGTGATGAGTTCCCCAATCCAGTGGTCCTATCTCCCCTGACCTCTTGGCCCCTGCCTGCCCCTTGGCCTGGACTGGGCCCTTCTGCCTGCCAAAGAAACCTTTTGTTCCTCTCTCTATCCGAGACCTGCCCCCTCCAGGAAGCCATCCTGAACAGCCTACCTCTTGTGGATGTCCCCTGACCCTCTGACACTTGGAGTCCTTTCCTTGTAAGTGAGCACTAAGTTATAGTTCTCTATAGCTCTGCTGTTACCTTAACCCCTGTCAAAAACAAGAGCCAAGTAGTTCCTTCAGAGGCCTCGACCCCTTCTGGGGGAATAAGTGGAGTAAAAATGATCAGAGTGTAAACCACCTGATACTGTCCCTTGTCTTCCTGAGAATCCCCAGCACAGGGTGAACCCAAAGGAGGATTTCAGTAAATGGCTGATTAAATGATTGGCATGTGCCTTTGTGACACATCACAGAGCAGAGTGGTCCCGGTGAAAACTCAGCTGCTGTGACTTCTTCCTGTTTTAACAATGTCATAGGATTGAAATGCTGGACACACAGTAGGTGCTAAATAGATTTTTATGGATTGATTAACCACTGGAGGGACAGTGGGTCACGCAGGAGTTATTAATGCTTTTGATGCCAAACGGGGATGGTTTTAGCAGAACAAGATATCAGAAAAACAAAGCAGCAAGCACGAAACCCCAATCAGCACAGAGGCAGGTAGCTGCTGTGTTTATATCCACTGTGCCCCTAGAAACAGATGTCCTGTCAAACCTGAGGGTTTCTGATGAAGCTTCCAGTCTTACAAGTGACCTGTGCATTCAGCGATCAAAGGTACGCTTGCCCCTCTTCCACGTGAGTCCTCTGTATTCTAAGACTGACTCCCAGTTCTGGGTCCAGGACTGGCTGCTGATAAAGGCAAAAACAGCATCCGCTATGCCCACTGCAAGCGGCTAATGGGCTAATGACTAAAGACATTGCATTCATATGTTGAATGAGACGAACAAAGAGAGGTTTTAGAATCAACCAGGCCCATATTCCTGCTCCACCACCTGCTCGATATGTGATTGCAGGAGCTCATCTACCTTCTCTGAGACTCAATTTGATAGTAGCCCTTCTACAGGTTGCAACATACTTGACAAGATATGATGAATAAGAGCTCCGGGTACAGTGCCTGGAATGCAGTAGCCATTGAGAAAGCGATCGCATTGCTGCGATTATTGCTATAAATACAAAATCAGCAGGAAAGTCCATCTTGGCCAGAACAGACATGTGTGGCACCCTCAGGCAGTCCTGATGTGGCTTCCTCTAGAAGACAGTAGGGTTTTCCCAGCACAAAGTCTTTGTCCAATTGAGGGCACAAACAATGGCCCATGTTCTGAGCAGGAAATACTGCTGTGGAGCATTCCAATTTTCATCTCTGCTCACTATGAATCCACTCCTTCATAACCCATCCTCTTGGAGCGTACACCTCAATCCTGATCCTAAAGCCCATCTTGAGACTCAGAACAGGGAGCGGTGGCTTTTGAAGTGCACCCTACAGAACTGATCCTGTACTTCATGGAGAAATCTTTGACCATGGCATACACAATACCCAACAAGTCCCATGTAGCATGAGACAGATCCACGCCAAACATGGAATATATCCCATAAGCACAGAGCAGGGGAGTGAATAACCCAGAAGCCATCCAGACACCACAAGATCTATGCACAGAGAAGGGAGATCCCTCACGCAACACACACATCTGGTTTATGTTAGCAAACCCCTAGGTGCATTGAGACGGATGTGAGCTACAATGCTCCAGGTGAAATGGAGCTCATGCATAGACCTTTTACAAACAGCAATGTTCACATCAGACAGCTCCTAGCTGGGCAGAACCCCATGGAAAAGGAAGACCTGGTTTTGACTTTAGAAATCCTATTGCCTTTAGGCTCTTGGGATGAGAAGAGGGTAAGGTGAGGAGAGGGCAGACAAGCACACTGTGATTCTAATTCAGTTTTTCTCATTTTCCCTGATAAGCTGTCACCCCCAGTGAGCAACTAACAAGCTCTAAACATGGAGATTTTGCAAACTCCAGACCCTCACCCTATGCATCACTGTAACAAACAAAGTCCTCCTCTGGATGAGGATTCTGCACCTCGTCTCTTCTCTGATAATGCCAGCAGGGCGACTGAGAGAATCCTTCCAACTCCACCCAGAGAGGAACCCAGAAAAGACTCTTAGTGTGCGCATTTTCTTCTTTCTCTTGAGGACCAAGCTTCAAAATTATCATAAGACATTATGACTATCCCAAACTACCAGATCTTCACTATTTTAAATCTCAACAATCCCTACCCTTCCAGTTTTACTATCCACACTCTCTTCTTTCACCTCTCATTCACCATTTTTAAAGCTTAGTATTCAAGCCACATCTATCATTCAGTTCAGGTGTTGTACCCTTGGGAGTCACCCTCCCAACTCCCACCCTGTCCCCCTTTGAGGAGCCACTGCCACTCTCTTAATGACACATCAGTTTTTCTGGCCGTCCTGTCTTGGAGGGTGCCCTCCCCACCCCCAAGCCTCACACACCATCTGATTTTTTCCCAGGAAATGCAGTTACTCTAACACCAAAGGGCCATTTCCCTGGTGTCCTCATTCCTTTTCACTGACAGTCTTCCTGCTACCCTCAGTAGATTATTATTATTTATTATTTATCAGTCACGACACTGTACTGTGCTTCCTACAAGATATTAAAGGAGACACAACCCCTGCTCTGGGTTTACAGCCAAGGACAGCAGAGCTCTGGATCAGACATCACAGGATGGAGTTGCCAGCAGGGGTTCCCTGGCAAGTTCTTCCTCTGCCCCCTTGTAGAGCCCTCCCCAGACCTGTCTTCTCAGTTCAGGTCCATTAACCTGTGGCTCCCTACCCTACTGAATCCCCCCTCCCCAACTGCTAACAGACCTGGGGGCTCAGAGACTTTTCCCTGGGAAAGTGGAGGGAGAGTACGGGAAGGAGGATGAGGCCCACCTGCCTTTACCTTCCAGGTGAGGGAGGAAGGTGAGAGGGGGAAGAACAAGGGATCTTTCCTCTGAAACTCAAAACCAAGTGTGGGGGGGGGCATGCGAGGAGTGGGGTAAGACCTAGAGAGAGAAAAAAAAAAAAAAAAAAGAAAGAAAGAAAAAGAAAAACAGGCCTAGACAGTTAGCAGAGAGGAAAGTCTGGTGCAGAAAGGAAATCTTCTCGCAGTGGAAAATCCCTTACCTGGGGTGGCCATGGACAGCATGTGTAGAGGGAAAGGGGACGGGACTGGTAAACGGCGGTGGAGACATTGAGAGAGCCACTGGGCGGGGGGGGGGGGGGGGTGGAGTGTCAGTGTAGGCATGAAAGACTAGTGGGCCTGAGTGGAGCTGTGGCCCTGCAGGAGGGTCGGTGTGAATAGGAAAGTTCGCGTACACTGAGGAGTCGGGCGACAGACAGGGCTGGTGGACAGGATTGGCGTGCCTAGCTGTGGTCCTTCGGAGATGAATGGTTCCAGCTCCTTCCCTCGGCTGCAGTGTCACAGGGAAGGAGGAAGCGGAAAGAAGATTGGACTTTTCTTTCTCAAACTTTTCTGCCGGTTTCCTCAGGTGTTGAGAGCAGACCGGGAGCTCGCCTCGGTCCCGGTCCTCCAACCCTGGGCCGGGGGAGCCCGAGGCCCGGGCCCAGCAGTCGCGGCCACGCGCTGTGCGTCTGTCGGGCGCGGCCGCGGAGCCAGGCGAGCCGGGAGCCACCGCAGGGGGCGGGAGCGGCGGACGGACTGACGGACACACCCGCTGGCACTCCGCCCCGGCCCGGCGCGCCGCTGCCGGGGATCCCTAGGGCCCGGGGAGCCGCGCGCGGTGCCTGGCCGGGGGCGCCCCGCCTCCCCCACCCTCCGCCCCCCGCCCACTCGGGCGCCGGTGATTGGCTCCGCCCGCCCCTGGCTGCGCGCCGAAGCCCGCCTCCCTCGCAGCTAAAGCAGACGGTACCCGGAGCGGAGCGAGCCAGAAGGGAGCATGGTCCCCGCGCCGCGGCCGCGCCAGCCCCCGCGCCGCCGCCGCCGTCCCCGCCACCGCGGATCTAGCCGCAGCTCCAGCCCCGGCCCCGGCTCCGCAGCGCCCGCCCGCAGCCCCCGCGATCGCCGCGCCTGAGCGCAGCCCCCGCCCGGAGCCCGAGCCCCGAGCCCGGAGCCAGCCCCAGCCCCGCGGCCGCCGCGGCTGCGGGGAGAGGGCGGGGGCGATGCTGCCGGAGCCGCCGCCGCCGCCGCCGCCCTCGATGAGAGCCGCGCCGCACCGCGCATAGCCGCACAGGCTGACAGGCAGGAGGACCGACTTCCCTCTCCCAGGCATCCTCCCTGGGCTGCCGGGAGGCGGCGGCGGAGGAGGAGGAGGAAAAGGGAGAGAAGAAGGAGAGCAGGAACGCGAGGAGGTGGACCTGGATCCGTTTCTTTCGGCCAGGACGCGAGCGGCCCCAGCTACCGCTACCCGCCGGCGCCGTCCCCTATCCATCAGCCCTCCTGCGCCCACCCGCGACCCCGGGCTCTCTGTTCGTCGGGCCGGGGCCGGAGCGGCGCGGCCGCAGGTAAGAGTCGGGCCAGACTGGGGCTCCAGATATGCGGCGCGGGGCCCCCAGGGTCCTGGCGGTTGCTCGGGCCGGGTCGGGCTTGGGAGCGGGGCCCCGGAACCCGGAACGCTTGGCTCGGCTCTGGCAGCGGCGGCAGGAGCCTCCCGCGTCTGGACTCTCAAGGCTGCAGGAGCCCTTGCGCCTGCGCTGCTCCAAAGGGGAAAAAAGGGGGGGAAAAACTTCCTGCCCCCGGGTTGGATGCAGGGGGCTGCCCGGGGGTACTGTCGCGGTGGTGGGAGATGCTGGAAGCGAGTGTGACCCCCGGCCCGGGCAGCCCCCGGCCGGGCCCGGCAGCGCGCGCCCCTCTCCTGGCCACCTCCCCCTGCGCGGCCCAGGGCCCCGGCCGGGCTGGGGGCCAAGAGACAGTAGAGGGCTGGTCCCTGGGGTGGGGCGCGCGCTCTGCCCTTTGGGGAGATTCGCGCCTCTGTGCAGCGAGAAGACAGGTGGGGGTTTCTGCCCCCCTCGCGTCCTCAGACCTCACATTTGGGAACCCGGTTTCTTCACTGGATCCCAAGTAACTTTAGAGGTAGAAGAGCTTGAAAACCGTCGAGAGGGAACCCGCACAGATTTTGTTGTGACCCCTTACACACACACACACACACACACTTCCCCTGACACCTTGTAGGTGCCAGCGTGTTGCTGGGAGGGGGGGGGGTCACACAGAAAGGATAGCTTCGGGGTGGCGAGGGGCGAGAAGGTGGTGTCGGGTAGGGAGGGGTTGTTTATGTGTGGGATAGTGGACCAGGAGATGCGTAGTGTGGAAGTGTGGACGCGTGCCCCGACTGCCGCGGGGGATGCGGGCTGGCCAGAGGCTCACGTCCCGATCTCCGTCGCCTGGAGCAGGCAGAGAGCTCGAGGGTTATTTGCGGTCGCGCGCCGGTGGCCGCGCTGGGTAGCGTCGGCCCCGGGCCCCAAGGGAGAGGCATGCTCGCCTCTGGCCGGAGCGCCGAGCCAAGAGCTGGGGAGGTCCGAGGCGGCTACCAGAGCAGGTCGGGTCTGCATTGGCTGGGGAAGGCGGGGACGCGCTGCCTGCCTGCGGCCAGCCGTCTCCGCGGAGGGGGTGGTGGCAAAGCGCGAGCCTCAGATGCCTAGGTCCGCCTGCTGAGAAGCCAGTTGTCGTCCCTGGGCTCTGGAACTGAACGGCAGACGCGGTCAGTTGGCAGGTCCTCCTGTGGGTCCCCAGGGATGCTGATGGGTGAGGAGCTGCCGCTGCTGCCATCCGTGCCACTCTGCGAACGTTCCCCTCTCTCCCTGTGGTGCTTGCGCCGTGGCGCGCCCCAGGCAAATCGTGGAAGCAGGTATTTATGTAGCATTAGGCGAGACCTCGTCGCTGGAGGGACTAGACGTTGAGGACGCCGAGCTGCCGAGCTGCTGCTGCCCTCGAAACTTCCACTCGTCGTCAGTCAGGTCGGGGGACATTCAGGCTCCAATGCTGCAGGCTCAAGACCCTTATCAACCAAGCAACGCTGGGATTCAGACTCCTCTTGCAGTGACAGATCTGTCCTGATTACAGCTGTATTTATCCTAATTTCATTCTCTTTAAAGTCATTTGTCTAGTCACTACAGAGTTTTTTCCTAAGCTGTGTGGTCTTCTTAGCCTTGGGAGGGCAGATTTGAGGAATTATTTCAGTTTAGAATGAATAACAGCAGATTTAATTAGCCCACCTCATTCCTGATTATTTTAATTAAGGAGGAATTGTAAAGCTAACTTTTTAATTTTAATTTTTTTTAAGTGGGGGAGTGTTGAACAATTTTGTAGATTGTTCATCCTGACACTTATAGAAAATGTGTCCCCAATGCATAGGTAAATACTTAAAGGGCTGGTTAGAATGCATGTATTTGATTAGTCACACCGTATAGGTGTTTGTAAAGATATGGAACTGTGTGCTGCCAATGAATATAGTCTCAGTCCCATACATTGTTCTGGAGTGCATTTGATGTATCACCTTGCTATAAATCAGGGAATTTCTAACATATATGTACCTCCAAATCCTATATGAATTTAGTGATGTTTAAATTGGTTTATAGGTTGATGCATTGAACCAATTTTAATAACTTTTTTTGCACAAGCATCTTATAAACCATATTTTTCCATGATCAAGAAACATTTTATTCTGTTCAGTCTCTCCATTTCTAGTGCAGTTATGAGAATTTATAGGTCTCCAACTTTCATTTGTGAGCAACAATCCAAATGAAATACCTAGAGTTTTACTGAAATAAAATATCCTATGGTAGCCATGGTAACAAATAGATTAAGGGTTATTGGTTTTCAACAGTATGTAATGGGGAGTAGGAACTCAGTGTTGTGTCTCTTTAATTATGTTTCTAATGAGTGGTGGTCATATTTCTAGCACTCAGTGTGGGAGATAAGCCAGACCAGAATTCAGTTTTGTGAGAGGTTTATTGGAACAAAGACTAGTAGAGCCCAAGAGAATGACTTCTACTAACTGCAGCTCCTCATATCCAGGAACAAAATGGATAAAATCTTTTTTGTTTTTTTCAAGTAGATGAGAATTGAATCAGTCCCTTTAAGACTAGAAATTGTATTTCACTTATAAGCTATTACCAAAGGAACCTTTAAATCTAGCCCCTGTTTTCTAGGAATAAACATGTTAGAAGTGTGGATAGAGTGTCACAGTTGTTATCAACACCTGTCAGTCTAAGTGAGGCATATCATTAGTCTATTCAGATCTTGCCTATTTCAATATTCATGCATTTCCATGGTGATCCATTCCGTTTTTGTTTACTTAGTCAACCTTATAAATCTTTGGCATCAATTTCAGTTGTGCCATCTTTTTTTCTTTCATTTATCAATTGATTTGGCTGCAAATCATTCCTAGTTTAAAGCATTTCCTTTTTAACGCCCCGATGAATTCCAAAAGTTTACACCATTCCCAGATACACACAGATATAAAGGGGTTAAATTTTTTTCTGATAGATTCAAATAATACCATCAATGCTAATGTAGTTTTTTTAGCATCTTGTTTTATATGCGTGTGTGCATGGGTTATTATATTTTTTTTCTTCCTGCAGGTTTACTGTAAAACCTTCTTGCTTTATGGACCGGTGACGTCAGTTCAATCCAGCAGAATGGAATAATGGAATAAGTTTTTCTTTTTTTCTTCTTTTTTTTCCCCTCTTAACCCCATTATAGTTCAAGGATTCTTTGTGTCCTCTGCTCTGTCTGGCTTAGTGAGACTTCAAGGCTGTGTATTAGAGCAGGCCTGTCCTTCTAGGATCTTTTCTCTTCCAGTAGGACCAAAGCCAGAAGGTTCAGGAACATCAGGAGGTTTTACAAATGTAATATACATTTAGTCACAGCACATATTGTCCCTAGGATCACACTAACATTATATGTCCATGGAACAGACAGTTTTACTTAAATGCAAGTGATGATTTTGCTCATCTGCTTTCAACTTGGCTTTCTAATGATGCAATCCATGCTAATCACAGCCTGTATATTTCAGAAATATCAAGGCAAGCATTAGCACGCTACTGACTTATTAGGATCGGGCAAAGTAATTGGAACACTTAAGTTCAAAGTCAGATGGAGAAATGGAATTATAACCCAACCTTGTGATTCTATAATCAGTCAACTAAGTGCCTACTTGGGGGTAGGAGGAGGAAGAAAACACCGTGAATGAGAAATCCAGTCCTTGGTTGCTGTGGATGAGGACAAACCAAACAATTACCACATAAGACAACTAGAGAAAAAGAAATCTCTTTGTGGACAGATAAATCAGATGTTCCCTGGGCCTTTCTTATTAGCTTTTACTGTGTTAGGCACATACAGTCATAAATGTTTAGAAGTGGGAGGATATTTCTACTAAGTGCAGAAGATGGTCATTGAGTATTGCTCAAAAAAATCTAGGGTCATCTCCTAATACGCAAAAAAAAAAAAAAAAAAAAAAAAAAAAAAAAAAAAAAAAAAATTGTGCATGATCCCTGGAAAGTACTCTCATTTGCAGCAAATTTACCATAGAAATGATCTTAATAATTTTTGTTAAGAATCATAAGTATGTCAGAATTCTTTACCTAAACTTTGGATCAGAAGTGCTGAGATCTGGACCATTCTGAAAGCAACATCTGTAGTTCTTCCTACAACAGATACACACTTAGTCTCCCAAAGTCTGAGGTCAGAAAACAGCAAAATTGAAGCTGCAAATTAAGAGAAGGCAAGTTTATCACTGGAAGTAGAAAGAGAATTCTTTGAGAAATGAACCTCACTGTTTGGAGGTATTTCCACCTTCAGGGTGGGAAGGTGGGGAATTCTTGTTTCTTACGGGACCAGTTAGCTGCATAAAATTCAGATGGTTCAAACAACTCTGGAGCTCTTGAGCTGCAGGGATAGGTGATGACTCAGAAGCTGGAACAAGAACCATAGTGTGGGTACAGCCAGGGATCTGGTTTAAGTTGAGAGGAGAGTTCCCCCCCGTTGTTGAAAGGCTACCACTGGCGCCACAAGTGTCTGTTGTTATAATTTCTTTTATAGACGTTTGAAATTTTTTAAATCAGTGACCCATTTTAGGACACATGCACACACACACATGCATATTCATACGTGCTCTACCACTTTCTTTTTTTAATTCTCGTTTTAAAAAAAATAACAAAGTTTACCATCTTTATCATTGTTACCTCTACAGTTCAGTGGTACTATTCACATTGCTGTGCAATGCACCTCTAGAACTTTTTCCTCTCACAGTACTTGAAATATACTCCATAAACATCAACTCCCATTCTCCTCTTCCTCTAACCTGGCAACTACTATTCTTTTTTCTGTTTCTATAAATTTGTCTGATTTCACTTACACAATTCCAACCGTGTAAGTGGAATCAGACCTCATTTGTCTTTTTTGTGACTGGCTTATTTCACTTAGCGTCTTGTGTTCAAGGTTCATCACATGCTATTGCATATAACGGGATCTTCCTCCTTTTAAAGGCTGAATAATATTTCACTGTGTGTATGTACCTACCATACTTTGTTTGTTCATTCATCCACAGATGGACATTTAGGACACCTCTCAGCTATTGTGAGTAATGCTGCTTTCAGCTCTTTTAGATATCTACCCAGAAGTGGGATTGCTATATTCTGACTTTTAATGCCAACAAATGCAGGTCTTTTGTTGTAAGAGACTTGGTAGGAATGCAGTCCAACAAGACATCAAATGATGAATGCAGTGGATGTTCCTGGAATTTGTTCTTCCTTTTCTGTATGTGCATTGCCTTACAAGTCTCTCCAGTCACTTATGCTTTGCTTCTGGGACTTCCTGGGTTGCAGTAATATCACAGAATGGGTGACAGCCGAGTCTTCTGGTCAGAGTTGAGGTCTGATTTCTGGTACCTAGTAACTTTGACCTTGGAAAGATCTTTATCTCAGTAGGCCTTGGTTTTGTGAAAATGGAGCCAATAGTAACACTGTCCAGGGTGGCTGTGGGGTGGAAGAGGGATCCCCAGTAAAGCCTGCATCCCAGTGAAGGACATTAGGAAAGAGAGCTTAGGGGAGCAGCAGTGGAGGGGGAGAAGCAGCAACCCCTAGAGATCTCAACAGCAGTGGGCACCTAGCCTGCCAAGTATTAAGTCATCTATGTTTTAATGGTATGCCAGGGTATGTATATCTATTGTTTTCTATGGGTCCCATTATCACTGCTTATTCTGGAAAGCATAGGAGATTTGCATCACAATTCCAACCGTTAAAACTATCCTTCAGTTGATTTGATGTATGAACTTTTTAATTCATTTTTAGTATCATAATTTTAGAATTGTCATGGATTTTAGAGGTCAGCTAATCTACCTATTATTCAATCACCAAACCTTTATCAAGCCCCAATAATATAATAATAATAGCTTCCAGTTATGGCTGCCCACTATATTTTAGTACTTTACATATATTATCTCTAATCCTCATATCTATGCGGCGAGGTAGGGATTATCCACACTTTACAAATGAAGATGAGGCTCAGAGGTAATCAACTGGCCCAAGGCCACAAATCTAGCCACGTTGTACAGCTGGGTTTGAACACAGATCCGTCAGTTATCAAACTGTGTGTGTGTGTGTGTGTGTGTGTGTGTGTGTGTGTTTCTCTGATACTCCAGCCTGGGTCTCAGAGCAACTGTACCACTTTACACTGCCTGTTATGTATGAGATACTTTGTTATCAGTACTAATTAACACTTTATATAAAATAATTCTGAGAGGGAATGTGAACTTTAGAATATTAACCAGGTCTGAACAACATTCATTTTACTTTTTGCATTGATCCAGCTGCTTCCATTTACTCTAGTTCCTGGAAGACTTAAAGAGGAAAAACCTTTAAGTTCTTGAATGGCATCTGTTTCTGTATTGAGCCAACACAGTAAATAAATAGCAAATCCAAGAGTTAAAAACAATATAGAAAGGGTAAAGATGCATTCAGACCTACCAAAACTGACCTGGACTTGTTTGGTTTTACATGTCAGGTCCCAGAATTCTTTAGTAAAAATGTTAGCCTGGAAACATTTATGCCCAGAGAAGGAATCAAGTAATAAACATCAAAGCTTACTGAATGGATTTTGTTTTCACCGAGTAGCTGTGTAGTTACATGTTCTGGGTTTGTCATGGTGTGTGGAATTTTAGATGCTATATTTGGGGCTCTCTATTAACTATGCTTGTTGATGAATTCTAACTAATCTAAATGGAATCTTCTAGGATTTATGACTTGAGACTTTGAAGACTAATTTTTCTCTTGGAGCTGGCTACATCATTCCAGTGATAACTTGGATCTATGTGGCACTTTAGAGAATCGACACCAAGTCCGTCTTTATAAACATACTTACTTGTAAGGTGTCATTCTCCAAGCAGATTTTAAAATTTGTGGCATTTCACAGAAGCATTATTTTAAAGAAAAATAAAACACTTGGAAATCAAAGAGACAGCTACGGAGGGGCAGTAACACTATATTTGCCAATATTTTCTGTCCTGTTTTTACTCTTGATATTAGTTGTTTCTGGAGATAGGCAGAGGGTACGAACTAAGCTTGGAGCACACACCACAAAAATGTGTTTACTCCCTGTTTTAACCCTTGAGACCCAGGTCCAGCCAGACTCAGCAACAGAAAGGCTCAGTGACAGTGTGGCCAAGCATTTGCACAAGAAGTGCCAGGGCAGGGCAGGGCTGGGCTGGGCTGGGCTGGCGGCTTCAGAAGGCTGCTGTCCCTGAGTGTGCACAGGCCTTTCCTGTGGGCCTGTCCATCCAGCTGAACTGCCTCCCCTTTCTTCCTCCCTGGCTTGTTTCTACAGGAAAAGTAAAAGCAAACATGAGGCTTCCTTGTCCTTAAGGCATCCCTGCAAGGCTCTTAGAAGCTGTTCAAGGAGCAGAGACCGTGAGGGAAGAACTACAGGAAGACTCTGCATTTCTGTTTTGTGAAGAGCAAACGTAGTCAAAGGCTTAGGACAGATTAGAGACTCAGTACTCAGGACATTCATGCTTTCCTTTTGGTCATTTAGTAATATTAAGAGTTGACGGTGAATAGAGGAAATTTGGATTTTAAAAAAAGAAACAATTTTACCTTTCTCTTTTACCATTTCTTTTCAAATCTTCCAGCTGTAGGCACTTGCTTTGGGATCAAAACTGTAGCTGCACTTCACTTCCCAGGGACCCTTAATGATACACATTCAGCCCCTGGAGCTTCTAAATGAGTATAGATTCAGTACGGGTTTACTGAGAAGACACCGTGGAAAGAGCACTCCCTTTCCTGTGACATCTTGTCTGTTGCTCGCCCTGTGACATAGGTGGCATTGTTCCCATTTTGTGGATGACAAAACATTTGCTCAAGTTCTGATCAACAAACATGGGTGATGGGTGGGGGGAATGTACAAGCCCATCACCCACACTGCCCCTGGGGGAAAGAGAAAACCAGGGTGCCCTTTTATGTGGTGTATAAATTGCTCACTAAAATAAGAGAGTAATCCCAGGGTTAGCCACATTGCTCACTATCGCAGGTGACAATAGGAAGTCGAGGTCCATCTAATCTTCTCCTAAGGTATGAAATTTATGCAAAGAAACAGACCTGTCAGTGGATGTCAAGTACCTTCACACTTAAACTTACTGCCATCATTTTTGTAAACTGAGCAGAAGCTCAATTCTGAGTTTCCCAATGAGGCTTAGTTCTAACTGACTTTCTTCTTCATGGTCGTCAGAAGGCTCCCAGGGGTGTGCTCACTTGAATATAAGACAGTTGAATATTTGAAGATTAAATTCGATTCCTGTTTGCAAAGTGATTAAAACAATGCCAGCACTTGCCGAATCGTGGGAACAAGCGGTTATTTCTGGACTGATCTCCAGAGTTGTGATCCTTGAGGGCAAAGACTGTCTTTATCTTTAGCCTTGGGCCTGGCCCATGTCAGGTATTTACTAACTGGAATCTCTGAGGACGGCCCAATCTAACCAGGAAGCCCATGGGTAGTAGGTCCAGAAGTTTCCTGAGAAATTGTAAGACAGCCCAGAACAAAGAGAGCCAAATCATGAACACTACTGTGGCTAGAGCCCCTTGGGTCCACTCATTTGTGGCCATTGGCCCAGTCTCTCCAAGCCAGCAGAGAGAAGTAGAAAATGGTGGTACTCCAGGCACAGTCACACACTGGTGCCAGTCCACACTGTTCCAGTCTGTGCCAAGAGAAATTGAGAGTGAGCGTTTAGAAACTAGGATTGCCTTTAACATTGCCTGGGCAGCCAAAAGCATGGTTCATGGCTCCTCTCATTGAACAAGGCATAGACCCGGGCAGTGTCAGACTCACGCGGTAAGTTACCAAGAGCGTTGTGTCCAGTGTGAGCTGTGGCTTACCCGTGCACAGCTAGGCCCTCATTTCAGTTCTTGAGAGATTGGAAATAAGCAAAATCGAAAAACAGGAACCTTCATCAAAGATAGGGTTAGAGAGCCCCGTGGAAACGTAGATGCAGTTGTCCTCACAAAGCCTGGGCAGGGATTTTAGAACACGAGAGACTAGAATCCCTCATCAGTGAGGGTGACTTTGCCACCATTGGGGGAACAGGTGGGCTGACTCCTGTCTAATCCAGTGGTAGCAGGGCCAGCTGCCTGGTGTCTGCTGCCCAGAACATTATTGCCATTTTGGTGGCCATTGGAGGTGGGGGCACATGCTGTGCTTTGATGTCTCTCTTCAGTGAGTCTCCCTGACACTGACACTGAGTGAGAACCACCGGGTCTTCACTCAGGAATCTTGCAGTGTACCCACCCACGTCCATCTAAAGGCCGTTTTTGTTGCAATATGCACTGTTCTGGCCTCTTGGGATATAGCTAGGTTATTTTACCATTGAATTAGCTTATTCGGGTGATGTGAAGAAATATAAAATAACCTTCCTCAGAAAACCAGACACAGGTTTTCTGAACAAAACGAAATGCCACAGAATTTGGGAAGTGCCAGTGCCACATTTGGAAGCTGGGCTGGTCAGAGCAGGAGGCTGCCTGCAGCGTGCGTGCCGGCTGGTCCTTCTGCTGAAGGGCCTGCTGTAAGTGGAGGGCTGTAATCCACCCGGCTCATGCGGTTCCAGCCAGCTTTAATCACCAAAACTGGAGTAACATTCATACTGTGAAACGAACCTAGTTCTTGCTGAAGCCTCGATGTGCCCAGGGGAAGCACCAGAGCGTCTCCATCTACCAGTCGACGCAGCGCGCTACGGAAAGGGAGCGCCCGGACTGCTTTGAACGACATGGGGCAGGTGCCTCTTTCCATGGTGCAATGACAGCTAGATTTAACTCTTCCTCTTTCCCTCAGGGGAGAAAAATGATCTTCATGAAAACCTTGTTTCATGGAAGTCCGTTTGGGACTCTCTATATAGTTGCCACCTCTCTTGTGACACCCCTAGGTTTCTAGGTCAGGTGGTAAAGGGGACTGGGCTCTCTGGAGAAAGGGGATGTGGCTGTGAGACCTGGAAGGCACAAGGGACTGGAACCCAGGAGGGGAAGGTGGCAGGCAGAGCCTGCTCATGCTGCTGCTGTGTGGCCACATCCTGGGGAGGGGCTGCAGCCCTGGGTTCCAGAGGAGGGCTGTGATGAGCACCCTGCTGCTCCTTTGTGCTTTCCCTCACATCCCTGAGTGACAAGGGGATTTCAGAAGGGTGGCCCTGCTCAGATATCCGCCTAGGAATTTAAAGCTTCCTTCTGATTCTACAGAAAACACACACACACACACACACACACACACACACACGTGCACAGATCCCAAAACAAAATGAAACAAAACAGAAAAACAGGGTTTTTGTTCCTGAGGAGTCCTAGGGGAGGCCGCAGGAGTGGATGGACTCTCACTGAACTATGAAGTCACAACTTGAGAGCCGGAACTGTCCCTGGGTTTACTCCTGCTTGCCTCCCAGAATGTCTGCTCTCCAGCAGCATTTTTTGATTTCTAAAATAAATACCTGGGCCAGGTCTAGGCAGGAGACACTTGCCTGTCTGACCCTTGCTTCTGCGCTGGGTGTGACCCATGAGCCACTGCGGGGTGGAGTGGAGAAGTAGGGACATCAAATTGATGTCTTGGGACTGAACGTGTGAGGGAGAGTGGGACTTGGTTCCCAGACCTTCGTAGTTACAAGGAAAATCTTTAACTCAATAACAAATGACCTAATTAGAAAATGGCCAAAGAACTTGAGTAGATATTTCTCCAATGAAGATATGAATGGTTAATAAACACTTGAAAAAAAAATGCTCAGTGTTACTAATCATTTGGAAAATGCAGATCGAAACCACAATAAGCTATCGCTTCATACCCATTAGAATGACTATTAGAAAATAAGTGAAACAAAAAAAACAAAACCAGGAAACGTGGGGAAATGGGAACCTTTGTATTCTGCTGGTGCAGATACAAACTGGTGCAACCACTCTGGGAAATACTATGTCAGTTTTCAAAAAAAAAAAAAAAAAAAAAAAAGAAGCAGAGTCATCACATGATCCAGGAATTCCACTTCTAAGTGTATACCCAAAAGAAGTGAAAGGTGGGACGGAAACAGTTCCGGGTGGCTTGTAGCACAGTATTCACAATAGCCAAAAGATGGAAGCCATGGAAGTGTCCATCAATGGATGAGCAGATAACCAAAGTGCAGTCCATACCTACATTGGACTATTATCTAGCCTTAGGAAGGAAGGAAATTCTACATCTCCGAACCTTGAAGACATAAGTGAAATACACCAAGCACAAAAGGGCGACTGCTGTATGATTGCACTCCTGTGAGGTACTTAGCGTAGTCAAGTTCATAGAAACAGAAGCTAAATGGTGGTTGCCAGGGGCTGCAGGAGGGAGTTTGTGTTTAATGGATACAGTGTTTCAGTTTGGGAAGAAGAAGTTCTAAAGATGGATGGTGGTGATGGTAACACAACAGTGTAAGTGTACTTAATGCCACTGAATTGCACATTTAAGAGTGGCTAAAATGGTGAATTTTCTAGTAGGTGTATTTTATCACAATAAGAAGATAATAGATTTCCAAACATATCCCCAACTGATTCTTTATAAAATTCACTTAAGAAAAAAAAATGCATTCAACAATTCAACAGTTCTTATAGGGAACTTTCTGTATATCTCACCCCATGCTGGGCATTTATTCATTTATTTATTTAAGTGATAATAGTTGAGGTAGTACAATAAAATCCACAGACTTAAATGTTCAGTTCACAAGGTTTTAATAATTGCATATACCTGTATAACCAAAACAAGATATGAAGCATTTTCATCATTCCAGAAAGTTCCCTGAGCCCCTTTCTAATCAATCCCCCTTCTCCCCACCCCAGCTACTTTCTTATTTGACTCTCTGGGTGGTGGCAAACCCAGAGGTGAATGGTCTCCAGATAAAGGTGTTTCATTGGTTTTCATGAGAAGAATAACAACCAGTAGACCAGACACTTGTTTTGCCATTAAGCAGATTTCTTCCCTGAAGGCCATCCTGCAGGAAGCTAAATAACTATCAGGAGGCTGCTTGGTGACTTTGCACTGGGGACAGGGAGTTGGCAGGTGGCTGTATAGGTAACTGTCCCTGTGTGGTGATAGCCTGCTGTACCCATCCATCCCAGGCTCGGAAGGTCACCTGTAGAACTAACCAGGTAACCCAGCAGAGGAGGGTAGAGCAGCCTCTCTGGGTTACAGTTGGGTCCCCAGCTCTGCTTCTTCCTTTCTGGTTTGGAGTCTTGGGGCTAAATGATGTGTTATTTAGCCATTTTGGTGCGTTTAGTCTGGAACTGAAGCTCAAGAGCCCAGCTCAGCAAGTCAGGGCCTTATGAGTCCTGCTCACCTACCCCCGGGTACAGGGGACCTGAGATAGAGAAAAGACCTGCTCTCTGAGCGAATTATCTCCCTAACGTGGCTGGAGTGACAAGAAGTTGCACTGCTAAGCAGAGGGACTGCCCACTGGTTCCAAGCAGCTATTTTCTGGTGGGTCAGTGTCACCTTCCGTCCCCCTCTTTCCTTTCCCTGCTCTAGAAGTTTTCTGCCCAGTTCAGATCCTGCCTGTTCTTACAGCTTCCTAGGTGGCAGTCCCCTTGCCCATTGGGATTGCCTGGCACCAGTTGGGCTCCCGATGTAACTGCTTCACAGCTGCCTGGAAGTCTCAGCTGACCTGACCTGTGCTCCCAGGGGAGGTGATTGCCTCACCTTTTGTTTATATTCCTTTGTTGGTTTTCCTCTGAGGTTCCAGGCCAACGCTGGGCACGGCCCGTTTTACAGTCTGAACATGTGAGGCACAGAGGAGAGGATGCCACGTCCAGGACCAGCCAGGCAGAGCTGCAATCAGATCCCAACAACCCGCACATGAAAGAGTGTCAGGGAACAGCGCAAGGACAGTCTGGGCGAGGGACTGTCTCAGGAGAATCCAGTGCCACTTCCAGCTGTTCTGGGTGGAAGAGTGCAAACCCCATAGCATTTTCTCTCTGGCGCTGTTGGCTATTGTCACATGCAAATAGTGCTGATTTCCTAAAACGTGTGACCCGATAAGGGATCCCTTCACTAGGGCGTGAAATGACTGTGCATCTGAATCTGAGCCAGGAAAGATAAACTTTGCTTCGTTTTCCCACACACTGGATAAGAGACTTTCCAGGACACTAACCTCATGTTGTTAAGACCTTGGGGTCCCTGGTAAAAGCCCGGCCTCTGTTTGGCTCCCAGGCCCCTCCTCCCTCCCCCCTCTCCCTCTCCTAGGTTCTCTTCTCTCTCCCCCACCCCCCACCAATGGGCTGGCTGCCCAGCTCTGAACCCCACAGCCTGGCTTGTCTTGGGGAGAACCTGAACTCCAATATGTGCTTGGCCACAGGGACACTGGCCTGAACGTTGCTCTTCAGTCGTCCCGTTGATCAGAAAACCATAGGAAAATACATACATATATATATGAAATACATACAATATACATACATATATATATGAAATGCATACATACATATATGTATATATAAAATACATATATAAATATAATATATATGTAAAATACATATATATATAAAACTTCTTTGGAGGTTGAGAATAAAGTTTCTAAAGTGATTTTATCTTAAGTTTGGTTATTTGAGGTACCAGTTTTTAATTAAGAAGAAAATTTGGTTGATTAAAAGAAAGTAAGGACATAAATATATGTTATGATGTCAAACACATAAAAACAGAGGACGGAGAAAAAAGGCTGAAAATACACCATAATATTAGCAGTGGTCATCTTTGTACTTTTAAATTTTCCAGTTTTTAAAAAATAATCAGTGTGTTTTTTTTTTATTTTGGGAAAATAAAATTTACCTAACCAGGGAAAGAAACCTGATATTAATAGCAAGGTTAATTCTGCTGCTTCTGTCCCTCCCAGGGTGAGCAATATGTGTTTGCATACCTGCCCATATTAATACTAATGAAAATAGTAAAAGGGCCGGTTGTAACATAGAAGAAATTTTAAACAACCAGTTTTTAAAAGGGTGAAACAGCAAAATAGTTTTCACATAATCCCCTATAAAAAAAAAATGTCCCTCACAAACTTTTTTTTTTTAAATATTTATTTATTTGCTTTAGTTGTACACAATGCCTTTGTTTCTACGTGGTGCTGAGGATCGAACCCGGGGCCGCGCACGTGCTAGACGAGCGCTCCACTGCTGAGCCACAATCCCAGCCCCCCTCACAAACTTTGATCGGGCAGAGGGGAGGATGGGAGGGGGCAGGGGGACAAGAAAGATGGTGGAATGAGATGGGCATCATCACCCTAGGTACATGTATGACTGCACATATGGTGCTACGCTACATCGTTGTACAACCAGAGAAATGAAGAGTTGTGCTGCAATTGTGTGCAATGAATCAAAAATGCATTTTGCCATCATATACCTAATTAAAATAAATTAATTGATTAAAAAAATGGTCCCTCACAGTGAATCTCAGACTGCCCTTAAAAAATAATTCTCTCGGGAATCTGCCCCAACTTAGGCCTCCTGTAAGAACCAGATTTGGGGCCTTTTAAAAAGGTGGCTAAAGCAGGTTTCCAATGCAAAAGCCTGCCTTGTGAAACGCCATTCTCAAATAACTGTGCCCCCAAGTGGTCATATGTACCTGTAAATTACATCCAGTAAAAAGGCCACAATTAATCAGGCCCTGGACTTCAGAGTTTGAAATTTAATAATACTGATGAAAATAATAATACACTTTTAAAAAGACAGAAGTTAGGGGAGGAAGAAACTCTGTGTGTTTGTGTGTTTGCAGAAGGGAGAGAGCAAAAAGACAAGAATTTTCTCGATATTTACCTTCTTGGTGCCCCTCCCAAAAAGGGTGTGTGTGTGTGTGTGTGTGTGTGTGTGTGTGTGTGTGCGTGCGTGCACATCTGTATGTGTTTCATTTGCAAAGGGCCCTGGCCAGAAGAACTAGGGGGAGGCGTGGGCAGAGCCCTCCCAAGAATTCGGAAGACTTGGCATCGTCTTTCTCAGGAGCATCCTCGATACCTTTGATGGCCTGCTCCTCTGCAGCAATAGCTCCATGATAGTCCCCTTGGCAGTCTGCCAGAGGCTGTAAGCGTACAGAGAATTGTGTTTTAATAGAAGGCTTTACCTCTGATACAGATTTAAAATGAGGAAGAAACTTTCTGTACCTCCGCCAGAGCGAAATGCATTTTGCTTCCTGTGAAATGCAGGTGATTACAAGCTCATCTTACATAATTTTATTATTTTCAATTGCTTTCCGTCAATCTCAGGTGATGGGTTCCTGGGAGCAGAAAGGAGGCAGATTCTGGGTGATGACTGGGTGGGGGGAAGTCACCCAGTCATTATCAAATCGCACAGAAGTTTAGAAAAGAGAATAATTATCTTTCTGACGATGCTGTTGAAGATCTTCAGAACCTGCTAACTTAGACGTGCAGGAGTGAATTGAGGACTGCTTAACAGGTCTCTTGGAAAACGCATTTTCACTTTAACAAAGGGTTGAGGTTTGAGACTTTAAAAAGAATCTTTAAATCTAACAAAGGGATTCTCTTGAATAGCCACATTTTCAGATGACTGTGATACTACTGAGGTGGTCCACTGTCACGCCCACAAGAGGGCATTTTCTCATCAACTACTGCAAAAATGATTTGTTTTTAAAGGGAAGCTAAGAAGTCTGGGGAAAGGAGAGTGTTAATGGGAAGAAGGAGATGGAGAGCTGCTTGCGATTGAGTCGATTGAGTCGTTGTCTGCTTCCACTTAACATGTCCTGCTGGCGCACGAGCCAGCGCTACCGGCCAGAAATTTTGCTCTGTGTTTACTTACTGGGTTTTTAATGTCTTATTCCCACAACGACTGGGGACCAATGGAATCCTTTACAAGAGTTGTCTCTGGGTACAAGATACCCCGTGCCAGTATATAGCTGCCCTTATCCATGACTTGGATGCCAAATTTGATTTTCTAAGATTTTAAGACCAGCCAGAGCTCGACAGCACTAATGAGGCCACCAACTTCTCCAGATGCAAGTTCCTTCCTTTATATGTACTAAGTACCTACCCTCTGTCCACACTGAGCTGGACTAAGCCTGTCCTCAAGGAACACACATCCTCCATCAGGAGACTTGACAGAAAAATAGGGAAACAAATGCATCCTAGAGGGCAATTTATGTCATGTTAAATGCTATGAAAAAAATAATGGTGATAAGGAAAAGAATAGCCATGTTGGATTGAGCAGTTAGACCTGCTTCTCTGATGAGTAACAAATGATACTCTTAATTTTGTACAATTGGAATCAGCATTATTTGGCACTAAAGTAATAAATCCTTCAAATTCTCTTTTTTTCAGGAGTCATAATATCTACTATTTTATGGACCCGGGAACACTAAAAACAGAGGAAGCAACATGAAGTTGCCTGTTACTCACGTGTTAAATGATACTAAAGTGTTACCATCTACTCATCACCGTGTTATTTCAAAAAATAATACATAGGTATCACCAGATTAGGAAGGATATAATCTCAGAATGTAAGAGATGGGAATTAATTTTCTGTTTGGGGAAATTGGCTACATTGTTTAGAGTTTTCTGGTTTCTTGTAGACTATGAAGATTTCTTCTTGAGTTGGTTCTGGTCAGAGGCCAGCAGGCCATTCCATAAGTCCTGCTCATGATACCATCAGATCTGTCCCCAACCACCAGGCCACGCCGTGATGGTGTATCAGTGATGGTGTCACCAGTTCTGCCAGCCTGCCCAGTTCACTGCCACAGCATAGGAGACCCAGAGCAGGAAGAGGCATTTCCTCCCCTGGAGTTCTGCAACCCCAGCCCAAGAGCTGTGATGTCCTTAGAGACCTATGTGAGAGTTGCTGAGGCCAAGAGTCAAAGCTTTGCTTTAACACTTGCTTTGAGAGATTGAGCAGTACGGCCTGGGCAAATCAAGGAGTGCTTCACAGGGGAGATAAACCTTGAACTTGGCTTTAAAGAACTGGTAGGTATGGGGCTGGGGTTGTAGCTCAGTGGTGGAGCACTTGCCTAGTGCATATGAGGCACTGGGTTCGATCCTCAGCACCACCTAAAAATAAATAAATTAAGTAAAGGTATCTTGTCCATCTATAACTAAAAAGAATATTAAAAAAAAAAAGAATTGGTAGGTATAAGAGGAGCACAGGATTGGAATAGGTGACATGTTCATTTTTTTTTTAGTTAACGTGGAACATATTTTGGTAATTGAAGCAGTATCCCCTGTGTAAAGTTTTCAGACATAACCAAGTAATAGTATCTAATAAACCTACCATCTAGAGATGACTGTTGTTCATGTTCTATGGTACTTTCTTCCAGTCTTCTTCTGGCTTTGCATTTTTGTAATAGCTGGGAACATGCTGCATATGAAATTTTTCATCTTGCTTTTTAACTGAGTATACAACGAATATTATCCTGTGTCATTCAAAAATCATTCCTAACCATCCCTGTTGAACGTCTGTGTGGTATCCCCTCGTGCACTCCCATGGATGCAAATTTTTCTCTCCTGTAACACTCCTGTGGTTCTTCTTCTATATCATTTTGGTTCACAATTTTGGTATCAGACAGATATGAGGATAATAGTGGGCATGTCACATTATGCCCCCCAGGTCTTTGTCTGCACATGTTAAATGAAAATAAGAGTACCGAGCTCATAGGGTGGTTATGGAATTGTATGTCATGTTTCAATAGAATTTTGGAAACAGAATTCCCAAGGCTTGATCTTTTAATAATTATATAACTCTCCAATTATAAAAGTAATGTTCTTTATGAAAAAAAAATTTTAAAGAAAACCATGTACAATCTAATTACTCAGAGTTGAAAAACAGTTAACATTTTAGAATCTAATAGTTGTCACTTTTAGCAGAATTGGGATCACACTACATACACATATATATCATTTGTCTCCTGCTTTTTTTCCTCCCCTCTTAATCTCGTATCGATTTTTCCCTTGTCATTACTTATGCAGAAACATTATCTTAGAAAGTTGTATTTCATTGTATTCTGTTATATTAATGTGTCATGTATTATTTAACTAATTCCTATGGTTGGATATTTAGATAATCCAGTTATTTGCTAATATAAAATAACATGGCAGCAAGATGTTGTGGAACAAATATCTGTGGACATTTTGGATTATTTCTTCAGAATTAATTCCTGGAACTGGTTACTACCACACAAGAGTTGGGCGTAAACTGAAGATGTTGATCTGGGTTGCTTGCCTCTGAGAGACTGCTATTTTACTCTCCCACACTTAGCATGGTTACACCCATTTTACCCCACTTCTGCCTATGAAAATTTTTTTTTCCTTAAATTGTAGCCTGTTAGGTAGGTGAGTGATGGTATTTTGTGGCCTCAATTTGTGCTTCCTTGATTACCAGTGGACCACGCATTTGTTTCTGTGTGTATCGACATTCCTGTCCTTTGCCTCTTCTTCTATTTATATTTATCTTTTTTCTTATTGATTTGTAAGAGCTCTCTATGCATAAGAGGATATTAACCTTTCGGTGTAATGTTGGAAATATCTTTCCCCGTTCGTCATTTGTCTTTTAAATTCGCTTCTGGTTTCTTGGCTACATAGGAGCCTTTATTCTGCAAGTCCTGTTGATCAGTTGTTTTTTTTTTTTTTTTTTTTTTTTTTTTTCCACTTTGATGTTTCCTCTTGTTTTTATGCTTAGAAAATCCTTCCCATTCCTGGCTTTAGATATCTCTTCATTTGCATTTTCTTCTACTTGTTCCACGATTCATTTTGTAGATTCGACTTTTTATCCTGTTCTCTCATTTTGTTCTGAGATACAAGAGGAATTTAACTTTTTCTTAATAGCTCGTTCTTCTATTTCTGTTTAGTGAATGATCTTTCTTTCCCTACTGATTTGAAACACTACCTCTCATGCACTAAATTCTCGTAAACTAGAGCGTGTTTTTCAGGCTATTTATTCTGCTTCATTCTGACCTAGTACTAAACCACCTTGTTTTAATTACAGATGCTTTTCTTTTGTGTTTTAAAATCCAGTAGTACAGATCATCTCTGTTATTATTTTCTAGGACCTTTTTTGGCTACTATCTTTGGCACATTTAGCATCCCAGATGAACTTTGGAATCATTTTTGCCAAGCTAAAAACTACCATGTTGAGTTCACCTTATACAATATCTGCCTGAATTAGATGATAGCTATAAATTGATTTATAAAGAATTGACATCCTGCCTACAATATTGAGTCTTCTCATTCAGGAATGTGTTCTTCATTTACTCACTCTGTTTATTTGAGTTTACTTTCATATCTCTTTGTAAACATCTGTGGTTTTCTTCCTGTAAACTCTGCACTGTTCTTAAAGATGCCATTCTTAGATGTTGCATGGAGAGAGAAAGATCTTTCTGTCTCACTTTCCTTTCTAATGAGTTATTAATGACAAGTAAGAAAGCTATTAATTTCTGTATATTTATTTTATATCTTGCCAGATTACTGACCTTTCTTATGGATGGAACTGTTTTTCTAGGCTTTCAAAACTTGCAGATTATTTCACTCAATGATTGTAGGTACAACCCATAGTATCCAGGACAGTTTATGTTATTTTTAAGAATCTTCATTGATTTGGAGGAAAATGGCATCTCATTATATCTTATATACCATTTCAGTGAAATTTCTTTCTGACTCTAAACGGGAGTCCTGATGATGTAATTTACTTGGGACCACAATCTCAGCATGCATAATGCTTGCTTTTAGGCCTTTTCTGAAGCCTGAGACAGGCCTGATGGCTCCGAAGGGCTGAGGAAAGTGATCTTCAGTTAGGTGTTTGGGGTTCACAGCCCTGCTTTGTGGGTTGAGGGAGAAGGACTAATCCATCATAAAGAATAATTTGAGAGCTAACTATAGACATAGGCCCCAGACTGACTGGGGAGAACCTTGGGCTTAACTTCACCTAGATGTACACCAACAGCCAAACCTGAGTGTGAAGAAACAATTCGACATTACCTGCCCCCTTGTTGCTCCCTGGAGGACACCCGAGATTTCCATGTACCCCGCAAAGTGAGCAAAAGAGAAGAGGAAGGCCGGCCAGACAAACACCCCGAGTGTCGAGACACTTCAGTTCTACAGCTGTACCCAGCGCACATCACGTTGTCGTCTTCTCCAAATGCAGGCCTTCTCTCTCAGTCACAGAGAAAGAAAGGATTTCTCCTACCCCGGTTCTCTCTCTAGCATATGGCTGGAGGTGGAGGCGGAATCTCCCCACGCCCCCACACAGACGGCTTGTGAATGTACCGATCGTGTGCATTTCCTCTGTTGGACGAACAACTCATCTTTTACTCTTTGCTTTTTATGCCAGTTTGACAAAGTTGTTTTTCTCCCGCTTGAAAATCTTCCTCGGAAGGAATATGTTGCCATCAGCAATTCCTCAGTGTTGTAACTGTCTCCTGTGAAACCAGACTGGAAGGCAGCGTGTCGCCCCTCCGTAAAACTCAAATCCATTACTGGTGGTTCAACAAATATCTGAGTACCGTCTGTGTGCTGGGCACTGTACAGGGTGCTGGAACTGGACAATGAGCGAAAATGGGCCTGGTTCTTCCCCTCAAGGAGTTTCCAGTCTGGTGGGGGAAATAGATGTTTATCCGATAGTACGGACACCATGAAGGAAGGTAGGCTGTGCTGTTACAGGGAACCTTGTCTCATCTCAAATTCAGAAAGTAGGTGGTGACTGATTTGAGATTTAAAAGAATTGCTAACTCTCAGATTTAAAGGGAGGGGCAGGGCAGGGATGGTGGGTTCCGGGCGGAGGGGGAAATACGTGCAGGAGAGAGTATGGTACGTTTAAGGAAAGTCAAGAAGGCCAGGGAGGCTGGAGCTGAGAAAGCAAGAAAGAAACCAGAGAATGAGGCAGGGAGACACCACACAGGGTTTCGTTGGCGACATAAGGGGTCTTTGTATTGCAGAAGTACAGATTGACTTTGGTGGTTTTGCAGAGATGGCTTTGCTACCATCTGGGTACTCCTGAAGAGTGCCAAGGGAGAAGCCGGGGTGCAGCTAGGGAGGACTGCAGGAACCCGGGCGACAGTTGATAGCAGCTGTGGGACCAAGGGGATGGTGCAGACAGACAGGCTGATGAGACAGTGAACGGGCAGCCAGGGAGGAGGGGTGCTGAAGGTGGGGAGACAAAGGAAAGGATGTCCCGGGGTGGAGGGGGCTGCGGTTATAGGCATTGGAGATGCTGGGAAGGGGTCAGGAATGTTGGAGAAGAGGGAGTTTTGTTTAGAACCAGGTGTAAGGGCTCCTGAGACATGGTGGTGGTAGCAGGTAGCCAGTTAGGTGTGTGGCTCTTGTTTAAAGGTGAGATCGGGGTCAGAAATGCACATTTAAAGGAATCATTCATGCTAGTTCCAGGAGAAAAAATGTTAGTGGTTAGGGACAAGCTGTTGCCCCCCCCCCCCCCACCCCGTCCTCCTGGGACCTCTTGTCGATTCTGGCCACCACTCCTCTCTTTCCCAGGCATGGAGGAGGGGATGTCCTGGGTAGCCTCCACCATGTGCTGCCAGAGTCAAGGCTGAAGGCAGTTGAAGGGGCACAAACACAGAGGCCACATGTCTGAACAGTCCCATCTACACACGCTGGCTCACTCTTGCAGGTCCCCATTCAGGGGGAGTCCCTGAGTGCAGAGAGGGAACCAGGCAGCCTCTCCTACCCCTCCCCTCCTCCCTCCGGAGCCCTCCCTCCCTCCTGCAGTCCCTCAGTGCTGAACCATGAGCTTTCAAATGCATTGGCCCCTGTCTTCTTGTTCCATGGGCCAGGAAGAAAATTGTTTTCTTTAGTTTTTTAAAAAAATGTTTGTTTTTAACTTTTATTTTATTTATTTATTTTTATGTGGTGCTGAGGATTGAACCCAGTGCCTCACACATGCTAGGCAAGTGCTCTACCACTGAGCCCCAGCCCCAGCCCCAAAAATTGTCTTCCTAAATTCGAGATAATTCGTATACTCACACATTGACTAAATATGCATCACACTGCTGCTGTGTGCTGGGTACCACAGCATCGATAACAGTGGTGAAGAAAACGAGGCCATCAGCCTCCCAAGGACCTCTAGTGTAGAAGGAGAAAGAGATAAAACAGATGGGATTATAATGTTGGTGTGACAAATACTGAAAAAAGAGGCATGTAGAGGGTCTCCTGTGAGGTCAGGTAAAGGAGGCCTTTTTTTTTCCTTTTTTTTAAATTAATTTTTATTCTAAGATGTTATAAATGACAGAATGCATTACATTTCATATTACACATATAGAGCACTTTTTTACAAATCTCTGGTTGTATGCAAAGTATATTTACACTATTCGTGACTTCATACATGCACTTAGGGTAATGATATCCATCTCATTCTACCATCTTTTTTTATTTTTTCCTTCACCCTTTTGCCCTCACCCTTCCCCTCCCTCCCCATTGGCCGTTCTAGTATTCCTCTAATCCTCCTATGCTCCCCATCCCAACCCGACTGTGAATTGGCCTAAAGGAGGCCTTTTCAATGGAGTGGGGAAAGGGCTAGGGATGTGCCAGGTAGCATGGGGTGGGGGCAGGGCAGTGGGGGGATTGGGGCACAAGCAGCAAGAGATATTTGAAGAGTGTAAGTGGTTTCCACAACCCGAGTGTGTGTGTATGTGTGTGTGTGTGTGTGTGTGTGTGTGTGTGTATGTGTTGGAAAGGTGTGTGCATTTGTGTGATCAGAGGTTGGAGGGGCCAGGTGAAGAGTCATGGGGGTCTATGCATGGGAGGGGGGGGGGTGCCAAGATGAACAGTGTCCAGATAAAGCAGGGCCTCCAGAAGAGAGTGTGAGGTCGGCCAGATTTCCTTCTGCTGTGCGTGCCAGAGGAGTTTTCTCAGCCTCATCCCTTCCTGCTGTCAGGAGATGAAATGAGACAAAAATATCTTTATTCTTCTCGCATTGGGAGATGAAGTCTCGGACCGGGATTTTAACAGGTACTGCTGGTTCTGCCTTCTCCGCTTCCCAGATGTGAAAATGGCAGCTCCCAACATCAGCAATGTTGAACGGTTGGTTCTGAGGGTCTCCTTGGGCTCCTCTGGCAAAATGGAACCAAGATCCTAATCTGAGTCATTTAGGCCAGTGCTTGGGGCCAATCTAATAACTAATAACCTTTGGAGGAGCCGACGTTTCAGTCATGACTGTTTCCCTACTCACGTTGTCATTGGCATGACCTCTGGTTTTCTTGAGGTGTGCCTCACCTCCAGGCTCCTCAGGAAATGTCACAGGGCTCTGACCTACGACAGCTAGGCCGAGCTTCCTCAAGCACCACTGCATGGTTCCAGGGGCCAGGGCATCGTGGGGCTGTTGAGTGACCAGTCACACACACCTGGAGTTTGTCAGTAGTGGAGGCATTCCAGAGGATGAATACAAACAAGTCCAGGCCATTGCTCTGAATTCAGAGCCGAACCCTGTTGGTGATCCCAAGACCTGTCCCCCATCAGCTCTTTCTTGAATATCCAGCCCAGTTCTCTGGAAGCACTGAGGGTCAGCAGACGAGGAGAGGAGTCAGCCTGACCCGTGTTTGTACCTGGGCCTGTGTTGCTGTTTGGACTGGGTCTGTCGGCAAAGCTGCGGAGAGGAAGTGGAACATGAGGATCACTGTCTCGAGGGAGGGAACCCCCCTGCCCACTCCCCACGCCGGGCATGGTGGAGTTTCCAGAACGGGTAGAAATTGCCATGGACCAGAAACATCTTGAAAGATTTTCCAGGCAGCTGGGCCTGGACAAAGGAGTTTCACAGGTTCTTTCAGAAGCAAATCAGCTTGCATTTGTTTGGTAGTTGAAGAAGGTGGTGGGTACCATGCACAGGCCAGCGCTGTGGGGAGCCTTCCCCAAGCTTGACGAGGCTGGCAGGTGGTCCTCTGAGGTTCTGAGCCCCACTTATCTCCTCCTCAAGGGGTTCACCGCCAGGTGCCCTTTCACAAATGGAAAAATGGCTGGTGTTGGGCCTGTCGGGGTAGATGGCTGGGTTGGGCTGACTCAGACATCCTTCCCTCTCTGCTTCTGACTGTTTGACTCTTTCCAAGTCACCTTTAATGTTGTAAACCACTGCTTGTCACTTTGCCAAATTCCCATGCTCTTACTTAAGCGTGATTCACGCACTGGATGTTTTTGACATTTGAAGATTACTTGGTTCTTTGGGCAATTTTCTTGTTTGCCTTCAAGAAAATGCCTGCAGTTCTCTATTTCATTTGGGGAAAAGGTGAGGCCTAGGATGCATGTAATGAACTGGTTGAACTATGAGGCATTGGGCCCAGTGACTTGTAGGATGTAGCTAAGATGTGAGGCTTTTGCTACCGACAGGATCTAGGCAGCTCCTCGGCCTCATGTTGGAGTTCATTTTTAAGTATATATAATTCATCTGAAAAATCACAGGGGCATTGAGTTGGCCAGATGAGGCCCATCTCAGTGCAGAAGCCAACGGGTGAGCCAGCTGTGTGGGTGGGGAGACGCTTGAGTGGCACCAGGCCTTCCATTTCTGTCCTAACAATGCCCATATGCTGTATGATTTTTTTTTTTCTTTGTGGCAAAGGGCTGGTCATTCCAGATCCATTGATGTGGTTGTCACAATATTGTCCTTTCCACTCCGTTGAGCTAGGACTGCCATTACCAGGGACAGGTTAATTAAGAATTCACATGATCATCCACTCGTTTGATAAGATCCATCTCTCTCTCTCTCTCCCTCCTTGTCCCCTCTCCAATGCCAGACTGAGCTAACACCACTGCAGAAATAGACAAAGAATGACCTGGTCCCTACCTTGAAAGAAATCACTGACCTCTTGGAGAGGACCCTAGATTCATGGCTGGGTAGGATTTGTCTCAAAATATTTGTTCTGTCCCCCCATCAGTTCCCCATCTAAACTGTCCATCTCTCCCCACCAAACCAGTGCTGACCTTGGTACTGGAGGCTCTCACTTTGTCCCTGGCCACCCTCCCTCCCCTTACATGGTCTCTCCTTCTCTCCTAACAGTTTGGTGGGAGGATTAGGTGCCCTATTTGGGGGCAAGATGGCACCAGGCAAGGAGGTGGTGAACTGAGGTGGTCTTTGGTCAACAGCAAAGTAATTTCACTTGGAGAATGATCTGAGAAGAGGCTGCAGTTCCGCAGGCATCTGTAGGTGAGTCCCTCCGCCCTCCCAGCTGTGTTGTTCCCCGGTTGGAGTCCACTCCACGAAAGGACCGGAAAACAGAACTCTTGAAGAAAAGATAAAGGATTAGGGATAATTTCATTTCACAAGAAAGAGGCCTAGGAGGGACTTAATTGTCTTTGAAGGATCCTCCTATGAAGGACAGAGATGAGTTGTTCTTCATCTCACCGAGAAAGAGAAGGCAAAGTGGATCTCAAATGAATGAGCAAAATTTCCAGTTAGTTAGGGCCAGTCCCCGTGTGGAGGACTCAGGGAGACTGGGCAGGCAACATGGGTGATTCTGAAAGGAGTTTTCTGAGAAAGAAAAAAAAAAAAAAATTAAAGCGAGGAATTAACACGGACAGCAAGACTGTAAGACCTGGGAAGTAGGAGAGGTCACCAGGGGCAGAGGGAGCAGGAGTGGATAGCAGTTGGGTGACAGTGAGAAGTGGGTCTGTGCTGACTGTCCTGCCGGTGGGGTGGAAGCAGCTCAGCTGAAGGACAGGGTTCAAGGAGGGAGAGCAGCAGGGTGAATGGGGCAGGAAAGGACAGCTTTAGCCTCTACTAATGGGCATGGGGAGCCATTGGTGAGGCTTCATCCTTTATCAGGGGTTCCTGGTTCTGTGTTATGGCCCTCCGGAGGAGCAGAACAGTGCCTGTCTCCGACTGGTCTGCAGCCAAATGACAAAAATACAGACACTGTGAGTTTTTCATAGAACTAAATGTGTTCTGTTTGAAGTTGTCCTTTATTCTGAGATTATGATCTATCCTTATGGATAGATAAGGAATAGAAACATAGCAATAGAAACCAATCTGGCTAATGGAAGCAGGAAAAGGATTATTTAAAGGACAATAGTAGGGTCTCCAGGAGGGTGGAGAAAACCAGGCTCCAAGGCCTCGTGGCCAAGAATGACTACCAGTCATGCCCAGTCCGACCTAGGGAAGACCCTGCTACTGCCCTGCTGGTCAGACCTCCAGCTTGTGCCACCAAAATAGCAGCCGCAGATGGTGAGTGCTGCTGCCTTAGTGATACTGCTCCACCACCCTCCTCTATGTCACAGGCATCTGGTGAAAAGTGTGTGTCTGGTGGAGAGACAAGGGAGGCAAGTGGGCTGCCATTTTTAACTTGTAGTGGAAGGTTGGCTTTGCCTTTGGGGGAAAGGCATTCCTAGACCCAGGGCAGGTGCCAAGAGCCAAACAGAACCACTGAGTGTTCTTCTGGGTCTTTCCCTCTTTGAGTGTGTGTGTATGTCTGACCACGTGGGGAGGCGTTAAAAACGTTCCTTTTTTTTTTTTTTTTTCCCATGAAGCGAAGGTGACTAATTGTTTGTTGTATAAAATGGCATTGTTACTTTGCAAAATATGAACCCGGCCACCGATTATTTGTCCCCAGATGTTTTGGAAGTTTAGTAGTCCATGAAATCCAAAAGACTGGGACTTTCACGCCAGACCACCTGGGATCAAGTCCCAGGGCTGCCACTTACTAGGCAAATAGACTCGTAGGAGTGACTTAAGCATTCTAAGCTTCCATTGCTGGGTAATGAAAATATGTGCAATAAAGATAATAATACTCCTCGGGGTTGTGGTAGGCAGTGAATAAGAAAACACGGATAAAATGCGTAATCAGCAGTCAATAAGAGATTAGTGACACTGTTGGATTGAAGATTGAAATTGATCAAAACAGCTTTCCAGGGCTTGGGGCCGTGGCTCATTCCTGTAATCCTAGTGACTGGAGAGGATGGCAAGTTCAAGGCCAGCCTCAGCAACTTAACAAGACCCTGTATCAAAAGTGCCGAGGATGTAGCTCAGTCGTAAAGTGCCGCTGGGTTCAAGCCCCAGTACCACAAACAAACAACAAACAAACACCTAAAAACAGCTTTCTAGAGGCAGATCCAAAATTACCCAGGACACCTTGGAATTGGTTCTTGGCCTGCTGGAGGTACACAACAGTGGTAATCGGCCCCTGGGGACATCCAGAGTCCCTGGGGAGCTGTGCTTATTTCTTCTCTGTTTACACCTGTAGGCTGGAAGGAAGGTGGGGTCTTCCCAAACACTGATGGATCCCAGATTCTAAAGCCCTAGCCCCACAGCGCCCCTCCTGGAGGGATTTGGTTGGCTGAGCACCTCCTCCTCACCCCGGACCTTTGTCATGACAGACAGCACGTGCTGTATGGTCCTCTCCAGCTCCACGCCTCAGGGTCCTCACCTGGTAATGGCAAATGACTGATCAGGGTCACTTGGGTGGTAGTTGGTGGCAGAAACCAGCCTCCAGTCCAGGATCTGCTCACACAAACACAAGGGACACTGCAGAGTTATAGTCCAGGCAGAGACTCCAGGGCCCTTCTCCCTGTGGGGCTCATCTCCTGTCTTTCAGGATGCTCCCAACTCTCCATCAATAGTGCCCCATAAAAAGCCGGGTACGGTGGCGCACGCCTATAATCCCAGCATTTGGGAGGCTGAGGCAGGAGGATCGCAAGTTCAAAGCCAGCCTCAGCAATGGCAAGGCACTTAGCAACTCAGTGAGACCCTGTCTCTAATAAAATACAAGAAAGGGCTGGGGATGTGGCCCAGTGGTCGAGTGCCCCTGAGTTCAATCCCCTGTACCAAAAAAAAAAAAAAAAAAAAAAAAAAAAATAGTGCCCCATAGAGCCATGGTCCATGAATTGTTTTTGAAACTCTTCCTGGAAGAGCTGGGGTCTTGTTTTGGTTTTGTTTTTTGAATGCACTGCTGCTATTGGCTATGGCAAGGGTCTCGGGATGTTCCCAACTAAACATGCTTCATGGCCCTCGTGCTTCTAGCCTGGTTCGCTTTTCCTCCCCCTCAGAGGTTCCATTCTTGTTCTCATTCTGCGTATTTTCTCTTGAGCGAAGTTCTGTGTTCTCAGTAAAGTGGTTCCCAAATTGGCCTGTTCTACTGACCGTAAGATCCATAACCCGGCCCGCAGAGGGTCACCTCCCCCAGACATCCCACGGGCACCTCCACTTCAGCCCGTCTTCCCAGCTCGGTCCCGTCTCTTCCTCCTCCTGTGTGCCTATCTCATGGCTAAGCCAGAAGCCCGAGAGACTTCTGGAACCCTCCTCCCTCTGCCCCCAGCACCCAGCGCTCCCAGGCCACGGGCCCTCTTCCTGACACTGCATCTGACCTCTCCTCTCCAGTTCCCATCAAGACCCCCGCTTGGGTTCAGGCTCCATCTTCTTGGATTCAGCAACAACCCCCCGCCTCTGAACCTGTCCCTTCCCACTCATCGTCCATCTGTGGGCAGGATGGTCCATCCAGAGAATAACCAGCTCTCTGCTGGAGCCCCCTTTGAAGATGCGCATCTATTGTGGCAGGCCGTGTACAGTGGTGCAGAGAAATGACAGTGAGAACTCTGCCTGCAGGTGTCACCCTCAGGTGAGGACAAGTCTTTTCCTCCGTTAGATTGTGAGTCCCTGAGGGCAAGGTCCTCTTGTGAGTCCAGTGGCTAGCACAGTCCCAGCCGGTCTTAGACACACCAGGAGTGTCCGTGGAAGGGGAGGAGGAACCCACATCCTCCCCGGGGTGGCCCTGCTTGCTCAGTGTGGCAGTGGGCTTTCCGGGGGAAGGGCCTTGCCCTTCCAGCCCACCCTCTCCCTAACTCCCCGGGGACTCCCACCCCACTGGGAGACCTCAACAGAGCCAGGGCCTGAGTGCCAATGGGATGGATTGGGCAAGGCCTCGGTCAGAAGCCCCCTTGGGAGGGTCTGTCTCAAGGCTGGCAGTCCCCAGCTGGATCTAGAGGTGGATCCCTTCCCCTCCTGCCCCTTCCAAGCAACCTGTGTCCTATGGAGGGCCCTCACGGGGAGAAGCAAGGGGCAGCCGATCGAATGCTTTGATTTCAAAATATTAGGCTTCAGTATGATTAAGTGCCTTGGCATTTCTGAGCTAGTTTACAGTAATCAGGCATTTGTTAATGTTCACTTTCTCCTCCATGGGCTGTTGCTGACACAGGAGCTTTCTTTGTTGATTAGATTTTAGCCTGCGCTGAACAGTAACCAGTGTGGGGTGGTAGGGAAGCGTGGGCCCCAGCAGCTACGGTAACGTGCAGAACAGAACAGACTCCGTTAGCAGCATAGTCCCTGAGTCTCAGTTATCTCATCTGTGGGAAAGGGACGGTTGTGTCTTCTCCTTCAGGATCATCGTGGGAATTAGAAAGGAGAGAGAGGAAAGCTGAGAGCCTGCCTCATGGTCTGGGCTTACTAACTGCTGATCCCTGTCTCCCTGCCCCTCAGTGCCCACGTTAGGTCTGACTTGTTGGAACATCAGTTCCACAAGGGGCCTGAGTTGGGCAGCTTTCCATCACTATGACAAATACCTGAGATAATCAACATGTAAAGAAAAAAGGGTGACTTTGGCTCATGGTTTCAGAGTTTTCAGTCCATGGCTAGTTGACATTGGCCTAGGACAGGTTGTTCATTACGGTAAGGGGCACAGAGCCAAACTGCTCTTCTTGTTTCTCAGAAGTACAAAGAGAAGAGAGGCTTGGGTCCCACTATCCCCTCCAAGGGTGTGACCAAAAGACTTCCCACTAGGCTCCGCCTCTTGAAGTTCCCACCACCTCCCACAAGCACCACGTGGGGCACTAAGCCTTGAACACTTGGGGACACCTAAGATCTAAACTATAGCAGGGCCTGTTGGCATTTGTCAGGGTAAAGGAATCTATAGGTAGTAAATGGACTCTCCTTTCCTCTGGACTCATAGACTACGAACGCTAGCAGATTGTCCTCCTGGCTAAATTAAAATGGATGGAGTCAGAAAACTAGCCACTAGAGTCCCAGGCTGGTATGATTCACCCAAAAAGAGTAGCTTCACAAAGTCCAGTTTGTGACTTGGAAGTCTGATCTCTGTAGACACAGGGCCCCGCTGCACGCCCCTCAGAACTGTCCCCGCTTCCCTGTCTTCTGTCACCCTCTCACACCATCTTTGCCCTGTCTAGAGCCAGTGAAGGCGGAGGCCAGATGAAGCACCATCCTGCTACTCCCTTTGGCCAGAGGGGCCCGGCTGGGGTGGGGACAGCCACAGCTCAATCCGCTGATGCTCTCCCTGCCCACATTTTACGTGGGTGCCCGACCTGGGCCAGAGTGACTGCACAAGGCTCCCTCTACCCTGTCCCTGCCACCCTGTGCTTGGTTCATCTCCCTTTGGTCACTCTGGATTTGGACATTTTATGTTATTTTCAGGACATCTTCTCAATTTCCTTCTAAAAGTATGCCTCCGCTCTATTCAGAATAGATTTTTAATTGCCCTTTCCCAGAAAAATGTTGAGCAGAGCGAGTGTGGAAGAGAACAGTGGCCTTAATGAGGAGCCCGGCGCTGGGTTCAGCGCCCGAGGCACACGTTCCAGGCCAGCTGAGGAGCTCGGCCAGGCTGCTCTTTGGGGAGCGGCCGGTTTCTCCGTGTGGGCTGCTTCCTCCTCCCTGCAGGGAATTCTGTGACTGGCTCCTAGGTAGTTTGAGGAGAGGAGAGGACTAGGATGAGCCCGTTGTTCTGCGATTGGAGTTCCTGTCCCGCTCGGCTACTGACTGCCGGGGTGACTTTTCACAAGTCCTTTCTCCCTGCTGGAACTCCGAGGCGTCATCCATAGTGCATCCCGGGCCTAGATCGCACTCTTCCATTTTCTCACCTCATGGAACACGTGCAGAAGAACACATTTTTCCACACACCGAGATGCAGGCTCCTCGCGTGACCAGCCTGGGCCCTCTGTCTACCCAGGCACGGTCAGGCGCTCACAGGTCAGCACGCGGCATGTAACCCTTCGACTCGCCCCCAGTGGGGACCCTTGGGACTCAACCCCACTAGATGCCTCATGGACCCCCCCCCCCCCCAGTATCTGTCACATAAAGCCAGTTTCCTTAGCCAGTTCAAAGCTGTCCACGGCTGGAACTCACCCAGCATGCCACCTGACTCTCAGGACCCAGTCCCCTCACAGTCTTCAAACTCCACATCATGACCACCTCTCACCTGAAATTCTTGCTGCCAGAGGCCCCTTTTGGCAAATGGGTCAGAGACTCCTGTAAGCTATGACAAAGCACAAGGCCTGTTCTGTGCATAGCCGAATCCCACAGGAACTCAGGTCTGGCCTCTCCAAGGACAGATCATCCTGTTGGTATCCCTTTGCCGCCTGTGGGCATTCATGCGTCTTTATCCCTGGGCTCTGCAGATGAGGTGACAGCTGCTCTCAGCCCCAGCTTTTCCTTTCATGTCTTAGTTATGCAGTGGCTGCTGCCCACTGATGGTTAATGTGTATTATTTGGTAAAAAAAATTTCCAAAGAAAGAGAGAATGTGGGCTTCGCTAATGGCCACTGCCCCCCTGGGGCAGAGTTCTTTGTGCTGAAGTGTCACCTTGAGTGCTATGGGACTATGGGGCTGACCACTCTGGGGTCAGGCCCACCTCTGGTCCCACCTGTGTCTACCCCTTGTTGGAGGAATAGCACTGCTGGGGTCCTCCTCCAGCAGGGGGCTCTGGGTGGGGCAGACACTGCGAGCCCTCAAGTAAGACTCATCCTCTGGCCATCCCTGCACCTAAGTCAACCCCAACCTCCAAGTCCCAGCATGAATCCCATGCCCGAGAAGCCCTGTCTGGTCTCTCGTTCTCCTGTGACCATAGTGAGGCTGGACCAAGCCCCAGGCCAGATACCTTTGCTAACATTTTCTCCCTTCCTTCAGTCCTCCCCACAGCCTTCTGGGAAGTGGGTATCCTCCCACTCTGTCCTTACAGATAGGGCAGCTGAGGCTGGCAGAGGTTTCGGTGACATTCAGGGGTGCAGCCAAGGCTTGAGTATACCCCGTGACTCTGTCCCAGGTTCTTTCCATCCTTTGCCAGGCCCTTTGAGCCGCTCAGCCTTTGCTGTCTGCTCTTTGCTAGGTGCTTGCTGGGGCCATCTTGTGGCGCCACCTGGGATCCTGGATCTTGGCCTATGGTTAATTCCTTGCTGGAGGTGTGTGCTCCCCCTCCAGTCACGCAGCGGGGTCAGGCAGGGCCGGCAGCCTCCGGCTTACCTGTAGGGTAGAGGGAGATGGAGATCAGGTTCTCGCAGTCCCTGCCTCTCCTCTTGTCCTCTGCCTGGCTCCTGGCTCCACGAGGGAGAGTACAAATAATTTCTAGTACAAAGCATATTCTGCTTGCCCTGAATGTTAGGGAGGAGGTTTTGCACAACAATGAATGTCTGTAGTGTGTCGGAGTGTGCATGAGCATGCCTGTGTGGGTGTGTGTGTATGTGAATATGTCACTGTGTCTTTCTGTGTGTGTGTGTCTGTGTGTGTGTGGGGGTGTGGGTGGGCAGGCAGGGGCTGTGCCCTGAGCCCCTGACAGATGACGCTGGGCTTCGCCAGGAGCTTCTCATTTCCCATTTGTTCTGTGCCAGGAACAAGGGATCCAGTCACTCACCCACACCTCTGTCGGTAAAAAGCCAACAAGCCATTTATGTCCCTGTTTCTTAGAAAATGAAAAACTCAAGTCATTCAACAAAGGCAGCCTATGAATGGGCCCGGCTGACTGGCCTTTCAGGACCTTGGGGCCAGCATCTGAGAAAGGAGGCTCCACCAGGCCCAGCCACACCCAGAGGGGTAAGCAGAATGCACTGAGGGCCGCAGGCCTGCAGGCTCCAGAAGTGGCTGCGTGTCCAGAAAGGAGCGTGGCTGCTCAGGGGCCCAGCCTGGGCCTGGGGATGTGTGGGAGGGGTGTGGAAGAATCAGGAAGGCCCTGCCTGGGATGGGCTCATTCTGCTGGGTCAGGGTGTGTGGGAGCTGGCACCAGGGCCTGGGTGGGGAGGGCCCACACTGAAAGCCCAAGGGTGAGAATGTGTTGGGGGTTGATGATGAGGGTCTCTTCTATGGGGGATGCTGACAGCCCCCTCTAGCCCTGTCCAGGGTCAGGGCCTCCTAGGTGTAGGTAGAGTAGGCAGGGTCTGAGTAGAATTGGGCTCTTCACAGCCTCAGTGTGGGGTTGTAGGCCTCAGCGGAGGTCCTGGGTTTGACTGGGCCTGGAGGTGGTCCCTGGGGAAGCTGCTTGGTCTTGGAAGGAGTTTTTTGCCCACCTACTTATTGTTCCTTTTCTCTCTGGAATTTAAGAGGCTGTGTGAGCCTCCTAAACTGCCATGCTGGGGTGGGCAGGCCTCCTCTGGGGCCTTGAGGCATCTGCCTACTGCCACGGGCGCTGTCCGCAGCATGCTCAGCCTGACCAACAGACCTCCCGGGCCAGCCGCTCGTGCCCCAGGCACTCTCTTCATGCAAGGGGCGCCTGCCCTGGCCCCACAGCTGCTCCCTGGCTCCTGTATTCACAAGCTGAGGACTTCCTAAGCAGATGCACAGTGGATGCCTTTTCCTCTCAAATTCTCAAAGGGCTTAAGGAACAACTCTGGACTCATGTTTCCCTCAAAGGGAAATGGCTCCCATGATTTCTGCGGCGTTTCATTCCTCTACATCTTGGGGGTCTTTTGCTGTAGAGGTTGGTCAGAGAGGCCCAGCCTCAGAGTAGGGTGGGGGGTCCCATAGGGATTCCATTAGAACTCATCTGTCATCAGCTGGGGTACGTGACCAGCCCCTCTAGGGCTATGGCTCGAGCTCAGGGGGCCTCCTCCACCTGGAGCATGCCAGCCAGGTAGCCCCAGGGCAGCTGTGGAGCCCCAGGACCCAGGCTGCTACAGGTGCATGTGAAACAACAGCAGGACATCTTCCTCCCTGAGGAAGAATGCAGTCCTGTCCCAGGTCTTCTGTGAGTTGCGGTGGATCCCAGATATCACATTCCCAAAGTGCATCCTTCAAGTCCTATTTGGAGCCTCTCACCTTCTAGAAACTTCTGAGACAGATCACTGCTCAGACCTCTCCCCTGCCCTGCTTGCCATCCGTACTTCACTGATGGGTCCCCTCACTCCCTGCCTGTGCAGCCCTCCAGCTCCACAGCCACCACGGCCCTGACACGCTGCCCGCTCCCTGAAGGACAAAGTCACACTCACTGCCTTTCTCTTGATGACAGCGCTGTTTCTCCTTCAGGATGGGTTGTCCCAACCAATACTTCTAGAATAAGTTCTTGGGGGTTACTCTTGTTAGAGTAGGAAATGCATCCTATTTGAAGTACGTATTTTAAGACTCAGTAAATTTAGTGTCCCCTGAAATGGAACTTTGGGGGCCTCTGGGTGCCCATGCACTTGCATATGTGTACGTGTTCATGAGCAAATGCACGGCTAGTGGGAATCACACTCAGTCACCAGGCAGTCTGTCCCTTGGGTTCACTTTGACTGCCGTGTGCTGTTCATTGTTTTTTTTATCATTTGACATATACAATTTTATTTGTAACCATGGTGAACCCCTTTGCTTTACAAAGTGACAAAGACAGGAAACATTAAGAACATTTATGTTAAGACACCCCATGTTAATAGGAGCCTAAAAGCCTAAGAATAATAATTCTGCAAATTCACCTCAAGCTTAATTTTACCAGATCCATAAGTTGCCATCACCTGATTCAGGTGCTTATATAGGTCATCTAAATGTCTTTAATACATCAAATGAGAGGAATAGAGAAAGGGGTACAGGAGGGGAACAGATAATAATAGAGATAACTCAACCAGCTTGCCTTTTTATTGATTGGAAAAAAGTTATGACCCAGCAATGTATTATTTGGAAGAAGAACTTTCAAATCTCTGAATTCTGCTTTATCTTATAACTTAGATAACATATGAACATTGCAAAAATTCTGTAGTTGCCAGGCGTGGTGGCACATGCCTGTAATCCCAGTGGCTCGGGAGGCTGAGGCATAAGGATCGCGAGTTCAAAGCCAGCCACAGCAAAAGTGAGGCCCTAAGCCCCTCAGTAAATAAAATACAAAATAGGGCTGGGCATGTGGCTCAGTGGACAAGCGCCCCTCAATTCAATCCCCAGTACCGTCCCCCCCCCCCCCCCCCCGCAAAAAATTCTGCAGTTGATTTTTCTCAAGCTGAAAATGCATGAATTCTAAAGATCAGGTCACAACAAAGCAGTTTTGCCTATTTTTGAAGCTGACATACCTAATTAATTTTCAATTATATTTTAAATATATGTTGATCCCAGAATCAAAATGTCTTCTTTTGTTTGTCAACAAATCTGTCTTTCCTTGCATAGCTGGTTTAAAGGCAATGAAATGTTATATGCCACTTGTTAAGAGGAAAAATGTTGAAACGTGTCCTTCTATATAATGAACATTATTAAAAATTGTCTTTTAATGCTCATTTAATATAATCTTTGAATAATATACTCATATAAAATATTTAACTTAAAATCTTTTTTACCGTAAGCCATGCAAAAATGATAAAATGACTTTTTTAATTGTAGGGGCTTTATGAAATTATAGATTACTATGAAAGGAGTTCATTAGTCAAAACCAGGATTAGAAATACTGATCTAGAAACACAAAACCCAGAGGCTCCCAGTAGGGAGTGGGTCAAGTGAAGACAGGAAAGGGAGAGAAGGGAGGATAGGGGACAGGATTACTGGCATGGTGAGGCGTGTGGCTTCCTTCCTGAGCTCTAGCAGATAACCCTGTGGCCCACCACCTGCCAGGCCCAAACCCAGCTGCCCATGCCCAAAGCCAGCCAGATGTGAAAACACTTATTGATGATGTTTCCTCAAACACACTCTCAATGAAAAGTGCATCCTTCAAAGAACACAACTCCGACCCCTGTCCTGTGTCTGCCCTGTTGTCGGGGCCAGGAGCAAAGGGCAGCCACAGATGGGAGGAAGCGGTGTCTCCCCAAATGGTGGCTCCGTGGCTCTGAAAGGAGCATCCTTCAGCCGATCCCCAGCTCAGTTGCTTTGCCCATTTGCTGTAGCTGAGATCAGGTGTACTGGGTGCAGGCAAAGTCATTTCTGAGAACTGGCTGTCACATGACTTGGCAAGACAGTCACAGCTGGGCAGGATATCATCCCCTGCACCATTTGTGAGAGTGGGAAGGACCCAGCACACTGGCCACCCGGGCCAGCTCTCTCCCTTTTATAGGAGACAAATCAAAGGCTTGAGGTGGAAGAGCTTGCTCGGGGCCTCGAGGCGTCCCAAGAGCGACCCAAGTGTGCCTTTTTCCGGGAACCCTTGAGAGCGGTCTAGGTCAAGTATGCGTTTAACAGAAACTGATCACAGAGGATGATGGCACCCTCCTGGGCCCTGGAAAATGCCTTTGAGCATGGGGAGATGGCCTCCAGGTCATGGGAAAGGCTCTAGGGAAGGACAGCCAGGCTGTGGGAGACAGCCTGGAAGCAGAACGAAGGGTATGTTTGGAGCAGAGGATTAGCTTAGCAATAGCAGAAACTACTGTGGTCAGGGCTCTGTAGATGTTTTGTGACCCATCCTGTGGGAACATTTATTTGTATCTATTCCAGCTGGTTGACCTGCCACAGCCCATCCTCGAATGTATCAATCCAAGGTACTATTATTTATAGAATCATTCTCTCACGAACTCCCCACAGGCTCCCCTGCCAAGTGACTTCCTGGCCGACGGTGGTCTCCTCCAGGGGCAGGAGCACACTGTCAATTCCTGCAGGCACAGCCTGGTGGTGGGGAAGCTTCCATTCCGCTGAGTTCTGCCCTCCAGTTCTGTTTCTTTCTGCCTCTTGGCATCACCCAGAGTACCCCTGACTCACTTGCCACAGGACAGCCTTTCAGACACCTGTGGACCAGGGTGCCCTCCCGATTACTGTGAATGGCCGCCAAGGCAGCAACTGTGTCTCCTTCCCCTGGTCTTCGCTCAGTATGTCCGGATCCTCTTAGCATCTCGGTCACGCATCTCCAAATGGGCTGCAGTTTGTCGACATCCCACAGAAAGCACCGCCTGAGAACCAAATGCACTGCTTACAGCAGCCACCAGGTCAGCAAAGGCCAGGGCTGCCAGCTCCGTGTGCCAAGATCTTAGTGCACAGCTGGTCCCAGCTATAGCTGACAGTTCTTCTGGAAGCTTCTGGGTTGTAGCAGGGGTGATGCAGTTTGCCATGAGGGTAAGGTGCCCACGAAGGGCCAGGAAATCTCACCTCTAAAAGGACCACATACAACATTCAGAAAGAACATTTCTTCCAAGGCCCTCTGTGATTCTACCCAGAAAAGTAGCATCACTTTTTAACAGAGCAATAGGGACTGGAGTCATTACCTTGATCCTGCCTGTGCCTTTTGATCTAGGGTTTCACACTAAGCAGCACCTCCAAAGGACCCTACTCTCTTTCCCAAACCAAGAACTTTATTGGAGTTCAGGTTCCCTGAAACATCACAAGAAGATGCCAACGAATGACACAGCAGAAAACTGTAGGGCCCGATTCTAAAAGGGGAAAGCACGTTTAGAGGTTCATTCTGGGCTGAATATTTTTATGGCGCTGTATACTTACACCAAGATGGAGGCGAACTTGACAATATGGCCATTATCACAGGAAATGAATAAATCTGTCAAAAGTCACTCTGTACTGAATGCCTTCTTTAACCTGAGCTGCCAGCAAAACCTATCACAGTGGGAAGTCGTGCTGTTGAATGATGTGTCTTGATGAAAAATTGATATTGGTGGAAATAACATTTTTAAAACTTCGAGGTATTAGCAGTAACTTTGCGTTCCTTGCGAAGCTTGTGGGGGCGGTGTGTTCTGCGTGTCCACATCATGTTTATTAGTTTATAACCGTCTGCTGTGGCACTCCATCATCCCAGCAAAATTGCAACCTTTCAGCCCCTGCGGACAGTCACATTAAAATGGCTTTGAGGGAAAGATGGCTCATGCGGTCAGGCATTTTGATGTCACACTCAATTGGCTAAACATAGTCATTTTGGGTTCTATTATTGACTAATTTGGGTAATTCACCTACTGGGAAATATTTAAAGATAAAAATGTAAAATCCTGTCAGTGTATGAGCGAGGTCCTTGATGTCAGTTTTGTGACATATTTTTAAACACTGGAAGCTGTTCTGAGGAATATTCTGGCATGTTGTAGTTAAGTAAAACAATGTTGGAAGCCCATCAGCTGTCTGTCTGCCCTTCTTCCTGTGCTCACAGAGGTTCCTATCAGGGTAGCTATTTTACACCTGGGCGGCTCCAGTTTAATGGAGAATGCCATTAACAAGCGTGCCAGAGTGTGTCCCCGTCTGCAGCCTTGATTAGCCATCAGCACGCTCACAAGCTCATTTCTTGATTGGTGTTGAAATATGTCACACCCTGATGGAGCGTGGCAGGCTGTCACTGCTGATGGATTAATGACAGAGCACCTGCCACACGTCCTCCTCCACGACCACAGCCACAGAGCAGTGCTTCGGTGGTGAGGTCTCACGGCGCTGTGTAAGTGCGTGAGTGCATCTTTGTTGCTTTCAAAGTAACACAACTGCCTTTCTGAAAGTTGAGGAGGCAGAAATGAGGGGCAGAGAATCACCTATAAGGCCACTTCCCCCACCGTCCTGCTATCCTGTAGTAAATTTCCTTCTGGTGACTTTTCTTTTTCTTTTTAATATTTATATTTTAGGTGTAGGTGAACACAATATCTTTATTTCACTTTTATATGGTGCTAAGGATCGAACCCAGTGCTAGGCGAGCACTCTACCAGACTTTGCAATGTATATTGTGCAGTATTTTTTCCACTGGTGGCTTCATTCAAAGATACTTTGTATCTGTTAATTGCCTCCTCTCAATTGTCTTTCTGGATAGGCGTTAATGAACCCCATTTTATAGGGGGAAAAACCCCGCTGGAGGTTAACTGAGTTGCTGGGAGTGCTTGGCAGCTGGAGCTGGGATGCCAACCCGCGCTGTGGGACTCGACAGCCTCCCCTTCTTCTGCTGTGCTGAAGTGCTGGAGTTTCATCTGTATTAAAATCACCTGGACGTTTGGCTGAGCCACATACTGCTGGGCCTCACCACCTCCAGGGCTTCTGATTTGGTAAATGTGGGTAGGAGCTGGGAGTTTGCACTTCCAGTAAATTCCCAGGCAACGCCGACACTGTTGGCGTGGGAACCTCACATCGAGAACCCCTGTGCAGGTCCAGACTGCTGCCCTGTGTAGCCCTGGTTCTGTATCCTGATTTCCCTACGCATCCTGAAAGAATTCCCCCGTGTTGCCATTTGGCTTCCCAGACATCATTTTCAGTGGCTACGTGATGTGATGAATGCTCTTTAAGTCTATTGACTGTTTGATGCTGAAATTCACAAACCCACCGTCAGCCCAGAGCCCGGTTATTTTCCTCCCTAAGAGGGTCTGTGTACCATGTCAGTGCCAAATGCTATTCCCAGTTACCTAAACCTGACCCATTCTTCAAGGTGTAGTTCAGCCATCACCTCCCCCAGGAAGCCCACCTGCCTAGCCAGCCTACAGGGATCTGTTCTTTGCTGAGCTCCTGATAACCTGTGCTACTGTAGCTGATGGTGTAATTTACCTGGGAAGTAATATAGTCTCTTCTGCAGAGTAATCCTTAGTTTCCAAAGCCACAGTCTGTCAGCCCTGCTAGACCCTTTGAGGACATTTTGTCCAATAGCTTTATTTCATAGTCAATGAAACTGAGGCCCAGAGACAAAGAGAATTGTCTGTGGTCACACAGCATTCTGTCCCTATTAACTCCATTTTGAACCCCCCCCCCCCCCCCATCGATTCATGAAAGCCATAGGTTTGTGGCCAGGGGGTTTTGTCCTTACAGTTGATTCACATTTACTGCTGAAAATGACTTCCCAGCTATCCCTACACTGAGCAAATGTAGACTTGAGATGAGCAGATGCAGCCCTGTGCAGCCCAGGACTGTCCCCAGCAGGCATCCACTGAAGCCAAGGACCCACCAGCTCTTAGGGCTCTCCTGGGACTGAAGCTAAGTTTGCAGGCAGGTGGGTCCTTTATCTCCATGTGGGACCCTGCATTCAGAGCTCAGGGTGGACAGCCATGATGGAGCAGCATCGTGGAAGGAAGTCCCTGGTCCACAGGGAGGAACCGTGCCTGGGGCCTCTGTTCTTATTACCTAGCAAGTGTAGTTTCTCTGAAGTGGGCTCAAAACGGGAGAGAATGATCATTCCCAGCAGCTCTCCAATTCAGGGCTGACTGCTTGAGGGGGGCTTTGCCACCCCCTGCCCTGAGCCTCCCCACCGGCAGCTCTCCCTCCGTCCTTGACGTGAACGTGGATGTCACGAGATTATTCTTCACTTCAAACATGCTCTTATGGTTTTCTTACTATGAAAGCCATATATGTTCATTATTTAAAAATCAGAAAATATGAACAAAAGAGAAATAAATGGAAATAACTCATCATAACACCTGCCTCAGAGATAACCACAGTTTAAAACTGTGGGGATCAATTCCAGATTGCTCTTTCTTGAATTTTCCTCACTCTCTCTCATTTAAGGTTTTTATGCACATGTAAACATGCTATCTAGTATTACAGGGCTTTTTTTTTGTAGCCGTAAATGAAATCATGCTTATGCATATTGCAACCTGCTTTTGTCATTTAGAGTGTCTTCGGCACCTTTCCACATCAGTGCCTGAAAATCTAACTCATCCGTGTTAAATAGCATTCAATAATTAATCATGCCAAAGCATTGATTGACACAATCCTCTTTTGTTGGCTATTTAAATTATTTTCAAATTTTGCCCTATGAACAATGCACATACCCATGCCCTTGCCCAGTTGCCTCCAGTTATTTCGCAGGTTATTTTTCAAATGGCAAAGCGTATTTATTCATTTGTTAAAGCAAATATTTACTGAGCACCTGCTACGTGCCAGCCATGGTGCCACATGCTGGGGATTCAGTGGTGCACAAGACAAGATCCCTGTCCTTGCATTTCTGGAAAGGAGACGTGGTTCCTAAATAAGAAACATGTAAATTTGAAAAAATCATTGCAGATTGTGATAAGCACTATAAAAATCCACAGAGTGGTGTGACGGGGTGATTGAGGAAGGAAGTGAGGAGCCACTGGACTGGGAGTCCTGCAAGCCTCTCTGTGTGTGAGCTGAGGCTGCAATGGAAGAAACCAGGGCCAGACAAGGTGAGCAGGTGCTGAGAGGCAGGAGGGGCTGCTGTGGCCAGGGAGGGAGGAGGCCATGCAGGGGGAGTCTGGGGCACTGGCCTAAGAAGAGGTTCAAGTTTGCTGGAGCCAGGGCACTCAGGGCCCCACGGGCTGCAGCCACTCTGCAGATTTCCTTCCAAGAGCAATCAGTAGTGGGGGGATGTGGAGACAGGAAAGGATTTGGGATTTATTTTGGGCCTGGTGAGGGGGCGGGGTTCTTCCCTAAGGGGCTTGGGGCTGATCCTCTGCTGATTTCCAGTGTGTGGCCCACGCTGTCCTGATGAAGGCCGAGGAGGCCTGCTAACTTTTGGCCAGTGCCTACTGTAGAGGGGTCTCAGGGTCTGCCAGCACCTGTCTGTCCCTGCAGTGGATGCCCAGCCTCCCTGCTCTGGGCAGAGGCTGCAAAGCACATCCCAGAGTCCTTGTACACAGTGACCAGTGCACCTGCATTGTGGTGGCTGTGGTGGCTGCAGAGCCGTTTGGTGTCACCCTGATCAGAGGGGGAAGGAGGACAAGCCAGGTCCTCCGTTGTTCTGACTGCTCTGCACCACGGCTCCCAGGAGGGAGTGCAGCTTGGGGGAGGGGGCCAGCGGTAACTACAGAGGCTACGGACCCCCACTTTACCTGGCAGTATTGTCCAGGTGTCCTGGCAACTATGGGACATGGGACAGGGGATAAACTGCAGTCCCGGCAGCAGATAGCAAGAGAAGAGCCTGAAAGGGCCCTGTATGGAGGTGAACAGATTCCCTAGTCCGGTTTAACAAAAGCAGTAATGGTGCCTTTAAAAAAGACGAACAATACAAGTTCTCCTAAGCGGTGGGTTTCAGCTGTCTTTGGGGGTGTGTCTACGGGTGTGTGTGAGTATGTAGACTCCTTCAGAAGACAAGGGGCCATTGTCCAGAGCCAGGACCCCCGTGCTGTGACAAAGCTCAGGGCCAGAGTTTTGTTCTCGTAGAGGGAGAGAGAGGCCTCCTCTGAACTCTCCCCTCATCCGGGCGCCAGTCAAGAATGCAGCCCTAATTAAAACCCAGGCATTTGGAGACACCAGTTCAGAGTGGACCCAAGTCCTGCCGATTTCATGCCGTTTAGACGGGAAGAAAGAAAGAAATGGAGAGACTGAGATTCTTCCCTCCAGGCTATTTCTAGTGAACCAGTTACTGGGATTTTATACACATTTTCTACAAAAGGACAAATATTTGGGTCAGACGAAGTGGCTTTGCAGGGGGGCAGGTTTTGACATACTGTAAATAGTCATCCATAATGGGGCGAGACTGGCCGCGCTGGCCATTACTGAGATCAAATCCCCGTCCTCCTCAGGCCCACGGGCTGTCAGTCCAGCTGTGACCTGAGCCCCGCATCCTGGCATCGTGTGGAAGAGGCAGGCTGAGCCTGTCCAGGCTGGGGTAGGGCTGCGGGCGGCGGTGGCTCTCCACCGCCTGTCTGCGGGAGGTTCTGGGAAGCGGGGAGAAGGTCTGCGCCAGGACCAGCGGATGACAATGACATTAACAAGAGCCATCTGTGCTCTCACAGAGCTGGCGGAAGCGTCAACCCATAGCTCCCTGCTACTCAGGAACTCCTCGAGGCCACACTGTGCCTCGAGGCTGGTGAGAGGCACAAGCTGGGCTTGACGGAGGGATGAGGCGCCTGTGGTTGCTCACTGGGGAAAGCATCGTAAGAGCTGCAGCATTTGAGTGTGGCCGCGGAACGGGCACATCAGCAGCTGTGATGGACAGGTGCTGTTTATTCTGGGTAGCGGGAACAGAGTGACCAATGACATAGATAGAGACATGCCAGGGGCCCGGGAGTGTTCGGAGGTGACACTGGAAGCCAGAGGCAAAGTCTGAGCGATCTTGAAGGCCATCCTGAGGTGCACCTCTTTCAAGCTAGCAGGAGCCATTTGGGGGTCCTGAGCGTCTGAGCGATGGATCACAAGCACCCTGGGAAAGATAGTTGTGTCAAGTTGAGCATGGACGGGGCTGGGCCAGGCCCTCGGGAGCCATGGCGTCCAGGTGGATATGACTGTCCTTCACAAGACAGTCATCGTGAGCATGACAAAGACCCACCAGGCCTTGGGAATCAGCGTGGGTGACACGGTGAAGGAGAAGTCAAGTTCAAATCCCAAGTTTGGGAAATGAGTTGCTGTTGCACGTAAATCAATTTTCTACTCCACTAGGTTTATTCATTTAAGTGCCCAAACTTAAATTAACTCTTTTTGGATGGAAAGCTTTCTAAATAGTGACCATCGAACATCACCCACTGCCTTTTTAAGCAGTGGAAGTAGAACATGTTGGAACCAGAGTTTGATGGGATGTTGCTTTGAGGAGCTGAAACTCTCCCTCATCCCCAGGTCCCTCAAGGCCGGTTAAGGTGTTCGGGGCCCTTTGCCCCCACATAGAATGGCCCCCAGGCTGTTATACTTGGCTAGTTCTGGGTCTCCTCCTTTAGAAAGAATGAAGACAGCAGTTGCTTCTGTCCCTGCTCCTCCCTTCTTTGCTGTCAGCTGTTGTCCTTCAGTTGTGGCATTTTCAGGACTCTTATCCTCCTGCTATTTTTTTTTTTTCTTTTTTTGGTACCAGGGATTGAACTCAGGGGCACTCGACCACTGGGTCACATCCCCAGCCCTTTCTTGTATTTTATTAGAGACAGGGTCTCACTGAGTTGCTAAGTGCCTCGCCATTGCCGAGGCTGGCTTTGAACTCGCGATCCTCCTGCCTCAGCCTCCCAAGTGCTGGGATTACAGGCGTGTGCCACCGCGCCCGACTCTCCTGCTATTTCTAAGCAGGAGGTTAGAAACCTACAACTTCTCAAGAGAAAGCACAGAGCCTCCGTGGTGGCCCTTCCTTAGTCAACGGGAGGGTTTCTCCTAGGTCCTTCCACTTCGTCACTTTATTTCAGATGGCTGAGCTCTGAGTGCACAGTGACCTTCCTGCACTCCCTTGGGGTGACCCACAGTGTCTAGTATGGACCGAGCACATTGTCCATACTCCCGAGCACCTATGCATTTATGAGATGTAACAGCTGTGTTTATTTCCCTCCTCATCCAAGGAGTTTACCATTAGTCCTTGAGAGCTGGGGTTGGAGCGCCATATTCAAGCGCCAGCTTTTCTTCCCGTGGACAGGCTGTTTATTGTGTGACAATAGCCTGGGACACTGAGCGGCAGCCTGTGCTCCAGGATCAGAATAACTCTGCCTTTCCTCGTTGTCTGTGGATCGAGGCACTGAGTGCAGTGCAGATAAAAGCAGACGAGTCACAGGTGCAGATCGGCTGGTGGCTTTCGTGGCTGGCAGTATAGAGCCTCAGGTGTGCATGCAGCGCAGCGCCGTGGAGCAAGAGGAGGAGCCTGGCTGATTGTGAGGGTCTCAGGTCAAGTTCGTTACATGGAAACTTGAACAAGCTTTGGAGATGCAGCCAGGTTTCTGTAGCCATAGAGAAAATGAAAATGATTTCTACTGTTTGCTGTCAGGGCACCATTTAAGCCCATGTCTTGCTAGGTCAATGTTTTCATGCCTAGAGCTATAAATTAAAAAGATGCCTTAAACTTGGGTGCTGATTCTCTGACTAGAAGCTGGGTCTGTTTATTCCCTTGCAGTTGCTAGGAGCATTGTAGACCAGAAAGAAGGGAATGTAGGATGAGTGATTTTAAGCATATTTTCCAAGAATAATGAAACCACAAACACAAATTCCCACAGAGCAGAAAGTAACTGGTTTCCAGCCGGTGCAGGAAAAGCTCATGGCAAGATCAAGACTCTGAAAATCAATCCCCTGTGCTATGGTTCAGCCAGGCTGCTGGTTGATTGAAAGCCTGGTTCAGTGGAATGTGTGGTCATGGTGTGTAGTAAATGGGCCAAGTCTCTGCAAACGAGCACCTGAATCAGATGCCACCAGAATTAATGCCAGGAGATTGATGTTGGTTTCTTGATACATGAGATTGCAACTTCCTACCGTATTGTGGCACCTCCTTCATTTTAATATGGGCCATGCTGGGGGCATCTGTTTTGTTAGAAAGACAAGGAAGAAATCTTTGTCTTTTATGTGGATGATCTTGTTTCACTTTCACAAATTAAAAAAAAAAAAAAAAAAAAAAAAGGCCTAAGGGGACAATAGGCTCTGCTATCTGCTACCATAAACAAGGGTTGCTGAATAATTTGGCTAAACCAAAGTCTATACTCTTGGTATATATGCCTGGCATTTGACTGGCTTATAGCAAACAACCTGTCTCAGGTTATATATTGCTGTGCAAAAATCCACACCAATACTTAGCAGCTGAAAAAGAAACATTTATTCCAATGCTCAGGATTCGGTAGGTTGGGTTTAGCAAAGCTTCATCTGCTCTTCCTGACGTCATCTCTAGGGGCTTCACTGAGGCTGAAAGATTTGTTCCAACCTAGCTCCCTCACGTGGTTGGCAGGTGGGAGCTGACTACTGGCTGGAGCTCAACAGGAGCTTTGACCAGAGGTTCCTCCCGACGTGACCTCCCAGGTTGCCTCTGTTGGGGTTTTCAGAGCCTGGTGATTGAGTTCTGAGGAAAAAGATCCTAAGAGGACAATCCCCACATGCACTTACCAAGTCTCTGCATGCATGATGCTCATGGCCAACGCAGTCTCATGGTGTGGCCCCCCCCCCAAAGGTGCCCACTCCCTGACCCCCCAAAACTGTGGCTAGTATACCACACGGGGCAATGGAGATTTTGCATCACAAGCATCCTTGTGAAAAAGACAGGGGAGTCAGAGAAAAAGACGTGATGAAAGAAGCAGAGGTTAGAATAATGCAGCATTTGGCTTTGAAAATAGTGGGAAAGACCACAAGCAAAGGAATGCAGACAGACTTTGGAGGCTGGAATAAAAAGGAAAACACGCTTTTCCCTGGATTCCCCGGAAGGAACATCTTTGCCCACACTCTGATTTTAGCCCCATGAGACACATTGCAGACTTCTGACTTCCAGAACCATGAGATAGTAAATTTGCATTTTATAAGGCACTAAGTTTGTAGTATTTTGCTACAGTAGCAGCAGAAAACTCACACACATGCCCAACCCCAGTGTTAGTGTGGGAGGGTCACATGCAAGCCCGTGAATACAGAGCCTTGTTTCACTGGGGGTCACCAAAGTCACCATTTACCATCCACGCCAAAATAACACAAGGGTTTCTTCAGGAAGTGTTTCAACCCAACATTAAAAATTTGTAGATGCCTTAGAATTTTTTTGGTCAAAGTGGATATTTAGTTATCTCTGCTTTATAGCTCTTCCAAGCTAAAATTGGCACTGCCTGTGGAATGTAATACCACTCTAGGGCCCTTGTGTTACCGCAGCTCTAAGGTTCCTTTTCCTCTCCCTCATTTTTTAATGAAAACATTTTCCAACATAAAAGAAGGGTTTAAAGAACAGTACAATGCATTCCTAGATTTAATAATTGTTAACATATTTCTATATTTGCTCTAATGTGTATGCATAGATTAGGCAAGCGTGTGTGTGTGTGTGTGTGTGTGTGTGTGTATGTGTGTGTGTGTTGCTGAACTACTGTTCAAAAGACACCTCACCCCTAAATTCTATAGCCTACATGTCATGAATATAGGGACAATGCTGTCATCACACCTAAGAATGTTAATAATGCCCCATAATCATCAGATATTCAATCTACATTCAAATTTCCCTATGACCAAAACAGTTTTTATAATTTTTTTTTTGGTCTATTCATCTGTTGCATTTAGTTGTTATGGTCTTTTTTTAAAATTTTTTTTATATGTTGATGGACCTTTATCTTATTCATTTATTTATATGCAGTGCTGAGAATCGAACCCAGTGCCTCACACACACTAGGCAACCGCTCCACCACTGAGCCACAACCCCAGCTGTTATGGTCTTTTATTCTACAACAACCCTCCATCTTGTTTTCTCTTTTCGTGACATTGGCCAGTTGTCTTGTAGAGTGTGCCACCTCCCAGATGGGCCCAGTTCTTTCCTAGTGGTAGTGTCTAACTGGTCCTCTATTCTCTTGTCTCCTGTAAATTGGAACTTTTGTTCAAACACTAGACAGAGTCAACTTGTGTAAGTTCAGCAAGAAACCTTGACAGACAATGCCGCATCCTGCATATGACGTCACAGCCAGATGCACAGAGAGGCAGGTGCCCCTTTGGTGAAGTTGATTAAATTGGTGATCATGAGGTCATGTCATTGTGACACTCGATATAGTAGCAAGTATCTGGGGGATTATATTTTTGTCACATAGGGCAAATGCTGTTCCCCAGTAACTTTTCACCTGATGGCTTTTGCAGACCTTGATAACCCTCTGGGGGAGGTAAAATGGTGATTTCCCTAATCCTATTATTCTTTCTACCTTTGTTAGTTGAATTTTTTTTTTTTTTTTTTTTTTTTTTTTTTTTGCAAAGAAAAGCCCTTGTACCCTTCGAGCTCTTCGTTGCTTTTAGGCACAATATGCCCAGATAGGCCTTTGTGCTTGCACTGTTTTGGATTTAGAATCGGTCATTTTTCTAAGGAACCCTGTTTCATTTTAGTGCAGAATTTCAAATCAGATCTAAGCACTAGAGATTCTCATTCTAGGACCTTTGAGTGGGTAGAACTAGGAAATATATTTATTTCATAAATTATGTGTCAAAATAGATAGCCCGGTTCAGACTTCACATTAGCCTTTTCCTTAACTTTTAGGATTTTTAAAAAATATTTGTATTAAGTTTGGATTAATTTTGTTTCCTGGACAATGTGAAACATGTACATGTTTTAAAGGTGAAAATTACCTGATAAGGTAACCTCATAGGAATCTGAACCCCAATGCCTGTATTATCCATCCTGCTCCCCTACAGTGGGAGCTGGTGTTCCTCTTTCCAGTATTGCATGTTCATTGACATTCCCCCTCTTCCACAGACAGGAGTGGAGGGCTCTGCATTCTTTTTTTTTTTTGTACCAGGGATCGAACTCAGGGACACTCGACCACTGGGTCACATCCCCAGCCCTTTTTGTATTTTATTTAGAGACAGGGTCTCACTGAGTTGCTAAGTGCCTCTCCATTGCTGAGGCTGGCTTTGAACTCATGATCCTCCTGCCTCAGCCTCCCAAGTGCTGGGATTACAGGCATATGCCACTGCGTCCTGCTTTTTTTTTTTTTTTTTTAATATTTTTTAGTTGTAGATGGGCACAATATCTTTGTTTATTTTTATGTGGTGCTGAGGATGGAACCCAGTGCCTCACACATGCGAGGCAAGTGCTCTACCACTGAGAGTCCTCTTCTCAATACAGCCTCGAAGTCCCTCCTTATCAGCCCAGCAGGGCTGCCTTCTTCCTCCTCGGTGTGTAACCCCCCACTGGGGGCTGCACATTGTGGATTCAGCCTGTCCCCTATCAACTGGCACTTGGTTACTTCCTGTCTTTCGTTTTACTCACAGTGCTGCCGTGAGTGATCTCTCGTGTCATGCTGTTTCATCCGTGTGGAGGTGAACCTTCCAGCGAGATTGATAGGTGGAGAGATAAAAGCAGATGTAATTTTGTCAGGCCTCGCTCCGTTCTCCTCTCTGGGGGTTATGCCATTTAGCATTCCCGTCCCCGCAGCCCAACCACAAAACACTTGTCAGATTTTTGGCTCTTTGTCAATATGATGAGTTTGAGAAGGGGTATTCCAACTTAGTTTTGTATTTATCTTACGACGAGTAAAGTTGTGCATTTTATCATAGGTCTAAGGGCCATTTCTCTTTCTCTTCCTGTAAACTGTATGTCTTTTGTTCATTTTCCTCAATTAGGTGTTTGGCTTTTTTTTTCTTCCCAATTATGAGGCCTTTTCCTAGTTTTCCTAGAGATTACACCTTTGTCTCTGATATAAGTTACAAATGATTTCCTTTGACATTTGTCTTTTGGCTATTCTTAAATGTTTTTTTGTTTGATTGGTTGGTTGTTTTTTTCTTTTCTTTTTTGCCATGTATCCATCCTATTTTACTTTGCTATAGACAGATGTATCGATTTTGTGAACAAATTTATCAATCCTGTATTTTAAAAGGTGTTTCCTCTCCTTTGGTATCAAGAGATTCATATATGTACTCATCTAGCACATACATAATTTGTTCTTCAATGGATGTCTTATCCAGTTGGAAGTTTTTTTCTAGTGAACTGCATAAAATATAGATTCAATCTGATGTTTTTCCAAAAGGCCATCCATCTCCCCTCGAAGATTTGAGGGGCCATCTTTATCCCAAATTTCCAGCTGTACGTGGGTCTCTTTACCAACTTCCTTTTCTGTTTCATTGCTCTATCAGACCTGAGCTTCTTGAAGGCCACTTTGACCCACCTCTGGGTACAGGACATCCCTGTCAAGTTCTTCCACCATCCAGAGCCAGCCCAACCCAAGATGCAGAAAGCCTGTAACTGCACGCTTGGCCTGCAAGAAAGAGTAGCTGCGGTCCATGCCTCGAGACCTGTAACTGACATCGTATCAGACTCCCTGCAACCCAAACCCCACCAACAGCTTCATTAAGGACAACAGCATCTTCAGAAGGGGTCTGGGGACAGCTAGCACATCTCTTCCTCCAAGATGGATGCTCTTGGAGCTCTTCCTGGGTTGCTTAGGACTTGCAAGTTACCATACTATAGTATATTCTATAGTCTATACTATTTTGACTCCCTGTGAAACTGCTTTTTAAAAAAAAAAAAATTTTATTTATTTATTTGCTTTAGTTGTACACATGCCTTTTAGTTTTATGTGGTGCTGAGGATTGAACCCGGGCTGCGCACGTGCTAGGTGAGTGCTCTACCGCTGAGCCACAACCCCAGCCCGGTGAAACTGCTTTTGATGAGCAACATGGTAGTGACAAGTCAGGGGTCTTTATTGAGACATATGCTAAGAAAAAAGCCCTATGAATCTCAAAGGTGTTGAGAATTCGTGAGATCATTCTTTCACTTGTGGTTTCATCTCATTTTTCCTGTATTTACCTTGATTTCCTCCCATTACTTTTTTTTTTTTTTTTTGTATGCATCTCTGTGGGCTGTTTTGGAGTAGAGAGAGAGATTCTTGAGGGAGGAGAGGAGGAAGGCAGGAAGGGTATCACACAAGACGGATGGCTTTGTGTTGCTCAAATATGTAAACAATGCACAGTCCTTGGTTTCAGGCTAGAGTGACTGCACTTTTCAAATTAACTACTCGTGAGCAAGTTTATCTGCTGCAGGGAAACACCTTTGCTTCCAGGTCAAGCAGGTTTCATTCTTTAAATTCTATCATTTGAGATCAGGTAGAAATAAATGTGGATGGATATTTATTAGTAGGAGTTCAGACAAGTGTTTCAGTGACCACATTTGGCCTGAGGCCTTGGTGTCTGACTTTGCTGAACATGTCCACACCTCACTCCTCTTTGCCATCACGGGTGTGTGCTGGAGTGAGTGCTACATCACCCCTGGGACCAGATGCACAGCCCACTCTAGCGTTCACTGAACTCCAGCTGGTCTCTTGCTTTTGCACGCGATGCACGCCTCTCCCTCCCCTCCTGGCTCCCCTGAGGTCCAGCAGCCCTTCCAACCGTGCCACACCACCCCGAGGAAGCCTGGCCTGCCTTTTGCTTCTTAAGTTTCCTTTGCTTCCGTCTCCCAGCCCTGGACCCTGCCTGTGCCTAAGGTGGCTAAATTGCCCTTATGAACTGCTCCAAAATTTCCTCTGTATCCTTCTCGTTGCTTGAGAAGTTTCTGCATTTGTTGTACTTGGCCAAGAATCCTTGCAAATTTAAAAAGTTCCCACTCACAGAACGGCCTGCACATCTTCCTAACACCAATGACTTCCTTGGCTGGGCTCGGGTGACTGGTCACGGCTCACCATGCTCTCTCAGTCTCAGCGCTTGGGCCATTGTTCCTTATCCAAGAGGCAGATATCCCTTAGCCAGAATTCTGAAATAGAACAAGCCGAGGCAACAGGAAGTCATTTGACAGTAAAGTCTAACCTAAATGTCCACGAGGCCCTGCATAGCCCCTATTTATCCCGGTGTCTCTGAATGTCTATACCTTTTGACATAGAAATGTTACTGTGACTGACTTGGGGTATTGAATAGCATTGGAAATCTGAATTCCTTATTGATCTGGTCCCAAGGTCTAGGTTAGGAGATTATATGCCTGGAGAAAACGAGAGGTTCGAGGTGCCTGTGAATTCACTCCACATGACACCTCCATAGACATGGCCCACACCTGGGGAGCAGAAGATAGGAAGTACAAGCCTTTGAAAATGCTCAGGCCCAGTTAGTACACTAAAGGCTCCCCAATTCCGGAAGATCCACAAGACAGGTACAAAGCCTAGAAGACATGTCCCCAAATCAGAATGTAACTGGATATCCCATAGTGCTGAGTCTTTTGACTCTGGGTGCCTTGACACCAGCAAGTGTCTGGATTTACAAATCTAAAGGAAATAAAATTAAAACTTTCTATACGTCAGGCACTGTTGGAAGTGCTTAATATGGATAAACTAGTCAAATTACTGTGCAGCCCTTTTGAGGCAATTGATGTCCCTATCCCTTTACAGATGAGGAAACTGAGGCCCTTGGAGGTAAATGTGTCCACTACAGTTCAGATGCCAGGAAACAGAAAACTGCCCAACAGGGCTGAGATTAATGGACAGGACTGGGAGCTTCCAAAATTGTTAGAAGAGACCAAAGAGATGGATCAAGACTCAGCCTCCGTCCTGTCTCCCCTATCCCGTGAGTCCATGCCAGGGCTGACCGAGTACCCATGACATACATGTATTCTCCATGTTGTCTTCCCTCAGCAGGTCCACAGACAGTCCAGATATGGTTACTGTAGAGTCTATAGCTAGACTCTGAAGTCCTGAAGGCGGGGATCAATGATCTCCACCTAACATCTACTGACTGAGTGTATCAGTTAGCTATTGATACATCAGTGCCACGTAACAAGACACCCCGAAACTCACTGACTTAAGCAACAAATACATAGTACTGCTCATCTCGCCTGTAAGTTGGCTGGTTCTTCTGTTCTTAGCATCCATGCATTCTGAGCATTCACGCATCCATGATCAGCTGTGGGTCTCTTGGTGGCTCACTAATCTTGACTGGGGTGTCTCACGTGTGTGGAGTCAGCTGACTGATCTCTTATGGATAAGCCACCTCTCGTCCTCCAGCAAGCCTGGCCATCATGTTCTGATAGCACTTCCTAAGAAACAAGAGAGAGTAAAAATTGCACATGCATTTTCTCAAGGCCAGTCAGATGGTCATGCTCAGAGTCACCGTAGAAAGGGTACCATAGAGTCACGAGGCACAGGGCATGGTACAAGGAGGCCATTAGTTGAGGCCATGGATATAAGTATTGTCCCTCATAAGGAGACCTTAGGCACAATATGCAACCTCTCAAGTGAGCCCATGTGCTTAGGCCCTGACCTTAGAAGGCATTGCATGGGTGGGGGGTGGGTAGATGGAGGCCCATACCCTCTGGAACCCCACAGGTCAAATCTACTGCAGAATTCAGCCACGCGGGGCTCCGTAGCAAGAGTCTGCATCAAGGAACCCGCCTGTTGCTTTGGCTGGCTCGGTTCTGTGCCCGTCAGGCCTCCCCAGCCGACTCAGGGACACAGCCATTAACTTGCGGGGCCTCTGCTTAACGGAGCTGCTTCTCAACAAAGACAGTCTTCTGACATCTCAAGCAGCACGCTCCGTGGCCAATTAAAAGCCTCATGTCCTCAATGTGACAAATACCAGGGAAAACAATTCTGCAATTCAGAACACAAGTGGGGGGACACGGAGCGAGTTGCTCGCGCCTCCGAGGCTGGCCTTGTACTTGAGCCTTCATCTGCTTCTCGCAGAGGCAGAACACGACGCTCCCAAGATTTTCTCGGGTCGCCTGGCTGCTCCGCTGAGCAAGACGTGCCCGCCGCCCGTCCCCGAGAGTTCGCCCAGCTTCACAGGATCGTGTGAAGGGTCAGGCTTGTTTTTCTGTAGCTTAGATTTCGGCCTGTGCGTCTTACGTTTTCTTAATTCATATTTAATAGCCCGACTGTACACTCCAGTAGCTGGGCTGTGGGACACATCAGGAGGCCAGGGTACCCCGCACAGCCCAGATCCTGGGTGTCTTGGGGCCTCAGCCCTTCTCTGCAGAGCATGAGGGGCAGCCCCCCAGGCTCCAGGCCTCAGGGGCCAGCTAGCAGCTCTGATAATGGAAAACTCTAAAGAAAACAGATATTCCTCCCGGTGTCTCGTTTGTATCCATTTCCCTTTGAAGCAAAGTTGCATTTTCTCCAGGGGCTTCAGAGAGCAGAACTCTGTATTCTCTGGGTGGCTTCTTAGGAGGTTTGTTTTAGATAAGTAGAAAATTATAATGATTGTTTTATTGAGATATAATTCATATACCACATTATTCACCCACTAAAGTAGTACCATTCCTTGTTTTTAAATATATTCACAGATATGTGCAACATCATCACCACCAATATTAGAACGTTTTCATCACTTCAACCCTGTAGCCATTAGCAGTCATTTCCCATTTCTCCCTCCCCCACCCCTGGCAACCTCTACTCCCACTCTATACATTTCCCTGTGCTACATAATTTGTGAGTGGAATCGTACAATATCTGGTCTTTTGTGATTGGGTTCTTTCACTTAGCATGCATTTTTTAAAGTTTAGTATTTGAAGGTAGATGCTTTGTTTTGAATCCTGGCTCCCCGGCCAGATAGCTGTGTGCTTTTAGGCAAATGACTTAACCGCTCTGTGCCTGTTTCCCCATCCTAATATGGAAACAGTTCCAGTGCTCATTCTGCTCATTGGGCTAGTGCACGTCAAGCTTTGAGCTATGCATGGGATATAGTAAGAGCCCAGGAAATGTGAGTTCTTTTCGTCTTTCTGGCATGGCCTTCCCTAAAGCCCTTTCTAGCTCTGTCTGGGGGAGCCTGCCTCTCCATTTTCATCTCCTCAGCAAACATTTCCTGCAGTTTTCTCAACTCTCCCTATATGGGCTGCACCATGTCCTCGACACGGGGGAGCCCTACCTGTGCCTTGCAAGTTCCCACTGAGTCTGGAATCTCCTGCACCCATCCCCTTTTCCCAGGGTAGTCCTATCCCCTCTTTGGCTCTGAAGTTCTGCTTTTAAGGGAGGAAGAAATTCTGCACACACACATCCATCTCCCAGTGCCAGCAGCTGCGCCTCTGCCTTGGCCCCTGCGCTGCTCTTGATAGCAACTTATTGCCCTGAGTGTCCATTTATGACCTCCAGCTCGGGGCAGAGGATGTTGGGTCTGGCACATGAGTCCATTTACCTCCTTGGGCTGTTGACCCAGAAAAATAGCCTGCTGGTCTGGGCTGCTATTGGGTAGGAAGTTGATCATCACCCAGAGGTCCACGCGTGCCCTCAGCCACCCCTCTGCATCCTTAATATTTTTACTCAAAATTTGGAAGGAAGGTGAGTGTAACCACAGCCCTCATTGGAAGGAGGCATTTTCCACAGCACTCTTATGTTTAGAAATGTCTCTTAACATGCCGTTGTGTAGCAAAGCGTTCACATTATCAACTCGAAAAATGATGCAGACACATTCAGGAAGGTCACAGGATAGACATCTTACTGGCTTCCTGTTGGAGCATTCTTCTCTCCACATCCAGGCGAACAGAACTTTGCAAGGATATGTGGACCCTCGGTAGACTCCGAAGACCGATCCCACACCCTCCCCACGCGCAGGAGCTGTGCTTCCGAGTAACCGCTCCATTTATACTAGGACTGTGGTTTCTTTGTGCATTTTTATGTCTTTTCCATGTCTGGGTTTCCATGTCCCCTGAGAGACTGTAAAATTCTGCAGAACAAGAGCTGTGTTGTCTCCTTTTACAGGAGTGTGCATTTTGTTAAAAAAAAAAAAAAAAAAAAAGTAAAAATTTTTAAAATGTTTATGCCTGCAGTGTTCTTTTATTGACTTGTAGGTCCAGACAACATCTCTGGAAATTGTCTGGCAAACACTTCCAGCCAACCGTTATCAACTGGTTGAGAAAAGCCCCAGCAGCTCGGTCCTCATGTTGGGGAGCCGTCTTTTGTCCCCCAAACTCCGGGTGCTGTATGATGACAGAAAAATTTTACCATGGCCAGCATAGGGCTGAGAGGCAGGATCTCTCTGAAACGTCAAGACTTGTCTGATAGTGGGTATCCCTCGTTGAGGTCTTTCAGAAATATTACTGAAAATAGGGCATTCTCCAATTTACAGCATTCTCCTCTTTGCCCCATGGAAATCCTGGAGTAAGATCCAATCTAGAGGAGGCATCCTTGCCTGGCATGTGGGGGCCCTTTCCCCCTGAGAAATGGAAACCAGTGTCCCTGACTCACAGCAAAGACACTGCTTCAATTAAGCTAGAGAAACGCCATTTATTACAGGCATGTTTTCCATTCCAAGCAGTGCCTTGAAAAGGTCAGCCTATATGAATATTTAGAAAAAGCAACATCATAAAATAAGAAGGACTTGGTATTTTGGTTGATTTTTTCTTTTCTTTCTTTCTTTCTTTCTTTTTTTTTTAAGAAAAAAAAAATGAGCCTCATTGGTAACTTGTAACCGGCAAACCCTGGCACTTTCATTTAACCTGCATTTAGTCTTTTAAAAAGAAGCTATTTTGGAATTGCGTGAGAGGAGGACTTCTATGTGGATGGAATTTCACAGCATTTGAAACCAGGGTGATGAGCCTACATCTGGGACCAAGGTCCACATGCTATCTGCTGTCCATGGAAGAAGGCAAGTCAGAAGACTAGGCCTGCTTTAAAAAGTTCATTTAGTGTCCAGTAGTTTCATGGATTTATTTTTTTAGCTAATGGCTACTTTTTTCGTTACTCTTAACCTGTGACACATCTTTTAAATCAGTTCTCCCTCGAAGGTTTCTATTACCCTCCCAACCCCCAGCCAGAGGATAAAGCCCAGCATCCTTAACCTCACTCCAGGGCCTTCATGCTCTGACTGCAGCCTTTCTTATTAGCCTCCCAGCTCAGCCTCTTCTCCTGTCCCATCCCCATAGTAGGGAGACTTAGTGGATTATGTTGTAGGATGAGCTTAGAAAAGGATTAAACTAGTATGTTTGTTCTTTATTTCATATAGTAATTGTTTTTTAAAAGAATCTTATTGTTATGCTTAGTAGGATGGATTTTATTTAAACCTCCAGGCAGACTCCATTTAAATTTGTCTAGAAAATGTATAGTCTTGATGTTTTGTATAACCTCGATATACTTCCTTTACAAAATCCTGGTCTTATTTTTTAAAAGATGCAGATTATACATTTTAAAGTAGTTATTTAGTCAGCTTTTTCTGTTTCCTCATATAATCATATCAGAAAATGGAATAATGATTCCGTTATTTCATTTGCACAATCTCTCGTGAATGCTGGGAGGCTCTGCTCCTAGGTTTCTCTATGATTTTTTTGCACTTCTTCTGTTCTTGTATTTTCTTCTACTCTCCCCTCTTCTATAGCAAAGTGGGGTTTTTTTGTGGGCTTTGTTTTAACTCCAACAAATATTTCTCAGTGCCTCTTGCTCACAGACACCGCCCAGTGCCCAGTGTCCAGTGCAGCTGTGGCGGCTCCCCTTGGTACTTAGAGTCAAATTGCATGGAGCCTTTCAATTAAAGAGCGCAGAGGGCTTTGTCCTGAGTTTGACAACTCGTAGAAACAGAAGCTGGGGAGGGACACATTTATTTTTATTTTTTATTTTTTTCCTCACGTCTGAAACCTCTGTAGTTTGTAGTCTCATTATTGTGAATTAAATAAGACCCCTGTTGACACTTCTTGAAAGTTTGCTCTTCTGGGCCCTGCTCCTCGTCGAGCTGTTGACGTCAGTCTCTTACATAATCAGTGACAACGTTTTGGTTCACCCATAAAATTGGACCACTTGGTGTGTGGCCTCTTGGGGCTGATTTATAAAGCTCTATAAAAAGGTTAGCTAAAAATATATTTTATAACTGCTATGCATTATAATTCAGAGTCACAGTTCACGTCTAAAATGATATTTTTCAACTGGAGCCAAGTTTAAGTTAAAATTGTAGTTTATCTGGGTCTGGTTGTTACGTTGTCATCTTCATTGACTTGTCCATCTGGTTTTAGTGAGGGCCTTTGTGAAAAAATACATAATTAAGGGGATATCCATGAGTGTAAGATATGTGGGGTAATGAATTTGGTTCAACTTTCTGCTCAAGAACTTTCTCTGAGGACAGGTGGACGATTTTGCCATGGAGGGATTGAAGCGAGTGTCAACAGAGGGTGGCCTCCTGGTCCCCTCAATTCTCTGACTCCTTTGCCAAATAGACACTGTCATGAGCCAAACTGTAACCCCCAAATTCATATGCTGAAGCCCTCCTTCCCGGTACCTCAGAAGGTGACATCTTTAGAGATGGGGGTCTTTACAAAGACTAAGGTTAAATGAGTCATGGGGGAGGGCCCCAATCCAATCTTTGTCCTTATAAAAAGAGGACACTCAGAGGGACACCAGGGATGTGCGTACCCAGAACAAAGACCAGGCGAGAACACAAGAGGGTAACCACCTTGCAAGCCATGAGAGAGGCCCCCAAAAGAAACCCAACCTGCTTACGCTTTGATCTTGGACTTGCAACCTCCAGAATAGTGAGAAAAAAAAAATCAATTTATGTTGTTTAAACCCCTGAGCCTGTAGTATTTTGTTACAGCAGCCCCAGCAAACTAATACAGCCTAATCCAAGCCTACGTTAAAAGATCCACTTCTAAGCAGATTTCTATGTGGTGACAGGGACCAGCATCCTCCTAATTTTTGTAGTTGATGAGGACGAGGCAGAGAAGCCCCAGACCCCAGGCCCTTGGCACAGTGAGGCAATGACAGCGGCAGGACTGAGCGGGAGCAACCTCACAGAAGGCCCTGCACAGCCCCTGCCACAGCCAGTGTTCACGGAGCTGTGCAGGAACCGGGGGAGACCCAGGTGGAAGAGTTTGTTGAGGAGTCCTCAGGGCAGTGGCTTGGCCTTTGCTCTGGAGTGTTCTCTCTCTCTCTCCCATGGCACCTAACAAAACATCTGAGAACTAACTCTGAAGCTCCTTCCCTAGTCAAGCCACGTGACGTGTGCGTCTAGCACCCCGCGTGAGGAGCCGGAAGCCTTCCCGCGCCAGCTCCGCGGGTTCCTGGCGATTTGTGCTGTGCTGTAAATGCACAGGTTGCGTTTTCTGTTCCTGCCACATTGAACGCTTCAGCCTGATGCAGCTTTGCCGCTGCTGTGGGAATATTTGACAACTTATTTATGAGCGCTGAGAATCTGGAGTCTTCCCTCATCCAAAAAAAAAAAAACCAGAGGGCAGGCAGCTTCTTCCTCACTTTAAAAATTTCCCAGGATGCCAGCAACAGAAGTGTCCCTCGTAGAGGTCAGTACCCCAGGATGGGGGTGGGTGCTGCGTTCCTCGTGCTCCTGGGCTGGTTCAAAATGTGCTGAAGCACCCTGATGACACAGAGAACAGGCAGAGGGAGAAAAGCAGCAAGGTCACCCCAGGTCACAAAGGCCGCTGCAGAAACAGGAACACAGCAGGGTGGCCACCAGCATCTCGGGTGTGCAGGGCAGGGTGGGAGGGAGTGCTGGTGTATTCCAAGGCCCTTCCCCAGGCTTTTGCTGAGACCCCCCTTGTGTGCCTGGTCCTATCCCTTCCTGACACCAGGGGGCTCGTGACAGAGCCAGGAGGAGGAAAAAGCAGACCCTGCCCTGAGGGAGCACAGGGGACAGAATGTCCCTTATGTGTACACAGTGACCAGTTTGGATCAAGCTGCCACAGCTGAGCTCACATGGGCTCTGAACAGGGAGTGGTCAGGTCTTTGGGGCTGAGTGGCTAAGTCCTTTCCTGTGGGAAATGGTGGCATGGAGCTGGAGGGACATGGGGGAGAGACAGCTAGGGATTCTTAGCTCTTCCCCTTCGCCTCTCCTTTGACTTGAGAGAGCTTGGTATGGTGGCGGGCTCCTTCCCCACCCAGCACTCCTGCTGTGTGGTTGGGATTTCTTTGGGCCCATGAATTTACACCGGTTCCCCAAGTTGGAGGTGGCTCTGAAATCCCCTTTTCTTTAGGGCAGTCATGCGGACTGTGACAGGATACCACAACAGCCACTTCCAACAGGAATTTCCCAGGCCCTGAAATAGCAGGAACAAGGTCCTTACAGTCAGATGAAAAGCCCCCCCTCCCCCCTTGCCTGGAATGACTCGTGGTCTGAGAATCCAAAGAAAATTTCAGAATTCCTGCTCCTGGGAAAGAGCGTGAAGGTTGACATGTTAACAGCTGCCCTGGGGACTCCAGTGTGGGTCTGCAGGTGGCCAGTGTTGCCCTAGAGAGGGCCAGGTGAGCCACTGGCCCAGCAGACTGCAGGGATCTGCAGAAGCTCATTTCTTAAGCCTGTCTCTTTACTCATTCATTTAACATACCCATGTGACATTTCTGCTAGGCACTGGTGCGCTAGACTCGAGTTGGGTTGGAAGACATTTTGCAAAGTAAATGTTTTAGACTTTGAGGGTCATGTCATTCCTGTTGCAACTATCCATCTCTGGTAGGGCAAATGCAACCATAGATAATACATTAACACATGGATATAGCTTTGTTCTAAAAAAAAAATTAGCGTAAGGGACAAAAACAGGTATATTTGGCCCTTAGGCCACAATGTACTAGCCCCTGGACTAGTAAACTTAAATGGACCTTATATTCCAGGCAAGGAAGGCAGAAACTAATCACGTAGTCCCGTTTGTGGGCACCTTCTTATGGCTCTCCAGAGAGGTATGGCATATTCTGAGGTCAAGAAAGGCTCTCTTGGGAGTTGATGTTTGAGTTAGGACCTGAATCAGCATTAACCAGGTGAAGAGAAAGAGGAAACAGCATGTAGAAGGGGCCTGTGGCAGGAGAATGGAACATCCGGGAACTGAAAGAAGGCCAGCAGTTGTCGCATAGAGGAGAACAGCGAGGGGGTGAGATGAGGCCTCAGGAGAAGAAAGTGGTGGCCAGTGCATACAGTGGTGGCGGTCCCTCGGGCCATGGGTGGCTCCAGTCTTTATCTGAGACTCACAAGGGCTTAAAGTAGAGGAGAAATGGGGTCAAATTTGCATTTTGGGAAAAAGAAAAAAAGAAAAAAGAAAACATCTCTCTGGCTGCAACATGACAGCAGATGGGGGAAGAGCAGATTCAGGGGGACCAAGTAAAAGCACTTGCAAGAGAGGGAAGTGGCAGTCGATGTAGCAGAAAGAGGATATGTCAGAGGGGTGATGGTGGAGGCGTGCGGAGGGTGAGAGCCCGTAGGTGGCTCCGAGGTGTCGGGGTTGGCAGCTCTGTGATTAGTGGAGCCATTGACTCAGACAGGAAGCTCGGGGGAAGCCCATGCGTCTTTGTTTTGATCTGTCTGGGTCAGAGAAAGGGCCATGATGGGTTGAGTTCCCTTTAAGACATCAAATTAGAGGTGTCAGATAAGCTAGTGAGATGTACAGATTGGAGCTCAGAGGAAAAGTGGGTCTGGAGATAAGATGTTTTGAGGAGTCATCAGCATATGGAGGGGAGGGAATTGAAGCCTTGAGAAGGGATTCAATCACCTCAGGGAACAGAAGAGAGTTTAAAAAAGAGGAAAAACAATTCTAGGGCAGCATCCTCAGGAGCTGCGTTATTGAATAGCCAGGGAGAGAAGGGTGACTCTGAAAAGTAGACTAAGAAATAGCACCGGCAAAGAAGGGAGGGGATAGGAGATGGCTACGTCATGGAAGCCAAGGGAAGAGAGTGCTTCAGGCAAGGCGTGTACCCAGCCTGCATACCCAGGCATGGTGAGACTTGTCCCAGCAACTGTTCTGATCGGCCAGTGCATCCACTGTGATTGGTTGATGCCCAGCCCATACTAGTCCTTAAATATCTTGATTATGATCCCTGCTTTCAAGGGGTGACCATCGGTGTCAAAGGGTTCTGGGATAACAAACAAGATATCAAATATAGCAACATTTTCAAGATAGCAAACAAGGTTTCTGGAATAGCCAGCCAACGACTAGACTAGGTCCCAGCGATAAAGACATGCGTAAGGTATAGTAGTCTATAGGTTCAATGGGTTTATAGTTTGGTCTAGTGCAGTGCTTCTGAGCAACAGATGATTTTATTCCCCATCCTCATCCTTAAGAGACATTGGGAAATGTATTTTTGATTGTCTTGGCTTGAGGGAGAAGAGGTACCACTGGCACCTAGTGGGTGAGGCCAGAAACACTGCCAAACGTCCTGTGTGGCACAGGACAACACCCACAACAGAAATCATCTGGTCCAAAGCATCACTAGGACGCAAAGTGCCTTGATAAATGTATGTATATGGTAACTACGGGAGCTCAGAGGATGGGCTCCTGGACGTACGTGGTGGAGTAGCCAAGCAGAGGCTGAGGGCAGACAGGCCATGTAGAGGCCACAGGTATGGACAGGTATAGAGGTAGAAGGCATATGGTGCACAGTTCAGGAGCCTCCTGTATTTTAGAGTAAAGGCACCATGGCCAGAAGGGCAGAAGTTGCCCAGGTAGGGCTGTGGCCATAGAACCCATGCCAAGCATCTTGGATTTTACCTATTCAATGGGAAACCACTAAAGGATTCAAACAAGAGAAAACCATATTTGCGTCTTAGGAAGACCATTTTAGTGGCAGACAAAATCAGGCAATCATCACCAGCACTTACTAAGGACCTACCGTGCGCCGGGCACTTTTCTGAGTATTTTATTGCTTTACCTCACTGACTCTCCCAACAACCCTATGGTGAGAGAGGTTGTTATCCCCACTTTACAGCTGAGGACACTGAGGCAGAGGGGTCAAGTAGCTTGCCTCACATCATGTGACTAGTAACCGGAGGAGCCAGGACTTCCTTCCGGGCTGGGCACATAAACAAGCCCGAGACAGCCTGTGGTTCTTTCTGTCTCCTCCTTTGGATCTGGCCTCTGGGATTGGATCTGAGCATCCACAGAATCTCAATCATAATTCCAGAACTTCCCATGACTGCTTCAAAAATTCTCCGCCTCCAACTTTAAGGAGTGTGGCCTTGAGGCAGCCACTTTAGTTCTCCCTGATTAGCAGTTCTCATGTAGCTGTTAATTTTTCAGGCGCTCTGGCTGCAAAGGCCCATCCACAGGGAAGCACTTGAGGGAAGGATGCTAGTGGGAAATGAAGTTCACTGTTGCCTGCCTGGGACCTGTAAGGGCACTGAAGACCTCCTTTGACTCCCCCACCTTGTACTACCCTCTGCCTTCTCCACAAGGACACACCATCCCACTAGCAAAAGCACCCCTTCTCCTTTATCTTTGCTGGTGGGGTGGGGATAGTTTTATTTGCATGACAAATAAAATTTAAAGGAAGTTGGGACTCCCAAAGCTGCTTCATTAGCCAGCATAGATCCTGCTTTCCAGGGTTTTAATTACAGCAGCTGCCCCTCCCCCTCCTGTTAGGAGGTCCTGGTTAGATATGACAGTCCCTCCCTGCCCAGGACTGACAAGCCCTAAAGTTGGGGAGACCTGATCAGCGCCAAGGAGGGAAAAGAGATTTTTGCTTAGATCTGTTGCTCTGGGAGGCCAGGAGTGATTGACAGGTGGGGCTGAATGATCCCATCTGGCAAACTTCAACAGTGCTCCTCCCATTTAGAATGAAGAGCCCAGACACATTTTTGTGTTTGTATAGGCTTCTAAATAAATGTGTATTAATTCTTTTTTAAAGCAGGGTTGGGGTTCTGGCAGGGCTTAAGTAATGATATCTGCTCTGTGATCTTCCCAAAGAGAAGGCAGGTACCGTTAGCACACCTGGCTAGCAGGGTCCACTGCAGGTGGGTTCTTTGAGGTTGGTTCATCACCTGTTGAGTTCACAGCCCCAAATTATCCCCACTTGACAGATGGAGAGCCCTAGGTCTTGGCATCTGTCGCTGGAGAAGCCAGCTCTGATTTCTAGGCTTTCTTCTACGTTTTACTTCCTTCCCTAGACTTCATTTCTCCCATCTGCAAAATGAAGGGATTGGTGGACTAAAGACTGTCCGGTGTCTCTAGCAGCTTTGACCTATGGATTAATTAGGCCTTTGCCAGAATGGCGACTGCCCGCCCAAGAAAATTAATTTCATGCCCAAACACAAAGCAGTTCCCCACTTTCCCAAAAAAAGAAAGGGCTTCAAAATATTTTCTTTTAGCCAACCCAAATACATGAATTTTTTGGAGTATAGATGCAACAAAACATTGTTTATTTTTACTATTTAATTAATTACTTACATATGTTTAAAATTACAAACTACATAAAGTGTTAATTCATAAATTTGTCTTTTCTGCTTCTATTTCATGAGTCATGATTCGCACTTGTCCTGTGTAGTTTCACCTCCAGTGTATGTGTTTATTTCTGTGTGTGTGTGTGTGTGTGTGTTTTCTTTTTTATCATCACTAGAGCGGCTCTCTGAATCTTCTGACAATTTTCCAGAGCTTCATGATCCTCACTTCCATCCAAGTTTTTGAGAGACAGCACTTTTCAAGTCTGAGGATTAGGCCTTGCCTGAAAATTTTATTCCAAGCCACAGGTCCCAATTCCCACAAGTTGAAGCAGTTGTTTTCTGTTTTTTAACTTCTTTCCATTTTCCTCATAGGTGAATATTTACAATCTTTTGCAGCAATTAACCATTGGTTGGTTGCTTTTAAAGAGTTTCTAAAGACATCCAAACACTAAAATTGTGAAGTTATTTTTTTATTTTAGTTTTTGGTTGTAGTTGGACACAATACCTTTATTTTATTTATTTATTTTTACATGGTGCTGAGGATAGAACCCAGGGCTACACACGTGGTAGGCGAGCGCTCTACTACTGAGCCACAACTCTAGCCCTAAAATTATGAAGCTATAATCCCAAGAACAATGCTACATCTGTGTTCACTAAACTGATGCCTTTATTAACAATGTATATCTATTAACTGATGTATTAGATATGTTGAATATAAGGCAGCCTTGTTTTTGATGGATGATGGGGAGTAGGAGAGAGATGGCTGTGCACTTTTGCATAGGCAAAAATATTTAATATGCAAAATTCTCATTTAAAAACCTATCAGCTGCTGAGAGCTGTGGGGCATACCTGTAGTCCCAGCTACTTTAGAGGCTGAGGTAGGCAGATCACTTGAGTCCAGGACCTCAAGACCAGCTTTGGTAACATAGTAAGACCTCATCTCAAAAAAAATTATGTTTTGGAAATCAGTGGGCTGGGGCGGGGGTGGGGGAAGGGTGTAGCTCAGTGATAAAGTACCTGCCTAGCTTGTTTGAGACTCTGGGTTCAATCCCCAGCACTGCAAGAAATTAATTAATTAAAATAAAACTCACTAGCTTGTTATATTGCACACAGGAACATTTCTTACTGGCCACTGGATTGCCAATGTCTGTGACTATAGACAGGGGTCCCCAAGGGACCCAGATGACAGAGGTGAGGCTGGGTCTGCTGGGCCCCACCCCTCTCCAACAAGAGAACTCTGGCCCACCCTTCCCCACATTCCAACCACCAGGGACCATGAGCCTCTTCTGACCACCTTTCCCCTGACCTGCTGCTGGGCCTTTGTATAGTTTAATGAGCACAGAGTAGTTCAGAAATACGCACTGTGCTCCACAAAAGGAAATAGTATTATAATCAGAAATGATTATATTTCAGCACTTCAGCACTACTGCTACTATTAATGTCCATTATCAATATATTACCTGAAATGTGTTTAACAATCACAGTCACTAATCAAGGTGCCTGTCCTGGGAAACATGCATTCTCTCCATCTGGATCATACTATGCATTGCGCCGTTGCTGTTTTAAATGTTTTCCAGATAATTGGAACCTGCTACTTCATACTTTAGAAAGTAATGTCGCCGGTGAAGCCCCGAGAGGTTCGAAGCCTATGCTTCCGTCAGGGAAATAATGCAATTTCCATGCAAAATGATTATAATATTATTCAGTGATTACACGGGGGTGGCGGGTCGTCTGTTTGTGTTAGACTTTTGAAAGTGGCAAATTGAATCCCATCCAGGTAATCAGAGGTTATGAGTCTCCAGCACGGTGTGTTTGCACTTGGTAGGGGCTCATTTCCCCACGTTCCTCTGAGCCTTAGCTGACCACATGGGGTGGACCTGCAGAGCCAGGGAGTTAATTCCCTACCAGCAGCCCTCTGCCAGTGACAAATGGGCATTGGAAGAAAGCACTCCTGCATCCCTGCCCCTCCGGTGGGACAACTCTGCACTGTGCTCCTCCCTGCCCCCTGCAGCCCCCCAGTGGGACTGGCCTGCTTGCTTATGCAGGTCCCTCCAAGGACCATCCATGTTGGCCTCCTTCCCATACTGTCTCATGTCCCCAGGCCCCTACCTGAGCTTCCAGAGTCACTGTCCAAATAAATCACCTGCCTCAAATCCACAACCAGGTTCCCCTTGACAAGAGAGACACACCTGACCACCCCTACTCTCCCATCTCTTCTTTTTTTTTTTTTTTTTTTTTTTTGGTACCGAGGATTGAACTCAGGGCCACTCGATCACTGAGCCATGTCCTCAGCCCTATTTTGTATTTTATTTAGAGACAGGGTCTCACTGAGATGCTTAGCGCCTCACATAGCTGAGGCTGGCTTTGAACTCACGATCCTCCTGCTTCAGCCTCCTGAACTGCTGGGATTCTAGGCGTGCACCACTACACCCAGCTTCCCATCTCCCTTTTTGAGGGCATCTGGGTTCCTATGTCCTATCACCTGTTTGTAGAGGACCTTGACAACACCCAGAAGTCTTAGTGTTTTCAGGTGAAAAAATGAGAAGTCTGAATGTTTCTTTTGGTCAGGAAGTTGACAGGCATAATTTCTTTTTCCCACCTCTCTTCTTAAACATCAGCCCTCCATTCAAGTGAGACAAGATGATTTAATCCAGGCTATATTTTAAAATGCCCATAATCAATGCCCTCATTCTGAACATGTATGTATGTGCTCTTAGATAATTTATGTATAATTTTAATAGATTTGTCAAGAGCAGCCCTTCCTCATCTAAACAGGCTGCTTGCAGACAGATCACTTAATTTGCTCCTCAGTGTTATTTTTCATATGTGGTTGCTGCTCCGCCGACAGATAGCAGATGAGCCCATTACAAACACGTTTGACATGGCATCGACTGCGGGCCCGGGCAAACTCAAGGTTTCCAACTGTGGCAAGCAGCGTGTGTCTCCCGCTCCCTCAGAAGGGTCAGGACATGCACTGAAGCTGGAGTCCCCTGCCGTACTCCAGTGCTCCTGGGAGTCCTGGCTTCCTGCTGCCACCGAAGGGTCACCTGCCACCAGTTCCCACTTCCTGCCTCTGTGTGTATGTGTGGGGGTGCCTCGCCCACCCACAGGGCAGGTTAGAATTTGGGGAGTTAAGACCCCTGAGCGCCCCCCTACCGATTAAAGGTCTGAAGTGATGAATAAATAAATCCCCAGCTTCCTTATCTCTTGGTGGACAGTCTAAGGATGCTCTACACAGACTCAAAGTCCCCAGCAGGACGGAATCCTAATTTCCCACGGTGGCACCCACTTATTAATGCACCCTCTATTGCTTTTCTTGTGTCCTTCTCCCAGACCTACTCCTGCACAGTGCTTCCTGGATCAATTCCCAAAGAAACCACTTGCATCCAAATCCTTGTTTCAGGCTCTGCTTGTGGGGGGACCCAAACTAAGACACGTACCCCTCTGGGTATCTTCCTATTGGTCTTCCAGGTGCTGCAGTCCTCCAGGTCCTAGCTTCAGCCCTGACATGAAGCCCTCCTGGCCCCTCCAGCCCAGAGCTCGCTCGCTCTCTCTCCATGGGCCACCATCAGTCCCATCGGCAGAGTTAACTCTGCCCTGTGTGCAGCCCACTGTTCTGTGGGGAGGTGTGGGATGGAGCAGAGGCTAGCTTGAGTGCTTGGCTCAGATCTGAAGATGTCTCTTCAGGTCCTCAACTGGGACTAAAGACTAGCAGAGGCATCAGGCAGAGTGGAGGATGGGTGGGTAGGCAATGCCAAGAGTTCACTCTTTAAGGGGGAAAAAAATACCCCTCCTTCCAAAGATTAATGCAAGTGCTGATGGATGACTTGGGCCATTTCCATTCATTGCGGTAATTGCAAGGTGAGTGCATTGTGTTCCAAAGGAAAGATGTTCTCTGGATGTAGTGATCTTCGCCACACCGGCTTGTGACAGAGAGAACCACATCAACTTCTAAATTTTCTCAATGGAATGCCATGTGTAATAAAATATAAATAGGCCTTTAAGAAGCATCTATGTGTTTCCTCTTATCAACCTTTAGATGCGTTAAAGCCAAGTACAATTTTATACGAATTCTCAATGATATGTAGTATTTTTATTTGCTACTTCATTGCTGAATGTTTCATATAAAAAACTGAAGAGGGAAAAAACATGCACGAGCCCACATATAAAAGAAGAAGCAGATGGCTGAATGTGACCGTGGGAAGAAGCAGGGAATGGAGAAAGATCAGAATGGAGGCCCTCGGGGACTGGGCGAGGGCCTGAGATGGAGCGGAGGGAAACCGGTACCTGTGGTTACCTGTGTTCACTAGCCATTGGCTTCCGCTGTGTTTTGAGTAGGCCATTAGTATTCACAAGAATCCACAGGTACCTTTGTTATGTTTTTTTTTTTTATCTTTTAAATGTACATATAAATGAGTATGTATTATTTATAGACGTCTTTTGATTTAGAAACATCAGGCTTGAAAAGTAATGCAGCAAGGAATATTTGATTTAATGCTCACTAGAGAGGGGAGAGGCAGGGACTTTCTGCAGGAAGGAAGCCTGGGCTGGGATAAGTTACCTAACCTTTCTGGGGGGACTTTCCTAGAAGCTCTGTGATGACAGTTCAAGTGTAGAAACATCATCAGGTGCAAGGCGGGGCAGCAGCCACTCAAGTGCTTGCCCTAGCTGTCCTACTGACAGGGCTGTGTGACCTTGAGCCTGCCAGGCACTTTCATTTCTGTTCGTTTCCCTGCCTGCATCTGGACCATAAGTCATGCCACCCAATGGCCTTTGATGCACTCACACTGATTGCCCTGGACTTTGGCCCAACTCCTCTGTTAATGCTTTATTTTGCAAAAGAGCAGTAAGGTTGGTGACCCATAGTTTCACAGGTTATTGGAGAGGTGGGATGTGACATATTTGCAGTGGTGGGGATCGCACCCAAGGCCTTGAGCATGCTAGGCAAATGCACCACCACTAAGCTGCACCCCCACCTCCACAGGTTGGTGGATTCAGGTGGCATGTGTAGCCAGGGCACAACGAAGCCACTCACCTACACGTGTTGGTAGAGATCGGAGAGACGGAGTGAGCTCCTCCTTCTATTTTCAGTTCCTAGGTTGTTTCTACATTGGCCAAGAAAAGCAGAGTACTTACAGAAATTCCTGGTAATAACTGCTTTCTGCTTGGGTATGGAGAAACACGCCTGTCTGTGGTTTATTTTTAAATGGATAACTCATCAGATGTGGGGAAAATGTCCTATAATCTCCACAGACTTTCTTTCACAAAATTTTTTCCTTGGAGAGTGCAGAGACAGCTTCAGATCCATTCAAATAAAATAGCTCTTTGCTGGGTGAGGAAGCAGAGCCTCCCAGAGCTGCTTGGGGCCAAGAAAGGGTTTTTAGCTGCTGGCCCCGAGGGCTTGGGTTGAGAGGAGAGGTGGCACAAGGGAGTAAAGCCACAGAAGCCTCCACTGTTGATTCTGGACTTTGGTTTGCTGCTTGCTGGGGAGCGGGTGAAGCAGAGGGGCTGGTGGTGGCTGAAACTGAAGGCTGAGCGCTCTTCTTACACGGGAACATTTAACTCTTGGAACAACCCTGACTATTTAGGGATACCATCCCCGTGGTACGGATGAGGAGGCTGAGGCAGGGGTGGCCGTGGAAGGAGACAGATGTGGTCAGTGCAGAGCTGATTGAGACCCAGGTCTCTCAGATTAGGTGTGCATGTTCTGGCCACCACACAGGCCGATCCAACCCCTGCACAGGGGCGTCAGACACAGAGGGAAACTCAGAACGAAGCTCCAATTGTTCCACGTGGCTCCAAGCCCAGCTCCAGAATTCAGACTCGGGAAATGGATTCACAGACCTCTCTGCTTCTCTGTGAAGGCCAAGAAACACAGAGAGGCCAGCAACCCACCTGACGTGCCCCTGTGAAGCCACTTTCCCCCCATCATTTCTCTTTAAAACTGTCAAGAGGTAAAGGCCTCAAAAGGCAAGGGATGGACAGGGGCCCTGAGCATAAGCAGCTACAGTTATGGCCAGACTGGTTCATTCCAGACCCTAGGAGTGGGCTGGAGCGGTGGCTGTCCCTCCTGCCACCATGACCATCTCCAGCTCCATGACACGTACAGCTGTGGTTTGGATAGAGGGCTCACTGTGCTTTCTGATGTGGGGTACAGGTTATGGGTTTCCCTGAAGCATCAGCAAACATTCCCAGGTCAGTTACCAGGAAAGAGACAGACCTCAGGCAAGAAACCCAAACAGGGAAGGGAAGTCCTACTCTCTCTGGGCTCTGCTTGTGAGGTCCAGACCTGAAGCAGGCTCTTGGCTAGGCATGCACTCCTGATGCTGAGGTGCAGTCTGCCCCGTGGAGTGGGCAGAGCCTGACCAGGGCCTGCAGCCTGCCTGGAGAACAGGCTGGGACCCTCTTGCCCGGCTGCGTGTTGCCATCCTTCCTCCACCTCCTGGCCTGTTGTTTGGTTTTGCTCCCTAAGACTCTCTGCAAGTCTTGTTTAAATGTTAGAGCCTGGCCCCAGGAGTGTCAGGAAGAATTCAGGGAAGACACTTGTCCACATTTCAGTCAGAGTTTTAAAGGGGCAGCACCCATGAGACCCACCGGTGGTGGGAGCAAGCCGTGGGGATCACCCCATATGGACAACCGGGTGGACTGGAGAAGGGACGCTGCTCACCTCTCCACACCAGAAAAAGACGAGAAGCCACACCCAGCCCGGCCTGCTTGGTAGAGCGGCAGCTGGCCTGCCTGTCAGTGAATTAGGGACGTCGGCGCTGCCCCAACCCCTGGGACTCGCAAGGCAGTCTAATGAGGCAGAGTAGATGCAGAAGCGCTGCAAACAGCCCGCAGCTTCAGGCAAATGTGAAGCGTCATCACGAAAAGCTTAAATTTATGGGTCTGAAGGAGAAGCAACATCTGGGAAGGAATTATTGCAATTTAAAGGGAGGATGCAGGCCTGTTTGTAAGAGCGAAATCTGGAAGCAATGTCTGATTTTTTTTTTTTTTTTTAACTAGTTTGTATTCCAGTCGTGAAACTCTGGTGTGGCTATCTGCCAGATGTTCAAAGAAAAACTGTAGGAGATGAGTTGCATCTTGTAGCATTTGCCTTCATTCAGCAGAGCTTTACTGAACATCTACTACCTGCCAGCTGTGTGCTCTCTGGTGACACCTTCACTGGTGACACTTTCACTGCCTCTGTGGGCAAGTCAGGCTGGAGTAGATTGGTTTGGCACCTTCAGCATCATGAAGCTTTCAAGAAAACACAAGGGCCATCCCAGTTCCAACCCAGGGACAGGCAGATTGAATTAACCAGGTGTGGAGACATCCGCTGCACAGAGGGGGCGCCACCAGATTGGGTGGGTCTTAGTTAATAGAAGTTCTGAGTCTGCTGTGCAACAAGAAAATGACTCGGGGGCCTTTCATTTGCAACTTTGTTTCTGAAATGTTTCAATCTGGATTTCCGACAGTCTTGTTACCCTATAACCTAGGACTTCCTCAGTCCACAGGCACCCCACTTTCCTCATCTCCATATTCTCCTTGCCCCAAGTCAGTAAAAGGACTGGGAGATGGGCCCCTTTTATGCAAGGCTGGCCCATCCAGATGGCTCCCTGGGTGACACATGTGCCCCTATTGTTACAGTCTCCACTGGTTTGCCTAAAGAGTCTCTCTACTCCAAAGAGAGGGCAGGGAAACTTCCAAAGAGATATTTTTAGGAGGAGAAGCCCTGAAGGCAGGTGAGGGATGGAGGGGTAAGGCTGGCTTGCAGCTTAGCACGGAAGAGCTGGAGGTAGCTGGGCAACAGGGCACTGGGAAAAGTCCAATTTGCCTGGATTCTCCAGGGTCCCAGGACCGTGAGTGCTTCTTGGTTGGGGAGCATTGTGACCACTCTTAGGGTTTAGCACAATCCCTCTAGTGGCAGTGAGGCCACTTGGAGAGCTGTCAGGTTCATGAAATCTGTCATCTTCATTTCCTGCTGCTAGATAGTATGACAGCTCAGGCTGCCATCACAAAATACCACACGACTGAGTGCTTCGTCACAGAAATGGGTCTGTTCGCAGGTCCGGAGATGGGAAGTCCCCAGTCAAGGTCCATCAAGGGGGTGCTGATGCAGGCTCTCTTCCTGGCCTGCAGATAGACACCCCGTGTCCTCAAAAGGAGGCCGGCAGGGGCGGGGGTTGGGGAGCAGCTGTCTGTTGTCTCTTCGTCTTTCATGAGGACACCCGTTTGAACATTCTGTTGAGTCAGGGCTCCATCCTTATGACCTGTTGACCTTGATAACTGCCATAAAGTCCCTACCTTCAAATACAGGTGTTAGGGCTTCGGCATAAGAATTTTGAGGTGCACAGTTTTGTCCATAGCAAGGTGAGAGACCAGGAGGCCTCCCTGAGGCATTAATAGTTGAAAGTAGAGAGGACTGATAAATCAACTCATTTTTTTTTGTTTGTTTGTTTGTTTTTTTGTTTGTTTGAGTAATGCTGTGTGTTTGGCAGGAGTGACAGTAGAAGAAAGAATTGGATTTTTTTTTTTTTTTTTTTTTTTGGTGGGGAGGAGTACCAGGAACTGAACTCAGGGGCACTCAACCACTGAGCCACATCCCCAGCCCTATTTTGTATTTTATTTAGAGACAGGGTCTCACTCAGTTCTTAGCAGCATCATTGCTGCTGAGGCTAGCTTTGAACTCACGATCCTCCTGTCTCAGCCTCCCGAACCGCTGGCACTACAGGCGTGCACCTCCACACCTGGCTAGAATTGGGGTTTTAATGACAGAAAAGCAGCAGTGCCATTCCCTGAGATAAGGGTCTAAAAGCAGCAGATTTGGAAGAAAGCCAATCCGTTCATGCATGCAGTCTCGATGGAGCAGGTAGGGCAGAGAACTGCCCCAAAAGAAAGTGAAAATTGGTCCCTAGAGTTTGGGTAAAGGGTGAAGAATCTTAGATATCACAATCATTTATGGCCCTCCAAAGTGATCTGACAAAATCTTGGTCCCTAGAACTTAATTTCTCTTGTTAGAGAGAATTGAAACATCATTGAACCTAATTTTTCTTGTGTGGGGTGAAGGGGGTAGTAACGAAATAAGACTGGGAAACACTGAGTGGTTAACAGTGGAGAATCCAGGAGCAGGGCCCCACTGTTGGCAGAGGTCTGGGGCAGGTAGGAGCGAGGCGTATGTTGAAGTCTTTCTGTTGTCAGAGGTGCTCTTTACAGGGTGAGGGGTCACATGGTAACCTGAATCCCACCAGGACATCTCGTTGCTAAGAAAAGTCACTAGGAACTTGGATGAGGACTGCCCGCTGATTCAGGCGCCTCTATTCAGCTCAGGGTGGTGACTGCAGGACAAACATAGGACAGCTCTCATTTCCTCGTCGGCAGGGTCCCCAGGATCAGGGCGCCCTGATAATCCAGACCAAAAGCATGGAGTGGAGGCTCAAAGTGGGGAACTCCAGTTGAGCCTCCCTCACTGACTTGTGTCTAGACAGCTTATTTGCCGCGGACCTCTGTTTCCTCGTCTGTAAAATGGGGATTACTAAAAGGAATCACATCACAGATGTGTTAGAAAAGGTGAGTGAGCACGTTGTAAACTCTGAGCCTGAGGAAAATTTCGCCATCGTTTCTCTCTCGGGCGCTGGCCTCTGCAGACTCGGTCTTGCTTTGATGAATACGTGCCATGGTAAAGCTTGCCAGGCGGTGCACCCCTAGCAGTTGAAAACAAGTAATGGATTTCATCAGAAGCCAATCCTGGCCCTTAATGGAAATGGGAAACCTGCACTGTGCTGGGGGGGGGTGGCTCTCCCCTTTAAAAGCAATGCCTTCCGGACCCCTAAGCCCATGAACTGTCGTGAACCTGATGGATAAACCTTTGGAGCACGTTTGTTTTTGTGATGACAAGACTCCTGCAGGCTGCAGTGAACCCACAGTTGATATTATGAATCGATGGACGGGTTTTCTGTCTTCTTAAAAGAGAGTATGGAAAGTACTTGCAAGATGCATTGAGAGCAAGCCCAGAGCCAGGGCTGCCAAGGAACCCTGCACTCAAAGGGACAGAGGACTAGGCTTGGGGCTGGCTTTCTCCCTATGGCCTCCAGTTCCTTTGCTTTTATTTTCCAAGGAAGAAAGAATCTGTTTCCCAGTTTGTTGAGGGGTGCTCAACCTCTGGGCGCTGGAATCATAACTAAGGAGCATGGTTGAGTCAGGCAGGGCTGCTTTCTGATCCCGTATCAAACAGGAGACTCCCTAACTGGTTTCTTCTCTATAGATAGTTTCTCTCCCCCCAAAAATCTGGTGTCTTTTATAGAGATGAAAAAAAAAAAATCCTGGGGCCCTTGTTTGTAATCCTCTTGGCAATCATTTGGTTCCTGTCAGGAACCACCTTTACTTATAGACTGAGTTAGAACAGATCTCAAAATTCTTCTGAGTTCCGTTTTAAAGATTCCCCAGCATTTAACCCATACAGCCCATTCAGTCTTAATGCCTTGTCAAAGTCAATCAGCATCTCTAAGTGCCTTGGGAAGATAAAGGTCATAAGACCCCAGTCACTTAGTGACTGGTTACAAACTGCTTTAAAAAAAAAAAAAATAGAGACCCCTATCCTTTAGCTTTTGAAATTTGTTTTCCTTGAGACTGTAAGCTGCCCTTTGATGACAAAATTAATGGAAAGGAAAGGGTCAATTTGATCAGAGATGTCAAAAATCAAGTCCCACCAGGTACAGAGGCGCACACCTGTAATCTCAGTGACTCAGGAGGCTGAGGCAGGAGGATTGCAAGTTCAAGGACAGTCTCAGCACTTAGTGAGGCCCTAAGCAGTTTAGTGAGACCATGTCTCAAAATAAAATATAAAAAGGGCTGGAGATGTGGCTCAGTGGTAAAGTGCCCTGGGTTCTATCTCCAGTACCAAAAAAAAAAAAAAGTCCCAAGGTCTGGTCATCTCACCTAGAGATGGAAGACCCTACTTACCCACCCACTGTGATTTCTTAGGCTTATTCCTGAGATTCATTTTCCCAGACCATGGTCATTAGAAACATAAGGGTTTTATAACACTAACTTGGAAACAAAATGATTACTAGAAATGGGTTTCTAGTGATTTAAAAATCACTTTAAATACCATGCATTTAGAGTAGAATGCATTTAGGTAAGTGGAGGTAGCTCCTAAGAAGAAAAGATAATGAATTGTGGATCTATTATACGCCACCATGCGATGGGTGCTGTGGACCAGATTCAAACATCAGGATGCCATGGATTCCTCAGGAAGCCCCAGAGGAGGTTGAGGGGAGGCAAAAGAACAAGAAAGGGAAAATGTGAAAAAATAAATAAATCAAGGCTGAACATGCGCTAAAAACTGGTAGATACCCTCCAGGGAGGAGTTTCTGGTTGGTGTGGACCAAGGTGTCACCACACAGGAGTGCCAAGTGACAGTACTGAGGTGGTGATGCTGCTAAGGAGAAGCAAGGGGAGGATTCATGGACCCGATTCTCTAGTTTGAAAAATGAGAAACAGAGGTTCATAGGAATTAAATAGCTTGTGCAGTATCATGAAACTAAGTGACCTGTTAGAGAATTCCAGTTCCTGTCTGCTTGGTTCCAAAGTCCTGCGTTCAGCCCTCTCTACACACGTATCTATTGGGGTCTTTAAATATATATATATATATATATTAGTTGTAGTTGGACACAATACCTTTATTTTATTTGTTTATTTTTACGTGGTGCTGAGGATCGAACCCAGGGCCGTACACGTGCTAGGCAAGCGTTCTACCACTGAGCCACAACCCCAGCCCCTCAACTGGGGTCTTATAGGGAAATAGTCATATTCCTTAAAAAATGTGTCATTCGGGGGTGAGGTTGTGGCTCAGTGGCAGAGCACTTGCCTAGCACATGTGAGTCACTGGATTCGATCCTCAGCATTACATAAGTATAAAATAAAGGTATTGTATTAACAACTGAAAAATAAATATAAAAAAATGTGTCATTCGAAGAGAATTAAATAAAAGAACTAGTTACAAAAGTGCAGGTACAGTATAAAGAAGCCATAATAGGCAGGACCCGAGGCTGATAAATGGAGATGGGGGTAATTACAGCCTCAGCCCAAGGGGGGAAGGGGAGGAAGCTATTACTGGAACCCAGAGAGAAAGGCAAATGGAGCAGCCTCTCCCCGCGACCTTCAGGAGGGACTTGGCCAGGCTGGCGTAGCAGGGAGGAAGGCAAGGCGGACAATACATAGCCCGCCCCCACCGGCAGTCCCCGACCTCCCGCTAGTTCCTGAGTGGACTGACCCTAAGCAGAAGTCAGAGAGCTGCAGAGCTGAGTGATGCCCTCCATCCAGGTCAGGGGGCCTCCCGGCACACAGGGCGGAGTGGGAGCCTGGGAAGCGGATCTGGATAAATAGAATCGATCCAGCTCAGCCTGTAGTGGCCAACACGTCACTTCACGTCAGGACCTTTGCATTAGCACATTTGAAGAAGGTCCCAAAGAACCCGGCTTTGCATGTGGTTTGTTTTTATTTCAGTGATCTCTAGAACTCGCCTCTGGGGCCACAGAGAGGAAAGACAGGCTGCTGTCACGACCGCAGGCTGTAGACTGCCCTGTGGTCCTTCCGCAGTGCTGTCCCTACGAGCTCCTGCTGGCCTGTGCTGTGTTCATTCAGCACAGCGTGGCTCCAACCCGAGATGCAGGCGTGAGCTGGCCAGAGGGAGTTCAGCCATCTGGTTGAGGAGAAGGAACGCGGATTCACCTGACACTGACCTCTGAGAATATTGTCCCAAGAGATTGAGAGTCCCTTCTGAAGCTTGGTAACCAGGAACTTCTGCTCTCAGTTAACAGCCTCCGCAGTGGCCTCCAAGGTCATCTACAGTCTGGGTACTCAGCTCTTGGCCTCATCTCTGCTGGAAGCTCCTGGCCCAGCCACAGTGGCTTCCTTGCTGATCCTGGAACACACCATCATGTTCCCTTGAAGCATTTGCTCTCTCTCTTCCCTCTGCCCCAAACACCTGCATGACCCATATTTTTTTAAGAAGCCAGATGAATTGGGGGAGAGGGACACTTACCAAGGTAGGACCAGTCAGGGGAATCCCCTTATTTCTATTCTGCATGCAAGGACCCCCAACCCATTGAGATCCTCTAATTTGATGAAAATCATGGAAAGAATTTTTGTGGGACTCTTCAGAAGTATTAATAGAGATTTTATTTTTTCAGCTTATTTTGGTTACAGTTTCCAGTTTTTAAAAATGCTTAGATAATCTTTTCTACCTTCCCCAAATTCTAACTCTTGTAGATTTATTAGGTTGAACCAATGCTTTCTCCTGTCTCAGTTCTTTGTATATGCATTCTTCTCAGACATGTAACAAAACCCTTAAAAAAAAGAGAGAGAGTGGGTGCAATTGTCATGACTTGAGAGGCTGACCCTGACCCTATTTACAATGCACCCCAGCCTCCCAAGTGCATTGCCCACCCTGCTCTATTTCATCTCTACAAGTAGCGCTTACAACCTTCTCATGTGCTCTAGAATTTTCCCTTATTCCTAGGTTTCCCATTCCTTGTATGTTTCCACGCACTAGAATGTGAGTTCCACAGGGGTGGGAATATTTTCATTCATTCATGCATTCCCAGTGCCTAGAACCTGGCCTAACATACAGCAGGCACTCAATAAGTGCTTATTGAATGAATGAATGAATGAGATTCTCAAGAACCTAAAAATGGCTTGACCACCCTCTTCCAGACCTCACTTTTCACCAACACCCATCTGCTAAGGATCTTTCCCAGAAATATATTGATCTTCTTAATCACTGGCATTGCCAATACCTTGTGGCCAAAGCGATCTATGTCCCTGAATGCATCACATGGGCTTAGCGGAGGAAATGAACTTGGGACTTTGGCTCCGTGTCAGAATTAAATGGTGACCTTGGCTTACTTTGCCTCCCCACAGAGGTTATTTCTTAATCATAAAGAGAAAACTCTGTCCTTGGGAAAAGTAATATTTTTGCCACCTTCGGCTTTCAAATGGCTGTTTGATATGGCTCACGGGTGTCCCTGTCAGTGGCAGCTGAAAAAGCTCAGGTGGAGAGGATCTGAGAGAGACCCGTGTGGCGTTGTCAGAGAGGAGCTGGCCATGAGGTGGAATTAGTTTACAATAACTTATTTACCTGTCCAAATCCTTCATATCACATTAAAGCTTTCCCCTGCTACCCAGGACCCTGGAGTGCTAAGAGGAAAAAGGAAAATCAATTGATAATGATATATTCCATTTAAAAAAAATATATTGATTCCCAGGTAATGACAGTGGCGTGTTTTTGCAGGGGAGGATGCCATTTCCCAGCCTGGCGATGGCTTTCTCATATATTACATTTGAAAGAGCAAACGAGGAATGGCCCTGCCTCCCCATAATAGATAGCCTCTTTCTACTAGGTATTAAATCTATATATATTTTTTTAAATTCTCTCTAAGGAACCCATCCTTTGCCTCCTCAAGGTCTTCTTGCCCATTGTCTAAAAGAAGTAATGATTTGTTTTTGTAATTCTCAGTTTGTGTCCTTTTCAGCATAAACGACCTGAATTTCTTATTTTTCCCCAATGCTGGAGTTTCTTTGTTTGGATTAGGTAGAAGGCAATGTCATTGTTCTCCCTCTTATCCAGTGCTAATGGCTCAATGGTGGGAATAAGGGCTGGCTGGCTGGGGGACAGGGGAGGGGCACCTCTCCTCTCAGGTGCTGCTTGTGCCTGTTGTGCCTCCTTCTCTTGAGGGTACTGCAGTAGAGATGGTCCCCAGGAGGTGGCCCAGCACCTGGGAAAAACCGGAGGTGGAGACTAGCATGCATTTAGGGTGGGGACATCTAAGACACTGGAATTCAAAATCGGTCTTTTTTGCAAAAAAAAAAATGATTCCTGTTCCCCACCCCAACCCCACTCTCTCTCCCTCTCTTTCCAGACTGTCTGGCTTCCCCGTGATGCTCGCACTTGGCTGAGTGTTGGTGGCCGTCAAGGTTTTTGCATCCTGGGGACGAATCCTGAGCTTGCCAGAGACGGGCGGCGCAAGGTAGGTCTCTCTGCTCAGCTCACCTGGAATAAGGAAAGCATCCAACCTGGCCACTGCTGGCTGTTTCCTCGCACACTGAGTGTCTGGGGAAGAGGAGAAATAGAGTGGGCCTCACTCTTTGGGTTGGTAAGATTTTTACCACAGGTGTATGATCTACTTATTATTATTATTATTATTTGTTCATTGTTAAAAGGTTTTTAAAATATTATTTGTTCATTGTTAAAAGATAACAGCTTACTAAGGGCAGGGGGTATGGCTCAGTGTTAGGAGGAGTACTTAGTATACATGAGACCCGGGGTTCAAGCCTCAGTGTGCACCCGCACAGGAAAAGTACCTAAAATTTTATGAATGTCTTATGTTCCCCTGATCTAATCATTTTAGTGTCTCTTCCTGGGTTTTTTTCTTATGCACATAGTATGCACACATGCCTGCGTGTCCATGCATACATGGATCAGACTGTATATGCTACTCAGAAAAATGCTATTTTGACTCAGCAATACACATGAAAACACCTTTTTATAGTAGTGAATAGAGATCTATGTCATCGTTTTTCAAGACTTCATATTATATGGATACAATAATATGCATAATTTACGTGATGCTCAAATGATGGACATTTTGCACGTTTTCAGTATTTTGCCATAGCAAATAATACCACAAGGAACATTTTTGCACGTGTACTTTGCATAATCATTTGATTATTTTCTTGGGTTCAATCCGGCCTAACAGTTTGACTGTGGATTCTGAAATCAAGATCAGGCAGCCAGGAGACGGGGGAATGTGGCCTACCTTGTAAGGGTGTGAATCTTAAGTAAGGAATCTGCATTGCTCTGACACCAGCAGGCCAGGGGCCAGGAATGTGCCCAGAGAAGCAGCGGAGCCTGCAGCCCGAGTTGCCAGTGCTCACCCCATTTACTGCTGCCAAACGGGGAGAAGCTGGAATGAAGCAGGAGCGTGGGGGAATGGACAGAGGGACTTAAGACAGCTGAGGCTCAGCTCAGCCTGACATTTCCTTGCAGCACTTGAGAAATCTATGGATCCCAAGCTGGGCATGGTAGTGCATGCCTGGAATCCCAGTGGCTGGGGGAGGCTAAGGCGGAAGGATCCCAAGTTCAAAGCCAGCCTCAGCAAAAGTGAGGTGCTAAGCAACTCAGTGAGACCCTGTCTCTAAATAAAACACAAGATAGAGCTGGGAGTGTGGCTCAGTAGTCCAAGTGCCCCTGAGTTTAATCCCCAGTACCAAAAAAAAAAAAAAAAGAAGAAGAAGTCTGTGGATCCCAGCAGCTCAGGAGGCTGAGGCAGGAAGCTCGCAAGTTCAAAGCCAGCCTCAGCAACTTAGTAAAACCCTGTCTCAAAATAAAAAATAAAAAGGGCTGAGGGTGTGGCTCAATGGTAAATTGCCCCTGGGTTACATCCCCAGTATAAAAAAAGGAAAGAAGCCCATAGGCCAAAGCCATGTCTGCAGGAACACAAGGGCCCAGTGCTGGGTGACACAGGCCATCGTGGCTCCAGGACTGCTGCTTGCTGACAGGAAGCCTCCTGGCATCTGCCAGTGGCTGGCTCGTACCTACACCCCAGCCTTCGTCTGCATCGGGGCAGAGCAGAATGTCAGTAGGGGTCTTTTGCATGTCGATTCTCTGCTGATCAGAGAGCCTTCTCTTTGGACTCAGAGACAGTGAGGTTGAGGATGGCCCATCTCTGCCAGAACCCTTGTACAGAAAGAAGACAATGCAGCTCTGGGATCCAGGCTGGGGGTAGCCGAAGCTGTCAGCAGGAAGTGGGAGGAGGCTCCAGACTGGGCCTAGATCAGCTGCCAAAATGGAAAAGCCCCCACCACCCAACTGTGCCTCCAGACAGCTGCCACCCAGAAGCCCAGTGGGGACAGCCAGAGGAGGACAGATGGGTTCCTGACCTAGAGATCTGGTGGGCTGTTGGCACCAGCTTAATGGCACCACTCACTGGGGGCAGCTGGGCTCATGCATTATCCCAGGCCCTGGGGACTGTGGGGTCAGAGAAGGGGAGTTGGAAACATGACAGTGAAGCCTGAGTTTGGTGACAGCAGCCCTCCGGGCTCCAAGAGGGACAGAGGTGAGCAAGCATCTGAGGAAAGGTTTGGGAATCGTGCTTCATGGGAGCCAACTGTGACTGTGGCTGGGAGGAGGGGCATAGGAGGCCCCCAGGGCAGTGAGCTTTGGTTCCTTAAACATGACTCTTCGTTTGGGGCACTCTGGTCCCTGACACCAACACAGAGTGACACATGGCTCTCATTCATCCCAACCTTGGATGAGAAAAGATTTCTGATGGGGGGACCCTGAAGGTGGTCCCAGCAGGCGCATCTGTCAGGGTGCACCCTGTGTGAGCATTAGAGGAGGGCCCCACTGCAGACTCCCGTCTGTCTTCCCTGCCGCCTGGCCAGGTCCTGGAGGGTGGGACTCTGTGTTCCCCACCTCCGTGCCCCCCCACCTCCCTCTGGACTTTGAGAACACCTATCCCTGCACGCAGGCGGGACTGTCCCGAGAGCACCCACGCCACGTGGCCTAGTGCGTGGTGCGCTCTTCCCTCCTGAGCAGGACTCCCTCTGATTTCTGAGAGGATAAAAAGGTTCTGTGGCCCCACAATGGCCGCTGGTGACCACTGGAAGCAGCTACCGGTTCACTGTGGAAACCGGGCCAGCCCACTGGTTCCTGCGTGCCCCGCTACAAAACAGGCCAGTTCAGGAAAAAGCATGGCGGGAGCTATCTATCTGCCTTTCAGAAATGTTTGATGAATGAAAATCACCCAAGTAACCAAAAAGGGTCCCAGAACCAGTCAGCAGGGGTGAAATCCAACGCCTGTACCACAGGGGACAATAAGCAGAGGACTCAGGGCAGAACCAAAGGCTGCTCCCAGAATGGTACTAGCAGCCCCCAGCCTCTGGAACAGATGGAAGGCGAGGGCCAGGCCTCCGAGGCTCTGAGGAGTTGCCAGGTGCAGCATCCGCTGCCTCTGTCCCAGGGACCACGGGACCATCTCAGCACTGCCTATCCAGACCCTCTGCCCCCACCCTCAGCAAACAAAATGCCCCCTGTGCCCTGCATCCTCAGAGGACATTGCACACTTCTCCAGAGACAGCGGGTCTTGGAGCTGTTCCCTGGCCACGCCCTGGGCTTCCTCACTCGCCACGGCCTCACGTCCCCCAGATCAATCTGCAGGTGCCCTCTCTGACCACACCCGTGTCCTCTGCGCGACTTCACTCCCGACTAGGACAGCCTTGCTTCACTGAGACCTCCGGGCCTTCTTCCTCTCTGCTGCCTCCTTGTCCGTCCCCATCTGGCCGCCATGGCTCCCACCCCAGAGGGGCCTCAGTGCACGTGGCCATGCAGACGTCTCAGTGCTGCTCTGGCCACCACGTGTATTCAGTTGCCCCCTTCGCCTCAGACTGTTGCTGCCTTTCCTGGCCTGCCCTGGGGACCTCTGCAGCCCCCTCCTCTGCTGGGCATCCAGGCATTCTGGCACCTTAGAAGTCCATGTGCCCACGCCCACTGGCAGGGCACAGTCCCTCAGCTGGACCTTAGCCAGGTCTCATCCCTGGCCAGGCAGCTCCTGTGATCACTCCCCGCCTGCTGCCCTTGATCTCTTTCCACTGAAGGGTCCCTGAGACTCCAGCGCCCTGTCTACCTCCATGCGGACAAATTGCTTCTCTCCTAGTTTCCTGGCTACGTGGACCCTCCTGCCACTGTCACTGTACTCGCTTGTGGGGACTTCACCCTCTGGCTCCCATGTGTATGAGAGTGTGCCTGCTTCAAGGTATTCCTCAGCTTTCCATCCCTCCATTATTCTTACTCCCTCTGCCTTAGCTGTCCCCAGCCTTGACTCCCGGATGGCATCTCTGTCCCTGTGCGCCTGTTACCTGCCTGTCCAATTCCATGCCAGACTCAGCCTATCCAAGCAAAGCTGCATCGTTGCTGTCTGTAAACCCTTTCACAAGGGAGGTCTCTGCCTTCTGCCTGCTGTGACGGAGTCTCTGTCTCCTTTCCTCAGGGTGCTCCTCTTCCTCCCCAGACCATCAGCTCCTTGAGGACAAGGACTGCCCTTTGTCCTCCACGGGCCCACAGCAGGGCCAGGTACATGCATGCGTGCACTGTGAGATCAGATGAGAGTGCTCCTTCCAGAGATCCTAGAACTGCAGTGTGCTCACAGACGGTGGGGTGGGGGGGCACTCTGGAATTGGAGGCAAGCCCCTGGCTTCTAGTCCCAAATCCACCAGTAACTCTGTGCAAGCCCCATAAACCCTTCAGAGCCTCGGTCTTCTCATCTATAAAATAGGAATAACCGCGACCTTCCTACCACTCAGGAGAAGACTGAAAGATTGAGTGGAGACTGGCATTGAGCAAGCAGCAGAGCCTCCTGGGCCCGCCAGCACAGCAGTGCTTGGCCTCAGTGCACGTGGAACTGCCTAGGTCCTCCCCCAGGTATTCCAGCTTAAGTGTTCTCACGAGGAGGAAGCGCTGTCCAACTCCAACCACTGTTCTCAACTCAGGGTGTGGCCAAATCCCTCCGCTCTCCACCGTGAGGAATTGAGGTGATAGTTATAGAGATTTTACAAAACAGGATTCCCGGATGGTGTGTGATTCACTGTACTCTGTCAGCTACTCTAAAATCTGGCCCCTGAATCAAATCATCCCCAAGCTGGGTACCTTGAGTGTGTCACGCTGTCAACCCTGTCATCTGACCCCATGCCAGCTTATTTTCACATAAGCTCTGTGGGCCATTAGGGCATCTGCTGCCCTACAGACCTCAGCGCTGGGCCCACACCAGGGTTTCCGGGCAGTTCATGTTTATCCTGTCTCTTGTGCCGCCTTCGCTGGAACTCCAGCAGAAGTGGCTCTGATTCCACCAGACATTCTTCTCCCGAGCAACTGTCCTGGCATCTCGTAGATTGAGGATCGCAACAGATCAGCTTTTTGTTTGCCCCTTCTGAGTCCTCTGAACATTAACCCTCAACTCCACATCTGTATTAAAATCACTAAGGGAGACAAAAAGAAAAATCCTCCCACCCGGGGCTGCATACCAGCTCCATTAGATCAAAATCTGTGGGAGGGGGGGCCCAGGCATTTGTATTTTTGTAAAGCTCCCCAGGCGATTCCAAGGGGCAGGCAAGGTCAGAAGCACTGCCAAGCCTGGAGGCAGATTTGTGGCCCGCCTGTAGCTCAGGTGTGGGACTTTCTAGATGTGGTTTCATGTAGGCGACGCTCCCTGCTCCATTTCCTCTCCTACACTTGTTCTTGCCCCTACTTTGATTTACAATGTCTTATAGTATCCTTTTAAGTCCCCTGCAGTCGTTTCTGGAGCTCTGCTAGGTGAAAACAAACAGAATAGAAAGCTTGTACTCTTCCCTGGCTGGGACATGGGCCCAGCTCCTGCCCCCATGGCCACCCGCTACCTTTCCCAAGTCCTAGGAGCCTGGTCAGTGGCCTGTGTTCCAGGAATCCCACTTTGGGGAATTGCAGCCAGTTCTGCCAAGAGCCCTCCAGGGCCTCAGAGCAGAGGCTTGGTAGGTTCACAGCATCTGTGTGCTGAGGTGGGACTGGAAGGAGGCTGATGATGGCCAGGGTGTCACTTGCCCATGGCTGGCCACGCTACCCCTCTGTGCCCTCCAGATCTGCTCCACTCAGCCCCACAACCACAGGAAGTGGAGCTAGTGGCTGGAAGGCAGGAGACGCACCGGGTGGAACTTTCCCCCTCTGGACGCCAGGAGCTGAGGCCCAGTGTGCACCGAGCAGTCCCGCCCCGCTGCTGGCAGGGTGAGTGGAGGGCACGCGGCGGTTCATTCTGGCTGCAGAACCTCATCTGGCACCTGGGCCAGAAATAGCTTATCCGCAAACCTCTGAGTTTATTTTTGTGGCAAAGTTTGATTTTCCAAACAGACTGTCTCCTTCCTTACCTTGCACCTGCCCCAGTGGCCAGGGCTGCCAGGAACAGTTGAGAGTTTGTCCCCTACTAAAGACATCTGGCAGGGGAGGCATCGGGCTGACTCCCAGCCTGGGCTCTGTGAGCTTTGTCCAAGAGGGGCATCTCTTTCTAATTTGCACAAAAACAATTAATAGGTTAATAATAGTGGCCTTGCCAGCATCCTGCTCGGGGAAAGGACCCCGCATGCATTTTTTGAGTGACCGTGCTCCTAAAACTTGCGGACTTCTGCCTCTTATAGATGATCTCATTTACTGGTGCTTAAAAGCCACTTTGAGCTTTTGCCTTCTAATCATAAGTTTCTCTCCCTTTCCTCTCCTCCCTCCCGCTCCCTCAGACACATGGTCCCAGGACAGTGAGGACCGCAGGGTATCCAGCACCTAGGGAACCCAGCGTCTCAACGTTCATTCATTCCTTCTCATTTTAATGGCAGAGAACTCAGGCAACAGCTCTGTCTTCCAGGAGCTTCTATTCCAATTGGGAGACCAGCAACTAAACACATTTTTTTTTTTTTTTTTTTTTTTTTTTGGTACCGGGGATTGAACTCAGGGGCACTCGACCACTGGGCCACATCCCCAGCCCGTTTTTTGTATTTTATTAGAGACAGGGTCTCACTGAGTTGCTAAGTGCCTCGTCATTGCTGAGGCTGGCTTTGAGCTCCCAATCCTCCTGCCTCAGCCTCCCAAGTGCTGGATTATAGGCGTGCGCCACCACATTCTTATAATAATATGTGATCAATCCAACAGGAAGACTTTATACAAAGTGCTACGGAAGAATCACTCATGTGCTCAACAAATATTTCCTATGCACCTCCTATAATGCCAGGCACTGGGACGGGCACAGTGACCACGTGAGAGAAAAATCCCTGACCCAGAGCTTACATCTGAGGAACCTGGAACAAAACTGCCCTGACAGGCTGGAGACCACTCTGCTCGCTCCCACTTTCATCTCGGCCACTCGGAGGCTCCTCGGTTACAGCTGCTAGTGGGCATTTTCATGTGACCTGGATGCCAAGACGAGGGGGCAGATTTAAGCCTCATTCACGGAGCTCAAACCAGCCCAGTAAGACAGATGCAGCCTAGCAACCCTCGTGGGCCCTTCCTTTGATTTGTAGCAGTTCATTTAAATAAAAGCATCTGCTTCATAAGGAAGCAGCAACAACAACAAAAAATCATTAAAAGCATATTTCTGCTTTTACAAAATAATCTAATAACAGCACAGGAGGCAATACTTAACCTGCCCTCCCCCATCCTTCTCCAGGTACCCAGGCAGGTGCTGAATGTGGGAAATAGAAGTTAGAGCAGAGATTCTTGGAAGGTCCCTGCTGGAGTCAGTGCTCAAGGTGTGCTTGAAGCAGCCCTGCCAGCCAGGCTGGGAACCTCGCCCCGTTCTCCCCCAGCACACAGAGGAGGTGTGCTGCCTCTCCATCCCAGAATAAACAGTGTGATTATTTATTTAGGAACAGTTCAAGGCTTTCTAACATGCATTCGGAGTGCTCTGCCATCTTGGGCAGGTATGCACTGAGCCGCGGCCACTGATGTGTGTGGATCTATAAGAAAATCTGCCCCTGACCAGCCAGGCTTGTCTGGCCTCTCCTCCCATCCAGACTCGGGCTAACGCGCCCCAAGTGAGCAGGTTGTCTTGTTAAGCGGAGTCTCCCAGGAAAGCCTCCCTGGGTTCTACCCGTCTCCTGGCAGAGTGCTTCCATGGGAACTCTTCCTCCTCCAGGGATGCCCAGACACTGTTACTCTCCCAGGACCACTTGGCACTGAGTTCTTGGTGCCATCCTTTGAGCCTCCAGGGTACACCAGGCTCAACCCCCAACTCCTGGGCACACCCCAGGGCCAGGCAAGCAGCCTTGCAAAGCTGAGCGCGGAGCTCACACAGGAACGTCAGCTCGGTTCAGGAGCCCTGGCTGCGCTCCCAGCCCTCCACCCACTCCCCTCCTGTCACAGAACACTCTGGAGGGCAGCGGCTAGGACTCAGTCTCTGGCCCTTCCCCAAGGCTTGGCACAAAGAAGGCTTGCAAATATTCCCGGGATGGACGAATGATGGGAAGCAGTTCATTCAGCCTAACGTGTATGCCACACCATGAGAGCAGCTCACAGCCACCCAGTTTAGGGCAGTGGGGGTGGGTGAGGCACTAACCCTGCCCTCCCAAGGCCACCACCCCCTGGGAACACCATGTACCCAGACAGGGCTCTCTTAAGCTGTTCCAGCACAGTCTATAGTTTAAGAGGAAAACAGGCCTCCCCAGACCTTGCTAGAACCATGATCTCACTATGCTCAATTTCAGATTCCACCATGTTTAAAAAGTGCATTCTGCCGGGCGCGGTGGCGCACGCCTGTAATCCCAGCACTTTGGGAGGCTGAGGCAGGAGGATCGCGAGTTCAAAGCCAGCCTCAGCAATGGCAAGGCACTTAGCAACTCAGTAAGACCCTGTCTCTAAAATAAAATACAAAAAAGGGCTGGGGATGTGACCCAGTGGTCGAGTGCCCCTGAGTTCAATCCCCGGTACCACAAAAAAAAAAAAAAAAAAGTGCATTCTACATTCCAGGGGACCTCACAGCCTTCACGCGTTAGTTCATTCATTCTGGAAACATTTCTAGTGAGCTACAGAGGGCGGTGGTCAGGAGCATAGTTGCTGGAACCAGACTTCCTGGATCCTAATCCCAGTGCTGCCCCTTCCGAGCCATGGGACAGCAGCCATGTTTAACCCCCCCAGGCCTCAGTTTCTTCATCTGCAAAATAAGGGTTATAATAATGCTCACCTCGGGCTGGATTGTGGCTCAGCGGTGGAGCGCTCGCCTAGCGCGTGCGCGGGCCCGGGTTCGATCCTCAGCACCACATGGGAATGAACGCATTGTGTACAACTAAAGCAAATAAATAAATATTTCAAAAAAAAATAATGCTCACCTCGTGTGGTGGCCATAGGGATTAGAGTTAGCGGAGTATGGCACCTGGAGTAGCGCCCCAAGTGTGGCCCTACACAGGGGTTTGCCATTGTTAGCCTCGCGGGCAAGAACCCCAGCAGACCCATGAACTTAATTCTTGCCCTCTTCAGGACCAAATGCACTTCCCAAGAGAGGTGTCCATGGGTCCACCTCCTGCCCTCCACAGTCAGAATGAGTTCTGTCAGCAGGGGACTTTTGCTCCCAGGGACGTGGCCCACTTTCATCCTGAACAGCCACTGGGCTCCATCCTGTTTCAGTTTCCTATAGGCCACTGTGGCTAGGGTCCTACTCATGTCTGGAAAGGAATCTCCAAGCACCTACCACACCCCATTTTATCTACCCCCCACAACACCTAAGAGGACCTGAACAGCTCAGCACACAGAGTGACCCAGAAGCCTAGACCCCAGACGGTGACCAATGGCCATCAGAGATTCTGGGGCTTGTCCCACCTGGGGCTGCCACCAACTGGCTTTGGGACCTGGAAGTGTATACCTGCCCCCCACTGGATTCCCTCTTGTTTATCTGTATCGTGAGGGGGTTAGATTCATGACTGATCCCCAAGGGCCCATCAGGCTCTGTCCCTAGGAGTGACACTCTGGATATGGCCACATGGGAGCTTCTGGGACTCCACAATTAGCACTGTGGCTTCAGAAGGTATGTCAGCACGTCCTTGGGGCATCTCTCATTAACAATTATGAAGTCATTATCTGGTAAATAATTCATAACCCGAGAGATGGGATAAGCCGCCAATAAACAATAATCCATTTAGAATGAGGCTTGGCGGGGGCCAGGGCCTCACAATGATCCGCTCGGGCCTGAAAGGCAGCTCCTCCTGGCCTCTGGTGGTAGCTCCGCCTCCCCTCTGAAGCTGTCACCCACCAGCCGGCCACAGGCATTGGCAAGCTCCCAAGCTCAGAGCTCAGGCACAGTGTCTGTGACAAGGGCCAAGCATCAACGGCTGTGCCGAGCAATCTGCAAATGTGCCTTCTCCTGGGTCCTCCCCACAGCCTGCAAACAGATACATTGTCGTCCCATTTACAGAGGAGTAAACTGAGGCTTAGAGGGGCCAAATGATTTGCAGGGTCGTTTCATCAGAAAACCCTGGGTGTAGAATTAGGGCTCGTATGATATGAGAGCTGTCACTCTTGCCAGTGGGTCCCACTCCTTCCTACTATGATCCTCAGTGCTTTGTCACTTGTCCAGCCCTTGTCTGTATGACCTGTGCCTCCCCAGGGAGGCGGCAAGCACTGGAGGCCTGTGTCCCCCTACGACCTCCCTTACCCAGACAGGCTCAGAAGGCACAGCCACAGCTTCACATGTCTGACCAGCTAGTTAGCTGGGTAAACAGGCTTCTTAGTGGTGTTCGGAGGCCAAACCAAAGGCATTGGGGAGGGGTCAGGAGGGGCTTACTGTCTTCGAGATGCTAAACCTGAATTTCCATCTTCCAGTAGACCTGTAGATTTCTGCTTGCCAGGGGAGAGACTGCAGTCTCTGGTCATGCTCTTTTGGGGAGCTCCATCCTGGCCAAGGGGCTCTTGACCCAGATGTCCTGAGCCCTGGCTGCAGGTTGGCATTTGGACTCTGCTAAGAGCACCCCCTCTTCCACTCACACCATCACTCTAACAGCTAGGCCAGCACCCACCCTCAGTCTGCAGGACCACTCCAGAGACCTCCTCTGAGGTCCCCCCAGGGGCTCCAGACTTGGAGGATCCCAGGGCATATCCCACCCTCGTCTTCTTTCTCCCAGGTGGGGGCCCAGCAGACATGGTCAGCATCCATATACTATGCCTGTCTTGCTAGGCCTGAAGTCTCAAAAGGTCCCCATACTCCTTCTTAGGCAACCAGAGCTGCCCTGAGTTGGGAGCTTTAAGGAACAGGGTGGGGTTGCTGGATGCTAGGCCCAAGATTGTCACACATCTGGAATGTTGCACAAACCTCTGCGGCTGGACCATGTGCTAGAAGTGGCCACAGTGGCTTTCAGGCATGCTCATTTCTCAATAACTGCGGTAGCCAGCCCGAGGTGAGGCCCCTTCTGGCCTTTTAACCTTTCCTCCCACAGCCAGCAGAGTGGTCAGGACTGGCCAAGGCATGGGCAGGTGAATGGGTCACTTGCTGCTTTCTAGAACAGCAGGAATCCTCCTGTCCCTTTGAACAGACTTGCCTCTCGGGAGGTCTAGCCCTGACTTATTGGCAGCCTTCCACAATGACATATCCCCTGCCCTGGTCCTAGCTCCTTGCTTCCAGGATGGGGGGACCTTCCACCCTGAGCAGCTCCTGCCTTCTGCCCACCAGCTCTGCATGCTGTTTGGTGCAGAGCTAAATGAATTAGATCAGGAGGACACAGAGGGATAGCGTGCCCAGCTGTGGGCAAGTGACACTCTGACAGCCTGCCCTGGCCATCACCAGCCTCCTCCCAGTCCCACCTCAGAACATAAATGCTGTGAACCCACCAAACCTCTGCTATCCCTAGGCCCTGGTGGACTTTTTGCAGAACTGGCTGCAATTCCCCAAAGTGGGATTCCCAGAATGGAGGCCACTGACCCAGCCTCTGGGGCCAGGGAAGAGGAGTAGGTACTGGGGCAGGAGCTGGGCCCAGGGAAGGGAACAGCATAAGTTTTCTGTTCTGTTTAATCTAGCAGAGCTCCAGAAAGGTCTGCAGGGGATTTAAAAGGACACATTAAGACACCATAAATCAAAGTAAGAGCAAGAACAACAAGTGTAGGAGAGGAAATGGAGCAGGGAGCGTCGCCTACATGAAACCACATCTAGAAAGTCCCACACCTGAGCTACAGGCAGGCCACAAATCTGCCTCCAGGCTTGGCAGTGCTTCTGACCTTGCCTGCCTGTGGAAATCACCTCGGGACTAATGTGAAACCTCCTAGGAAGGAGTGGGAGGAGCCTGTCCCCAAACCCACAGGCAGGGTCTTGCTCCAGAGGCTGGTGCTTTCCTCTTCCTCTAGGGCTTGGCTAACGCCAAGGAGGCCGGGGAGCCCCACTTCTGTGGTCAGCAGCTCCAGCCCATCGGGACAGGACTTGCATGCTTTGGTTATAGACAGACTGACAGAGAACAAAACTATTATTTAAAAAGGGGTAAGGGTAGTCTTCAGCCCCAACCATGGGAATGAAGCTTCTGTCACAGGGCAGAGAGCATGGCATTCCCATGAGCGAGAACAGAAAGTACAACCTCTGACAGCCCCAAGAAAAGATGCAGGATGACGCACGTGGTCACGAGCCTGCGTCTTCCCATGCCCAGCGAGGGTGCTGCGGGCGCTAAGTGATGCTCTTGGAAGAGAAGTCATGGCAGGCTCCGAGTCAGGGAGAGGGGAGGGAGGACCTGCGAGGCCAGCTGCCTTCCTCCTCCTTCTACAGTAAGCCCTGGGGATGGATCGTCCCTGTCACTAAAGCCTCTTCCCAAAGATCTCAAGGGAAAGAAATTCCATCAGCTCCCAGAGTCCCGTTCCGGTGACTCCTGCAGGCTTTTCTTCTATCTGACCTAAATCTCCCTTGCTGCAATTTAAGCCCATTTTCCCTTGTTTTGTTTTGAGTGGAAATGGAGAACAGCTAGTCCCCAGCCGCCTCCAAAGGCAGGGTGAGTCAGAAGTCCTAGTGTACCTCCTGCCATGCTGAAGCGTTCTCAGAATCCTGTCCTGTTGAATCTGTCCCCGAGGAAGCCTCCCGCCTCCCTCCTCCCAAGAACAGCTTTCAGATTAATGCCTGAGACAAGGGGCCATGCTGGTGGCAGGAACCCTTCTACAAGCATGGCCCCAAGATGGCCCCTGAGGAACAGGCATGGCCCCTGAGGGGCTACGGACATGGGCGTGTGTGGGAGCAGCACAGTTGAAAATTGCAAGGCTAGGGTCTGGCAGGGGAGCCAGCACTTAACAAGGAGGGGCTGTCTAGTCCTAAAGGAGGGAGTGAGTCACCAAGGAAAAGAGGAAGGCCTTTCAGGTGGTGTAAGAATTCTCATCCACGCCAGGTCCCATGTTTGGTCTTTTTTTTTTTTTTTTGGTACCCGGGATTGAACTCAGGGGCACTTGACCACTGGGCCTCATCCCCAGCCCTTTTTTTGTATTTTTATTTAGAGACAGGGTCTCACTGAGTTGCTAAGTGCCTTGCCATTGCTGAGGCTGGCTTTGAACTCACAATCCTCCTGCCTCAGCCTCCCAAGTGCTGGGATTACAGGCGTGCACCACCACGCCCAGCTCCATGTTTGGCCTTGAAAAGGCAGTCCCCTTAGTTATACACCCCTGTACGCTATGACTTAAGCTAGTTTTCCCAGCCTTCCTCAGCTCATGGTGAATCAGGAATTCTGTACCCCACAGTCCATGGGAAGGGGGACCGCCTTGGCAAGGGTTCCCTTGCAGGTACATATTTTCTTTGGAAGTTGTCATTGGCTTCTTGATCTCCTGTACCAGACAGGTTTTGTCTTGTTTTGTGTCTTTTTACTTCTGGGAACAAAAAAACCCCCACTTGAGTCTGCTAAAGGTTGGCTATTTTATAGACCATTGAAGCCAGTTCCTGGAAGATTTGGGTTTGTAGCTAAAAAAAAAATCTGACTGGTAAGTAGATCGAGACGGCTAGGTTACTGAGTTTAAAAAGCAGTGACGTTGAGTGACCCTGACAGCACTTGGACAGCACATAATGAATGCAAGAGAAGAATTTTTATTTTTCTTAGGTCATCGGAATTAAAACCTTCCTATTCCACAGGAGAAATGGAGAGAAACCAAATCCTTTTTCCTAAGCAGTTATCTAATGTAATACTGAGATGTGACCAAGGTCATTTGACTTTCTTTTCTTTCTTTCTTTTTTTTTTTTTCCATCGCTTGGTCAAACTCCCTCACCACCCCCCACCTCACCTCTGTAGAAACTACTTGGTTCCAATGCAGTTGGTAGGAGGGGTGCTGCATTGATTGGATTTAAATAATGGAATTGCCATTAATAACTTCCATAAAAGATGATTGATTCTGACTTGGATTTATGGGAAGTTGGGGCTTATGAAAGTAAACAGAGCGGCAGGCGTTCAATATTAACGCTGGTTTATGCGCCACCTTCATTTCAGGACTGGTTAATGGACGGCTCCCAGCCTAAAGCCCTCATGCCAGTACTGGGTTGCACGGTCAGGAGGGCCACTATGGGCTGGCCCAGGAGGCCTTACCCTCCCACCTTCTTTTTTTTTTTTTAATATTTATTTATTTGCTTTAGTTGTACACAATGCCTTTATTTTTACGTGGTGCTGAGGATTGACCCGGGCTGTGCACGTGCTAGGCGAGCGCTCTGCTGCTGAGCCACAACCCCAGCCTCCCACCTTCTTCACATCAGATCCAAGGGTGAAATTCACTGGCCCAGCCTCTGGGGAGAGCAGCAGCCCCCACTCCTGCTTTATGGAAGCCCATTGCCCCTAATACAACAGAAGATTCCAATGGCCAGACAATGTCTTCCTCTCCCTACACCCTGCAGGTGGGTATGTGGGTGACAGCAGCCTCTGAGCTGTGTCTTCTCACGCCTGCAATTGCAGATGGACGGGCCTCGTGCACAGGGAACTTCAGGGCAGCCTGGGGGTCCAGGAGGATTTTCTCCGGCTGTTCTTTTCTCCTGCTTGGGAGAAGGCAGAGAGGAGGCAGAGGCCCTCCAGGAAAGGAATTGCAGGGTCCTAAGTGGCTTCAGGAAACTGAAGGGACTGGGGGATGTCAGTCGAGTCTCAGTCCCAGAGCTGATAGTGCCCACTGGTCAAGGCGCCCACCAGCTGGGCCCTCAGCCAGCTCCTAATCCGCTTACTCCCAGGTGGCTGCCTTTCATCCCAGCAGAGCAGTTGAATCCCTTATCACTCTCCTACAGCCCTTCAGGTGCTATTGATCTCCTGTCCCTCACCTATAAACTGGTGACTCCCAGATCTGTCCCCAGGGTTCTGTCCAACATGTCCACCTGCCCCTCCACCGTGGTGCCCCTCAGATCTATGAGACCTCATCCTCTGCCCTCAAGCCCACTCCTCTTCCTGCACCCAACCCCCACCTCTGGAATGGCAACACCACCTACCCAGTCCCGGGTCACCTGGGAGTATCCCAGCCTTTCTTCTGTCCCTCTCTACCCCTCAGGCTTTGTCTGCTAACCGTCCCTCCCTGCCCTTCCCCCTTCCCCATCCCTGCTGCTCTTGACTTCCTTCAGCAAGGAAGACCACTGAGGTCTTCCTGCCTCCAACTTTCCCCCTCCCATTCATTCTGCAGACTGTCCCCACTCCCAGCCACACTGCCAGTCTCCCCAGTCCTTGTAGGCTCAGTACAGACCCCTGCCTCCCCCGTGCTGAAAGCTCACCACCCGAGCACACGCTAGTACCCCATGCCACTTCACGGTGCTGTTTCTTCTGCCTGGAATGACGTTCCTGTCACCCTCTCCGGACTTGCCCACCAGGTCTCCTCCCAAGGTGAAATCAACAATTCCCTCCCTCTGGGGCTGGGGTTGTGGCTCAGCAGTAGAGCGCTCACCTAGCACGTGCGAGGCCCTGGGTTCAATCCTCAGCACCACATAAAAATAAATTAAATAAAGGTATTGTGTCCAAGTACAACTATAAAAATAAAATTTTTTTAAAAAATTCCCTCCCTTTGCTCCCTGCTGTACTATCCACGATTCTAGTGTAGGAAAGGAAATGAAACTTTGAGGGCCTCCTGTGTTAGACATGACTGCCCACCCCCACCTGCTGAAAATACCTGCAAACCCACCCACCACCCTGATGGCTGATGGTAGGTCACATGACCTGGCCCTCCAGCCTCAGCTGACTTTACCAGGACAGACACCTGAAGCCAAGGATGTGCTTCCATTGGCTGGCCAGCGACACAGGATCCACTGTTCTGACTTTAAGAAAATAGCTGTAATAATCAGATTGCTCTCCTCAGGAGTAGGATCTAGGAAACTAAGAGAACCAGACAAGTCCACCTGGGGCTGGCCCTTCAACCCCATGGTAATGCGAGACTCTAGAAATTATTCTGGGCCACTGTGCCTCCCAGAATTGAGTTTCAAAGACTAATTGGAAAGGCAGGAAGAAGGGAGATGATGTCCCAAGGAAAGGGGTACACTGAGCAAGAGGGGCAGAGCAGATCATGGTGGGTCCCCGGGGGCTCTCTGGATACTCCTGCGCCCTAATAGCATTCCTCCTTGCACATGAGCTGGTGTCGAAGCAAAAGAACTCTCGCTAGCATAACCTCTTGAGGGCCTTACAGTAACCCTGCCAGGCAGGAGTTATTCATATACATTTTACAGATGAATCAGTTAAGGTCCAAAAATATTAAGTAACATGCTCAAGGTCCCATAGCAAGGAGGTGATAGAGCCAAGGGCAGACCAGTCTTCCCCGTTCAAGGTAAGCACTCCTTCCAGCCTGGCATCCCGTCTCCCACTCTCTCAGAGATGGGGGCTGTTTCGTTGGTCACTGTGCCTGTCCCCTCTGCCCATGCAGCTGCGGGCACATGGCAGGCACTCAAGTAGCCGGTATGTCTATTTCATCTTGATGCAGTCTGCAGAAACAGCATTGAATTCTAGACCCAGAAGCCAGGATTCAAGTCCAGCCTCTCTCAGACGTAGCGCATAACCTTTTGGGGAATCGCATTCATCTTTCCCTCATCTTCAACCACGGAAGTAGTCCAAGACGTAATGGGCAGTTGGATGAGATGATCTCCAAGGTCCTTTCCTGATGCAACAACATTTCACGGCTCCCTCATCCTTGTCCTGTCTCCCTCATGGAATGACACGGAGTAGAACGCTATGCAAGCACCAGGCTGTGTTTGCCCCAACCCAATCTTGCAAATAATGCTGCCCTTTCCCGCCAGCTCAGCTCCCGGGAGGCCCCCAGGCTGGGGGCTTTTCTTTCTCTGCTGCTTGCTGCTTAAGAGGGATCTGTGCCATGGCTAGGCGGGCCACGATTTTCATATAGCCCCGATGGCAGCTTTATCTAATGAGAATGAGATGCTTACACATATTTTCATTTTTTAAAAATCGGCTATTAATTTGTCAGAATTATTCATATTTTACTGATGATATTTTCCATGTATCTAATCAGGGAGCTCATGAATAGAAATGAAACTATTTAAATACAGAGATGGTGTACATTGTAAGATCTTGTTTTCTCAAGCTGTTTCATAATGTAGTGAATACATTTATTTCTTCTAAAAACAGGTTTTGCAACCATCGAAAAACATTTTTGAAATCTTAGTTTAAATAGGACTCTATTCAAACATGCTAAGTTGGCGTGAACGGTGTGCATCCGTCCGGGTGGTCACTTGAAGTTTGTACCTTGTTCCCTGGCCTTCTCTGTCAGGAAGGAGATCATTTTTTGTTGAGAAAACTGGAAAACATATTTGGGGTCAAATTTTTAGGATGGATAGATGAAGAAGTAGAAGTACAAATTGAAATTGGGCTGAATAATATTCAAGATAATTATTTGTACAGTGTAGACTTTTAAGCTGCTCAAAATTCCAGCAGCACTTACCTACATTGAAAGAGGGTTAGAATCATTAAACAAAGCCAGATATTAAATATACTACTGCTATCTCTCGAAACATTAGCAAGTAATGTAAAAACACATGGCATCTACTCAATGGAAAATCTGAGAATACAAATTATAATAGTTGTCTTATAAGACCTCTGGGAAGCTTGAACTAAATTGCTTAATTCCATTAATAACAAACTATTACTCTAGCTATTAAAGTAACATAAGGTAATAGAGATCATGTCGAGAGATTGTGCCGAGGCTCTTTCTTCACCTAGCACAAATTTATTCAGGGGCATTGATAGATTTTAATTGACTATGGCAACTGAATAGCAACAAAGGAAATTGAATGTCTTTTGAAAAGCTCCACATTTTGTAGAAGCAAATAGCAACACCAAAATGAGGGTTTGGGGGAGCTGGGATAGGCGAAGGAGGACGTGGGGAACATCTGTCCCTGTCGCTCCTCCGCAGGAATGCTTCCCTGTGACCTTAAGGAGAAGCTTCTTGGGAACAGCAGCGCCATAGGCTGAGCATCTTTTCCAGCTCCGTGCGTGCCAAATCTAAATGAGCCCAGTCGGCTGCTGCAAAAGCACGTGCTTTGTCATGAATATCCATTGGGCACCTGTCCAAGATCCAGGACTGGAGGGACCTCCTTGCAGACTGCTGAGTCCTCTCCAGAGAGAGCTGAGAACCAAGTCTGTTCCGCCCGAAGGCCTGGCAACGGAGTGGGTGACTCCTCGTCGTGACTCTGTAGCTGGGGAGTCTCCCTCAGCTCCCATCTAGTCCGTGATGGCTTCTGGTGATCTGTCACCTACTTTTCTCCTCCTCCACCTCCCTCCACACCCAGCTCCACGAGGGTACCACCTGTGTTGGTCTCACACTGGCCTGGCTCTGGCCTGGTTCTGGGAGGCAGGTCCAAGTCCCTGGGGCTCTGGTGCTGCCTCAGCACTGCTGTTGGAAGGAGGCGAGGCAACTGCTCAAGGTGGAAGCAGGCCCTGTGGGGCCACAGGGGCAGTCACATAGATCACGGGAGCCCCCAGTCGCATCCTTGCCTTGCCTGGTACCAAGATGGGGCCAGGCCTTTGCCTCCACTGGCCCTGAACACGTGGCAGTGCTGCAGCAGAGGTGTGTGACATCTTCTGTCATCTGCCAGGACTTTACCCTTTGCTTTTTTTGAAGGTCCTGAACAGCATCTCACGTAAACCCACACAGTCCAGTGCTCATTATCTTCTGCCCTGGGCAGCAGGGAGTGCACCTGTCAACTATGCTATATCCCCTGGGACCAGGGACATTCTCTCTCCCACTCCCCCATTGGTCCCGGCTTCTCCCAGGACATCGCCCAGAAACTGTGACAGCATGGCCCGCCACGCACACCACCTCCACGACACTCACAGCTCCCGCAGAGTGATGGCCCTTCTCCGGAGTTGTGTTGGTGGAACTGGGGCTCTGGGTGTGTTGCCCAGGAATGGGCTCTGGCTTGTGGCTACGGGCACCTATTTCATTGGCACCGGGAGAGCCTAATCCCGCCGCGACTGCCACACACGCATGTGTTTGAAAACCTCCTTGGCAGGCAGGACCTCCTAATTTTTTCCACTTCTTGTGATTAGCGTTGCAGACTAATCCTAGCACCAGACTCAACACCAGCTGTTCTTCCCCCACTGCTTGTTTTTACTTATAAACTAAATCCAGGAGCTGCTGCCGATTCCGCTGACCCCACTCTTCCCTCTGCCCAAGCTGCAGCCAGTCACCTGGGGCATGACCTCAGGTGAGTGATCCTTCCACCTGGCTGCTTGGGCTGCGCTGCCGGGTCTGGGGCAGTGAGCCGCACACCTGATTCTAGACAGTTCTTCAGCTTACCCTGTCTGCTATCTCGGCTGCAGAGTAGCAGTGCCCACGGCCAGACTGATCTTCGAAATTTGATTTCACAGCCCTGGATACCACAAACAATCTGTTACGTCATTAGAGATATTCAAAATATTATATGCAACATTTAGATCTGTTTTCTCAACAAACAATGAGACAAGCACACATGATCCCATTCTACCTCTGAATCTAAGGCCTAGGACATCACCAAACTGTTGAAACAACCTGTTTTCCTGCTCAGTGCTTTACAAGAACTTAAATTTGGAAAGAGGTATGCAGGAAGCAGACAGCCAGGCCACCTCCCCCTTTCAAGAGGCAGCAAGCAAGGCCTCAGGGGGCTTTGGACAGGCAGGAGGGACCAGAGCTGCCCCAGGGCAGCCAGACCCCACACAAGGCAGCTCTGTGCTGCGTGCATTTCTTTCCATCTCTCCTTCTTCCCCTGACTTCCTTGGCAGTGCTGGCAGGAAGGTTATTTACTGAATGCAAACCCAGGGGCTCAGACTTCTGCATTCCTACATGCTGCCATTTGCATTTCTATGAGAGTGTCTTTCATTCCTGGAAGGTCCTACAGACAAATCAGGGAGCATGGCAGATGGGACATTTGCCCTCCAAACACCACAGCATCTAAAAGAATTGTGATTGTCAGAAATATCATATTCCTGTTGAAAGCACATGAAATCAGTTCTGTAAATTGGGAAACATAAGTCACAGTTATATTTGTTCTGCAGCCACAGAAGAATCAGGAGGCCCTCGTAGGGTAGGGAAAGAAACACTATGAGCCCTTTAGAAATGACTTCATGTCCAATCATAGCCACCTCTGCCCAGCCGTGCTGTCGCTCTTGGTATGAAATTCCTGACTCCCTTTAGCCCTTGCATATTCCAGCCGGGTTGGCTTCTTTCTTAGCAGCTGCGATTACTTGACCGCGAGATGAAAGTGAGTCACCCCCTTTCCCTCCCTGGCAATCTCGATGTTGAGGCAATGTCCACTTGGTCCTTCCTCCATTATTCCTCCCCTCTCTTGGTTTAGAATTCCTTCACTAGAGGACTAGGGAGGGGGCCGGGTTTCCTGGAGCCAGCAGTTGCCCTTGGTTAAAGCAGTGAGCTTGAGCTCCCCCTACCGTGACCCCCAAAGCATTTCCAGGTACACAGGCTGTGGGGCGTCCAGCAGCCCAGCATCAATCCCTCACCTGTGATGACCCTCCTGTATGCCCAGGTCACAGAAGTAAACAGGAGCTCACCTGCTGGACCAGTCAGGTGCTGTAGGGACGAAGAAGGGAGAGGCATGGAGGGCTGAGCTGTCAAGGAAGGTCCCTTGGCCCCAGAGCAGCTTCTGCCCGGTACTGAAGACATGTAGCCTGAAGCTCCGAGGAGAAGGAAGAAAATTTCACCTGGGCCAAGAAAGAGGGTGGACAAAGGCTGACACTCGTGCAGATGACATGAAGGGACCCTGAGCTGAGAGCACAGGTAGTTACTAGTGGGTTGTTTCGTCAGCACTGAGATCCAGGGAACCAACCACGGAGGTGCCTGCAGGACTGGAGCATGGAGTGAAGAACATTCTAGGACAAAGATTGGTCCAGAACTGCAGGGAGAGCCAACTCAGGATTCCAGGCCAGAATTCTAGGATTTTTTTTTAATTTTACAGGTACATAGCATGTTTTGATATATATGTACATAGTGAAAGTTATAATAGTCAGATGAATTAACATATCCATCATCTCACATAATCACCCTCTGTGTGTGTGTGTGTGTGTGTGTGTGTGTGTTAAAAACACCTAAAATCTACTCTCTTAGCAAATTTCTAGTATTCAATATAAAAATTACACACCCACTGATAGTGATCAAGATCTTGTGGGCTCTCAGTTTCAAATACTGAGCAGAATAGGTTGGTTGGTTTGTTTTTTTAGATGCAAAAACATCCCTGGGTTAGAAATTTCCATGAAAACCAGGACGTCTGGAATTGGGCAACGGTCTATCTCCTTCCTTTGAAATCCCTCTGCAAACTCCATTCTGTGCCCTCTACCTTGGCCACAGTGCCCTGGGGTTAGGGGGCTGGGGCACCAGTGAGGTACACTGATGCCCAGGTGGCTGTGGCAAATCAGAGTATGCCTAGCCAGGCAGGAGGCTGCTACCTGGTGCTTCCCCTGCCTGCCCTGCAAAGCAGCAAGTTGGGGCTAAGTCCCCTGGTGCAGAGGGAAGCCCCTCCTCTGGGGCTCAGGAAGGGCTACAGGGTTGGAGAGCCAAGTGGAAGGATTTGGCCCTGCTCGGGCCAATACCTGGTTTCCTCAGTGCCTCCTCCATTGGGAAATTCAGAAAGGTCAGAGACGTCCTGGAACAGCCTGTCCACAGCCCAGATCCTCCTCAGTAATGGAGATGTTCTATACTGTGCTGTCAAGTGCTATCGAGTTCTTAGGATGTGGTCCGTGTGACTGGGGAACTGAATTTTTAAGGCCATTTAAGTTAAATTAATTTTAATTGAAACAGTCACATTGGCTAGTAGGTGCTGTATTAAGCAGAATAACCCTAGAAGACTGCAGGCAGAGCCCGAGTGAGTCTGCTCTGTGCCTCCCAAGACTCTAGATCTTTCATTTTGTCCCTTTCTATTGCTCAAAGTGACAGAGCATACAGAACTCTCAGAGAGAAATTATCCTGAAAATCAGACCGAATGGGCTGAATGCCTACAGAGGTCCCTGCGACCAAGCGCACTCCCTTTAGTGCTTGTGAGAATTGCATTAGACACAGGAGGAGGTCACGCCAGGGTTCCCCCAAAGCCCTTTTCTCTCCTGCAGCATGAAGTTTCCTCTACTGCAGCTGCCCGAGGAAATGGTTTTTGCAAGGTTTTATTATTCTTGCATTTGGGGGACGTATTCACTGACATCCTGCCTGGCTACCCACTTTCCATTTGATTTCTGGCTACTCTGGGCTCACTCCAGACCAGCATAGTGGGGTCGCTGGTAGCTAGAGAGTGGCATATTGAACGTGTTTCCAGACTCCCTTCCAGGGGACAATTGGGAGGGAATTGTGGGGCCCCTGGCCACCACTCACAGGAAGTAGGCAAACTGGGGCAATTTGATGTTTATCAAATTCCATTGAAAATGCCTGTCTCCTTTTGATGGGGGCTCAGGAAGAGCTACAGGGTTGGAGAGCAAAGTGGAAGGACTTGGCCCTGCTCTGGCCAATACCTGATTTTCTCAGTGCCTCTTCTGTTGGGAAATTCTCTTACTTCAGAGCTGGCAGACCCAAGCAATGGCTGGGTTTTCAGGGACTGGAGGAGGTATCCTGGCTCTGGGGTAATCAGAATCACCATCCCATCTGAGCAATCAAACTTCTTTCTGGGAGTTGGGCAATGATGCCAGGGAGGACAGAGGCGGCTGGAGCAAGTTGGAGTCTGGAAATGAAAACCAGAACCTCAGCCCTGGGGGCTGAGAGCAGCTTGCCTGTCCCCAGTCCTGGGGAAGTCAAATATGACTCTGAGATCCAGAGTCTCCAGACCCTTTGACTCTTAGAATATGAAGGAAGGGCGTGGGGACTGCACAGCAATCACGTTGTTCATGAGGATCTTTGCAGTGCTTTGGGTTCTTAATCTTTTAATCTTTGAGGTTCATTCTCAGGAAATAGAGTCCTTGTCCACTGAGATGGGGGAACACATGAGCAGGAAGGAGGTGTTCACTTTTGCTAGGGTAGACAAGTTATCAGGGCGTTGAAGTTCATTTGCTTTGGGTTTAGCACTGCAAGAGTCACTGGTTTAAATGACACTCCCCATGCACCTGGGAATACTTGCCCACTTGGACAGCAGGGCCTGAGCCCTTCCCCAGCCAGGTTACAATGACTGAGAATCTCCCTGCCTCCAAGGGAGGCTCTTCCCAACAATTCTCAGCATAGCCAGGGAGGGACAGAGGAGAGGGGTTTTCAGAGCATCCCCAAGGAAGGGAACAGGGTCAAGGAAGGTCACCAGGTCAAGGAAGGGCACTGGGTGGTGAGTTCTTAGCAAAGGTAAGCAGAGGCAGGGAGTCCAGCAGGGCTTTGTGGGAAAGGAGAAACATGAGACAAGCGGAGGACTTCAGAAGTCTGGAAGGAGTACAGAGGGCTCTTCAAGAGTCGAACAAAAAATGGGGAGGGGGAAAAAAACAGGTAAATGATCAGAATCCCTGGAGAACATTTCATTGCCATGATGATTTCACTTATTTTGGTACGTACTTGCTACGTTTAAATCTTACAAATTTGTGCTGCCCATCAGTTTCATTTTATTAGATCCTAGTTTTGTGTTTTTGGCAACCAGGACTAGTGTTAGGAAAACTGTCTTCAATATATAGAGACCCCTTGACCATCAATCACCTGGCCCTCCCCCAGCAGACAGGTGGAGATACAGACTCTTTGACAGCAACGATAATTCTTATGTGCTGGACAAAGACTGTGACTCAGAAGCCACTTTAAACACAATTTCTCTAATTTAAGAACTTGTTTGATGCTTTAAAAGTTGATGTCTAGGGTTAGTTAAAAAAATAAAATAAAATGGACTTGAATTTGAAAACAGTTTAGTTTCTCTAAGAAAAGACTTTTAAAACCTGATTGCTTTTCCCAACTTAACATCCTCTTCAATTAAAAAAAAAAAAAAATAGGGATTTCAAATCATGCACATGGAGTGAGTAGCTTTTCCAAGTTCAGTTCACGAGGTTGCACTTTGCCATGCTTTTCAAGATTTGAATATTTTGATAAATCATGATTATGCTACTGTTTAATGAGAAAGAAGTGGAAATAGCATCTGTTTGTCTGCCGCGCATCGTCTCCAGGCCTGGGCGTGCTGTCTGAGAGCGGTGGCCAGCCTGGAGAGAGCTGATGAGCGTCCTGATGAGCTGAAATTGCTTCCTGCAGTAGTTTGGGGCGGCAGTCCTGGGATGAACTGGGTCATTTTGAAGATCTGGGACACAGTGGCCGGACTCAGGTCAGAAATCCCCAGCTCCTCCCAGCCAGCATGATCTTTCAGGCCAGCTTCCCCCCATCCGGGTTGGGATCTCAGGGTCTGCTCCTTGCTAGACCATGTGCTGCACCAGGGTGTAGTAGGGGCTAGTAGGGGCTAATCCAAGTTGCATCAAACCTAATCGAGACACACTGTAGCAACCGCTGAAGGTGCTGTGGGCACAGGCAGATCCTCTGGGTGGGGAATGGAGACAGCCGTAAGACAGCCGTGGCATTGGCTCTTTGGTGTGGGCACCCAGGGCAGGACTTCCGGGTTAAAACGCTTGATCCAGTTATCACTCAGTCCAATCACCGATGTTCAGGTTTAAAGAGTTTAAATAATTGAGTGTTCTTTATTTACTGAAGCTTTAAAGTGCTACAGTATTAGTTTTCTTTCAAACTAGTAAAACTGAAAATGTTTTGATTTTTAAACTGTTGCTGTTCTTATCTGGAAAGGCAATTGATTAGGCGTCCTTCAGCTGCGCTGACTGCCTGAAGCTTCTCTCTAAGTAGCGTTTTTAATATAACTCCCGTACAACGAAGCACCCAGGTCTTAGGTGTGCAGTTCAACCAGTTTTGCACAGACTAGTGCAGACCTCCCTAACCCACGTCCCTATCAGGAACAAGAACATTTCCACACCACCCTCCCAGGCAAGCCCCCATCCAGAGGCAGCCACTGAACGGTTTGTTTTAACATGCATTTTAATGTGGTAAGATCTTTTAAAATACCACCTGTATTTTGAAACTGAAAAGGTCTGCCTCCTCCAGGAGGGACTGCAGAAGTCAGGCCAGGGAAACTTCCCAGGCTGTGGGGTCCTGGCTCAGAGCTGGAGGTTGGGAAGCCTCCTCCTCTGCTTAGCTCGACACCTGGAATTCAGACATTCGCAATACCCCGAAAACAATGGATGGCAAGGAAACTCACTCTGGGCCTTTTCCAGGATGGCGTGCTTGACTGTGTCTGCTAAGCAGGACTCCAGCTTAGAGGGAGAGAGAGGCCTGCTCATCGCCTGCATAATCAGCACCAAATGCAATTCTGCCCCAACAAAGAGGACAGTGTGTTCCTGAGATGCTGCATAGAGCTCTGAGGCTCCCAGGTGGGCGGTTCTCCTGGGAGGGAGGTGGATTTTTTCAGCAGCTCCCCAACACCTACCACCTCCCTTTTTGTTGACCCCGGACTTTCTGGCTTCTAAGAAGGGTATCACTCACATGGGGCCGAGCAGAGCACAGAGATGGCTTTGGCTTCTGTGTCCCTTCATCTCCTGACCCCCAAGAAATAAAACTGCAGACCTGTCATCTGACCCCTTTGTCCCCCAGCTGTGTTCAGCCCTTCCAGCCAGGGTCTCCAGCCTCAGGTGGTCAGTGGGTATTCAGACCATCATTTGGCCCCTTTGCTCATCTCTCTGGATGATGTGCATCTTGTCTCCACGCTGCTTCTGACCACTGCATGTTCTTACTCAGGCTGTGCCAGGCTCCCACCTGCACCCTCTCATCTGTTGGCCTGTCCAAGGCATTTGCCAGTGGCACTGTGCTAGGCACCGTGGACACTTGCAGACAGAGCAGCCAGGCTGCAGGCTTGCAAGACAACAGTGTGGTCTGAGCTCCTCCTGGGTCTCTCCCCTGTGACCCTCTACAGCTGACTCCTTTGATTTGGTTAAAATCCTACCAGGGCTTAGGTGTGAAGTGGCAGACCTTATCGTTTCTTTCTTCCTTTTTCTCTTTCTTTTCTTCCGTCTTTCTTCCATTTTTCCTTCCTTCCCGCCGTCCCCCCCCCCCCCGCTTCTCTTTTTCACAATTTTATTTTCCTCTTTAATCAGAAGGATTTAAATCAGAAAAAATAACTTTAAAATGCATGTGCTTTGTTTAAATGTCACAGTTGTACCCTTTGTAAAATTACCCCAGGGCATATGAAGGAAAGATGTAAGCAGTTCGAGCACATGGGACTGCAGCAGGGGGAGGCAGATGCAGGTGGGGGGCTGCACGGTTCTGCCCTGGGCTGGGGCATGCAGGAGACAGATACTCCTAGCTGGGTCTCTAATGTGGCTCTGACCTTTGAAGATCATTCCCTTGCCTGTGCCTCAGTCACCCTGGTCTGAGCCAGAGACCTAGAGTAAATGGTCACTAAGGTCACTTCCAGCTCGATCACCTGTGGCTCCATGGGTTCTTGTGTATTTGCCATGATCACTGCTGATCGGACTGGAAACCCTTAATGGGCTTTAAGCACTTGGACTGGAAGATGTAGAAAAGCCCAGAGATGTTGGTGGTGTTTCTGTCGATGGAGCGTGGTTGCTGTACACTCCTCAGTGCTGCTGCCACTGTCTGACAAGCCAAGACTCTGCAGCCTGGGTTATCTGGGATGCAGAACCCGGGCCTTGAGGCTCCTTCACTGTTTGGTAGAAGCTGCCCTCCCTCTGCTCTCTGGCTCCCGCCCAGCCCCTGGTGGATAAAATAAGGCCACAGGGGAGAAAGGAAACCCCAGACCCTGAGCAACAGCAGCTGCCAGCGAAAGATCAAGGCAAAGGACAGAAGATCTCTGACCCAGCTCACAGGCCTGAGTCCCGCTCACAGCCCTGCCCACTGGCTGTCTCTGTTTACACGGAGGAGGGGCCAGCCTCAAGGCCCTATGAATTATAGAACGCGCACTGCATCTCCCCTTCCTCTGCAGGGAGCCTCTCGTTGCAGCCCCAGTGAGTCCACTGGCTGGAAAGATCGCGGAAAAGCACTCTTGGGCTGAGAGCAGAGGCCAAACTGCATTCTAGGTGTTTCCTGAGGGCCTGGTCAGGCTGTTCAAGGAAGCATTGGGACACTCTGCCAGGAGCCAGGCAACTCAAGCCAGTGACAGTGTCCTTTAGAACAATTCCAGGTCATCACGGGCAGCGAAGGCATGTTCCATAAACTGTGCCAGAGACAGACAAGGCCTGATACATTTCAGAAGTGTTTTCCATCCAAAGTTGTTTTGTTTTGTTTTTTATACTAAGGACTGAATTCGGGGGCACTGTATCACTGAGCTACATCCCCAGCCCTTTTTTATTTTTTTTATTTTGAGATAGTCTTGCTCAGTTCTGAGGATGGACTCAAACTTGCAATCCTCCTGCCTCAGCCTCCTAAGTCACGCTGGGATTACGGTCATGTGCCGCCACACCCCCCAGTGCCCCCCCACACACAAATATATATCTAATGTTTTTAAAAAGTAATATTCCATGTTTAAAAACACAAATGTTAGACACCTGGAAATTTTCTCCTTTGGACAAAGTTTAAGCAGAGGTGAGGGCTCGGGAGGCCTGTGAGCCACATCTTTTTACAGCAGGACCTCGAGGCACAGGAGGAGCTCCTGGGAAGGAGACAGTGGCATGGGCCTCTACACCAGCCCTCCCACTACCCACTGGGGGCCCCTTCTTTCTTCCTTGTCCTAGCACCTGGGGTTGAGGGGCCTGGAACTCCAGGCAGGACACCTGTGGTCTCACCAGAAGTGAAGATGGCCAGCCAGACAGACCCTCTGAAGCCCCAGCAGCCACCCCTAGGGTTGCCAGGGAGGCTGGAACTGGGAGTCTAAGTGGCTAGCGCTGAGGCCCAGCTATTCCTATGGGGGTTATGGCTTCTGTTTGCACTCTAGGAGGGAAGGCTGTCCTCGGGCTGGCCGGCGGCTGGAACCCTATGCTGGTGGTGGCCATGACCTGGTCTCCTCCCAGGCAGACAACCCACAGCTCCCCAGGGCAAGCTCTGGGTGGCTGATGTGCTGACCTTCCACCACGAGGACCCGGTCATTCCCAGAACACCTTTTTGCCTTTCCTCTTTCCTGGGAACAAGTGCCCTTGGGCCTCCCTCCCCTCTGCCAGGGCGCCTCGTCTTCCCTCATATGGACTGTCAGGCATCGTGTTTGAACACTTCCCACCCTTTGAGGTTAAGGGCTGTTCACATTGCTGTCCGCCTCCTGCTGCTGCCGGGCATCTTTGCAAGTGGGGAAGCTGCGGCCCCAGGCACTGAGGAGAGAATTGGGGCTCTGTCACTCAGGGACTCTGCCCCAGAGTGTCCCCAGCCCCCGTGATGCTCCCATCACCTCCGAGGAGGTGTGCCCCTGGGCTTGTGCTCAGAGGTTCCCTCTCCTGGATGGGACACAGGGCTCTGTGGCATCTTCCCTGCAGACACCTCAGAGCTCCTCGCATCCCTCTACCCCCAGGGCCAGTGCTGCTCCTCCCCGCCATTCCCTTTTGCCCACACTTGACTTCCTCCCTCTGCTTCTCCAGCTGGACACTGCAGCTGGGTTGTCTGGGTGGCTCTCAGTGCAACTGGCACAAAGATGCCCCGTCCCGCACCCACAGAGGGCTCTCAAAAACCCGGCCCAGGTCTGTTACCCAAGTCCCCCCAGATATCTCCAGAAAAGCCACCTACAGAAAGTTCCAGAGAACAAAACGAAAGCTTCTGGGTGATTGAGGGTACGTGTCCAAGGGCGGCACATTTGCACTCCCAGGACAGACCTGGAGGGAAGGTGCCGTGCGTGGATCAGGGGAGAGTCCAGGGAGCGAGGGCAATTTAGGCCCGTAAGTGCTGCAGGTTTGCGTCCTAAACACCTGGGCTTCAGAGGACACCTGACCCAGTTCCAGAGCAACTTCTCAGGCCTGGAGGTCTCTGAAGAGGATGTTCCGTCTGTCACTGCCAGTGCCAGGCAGCTCCTGGCCTGGCTAATTAGGTCAGCCTCCCCCTCCTCACGCAGCCGGCCGCCGGCCGCAAGGACCAGGCTCAGGCCGAGGAACGGCTTCATTATGCAGCTCCGTGCCAGCCTCTTCGCAGCCACAGGAGCACTTTGGGCTGAGAATCCCTGGAATCCTTTCATCTCCTCTTTTAAGAAAATGATGAGAAAACAGGCAAATGTCCCTGGGAGTGGTGGGCGGCGAGTCCAGACGTATTCCAGGTGGACACGATGGGGTTGGTTTCCTACAGACTGGGCAGCTTCGCCTTTGTTCACGGGTCACCCGTCAGGCAACGCAGCAGCGTTCCTTAGGGAGGTTGAAGGACTGGGAAGGCTGCATCCTGACCTTCAGCCCCGTGCTTGATGTAGACCCATCACTGCGACAGGCCTGTTTTGCACACCGATAGCGGCTTGCAGTGAGCAGGGGATGTCTGCAAGGGGAGGGACAGTGGGACATTTGCCCTCCTCAAGAGCCACCACTCCTGAAGCAGTCCTTCATTAATTTTTGTCACTCTACCCCTTGACCATTCTGGATTAAGTGTGGGTCCTCTAGGCCGTTTCCTTCTGGTGGCTGCTGAGACGACGCTAGGACATTTGAAAGGGTGACACTAGAGGCCGCGGAGGGCAGAAAGCTGGATGCAAAGACCAGCACAGAACTGAGCATCTGACCCCCGCACACACTCACCTCTCCTCTGGGAACCGCTGGCTGCTGCTTCCTTGGGTCAGCTGTAGAGTGGACGCTGTCCTAGTGCCCGGGGTGCACACTGCAGCAGGCTCGCTGCTCAGAAGACCCGTGAGAGCTGAAGAGAGGCGGAAGCACCTCAAGCCTGCCTTTTGGGTCCCGCCGTGCCAGGCCCTGGCCTCCAGCCCTTGTGGGGTAGAAGACATCTCCCTTCCAGGGCTGTCCCAGAACAGGATTTGGGGAAGGGAGAAGGCCGAGCTGGTGCCAGAGAATCTTCCACATTGAAGTCTTTGACATTCTTTTTGTAGAACGTGGGGAAGCTGTGACTGAAGCCAGCGTAGGACTGACTCCGAGGTCCCCAGCAAAGTCATGTGAGGCTGTGTGGGTGGCCGGCACAGGGCACACTGCTGCTCTTACTCCTGTGCTTGAGATCAGCTTTCTTGGTACAGGGACCTTGCCTGTGAGCCCAGGGAGTGTCAGGATCCCCTGACATAAGGGGCAGGAAGGCAACAGGGACCTGCAGAATGGTTCAGGTGAAGAAGAAGCAGGCTGTGGGGAGCAGTCTCCATCCCAGGGCCTGTTCATCTGAATGACCCACCAGATAATAGGATTAGCCTCTCTTAGCCCCACCTCAGAGGGCTCTGTGCCAGCCCCAGGCTGTATGACAGCAGAACACACATCTGTCTGTCTTTCCCGCTCTCGCGCCACATTCTTTATAAGTCGCAACAGCAGCAACTTGCTTTGGGGATCCCACAGCACCAGGGACTCAGCGGGACAAGTCACATTTTCCAAGTCTGATCTGAGTGTGACTTCACCCAGCACTTGACTCAAGAAACCCAGGCTGAGGACCCAGGATGTGGCTCTGTGGGCAGCTTGGAGGGGCTGGCACACTGGGGCCAGCCTTCAGGAATTTAGAGATTCGTTCAGAGGAGCACACTGGATCCTGCAGCACCGTCCATCTGTCTGTCCAATCTCTGTTAGACCTGACTTTCAGCTTCCCATCTAATTCTCAGCGTCTGGGCTAGAACAGCCATGCACAAGACAAGGAGAAAGCTGCCAGTGGCCGGCCCCGGGGACACTGCGCATGGTTCAACATCCAGTCCAGCTATTCCAAACTCAGGGGTGCAAGCAGCCATTTCATTATGGTCACAGGTTCTGTGGGTCAGAACTTCAGGCAGAACACAGTGGGTCAGTCCATTTCCACCTGCCTGGGACCTCAGCTAGGAACGCTGGAGGCAGGGTGTTTGCCTGCAGAGGCTCAGGACCTGTAGAGGTGCTGTCACCCACGTGGCTGGGCAGATGCTGGCCTTCCAACAGAGCTATGCTGCTCGGGGGTCCTGGCTGGCAGGTGGAGCTGTTCCCCTTTGAGGACCTGGCTTCAGAAGCACACCTGTCACCTACACTCTGTTCTGTCCCTTATAAGCCCACCTCAAGTCCAGAGGAGGCAATGAGACTCACCCCTTGCTTAGAAGCAGTGAGGTTCTAGAAGAACCTAGAGTTACAACCTGAGCACAAGGCCTCTGCTGCAGGTCCCTCCACCTTGCAGGTGAACCCTGAAGCATTGACAGGATGCCTCTTGGATGAGTCTGTTCCCTGCAGACCCCTGGGGGGTGTGGCCACTGTTTGAGGATTCCATCCTGGGTTCCCATGATCCATGGACTCAAAATAAGTCATTCAGGAAATCATTTCCCAGCAGCTGTCACTTTTCATTCAGCAGGGACATTTAACATAAAGCATAGCCTAGTGCAGTGAAAGGCCCCTCCCCTGTTGTGCAGACGACACCGTGCTGGAGCTGGCCCCTTCCTGAGCGACTTTGGTCACGTTACTTAAACTCTCTCTGCCTCTGTTCTCTCATCTGTTAGATACAGGCGATGAGAAGTTAGCCTCTGTCCCTCCACCGTGAGAATTACGTGGATTGCTGTTCTGGACATGCCTAGGACGGTGCTGGGCCTGTGGTTTCTGCTGTAAAAACAAAGGGCCTGTCAGCTCCTGCAGGCCTGGAATGTATGGGAATGGGTGCTTCTGAGTCTCTAGCCAAGGAAAGGGCAAGGGCAGGAAGCAGCTGCTCTGGGTCCACGGGGACAGGAGCTCGTGGAGTCCTGGGAACACTGGCTGTTGTGAGAATGGCAGATCACACCCACATGGGCTTCGGTGTGCAGATGGGGTGGGGCGATGAGGCTGGCGGCAGGGTGCAGAGTCTGTGTTGGCTTTGCCCTTCCCCCACTTTTGTGTGTGGGTTTTTTTTTTTTTTTTTTTTTTAAGTTCATAACTTATTCTGATCCACGGATTTGGGAGAGCCGGGGAGAGGAGCCGATGATGTCTTTAATTAAATATTGCCACTCCTACTCCTTAAGGTCATTACAGTCAATAAGGGGGAGGAGAAATATCTCTTTAGAAGGCCTTTCAAATGAAAAAGAAAATCAACTACTGAATGCAAAAAACATCCTTATCTAGCCAGCATCCTTCCCGCAGTTGTGATTTAATATGTGCACCGTGCTATACAGAAATACAAAGCAGCTTGGGAAAAAGTCTCAGCCCTAAGAATCTTATAGTATTAAAACTCTAGTAATCCCACACAAGAGAAAAATACAGCAAAGCCTGAGCTTGGCCCCTGCAAACCAGTGTGCTCCGCCCCTTGTGACCCAGGGGCTGTGGGGCGTCTCCAGAGAGCCCCGCACGCTGCTTTTGACAGCTGAATTTTATTAACTGTTTTTTCATTACTCCTGACGGACTTGGCAATGAACTCTTATCAGTGTATTGTGGCGAGTACAAGTCAATTAATTTCTTTTAAATAACTTCAACTGAAATCCTATTTGATTTATATTCCAAAAATGATTTCCATTCTGCTCCTTCCTAAGATTATAGTCCCGGGGGAGTTAATCACACTGGCTGCACAGTCACCCATACCCCTGGGAGAAAACAGGATCAAGGAGAGGGGGAAATGAGAAGAAGGTAGAGCTGAGAGCATCCTAAAGACCTTTTATCCAAGGCAGGTCACGTGCTCCGTGACAGGAGAGCACGTTTCAATCTTGCCTTCGGAAAAGTGTCTTCCTGCTAATTGTGGTGGGAGAGTTGAAGAGCACCAGCACTGTCCAGAAGATGAGGAGTCTTGACCAAGAACCATGACCGTGGCCACTGGTTGCTCTGGTCAGTGCTGAACCACCCCGCTGTCTGGTACCCCGAGGTTTGGGGGCTGGTATCCAGGAGCCCCTCCTTGCTGGCCCCGGCTGTGAGCTTCAGAGCTGCAGATGGCCTACTCTGTGGGGCCCCGCCCAGTCACAGCGGGACTGATGGCTGTCACTGTGAACAGGTAGGGCAGAGGAGGTGGCATGATCTGGGTGGCATCGGGCACAGAGGGCAGAGCTTAGTGAGCAGCTGATGACAGCGACAAGGGCTTGGAGCTCCAGAAGGAGGGTGGCTCCACCCTCAGGAGATGTGGGGGGCCGAAGCCCAGGGCGGGGCCAGCATGGTGCTGGTGAGAGATGCGGTCTTGAGCTGTCCTCCACCCAGTGCGAGGCCACCGTGTCAGGTCTGGCAGGCTGTGGGGTGGACAGCAGGTCACCACCCTAGGGCAGGCAGACTCCAGGGAAGAAGTTAACCAGTGTGGCAAAGATGAGTTTGGACAAAAACATATTTGCAAAACATGGGCCACGGCTGCTGTTTTAGCTTGATAAGGCCACCCAACCAAGTGGCACGGACGAGGGCCTGGACAGCACAGTGTATCTTCTCACAGTTCTGGGGGTTAGACTGTCCAAGATCAGGAGTCAACAGGGTTGGTTCCTTCCCAGGGCTGATAGACTGCTGGCTTCAGAAGCTTCTAGAGCATTTGATAAAATATGTGAATTCTTAAACCACCAAATCAAAACCTTTAGAAGTACAGCCCAGGATTTGTCGTTTACATAAACTATGTGAGCTCTCCAGGAAATTCAAGTGCCGACCAGGCTCTGCCGTGTGTAGAACAACACGGCCTCAGTTCAAGAGCTGTGACTGAGGAAACAAGCCCACATGAGACAAGCAGAGAAAAAACAGCAGGCAGAGTGTGGCCCGGGGCCCGACCAGCTAGACGGAAGAGACATAGGTGCCTGGAGGAGGACGGAGGTTACCACCGTGGGGAGAGGTGGGGAGAGAGTCCCCGAGGGCCATGTTCGCACGTCTCCTCTACACGGGAAGCATCCGGGCCAAGCGTCACACATACGCAGGAGCGAGATTCTGGAAGATGCGGCGACCCGCGTAAAAACGTACCTTGGTGTTGAGAGCGTCTTCGAGGCATGTATCGCTTTTGTCTTTATCAAAAAACACAAATTCTGTGTTTTCTGAAATGTCTGTTGGCTGTCTGGGGATGTGATTCCGGTGCCTGACACCTCGACACTCCACAAAGGCCTGCGGCTTGGAGATTTGGAAGTTCTGACGGTTGGGGGGCGAGCAGGCCCTGTCTCGGGAGGGAGAAGAGGAGGAGGGAGGAGGTGGGAAGACCAGCTGGTGACTTCCGACTCCACAGGTGAGTGTTGATGCTGTTGTTTTAAGTGGCATTCATCCTGCCCCTCTTCCTGTATGTGTATTGATCCTGGCCAACACAGACATGACAGGAGACCACACAGAAAGAAATATGTCAGCGCTCACGGTGGGGAAGAACGGGCATGGAAATGGCAGAGACCCGCGTGCCTCCCGGGAATCTGGAGCTGCTTTCCACACACTAGCTGGGTGACCTGGGCCAATGAGCTGCCCTCTCCGTGCCTCAGTTTCCCCATCTTTCCAAGAAGGATCATGAGACTCGCGATCATACCGTGCTGTGGGGGGATTAAATAGATTAATTATGAAAAGGAGTTTAGCATAGTGCCTGGAATATGCAACAAATGTGAGCAATCAATATATATTTTTTCCACCTGGATGAGTGACGTTCTGCGCATTTACTTCAATCAAGATATCATGGCTGCTCTCTGAGGACTGAGTAGTCACTAACAAATCCATTTTCCTTATCGCAATCTGTATAGCTCAGTGAGCTTTCTGCTCTCTGCTCCAAGCCAAGAACAGAGAGCTTTGCCTCCCAAACCGAAAGGACGCATCCTCAGGCGCAGGGCTCTGCATGTTCTCTCAATCCAGAGGGGTTGCGTGTTAGTTAAAGGGTGTCTCTTCCAGCCCCTGGAGATTCCAGGAACTAACAGCCTGCTCTGCTCTGGTGACAACGGTGACGTGCTGTGCTTTTCTGTCTGCGCAGCGGGGGGCTTTGCTTCCTGTGAGGAAACGCTCCTGATGCATACTCTTCACTCCACCACAATTTCCCTTAAACCAGGTCCCTGGAGGCACAGGACCTAGGGCCAGAGAGCATGGCCAGAGTGGCGTGGTGCAGGCCGCGTCAGTTACCCTTGATGGGTCTCCGGCGGGAAGGTTTCCAAGAGAGTGGGTGACACCTCCAGAGAGCACGTCTCTTCTCAGGGGTCTCGCTGCCGCACCGTGTGGGAGTGGGCTCATCTTGAGCCTGCGCTGCTAAAATCATGGTGTGTGTTGAATCAGGGAGAGGGGGAAAGGTCAGAGGCAGAACTTGCTGAGTCCTATTTGAGGATTAGTTCTTTAATCCAATTTCTTTTCCTAAACAATCGTATAGAAACCTGCCAGCAACAATTTAACAAAAGCTGGCTCCCTGGTTGAAGCAGGAGTGGCCCCTTCAGGAGCCCCTGAACCCCCCACCTGGAATCCTCTAGGATTGCTCTGAACCCAGCTTGAAAACTCCTGCTCTCATCTGGGAATCATCCAGACGTTCTACATCGGTACCTGGCTTCCAGGTCTCTGTGCCCCCTGCACGGTGAACAGGGTGCAGGGGAGAAGGGCCCACTTATGTCAGAACAAGGCAGGTTTTATTTTGAATGACACCTGCAGACCTCTGGGGTCAAATGCACGGCGTGAACGCGCTTGTCTGCACTCCCCATATCGGACTCCCAGAGCTAGCTGAGTGGGAACATTGAAGAGCTTGATGGGTTAACGCAGACCATGGCTCTGGCCACTCTGGTTACAGGTCTCCTCCTCCCTCCCACGTCACTCAGGGGACAGGAGGACAGAGAGGGAGGAATCAGAAGTGCTGGGCCTTAAGCAGTGATCAGGAGAGGAGCCGGGTGCAGGACCCACTGAGGATACCTAGGTTTGTTTTGTCAGGGGAAACTGCAAATCCCAAAAGGCCTCATCTGTAGACTTTCGCTTGTAGTCTACAGCCACCCAATTTTCTATTATTATTATCTTAACACCACATTGGCCCTATTTTTAAAATCTGCTGCACTTGGGCAATTTTGTCTGACGTCAGCTAGCTGCCGGCAACGCTGCTTGAAAACAAGAATAACCAAATCTTCCAAGGAGTAATGCTGAACCTGCTTCAAACGCAATAAATCACAAAAACCATTGTTTACGATAAGTGGTATCTGATTGCTGTTAGAACCTGTGTTTATTGCTTTTGTGCGTTATGGTCTCTTGTAATTTGGACAGCCAGAAATTGTATTCCTTTATGCAGCGCGTAGGAAGGGTTTGTAAGGAGGGAGGCATCTGTAATTATGCTGCCAGGGAGTGGGGCTGGGGAGCCTCCAAGGACCATGAAATGCAGTTGCCTATTTCTCGTGCGAGGAGCGGGTGCATCAGACTTTCTGTGTTCCCTGTTCCTGGAACCCTCCCGGCACCTTCAGAGACCTGGGCAGTGGAGGACAAACAGAAGGCAGACTTGGAGCCACCGTGCTCCATCAGAGAGCCCTTAAATGGCCTCAAGGAGCCAAGTGTGGGTTGGGCAGGCAGCCATCAGCCCAGCTGGACTGATGGTTTTCCCTGGAAATTGCCTTGGACGCCCCTGCAAGTGTCTGCCCTCATTCTAGCCCATTCTGACAAGTGCCCACTGGGCTACGTGGGTCAGGGCTGACAGCAGAGGTGCAAGGACAGCTGATGGAAGGAGTCTTTGGCACCTCTGTTGCAAAATCTGAGAAGAAACTATTTGACCACGCAGCCTGGGTCTCAGCACAGTATCAGTTAGTAAATTGAGGATGTCTCTTGGTTTCTTTGAGGTGCTGTTGCAAAGAGGAGTGAGGACTGGGCATGGTGCTCTGTCGTTCTCATAACTCAGAGCCTCTGGCCTCTGAGAAGAGGATCTGGTGTCTTTGACATCCACCGTGCTCCATCTGTCCTGGCTACTTTGCTTCAAGGCTCCCCCCACCTGGAATGCTCATGCCTGTCGATTTGTACCTGGGCAAAGCCTGCCGATCTTTCTGCACCGCCATCAAAGACGGTCCCTCAATCTCCTTCTCTAATATTCTCAACCTCCACAGAATTTCTTCACCAGCCCCCCACACCCCCCCCACCCCTCAAGATTAAAACTCAAGTCCCTGAAACTCATGGTTCATCCTGGGCAGGGTTCTTTCCCCTGACCCCAGCACTAGCCCAGCACACAGAGGCTCTCAGAACTATTTGTTGAATGAATGAACTTGAGGATGACTCAACTGCTAACACTTCACTTTCCGCATATTTCTCCAAGTCGTCCCTCTTCCCTGTTCCTACCATCCTGGCCCCAGGGAGTGTCCCTATTGGTTCTCAGGAGGCCCCTCCTGAACTGCCCATCAACACCCGCCACCATCCTGGCACTCTAGGAGCTGGTGTCGGGGACATGTCTTGGTCTCTCCCTGCCCCCCACCTCTTCTGCTCACCCTTTGCCTGTTTTGTTTTATTTGCCCAGATCCCTCCCCATCCTGAGCACACCACACTGCCTGTTTATAATCACAAAAGATGTGTTCTTCCCCCCCACACACACATCCTTACCCCTTCTTTACCTGGCTTCCCCTCTTTGGACTTGACTTAGACACCATCAGCCTCCAGGAAGCCGATTCTGACTGTGCCGGTGGGCCTTGCGGGGCGGGGGACCTTGTCTCTCCTCCTGCAGCTCCTGTGTTTCTCTGTAATAACTCATCTGTCTCCCCCTAAAGGCAGGATACTGCATGGTCTGTCTTAATAGCCCCAGCGCCCAGCACAATGCCTGGCCTGCAGATCGTCCGTGAATAAGGCTCCAAATGGAACTGACACTAATACTCAAATAGCACAAGAGGATCAGAGAGTTTATTTCAGCACCAAATTGCACGCAATTGTGTGTTGGCTTAAAGCAAGTTCAAAGATGGCTCCCCAAAGAATGCGCACTATAGGGGACACTATCTCATGCAGTCCATCAGTGCCTCCCCAGCCATCCTGTCTCCCGGAGGACCTGAGTCCTCACTCAGAACAAAATCTCAGCCTGAGGGGTTGCAGCCTTCCACAGTGTCTGGGCCCAGAGCGCTCAGTCCTCAGTGGCGGCTTCCTGGGCAGGCACAGGATGAGCCTGGCCTGACACACGGACGGACAGTTACCCCACAGAGCCTGGGACTAGTCGAGCCTGCTGTATTAAAGAGATGAATGGATCATTCGTGATTCGGAAGCTACAGGTTCTAGTCTGATCACCGAAACCCTAGCATTAACTAGACACCGAGCTGGCCGGCAGTGTCCCCATGTCCCTTAGTGCTTAGAAGGGTTTTCTGAGACTCCTGGACTGGAACCTCAGTGTGCATTGGCTCCCCTTGTCCAGCCCAGCCAGGGCTCCACTTCCAGGAGACCCTCACTTCTGGTCCAAGGGCACCTAATGGGTGGTTAATCTAGCTCAAGGCCAAGTGTCAGGATTTCCAGATCTCTCTCTCTCTCTCTCTCTCTCTCTCTCTCTCTCACACACACACACACACACACACACACAGGTCAAACTCACTATCAACACCTACAAGCAGGTGCTTCCTACCCACACTGCAGAGCCTCGGGGACAATGCACACGTTGGGGTTTCTGTGCCACAGCTCAGCAAGCTAGAGGATGACTGTGTTGGCTGCCATGGTCTGGCTGGGCGCCCCGCGATTGGGAGCAGCTTTGTCTCTGCAGGAAAGCACCTTCTCGACAGCCAACTGTATGGCAGACTTTTTGGAATTCACGCTGCTAATGAGCAAGGGCCCGGGATGTGGACCCCCGGGCCGGTTGGCCAATCGGTAGATCCTCTAGGGCTCTGGTTTAGGCCTGGCCTAGGCCCTGGGGAGGCTGAGGGGGATTTAGTGGACATGCCCCAGCTCACCAAGCCCTCCCAGTCTGGTAAGGGCTGGGGCAGGTAGAGTGCTCCCACACAGACGCTAGGTACAGAACCAAGTCTCGTGTGCAGCGAGCGTCCACTCAGGAGGATCGAAGGCCAGTAGACGACAGCTGGCTCCAGGGAACGAGAGGCAGAATGGGCTTTGTTGGGCTGGTGACCAGCACACCACGCCTGGCTGCCAAGCTGTTGCACAGAAAGTACGGAGCTGGCTTCTGTCAGCTGTGTCACAGCACGGAGGCCACAAAGTCCAGAGAGAGGGCTCGTGCAGAAAACTTGTGCTTCTCCGGCCACTGTCAAAGTGAACGGCAGAGTCGTATCTCGCTTAGTCGCTTTCCTCTAGCCCAGGGGCCTCCCATCTGCTGGCTTCTTTTTTCTTGAAACTTAGACACACAAGCAATTTGACGGAAAAGAAATTTAAAGGAACCTACTTAATATGAAATTAGAAATCATCAGTCTTTCCAAAATCTCTTCCCTCCTCTTCGGCAGAGCAGATACAGGACCATCATGGGTTTTCCACTTTTCTCCTAAGGGGATTCCATGTATGGGTCTCTGTGCGTCATCAGAGCCCATGCCAGGTGACCAGCTGGCCACCAAGGGGCCCTGGTTCCTAGGCTTGAGTTTACACCCCAGCTCCCCACTCCCTCCATTGGAAGAGCCCGCTAGTGCAACATCTTCTTTCTCTGGAGACACTTTGGCTTTCCAGGAGCTGAGCCTCGTGAAGTTACTGAGATGTGAGAGTGAGGGGAGTGGTTTCATTTCCCTCAGACTGGGTGGGCTTCTATCTTGACTCCATCGGCAACTACATGGATAGATCATTTTTTTCCCTCTGTCTCAGTTTTCTCATCTATAAACTGGAGGCAATAGGAATTTGTGTTTCACAGGGTTATTGTGGGAATTAAATGAGATAATGCATGTCTCATAATAAATGATCAATAAAGGGTAGCATAGAAGTAGGAATTACGAATACTATTTTAATTATTACTCTTGGAGAGCAGGTGCAGTGTGCCTCTTTACCAGCACACCCGTGGCTTTCAGGAGCATCCATTTAGCTTGTGCAAGCTCTGGCCTCAAGCCAGAAAATTCCTTCCTCAGCCCCACTGTGAGGATCCAGAGTGGAAGAGATATGAAAGATGGCCCCTAACCCTTTACCCACATTACCTTGACCTTGAGTTGTACAACATTCTCAGGGGATTTTCCTATGGCCCGTTTTTATTTTTCTTACTTGGAGTGAAGGCATAAAACCTGAGCCTACCCGGCATGCTGGTGATAGAGCACAGTGGTCCTCTGGGGAAGGCCAGCATCTGGGCCAAAGAAATTAGGGAGCACAGCTGGAAGGAAGTAGAAACCCCACTTCCACAATGGAGGCCCCAATGCTCAGGCCTGACTGCCTGTCGGCTGAGCCCAACACTCCAACTCTGGCCTGTGTTTCTGCCATTTCCTTAGCCTGGAAAGACAACCCAGAAAACATGCCAAGATAGGCCTAGGCCCTGCCATCTCTCTCGGGAGCCTCTGTGTATCCTCCAGCCTGGGGTGCACCTTGGCACCCTCTAGCTTGCACCAAGTCCTGGGATACTTCTCAGCCACCCACGAAGCTCTGTCTGTGCTCAGCTCTAGCCCTCATTGGGCCCAACTCACAGCTACCCACCCAACATGTCCATGGTCCTGGGTCACAGCCGTACCCGGCCCTCCATAGTCATTCCTATCTCCTGTCCCCATATCATGAATCAGGTGACCATCCCCCAAGAAAGTGGCTCTGGATGCCCTGACCAGGCATCAAAAGCAGCCAGTGTTCGGTGTCCTCTGAGCTCTTGGAGAAGCACTTTCTTTGCAGTAGTGACTTGCCCCAGGCAGTCCCCAGGCCAGATAAAGGGCCTGGTCTGTGGGCCTTGGGAGGGCTACAGGGACATGTGGAGACCGGGCTCCTCTTCAGGATCCAGCACAGACTGTGGCCTGAGGTGCACCTTCCAGGCTCAGCGCCGTTCTAGGCCTCCCTGGAGTCTGTACCCAGAGGCGGCACTGCACAGGAGCTGCAGTCGCCAAACAGGCCGGGGCCTCCCTGGGGATACTGACAGCATGGCCAGCTCCTCTGCCCTCAGGCCAGTGACCACCCACTCGCTAGGCCCTTGCCCAGGACACTTCTGCAGCCAGCTCCAGCTCCCCGTTACCAGCCTTGGAGGCCCCTCCAGGGCCCCTGGCCACAGCCCCGTCACGTCCACTCCTCCTCCTGAGCATTCTCACCTGCTCGCTCAGCCCCAGAATGCCGCTGTCTCTAGTACCTGATAGCTCCCCGCTGCCAGTGCACCATGGTCTCCAGGTAGCTGCTGCCACCCCTCCCAGCCCAGGCCTGTCCACAACAGAACCTGACTCTAGCCCAAAAAGAGGCGACAGGGCTGGGGTTGTGGCTCAGTGGTAGAGCGCTCGCCTAGCATGTGCACGACCCGGGTTCGATCCTCAGCACCATGTAAAGACCAATGCATTATAGCCGGGCGCGGTGGCGCACGCTTGTAAACCCAGCACTTTGGGAGGCTGAGGCAGGAGGATCGCGAGTTCAAGGCCAGCCTCAGCAATGGCGAGGCACTTAGCAACTCAGTGAGACCCTGTCTCTAAATAAAATACAAAAAAGGGCTGGGGATGTGGCCCAGTGGTCAAGTGCCCCTGAGTTCAACCCCCGGTACCACAAAAAAAAAAAAAAAAAAAAAAAGACCAATGCATTGTGTACAACTAAAGCAAATAAATAAATATTAAAAAAAAAAAAAGAGGTGACACTCCAACTGGGGCTTTCAGCAAGGGGGTGTCAACATAAACCCTTTTTGAGTTTCATCTGCCTACGAAAGAAGCCAGGTAAGCAGTTGCAGGCAGAGCAAGGTGGGGCTGAGACCTCTCAGCCTGATTGCATGTGGTCAGTGACCAGCTCGGGGGTGGTAAAGCCCTTGCTAAACAAACTGCAGCCCAGGCGAGGCTGGAAGTGGGGTGCTGGTGGGATGTGTGCTGTGTTAGTTTTGCCAGGTTTGACATCTGTAGTTTTGCGGGATCTGGAGCAAGTACCTGAGCTTCCCAGGACCTCAGTGGCCTGACCGGGGCAGGGGACAGCTGTAGGGAGAGGAGGCTGAGGGGCCCTTCCATCTTGCCTTCAGAGCAGGGTGCGAGGGAAGAGGGAGAACAAAACACACCACATTTGCTTGTGCCAGGATCCAGGAGCAGACTCCTAGGATTTCCCACCCCTAGCCAGAAGCCAAGGTCAGGCCAATGCCCTGATACATCTCCCGTGCGTGAGACCCCCAGAATCCACCAGGAAGGGTAGGTTCTGGGGATCAATCACACAAGCCTTTTCATTCAGTGGACTACTTACTACCCAATACTTCAGGAGGGGAGGGGACTACTCCTGTTTCGTAGCATATTCAAGTTTAAGGTCACTTTTTCATACATTTCTTCCTAGTACGACACAAATCCTCATTATAGATATTTCTGTGTTTAGCAAAAAGACCCACAGTCACAGTGCTGAGATCCTCAAATAAAGTTCAATTCATTTTCATCTCTCTTTCCTTCCAAATATTATTGCCGGAAATGTTACATTATCATAAACCAGAGTTCAGGATGCGTGTAAGGTTTCAACAATTGTCACTTTTCTCTGTATACAAATTCTGATTGCTGCCCACATTTTACAAAGGCCTATCTCCCTCACTGTGGTATTTTCATATTTGTAGATAGTTTTTCTTTAGCTATCCCTAGCTCAGACACAACCCTGATGGTTGGAATATCCTGTGTGATTCTGTCCTACCTCTGCCTGACACGTAGGGCAAAGAGCCTAGGTGAGATGTGTGTAGGGAGTGAGGTGAGACGGGATTGATGAGGGGGGTTCCCCCAGGGGATTCTCCCTTTGGCAAGCCTGAAGGACCCCTGGAGCAGGCTCTGGGCCCAAGCCCTGATGGCTGGCCCTACCTGCACGTGGAAGGACAGAGGGCGCCCACACAGAGGTCATGCATTGGAAGTCTCCAGGTAGATTTTCTTTTCTGTTAGCCATGTCACAAATCTCTGGTAGAAGGGATACTCCTTTCCAAAGGATCTCAGAGTCCAGGCCTGCTCCCTGGTGTGCTGAAGCTGCAGGTGTGGCCTGCCCTCAGGCCCATCTCCTGGCATCAGGGCCAGCTGGGCAGGCGTGAGCTCCAGAGCTACTCAGGCCAGGTTGCTCCTCTGGACCTTACCTGAAGAAATAACCCAGCTTTGGAGCAGATAATTCTGTGTCTGAATAACACTTACTAACTATGTCCGCTTGGAAGAGGGTCTTTACTCCTGGGCAAGAGCTATCCTCTGCAAATGGAGTTTATGATAACTGCAGTCAAGCCAGGAGGGCAAAGTTAGATAAAGTACATGAAGCCCCTTCCCAGTGCTTGGCACCTGGGAGGTGTTTGTAGAGATGGTGGGCTGTGCATTCCTCATCCCCACGGTTGCTTCCTTTGGCTTCTCCTCTAGGTCTTCCTCTCTTTTGCTTTTATTCCCATTAAATCCTAACCTTCTTTTCTTTCAACCATGTTGGATAAATCTTTCTGGAGGGAGTCACTTACTCTCGCCCTTGTCCCAAGGCAAGATGAAGGGTACATCCTCCACACAGCCCAGGCACTAAACTCCTTCCAGGCAACCTCCTTCCCATAGCTAAGAGTAGGAACCACTTGTATCCCCATTTCTTAGAAAGGAACGGACCCAAAAAGTTTAAGCAAATTGTTTGAGGACATGCAAATGATAAATGTCAGGGCCAAGATAAAAGGCACAGTTGGGTTCCAAAGCCTGTGCTTTTAACTGACCTGAGCCTTAAGGGTAGTGGTGGTTATGCAGCCATGTGTCAGGGCTCTGGTCCCATAGAGCTAGTTTTAGGCCATTGGCCCCTGAACAAAATGACCGGAGCTCATGGTGCTGGCTGAGGTTATGCACCTGCTTTTCAGTCTTTCTGCCTCCGCACATTCTCATCCACTAAACTTTCTTGAAACAACAGCACCCCTACACACACACACACACACACACACACACACACACACACACACACACACACACACACACACACACCCCTCCTGTGGGCATGCTTGTTAGAATTGTGTGCAAAGGAGCATTCATAGGCTATGAAGAACAATGCTGGGGCTCCTCTGTGAACCTTGAGCTTCTGCACTGCGATGTCCTCAGGTTTGTTCTAAGGCTTTGTTTGATTGCTACTTGAATTTTGGTTATATTTTGGAATAAAGGAAGAATGGTTGTTTATTTTGTTGTTGTTGTTGCTGCTGCTGCTGCTTTTTTCTTTCTTTCTTTCCTTTGTTTTGTTTTGTTTTGTTGTTGTTTTTTTCCTAGCACTGGGGATCAAACCCAGGCCCTTGTGTGAGTTGAGCAAGCACTCTACCACTGACCACACCCTCGGCCAGGGTGTCTATTCTTATTTTGGGGCAGATTTGAGAAAAACTTTTACCTTTTCCAAAGTCTAATCAGAAAAAGAAAAAAAAAAAAAAGCCCTTTCACAAGGTTGGCAGCCGTCCAAGTGGGGTTAGGAAGGTGGGGTTCTCTTCCCACAGAGTGGGCAAGTAGCATCAAAGGCGCCCTAGGTCTTAGAGGACCAGATTAGAAACTCAAGGTCCAGCCCCTGGGGATGGGGCCCAAGCACTAGTTCCTATTCCTAAGTCCTGTGTCAACATGCTTCAGATGGACTAAAGTCATTTGGCCATCTTGAGGCCAAATCTGCCATCAAATGGTTCCATCTATCATCAGAAGGACATGTATCTTTCTCCCCAGCCACCCACAGAGGTGACAAGTGCCGTTGTGAACACGTGGACTTGTGTGGACTCAACTTCCCCATGCTGGTTGCAGCCCCAAGGCTCTGTCCACGTGAGCAAGTGCTGGATCTGTATCTGGAGAGCTGGGTCAGAACCCTAGCATCTGCCTGCAGGCCGCTCGGGACATTTGGTGGGAGGGGCATGGTTTCCCGAACCTGCTGGAGGCAGGAGGGTAGAGGCATTGTGACTTGAGCCGGGTCCTTTACCAGCCCCAGTTTACACTTTGTTCAGCAAATTTCCAGCTCCCAACACATGCCACCTGGGTGCCAGTGCATGCAGTGGGTGGGGACAGAGGGGAGAACGATAACAGGAGCCCAGGTATTTGCCACAGAGAGCTTCCCAACCTCCTAGGATCCTTCCTCCATTCTAAAGCGAAGAACACAAATGCTAAACCTGGGGTTTCTTGCCAGTGCTGATAAGGAAAACCAGAGAATGCTGGAGTCTCGCTAAGAAAACCCCAAGATTTTAGGCTTATCGCTGCTGTAACATAATACAGGAAGTATGTTAATTCTAACCTCCGTGGGTTCCCCAGAATCCCTTTCAGCTGAGGCTGGCGGGGTGAGCTGCCATCCTGTGGAGACGGGAGCCTGGTCTGATTTGGATTTCTTCCCTTGCCTGGGCTTCACAGATCGAATCTCCAATTGGAGGGGACACAGCTTTGTCCCTTTCACCTGCCCAGCTCCTTTGCAGTTATTCAGTCCACCAAACAATGACCAAAAGCCTACTGTGTGCAGGGCACAGTCGTAGGAGCTATGAAATGTCAGAGTCCAGCCAAGTTCATCTCTGCAGAGCCGACAGGCCAAGGAGGCACCGTGATTTATAGGCCAGGCCTGCCAGCCGACCTTGTCCCCAGCAAAGTCTCATTTCCACAGGCCTCTCTTCTAAGCGATTATTCACTGTTTGTGCTGCTGGGACCTGGCACACTCCTACAATTCCTTTTACCAAAGAGGAAGCAGGAAGCTTGAAGTAAGTACTTATCTTGTAAAGAGAAGGTCCGTAGAGCAGGCTCGTGCCTCTTTTGGGAGCTTGCCTGGACACCTCGGTATGGCTCTGTAACAAGAATGGATTTGTTACTCGCAAGACTTTCTTTTCCAAAGCTCTTCCCCATCCGGGGCTTTTATTTATTTTTTTTTTCCCCAACACCTCTGTGAGGCAGATGAGGGAAGCCCAAGCTCAGGGGGAGGTGGCCTGCTCGGTCTGTGCTGGAAAGTGTCAGAGCCGCCCTGCCCCAAGTGCCCAGCTCTCATCTGCATCTCTTTCCACTCCACCAAGCCCAGAGCTAGAGGGAGGGCAGAGGAGATGGCAGGGGCGCGGCCCCCACGGGACCTGCCTTTCTTGGCTCTGAGGCTGAGGAAGGCTCGGGAGGCATGAGGCCCGGAGATGCTGTGCCCACCTGCCCTGGACTCCAGAGGTGCCGAGGGGAGAAGCAGCTGCAAGTCACGGTGACGGATGTTCGCAGCTCACGGGTGGGTGACTGTGTGTGCGCTGGTGCCAGGGTGGCCACATGGCTGGCAGGAGGGAGCTGGGCATCACATTTCAGCAACATGATCTCGGCACAGTCCTGTGCACAGGTGTTTGTGGTCTTCAACTCCAAGAGGGGCTGGGGACAGCAGAGGGACCGGGCAGCTGGGGGGACCTCCCTGCTTCTATGGGTTCTCTTTCTTCGCTGGCTTTGCCAGCCCTTTCAGGACAAGCAATGCTGTGTGTTCCTTCCAAGTCTCCAATACGAAAGCCGGGTTTAAAAGTCAAAAAGTTTCTGCAGGACTTCACAGGGAGAGGAGCGCATTTAGTATGAAAATGTTACAGGAAAACAAAAGCCTTCCAGTTCCCCTCTCAGCTGAGCTGGGAGCCTTGCTCTAAGTGGGAAGGGAAGCCCCTTACATTTGCTGGAGATCTTACTTGAAAGTTTTCTCCCTGTAACTTTTTATCCAGACTCTCTTAGACTTTGGTTCTCAGCTGGATAACTTAGTAATCTCCAGAACTTGATGACATTCTGGCTCATAAGAATACATACCATCGCCTTTGATTAATGTGATTTATTTTTTAAACGGTTTCTCTGAGCCAGTTGAGCAACCCAGGTGAGCCGTGGTGCTGGTGCCGGGAAGGGAGCCCAAAGGCATGACTTCAAGGTGCTGGGAGCTAAGTGTTGCTGCCTAGACGCGTAGGAGGGAGGGGAAAAAAAAAAAAAAAAAAAAAAAAAACAAAGACGACTCCAGCTCTGAGGACACCAGTTAGGGCCAGGCCTGTGTCTGGAAGAGAAGAACTTTTCCTTTGTTCCATTGCCCGTTGTTGTCCCGAGGCTGCATGGTCAGGAGGGCAAAGGGGACTTGTGGGGCTTTGCCCAGAGGATCCCTTTCCTCTTTTCTTGTTTTCTGCTCCACCACGTGGTTGCAGACCATGACATTTCTGTTCAATGCTGTCAGAGCCTTGGTCTGAGAAGAATGTCTGTGTACTCAGGTCCCTTGGCCAAGAAGCAGCAGTGCCCAGAGCCCGCTGGCGTCTGCTCATGCCCCCACTCCTTCCTCTCCCACATGACCAGCAGCCAATGGACAGTTCCGCCCAGCCAGGCACTGGGACAGAGCTTGAGGGGGTCTCGATGCACAGCCAGGACCTGGACCCTGTGTGGATCTTGCGTGTCCGGCTGAGGCACGGCGCTGGCCTTGTCTAGGAAGGGTAAGGTCCGGAACCAGGACTTGCCTCCCTTCTCTGAAACTTAGTGGGCAAATAGCCACGAGCCCCAGCCCCTGCCCTACCCAAAGAGATCCTGCAGAGCCGGCCACCCGCCAGCTATTTTTAGAAAGCTATCAGGTGCACAGGATGCCCAGTTGACTTTTCCACCTGTTGGGCTCAGTACAGTGATCCAGTGTCTCTGCCCCAAAGTCTGAGTGCAGCCTGGGGCCAGCACAAAGCTCCCTCCCAGTGTAACTTGGCCAGCGTTCCAGCCTGGCCTGACCATGGCAAGTGACGTCTCCATGATCCTTGGGCCCACAGCCATTTTGTCCTTGGAAGCACAGATGCTGGACACTAGAGCTTGCCCTCCTCTGCTTCCTTGAGAGGCAGGGAAAGGCCAGAAGGTAAAGACAAGTCAGGAAGAACCTTGAACTGTGAGCCCACCATGAGGAGTGTAGAAGGTTCTGGAGTCATCCTTCTACCAGGAAGGTGCACAGAGTGTGCAGTGAGTCTGGGGCATGCCCACATGAACTTCGTAGTGCATCACCCACAGATGCAAGGTGGCCTGGACGTGCCCAGGGGAATTCATAGAGGAGGAGGTGCAGAGAGCAGCCCTGAGGGACACGCAGGTGCCACCAGGGACTGCAGGAGGGCAGCAGAGGGGCTGCAAGTTTTGCACTCAGCTCAAAAGAGGGACAGCCTGCACTGTATCCAGGAACCTGGAAGAGGCATGAGGCTGGTGCAGAGGGCTCTGCAGGGACACGGGAGGTAAGCCTGGAGGGCGCAGGGTGGCACTAGGTGTGAAAAGCCACAAATGTCAGGGGAGGTGTCTGATGATCCTAGCAGAGACAGAGGAGTGTGGTGATCTGATGGTCACCCTGCTCCCTGCCTGGCAGGAGGTCATGGGGTCCTCTTGATCATAGAGCAGCGTCTTCATCACCCAGTTCACCAGTGAATTGCTCAGGTGAGATGAGCCGGGGCTGGGACTGGCCTGGCCAGCATCGGGAGCCTGTTGTTAATGTCTCTTCCCAGTTCCATGTTTGGTGGCATTGTGTTGGTGTCTTGAAATGGTCGCAGTGGGAGTATCTATACAGCAGAGACTGGCAAGCACTGCTCATCAGGGTCTGGGTGTTTTTGTTTGTTTTGGTCTCCCCTGGCCCAGCCAGCAGAGCCAGGAGTTCAACATTTACCAGCACAGCTCTGGGTCCTGGGGAGTCCCTGAGGACTACACTAGTCAGATTAGCAGTGGCGGCGCACACTGGTGCAGTGCGTTTGTGGGCGTGTGTGACACTTACTTCCCTGTTGAGGAGGCTGGAGACTTGGGGGGCGAGGGTGGGGCCTTGGCCATTTGTCAGCCCATTTTGAAACCAGACTCCGTAATGGACTCCAAGGCCTTGGACGCTCCTCGCCCAGAGCAAACGTGCTTCCTTCCTGCCTTCTGCTGCATCGCCTCAGCTGACTCTGCGCCAGCCACACAGAACTTCTTTCAGCTCCTTACATAGGACCTACTTCTCTCTTCCAAGGTTGGTGCACACTTGTGCCTCCCGTGGAAGCGGAGGAGTCCCCCTAGCACACGCCCTGGAGGTGGCCCTTGGTTCATCAAGTAGGGTAGCTGCGGGCAGGCCCTGGGGTGCCTCCAGTCCTTGCACGCGCGTGCCAGCAACTCTGTGGCATGCTTGCAGGACAGAGGCGCCTGTGGCCTAGAGGGCATCTGGGTGGTTCTTGGAGGCTGCTGGGCCTCTGAGTGCAGAGCTGGCATCTCTTAGGGAGAAGAGCTGCTTAGTCCTGGCTATCCAGTGAAAGCGGCAGGACTGTTCAATGCTTTGACAGCGACCTTGTAAAACAAGTAGCACTCCCATTGTAGAGATGAGGAAACTGAGGGCCCAGCTGGTGAACTCACACCCCAGGGTTCCACAGATCCCAGGCCTTGAGTCTGAGCCCCAGGACCATAAATCCCAAGCCGGCTCTAAGGGCTTCAGTGGTTAATAGAGAGTGAACTCAGACACCAAGGGCACAGCAGGTCCCTCAGGGAGAAAGGGGTGACAGGCCTCTGTGCCACTGGCCCACTTGACTCCAAAAACTCATCTGCAAACCCCATCACTACCATTTCTCCAGGACTTGCTTCTCAAAAATGGACATTAACAGTGGCCGTGAATACAATGCTGCATTTGTTGCTCTTTTGGAAAAAGAAAAAGCTGGCTTCTTAGAGCTGTTGTACTTTATTTTTCTGTAAAAAGGAAATTAATTTTAGTCTTTCTTTTTGGTTTAAAATGTTGTTCTTTGCTTTTCCGCCCTACAATTTAAAAGGAAACATTTGTCTGTTGAGAAAAGAAATGATAATTATAGACTAAAAATTGTTTCTATTCTGATTTGAAAAAGTGACAAAAAAATTTTTCCATTGCACAGATGGGGCCCTGCTGACAGAGGGTGTTTAACAATGAGGCCCCGGGCTAGTTTGGGGCTCAGAATGGCACTGGAGGTGTCTTTGGGCTTGAGTGTCACTGGGGCAGAGTGCTGTTTCCGAGGCTGGTCTCCACTTCCAGAGCTGGTTAGTAACTCGCTGCATGAGATTGGGACACACCGGGCCCTCCTGAGGTTCGCCTGTGGGAGACAGAGGTGGCCTCCGAGTGTCATGGCCCATGTCAAGTGAGCTGTTTGGAAGACAAGGCCAGCGGCTCCCTTGTGTGGCCCCTGAGTTCAGAGAGCCACCTGGCTTTATTTCCTTAGCTGACAGTTTTACTTTTCAGCCTCACAAAATTCCAATTGCTCCAAGTCCTTCGATCAATAAAGCAGGAAACTGATTAGACTGTGAAATTAAACTAATAATGCCATGCTATTAACCCTCAATCAATGGGGAATGAGCTTGAAGGCTATTTCCTAAACCCTATTACCCCTGGATTCATGTATTTACTTTCTTGGAGAAATCCTAGGGGTGCACACATCCCCAGACCATCCTTTTCTACAAAAGCAGTGTGATTCGCAGTGCTGTGCCTGGCCACTGAGGCAGGGCTGCCTGCACGTGTGGTGTGGCAACCAGGATATCCAGGGACAGCCGAGTCTGCAGGCTGACTGGGGCAGGGCAGGTGCTTGGGCCCTGGAGTGACTGAGAGGCCCTCAAAGTGTCTGCAGTGGGCGTGATTCCCACAGGCCTCTAAGCCGTGGCTGCCTGTTGTCTCTAAGAACCTTTCTTTGGAGTTAATGCCTAGTGCCTTAGTTTGTTTCATGCTGCTATAACAAAACGCCACAGACTGGTTGTTTGATAAACAATAGAAATTTAATTCTTACGGTTCCAGAGACTGAAAAGTCCAATGCCAAGGTGCAGGCACTTGCTATTGTCCTCCCATGGCAGAAGGCACACCGGCACAAAAGCATGCGAGAGGGAGGGGAAGGAGGGCTGGAGCTGGAGCTGCATGGTAAAGCGCCTGCCTGGGTTGTGTGAGTCACTGGGTTCGATCCTCAGCTCCACATAAAAATAAATAAAGATACTGTGTGTCTATTTACAACTACAATATATTGAGAGAGAGAGAGAAGGGAGGGAGCAGAAACCCATCTTTTGCCAGGAACTCACTCAGTGACTACCCCGTCCCATGATGACATTCATCCATTCGAGAGGGTGGAGCCCTTGTAACCTCAACACCTTCCAATGCGTCCCTCCTCCCACCACCGTTGGGAGATCGATATCCAACATATGGATTTTGGGGGACACATTCAAACCACAGCACTAGGCCACCCTGTAGCCAGGTCAGGGACCCGAATACATAGAGCTAGACAGACAGCTCCATTTAGTCTCAAATGGATTTAGGGTTCACGCCACCACTGAGGACACCATAGTGTGGTTTCACAGAGTCCCTTGTATGTTCTACCCCATGAGAAAGTGGTCAGTCTGCTCATTTTTGTCCCCCTCTCCCCCCTCCACTGTTAGTGCCCCCCCCAAGCATAGGCTCTGGTGGACAGGGTGAGCGTACTTAAGAGTAAGGGCAGATTTGGGGGCTGTTTTCTTGTATATCATTGTTGGGACCCAGTTTTCTTGTATATCTTGATCATTGTTGGGGCCCAGTGTTAGGAACAGTGTGGTTCTGATCTAGAAATACACCGTGTCTAGTTTGGACTAGCTTCCACCTGTGAGCCTGATTCTGGGGTCATGGAGACTGGGCCAGGCCTCCCATTCCTAAACTGACCTCTGGGCCTGTCCATCAGGACAGCCTCCTGAGGCAGCCTGGGTGGCCAGCATTTGCAGACTGGTCTCTAGTCACAGTATAAGGAAGGCTCACTTGTCACATACCAGGGACTGCTTCTCAGGTGTGTCCAAGTCCCGAGAGGCCGCTGCCTATCTCTCACCAAAGTGGTGAGCATGGGTTAAGCTGGACCTCAAACGACTCTCAAGACCCGTTCAATGACAGAGCACAGTCCTGGCCCTTCCCGTGTGCTCCTTCCTATGTAACCCCAACCCTGCAGAGCTCTGAGGGCGGTGGCTATTACCCCACTTAAGGGATGAGCAAACCAAGGCTAGGTGGTCACACAGCTAAGAGGCAGAACCGGCTCTAGAATCCTGGTGCAGACCTCTTTGGCTGCCCGGGCTCTCTCCAGGGACTTGTACAGGAATTAGCATAGCCTTGTCCTCCTCTGGCCTTGCCACTGAGGAGGAGGAGCTAGCATGCCCTGCCACAGACCCTCCCCAGGCTCTGCCTCCCACCCAGCCTGTCAGTTCCATCACAGTGGAATGTTGCCAAAGATCAGACCCCCTCTCTAAAAGTGGTGATGGTATTTAATAACTAATTACTCTAATGATCCTGCAGAAATGCTGGAGACCTGTTTTAGGAGAGATGTCAATTAGAGCCATCTGCACGGTGAATAAAGGAGCCCTACCCCAGCTGTACTGTTGAAACATGTTAGCGTTTTCCTACCAGCGGCCATATGGTACTTAACGAAAGTGAATTGTTCACACTGCACAGCCCGCGCCTCCTGATGAATACTAGCATTTTGTTTTGGAAAATAGTTCTTCCATCGTGTGGAATATTTTTCAATGCAGTAAGCAGCAAGTTGGAAGCCAGCGAGCCCTAGAATGTAAAAAAGACTCCCATCACCTTAAGAAGCCCTTCCCTCGCCCCGCCCAGCCCCACCCTGCCCGCTCAGCAGCCCACCTAGGCCCAGTTCTTAGCATCTGTTTCTGAATCTGCTGTGGGAGCCAGGGCCACCCCTGCTTTTCTGGCAGGAAGTTAGAAGTCAGAGGTCTGAAGCTATGCAGACAGGGCACTGAGCTCTGTCCGCAAGGCACAGGCATTCAGCAAAAGTCCCCCAAGAGTTTAGTACAGAGTGTTCCACTGGGTATGTGGTTTCTAAGAAGGGTGAATTTTCTATCTGGGGTCTGTTCATTTTAAAGAAGTGTAATGTGCAGATTGACGCCAGGATGCTCCGTGAGGTGCAGAAAGAGCTGGGACTGTCTCGGGGCCCAGTAGAAGCCTGGCTGAAAGCCTCTCTGCTCCTTGTTACCAGTATAGACAAACCTTGAATAAGTTGTGACCCAATGTCTTGGACACATGGGGTCCAGACTGCAGGGGCCAAAGCACAGCCACTGTGGGCTCTGTGAACTAAACACGTGTGTGTTGGACTTTTTGCCTTGGATATTGCACAAGCAGACAGATTCGGGCCTGTCTTGTCCTGAGGCTCTACACCGCCACCCCACATCAGGGCAAAAGCCAGCCATGGCGTTCTGCCAGATGGTGCCGGGCAAGGACCCTTCAACACTGGGGCTCTGGGGCTTCAGTGAGCTCAAGGCCCTGCCATCAGAGCCACCAGGAAAGAGCTGCTTTATTGCAGCCTGCTCTGGGACCAATAAGATTTCACTAGCCAGCAATAACTGTTCCGGAACTTTCCCTAGCACTGAGGACACTTATTAAAGCTTAATAAAAAGGCAAGATTGACTGCAGTTGGCGATAGGGAAGATCTGGTACAAGTCCTGATACCCGAGACGTTCTTCACAAAGCCGTGGTCCCATAAATCTCACTTATTTCCAATTCGGCAGCAACTGATCCCAAGTTACAATAATGATCCTAAGTTCAGCCAAACACGTCCTTAAAGGAAATCCTTCTGGGTGAAAAATAGCAGAAATGAGCTCGCCTCCGTCCCTCACCCCGGGCTGTGCTTTTCACCTTCATTTTTCTGCAGGGGCATTTTCCCATGTCCCAGAACAGACGTGGACCTGACAGAACCAAGTCATGGTGCCTCCCAGGTAGCACCTCAGAAAGGGACTTCAGCAAGGTGACCAAGGCCTAATGGCAGCAGCTACAGCCCTCGGCCATGGAAGAGGCCCAGAGCATCTCAAACGAGTCACCAGCTTTTCCACTGGGCTCATCCAGGGTGACCCCACAGGCCAGAAGCTGTTCCATTTGGGGCCAAGCCAGGCAGTTACCTAAAGGGTTAACCTCTCCTTGCTGGAGTGGGGTGGGGGAGACCAGGGCCAGTGTGACATGTGCCGCCTGGTCTGAACACGAGTGCTGTGCTCAGACACTGAATTTGATAAATTGCATTATAAAATTTAAAAACAAATTTAAAACCCTATTAGCTCCCTGTAATGGCCTCCGCCTGCAGTACACAGGCAGGCAGGAAGAATAACTCTGTGGTGTGCTTGGCTCACAGCAGAGCGGAGACTGGGGGAGCCCGCCAGCGTGTGGCGGGCCCACACACCCTCTGTGTCACAAGCTGCTTCCTGCGCCCCGGGCGAGACCCAGGCCATTGCCAGCGGGTATTGGAGGGATCATGTCACCAGGGTTAGCCTCAGTCTCATTCCAATGTTCAAATCTCGATTTCGCTTTCTTTCAAGGCTGAAACTCTTCTTTCCAGAATGAACCACGGCAGTGACAAGACCATAGGATTATCTTAATTTGGAGCTGAGGCCTGGGGGCAGGGGAGCCCAACAATTCTAGAGGTTTTGTGAGTTGCCCATGTGAGGCGGAAGGAGGTATGTCCCCAGTGTCACCCGTCCCACCACTGCGCAGCAAGGAGGGTCAGGACTGGGAGGCTGTTGGCTGGAGGCCTTGCAAATGGAGGCGCCTGGGAGGGAAAGAGGAGCGTTGGCCTGGGTCCAGGTACCAACTGCAGAGAGCTGAACTTTGCTGAGAAGGGAGGCAGCCCTGCAGCTGCGTGTGCACGTGGGCAGAGGCGGGGCCCAGCTGGCAGTGAGAAGGCCCCGGGGGCAAGGGAGGGCCCCTCTCTGTCTCTGCAGCTCAGAGACCCCTGAGCCCAGGAGCGCGGGGTGCTGCATGGCAGGGCTTCTGGCAGCTCAGGGGGACTTCTGCCAACCAGCGCCCTGTCTGAGGCAGCTCCAGTCCTGCCCAGGCAGAGTGGCTTTGGAGATATTTGTGCAGAAGGCAAACACATGTGGCAGACGTGGCTGTCCAAAAGCAGCAGAGAAACCTTGTGTGTATGTGAGTGTGTATAGGGTGAGTGTGTAAGAGGGCACATGGGTGTGGGTGTGTGAGTATGGTTGCACACACAGGTGTGCAATGGTGTCCCCTCTGCTGTGGCTGCCCACTGGCCATCCCAGGGCCTGTCAGGTGATGTGGACCCTTGGATCCAGGAGTGTCCATCTTTCAGAGAGCTCCTTTCAAGGCAGTAGGAAAATGAAAACTCACTTAAGAGGGCCTCTGGGGCTGGGGTTCTCCCCACTTTAGGGAGGCAGTCAGCATGTTCTGGGCCAGGGTACTGAGGAGACTTAAAGCCCCTGCCTAGCAGGACTCATGGCCTTTGGTGTCAGAGAACACATGAGCTTCTCCCAGGAGTTAGGCAGCAGGCCAGGGAGCCCGGGGCATGGGCACAGCTTCTGTGTCACCTCTTGAGTACCTGTGCACTGGCCACCAGGTAGTGGCCAGGGAGACCTGGGAGTTCCCAGTAGGGCAGTGTGTTTGGGCCTGGTTGGGTAAAGGCAATGGCGACAACAGGTGTAGTAGTTTGAGTACCCCCCCCCAACCCCGCCATCTCCTGAGGGCAGCAGTGTGAATAAGAATTGAGGGCATGTATAGAAATGGTCACACGCTGTCCGCGCTCATGGGCAGCCGGGATACTAATTACAAACCAACTATGCTTTCAACCTTTGTGAACCTGGTTTAGGCTATTTTATATAAATAAGACTGCTTTTAGGGAAAAAAAAAAAAACAATTTTCCTAATTAACTTTATTTTAAATACATGAGATTTTCCTAGGGTATTAAAAAAAAGAAATATGTGTGTACACAAGACAGCATTTTCACAGCTCTTTTTGTGTATATAATACTGCTCCTGCTATTTTAATTGAAATTTGAACCAAGTGAGGAAGCCCCCGTCACTGAAAATCCCCAGTTTTTAGAATGCCAACCAGGGAAGCCATAAGTCCCTTCCGCCTCCCCACTGGGCAGCACCAAATTCTTCAGTTTTGGTGCCTTTCTTCCCCCAGCACAGTACACGGAACAACATGGGACTTGGCAACTATCCAGACCTCGTGTCAAACCCAGCTGTGGTGCTTTGGGAAGTCCTTGGCCACACTGCACTAGTAGGACTTCCCTGTAGGGTCCATAGCATCAGCATTCCCTGTAGATTAAACAAAACAGATACCCGCAGCATCTAGCCCGACGCCTGATACTTAGCAGTCATTGGAGAAATCATTGTTCTTATTCCTCGCGTCTTTCTCGACACACCACGTCTCCCCAGCCTTCTGTTGAAATCTTGTGCATCCTTTTTAAATGGCCAGCTGGAAAACCCATCTCCAAAAACACCGTCTTTATTAGCCTTAGCCAGAGCATGTGTTTCTTTGAGGCATCACAAGATGCTAACTTGTGTTTCCAGCCCGATGTCATTCTCCCTTCTATCCTCAGAATCTCCCCTGCTGTGCTCAACTTCTTACCTTGAGGAAACACGTCTTTATTCCCCCCCCCCTTTTTTTTTTTTCCAGGGCATTTCCCAGCCCCGTGTGTGGCTCAGAAAGAGAGTTTGAGCCCAACTCGTAGCGTGAATGTGTTTTGCGTTATTGAGTGAAGCTGAGGTCACCCCATCTGCTTTGGGAGCCAGTGCTTCAAACCTTCCCTTGCCAGGCTACTGTGGGTGGCTGATCAGTTGCAGAATTAGAAATTTTAAAGTGTCTTTTGTGGTTAATGTGGAGGTGAGGGCGTCTTGGATTTCACAGCTTAGGACCGCCAACAGGTTTCTTCAGCCCTTCAGCCCTTCGGAGCTGTATCAGCTAGCTGTGAGAGAGGCTGTGGAAATGCAGTCTGGCACAAAGGAACCTTCTGGAAACAGTCTGTATCTTAATTGGGGTGGTGGTTAGCAGATACATACATTTGTTAGAACTCATCAAACTATGCTTTAGATCTCAACAGTCACCTTATACAGATGATACCTCCATCAAATTAATGATTTAAAAAGAAAAAAATTTTTTTTAAAAAATGCAGCCTAAACGGACAAACTAGGTACAGGGGCCTGTTCTGGTCTTTCTGTGGTCTTGCCTCTTTAGTGGGTGACGTGGCACTAGAAGTGTGGCTAAAGCCAGCGTGTCACAGGATTGCTCTGGGAGGAAAAGGACAGGACAGTCCCTGTAATCCTTCCAGTCCTGAGCTGGGCCTGGTGCATAAGGTGCCTCCCCATCTTCTCCTGAGACCCCGCCCTGCCCTGCCACTGAGGATGTCAGAGCCAAGCCTCGAGGGGCTTCACGTGGGGCCTGCCTGCCACCAGGGGGTGAGCTTTAAATCAGTGTGAAACTCAAAGCCGCTCTAACAGAGATCGGGGCACCCATCAGAGCAGCCAGCCAATGGGTGGAAAGAGCCCGTGTTCCAGCAACAGAGGAATGGGCAAACACGTGTGGCACGGACACACCTCGGAACATCACCCAGCCTCAACAGGGAAGAAGAGGCTGCGTTCACAGATAAATATTACAACACAGATGACCCCTTGAGACATTAGGCTAAAGGACAAATGTCGTCTGATCTCACATAGGACCTATGGAAAACTCAAATTCATGGAGCTGGAAGCAGAGCGGTGGCCAGGGGCTGGGGAGGGAGGGGCAGTGTGGAGATTCGGCTCGGGAAGATGCAGAGGCTCTGGAAATGAACGGTGCTGGTTGCCCTGTATCGAGAATACTTAGTGCCACTGACCTGAACGTTTAAAATGCGTAGGAGGGCGAAGTTCCCCATATAGATATATTCCACCCCAGTGAAAATCCACGTCTTGAGCCTGCCTTCCAGCCCCCTTAAAATCTGCTGTCAGATGCCCTGTCTGGCCAAGGGTTTAGTTTCTGACTTAAGACAAAGGTGTAGAAAAGAGGCGATCTCTGACCGCCAATCCCTTTCTTGGAACCCGAGTGACACCCCTTTCAGTGACAAGTGTCCTTCCTGAATGCCCAGGGTCCTTTTGTCAAGACAAAGGCACAGTCACTCCACTGGTTAATGTGATTTCCTCCTGTGGGCTCTCAGGCGGCGGCTGGCCTCAACCTGACAACCCAGGGGTGAATTTTTACTTTATCGCTCCGGCAACTCCCAGCATCATAATTGGGGTGACCCTGTCCTCAAGACCCAAGGGGCTCCGAGCTGCAGAAATTAGAGCATATTCTATGGATGGCAGCCTGGCTGTCAGGGTGGGTTGGCTCCTGGCCTGTAATTCAGAGTGACACTCGGGCACTTGTCACAGCAGGGAGCCGGGTACCCGTGCTGTGAGAGCCGTGCTGGGCCCCGTTGAGCCCAGGGTGGAGGGGTTAAAAGAGGCTGCTCCGCCACCTTCACGTGAGGCCCGTGTTTGTCGTGTTCTTTGAATGAAATGACCTTGGCCCTCACTGACCCTCACAGGGGGAGCACTTTGCACAGAGGAAGGAAGGCCTTGGGGGCAACAGGCCGGAGGGGGATGGGTGACCTTTGTGTTGGCAAAACAAAACCTGAATTTTGAGTCCCAATATCACTCCATCAAGGTTTGTGGCACTCAGGCCTTTAGGAGAACAAAGAGGATCTGTCTAAAATGCCTGCGCCGTGTTCTGGAAAGGGACTGCACACTGCGTACCCCAAGGCTGGTGTCAATCAATACATGCCACACGCGGCACAGAAAAGACAGTGACGTTCTCCGACAAACCTCTTGTTTCTCCTCTTACCTAATGAAATTGTGAAAAACAGCACGCGCATGCTCACACACACACACACACACACACACGCAGGCACACATGCACGCACACGCACACCATCCTTCTCCCGGCTCTGGGGAAAGGACTGCTGTGCTGCACCAGGCTGGTCCCCTCTGTCTGTATGTCTCTGTTCCCCACAGAGGCTTGTACAGACGGTGCTCTTGTCCCACTCCGGTCCTCCTCCGCATGTCACCGTCCTGCAATCTGGCTCCAATCTCTGCTTTTGTCTTTGTTCTGAGCTTCCTCCTAGAGCTGTAGGTGGCCCTCAGTTCAGCTGGTGGGTGCTGCCGCCGCCACTCTTCCCTTGAGCAGTGCTGCAGCCTCCTGGACGCTCTGGCCTTCACGGAGGGGTCTGCTCTGCTGTCCCCACTTGCCTTCTCCATGGTCCCGCCAACAATCATGCCACTGTGAAGAAGGAAAAGGCATTTACAGGCCTTTAGGAAGGACAAGTAACTTCTTTTTTGATTTCCTTGCAAAGCTGGGGGTTGAACCCAGAGCCTCGCACACGCTAGGCAAGTGTTCACCGCTGAGCCCCCGCCCCAGCCCTTCATTTTATTCTGAGATGAGTCTTGCTAAGTTTCCCAGGCTGGTCTTGAACTTTGGACCCCCCTGCCACCACCTCCAGAGTGGCTGGGGTTTCAGGCAGGAGCCAGTGTGGGTGGCACAGGTCATTTCTTGATGGGGTTTGTGCTGTGGGTTCCTGCCGTGGGCAGAGCCATGCACTGGCCGACCCGCTCTGTGGGACTCACGCAGACATCCCCCGCAGACCGAGAACGGGCGTCCGTCCGTTGCTCGTGGTCAGTGCCATGGCAGCTGCGTTAGTCTCGGAATGCAGAGATGCAGCCATGTCATACGCCAGGAGTCAGCTGTGGGCCAAATTCGGAGCCCAGAACTGTGGGGCTGAAGGAAGCAGGGTCTCAGCCGAGCATTCAGGAAGGGCTGCCTCACGGGATCTTGGCTGAGGTTCGGGGCATTTGGAGTTGAGCTGCTTGCAAGAAGCTACAATTCTGACATCCTCTGGGCACGTGACACTGGGGCAAATAGAGGCTAGAAAGGAGGAAGGATGCCTCCAAAGTCACACCACCAGTAGTGACAGAACAAGGCTAAAACCCAGGTTTTGTCCAACAGCTGGCCCAGGAGTCTTTTTTTCTCCCCCCCCCCCCCTTTTTTTTTTTTTCCTTTTTCCTTTTTTTTTTTTTTTTTTTTTTTTGGTACCCGGGATTGAACTCAGGGGCACTTGACCACTGAGCCACATCCCCAGCCCCTATTTTGTATTTTATTTAGAGACAGGGTCTCACTGAGTTGCTTAGCACCTTGCCATTGCTGAGGCTGGCTTTGAACTCATGATCCTCCTGCCTCAGCCTCCCGAGCCGCTGGGATGACAAACGTGCACCGCCACGCCCGGCTCAGGAGGCTTCTGACAGTCCTGAAACAGAATGGTGGAGCCGGGAAGGCAGCACTGCCCAGCGGACTCTGCATTTCTAACCACCTCTCGAGAGCTGCTGCTGCCGCCAGGCCTGGGACCACACTTTGAGAAACAAAGATGCCAGTCGTCAGCTTCACTTGCAAGGAGGCCCAGTGGCCTTGGTGCGAAGCTGGACTCCTGATTCCCCCTCATGTCCTCTTGGTCCACTGTTGTTCTGTTGTATCTTTACCTAGATAGCTAAAGGCAGTTGACCTAGACCCTCAGCAAGGAAATTGTCTGTCACCCTTTGTCAGCTCCTTGCCATCCAGATCCCAGGCTCTCTCTGGCATGCTGAAGGCTGGAGCCCAACTGAAATGTGTCTTTCAGGTGCTCAGAGGCTGTGCTCGTGGCTTTGTGGAGGGTGAACGTGAGGAATGCTCTTTGGTTGCGAGGAGGGACATTGTGTTAGTTGTCTGGGCTGCAGCCAGACTGTCTCTAGTGTACAGAGTCGGTCCTCAGAATTTGTGACAATGGGACAATTTGTATCATTTATCTCTTTCAAAATAAGAGGTCCTTAGTGGCAAGATTATCTGGGCCTCTGCCTTTTCCACCATGCTCACGAATCTAGAGTCAAATCTCCCAAAGTTTCAGAGCCCAGATTGAGAAAAGAGCAGATAATACCTCTGAAAGATTGGCAACACAAGTAGGGACCCCCACATGTGTGCGCCCAAATTCCTCTTCTTTCTCACCATCCATTCCTCAGACTTTAATTCAAAATTGTTCTTTCAAAAAAAGCACAAATTGACTGTAAGATTGATGATCTGGGTGGTAAATTTAAAGTGAATTCTGCAAATTTCTGATCTGGCAAGGGTGAGGACAAGGGCTGGGAAGGATAATAACAGCAAGAAACTCTTGCTAGAAGCTTGTCCTGGCCCATTTTCTGATGCTTTAATAAAATACCACAGGCTGGGTAACTTATAAAGAAATGAGGTTTATTTTGGCTCATGATTCTGTAGGTAGGAAAGTCCAAGAAGATGGCACTGGTATTTTCTCAGCTTCTGGTGAGAGCTTCTGCATCATTGCATGGAAGATAAACAGAAGAGACAGAATACAAGGGTCAGACTTGCTTTTATAACAGGCTGTTCCTGAGGTAAGCAGACCGGTCCCACAGAGAAGGAATTCATTCTTCAGAATGACCAATCACCTTAGAGGTTCCACCTCCCAACACTGCCACAATGGCAGTTAAATTCCAACATGCGATTCGGAGGGGACAAACCATATTCAAATCGTAGCAAAGCTAATCAGAGGTGCTGGGCGTGGTGGCGCACGCCTGTAATCCCAGCACTTGGGAGGCTGAGGCAGGAGGATCGAGAGTTCAAAGCCAGCCTCAGCAATGGCGAGGCACTTAGCAATTCAGTGAGACCCTGTCTCTAATAAAATACAAAAAAGGGCTGGGGATGTGGCCCAGTGGTTGAGTGCCCCTGAGTTCAATCCCCGGTGCCAAAAAAAAAAAAAAAAAAAAAAGAAGCTAATCAGAGGTGAGACGCCTGCTAAACTCTAAATCATTTACACGCTTAGAAAGCACAGCAGCCTGAGGCCCGGGAGTATGGGGACCCTGAAATCCTTCAGTCCTGGGGACCAAGCTGTTGGACAGCCCTGGGTGTCTCTGTTACATCACCTTCTGTCCAGCATGTTGGGAGGTACCCAGCGTGCTTCAGAATATTTTGTCTTTTAAATGGCTGAAATTTTTTTGTTCTGTTTAAGATTGGACATTGAAAGACATAATGACTTTATCTCAAAAACTTATCTGTACATGAGAAAAATAGGCTTTTACGAATAATCCTATCTAATGACACCGCACTATCCTTATTCAGCCTCTTTTTGAATCCTTCCCGGGTGCATTGCCTCTTGTTCTTTCTTCTTCCAGCCTCTTCATGGTCGTATTCTGCGCAGTTTGAGCCTCGCCATACTTTTTCCTTTAGTTTGTCTGATTATCCACTAACCTCCAATGATTCCAAAACCTCGTGTGTCCACACTCCCAACTTCCTGTGAAACGTTTGTCCTGACATCTTCCCGCGTCAACTTCCATACATCCAAAAACAAATCTTCCATTTTCTTCTGGAACTTTCCCTACATCGTCTTCTGCATCCCCTACTTCCATGGGCTGTCACACCAGCCCCCAGCCCTAACTTCTCATTTCCAGTTCTTTCTGGTCTCTTCTGCCACAGAGCAGACCCCCTTCAGTTGCAAGGGGCTTGAGTAAGAAGGGTGGGTGTGCTATGTCTGAGACCAGGAATCCAGGGAGAGTTGTGACCTCAGTCACCCAGACATACTAGCCCTCGCTGACCAGCTCCTAAAGCCAACTCCAGCTAAGAAAGCAAAAATTACAATGTGTTCACTCTTGTCCCTGGAATGTTCTGCAGCAGTTCAGCACAGCTAGAGCCTACAGTTCCTGTGACGGTAGAGCTCCTCCAACCTGTCATCTGCTCCCCTCCGGGCTGGCTCGGTTCTCTGCAGATTGTTTCCCCCTCATGGTCAGGGAAGGCAGCCGGGAGTGGTCCCAACCCATGACATCCCTGCTGTTCACAATCCCAAAGAAAGTTTGCTGAGTTCCTATCAGATCCCAGGAATTTGGATCTATTTGGATCCTGGACCCTGAGTCACTCATTTTGGCCAGTGGGACAGAACACACTGACTCGTCTGGCCTGGTCATGCCCTCACCCTAATGGTCAGAACCCCCCATCTGTATCTCATGGGTTTGCATGGGGGAGATTCTAACGTCAAATGAAAGGGTGATGGGTCTCAGACAGGCAACAGGTTTCACAGCTGGATTCTGCTGGATCTTTCTCACCTTCTTCTTCGGTCAGTAATCGTCTGCGTGCCTGGCAAAGTATCTGATCAGGTGCTGGACAGCATTTGGTGTGTTAATGATGAGGAGTGGACCAACGGGCGGGGGGTGGGGGTGGCCAATGGTTGACGGATGGGAATCTCCCCACCCAGCTTCGGGAAAGGCAAACGAGAGAACCCAGGCCCCAGGTCTCAGGGACTCACACCCGTGCTCGGCCAAAGCCGATTACTGTCTATGGTCCAAGTCTCCTTGAGGATTGTCCAGCCCCACCAGTCAGCTCTTCAAGGGCAGTCCTTGGCCAAGGGCACCTGTGCCACCCCTCCCAGACCCTGGCACAGAGTCGAGTGCCAGGTGGGCCTGGCTGGCAGGCTGGGAGTCAGACAGCAGCTCTGCTCTCCTCCTATATACACTAGGAGCTGGTCAGCGAGGGCCAGTATGCCTGGGTGACCGAGGTCACAACTCTCCCTGGATTCCTGGTCTCAGACATAGCACACCCACCCTTCTTACTCAAGCCCCTCACAACCGAAGACATGTCAGGTTTGTAAAAAATTAAAACAAAAACAAACCAGCAACAACAAAGAAAAACGGTCCAAGCCAAAGAAACAACATAAGGGTGTTCCCAGTGGACAGCCCAGGGCTGGCGCCTTCTTTTCACACAAAAGGATTTGTGGATCCTGGCCCCCAGTCCAGATCCTGGGAAACATCTTCCAGAAGCTCTTGTTTCTGGCAGTGACCACGGTGGTCGGCTGCTGGAACCGTCTTGCAGGCTGAAGAATTCATCCTGGGAGGTAACTGGCACTCCTGGGAGGGGCTGGGGTACAGACTGCCTGTGATGACATTGTCCTACACCGGTGGTCTTGGGAGGCAGCAATGGGGCGTCTGAAGGGCTCAGGCAGGGAACCAGGGTAGTGGCAGTGTTTTCTTTTGTTTTGTTTTAATTTCCATCCCTGTAATCTCTTGTCTAAAATAGCCTCTCGGAGTTTGGCAATCATCTTTCTTCCTTGGTTAGTCCTTTCTCCATCCTTGCTTTAATTGCTTCTTTCACTATGCATGTGTTTATTAAGGAACAAAAATGAGCTGGGCATTTAGAGAGGACTTGCTTCAGTCCCATTAGACGCGTCCGACTGGAAATTGGATGCCCAGGGCGGCTTCTGCGGAGGAGAGGGCGCAGTCCACGCGGGGATTAGCCCGTTGGCTGTCCTCAGGTCTGACGGGAGGCCTCCTCCTGTGTCTCTGGCTCTCTCTGCTGGGCTCCTGTTCATTTTCTGTGGGGCATGTGAGTTCTGGTGGAGGCGGCCTGCGCTCAGGCTTGGGGCTATTCAGGGAATTGCTGAGTCTCCTGCTTTCTGGGCTTGACCTTTTCTGCAAAGCACGTGCCATCTTTAGGGCTTGTCAGCATTTGGAAGGAGGCAGTCCCCTGGGATTCAGCGTTCAGCCTCTGTCCTTCCTGATTCTCTCCCCAGGAAGGAGGCAGGGAAAAACCCAATCCTTCGGGGACAGTTTCCCTCCTGAATCCTCACCTGGCCAAGCTGTAAGTTGTTATGACCTGAAGACTTGAACCTGGAAGATGGACTCAGAACAGCTGTCTGGGCCTTGCGCCTAGGATGCCTCAGGGAGGAACCTCGTCTAGTTACCATTCAGACAGTGCTCTCTTGCATGGATCTAGACTCAGATAGTGCCCGCTTGGATGGATCTAGGCTCAGATGATAGTCTCCTGGATGGATCTAGGCTCAGACAGTGCTCTTTTAAATGGATCTAGGCTCAGACAATGCCCTATTGAATGGAACTATCCCAGGCAGTGCCCTTTTGGATGGAACTAGGCTCAGACAGTGATCTCTTGGAATGATGTAGTCTCAGTGCCCTTTTAGATGGATCTAGGCTTCTTGGATGGATCTAGACTCAGATGGTACTCTCTTGAGTGGATCTAGGCTCAGACAGTGCCCTCTTGGATGGATCTAGGGTCTTTGTGACCTAGGGCAAGTCACATCCAACTCTCTGGGCCTATATTTCCTCGCCTGAAAAATTTAGATTGCAGAAATCAGGTTAGTCTAACTCTGGAGCAAATAACCCCAAGTTGTAGTGGCTTAATCCAATAGGAGCTTCTTTCTTTCTCAGTTTACAGTTTGGGGTGGGTCAGTGGAAAGCAGCTGGGCTCCCTCCATGAGCCCAACAGGAACCAAGGCTCTTTCCATGGTATCCTCCTTGAAGCAGGCAGGGAAAAGACAGGGTAAGAGGATACCCCTGCTCTAAGCAGGCAGGCTTAGAAGGACCCAAGTCACTCGTGCACCCATTCTGTGCACACTGGCAAGAACATGGCCCCAGGTGGAACCAAAGGACTACAGCAAGTTGTCCAGCTATGGTCCCCAAGAAAGAGGAGGACACGGACATGGGAGCTCCAGTCGCCTCTGCCTCAGAGGTGGAGACACAACGCCCCTCCCTGGGCTGCGTGCTAGGGTGCAGCCACCTTCCACGCGCATGCCCAGCCCCCAGGAGGCCCAGACGCTGCCATTTTTCTTCTCCTTCCCCCACTTGAGGTTTATGCAAATTACAGGCCAAGGCAAGAAATTAAATATATGTCCCTCACCTCTGAAGTTCCTTATTTCCGTGTTCCTCATAGTGTAACATTTCATTAGACCTTCCAGATGGGGAAAGAACAAGCAGATTAAAAGTCAGATAGTGCCTAGGAGCCTGCTTCATTGGTTTCGGGGACGGCTGGAGCTTCAAAGCTATTTGGTATTTCCACTGCCGAAAGGCTCCTCGGGAGCAGTTGTGTTTTAATAAATGGCTGCCTGAGTAATTTTCCTCGAAGGAATTGCATCGCGGATGTGTGCACTCCTGGGGAGGGGGCTGTTCCCTCCTGGCGCTCCTGGTGCCGCCACATTGCAGATTGGATGCTGGGGGCCGTAGGAGCCTGTCAGGTCTGCCCACCCTGTGCTAGTGATGTGGGCTCTGGGGCCCCCTAGATTCTCCAGGACTCTGTGGGGGCGCTGGACAGGGAGAGCAGAGTAGGACCTGGCCGCACCACATGTGGGTCTTGACCACGGTTCAGAAGGAGCCGATTTGCCCAACCAGCCCATGTGGGTCTTGACCACGGTTCAGAAGGAGCCGATTTGCCCAACCAGCCCAACCTCACTCTCCCTTAGAGCCACCGGCAAAGGGAACCACTTGAAGACTCAGGGAGAATTCATTCCTCTCACATACCCTAACTACCGCTGCCCCCACCACAAGTGGGCAGCCTGGTGGGCACGGCAGGGTAGCGGGGACAACAGAAGGCCCAGTCCGGCATGTCTCCACCTTGGGAGTGAAGGCGGGCTCGGGAACCGTGCTGAGGTAGGTTTCAGTGATCACTCACTCACTCACAAAGCACTGAGCTCCCCAGGAGGTCAAGGACTGCCTGACACCGCGGTGAGCAGAACTAGCAGAGGTGGCGGTAGCTGAGAGCAGGACTGAGAGCCACATCGCCCGGACTCACATTCTGTCTCCACCACTTTCTAGCTGGGCGACTTTGGGCAAGTTGCTTGACCTTTCTGTGCCTCGGTTTCATCATCTGGAAAATAGAGATAGTCACCGTAAGAGCTGCCTCGTAGAGTTCTTATGTAGGTTAAATGAATCAGTGTTCGTAAGGAGAGCTCAGCACCAGGGCGAGCAAAGGGAAGGTGTCTTCATCTCCGACATTACAGCAGAATTCACCAGGCACCTACTTTAAGGCGGGAGGGAAGCCCTGGAGGCAGCACAGTGGTAGACCTGGCGTGCTGCTCCCGGGACGGGTCACTTCCTGTGTGACCAGAGAAAGGGACCCAGGCTGGTCCCCTTCTGTGACAGGAGGAACACTGAGCTCCTGTTACCCTAGCCCAGAAGGACATCCCAATGGTGCCAGGCTGGCATCTGACACCATAGTCCCCCTGCCTCAGGCAGGGGCGATGGCTTTCTCTGGACTCCCTTCCTCCCTCCCACCCCAGGTCAGAGCTCTGCAGCCCTCTTTGTGGAACCCCAGACAGTGGGATCAGGCCTGCTGTGTGCCCGCCACGGGGCCCGCCCTCTGTAAATAGATTGCTTGTGCCCGCGGACTGGGCTGGACTGAGCCGGAACAGATGGTCACCCCCCCCCCCCCCCCGGGCTGCTGCGGCTGAGACCTGGCCTATTCATAGCTCTCCTTCAGGGCCCTGACCCTGCCATCCCCAGTCCTGCAGAGGGCTCCCTGTCCTGTTCCCTCAGGAGAACCCTGGGGCTGAGCTCCGTGTAGCCAGGACCCGCACACGTGTCCCTGGGAAGCGGAGGAGACTGACGGGCGTGAGTCAGTTTCTACCCAGGAAACCGGTGGATAATGCTGCAGTTTCCGAGCTTGGTGTGTGATCAGGCACACAGGACCCTGCAGAACGAGGGCTAGAAGGGACAGGGGCCTGGAATCACCAGGAAGGCTTCCTGGAGGAGGATCCACTCACTTATAGCAGAAGGTCAAATGAGATGCTCTTGCTGCCCAGGAGTCTCGGCTGAGGCCACGTCTGAGCGTGAAAGTCTATAGCATCCCCCTGCAAAGAGGAGCTGGGCAGCCCCAGGACCCCTCCGAGCTCCCCATCCCATTAGTTAGAAAAGCCAGACTACAGGAGACAACTTGGAGGAGAGAGCTGGCCGGGAGGGAGTGCTGGGGCTCTTGTCCCTTCAGGGAGGGGCTTCAAAGACCCGGCTCTGGGGCTGCACCGGCCCTGCAACTGTAAGTACTTAACCCTCTCCACGTCTCCATTTAGTAGAAGTGCCCCTCGAAGGTTGGCTTTGAGGCTGAAGGAGCGGGCGCACGGCAAGCTCAGCGCGGGTCCCCTTTCTGTATCAGAAGTCATTGCAGCTGCAGGGGTCCCAGCCATGGAAGCAGTACCCAAATGTCACCCCGCAGCGTAGTTTGGGTCAAGCAGTGAGTCGGGAGGAAAGTCACGGGAGAAAAGCAAACCTGGTTGCTGCTGAGATCCCGCTGAGTCCAGCCTGCTTCACACCCAGGTCCACAGTCATCATTTCCTAAGATCTGCCGTGAGAAGGGAGCAGGGCTGGGGAGGCCGGAGGTAATCCAGGAGGGCTTCCAGAAGGAGGTGGTGCACAGCAAGGCCTCCAGCAGCGAAGAGGTGGAAACACCACAGTAGGAAAAAATGGCCTGTTGCACAGCCCGTCCTTCCTGCTCACGTCCCCTGCCTCAGGACAGTTCAGGTCAGTGAGCATCAGTGGTGTCCCTGCAGGGTGTCACACCTACAGAAATGAGAAGGGGCAGGCTCTGCCTTCAAGGAGCTGCCCGCCCTGTGGGGTTGAAGACAAAAGTGACACAATGTCGAGAGAGGGTGCCACTTGCTGAGCCGGCGGGAACCACGGAGTTCAGGGGAGGGTCCAGCCCTGCTCAGGAGTCCTGTAAGACACACACACACACACACACACACACACACACCACACCCCCTCCCGCTTTTCCCCCAAGCCATTTCTCCTTCTGGGCACATGATAGGGTGCTCTTCCCCACGTGTTCAAAGTTAGGTGTCACCACGAGGCACACTTTGGCCAGTGTCGCGAGGGCAGCGGGGAGGGGCATCTGTTCCAAGTGAAAACTTTAGGAGTCAGCGTGTGAGTCCCTAAGCCCAGTTTCCCTTCCCACAGTGGCCAGCAGTGCCCGGGTGACGACCACGTGGGCAGCTGGGGTCCTGAAGAGAGGGTGACCAGGAGCAGGACCGCCTTTGGCCAGCAGTGCACAAACAGCAAGAGTGAAAGCAGCGTCGTTGCCGAAGCCACTGCGATCTGGGGGCTGGTTCGTCGTGGTAGCACCACCCACCCATCTAGGCTGAGGCCACCAGAATGGTTTAAAAGTGTCCCCAGTAGAAAAGTGGCCCTGCCTGAACCTTCTCTGAGCCACTGGCCCTTGTCTGCTGGAGCCCCCAGCCCCGGGAATGGAGATCTGGGCTCTCGCTCACCTCCACTCTGACGCTCACTGCTGGGCTATCCGTGTGGCAGAAGGGGTAGCTGAGGGCTGCCCAGGCTGCCACCCACAGCGGCCCTGAGGGTCCCACCAGGTGGGGAGAGGGAAGTCTTCCGAAACCTGGAAACTGGGGAGCAGCCTGCTTTCCTCAGCTTCCCTGTCTTGGGCCCTGGGGGTCATGGCAAAGGTCACCCTTGCCCAGAGCCAGGTGTAGGCAGGACAGTCCAGGAAGGGAGGACCCGAGGAGACACGGTGCTGATTCCTGCTGGTGTGCGTGGGGCCAGCGGTCCCAGGCTGCCCGTCAGGGGTGGAAGTGGCAGCCTGGAAGCAAAGTATCCCTGCTTGGTTAATCTAAAAATAAACAGAAAGGCAACAAAAATCTATGTTTCAATTACTGCACACAAGCTGTTCAAACAGCCAGCTCTGCACTGGAGATGTGAACTTGTCAACAGAGGCTGCCTCGTTTGCATGCTTGGGTGGTGACAAAGCACGCAACCTCGCAACAGGCTGCCCTCTGGTCTGGGCTGCCTTTTTTTTTTTTTTTTTTTTTTTTTTTTTTAATTAAATTGAAAACATGGACATAGAATCAAGACAATGAAAATGTGAAGCAAGTACATCAAGATAGACACAAAGACAAAGAAGCCCCTGTGGTCTTGAGACAGCCTGGCACTGGGTACTGAGGTCAACAGGAGGGTGGGCAAAAACAAGAGGCTCATGGCCAAGGCAGGGGACAAAAGTCTCTCTCCAGAGTGCCCCAGCACTCCTCCCCTGGGACTCACTGCTGCTCCTGGAGGAAGCCCCAGTGAGCAGTGGGGGTCTTTGATGACAGTTTGGGAGGGGTGGGGGCGCTCCCTCTGTGGAGGGGAAAAGTCTCTGCACGCTGCACGCCTGGCCACAGAGCTGGGACTTCCTGCCTCTGCCTTTCCTCTGTACTGAGACACAGTCTCCTCTCTAAACATTAATGCAGCCCCAGGAAGCTGCACAGCCTTAAGGCTCCAGGGCCATCCACCCTGACCCTCCCTGCCTTCACGAGCCACACTGGCCGCTCCCTCAGCTCCAAGTGCCTTGTCCCCTATATTGATCCATCTGCACTGTCCTCCTGACCAGCCATGCCCTGTTCTTACTTGCCCCTCAGTGTCTAGCACTGAGCTGGGGCACAATGGGGAAGGACGTAGTCATTGCACTTGCTGTGATTTAGCGAGCATGAGTTAACTCAAGGGCATGCCTGAGGATTTGCGTGGGAGGGAAAGGCGGGTGTGAATTCCCCACGCAAGGAGGTAGGGTCTCAGAAGAGGAAGTCAGAAGTTGTGATTTCCCAGGCAGAGATTTGGATAAGCAAGAAGCCCCCCCCGCCCCCAGGTCTCACCAGAGATGAGACGAAAGCTGGATGCTAGCACTTAATGCCGGCGAAGGTTCCACAAATCCTGCGTGCTGAAGTGGCTGTCGGTTCCGCATTTGCTCTGGACAGGGATTTTAATGTCCCCAGCCCTCCGAGCAATTCTGCAGCCATCAGCCCAGACGCTAGTTACTTGGTGAAATAAAAGAGCAGTCGAGTCTCTCCCAAGGAAGATAATATCCTGTCACAGGCGGTATGATCTGCCGGCCATGTGACGGCCGTTCCCTAATGTTTCCAAATAGACTTTTGAATAGACTCTTGTCTAGAAGAAAGCAAATTGCAAGAGCATTTTGGCAGCCAAATAGAGAGCGCGCATCAGTCTTTCTTCTTTGCAACTCTTGCTGCTGGGTCTGGCTCCAGGCACCGAGTAGGATTCATTCATCAGCGTGGGTCACTGACGAACACCATTTCCTGTGAAGCGGGAGCTCGTTGAATTAGTCAATTCTGCAAGATTCAGAATAATCAGGCATGTCTGCGAGGCAGCCCTGAGCCACTGGGAGGCCCACTTGGAGGAGGGAAGTAACTGCAAAATTCAGCTCCAAAGACTTTGATCCAGGGTTTGCAGGACTGTAGGGGCACAGGGCTCCAATTTCGGGATCTCCATCCTCCACGGAGCAACAAGAACCAGGAATCAGAAGGAGCCCGCATGGTTATTCATAATGATAACTCTGGCTAATTCTCATCTAAACGATCAAACCATACCCGGCATAACTCCCTCATCAATCCTGTTGTTTACGAGTCCCTAATTTATACACGCCTCCCCCCTTCCCTCAGTTTATGCTGATATTATGTTGCCAACTGTCATTTCCAATATCTTTTTTTATTTTTCATTATCACCATTATAATGATTTACACCAGGAGCAATAGCACAAATGCCTAGTCAATTAGTCCCGTGAGAAAAGTCTCTGAATCATGTGTGCTTTTTTTGAAAAAAAAGAAAAAGAAAAAAATCGCTACATCGAAACCCACACCCAGAAAGTCTCAAAGCAAAGGTGCATGTGGGAAGGCAGGATCTGGGAGGCTTGTTCTTTTAATATTGCTCATCTAAAACAGGTACCGGATACCACTTTTCTGAAGCAGGGAGATTGCTTTTTGTGAGATATATTGGGCCCAGAAAAGGAATCGGTGACATTTTTCCTGAAACCTATCATCAGAAAAGCATTTCGAACATTTGTCATTTTAGGTCATGTATTAAGCCCTGTAATTGTGGAATATGGGTTTTCCAAATAAAATACCCCTGACCCCCAGGGCCATCCAAAGTATCGGAATGGCTGATTCTGGGTGGAGCCCCGACCGATCCTCAGACTGTGTTCGAACAACAACCTGTTAAAAATGCAGATGCTGACTTGACGGCGCTGGGGTGAGGCCTGAGGTCTGCATGGATCACAAGCACCCAGGTGATGGGAACTGCTGGTCCACCACCACACGATGAGGACGGAGGACTAGACCATTGTCCCCATCCCTGAGCTTCCTTCTGTTCCTCCTCCTCACTTACAAAATTCCATGTTTCCCTGCCTACACCTTTGGGATGCTGTGAAGCAAACATGTGGTGGCTTTGAAAGACACCCGTGTGGCAGAGCCCTTTCCGTGGGCGCTCCCCTCTGAGCAAATGCCCAGTGGCTATCTTGGGTCCTATCTTAGGGTAGATCCCCAGACCTTGATTTTTTTTTTTTTTTTTTTTACATAACTGCAACTTTGTAGCCTTTTTCCAGCCCCTCCCCACTTAAGTGTTCTCACCATAAAAGGAAGAAAAAAGAAGGCAGAGGGAACTTTTGGAGGTGACGGGTCTGTTTGTGGCCTGGAGAGCAATGGCTTGATGGTTTGGGGGCGTGCACATTGATCTCGGAACACATAGAGTTGTGTACATTAAGTATCTATAGTTCTTTGTGTGCCAATCATACCTCAATAAAGCAGCTAAAATAAATAAATTAATAAGAACTGTGTGGAGAATGAGAGCTATGGTCCCATACGGCCAGACAGCTGTCATAAATCACCACTGTAGGACATGTAACTCAGAGGCTCCCTTCCCACTCCCTGGAGGCCAGTCTATTGAGTGAGATCTCCGTTTGCTGGGTTATTTCCCTCCAAGTTCAAGGACAGACTCAGGCCTGCACAACTCAGCAGTTAGCTGGCATTGGAGAAAGAAAGCTCCCAGTCTTTTTTAAACAATGAAGATGACACCCTAAAGCCTTCTGTTATGAAATCTTGGGTCACTTGGGGTCCAGGGGTGGAAACAGAGGTCACAGGAGATGGCTCTGGTTCCTAACTGCATCTGTGGCATCCCTGGCCCCCCTCTTCTCCCAGCCTGGGGAGGGCTGCTTTGCTGGGTCCACACCGTGGAGCCTATAGCAGGTCTTGCTGGAAACTTCTGGCTACTAAGCCACAGGGCTGAGCTGAGCCACTCTAGCCTGGCACCCAGATTGGACAGTTTCCCACTGGCTCTGATGGTGGGGTGGCCCTGATGATGGTGGGGGAGGGGAAGTCACACAGGTCCCTTGTGGCTGGACAAAGTGATATGGAGGCAGAGGACCCTTTCAGAGAAAAGGTGAAATGGGACAATACTGTGCTCAGCTTACCTGGGACCTTGATATTTTAAGGAAAGGAACTAAAGATATAACCATGCCTCAGGTTACTTACTCATCCTAGCAGAGGGACAGAGGGAGCTGGTCCTAGCCTGTGGTGCCCCAGAGCTTCCTTGGCTTCTGATGACCCAAAGGATTTGAACATGGGGCCTAGCCAGAGCAGGCACCTACACAGCCCCCCGTGTGACCCACACATTTCACATCCACTTGGAGGCCTGCCTTGCCTGGGGAACACCTCACACTTAGGGCAGTGTGCAGGGCCAGGACGAGGGCCAGGCAGGTCAATCAGAATTCAAGGACTCGCTCCTGTCAGGGCTGTGTGAGTGCACGTGGGCCCCAAGGGCAAGCCTTTCTTCACTCTTGATACCAGGCTCCTCCCTCACCTCAGCCTCACCCCGCCCTCCATGCTGGAAAGGGCTGGTCACTTTGGTCTGGCCAGCCCCGTGCTCTGTCAGCTGCAGTGCAGGAAGCAGAGGGAGAGAGTTGACCCCGACACTAGGGGCATGGTCCAGTCTCACATGGGAAGTGGAATATGCCAGTCCATGACTGAGTCTGGCTTCTGGCTCAGAGGAGACAAAGTCGGCCAGAGAAAGCCTCCTGTGACGAGGCCAGCGTAGAGTCCACCTCAGCCTCAACAGAAGGGAGTCTTCTGAGTTACTGGGGGCTCTGCAGGGATGAGGGTCAGTGAGGGCATCCCCAGGGGCATCCCCAGCTCCCACCAACATCCACACCAAGCGGCTGCTCCAGAGGCACGCGGAGAGTCCCTTTGTGTCGCCTTTGCCAAGATGGTGTTCTGGCCGCTGCGTAATGTTTTGTTCCAGAAGAAAGGCTAAAAGATGCAGAGAGGGAAACGAAAATAATAAAGATGGGCACAGGCTGTTCCAATTGACTTGGCAGCACGTCTCCCCCAAATGAGGCAATCATCCATTTTCCAGCCAGGCCCGGACGTCCGCGGCTCATTCCTCAGCCAGCCTCCTCGGCTCCCCTGTCTGGAGGCAGCGCGGGCTCCCCTGCCTTCCTGTGGATTAATCACGCCTTCGGGGCCTCACAGCCGGCAGCCCACTCCTTCGGCGTGTCTTAATGATAAGAACGAGGAAAGGGTCATTAGCCACCTGTGATCCTGTGTGCAGCGCGTACACACGGCGCATGTTAATACATGTGGCCACCGCCGGCGTCCCCGGCACACGGCGCATGGCTGGACGCAGACCGTGGCCATCCTGCTCACGTGTTCAGGTGGGCACAGCATCCCGTGCGTGAGCAGGGCGACTCAGGGCCAGTGCGTGGACTTCTGGACGCTGTCCCCAGGCTCCAGCCCCACATGGACAACACGAACGCTCTGCGATTCATAATTATTTGTTGATGAATTATTCATGTTGAAGGTTTTCCAGGCAAATCTGTACAGCAAGGCTGCTGATCGGGTATCTAGCAAGTGTCTAGCAAGTGTCCAGGAGACAGAGCCCTGCCACCAGCTGGTAAGACAGCAGAGACTGCCTGGGTGCTGGGGCTGAGCCCAGAAGTCAGCTGATTCCCCTCCTGTGGCTGGCCTCAGGCCCCGGGTAGCCCAGGCCTTTCCCAGACCCGAGCCTGAGCCATGGTGATGTCCCTGAGCTGCTGGGAGAGGCCCATCCGTCAAGGCAGGTCCCCAGGGTTAATGACACGAGGTCTGCATGTCATGGATATTTAGCTAAGGATGACCTAATCACTCCTAGTGACCCTGGGTGAAACCATCCTACGAGGTCCCCGGCTGCCTAGCACAGGGGTTCTCAGTAGCTGTGTGTGCCTGCAGGAACCAGACACACTCATGCTTCATGGTTGACAGTCCTCTGTGTCCTCATTGTGGGAGTGGACATTCCTGCTGGCCTTGGGACTACCGCCTGTCCTTTTCACCTGAGCGGTGGGGATGGGACCATTAGCCAGTGACAGCTCTTCAGCCTGCGCAGAGGGTTCACAGGATGCATTGCTTGATCCTGACAGTGATCCCGGGGGCAGACGGGGTTGCGGATCCCATTTTCCAGATGAAGTAGAGCAGCAGGGACATCAACGGTTAGGAACAGACAATGGGTGAAATCCTGGGAAGGCTAAAGTCAGGGGCCAAGGCTACTTTGTTTTCTCCATTTGATTCTCCTTAATGAACTGTTTCCTCCAAGGGAAGAGAAGAGTGTCTGGGGACAGGTGGTGTCCTTCCTTCCTTCCTTCCTTCCTTCCTTCCTTCCTTCCTTCCTCCACATCCCAGGTGCTCTGGCTTCTAGTGGTGCTGGCTGCAGTGACCACTTGGCTCTCCCTGCCAACAGAAGGGAAGCCACTGACTTCCTCCACTCCTGGTGAATGGAATGGTGTACTCCATTCCTCAGGAAAGGAGGAAGCAGCAAGAACAGGCCCTTCACCCTCCCCAGAGACCAGCCTTGGAAGGGGAAAAGACCCTTCCCATAGGGGACTGGGATGATAATGGATGCACCCACATGGTGGCCTCTGGGACACTTCTGAGAGAGTCCCTGAATTTTGAGGTAGTTGGGCTTCGTGCTCTGATTTCCTTCAGAGACAGTCAGTGTGGCGCTTTCATTTTAGGATATTGGGGAACTTTGTCCTTAGGTTTGGGGGTGTGCCTGTGCGTGTTGAGGCCTCTGCAGGTAGCTGTGAGCTGGGGGCTGGGTGGCAGCAGGATCGATGTCTAAATATTCAGGGAGGCACTTTGGCCTATCAGGAATGCATGACAGTGACATGCTGACCCCCAATCTTTATATATGCCCCAATTTTGTAAGCAGGAAAGGTGCATCCAAAGAAAAGGAAGTGGAGAATCCAAGGCCTGGCCTGGCTTCCCGGCTGTGTGCAGGGCCCAGCCTTCAGCCTCTCGGGATCTGGACCTGACACTAAGAAGTGGCAGTCGGGGTGTCCCTGCCCAGGCTGCTGCAAGGATGAGCACATGTGATCGCGGGGCACATGCCCATTTTGGACTGGTGGGTCCTACAAATATGAGACTCCAGGAAGCAGAAGAGGGGGTTCCATCCTCCCCCAGGAAGGGCTCAGTCTTCTTCCCTTTTCTCTCCTAGACTGGCATTCCCGGGACAGTTCAAAGGACAGTATTGCTGTGGAGAAACAGCTTTCCTGCAAAGAAGATCCTAGAATCCAGAGCCAGGTTGCCCTGGTAAAACGCTGATCTCTGGGAGGCCTTTCAGTGTCCCCCCAGGACCTGCACAATCATCTCTACCCCATGGTACCCGAGGCCACACGGGCCTCCATCCCAACACCAGAGTCTCTGGATTCCAGGGCTTTTCTCTCCACAGGCGCAGGTCGGGTACAAAGGCACTGGCAAGGCACTGCCCACACAGAGGCAAAGCCTGGATTCTCTAACCGTCCTCTCCACACCAAGGGACGGCTGCTGCCCACACCCCCTCCCTTCTTGCACAGGGCTCCGTTCCAGGCTCCGCAGGGCACGGGCAGCCCGCCAGGGGAAGGTGCTCACCTTGACAAGGGGGCATTTTATTTTTCTGTGTTTTCTCTAATTGCCTCCCCAGTCTGGTTGGAGGCCCCTCGTCCACTCAGGGCTTCCATCCACCGCACGTGCGCTCCCTCTGCCTCCCCCAGCACCACCCGGGGCACACGTGTGTGCACACTGGACCTCTGTGACACGCTGGCTCTGCGCCCAGCAGGAAATACTTAAGTTGCCACCTCTGGAGCTGGCGTTCTGCCGTCTCGCTCAGAGTAAACTTGCAACATGCTTCTTTCATTCGTTTGAAAGGGAAAATTAAACTGAGGAATGAAGTCTGACCCGGGCGCTGGCATGCGAGCCGTCGACCTTTGTTTTGAATACGCTTAATGAGACTGAAACCAGATTGTGTGGCCTCCAGCTGCCAGAGTCTCCACCTCCTCTCTGGCATTTGACGGAAGGGATGGCAGTAGGCTGAGCGGGGTGGGAGAGGTGGGTTGCCGGGCCAGGCTTTACCTTGAGTACTGGGATGGAGTCAAGGAAGGTAGAGGCGCGGAGATGTCCAGCAGGTGGGCCCCAAAGTCGCCACTGAGAGGGTGATTGGCCTCTGAGGTTTTATTGGGGCCAGGGAGATCTGATCCGAAGCACGCTGGGCTGCGTCCAGCATGTCTCGGGGCACAAGCCCCCCTGAACGCTGCCTAGCATCACCAGCTGGGAGGACAGGGGTCACCTGTGAGCTGTGTTGTAGGAATGAAGGGACTGATGGGGCGTCGGGCCAGACAAGGCAGCACTGGGGTAACAGACTTCCATCTCAGTGCCTCAATACAGTGGAGACCCACCACCCGACTTTGCAAAGCCTGAGGTGGGAGGCGACCTCTTCTGAGGGATAGCAGCTCCGCCTGGAAGGTGTGGCCTTCAAGGTCGCCAAGGCAGGTAAAGGAGCTACGGCACTGTAGAATGTGTTTACAAGGCCAGGTCTGGAAGCCACCCCCAGTGTCCTCACTCATTCTATCTGCCAGATCCAGGTGGATGAGCCCAACCTGACTGCAGGTTCTGGGAGTGGTCCTCCTGATTGCTCAGAAAGATGTGGTGTGGTGGATACACAGCATCATGTTTGTCCATTTAGGATCCAACCTAGGGAAGCAGAGTCCTTGACCCAGTGACAGTTAGCAAGAGCCGTGCCTTGGCAGTGAATCTTGGGAGACCACCCAAGCTGTGAGGTCCAGCAGACACTCAACATGCAGAAATTCTTGTCCAGGGCCATCCTTGGAGACTCAAGTCCGCTCTCCTAGGAAGGTAGGACAGCCTCCTACTCTGGTGCCTGTGAGGAATTGTGAGTCAGTAGCTTCAAGGTTTCTGCGTCTGAGGTCTTCCCTTTCACAAAAATGTTTGCTTTTTCTGGAAACGTTCAGCAATTAAGAAACAAAAAAAATGCTTGTTTGTTCACACCTGTGCCGGGCACCCCCCTAGGCCAGATACTGCACTGGGTGCTGAGTCGCTAAGATAGTAAGGACTCCAGACCTGTTGCCAAGGCGGCACACGCAGTAGGCATGGATGCTGGGATGGTGGTGGGCGCCAGACACTCAGTGGAGGGGAGAAGGGCCTCTCACTTGACCCAGAGTGGACAGGGTCAGCACAACCTCCTGGAAGACCTGGTGCTGAGCTGAGTTGGCCGGGGGAGGGAGCAGAGGAGCAGCATGGACATGGACCCTGCGCTGAGGGGGGCTGTGAGGACTGCAGGATCCCTAAGGCATTCTGGGGGGGCAGGCATCGCCTCTGGGCTGGGAGAGTGAAAGGGCATGTAGAAAAATGAGCCAGCCACGTCTTCAGGGTCACAGGAAGAGTGAGGGCCTTATTCTAAAGATGGGAAAGGAAATCCTGGTCAGACTTGTGATTCTAAGAACTCAGACAGGCAGTCGGTGGAGAATGGGTAAGAAGTGCACAACCGGGGCCAGGGAGAGGAGTTGAATCAGTCGATGTGGGAGACCATGAATGAGGAATGGGGGCAGATTTGAGAGCCACCGGGGCAATGGACCCTAAGACCCACTGACAAATATGGGATGGAGATGGGGAGACAGACTGGCCTCTCTGAAAGGGAATTCCTGCGGCGGGGTGTCTGGGCCAAAATAACAATGAGTTCTTTGGGGGACCTATGTTTGTGTACCTGAGGAACAGCCAGGTGAAGGTATGTAGCAGGCTGCAGGATCCAGGGAGGTATTTAGGAGGAAAGCTGGAAGTGCAGCCCTGGGAGTCACAGGTAAGGAAAGGGTACTGCATGAACTCATCCCAGAGAAGAAGAGAGGGAACTGTGGAACCCCAAGGAGCCCTGACTTTGAAGACTGGGAACAAGCAGGGCGCTATAGAAACCACAGAAGAGGGTTCCAGGAAGAGCACAAGCGGGGACAAGGGGGAAGAGAGCCAAGGGGGACAAGGGCATGAACATCCGTTGGATTTAGCAAGCAGGTGTCTCATGACCTCAGTGAGTACAATTGTCCTGGAGTGGCCAGAGTGGAAGGCATATCACAGCAGTTTCCAGACAGAACAGGAGGAAGAAAAGTGGAACCACATTTAGACAACTCTCTCAAGCACTTCTGCTGAAAAAGTATGTAAGGGGTGGTCAAAGGCGGAGTTGATTGTTTTTTAAGGATTTTTGTGGCATCGTATGGGCCAGGAAGCATAATGCTGAACTGAATGGTGAGCCTGCATCCACCTTTGCAGGTGATAATCAGCTCCGCCTCAGGTGGGCTGCAGGCTTAGCCCAGGCTGCAGGTTAGACACAGGTCTGCCTCATGTGCATGGGAGAGCAGGGCCAACCACACAAGTAAAGCATGGTAGCAGGTAACCTAGGCCAGGCTCTGGCTTCGCGACTCTAGTAATGGATGTGCAAAGGCAGAGGAGGATCAGGTTTTATAGACACTTAAAAAGTAAAGTGGCCTGTCCACCTACTAGCCAACAATTCCAGGGCTTGATTGGCAGGACAGGAAAAGAGCCAGGAGACCTGATCTCCAGGAGCTCAAACCCACCACAGACTGGAAGTGATTGGAAAATGAAACCGACGAGAACCAGGTTGTACCTGAGCCCTGGCCAGGGCTGTACATGCAACATTCAGGGCAGATCCCCACCCTAAGCCACCGACTGTGCCCTGTCACGCCTTGTCCCCTCCATCACTGCCTTTCTGGGCCCTTGGTGACCAAAACAGCTTCCCTGTGTCTCTCTCTCTTTCCTGACCAGGGTGGCATTGGCAGGAGCCAGCCAAGTCATGGTAATGCTGAGCAAGACGTAATCTCAGTGACGCAGATGGCCCTTCCGATGCCGTGGTGTGTCTAGGTCTCCATGACAACGCTGAAGGGCCTTCTGTTCAGACACTTGGAAGCTGCGTAGGAGATGATCTGGTGAACAGGGGCCAGGGTGCACGGCCCCAGGTGCCCTAGGTTGTGGTTTTGAAGGAGAACTCAGCTCCTGGAGGGTCACCTTTTCAGAGGCATTGAGCCAGGGTCTGAAGGCTGGGGGTCCCTGGCCTCTTCTCAATTTCTAGTTCCCTGACCTCGGGGGGTCACTTATCTTCAACTCCCTTGTCCACAAATTGGGGACCACCTGTGCCCTGCCACCTCATAGGAGCAAATGAGGTTTCTGCCAAGGGCTTTGCGCACTATGAAGTGAGTCTACAGACGTGGGTCACATTACCTGTGGCTGAGGAATGTGGGGCCTGAGAGGTCCGCAGGATCTTTTTGCACAGCAGGAAGGGGAGGGGATAAAATCCCAGCCCCAATTAAGATGTGCACACCATAGTGTTCAGAGCAGTGGAAAAGCATCACTTTAAATTGTGGCTGGATTCAAACCCTGCCTACCACACTTGCACCACGTGATCAGGACAAATCATTTCCTTGTTAGTGAAGTGGGGCTAATGAACGACTGGGCTTTATGGACTCGCTCTGATTCTGAAACGAGCTATGTTTGAAAACCCGTCATTGAACCCAAAGCAGGGGCTGCATAGGTGCGGCCGGTGGCGGCTGCCTCTGCCTCGGAGCAGGGCTGCTGTGTGTCTAAACCGCCTTCCTCTCCTCTCTGTGCCCGCAGGTCTGGGCTCTGTTTCCCTGTGAGAAGCCGCTGCGGCCCACCGAGATGTCCCGGCACCACAGCCGCTTCGAAAGAGATTATCGGGTGGGCTGGGACCGCCGCGAGTGGAGTGTCAACGGGACCCATGGGACCACCAGCATCTGCAGCGTCACCTCAGGGGCCGGTGGCGGCACAGCCAGCAGCCTCAGCGCCCGACCCGGCCTCCTGCCGCTGCCCGTGGTGCCCTCCCGGCTGCCCACGCCAGCCACCGCCCCGGCTCCCTGCACCACCGGCAACAGCGAGGCCATCACCAGCCTCGTGGCCAGCTCTGCCTCCGCGGTCACCACCAAGGTAAGACCTGGTGTCCTCTCTGGGCATGAGCCCAGGGAGGGAGGACCCTGCCTCTCTGCAGGCCCAGGCCAGCCCTGCAGTTCCCCCAAGTCTGCGTTCCCCAAAGTCGTGGCCTCCCTGGAGTGGCCTGCTATGGCTCCTGAGATTGCATGGGCTTTATTTTCTAAGACGCCGCTCTCCATGATTGACCTGTAGGAAAACAGGCGGGTGCTGAGGCTGCTCATTGTCCTGTGCTCGTGCTATTTAATGAGTAAAATAGCAGGGGAACTCCAGGGTGGCGTTACAGGCTCCCTAAATAGGAGAACCGAGACCCACAAGTCCCCATGGGGCCTCAGTGGCTGGGGTTTGCAAACAGTCATCCAGGGTCACAGCATAACGTTGCTTTGCCACGGCCCTGAGTGTCCTCACATCCAGGGTCTCCTCCAAGCCTCACAACTGGCCTCTGAGGTCAGGCTCCTGTCACACCCACCCTTCTGTTGAGGATCCCGAGGCACAGCAAGCCACAAGAGCTGCTCCCAGGACCCAGGACCCGCCCCAGAAGCTGCCTGGGGGCACTGGCTCTGGGTTCTGTTTTCTCTGGAAGAGGCAGCGCCAGCCCCAGAACAGCAGCGGAAGCCAGCCTGGGTACTGGACGGAATGTGGACCCGAGTGCTGCCAGGGCTCTGGCCTGGCTTTGGGCTGAACCAGTCCCCCCCTTGCTGGCTGCTCAGAGCCCCTCAAGCAGCCTGAGCCCCAGAGGGACAGCTGGTGGCCAACACGGGAAGCCCATTCATCCATCCCACCCCTTCGGCTGAGCAGGGGCTCCACAGGCCACCTTTGCCTCTGCCAGCCATTCAGAGCCACCTCGCAGGAGCCCTCTCAGGGCGTGTGTGTGTGTGTGTGTGTGTGTGTGTGTGTGTGTGTGTGTGTGTGTGTGTGTGTGTGTGTGTGTGTCTGGTCTTTTCTTTTTCTGCTTTCACAAAAGTTGTGGGGAAAATTAAAGGCGGGAAACCCCGGGCCCAGCCATTGTGAGGTGGCTGCGGTGGTGGACGGATGCGCCCCAGGTGTGCTGTGCCTTTGTCTCTGTGATTTTCAAAACCCCTTTCAGCCCTGCTTCCCATTAATAACTAGAGTGCTGCTGGCTGCAGCGCCCGGCGGAGGCCGGAGACAATGGAGCCGTTGGAGGGCGGCTCGCGGTGCTGACATCTTGCTGCGGTGCCTTATTGATTTTATTTTCCTGTTATGAAAACACCACCCCACTGAGGCGGGGAGGGAGGAATGTCCGACAAGAGAGGAGATGAAGGAGTATTTGGGTACTCTGCCCCCAGGCCAGCCAAACACCTTCCTCCCCTGGGCGCCAGCCCCCGGCCTGCTCCAGACTGGTGACCTCTGCCCAGCTGCCGGCCCAGCCACCACATCTGGCAGGCACTCTGCAAGGCCAGCTGTTGACCATCTGGAGAATGGCAGCCTCTGGAGCTGCCAGCCGAAGGGAGAGAGAGAGGCTGGACGCAGTAGCCCCCTGAAGGCTTCTGTCCCCTCCAGACGGTGCTTCTTTAGGGACAGCGTCAGCTATCCTGAGGCAGGGGTTGGGGCTCTGCCAGGCAAGGGTCAGTGGTGACAGCTCTCTGCAGGGCTGCCCTGCCCTGCCTGCCCACGTGCTCCTGGTTGGCTCCAAAGCAGCTCAATACCCACCCTCCCTGAAAGACCAGGTCCCCGACACAGATAGAAAGCAACAGCTTGGACAGAGACTGAGCCCGGTGACCAGGAGGGGCAGAGGGGGCAAAGGTTCAGGCCTTTGAGGACGGCCAGGGGGGACGGCAGAGGAACTCAGTTCCACCTCCCTGTGGAACCATCTAGCCCAGTGTCATACCTGCAGGGGCTTGTTTGTGCCTGATTATGCCTCGCTCCTTAGGGCACTGGGGGAGGGGACGCACGCAGGGGGAGAGGAGGCCAGCCAGCAGCTTCCCCTGGGGCACTGCCATGAGATGTGCGCTGTGGGGCCTCGCGCCATTCTGTCCTCGCTGCTGCCCAGCCAGAGTCCTGTCCCTCTAATCTGTATGTCTAACCCTGTGCCAAGACCACATTAAATGACAAGCAGGCCCAAACCCTGGGGTGGATGGTTTCCCTGGTCAACCCGCCGGGCCTTCACTACACAGCCAATGGCTGGCTCTTGCCCTCAGGGAGCTCCCTGGCCAGCAGCGTAAAAACAAGCTATGGCCTGGATGGTGTGAACGGATGACTGACAGTGCCTCTTCTAGTGGACTTATTGACCGGGATGGCCAAGTGGAATGCAAAAGCCAAACTTTGAAGACAGACTTCCTGGATTTTCATTCCATTGCTTGCATGCTGTGTGACCCCAGACAAGTTACCTAACCTCTCCAGGCTTCACTTCTGCAAAATCAGAACAGGTGGCAGTCCCTGCTTGCCTGAGTTGTTGTGAGGACTGTGTGAGTGGAGGTGCTCAGAACAGGACGTGGCAGGTGGTGAGTCTTCTCGAAGTACTGAGGTCACCTCATCACCATTGTCACCAGGTGTGGCTCCTGGGACCAGACTGAGGACAGTGTTCACATCTAACCTCACCAACAGGATAAGAAACAAGAGCTTGGCCCCAAGCAGGTGGGGAGGAAACTTGCGTTTGAGTGGCTGGGACTCAAGGTAACTTGGAAGTAAGAAGGAGGGAGGGAAGAGGGCAGCTCAGGGGCCACAAGCTGCAGCTGAGTCAGACCCCTGGTAGCCAGGTGATCCAGGGGGACTGTCAAGCTTTTCTCAGCCATGAGGCCCTTGTCTCAAAGCAAATCCCAGGAGGCGTGCAGGATGGAAACCCCACTCTAGCAGAGGGTAGGTGGGGAGGGAGCCACGTGGAAGCTGGGAGCAGAGCTGTGTCCCTGCTGCCCAGAGCATATTAAGGTTGCTTGAAGAGACCAGCCTTGCTCCCGTGCCAGGCTGAGCCAGGACCACCCCAGGACTCAGGTCCCCATGGAAGCTGATTCAGGGACAGGGATTAGTGCGGTCGGGCCTTGGCATCCCCCTCCCCTTGACTGGGCAAGGAATAGGATGACCTTCAAATGCCCTGGTGATCGGGAGCATCCCCTGGCACCTGCACCATCACCGCGTCCCGCCAGCCCTGGGCCTGGTTGCCTGCTCATTCCCGGTACTGGGGTGTGTGCTGCCAATCCCAGCTCCCTGGAATGGAAAAGACTGGCTGTGCTCCCGGAGGCTGGTTAGTAAGGTGAGGACAATTCTTTTTGGCACTGCTGCCCTCAGGCCTGAGTTGATTTTTCTGTTTCTTCATTTCTCTGTGGCCTAAACATTTCTTGCATGTTTTGAGGAAAGGCCAGTTGGAGAAGCACAGACTTCTGGGCCACTAAGACACCAGGAGGGCCAAAAGAGCTACCAGGACCTCCATGACACAAGTTCCCAGAGCCCAAGAAGAACAGAGCAACCACATGTCCAGACCCCAAGTTTGCAGATTAGAATAGTGAGGCCCAGAGAAAATGCAAGTTACCTACTTACCAAGGCCACCCAGTGGGTTAGAAGCAGAACCAGCCTGGGCCAGCTCTCTCCACCCCAGGCTGCCTGGCAGCATGCATTCACCATGGTAACCATGATTGCAGCATTATTATGGTGGCTTTGCCATCTCTCATCCACCTAGCTGAGAGCAAACTCTGAATTTCAGGCCAGGAAATGGATGCATTTGCCTCTCATGGTATAGGAGGGAAAATTTAAACCAAAGATTATGTCAATTCACACTGCACAGCTGGTGAGAGCTTCAAGCTCCTGAGCCAGACAGAATTGGGATTGAATCCTGACTCTGTCACATAAAAGCTGAGCCTCAGTTTCTTTGTCTATAAAATGGGAAGAATAACAATATCCTCAGTGGGATGATTTAATAGGGATAAAAAAAGTCCAAAGCAGCATCTGCCATTTGGAAAGAACTCAAAAGTTTATTTTAAAAAGTTAAGCTTGAGATTGAGTCTATCCAAGGATCTATGCATTTGGGGGAAACTAGTCCCCCCACCAACAGTGGTTTGTGCTGGCAGGCCAAAGAAAGGCTCCCTGTAAGGTCCCCATGACCTTCTAATATGGCAGGAGGTGATGCTGAGGAGTTAGGACAGCTCCCGGTTCCTGGCCCCCCACTGGCTCTCTGAGCTCCGAGCACGAAGTCCCCGGGGGTGGGGGCTGCCAAGAGGCAGAAGCAAGACTCCGTGGCCAGGCCTGTTTGCAGATGGAAGGAGGCAGCAGTGCCCCGCAGTTGCTGCTGCATGAAATTTAAATTATTTTCAGCAAACCCGCTTGACAGATGAAACAGAAAAGGGACGGCTTCATAAAATGCAATTTTGTTCCTGAAAGAATGGACTCTGCAGATTCCTCGCAGATGCCTGTGAAATGTGTTGGGGGCCTTTCCTCTTCGTGGTCAGGAGCACTCAAGCTGAAACATTCCCATCGTCCCTCGGAGCTAAGCCCTTGGAAATAAATCTGGCTGGGAAGCGGAGCTGCAGAGCCCCCATCAGAGACTGGGAGACCCAGAGGGGCGGAGAAAGCCGCTGGCTCCATCCGTAGAGCAACCAACACCCAGGGGGTTGACATTTATGCGCATTTGGGGCTACTTGTGGATACCTGTCCTCAGGGAGACAGCGTCTTTCCCGTGCACCCCAGCTTCTCAGGGAAGGCATCTGGAACCTCCATGGGGTTCTTGTGACTCAGTGCACGGCCCAATGCACAGCGCCCCCTACCGTCACGTGGTTCTGGGATCCATGAATGGATAAAGGAGTTTTGCACACACACCACACACACACACACACACACACACACACACACACACACCATTCCTCTTATATTCACAGTGAAAATCCAAGGCTGCTGAGTGAGCTCTGTTGGGAGAATGATTCCAACCCTGCTCCTAGTGAATTTCCAGATTGCAAGCGATTTTATCCAGAAGGCTGAGATTTGCTCCATGAACAAGTATTTGTGATTTCCCTTGTGATAAATTATCCCTTGTGATAAAGCATTGTGAGACAACTTGTACATGTTAGCACTGAGCTAATGGCTTTTGCCTGCACTTTAAGTAGCAGTTACACTTTGGATTGTGTCTTCATTGACTTAAAACTCATCTGTCAGTCATGAAGTTATGTACGAAATTGAAAAATGTCACATTTGCAAAGCACCCATTTCAGAGCCTACAGTTTGAGGAGGATAAACCTGAGCAGCTGGAATTTCAATTTCTGATGAAGGGGGGCGTCAAGGGGAGATGACTATGTATTTTTCTACATCCATAAGAGATAAACCACAGTCTAGACAAAAGACAGCAAAGAATTACAAGGCAAAGATGTCAGAAGGCCTCCTGGACTGGAGCTGGCTGGGTATATAAGTTAGCTTTGCCGCATAACAATCACCCCAAAGCTTTGCCGTTATGGCCATCACAACTCTGTGAGTTGGCTGGTCACTTCTGGTTTGGGCCGGCTCAGCTGGTCTCTGCTGAGTTCTCTCATTTGTCTGTGGTCATCTCTGTGCTGGCCAGTGGCCTAATGATTGGGGACAGTCTCGCTGGCACATCTGTGGTGGGCCAGCACTCAGCTATGGCACCCGGGTTCTCAGGGTGGCCTGTCATTCTGCATCTGGCTAGCTCGAGCTCATTTGTGTGGCAGCTCAGGGTTCCAAGAGCAACAAGAGAGCAAGGTCAATGCACAGATGCTTTTCTAACCTTGGCTTGAGGCTTGTTTGCTCAAATCGCATTGGCCAAAGCAAGTAGCAAAGCCAAGCCAGATTCAAGGAGTGGGCAAAGAGACTCTGCCTCTTGATGGGACAGGCTGCAACTGCGGTGAGAAGAAGCAGCAGCTAAGAACAGGAAGGACGGGGGTCATTTTTCCAGTATGCCCTCCAGTGTTTCCAGCACGTTTACTTAGACACAGTTATTCCCCTGTGGCTTTTAGCCAAGGCTCACATGGCCCAGGCAGAAAGGATACTGCCAGCCAGCCAGGTACAGGGAATCAATCAGGACACTCCCCTGTGTTACGCACATCCCATCTGCAGAGCACCACAAGGGAGGTTTCAAAGAGGACACCTGGCAAGGGCTATGGAGCTAGGGAGCAGGCTGGCCAGCTGGCTCTGGGGGACCTCAAAAGTGCATTTACCTGCTGGAACCTACTGTTGTCCAGGACTTGTCCCTCAATCCTGAAGGCTATACTTGATCCTATCATTGCCCCAGAGTTGGAGGAACTGGAACACCATATGTACACAAAGATAGATGCGAAACTACAGATTTAGAATCAAAACTCACTCCAAGGAGACCACCTTCATAGCCTCTGACCAGTGGATTTCTCCCTGTGAGGACTCCCATGGGAACATGAAATCTGGTGGGAGGACTTTCAGGAAAGGGAGCCAGTGATGTGACACAAATGTTCAGTAGCCACAAATTCAGATGGTCTGCTGCCTCTTTCTCCCTAATAGGATAAATCCCGTGCAGTTTCCCAAAAGCCCTCAGAAGGGCCCCTTCTGCAATTAAACTAGGTTTTTCCGCACACAGCATCATTCAAGATCAACATAAATCTACTTCTTATTCAGTTGTAATGGTTTTCTCTGTTTCATTTAATTACTCATGTTGAAATTGAACAATTTTTTTCATTGTAAAAGGACAGTATTTTAGCTACATTATGGGTTAAATAGGCTTTGGAGAACTAGCCCGGAAGTCTCATCACCATTTATAATGTTTTTTATAGGGAAAGTAGGCTCCAAAATCTAAACAGCCAAATTACAAATGAACTTGCAGAACCCAACCCATTTGTTAGGGGAACTTTAGTTCTTTAGTGCTAAAAATAACTCGGGGGAAATAAACACCAAAATAGAAAAGCTTCATGCACCTCACCGTTGTTTGTTACCATCAATCCCGCAGAGTTGGCTTCATGCCAGCCAGGGGACCGTCATTCAAACCCAGACTGACCCGTCCCTATTCCATTCACTCGATCACACTGGCCTGAGCCCTCTCTCCCAAGGCACAATGCCACCAAGAGACACTGCAGAAGACCTTGCAGAGAGGAGCTAATGGAGTTCAGCAGATTACCGATCGGTTTCACCACTCCATCCGCTGCCCTAAAAGAAAGGTTTTAGGAGAATTCCATGTGCTACTTGGGCTGCGGTCTCAACCAGTGGTGGCATGTTAATGCATACTGTGACTGTGCCTCTCTAGAACCCATCAGCCAGAAACCCCATTTTTCTCTGGTAAATAAAGAGCCCTGAGAACTCAGCAAAGCTGGGGCAGCACACACGCAGAGACTGCTGCTGCGCACCTATCCGTTGATGGAGGAAAATTCCTGCTTGCCCAGCCTTCACCCTCCTGTGCCTCCTGGAGAAGGTGGGTGAATACCTCACACCCCTCCAGCACCACGAAAAGGGCACCAGGGAAGGAGCAAGGTGCAGGTGCTGGCTGCCGTCTGCCATAAGCCCTCAGGAAAACACTCCTGTAGGCCGTCTAGACCTGCTCCTGATGCTCAAGTGTCTCAGGTTAAATTTGCTGTCCCTTACTCCTGCCCTCCTTTGTCCTCAGAGAGCCACAGGTAGGCTGCATTTCCCACTGACTGTGATGAGTGGGCCAGCACCTCCTACTCCAGAGGGGTCCTTCCTTTGTCAAGAGTGGACTTTCCAGCTTTCCCAGGCCGTGGCCAGCCCTGGGCTGCACTGATGTCTCAGTGGTCATCCCTGCAGAACTAGGACAGCATCTGTCTTGAGATGACTCCGAAGAGGCTTCTCTGGCAGAACGTGGGGGCCCTCTGAGCACAGAGTCACCTTTTTCCAGATTAAGCCAACTCAGGGCCAGACTGGCATTGAACATGATCCAGATTCTTGCCGTACGTACGAGTTAAAGAATGCCTGCTGTGAGTCAGAAGCAGCCTCAGGCTGGCAGGTGGTGCGGGGTAGGCCTGGGGAGGCGGGATGACCATGGCTGCAATGAGTCACGAGCTCTCAGTGGGGGGCAGAGCTAGAGAATGGCCAGGCCTATGAAGCCACCTTCATGCCTGTGGCAGGTGTGGCCGGCTGTCTGCCCAGGTCCGTTCTCTCCCTCTTCCTTCCTCTTGGGACTCCACTTCTGTTCAAACATCCACCAGCTCCCATCTTTAAGGAAAGCAAACTCTAGAATTCTAAACGGGGTGTGGTACTCCTATTGCCCTCCCCCACCTTAGGTTTAGGAAAGGGTCATGTGACCCCATTCTGGTCAATGGATCATAAGGATAGTCCTGTCTAGAGGATTCTGGGAAAGCCCTTCTTGCTTCTAAGGAAGAGTCACACACACACACAAAAAAAGTCCTTCTTCTAGACACTGTCACGCCTGGACATGATGCCTTGAACTGCTATGACCATCATGCCACAAGTCAGGATAAAGGCAGCAGACAAGGAAAGTTCCAGAAGCAAAAACTGAAGTCCTAATGCTGCCTTTCTCAGGGCCTCTTCTTGTGTGTTAATACACATTCTGGTTGTGTAAGAAATACATAAATGAAAAGCAACAGCCACCACTGCATGGAGAGCTCCCAAGCAACAGCACCGATGCCTCCTTCTGCCTCCCAGACTCATCGACCTGCGGAAAACAGCTGCAGTGGCCCTCGTGCGTCCCCTCTCCCTGCTGTCCATTCATCCCAGCTCTCACTGCTGCGCACAGGAATGCTGCTGTCTGGTGCCTCCCTAAATGCCAGCACCGCAGCCTGGCTTACTACTCCTCCACTCCTCTGCTCCCAGGGGTCCATTTCTGTCCCCCATCACTGTGTGTCCTGAGCCATGAGTTCACTGGAGAGCTTCACCCCCATTCCCACTCCAGTCAAGCCACAATTCCCCAAAGGTGAGCATCTCTCATGCCCCAGGGCCTTTGGACTCACTACTCCCTTTTCTTAGAATTTTCATTCTCTTTCTCATCTGTCCAGGCAAAAAAAAAAAAAAAAAAAGTCCTATTCGTCCAACGCTTGACAACCTAAACATTACCCCACCTTTGGTGGGAAAAAAATTTTTCTTTGCTATTATTTCTCTTATTCCAATAACACTTCCATTTATATCCCTACTATAAAAAAAACTATAATATTCTATGATACTTAAACAATTATTCATTTGTCTCCTTACTACGCAGTGAATTCCATATGAATAAGCACCAAGTGATGCCCAGCTTATAGAGGTTCTCTACCTGTCTGAGGACAGAATGAATGATTTCATACAGATGACTATTTCGTTAGTCACTTAGCCGCTTCTGCTGGGTTAGGGAAGATGGATGCTTTTGACATCATCTTTACCTGCTTGCAACTGAGGGAACAAGGTGGAGAGCTGCCAAGTGAGTCATTGCTGGGGCTGCCCACGGTGCGGATGACGGAGACAGAGCCCACATAGTGAGCCTGAGTGAAGCCCCGTTGTGCTCACTGTTGGGACCTGTGTCTAGATGACAACGTGAGGTTGGCAGGACAGATTTTACATCACCAAAGCCTCTGCTATATTTAGGCCCTGGACCCCTTCCCATAGCATTTGGGGTCATGGTATCACAAACTTGTCCTTCAAAGATCTGCATTTTCTCCAGATTTTTCCCCGACTTGTCTATGAGCGGCTCTGCAGCTTTTTGCTCGAGTTGATTTTATTTAAGGTGCACATATAGTCATCACTAAGCACCTTGCCAACACTCACGGCTAACATGGTCCCGCCCCCACCTCCTAGATACCTGTTGTAGGTCTCCTCGCCGATAACCTTTTTTCCCCACGGGTAATGCCAGCATGGGCTTGGCCCTACCCAGGCTCAGGGAGCAGCTCCCTCTTGTTTGTGTCCGGGCCATTCTCAGTGGATTTACACCTGTGCAGGGAAGTGGGGGTGTCAGGGTCAGAGCTCCTCCGGTTTCCTGCCATCTTCCTTGGGAGCTCTGCGCGGCTCGGGGAAGCTGGAAGAAGGAACACTGTGGTTCTGGCTTTTATGTCCAGCCCACCCCCTTCCTAGGGGCGGGTCTTCCTGGGTCTTCCGGTGAGGTGGAGGCCGTATTTGAGGAGGTTACTTAGGGTGGTGAAAATCGCCCTAAACTGGGGTCAGGAGATTGGGGTTCGGGGCCCATCTGCACACCAGACCTGCTGAGCTACGTGAAGGCTGAACACCTAAGTCCTCTCAGACTCATGCTCTCGACCTATAAGCTGCATGTGAGAATGGCCACTTTACTGGGCTGTTGTGAATCGTGAAGCGGAAGTGCTGTGTAGACATAACTGCCCTGATTCATAGCGACAGACTGGAGATTCGAGATGACCGGAGGCTGGGGCAGCAATGGGGAGTTATTGCTTAATGTGTAGAGTTTCTGTTTGGCGTGATGAACCAGCCTTGGAAATAGACAGAAGTGACAGTCACATGACATGACATGTTGAATGTAATGATTGCCACTGACTTGTAAGCTTAAAAATGGTGAAAATAGCAAATTTATGTGCTCTGTCTATTTTACCATGGTGAAAAAAAAATTAGAAATCAAACATAAATTTAAAAATAAATGCTCTGCTATGGAAAGAAAGAGAAGGAATATCTGTGTAAATTCAGGGAGAGTTGACGCATCAAGAAATTTCCTGTTAAAAGAAATGGCAGGGCTGGGGTTGTGGCTTAGTGGTAGAGTGCTCGCCTAGCACGTGCACAGCCCTGTGTTCGATCCTCAGCACCACGTAAAAATAAATAAATAAAATAAAGGTATCGTGTCCAACTATAACTAAAAAATAAATATTTAAAAAAAAAAAAAAAAGAAAGAGGGGCTGGGGTTGTGGCTCAGCGGCAGAGCGCTGGCCTCGCATGTGCGCGGCCCGGGTTCGATCCTCAGCACCACGTAAACATAAATGCATTGCATTGTGTACAACTAAAGTAAATAAATAAATATTTAAAAAAAGAAAGAAAGAAAGAAAGAAATGGCAGTGCCAGTCACGGTGACAAGAATGGAGACCAGCCAAATAATGGCACTTCACACAGACCAACACGTGCTTGACGGGAATGTGAGGGAAAGCAAGGAATGGGCAGGAGGGTGACTCCACCCCAGGAGGGCACTCTGGGTAACTGTGGGATTGGTGTCACTGAGGAAGCCCCAGCAGGACTCTCCAGGTAGCAGACAGTGGAGAAAGGCTCTCCCATCTGTCCTTCTCCTGGTGACGGCAGCTCCACGAGGCACTGGGCCACCCAGGCACAAGGGCCTGCCAAGCACAGTGGGAAGCCCAATCCTGAGCAGGAGGGTTCTGGTAGATGCTGAGGCCACTGGAGACTGCATCTGTGGTCACTTCTCTAACACCCCCAAGAGCTGGGCTGCGTGCAGAGGTGGGTGTGAACCTCACCAGCCCCCAGGGAAGTCTGAAGCTGGAACTGTGGGCCTCCCTGCCACGGGAGCCTGGGAACCCCGTGGCCTCGGCAGCATCGCAGCAAGCGAGTTAGGAGTGCCAACCAGCCAGGACCCTAGATAGGTCTGCAGGTTTGCCACCAACATCATCACTCTCATCGTCACCATCACTAGTGCTGACTGAATGCTCAGCAAGAGGCAGCCCCAGTTCTAAGTATTGTTACCTGTTAAACCCACTTCATCCTCACGACGAGATTATCCTGACATAATCCCCAGGAGGTGACACGACATCAGGGTTACTCAGCCAGCAAAGGGCTGTCTCGTTCTGGAGTTGGGCTTGGGGCCTCTTCAGGGTGATGCTGGAAACATGGGGGATGAGGCCTGCCTAGTTTGGGGTGGAAACTGCCTTTGCTTTGGAGTCGAGACTGCTCTGAGAAAGCAATGGAGGAAGACACATTGGTGGTCCAGGGCTCTAGAATCCTGCCCACCACCCCAGTACTCCCTACCCTAGCCAGGAGTACCTGGCAGAGGACTCCTGTGCCACCACCACCTCTTCCATCAGAAATATGCTGAGGGTGTGATTTTATCCCCTCACAATATTAGGCTGAGGAGATGATATTGGGCAAAATATATTGTACCAATAATTCATATTAATGGGAATTCAATAGTGGCAACTTGTCATCTGCTGAGATTAGAAGGGGATATTGTGAATATTGTGTTATAAAGGCATTAAAGAGACGTTACGAATTGGATTTCTTTGCACCACATCGTGTTCCTTGTAAATAATTGAGGAAGAAGCTGGTGCTCAGGATTTGGGATTATCCATTTTTGAGATCGCAGCAGTCCGCTCACCGGACTGATGGGCCCCGTCGATCTGACATGGCCACGGGGAAGGGCCGCACCTGGCAGGTCTGGAGGCTCCAGAACACCAGCACCACACTTCCTCCTGCTGAAGTCAATAACCACCATGTCGACACTAGACTGTGATTCTCTTGCATAAACCTTCCCAAGTCTAGCTATTCTGTGTCCCTCACCTCCCAACCCCGGAACCTGGCTTCACAGCCAGAGCCCAAGCAGGCTCTGGTGGCACCACCCAGCACTGCTTGCACTCACCTCTGGTCCCCTCGGGGGCAAAGACTTGAGCACCAGCACACCCAGGATCAGGCACCAGCAGCCTGTCCCTGGCGCAAGAGCCCCGGCTAGATGACGCTCATCTTCAGCTGGGCTTCTCCACCCTGCTGTCCTGTCCTGAAGGGCTCTGTCACCTGGTGCTGGGTGTTGAGCTCCCCTAGGCTGCAGGAGGGAGGGCACCTGGGTGCTTCGCAGGATGCCCTACTGTGGCTCTGCAGGAGCCGTGTTTGGGGAGATGGCTTGAATTGCGGTTGACTATGAGCCATGGAGATTTGGGCATTGTCGCCTTCCGTAGTCTCACGGGACTTGGCCCGGGATCTCGAGTGACTTGGCCGAGATTGCTGATCGGGTCAGCGCCATTTTGGTGGTGTGTGCGGCGCGTGTTAGTCGTTGTTAGAGCCAGAGAGAAAAGTTATCAGAATAAAAAGCTGTTTGTCTCCAGTTTGCCTCTGAACTTCTTCCCGCGGCTTCGTTGCTCCAAGCGGCCATCGCTTCAGGCAGCAACATGGCTCCTTCCTGTAGTTCAGACGCTGACGTCACCACGTGGCCCCTGTAAAAGACGAACAGAATTTCCTGGCTGGAGACAGGTTCTATCTCCTGTTACAAATTCAAGAACTCGGCTCGGAGCAAAGGAATGGCTATCCCCAAGGAAATTTTAAAAGGACAGCAGGGGAAGAAGCACCGAGCAACGGCCCCTCCTGCAGGTCCAGGCAGAAGAGGGGAACCCACCTCTTGTCTCTGGCTTTGACTGTTCAGAATCCCCTCCATATCTGGCCCTGCCCCTCTAAGGACTCTGCAAGCTGAAGAAATGCTCCTGTGACCATAGCCAACTTCAGGGATCCTTCTGGAGGAACTGGTCATTGGTAATTGGCATGATTCTCCCTTGTCATTTGGCTGTGTCTGTTCAGGATTTCCCATTGACTTCTGTCCGATGGCATGCCTGAGGGCGACAAGAGAGAAGAGGCCGCTAGGGTCCGAGAGGCAGTCAGGAGTTTCTTCACGTGCAGGGTGAAACAGTCAGTCGGCTAGTCGGCCACATTAACCAATCCCATCTGGGACACTATTGTACACCAGATTCGTGAGTACTTAGCACAGTGATGGGATTAGGAACCCAGACTAATTAGATGACCCAAATTTGAATTCTGACTCTTCCACTTTCTAGCTGTGTGATCTTTAACAAGTTTCTTACCCTCTCAGAGTTTTGGTTTCCTCTTCTATAAAATGCGATAATAATGCCATGTTTTTCATGGAGTCATGGAGGAGATTAAACGAATTAAAAATGCAAAGCACTTACAGTGACACGTGGCATGTAGGATGTACTCCGGGAGCATGATCTGTTGTTACTCTGACCATGGCCTTCATAGCGTGGCCTTCTTCTCTCTACTTGTCTGTCTGCCCCCTGGAATGTGGTCCTTGAGACAAAAGAGCTTGTCTTCTTAGGTTTTAAATTGCTGGCACCTCACACTTGCCTGTTATGTGTTCAGTAAATAGGTGTTGAATTATCAAATTGAATTGTGGGTAGAAGGTGTCGTCATGGAAATCCACTTGCTTTACTAAAAACCGGCTGTGCGCTGTTGAAAATCACATTCTGCTTTTCCACGGTGCCATGGTCTCATTTCAGAGCAGCTCTGTGGCTGCCTCTTATTCTCCGTGTGGCATCTCAGTGACAGTAGTCAACTGTCTACAAACAAATTAAATGTATATTGAAATGCATGTAGCACCTCACTGATTAAAGGAATCCCAGAGTAAGGCGTTTTTGCAAAGCACTAGCTACGCTTGCATGAAATGAGAAATCACCTACGCCATCTCACGATCCCAAACCCAAAGCCCAAGCCCTGAACGGTCCTGGGCTCCGACCCACATTCTGTTCATTGGCGGCTGTGGTTATAGTTGTGTTTTTATTGTTCTTTTCTTGTTTTGTTTTGTAAACCATTTATGGAGGGCCAGGCATTGCGCCAAAAGCTTCACACATTTTGTCTGAGTTCTTTCAACAACTCCATGTGGTAAGCCGACATTGTCCCCATTTACACAGGAGGAAAGTGAGTCCCCATTTACACTGGAGAAGGTCGCTCAAACTCTAGCTCATAAGTGGCAGGAAATGGGATCGGAACTCAGACTCATCCCTTCCAAGTCCATGCCTCTAGCTCCCAGTTCTCTTCCCTGGACGTCTGCCCTTATATATCCGCCAGGCGCTTCCAATGCAAAAGGCCAGAACCAAGCTCTGTAGCCTCAGCCCCAAATCTGCTGCTCACCCCGCATGCCCGGCTCAGGGGCCAGGCCCACACCCACCAGCTCTGCAAACCAGAAGACGCCACCCACCTGGACTCGTCCCTCTCCCTCACATCCTCACCTCTGCCCGTCAGTATCCAGGGTCCACCTGCAGGTATTTCTGGAGCCAATCCTTTCCCCTCCATTTCTACCTCTACTGCCACAGCCCAGGCCCCCAGCGTATCTCACCTAAGAGACAGAGAAACCCCCCCGCCCAGCTTCCTCCCCACCCCAAACAATCTGCTCACTCCCTGACTTCCAAAAAAAAAAAAAAGTTTTAAAACATATAGTCATTCCATATTTGCCCTAACTCAGGGCCCATGGTGATCCCACCTCCACGGACCTCACCAAGCCTCCTCTTTCACTTCTGCCCTCCCGCCCCCGTCTTGTCCTACATTGTGGCCAAACATGAGCTGCAGACCCAGGTCTGACACAGGTGAGCCCAGCTGGAGCAGGTGTGTGACCCTGTGGTGCTGTGCAAGGCAGAGCATGGCTTGGGAAGAACACAGGCCTTCAAAACAGGCATCTGGGGTGTGCATCCTTGGGAAGCTGCTGAACATTCTGTGGCTTCATTTTCCTTATCTGTAAAATGGGGACAGCAACAGTACTATCTAACAGGTGTTAAATATGAATTAAGAAAATTCCAGGGGGAATAAAATCTAGCACAGTATTGGGCAAACAGTAAGAGCTCAGTAAGCACTGGTGATGGTGGCAGTACATGAAATACATGAAATACAAGTTTTGTCTGAAGGATAAGTTCTTGTGAGATGTGGACACATATCTTAGAAAACAGAAGGCATAAGCATTTGAGTGATGAGGACTCTGGCTTCTTCCGGGTGTGTCAGACACCTCCTGCATTGTGGCCCTGCAAGGGTCAGCTCTGGCCTTTTAGGGCACATGGCTGGTCCTTCCATCTAGTCCCCACCACCCTGCCCACACCCCTTCTCTCCACCACCTTGCACACAGCCTGGGTTCTTTTTATTTAGTCATTCAACAAATATTCATGCCTTGTTGATTTAGAAAGTCCCCGCTGGTTTGGATTGTGATTCTGCGACCCTGGTGGTGATGAAGGATACGCCCAGACCTGGGGCTGCACATGCGCCTCACGCTGGGGCCACACACTAGCGGACCGTGGGCCAGTAGTCGCCTTCCACCGAGCTCCACCTTTGAAATGCTCCTAAGTAGGTTGAATCCTGATCATCTTCAGGGAAGCATGTCCTCCAATCTCCTCCAGCCTTTCCAGCCTCCTCCAGCCTCTTCCAGCCTGCTCCAGCCTCCTCCAGCCTCCTCCAGCCTGCTCCAGCCTCCTCCAGCCTCTCCAACCTCCTCCAACCTCCTCCAACCTCCTCCAGCCTCCTCCAGCCTCCTCCAGCCTCCTCCAGCCTCCTCCAGCCCTCTGGCTGCTTCCCTGGTTTTGCTGCCCTCTGGTGCCAGGCCAGGACAAAGGAACCAGAGCCTCACTCTGGGAGAGCTCAGCTTGCTCCAGCCTCTGCCTCCAGAGCCTCCTTCTCCAGGATTTTACTTGTCGGGGAAGGCCACAAAACAAGGAAGAAAAATCTTTTTAGACTGGAAAAATAGGGCTGCTGCTGTTTTATGGTGGGGTGGTTTATGGTTCTCAAACATTTTAATTAGTTTCATTTTTTAATACAAAAGCACCCTGATGTTTTGTGCAGGAAGGGCACCGTTCTTAAAATCTCAGAAATAAAGTAGGAAAATGACAGATCGCCTATTAAAGCGTCACGTTCAGATGTGTTATTATTATTATTGTTATTTAACATTTCTGAGCTCAGCACTGAGCCAGGAGTGGGGTGGTGGTGAGAAGACCCAAGGTCCCTACAGCTCAGGAAGATGGTGTGAAGGGGCAGAGGGTGCTTGGAGGATTGGCCTGCAATTTCCTGCCTCACGGGGAACTTAGGACGCCAGTCGCCCCGGTGTGTAGACTGAAGGCACAATTGGCGGTCTAGGCTCTGTGCTCCAACCCTGCCCTTGACTGGCCCATGAACTTGCGGAGGGAGGAATTTGAGCTGTATTTTAGAATAGGCCACTTCCAAAAGAATCTGTCTCTTCTTTGAAACATTCTGTTTTAGTTAGCTTTATCACTGCTGTGACCAAAAGACCCGAGAACAGTTTTAGAGGAGGAAAAGTTTACTTGGGGTTCACAGTTCCAGAGGTCTTGGTCCACAGATGACCAAATCTATGGCTCTGGGTCTGAGGTAAGGCAGAACATCAGGGCAGAAAGGTGCAGAATAACCACAAGGAAACAGAGAGAGACTAGACTTGACTCTCCAGGGACAAAATATAGACCCCAAAGGCACACCCCCGGTGACCCACCTCCTCCAGCCACACCCCACCTGCCTGCAGTTACCACCCTGTTAATCCCTGTCATTGGATTAATGCACTGATTAGGTTAAAGCTCTCAAAACCCAATCATTTCACCTCTAACCCTTCTTGCATTGTCTACATACATGAGCTTTTGGGGGACACCTCACATCTAAACCATTGCATATTCCCATCAATGAGAAGGCAGGTTTTTACTTTGGGGGCACTCTCCATGGTAGGCTAAATAGTAACCCATGCATGTGCACACACACACACACACACACACACACACACCACCCTGGCCATATACATCCACCTGGGATCTCTAAATATGGCCCTGTTTAGAAATAGGGTCTTGACGATATAATTAAGATAAGGCTCTCATGAGATTGTCCCGAGTTAGGGTGGGCCTAAGGTGAGGGAGCTTGATAGACACCCAGAGTACGAGTATAAGACAGAGGCAGGGACCGGAGTGGTGCTGCCACAAGCCAAGGAGAGTGTGGCGTCAGACGCTGCCAGAGGCAGAGGAGGACTGTCCCGTAGGAACTGTGGAGAAACGCCACCTGGACAACACCTTGATCTTGCACTTCTGCTCTCGGAACTGCCATAGAACACTTCTGTCCTGTAAGCCACCCAGTTCGTGGTCACTCTTTGCAGCCACCCTGGGACATCAGCACAATTAAAGCAAGAAGTGACACTGCTCCCACGTGCCACTCAGTGCTTGGGCACACCTGTCCCCTCATAACACGAAGGGGCATCCTCTCCATCGTGGCGTCCACAGAGAGGCGGACCAAGGAGTGGGGCGAGACCCTCCACATGCCCTCATTTAAAGGGAGCCCACCGTGGGCCTCTTGCTTTGCTGGAGGAAGATGAGGAGGGGCGCTCTCTGCTGGGTTTTCCCCTCAAAGAAGGCCCTTGAGGGAACTCCCAAGAACCATGAAGGAATTCCTTAAATCAAAATACTACACAGGCCACATAAAAGCTCCATGCACGGCCCCGCCCCTCTTCTCACCGATGTTCATTCAGAAGAAAATTCCTTTGGCTGCCATCTGTGCTCTTGTCTGTCTCATTGGAGCTGACAGAGGGAAGATGTGGTGGCCCATCTAGGGACTCGGTGGCTCTTCCCCCTCCAGGACTGTGCTTGGAAGGCTCGTTGACAGCAGGTCATTTCAGAGTTACCAGAACAACTCCTGTGGTCCAGGGCTGGGCCTTCTCTGCAGGCAGAAGGCCTCAGCACACCCACACGCCCACCAGCAGGAAACTGTACCCAAATGTCAGCAGGGCCTTAGGGCCTATTTCAGCAGCCTGGGGATCCCCGACAGACACGGTCGGCCTTCCAGGTCTGCGCTGTTTTTCCCCAGTGCTCCCTGGAGTCTGGGCATGAAATTAGACTGCAGCCCACTTGTTTACCCAGCTGTTGCTGAAGCCCAGCCCCATTCTGGGGCAGGCATCAGCACTGCTCAAAGGATATTTACTCTTGAAGCCCTCGGGGACTGGAAGCAAAGCTGTGTACCGTTCCCCTGGAGAAAGGCACCCCCTCCTAGGTTTGCCCGATGGGGTTTAGCATGTAGGAACACGGGGTGTAGGGACATCTACGCTTGGAAAGCTTTGGCCCTGCCCCACGATCATGCTGGTAATTCACATCTCGGAAGTGATTTGACAACTTGAGTTTGATTTCTTTGGAGGACTATATGAACAGTTTGAGCCCATGGGGCTTCTTCAAGCCTTTGGCCACATTGTAACCCCAAACTGGCCATGCTAGAGAGAGTCCTTAGATTTACTCTGAGCACAGAGGCAGGGTAGCAGGGATCACTGGGGAGGACAAAGTCAGAAGGTAGCAGCATTTGGTCTAAAGTTACACTCAGCCTTTGAAACAAGGAGATTAAGCAGCAGACGTGGTCTATGGTATCAGACCCCATCAAGGAAACCGCCTTGACGGGGACGCGTGCCCAGAGGACGCTGAGCAGGCCCTCAGCGGAGACCAAAGGAAGGAAAGAAGGAACGGGCTGGACCGGCCTAACGGGCAAGCGACCACTCGGAGAAGTGAGCCTGCAGAGGTCAGGGCGGTTCTCCCGAGCGCTCTGCACAATGGCAGCTGAAATCGGTATAAGAAAGGAGAGAGATGACAGGAGGTGGAATCCGTTACTGAAAGATTCTTGGAGTCTGGCGGTGATAGCTGCAGCTCACTGCTAACCGGGAGATTTATGTGACAAGATTATCGATGGTATTAAGCACATTTAGAAGAGAGGATTATACCTACTTCTGGGTCACTTCTGTGCCACCAGGCCCCGGTCTGGCCAGCATGTTAACAGATGGACGGCGGCTGCACGGCTGCGCAGAGGTGAAGCTAAACATTTGCACAGTCCCAGGAAGGGGGAGGCTCAGATGAGGAGTTCAAGCCTGGGTGGCGGAGTTCAAATCCAAGGGAAGGATCAGGCTTTGGGTCTCTGCCGGATCCTAGGAAAGCTCTTTCTATTTCTACCTCCTCCCTTTCTGCTTTCCAGTCTCCCTACCCCCAAACCCACCCCTGCCAGCCTCCCCAGATTTTTGGCTTGGTGCATTCCCTCGCCAAGAAGAGGGACCCATATGTAACTGGAAGCAAGAGAGAGGTTTCGGGAGGCTTTGAGGGGTGACAGGAAGGAGATGGTGCCAAGCCCACCAGCCACCCTCCCAGAAATGAACTTCAAAGCAATAGCAGCCCCTTCTCAAAAGAAGGGGTAGCATTTGAGGGGTTCTGCCACAGGAAGGAGTTTAATATTAGACCAGGCAAAGCCCAGGGGAATAGGCTGTTGTGAGCTATTCCTGGTGACCTTTGGAGGGGGCAGCTGTAATGTGGCCTGATGGACTTTGTCCATCTCCAACTGAAGCTCAGTGGGGAGCCAGGACCGTGCAGAACCCAAGTGGGTGGCTGGCCTCCAGGAAGGCTTACCTCTCTGGGGACCCCCACCCCAGGCTCAGGAAATGGTGTGGAACCTTTGATGTGGAGGGTAGCCTCAGGAAATTCTCATTTAAAAAAAAAAAAATTGTGATAGACTGTACTTAAAATGCACTGTTTTAAATGTACAGTTTAGTGCATTTTAGAACATTCATGAGATTGTGCAACCGCCACCACTACCCAGTTCCAGAACATTTCGTCACCCCCAAAGGATATTCTGTACCCATTAAGCAGTCACTCCCTCTGCTCCAAGTCCTTAAAAGCATGGCTTTTTTAGAGGATAAGTGGATGTCCCCTGCGCCCATGTGGTGGGAGAGAAAAGCGCCCTGTGCTCAGGATATCTGTCCCCTCAGCCCCTGCAGCCTTCCGCCCCGGGGGTGCTCCTCTCCCTTAGCACACAGGACGCTGGGTTGCGTTGTCTGAGCCTCTGCGGACACGGCACCGCCAGTGCTCTGTGACCCCAGCGCCTATGGCAGCAGCTGGCACCCGGCAAGCCTGGGCCACAACCGCCCAGCAGAGGGGCATAAAAACAACTGAATCAGTAGCGGCTATACTGCTTCTTATTGTTTTGGGGTGTGACTCCGTCCTCACATTGTCGTACTGCACAGAAAGAAGCAAAACCCAGAGCAGGAAGAAAAAAGGCCTTTCGTGCTCCTCCTTTTAATTAGACGCCCCATTAAATCGCGGCAATTTTTGTCCCGTGCCTTCTTCCGGGCACCTCGAGAAGCTCCGAGGCCGCTCTTCCCCGAGGAAGCCTGGAGTTCATGTTATTCTTTTCCTCCTTCTTCTCTTTCGAAGGCCAATTTGCTATATTTTAGACTTTTTTTTTTTTTTTTCCGCTTTCTGCCTGCGCTGTTTGTAGAGATTTGTGTACGGAACAATGCTGCGTTCACAAAGCAGGTTAGCAGGGCGGAGTGGATCCCCCCAGGCCCTCGGCCTGGACACCCCACTAATCACTTTTGAGGGAGGAAGACTTGGAGAATCAATGATTCTGCCTTAGAGGCTGAACAGATTCCCTTCTCTCGCCCTCTTACATGGAGACAGAAGCCACCAGGGGAGCGCAGCCCCCGCAACCCCCCCACTCCCCACCCCACAGCCTCCCCCCCCCTCCTCCTGCTCCCTGGCGGGACCTGGAAAGATCAAAGGGACAGATGACAGTGCTTGGCGCCCATTTGTCACTCCATTGGAGGGAACCATTGCAGTGTTAACAGTCAGGCCTGGTCCCATGTTTCATGAATATTTTAGAATGTTTGCTGGCAGAATTCTAACCGTGCTGTGTCCTCCACGGCGTACGTGCCACCCATGTTCCAGGGTTTAATCGGAGCTCTGGGGGAGGGAAGAGCCGCTTCTCCATTAGATTCCTTTATTATCCTAAAACATGCCGGCTAAGCTGCTCCGTGTTCGGGGTCTAAAGTCAGCGCGGTCCTTATCCCTGCTCCTGGAGGAACCCTGACGCGTGCGCAGGGAAACTGGTTTTGCTTTTAGGGACTGAGGATTCGGGGCTGCAGAGGAACAGCCCGTGTGCTGGTCCCGTCGAAGCGTTTTTCTTATACATGTCTTTATCGGGTTCCTCTGTGGGAGGTTTTCTAAAAACGGGCTCCCACCCACCCTCTGTCCTCGGAGTCCCGTGGTGGCCCACCCATCCCGCCAGTGTCGCAGTGACCTCTGCAGTTCCGGAAGGCCTTGTCCCCGCTGTGCCCTTGGGGCTTGCCCATGCACCCCCAGAATGTTCTGAGGATTCCCGTGTGCACCCCGGGGTCGGTGGGCAGGATCTGCTCCTCCTGGCCCGCCACCGCTAACCTGGGGCAAAGGCGGATACCAAGTAGACCGCAGAATTGGTAAGAGGCTGAATGAGGCCCTGACTTCTCCTTTGCCCAGTGGGAAAGGGCCCCTCCTCCGCCGCGGCCACCTTGGGCCCTCACAGCCTCCTCTCACCCCCTCTGCTCCCACAGAGCCTCCCACCCTCCCTGGGCCTGCCCTGGCCTCCCCCCTGGAGCCTGGGCCTTGGAGAGACACTGCAGATACAGATGAGCCTTCTCCTTTCTGTGTGGCTTTTTCCTTCACACCAAGACGGTAGTACTTCTGGGCTGGTCCCTGGCCTCCGCCCCAGGGCCCCACATCCAGTGTGTGCTTCTTAGCCTGTGGTCAGGGAACTCCTGCTCCTAAGCCCCTGAGGTGCTTGTCTCACAAGCAGGTTCCCAGACCCGGCCTCTCCCCACCAGCCTTTATTGATTCCCGGGTCTCCAGGGCTGCGGCCTGGATTTGCATTTTTAACTAGCTCCCCCAGGACTTTTTCTGCACTGAGGCTTGAGGCTGAGCTTGTTCCGGGCTGTACTGCCAGGTGGACTGGAGACCAGAGAAAAAGCAAAGAAAAATTATGCTGGCTGGGAGCCCCCACCAGCCCCTGGGTTGGTTTGGGGGGGGGGTCCCCTCACCCAGAACACTGGTCAGGGCTGTGCCTGGAGGTCCACGTTTTCAGCCACTGGCCCTCCTGGCCTCGCCCTGACTGTCCCACTTACACATCATCCTGCAGCCCTGGGTTTACATCTGTCGCCAGTTACACGTGTTGTCCCCAAGGCCCAGGAAGCATCCTATTCATCCTTCTCTCCTGCCGGCCTGGCAGCTCTGACGTGTTGAAGGTGCTCAGTGAATGTCTGTGGGTTTCATATAATCAAAGTACCGGGTGGAGGCGTGGCAGGCCCTCGTGCATGACATTTGTGCCCCTTTCCTGGGCTCAGGCCTGGCCAGCCCAAGTGGAGGAGGACCTGGCCTGCTGTCTGCAGACCCTATACCTTGCCTGGTGAAGGAAATATTGATTCTGCTGTTTGTTTTGCAAGGAAGCTGTCCCCACAGGGACAGCCAGATCTAGTGCAAGTGAAATGGAAACTCGGAGAGAGGCAGCGCTGGCAGCCGGTCTATTAATAGGGCAGCCCGACGGTCCAGGTGGAAGAGCCGGCCTGCGCCTGTCAGGCAGCCCCTGGAGCTGTGGCCTTGGGGTCCAGGTTACTCTGGAATCCCACACACCTGCCCCTGGCTCAGCCCCGCTGCACACTGCCGTGGAGATGGGAAACGTGGTGGTGTCATTGGCAGGAACCTTTTCAATGGGAGCAGCCCTGGCCCCAGGACCCCAGGGAAGAACTCCTGTCATAGCACAAGGGTCAGCAGACAGAAGGCACATTTGGAACCTGCAGGGAAGTAGTCTTTTCCTCTTTGCCTCGGAGGAAACTTTGAGCAAAGATAGGGCCAAGCCAAGCAGCCATCTAGATGTTACACAGTCTAGAAGCCAAATCCAGCACCCCAAGTACCCAGAACAATTTTCTGAGGGCCCTTCCCAAATGTAAGACTCAACAGCTCTTAAGGGAGTGATGTATCTGTAAAGGAAGGAGAAGTGAGGTTGCCACATACAGCTATCTAAGCTGTGCACTGAACAACAATCGACAAACATTCTGGTTCCTACCATTTTATGACAACCTGCAAAGGCATGCAGCTGCCAACCAGGGAAAGCCCAGCCAGCCTTCTAAAGAGAGTCTGCCAATTGAAACCCCTCCTTTACCAACAAACCAGAAACCCTGAGAGAACAGGAGCATGCCCAAAGCCACAGCATCTATGGCAGGGCTAACTGCATGGCTGGCCCAGCTCCTTCCTATTCTTTGTGGCCCTTTATTTTCTATCCCCCATATTTTCCTTGCCCTGGACCCTGCAAGGGGTGTAGCCTTGAAGGAAGTGCACAGTCTGGAGTTCCTGCTTCTTCCCAAGCAGCATTCTGAACGGACCTGTCTGGAAGGCCCTGGGCGGGGCTGGCACCTGTCCACGCTCTGTGTGTTCAGGCCGTGGTGCATGTGTTTTGTCCATTTCATGCCCCACCTCCAACTCGCCCCAGATTGGTTCTTCGAGGCTTGGTTTTGAGTTTTTTGGATTCTGCTGGTTTTTTTTTTTTTTTTTTTTTTTTTTTTTTTTGCATCTGCTCTCGCCAAAGAACGTGGGTTGCTATTCAAGACCTTAAAACTCAGAGACTCTTTGGTGCCATAGATTCCATCCACGCTCCAGGCGGGCTGCCCAGACTCTGCATCCCTCTCCAGATCTATGCGAGAGCCCTGGGTGGCCAAGTGTGTCTGAGATCCCCACCCACGGCGGGGCTGCAGCCCCTGGACTCCAGGGGCCGCGTCTGAAGTCCAGGACTCCTGGAGTCAAAGGCCCCAGATGCCCTTTCTAGGACCCAGTGATTTTGATGGCCTGGGCCTGCTAGGCTAGAAGAGTATGCCCTGAGTTAACAGCAAACCCAATTGTCCTTTATTCAGCGGAGATGGAGGTGGGGCCACTCATTTATTCATTCATTCACTACATATTTATTTAGCACCTACTGTGTGCTAGATGCTAAAGGAGAAAGGGAATCAAAACAAATCTCTCTGACTTTATGGAGCTTACCGTGCTAATGGGTGGAGACACATAAGGAACAAGTAAAAGTCAGATGGGGAAAGGGCCGTGAGAGATCAAGGAGAGCGGGTAGGAGGTGGGTGTGCTGGGATTTTCAGCAGCATGCTTAGGTGATGTTTGAGCAAAGACTTGAGGACAGTGATAGGGAGCTGCCTGGATATCTGGATGTCTTAGTCCATTCCTGCTGCTGTAACAAAATGCCTTGGGCTGGGGTCATTTATAAATGGCAAAAACTTACTGCTCCCAGTTCTGGGGCCCGGGAGGTCCCAGATCAAGGCACTGGTGGATTCAGTGTCCGGTGAGGGCTACTCTCTGCTTCCAACACGGTCCCTTCTCGCTACATCCTCACGTGGCAGAGGCCGGAAGGGCCAAACAGGCTCCTCCAGGCCTCTTATATAAAGGTCCTGATGCCACTCAGGAGGCCTCTTCCCTGTGACCTAACCACCTCCGAAGGCCTCCTCCTAATCCCGTCACCTCGAGGTCAGGTTTCAACATGGGGTTTGGAGGGCACGCTCAGATCATAGCACTGTCCAGAATGTTACAGGATGTCCCAGGCTTTCCGTGTAGACTGCAAGGGGCAAGGACTGAGCCAGGACTCAGTTCATGGGCCTCACATCCTGTCCCTCTCTGGACTCCCGACCCCTACTGGAGCCACTTCCTGCATCAAGCACTGTCTGCCTCAGGCACCTGACTCACCTGGCACTTTACCTCTCAGTCTTCCTGGGTGTGCTGTCACAGACCCCACATCCCAAACCAGCGTCATTCCTGAGCCCCCCACACACAGCCAATGACTAACCCAAGTCCATCCGATCTACTCTTCATTCCCCACCTTCACCTTGGCCCGCTGGTCTGGGAACTCTGCTCTTGACCTGAAAGTCTTTCTTCTGAAGACTTTCACCGTTTGGCTCCGGAGGGTTTGGTTTGGATTGGGTAATGGAGATTGAACCCAGGGCCTCAAGATCACTCCCTACTGCCCAGTTTTGTGGGTTAGGCCTGTTTTCTGACTACTCGGCTGGTCTTCTCGGGGCCCTGCCGTCCTCCACCCTAGCACTGAGGCAGACTCCGTCTCTGTGTCCGCCCTGAGCTCACAAAGAGGTGAGCAAGCAAGAGCAGGCGGGACACTCAGCACCTGGTGGAACCCGCGTGGACTAGAGCTTTCTGGTGGGAGGGGTGCTGCCCACGCTCCCAGAGTCCGGGTCTGGAAATCGTCAATCAAGCTGGAGAAAGAACCCGCTGTCGTCAGGGTGCCTCTCTTGGTGGCTCACTGACTGTTCGGTGTGTGTGGTGTCAGATTCAAAGGTGGGGAGTCAGTCCAATCCCGGAGGACGTGGCGGGGCTTCTCCACTCTTTTCTACCTGCAGTCGCTAAGGGTCATGTCCCGAGAGTGGACATGGAGTCTGTGTTCCATCAGTGCCCGGAGGCCTTTCACTCTCCCTAAGATACAGGGATCTTGGGTCCCCTTGGATAGGAGAGTGCAGGGGCCCTTTTGCTCTTGGTGGCATCTCCCACCCCTGCTTTGGGCCCATGGTGAAAGGGAGAGGTGATGGAAAGACGTCGGATTCCTCAGGGGCTATGGGGTCAGGACCACAGTGAGTCAGGAAACCTGTCCCCAGCTAGTGTTCCTTTGGCACTTAAAACCCAGACTCGGAAACACTGTCACACCGGGCAACGTCCCCCCTGGGCTGTTCCTCCAGCTTAGATATCTCAGTCTGTGCCGCACAGAAGCACTGAATTCTAAGAGAGGAAACTCGTTTTTAAAACATACAGGACAAAGAGAATCAGGGCGCACCTGTGGCCAGGTGTGTCAACCAGGTGCTCCTTGCCCACGAGTGCTCCTTCAGGGCCCCCTCCCCACTCAGAGGTGCCGGGAGCAGGGTTCTGATCCTCTCCTTGCCTCTTCTTCACCGTGAGCTCTGGTCCCCCATTTCCCTGCCTGCCCAGCCCACCACACAAGCTAGTTACAGGACTGGACTGTGCGCGGGGCGCGGCTGTTCCTAGGTGGGAGGGAGACAGTGAAAGGTCAGCTGATGCGTGTGTTAGGCGGAGCAGTGGACGGTACCTGGTTTTCCTGCAGGACACATGGCCCTGTAGTCTCCCTGACTGGCTTTGTTCAGGGAGTCCAGGGGAGCCACAGGCTTCACGGAACAAGTACTGATTTCTTGGTAAAGTCGGGCGCTCAGCTGTCCAGGGGTGGATGTGTCCCCATCTGCGACTGATTGGCATTTTCCTGAAGTCAGGGCCACTGGCAGATTTCCTGCCAGGCTCCTCCGGGCCCTGGACTGGCTCCCACCTGGACCCAAGACCAGGGACATTTTGTTCCCCCTGGGTGGCTCCTAATACAGAGCGCCCCCCGCCACCACCAGTGCCAACCGATGCCAGCTTCCTATCCTCTTTCTGTAAACACGTTAGAAGTTGCCTCCCTGGTTTCCGTTCTCCGCCTCTCCTGCCATTTTCTGGCCTCCCCTGATTTCAGCCTCCAGGATTGACGTTCCTTCTCCTGGTCTCCATGAGGAATTGGTGCAACAGAAAAGGCAGGAAATTAATGTCCCAGCCTCAAGGCTCCACACAGCATTAGACGGAATTAAAGTAGAATAATGAGTCGATCCACATACAATCCTGTTGTTCTTTGATTTTCCTTTCAAAATTCATGTAGTGAGCGCTCCCGCCATTCCACACCGTCTTGGGCCGGGAGACGTGCTAGCGTGCTGAATGCATTTACATACCAAATGGGTTTTAATTTTATATTTTTGCTTAAGGTCAGGACATTTATTTATTATCATTATTTATTACTGAAGCGCGAGTGGTTTTAATTATTTTAGTGTTCCTCCTACAAAGCAGGATAGCTGCTAGCTACGGAACATTTTCCGTTTCCGCTCACATAAATAATATAGTTTTTAATTTCATGAAGATTTAGTATTCATCTGCTTTGTAAATTAAAGTCATCGTTTACCACAACAGAGATGGAGCGTTCAGAGCGTCCTGGTGGACTCTCCCCGTCAGCTTTTTCTCATGGTCACTTTTCCTAAGTTTGGTTCCCTGACGAAGATGTACCAGGCCTAGAAAAGGTACCTGTCTCTACCCAGGCCTGGTGCTGGAGGCTAGCAGGGGTGTGACCAGCAGTGGAACAGACACACAGGGGGAGCAGGCAGGTGGGCAGAGGGCAGCGGCCACCAACCACTGTGGTGTGACTGTGGATGTGCAAATGAGGAGGGGTATCCTGATCTCTTGGGGGACAGAGGCCTTGCCCTCGTAAGAAGCAACGTACCCCAACCCAGCCAGTGACTTGCCCGGATATGCTGGAGCCATTCAGCCTCGTGGGTGTGCATGGGCTCCCCTCCCCAGAGCCTCTCCCATCCGTTCCCGCTTTTCCTTCTGACCTCCTTGCTCCCAGGGAGGCTGGCAGGTCAGTAGATGGGGAGCTCCTGGGTGTCGGGAGCGTGCCCCACCGGTCCACCGTGGCTGCCTGTCTGGAAACCCCTCTCTCCCTGGCCGCCACGTGGCCCTCCCTGGCCATCCCTGAGCTGGCTTCATCCTCAGTAGCAGCAGCAGCCAGATGTTTTCACACTTCCGTTGTTTGTCACGAGGACACCGTTTCATGGCACCGAGTCCACATTTGCTGCCAACGTGGCCTCTGGAATGTACAGGCCGTTTGGGGTTGCCATGGAGAAGCTGGGCCTGTTCGTGGTTTGAACTGTGCTGCATATGCTAGAACGCCCCTGCCCACCAGCCAGGCAGCAGCCTGGGATAGGGCAGGGCAGTGGCCTCACACGCGGGTGCCCTTCCTGAGCCACGGGCACCCTCGACTGGGCCCCAGCTGAGCAGCTGCATCCCATCCCGAGGGCCATTAGCAGATTAAAACATTAGATTTAAATGACACCAGCTTCATTCTGCTGGAGGTTCTGCTTCAGACTCCAGCTACCAGTCAGCCCTTGTGAGACTCTTCTCCAAGCAGAGGTCTTGTGTCCTGGTGACTGTGACCCAGGGGAGAGCAAGGAGCCTGTGTCATAACGGCACTCGTGTTAGAGCAGAACAGCTGAAGCCGCTGGCAGACGTGCTGGTCTGTGGCACACCGTCCTTAGCACACGGTGGCTTAAGTTTAAACAGAAAATAGACCTCGCATTGAGTCATCCCTCTCCATAATGGAAGATGAGACTGTGTTAGCAGGAACACGTCTTGTTTGGGAAGTACACTACCATCTTGGGAATGTGCCTCTTTAGCACGTCTCTGATCCCTGGCATCTCCCTCTAGATCAGGGAGGCAGAGGGACAGATGCGGGGACAAAGCCATCTCTTGTGTACAAAGGCAAATTTTTTTTCTTTGTCTCGGAAAACAGGCTTCCCCAGGAGGACACAAATAAATAGGAGATTCCTGGTGCAAACTTTACCCATTTTTCAGATTTTTCTTTTTTCTTACTCCTGGCACTACTATGAGAGCTACATCTGGATTGTACCAGCCAGATAGGTGCCTAGGGATGCAGGGAATCTCAGCGCTGTCTTTAGGATCAAATAGAGATAATGGCGACGTCTCTTCCCACTGAAATAGGAAGTTAAACACCCTTTAGAGTTGCATCGCTCGCTGCTTTGTACAGGAGCCTGCTTTTAGGAGATGGGCTGACCCCAAAATCCAGACCCACATAAAATAAAAAGTCTCAGGGGAAGCTTCCTATACAAAGGTGCAATTGGGCATCTGTTTACCATTTTTCCTGCAGAACAGATGAGGCGGCTGAGGTCACGTAGCTGGGAAGAGGCAGCAACGCATACTGCCCTCTCTGATGAAGGTATCATTTCCTCTGCTCAGCCCATCACATGCCCTCAAGGACCCTATAATCTGGCCATTGACATAGGGAAAGGAACTAGGCAAAGGAAAGTTCAGGGAACAAGATAAAGCCAACTGTGATTACACTTCCTGTTCCAGCAAACATGGTAGCCGTCCTAAAGGAGGCTGGGAGGGCAGAGACTGGCAAAGGCAGACAGAGGGACTGAGGGGCAGCAGGATGGCTTAGAGGCCAGCATGCAGGAGCAGAGGGTGCCCAGCCAAGAGTGGGGAGGGCAGGGCTCCATAAAGGAATGGGAGGAAAGGACAGAGGCTCAAATACCTAGGGGAGAGTTTGGGCTTGATCTGACAAGAGGCCTCACAAGGGGCCTGGGACTCCTCCAGGTGCCACTGTAAACTTGCTGTGCATCCATGTGCCCATCTTTAAAACGAGCATCCAGCCCTGACATGCTGTCCATGCTGGGCAGGAAGCGGGGCGCCCTTGTAGGCTCTTCTGCAGAGCAAATGTGTCCTCCTGGTCCCATCCTCCGGTGGGTGCAGGGGTGGGCATGAGCAGTCTCTGGACCTGGTACCAGGAATAAGTCTCCTTTCCCATCCTGGGAGCACTTAATTCTGCAGGACTTGGAGGCATCAGAAAGTCAGGCCAAGATGAGGCTGGGCCCCTCTGCAGGACAAGGGTTTGGAAATGACATCACAAGCAGCAACAGTCACCAGACTGAGCCATGAGAGGTTGGTAATAAGAGCAGCAGTAAAGATGGTTGGCATTTATTGAATCTTTACTACCTGCCAGGCATGAGTGAGTGCCTTGCACACATTTTGCCTCCAATCCTGTGGTGCAGGTATTATTATCCCAATTTTATGATGGAAAAAAAAAATGAGGGGTAGGGAAGTTCATTTACCAAGACCACTTGCAAAGTAAGTGACCTTACAAGATTTTGAAGGCAGGACTATCGTATTCCAGCACAGAGTGTAGCAGTTTAACATCCTCATGTTTGCCTCAAACAAAAGAGAAAATTCAGTTGGCATTTATTGTCCACACGTGCATGCATGCACACTCACACATGCTGTGCACAAGCACGCACACCTCTCCTACTTGTACCCACCTTCCCTGATGCACAGAGCTCCCCGCAGCCAGAGATGGCTATGTAGGCGCCATCTCTACACAGTCACAGAAAAAGCCAATTGCCCCTCTCCAAGGACAGAGCACAAACTTGCAAGCACAGCAGGGTCTGCCATCGAGCCCGTGTGCAGTCAGTCCATGCAGAGCCGAGGCAGCCAAGGCCAAGGCTCACTGAGTCGTGCTTGCAACGGGGGTTTTCCATCGTAGTGGGCTCCTGGGCTGCCCTCCTTCCATAACTGGAATGGGGAACTAGATGGCTCAAAATGACCAACATTGCAATTAGGCTTGAGGGTACAGAGTGGAGTGCCTCTGTCTGCCATATCACGGGGGTGGGGGCAGGGAACGTGGACACAGGGAAGCCAGACCTGGCATGGAATTGCCATCACCCAGCCCACCCTGCTTGGAGGTGGGTCACAGGAAACCCTGGTTTCCTGTCGTAGGCATTCTTTCCTATTTGAGCAATGCTGTTACTGAAGCAGCTACATTGGTGCAGGCAGAGGCAAGAGAAGTAGGCAATGCTGGTTTCCAACTTCAGAGAATGGTGAGTTTAAAAGTGCATCCCACCTAGTCTTCAGAAGCTGGAGGCAAGGAGGCTGGGCCGGCTTCAGGCTGTGGGCTCACGGCCCACGTGTGCCGCCGCCTTGCCTAAGTCTCTAGGCAAGTCTTGGTCCCTGTTTCCTCTTCTATTAAATAGAGAAAATAAAATAGTCTTCACAAGGGGTTGTGGAAAATGTCGACTTTTTTTTGCCAAATGAGGGAACAAGGCTTTTCTCATCAGTGATAACAAGAAAAAATGTCATGGAAGGAAATGCATGTTTCTTTAGCTGCCTTTTCAATTATCATTGACTCCCAAAGTAGTGAAATGTTTAAAGATAAAATAGGCATAATTAGCCAGGCGTGGTGGCACACGCCTGTAATCCCAGCACTTGGGAGGCTGAGACCGGAGGATCGCGAGTTCAAAAACAGCCTCAGCAACGGCAAGGCACTTAGCAACTCAATGAGACCCTGTCTCTAATAAAATACAAAAAAGGGCTGGGAATGTGGCCCAGTGGTTGAGTGCCCTGAGTTCAATCCCCAGTACCAAAAAAAAAAAAAAAAAAAAAAAAAAAAAAATAGGCATAATTAAAATATATCACATATTTAACATATTAAAATATAAATGATTATAGATTATATACAAATATGTATATTTAATAAATTATTATTGACTAGTGTTATAAATATTTATTTTATGTATATAAATATCTATAGCTTAAGTACTTTTATGTACGAGGGCTCAGTCACATAATGAGTGTATTTTGGAGAAATCAGAACAAGAGAAATTACAAATGAGGGTACTGGTACTCGCTCTTAATAGCACACAGGAAAGAGCTGGGCGTGGTGGCCTGCAGTTCCAGGTACTTGAGGCACACTTGAGCCCAGAAATTCAAGGCCAGCCTGGGGAACACAGAAAAACCCCACCTAAACAACAGCAAAAATAGCACGCATGATTTTTTTTCTCTCTCACATTTCTGCTCTGTGGCTAGGGAGTGTGGGTGTGACTGTCTGTGATTTTAAAACAGGGGAGACGCAAGCCCTGCCTCTTTGCCTGGCACCTGGGCTCCATGTCCCTCCTCCCTGTTCCTTCCACGTTGCCATCGCATAGAGCAGCTCTGGGTCCCCTGCAGCTACCCAGGTTCCTCATCCCATGGCCTCCCAGGGTGCCCCAAAGACACTACCCTCCCCTGCATTCTGCGGGGTGTGCACATACATGTCACTCAAGGGACTGCACCACGTTTACCCAAAGGTTTCTTCTTATTTTAAGCAGGGTTGGGGTAGGACCAAAGAGGGAATTTGTCCTCACACATTAGCTGGAACGCAGCCCAAGCTAGAGGTCGGTGACATCGAAATAATTGGAGGTAAGAGCTGTGAGGCCATTAAGATAAATTTTTGACATAAAAATGTAGGCTGGTTCATAAAAGGTTGCAGTGACAATAGGTTATAGTGACAACTTTTCAACAACTGTATAAGCTTCCAGATGGAGACGAATTCAGCATAATGAATTATGGGCAGTCGGGATAACACCACGTCCTTTTGTAGGCCTAGATCTGAGGGGAAAAAACTGGCCCGTGCTAAATAACATTATTGGTAAAGCAGCTGGTGGAGAAGGAGCAAAAGGATTCGAGACGTGGGGACCCAGCTTCTGAGGCTGGGACCTGGGACTTCCAACCTGGGCACAGGGTGCATGTGGCTCTACCGTGGTCTAAGAAGCATCTTCGTTGCTGGAGTCCAAGCTGACCTCCTGGCAGGACTCCAGGGCCTTCCTGAGAAGGGGGCCTTGTTCCTCCACCAACTCAGCTGTTTGTGCAGTTTTGCCCTTTTGGTTAAATGGCCCCCTTGGTCCCCAGATGAGAAATGTGAGACCTTATTAAGTAAGATATTCTCCTAAGACTGCACTAAGCACTTTATATCATCTTACTTAAGCCTCACAACAACTCTATGGTGTAGATATTTTTTCCCATTTTACAGATAAGAAAACTGAGGTCTACAGAAGTAACTCTATAGCTAGCACATGTTCAAACAGTTTGGAGTTCAGATTGGGATCTCTGTGACCCCCCAAGGCGGGGCTCCTGTCCGCTCACTGAGCCATACTGACCGTGAACACACCCACACTCAAAAAGCAATCATGGAAAGGGGAGATGTGAGTATGAACACCTTCCAAGGCTCAGCAAAGTGAGGATGCACGATTTGCTCAACTGCTAGAATTCGCTTTAAAGGGCTTTGGTTGGGAGTGAAGCATCCTTGATAGTAAAATATCCATATTCAGCGGCTGTACTCTGGGCGTGGGAATTGATATGAATTATTTGCTAATGGCAGTTAGAAGAGATGGAGTCATTTACAGGGCTGTAAAGGAGCAAATCCCACCCTACAGCAGCAGATATATTCCAGCCTGCCCTCTTCCGTGGTCTGCCATGCAAAAGCATGAAGGCTTGGGGTCTTATGAAACCGTACTTGTGATTGTGAGTGACCCCTCAGGTCCCTGCCTGAGATGAGAGCAGACCCTTCAGAGACCACCTTGGGCCCTGGGGTGAGAACCAGCACCCAGCCAGACTCAGAGCAGAGCTGTTTCCCACCACGCTGGGGTTTCCTTACATCTTCCACGGTTTCGAAACAAGACCAGATTCCTTTAGGAGAGACCACTAGAGCGAAGGGTGGCAGGGATGCTCTTGGCTCTGTGCCAGTAAGAAGCATGAGTGCCCCTCCCCAACGAGGTAGCTGTGGGTGTTAGTTCTTAGGCTAGTCCACCATGGTGGCTGACTTGGTGTAGACTGATGAGACCCAGGGATTTCCAACCCCGACCCTAGCAAGTTATCTTTTGATGTCCTTCTCTTGGGGAATGCCCACGTGCACACCAAGCCTTCCAGGGTCTGGGGCACAATATGGGCTCAGTTAATAGCTGCTGTTTCCATATCAAGAAGCAAAGGTCCTGGGCCAGAAGACAGCAAATGGCCCAGGACTGAGGCAGGGTAGAAGTAGCAGAGTGTGGTGGCCGTGGCAGTCACAGCCATGAAGGAACTCACTCACCCAGGGACCAGGGCAACAGCAAGGCTCCCCAAGTGTGTCCCTGGTCCTCCTGTGTCTTGATAAGCAGAGTGACCACTGCTCTAGAGCCCTCAGAGCCTTGCCAGGCTGTACCCAATTTCCCCAGAATTGAAAACAACCAGAGTTCAGGAACTTTTTTTTTTTTTTAATTCTAATACCATAATTTAATATATATGTGAAATATATATCACAGTTTCTTAGTACATTCATCTATCAACAGGCATCTGTGTAGATTCCATAATTTAGCTATTGTGAATTGTGCTACTATAAACATTGATATGGCTGTGTTGCTGTCAGTATGCTGATTTTAGGTCTTTTGGGAAAATACCAAGGAGTGGGTTATCTGGGTCATATGGTGGCTCCATCCCTAGTTTTTTTTTTTTTTTTTTTTTTTTTTTTTTTAATTTTTTTATTATTTATTTACTTATTCATCATGCACAAGTATAGTATCTTTTTACATACAACTGCTTGTATACAAAGTATATAAGTACCATTCAGATCTTTAATCATGCATTTAGGATAATGATATCCATCTCATTCAATCACCAGTTTTTTTCCAACCCCCCCCCTTACTCCCTCCCTCCCCTCCCTTTCCGTTGACCATTCTAGTGTTCCTCTGATCCTATGTACCCCCTTCCAACAACTCTGTGAACCAGCCTCCTTATATCAGAGAAAACATTCGGTACTTGGATTTTTGAGATTGACTAATTTCACTTAGCATTATATTCTCCAACTTCATCCATTTACCTGCAAATGCCATTATTTTATTCTCTCTTATTGCTGAGTAAAATTCCATTTTGTATATATACCATATTTTCTTTATCCACTCATCTACTGAGGGGCATCTAGGTTGGCTCCATAACCTAGCTATTGTGAATTGTGCTGCTATAAACATTGAAGTGGCTGTGTCACTGTAATATGCTGTTTTTAAGTCTTTTGGGAATAGACCCAGGAGTGGGATGGCTGGGTCATAGGGTGGTTCCATTCCCATTTTCCCAAGAAATCTCCATACTGCTTTCCATAGCGGTTGCACCATTTTGCAGTCCCACCAGCAATGTATGAGTGTGCCTTTTTCCCCACATCCTCTCCAACATTTATTGTTGTTTGTGTTCTTGATAGCTGCCATTCTGACTGGAGTGAAATGAAATCTTAGAGTAGTTTTGATTTGCATTTCTCTAATTGCCAGTGATGTTGAGCATTTTTTCATGTATTTGTTGATTAATCGTGTATCTTCTTCTGAGAAGTGTCTTTTCAATTCCTTAGCCCATTTATTGATTGGGTTATTTGCTTTTTTGGTGTTAAGTTTTTTTAGTTCTATATACATTCTAGAAATTAGTGCTCTATCTGATGTGCATGTATTAAATATTTGTTCCCAATTAGTTGGCTCTCTATTCACCTCACTGATTGTTTCTTTTGCTGAGAAGAAGCTTTTCAGTTTAAATCTATCCCATTCATTAATTCTTGGTAATAGTTCTTGTGCTACAGGATTCTTATTAAGGAATCCTAACAAATCAGGGGGCAGTGCACACGGGCCAGCCAGTGAGACCTGACATCCTCCCTGCGTCTCCTGAGTCATCCCCCCTCCCCCACGCCCAGCCCCAGGCTCAGCAAGGCAGGTGTGTGTTATCTTTCTCCTTGGGCTTTTCTTAGTAACAGCACTGGCCGCTGCTGATCACAGAGCCTGCTAAAGACATTCTGTCCTGGCTGACCCCAAAGGCTGCCCCTGAGTCAGCGAGTCCACTCCCATCCAGCAAGCTCCTCCTCCTCCTGCCCTGGATCCTGTGGAGGTCAGTGGGGTACCTTTAGGAAGCCACAGGAAGGGTTAGGAAGGCCATGACCTTGGCTTAAAAGCAAGTAAAAGTCCCTTCCAGCCCAGGGACAGCTCCAGGCTGTGGTCCTAAGTGAAAATGTGTATTTAGACGCTGGGTCCTTCTGTCTCAGGATGTGGCTCCTGGGTCGAGAGAGGGAAGAGTATGAGGCTGGTCTCAGGTGCTGCCCAGGCCCAGCTGGAGGTGGGGGTTGGGGACACCCAATTGGCTCAGAGAGACCAGAAACCTGGAGAGATGTGTCCAGCCTGGGTCAGCTTAGACTTGCCCCCAATTCCACAGCCTCTAGAGCTGTCTGATTTCTTAGGAAAGATATTGCAGCTCTGGCAAGGCCCTGAAAAAGTCACTGAGCACGGAGCCTGCAGTCACCGTGCCTGGCCATACGGTGGGCAATCAGGAGTGAGGTCCCAGGCAAGACCGGACTTCTCAACTGGGTGATGTCCCTCCCCCAGAGCTCCAGTAAGTAAGAGCTTGAGGAAGCAGACCCCAGGTCTAGGTAAGGCCAGGCAAAAGGCTCAGGACCTTAGAGCCATAGGACACACCCAGCCTGTGGGAGTTGCTAGGGCTGCCGGGTTCTCCCCCCTCTAAACCCTGATCATCCCCTTGGGTTTGGCGAGAGCCTCTCCTCCAACCAGCAGTCAAGGGGTTTCCTGGGTCAGATGCAGAAGGCCAGGATGGAAGGGGGTCTGCACCCCAACTGCATGACAGGGCCATGGGCCCTGAAGGTCAGCCTGACCCTGGGCTGTTGAATTCTCAGAACCTCTGGCTGGTCTTGATTCTGCGTCCCAGGACAAACATCTTAGACCCCAGAACTGAAGGAACTTTGGGGGTCTCATGCCCAGGCACTTGCTTTGCAGGTGGGGTCTGAGACCCAGGCCTTTTCAATGACCCCAGGACATTTGGAACAAGAATTCTGAGACTTGAACTTCAGAAAGAGAAAGGCGGAGGAGGCGCAGCCAGGGAAGAATATCCTCTGTATGGTTCTGGCACAAGAAAAGGCAGAGTGCACACGAGTCCCCATTCTATTCCCTCCTTCCCCAGGCCAGTCTCACGTTGTGCCCAGCCCTGGGGAGCAGCCACCTGGCCAAGAGCCCTGAGGTCTCAATGTCAGAGGCCCTAGTGCAGCTTCCCACACAGTCCACAGGGAAAGAACGTCACAGAGCTTAGTACAGGAGCCATTTCTATGGGGTCCCCAAGGTCACCCAACATTGTCACTGTCCTTTCTCCTCCTGGGGAACTATGCCCAGAGGAGGTTCCCAGGGGATTTGTGGTGAGATGGTCACAACACAATGAAGTCAGTTCCATGGGGTCAGGCCTGAGTGCCTGGTGGACAGCCCTAGCCTGATCCTCAGTGTCCAGAGGCTAGAACAGCCCCAGAGGGGCCCCTGCTGCTGTCCAGCATGAAGTATCTACAGAAAGGACCATTGGACAATTGAAAGATAATTCCTCTTCTCCAAGCTGAGGCAGGTGTTGCTGCTAACTGTGCTTGCTGATAAGTGGTCCCGATGGGACACAAGTGTCACTGAAGGAAAGAATTGACATGATAAAAGTGGCAGATTTCCTGGGAGACGATGTCCCTTCCAGGTAGCAGCAGGAACCCTGGAGGTGGGCACCAGGAGCTTTTCCCTTCTGGTTCTTACATGGAACATGCCCTGGGATCTCAGGCCCCTGGAGTACTGGGTGCCCAGCTCAAATGGGAAGACCAAGTCACTTTTGGTCATTTAGAGCAAGAGGCAGGAATGAGAAGAGAAAGGAGGGCATTAATTGATGTACACATTCCACCCTGCCCCTCTGAAGTTTGAGGGGACCCTTCCTAGAAGGCTGTCCCCCCTTCCTCCCAGGAAGCCTCCTCTCTGCTCCTTGGCTGGCTGCTGGCCCGAAGACGCATCCTGACTGGTGCCCTCTGCCTTCACTTGGGCTGCAGCCAAGGCCTGGTGAGCAGAAGTCCTCTCCGCCAGTTGCAGAACGAGGGCCAGGCCCCTCAGATGCAGATCTAGGAAGAGCCTCCCTGACAGTCAGCTCACCTCACCCAGCCCCACCTGCTTGAATGAGACCTGGCCCAGCCTGACCTGCCCCCCAGGTTTAGTAAGGCCTCAGAGTAAGTCCTCAAGCACTGGGAAGGTAGCATGGCCCTGTTCCTTGCGGGGTGACTTCTGCTCTATGTTTGAATCACTGCTGGAGAGGCCTCAAGGGGTCCCAACCAGGCCTCCACAGCAGAGAGTCCCTGGCTCCCTGGGGATTGCTAGATGGTGAGGGACATTGGTCATGTTTTCCGAACATGTAAATCCTTACTGACTAAACTGTCCATGAAAATTGACACATATCCCAGCCTCTGGGCCTGAAAGAAAGGGGATTATCATAAAAGCAGGAAAGTTATCCAAACCTTTCGTCTTCTCAGGTACTTTAGCATTGTAAAGACTTTCCAAATCTTCAGAAAAATATTTTGTAAAGGGCAAGTTAGAATATTTGGGAGTGAAGGTCAACCTGTGATAGCACATGTGTATGTGTGTGTGTGTGTATGTGTGTGTGTGAGAGAGAGAGAGAGAGAAAGAGAAGGAAACAGTGAGCGATTGATTCCAGAACATTCCTTAGAGGCTCATGAAGGTGGTACAAGCAGAAGTTGCTTCCTCTGCATACCCAGCCTTGCACACAGTAGGTGTAGGTGCTCAGGAAGGCTAGAAGGCCTATTCCCTGGATTTGTGGGAGTGCAGGGGTCTCGGAGGTCTTTTGTTGGGGTCTCCTCGTGTGATTTCCCGTGGTTCCCTCTGCGTTGCCTTTCTGTTAGCCAATTTCAATTCCCCACAGCCAGAGGATCTAAGGCATGGTGTGGGGCACTGCCCAAAAGCATCTAAGGGATATGCCCAAAATTCTGTGTTCATCCTGACCAATTTAACAATTAAAGCTTCACTTTATGAAATTCCTTTTCTTATAAAATGCAATTAGCAGTTTTAACCTCCTGAGGGAACAATCATTTGCTGCTTGATGTGAGTTGGTTTTAGCACAGTTTTTCTCCTAAGGCTAGACTGAAATAAGAGCAGAGGGGAAGAGGAGAGTCACTTAATGAGGGAGTCTGTGTGGCCACAGAGTGGGCACTTGTGGGCATGTCAAGGGAGGGGAGGAGGGAACCCGAAACCCACCAAGCTGATGCCAAATGGCAGACACTGTGCCAATATCTTAGAGACCCAAGAAGTAGTTAGGGCTTGTCTTAGTCCCTACCAACTGCTATAACAAAACACCATGAACTGGGGGCTTTTAAACAACAGAAATGTATCACAATTCTGGAGGCTGGGAAGTGAGGACCCCTTTCCCACTTCATGGACAGCACCGTCTCACTGTGTCCTCACTTGGTAAAGGGGACAAATTCTGGTCTCTTAAGCACCTTGTGAAGGGGCTTTGTCCTAATCTTTTCATGAGGTCTCCACCCTCATGACCGAGTCACCTCCCAGAGGTGACCTCCTGATACCATCACCTAGGGGATTCGATTTTGACACAAATTTTGAGGGGGCTGCAAACATTCCGATCATAGCAGGGCTTTGCCACTCTCCAGACAAGAAGACAGTGACACAGAGAAGGACCACACACTGCCCAAAAACACAGGAAGTTGGGCTGAGAAAGGTCACTCTGACCCTACAGGAGAATTTCTGCCTTCTGTCCCTGTGGGGTCGGTCGAGAGGGGTGAGATGGGAAACCACTGGGAAGGGAGGGGAAATGCCAAAAAGGAGGCGGAAGACTACCTGGGATCCATTTAACTTTTCCAGTCTTGGACCAAATGGAAAAGTTACTTTTAATAGAGTATCTGAGATCAAATCCTATCCTGTTATGCACAGACTTGGTATCTAATTCTTTAGAGGGCTTTGGATTTCTTTTGTAAGCAAGGTTTTCTCACCCCACAATTTATGTGTTTGGTCAGTTTAGACCCTCACATGCTCTTCTCTCTCCAAGTACCCTTGAATTGACCCAGGATAGGGAGGAAGGAGGATGCACCAGCCTAGATGTTCTCTCTAGTAGTCGGCAGTTGGCTCCAAACATCACCTTTCGGTGTCCACGCAAAAACAATAAAATCCATCTCCATTCCTGGTGTGATGGGGAATAAAAATCCAGGCACAGAAATCTCTTGGAAGGTGTGCCTGTGTGCAGAAGGAGTATAACAGTGTCTGTAAACATTAAAATAGCAATATCTGCATGGGGAGTTTTAGTCTTTTGCTTTGTTTCCTCCTGGACATATCTATAGCGTACCGTCTGTACTAGGAACTCACGCACATCCCGTGAGGTCTCTCGCCCACTGCCCTGAATTGCAGCTGAATGCTTGATTTTTGTGTACATCCTTCTTCCCAGCAAGACTGCCGTCTCCTTGGAGGTAGGGTCCAATCTTCTTCCTCTTTGTCTTATCTTCAATGCCTGGAATATCATAGGAGCTCAGAAATGTTTGTTGTTTTGTTTTCATTCAAAGTTCGAGCTATAATTCACAAAATACACACCTCACATTTGCTCTGGTAAATACATCCTCTAATTGAAATGCATTCATTTGGAGAAAGCAATGCTGATAGGAACCAGATAACTGGAGAACTGATGGTTTTCTAAGTGCCGTGAGCCCCTTAGGATGTAAATTTACAATATGGAGCATTTAGATACGAAACCCATTGGGGGTGGCACCGAGGCTCATCCATTCTCACACATAGCACTCAGTGCAAACCCCAACTCATATTAATTAAAAATTCTAAATCACACATTTTTTTTTCTGCAAATACTTTTATGCCCTGTTTTATTTATCACCATTAATAATAACAATAATGATAACAATAATAATAAAAACTACTATGTGATTAAGGTGCAGATAAGCAATTAGGAAACAAAATATTTACAGGATTTTAGGGAGCTCTGTGCTACAAATGGAAATAGAATAATTACAAAGGAGGTTAGTATGAGCCCTGGTTCTGGAAGATTCTCCAACCGGGAGTTGAAGTCAGTCACTGGGTTCTATTTTGTCTGAAATTCTGTTGACCTGTTCCCATGACATCAGTCATTAATCATTCATTCATTTGACAAATATGTACTCATTGTCTCGGATATGTCAGGCAGTGTGCTTCATGCTGGAGCTGCAGTGGTAGATAGAACAGTCCCACTCTGGTGGTCTGGGAGAAGTCATAGACATTTCAGTGAGGCAGGCTCGGGCTAGCAATGGCATTGGCGGACAGTGTATGCTTTGGGGCAACTTTCCCTTGGATATTTTATCTAAGCCAAGCCCTGTTGAGTAAACTGGAAATATCTAGGTGAAAATGGACAAATGTGGGACAGAGAGTTCCCTAGAGAGGCCCAGTGATGAAACTGAGCTTCGTACTGTTGTTGTTGTTGTTTCGGTACTAGCAATCAAACTCAGGGTCTCACGCCCGCTGGGCAAGTGCTCACCACTGGGTCACATCCCCAACCCATGCTTGATACTTTGGAAAACTGGAAAGTAGTTGGATCCTTTTACTGGAGAAGGTAGCCATCAGAGAGGAGGAGTTGGAGATGCCAGTTGGGAGCGCATCCTGAAAATCATGGAAAGATTTTCATGAAATAGTGATCAGGTGTAGGCTTCAAAATCCTGCACTGGCTAGTTGTGGGAAGAGGAGACAGGAAGCAGGGGTGCAGTATAGCACCAAATGCAGGAAGTTGTGGTGGCTTAGACACCAGTAATAGCATTAGGAAGAAAAGGAATGGAAGGATTAGAGAAATTCAGGACAGGTAACAACAGGGACAACAACAAATACTTAGTAAGATCTTACTATGTTTCAGGATCTGTAGCAAGCACTTGGCATGTTTATTGAGTCAGTCTCAACAAAACTAGTGAGGTAGTGTCCATTATCCCAATTTTAAAGGTGAGGAAACTGAGACACAAAGCAGTCAAAGCAGCCCAAGACTGCATCGCTAATCTTAGTGGCAAATGTCAATCAGCCTCCTGTTTGGACTCTGCGGGATTCTAGAGCTCACAGTCTGAACTACTGCATTCTGTGACTTGGGGATGGGAGGTTCAGCAAAGGAGAGAGGATGAGCTTCGGGGTGTTTGTGTGACAAGTACATCTCAGGATGCACATGTGTTAGATGCAGTGGAAAGTCCTCATCCCTTGCTGGCCATCTGCCTGCCCAAGAAGCCTGTATTGGTCAGCTTTCTGTCACTATCGTGAAAAACTTGAGATACTTAATTTACAAAGAGAAATGGTTTGTTTTTGTTCATGGTTTTGGAGGTTCCCATCCATGATCAAGCAGACCCATTGCCTTGGGCCCATTGCCAGGGTGCCAGTGGTAACAGCAGAGAGCATGTGGCAAAGCAAACTGCTCACCTAGTCACCAGGAAGTAAAATAGAGTGAGGAAAAGGCTGGAGTCCACGGTCCCCTGTGAGGAATGCTTCCCATGACCTAAGGACCTTCCAGGAGGCCCCTCCTCCTAACAGCCCACCACCTCCCCAAAGCACCGCTCCAGAGACCAAGCCTTTGATACGTGGGCCTTTGGGGGACACTTATCCAAACCATAGCAAAGGGCTCTTTCACACATTTGGAAATACAAGCCTTCAACTGGATGCTAGGGATCAGAATCTGGCCTGGGCTGGGGGTGAGCAGATGCAGTTGCTGGGCCTACTGGACCCGTGGCCTGACGTGAGCCCCAGGCCTGACTCCCACCGCCCTCCCCGTGCTGAATTTCACCCTGATATATTTGTTCTGGTGTGGTTTAGAGAACCAAGTGACTTCCAGCTCCCTCTCTTGTCCCAACCTGTGTGAGCTGTTGTGGAGAGTCCGCTGCTCTCTGAGCAGTTTCATGGATGTCTTCTCCATCTTTCACCTGGAATGCCATTCAGAGCTTGAAACTTGAGAAGATTACAGAATGAACTGCCCAAAACAGCTAGTTTGCAAATATGGTCATCTCCTCAATTTCCCACGTCCCCTCAGCCTCCTGTGTGGCTTCTGATCCTGAAATTCTCAGCTGCATCAGTCACCTGATGAGAAGGTTGTTCCTTGTCACCAGTCCAGCTTTGGCCTGTGCAGGGCCTGGTCCTCTTGGTCCTAGGTCAGGAAAGGAGCCCTGTGGAGTGAAGGCAAGAACCCTACACGGAAGCCCCAGCTCCCGACTCTGTCCTAGCTCACTATGGAGGTGTGGCCCAAATCCCCTTCCTTTCTGGACCTCAAATGCCTCTACAAAGGCAGAAATTCCAACTCGGGATTGTTGGATAAATCTTTGTAACAGTATAGTCAAAAAATAGATTCATGCATTCACTCTTCAGATATTTATTGAGCATCTAGGATATGCCAAGTACACTTTCATATGCTTTGGAAAGACCAGTAAATAAAACACAAAAATTACTACCCTTTTGGAGCTTACCTTCTAATGGATAGACAGACAACAAAGAAAATACTTAACAAAATATATAGTATGTTAGATGGTAGTAAGTGCTAGTGAGTTCTGTGTTCAAAACAGTCAATGAAGGAATTCAGCCCAAGCCTTCTGCTGAAAACAACTAGAAAAGTTGGCAATGTGTAATGGCCACCATCTTGAAGGCTCTGAAGAACTAATGATGGTGAAATACTATCAGATGGGCTAGGGTTGTGGCTCAGCGGTAGAGCGCTCGCCTAGTACGTGTGCGGCCCGGGTTCGATCCTCAGCACCACGTAAAAAAACGGATTGTGTACAACTAAAGCAAATAAATAAATAAAAAGGCAAAATACTTTAAAAAAAAAAAAAAAAAGAAATACTATCAGATTAGGATTTGGAAGGAAAGAGACCCATGGAGGTGAGCTTCAAGTTTACAGCCAGTTATCCCCTAGAATTATTTTCTAGTTCTGAAGGGGCAGTGTGAGCTGAGCAGGACTCCTGGCAGCAGCCTTGCAGGGTTACAAGGCCCAGATTGGAATCCAGAGTCAGCCAAGAGGCCAGTGAATACAGTGACTCCTCCACTTGCTTTGGACTGACACTCTGAATACTGCGTGTTGGCTTTCTCTGGAGCTGCCTCTCTGCTTCAAGTCACTCTGAATTAAGATGATCCCATATTGCTAACGTGTCCAATAGAAGTAAACAAATAATCCTAGGAGGAGGATAACATCATGCTAAGCATCAAATTATTCTAAAAACAATGTGCAATGAAAAATCTGGAACACAACAGAAAATAACTAGACACAAGACGGCAATGTTAACAACCACCCCTAGATACAACCAACAGGGCTTCTAATATATTAGAGTTATCAGATTATTTTAAAATAGCTATGCTTTACCATGTTTGAAGGGTTGAAAAACAAAATTGGAGTTTTCAACAGAAAGCCAGAAACTATATTTTTTTTTTAAAAAGAACTAAATGTAACTAATCTCACAATACCCCAAACTAAGCAACTCAATGGTGGTTTTAGCAAATGCAGCTGAAGAGAGAATTATGAACTGAAAGATAAGAAAAAAAAAAATCCAGCATTAAGTACAGAGAGACAAGAAAAATACAGAAAAAGAAGGTAAGAGACACTAGAGTCATGACAAGAAGCTCTAACATACATATAATAGAATTCCAGATGAAGAGGAGAAAGAAAATGGGCAAAAATCGATGATTCAAAAGACAATGGTGGGCTGGGGTTGTGGCTCAGCGGTAGAGCGCTCGCCTAGCACGTGTGTGGCCCAGGTTCAATCCTCAGCACCACATAAAAATAAAGGCATTGTGTACAACTAAAGCAAATAAATAAATATTAAAAAAAAAAAAAAAAAAGACAATGGCTGTGAAATAAAGACATCAAGACTAGCCTGTTAAATAAAACATCAAGTCACAGATTCAAGAAGCATTAAAACTCCAAGTAGGCCAAATTAAAGAAATCTACATCAGGGGCTGGAGTTGTGGCTCAGCGGTAGAGCACTCACCTAGCATGTGCAAGGCTCTGGGTTCGATTATCAGCACCACATAAAAATAAATAAGTAAAATAAAGGTATTGTGTCCAACTACAACTAAAAAAAAAATTAAAAAAAAAGAAAGAAATCTACATCAAGGTCTTCATAAAAAGATGAATAAAAACTAAAGATAGAGAAAAAAATCTAAAAAGTGGGGGGAGAAACACAGATTACTTTGAAAGATATAATAACTAGATACATTACTGACTCCTCAACAGAAACATCAGGCATCCAAAAACAATGGAAGGACAATTTTAAAATGCTTAAGGAAATTTCCAGCTTACAATTTTATACCTTGTGAAAATAGCCTTAGAACAACAACAACAAAAGTGAAATTTAAAAAAAAAATGATGTTCAGACAGGGGCTGGGGCTGTAGCTCAGTGGCAGAGTGCTCTCCTAGCACATGTGAAGCACTGGGTTTGATCCTTAGCATCAAATTAAAATATAAACAAATAAAATAAAGGTATGATGTCCATCTACAACTACAAAAAAAAATTTTTTTAAAGATGTTAAGACAAACAAACACTGAGATAATTGGTCAACAGACATTCTACACTAAAGGAAATACTAAAATGTATCCTAAGGCAGAGGGAAACTAATTCAAAAGAGGAAAAGTTGTAGTTTAGGGAAGGAATTAAGAACAATAAAAAATACATAAATAAGGCTATTCCTAATTGTATAAATCAATGAAAAGTATACTCTTACATAACAAATAGAGAAAAGTAAAATAGATGCAAAATAGCAAAGAAATGAGGGGGTAAATGATGTTTGATTATTTTAAGGCCCTTGAATTGACAAAGAAGCAAGTTTAAGTATTACCTAGGTTTCAATAAGTCAAGGTTGAGAGTTATGATGTCTATGGATATTACAATGAAATAATATAAAATACTTAATCCAAAAGAAAGCAGATTTTAAAAGGGAAGCATGGAACAAGTAAGGCAAACAGAAAGTACTGAGCAAAAGGATAAACTTAAACCTAACTATACTAGTCATTATATCAAATTCTGTGCTCTATCCAAAAGAAAATTTTTCAGACTAAATTTTAAAATCCTAACTGTAATGCTATTTAGGGGGAGAAAAAACACTAAAAGCAAAAAGATACAGAAAGATTAAAAGTAAAAGAATAGAAAAAAGGATATAACATGAAAAAATCAGATGTAGCTAGCTACATGAATATCAAAGAAATTGACTTTAAGACAAAAGAATATTTCATAATTATTTTTAACAACCCACCTTGGTTCACCTGCAAGATACAGCAATTACCCACATCTGAGAACACAGCACACAGCCTCAAAATAGACGAAGCAAAAATTCATAGAATTACAGGATGGGGAAATTTAACTCCACAATCATAATAGAAGAACTTTTAACACATTCTCTAAATAAAAGAGAACAAAAAATAAATAACAGCAATAAGGAAAAGCATAAGAGATTTGAAAATATAATGACTTAAACTCTACACAAAACATAGAGAAGGCACATTCTTTGGAATCACACACCCTAATATTTATAAGTGCAATGGGGAAAAGTGGATAAAGAGTGTTGGGTGTGCAATTTTAAATAATAGGATCAGGAACGATGTCACTGAGGTGACCTTTGAGCAGAGACCTAGGGAGATAAGAAAGGATGTCTCACACGTAGCAGAAGAGAGGAGAGTGCACACTCAGGCAGAGGCAGGCATGGGCTGGTGATTGAGCAAGTAGCAAAGAGCCACGTGACTGCAGCAGAGCCAGCCAGGGCAAGAAGGTGTGACCGTGCACCCAGATGAGGGGCACCTGGGCCCAGGCGCTGATGACCCGGCCCGTTGCTGCCTGCAGATGCAGGCCAACCAGGCCTCCATCAAAACAGATTCCTCCAAAATTCTGCTTAGGCTATCAGGTCCTTTCTGACCCTGTTGCTGAGCCCTTGGAATACAGACTCCCTTTCTCAGCTCAGCCCTTCCTCCATGTCCTCTCCAGTCACTTTTCTGGGAAGGCACCTGATGTTGGTGGGGTGAGCACTGTGGGCCTGAGGGGCGCCGGGCCTTCTCAGGTACTTAAGCTCGTCTTCACAGCCTGGAAGTGGACAGCATCCTTTCCATCTCACAGAGGACAGAAACACGTCTGGAACTCTTGCTCTTTTTGGTTGTTTTGTTTTGTTTTGTTTTGTTTTGTTTTGTTTTGTTTTTGGTACTGGGGATTGAACTCAGGGGCACTCGACCACTGGACCACATCCTCAGCCCTTTTTTGTATTTTATTTAGAGACAGGGTCTCACTGAGTTGCTAAGTGCCTCGCCATTGCTGAGGCTGGCTTTGAACTCGCGATCCTCCTGCCTCAGCCTCCCGACTGCTGGGATTACAGGCGTGCGCCACCGTGCCCGGCTGTTCTTGTTCTTTTGTAAACACGCTCCACACTCTCTGAAACTGGGCTCTGTGTGTGTGACCCTGCATCAGGAGCAAGCAGCTGTGCCCCCTCCTGCCCTCCACGTAGCACATGTCTGTCTGCTGTGCTTGGCTGTGAGAGGTAACAAGAGAAAGGGGCCTTGGTCGTTGCGGGGGAAGGTGCTGGGCTCCTACCAGCAGCCACGCATCCCCTCCAAGGGGCACATGAACCACGTCTGGACAAGGGGCTCTGGGCGGAGGGAAGCTGCTGAGGCAGCGGCTTCTGCGGCCCTCTGAGAGAACTCATTATTCCGGTCCAGGTGGCTTCCTGCCCGCAGGCCCCTGCACGCTGCACGCACGCTCCTCGTTTGCCACTGGATGGTCACCCATTTGTTAGGGTCACTGCACCAACAGTGCTTGTGCTGAGGACGTTGGATTAAAATGACCACATCAGTGTGACTCAGCCCACCCACCAGCCCTGGGGCGCTGAGACGGCACTGTTCCTCCGTGTGGCAAGCCTCTGCTCCTTTCTGTCCTGCAAGCAAATATTCCCACCCTGCTGCTGGGTCCCACTGGACCCCCTCTGCTTCTTTGTTGGGAATTGGGTTCCTGTGACCACTGCTCTTCCAGGCTTGGTGCCCTCTGTTCCTTCTCTTGAGGGATTCCAAGGGTCAGTCCCCTTGGGCAAGAATGAGTGCACAGGTCACACCCCCCACACACTACCGTTCTTCCTCCCAGCGGCAGCCCACCCCGTGGCTCCTCCCACCCTCTGCCCAGGCTGCCCCAGGACCTACTGCTGGTTCTGTTCTTTTAGTGAGCCCTACAGAAGGTTCACCCCCCGCCTGGGGTTCACGTCACTCTCCAGTGCCAGGATAGGGAGGTGACCAAGGTGGCCGGAGACTGGTAACTCTCATTTCACCCAAACTAACCGTTCTTACAGCAGGAGCAAGGGCAAGATGAGAGGGAAAAGGCAATCATAGCAACGTAAGCTAAAGAATGAGAGATTTAATGAGTCCCTAAATATTGTCCCCGACACACTCCCTGTTCTATTGGATAAAGAAAATAGAGATGCCCTCAGGCCTTTTTTAAATCAAGATTTTATTAAAAAGAAACATGGTTTCAATCATCAAGCAAACAACTCACAAAGACATTTTCGAGAATAACAAGAATAATAAAAGCAATCACTTTTGGAGATGGGTCTGTGCTAGGCATGTGGTTTTAGCATCCATCATCCTTATTGATCCCATGAACTATTTAAGATTGACGCTGTCAGGAAACAGGTTCGGAGAAGTCTAGCAACCTGCCTATGGACACAGAGCCCATGAGGGGGTGGTTCCTGGTTTGCATCGGGTCAGTATGACTCTGGCCCTGTTCCCAGGGTCACTCACAGTGAGGCCCACTCAGATCTGGGCAGGCAGCACATAGGAACTTCTGCCTTCCAAAGCTAAGGGGGAGCCTCTCTTTTGTTCCTGTTCTCCATTTCTGAGTTTTCTCTCTTAGTAGGGCATTATCCAAGTCAGGGCCTGTTTGCCCAGCCCCCCTTTGAACTGGAAGCTGGTGAAATAGAACTATCCTGTGAAAACAGGAACACACTTTTATTTACCAAAGGTAAAGGAAACTTCACTGGTTGGGAGGCTTCTGTTTCCTATCTTTTGTCCCCTCCTCTCTGCTCTCTTTGATTGCCCACAACATTAACCTTCAGAAAAAAACCAGGCTACATAACAGGCACATGCACCTTGTCCGATTTCCTGACGCCTTGGCCTTGGCCAGGCAGCAGCACCTGATGCAGACCCTGGGGGACATCACGGGACTGAGAGGCCTCTGCCAGCCTCGAGACGCCCGCTGCTTGTGCTGGCTGGCTTCAGGTCATCGGAAGCCCTCATTCTTAACAATTCATTTAGCTTTCCCTCTGCCCAGCTGGCTTTGCAAAGCTCCGCTGCAGCTCCTTGCTCGCGGCTGTATTAGGAAAAAAGGCAGGAAAACACATTCCGGGCAGGACTTGTTATTGCTTTAGAGACAGGCGGTGTTATTTTCAGGGCTCCTGTGTTAATGGGGGAAGGCTGTTTCTTGGAAAATATTGCCTTCAAGTCCTGGGACTCTTTTCAGGTTATATAAAAGGGCATTAGGCAAATACTTGGAAACTCAACAGCTTCCTCACTTGGGAGTGTGGACGGTGGGCGGATGGACAGGCCACGCACCTCCAGCAGCGGCCACACAGAATAAGACTTGTCTGCAGTACCTTCCTCGCCAGCCTGCAGCCTGGACAGTATCAGCAACACTAAAGGTTACAGCTTTTCCTGTGATATATTGCTTCTTCAGAGAGTATTAAAGATGTTTTGAATCTATTTTTTTAGGAATCTTGAAACGGCCAGTGGAACATTTTTGATGTTGTGGATAATACGTAAAACAGCAGTGTGGGGAGCCTGGGCCTCCAGAGGCACCCGGGGCTGGAGGCAAGGGAGACGCACCCGTGGTGGTTTTAGCAGTTAGGAAGCAAGCGAGGCCCAGCCTGTGCCGAGGTGTGGCAGCTGCCTGGGGAGCGGTGCTATTCCTTTTATTTGCTGGGGGGCAGGGAAGAGGCCGACACTGCGTCTCCAGGGAGTGGGCAGGATATAGGGGAAGAGAGAGCCAGAGGGAAAGTTCTGTAATCATGGAAGGAATTCTCCAGTCCTGCTTAATCTTCTTATTGTTTTGGCTTACCCCCCTCCCCCGCCACCCCCCCCGCCCCACCTGGACTCTCTCTACCCAGACCACAAATTCAAATAAAAATTGCCACAGGAGGCCATATAATTGTAGGACTTGTACTACAGGGTGTGGTGGTTCATTTGATGTGTCAACTTGACTGGGCTACCAGAGTCTGCGCCCTGATATTTGGCCAAACATTCCGAGGGCGTCTGTGAGCGTCTGAGGTTGAGATTAACAGGGTAAAGTAGGTTGCCGTCCCCAGGCCTGACAAGGGAAGGCCCAGACAGAACACCAAGCTGACCACTGGACAATGAACGGGAAACTCCGCCTGCAGGACTGTGGAGCTGAGGCGCTGGTCCTTCCCCGCTGGGGACGGAGCTGAACCGGCAGCTCTTGGGTTTGGCCCTTCCTGCTTTCATGCTGGAGTTCACACCGTGGCTCTCCCGGGTCTCGGGCCCTTGGACCTGCCCTGCAAACCCACCACAACTCTCCTGGGTCTGCAGCTTGCCCACTGCGATCTTAGGACTTCTCAGTCTCCGATTCCTTATAATAAACATACAGAGATGATATCAACGAAGGCAGGAATTGAAATATTGAAATCTTTCCTGAAGCCATAGCTTGACCAGATCAGCGGTGTCCTCTATGAGAGGAGAGGGTCACTGAATCCCCAAGTACCTAGAATGAGGCCAGCGTCTCCAGAAAGCTCTGCAGACACTCCTCTCTACTAAGAAACTCAGAGGCCAGGACTGTGTGAATGCAAATGAGGATGCTTTACAAGACAGTCCCCTTCACAGGCCAGTGCTGCTCCTTCCCCTCTGAGGCACCAAGACTTGGGACCCTTCAGTCCCTCCTCTAAGCACAAGCCTTTCAGCCACAAGCTTCCCAACCCAGGGAAGGGCAGCCTCTCTGTGGCAGGGGGCGTGCCAGCCACAGCCTCTGCCCCTTGCGCCCTCTCTGCTTACCCTCTGCTAGAAAGTGAAGGAAAACAGGAAAGAAATGTTTGTAAATATCAAGTCTGTGACTGTCCCCACATTAGGTGAGGATCTGAGCCTAATATGTCCCCCCAGGGGCATCTCCCTTGCTGGGCTGAGAGCTTGCTTCCAATCTGGGCCAGTATTTCGAGGGTCCTGTGTGCCTTTAGAAGAGTCTGGGGCCTCTGAGTGATCAGGGCTTGGGTAGAAACAGATCAGGGAAACGGGTCCCATCAAACAGGCCCCGTCAGGGCTGGGGCTGGGGCTCAGTGGTGGAGTGCTTGGCTAGCATGCATAAGGCACTGGGTTTGATTCTCAGCACCACATAAAAATAAATAAATAAATAAGTTTAAAAAAAATACACAGGCCCGGCCATGGCCCCTCTCGAGTCTGAGCACCCAGTGACAGAGGACTGATGCTGCTTTTAGATCAGGGCCCAGCGGAACCAAAGTAGGCCGTGGTCTGTGATGACAGAGATCAAGGTTTAGAAATACAAACTGCAGGGAGGAAGAATGCAGGGGCAGCCTCCTCCCCTCCGTGAAAAAAATCAATCCTTGGTGTCAGGAGTCCCTATCAACAGCTTGATTAGGAAGGACTCAAAAATTTCCTTCGCCCTGGAACCACACCAAGCAGAGAGGTAGAGCATGGGCATGGGTGAGGACCGCGACTGCACAGTCCAGACTGGCTAGCCCACCCTCTCAGAGCACCAGGGAGAGGCTTCCCTTCACGGCCCTCAGTTCACACCCCAAACATTTACTTAACACCTGCCATGTGCGAGGCCCTACCGTGGAGATAAGGCACCGTCTCTATTTCCAGGACTTCCATGTCATGGCGAGACAGGTGAACAAGCAGGAATCAGCATCCAGAGAGGCCCGTGCAGTGTACTGAATGGCCAGAGATGTGTGGGACCCGCTGAGAAGAGAGCCGGCAGGAAAGGCTTCTCCCAGGCGATGACACCTACACTGAGCCCTCAAGGATTAGAGGGACAGGCCTGCCCAAGGGAAGTCTACTGGACGTGCTGTAGACAAGGCCTGGCCTTGCAGACAAGCATGGCGAGCTGCATGGGTGTGCTGGTAGAGACACCGTGCCATGCTGGAGTGGCGAGGGGTGACACCAGGGAACCTTGCAGGCCACATCAGGGAGTTCGGACTTGACCTCTTAGACTAGGGGATCCTCCAATGCTGTGGTCATATTTACATTTTAGAAAAATAATAATCTCAGAAAAATAATTTCTGCAACATGCAGAATAGTCTAAGGTGGGGTTCACAGGTGATACTGGGGGACCCAGAAAGCAGATGTCACAGGCAGGGTGGCCACAGCTGCTAGAAGACATGTAGGCATCAGCAGGGTGATTGGTGGGGGCGGATGGTTAAAGCTGAGTCCGGGGTTCCTGCCTTGGGGCCAGGCAGGAGCAGCTCTGGGACAGACCATGCAGCACAGGGAGCAATTCAGGCGGGAGAGAGAGAGATGGGCACCAGCTGAGGACCACACACTGAGATGAGGTACAGGCAGAGCATCAGAGTGGAGACGCCAATAGCTGTTTGGATATGTGAGTCTAGAATGTGAAAGTAACAGAGCTAAAAATCAGCAGTAAATCCAGCAGCACGAGCAGGATCCTGTCCCGGTGTAGGAGAAGGGACAGGAGAACTTACGGGACGCTGAGAAACGCCAGTACTTACACACGGAGGCTGCATGACCTGGCCAATGAGCCCCGGGGATGATGAGCACTGCAGCTTCCTGCAGGCCCAAGCACTGCTACTGCCTTCCACCCACGTGGCAAAGCCAGATTCCTAGAACAAAACCTGCATTCAGGGAGCCAGCAGGCCGGTGTTCTGCCACGCTCCGACTAGCAGCTGGAGGCACGTACTCCCAGGGTAGGAGCAGCTTTGGCAGGGTCCAAGCACTCCCAGCCCTGGTCCCCTGGCAATAAGGACCAGCGTTTGCCAGTGAGGGGGCTGGTCTTGCAAAACAGCCAATTCATGGTCTCAGCTCTCTTTCACCTGAGAGCAGCAGCAGCAGCAGCTGAGGAAGCTGGGGTCTTGTCCAGATTAGGCCAGGCTTCCAGACTCCCAGTCTCTTGCCCTCTGGGAAAGCTTGGCAGAGGTGAAAAGCAGCAACTGTGAGTGTGTGGAGCTCCTGGGAAAGGAGGAGGAGGAAGAGGAAGACGAGAAGGAGAAAGTGGAGGAGGAGGAGGAGAGGAGGAAGAGAAATTGGAGGAGGAGGAGGAGGAGAAAGTGGAGGAAGTGGAGGAGGAGGGGGAAGAGAAGGGGGAGGAGGAGTGGTGAGGACGGGGGAGGAAGAGGAAGGAGGGAGCATGCTCAGCTCTGATGCTCCCAGGACAGACTCCTCCAGGCAGGGAAATGTGCACACTGAAAATATGAAGATGCCGAGCGCCACAGGAGAACAAGCAGGGGTGTCAATATGCTTTAAGCTGAACAGAGGAAGCTGCCTAAACAGTGCACAGCAGAAAGCCACTCCTCTCCACTTTGGGGAGCGCTTCCAGACAAGCTGTGATGCACACTGGTGGTGGCGGGCCCTGGGAGGGGCGAAGAGCGGGGTCCAGCACTCCCTCCTCTCCTTCGTCTTGGGCCTGATTGATGAACCCAGAATGATGTCCCTCTGTGGCAGCCACAGCACATCCCCAGGGGCTAGGGGGCTCTGCAGAGGACCTGGGGTAGGAGAGGGGGAGGCAGGTGCCAGCCTCTGTCAGGATGCATAAGAAGACATGGGGCCGCCTGTGTAAGGATACGTGGCCTCGGTGCACAGGGCTGTTTCTGCGGCACGAGAGCTTGTGTGCAAATGTGTCTAAGACCCAGACACCTGCAGAAGAGCCCTTCCAAAAGGCAGGCGCACAGCAGCCTCCTGCAGTGAGCCCCTGGGCTGTGCTAGGAGCCAGCTGGGGACCTGACACCACATCCTTCCAGACCCTCATCAGGCCTGGGATACAGAGGATTCTAACTGCCTGAGTGAAAATGAGGAGACTGAGTTTGGAGACCTCAGACACATGGGTAATGGAGGAACAGGACTCCGGCCCCTCACTCCCCGCGCCTGGCGTTCTGACCCGCTGACCTGGAGAGGCCCTGTGCTCCTACGCCTGGAACAGCCCGTGGTCCCCTCCTCTCGAGCTCACACCCCTCCTCCTGACAATCAGCACTCTGCCTGCCACCATGGCCCCACAGGGCTGGGTAGGAGGCCCTTCCCTGTCGTGGCACTTAGCTCCCTGGGTTGCACCCAGTGTCTTGCCCGACGCTCCACCACCTGATCTGCTGGAGAGCAGAGCCTCGTCCTACTCCAACCGTAAAGGCTGGACGTACGGCAAGTCCAGGAGGATGGAGCTAGCAGACTCCAGCTCAGGACCCTGCCTCCTGCCTGCCTGCCTGTCCCTCAAGCCTCCACCCCCAACAGGGCTCATCCTTTCCGCACTGGTTCAGTGAATGTCACCCCTACCTGGAATAGCCCGTGCATCCTTCCTGGGCAGCTGAAGGCCACCTCCCAACCCTTCACTCATCAGGCCTTTAAGGAGCACCAGGAAAGAAGCCAGCCTTCCACGTGGGCAATAGCAACCATCGGAGGTTCTTCCTACAGCACCCACAATGCTCTGGGCGTGGTGCTGGGTCCTCTGCACATACCAATCTGTGGTCCTATGGTGTGGGTACTAGAATTATCTCCCTTTGGGGGGTGAGATAAGGGACATAGTTCCCTTACCTCACCCTTAGCTCTCCCCACTTGTCAGCGGCAGAACTTGAACCTGAACCAACAACCTGGCTCCAGAACCAACTCTCAGTCGCCCCCAGACTGAGGAACCACGCCCTGCCCCCAGGGGCTTGCAATCCGGTGGACGAGACAGGCTTCTGCAGGGCACTGTGAGGTGGCCAGGGCTGGTCACAGGTGGCCCAGAACACAGGGGAGGAAGCTGAACCAGCCTGATCTTCGGTCTCTGATGGCGCGTCAGGCCCACGTGAAGTGGCCTGGGACATATGGGGATGTCTTTCTTCTCCTCCCTGCAAGCATTCCAGGTTCCAGGGGACCTGCCTTGTGCAGCCCTCAAGGCCCCCCAGTGCAGGCCCATTCCCCGCAGTGGGGACGGGGCCTGGGAGCCTCCCACCCAGGTTTACCCAGGGGCGCCTGGGGAAGAACCACTGTCTGGGAGAGCAACTTGTTTGCCTGCCCCTTCTAGAGGGAGCGGGCTCTGTTTTCTCCTCCTGTAATTGTTACCATCTGTTTCGCTGCATCGTGTTTGTTGATGTTTTCTTGTTTTAAAAACTGAAATGAGTCAGATTGGAAGCTGATTTAAGAAAAAGTGTCTGGGAGGGAAGCTCAAAGTGGCCATGGGGGACTCCATGTTTTGGAGCCATTGAAGAGGAAAAGATTCCACGGGCAGGCAAGGGGATCGGCCAGCTACTCCTGCCCTGCAGGGCTGAGCTCCCCTGGCAGCCACAGCAAGCTGGGCTTTGTGGGCCTGCGTGCAGTGTGCGTGTGGGCGCACACATGGCACCTACGTGCCTGTGTGTGCACACTTGAAGGAAAGCGTGTGTCATTTGGGGGTGGGCTGTGGAGCATGGATGGAGGGGGGGGTGCGGTCTCCTTAGAAGGCAGTAGCTGGAGAAAGAGAGCTGCAGGCGGGTCAGGCCAAGGTTGAGGTTGGGGGAAGCTGCCATCTCTGCTGCTGCTGAAACGTGACTTCAAGTAGATCCGTAGACTAGCTCCCCAGGAGCAATATAAAGGGGTCGTGATGCAGGTGCTGACCTCGCTTACTCAGGGGTCTTTGTAGATGAGTATGTGGAGACAGTAGCCCCAGCGTGATCTCCAAGCTCTGCAAAGAGGCCCTTGGTGTTCCAGGTGAGCCACCTGTGCTGGGCTCTAGCAGCGACCGCCTGTGCTGTCCATCGCTGGGGCGTTCATGGACCAGAACACTTGGGTTGGCAGTCTCCTGCCCACCCCTACTCCTTTAGCTTAGCTCAGGGGCTCTCTGGGGACAGGGAGGCTTCCAGGTACTGGAAGGACCAGGTACAAGGCAGAATAAGACAGGAACAGGCTTCCCGAGCCAGCAAAATGAAGGCCCTTGGTGCATGTCTTTGTCAGAGATTTAAGTCAGTGCCTGGACCACCCCACTCCCAGTTCCACGTCAATATCCACCTGCCACTTGTACTCTTGCTTCTTAATTGTGGTAATTTAAGCAAAAGAAAGATGCCCTGAGACACTGACCCTGGACAATCCGGTCAGCAAACCCACCACCATACGGATACTTGATCTGCAATTCAGCCCGACCACCACCAGAGGGTGCAATGTCCTAGTTTTGGTCCCATTGAGAAACATCCGGTTTCTGAATGGGGATCCAGCCTGCTCTCCACCTCTTTGTCCTTTCTTGAAAAACTTTTCCCCGTGGGAGATTCTCTGGTGGCAGCAACCCAGAGAAAACTGATGTGGAGGAAAGAAAGGTTTAGTCTTTGGCACAACGGCCTCTGGACAAGGATCCTCAGTTTTCCCGTGTTCCTGGGTCCCCCCACCACCACCATGTTCCAACAGCAGCTGCCACTTACTGAGCCTTCTGACTTTTCCCTGGTGCCGTGCAAAGCCCTGGAAGGAAGAGATTTTCACTCTTCACTGAAATCCATTTTTCAAAGGAAGGAATACTGTGCCTGTTTTGTAGAAGAAGGAGAGAAGCAGGGGCTTAGAGAGGTAAAATGACTTGTGCAAGGTCACAAGGCCAGTTAGTAGTAGAATGAGTCTCAGAGCCAAAACTTCTGCTTAGAGCACTATAAAGGCGGCTCCAGGAGACCCATGGTGCGGTCACCAACAAGATGTAAGGGCATCCAGGTTGCCTTGGATTCTGTTCATGCCCTTGAACATTTATTCAGAACTTCCTTCTGAGAAGCCACATGATCTGGGCTCAGCCTCACAGTATGAGGCAGGGCGTGGAACCCTCTCCACTCACTGTGATGTTTAGGAGCAAGCAAAGGAAACTTCTCTTGTCTGCATATTTAAGCGCTTTTATTAAGTGGAACAAGCTATTTCTGAACACGAGAGTGGCCAACAGCCTTAGAGGAAATTAAAATGAACCATGACAATGGAAAATTGCACAGGGGCACGGCAGATTCTCCGGAGATAAATACAACAAGCCTTTCAACAGCATTCGAGAAAGACTAGAGATCATGGAGATTATGTTGTGAGGGGGGGGAAAAAGCAAACCATCCGCAAATTAGAGCTCGGGCTGGTGGGAGGGCTGATCAGTATGCTAGTCAGGTCTATGGGTGTCTCTCTCCACTAAACACACCCCCAGGGTCTGGTGGACAAGAAGGAGCCAGAGAAACCTCAAGCAGATAGATCAATTCAGGCAGCGTTTCGGAACACCCAGGGCGTGTATGCATGGACGGAATCCTGCCCCCCCAAACTTCATAGGATGAAGTCCTCACCCCCTGATGTGATGGTATTTGCAGATGGGGTCTTTAGGAGACAATGAGGTTTAGATCATAAGGGTGGGGTCCTCACGATGGCATTCGTGCCCCTATGAGAAGAGGAAAGGACCAGAAGTCTCCGTCTCTCTTTGCCATGTGAACACACAGCCGGTAGGCAACCAGCCTCCTGCAAGCCAGGAGGAAGGGTCTCCCCAGATTCCGGCCATGCTGGCCCCTGATCTCCGGTGCCCCAGCCTCTAGAAGGGTGAGAAGTAGATTTCTGTTGCTTAAGCCGCCCAGTGTGTGTTATTTGTTATGGGAGCGTAAGCTGACTAAGACCCAGACCTTGGCCTGAAAGAACTCGCAGGCCCTGAGGGGTTGTAAACTGGCCCATCTGAAGGTTCAATCAATATCAGTTATTAAGATTATGATTGGAATTCCTCCACAGCCTCTGCATTCCCTGAGGCCAGAGACTACTCATGGCTGTCTCTCCAGCACAGGACAGCTTCTCAATGTGCCTGGGGTCAGTGGGTGAGTGGGTGGATGGATAGAGATGATTCAACTGAAGGTGAGGAGCCTACTCCCACCTGCTCTTCCTCAGTGTCACTCCCAAGGAAGCAAAGTCTGTCTGTCTGTCCCAAGGGGCCCTGCTTCTCTTGCCCTATCCATTGCCTCTTACAATTTTTGCACAGTCCCTCTTGCCCCTGGTCCTCCTGCGTGCGTGGTTAGCTCTCTGCCTAGCATGCTTCCCAAAGTCCAAAGAGACAGGCTGAATGATGCCATTTCTTTAAAAAAAAAAAATCACTTTGACCACATCAACTCTGACCCAGGGATCCACAGCTGAGCCAGACTGGCCAGAGGGAACCGTTCTCTCTCAGCACCTGCCTGGCCACACATTGCTCTCTTTATGGAGAGCCTGGGAAGTCAGAAGGCAGAGTGAGTGTCCAGGAGCCAGGAAATGTAAACCGAGCCCTTCATTGCATGCTTCTGGAATATTCCATGGCAAGGCCAGTCAGTCCCACCCAGTTACAAGCCCCACACCGCAACAGAACCTAGACTTGGGCCCTGAGACTCACACTGGGACACTGACTTCCTTCAGGGAGTCTTGAAGTCCCTGCAATAGAACAGTCTCGGCTCCTTCAGCTGTGCCGCTCTGTCTGATGAGCTCCTCACAAGGACATTTGTGCTGCATTGTTTGTCTCTTTGTCCTGCCTGCCCCTCGGTGTGACTCTGCCACAGTCCCCTCTCTTGTGAGGCCTCTAATGAGGTCGCTGAGGATGTCTGTGTCAGGATTGAGCTGCTGGGCGTTGGAGTTGCTTTCAGCTGACTTCCTGCTCTCGGAACCAGTGCCGCACGAGTCACACAGAGGGCTGAGAGCTGAGGACCGTTCCCTCCCCCCGGCGAGTCTTTGTTTGTAATAAAAAATAATAATAATTACGTTCTGTCACGGCCCACACTTGAAAAGGGGGACTTCGGGAGGCTTGATAGGCGTGTGGACTCAACCTTGGAATTCCTCCTCGCTAAGAAGGCTCCTGTGCACCAGGATGGCTTAGTTGATCCTGGCTTGGCACCCGGCAGGGGACTGAGGAGTCCCTGGGGGAACAGGAGGCCAGGTCAGCCCTCCCACCCCCACGTGGTCATTCTAGAGAGCTGCCTCCCTGAGATGCTTGAGCGCCGTCTCCAGGAAGGCTCCAGAAACCTGGTTCAGAATTAATACTGGCTCCAGGCCTCTGAGGGCAGGCCCCATCAGTGGGAGGTTCTGTCAGGGAATTAGCCCAGCTGCCCGGGACAGAGGGCTTTTCCTCAGCACATTCACTGCGGATTTCAAATGTGAACATGACAAAGGATCCCGGAAGCAGGTGCTATCTGAGAGTCGGAAGCTGACCCTGGGGAGGGCGAGGGGTGTTCTCAGAGTCACTGCCTGCAGGGCTGGCATTTGGGAAATGTCCCATCAAAGGCCATAGCAGGAGCTGCCCTGGCCGCGCCTACCTGCACGCCCACTTTGGGGACAAGAATGAAGCCGGACAAGAATGGCCAGGATAGAGAGGGAGCTAGCTGTGTGTCACCAATGCCGAGTTGAACGGGAACAGGCAGGTGGCGGGCCTCTGAGCGGGACAGGCAGGTTGCGGGGCTGTTGGGGGCACCATGAGGGCTGATTGAAGGGGGATGAAAGGCCCGGCCCAGCTCCGCAGCAGCTGCCCGGCGCTCTCCCCCTCAGCCCGTGTGTCCGTCGGGCCACTCCCTCCCACATCACAGGCGGCTGCTGAGGGCCAGGCCTGCCCTGCACCTTCCACAGAATGAAAGGGAAGCGTATCAGAGGGGAACTGAAGCACAGGAAAGGGCCTCTTTCTTTTCAAAGACTTTGGTTTGTGATGGGCTTTTTTTTTTTTTCTAGGTGATCTTATTTCAAAGCCCCTTTGAAAAATTTGTGGGTTTTGTAATGGATGAAAAGTTACTTGGAAATAGGACTAAGAAGTTTTCGGTTGAAAGTTGTTAGAGGAAAGTTGAAAGCGTGGAGTTGTAAGGTTCTGCCAGATTTATCATTTCTTTTGTTCCAGGGCCCCTCCACTGGGAGAGTGCTTATAGGAAGGGACCGGGGACCTGGACAGGGCACGTGCCAGAGCGCGGTGCAAAAGCGAGCCCCATCCATGGCTGCCACACGTCTGCCGCGGAGGCCATCTGTGCTCAACTTTGAGCATGAATGTCTCCGAGGAATAGACTTTGATGTTGGACAAGGGAAAAGCAAATATACTTCCAGAATACTATAGAAAGCTGGGTTCTATCAAAGGCAATGGCTACCGCACAGGTGTTTCATATCAGGAAAATAATTATGAAAGAAGATAAGGCCCACGCAGGCCTGAGGGGGGGTGGGGGCCAGTGGGAACCCTGAGGCATGTCCCATGTTTGGCAGAAGAAACCAGCCAGGGGAACAAGGATGGAGCCCCCGTGACATTTAGGTGGAGAACCAGGAAAAGCATGGAGAAAACAGAAACTGGAGGAAGGAGGAAGCTCAGAGTGAGGGGATGAGGGGAGGCTGCTGGGGATGGCGTCAGAAAGAGCTTGGCCATCTAAAGAGGGTGCAGGGTAGGAAGAAGTGGGCATGGCAACTGGGGCTAGCAGAGGTGAAGGCCCAGTCTCCCAGTCTCAGGGAGGGGTGATCGCAGAAGAAAGGGTAGAGGCTGATAGATTCTGGAACAGCAGATGAAAGGGTCCAAGACTTTTCTCAGCACCCCCTGGTGGAAAATCAAAAGACGCTCATAAGAGGGAGAAAGAGAGGAATCAATTGCTGAAGAAAGAGAGCGAGGATAGAGCCGGGCGTGGTGGCACACACCTGTAATCCCAGTAGTTGGGAGGCTGAGGCAGGAGGATCGCGAGTTCAAAGCCAACCTCAGCAATGGCGAGGCACTTAGCAACTCAGTGAGACCCTGTCTCTAATAAAATACAAAAAATGGGCTGGGGATGTGGCCCAGTGGTCGAGTGCCCCTGAGTTCAATCCCCACTACCAAAAAAAAAAAAAAGAGAGAGAGAGAGAGAGGATAAAAAGAGTGGGCCCTGCAGTGTGTCCCCAGCCTAGGAGGGGGTAGGGAGTCAGATTGTGCATCTCTGGCTTGACACTGAGGAACTGGCCCCATCAGAGAGAGCCCAGATCAGGGCAGCACATCAGTGGTGGCTCAGAGTTTGGGGTCTGAAGGAGCAGGGGAGATGATGGAGGACCAGAGCCGGCTCCCCAGCGCCAGTGTGCCATCAGGGTCAGAGCAGGTGGCCCAGTTGGGCTGGAACCAGTGAAGGAAAGGAAGCTGTGTCCAGTGCCACTGTGGGCGGGTTAGAACCCATGGGAGGGTTCTAACCCGACAGGGTAGTGTGGACACTGCCTCGATGTTAAGCCCACTTATGAGACCGAGGCTAGGAGGTGGCTTGGGCATTTCTGAGGGTCTTAGTATAGTGCTATGGTCTGGACATGGTTTGTCCCTCAAAAGTCACATGCTGGAGGCTTAGTCCCAGTGTGGGGTGTTGAGGTCAGGGAACTCTGAAGAGGGGGGCCCAGTGGAAGGCTATTAAGTCATGGGACTCCACTTCTCGAGTGGAGTAATGCTCTCTCAAGGGAGTAGGTCAGGAAGGAGTAGATTCGTCCCCTTGAGAGCAGGCTGTCATAGAGTGAGCTGACCCCTCCCCAGTCCCTGGCTCCCTGTCTTGCCATGTGATGTCTTCCACGTGCACTCCTGCCATTATGATGCCATCACCATGAGGCCTTTGTGAGGGCTGAGCAGAAAGCAGGGACCCTGCTCCTGAACTTGAGAACTGCGAGCTAAGTCAACCTCTTTTTTTTTTTTTTTAATCCAGCCCCAGATATTTTATTATAACAACACAAAAGAAAACTAAGACAGAATAGACATGGGTCAGAGTCCAAGTCTGGCACACCCTAAGTATTACTGAACCTCTCTGGGCCTTCTTACTCTCATCTGTCAAATGAAAGAATGAACACAGAATTCCTTGTGGAAGGAAATCAGTTCATGCCCACGCCTGACGTGTGGAAGACAGTCAATAAATCTGAGCTTTAGGATGATGGCTGTCTAGGCAGCCCCATTACATCCCTCCTGGCACCCACTTACAGCTGGGGTCCTCATGGTGATCTAGGCACCGGAAATGGTTGGTGTTTTCACCTTAAAGTACTTACATATTCCCCAAGGGCTGTACACAAAGCCTGGGATCCCATGGTAGGGTTAGAGCTGCGAGGAAACCCTGGGGGTTCTACATCCCACCCCAGCCAAGCCTGTCCGTGGGGGTCTTTCCCTCCTTACCCAGCCCCTCCCTTAGCCCCATTATATCCTTCATCCCCACCCAGGCTCCCAGCAGGATCATTTACCCTCCAGCGACATCATCATATTCCCTAATATGATTGGAATCTGAATATATATTTAAAATGACAAGATTGAAATTAAAATTTAAATAAAGAATTACTTTTCTATAAGTTGCTCCGAAAGCAGTAATTTAGCAGCAAATTGATAGAGAAAGGTAAGCACTGGTCCTTTAAACCATCATGCCGTTTCCGGCGTGCGAGCCAGAAGTGTCTCAATTTAACACATCATTGGTCAGTATTATTAGAAATTTCGCCAGGCTCCAGAGCACATTATGGAGGGGCTCCAAAGGGGAGGCCGAGGGTGCTAGCCTGGGGCCCAGGGCCCAGAGAGGGCAGCCTGGTTAATGAGGACAGGAGGGGCTCCAGAGACGCCCTCAGCACCAAGTGGGGCTTTAACTGCGACTCTCTTCTTACCTGCAGTTCAGTAGCCATCGTGAAACAGGAATGGAGAGACCCTAACATGTCATTTGCTCTCACCAGAGACCATGGACTTGGAACATTGTTGTCTGTCAGTACATCCTTCTGACCCCTCGAAACCTACGTGCTGGCTCCCATGAGCCACATAAGCAAGACTCCAAAATCTGTCCCAGTCAGGACCTGATGAGCAGCTACAACCTCTAGGGACCCAGACTTGAACTTGGGCCTGGGAACTTGGACCCTAAAGACTGTCATTGCTCTTCAGAGTAGGGTCATGGGCTCCCTGCGTCAGCATCACTGTAGGATTGTTAAAGAAGCACATTTGAGGTCCCCTGTCCCAGACCATCTGAATGAGAACCTCTAGGAGTAGGGTCCAGACACCTGTGTTCCTGACACCTTCCCCAGATGCGCTTTTGTGCACTAGCATTGGATGTCCCTGCGGTGGCAGTGGTGGCCCGATGCTCTACCTGTGTGGTCTTGGACTCAGCACACTCAGTGATGAGCTGCCAGCTCCAGAAACCCAGCAGTCCAGGTATAAGCCATGGCCTAATCAAAATGTCCCGACACTAGAAGATCTCCCCAGGCCAGCGTTCCACCATTGGAATGCCATTCCTTAAAATAAGAATTGCCTTCCCAGGGCTTCACTTTGGTGTGTGTGTGAGCACCCCTGGGAGGCCCCACACTTCACCTGAATATGACTGCATTTACCAAAATCCGGCCTTCGCTACTCCCCACAGGTGGACCTGGGTGCCGGGAAGACCCTAAGTTCCTTGCAGGGGGAGAGACGCTAAAATAAAGGGAAATGTCCACCCTTTGCAGGGGAAGGCCTGCCCACTATGGTAGTCCTGGCGCTGGCAACTGCTGTGATGTGAGGTGATTCCCCAGGGCGGCCCAAGGCCTGGTGTGTAGAGGGGCCTGTGCCCCGTTCACTTCTGCCAGGTACAAGCTCCTGTTCCGGCTTTCTCAGAAGAGCCATGGGAATGATAACCCTCCAGAGTAAAAAGAAAAAGTAAATGACAGCATTCGCCATTCATGCTGGGCTGAGGACAGCAGAGCCTCCCCCATCCACGTGCTCCTGATTCTGCGGGCCTCTGCCACCAACCTCTGCAGGGCATGGATTCAGAGATTGCTTGACTTCCAGGCTGCTCTCTCACCCGAGTGTGTTTGAGTGGCAGGTCACATGCCTTGTGCCTCCGCTGCAAGGAAAGCTGCAGAGCAAGTTTTCTGATGGAGGGTGTTCAAAACGTGCAGGGCAATCAGAAAATGAGGCAAGGATCCACAGCAGAGCCCAGGCCAGCTCAGCCTCCCTCGTCGCTAGGAGCCTGCCAAATCCAGGCCAGGGGCTGTCGGGGTGGGCCGGCCAAAGCTAGGATTGCCCATACTGAGCGGATATTGCAGGGAGTCTTGAGACTAAAATGAGGCTGCTGAGCGAGGTCAGAGTGCCGCGAGCTCCGGTTCCCCACGGGCACTGTCTTTGCTGCAGCTTTAGCTTCGCAGCTTTTCCTCCAAGGCCACTTCACTCCCACCACCCGTCTGGAGGCCGCGCTTGCTCTCGTTTTAGCATTTACGCAATTACAGTCCCTCCTGTACTCATGCTGCTCCCGTCCTCTGCGGAACACGAGGGACGCAGATAGGACGGCAGTGTGTCTGCCAAGAGCCACACACCAATGGCTTCTTGATCTTTTGCTATTTTACAATATACACAGTAGACTGCCTATCCTCTCCCCACCCTTTTCTTTTTTTCTTTTTCCTTCTCTAGTGACTTTAAACAACAACATTTTCGAATATCTCACAAATTTGTGCATGGAAGCTCAGAGAGAACTTGTGGTGCTGGTAGTGTTGACTACAGTCACTTGGTGGTGATCACTAATAATTAGTCTGGTCTCCAGGGTCCAAGAGACCAATGCAGAAGCTCTTAAAAGGATAGGCCAGAGGGCTGAGGATGTGGCTCAGTGGTAGAGCGCTTGCCTAGCATGTGCAAAGCCCCCAGGTTCAATTCCCAGCACACACCAAATATGTGTGTGTGTGTGTGTGTGTGTGTGTGTGTGTGTCATATATATATGACATAGTGGCATATGTATATATACACACATAGTGGCACATCTGCCTGTCAAGAGAGTCACAGGCCTGTGTACTCACATTTTTATTTGATTGCTCAGAAGCTCAGTACCCTGCTGACAGCTATGAGCCCCTTGGCCTGAATGTCTGCAATTTTCTTCCACATAGCTTTGACCCTCCAGTGTCCCTGGTCTGGTCTTCCTTTGCATTTCATCATGATTTTATTATACCTATTCTTGTCTATGTCCCCAGTCCCTCTATTATCCAGGTGGGAGTGAGGCAACACTGTGGGTCTGTTCTCGGCCATCTCTTTCAGTGTGGGCCTCAGGAGTCCCTGCTGTAGGACTCTGACTGTGCTTGTGGTAAATGCCTCCCGGGGCAGGACTTTATGACTATCACTGATCCCAAGTGCCTGATGGTGCTTCTGGCCCAGAATAAGAATGGAAATAAACTGAAGCGAGGGTAGAGAGGACTCTGGGAGCCCTGGTGGAGAGGGGGCTCACAGCTGTGAGGGATGAAGCCAGCAGAGGGACTGTCATGCTCGGTGGCACTCAGCAGGGCCAGCCTCTGCCTGCTCTGACGCTCACACAGTATCAGGGCCTCAAAGCCCGCAGGTCCAGTCTGGAAGGCAGGTTGGTGGCCGGTAGAGGATCATGAGCGTGGGCACCACTGTCCTCCCATGTGACCCCAGGTGGAGCCTGGAGCTGGACTCTGTCAGATGTGTGTAGGCCGGAAATGCACAAGTTACTGCAGGCCCCTGTGGTGGGGAGCTCAGCCCCAGGCTGTCTGCCTGTCTGAATCTTGCTCAGCTTTCCTGGCCCAACACCAGCCCATCTCTTCTAGAAGGAGGCTTTTCTCTGACCTCCAGGCTCCGTTAATTCACACTTTTCTGATTTCTTAGGAAAACAGTGGGAGACGCTCTGCTTTGGCCCCTCTCTTTCATCATCTCACACCTTTACCACGCCAGGTACACAGGAGCGGCCGTACGCTCTGGGCATCGATCAGTGGATTGGGTCAGCTAGGCTTCCAAGCAGCTTCCAGAAACATCCAGGGAAGGAATGTTAGGGGTCCCAGCACATAAGGCCCCACAGCCTGGAAACTTCATGTCCCTAAGGAAGGGAATCACACTATTTTATGGCTCTGCTCTGTGACCTGCGCACTTCCCTCCGCCCAACGTGCGGAGCCATTCATCAAGCCAGCAGTGGTGAGCACAGCTCCCACAGGCCAGCTCAGGGACCCCGCATTTGTTCCCTGAGCACCAGGCTGGGGGCTGGTTCCCTGCCCTCGTAGAGCTTGCCTGCCAAGACAGGGTCAGGAACGAGGCCCTCAGACAGTGCTGAGCCCTGCGATGATCACAGGCCCGTGGAGTAGAGGGTGAACCAGCGAGGCCTGGAGGGGTCCCAGGAGTCTACATCCCTGTCATCTTTTAGCCTTCCTGATCACCCCGATGCTGCTAGCCTATGTGGCACCTGTGCAAACTGGAGAAAAGTGCTCCCCCTGGGTAGACAAATTAGCAAACACCATCCTCTGTGGGCTGTTGCACACTCGTGGGTGCAGAGTGGGAGTTCGTGCCTGCCTAGCCAGGGGTCAGCCCCCGCGACCCCCTCTGCCGGTATCTTTGCATTTGAAAGCAGCTCTGTGGTCCAGGTGTAACTGGTCCCCCCCAAGCTGGTGAAAAAGCCCACTCATGTCCTGTGAGACTGCTGCAGGTTGGTGGTCCCCAGCCCCCATGACCAGCAAACACCTTCAGCCTATGCCTCTGCTTCACAGAGAGCTTCAGCCATAAAGGACCTGGGTCTTTAGTGTTCATCAGTTGCTGAAAGAAGCAGGATGCTGTCAGCCACCGTAAAAATGTGACCTTTGAAAATTTACAAGAGCTTGGGTTTAAAAAGCTGCTGCGTTAATGATGCATCCCATTAGCATCTCATTAAAGAAAAGCCGAGAGAACTGCTCAGGCCTGATGATGGGCAGATAGGGCCACACTGTGGGACTGGGGAGGGGGAGGGTCTGCCTCTCTGACAAGCACCACCAAGTCACAGGAGCAGATGCAATGCCAGGAACGCTAGGGAAAGGCAGAAGGTCTGAGTGGCTTCCCAGGAAGTGAGGTGAGGCCTGCTAGCCCTCCCTTCTTCCCCTGGCCAGGCCACTTTGTCCTGGCTGGCTTTTGTGGGGGGGAGCCCTCCCTTGAGGAGGGCTGGCATTTGGGCTAGGGTAGAGCCTGGATGACTTGTGGGATTCTGGACCATAGGAGAAAATGGGCAGCAGGGCCTGAGTTCAGAGCTGGAGCCACGGACCCATTCTTCACCCCAGAAACCCCCAGAATCTGAGGTGTGGCTGGGTTTACTTTGGGCCTGGAGCCCTTGGCAGGAGGAGGGGCCCTGCCTGGGACATGATGCGCCAGCCAGGCTCCTCAGAGGACAAACTCCTGCATCCAGGCCTTTTCTGGAAGAGATAGAAAGAATGTTCATTTCATTATTTTTTTTTTTTTTTTTTTTTGTGTGGTACCAGGGATTGAACTCAGGGGCACTCGACCACTGGGTCACATCCCCAGCCCTTTTTTTTTTTTTTTTTTTTTTGTATTTTATTTTAGAGACAGGGTCTCACTGAGTTACTAAGTGCCTCACCATTGCTGAGGCTGGCTTTGAACTCGCGATCCTCCTGCCTCAGCCTCCCAAAGTGCTGGGATTACAGGCGTGCGCCACCGCGCCCGGCTTCATTTCATTATTTTAATAAAATAAAATTCCCGAACTGCAAGTTGCTTGCAGTTTCAGATGTTGCTAGCACAGAGTGGAATGTGAGTAGTCTTATTTATCTTTCCTAAAAGAAAAAAGACTGTTTTTCTTATCACCGCAGAACTGCTTTCTTGTACATAAGAAATCGCTTGTAGAATGAAGGAACTCGGTTTTGTGCAGAGGGGAGTCCGGGGAGGGGAGGGGCTGTGGCAATGGAAAGGACGGTAGAATGAGACAGACTTATTACCCTATATACATGTACGATACACTACGGGCGTGACTCTGCACCGTGTACAGCCAGAGGAATGAGAAGCTGTATTCCATTTGTGTTTCAATGTGTCAAAATGCATTCTACCATCATGTATAACTAATTAGAACAAATTTAAAGAAAAAATATTAGGGAGACCAGTAGAATAGAAGAAGGGGAGCGGGGGAGGGAGGGGAAGGCTGGAAAGGGGAGGTGCTGGGGAATGAAACTGATCAAATTATACTGCTTTATTATGTGCACATATGGATAGATTATAACAAATTTTAAAAAGAGAGAAAAATAAATATACATATATACACACATATGCATTTAAAAAAGAAAGAAAGAAAGAAAGAAAGAAACTGCTCGTAGTATTCATGGAAGACACAGTCATGCAGGCCCCTCTCAGCCCCCATGATCTCCTCCCAGCCACTCTAGGCCCACCTCTGCCCCCAAGAGCTCCTGGCCTCTGGCCAAGGTGTCACATGTTTGTACCATTTGTGCACCAGGGTTCTCTGTTCCACTGGTGCAGCCGTTTGAGGGCAGAGCAGAGTCTCAGTCACCTAGGTCCCCACTGCCCTGGCCAGTGCATGACACAGAATCAGAGTCCAGTACTGGTTTGCCAAAGGAATGGACCAAGACACAAAATGAGCACGTGAGCAAACTGGCAGAAGTGTTCTGGAACCACGGGCCTGAGTGATGTGAGTCCATGGAAAAGTATTCAATTTTTCCAGTTCAGAAACTCCCCTGATTTTAAGGCAAACATGGGTTCTGAAATTTAAGAGGGCATAAACCTAGCGACCCAAACTCAAGAACACCCCAACCTCCTCTCCTGGTAGCAACGGCCATTCCTGGGTGAGTTTCCAGTCCCCATCCCCCTCCCCTGTCAAGTTGCCATGCTGACCTGGCAGGGCAGAAATGGTGGCCAAGGGAGGATTCTGAAAACCTGAGCTGCCTCTTGCCTGGGAGGCCTAGGGCCCAACAGCAAAGACAGGCTGCAGCACCCCCTTCTGGTAGGAGGGGGTTCTGTACTGTCAGCGAAGGGGATGCTGGAAAGGGGGCTGGGGTCTCAGCATTCAAACTGGACCCAAAATAGGGCCCCAGGGTGGCGGGGGGTGGGGCTTCTTCCCCCTCCAATGCCTCTGGTCCCAGGGGAAGCAACCTTTGTGCTTCTGAATCCCCAGGACCTCGGAGCCAGGGAATGCAGGCTGCAGAGGGAGGAAGCTGACTTCTCCCTCACCAGGGAACACATTGAAAGCTATCTGGAGAATGCTGGGAAAGCCACACTGCTGTTCCCTAAGACTGCTGGCGAGCATGGCTAAATCCCCAGGCCCATTCACACCCTTGCCCCCAGCTCCCACAGACAGAAATGGGGCAGAGGCCCCTGATGAGGACGCTTGGCCAAGGAATTGTTCTTTCCTCGGGAGCATCTCTTCTCCTTTGTTTCCTGCTCTGTTCACAGAAGCGGAGAATCTGAAATGCAGGCCAGAGATAAAGTGCAGCTTAATGCAATCAGCTCAGCACAGCCTCAGGTCCTATAGGGATGTGGCTCCTGCTCCTCCCAGCAGGCCCTAATGCAGTCACCGCATGCCATCTGCATTATTCAGCAAAGCCCAAGAAGTGTGGCCGGTCTCCTGGCTCACAGCCCCTGGCCTGGGACATAGGAGTCACTCAGTCGGGGGCCCAGCAGGGAACTGAACCTCCTACCAACTGCATTACTGGGACTGGGGCCATCAGAAGCCACCACAAGAACTGGAGCCCTCACCTAAAGATGTCTCTTGAGGCTCCTTTGCTGTCTGGGACTGTCTCTGGTTGGCAGCTGTTTCTGCCCATCATCCCCTCCCCCATGCTCTCCCCCATGCCTGGGTGGGCTCTAGTCACCCTCCTGGGAGCCCTAGTTGTTCTTCCCAAGCCACCTCCACAGAGACCCACGGCTCCTCACACCCAGGAGGCCTCTCCAGCATGTTTTTAGCATTTTTTTATTTGTATTTTTTGGCTTATAAATAATGGCCATAGTAGAAAACTTGGTAAATACAGAGCAGTCCAGACTACAGAACAGAAGCTACCCATCATCCCTCACCCAAGGACAACAGCCCTGCTGACATTTTGGTCATTCCCCTCCCACACATGTTGTTTGACACTGAGACGTTCACATGGGAGGTCACGTGTGTGTCATTTTGCGGCCTGCTTTTCTCATTAAACATTGCAGTATGAACGTTTTGTCACCTCATTAAGAATGATTCTTAGTGACTGCGTGATTCTTGGTGACTTAAGTCATATCCTATTGTAAAGCTCTAACTCAGGGAGGCCAGTGCGACCCTAATTTTGGCATCCATCCCAAGGTTCATTGTCACTTTAAACTGTGGATTTCAATTATAGAGAAGCCAGGGGTCCCACCACCTGGGGAGGATCTGAGCTGTACCCCAACAAGCCTTAGCTCCCACTCTCCCCACCCTCCTGGCAGAATTTGCACCTCAGTGGCTGGTGTGGGGACAGGAGGGGAATGTGCAGTGACCCTCACTTTCCACTTCACAGAGTGAGCCGTTCGCCATCTCATTATGAATTCTGAGTGAGTGGACACATGTCGAAGGGTGGGACCTTGGTGGCTCTGGGGCTGGGTTGGGTACACAGTAGGTGCTCAGCACATGCCCTGAATAAGTCAATAGAGTCTGTGTTGTGGTGGTTTCTTGATGACCGAGGCCTGGGGTTTCAACGTCATGGTCCAGGACACTCTCGGTTGTGGCAGGGCGTGTGGAGCAGGTGGCCGCTGCAGGGCCATGGAGACCCTGACCTGGGGCTTCTGGAGCAGTGGCCTCCGCTGCTGCTATTCCACCAAGATAACCTGCAATTCCCCGTGGGGCTGGAAAGCCGGACCAGGGCTCTGCCTCTGGCCCCAAGTTCAGTGGACAGCAGGGGTTCTGTCCGGGAGGACAGGTCCCAGGCCAGCAGCCCAAGCCAGACTGTGCTCACCCTCCTAATCTGTTTTCCGCAGGCTCCCGGCATCTCCAAGACGGACAATCAGTCCCAGGGACTCGCGACCAGCATCCGGTGGGGGCAGACACCCATCAATCAGTCCACACCCTGGGACACTGATGAGCCACCCTCCAAACAGATGAGGGAGAGCGACAATCCAGGTGTGTACTTTGTCAGCAAGCAGGGACACCTGCCTGCTGGGTGCCCGCCTCTCCCCAGTGGGTCCTGCAAGCTCAGGGGGTGGGGGCGCTGGTGTGGTTCCCTATGCCCTTGCTGTTCTTCTACTGCTTTCTCTGCTACTCAAGAAAGTATTTTGGAGAGCAAGGGTGCGCGAGAAACACTACAGAGGTGACTTTGATCAGCTCCAGGTTATTCTGAATAGTCATTCCCAAACTTTAATACTCTGGTTCCTCACATGGCACCTTCCAGAGAGGTCTTGGCTCGTCCATGGTAAGGAGAACTGGGATGCTCCACCCCGGGACTGGGAGCTCCCCACCTCCCACTGCATCCCAGTCCTCCTTTGGACTTGACCACAACAAGTGCCCTCCATTTCACCTCCCACTGGCCCCAGAGCTCCCCATCAGGATTCTCAGAACACCCCTCTGTGCAACAGCCCCACACATCTCTGGAGACCCCTTTCATGCCCCCTCCAAGTCTTCTGCAGGGTAAACACACCAAACCCTCCAGCCATGCCCCAGAGCCCGTGGATTCCAGTCCCTTTACCTTCTGGACAGTTGCTCCCCTCTGCATCCCTCGTGGGCACAAAGCCAGAACACAATGAGGACAGCCCACGCGGGCACCTCCTTCCTTCCGCGTCTCTACTCTAGTCTTCGCGGCCTTGGATTGCCTCTGCTCGACCTACAGCCACATCACATTGCCATCTCAGCAGCAAAACCTCAAGACTGTCCTGGAGGCCACTACTGTCCGCCTCCTAAAAATCATCCTAGGCAGCTGGGTCTGGAGACCCAAGGGCAGGCCTTGTCAATCTCTCCCCATGCAGCTCCTTGGGTCTGTGGGACCCCTGTTTTCGTTGCTGCCCTGTTCCCAGCCCTCGTGATATCGTGTCCGCTGCAGACCCAGTCATGGTGGATTTCAAGCCATCATTTAAGTCATAAAAATGGTGATCAGGACTTGCTGCATGGGACCAGAGACCTAGAGGGAGGGGCATTCACCTTCATCAATGAATCCCTGCAGGCACTGCCTCTGTCTTCACCACGGGGCTGCCTGGGCCTCACCAGCTGGGCTCTGAAGTTCTAAGGCACTTTTCCAGTCTCCCTCTCTGCTAGTCCTCGGCAGGAGTGAGCTTCGGCTGACATGCCTGGGCCTTGAGACACCCAGCCTGACTCATCGTGATGCCACCTCCTCTGCTTCAGCTTGGGGACAGTCCCCCTTAGCAATGCATTCTAGAATCTTGCCAGCACAACTTCGCCAATGTTTTTTGGCTTCCAGTTTTCCCCAACCTCTCTCATTATCGAATCATAAATATTTCTTGCATATTTAGGACGTGCCTGGCTCTGTGTGCCATCTCAATGCTTGCAGCCGTCCTAGGATGTTGCGTTACCCTGCCTGCTGCAGATGAGCAAAGTGACTCAGGAATGGCTTGTCCCCAGGTCACCTACCTAGGAAAGGGCAGAACCAGGGCTAGGCCCTGCTCTGAGTCCCCAGCCTCACTGTGCACTATCCCACTGACAGCGCCCTCTGGTGTTTGAGAGTCACCCCACCACCTGGGCGCCTGCCGCCTCGTCATCCTGTTTCTGGGCTGGAGCCTGCTTTGGACCCTCCAGGACCCCTACTCTCCAGCCTCAGTCTCTCCAGCCTCAGTCTCTCCAGCCTCAGCCTGCGCTGCCATGCCAGAGGAATCATGAGAACCAAGATAGCGACAGGGCGACAGAGACCCAGACCTGATCTCATTCAGTCAGAGGCAACCCAGACTGGCCTTCCCTGTCACTGTGTCCAACAGCTTCACTTGCAAGCCCCAGGGTCACCTCCTATCGGCCCTGCTCTGCCTGAGCTGGACACCGCGGGTCTTGCTTTTGCATCACATCTCAAAGGATGTGTCTGGACCCTTTCTTCAGCCAAAACTTCCTGAAGAGACAGAGTGGGCTCTTGTTTCCCAGGTTGCTAAGGACGAAGCCTGGAAAGGGCCTAGCAGCCTTCCCGCGTGCCCCACCCAGGCTCTCCCCTCCTGGGAGCACCTTGCCCTGCTCCAAGCTGTGGTGTCCTCCCCTCACGGCCCGCAAACACTGTCCCACCGTGTAGCTTCTCCCCACCTCCCTCCCACAGGGATTCTCTAGAAAGGGGGGAGAAGCACCAACATTTATGGAACATTTACCACACTGCCAGACACTCAGCTACTTTTATATTTTTTTTAATACATTTTCCTCATTCAGTCTTTCCCAGTAGCCCTAGAAGGTAGGTTTGCGAGTTTGATTTAACAGAGAAGGACAAGGCTCAGAGAATACAAGCAACCTGCCGGGTTGTTAGCTGGTAAATTGTAGAGCTGAGATTTGAACTTGGGTCTTTTTGAAGGCCTCTGCTTTCTTCCTGTCTGCTTCCTTGCTTGCTTCTCACCTCTCCCAAGCAGATCTTGCTTCTTTCTCTGATCCCCACAGCCATTAGTTCATATCCCCCTGTTTTAGTTAGAGCTTTTGTTGCTGTGACCAAAAGACTTGACCAGAACAACAGGGAGGAAGAAAATTTTACTTTGGCTCACAGTGTCAAAGGTTCAGTCCATGTCAGTTGACTCCATGGCTCTGGGCCCAAGATGAGGCAGAACATCATGGCAGAAGGATGTGGCCCAGGCAAGCAGCTCAGGACATGAAACCAGGAAGCAGAGAGAGAGCTCTATTCACCAGGGACAAAATATAAATCCCAAAGGCACATGCCCAGTGACCCACCTCCTCCAGCCACACCCTACCTGCCTACAATTACCACCCAGTTAATCCATATCAGTGGATTAATCCACTGATTATGTTAAAGCTCTCTAGTCATCTCACCTCTGAACCTTCTTGCATTGTCTCATACATGAGCTTTTGGGGAGCATCTCATATCTAAACTATAACCCCCCTGAAACAGCACTGGGCCTGGGATCCGTAATCCCAGATTCTTAGGTGGCGAGTTCCTGGACACGGGTATCTCATCTGCGGCCCCAGCACCCAGCTCAGGGCCTGAAGCCGCTGGTGTTTGTTGAGTGAATGTGTAACCAGCAGATAACGTTTCCTTTATCTCCCTTGCAGGCACGGGGCCATGGGTGACCACGGTGGCCGCCGGGAGCCAGCCTGCCCTGATCGCACACTCCTATGGAGTGGCCCAGCCTCCCACCTTCAGCCCAGCTGTGAACGTCCAGGCCCCCGTCATCGGGGTGACCCCCTCGCTGCCTCCCCACGTGGGGCCCCAGCTCCCGCTGATGGCGGGCCACTACTCACTCCCACAGCCACCCTCCCAGCCGCTGAGCAGCGTGGTGGTGAACATGCCTGCCCAGGCCCTCTATGCCAGCCCTCAGCCCCTGGCAGTGCCCACACTGCCTGGTGTGGGGCAGGTGGCCCGCCCAGGACCCTCTGCTGTGGGCAACGGCCACATGGCAGGGCCACTGCTGCCTCCTCCGCCGGCCCAGCCGTCTGCTACTCTCCCCAACAGTGCCCCTGCCACCAATGGGCCCCCCCCAACCGACTCGGCCCACGGGCTGCAGATGCTGCGGACCATTGGCGTGGGGAAATATGAGTTCACCGACCCAGGGCACCCCAAAGGTAAGTCCTGCTGCCCACACACCTCCCTGCGTGCCTGTGTCTGTAGCTCCTGCCTGGTCACCCCAACACAGCCAGGACAGGAGTGTTTGTGGCAGCTTCTTCACTGGCCTCCCCCAAGCTGGAGGCTGCCGTGGGGCCTCCCCCTGCCCAGGAGGGCCAGGCCTCAGACAGAGGAGGCCAGGCGAAGGGCAAGTGTGGAGGGCAGGAAAGGACGGGGGGCACTGCATGGGCAAATGAGGAAAAGAGGAGGAGGAAGGAAGGGAGAGCCTGCGGAGTCCAGAGCCCTGGGCCACTCTCACCTCTGACCCCGGGGCCAGCCCAGGTGCAGACTGAGCAGGAGTCACTGCTCCTCTTGGGGCGCCATAGAAGAGACATTCAGAACACAAACTCCGTGACCCTCCAGGGCACGCTCCCTCCACCCAGCCCTCAGATGCGAGCAGGACCCACGACATTTAGACAGGCCAGGATCCCTCCCAGACCACCCGAAGCCACTTGAACTTTTGGTTTCAAGGACCTGTGGGTGGCTCTGTGAGACCCTGGGAAAGAGCAGCTCCTGTCGGCCTTCAGTGAACCCTCTTCCCACAAGCCCAGGGGAGTGTCCTCCTAGGGAGCTCGGGGTAGATCCTTGGGAAGGGAGCCTCGGAAGAGAGCATGCGGGCATCGTGGTCCTCAGAGCAAGCCCAGCCTCAGGGTCAGAGCAGCAGGCGTCAGAAGTAGGCCTTGCTCAGAGCGTTCCATCCAGGCTGAGTGTGTGGGAGGACAGGAGGACCAGGGGCCAGGGTGATGCTCTCAGGGTTTACTGGTCCTGGATCTGCCTATTCCTTAACACCCCAGACAGGCCAGGTCCTTGTTCTTGCTCAAGGCAGAGGGAAGCTGTCAGCCCTCAGCCAGGTGCACATGCTCTGGGGGCAGGAGGAGGCAGGACAGGCCACAGCGGGCCGCCTGCCCCCCTGGGGTAACCAGGCTGCCTGCAAAGACAAGGCCAGCTGATGATCCTAGACGCGGTCCTGTCCTGTCTGGACACAGCATCTCTGCCTCCATCCTAGACAGCACATCCCAGGGCCCTGCCTCTCAGCAGAGCAGCAGATCCAGTGAGCCACTCTCCTTCACCCGCTCTCCCAGAGAAGGCTCCATCTTTACCCTCTGAGCCATTTTCAGGTCTTGTCAAGCATTCCCACAACAAAACCACAGCTACATCTCTGCTGGGTTTCGCTCCCAAGTGGACGGAACTTTGACTGCCTCTGTGTGGGAAATCAGCACTAGTTTTAAATGACAAAATTATAGAAAATTACATCTAAATTCTGGTAAACTTGTTTTGTTTAAGATCTTTTTTTAAAAAAATACACTGAATCAATTTTTTGTTTGATTGTTTTGGTTAAAATCCCTCTCCCTTTAAAAAGAATCCCCTGTCCCCCATAAAAAAAAAAAAAAAAAAAATTCTCAGTTCATGAGCCACCAAGTCTGACACACTGGGTCCTGGGAGTCCTGGCTGTCCCCAAGGCTGCGCCCAAGTCACTGGATGGCTCTCTCCCCACACTGCATGGGAGGCCTCCTGAGGTCGGCAAAGGATCTCCAGGGCTCGCCATGTTCCGGGCACGCACTTAGGAATGGAATGTGCCACTTCTGGCCCAGATGGCAGTAGAGTCCCTGGTTGGGGGCTCAGCCCTGTGCTGCGATCCGCCTCACCAAAGCTGCTAGGTGCAGGCATGTCTGACCATTCCCCATCCGGGCCTGGTGAGATGGAGGAGACACCAGTGGTAGGGACAGGGCTGGGCTGGGCTGCTGGGGCTGGGACCCCCGGGGTCAGCAGACCCTTGCAGAGCTGCTCCAGGAGCAGGGTATGGCCTGTCCTCTGTGGTCCCAAGCCTTACAAACAGGAGAGGAGAAGAAAGAGGGGCCCAATGGGGTCTGCTTTCCCAGGCCCCACAGGGGAGAGTGAGTCTGAGTGGGGGTGGGAAGAAAGAGGGCCCAGAAAGTGGCCATGGCCCCACCTTCTGGTCACAGTCCTCCAGCTGGGCCAGTGCTAATGAGTGACCCATCCATGGCACTGATTTTCATAGGTTGCCAACAAACCAGCTGTTTCCCCAGAAATTACATCAAACTCACCTGTGTTTAGTCCCTCATGGGCTGATAGACCCCCTCACCTATGCAGAAGGACCACGAAGCATGCGCACTAGACAGCCTCAAAACTCGAGCCTCGGTGGGCTTTTTTTCTTAAGTAATTTCTCCTTTCATTTCTAATCGTAAAAGCCTTTATTGCTGAAGCTATAATTTGTCTGTCAGATCTAATGTCAAACAACTCCATATTTTTAAAAATAAGAAGCCCAAAATTTGAAACCAAATCTTTGAAACTTGCCATGGGAGAGTCATAATCCTGACAGGACCACGTGGGTTTGGATTTGGGTCACTTTTAATTTTGCCCCTAGGGATTTTACATCTCTGAAACCCAATTGATTTCACACTCCTAAATGACAGACAGCTGGCTCCAGGCGGGAACAGGAGGCGCTGCGTGATGGCATCAACACAAGTTAGAACTCCACTTTAAAAAAAAAAAAAAAAAAAAAAGAATTTTCCTTTTCTCCTGTTCTTCGTTTGAAACCTTGCCCAGCATTATAATAAGATCCACCGTAGAACGCCTCTCGATCTAGCTCATTACAGCCCTGCGATTTCTGCCTACCATTGTTTGACGTGACAACCTGGCCTCTCACGGGGTTGAGTAATTATGGAGAGATCCCCCTCCATGAAGAACAGGTCTTGCCAGCCAGAGGGATGGGCCACTGGTATTTTTAGACTTCATTAGTGCCCTGATTTAAAATTTCACATTTTGTTTCTTGTAATTATCTTTCAATCGACTGAGCGAAAATTTCAGTCAGGGCTCTATTAGTCTGCTTTCCCAAAAAGGGCGTTGGGACTTTAATTTAAAACTTAACCAATTGAAAAATAAAGGTGGTGTGCAAAATGCTTTTTGATTTGCAATAGGTCAGGCGATTGTCTCTCATCTGTGACTAGAGAAGTTGGCTTGCACGCAGTTCACTTTAATGAGTGTTATTTAAATGCATTGAGCACATATAGATTTTCTTAAGAAACTTACAAGATAAATCTTTCTCTAAGAACAATTTGGGGGTGGGAGCAAGCTGTGGGACTTTTTTTTTTTAGATTATATATTGAAAGCTAATTAAAAATAGATTTCATGTGTGCAAAGTGATAAGGGAGGAAAACAGAATTAGTTTGGTTTGAATCTGTTAAGAAATACCTGAGATGTCGGTCTGGTTGGATTCAGACCCCAGAGATAATCCTTGGGGAGAGATGTCACCACACTCAGGCCTCCCGGTGGAACCTGAGATCTGATGTCACTGCTTCTGGGGACCCACGCACCCAGCTATGAGTCCCTGGGAACTCACAGCGAGCGAGGGTGGAGGCCAGGGATGTGGTGATTTCTGATCCTTGCCTTCTTCCATGAAGGCTTGTTGGTGGCTTAGAGGGTGGCTGGAGACCTCTGAAAGCCCAGACCCTGGGCTAGAGGTGAGGGCAGAAAGGCTGGTGTGCTTTGCCTGCGTGTCTCGGGGAGAGGCGGGGCTGCCTCTGTTCTCATTTGCTTTTGCACCAAAAAACTAAGTCCAAGTTGACCCAAGTGGGAGACGTGTCTCTTCTGACTAAAGATTTTGTAGGCTTGGGTTAAGGGCCATGAAGATCCATTTTCAGGACTTGGCCTCCCCCTGCCCAGGGTCTGGGGAGCCACAAGTCCTTCTTATTGTTGCAGTTTCTCCTTTCCCATTCCTGTCCCGGGACCTCTGCCCCACAGAGTTCTGTCCATCCCCACATCCTGCTTGCATGGTGCTGTCCCTGATTCCACAAGTGGCAAAGACAGGATCTTGTTTAAAAAAAAAAAAAAAAAAAAAAAAAAAAAAAAAAAACTTTGAGGCATAAGGAATGGCTGGATGACTGGGGAAGTCCTGAACTCTATGAGCTTCCCTTTCCTCATCTTTAAAATGGGGGTGACAAACCACCCTCCTAGGGCCTCTGGAGGATTAAACGAAATTGTGGACCTGGCCATACCAAGCACTGAGCTTGCTCATGCCAAAAATAGCTGCCACCACTGCTGCTGACACTGGCCCCGGGTCTGGAGAGCTCAGCAGAGAGGGCAGCTGATGCAGGGCCTGACCAAGCCACTGAATGGGGGAGAGGCGTGCCACCTTTCTGGCAGGTGAATTCTGGACTGTTCTTCCCAGGCATGGAGGCCAACACCGATCTCATCTCTCCTTGCCCATCCTCTGACACATCCAAAGCACACAGCTCTGGAAGAAGCTGACTGCACGATCAGGCTGTTTGCCCCCGCATGCTGGGCCGCACTGAAATCGCCCTCCCCACAGACCTGTTCTTGCCATCATGAATCTATCCAGGATTCAGAATCAAAGGCTCTGGTTTTCCTGAACAGCCTTTAACTGGCCCACAGTGTGTCCCCCTCCTACCCAGGCTCCAAGGTGCAGCCAAAGTGGTCTTTTATAAATGCAGGCTTGGTCCTACCGTGCCCCCATAGAATGTCTCCAACAGCCCCCATCGCTCGGTTCCCCCGTGCCCACCCTTGATGTGGAGCTGCAGCACCCAGCCCCAGCCCGCCTCCCACCTCGTCTCCTGCTGTTCGTGCACAGGCTGCCCAGCAGCCGCACCAAGCCATGGGTTCTCTCCATCTTTCTGTACCCACATTCTGTGCCTTGAATAGTGGCACCCCTGAGACGGCTTGCCCGTTACTCTTCCCTCCTCGATTATACCATGAAGCCCTGGGTGGACCAGGCAAGGCCTTCATCCAATTCCCACTTCACCCCAACAGCCAACCCAGTGCCCGGCTAGAGGTGCCCAGGGAGCATGTGACAGGTGGAGGCACAAAGCACGGGGCTGGGAATTGGCAGTGCAGCACCCCAGGGCCCCAGGCATCCAGGTTTGCCAAGTGCAGCCCTACCCCTGTCCCACACCTCTGGGAACAGAAGTCCATCTATTTCAGACCTCCTCCTGTCCCCAGGCACCTCCACCATAATACCTGCCCAGAGCACATTGGATCTGGAATTCTGCCTCCATCTCCCCTATAAAAGGGAGATAATGATTAGAATCTGACTTTACAGTCATGAGGATCGCGTTATTTTGTAAAAACCTCTTAGAATAGTGCTTAAGTGCATTGATCACTATAAAAGTGTTTGTTGTTATTTCTACCCCCAGTATGAGGGTCATTTTTCAGTGCCCATGATCTTTTAGGGGCCCAGGTTAATGTGACAAATCATGGACCAATTTGCCTTCCAGAGTCTTAGGAGAGTACCTTATGATATTTAAAGCACCTGGTTCCCAGGGGTCCACTGTGAACAGAAGAAAATCCCCCTCTCCAACTACAATGTCCTCCACCATCACCATAACAACCGGCAGGACCCAGCCTGCTGTAGGAGCCTTCCCCATAATTCCAGGAGCTGTACATCCACCCTGTGACCTTCAACTTGATATTAGAGCACAAGGACACAGTAGGCAGGTCTTCCTCCATGGCAGCATCAACAGAGGAAGCACCTAGAATTCTCTGAATTCTACAGACCAACCTACCAAGGCAGGGGGAGTTGGTTAGGAGCATGTAGCCGGCAGCATACGAGGAGGTCAGGAGCTCAGAGTCTGCAGCTCTCTACTTGGATAGAGTTCAAGATCCACAACCCACTGACCCCACAAACTCGTGCCAGAAATATTGGTGTCTCTAAGCCTCAGTTTCCTCATCTATAACATAGTGCCATTCCCCAGACCTGCTTTGCGTAATAGATAATTTATGTAGTCTTAATGCAGTGCCTGGCACATAGTAGGCTCACTATAATTGACCAGGCATTATTGCTGCAGCTAATCCTAAAGAATGCTAGGGAATAAAGATGGTCCGGAGTGCACAGGGCTCAGGCCCTCCCTGGCATTTGGATGTGGAGCCCACCCCACCATCGCCCTACCTCCCCCTCCCAGCTCCACACCTGCCTGTGCACCCTCCCAGGACTGGCCACGTCTGAGCCTGTGGAACTGCAAATACTCATGGAGAATCTCCCCTCACCTGCCCCAGCCCTGCTCAGGAAGCCCTCCCGCTTCCCACCGCTCTGTCCTCAGGGTTTTGTTCCTCATTAATTGGAGAGTTGTCCGGGGCTTAACGGTTAGGTTAACAGATCATTTAACTGCGAGCGAACCAGGGAAGCAGCAAGAGGCCGTGCAGGCAGACAGACCACACAGAGACAGACCATCACTGGAGCAGGAAGCAACCCCGGCCGCCCTACTCAGTGCAGCCCAGGCCGAGCGAGGTGCCCTGGGCCACTTCTCACAGAGCTGGAGGAGCACACGACTCCCAGCCTCGAACCGCTGCTGAGCACCCTTGAGGTCACAAGTCCTGCTCTGGCCCCACCTGTCTAGTTTTTCTTTTTTCTTTCTTTCTTTCCTTTCTTTTCTTTTCTTTTTTTTTTTTTTTTTTTTTTCTTTTTTTTTTTCTTTTTGGTACCACAGATTGAATCCAGGGGCATTTAACCATTGAGCCGCATCCCCAGCCCTTTTTTATGTTTTCATTTTGAGACAGAGTCTCGCTAAGTTGCTGAGGCTGGCTTTGAACTTGCAATCCCCCTGTCTCAGCCTCCCAAGCCACTCCTGCTGCCCCTGAAGTTCTCGGTACATTCAGAGGGTGGGGTGAGTTCTGAGGGCAGGATCCCCGGGTAAAGGTGTGACCTACCTGCTCCCTGTCCCTGCATGATGGGGACCAGGAGGACGCATGGTACCCCAAACCATGAAGCAAAACTGAAGAAAACAAGGCATGTGCCACTGTACCTGGCTATGAAAGGGCTCTTCATACAGGAACAAGGGGAGGACATGTCCAGGGCCTTCAGGAAATGGTATTAATCCATGGCAGGACCTGCTGCCCTGGTCCCAAGCCCTGCCATCTCTAACTAGAAGTGACAAGCTAGGTTCAAGGTTAGTGGCACTTTTAGAGGCCACAAAAGAACTTGAGTCCTGTCACCTCCCTCCCTGCTGCACCACCAAGTATTTATTGAGCAACTAATGTATGTCGTCTGAGGCACCTACTGTGTGCAGAGCCCACACTTGGCTTCTCCCATGAGTCAGGCAAAAGGGACAGTCAGCATTCCAGCTGAGTGCCCACACGGGTCATGGCTCCTACCGCACAGGAGTCCCTGAGACAGTGCCCAGTGTTCCAGACACTTGCCAGGCGCTGGGAGAGAGGTAGGAGCCAGCCCTGGAGGAGCCTGCAATCCACTGGGGAGACTAGAAGGTACGAGTGATTAGAACTATGGGGACTGGAGAAAATCAAGAGCATGTGGACAGGGCCTTTGAGGGTAGTCCAGGTGACAGCAGGAGGCAAGGGGAAGGCAGTGAGTCTACAAATGCCAGGTCTTAGGGAAGAAAGCTCGAGAGACGCACCAGAGACACTGAACTATGATTCTCCAATAGATTGATCTATCATGGAGTCACACTCACTCTCCTCAGATGGCCCGCAGGGCCTGTCCTGATCTGAGACAGGGTCAGCCAGTGATTTAAGCCCACGGCTTTAAGTCCCTGTCTCTGAGAGCCTATAAAAACCCAGAAGCTGGCCTGGGCCACGAGGCTGCCTCCTGTGCCTCGTGTCAGTGGGTAATGACCCGTGGTCATGGGCAAGAGTCCACCTGTCTCCGAGGCCATCAGGGTCTTGCAGGGTGAAGACCTTCTTGATCATCAGGGGCCTTGCCTGGGTAGGAGACACCTGGTGGCCATTAACCCCTGACAGGGAAATCAGGACATTTCCAAGGTCCAGAAATTCTTTGTACACCTTTCTCTCTCCTTGTGCAACTGTTTTGTGATGAGTTTCCGGCTGTCTAACCACAGTCCTAACAGCCGGTGTCTGTCCTCTGTGACCGGAAGGCGGGCTCAGCAGGCTGCCCCTGGAGTTCCCAGTACATCCGAGGGCGGGGGGAGTTCTGGGGGCAGGATCCCTGGCAAGGGTGTGGCCTACCGGCCCCCTGTCCCTGCATGACAGGGACCAGGAGGACACACTGTGCCCCAAACTATGAAGCAAAACTGGAGAAAACAAGGCATAAAACCAGTTTAATGAGAAACAATTTGGTTGAGATTACATTTCATTCAGGAGGACATTCACTATTCTAGAAATGTAAAAGCTAAAAATAATGCAAGAGTGATATTTTAGGAACATAAGACATTATATAAATTGCTTGAAGAATAAATGGCCAAAAACTTGTCATCTATTGAAATAGTTGTCATTGACTGCTTCCTTAGCGTAACTCTCTTCTTTAAAAAAAAAAAATATGTATTTTATACACACACGCATGTGCGCATGCACATGTACACACACACACACACACATTATATCACACACACCCCTACCTTAGAGGGAAGCCCATGTGTTTCAGTACATCACCATGCAAATGGTCTTTACTTTTTTATTTTATTTACTTATTTTTATTATTTGTTTGTTTGTTTGTTTTTAGTACTAGGATTGAACCCAGGGGCACTCTACCACTGAGCCACATCCCTGGCTAAGTTTTTATTTTTTTATTTTGAGTCTCACTATGTTTCTTAGGGCCTTGCTAAATTGCTGAGGTTGGCCTCAAACTTGCAATCCTCCTGCCCCAGCCTCCCAAGCCTCTGGGATTATAGGCATGCACCACCGTACTCAGCTTACTTTCTAAATCTCCCAACAGTCTGGTGACGACCAAGCGCAGCCCTGTGAACTGTCTGGTTTCACCCACTGGCCTCTGCCTGCCTTGACCTCCCCTCTTCCAAAAGACGTCTCACCAGTGCCTCAGACCTGTGTCTACACACAAGGCAAGCAGATTGTATTTCACCAACTTCTGTAGAGTCCATGTTAGGACTGTATACTAGGCTGCTGGGGCCGCTGCCACCAGGAGATGCCACAGAGTGGGCAACTTAAACCACAGAAATGCATTTGCTCACGGTTCTGGAGGTTGGGGGACCAAGATCAAGGCAAAGGCGAGGTTGGCTTCTCCTGAGGACCGTCTCCTTGGCTTCTCCCAGTGTCTTCTTGTGGCAGGAGCATCCCTGAGGTCTCTTCCTTCTCCTGTAAGGACAGCAGTCCTGTGATCAGGGCCCATCCTACGACCTCCCTCAATTACCTTGGTAAAGGCCAGCTCCAAATACAATCACCGTGGAGGTCAGGGCATCAGCACATGAACTTGAGGAGACACAATTCAGTCCATGATAGTGTGTAAGTCCATCCCGTTGGCAGTGTCCCTTGACCCCAGCACAGTGACTGTGTACTTACAGTGTAGGACTTTTCCCTGGGGATAGTGTCAGTGGTTCACGGTCATTTGAACCTTCTCATTAATGTACTCTTACTAGTGTCACCATGGTTTACCTACAAACTGCTCCCTCTGCTTCCTGTTCACTACACATTGATTTATCCTCCATCATTAGAATCACGTGTATGTGAAGTTCATTTTTACTTCACGTTTTCTTTTGCGGGGCTGGGGATGGATCCAGGGCCTCGTGTGTGCCAGGCAAGGGCTCTCCCCCCGCCCTGCACCCCAGTCCTGGACCTTGGTGGTGAGAGAGCTCTCAGAAGTCAGCTAGCGGAAGCAGGAATCTGCCCTCAGTGTTGGGGACACGGCAGGAGCCACCAGTTGCTAGACAGTTTGTCCCGTTAAATGGTCCAGAGCTATCTTCCGTAACTTCCATGGGGCTGCCTTCTGGGGCCATCTAGCGCAGAACCGGCCTGTGTCACATGACAGCACGTGAGGCTCTTGAAGATGGCAGTGTTTCCTTTTCTACAGACCAAACTTCCCTCAGCTGCTCATTCTGGAAAGCCCCCTTCACCATGTGGGTATTCTCCCTAGTCATGTTCCTGCTTGTCAAGTACCTACTAAAGGGACACCAGGTGACAGGATGGGTGGCCCAGGGAAAAGGGACTGTCACCTTCTTGGACCTGAGAATTGCAGATATTCTAACTTTCCTACAGTGGTTGTGGATAAACACACATTCATCTACACATGGCCACACGCAGACCCTCAGACTTCAAAGTGAAGAAAAGCAAAAAGAAACCTCTCAGGACTCCTACTGTCCACTAAGCGGGTTTCTTTGGGACTCCCCTCTCCTCTTTCTCATCAGAATTGAGATTGTTGGGCATTCCTTTTTATACAGCCCTATCTTGTATCATTCCAATACCTTTGGCCAAGTTAACTGTTCCACTGAGATGGCTTTTTTTGGTTGTTGAGGGTTTTTTTTGTTGTTGTTGTTTATTTTTGTTTGTTTGTTTGTTTGCAGTACTGGGAATTGACCCAGGGGCACTCTACCACTGAGCCATATCCTCAGCCCTTTTATTTTTTTATTTTGAGACAGGGTCTCCCTAAGTTGCCCAGGTTGGCCTTGAACTTGAAGTACTCCTCCATCAGCCTCCCAATAACTGGGATGATAGGCCGCTATGCCCAACATCTCCACCAAGTTTTTTAAGTTGTTTGCTTTGGAAGGCTGGGAGTTGGGGGTCTCTCAGCCAGGCCTACCCGGCCCCATGTCCCTGCCGCGCTCTCTGAAGAAGCTCCCCACCTGCCTCCCTGGGGATAGGAACTGACCCCATGCAGCAACCCCTCCCCCAGCCCCTCCACCCTGCCACCACACAGGGAATGTCGGAAGAGGATGTAACTAAAAGGTCACTTAGCAAAAGCTCAGAGGTTCAGAGGCATCACCAAAATATCACATTCCCCCAAAAAAACTGTCACTAGAAAGTCCCTGTGAAACCACCCTCATTCCCCGGGTGCCCTGAGTAATTACTTCATCTGCTGCTAGGAATTCTCCATCCTAGAAGCCTCCCGTCCCTCCAGAGACGAGGACTACACAGAGACAAGCCCAGTGTCTGCTTAGCTGGGCTGGGCCTACTCAAGTGCCTCTGCACCCTACCCATGCAGTGTGCCGCCAGGCCACCGGGGTCAGAGAAGCCCACCCACCCCCCAGGAACCATCTGTGCTCAGTGGCAGCTCCACAAGAAATTGTTGGAGGGGAGGAAGAGTGGAGACAAGACACACACATTCACAGAGCAGCCAAGTCCCACTTGGCGTCACACGGGCAGGACCAGCAACGGCCCAGAGAACGATTGACTAGGAGACATTGTCCCCAAAGGAGAAAGAAAGATGACAAGGGCAAAAATTGGGGTGGGGGGGGGGCATTACTTCCCATAGCCAGGGACTTCTCTGGGAATGCCTGTTTAGTGAACCCTCCTGTGCAGGCCTGCCCTCTAGGTCCCTACAGATAATGGCTGGGTAGCCAACCATGCTTGTCTATTAGAGTTCAGAGCACCTTAACGAGCCAGGCCCTGTGGCCCAGTAATCATGCCCAGCATGCCTTGCTCTCTATTCAGACCTGACAGAACCTGTTGCCAAGGGCCTCAGAGGCACCGAAGTCTAGAGACTGCCTTGTGATCATTCAGAAAGCTCCCAATTCTTCCGGCCACGTGCATAGGCAGGTTTCAGACATTCTGATTCATGCAGAAAGAATTCCTACATTTTCCATCTTTCTTCAACACAGAGATATTCATTACCTTCAGGATTCCCAATTTAGTGTCACTGGTCCCAAAAAGCAGAGAAGGAGACATGTGACCTCATCCTGGATCTTTGTAGTAATGATATCACCCACGAATATGAAGTTGGCCCTGGTGAGAGGTATCCAGCTGTTGGTCAGGGATGGCTGATTGAGAGAAGGTGGCAGAAAGAGCTAGAAGATGCAGCCTTGCCTTCCAGGACACTGAGGTGGGGAGTGGATGTCTTGTAGGTACCTGCCACTTTTTATTCATTATATATTTAGTCTGTATTTATGCTTATGGAAATGCACTTGCCCAGATACAAGTGGTAAAATGAGAGTCAGTCCCAAAACCACCTGCCTCAAGTGTCCATACCCTTTCCACCACATCACACCACGAAGCTTCCTGTTATGCTCTGAATTGTCACTAGGCATGTTTGGGCCAAGAATGGGCAAGTCCCAAAGTGGCTGTTTTATCTCCTAGATGCATGTGTCTGATATTTCTCAACATAAGTAGGTGATTCTTGGGTTCTTACCTCATCTCTAAAAGTGTTATAGAATGGATGGATAGATGGAAGGAAGGAAGGAAGGAAGGAAGGAAGGAAGGAATTAACTAACTCCCAAAGTACGTCCACAGGGGCACTGGACCCTTTGAGGAAGTTGCAGGCAGGGCACGGCCACTACAGCAGTGGCTGGAGCTTGGGAGGCAGGCAGCCCTGGGGATTCCTTCCTGTTGCTACACCTCCCACGCCTTCTTCAAAGTATTGCCAATGCAATAAAGTTAATGGAGCCAGTCATCCTATGAAGAAGCCAATTCCGAGCAAAGATGATACATCTTTGAAGTTAATGAGGTCTATTAATTGAGCTTATGCCCTTTTAAATGAATGAAATTCTTGAAATCTACCAAACAGCCGCACATCCATTTAGAAGTCGTTATTGACGCCTCATGTCTCTGTCACCAGTGGATGAGGAGCCACCAGCGTGGAGCTACAGGAACTGGCTTCTTGCCAACGCGTAGTACAGCCTCCAGCTCCTGGGAAGCTCACCAGATGTCACGTCTGGCCAGCCATTCTTGTCCTCAGTGAGAGTCAGCCTTAGTCCTCGAATCAGCCAGTAGAGCCATAGGAACTGGACAACCCCGTGACAAATACCTCGGGGGAGAAAGGATCTGACGGATTCAGGAATCTTCTGAGGAGCATCCACCTGGCCCTCAGCCTCCAGACGGGGGATTCAGGATTAGCTGGAGAGGACAGCACTTCCAAAATGGCCACTTCTCACTAGGGTGGGTGGTGCCCGCGCTCAGAAAACGAGCTCCCATGGTTTCCAGGAAGCGTGCAGACGTCAAGACGAGGCCTGCCTGCAGTCTGGCCAGGAGCCAGCACCACGTGGCCCCTGGGCCCTCTGAACATGCACCCAGGCTCTGCCCGATTTCTGTCTCCTCCCCCCAGCTAACAGGGCTCACGGTTGCTTAAGAGCACCAAGTGTACTTGTTGTGCCCACAGAACATCTGCTGAAGACAAACTGGTGTTTATAGCTCTTCATTTCAAAAGACTGGCCGCGTTATAAAAAGAAAGGGACCATCTGTCCCTCTTCTGGACCCCAGCGCCTCTTGGAAGAGATTCCTGTAAAAGAAGGTAGTGAGAAGTCAGCGTCAACTTCAGGGAACTATTTTGGAGCCGGAAAAGGGAACAAGGCCCACGGGTTAAGGACGGCTCTGCGGAGGACCTGCCAGGGCAGACGCTGCCAAGGAGGAGGCCAGCTGTGGCCCAGTGGAGCTGCCCAGAGGTTCGTCAGTACAGACAGCCTGAAAGAGAGGACAGTGGGAGGTGAGGGAAGTCTCCGAGGAAGGGCCAGGAGATAGCACAGCCCCAAGAGGTGGCGTGATCGATGTCCTGGGCAGTGTGCTGTTGCACACAACCAGATGTCCTTGGTGTGTGTCCCTCCTCTCCTCCCGGCCTTTCTTATCTGCAGAGGCTCTTGACACAGTTCCATGTCTATGAACAACCGAGGCTGAGTGATCTGCTGGTGATGACTTCTCCCAGAGTGCCAGGTGTCCCACGTCTGTGGGGCTTTTGGGGGGGATTTGTCTGTCCCCAACCCTTCAGCACAAGATACAAAAAAATGTCACCTGAAAGTCCAGGTGAGGGTCAAGGTGCAGCATGGGTGGGACTTCCCGAGGGAAGGAATTTCCCAGGCTTCCTGGCCAGAATCTTTAAGCAGAGCCATCCCTGGACGGAAACTCCCAAGAAGGGCTGGTCTTTCCCTGTCTTCACACCACCATTTCAGATCACGGCTTCTGAACAGCTATGTCCCCCTCAAACAGCAAAAACTTGGATTTGTACCAGAATCTGTGAAGATTCCAGAAAGCTCTGGTCTGTGAAACTCTAGGTTTGGGGATTATTTTATTTCAGATCAAAACCTGTTTCTGGCCAGGCACATTGGTGCACTCCTATAATCTCAGTAGCTCAGGAGGCTGAGGCAGGAGGATCACGAGTTTGAGGCCAGCCTCAGCAACTTAGCAAGACCCTAAGCAACTTAGTAAGACCCTGTGTCAAAATAAAAAATAAAAAGGACTGGGGATGTAGTAGCTCTGTGGTAAAGTGCCCCTGGGTTCGACAGGACACCCCTGCGGCTCATCCTGGACCCAGTGAATTGACAGCTTTGCCTCATCCTGGGGAAGATTCACAAGTTTTCCTCTACATCCTTAAATGCACTGAATTCCCCCCATGGCACCCATGCATTTCAATTCTGAGAACAAAGACAGCTCCTAGAGTAGTGTATTCAGGACTCTCTGAATCCTAAAAGGTCACACTCCTTTTATTCTTGCCTCTTTTCAGTTCTTTTCTGTTCTTATTGATTTCTTTGGGCACATAAGAAAACACAGTAGGCAAAGCCCACCACATCCATAGAAATAAACTATTCTGCAGTCAAACCACACACCATAAAGAAATAATTGCAGTCTGTATATATTGCTAATGGACATCTCTCAGCAATTCCCTGTCTCATAAGCTTTAAACACAGACATTAGTATAAATATGCAGAAATCCCCATTTGGGCAAATTACTCTGCATTTCTGAACGAAAGGAAGATTAACCATGTGCTGATATCTCTGAAGGAGCTCGGCAGAGCGGGAAAATTCTTCTGGCCCTCTCTGGGAGGGAGGCTGGGGACTCCATGAGACCTGGGTGAGAGCTGGAGGCCCGGCTGGCATCTCCTCCCTCGGGAGGAGGGACGCCTCTCGGTCAGATTACCATCACCTTCACCTGAGAAGGCTAGTTGGTCACCCTGCATGCGGTTTCCTGAGCCTTCCAGCTCCTGAGGCCTGACAAGCCCCAGGGGTGGTCCAGGCCTCAGAGGTACAAGGTGGTGGAGAGCCTGGGGCGGTGCCTGAACCTCAGGTTCCTGCCCCCCCCCCCCCCCACCATCTGAACCCGGGCCTGCAGCTTCCTTTCTCTGGCCTCTTCCCACCTCACTCCTCCTCCCCTTCACCTCTCTCCTCCCACCCCTCCTGCCTCCTGAGGGGCCCATGTTCCCCAACCAAAGGCCAGCAAGGGTTGGGGTCTTCCTCTTCTGGGGCTCCAGAGCCACAGCCCAACTCCAGCCTGTTGGTGGGGAAAGGCCTCTCCTTTTCCAAAATCACCCTTAGCCCTTGGACACCAGAGAGGGAGGACACCGGCCTGGTCAGCACCGGTTGCTGCGGGGGCCTGGCCAGTTGCTGAGTGGAGCAGAGGCATCCGAGGCGGAGGGGTGGACTCCAGGCCAGTGCAGCTCACCAGGCCCAGGCGGAGGGGCGGACTCCAGGCCAGTGCAGCTCACCAGGCCCAGGCGGAGGGGCGGACTCCAGGCCAGTGCAGCTCACCAGGCCCAGGCGGAGGGGCGGACTCCAGGCCAGTGCAGCTCACCAGGCCGAGGCGGAGGGGCGGACTCCAGGCCAGTGCAGCTCACCAGGCCTCCTTCCCTCCCGTGTGCTCGGCGCAGGCCACCGGGCTCCCTGTGCGGTCACTGGCCTCTGCTCCTCTCCTCAGAGGCCAGGGTCTCGGAAGCAGCAGAGGGGGCTGGCACCAGGGGCCCGTCGCGAGCCAGTCAGGACGGCAGCTGGGCGCAGGGTGGCGCAGGGGTCTGCTGGCTATTTCTTCCCTGTCCGGCGGCCTCTCCCAAGGCGGACGTGAAAGCAGAGGGCGAGGAACGCAGCACCGACACTCTTGGGGCGGAGGGAGGGAGTCTGGCCTCCCAGAGCTGGCCTGGCCTGTCTCGGACTGGGCACCGGGTGGAGGGCCTGCAAGCCAGGTCCCCCGAGAGACCCAGGAGGCCCCGGTCCTGTGACATTGTTTCCTACAGGGAATTCTGGGGCAGCAGAAGAGGGAGCCCTCGCCTCAGCTAACCCTCGCACACGTGAAGCCTTCACTCATCCTCTCCCAGCATCTTGATGGGCTATTTTCATGTCTGTCTCCCCCACCCGACTGTGAGTGACTTTAGAACACCCCCGCCTCTGGCCAATTTAGCAACTTCATATGAAATGTAAAAAGGTACCCTTTTCTCAAGACCCTTGCCTGCCACCTACCAGAAAACTGTCAGAGTAACTCAAGAACCTGTGATGCCTGGGGGGTGAATGGCACCCCCTGGAGTTGTGCAGTGTGCAACTTGAGCAACCTGTAAACACAGCCCTGGGGGACTATTGAGGTTATTTCCCTCCAGGCGCACTTCTAAGCGTGTCACACGCCTTGACCCATTTAACCCTCAACATTATGACCCCCACTTATAGATGAGAAATTTTTGGCTCAGAAACATGAAGTTCCTTTCTCATGTGTACCCAACCAGTCAGGACAGAGTCGGGGTGGACACCAGGCAGTCCTTACCCAAGTCTGATCCTTAGTCCTACATTCACTTTTTATCCTCAATGCCTCGCTTCTGATCGGGCCACATGAATGCTCCGCAAGCGTACCTTCCATGTGAGGACACAGAGGGGCCTGACTCAGCCCAGGTCAACCTCCCCACAATGTCCCCACTACTGAATCTCTACTTCCCTATTTGGAGAATGAGCAGTCGGCCCCAGATCAGAGGAGAAGCCCTCACACGTGCTCAGACTGCCCAGCTCTGAGGAGTCTGAGGACATGTGGCCTGTGAGCTCTTCCTCACCACCACCCTTCCCCTCATTCCACCAGCCTCCTCCCAGCCCTGGGCCCTCACCCAACCCAGTCAGCCTCTCTGTGGTCTCAGGGCTCCCCAGGTGACCTCCTCACCCCCTGTGGCCTCCTAGCCACTCTCCACTCTGCACAGAGCAGTTTTTCCAAAGTGCCATTTGACCGGGACCTCCCTACCCAAAACCCTACAGGGTCCTGCTCACTGCTCACAAGTCACTTGGTGCTACTACCCCCTCCACCCTCCAGCCCCTGGGGCCTCTGCATGACAGCTCTGCACCTGCCATCCAGCCCCCACCACACCCCTGCTCAGGCCTGCCTTCAGTCCACACCTCCTCCAGAAACCTCTGCCACCTCCTGCCAGTGCCAGCCTCCTTAGCTACTCATTCTTCTTCTGAAACAGGGCGTCCTGAGAACGGGGCCTACACCAGAGCCCAACGGTGAGGGCCCAACCACGACTGAGAAGGGTGCTGGCCACCCACCCAGTCCACCCAAGGGACTGTTCTGCCCAGCCCCAGCTCCCTCCCTCCTCCCCCTCCGCACACAGTGGCGCCTGCCCTCCACAGAGAGGCCTCATCGGGGTTCCCCAACTACCATCCCAGACCCCCTGCAGCTGCCAAGAGGAAGAGTGAGCTCCTAAGGAGCTGCAGGAAACGCAGAGGCCTGCGAGGCGGGACCATTTCAGGAAAGTGGAACATTCTGTCCAATGAGAACTGGTTCTCAGCCAAAAGGGGAGAGGGGCAGAGGTAGCCACCCCCCAGCCCCCAAGACATGAAGTTCAGTACCCTGAGAATCCAGCTCCTCCCCTGGGGGTGTGTGGCTAGGGCCCACAGCGGAGCTGAGGGTTGAGACAGCAGGCTGGCCTTCCCACTGCCAGGCGGTGAGAAGGAGAAAATCCCAGACTGGGAAGGTCCCCAACACCCAGGAGAGCCAGTGCATCCCAGGCACAGAAGGCACCTGCACACTCTGTGCACCCCCCACCCCTTCCACACAGGGCCGGCCCTGCCCTGCTGAGCTCTAGCTGGGGGGTGGCTAGGCGCCCCCTCCAGACATGGGGGTGGACATGAGGGCGGATTCCCACTCCTAGATGAGGTCATTTATCTGGAGGGACATGGCTTGGGGAGTAGCGGTGCCGTGACTGACCCCTGTCCTGGGAAGGACCTCAGGGACCATGAGCAACCCTGGCCTCTAAGGAAGGGAGGAGAGGTGATGAGTCACTGTGCCCAGGCTCTGGGAAGCTGTCTGCGGGGAGCTCTGGGAGCTGCCAAGGCATAAGTGAGGCCCTCTCTGCGTGCCTGCCTGGTTCTCATGCACTTGCTGAGATGCACCTGCCCTTGAGAAGGAGGAGACACTTGGCAAGTCACTAGACACCCTCCAGGCTCCACCAGGGCAGGGCTTCCGGTCTGTTTTGTTCACTACCTATGCCCAGTGCTCAGCAGCAATAGGTACTTGTTGAATGCATCAGCGTGGATGAATGAGCGAAGGAATGAACAATCAGGGCCGAGAGTGATCCTTGCTGTGGGCAGAACTGAAGCAGAAACCCCATAGTGCCATGGGCACAACAGGGAGAGTGGGGACCTGGGGGATCAGACAGTTTGAGCAAAGGCCGGTATTAGAGATGGCTCCCAGCCGGGCTTGGTGACGCAGGCCTGTAACTCCGGTGGCTCAGGGGCTGAGACAGGAGGACCTCGATATCAAAGCCAGCCTCAGCAACATCGAGGCACTAAGCAGTTCAGTGAGACCCTGTCTCTAAATAAAATACAAAATAGGGGCAGGGATGTGGCTCAGTGGTCGAGTGCCCCTGAGTTCAATCCCCGATACCAAAAAAATAAATAAATAAAATAAATAGAGATGGCTTCCAAGTTAGGAAGTTAAGGCATCTTTAGGCAAAAGTCACCCTGGAGAAATTTGTCTTCTTTCATTCATTGGCTTTTATGGGTTTGTGTAATTTAATACTCTGCCCTCTCACATCCTCTGTGGTCCAGATAATTTTTGCAGGTCTTAACCTTATTACCTTATTGTTGCCCACTGACCATAGATCACTCACCTTTTGATGGATCCTCGCTCTGTGCAGGGTCGCGCCACGCTCCTGATCAATGATCAACTGCGCCTCTTTCTCCTGAAGGGGTTTATAGAGATTGTGGGTTTTGACCAGATAAGCCCTGGGCCGCAGGCCTTGGTAGTTTCTAGCACTGCAGCTTCTGGGGTCTGGAAGTTGATTTCGCGGAGCCCTGCCTGGGGTTTCAGCCCCAAACCCCCCACAGTGCATCCATCTTGCCTTAATCCCCTCTGAAGGCCTGAGGTCCCCTCACTGCCTCAAGTATGGAGCACAGACCCTCTGGTTGGCTCCAGACACCCCTGGATTTTGCCTTGGCCCCTCCCACTGGGTCTGTGCCCAGCCCCACCACCTGCAACCCCGTCCTCTGTATACATTACTACTATTTACTGTGCTCTTGAGGGGCTGGGCCTCCCCAGTGACCTCTAAATCTTCCTGGGCCTGCCCTAAAAAAGGGGTCCGGGGTAAACAAGAAGCAATGAAATGAAGTAGTGTTAAACTCCGAAATCAGAAATTCGAATTAAGAAGAGCTGGATTCCCATCGGCTCAGGAGGCTGAAACAGGAGGACCACAAGTTCAAAGCTAGCCTCAGCAACGTTGAGGCTCTAAGCAACTCAGTGAGACCCTGTCTCTAAATAAAATACAAAATAGGGCTGGGTGTGTGGCTCAGTGGTCGAGTGCCCCTGAGTTCAACCCCCAGCACCCCCCACCCCCCAAAAGAGAAGAGCTTGATTCGGCTCAGTTTTGCTGTTCACTAGCTCAGACAAGTCACTTTCTCTGAATCTCAGTGTCCTCATCTGTACAATGGGTACAATCCCTCATAGAAACTGCCCTGAGGATTAGAGGAGTCAGGGGTTTGGTGGGGGGAAGCTCGCACCATGGGGCAGGTTTTCGAGGTGCTGGTATCCACCCACCCCCTGCCCCCAGCTGAGGACCATCAGGGAGGAGCCACGGGGCACAGATGAACGCTGTGGAGTCAAAGGGATGGCTGTCATTTAAAGTGGCCTCTTTGGCTTTCGGGGGTTTTTGTGCAGGGACCCTGTCCCTTGATTTGACACAAGCCCCAGTCCTTCTCCGATCACCGCGGGGAGGAGGTGGCTGCGCAGGCGCAGAGGCAGGGTGCCCAGCCCCGAGCGCTGACGCCCCTGGCCCGGTGACGCGCGCGAGGCCGCCCCGCCCCGCCCCGCCCGCGGCGCCGCCGTCACGTGGCGGTCCGGCCCCCGCCGGGAGGTCCCCGCGCGCGGAGGTGGCGCGTCTGCGAACGTCTATTTGCATATGCGCACGCCGGGTATTTATAACTTCTCTTCAGCCAGTTCCAAGTTATTGATGTCTTAAAGTGACTTTAATCTGAGCCTTCTTTTCTTCAAATGGGCTTTTGATTTCCGGAGTGATATTATACATGGCTGTAAGCTATTGACTGAGCGATTGCCGTTGTGTTCTCAATGTGCTGATGCTGAAAATCTGCGATATAAATAAACTTCCTCTGGTAGAATCATTATAAAGCACAAGCAGCAGAAATTTATGGAAAGAACAGATTAAATGCTTAGACTTAAATTCTTCAGCGCGCGGCTTGCCCTAAACTGCTGTGTCTGGAATTTGGGCTGCTGATTCAGGTGGAAAAAATCAAACGGACACATCGCTTGTCGGTGCATTTTTACTATGATCTATTGTGTTGCCAAAAGAGAAAGCTCAAAAGCTGCCATTGATAATCCTGGTTAAAACTTGGAGCATAAATTATTAAGACGTGTAGTTTCTTTTCGGAGTGGTTGGGGATTGGGGCGATAGCATAGTAAAGAAATATAACATCAATATGTGCTTATGCATTGTAATGTGGGACATTTTTATGCCCATAATAAAACATTCCGCCTACAACTATGTTTATGAAAGCAACAGATAGGAAGATCCATAATGCCACTTAATAGAGTTAATCACCTCCCATCGGAACGTTTTAAAAGGCTTTTTATTGCATGCTGAAAAGCCCTGACCATAATTAATACTCGGCACACTGTCAGGTGCCAGTCAGAGGGCTGGAGGCAGCGAAGGGAACTTTCTAGCACACTGGGGTTGAGAGGATTCTCAGGACTGTATCCAGTTGTCAGAGCTCCAAGCTTTAAAATCAGGACTAGAGCCTCTGGGCTGGACTGTATCAAACCCTGGGCTCTGGCTGGGACTTGGGCCTCTGAATTATAAGCTCTGGGCCCAAGATGTAAATTCTGAGCTTAGCCTGGTGTCTAGGGTTTGGGCTTTGAGCTGGTCTGGGCTGTCAACTCTAGACTCCAGGGGACCCTCCCTGGGTTCCAGTGAGATGGCCTCACTGCCCAAAGCCAGGAGAAGGGGTTAGGTTCGTTTACTGTCAGCTCTGTGAATCCTGTTGATCACAGGACTGCCGCCTGTGTGCCCTCTCAGCCCCTCTCGCCATTCCAGCCAGTTTTCCACCAGGGAGAGGGAAGCACTGAGCATGCCCACAGCAGGCCTACCCTGTGGTCAGTATGAGCGCTGCTCGGTCAAACCAATAGCCTGCCATGGGACAGACCCCAGACCCATTGTCAGGGCCCACAGCCAATCAGCCTGGAGCTAAGGACACACCCCACTCTTCCCAGAGAGGTGCCTTTATCCCCTTGACCCTCATCACACACAGCTGAAAGACTAGAACACAGGGAATCTCCCAGACAGCTCCGGGAAGCTGAGGAGGTGAAGGGTCAGCCTGAAATAATTAAACAATACATTGCCCTTTATTCAAGCCAGCAAGGGAGAAGCAGGCAGGGGGATTTCCTGGTTGTGAAAACTCCTTGCCTTCTTGGAAAGTTAGGCAAACTGGAGCTAAGAGTGACCTGTGAGGGCAGTGAGGTGGAGCTGTGTCTCCCAGCACTACTTGGTAGACTTTTTTCTTTCCGTGGGCCTGGAATCCCAGTGCAAGTTAGGGCTTGGATGGGTGGGTTGTCACCAGGGACCCAGAGACTTTTGTGCTTGAGAAGTTACTGTAACAGGTCTTTGCTGAGTCAGAATCACACCCAAACTGAATTCTGGTACCCAAGTGAGACATAGGCGCTGAATTTCCATCATGGCCTGAAAGGGTTGAAAGCCCTCTGCCCCTTCCCACCACCAGCATGGCCAACAGTGAGAGCGATGCTTAGGTGAATTTGCCTTTTCCCAGTAGGGGCTGCACTTGGGGTCCAGTGGGGACACTGTCTACTCTTGTCTTCCCAAAGATGAGTGCCGTGGTGAAGATAGGCCTCTCCCACCCTAAATTGTACAAAATCAAAGGATAACTGGGGAAATAGTGAGGCGTGGGTAATATGGAGGAAACACTCAGTCCTTCCATTAGTCAAAAGAAATGCATTGACACGGACTGTGCCTAACAAACCAGACCCCGCCCTCCCGTGCTCACCTTCCAGCACCCTGCAGCCTCCCAAAGGGTTATGGCATCTACCTTCCAGATGCAGCAACTAAGAAATTAAGAAATACCGATTCTCCCAGGGCTAAGGCAGGCTGAGCTAGGATCCCCACAACTCTGAGCACAGTTCTTGGGGGGATCTTCCCAACCCCCTCCAGTCACTTCCCAACCATGCTCTCTCCCCAGCAAGCTCCCTCCACCACCACCACAACCACCACCACCCCCAACATAACTGGGAGGGGTGCGCCAGCCTCAGGACACAGTGAGGGGAGTCCTCAGGAAAGGAGACACTCCTCCCAGCTTTCCCGGGGAACAGAGCAGGGAGCAGCCCGCGGCACACTGGCTTACTTACCCTTGAGCGACACAGCAAGGGCGGCAGACATGGAGGGGACTGTGGTGCTCAGCAAGGCCTGGGTCCACGAACCCTGGGAGAGACATGGGCGTGCCAGTCTCTGATCTAGGCAAGTTTTCTTCTGAAGTCCACTGTGTCCTGATTAGATTAATGAGCTGTAGCGTGTGGTCAGGCACCCTGTCGGAGCGGAACAAGTGCCCAGCTACGTGCCAACCCACCCAGACTGGCACAGAGCTAAAAGCAGCTGACCCTTGGTGATCAGAACCGTCTCCACAGCAGCTTTCAGGCGCCTGGCAGTTGCCACGGCCCCTCTCCCTGTTCACAATGCTGGTGGCCTTAGAGTGCTCACTGGGCAGCTGCTCTGATCCTTTCCTGGCCTGTGGCCTTGAATGAGCCCTGAGGCCTGAGTGCAGGGGGGAGAAGCTGCAGTGGGAAGAGCCAGGCTCAGTGAGGTTACCTGGGGGACTTCTGGGATACCTTTGCTAATAGAGATGTTGTTCTGGGAGGTCATGATACCACCTGTCATTAACCCAGGCACCCTGCCTGGGGTTCTCACCAAGAAATCGTAGCTGGCTGCTTGCAGGCAAGTGAGTGATTTGCAAGGACCATGAGAACATTTGCATAAACATATGTATGGAAGTGTGTATTTATTTGCATTCATTTGCATAAATTGCTGGCTCTTGGAGCTATCGTTCCTTAATTTTATTTTATTTTTTTTCAGTAAATGTCTTTGTGCTCTGAGTGCAGATCTGGACATTTCAAGAGTGAAAACAAAAAGGCAAAAACAACAGCAGTACTGAGACGTGAGACCAGAGGTTTTCAAACTTTGCTATGCATTAAAATCTCCTGGGAGCCTTTAGAAATCCTAGTGTCTGGATCACTGCCACCCCTCATACTGTCAAATCAGAGCCTCTGAGGATGGAGCCTGGGCATCAGCATTTTTTAAAAGCTTCCAGGTGAATTAAATGCACAAGCCAAGGTTGAGAAGCACTGCTCATAGGCTCAGGCCTATGTCAGATCAGACCAGCCTCAGCCTCCTGCCAGTGACACCAAGCACCTCACGCCACCTCTCCAAGCCCTCATGTGCACAAACACTTGAAAATACACATGCACTGAGGGATGTGAAGTGCTGATTCCAAAGTAGCACACAGTGGGCACACAAACGGGCACCTTGCCCTTCTGCATCATCACCGCCACTGCAATATCCTCCTCTAAAGACCTGAGGATCCAGAGTCCTAGCTGCTCCTTCCGGCCCTGCCACCTAGCTGCTCTGAACTCAGCCTCGGGCTCCAACCAGCCCCAAGAAAGCTGAGGGTAACACATGCACCAGGCCCAGCCAGGGACTGCTCTCTCTGAGGCACACAATCCGTCCTCCTTCGAGGTGACTCTCAGGCTGGTGAGCCCATCACTGCCCAGGTGTGTAGGAAGTGTGCACTGGCAACCGGGAGACCTGGAATTCTGGAGCAAGCCTACCCAGCCCTGCCCACCTCCCCGTGTTTCCCTCTCCAGGCTGGGAGAGAGCCAAGCAAGCACAGGGCCTGAAGGCTTAGCTTTTCCTCTCCCTGGTGGGCACCACCTGTGGGAGGAGGGATGCTGGATTTCTGGAAATGACTAAAGTATTTCCAGGTGGTTTTCTGTCCGCTGTCACATTTTTCTGGCTGTTCGGTGCCTCCACTGCCTACCTGTCGCCTATCATCGCCGCCCATCCAGCTTCCCCAGACTCTGTGCTTTCCTTCCCTCTGTCTTTGCTTGGGACAGCTCTTCCTTCATGACTGATGGCCCAAGTTCATCCACCCGAGACCCAGCTCGGTGCCTTCCACTGCGCAGCACCTTCTGCAGCCCAGCAGCTGTGTCTCTGTTCCCTGGGTCACTCGTTCAAACTTTACCTGAAGCTTGTTTGAGACCAGAGCTATGCCAGGCCCTGAGGACAGTCAGATATGGGCCCTGCTTTTGAGAGCTCCCCTGCCCCAGCACCACAGAAACAGAAGGAAAGGAGAACGCCTTGGTCTCCTGCTGGGTAGATGCCCCCGTTCCAGGGTGCTGCTCAGGGCTACGCTGCTGATTTACTAACGGGACACCTGGGCTATCACCTGACTTGCACGAGTAGAGGAAGGAGGGTAGGGTGGGTTTCAGAAGCTCCAGGAGGCAGAGGGGAGCAGATGGGAATTTAGAGGGCAGCTTCGGTGTCAGCTAAGGTGGCTGAGTTCACTTCTCACCTGGATCCACCTTTGCTGGGGCAGGTGGGCTCACATCTAGGACCTTGGCCAGCCTGATAGCCTGGTTTGCAGATGCTCCCAAGTCCCCAGCCCAGGGAAATCCTTCTGCTCACCCTGCCCCATAGCCTGGTTGTAATCTCCACTCACCTAGACCAGCAGGTATGCCCAATTCCCTCAGCACATTCCACTCACTTCCACCCACCAAAAGCAACATTTGCCCTGAATAGGAACCAGTCTGGACTCCCACAGTAGAGCTGTAGAAGCTCTAGGGAGCCTAGAAATTGCATCCCTTCCACTAAAGGAGCCAAATCCCAGTCCTATGTTGTATTTTATTTAGAGACAAGGTCTCACTGAGTTGCTTAGTGCCTCAACATTGCTGAGGCTGGCTTTGAACTCTTGATCTTTCTGCCTCAGCCTTCTGAGCCACTGGGATTACAGGCCTGTACCACCGTGCCCCGCTAGATAGGTATTTTCTGAAGAACTTCCAGGTAGTGGGAGTGGCCGTGGAGAGCTCTTCCTAATTCCCACACTCTTATCTCCTGCACTGTGACCATGCTCCAGTGTGTGTACGCCTTTCCATCATGACAAGAAAACTGCATGAGGGCAAGGAGTCAAACTGTGGGGACACTTCTGTCTCCCCGCTAATACAGGGCCAAGCATGTAGTAGTGTTCTGTAAGTGTTGATGCCTTCACTGCCTATCTGTCACCTATTGTCACTGTGACCCATGCTGGTCACAGACTGGCCCAGCAAGCTTGGGCTCAGCTTTCCAGCATTTGTGTCCAAGCAGGGAGCAGTGTCCCCTCCACAATGTGCCCACCCCAGCCAGCCTTGGGCCCAGACCAGTGCCCATGTGTCCAGTTCACCCCAAACAGAGGCCCCCCAGAACCAGGCCCACAGTCAAATACACAGGCCTGGCCCCACCAGCAAAAGACATCAACTGTTGGGTCACTACACTCAATATGTTTATAAAAGTAGGACTGGGCATTTATAATAGAGTCTGGTAGATTCCTTGGGTAAGTTAGCTATTGGTTGCTATGACCAAAATACCTGACAAGAACAACTTAGAGAAGGAAAATGTATTTGGGGCTTACAGTTTCAGAGGTTCAGTCCGTGGTCAGCCTATTCCATTGCTCTGGGCCTGAGATGAGTCAGAACAACATGGCGGAAGGGTGTGGTGAAGAGCAGCTGCTCAGTTCATGGCAGCCAGGAAGCAGAGAGAAAGGGAGGAGCCAGAGGGACAAGAAGTAATCCCCAGAGACATTATTAAAGCTTCTTTCATTCACACTCCACCTTCCTACAGTTACCACCCAATAAACCATTCAAATTATTAACGCTCCAACTGGATTAATCCACTGATTAGTTTACAGCTCTCAGAATCTAGCATGATCTAAGCATTTCACCTCTGAACATTCCTGCATTATCTCACACGTGAGCTTATTGGGAAATATCTCATGTACAAACCATAGCATTCAGCTTCCCAGGAAAACAGACTGTCAAGCTAAACACCTATGGGGAAGTGACCTGGGCAGAGAGGGGTATCATTAAATCCAGGAGCTCATCTGAGATAAACAGGTACAGCATGAAAAGTCCCATGACCAGGGGAATCAATCCAGAAGGTCAAGGACTGCAGGCCCTTGTGCCCAAACAGCCCTCCCTACCTGGACCTGAGGTCTCTGATTGTAGATAATCAGTTGGCGCCACAGCGTCCGTGACTACACCCAGGACCACTCCTGGTGTGCACCCGTGGCTGCACCAGGGCTCTGGAGATGTAGGCTGTGACAAAAGATGTTTCTACCCGTCAGAAAAATAGAATTTTGCAGGCAAAGAACACATACATGAAAGAAGGGATTGGCACGGGAAGCTATCGGATTTCAGGAGGTATAATCTTAAGGAGAGAGTGGGGGTGCTGCCTGCACAGCCCACCTGTCAATCCTCCTAGTCCAGTTTTGGGGTGCTTCATCATAGGCTGGGGCACCACATCTGCCCATATGATGGGCAGAGCGGGTGTTCTGGCCACCATGCCTTGTTCACAGGGGCACCAAACCAGTGGTCCACCCCAGAAGGATGAGGGGTTGGCTTCTCCCCAGCAGCCATTGTTTTCCCCCTGGGCCTGCACAGGACCTTGAACCCCCACACTGAGCAGGGCTGGAAACTGTGTACCAAAGGACACAACCCACCTTCTTATTTTGTGCTTTATAGGATTTTTCTACTTTTCCTGTAATGATTGTGGAGATTACTTGTATGATAATGAAAGATTACTAGTTGTATGGAAACCCACAAGTTATTCCCAGGCTTTCACCTTCCCTGAAATAGCAGGCGGCAGGTATGTTGCCCAAGCCAGACCTAGCCAGCTGGGCTGGGTCAGAGAATAGGGACAAATGTTCTTTGGGGAGACTATGGAGGGCACAAAGTGGGCAGAGAAACACACACACACACACACACACACACACACACACACAGATATGCACACACATGCTCTCCTCCCCTACCTCCTCACCCCGCATCCTCCCAGGCCACAAATTCCCCCTCAGTGGGATTGAAAGTGTTCTGAGCTGATATTAGCCCCTAGCATCTAGGGTTTCCGTTTCATTTTCCTCTTTACCTGGGTAACTGAATTGATTGTACTCCCAGCTCCAGTTCACTAATTCTTGCAAATCCTTTAAAACTATTGATTTATTTGCTGGGACTGCGGCTCTCAGAATTCTTGGGAAATAATGGCTTTTGCCAAGGCAGGCGGAGGAAACCCGTAGCCTTCCCCTTCTGCTGCTGTCTCTCTCCTGCCAATTCCCCCTCCACCCCCGGCAGAACTTCTTCCCACCTCATCTCTGAGTTGTCCTGACAACTGTCCTGTCACCTGGCCTGGTGGCTGACTTTTCCAAAACCCTAACTTGAGGGCACACCCAAAGATGGTGACAGGGAGAGGCTCCTGGCTTGTTGTTTCTGAACACTATGCCCCAGCCCAGCCCAGAGGTAGGTGACACTGGGAAAAGGTGGAGATATGTCCAGGATGTCCTCACCTGAGCTTGGAAGTCCTCTGGCTCTGCTTCCTCCAAAGAGCTCCCAGTTGCCTTATACCACCTCTAGTCTCAAGGCTGGGCCTCACTGTCACTGCTCAGCTGCCTTGATGGCAGCAGCCTCTCCTGGCCATGCCTGGCTCTCTACAGATGTTGCTCTCCCATCCTCCCACCTCTGTGCCCTGAATCATCTGGGTGGCTTGCCTTCCCCCAACCCAACTCGAGCCTTACTCGATTGCTGCTTGCCTGTGGAGTGTGCAAATGCATGGCACTCATCTTTTGCACGTGCCGACCACTAACAGATTCCCCTCTTGGCTACCTTTGGTAAGTCCCACTTGCCTCCCAAGACCAAGCCAAACCCTATCGCCGTGGGTCATCCCTGATCTGCTTGCACACCTGTGCCCTCCCAGCCTACCCAGGCTCTGCTATAAGCAGCACATGTCACTGGCCCGTTGCACTCATATATCTGCACCAGTCAAGGGCCTGGGATGCCAGCCTCAGAATCCAGCCTGACAGAGTCAAGCAGTGAAGGCCTTGATAGGAAGTTGGGAACCAGATGAGAATTAGAGCAGAAATGGAGGCAACACAGCCAGATCAACCACAGAGATGGTCCTCTTGGGACCCTACACTGGCACAGTCCCCTGTGTACCCAAGCTTGGCAAATTCACCATGGACACCATAATCATTGCTGTCTTTGACTCCTTCCTGGAATTTCCATGAGCACCCAACAGGCAAAGCCCAGGTCTCCTGACTACATGCCAGCTACCAGGGACCCACCTCTCCTTGGTTCAGTGACAGGGACCAGTTCCTCCCCTACCTCGGGTTTCTCCCCAACAGGAAGAGAGTTCCAATGCTGAGCAGCCAGAATGAGCCATGTCCCCTGCAGTGTCTCCCTCTCCCAGCAGACTGGAGTGTCATGAACTGTAAGTTCCATGACACTGGAAACTAGACTCCTTTTCATGGTCCAGGGCCTGGCACAGAGCAGGCCTCACGAAGCACACCCAGGCTCAGAACAGTGCACCTGCTCACATGCTTTTGGCTCTCCACTGACCTCAGAGAACTTCCTGGTCACGCTTCCTGGCCTCTTCCTCCCTAGACCCCCCGCCAGCCCTCCTCAGAAGTCCTTTGGCTCCCACTGTTTGTGCAGCTTTTGTCCAGTTGCTCAGAGTGGCCATGAGCTTCGTGGTCTCCCAGGGCAGGGACTGCCTTGCTCACCTATCACCCTCTCCTCCCAGATCTCACTGTCCCTCAGGCACAGTGTGCTTCATACGTACCTGGGAAATTCAGAAGGGTCAGAATGGGTTGGAATAGGAGGGGGCAATCTGGGAGAAGGGAGCATGTGATGGTGTATGAAAAAATGGTTCCAGCCTGCTGGGGGTGGAAAGCAAGGTCTTTCAGACCACTCATGATTGGTTCTGAGCATCCCTTCTCCATGTAAGAGACAAACCTGACTCCTTCAGCTTTTCTTGTGAAATCCACCAACAACCCCAACCTCCTGTGGAACAGAAAAGACTGGGCTCAGTCCCCTAGCAGGGCCCATCCACACTTTCAGGCCTTTTGCATATTCACACCTCACCCAAGAAGCCCTCCAGGGAGCTCCTGCTCACCTGTGGGTCTTCTCTGGACAATCACCTCCCTGAGGACACCTCCCTGAGCTCATCAGGCAAAGCCAGCTGTCCCCTGCTTGCCCCTTTGGTGTTAGTGTGTCTCCCATTAAATTGCCAGCTCCCCGGTCCTGGGAACACATCCCCAGCATGCACACAGTGCCCAGCACAGAAACCTCCAGAAGTTCCCAGAATCTGCCACTGAATAGACTTGGGCAACTGCTCCATGGCACCCCTCTAACCTCTGTAGCGCTCTCCCCATTTTCTGGGTATCTGGAGCTCTCCAGGGTGCTGAATGTGGCTCCCTTGTCTGGCCCCAACTATGTCCTGGCTCCTTGACTCCAGTTCCTCCAGCCAACAACTGTCCTTACCTCTCAAGAGCCCGCTCTCCCATGAGAAAGCAGTGTCTTGGAATATACTTGCTGTAGGCAGAACACAGAGTCTTCTAGAAGACAATGCTCCCACCCTCACCCCAACCCTGACACTGGGTTCAATTCAATCCCTGGGCCCAGACCAGGGTCCCATCTTCCCCTAGTCCTTATAGTCCTTAGGATCAAGGCCCCTGAAGATATCCCCCTGGTACCAAGTTATAGCCCCTGGTGGGGTCACCTAACTCACAGAGGGACTAGGGGCCACCCTCCCTCCTAAATTCCTGACCTCTGGCACTCCCATCCCATGGGCCTCACCTCCACCTGGCTCTTCCAAACCCCACCTGCAGCCTGCCAGTCCCCACAGAGTTCTTCAGAATCCTGATTTGACTTACCAACCAGTTTAATTCACTGCACATGCTGGTCCCTTCTCCCGCAGGTCACCCCAGAGTCCCAGCTCTCTGCAGAGCCCTTCACACCACTGGCCTTGACCTCATTGATGACCCAACTCTTCCAGGGTCTATCCTTCTCCTGAGATCTCTCAGCCCAGAGCTCCCACCCCATGATATGTTCATGCTGTCCTGCTCAGAGTATCACCACTACAGGCTCCATCCTCCAAACAGGGGAAAGAACTAAATGGAAGCTTCTTTACTGGTCACAGGAAGGACCAACTGATGCTAATGTTGATCTGGCCAGGGCACTTCCTCCAACTGCAGCTCAGGCTTTGCTCCATGGCCTTCCCTACTCAGCCAAGGGGTGTGCCCCACCCTGACCACCCTCTGGCTCTTAGGGCTGGTGCTAGGGTCCTGAGTCTTTGCCCCTGACCACCCCCATTTCTTCCCAAAGACCAAGAGACCATTGCCTTTGACTCCTGCCCTCTAGGAAAGGTCTGTCAGTGAATGTGACTGGTATTGGCTTGCGTCTGGGAAGATCCTACCATCTAGGCACCTGTAGAACCCGGAGCGCTGAGAGGACTGGCTTTCTGTGGTTACCATGTGTGAAGGTCCCTATTCCGCAGAGACCTCCTGAGAACTCGGTGCTGAACCTGTGCTCAGTGACTTCTGAAGTGGTCACCCAGGCCATTTAGGGTTTTTCAAAGCTATTGGAGCTGAACAGAATAATTAAATCTCTCCTCCAAAAGGATCTAAAACTGAATGTGACAATGCATTAGCAACTGTAGATTGTCCTTCAATTGTGGGATTATCACTGTTGTTATTAGCACAGATGTCTCCTGAAGTCCAAAGGGGCTTGACTTTTACATTCTTCCCATCTGATTTCATACAACTCTGACATTTCAAATGGTTCAATTGGATCTTGTTTAGGGGAAGGTGTTCTTACCACCTCTCACACCTCTGCATGTGGCCTGCAACCCACCCTGAATTCCAATCAGAGAGGAAATTTTTGTACAAGACATGATGCCAGGTGCTCTGGAGGCCAGAGAGGCAGGCCCTCCAGGAGCCATAGCCCAGAGAGGGGACAGGAGCATGAGGTTCCTCTGGAAGGAGGCAGCCAGAGATCTTTACTCCCATTGAGGCACCAACAAAGTTTCATGGGACCACAGGAGAGGGGAAAATTAACTCTGGCTGGGGAACCCAGTAAGAATCCTCAGAGAATAGGTTATTCATTGAGGCTTAATGGATGGATGGGGCCCTAAGAAACAAGTGTAGGGGAAGATTTTGACAAAAGGGCAGGAAGAGAGAAGCAAAGCAGAGGAACAGGACATACTGGGCATGAAGTTAGAGAATGGAGACAGGAATAGAAGATGAAGCTTTACACAAAGGTAAAAACAGATCATAGGACCAGGGGTGTACCTCAGTGGTACAATGTTTGCCTACCATATATGAGGCCCTGGACTCAGTCCCCAACACAGGACAAGGTAGGATGGGGAATGGCTTCATGAACCCATAGTAAAGAGTTTAGAAATAAGGGATCAAGACGTTCCTTGATTGGGTGGACCTTAGAGGAGGAAAGGGCCCTTTTGGAGGCCACAGGAGGATTGTGGTGACTCTATAACTAGGTTTAGTCTTTCCAGTCCTGCTTTTCCCGAGCCCAAGCTGGCAGCTGCCTCTGGTCAATCCCTGGACCTAAAGGACACAAGCACAAACCCAGGGAAAGATCAAGGATGTTTCCGTTCATTTTACGAAAGTTTCAAACAATTCTAAGGAAAAAAAATGCCAATGACTTTTATGTCATCTTAGAAGGCATAAGAATGTTCCAACTGGAGGGTACACTTCAGTTCCAGCCAGAAACCACATATGGAGCACCCACTGTGTACAGCCCTGGGTCGAGGCTGTAGATGCAAAGATGACTCTTGTTGCCACATTTCACTGCTAAGGAGTCAGGTCTTGTTCCCCAGTGTTGTACAGCTTGGAGGAGGTACTCCAGTGAGAGGTTGTGGCAGGAATTTCCATCTGAGCAACAGGACAACCAGAAGGTGTCCTCACCCAAACTCTAAGTCCAAGCAAGAAGTCAGTCTTTCATGTTTCCCTTCCCTAAAGAACTGTTTCCTGGGAGGGTCTGCCTGCACAGGGCCTTTGGCATCACCCAGCCCAGCAATGGGATCAGGGCCAAGGTTGGTATGATGTCCCTCCAGCTCAGGCTGAACCTTCAGCTTGCAGGTGGTTTGATTATGTCTTACCTGGAAGCTGGTGCCCATCTGGCCCTCAAGGTCAATTCTCAGGCCTTGGAGAAGAACTTGGGGGAGAAATGCATATCTGATCAAGGCAGGGAGGGAGGGAGGAGGAGGAGGAGGGCAGCATTCAGTGTGGGAGGCTACCCACGCGACTCCCAGTGCTCCCGGACTGGCCTGGCCATCTATCTGAGCATCGGCTGCAGGAAGCTCTGTTTGCGCAAAGCCCCCATTTGTCCCCACAGTGTCAGCGCATGTCGGGCTCCCCTGCTCCTGGATGAATTACCCTCTGGGAATGCATGACAGAGTCTTCGCTGGTCTTTCTCAGTATATTTCCCAACTGCTCTGAGTTTATAATTTTTTCAGGTCCTTTATCAAATATGTGTCATAAATACCAATGGGACTGGGAGCATTTATCATCTAGCTGGATTCCTACTTGAGCTCTGAAAAAAAATTATTTGGCCGCACAACCTTTCTCAGGGCTCTGATTTAATGGACTTCTCTGCTGAAAAGCCACTGGAATTCTTCGTCTTTTAATATTTGACATCTCTTCCTCTTTATTACCACCTCGAACAGCCCTTCTAGTCCAGCTGGAACGAGCCCATTAGTCTCTGACAAATAACTTGTGTCGTTTTGTGAAAAATATGCAGAAGTTTGGCCACAACTTCATCTCTAGTCTTGGTTCTGTCAGTGGCCTTGTTCTCTTCTAGACAAAGTGTCTGACCCCAGGCAGACCCTCCTCAGTGTCCCCGGTCCTTCTCATGCCCCCTGCTTCTGGGTCCACAGAGCCATTTCACACCAACCACTTATAATGGGGTTGGAAACTGGGGTGGCTAGAGATGCCCATAACTGGGTGAAAGAATTAGCCTCAGAGAAGCATTACTCACAACAGCTAAAGAGCGGCAGCGACCCACCCACATGTCCATCCATAGGTGAATGGATAAACACAATGTGCTATCTGCATACAATGGAATAGTAGTTAGGCTTTTGAAAAAGGGAATTCTGATGTGTGCTGCAATGTGCATGAACTCTTCCCTGGAGAAGAACTTGGGGGGAGAAATGCATATCTGATCAAGTCAGGGAGTGAGGGAGGAGGAGGAGGGCAGCATCTCCTCCTAAGTAAAGTTAAGACAATCACAAAGGGACATATGATTCCACTGGTAGGAGGTGTGCAGAGCAGTCAAACTCATAGAGACAGAATGGTGGCCAGGGGGTGAGGGGAGCAGGGAACAGGAAGTCATATGTTTAGTTGGAAAAGAGGAAAAGGGTTCCACAATACTGTCTGCACAACAGTGTGAATGGACTTAATACCACTGGACTGTACATTTAAAGATGGTTAAGATAGCACATTTTAACACAGTTTTTCAAAATTAGCCTGAAATCGAACTAGCAAAGAAGAAACTGACACCAGGAAAATTCTGGGAGCACTTGAATCCTTCATTTATTCGGGCCTTCTGTATCGGTTGGCTCTCGCCACATAACAAACAATTCTAAAACTTAGTGGCTTAAAATAATAACCACGTATTTAGATGATGATTCTGGTTTGGTGATTTGGGCTAGGCTCAGCTGATCAGGATTGGGCTGGGCTGGTGTTGGCAGGGGGTAGCTAGTCTAAATGACTCATCCGGATGACTCATCTCTGCTCTAGCCAACAGGCCAGCCCTGGTTCATTCACGTGGTGGCGATGGCAGAGGCCTCCAGAGACTGAGCAAAAGCCAACAAAGCTTCTTGAGGCTGTGGCTTGCACTCACACAAGGTCATTTCTACAACATTGTTTGATCCAAAGCAAATCCCAAGGCCAGCCAAGATTGAAAGGGTGGTAAAATGACCTCCACCCCTTAATAAGGAAAACTGCAAGGAATTTTTGCAATCTACCACAAGGGCTATATATATGCCAGACCCTGAGCTGAGTGATGCAGATAAAAATATAAATAAAACACAGTCTAGTGCCAGAGGCAGACATGTAAATAAATAATTACAACACACAGCGTGCTATATAGAAGGCAGCCCAGGATGCTGTGGGAGAGCATGAGGGGAGGTAGAGGGCAGGGGAGGGAGGAAGAGGAAGAAGTCAAACAGGCCTGGGCAAAATCCTGGCAGCAGAGGAGGAAGAAAGATCTGGACAGTGGGAACAGAGGCTCAGTGAGGGGGACCTGTCTAGACACAGGGGGGCTTCCCAGGGGGATTAAAGGGTCCCCTGGAAGTGAAGAGGGTCTGGGGCAGCAGGAGGCCTTACCAGTGCCTCCCTGCCCCCCACCCCCTCAGCCTAGTAGGGCTCGCGTAAGGGGAAGCTGATGGCTAGATGCTGTGGAGGTGGCTTGGAGGGGACAGGTAGAAACAGGGAGCGTCCTCTAAGACAGCTGCAGAGACTCTGGCCCAAGAGCATGACAGCCAATCAAGTGCTCTCTGCCAGGTGGTCCAGCAATGCCAGAGTTCCCCACGTGTGGCAGGGCTCAAGGTAGCCACTCGTGGGAAAGGCCAGGGCATGGGATCCTGCAGGCATGGCAGGGACATCTCCACTCAGAGCCAAGAGGACCAGAAAATACTCCCTGGTGGCCATCAGCAAGGAGGGGTCTTGAGGCCAAGGGTATGGTCCCCAGGTGAGCTCAAGCTGACAGACCCATCACTCATGGCGCCCAACTGAGCCTTCTCCTGAGGAGGGCCAAAGGGTCTCTGGGCTGTCCTCTCCTCCAAATTCTGGAGCCGTTGACATCTGCAGGGCAGGGGTGCTTCAGGGAGCCTGCTCTGAAGACCCAGCCCTCCCCACACCAAGGCTTGCTTGTTGGGGGTTTCTCCACGAGGCACCTCAGAGGTTAAGAGTTGCATCTGAGGCGCGCAGGCCCTGGCTTCCTCCTGTGGGTAGGGGTTCTGCTCCCTCCCGACAAGCACAGCCTGACGCGGCCCCTCCCCGCCGGCGCGCGGCAGGCGGCAGCAGCACACACCAACTGATCGATACTTTGAATGCGCTGGGGCCTGCTGTGAAAAGGAATCCCCTGGTGAGCACTTTCATAAATTGAAAGATTCTTCTGGAAGTGAATAATCTTCCCCAGCTATTAAATTCAGATTCCTGAAAAGGACTCAGAGAAAGCAGAAAGCACCCCCATGTAGGACGGTGGCACCTGAATCTCCAGGCACCTGACTCTGGCCCTGGGAATTCTGGAGCAGCAGGTGGGGCTGTGGGCAGAGTCATTGCTGGGACCTTGACCTGAAGGGAAACCTTGAAACTATCAGAACATGTGGGTCCAGCAGCAGTAGCACCAAGTGCACCGTTGGTTTGCCTGGCCCACCACGCGCCAGCTAATTCAGCAGGTGTGTGGGCCATGTCCGTCCCTCACGGCAGCATGCAGACCAGGGGACCACAGAGCAGGAGTCCTTCCCCTTTGTGCTTAAAGCAATGGGAGCCCAGCCAGCTCAGGCAACTTGCCCAGGGTCACATGATCACTTAGCGAAGAGGGCAGAACAAGAACCGGAATCCAGGTCTTTGGAGCCCCAGCCTGAAATTCTTTCCCCCATACACAGGCTCATGGTTTGGGAATCAATTTGACTGGGGGCTCTTTTTGGAGTCAACGTGTGTGAACAGAGCCCTCCCTGAGCTGGCCCTTCCTGTCCTGCCTCTGCTCACACCACCGTTCCCATCCCTCAACTGCAGCCCAACTCTAGCCTCCACCGCCTGCCTCTCCACCTCATCCCACAGGCCCACAACTAGACTTAGCCTCTCCTCCCTCCCTAGATGTCCCATGCTTCCTCTCACAGTCCCCTCCCACAGCACCGTGGCCAGAATACTCTTCTCTGTCCTTCAGTTACTGCTGCAGTCAGGACTTCCACTTCTCACCTGGGTCAGGGCGGTCATTGCCATCGACAAGAGCTCCCGCGTAGCTCCCGCAGTGAGCCAGGCTGCCAAGTGCTCATTAACCTTCAACAAACAAGGGCACTGAGGCCCTGGGGTGTCTGTTCACCTTCCCAAGGCCACAGAGCTAGCTGGAGGCAGAGTTCGGGTTCACCCTCAGGTCTGGCTCTAAGGCTAAGGTCACCACGTAGGGCCTTCCTGCCTTCCATCCTGCCTCTGTGTAGGATCGTTAGACACCCATATCTAACCTCTCCACTACCCCTGCACAGAACCCCCTGTGGCTCCTGCAGGCCCCAGGATTAACCTGAAGCTCCCGCGGAATCTGGCAACCTGGTGGCATTACTTATTGTTCCCCGAGCTGTTTGTTCACCTGCCTCAGTCCCACAGGCCACGCATCCTTGACTTTGGTCTCTGTCCCTTGCTGGTCTCTGTCTGGAATATCTGGCCCCTGCTCCAGGTCCAAGCATGCCCCACGTGGAGGCCCCCCAATACACATGCCCCTCTGGACATTCTGTCAAGGCACCAGGCCAGCCTATAAATGGCAGGCGTCTGCGGTTTGGCATTGCCGGGGGTCTGAGAGCAGAGTTCACTACCTCAGTCCCTGTGTGCAGCACGTTCCCTGGGACCCGGCTTCCTTGGCCTTCCTCCTTAGCGGCGTGTGCTTGCTAAGGAGGGCTTGCCTGACCGCCAAGGCCCCAAAGCCTGAGCGTGGCTCCATGATGATTTTCACTACTCCCTGCAGGTAGAAGCAGAAACCTCAGTCCCCACTTCGCTGATGTAGAAGCAGAGGCCCAGAGAAGCACAGGGGCTCATCCAGGCCATGCGAGCTCACGGCATGTGGGACAGACTGGGCCCAGGAGGGAGTCTCAGCAGGTGGCCAATGTTTGCCCCTGTGAACAGCAACGCTGGTCAAACAGAAGCAAGGCGCACCAGAGCGAGATTCTTGAATACAAAATGGAATTCAGCATAGTCCTAGAAAGCTGGGGGTGGGTGCAGGTGACTTGTAGAGTGGGGCTTGGTTTCCACAGGCCATCATCTCCCCTTCGCTTGCACAATAACATCTAGGTTGTTCTGACCCAAGGATCTGGCCTCTGCAGCAGCTATCAGCCACGCTAAGGGCAGGCTTTGTTCAGGGTTCCTGTGGCAGGCAGGTGGGGGGTCAGCTGAAGGCCCTCACTTTTGCAAAGGCAAAAGTATAAATAAACCAAATGGGGCAGCTGGCAGGCTCTTCCCTCCTTCTCCCCTCTAAGCCTTGGGGTGGGTCTGGGAGAAGCTTTCAACACCCCCAGGTCTGGAGCCTATAGGCCTGGGCTCTGTGCCAACCCCAGGTGGCCGAGATTCCAGGCAAAGGTAGGTGTACACCTGGGTGGGAAGACTCCAGAGGCCACATCCTGGGACCTGCAGGGGCTGCAAACCAGCTTCCCAATGTTGAGCCCCTAAGCAAGGGTGGGAGTCCTAAGAGGCTGGCCCAGAAAACGGGGGGTGCAGAGAGCCCCTGTCCCTTGCTTGCTCACTTCTCCCAAGAGTCCCTCTAAGTGTGACTGGACAGAGGTGCCTGCCAGGCCCTCATCTGGCTTGCTCGGGGGTCCCTCCCCAAGAAGCTCACCCCACACCATGGTTGTGAGTGTCTAACAGAAGGGATACCGTTTTTGCAGGTTTTGTGGTTTTTATTCCTTTGAACCATGTCCAGCCCATCTTACATCACAATGCCATGCTTTACTTGGTCTCCAAGACATCGGCACCCATTGGCATTTGGAGAGCTTGTTCCGTAGTTATATAATAGTATGGAGTCGTCTGTGATAATGTATTCTCTATGTTTCCAATCGTCAGTATGGGAATCTTTCCCCCCAAACTTTCAATTTCTGGGGTTGATTTTCTTTACTCGTGTTTGGGTTTTTTTTTTTTTTTTTTTTTTTTTGTTTGTTGTTCTGTTTTGTTTGGGGTTTTTTGGTTCTTTTTTTTTTGTTTTGCTTTTTAAAGTTGTTATTCCCTTGGTTATGTAGCCCCTCCCAGTGGCTGCTTGTTTACGCATATGTTCGTGACTTCTTCTGACTGTCAGTGTTGAGCCAGTCTTGCCAAGAAACAATATCAAGTATTTTCTATTTCTCTACTTCTTGAAAAAATATTTTAATTAAAAAATTAAAAATTAAAATTAAAAAAAAAACTCTTAATGGGAACGTGGCCCTGTCTGTCTTCTCTGTTCTGCAGAAATGTTGAAGGAATTGAACCAGCAGCGCAGAGCGAAAGCGTTTACAGACCTGAAAATTGTTGTTGAAGGCAGAGAGTTTGAAGTCCACCAAAATGTTCTAGCTTCCTGCAGCTTGTATTTCAAGGACCTGATTCAAAGGTTTGCCTTCCTTCCAGCTGTGGTCGGGTCTGTTCCTTTGTAGGACGCTTTTGTGTCGCTTTTCTCCTCCCCTCTCTTGCAGGTTCCTGAAGCGTGACTCCCTGTCACAGAGCCAGTAGCCATCTCTCCTCCTCCTCCTCCCCAGTGTCCTCTCACACACAGCCTCAGAGCAGCCACTGCCCTAGCCCCCACACACAGCCTTGCTGGTCACCAGGGGCCTGCCAGCAGTAGACAACACCCTCCTTGCCCCAGGATCCCATGTTCCCAGTGGCTCACAAGCCCTCCCTGAGATCAGGAGGACAAGAGACTCCGTTTTAGGGGACCATTACACACTGCCCCCACTGGGCTAGCGCAGGGTCCTCAGAGCCATCGTCACTGGTGTCGATGGCAAACTTAATGCCAGGAGAGCACATCGACCAGACCAAACCATCCCCACAGGGGAGCATGAGGCGCCCGAGGGGCTACTTTTGCCCAGCTCGTGCAGAGGAGAAGAGACATTTAGCCTCATCCACGCCGCATGTCTTGCTACCTGTACACTGAGCCTAAACCGGCGCTGTCTGAGCACAGACCAGGTGTGTCCTAAACACGGTCTCTCAGCCTTTGCCCTCCCTTGCCCGGCCCCAGCCCCACCCGGCTGTTTCTCCCTGGATGAGTCTTCACGGTGCGTGAGCATCTTTTTTTTTTTTTTTTTTTTTTTTTTTTTTTTTAATGTTGAGTTTTTTAAAAACTTGTCTGCTTCATACCCTTGCAAAGAAGTCAGGGCCACCTCCTAGCTCCTTAGCGAGGGAGAGCAGCCGGGGCCAGCCCAGCGTAACGCTCACGTTTCTCTCACCCATCAGCAGATTAATGCCGCTGCTCATTTTGCCTTGCAGCCTCTCCGGGGCGGACGCTGAGCCGGGACAGTGCTCAGAGTGGGAGGACAGGACCTCTGCTTGCTTCCCAACGCTGTCTTTGGACTTGCCAACTAACCCCAGAGCAACTGTGTTTTGTTTCAGGACGGCACACTGGCTGGCATCTCCTTTCCAATCCATGTGTCCTCTGGTGGAGAGCCGGGTGGGCTGCCCGGGACACGGGGCCTGCCCAGCCACGCTGGCCCTCAGCCACACGGGAGGGGCAGGCTCTCTGTGACGTCCTGTCTCGTGGACAACTCGGTCTCCTGCTGTCCCGAGCACATTAAGTAGACAGAGGCAGATATGTCTTTGCAATGCCAAGGTTTATTCACAACCAAATTCAAAGCTAGATTCACACAGTCCTAACTTAGCCTCTATCTCCCCGAGTCCCAGGGGGGCTCACCAAGGGACGTCTTCTTAGCCGCTCGCTGGATCAGATGAAGTCTGGTCCGGGAACTCAGCAAGCAGCCGGCACCATCAGCAGGTCACTCCGACGGGAAGCGTGACGGGGTCCGGTCGTCTTGAAGGCGCTTCGCTTCAGTGAGCTGGGGACTCGGTTTATATACTATTTCTAGCTAGGCCCTTACGTCACTCATAGTGACATATCAGGGTCATGCACTCTGTTATCAGGGTTACACACGCGGGGTCTCTTTCAGGCGTTGCCATGGACACTCACTGTGCATGTCACAGTGTGACAAGGCAGGACATATTCATGACACTTATAGCATTAAGCACTATTTCCACACAAACACTAAGTTAATATCAGATTCATTAAATTATTATTATTCTTTGGTACTCAGTACACCTGCCCCCAGTTCTTGGGTTCTCTCTGTCCAAGCACAAGGGCTAGAGGCATGAGTCTGGGCTGAAGGGCCACATCCGGGGTCTTTGTGCTGCCACTCTTGGCTCATCTGGTTGCTGGGGCACAGATGAACATCCTGGGGCCTTGGCCTTGCTCCACAGGCTGGGAAGGACAGAGGGGGCAGGCTGGTACCAAGTGTCGGCCCAGCCCTGGGGTGTCCTTCACCTCCCTCAAGGACCACACATTAAAGCCAGTTTCTGTCACACCGCAGAGAAAAGGACCCTGGACGGTGGGAACATTTTTGGACAGGCTGGGAAGATGGAGAAAGAGCCTTCTATACAAGACGCTGGGGACAGAGATGGGCATGAGCCAGGGCCTCCCAGAAGTGGGTGTGAGCTGGAGTGGGCAGGCCTGACCCCGTGCTAGCTGTGACCTCCTGGCCTGGGTCTGAGGTGGGCAGGGACAGTGGGGACAGGATGCCCACGTGGGAGCAGCAGGAGAACACCTTAGCAGCCCTAAAGGGAAAGGATAGGTGTTCCAGGCCACTGGAGGACAGAGGGCACCCTCTGGGGGCTAGGAGACCTGGCTTCTACCCTTGACTCTGCCACTTGTCCCATGACCTCAGGCTAGTCATGTCCTCTCGGGCTGCAGGTTTTCTCATCTGTAAACAAGGAAGTTGGCCAAGTGGTGTCCAAGGCTGACACCCTAGGGTGTCAGTCAGTAGCCAGGTAGGGCCAGCCTGGCGAGGCTGCCCAAGCACAAGTGCCTGGACTTGAGAGGGCCAAGTGTCAGGGGCCTCAGAGGAAGGAGGGCAGGTCCACATCCCAGAGTGGAGGCTACGGTGGGAAAGGTGACCAACTGAGCATCCAGCAGGTGCAGCTTTAGCCGCCAGAAGGCCACCCGAGAGGTCCAGCTGAGGGCATGGCAGGTGACCAGATGGATGGATCTGAACCCAGACAGGGCCCAGGGCTGGCGAGCGGGGCCCAGCACACAGGTCCGGTCACTCGGGGGAGGCTGAAACTAGCCCTGTGGCTGAAGCTCTCAATGTTAGAGTGCGGCCATTCTAAACTTGACCCCTTGTCCTGGCCTGGGCCAATGACAGCTGCCAACAAAAGCCTCCCGTGGGAGGGAAGCAGAGTCTTCCGTGGAAGACCATGTCCTTTCAGAGCCACGTAAAGTCATGCGCAGCGTCACAAACTCCATGGTCAGAGAGCAGCTGATGTTGTCACCGGGTGGCTTTAGTCCCCTTTGTGTCTGTGAAGCTTTAATGTGCGGTGGCTGGAACGGCCTTGCGGGGCGGTGGCTCTGTCCTTTGCACCTGCACCAGGGGTCCCGCTCAGGGGGCTGTGTTCTTGTGAGGGGAAGGAGTAGGGACAAGCTGTGGGACACAGCGTCCTGGGGCTTATCTTTGGGGGTGAGCACTGACACAGCAGGTGATCCCCCCAACTCTACTGTCCAGGACCCCCAGCCCTGGCATTGCCTCCACCCAGGCTGAACCCCTTTCTGCTCAGCTTGGCTCAGCTGCCAGCCAGCCCAGGCCTCCCACCCTGCCCAGGCTCGCTCCTCACATGTCCATGCCCACAGCGAGGCCACAGCACCTACCCTCCTCAAGTCCCCTTTGTCTTCCTCCTCTGACAAGGGCACACCACCTGGCCCACAGGGAGCCCTGTAGACATGCCACCCTCAGGAACCAGGACTATCAGAATCCCCATTTTACAGACAGGGAGATTGAGGACAGAGTTAAGTTACCAGTAGATCTGTGCTTCAAATTGAGGTCTGATGCAAAGCCCTCAACAACCACTTGCTACTCCAGAGAACAAGACCGTAGTCTGTATTTGTGTGCAAAGTCTGTGAAGAAGGAAAGTGAAATCCCAGGGCTGACCATGCAAACGGGAATACAGGAAGAAGGGATGCAGACTGTGTGTGCGTGTGCATTATGAACACTTGTAAACTGGCCACAAGACCTCTCCAAGGGAGGCAGAACCCTCCCTCGAGATAGGTACCTGCAAACTAGGGTGAGGTCCCATGAGGGTGGAGGCTGAGGAACCCTCAAAGAGGACAGATGTCAGGACAGAGCAAAGCTGAGAACCCCAGGCCTGCCCACCTGTCCCTTTGTTGACTCAGCTGAGTAAAACCCCGAGGGGCAAGGTGCTGAGCTCTTATCTCTGGACAATGAGGAGGGAAATAGTGAATCCAATGCTCTTTCAGCCTTGAACAGGCCCTGGGGGTGGCCTCCCAGATCGAGGGCTTCTCACTCCCAAAGAGCAGGCTGCCGATCTGCCCTGGCTTTTCTGTTTTGACCCATGAAGGAGAAGTTTATCCTCTGGGGACCAGAAATTGCTCAGGGATGGCTGGATGCCACAGGGGGCTTTGGTCACAATGATGGTGACTACCACTCAGTCCCCAGGAAGTCCCGGACTTGGGCACGCCTTCTGTGTTTGTGACTGGAGCCAGAACAGGGTGCAGGATGGGAATCACATCAGACTGGCTAGGTGGGCTGCAGGCCCCCTCAGAAGGATGGCACCATTCTTAATAAACAGCAGAGTCCCTCCTGCCCTCGCCAGCACGTCCCAGCACACTCCCCAGGTCAGGTTGCACCAGCCAGGGCATCACACCAGTGGGGACAGAGACCTGAACCTGGCAACTGGAGTCCTCACCCACAAAGCTGCTGCAGCACACCTGACATTTGAATTCCATTCCCATCCGATAGTGAATGAAAGTGGATAAACAAATTAGCCCATTCTTCTAAGCTGATTCTCCCAAAGCCCTATGTCTAGGCTCTAGGCTTCTCATTCCCTCTTCAGCCATGACAAGGGAAGCGAGGGTGGACACCGGCTCAAAGCACCACACTTGGAGCAGTACAGAGACGTTAGTGCACAAGCCAGGATGCACACCCTGCACCTCCTCCCCCAGGAAGCTGGGTGTTTGTGGGTGGCAGCGCCTGCCCTCTTTTTCTGGTACAATAGAGAAGAGTAGCTTAAAAATCAATTACCAGGAAGAGGGATTCACACCGCTCATGCTGGCAGAACGAGGGGAGCCAGAATCATCACCACCTCTCAAAGGGTGATCCAGGGCCTGCTTGAAGTCCCCAGGACCCAACGGACTTGGGCACGCCTTCTGTGTTTGTGCCCTGGAGCGCAGAACAGGGTGCAGGATGGGAATCACATCAGAGTCCCGTTCCTCACCTGCCCGTGCTCCCCTCCCCCGACTCACAAGTGGCCCACAGGAAGTTCCCTCTCCCAGTTCCAACGTGCAAAATGTAAGCATCTGACCACTGAGCTATGTGAGGGGGGATGAGGGATGCCACCCCGAAGTCTGGAAAGGGCAACTCCTATTCCAGGGGAGTCCACTGCTAATGGTGGGATTTCCAACATCCCGCTAATTGAAACTAGGCATTCCTGGCCCTTCCTCAGACCCAGCTCTGCCAAGAAGGGGCTGTGTCCAGCACTCTGGGCTCTTCTGGGCCAGGGACAGACAGCTCTCTGGGCCACACACCAATGCCTGTGTAGACATGACATGTGTGCCAGGGAGATGCTCAAACCTCACTGTCTGGGCCTTGCCTCCTCCAGGGCCTGAGCTTAGCTGTGGACAAAGCCTCCTCCTCACTGCCAAGGGACCCTCTGTGGCCAAGTGGGATGATCCACACTTGCAGGCCCAGGGGCTTCCAGCCACTCCCTGCACTCATTTGCCCAGTGGCCTGCCACTCTCCATGGGAGCAGAGCCTTGGCCAAGCACTCTATGGCCAGGATCCCCCACCTGACAGGACCAGTGACAGTCTTCAGCTCCTGCACTACCTGTTACAAGCCCAATGCTCCTCAGCTGTGCAGTTGCCTCTCTGTCCCAGAAACCCTATACTTGGCTCAGACTGTGGGTGACACAAGCAGTGCCACTCAGTGCAGTCATGCTAGCCCCATCAAAGCCATCCTCGGGGCCATGGGCTGTTTATCTGCCCAGCGCCCTTCCTCACTGGGTCAGCCAGGGTCACGTGTGTTTCAGTGTGTGTGTGTGGAGTGTGTGTACGCACGCACATCCTGAAGTCCCAACTGAGGACTCACAGGGAGACAGCTGGGCTGGCCAGTGGTGGAGGCAGCAGAGACTCCGGGCCTTGCAAAAAGATGAGCAACTCTGCTTTGGCCTCATCAGCCCTACTGGGCTGTGGCCCAGAGTGACCTCCACAGAACATGGAAGGTGGCGGAGGGAAAGGCCAGACATGGCTTGGAGGAATGAAGGCAGAGGCAGCAAAGACTGGGAGCAAGAAGTTGACCAGATGGCCTCTGAGGCCTGGAGCAGTCAGGATTTCTGTGATTTCAAGTGAGCATATCATGAACTATGTATGCCTCGTGAAGCCAGCCATGTAGGGGAAGACATCCCAACAGCAGAAGACTAGGTGTGACAAGTCACTTCAGGAATCACTGTGTCTATACGGGTTTGGGGGAGCCTCTGCCCATTCTCTGTGTGGCCTGCACCTTGCCTACTCAGCTTCCCAGGCTTGCCCAGGCTCAGAAGCACAAAGGCCATTGGGGCCCCTCATTGATGAGCCATTCTATGGGAAGGACCCAGTACAGTACCCCTAGGAGGGCTCCCCGGACACTGGCTCAGGCAGCAGGGTTGCAGCGTAACCTTCTCTCTGCTGGGTTCTGTCTGGGTTTTAAAGTCCTAACCTGAGAGAATGGGTTCTAGTGGCAGGAATGGGCTGGTAGAGAAGAGACTCATGGGAAGGTTGTCATCCAGCCTCTGTCAGGTTAGGCCTAGTCTAGTTCACTCCTCTTGTTTTACAGAAGAGAAGGCTGAGGGCCTGAGAGGCCCATGGCTGCCTGCCTGTCCACGGCAAAGCAGGGTACCCAGGTCCCCTCACTCCCTGCCAGTGCTATCCACCCACCCTCCCTCCCAGCAGCCAGTTTCTCTGTGGCCAGCCAAGGCTCTCTTGCCAGACACTCCTCCACCCCACCATCAGCCACAGGTGCCCCCAAGGGACCAGTCACAAGAGTCTTGACCCCTGGCCTCCTCGGAAGTGAGCCGGTGAACCACAAAGGTCATTGCCAGCCACAGCCCCAGGCAGGCCCTGGCCTGGTGAGAGCGGCCAAGACGGTGGCTAAGTCATGGCCTCTGAGACACCTGCTCCTGACCTAACGTTGGGGGTGTTCTTCCTCCCGGCCTCACTCTGTGTCGGTGTTGTTTCGCTTCATCTTATCTGTTTCCTTCTAGGTCCAGCTTTAGGGTGCGGCTGCCCGCCCTTAGGAGCCTTTGCAATGGTTTTGTATTTCTGTAGACACCAGATATAAACATATTGATATATTTGTGTCCCTCCCCTGCTCCCCCAGTTCACAAGCCCGATGCACACTCTACACGCAGGCCACTCTGACCTCTGACCCCGTGTTCCATGTGGCAGGAGGGCCCCGCCCCGGGCCAGGCCCCAGGTCATGGCTGCTGGCTGTCTGTGGCGGAAGTCCTTGGTTGTTCCCCTCTCCCCCTCCCAGCTCTAACCATTCTGTCCGTCTATCTCGTCTCGTCTTCAGTTTCAAAGCAATGTCATGAAGGGCTTCCTTTCCATGCCTAAAAGGAAACAATATGTTTTCGGAAAGCGCTGGGGTTGGAGGGGTTTCCGGGACCGCTTGGGGCCCTGATCTTTGGGCTCTCAGAGGAAGCCTCCGGATTGGCTGGGATGCCAGCCAATCAGGAGCCTCCCGAGCCTCTGCAGCTGGTTAGCTGGCACCGAGGTGTTGGCGCCGGGGGCGGAGCTGGTCCAGTTTGGTGCAGACGCCAGGGCCAGCAGGGGCTGAACGTATTGTTTCCCTTTGAGGCCAGTCCTGGTCCTCGTCCCCATCCACAGCTCATGCTTTTTGATTTGCATCTTTTTTTGCATGGACATGCCGAGTAGTGATAAGCAGGGTTTTCTGTTCTTTTGGGCGCCTCTGGTCAGACTCTTCTCTTTCAGATCCCGTGTCAGGTCATTAGGTTCAGGTGTGTCATTTGCTGTGTCCTTTGAGTCCTAAAACGAAGGGCGTGACCGAGGTATGCAGGGAGATCTGACCCTGTAAGGAAGCGGCGCATGAGCCGCAGAGTGGCAGGTGAGGACACCCCGGTCTCTGTGCCTAGGTCGGTGCAGGATGGCAGCCAGGGCGGCCGGGAGAAGCTGGAGCTGGTGCTGTCCAATCTGCAGGCTGACGTGCTGGAGCTGCTGCTGGAGTTTGTCTACACCGGCTCCCTGGTCATCGACTCGGCCAACGCCAAGACTCTGCTGGAGGCAGCCAGCAAGTTCCAGTTCCACACCTTCTGCAAAGTCTGTGTGTCCTTTCTCGGTGAGCCGGCCAGGGCGTGCATGCGCACTTTGGGGGAGAAGAGTACAGATGTTAGAAATCCTCAGAACCAGCGATTATTGAGAGGGAAGGCTGTGTGTGCCCACAAATCACGCTAGAAGTGGGAGAATTTTGCCAAACTATTTTCACATAAGCATTTGGATAACCTGACAGGGACTGAGGGGGACTCTGTGTCACTTCCTGTAGGCAGCAGAGGGTCACTGTCCCCCAACAGGCCCTGGGAGAACCAGAGGGCCAGGAAGCTATGCAAACAATCTGTTCTTGGGGAAACCTGTCCTCTCTGCCCTGACTGCTAAACCCCGAACAAAGCAGCCACACCCTTGCTTTCCCTTAAATTTATTAATGCCTGGACCACCCTAAATGCATGGACAGTCCTAGACATCTGAACTGTCCCCTCAATGCTCAGGACAGACATCTAGGTGTCAGGGGCTCCCCAGGCCACCATCCCAAAGCATGCTCACTTTGAAGCTTGGTACTGCCCAGTTGAGCTGAGAGCAGGGAGAGGGAGGGACACGGACAAGTGCCCCAAAGAACCTGTAGCCTGGGGTGGGGCGTGCAGAGAGAAAGCTAGGGGCTAGACTCAAATGGGAGCAGATTAGGTGAAGACAGCTAGGGGAACTCAGCAATCTGGAAAGGTCAAGAGCCCCAGCAACAGAGTGAGGCTCACACACTAATAGGCCTCCTGGGACCCAGACACATCTAGACTGGAGGAGCCATTAGCCAGATTTCAGAAAAAAAAGGCCAGATTCACTCCAGATTCTAGGGAGTCATATTGAGGGAGGCTCAGGCCCAATGGTGTCTTGTGAGGGAGATGGTGGGTGGTTTGTGAAGGATGCTACTGCTTACATAACTTAGGAAGCAGTCTATGACCTCAGGCATGTCTGTCAGGGTCACAGAAGATACCAAGCCTCAGTACAGTCCCTGCCTCCAGTCTAGGACCAGGTTTGCAGCACTGACCCTCCCTCCACATGCAGTAAGGAGGTTCACCCCACCCCCACAGCCTCGCTCCTCTGCCAGGACCTGCAGCAGCAAAAGGAGGCCAGGACAGAGGAAAACCTGGGAAATGAATCCAAGGCTCAGGGACACAGGAAGTGGTCTTCTGGGGACTCTGGATGTTGGAGACAGATCACAAGGACATGGGCTCAGAAGCAGACCCAGTGATGGTGATGGGAATAAGAGGTGACCCTTCCAGGGCCGTTGGGTCAGTGGTTGTGCACTCTCATCCCCAGAGAAGCAGCTGACTGCCAGCAACTGCCTGGGTGTGCTGGCCATGGCTGAGGCCATGCAGTGCAGCGAGCTCTACCACATGGCCAAGGCCTTTGCGCTGCAGATCTTCCCTGAGGTGGCGGCCCAGGAGGAGATCCTCAGCATCTCCAAGGATGACTTCATTGCCTACGTCTCCAATGATAGCCTTAACACCAAGGCTGAGGAGCTGGTGTACGAGACGGTCATCAAGTGGATCAAGAAGGACCCTGCATCACGTGCACAGGTAGGTCTGCCCTTCTTGGCCCTTCTCTCTGGGTTTGGGGGACTGTGCAGTGATGGGGTCTTCAGCAAGGATGAAGGAAGATGAGAGTCAGGATCACCTGCCTGACCTGCAGGGGGTGTAAGGGAGCTGGCAGATAAAGGTTCGCCTTGCCCCAGCACGCATAGCAGCAGCAGAGAAAGGAAGGTTTAGAGATGAACATGTCATCAGAGGGTTCTGCCATTCCACCTTGAAGGAGACCCAAGCTGACCACAGGGCCTCAGAGAAAAGTGGGTGCCTTGGGGCTCCCAGGAGGAGCACCCAGCCATGCGCTGGTTATTAAGAGGGTGGAAAGCACCTACGTGGACCAAATGGTACCCACGCAAGAGATGGGAGACCACTGCAAGCATGGCAGGAGAGAATATAAGGCCCTTGGAGGCTGGGAGCAAGGAAAGGATGGCAGTATCTCTAGAGTAGGCTCCAAGTCACAAGGAGCCACTGGGTCTATGCACACCCCATAAGGCTCTGGCTGGAGGTCCTGCTCAGAGGGAATTGCTTTGGTTCTCACTGATGAGGAACCAGGGAGACAGTGCAGCTTCAGGAAGCTCTCGGAGCGTTCAGAATGCACCCAGAGAACAGCATGTGGGGACAGTGGCCCAGAAGTAAGGACCCAACCAAGAAGAACAAGAGCCACACCCCAGGAGAAGCTGAGGTTGAGTGGCAGATGAGAAGGGCTGTGATGTTTCACTGGGAACAAGAAGAGGGACAAGGACAAGAGGGATGGACGGGGTGCTAGGATCAATGGTATTGGGCAGACGTGGGATGATTTCCCCCCACACCTGATCCAGTCAGCCTAGGAGACTGAGATCCGTGGACTGATCAGGTAGGGAAGGGAGCAAGATTCATTTTTACAGGAAGGAAGTTAGGTTGAGCAGCTAAGAACAGTGACTGCCACAATTTGCTACAACTCCCCAGTCTGTCCCTAGCCCAGAGCTCATTCTTCCTGGACTCCAGACATCTGTCTTCAGTCACCTACTGGGCATTTCAAGCAGGGTGTCCCCAAGTTCATCTCACTCACCAGGCCCAAAGCCCACACCTCTTCCTGTGTTCCTTATTTCAGTCCTGCTCATAGACCAAGACAGGGCCTGGTCCCTCCCACACTGTCCATTCACTGACCACATGGTGCTCAATTCTGCCTCCTTCCTCCCTCTTTGATGGATCGGTTTCCCCTCTCCCCCCAACAACCGTGTCTCACCAGGATTGGTGTCATCATCTCCACAGTGATTTCCCTGCCATCCGTCTTGTTCCCTCCAAATCCATTTTCCACCCTACAGTCTGTGTGCTAAAGAGCAAATTGGATCACATCCTCACTCCCTTTAAAATTCTTCATTAGTCCCACATCAGCTTGCAGAAGAATATACACAATCTGGCCAGCATAGGTGAGGCCAGCCAGAACCGCCTCTGAGAACCTCGCCCGGCTTGCTACTCCCCACACTCACAGCTCAACAAAAGCCTTTCACATCCACCAAGAACAAACCCCATGTTACTTCCCGAATGCACCACTCCCTTTCACTCTCCCGTGCCTCTATAGGATTTGAAGATCCACCTCCCTCCACCTTCCACCTAGCAGAAGTCACCAATCCTTGCATACCCAGCTCAAATACCATCTACTCCATGACACCTCTCACTCCTGTGCCCCCGGCAGTCTTACTCCCACTCATACTCCTGCTCCCCAGTGCCTTTTATGTAACTGCACCCCATTAAACTGTGGACACCTTGAATTCAGTTGTGGGGTCTCATAGATCTCTGCATCCCCAGTAATGAGCTTAACGCAGTGGTCGCTAGTTATTCGTTGACTGAAACTGGTGAGCAGTTTGCCAGACAGCAGGGGAGATTCGAGTCAGTCCAGAAAAGCCTTCAGCACAGGGGTGAGGGTCCAAGAGCGGATTTGAGATGAGGCAACACCGGGAGAGTTGTATTGGGGCGATGCCAGCTCAGTTACCTGACAGTCGCTTCTCCTTTAAGCAGTTCTGGGTTCTCACACTTTTTCCCATGTCCCTTGCCACACTCACACCTCTTTCGAGCTCATGCCTCCTGGTTTCAGCCCTGTTCAGCCTGGCAAGCATCAGGGGCCCATGACCTGGTGTGTGTGGAAATGAGGTGCTGATGAGATGCATGGGTGGTCCACTGGGGGCCAGCTGCAGCCACCAGGCCCCTGCCTCTGCCGCTGGGTCCCTTGGTCCCTGTCTAGGCTGGGCAGGGCAGTGCCTGCACTTCTACGCCACACGCAGACTGGAATTATCTGCTCTGGGGGCTCCACACCTCTGCTTTCCTTCCTCTCCATACGACTTACAGGAGGTGGCTCCCTCCCGGAGTCTGACCCGTGTCTCCTTCACCCTGCAGTACGCAGCCGAGCTCCTGGCGGCCGTCCGCCTCCCCTTCATCCACCCCAGCTACCTGCTCAACGTGGTGGACAACGAGGAGCTGATCAAGTCTTCAGAAGCCTGTCGGGACCTGGTCAACGAGGCCAAACGCTACCACATGTTGCCCCACGCCCGCCAGGAGATGCAGACGCCCCGCACGCGGCCCCGCCTCTCAGCAGGTATGGAGGGACACGCCCAACCCCCACCACCCCGGCCAGCAGTGGGTGCTGTGGGGTCAGCCGGCTCTGGGTGGTCCCCCAGAGAGAAGACAGGCACAGATGGTAATGATGTCAGGGTGTGTCCCAAGGGTGCCCATCCGTGTCCCTGCAGGTGTGGCCGAGGTCATCGTTTTGGTTGGGGGCCGTCAGATGGTGGGGATGACCCAGCGCTCACTGGTGGCTGTCACCTGCTGGAACCCGCAGAACAACAAGTGGTACCCCTTGGCCTCGCTGCCTTTCTATGACCGCGAGTTCTTCAGTGTAGTGAGTGCCGGGGACAACATCTACCTCTCAGGTGAGGCCCCTCAGGGCTGGGGTGGGGACTGGGCATGGGCTTCCCAAAGGGACCTCTGCCCACATGGCAGGGCTGAGGAAGGCCAAGGCCCACAGGGGTCCACTTCGCAGGTGAAGCCTTCTCCCTCTGACTCTGGGGGTGGGCCTGTGGACCTGGGGCCCTTCCTTAGCCCCTGCCTGCTCTCTGTTCCCCCATGCTGCCTGCAGGTGGGATGGAATCAGGGGTGACGCTGGCTGATGTTTGGTGCTACATGTCCCTGCTCGATAACTGGAATCTGGTCTCCAGAATGACAGTCCCACGCTGTCGGCACAATAGCCTCGTCTACGATGGGAAGATTTACACCCTCGGGGGACTTGGCGTGGCGGGCAACGTGGACCATGTGGAGAGGTGAGGAGGCCACAGTCCCAGCAGGGACATTCTCTCAGTCACTGAAAGTCACCAGTACCCACCCAATGCTGGTGTTCTGCAGTCTGGGCTGTCCAGAGGCCACCATCCCAGGCTCTTCAAACAATGGTGGGAGAGGACTCAGGGTATGAGCTAGAAGCAGGCAGAAGGACGTCTGCTGGGCCCTCTCGTGGGTATCCCATTTAGGTGTCAGACAAGATGAAGGCCTACGATCCAGTCACGAAAGGCACAGGATGAGCTTGGCTAGACTGTCCGGACATGTAGGGGACTCGTTGGACTGCAATCACCAGCCCAGAGATTTGCTGGAAGTCAGGGGCAAAGCTGGGACCAATGGCCAAAATTGGGACATTCCAGTGTCCTGCCAAGCAGGGGTCACACACCAGGAAGCTCCCTTCCTCCCTCCATCCCACACATCCCAGGAAATATGAAGGGTTAGTACACATAAACTGAGTGATTTGGGGGCACAGTCTGGCCAACCTTCTAGAATTCTCCAGAATAAAATGAAAGCCAGCGAGCCCAGACTCATGTGTGTGTTAGCCTGCCCTCTGCTGGAAGTCCCCAGGCCCTTGTGTAGGGTCAGGTAAAGGAATGAGAGACAGAGGTGGGTGCTTCTCTGGGGGAACACTAAGATCCTTTCCTTGGAGTCGGGGAGACTGCTCCTGCAGAGAATGGACACCCGAGGGGGAGCTGTAGAAAGACGCCCAGGACACCTGGGAGGAAGCTTCACGAGTCAGCACAAGGACGGGAAGGCCCAGTCCTGCTTTTGGAGAAACTAGTGCCCCAGAGAGTGACAGAGTAAGCTGACCTGGCCCCAAATTACAATCCAGGAGGTCACAGTGAAGATCACCAGAGCCCTTTCCCCCACGTCCTCCTGCAGCCTGGCCCACCACCCCGGCCCACGCCATCAGTCACACCAGAAAGCACACCTTCCCACGTGACAGCTTGTGCCTGTGGAGCCACACATACCCCTCCCTCAGTTCATATTTCCCCCTCTTTGGTGGCTAATTGGACATTTGACAAATGTTACAGCCACGATGGTTTCAGAGAGAGACAGGCTCTGAATGTTCATTGTGGGCTTTTAACTCCCCCAAGTGGAGCCCAGAGATGGCTCAGGAACAACATTTAATTGTCATATTGATTTGAAGATAATAGGGAATCCCTATATGATTATGGGGATATTAATGCTGCTGTTGGACCTGGACCAGCCTTGACGCTGGGGTCTTCATTGTGACCCAAGCCTTCCAGCAGCATCGGCTTACAATCATTTGTCACCCAGTAATAAACACATGAACAAGGAGACATTCTCTATGTAGGAGTAAACTGAGCTGGGTCTGTTTTCCTGTCTTGCTTGCTTTTGTCAGCTATTTTTAATCTCCTAAGACACTGATTACTCATTTTGCAAACTTATACTTGTTGATAAATATGGGGATCTGTTCGAGGATCAACTACTCTGACTAAGAGGTAGAGACAAGCTCTTCTCCAAGGGGCTTGGGGGACAACTTTCCTGTACAGACCTTCAGGGTGGGGAGGGGGACTCAGCCTTCCTGATGGATGGGAAACATCAGCTCAGCACCACGTGAGTAAGGCCACCGTGGGCGCTGCCAGTGGGTAAAGGAGCAGTCCAGGACAAAAGGAAGCCCCAAGGGGTACTGAGCTCTTCCTGAGCCCACAAGGATCAGTCAGCTGTCCTTGCAGGGACCGGATGTATATTTGAAGACCCCTGGGTGGTATGCATGCAAGGTGGGGGGTGGTGCAAGGGTAGGGACACAACTACTTCCCAAGGAACGTAGCCCCTTAGGGTCGGTCAGTCATTTTCTGTGCTACGTGGTGGCAATGATGAGAATTCAGGGTGATAGGAAGGTCAGTGTAATGGGGACAGACACGAGAGTGCTTTGTTCCCCAGGAAGCACTAATGGTACAAATTGCTATTATATTGATAATGAATGAGATATATGTTGCATTATAATTATATTACATTACTGTATTACAGGAATAGAGCAAGATTATATAATTATAGATTAAAACAACAGTGCCATAGACAAACCTGTATTACATCATTATATAAATAACTGGGTCTAATATTTTATAGTAATATATTGCCGTAGCTGTGGTTACTGGATAAATGATAGTGGAGCGCCTCACTCGGCAGGGTCATTTGCATGTCATTAGCATATCCTTCTCAAGCAGGAAGCTGACAGATTGAGCTGACGGGAGGGCTCATGGCTTGGCAATCAGCCACCTGGAATAACAAGCTCTCAGGAAATTTGTGTTTGTCGGAATGTGCCATTATACTGAAAGACTGAGGACTAACAACCACATAATCTTCCTCTGTCTCCCAGCTCCTTCTGCAGGAGTTCTTTGGATCTCTGCCATATTGGCTTAAAAAATAGATATCTGAACTTCTGACACTGTCCAAAAAGACACTTACTTCATTGCCTATTAGCCACACATCATCCATCCATGGCTGAATGGAATCAGCCCTGCTGCCCTTTAAGAGACTTCAGCCTCTTCTCAAATCCAAGCCCAGAACTGTAGGCCACGTGGCTGACCCCTCCCCTACTCTCAGGGCCAGAGGCCCAGGCCACATAAGACCCTCTTCCTGGGGCACTGAGCTCTAAGCACATTATAGTTCCTGTCCAAAGGAGGCTCACAGAGGAAAAGTGGGAGCAGGGTGCTTCCCAGGAGAGTATGCTGGAAAAAATCAACTCTGACGCTGCAGGAAGCTGACGAGGGGCCCCGCTTTGGGCCCAGGCATACATGGAGTAGTGAACGGCATGGTGAGTGGCAGATGCCACCCCACTGGCAGGTCTGGAGGAAGTGCTGGAACAGCAGGAGTCAGACAAAGCCTTGTGAGGGTGGCCAGCCCCCAGGGAACACCTGACAGTGACACTGAGGGGATAAAGAAGATGCCCCTTGAAAAAAGACCTCAAAGATCCCAGTCCCTTGGCAAGGCTGATTAATCCCTGTTCTACCCTTTCTAGAAGTTGCTTCCTGTTCATTTTTCCCTGTCTTGTCTTGAGCTCATGTTCCCTCACTTCTCCCTCCTTAGCTACTAGGCCAGGTGTCTGGCAGATGGGTGAAGCCCAACTCTTTGTCTTCTCCACACCTGCCCCTGGGGCTGATGAGGAAAATCCCACCACCCTGCAGTCTAGCTCTGCCATATACCAGGGCCTCCGACCTCCACCAGAGCCTCGATGCTGTGAGGCAGTCTTGTTAGGTGTCCCTGCCTAGCCATGTCCCCCACTCTCAAGAGCAGGCAGTTTTCCTCCACACTTCTCTTTTCAAAGTTCTGACCCTACACACCGACTCTCCCTCTCTGACTCCTGCTTCCCAGACAAAATGGGGCCATGCCCTTGTGTTTTCCTGCCCTCACTCCTGTAGATGTCTGGTACTTGTACCATCATTGCCTCCCTCTGTCCTGTCTTTCTGCATTCAATCTGCATTTACCAGATCTACTGGAAGCCTTACACCATCAGCTCTGGCCTTGAACTTGAATCCTGGGCTTAAGCAATCCTCCTACCTCCTGAGTGCTGGGACTAAAGGCACACACCATTGCACCCAGCTTCCTCTCTCTTTCTTATACAGGTGTACCCACAGAGGAATGGTTTCAGATTATTCACATCGGAAGAGCTCAAGTCCCTTATATAAATGGCATAATCTTTGCATATAACTTACGTACATTCTCCCATATACTTTAAATAATTTTTTCATTACTTATCACACCAAATACAATGTAAATGCTATGTAAATAGTTGCTATACTGTACTGTTTAGGGAATAACAAGAAAAAATTGTCTATACATGTTTAGGACAGACACAATTTCTTTTCAAATATTTTCTACCTACAGTTGGTTGAATCCGTGGATGTGGAATGTACGGATATGGAGGACCAGCTGCATATTTAATTTTTCCTTATCCAGTTGGGCTTCTTCCTGTCAGCATGTAAACACGATCAAACCTTGTCTCCAAAATTGAAACAAAACCTGTGGTGTGCTGGAGCTGGTTCAACCGAGAGTCAATTGTTAGAACTTCGGAAACTGCGCTAGTTGTCAATCCCAGCTATTATTGCAAATTAAATTATATTCACGTTCAGTTATTTAAGAAGAAAGGTGATCCCTACTCCAAACTCATCGCTTCCTAATTATCATCCGCTCCTGAGGTTCTTTGTGCAGTGGTACCTGCGTATGAAAGAGAGTCTGGACCGTGGTGGCCACAGTCTGTCTTTTCCCTACTCTGCTGTCCCATGGGTAGCTTGAGGGCAGGCATGGGAGGGTCACATCACAGAAATCAGCAAGTGCTACATACCAGGACTTTTTCCGCAGAGAAGTGGTTGGTAAACATTATAGCAGTCCACTGATAGAACCCCCTTCTGGGTGCTACCTTCTCTCCGCCTCTTCCCAGCTGAGTTTCCTCCAGAGCAGTCACACCTGCTGTCTCTACCACTTGGCCACACACAGCTGCTTCTACACCTCACATTCCACCTAGAATGCCCACCCCTGACCACAGGACACCAGTGACCCACTTGCGACTTCCACCCTCCACACCTGAAGCCCTTTACCTCTTATGGCACAGCCCCTGGCTGCTGACCCCCCAGCTGCCCCTCTGAGGGCTCCTCTCAGCTCCCCTCTCCATGGCCAGCACCCCACCCAGAGCACGTCCTTGGCCTTACACCCACCCATGCTGCCACAGGACACTCCTTAGTTCCAGTTTCCATCGTCACCAGTGATCCCAAAGGTGGCTATTCAATCCGGACCCGTCCACCCACTGCCCACTGTACATCCTAACCTGTGGCCAACAAATACTTTAAATTCTTTTCAATTAAAACTGACATTACTTCCTCCAGTCTCCCAAGGCAGAGACGCTGTGTTGTCCTGGGCCCTAGCATCCTGACGGTGATCCACCCTCTCTCTTCGCCCCTCCTGTTCGTGCTACCTTAAGCTCTTGTTATCTCTTGACCCAGGCTACTGTCCCTTCTCCCCAAGCTTCCTGTGACACACCAGTCTAACTAGTCTCCCTGCTCCAGCCTCCTCACTACAGCCACAGCCCTCTCTCCTGAGTCCAGGTTTGATCGTGTTATTTCCTTGCTTAAACATCAGGGCTTCCCACTGCCCTCTAGACAAAGCCCAAAGCCCTGAGCCTGGCACGAATGGCCTTTTAATCTACCCCAAACTCTAGCCACTACATGCCAAATGCCCCCAAATGCCACGTGTCCACTCCTCTCCCGTCACCCGCACTGGTTCTTGAGCCCATCGCACCTGCTCCTCCTCCCCCAGTTGGAGCCCCTTCCCCCTGGGTGGCCCTGCTGCATGTGCTCTGGCCCCTCACCTCAAGCCGCTTACCATCCTGCTGACACAGCCCATGCCCAGGGCAGGACGGCCACAGGGAAAGGCAGGACCAAGCTGGAGAGAGGAGGCTGGCAGGCCACAGTCAGTAGCCCTGAGTGAGCAGAGGTAGGAGACAGGAGTCCGCATAGAGGCTGGACAGGCAGAGAAGAGCCACTGAGGCTCCAGAGGAGGCCAGTTTGGAGTGACCCTGGGAGGTCTCAAGGGACTCATCCCAGAGCCCTGTCATGGGCTCAGGTTACGCGGGTGATGCTTCGGGCAGGAAGCGGGTGGCCATGGCCCCCACCTTGCACAAGCCCCCTCTGCCTCTTCTCACTACAGGTACGACACCATCACCAACCAGTGGGAGGCGGTGGCCCCTCTGCCCAAGGCAGTACATTCAGCAGCAGCCACCGTGTGCGGAGGCAAGATCTACGTGTTTGGCGGGGTGAACGAGGCAGGTCGAGCCGCGGGTGTCCTCCAGTCCTACGTTCCACAGACCAACACGTGGAGCTTCATCGAGTCCCCGATGATAGGTGAGGAGCAGCAGTCTCCTCGGCCCAGGCCAGTGTGGTGCCCACCTCACTGATTGATTCAATCTCAACATACAGGCCTGGAGTCAGGCTGAGCCCCACAGTTGTGCAGACTCAGGTCTGAGGGCAGGGTGAGTTCCCCCAAGCCCAGGTGCAGCCATGGCTCCCAGCACCTGGAGAAGGGCAAACTGGACACGGTTCCAGGTGTGCCTGGTTCAGGCCTGTCCTCAGGAAGTCCTTCCAGCTCCCTTCCCGGGGGACAGGGCAGGGTGGGGAGGAATCTGCTGGGAAAAAAAGGGGAGGAAGGGTTGGATGAAATGCCTGACCTGCCTGACCTGCTGTCTTCACAGACAACAAGTATGCACCTGCTGTCACCCTCAATGGCTTGGTGTTCATTCTGGGTGGGGCTTATGCCAGAGCCACCACCATCTATGACCCCGACAAAGGAAACATCAAGGCAGGCCCAAACATGAATCACTCTCGCCAGTTCTGCAGGTAAGAGGCTGTGGCGACTCAAGACTCAACAGGGGTTGTGAAGGAGGAGGAGGGAGACAGGGGACAAGGGGAGAAGTGTGATCACAAGATTTATCACCACTCTAATGCCAAAGGAATCTCCTACCCAGAGCAGAGAGACAGATGTCAGGGCTGGAGTAGGGTGCAGAGCACCCAAGGGCAGCCATAGCAGCCCCTGGCTCAGAAGCCCCAGCCTGCAGCTCCAGCTGAAATTAGAAATGAAATGTCTCAGGCTGGGGTTGTGGCTCAGCAGTAGAGCGCTCGCCTGGCATGTGTACTGTCTGGTGTTCGATCCTCAGCTCCACGTAAAAATAAAGGCATTGTGTACAACTGAAACAAATAAATAAATATTAAAAAAAAAAAAAAAAAAATGAAATGTCTCCTAGAGGCATGAAGGCCATCTTTTTTTCCTGGTGAAAGGTGAAGTCAGCCATCCCCCAAAACTATCTGCCAGAGCTTTGCAGGGACAAGTGGCTCCTTGGGAGGATGCTGTGGTCACATACATGATCCCCATGCTTCTCTGCAGGCTCAAAGACAGAGGCAGGACTCCCAGTCATGTGCCTCGTGTTAAATTAGATCAGGACCTTATCATTCCATCTCCTGGCATTCTTGTGCGCTGGGTTCCTAACTCTACCCTGACTCAAGCAGCAGGAAGAGCCTGTGTGCATGACATAAGAAGATGCTCCATAAAGGCTCAGCGACCTGAGCAGAGCACCTATAAAGAGACAGCTCCTCTGCCGGGCTCATTAGTCAGCTGGCAGTGCCAGGAGGGAGGCTAGTGATCATGAGCACCTCCATGCTTGGAGGGAGGTGTAGCAGGATGTTCTGGTTGTCCCTGAAGGAGAGGCCTTTTATGCTAGCCCAGGTCCGAGGGCAGAGACGAACCTTGCGAGAGGGTGCAGGCAGCCTGCAACAGACCCAGTGTTTGGAGTCTTATTTCCAGGTCCATGTTGGAAGCTAAAGGCCTAATTCTCTGCCTGCTTCCCTCTGCCAGCGCCGTGGTGCTCGATGGCAAGATTTATGCAACTGGAGGCATCGTGAGCAGCGAGGGGCCCGCCCTGGGCAACATGGAAGCCTACGAGCCTGCAACCAACACCTGGACCCTCCTACCCCACATGCCCTGCCCCGTGTTCAGACACGGCTGTGTCGTGATAAAGAAATATATTCAAAGCGGCTGACAGCAGCTGAGCGCCCATGACAAAACTGTGGACGACTCTGGTGAGGCAAATGGTATACCCAATGATAATTTTTTCAGCAACATCAGTAAGAGGCCAACAAAACAAAATCAAGGAACTCACTGCGCTAAACATTTTTGAATATCCTCTACATTGAATGTAGAAAAATCATCCTCGCCTATTGGGTGAAACGGGGCACAGCACTCCAGGCCGCAGGAACCTGGAATACTACGCCCAGCCAGGGCTTGCTGGTTCCTGTGGAGGCGCTCGCTCTGAACGGGGGCGCTCGCTCTGCCCGGTGCAATAGTTTCACATATTTTTCAACTGGGAGGGAGAAGCTGTTTTTTTTTCCTTCCTACAGAGCAAGCTTGATCCCTAAACCACCATAGATCAGTTACCCTATGACAATATTAGGCATCAGGCTCTTTTGGAATAAGATCAAAGTGTCCTTATCACTTTGATTCCTACTTTTGTTTTTTTTTAACCAATCTACACTTTCAGTGGCCGAGAGAAAATGAGGGACAGGACTTTGCAGCACGAGGCCTAGGAGGCTGCCGGTCCCCACCGGGACCCAAGAGAAGTCGGGCTGCCTGTGCAGAGCCAGGGGCGGCAGCCACGGGGACCGCTGGGGAGAGCCGTCTGTCCTTCATGGGTTTTTCTACCATGTTTTTGCTGGAGAAGGACAAGGTGGCTGTGCTAGCTTTCTCCTAACCAATATGAATTATTTAGATTTCCAAGGCATTTTCTTGATAAACAAAAGGCTATTTTTAAGTACTGCGAGAAAGAGGAGGCCACAAGAGGGAGGATGTGGGAATTCCCAAAGCTCTTTGTAGGTAGTGCCAGAGGGGGGCATTTGCTCTCATTTTTCTATGTGCAGAATAGAGGATCTCTCCTGGGGTGGGCCATGCCCCCACTTTATTTTTGGAAAAAGTAACTCCCAGACAGCCCTGTCAAGACTGTGCCTCGTCGAGGCACTGCCAGAGGAAGCGGGGTCTGTTCAGAAGGATGCGGTTCCAGCTCCCGACACCAGTCCAGCTCCCTCCATGAGGTAAAGCTGAGGACCCAGGCTGGGGCGAGGGACGGAGGGAGGGAGGGAGAACAGTGTCTACAAAGCACAGGAGACTATTTTTGATATTATAGCTATATATTAAGGCACCTGCCACAAGAGCTCTCAGGATGGGGACAGCCTTCTTAGACGAGCCATGACAGCCGAGGCCTGAGGGTCACGAGCAGAATCACTCTTCTTGTCACGTATTAACCTGAGAAAAGGGAAGCCAGATGGGGCGGCAGTGGGGGTCACTCCAAGGCTCAAAAGAAGAAGGCCTTCCCGCTAGTCCTTAGACCCTCAAACCTCTCCCGGTCATCAGTTTCCATTCCAGGGCAGAAAGAAGGCTGCCGCCGCCGCCACCGCGCTGTTTTAGTTGAAGTTGGTACCAAAAACACATTTACCATTTTTCTATCTGGGAAGTTCAGCTTGCCATCACGTCGTGATAAGAACCTTTATAAGGAGAAAGAGGACATGCTTTCCATCTTCAGTATGTGATGACACAAAATTCCAGTTCTACTGTCGGGCATCAACTTCCAGCACTACAAGCGTGGCTCCCACTTGGACAAGATACCGAGCTTCGTTATGCAGTTTTTAATATTATTTATTATTTTAAAAAGTAATAAGCACAAAACTACATACATTGTATGTCATTTAAAGTATTTATGTCAAACAGGGTGCAAGTGTGAACCCAAGGACTGGAGCACAAATTCCTAACTGCCTGGGGCAGGGCTAATGTTAGCATTGGTGTGCGTCTGCCTCCAAGGGAGGTGCTAGCGGTCAACAAAGACTCCACACGGATGACACTGAAATTCCGTTTCTCTCCTCATCTATCACACTGGAGCAAAACTGGCTATTTCTGTGAATGATATAAAACAGGGTTCTCTGTAATGGTATTGTACATAGTATATGTTTATTGTTAAGTTCTTGTTATATTATAATAAATATATTTATAGATCTAGACTTGGAAGCCAACTCAATGTCTTTGTGTACTGTTATCTTTGCCACAGTGATATGAAACCTCTGCATGGGCCTGTTCTTCCTTTCAGACGTCAGCAGTCTGGGTTCTCTTAGACTTTTTGGCAGATTTTGAAGAACAGGGCTCCTTAGCAAGGCCATGTAGGGAGCTAGGAAGCCAACAGTGAAGGACACTGGAGGTCAAAGCGGAAAGGGCATGCACAAACTCTGGACCTGACTGTGAGGCCATTCCTTTAGTGTAAGTTGTCTTCTTATTACCCTGGTGCAACTAAAAGCCTCAAAGCCAGCTCCCCACTGGCATCACTCCTATGTATGCCTGGGCTTTTTTTTTTTTTTTATTAACAGTGTCAGAGTCACAGGACAACTCCAACCATCAGCCTAAGAACACGTTTCCATGAAAAACGTTCATTTTTCACCCTAAAACCCAATCAGGATAGCCTCCCTGCCTTCCTCCATTGGCTGGAGACATCCTCTAACCTTTCGCATGTACCTACTTTACTATGCCATGGACACCCATGCAAGACTTCCCAGGGAGAGAAGGTAGACTGCCAGATGGGACTGCTCGCCCTCTGCAGGACAGAAGTTCAGATTTAACAGACTGTTACACGAAGAGAGATTTACTAAATCTTCTGAAAGAAAAAGCTTAAAGAAGGTGGGTCAGGTAGGTGAGAGAGGGGGTTCCCTTGAGAACTTGACTGAGGCCTCATGATAAGTGGGCCACACATTTCTCAACACATAATTGCAATGATATCCTCAGGAGCAGCAGTCCTAGAGGAAAGGATGGAGAATGTCTAGAAGACACCCATCATTCAGAGCTAAAATAGGCTGTGTGTGTGGGCGGGGCGGGGGAGGATCAAGCAATCGTTTTGTTAGTTCCCATTTCTCTAAATCAAGGGAAACGTTCTCTGGGCCTATGAACAATCTGCATACTTTAGACTTAACTCTGTGTAGTAAACATATTACATTTCATCACAGAAGACGTGTGTGCACCATATTAGTCCACATACCATGAAGAGTATCAAGGCACAACCATGAGATCTGACAAGAATGCTGAGAAAATTCCTTGTGACAGTCACAAACAGAAGGTAGTTCACATTGTATGTGTGTATATGTGTGCACTGTGTGTGTATGTGTTCATGATTTTTTAAACAATAGCCAAAACAAGAAATCAGGAAAAATATTTGCAGCCCATGTGATAAAGGATTAATATCTTTATTAAAAAGCCAAAAATGCAATAAGAAAATGTTAAATAATTCTAACAAATAGAAACAGATCCTAGATCTATATAGGAGGAAACATAGCCAATAAATACATAACAAAAAGTTCAACACTTGTAGTTATTAAGTAATGAAAATCAAAATAATGAAGTAATATCTTATACCTACTACATTAGCTCCCTCAACCTAAAGGGGGTACTCCAAGTGCTGATGAGGAGCAGTGAGATTTGCAAGCAGTGCAAGGGCCCCTCAAACAGCAAGGCGGCAGGCACCAGGTTATCGGGAGCCTGAAGGATGTTCATCTCGAGCCAGTGAATCCATTTCTGGGCAGTCACAGGACATAATACAAACTATGGGAAAACAATGCAAGCAATTATAACACTAATACCCAGGACCTCGTGCATGCTGGGCAACTGTCCTAACACAGACCACATCCCCAGTCCTGCATAAACATATATATATATATATATATATATATATATATATATTTTTATATATTTATATATATATATATATTTTAAATAAGGAACACAAAGTAATCTCTCCCCTATTTTTCAACCAGAAATTTTCTTTTGTGAAGATCATCACAAGCAATGGGAGAATTAGAAAGGGTTCAAAGTAAAGTAACCAAGAGAATTATAATAGGTTGCCATGTATTAGTGCTAAAACTCTGGAGTGAGCTAGCAAGACCCTTGTGAATGTCTTCTCTAACCAAATCCTAATAACTTTTTATCCTCTCAACTACCTTAAAAGGCACAGGGCCTGGTCTTCAGTCTTTAAGAAGTGAAGGGAACAACTGGTCAATCAATCTGAGGAAACAATGCCAGAAAAGTTAAGTGACCTGCCCTGTAACCAAGAGGTGTGCCCCATGTTCTCTACATAAACACCATGAAATTTAACCCTCAACAATCCTGCAGGGGTGGCCCTCCTCATTCTACACTGAGCCCACAGGGCTCTGAGACATCAGGCAGAGGTGGCCTACTGCACATCAGTGTTCAAACCTAGCTTAGTGAGACTCCAGACAGCCTGTGACAATCACATGGCCTCCTAAGGCTGCCTGCAGTTGCTCAGCTCCTAGGACTCCAAGACCAAAGCTCCTTCCTCCTTCCCAAGCTGCCTCAGAAAGCTGTTATAAGAAAACAGAGACCTCTGTGGATGAATAGGCATTCACTTCCTTTAGAAACAGAACTATTAAGAAGTAACTATTTGATGGACACAACAGGATTGAGTTTTTGAGGGCAAGGACATGTCCTGTGTCCTACCATAGGGCACCTTGCATTGGTGCATAGCAACAGTCACATTAGCCAAGCCTACTGGCAACATAAAAATATTTGGAGTCATGAAAAAGTACAAGCAAGGCCACAATGTTGTGCACTGCTTTAGCCATCACCGTTGTCTACAGATGACAGTTTTTGTTAAAGGGGCTTCATTTATTATGTGCACAGACTGCTCTTGGTAAAGCTAGCCATTGCTCAAGTGCAACCTGTGTACCAGAGCAGCCATTAGCACTGTCTCCTAAGGATTTCAGCCCTGGGGATTTTGTATCCCTGTCAGTAAAAAAATTAGTCACTGAGGCTCTTCTGCTCACCTCCCACATTCCCCAATCCCTTTCTATCATCGCTGTCTCATTTTAAGCCCTGATCTCTTCTTGCCTTGATTGTTGCTATAACCCTCCTTTTGTTTTTAATAACAGCTTGTTGACATATAAATCACATATCAAGTTCATTCTTTTAAAAGACCAATTTAGTGGGTTTTAGCATATTCACTGTTGAACTCAGCCCTTTAACACCACCACTGCACCACATTTCATCACCCCAAAAAGAAACCTGCCCCCATTAGCAGTCACTGCCCATCTCCCTACCCTGCCCCTCGCCACAACAACTAATCTCCTTTCTGTCTCTACAGATATACCTGCAATGGACACTTCACATAAATGGAATCAAGAGAATATGTGATCTTGTTCCTGACCTCTTTCACTTAGTATTCTCAAGATTCATCCATGTTGTAACATGTATCAGTATTTCTTTTTATGATCAAATAATGTTTAATTACAGATATATAAAATGGGTATAATATGAAAATTGATACATTTTTGTTGATATGTCCACCAGTTATTAGACATTTAGATATATAAATAATGCTGCTATGAATAGTCATACACAAGGTTTTCTTTGCTATAAACTCTATAGTAAAAAATGGAATGACATTCATTTTAACTTAGTAAAGTGGATGTACAAGACAGTTTTCCCAATTTATTTAGCCACAACCCTCCCCATCTTTCTTTTCTTCTATATTATGATACAAGTTCAAATAATCAGATAGCAGTCTAAAGTCAACAGATTCTGCTCCTAATCTTTCGAGAGTAAAATCAATATCATGAAAAAGATTCAGAAACAAATTTTAGAATTCTTAAGAAAGATGAATTCTCAAAATATTTCTTATTTGTTATGATAGCAGAACAAATAAAATCAGTATTTTGGTGGGGGGCAGTCTTCAGCCCTTTTCATTTTTTGTTTGGTTTGGTACCAGGGATTGAAGTCAGGGGCACTTGACCACTGAGCCACATCCCCAGCCCTATTTTGTATTTCATTTAGAAACAGGGTCTCCTGAGTTGCTTAGCACCTCACTTTTTGCTGAGGCTGGTTTTGAACTTTTTTTTTTTAATTTTTATTTATAGTAGTATGTATTAGAGTTCATACTATACATATAGAGCATCTTTTTACATAAAACAGTTTGTATTCAAAGTATATTCACAGCATTCAAGTCTTCAATCGTGCATTTAGAATAATGATATCCATCTTATTCAACCACTTTTCCCCCCTTCCCCCCCTTGCACCCTCCCTTCCCCTCCCTTCCCTTTGACCATTATAGGGTTCCTCTAGTCCTCCTATTACCCCACCCATCAATACTGTGAACCGGCTTTGAACTTTTGATCCTCCTGCCTCCACTTCCTGAGCTGCTGGGATTACAGGCACGTGTAGCACCACTGCGCCAGGCCACCATTTTCATTTTTTTGAGACAAGGTCTCTCTAAGTTGCTTAGGACTTCACTAAGTTGCTGAGGCTGGCTTTGAACTTGGGATCTTTCTGCTTCAGCCTCCAAGTCCCTGAGATTACAGCATACACTATTGTATTCTTTGATTCAGTATTCTTTGAAGTCAACAAAATATTTTTCTGAATACAGCATAAATGTTGCTCAGGAATTGAGTCCCCCAAAATTTTAGTCTTACTCACATTGTAATAGCTTTTAAAAATTGGACAAAAAAATGAAATAAACACACAGGAACTACTCTACACATAAGCTAAAACACCCAACCCACATATCCAATAACAGTTGGAAAAGTGTGACCTGACAGTTTCTGGAAAAGACTCTTAGACATTTTGTACTATATTGATTTTGAATGGCATTATAATCTTCTTAAGATGGCTTTAAGAAATAACAATCACTTGTCCTACCTATATTTAAAACTTTAAGTTTTTCACATTAATTCTAACATTTCATTAAAATATCACATTAAAGCATAAAAACATTCTAATTAATGCTTGTGTTTAGATTAACATTTGTGTTAATAGAAAAAGTTTCATCCAATTCTAGCCATAAAATCTTGACAATGTGGGTAGAAAAGTCTTTTTGATGATCTTTTACTTTTTTGTTTCTATGGATGGATATTTAAGTTCAAACAATGTGGAAATAAATGTAAAGAAACATTCCAAAGATCTGAAACTGAGTTTTTACAGTATGGGCAATTACTCCTGTTTTTGCTCCATTTTAAATATAATCTGTTAAATTTCTTTATTAAAGTATGATAAACTACAGAGTTGAGAGTTTAACTGATGCTTCTTTTAAATATGTGACATAATTTGAGATTCCCCACCCCAAATAACCTTTGTTTCATTAACATATTAAATATAAAGTTATTACCTGTGTGAGGAAGAAAGCAGAGGAAAGTGAACAGAATGGAGCTGAGACCCTGCAGGTAGTCACAGGAATGCTCAGGGGCTCTACAGAGCCCATCCTCAAGGGGAGTGAATGCAAGGGTGACTTACAGATAACGAGCCTGCTCTTCAGAACTAATCAGGCCAAGCCCCCCTTCCAGGACACAGCCCCAGACTGAGAAAATTACATGGTGGAGAATCTAAATTGAGTAGCATAGGGACGAAAGTGACCAAAAAAACAAAACAAAAAAAAAAAAAACCCTAAGTCCAGACAAAAGCAGGGGAGGGAAGCAAGGCGAGGAGACTGCAGAAGTGAGCAGCCACACATTAAGACACTTCACACAAGTAACAGAAGAGAGAGCCCTTGAGCCATAAAACCAGACTTCCTTCTAAAAGTTAAAGATATTTCATATAAAAAATGAGCAACAAAAGCATTGAAGAAAAATGCCATATAAATGCATTTCAAGAAAAAACTTTAAAAGGTTACTCATATGAAGAATAAAGGCACTCCAGAAAGACATGCCTACAAAATACATGAAAACTATAATCTAATATCTTAACACAAGAAAAGGACCTATTACAATAATATGAGAAATGAAAGACTAATATAACCCAGAACAGCATAGCCACAGTACAGAACAATACAACTGTAAGGATTAGAAAACCTCACAAAGTAGTAAAATAACTTAGGAATTATTTTAGAAATGTAAACTAGAAATAACATACAGTTGAGTGAAAAAAACAGATAATGCTTTATGATAAACAGAAGAGGGGGGAAAAAGCAGGAAATTTTTAAACTAACAAAGAAGAAATTTCTACCACATCTTTCCCACTGATTATAGCTAAAAACCCTGGAGGGAAGCCATACTGATCAATTAAAAAGCTGTACACTGGGTAGGATGACCCACATGGTGGGGACTTTCCTGCATTTGCCCCTTTAAGCCCCTGCATTTCCCTGTTTACTCTCGAGGGAGTCAGAACACCAGAAGAGAAACTCTCTCTCCTCAGACTGTTCAGGCCCAAGCCCAGGTGGCCCTGGGGATGAACGTGCCTTGTCATGGCAGCAGTGGCAGGCATCAGAAGTATCCCTGAAGGCTCCTGTCTCTTTCCAGTGTGACCACCAGGAAAGAGGCTCTAGGAGCCTGAGAGCAGGTAAGGGATCCCAGAAAGTAAGGGGGTGTAGAGAGAGGTCCTTTAAATTACTGGATGAAATCCTGAGCTGCACTTGTGAAGAACTGACCTGGATCAAGAGGGCAAAGGTTTTGAATCTGAACTTTGAGGTGGACCATCCCCAGATCCTTTGACTGGACCCTTGTGGTACACATGGGGACCACCTGTATTAGTTTCCTCTGGCTGCTATAAATAGTTAGCACGAAGTCAGTGGCTTACAACAGTATACTTATTATCTTATGGTTCTAGGTGTCTTTACATTAATCAGTTCTGCAATGTTCCTTTTACCATGTAAGGTAACCAACTCCCAGGTTCTGGAGAATAGGTCATGGGCATCTAATTGGGGAGTCACCATTATTCAGACCACCACAGGGATACAACAGAAAAGCACTACAAAACTTTGAGCTTAACTGACCATAGAAACACAGCCAATAGAAAGTAGGCCAGGGCTTTGGGTCTGAACCTAACCAGGTTGACTGTCTGCTAAAACAAAAAAGATCAGCATTCTCCCCAAGACTGTAACCAAGCCCCAAATCTCACAAACAAAATTTAAAACGTCCAGAGCCTCATCCAAAATTACTTGACATACAAAGAACCAGGAATACATTAAATTCTCAAGAGAAAAAGCAATCAATAAACACCAACTGTAAGATTGCTCAGATGCTGAAATAATCAAATTTGAGAGAAAATTTTCAAACTTAATGATAGAAAAAATATATTTTTAAAATATTTATTTATTTGCTTTTAGTTGTATACAACACGTTTTTACGTGGTGCTGAGGTTCGAACCCAGGCCGCGCACGTGCTAGGCAAGCGCTCTACTGCTGAGCCACAACCCCAGCCCAGAAAAAAATATTTTTAAAAAATAGATGCTCAGGGATTTGCAGGACAATATTGAAAAATCTAACATTTGGGCTGGGGCTGTAGCTCAGTGGCAGAGCACTTTCCTAGCATGTGTGAGGCACTGAGTTCAATCCTCAGCACCACATTAAAAAAATAAACAAAAAAGGGCATTCTGACTATTTACAACTACAAAAAGAAAGAAAAGAAAAATAAAAAAGAAAGAAAGGTCTAACATTCATGTAACTGAAATCCCAACAGAAGAGGAGAAAGGTATTGATGCAAATACAGAATTTGAAGAAATGATGACTGAAAACTTCCCAAACTTGGTAGAATACACAAATTTGCAGATACAAGGATCAGTAAATCCTAAAAGGAACCCAAGACTGATTTTTGGCTGAAAAAATAAAAATACTGTTTTAAAGCAGCCAGAGAAAATCAACACATTACATAATTCAAATGACTACCGTGAACTATCAAGAAGAAAATCATGACAAAAAGCAATAAAGAGTATTCAAAATGGACTAAGAATGCTATTAAGGGACCAGGACTTATGCATGTCTCAAGCTATTGCCCAGAAATATGGACTCTTGAACTGGAGCCAGGAATGTGAACTTCTGAACTGGACCAAGTCTGCAAAATCCATCACCCCCCTTTAATGAATGTTACAGCTGCAATTGTCACAAATGAATTTTTCACCTAGAGATAGGCTTGGCAATCTGTCATATAGAGTCTAGTGATGTACAGCCCTGAGTTAGGCTAACTTCTGCTCCAATCACCTTCCTTTTAAACAGCTTGTTACAAGCTGCCTGGAATTTCCTTTGTCTTTTACTTCTTCTTCCTTTAAAAAGGCCTGTAAAAAGGGCTATCTTTGGAACACTCATTCAGAACCATGAGTCTGTGTCTCCCGAACTGCAATTCTCAAGACTCCAAGATCTTTTACAGTCTTTGAGCTCAAACTGATCAACATTATGAATCTCTCATCAGAAACCATAGAGGGTAGGAGGCTGTGAAATAACATTTTAAAGTGCTGAAAGAAAAGAACTGTCAACCCAGAATTCTACGTCTAGTGAACATATCCTTCCAAAATAAAGGTAAAATAAAGATATTCTCTAATGAAGGAAAAATAAGAATTTGTCATTACTAGACCCTCTTCAAAGGAAATTCTTCAGGTGGGGAAAAAAAATGAAACCTGGGACTTCAGTAATGAAGGAAGAACAACAGAAACAATAAATGCCTGTGTAAATATAATAAATTATTGTTTACCCTTTAAGTTCTTAAAAATATTTGTGATTGTTGAAAGAAAAAAATAATATTATCTTATGGGATTTTCAGTGTATATAAATATAATTCATATGGCAACTACGATATATGGCTAGAAGACTTCTATATTTTATATAAGGTAGAAAAATATTAATTTTAGGTAGATTGTGAAAAGTATGTGTAACTACCAGATAACCACCCATAAGCAGTACACAGAGATACAGCCAAAAGTCAAGAGGTAGATTAAAAGAAATACTTAACTATTTAATCCAAAAGAATCCCAAAGAAAAAACAGAAGAGGGGCTTGGGGTTTAGTTCGGTGGTAGAGTGCTTGCTTAGTATGCCTGAAGCCCTGGGTTCTAACCCAGCTCCTTCTCCTCTACATCCCCCCCACTCCATCGTTATTGTAATTTTAAAAAGAGGAGATGAATAGATAATAAAATGGTAGAATTAAATCAAAATATATCAATAATTACATTAAACATAAATTACCTCCCACTCATTAGGATGGCTTCTAACTTCCCCCAACCCCCGACAAAAACACCATAATATAACAAGTGTCACTGAGGTTGCAGAGAATTAGAACTTGTACACAGTAAATGAGAATATAAAATGGTGTAGCTGCTAAAGAAAACAGAGGGTGATTCCTTAAAAAGTTAAAATTGGAAATACCACGATTCAGCAATTCCATTTTGGCATAAATGTGCGTGTACACGCGCACACACACACAAACAGAGTCTCAAAGAGATATTCATAGCATTATTTGCAAGAGCCAAAATGTAGAAGCAACCAAGTATCAACTGAAGGATGAATAGATAAGCAGAATGTGTTTTCTGACAGGTGCTACCACATAGATGAAACTTGGGGACATTATACTGAGGGAAATAAGTCAGACACAAAGCAAATCCTGTAGATTCCACTTATATGAGGAATAAAGACTCACGAAATTCATAGAGATAGAAAGTAGAAAGGTGGAACCCAGCATGGTGGTGCATGCCTATAATCCCAGAAGCAAGAGGCTGAGGCAGGAGGATCTCAAGTTCAAAGACAGCCTCAGCAACTTATCCAGGTGCTAAGCAACTTGTCTCTAAATAAAATACAAAATAGGACTGGGTATGTGGCTCAGTGTTTGAGTGCCCGAGTTCAATCCCTAGTACTTCCCCTTTCCAAAAAATATAAAGGTGGATGCCAGGGGGATGTGGAAGCAGAGAATGAGGAATTAATTGTTTAATGAGTACAGAGCTTCAGATTTACAACATGAAAAGAACTTTGAAAGTGGATGGTAGCACAACAATGTGAGTGCAGTTAATGCCATTGAAAGCAGTTAGAATGGCAAATTATCTGCTACAAAATTAAGCCCAATTAAAAATTCATATATTAAATGTAACTAATCAAAACACCAATTTTAAAAGACTGTTAGATATTTTTAAAAACAAAGCATTCCATCTATAACTCTAAATTATAATTTATATAAATTATAAGTTTAAGGGGGAGGGAAGAGATGAGGGAAAGGGGAAATAATGGGGAATGATAGTGGCCAAATTATGTTGTTATATTGTGTGCATGTTAGCATATATAACAACCCACCCATTAGGTACAACTACAATGCACCAAAAAAATGGAAGAATGGTTATAAATTCAATATAATAAAGATAAATCAAAAGTAAAATGATGAAGACTGTTAAGAGAATGAAAAAACAAGCTACTGACTGTGAGAAAATAATTGCAAAACACATATCTGATAAAGGAGTGGTATCCAAAACATACAAAAAACTCGTAAAATGCAACAATAAAAATCAAACAACTCAAAAAGGTCTGGGCAAAAGGTCTAAAGAGATACTGCACCATCTGCAGAGAGTAAACACACACGTGGAAAGATGTTCAATTTGTGGGCTGGGGTTGTGTGGTTGTTGTGCTCGGTGGTACAACACTTGCCTACCATGTGTGAGGCACTTGGTTCAGTTCTCAGCACTGCATATAAATACATGTACAGAATAAAGATCCATCAACAACTAAAAAAAGATATATATACATATATATGTATAAATGTATATATATACACATAATTTTTAAAAAGATGTTCAGTTTGTAATTCAATATGGAATTACAAATTAAAACAACAATGAGTTACTACTACACACCTAATAGAAGGACCAAAAATCCAAAACACAGATACCACCAAATGCTGGTTAGAATGTGAAACAGAAACTCTCATTCACTACTAGTGGGAATGCAAAATGGTACACTCTGGAAGACAGTCTGGCAGCTTCTTAGAAATCTGAACATACCCTTTCCATGTAATCCAGGAGTCACAATACTTGGTATTTACCCAATGAGCTGAAAACATGCCCACACAAAACCTGTACATGAATATGAATAGCATCTTTATTCACAACTGCCAAACCTTGGAAACAACCAAGATGTGCTTCAATAGGTGAATGGCATATCCATGCAATGGGACAATATTATATGCTACAAAGAAATGAACTCTCAAGTAACCTAAGTGTGTACTGCTAAATGAAAAAGCAAATCTGAAAAGACCACATATTTGTGTTGTTCTATGTATAAGATATTCTGGAAAAGGAAAACCATGGAGACAATAAAAATGTCAGTGGCATATGGGCAAATGCCAATAATCCCAGCTACTCTGGAGGCTAATGCAGGAGGATCACATGTTCCAGGCCAGCTTGGCAATATAGTGAGACTCTGTCTCAAAATTAAAAAAAAAATTAAAAAGGGCTGGGGGATGTAGCTCAGTGGTAGAGTGCCCCTGGGTTCAATTCCCAGTACTGCAACATAAAAACAACACAATAACAGAAACCTCACAGAACATGGTTACTAATTAGTAACCATTAGTGGTTACTAACGAGAGGAAGGGAGGAATGCACAGGTGGAGTACAAGGGATTCTCAGGGCAACGAAACTATTAAACAATCCTGCAGTGAGGGACACGTGGCCCTATGTATTTATCAAAGCCCATAGAATATGTACCACAAAGACTGATTTCCTAATGCCAACTTTAGTTAATAATGATGTATCAATATTTGTTCATTGATTACAATAAATGTATCACACTAATAATGTAAAATGTTAATAATGGGGAAGTGGAGGAAGAGATAAAAGGGAACAAGAGATAAAAGTGGGCAAGAGAGGGGCTGGGGTTGTGGCTCAGCGGCAGAGCGCTCGCCTCGCACGTGCGCGGCCCGGGTTCAATCCTCAGCACCACGTAAACATAAATGCATTGCATTGTGTACAACTAAAGTAAATAAATAAATATTTAAAAAGAAAGTGGGCAAGAGATAAAAGAGAACCCTGATATTCAATTTTTCTGAAAATCTATTTTTAAAAGTCTCATAATCTAAAGTGTGCAAAAGAGTGTTTATAATAGCTCCCTTTTACATAAGAAAAAAGAGGGGAAATAAATATACATATTCTTGTTTATTTTTGCAAAAGAAAAATTAATGAGACTAGTTACCTACACAGTGGAAGTAAGAGGGCACTGACAGTTGGTCTAACTTTGCGGCATAGTTATAATCTTGTGCCTATGTTAATGTTTTACATATTGCAAAAAATAATCAATGAGGGTGGGCTGAACCTAAAACTGAACACAAACAAAAACTAAAATTATCCAACTCAATTTTATTTCAAAAAGTAACATCATCGGGGTAAATTCAGGAGAATGAAAAGGGGATTAATCCAAATATCATTTGAACACAGTATTTACACTGTATGTCCTCAGACTAAAGATAAAAACACCATAAACAATGTTGAAATCTAGTTCTAGAATTGTGTGTGCTATGTGTATTCATTCTTATTTAGCTATCTTATTTGGGGGCCTAAAAATAAATATATACACTTAAGATACTGGGAGTCATGTTTCTCCTTGTTAGAGAAAGAAGTTACGTATGGTTAAATGAAATTCATAGGAAGACACTGTTTTGGACTGAGCTCCTACACTGGACCCCATGGACCAAATCAAACCAGGTAATCAAACTAAACTACTAAGTACTAGGTAATCAAACTGAACCTTGAAGTGAGTCAGTTTAAAAAAAAAAAAAATTTTTTTTTTTAATAAAAGAACCAGGAAATTCACAGCAACCAATCAGAAGGGGCCCAGTTTATCTGACCCAGCATGGTAAGGAAATCTCCACTGTTTTAATCCCATAAAGAAGATAAACTAAACTAACCTGATGCTAACCAATTTGCTTTGTTCCCTATATTTCTGCTTTCTTCAGCCCTTTTCTGCCTATAAGTCAACTTTCTCTGCTAAACTCATGGAACTCCCATTCTACTGAATAGAATGAGATGTTGCAATTTTGACTTTTGACACATAAATGCAAAGGTAAAAAGATAGGAAAAGGTATACCATCCAAATACTTATTTTAAAAAAAGATGAACATATAGCAATCCTAAATGTGATGCAAACAACAACAGAGCTTCGAGATATATGAACAAAACCTAACAAGACACAGACAAACCCACAATTATACCTGGAGAGTTCAACACTTCTTTTTTAGTAACTGATATGAATAGAGAGACAATCAGCAAGAATACAGAAGACCTGAACGACATGAGCAAATGATGTGATCTAACAGATTCTTAGAGGACACGCTACCTGATAACAAGAGAACACACGTTTTTCAGGTGTGCGCAAAACATTCACCAAGATAGATCATATTCTGGGTAGCAAACTAGAATAAATTTTTAAAAATAAGAATTTTTAAATTGCTAGTATCTGGAATAAAGAAGGGATATTTATGGATGTAGTAGAGATTAAAAACTAACAAAGATGACTAGAGTTGTGTCAAAATGACTTAGAAGCCAATTTGAAAAGATTCCCAAGGTCCAGAAATAAGACCATTTTAATACCAATAAGCATAATCGTAATGTACATTGAAATAATATCAAACATGTTTAAATCTATGAATTCATGATACACAGAAAACTAATTTACCACCTTTGAATTGACAGAGAAATAATTAACTATTTAAAAAACTAGTTAACAAAAGTAAGGAATGAAGCATTAATCCTACCTTTCCTATATAACTTGCACCAATGGATAGCAGACAAATGTTTCTCTTCGTAGTTTTTCACTGATAAATGAATACAGGTGATACATTAGAACTCATTTTGCAAACTCTGAATCAATCAGGGTGTCTATGCATAGAGTATCAATCACTGCTGACATCACAAAAAGGATAACCAGACATTATGAACCTTCTAGTAGAAGGTTCATAGAATACTAATGCTATGGCAGTCTTGTGAAAAGCAATAATACAATAAAGTAAAACGCTGGGCACATGCCTGTAATCCCAGCACTTGGGAGGCTGAGGCAGGAGGATCAAGAGTTCAAAGCCAGCCTCAGCAATGGTGAGGCACTTAGCAACTTAGTGAGACCCTGTCTCTAATAAAATACAAAAAAGGGCTGGGGATATGGCCCAGTGGTCCAGTGCCACTGAGTTCAATACCTGGTACCCCCCCCCCAAAAAAATAAAGTAAAACCAGAATTTGATTAAGGCACTAGATCAGCGCTGACCAATAAAAATATAATGTACGCCATACATACTTCTAAATTTTCTAGTAACCACATTGTAGATTATAAAAAGAACTAGGTGAGAAATAATTAATAAATTTAACCCAAATATATCCAAAATATTATTCAACAATCAATATAAAAAGTATTAGATAGTACATAATTTTCTGTAATATAGCTTCCAAATTATTATGAATTTTATACTCACAGCACATCTTAACTTGAACTAGACACATGTCAAGTGCTCAAAAGCTATACATAGCTAGATGCTACCATAATGCACAGTACAGCATATCCAAGTACCAATTTATGAGAAATAAACAAATGAACATGTTAACCTCACCATAGGTATTCAAACAGCAAAATCCAGACTGTGGGAAATTCAATAGGTCAAAACCTGGTTTCTTCAACAAATTAATGGCAAGAAAAAAGGTGAGCCTGAAGAAGCTGTAGACTAAGAGATTTAAAATCAAACGAGGAAAAAAACCCCAGGAAAACCAGAAATGTAATAATGTTTAGAAATTCACACAAGTGTTAAAAAAATTTTTTGAAAAGCAAATAAGTCATTACCACAAATGTTAGGACTGGTTGCATTTGAGGGGGAAAATGGAGGTTTTAATCAAAATGGAGCATAGGAGAGCTTCTGGGCTGGCTAATAAAGTGTTTACATGTTATAATATGAATCCATACAAATCTATACTTTTTGTTTGAAGCAGTTTTCCATTTGTTATGTTTTACAATTAAAATGTTCAATTAATGCATATTGGATGGAAAAAATTGAAATTAACAGGTATTAATTTCCTAAACTTCATAATACCTATCCCAAAAAACCTTTATTCCCCCGGTTTCTGGTCTTCTAGAATAAAATACCCTTATACTTATTCAAGACCAACACCCCCTCTAGTCTCTTTAGGACTCCTGGCCCATTAATCATCACTTCTCCTTTCCATCTTCGATCTCTACCTTCCTATTAAGGCACTACAGGAAAATGGCAAATAACTGGGCTCTTATTTCAGAAAGCCAGGGCTCAAATTCTGGCTATACTATTTAACTTGTTGTCTGACCCTCAACAAGTAACAATCTGTCTGTGATTAACTTTCCTCATTAAGAGGAAAATAAGAGTACCTAATTCATAGGCTTGATCTGCTTTTTAATTAATACACATAAACCCCTTTGGAAAGAGCCTGGAATTCAGTACATTTTCAATAAATATTAGCTGTTACCATCATCCTGCCGCCTCCACCATCACCTCCACGCCTTTAGTATATACATATGCTCAGGGTTTCCAGTTTCATCAAAATCCTTTCCTCAACTCTATGTCCCTCTCTACTTGTGTTCTTACTCCTTCCCTTTTGCCTGAAAGTATCACAGACCACCAAATTGCTAGGCGTACTGGCATCATTTTAATAGACATTTTACTGCCTCCACTGGAGCATTTGATATGGTTGTTTTTAACCCCAATTCTCGCCACCTTGAGTTCTGTGACACTACTCTTTTAGCTGTCCTGCTTTTGAGAAGGTATGATTATTATCAATTCTAAAATACCCTGTACCTGCTGTTTAGACACTCCTATTCTTCTATTTGCCATTTTCATTCCACTTTGCAAGTACTGCCCAAGTTATCTGATTCATACAGTTTAAATAAGCACCTACAACCTAACAGGCAGCTAACCTGAGTCTTCCAGTTCTGACCTCTTCCAACCTTTAGATATAGTATTTACCTAAATGCCCACTGGACCCGGTTGTCAAAATGCCCCATACTGCATTCACTCCAGATTTGTTCCTCCCTCCTATTCATCCTCAGGTAATGCACTATTATCTATCTACCTGACCACCGAGGCAGAAACCCAAGTGCAATTCCAGGCCCCTTCTCTATCCTTATCTTCAACATCCAGTCATTGGGCCTGATTTTACCTATAAATTTCTTACAAACTATTTCTTTCTCATCATCTCTACTATAACCTCCCTAGTTTGGGCCTGCAGCATCTCTCATTTGGAATACAAAAATGGAATATGAAGTCCCTGTTTACCTCTAAAGCTACTTTCTTTTCTACTTCATTTTAAAGCAAAGTAGAACTGCCCAGAGTTGCCTGAACTTAACATGCTTGATGTTTATATACTTTGTTATACTGTTTCCTCTGCCTAGAATGTTCTTTCTCAACTTTATTAGATTCCTTCATTTTTCAAGATGCTGTTAAGGTACCATAACCCTCAGGAAAAAACCTTCACAGCTGGGCAAAGTGGCATATGTCTGTAATCCCAATGACTAGAGAGGCTAAAACAGGAAGGACGGCAAGTTTGAGGCCTGCCTTGGCAACTTAGCAGGACAGACTCTCACTCAAAGAGGGGAGGAGGTGTTGGAGATGTAACACAGAGGTAGAGTGGTCCTGGGTTAAAATACCAGTACTTTAAAAAGGAAAATTAAAAACTTTCATAAAGCCCAGGGCGGGTTAAATTCCCTCTCTCTATGCCCCAACAGCACCTCAACAACATTGTTATCATTGCACTTACCCAACCTATTTTTAATTTTTCTTAATGTCTTCTTCTACTGAACAGTTATTTCCAAGGGCAGAGACTATTTTACTTATCTTTGTAATTTTAATGTTTAGCACAGACTTAGCACAGGACAGGTATAATATATTTTGTTAAAAGGAGGTAGCTAGCCAGGCGCGGTGGCGCACGCCTGTAATCCCAGCACTTTGGGAGGCTGAGGCAGGAGGATCGCGAGTTCAAAGCCAGCCTCAGCAATGGTGAGGCACTTAGCAACTCAGTGAGACCCTGTCTCTAAATAAAATACAAAAAAAAAAAAAAGGGCTGGGGATGTGACCCAGTGGTCGAGTGCCCCTGAGTTCAATCCCCGTTAACCACAAAAAAAAAAAAAAAAAAAAGGAGGTAGCTATTTTCCATTTATTACTGCCAAATGAACATGTTTTAAATTTGATTTTCATCACATCATGGTGCTGTTCAAAAACATTTAAAGCTTGTCATGTTATAAAGTACAAATCTTTACATTTATCCTCCAGGACAAACCCCACACCATCTACACAGTTTTATCCTGTACCATGCTCCTTCCTTTTATTCACCCTTGATTCTAGTCTATGTAAGTTTTCCAAACTGACCTTTTGGTCTCTACCTCCCCAAACCTTTAGAACGCATAAAATTCTGGTCCTTTAAAATCAATACTTAAAAACTCCTTAGCAATTAATCCAGGATGCTGTATGATACTAAAAGCATTGTAATGGATACGTGAATTGAACAGTTAGAAATAACTTCCATGTCACCAGCAATTGAGTAGTAGGGCAAAGCTTAGATAACTTTTGTCCAACTCAGAAAAGATATTACATTAAGAAAAACATTGAGCTTTTATGTTCTGTTTTACCCACCTTTTTTCCTCCAGTCCAGCTTTCCTTCACCTTGAACAGCCTGAAGCTCATCAGAAATGAGGAAAGAATTGCCTAGTGTAGGATTTCTTTCCCAGAAGCTATGTTGCTTCTGTCAATCAAAACTCTAACCTGAAAAAGTTCTAGATGGCCAGAATTCCAGTAAGAATATCAATGTTATGAAACCTTTGGTGTGTGTGTGGTCTTTTGAAACTGCCACATTAACCCCTCCCAAGTGGTCCTACAAAGACCAACTATTTGTTTTTGGAACAAAAGGTACAATCAGGAAAATAGTAGGCACTAATGATTGGCATTAAGTCAAAGAAAGGAGAAAGTCTGGCTCCATCACCTCCAAACACTCTGAAGGTAACTGTGCTACCAAAGGGGAGGAGAGGACCACCAGTGCAAAATCTTCCAAAGAATACCTAATTCCCTCTGAGTTCTTATATTTAATATGTGGGACTAATGGAAGGAAAAATAAGAAGGCAAAGATAGGACAGAACAAAAAAGTACATGTAATTATTCAAAAACTTCAAGATCATTTGTAAAAATAATATAACACTAAGGCGCTCCGATTGAGACTTCTATTGTAATAACCAACCAAACTACAAAATTTCAGGATTGGTTCTTAGAAGAATAAAATATAATATTAAAGTATTCAACTTTTATTCAACTTTGTATTAGTAGAATATAAGCTAGTTAGAAAGGGAAGGTATCCTCTTGCGTGCTCCCCATGCCTGGCATAGTAGCTGGGACATGACATGAATACAGAGGGAAGAGAGGGAATTTAAATTTTAAAAACATACTCAATAGATAACTTCGCAGGTGCTAGGGCATAGGGTTAACATGAAATAGATATTTAAAAGCTAACCTCTGATTTTACTGCAGTTTTGAGTCCTTTGGAAACTAAATCTGGATAAATAAAACTTAACTTCATCTCCAAAGTCCTAAAATCTTGATTGAGCTTCAACTGTAATTATGTCTTTATCTAAACATTCAGATAGAAAAACAAATTTCAAAGTGATCCATTTGATTCCATCCAATTTGATGTCTAGTTTAGACAATCTTCAACTGAATTAAAACCACATTTTCTCAACAGAAAAAGCTTTCAGCTAAAAAAATCCTCAGGTGTACTTAGAATCAAAACGGAACACATAACAAGATATTCTGAGGCACTTAATACACATTTATATTTTCTAATTGTAAAATAGATGACACCAACTAGAAAAGTAGCACAGGATTTGCAGCCAACAGTGATCGTAATTAAGCTAAAGAAAAATGAGTCTTTCTTATCATCTTTATTCAAGTATTTCACAGCAGTTATATTACAAATTACAGTAAATGTTCAAATTCCAGAATTCAAAAATTAAATAATTTACTTCAAACTAATGTAAAATGAAGTCAAATGTAAAACATCAATTTAACACAATTCTAAATTAAACTACAAACCCAAAATAGACTGTAGTTGATGAAGTCTACTTAATCTACAAAGTAGACATACATGACTGAAACCAAATAGGACTCCCAAATCTAACCAAATGTACAAAATACAAAAGATGCAAGTACAAGCCCAAATTCAAGCTTACAATATGATTACAAATAATAATTATAATAACAATGGCATTCAGCTACGGGACCTGACACTGAAGACACCTACTGAATAGCACCATAGCTGAATCAACTTAATCAGAAAAGGGAAGAAATGACCACCCCACTCCCTAAAAGTAAAATCCAGTAAACCTACAAATACCTTGGCATATGAGAAAAATCAAGTCATAAGAGGACATTTTTTAAAAAAATCAATCACAGGTAAGATTCAAGCTCAAAAACACAATTAACTCCACAGCCATCAGTTTCAACCCTAATGTGGTTCTATCATCTTCAAAATGCTCCCAGAGTCCCCACAGCTGAGCATGAACTATTGCTGGGCTGTGCTGTGATACGTATTTTGCTGATCTGAGAGCAAGCTTTTACACTGGAGCTTATCATTTATAATGCTCACAATAGGAAATAAGAACAGAGGTCAATTTGTACATATTTTTGCCAATGCTATACAGCTAAAATTAAGAACTTACAGAAAGGTAAACAAAATTGAGTCCACTTGGATAATTTCACAAGCTGCTTTAAACTATAGAACCACCATGTATTTGTAAAATAAGTGAAACTGGTGTAGTGTGTTTCTTTCTTAGGGGGAAAAGGAGTCAGAAGAGTTGGTACAATTTCAGCTCATTTTTCTCCCCTTGGCATGAAATTGGCTTTCTCTTTAAGACCTAAACTGTTCAAAGTGGCAGTTCCTATACTGAGGTTGCCTCTGATTTCTTCATCTACATGAAGGATAGCAAAAACAAAATCTTGATCTTTTGGAAGCATTTTAGTGCCAAACATAAATAACTTTCCCTTGTCAAACTCACTGATGGCTAAAATCTTAATTAACTTGTACAAATTTAGTAACCTACTAAGAACATGTGCGTTGTTTTTTTTCCTTTTACAAGTGCTGCTGTTACTTGAACAGAATGCTTCTGAATTAGAGTAACTGGAATAAATAGTAAAAAAGAAAAAAAAAAAGAAAAAAAAATAGTGCAGCAAGAACCTGAGACTTGCAAAAAACCCTTTTACCAGAAACTTGCTACAAAAAATCTGCTACATCTTATTTCATCAAATCTTTAAATTCTGTAACAATTTCCATCAAAATACAAAATGCTAATGTATTAGACAGTAAAATAGTTTGAACTGGTATGATGATAATAAATACTAAAGAAAGCATGAAAATCCTCCCAATAATCAAATTAGAGGTTTCAAATAACCTCCCCTTTAAAATGGTTCATCGTTAATCGCACTTGCCCACCTTAAAAATACAGTGTGTCTGCATGGGTAGCATCTTGAATTATATGATTAACTGAATATTATGAAAACTTCATAGACTAGACATAAAGAAAAGAAGTGGCATTTAAAAAAATTAAGCTAGAACTAGAAGGCAGTAAATGTAAAGGTAAATGCAAAGAAGCACTTGGGATTACTGCAGTAGCCTAGGCCAAAGCGTGCTTTCTGCACACTACAGACAGCCAGAGACAAGGAGACAAGTACCTTAGCTTCAGCATGTAAACGGTGCAAAGTGATTACAGGACTCTGTAAACACTGTTGGTAACTAAAACACAAAAAGCTGAGGTAGCTCAGTATCTCTGCAGTAGTCCAAGACGATGTGCCCTAATTAAAACTCAAACTACATGTGTTGCATATATTGGAAAGACACACCTGCAACTAACATCTATAATAAATGAAGATAGCAAGCCAACTTGTCGGCAAAATTTTCTACACTTTGTTTAAAAATTATCTGATAAAAAAATGTTACTGCACTCCCTTTGCCTCTTTGCAACTGCCTAGACTGTGTCTCCAAATTTATAGAAAGTTTTTGTAAAACTAGTAACCCATAATTAATTTCAGGTAAGTATAATTCACAGAAATCACTCAACAAGATCCAAAATAGATTCCAATCAAAATGAAGAGTTGTGAAGGTAAGCTTATGAGAAGGGATTCAAACATTAATACTGTTATTCAAGGACCATACCAGAGCTCACTTGCAATTATACAGAAAATGAATTTTATGGAGCCTCTGACAAATTCTTCTTTTCTGTCCATTTGGCAAGTCCTGGCTTTAAAACAAAACAATAACAATTTATTACACATGAAAATCATTTTTCTCTGGGAACTCAAACACGAATAACTATTAAATTGCCTCTGACAGAAGAATGGCCACTATCCATTTTCTGGTCATCACTGTCAGCAATAAGGAGAAGTGTGTGAGTTTTTGTTATGGACTGTGCATTATTTGTCATTGTTTTATCACATGTTTCTTACACAGAAACAGACCATACAGGAAAACTTACCATTTTTAGTACATTATGTGGCTTACTGAGTGTCTTGATTGAGCTTTGAGAACAAGACAGGCATTAATACCAAAACATTACTTGTCTCTTAATAATGCAGAGTATAGAAACTTATTTTCAAGGTTGTAACCAAAGAAAACATTTTAATTTATTTGCTACAAACGAGCCCATCCATTTAGCCTTATCTTTCTCAAATGAATAAAAAGGCACATTAAAGGCAGTTCTAAAGAGCCTAATCTAATTCCATCTGGTTTCTTCAGTTTCCCACCAGAATATAGCATAGCCAACTTTAAAACAGGCTTCAGTCCATTACCCAGAGAGGGGGAAATATGATAAGAGATAGAAAAGGAAAAAAAAAAATCAAAAGTGAAACCCAAAAAAACAGGTTGCCCACTGTTTAAACAATTCAACACAGTTAGAACTGCCCATCCAGTTTCCTCCTGTTGCTGGTCTGCTCCCTAAGAGAATCTCCAGAAGACAGTGCACGAAAAGAGGAGCAGAAGCAAAAGCAGTTTCTGTAGCACCAAAATCTCCAAGCTGTGGGGTTGTATTTTTTTATTTGTGGAAAATACAACAAGTTTCTGAAGTTCTGTTTGGTTCTTGTAGGCTGGTTGGTTTCAGGTACCTGAGACAATAGCACCAAATTCAACAGAGAGAAAGAATGAGTGAGAGAGCACTTTACACCAAGGCTCTGCACATAATTGGTGCAATTTGAAAGTGAATGGCTCAGAAGACTGCTCTGTCAGGAGCAGATTGGAGAGGATCAACCACTCATCTTGAAAAGTTCATAGGAATGTCTCAAACATATGAACTGTTCTTTCCATTTCCTGTAAGAGAAAGAAATGCTTGTTATGTATTAAGGGAAAGACAAAGGTACTACTCATTATGGATTTAATTCACATTCAACTAAATTTTTAGAGAAAGAATTTGAGATAGAAGTTTGAGTTGGAACATCATCCTGATTACAATACCTCAACTATTCTGTAAGACAATTTGCCCTAAACAATTCCAAGTACCTCCTATTTTATATTTAGGCAAATGAAGATAATGAAGCTATGAGTAACTTGGCAGTAATGTAAGAAAGAGGCACAAGTCATATGAATATAAGGATGAAGATGGTGATAGTAACAATCAACAAGAAGCCTATTATGCCAGGTATTATACTAAGAAGTATACACATACACACACACACATAAATATGCAAATGCGGTAGGCACATAAGATATATTATATGTAAATATATAAAATTTTTATATATTATTTAACTTCATTTCTACAATAACAGGGAAGTTTGAAGATAGATAATACTATGAGCCCCACTTCACAGATAAAGAACGTGAAGCACAGAGGGGCAATCTGAATAAGCCAATAAGTGGCAGAGTCAGAATTTGAAGATAAGCAGCCTCACTCCAGAGCCTGAGTGCCACATTCTATTAACTCCCAAAGCAAATTAAATAAAATCAGTGCAGCAAAGCATATGCCAAGAAATAGAATGCACCCTGTTCTCACCCTATCCCCCCAACCAGAGCCAAAAAAGGGTGGTAGTGGAGAGAGAAAGAATGAGTGGCTGCCATCACTGCTGGTTTTGCTATTAATTCCCTTGCTCTTTAATCTAGGTTCCAAATCTCATATTTCACTGCTAAATGATTATTCAATTCAAGCTAGTGAAACCACAACCATTTGAACAAAAGTTCTAGCATAAAAAATGTAAATAATTGTACTCTGCATGTGTATTTCATGAGGATGGGCAAATGTCAAATACATCTAAGAAACCTGATTTTCTTTTCTCTCTTTAAATAGCTCCAATCAAATTCTGTCCTACATCTCTGTAGAACTAATAGGCTATACTAACAAATCAAAACTTGTCTGATCAACAAGTTCTTCTGTATGATCAATTAAAATCAGTCCTGCTAAACATTTTATTACACAACTTAGCATAGCTTTGTAAAAATGAAACTCATAAAAATGTAGTTATAATTTTGAAAGTTCTCGTTTTAATTCCAATACTCTTTATTATACATGAGAAATAGCCATATTTTCTTCTTTAAAATATTTTTTTTAGTTGTAGTTGGACACAATACCTTTATTTTATTCACTTATTTTTATGTGGTGCTGAGGATTAAACCCAGAGCCTCACATGTGCCAGGCGAATGCTCTACTGCTGAGCCACAACCCCAGCAATAGCCATATTTTCTATATATAAATCTAATCTTTACCAATAGAAATTTCCCTTGAGAATAGGTACTTTCTCTTTATCATATTTTACATCTCAAATACCTGGTACAATATCCAGCACTGTAGGTACTAAATAAATATTTAAGAGCCTGACCATCAGGTAAACTAATAAGCAAGTGAACCAAGAGAGTCTAGACCACTTAGCCATTCGGTGTAGATAAGGGATTACAGTTGCTCAGACGATCTCAAAATTCAGAAGTGGGGTTTAATGGTGCAAATTATATGAACAGAGCTAGAAGCTCAATTTATAAAGGAAGAACTTCCCTATGGTTCTAAAAAAAAGGAATGGTCCATCTCTAAAAGTCTCTAAGCAAAAATATAAGCACTGATTCATGTGGCTATTTTATAGGACTAGGTTTGATTAAACGAGATTGACTTTTAGCTTTTGTCCAACCATCAATGATGTGGCAAATGGGTTTCATTGGCCCTGCTACCTTCTTACATCAGCAATAGGTGCCTAGGGAGCAGTGGAAAGGACTGTGCGGCCACACCACATCCAATAGGCCCAAGATGCACGTTCAGAGAACTGTGACATTCTGTGTATTCAACTACAAAGAACCATAGATTTCTGTCTTTTGACCAACAAGGAACCCCAGGTTACTTCTTTTCTGAGACAAATGGCACAGAAAGGATTTATTCAAACTATAACCTAGAATGATTCTTAATAATCTTATATCTTTAAGACTTTCTTGAGCTTATGAAAAATAACAGACTTAGGAAAAATAGCATTTTTTCTCTTTTCTTCAGGACATGTAAAAGCACATATTTATTTATTCCACAGATGAACTAAGCACTTACCTCTACAAGTTGTGATTTGTCATAATCTTTACGATGACGATAGATGCACTGACTAAGAAGAGAATATAATCTCTCAAGCTGATCAACTGTCAAATTGTTGCTTTTATCTACCAACAAATCAAGCAATTTCTAAGAAAAATTAGAAAAGAATAAAAAGTAATTTGATTTCCCTGGTCAGCAGAAACAATTACATTCTAATAACTAAACAGCAAACACCATAAAGTATAAAAGTAACAGCTGAGGTTAGAAGATTCTAGGGCTTAGTTATTACCAGGACCATTCCCATACTTTCAACCCCTCAAAATGCACATAACTCTTCTTTAGTAGAAGTCTTGAGACAATTACATCCCTGGTTAAATCAGAAGATTTTGAAAAATAGTTTTATTCAATGCCTACAAATATTCAAAATCCTTTCATTCCTTTAGAACTAACTGGGAACAGCTAAGCTTACCTTCAATCTCTCACGATCAACTATGAGAGGTGGCACAGGCTCAGTTGGTTCTTCTGGAACCAGTTCCAGGCTTGTTGTTTTTGCCTGCTCTAAAATTAATTTACGGTATTTCTTTACTTTAGAAGCACCTAAAATTGAGGGGGAGGGGAAATGCAATGCAGCAAGTAAAGTTAATGAAAATAAGTCTTAAGCATCTATAAATTCTTTACCCACCACATCTCCTTTCTGGGATGAGGAAGACTATATTCTTTAAATGGTAACTTTTTTTTTCCCTGTAAGAATAAGTAATCCAAACTAAAGAGAACTAAATAAACCATAACTATGAAATCCAAGTCATACTAGGATACCATCTAATAAGCACATCCATTAAAAGGCAGAGAAAAGCAATCTTTGTCTCTATGCACTGAGTTATAAACAGCCTTCACTCTCTTTATGGTTGCTATCATTTTAAAAGTGGGAGCTTTCAAAACTAGATAAAGGAAGAAAGCAACCTAGAAAAGCAGACCCTGAATGGGGTTAGCTTGTCTACATATTAACTTCCCAACCTAAAACATTTTCCTCAACATTGTGTGATTAAAAAAAAAAAAAATCTATTATATTGCATAAAATTCTATTAAGAGACTGGTCTGGGTTATGACAGTTTTTCATAAAAATATAAACCCATTATAAGTTTCTAGTCTTTCCTACCTTATAGTGAATTAGTATAACCTAATTACTTTCCTCCTAATATGTTGCTATGACTAATCAGATTGAAAAAAATAGAAATTTGGAGTAAGTGAGCTTAATTTCACAGTTCCAGGCACTTAGAGGAGTAGGGAGGCAACAATACTATGTCCCCCAAAGTAGGAATACTCTGGAGGCTGACAGGGAAGGAACTTAAAGAAAACCTGGGCTGTTTCTGAAGTACACACAGGACCTAACTCATGTTAGGGACATTAAGAGGAAACTTCCTCTTCTGCCCTCCATCGATCCTTTTATTTACTCACAAGTCTTTAAACTCTTCCTTCTTCTCCTCAAAGCCTGCTCTATAAATAAACAGTAAAAGAACCCAAGTGTTGCTTTCTACAACACTACATGTATGGTGACATATCAGAGAAATTTTACATTTCAAGCAGCCTTCAGAGTGAAAGGTTTGCCAGGCACGGTGGCACACGCCTATAATCCCAGCAGCTCGGGAGGCTGAGACAGGAGGATGGAGAGTTCAGAGTCAGCTTCAGCAAAAGCAAGGCACTAAGCAATTCAGTGAGACCCTGTCTCTAAATAAAATACAAAATAGGTCTGGGGATGTGGCTCAGTGGTCGAGTGCCCCCAAGTTCAATTCCCAGTACCCCCCCCCCCCAAAAAGTGAAAGGCTTGATAGTCCAATTAACATATTCCAGGAGTTTTTGCAAAGCTATACTGATCCTCTTTATTATATATCCATGAACTTCCAGAGGTATGAGAATTCAGATTAAGAACTACCACATTAGATAATACTGTCCTGACAATTCCAAATGAAAACTTCAAGTCACACTTTTTTAAAAAAATGAATGGCTCTTTTTAAAAAAATATCATTTTTAAATTATTGTTGTTTATTTTTTATGTGGTGAGGGGGATTAAACTCAGGGCATCATGCATGCTAGGCAGGTGCTTTACCACTGAGCTATCTCCTCAGCCCAGGTCACACTTTTATACAACAAATATCTTCAAAGCTTTCAGATTAAACATAACGTTAATTTAAGCAAACTTAAAATTGCTAGAGAAGTAGCATTAAAATGGATTCCTCTCCCTGTACTCATTCTGATACCGCAAATTTATCCTTCTTTCCCACCCTGTTCCATTCATTCCTTAAACTCACTTTAACACATATTTTTAAAGTTCTATGAGAACCAGAATAAATACTGTTCTTAAATTACTTTCTGTTATTAAATATTCAGAAAAAATAAAAATTCTCAACAAGGAACATTTAAGAACAGCAAATCTCTTTATCCATTTTTAAAAAATGGTTAGACTTTGAATAATACTTTCCTACTTCCTAATTCTAGTAGAGGGCTTAAAAAAATGGTAGGGAGCTGGGCGCCTATAATCCCAGTGGCTCAGGAGGCTGAGGCAGGAGGAATTAGAGTTCAAAGCCATCCTCAGCCAAAGTGAGGCACTAAGCAACTCAGAGAGACCCTGTCTCTAAATTTAAAATATACAAAATAGGACTGCGGATGTGGCTCAGTGGCTGAATGCCCAAGTTCAATCCCTGGTACCAAAAAAGAAAGGAAGGAAGGAAGGAAGGAAGGAAGGAAGGAAGGAAGGAAGGAAGGAAGGAAAAGAAAGAAAAGAAAAACTGGTAGGGAAAAATAGTTTTCACATGGCCAAATCCCTGTGTACTCTATCCAATTTACAAAAATATGATACAAATTCAAGATACCCTAATATTAGGAAAGGACCTGTCCAGGAAGAAAATGTGTTGAACAAGGTAGATATCCAACTCACATCCATCTCTTTATGGGCTAAAGAATAATGATAAACAAAGACAGGCTAGAACCCTTGACTCCCCTTTTCTACTTTTTCTTAAAAGAATCATATAGTCACAAGAAGTCAGGAGCAAGCAGAATGGTCTGATTCACTGGAAACAAAGTCAATATGACTGTGAAAGTTCTGTGTCTTTCCTCCAGTCCTGGCCTTACATATCAATGGGGTCTCTTATACTAAATATCTCTCCGACTCAACTGCCTAGAATAAATAAACCTTAGTATGTGCCAGTAACCACAAGAGGCAAGTATTATAAAAGACTCATTGTAATGCCTATAACAAGGCCATTCTGAAGTTTAATTTATAAGACAAATAACCAGGCTTGGGAAGTATTAACAACTAGTGTCAAGTCACATGATTATGATGAATCAAAGTGATGGTTTAATCTAGGTCTGCATGATTTTTTCTAATATACCATACTGCTATAGCCACATCTTTTCTGTCTATCCCATCCCTTCTAGTAATTCTTCTGTTGAAATTCCATCTTCGTAACACCTGTGGATTTACTCAGCTTTTAGTCATACATCGCTTAGGATGGTGTAATAATCACCTGAGACAGAAAAGTGAGCAGTCATGAAAGCAGTGCATTCTGGACTCTAAAACCTCTGAAAAGTTCAGCAAAACTAAGTGTGCAAGTGCATACTTTTCTCAAAAAAGGAATGAAAAGGATAATTATTCATCAACTACTACTACTAGAAATCAGACAAATTTTGCAATGAATTAACTCTGGAGTTTAAACCTTCAGAAGATGTTTTAAAATATTAGCTTTACCTTCTTTATCCAATTCTGCATCTTTAACCTCCACATCAGGGCCAGGTTCTAATTTCTCAGTATTGCTACATTCCAGTGCCTCTAGTTTCTCAGGATCATCTCCATGATTTTCATTTGAAGTTTCTGGTTTTTCTTTTGACTGGTTTTCCAGGATGATCTTTTGTTCAGAACTACATTTATCTCCACTACCACAGAGAGGAATGACATCAACTTTGCCATTCTGACATTCCAGAACAGGTATCCCTTCAAAACTGTCAGTGGATGCCTCACCATTCAGACAGTTGCCTTTAAGAAAAGGCTCCTTCCTAGATGTCTGTTCTGGATTAAGAGAACTACTGCTGTGGATGAGCAAAGATTCATTTGAACTTTCTTCTTCTGTGGATGCAAAGTTCTCTTTTGTGCCTGCTCTGTTGTTTAGCCTCTGCCCCTGGTCCATGTCCATGATGTCACACGAGGATTCATCATTGGTCATAGATAAGTCTCCAGTCTCTTCTCCGTTTTCCTCATGGCAATCAGTGCTTACCTCAAACTCTCCATTCTCCAGCAATTTCCTGTCCTCTGTATGGTTCTCATAGTCTGCATATTTGGTATCCTCTTCGTCTTTTTTTAAATTATTAACTTTTCTTTTCTTAATAATTCCTTTACCCCACTGTGATCGTCGCCTTGATTTTCTCCGTACCCTAACTGTTTTATGAGGAAGGAAAAAAAATATGTATAACTTGGAATGTAATATCTATTTTATATATGTTTATTAAAGAGGACCAAAAAGAAGGTAGACCCATACTGGTCTAACATACAAACAAAAACTCTTGGCTCTTGACATCCACACTGACTAATCCTCAAAACCTACAAGCAGAATGAGTATGAAATCAGGAATCAACTCTGAAAAATGGAAACTAAAATTTTTGCTTCCTGTATGAGTTTGAGTTTACTCAGCACTAATCTTTTCTATTACCTTAGATTCTACTTTAGAGTGGTTCCTAACTTTCAACATCTAGGGGTCAATCACATAATATATACATTCGGGGAATGATCACATTACCAGGCTGCCCAGGAAGTTTGAGCCGCAGCCCTAGCTTTCCACCAGAAAGTAGATGTTTTTGCCAGCAAGATCAAGAGATGGTTTCTAAACCATGAAAGGAAATAAACACAAAAGCCAGTATAGCATGATACAATAGTTACAGGTATCCCCACAAAGAAATCTCCATTGTCTCTCATTCCAGAAAAAGGAATCATCCACAGTAACATGATCGTGGACAGAAATCAAAAGCTATATCAGCTACTAACTTCCTTTAGGACAAATGGTTCATCTGGCAGCATCAGTTTCTTAGAAAGTTACCTGAGAATATTTAGGAAAACCAAGTCCTCTGCTATCAAGGTTGTTGTAACATTAACAAAATATCAAAAATAAACATTCAGTCAGTTACATAAACAGTGAGATCTATAAAAGTTGTAGGGACTATACTCTTAAGATGGTATAAACTACAATGTGGTCTGTGAGTAAAGGTGGGGCTTCTGGGTGATAAGGGACCCAGAAATTTTTATTTCCTTTATGTGCATAAAAGGTAGTTGATTAGGTAATTTACCCAGCCGGGCTACTTGCACTGTTTAATAAGGACTTATAATCTACCAACAGTGCAGAGTGTGTTCACATACTGCTTTCATCCTTTTATCTTTAACCCCTACTTTGTCACACCAACATATTCATAAGGAATGGATAGATTTAGTTATAAATATGATTCTTCAATTTCACCTAAGAGTACAGCTATCAAAGTTTTCTCATATCAACTCTAAAATTCAAGTTATTTAGTTATTTGGCTTGAAGATTATTTTTCCTTCAAAATCACAGTATCATTAGAACTCTTCCTTTTTCCCCCTAATTTCAACTCTTATAATTTACAGTTATATGGTTCCTCCTAATTCCTACTTTTATAGTTTATAGTTACGGGGTAATTGGGATGAACAAGAACATTTATTATTTTACTGTTAAAAGCTGACACACAGGCTCAGATGATGGGCATCTGTAACCATTCCACTAACAACAGAAAAATCTTAAATCTAGTCCACATTAAAAAGTAAAGAAAGGCAGTCATCTTGCTGGGACTCAACAGGTGGAGCTGCTGGGTTTTTACTATCTGACAATCCACTACTGCCACTGTAACCTCTCCTATTTTCAAGCCATGTAACCAAAAGAACTTTCTCTTTCTTAAGCCATGGGACTCTAGGGCAAAAAGAGGCTTAATGCTACCAAATTGAGAGCCAATTCAGTTATTTACATATAACACACTAATCAAAGGTCAGAGCCCCATTGAAATGAGTTTACTTCTAATGCTTTCATCATGGCAAACAACAGAGAAAAATGTTCTTATTCTTTGGAGGAGAGAAGAGGTATTTCCTTCTCCTTAATGCATTATTTCTAAGGACTACTAGAATTTTGGTAAAAGAAAGAGAAAAAGAGAGGGAGGGAGGGGAAGAGAATTGATCACATAAGCTGTACAAGAATATAGATTTTTGTTTACTCTGCTGTATCTTCACAGTTCCTGGAGGGAACAGATGTACTTGTGGATCTACTCCTTCATATACCACTTTCTTTATCAAGGGTGCTCTGTGTGAAAGGCCCATTCAGGGACATAATCTTTAGAGTCAATTTTTATAATATCACTGAGCTTGTTTCCAAAACCAAGACCTGTCTGTCTCTTAGGGACACTTAGATTTATGATTTGAGTAAGTTAGTGTAAAACAGATAAATGATGTGTCACATATGCCATCTACTGGTAAAACAAAACTCTCATCTATAGATTAAAATAATATTTTTAATATTTAAAGAAATTAAACTGCTTAAAGTAAATATTCAATGCATTTTCATTAGTAGATACTTAAATCAAATGCAAAGAATGTAAAGGATTTCAAAGTTTAATAAATTTAAGTGCAGTATTATACAATCCAAATAACGATCTGAGATACAACTAGGCCAAATAGCTTTAATCAGTTTCATGCAACTAAATGCACCTTTCTCAAATCTCTCTATGAATACCTCTTATCCAATGAGGACAGGTTTTTAAAAAGTGGGTATGACTCATTCATTCAAATTTCAATGCCATTGATGAAAGAGCATATTAAAACCAGCTTTGGGGCTGGGGTTGTGGCTCAGCGGCAGAGCGCTTGCCTCACACGTGCGCGGCCCGGGTTCAATCCTCAGCACCACGTAAACATAAATGCATTGCATTGTGTACAACTAAAGTAAATAAATAAATATTTAAAAAAAACAGCTTTGTTGACAGGTGTTTGGGGCTTTTTTTTTTTCTTTCTTTCTTTCTTTTTGTGAAACTGGGGATAGAACCCCTGGCCTCACATATTACTAGGCAAGAGATATACCACTGAGCCACATTCCCAAGTCAACAAGCAATATTATCACCATTAACCAGAAGAACAGTAGGCACGCTATTTTCAGTGAAACAGAAAGATTACACTAGAAAAATGTGGCGTTTATTAACATTTGTCTTAGAAATATTATAGACCACCCAAGCACAGTGGTGCATGCCTGTAATGCCAGCAACTGGGGAGGCTGAGACAGGAAGATTTCAAGCTCGAAGCCAGCCTAGGCAATTCAGCAAGACCCTATCTCATAAAGAAAAAAGAAAAACAAAAAAAGCTAAAAGTGGGGGGCTAGGAATGTAGTTTAGTAGTAGAGTGCCCATGGCCTGTACCACCAAAGAAGAAAAGAAAAAAAAGTAATATAGACCAACATAAATAATTAAAAATGAAGAAAATACAGATCACTGAATTTTCTCTCCAAAAACACCACACCAAACTAAATAAATAATGAAGGCTGTGCATATTTTTCAAATTGAGCCCAAAATATTCTCTCAGAAGAATCAACATCCTATTGCCAAATCGACTGATGAGTTTTCATTTCTTGCTAATTAAGAGACCACCTGCGTCATGTGCAAGCAGATGTGGGGAGTGAGGGAGGACAAGAGTGGGTAAAAGTCAGTCACCTCCAGATATCTATCCAGCACCAAAGCTGAACACCAAGAACATTCAACTCTGGTTCAACTACAACAGCAAGTACTAAAAAAGTATAGAAAATGGCAAACAAGTTTAAGGAAGTACATTTCTGATACAGCATCTTACCCCACCAACTTTACCTCTGGAAAGATCTATCTTTCCTTCTAAGGTTAAGAGCTGTGGAAAAACTGCTGGACTTTGGTTTATGTTTCCTGACAAACAGGCACCATTCTCAGCTGTTCCCACCAGTGGACAACATGGTCTCAAATACTCACATGCACATTTATTTGCAGAGTTGTGCCAGACATCCATTGGATTTCTTTGTTTGTGCCGAAATGCCTCTTCAACTCTAGTTTCTGTCTTCCGAGCTGCAGTGCCATGAGGATTTATTTGTTCTGCTGTTACTGATAAGCCTGCAAGCACAAGATAAGCAATACCTATTTAAATATTCTCAGCTACATAAACCAACGAGGTTAAAAAAAAAGTCTGAAATATAAAACTGAGTTTTAAAGTCATTAATTATACTTGGACAGTTTGTAATTCTGATGGAAACAGTGTCTTTTGTTTTAAGATGGGAAAGAAACTAGATATAAAATCATAAAAATAAAACACCTGACAGGCTGTGCTTATATTCAATCCCCCAAAGGACCCTATTTTTACTCATTTTAATTCACATAGGGACACATTTCACATTATGATTGTGGGACAATAACATTATGCTTTGTCTAAATGTCATGATCTCTGCCATCTTAGAATGTACAATAAGTGTTTACTGAGCCACTAAATTCCAGTCCCACAAACTGTTTCAATCTGATATTTGCCGCCTGTCACAGTACACTGCAGTATGTTTGGTTTTCCTGCACTATCTTCCTAAGAGTAACCATTCCATCTCAATTTTCTTTAGTAGAATCTTTTCTTCCATGTGGTCTCTAAATATTGGTGTCTCTCAGAGCACTCTATAATCTCTTTTCTTCTTACTCTAATCTACACCTTTCCCCATGAAGCATCACTTATGTGTTCAGCTTCCACTGCTGTTATATAATAATTCTCACATCTGTTATTTTTAGTCCAAAGATCTCTTGCCTACTGGCCCATATATTCTCCTGCCTACCTGATATCTCCAAATGGCTATCCTAAAGCTAGGTCAAATTAAAGATAAACCTTTTCCCATAAAAAAACACAAAATGTTTGTCCTTAAATATTATTAATCTAGCTTGGTGGTACTGGAATCTATTCAGTCATCCAACCAGTAATATTTCTTCCCTTCACAATGCCCTCTACCCCTGCTTCTCTCTTACATTCATCTTATCCAATTTCACTCCCACTTCATTAAAACCCTGGACTACACCAACAGCTTTTTCCCCTCAGCAACTGTACTAAGATAGAATTTATATAACATAAAAATAGCCTGTCTTAAGCATACAGTTAAATAATTTTTAGGGCTGGGATGTAGCTCAGTGGCAAAGCGTCCGCCTTGCATTCGCAAAGCCCTGGGTTCGACCCCCAGTTCCAAAACAAAAAACAAAAACAAACAATTTTTAGTAAATGCACAGAGCTGTACTGTACAATCATCACAGCAATTAAATTCTAAATGACTGTCCCAGACAATTAGCACTTGATTTTTTTGTCGCCACAGACTTGCCATGTTTAGGCATGTCACATAAAGGAATCATACAAGGTCTTTTGTGGTTGCTTTCTTTTGCTTAGCATAATGCTTCCCAAGTTCACTCATGTTGTACTGTGTGTCAGTACTTTGTTCCTTTTTTATTACTGCATAGTATGGATATACTACAATTTGCTCACTCATTCACCAGCTGATCGTCATTTGGATTATTTCCAGCTTTTGGTTATTATGAATAATGTTCCTATGAACAGTTATGTACAAATTTTTATGTGGGTATATATTTTTACTTTTCTTGGGGAGATTCCAAGGAACAGAATCACTGGGTCATAGAATAAATCTATGTTTAACATTTTAGAAACTGCCAAACTGTTTTCCAAACTGGCTCCAACAGCTTTGAAAATTATCTCTCATTTTCCTGCCCTGATACATTGAGACCATACTATTTCTTACCACCAAAGCAATTTGACCAATTCATTCCACTGCTTAACATCCTTGATAACTTCTACTGCCTATGACAATGATCTTCAAAATTAAAGGCACATAAAACCACATCAATAATTTGTTAAAATGCAGATATTTTTGGCTTAATGCTCTTAAAAATCTAATTTGTTAGATCTAAGATGACACATGTCACAGGTACATCCACACATTTTGAAAAACACAGGACTTACAGGACTTTATGCCATAAGTCCAAGCTCTTTAGCATGACAACGATGCATTCAAATTACTGAAAATTTATTATATGCCAGACAGCATCCCAGGGACTAGATTAGGGCTTTTTTTTCATGGTTCTTAAATTCTCAATAAGAAAGTGAGAGATGGCTAAATAAATAAATAAACAAACAAACAAACAAACAGCATAGCTGGGTATGGAGGCATATTTCTGCAATCCCAGCAGCTTAAGAGGCCGAGGCAGAAAGTTTTGAGGCCAGCCTCAGCAACTTAGTAAGGCTCTAAGCAATTTAGCAAGACCATCTCAAAAAAAAATAAATAAATAAAAAAAAATAAAAGGCTGGGGGTGTGGCTCAGAGGTAAAGCACCCCAGGGTTCTTCCCAGTACCAAAACAAAACAAAACAAAAAAAACACCATGATGCCAAGTGCAACCATATCCTATACTGGATTAGGGGGCCAGGGAAGGGCTCCCTAAAGAGATAGAAGGAAAGTTTCTTCATAATTTTTTATCCTGGATCCAGTTCACCTCTTACACCCTATTTCCCACCATTCTGTATAATTTAGTAATACCAAACAGTTTAATGTTTTTCCAATACACCAGGCTACTTTATACCTCTACACATGTTATCGCTTTGAATACCCCCTCCTGTCACTACCTCCCTTCCACTGTCTACTGGAGGCTATGCTCCTATAGTCACTCTTCGCATTCTAATCAAAATGCTGGGTTCCCAACCAGGAGGTCTCTCTTCTCTGTGCAGTACACATGCTTCAACCAGTGTATATAATATCCTGTACTTGCTTTGCTTTACATTTTCTCTCTCTCCTATTAAAGTTCAAGTTCCTCAAGCACACGGTTATAAATCAAACAAATCACATTTGCTAATTCTGTGTTTTTTTGGTACCGGGAATTGAACCCAAGGGTGCCTAACCACTGAGCCACATCCCCAGCCCTTTTTTGTATTTCAAAACAGGGTCTCACTGTTGAGGCTGGCTTTGAACTTGGAATACTCCTGCCTCAGTCTCCCAAGCTGCTGGGATTACAGGCATGTGCTACTATGCCTGGCTAATCCTGTGCTTCTAAGAACAAAAGTGCACATAAGCTTCAAAAGGGAAGGGGAAAAAAAGTATTCCTAAAACATTTTTTTAAGGTCTCAGTGAACTGATGAAAACTAAAACCTCTTCAGATATGGAAGCACATCTAACACCTAAATCTTCTAAAAAGAGATATAAATGATCAACAAAGTTGTACTTTTGCAAGAGATTTCACCAAAAAAACACTTTATTTCTGTTCTATGCACTTGCACCGAAGTTTTCATAGCAGGTAAAATTTTTAAATATACTTGAGTATTTACATGACACATATTAGTATCATAAATTAAGTAATGGGTACAATGTTATTGTGTGATAGAAGGAATAAGTTCTGGTGTTCTATGGTATAGCAGGGTGGATATAATTAACAATAATGCACTATATATCTCCAAGTAGTTAGAAGAGAGGAGTTTGAATGCAGTCACCATAAAGAAATAATGAAAGTTTAAGGTGAAGAACATGCTAATTATCCTGAGTTGACCCAGTGTATACATGAATTAAAGCATCACGTTACCTCATAAATATGTATAAATATTATGGGATTAAAAGAAAACTGAAATAAACTTCTTTAGAAAAAGATATTAAGGGCTGGGGCTGTAGCTCAGAGGCAGAGCACTTGCCTAGCATGTGTGAGGCACTGGGTTTGAGTCTTAGCACCACCTAAAAATAAACATATAAAATAAAGGCATTCTGTCCATCTACAACTATAGAAAGAAAGAAAGAAAGAAAGAAAGAAAGAAGAAAGAAAGAAGGAAAGAAGAAAGAGGTTAAGCTTTAAAACAAATTATTTTCATATACCAGCATTCCCAAAGAAACATCATTATATAACTCTTGGTGTGAAATGATAGGCAAGACTTCAGTAGCAAGTTTATTTTCACAATTTACCTCTTTTTATTCTTGCTTCTTTAATTTCTTCACAGAGTTTATTAAATTCTGGATCCAATTCAGCTGCAATGATGGCATGTGCAGTATCCTTCAGGGTACAAGCTCTGTGCCTAATTATTTTATCTGGTAAAATTTATTATAGACACAAATTAAATCACATTAACACAGAACATCTTTAAAAGAGAAAGAAAAGGATAAAACATTTAAATAAAAGATTTAAAAAACTCTTTTAAGAGGATATAGTTCAGTTGGTAGAGTGCTTGCCTTGCATGCACAAGGCCCTGGGTTCAATTCCCAGCACCACACACACACAAAGAAAGACTCGTTAAGCTTAAGTTTTCAAGAAGATATAGAAACTACGTGCAGATGAAGAAGAGAATGCAAAAAATGCATCTAGGTAAACTATAAAAATGGCACTAAAAGAAGAATCTCTGCTTCACAAGGCACCTAGAGGCCCCATTCATGAACAAAGACAATGTCAACAGTGCCCTCTAGAGATGTGTGACTCAGTCACGCGAAAAGGCAAGAAAATACATCAAGGAAACTTATTTGCTAACAGTGTTGAGAATCCAAAGTCAAAAATATCATCTTCAGCTGGGCGTGGTGGCGCATGCCTGTAATCCCAGCACTTTGGGAGGCTGAGGCAGGAGGATCACGAGTTCAAAGCCAGCCTCAGCAACGGCAAGGCACTTAGCAACTCAGTGAGACCCTGTCTCTAATAAAATACAAAAAAAGGGCTGGGGATGTGACCCAGTGGGCGAGTGCCCCTGAGTTCAATCCCCGGTACCAAAAAAAAAAAAAAAAAAAAAAAAAAAAAAAAAAAATCATCTTCTTTTTCTTCTCTATCAAAGGCATTATATATGGACAAATATAAAGAGATCTTTTATTTACAACATTCCTAATTAGAAAGTTTATCAGGTCATTGTAGAAATCTTATGAAAACAAATGTTTACCACTAAAGGTATATTTCTTTTTGACATATTTCTCTAACTATCCATTCATTAATATTGTCAACTGAACCAGAAAAGGGGGGATTACACAGAAATGGAAAAAGAAAAAAAAAAAAAAACAAATGCAGTCCCAACCTTCAAGCCTTTCATACTAGATAGGAAAGTGTTAGCAAACAAATAATTTAAATAATTAAACAATTTCTCATATATATGTGTAATTATCTCCCTCTTAAAAAAAAAAGCTATGAAGAAAACTTATGGGTATTGGTTTAAGTGACAATTTCAACTAGGCAAATCAAGATGAGCCTCTTTGGAGAAGAGACCCTTAGGCTGACACATGGAACATTCATAAAGGAGCCATGGAAAGACCAAGGAGAAATCAATGCAGGTTCAGGCAAATCCATGGGAGAAAATCCTGGAGTAAAAGCTAGGAAATTTCAGAAACTGAAATGTAGCCTATATGGTGAGAATACAATAAGCAAAAGGAAATATATATTTTAGCCTACCAGCAATGAAAATTCATTTAAAAGATGTGAGCAGAGAAATAACATGATTCAAGTTTACATCCATGAATGTTTACTCTGGGCTTTTGCCTGGAGGATGGATTGAGAGAAGTCATGACACAAAACCCAGAAGCATAATCACAAGGCCCTTTTTTAGTGACAGAGAACAAGGGTGTGAACTGGGGCAAAGGTGGTGGTGGTGGTGGTGGTGGTGGTGGTGATGATGAAGGAAAAAATGATTACTGACTTGGAATGTGCTCTCAATGATAGCTTTGGTGATAAGGCAAAAGAAGTGGTACAATAAATATCAAGGATGATATTTATTTCTCCTAGCTTCTTGCATGAAATATGGGGGAGATGGAAGTACTATTTATAAAGATGAAAAAAAAAAAACTACAAGCAAGCAGGGGAAAAGGACAAAAAGGGTAGAGATTAGTTTAAAAGAGGACATTTCAGTTTTGAGATGCCTAAAAAATATCTCCATGGCCAGGCACGGTGCTGTGATCCCAGCAACTGGGGAGGCTAAGGCAGGAGGATCACAAGTTTAAGGCAAACCTTCACAACTTAGGAAGGCCCTCAACAATTTAGCAAGACCCTGTCTCAAAATTAATAATAATGATGATGATGATATGATAAAAGGCTGGGAGATGTGGCTCAACTGTAAAGCACCACTGGGTTCAATCCCTAGTACAGGCTGGGGAAAAAAAAAACTCAATGGAAATATCATATAGGCAGATAAATATGGATCTCAACAATTCTCGTTATGACCAAAGAACCACAATGACTAATTTGTAATCTACTATTTGTAATCTACTATTAACATAATATGCCTTTCCTAAGTCTTTTTTTAATCTCCTGAGATACAATAGATACATAATAAACTGCAAATATAAAGTATATAATTTGATATCTTTTGACATAAGTCACATACATCCATAACGTCATCACTATACCCAAGATAATGAATACATCACCACCAAAAGTTTTCTTATGCTCCTCTATTTTCTCTCCCTCCACCCTTCCCTATAACCCTCCATTGCCAGGTAACCACTGACCTTTCTATTACTATAAATCAGTTTATAACTTCTATAATTGTGTGTGTGTGTGTGTGCAGGGGGAGAATCTCTGATTATGTATGTATTTGAGTATATGCTGAGGATTGGGTAACTGCGTCAAACAGTGGTTCCATTCCAAGTTTTCTGAGTAATCTCCACGCTGCTTTCCAGAGAGGTTTCACCAGTTTGCAGTCCACCACATCCTCGCTAACATTTATTATTACTTTTATTCCTGATAATTGTCAGTCTGACTGGAATAAGATGGAATCTCAGTGTAGTTTTAATTTGCATTTCTCTAATTGCTAGATATGTTGAACATTTTTGTTGACCATGCATATTTCTTCTTCTGTGAAGTGTCTGTTTAGTTCCTTTGCCCATTTATTGATTGTGTTATTTTGGTTTTTTTTTTTTGTTTTTGTTTTTGTTTTTTTTTTTTTGTAGTACCGGGGATTGAACTCAGGGGCACTCGACCACTGGGCCACATCCCCAGCCCTTTTTTGTATTTTATTAGAGACAGGGTCTCACTGAGTTGCTAAGTGCCTCGCCATTGCTGAGGCTGGCTTTGAACTCGTGATCCTCCTACCTCAGCCTCCCAAGTGCTGGGATTACAGGCGTGCGCCACCACGCCCGGCTTATTTTGGGTTTTTGATGTTAAGTTTTTGAGTTCTTTGTATATCCTGGAAATTAATGCTCTATCTGAGGAGCAGGTGGCAAAGATTTTCTCTCTTAGGGTCTTTTAATATTTATGGTCACCTCCTCATTCCTGTTATCAGTAATTTTTGTCTTTTCTCTCATTACCCTAATTAGTTCAGCTGAGGGGTTATCAATTACTGACCTAAAAGAAACAGCTGTGAGTTTTGATTTTCTCTATTTTTGTTTTGTTTCATTAATTTCTGCAGATCATTAGCTTCATAACTTTAGTATTTAGTATCATTTTGGGTATCATCTGCTCTTCTTTGGGAGATCTGGAGTCACTGGCTTGAGATATTTCTTCTTTTCTAATTTAGGTAATTGGTGCTAACTGCCCCCCACGGCGCCCAAGTACTGCATTAGCTGCATCCCACAAATGTGAATATACTTTCATTTTATTCAATTCAAAAACTTCTCCTCTGATTGCTGTCTTACCCAAAGATTATTTAGAAGTTGGTATTTAGTTTCCAAATATTTTTATTTCCAGTTAGCCTTCTGTCATTGATTTCTAATAAATTCCACTGTTATCAAAGAACATACTTTGTATGACTGAATCCTTTATTATTTAATGAGACTTGTTTTATGGCCCAAAATATGGTCTACCTGATAAATATTCCAGTGCACTGGAAAAGAAAGTGTATGTCTTCTGTCACTGGATAGAGTGCTCTATAATTAACACTTAGGTCAAGTTGGTTCATAAGGTTATTCAAGTCTCAAAATCTTCACTGATTTTCTATACACTGATCCTATTATTTAAAAGAGGAGTATTGAAGTCTCCAGCATCAACCAAGCTTTCTATATCTTTACTGCTTTTTCTCTGTACTAGCTCTTCTATTACAGAGAGAGGGGTACTAAAATCTTCAATTTTAACAACAACCTGCTCTATTTCTCCTTGCAGTTCTATTAGTTTTGCTTCATGAATTTGGAAGATCTGTTATCACAGGTAAAAAGTTGTAGAACTGTTATGCCTGTTCGATGATTATGAAATAAGAAATTATGAAAGTGCTCTCTTTCTCCAAGTAATATTCTTGGGTATGGAACCTACTTCATTTGATATTTACATAACTATTCCTTTTGCTTGGTGTTAGTATAATATACTTTTTAAAATGCTTTTTTCTTAGGGGCTAGGAGTGTGGCTTAGCAGTAGAGCGCTCACCTAGCACATGCGAGGCCCCAGAACCACATAAAAATAATTAAATAAAATAAAGGTATGTGTCCAACTACACGTAAAAAATAAATATTTTTTAAAAATGCTTTTTTCTTAATCTATTTGCACTTTATATTTAAAGTGGGTTTCTTATAGGCAGTCTACGGTTAGGTCTTACATTTTTATCCAATCTGACACTTTCTGCCTGTATTTGGGATATTTAGGCCAGAGTTCTGCAATCTTTTCCTGTAAAAGACAAAAGAGATTTAGGCTTTGCAGAACATCAGGTCTCTACGGCAAGTACTCAAAGCTGAGTTTGTAGCACAAAAGCAGACATAAATAAGATATAAAGACATAAGCATGGGGCTGGGCATATAGCTCAGTTTGTAGAGTGCTTGTCTAACATGTACAAGGCACTGGGTTCAATACCCAGCGCACACGCACGCGGGTGCTCGCACACACACACACACACACACACACACACACACAAACACAAAACTTCAATTACAAAGACAGGCAGTCAGCTTGACTACAGTTTACTTATAGCCTGTCACAGATCAGACTATTACTTCTAATGATTTACAGGATTACTGATATGGTTGCCATTTATTTTCTGCTTGTCCTATATGTTTATGTTTTCCTTCCTTACTCACTTCTGGAATTACTTTGTACCTTTTTATCTGCCTGGTAGTTCATTAGCTCTTTACACTATTGCTGGCCTAGTGTGAGCTTCAGAGAATATTCCCTCTCTTTCTCTGGCCTCTGGTAGTTCTTTCACATACATGAGCTGATCGGTACTTAGTTGAAAACCACGAGAGGATGTTCTGCTGATACTAAGAACTACCTCTGTGCAGCTTTCTTCTTTCTGGTACTCTGCCACCACAAACTCCAGCCACTTTCAACTCTTAAGAGTCCCAAATCTGTCTCTTCAATTCAGGGAAAACTTCAGACTATGCTTGGGTTCTCCTTCCTCGTGTGCAGTATGGAAATTCTGTCCAGGAAACCATGGCACTCTTCTTATTTGCTTTTCATCTTTTTTAAGATCACTGTCCTGTGCTGCCTAATGTCCAATGTCTTCAAAACCTTTTTAAAAAATATATTTTGTTTAGGATCCCCCCGTCCCAACTGCTTCAAGTGAGAGGGAAAATATGGTCCCTATCATTCCATCTTGGCCAAATGCAGAAGTCTCCCAATATCTTTTAAATATTCTTTGAAAATCAAACTTTAATAGCTGTGCAACAATCCAAAGTAGGATGTACCTAAGTTTTTCAAATTATTGCTGCATTTTTGGAAGTTCTAAGTTGCTTCCAATTTTAGCATAAAAAAAACTACAAAAACATTCCCCACCTTCAGTTAAGAGAGGAAAAAAGAATAAGTAATGAAAAAATAACTCCATAAAAATTTCTAAGGTACATACAAAGATGGACAAGGAATATATTTTAAAGAACATCTTTAAAAGAGAGACACACTGACACAGAGAACATTTACATTTGACAGGAGAAAAAGCTTTTCTATGTGCCTATCATTATAATGCTTTTCAAACGTTTTTAGTTTATGAGTATCTAAGGTTGTACATAGAATAGGATCCTCAGCACCACATAAGAATAAAGGCATTGTATACAACTAAAACAAATAAATAAATATTTTTTTTTAAAAAGAGTATTAAAACCAGCAGGGATGTCCATGATAATTCTGGGCTCTTAAATCTTGTTGAATAACAGTGTAGTATCCTGGATCTTTATAAAGAATGGAATAAAGGTTGGAAAGCACACATGCATATAGTTTTTTGTGTAGCTGTTCAGAGAATCAGAGACTGGACCAGACTTAAAACCCTTGCTTTCTTTCTTTCTTTCTTTCTTTCTTTATTTCAAATTTATTTATTTATTATTCTGTTGTTAGAAATGACAGCAAGCCGGGTGCGGTGGCGCACGCCTGTAATCCTAGCACTTTGGGAGGCTGAGGCAGGAGGATCGCGAGTTCAAAGCCAGCCTCAGCAATGGCGAGGCACTTAGCAACTCAGTGAAACCCTGTCTCTAAATAAAATTACAAAAAAGGGCTGGGGATGTGGCCCAGTGGTCGAGTGCCCCTGAGTTCAATCCCCGGTACCACCAAAAAAAAAAAAAAAAAAAAAAAAGAGATGACAGCAGAATGTATTACATTTCATATTATACTTATAGAGCACATTTGTATACAACCAGAGATATGTAAAAGCCTTGCTTTAAAATTTTCTAGAAGTGAAAGCTACATATTTCCCAGTTTTGGCTTTATCTCCTAATTTAAGATTTTAATTTTGTTTTAATTTATTTTTTATTCTAAGTTGTTAGAAATGACAGCAGAATGTATTACATTTCATATTATACTTATAGAGCACATTTTTACATATCTCTGGTTGTATACAAAGTATATTCACATCATTAGTGACTTCATACATGCACTTAGGGTAATGATATCCATCTCATTTTACCATCTTTTTTTTTTCCACCCTTTTGCCCCCTCCCATTTCCTCCCTCCCCACTAGCCATTCTAGTGTTCCTCTAATCCTCCTATGCTCCCCATCCCAACCCCACTGTGAATCGGCCTCCTTATATCAGAGAAAACATTTGGCATTTGGCTTTTTGGGATTGGCTAACTAACTTCACTTAGCACGATTTTAAGATTGTCCAAATCCATGAAATTTGAAATCATTAAGAAAAAAAAGAAAAAGCCAACCCATACCCTGGCCTTGAAGTTAAAAGACATATCTCAACCCACTCAGTTTTGTAAAAAAATTTTCACAACCTCTCTGAGCTGTAATCTCCTTATGTATATATAAAGATATTACCACCTGCATTTCCCTTCTACAAAAGTAATGGCTAATTACGACAAATCAGTGAGTAGCTATAAAATTAATAAAATCACTAATGAAAGTAATAACTATTTCAATGTATCAGTATCTTCTGTATTTTGGCAACATACCATTTTTTAATTCACTACAAGAAAGTCAGAAATATATTAGCTAGCTAGGTTTTTTTCCAATAAAATTATCTTAAAAGATTAATATTTTGAAGAAAAAAAACAATTTTCATGGTATAATGTTTCATCACAGATTATACCTTAAATAAGAAAGTCTGCTGTACTTACTGGTTCAAATCACACTTATATATTATCAATATCAATGCATGTTCTAATCTGTATTATGTCATTATACCTCCATTTAAAATTTTCTATCTAATCCAAGACTCTTTGAGTTTGTATCTAATAAACAAACAGTTGATAAAATTTATTCACTGGTCACGTTAATTAAGAATATGCTCTACACAAACTGTCTAAAACAAGGGGTAAGAATATATAAATAACTACTTTAGGCAAAAAAAAAATGAGTTGTCTCAGAAAAGTTATAAGTTATGAAATTCATTGATAAAATAGCTAAAACTGGAAGGAACTCAGAAAAAACTTTCACAACCTTAGCATTGAATATTCCTTAGAGGAAAGTAGAATTTTTTTATGTGTGGTTTTTAAACAACAAACTTTTAAAACGTGTACTTTCTTGGGGTTTTGTTTTGTTTTGTTTTGGTACTGGGATTGAACCCTGGGGCACTTAACCACTGAGCTACATCCCTATCCCTTTTTTGTATTTTATTTAGAGACAGGGTCTCACTGAGGTGCATAGGGCCTCACTAAGTTCCTGAGGCTAGTTCTGAACATGTGGTCCTCCTGCCTCAGCCTCCGAAGTCACTGGGATAACAGTGTGCCACTGCTCCTGGCTAGGTGTATTTTCTTGTATATAACTTCTGCCTCAATAAAACTGATTTATGATTTTTGTTTTGTTTTGTTTTGTTTTCGGTGGTGCTGGGGTCGAACCCAGGGCCCTGTACATGCAAGGCAAGCACTCTACCAACTGAGCTATATCCCCAGCCCAATAAAACTGATTTTGAAAAAAAAAAAAAAAAAAGTATACATTTCCAGAAAAAGCAATGTGCTTAACAAAGATATTGAAATAAGAAGATTATGATTTATACTGAGAACTGAGACCTATATTTTCCTAGAGGAGATCCTCCTCAGTTTCTCTCTCCACATTCAACAAAATGCCTATGGCATCTCATTCAGTCCCACATACTAATAACTAACCATGTCTCTTGTCCAAACATCTGCAGATCTCCAGAATCAATACAATACAACCAGCATTACTATGTAACACATCTAGGTATATTAAATGTTACTCATGCAGACTTGTCCAAAATTAAACTTAGCGTCCTGCCTATAAAGCAGTTCCTTCATTGATTTCCTTTCTAGATTGCTTCATCTAGACCCAAAACTCGGAAGTAATTCTAGATTTCTGTCAGCCATATCTAATTGGTTGGTCAGTAAGTCCTCTGCATTCAATTTCTGCAGCCATTGCAACTGAATCTCAATAGGCTTCCCAACTTCCATCTCAATATTCTTGACTTCTACTCCAAAACAGATATAAAGGCCAGGGTTTGACTTAATCATCTGTAAATCTCTATTCCTAAATACAGTTTATACATAGAGAATTATTTGGCGAGTCAGTGAGTAGAGAAGTGATATTGTTCCTACTACTCCACAGAGGCACTCTATTCTGCATTCTATCTACCTTTGTACACTATTTCCCTTGGATTGGTACATATGCCCATCCCAGTCTTGCTCATCTCCAGGTTTTTTCTTCTCTGGACTCTACTCCCCCTGTGCATATATTTCTAATTTAGACCTTATAACATTGCATTATAATCATCTGCTGCCACCTCAAGACATTATTCATTATTACTACCTCTATGCTTTCTATTAATAATCTATTATTATAATCACTAGTAATTAGAAAAGTATATTTCTCATCTCTAAAAATGAATTTCTAGATAGTAGGGGTTGTATTATAAATTACTGAATTTCTAGATAGTAGGAGTTATATTATAAATACTTGTTATAAGCTGAATCGTGCTTCCTCCCCACCCCCAAATTCATGTCAAAGCCTTAATCCCCAGGACTTCAGAATATGGCTATATTTGGAGATAGTGCTTTTTAAAAATTTATTAAGGTAAAATAAGGATGAGTCCTAATCCAATCTGATGATATTCTGTAAGAAGAAGAAATTTGGATACTAGGGGCACACAAGCACAGAGAAAAAAACAGAGGGAGAAAGAGCCATCTACAAGCCAGAAAGAGATGTCTAAGGAAAAGCCAAACCTGCCAACACCTTCATCTTGAACTAACAGTCTTAAAATGTGAGAAAATAGGGGCTGGGGTTGTGGCTCAGCGGCAGAGTGCTCGCCTCGCACGTGCGTGGCCCGGGTTTGATCCTCAGCACCACGTAAACATAAACGCATTGCATTGTGTACAACTAAAGTAAACAAATAAATATTTTTTTAAAAATGTGAGAAAATATAGTTTTATTGTTTAAACCACTCAGTCTGGCAGCCCTAACAGACTAATAAAAAACTATAGCATAATGCTTGCCACATAGTAGTTATTTGGCATATATTATTTATCTGTCATAATACTAATTTGTATTACCTCTCTATCTCAAAGGCCAAGAACTGTCATAATCACCTTTATATTCTAAACACCCAGCTAAGCAATTAGCACATGGTCTTCATACTCACTAAAAGAAATAAGAATGAATTTGGCTGAAGCCTAGAACTCATGAAATTCATCTGTTGCAAATAAAGTTGGAAATGTATTAAAAACAGACCACAGAGGGCTCTAAAACTGTGAATTTGGGGGCTTTATTCCCACACAATTTATACAAAATAGAAGATTTGTAGAAAACTAAAAGATTAGAAATGAAATTTCAGCAGAATTAATGATGGCATATGTAAGAATGGATCTTGGAGTAGGAAAAGGATGCACTGCAAGAACTAAGAATGGTGAGCAGGTAACTTAATATACCATAGATTTACAAGATGATAACTAGGGTCAAATATCTGATACTGGTCATATTTATAACATACAAGGTACATTTCTCCTCATTTCATATTTAATTTCTATCCACATCATCCTTAAGGGACAGAGTCTGGGTAAACACTTAGGAACATGTATAGCTTTCAAAATGCTGGCTTTTGTCTTCTATGTATATGCTAGTTTTTTCCCAAATGGCCAAGTGTGCTGCAAAATAGAATACTGCAAGCTTTCAAATACTCATGGGAGCTTGTAAAAGTACTACGACATTCATGTAATTTCCACTTGCTACACAACAGACCCTGAGGTTGTTTTTCTGGTGCATAACAAGTGGTTCTGTTCCTAAGAAAAAAAAACTACCTCTTGACTAAAGATAGGAAAAAAATCTGAACAGAGCTGAAATAATGCTTTTTAATTGCATCACTCTTTGCCTTTATCTGAAAGAGTAAAGGAGGAAAATTACAAGTATAACATGTTTACCTATGAGATAAAGCTAGCATATTCAATTATGAAAGAATTAAAGATTCCTTAATTTATAAAACTATATAAGGTTATATTATAAGATTATATAAGGTTATAGTGCACCAGAAACCATAGCTTCTTCCTTAAAAGTAATATAAACATCAATGGGATTATAATTACTTACTTACGGTTTAATACTCTCAAGACTCTCTTCAAGCACTCAAATTCATTTCATAGCCCCTAGATTTATTCCATAATAGGATTAAATTAAAGTGTAGTCCAGGGAATATAAAAATTACCAAGTATAAGGGGTCATTCTAGAGCATATACACAAGTACCTACTAATGAACCAGCTTAGGAAAATATATGATTTAAATAATGATAACAAGAATATAAATATTAACTGATAACCTTTATGAAACACTTATCATGTCCTGGGTATTATGCCCTGGGCTTAACATATTTAGATTAAATCATATGAAAAAGCAATTTCATAAGATTGAGCTAAATATGCTTTCTCATATAATCCTTATAAACACCACAAATAAAGAATACTATTATTATACCTATTGTACAGATGAGGAAACTAAAACTTAGAGGATTTAAATTGATCAAAATTAAAGAAGTAGGGAACAGCAGAACTGGGATTAAAGTCCAGGTCTACACACAGAGCCCACATTCCCGCCTCCATCCTATACAACATCAACAGTCTTGATGTCCTCAAGAGCTAACAGGCTGAGGGCACTGGCACAAAAGTACTCTCATACACTATTCAAAACCCCATGCAGACATTTGTGCAATCTGTCCCCAACACAAGACCCCAGCAAGGCAAAGGAGAGAAAGCATGCTGGCATGCAGCCCATCCCTTACTACCCCATCCAGTTGCAGAATGGCATACATGCTGAAGGAGATTCCTCTCTCACATATACAAAATTGCTACATTAGCTAACAGTGGCCTTCATGCTACTGGCGTAAGTAACTTAAAAATTTTTGTAAGAGAAAAATTTAATATTACAGATTAAAAACCTTTATTTAAGCCGGGCGCGGTCGTGCATGCCTGTAATCCCAGCACTTTGGGAGGCTGAGACAGGAGGATTGCGAGTTCAAAGCCAGCCTCAGCAATGGCGAGGCACTTAGCAACTCAGTGAGACCCTGTCTCTAAATAAAATACAAAAAAGGGCTGGGGATGTGGCCCAGTGGTCGAGTGCCCCTGAGTTCAATCCCCGGTACCACAAAAAAAAACAAAACAAAAAACAAAAAAAAATCTTTATTTAAAAGATATCTGTTCTTTGATCCAGAAATTTCATTACAAATAATTTATTATAAGGCAATAGTTAAATATGTACCCAAAACTTGTGTTGTAAAAATATTTATCACTGTTTATAGAGGGGAAAAAATCCTAAAATATCCAATATGGCCATTAATAGGGTATTAGCTATTACATTTCATTTTTGTAATGTGGGAGAAATATACTGATTAATGAATAAGCTGTTTAACAAAATATTAAAAGAATGACAATTTTTATAAACATCATGAACTCATTTTAGTAAAACAAATGTGCAGTATATATTTGATACATTCTTGGGGTGAAGGGAAGGGATGATACTAGGTATGGGATTGCCAATTTTACTTTTCTCCTTTGTTCTGTAAGATACATAAAATAAAAATTCAAAAAAAGCAAAGTAAGCAAACAAAAGCTACAAGAGGCAAATCCTAATACAAAGATTAGGAACTGTTAAATACCAAATTCTGCTAGACAAACATTTTATTATGCCTCTCAATTTGGAATTATACTACATAATTTACTAGTATGGTCTAAATTCAGGAAAAATCCAGATCATTCTATTGCATGACCTAGGTTGAAACTCACTACTGAAAAATAGAGATACAAAGTACAAATTGTACTCTAAATATCTTTAGTTGACAGAAACTTCATGTTTTAATAATAAGAAGTATTTTACTTGTGTATCATGTATTGAAGAAACAGAATTCTCAATAATGAGAAAAAACTGCTCCTCAGAGCTGGGAATTGGCTTGGCACTCTCAGCTTGGCTTCTGTGTATTCATGTTAAACATAAACAATTTTGCAGAACAGCAGCATCAGACAAGGCCGGTACATCACCATAATGGGCTAAGACAACAGCAAGCCTATTCTGCACTCAGGTATAAACACAGACAAATCATGAGCATTGCCCTAACCACAAAAAGAACCTAACGATAATCCTATTCTCATTAATACGAATGACTGCTATTCCTTTACCAATTACAACTTTAGCCCTGCTCCATTCTTCTTTCCTTCTAGGGTTTTAAAATATCCCATTCTCATAATTATCCTACTTCCTAACAGCATCCAATTCCTTGCAAAGTCCCACTCCCTTACACTTTACCTAATTACTTAAATAGGCACAAATCCCATATAGTTCCCTATGATGCACAACCTTCCTTGTTATAAAAAAGTCCTCTTTGTTTACAATCAACTTTTCTTGTTTAACTATAGTTATGTTCCTGGTGGATTTCCCTAGAAAGCAAGAACAAAATTTGAGTACAAACTGGGATTAGGAATAAAATAACAAAATTACATTAAAATATCCACAGCTATAGAACAGATATCATTCTAAACAGAAGACTTTTCTGACATATAAACTTATTCTATTCTAGGTTCCCACAAATTCAAAATTCCCTGTATTCATCAGCACTATTGATGCTAACTAAATAAATAAAGTTTTTAAATTGAATTCTCATTTGCTCAGTTTTCCATTAATCTAAAGAAAATCCAAATATCAAAGTGTACTTGGTGCTAAGCATTCTTACCTCCTGGGTCCTTATCTGGATTGTACTCTAAAGCATTGCTACAGATGAGGTCAATATCTTGCAGGAAATCTTTAGCAGTAAGATAATTATGTTTATCAATTTTAGTTATTACTGTTGATAAATCCATTGGTTCTTTGATTACTTCAAGATAATCTGAAACCTAAAATAAACAGGATATTTTAATGAAAATTATTCTCAATTTCTCATATAATCTATTAGTTCAAACAGAATTCCTTAAAAATTAAATCTATATATTTAAGAAATAAGTACATATAAGAGTAAATTACAATGCTACTTATGCTTTAAGGTTACTATCTGACATACTTTCCATGAAAAGCTTCAGTTTTCTAAGTCATATCTAAATCAACTCTGAAATGTTGCTCAACTTGAAATTTGAAACACTGACAGCCTTATTATTATTTTTTAATCCTTTAGGTTTATCTGAGAAGAGAATGCATGGGTAAAAGCACCCAATAAACATCATTAAATGTTACCTCAAGAAAAAAAAAAAAAAAACAGGAAAATAAAATGCAGAGACTTTTCATTTTGTTATAGAAGTTCTTCTGGCAAATCCTTTTAAATTTTTCAGAAAGTTTTCCTTTGTAGTTTTAGAGAGTGAACTGTTTCATGGAAAGTATTTTCCACTCCTTTGGAGTCATTACAAACATTCTGAATCAATAATATAACAAAACTCAGTATTGTTTCTATAATTAGTGAAAGATTTGCTGGACTTGTCTCTAAATATAAACAAATCTTCAAAGAAAAAACAAACTTGTTTGCTTTAGATGCTGATTTTCTGGGAGATAACCCAAAATAAGAAATATTAAGTCATGATTTGTACAAATACATTTTATATCACTTGACCAATAAGAAAACACTTCTCAATCTATTTATCTATTGCAAGTCTCAAATAAAATAATAGGGTTTGCTATAAAAGCAATCTTAGCAAGAATATCTAAAAGAACTGATTTCTGGGGGGACAGGGCAATTAATTTATTCTTCAGTCTGTCAGAGCTAAAAAGTCAATCTCTATGTACAGCATCAATGGAGCTACTAGAATCAGTAATAGTTCAGAAGAAAGTTGGATTCTTGGTTCTGAGTATGCTCTGTGTACAAGTAGAAATTACTGAAAAACACACAAAAAAGTATAGTATTAAAGCCCATGTAATTTTGGCACATATGCTTAATATTAAATTTGAAAGTTTCTAAAGTTTTATTTTCTGAAGTTTTGTAGTCTATTTTGAATTGGAGAAAGTTTTAGACACTTCAAATTCATTATCTGCATATGACTTTTATGCTTTAGGCTATCTCAGTTTTAGCTTGCTTTCCCCTCTCTATCCTTTCTAGATATTCCTGTGTATTTTGTTTTAAGAGCAGACAAAAATTAGCAGCAGAGGGAACCTAAGAAGAACAAAGAAGAAAATAAGAGAAGCAAATCCTAAAACACTTATTATCTGATCAGCACTTCTATTCCCTTGCACTGCTTTACCATAATTTATAAAACTTTTATTTTATTACAGACAGATATCACTCAAAATCTGACAATCTTTTCTGGTTAGAAAGAAAAGAGTTTTCTTGAGCAAAAGCAAAACTGATTTATTCCCAGCATGGGAAGCTGACTTATGCTATTTAAAAGTGTCAGAATCCAGGGGCTAGGGTTGTGGCTCAGCGGTAGAGCGCTCGCCTAGCACGTGCATGGCCCGGGTTCGATCCTCAGCACCACATAAAAAAAAAAAAAAAAGGCATTGTGTACAACTAAAGCAAATAAATAAATACATTTTTTTAAAGTGTCAGAATCCAAATATAAAAGTGGGGAGAGGTTTATTTGTTTATTTAAAATAATCTTCCAAATTGGTTACTAATTTTAAGATTATCTGAACGTACTAGGAAGAGGAAAATGCTCCACAAATATAATATGCTATTTATTAATTAAAATGCAAATTAGGCATGTCCTGTTATTCTAGTGGAAAAAGATATAAGGTAGCCATGATAAAACATAGAGAATGTGGGCTTTGGGGCTGGGATTGTGGCTTAGTGGTAGAGTGCTTGCCTAGCATATGTGAGGCACTAGGTTTGATTCTCAGCACTGCATATAAATAAATGAATAAAATAAAGGCCCATCAACATCTAAAAATATTTTTTTTAATATATTTGAAAAAAAATGTGGGCTTTAAATTTTCAAAAAAATTTTTCAAGTCTTGGCTATATCATTTGCTAACAAGTTTCAATTTCCTCAGTTGTAATATAAGAATAACAGCAATCTTGCAAGGTTTCTCAGAAGAGCAAAATTAACAAAGCTATAGACTACAGATAAATATTCAAATAAAAGTTTAGATAGTCCCTTTATTCCATAAATTGGAAAACAGGTATTTCCAGACTTGCCAGGGCGTGGGGGATAGAGGGTAATGCTAACTCTTTCTTCCTAGTCACAGATGAGGTAATGGTTCCAAAGGAATCTGCTCACCAAAAGCACAGATTTCACAATTAGGACGCAACATTAAACTTTGAATCATTTTATAATTCAAGTTTTAAAAAAAGAAATAAAAAAAAAAAAAACTTAAAACTAAAAACACCAAAGCTGTTCAAACATGGAGTCTGAACTATAAGAAGGCCAGTAAAGATTACATTCTATTTATCCACACACTATATTATCCCAGGATAAAAAAAATTTTTTTTTAAATTGAGAGTATTACAGTAGATTCCAAATGGAAAATTCCTTTTCTCATCATGACAAACCATGCTCCACACAAGCACACAAAACAATACATATAGAAAGTGAGAAATTTTCCACTGGGAGCAGAGAAAATCCTTGGGGAGAAAGTTTTAGGTACATCAGATGTGCTTAATTTCAAACAGCATCACAGCTACAGGCATTTTCCAAAATATGAAAGACAAATAAATTTTCGGGTTCCCCAGTCAGCTCTTTCAATGAGGTAAACATAACTTGGGAAATGCCAATATTAATTGGTACTGATTGGTTAATACTAATATACTCTTTGAAAGCAGGATTTATCCTGGAATAAAAATAGTCTAGCATGGACATTTCATTAAAGTAACTTTTAATCCTCCTCTTAAAGAGTATGAGATCACAAAGATCAGTAATAATTAAGAGGACATATACAAATTGGTCACTCATTTCATCCAAAAGTCACCAGATGTGTGCTGATGACATTGGTAGTTATCACATGGATTAAAATTTTACAGGCTAGGGGTAATATTCATCCATGCCTTTGCTTTTTTTCCTTCCAAAAAAAGATGTCAATATTTTTTTTCTTTTAGCCAGTTCAACTTCACTGTTTGCACACTACTGAAACAAGACCTCTTCAATATCCACCGGTTTGCTGAAGATGTTAAAGCGTTTATCTGTGGCCAGCCTCTTGGTTACATCCCTGAGAAACAACCGCAACTCTCTTAAAGTATTTTCCTCTTGGTCCTCCATCCGATTTTTTTCTGATTCTGACAACTGACGAGGTGGAGAAGGCAGTGCAAGAGGAAGCATTTCCATAGCACAAAGAGCTAAATAAAAGAGAAAAAAATGTTAAGATTCCAGCAGGGTGGACCAGAACCTCAATCACTTTTCTGGCACTCTCTCAAAACATTCTTTTAAAAAAAAAAAGGAGAATTATAGATATATGTGAACCATGCAAATCCAGCAAGTAAAAATTTGAATAGAAACAAAAAGTAATTTAGGGATTGGCTTCACTTTATAAAATAACTCACAATAGGACCCCTTTAAAGGACAAATCATATGATTTTAAATAATTTATAATGTTAATTACATACAACTTATAAAAATACTTCAAATTAACATAAATATCTTAAAGTATTATACAGATTTTCTTAAGTCAACCTTGTAGCGGCTTCTTGAAATGGGGTAGCCATATATCTGAGAAATGCAATGGGCAAGTGACAATTTTTTGATCCCTCCTATCCCCAAAAGAATTCTAATTTAGGGGCTGGGACTGTGGCTCAGTGGTAGAGCACTCGCCTAGCATATGCACGGCCCGGGTTTGATCCTCAGCACCACGTAAAAATAAAGGCATTGTGTACAACTAAAACAAATAAACAAATATTTTTTTTAAAAAAGAGTTCTAATTTAAGACAGGTCCTTTTACCCTAATATTCTGACCACTACAAAGCAGGGATAGTGAATAACATTTGTAAGGAAGGAGGAAAAAAAAAGTAGAAACTAAAAAAGGAATCCCAAAGTCAGTGAAGAGATAGGAAGCTAGTCTAAAGTGTTATATGTAAAATTTATGGTAGTATGTACTCTAAGACAAACCAAAAATCTTCTTAGAAGGTAAAATATTAACTTTCTTAATCATAATGCAAACTTTCTTGCATGACATTGAAGCTCAGGATTAAAATGCAACACATTTTTACTAAATAGCTGTTAAGATGAAAGCAAAAGTCAACAGAAGCAATTCAAAAAGAAAAAGAATTACACTAAAAACAAAAAATTCAGAGCTTTGGGACTAAAAATATGTCTAAGTGTATGAAGGACTACAATGAATCATTTTTACAATGAAATATTTAAAATACTGATATTTATATTCACAGGAAGCCCCAACCAATAATCAGAGAGTATAACTTACATAATAAATTTCCCAAGGTTTCTTGAAGAAAAAGACCCACAATTATAGCAATCTAATAGGTGTTCATTATTAAAACACTGAGAAAATTTGTAAAGGAGCCAAAAAGGACAAAATTATCAAAATGTTGAATAATATAACCAATGAAACAAACAAAAAAGGAGAAAATTATGAAAAAGTAAGGATTTGGCAGTGATGGGAAATATAATTAACATCCTACAAGAACAGACACAAGAAACATGATAGAACAAAGGGAAAGAGGGAAAATTGCTATTTTATAGAAGAGGCTGAAATATTAAGCAGGCAGATCTTCTCCTTTTATGCATCTTTAAAAATGGGAAAAGAAACTCTTTTGATTGATTCAGAATGCAGTCCTTACCTAAAATAAGGAACTGAAATCTGACAGATTCTCAAACCTTTCTTAAAGCTATGAGTTTGAATCCAAGAAAAATCTAATGCTTAAAACAAAGCTATGATAGATTTTTCAAATGCTACATAATGGTTGCTAAGTAGGTATTTGAAAAATGAATAAATAAACAAAAAAAGACTAATGTTCTAACCAGGTTTAGCCAATTTAACCTACTCTGGTTCACAAACTCCTTAGCACCACACCTGGTACTCACAATGCATCAGTTCACATCCTGTGAAATCTATCAGAGGATCTGGATGGGAGGGATTAGAAGTTCTCCTTAACAAAGCTTTAATGAGGCTATATGTCCCAATCTCAAGTCAGGTGAACACAATGGCCACTTTTTAAATTTTTTTACATGTGTCCATCTAAAAATAAATAGAATCTAACAAATTGTCTTCACTTGTATAAAGAAAGGGTTAAAAAAAATTGACTCCAAGAAAGGGTAGTTCTTAACTTCATCCTCCCTTATTTTCCTAACAGCTTTAGGAACTTACCAGTGTGTTTCCTTCGTGGTGGTGGCATTGATGCCTGATTGAGTATCAGTTCCTGGAAAAATTTCCTTCTGTCTTCTTCAATAGGCCTTTGAATATACAATACCTCTTCATACTGTATTCTAAAGATACATTTAACCTACACATACATACACACACACACAAAGACATTGAATATATAGAGAATTAAAAGCACACATATACCAAATTGTAATTTCTTCAACTTCCACTACTGTTTTCAATATTCATAGAACATTCATGGACTGAACAAGAACAGAAGATTGTCCAGTTGCCCAAATCACTAATAAATGATACTATAACTGGAAGAGTTGTATGATAATAACAAAAAGGGTTGTAGCGAAAAGTTGATGATAATATTCAGATGGCAACAATCTCAAAAACTTTTACCTAAGAGCTGAAAAAGTAATTATCTCAAATCTACAACAGGAGAAGGTCATTTAAGCCACCTTCTCTTATCCTCATGCTTCTTTGTATTTCCTGTCCATTGACTTCCTAGCCTCGGCTGGCTCTTTAAAGTCTACTTCACTGTATCCTCTGGAATCCTGTTTCCATTGCAAATAATCTAGACCTCTGATCTCTTCACAGTGTTCTAAGACTCTACCCTTCCATGAAAATTCTAAAGCAAAAAAAGCCAGTCATTCTCACAATCCCCAGTTTCTTCAACCCGGTGACCACCTACCTACATCTATTTACCTGCTCTATAAAGACCTGACCCCAGCTCTCCCCCTTCTGAGATATGCAATTTAAGTCCTATTTACATCATCCTCATTTTTCACCATGACACTTAACACTTTATGTTTTTTTGGAAGGTCTATCTTTTACCTTCTAGAAACCAAACTCCTTGAGAGCAAACACCATTTCTTATTCATTTATTTTCCATTACCCACAACCATCCAGATAATATAGCTTTTTTTTTTTTTTTTTTCCCCCCAGTACTGAGGATTGAAACCAAGGGTGCTCTACCATTGAGGTATATCACCATTCCTTTTTTCAATTCTGAGACATGGTGTTGCTAAGTTGCCAAGGCTGGTCTTAAACTTAACAATCCTCCTGCCTCAGCCTCTTGAATAGCTGAAATTACAGACATGAACCACGGTGCTCAGCTATAACAATTCTTAAGAACCATGTATTGAATGAGTAAATACATTCTTATTAATTTTGTTACCCAAGCCATGTCAAATTGGAAAAAGCAAATAAAAAAGGGAGACAATCACTAACGTGAAAAGAAGCACCAACTTTTTCTAGCCCCAATATAGCCAATACAGTTGTGGTAAACTTCAGATAATTCATTTGGTTTGCCATTTCTAGCCACTTACTGGATTAACTCTATGAAGTAAAAACAAGAATTTCATAAATGTTACACCATTAAATCTTTATAACATTTACAGATGATGAAACTTGGGGTTAGAAAGATTTAAATTATTTGGCTCAATGTCACAAAGTGCATAAAGCCTAGATTATATAAACGAATGGTCTTTTCCAGCTCTGAAATTCTGAGAAAAGAAATCAGGAAAGGTAGTCATCAGAATTCAAAACCTGGATGAGGAATTATTATGTCAACCCAAAGTTAAGTCATTTAAAAGATTTTTAAATTTCACCTTGTATCCTTTTAGTGTTTTGTGTAGGCTACCTTCATGCACATTTCCCTCCAACCCTTTGACCTATGCTTTGCTGGCCCTTCTTCTTTGAATGTTCTGGAAACAAATTTACTACAGCATGTACTGTGTGCCAAACATCATGCCAGACACTGCAATTATAAAATTGAAGAAAATATGCTTGTTCCTTGTTGCTAAAGATCTTAAGAGTCTCAGAAGAAAGTATATAATACCATGCTGGAAGAGCTATGACAGGGGTAGTGAACACAGAAGGGAGACCCTGCGAGGGGCAGGGGTACAGAGGCATTAGATAATATATAGCAGAAGCCGGGCGCGGTGGCGCACGCCTGTAATCCCAGCACTTTGGGAGGCTGAGGCAGGAGGATCGCGGGTTCAAAGCCAGCCTCAGCAATGGCGAGGTACTTAGCAACTCAGTGAGACCCTGTCTCTAATAAAATACAAATAAAAAAAGGGCTGGGGATGTGGCCCAGTGGTCCAGAGCCTCTGAGTTCAATACCCAGTGCCAAAAAAAAAAAAAAAAAAAAAAAAAAAAAAAAAAAATATATATATATATATATATATATATATATATATATATATATAGCAGAAAGGGCTTACACATTGACTGGGTGTTAAAAAGTAACAGAACTCAATATCCCATAAATATCACTATTTTGTTCAAGAGTCATACAACATTTAGTTTTAGTTTTAAATACTCTTTCTTCTGATAATTTTCAACATTATATTGTACTTTGTGAATATAAAAGCCTACCAAAAGTAAGCCTAGGATAATAATCCACTGATATTTTTGTCAGGTCATCCATCACCAGGAAGTTAGAATCCATCATTTTATAATTATTTTTCTTTACGTTCACTCATAACCTTATCTTTTGACAGTCCCAGACCCAAAATGCATACTGCCACAAAGAATAGTTCTCATAATTTCCTGAATAAACCATGCCCTCTTTCACACTGGTATATGCTATTCATTCTTTCCTGAATCTTTTTGTCTTTTTCCTTCTGCAAATGTTTTCTTCTTCTTCTTTTTTTTTTTTTTTTTAACTTGGTGGACTGTAATTGTACACAAGAGTGGGATCCATTATGTCATATTCATAACACACACACACGTTGACATAATTTAATCTCTTTCCCTAGTACATTTCCTTGCAAGATCCACTTGCTCTACTCTATTGATCACCTTCTTTTCTTGTTATTGTTACCTTAATCCTCAACACTTATTCATGCTCAACTTCAACTGATACTTTCTGGGAGATTCCTGGGTTTTCTTAGGCATGCATTCCAATATTTCTCATTTAGCTTTTTCTTTGTTTTTTTTTTTTTTTTTTTTTTTGACATTTTAATGATTTTTAGTAATCTGTACAATTGTACAAATATCACATGCCAGTTTTAGAACATTTTCATTAATCCCCAAAGCCTCTTCATGCCTAGTTATAGTTAATCCTCATTTATATTCATACATCTCAACCCAGTCACTACTGACTTACTTTCCATCTCTAGAGATTTGCCTCTTCTAGAGATTTCATATCATATGTTATCTTTTGTGTCTGGATTCTCTTGCTTACTATATATCTTCAGATTTGTCCAAGTTTTAGTGTGTATCGGTATTTCATTCTATGTATTGCTGAACAGTATTTCACTTTATGTACATATCACATTATGTTTAGCCATTTATCAAGTAATGAACATATAGGCTGGTTCCATTTTGGGGTTATTATAAATAATACCACTAGGAGAATTCACACGCAAGAGCCTTTGTGTGAATATATATTTTCATTTCTCTTATGAGATACCTAGGAGCAGAACTGCTGAGTTGCTCCATAAATTTATGTTTAACTTTGGAAACAATTTTACCATCATACAATCCCACCTGCAATGTACAAGGACTCCAGTTTCTCTATATCCTTGCCAACACTTGGCACTATCTGTGGTTTTTTTATATTTATTTATTTGTTTTAGTTGTACACAATGCCTTTATTTTTACGTGGTGCTGAGGATTGAACCCGCCGCGCATGTGCTAGGCAAGCGCTCTACCACTGAGCCACAGCCCCCTCTATCTGTCTTTTCCTGGATGACTAGCGAAACAGCACCAATTCACATGCTTATTAGCCATTCATAAATTCTCATATGAACCTCACATAAGAGGAATCACACAATATTTGTCATTTTGTGAATGACTTATGCCACTTGGCATAATGCCTTCAAGGTACTTACGTTGTAGCATGCACCAAAATTTCTTTCTTTTTAATGTTCCATTGTTTGTATATGCCATATTTTATTTATTCATTGATTTGTCAATAGATATTAGGGTTGTTTCCACTTTTAGCTACTATGAATAATATTGCTGTGAACATGGGTATATCATATACCTGTTCAATTTCCTGTTTTCAACTCTTTGGGGTATTTACCCAGTAGTTGTTTGCTGGATCATATGCAAGTTATGTTTAATTTTTAAGTAATTGCCATAGTGTTTTCTATAGTAACTGCAAAATTTTACATTCCCACCAGCAATGCACAAGGGTTCCAATGTCTTCACATTCCCCCTAACACTTGTTTTCTGTTGTTTGTGTGTTTTTAAATAATAGCCACCATGATGAATATGAAGTGGTATCTCACTGTGGTTTTAATTTGCATTTCCCTAATGACAAATGATGCTGAGCTTCTTTTCATATACTTATTGTCTATTTGTATATCAGTTTTGTAGAAATGTCTATTCAAGTTCTTTGCCCATTTTTGAATCACATTGTTTTTTATGCTTTTTGTTTTGTTTTGTTATTATTAAGCTATGCTTTATACACCCTGGACATCAATCCCTAATTAGATATATGATTTCCAAGTATTTTTTCCCATTTGTGGATCTCCTTTCATTCTGTTGATAGTGCCCATTGATGCAAAACAATTTTTTAACTTTAATGAGTTCCAACTTATTTATTTTATCTTGACCATACTTTTGGTGTCATACGCAACAATTCACTGTCAAATCCAGAGTCCTAAATTTTTGCTCCTATGTTTACATCTAACAGTCTTAAGTTTTGGGTCTTAAATTTAGTTTTGATCCATTGAGTTAATTTTGTATATCCAGCTTCAATTTTTTTGCATGTGGTTATCCAATTTTCTCAGTACTGCTTCTTAAAAAGACCATTTTCCTGCATTGAATGGTCTTGAAACCCTTGTCAAAAATCATCTGATGGAGTCTTCTGATTATTAAGTTATAAGAGTTTTTTATACATGTTTGATGATAAGTGATCTATTTGATATATTTTCTACCAATCTGTGACTTCCCTCTTTTTTCTTTTTCCCCTTTGCATACTGGGACTTGAACCCAGGGCTTCATGGATGCAAGGCAAGTACTCTACCACTGAACTATAATCACCAGCATACTTTTTCATTTTTTAAAAAATGGTGTCTCTTAAAAAAGAGTAGAGGTTTCTGATTGTTTTTTAAATGTTTTTTAGTTGTCAATGGACCTTTAATTTTTATTTATTTATATGCAATGCTGAGAACTGAACCCAGTGCCTCCTCACACATGCTAGGCAAGTGCTCTACCACTAAGCCACAACCCCAGCCCCAAGAGTATAGTTTTTAATTTTTTGTTTTATGTATCATACTTTCATATGTCCTATTACTATAACAGTGCTTCTATTTTAATTATTTTAAATTTTTTTCAGTTATAGATGGACAGAATACATTTATTGTATTTTAATTTTTTAATGTCTCTCTTCCCACTCAACTTTAATTCTTGTGGAGCAGTAAATATCTTTTTGTTTCTCACCTATTTTATTCATTCAATCAAAAAAGATCCACTGTACTGGAAATATGTATGCATATATAGGTCTGTTTGTGTTTGTATGTATATCCAGACTGCCTTAGGAGTTAGGCACTGTGGACAGAAGACTAAAGAAAACAGAAACTGGGGCTGGGATTGTGGCTCAGTGGTATTGCACTTGCCTAGCATGTTTGAAGCACTGGGTTCAATTCTCAGCACCACATAAAAATAAATTTAAAAAAATAAAATTCTATCAACTAAAAAATAAATTAAAAAAAGAAAACAAAGATTAACCTGCCTTAAGTAAATTCAGACTTACTAGTACACTGCATTGCAAATAATAGGCACTTAATAAATTTTTGCTGAATGAATGATGGTCTTAACTTGATGAATATCACTCCTCAGCATCACAACATCCAGGAACTACTTCTATGGAGTCTTGCAGAATGTCGGGCAACTTAGGTATATGATGTTTGGAATAATGAAAACCTGAGGTAAAATCTTTGCTTTCCTATACTATCCGTGAGACTCTAGGCAAGTTACTTTACTCCTGTTAGTCTCTATTAGTCTGTGAGCCCAGTTAATCTAAGGCAATGATTTCCAAAAAAAAGTTTAGAAATGTTTCTTACATCATACCAATAAAAATTTGAAAATATTCTCTCCAGACTATATCTAAATATAGTATTCTATCGTTTCTATTATAAAACATACATGCACAAAATATTTAAGACAATATGAAAAATAAACAAGAATAGAAGTTTTAATGTTTTTCTAGTATTCCTATGTACTGTCTGGTACAAACTTATTTGGGGGAACAACTGGACTATAAAAGAGAAAGAGCCAGGAACGGTGGTGCACTCCTGCAATCCCAGCGTATCAGGAGGCTGAGACAGGAGGATCGTGAGTTCAAAGCCAGTCTCAGCAATGGCGAGGGACTAAGCAACTCAGTGAGACCCTGTCTCTAAATAAAATACAAAATAGAGCTGGGGATGTGGCTCAGTAGTGGAGTGCTCCTGAGTTCAATTCCCAGCAGTGGAGTGCTCCTGAGTTCAATTCCGAGAGAGAGAGAGAGAGAGAGAGAGAGAGAGAGAGAGAGAGAGAGAGAGAGAGAGAGAGATTTACAAGAGAATGTAAAAAGGGCTCTAAAAGGGCTAGGGTTATGGCTCAGCGGCAGAGCGCTGGCCTCGCACGTGCGCGCCCGGGTTCCATCCTCAGCACCACGTACAAATAAACCCATTGTGTACAGCTAAAGCAAATAAATAAATATTTTAAAAATGGGAGGGGGGGCTCTAAAAGATGAGTGCCATTTTGGTCCTCTAACAAAGCACTACTTCCATTGGGAATAATTCTTTTTTTGAGGCGGAGGGATATACGGGGGATTGAACTCAGGGTCACTCGCCCACTGAGCCACATCCCCAGCCCTATTTTGTATCTTATTTAGAGATGGGTCTCACTCAGTTGCTTAGCGCCTCACTTTTGCAGAGGATGGCTCTGAACTTGCAATTCTCCTGCCTCAGCCTCTAAAGCTGCTGGGATTACAGGCAAGAGCCACCACGCCCAGCTGGGAATAATTCTTCTGAGGTTTCCTTCCATTTTTAAAAACTGAGAAAACCTTAAACCTTTTCCTTTCATCTTTGAATAATGGGTTTGTTTTCTGATTAGAAGAGTAGCATTAATTCCAGAAGATTTAGAAAATGACAATTAAAAAGCATGTTGTATGATCAGAAGTCTCAGAGAATTTCCATGATACTCACTTCACCAAAATATGAGTAATATTAGTACTTGATTGATAAGGGCTAAAAGTACAGAACATAAAATTAGAAAAGAAAGTTGAAATCTCAGTATTTGATGCTAGTAAATTACTAATATTTTAGATAATATTAAACTAAAAGTAACAATACATATGTATATGGACAACAGTACCAAGACAAAAGACTCAAAAAGACTTTTTTTTTTCTTTTGGTACTAGAGATTAAACTCAGGGGAACTTAACCATTGAGCCACATTCCCAGCTCTTTTTTGTATTTTATTTAAAGAGAGAGTTTCACTGAGTTGCTTAAGGCCTCGATAAATTGAAGCTGGTTTTGAACTCATCCACCTCAGCCTCCAGAGCTGCTAAGATTACAGATGTGTGCCACCAAGCCTAGCTCAAAAGACTTATTTATAAAATTTTAAAACAATATACAGGATAATTTTCAGGGAATTATTATGTTTAATTTCCCAAATATTTTCATGTTTTCTCTTTCTGTTTATAAAATCATAATAAAACTAATCAACACAGAGTATCTAACTTTTAAAAGTTTTTCCTAGGTTATGTCCATGTTCAGCCCATTCTTTCAAATCAACTTCAACTGCATTCATACTTTATAATACTAATACCAAACATTTTATAGCTTTATGACCTAAAAAATAAGTTTCCATACATTGGCTCATAGCAACAACACTGTTTAATATCCACATTCTATAGAAAAGAAAATTGAAGCCAGGCACTGTGGCGCACGCCTGTAATCCCAGCACTTGAGAGGCTGAGCAGGAGGATCACGAGTTCAAAGCCAGCCTCATCAATGGCGAGGCACTTAGCAACTCAGTGAGACCCTGTCTCTAATAAAATACAAAAAAGGGCTGGGGATGTGGCCCAGTGGTTGAGTGCCCCTGAGTTCAATCCCTGGTACCAAAAAAAAAAAAAAAGAAGAAAAAAAAAAAAAGAAAAAGAAAGAAAACTGAGGTTATTCTAGCTTCATATGTTTATCCAAGATCAAAAGACTATATAATAAGTTAGTACCTTGGTTTTCCTCACTCTTACTACATACAGTATTCTGCCTAAACTTCATTGCCCTATGTGATTATAAACATTTTGATTAATGGTCTTCATATACTATCAGATTTTGAATAATCAAAAATAAACTTCTCTAAATTTAATATACTTTCCTTAAAAGAGCAGTAAATAATTCAAATTCATATTAGCAAGGTAACTAATGAAAGCTGAAACATAAAAGTCACTAATACCTTAATCATAATATTTAAAATAATCAGGATTTATTATAACATTAAAACATATAAATATTTTATATTATTATCATTCCTACTGTGTCACCTGGGCAAAATATTTCTCAGCATTTCTCAAGGAGACTATTTGATGACCCAATAAGCACAGAATGTTAAGACACTTTTTAAAAAATAATCTCATTCACTTGAGTTGTTACATCAGTTTCTTTACTGAATCAATTGTGATTTTTCCCTTTGATCTGAACTCAAAAGCTAAATTTCAGATTTTAAAAATATACATATTAGATAATATACAACTTAATGTGATACTACTAATGAAAAAACTAAAAAGTCAAATCCCACCAACTTTTCTCACAGGTAATATAATTATAAGATAAGTATAAGGCAACAAATGATGAAAGAGCTAAGATTTTCTTAGAGGCTCTCTCTATATGTCAGGTTCTGTTCTAAGCATGAATCATCTCAATCTTCAAGACTGAGGAAGACATCACTACTATACTAAAAAAGAAACTGAAATTTAAAACATTAGATAACTTGCCTGTATTACATGGCTAATAAATAGTACAACTAGGGTATGAACCCTGACATACTGTATATAAACAATATAATTAGAAAAAATAAATATTTAATTAGTTCTTACCTCTTCAGGCAATTCACTGTACATGGTTTCAGAGGTAGACAATAAAAATATGGGTGAAAATGATGGTATATCTTGTAGCAATGTCAGAAAAGTTGCTCTCACAGTTTCACTTACAGCTTCCCACCAATCGCCAATGTGAGGCATGTAAACAATACTAGGTACTGTTCTTCGAGCTTCTCGAAATATCTAATTAAGGAAAGAATTGGCATTTAAAAACTCAAATTCATTATTCTATAGTCTACCCAGCAACCCCTACATATACAAAATGTATCGGGCTTGTTACTTCACTAAGTTTCAGTCCCTAAATTTTAAGTTTTTCAAGCTATGATGCACGAGCCTTACGTAAGCTTCTATACTCTTGCCCCACCCAAAAAAAAAAAAGTATTTTTTGCCACTTAACTATTCCTATTTGGTATATATTAATAGTATAAAGGTAGCAAATTACTTGTCTATCATGTAGAAATAATAAAGCAAAACACCACTATAAAATATGCTGCAAATAAAGAGATAAACATACGCCTGTCACCCACATTAGAGCATTATCAGTCAGTTTACATAAAGAAGAAAAGGACAACACACGTGAAATGTTTGTGCTCAATGTCTAAAATCATTTTATAGATGAATTAAATAAACATTTTTAGCCAAGATGCACCACCCTAGAACTTAAAATGAACTACCGGCTGATACATTTATTCACCTCTTCCCATAACCTTAACTTCAATCTTTCATAAAGTAGTCACAAAATGCTCTTAGTTCTCTAAAGACCAATAAGTAAATTAATAAAGAACTCTGAAATATTTTCATTGTCAGAAAATACAAAATGAAGTTTTCCTCAGTTATTAAAAGGATCCTGAATCACAGTTTCAGTCACACTCTGCAACAGTAAGGTCCAGGTTTGGTGATTAGTAAACTGCCAAGCAGAACTACAATCCTCTGCATATAAGTCAACACCTCAATAGCCCTCAAAAATTTTTTGAATGTTAATACTATATCTCTTCATCATTTTTAACAAGTTTAGGTATGAATGCAAAAATCTGATTACACTTTTCCAATCTAATGTGCATATTCTATTCCTAAAATTCCTTACTGATTCTCCCTCATTTTAATACACTTTGATTCACCAATGTAATGTAGCAGATATAGAAATAAGAATTTAACATTAAAAATGATTAGGATAATCAGAAAATTATTATTCTTTAATGAATAAACTAACCCTTGCATAGATTTATTAAATAATATTTTATACAGCTTTAGACCTACCATGGAAAACAAAACGAACAGCCAATTCAATAATAAACCAGATGAAAGAAGCTCAAATGAAAAATTTCCCCCAAATTTGAAGAAATGTGGATGTTATGATCTCTCACACCAAAGGGAATATTTATTCCCTTACTTAATATTTGCATATCCACCAATCCAGAACAGCTGCACAGTACAACTCCTTCAGGATTCTCAAGTTTTGACCTTTTCTGTACATACACTCGCCTATCCTCAATCTTGGAAATACAAGGATTTTTACTCAAAAAAAAAAAAAATGTTTTTGTAAGAAAAAAACAAACATAAATATTGTCAAAAGGAAAGAACCACACAGGAGCACAAAGGCGATTGAAACATTTGTTTCTTAAAACAAAAAGTTATTACATGCCACCCAAATTGGGCATGGTATGAGAAAGACCAACACATTTTGTCACTTTCTAATTCCCCACTCTTTGCAGGTAAAATTGGGGAGGACCCAGGGAAAGAAAAGGGCGGGGAGGGAGGGAGTAAGGGGGGGGGTTGGAAAAAAATTGGTGGTTGAATGAGATGGATATCATTATCCTAAATGCATGATTGAAGATCTGAATGGTACTTATATACTTTGTATACAAGCAGTTGTATGTAAAAAGATACTATACTTGTGCATGATGAATAAGTAAATAAATAATTAAAAAAATAAATAAATAAATAAAAATAAAATAGGGATTTAGAAGTAAAAAAAAAAAAAAGTGATCTTATGAAAAAGACTAAGGAGCTATTGCTTACTGAGAAAACTTATAAAACCTAACCACCTGATTCAGACATGCAAGTTACCACATGCCCAGGGTGCAAGAGAAATGAGAAAACATGCCTTTAAAAAAATGAATTTTGACTTTCATCCCAATACTTCTAGGTTAGGTTTTCTAGGAATACATGTTGAGAACATCCAGCCATTACCAAGTGTGAGAGAGGCTGAGCACAGCAAAAGAAGGTTAAGGGATAATAAGAACTTCACAGAACCAGAAATTAAATACTGAGTACCATAAGTGTTTCAACTACATTGCAAGGCTGAAATAGATAAAAGCATCACCAGCTTGAAAAGAGATGGGGTTTTGTTTTTACTTCTTTTTTTCATCAAACCTCTCAAAATTAACAAACTGAACAAAATATTCTCCCTTATTTCCAAAACCTTGAGGAAAATATCATTTTCTTGGTAGACTTTTTAAATTATATTTGAAAACCTAAAACAGAAAAAATATCAGACAAATCTAAGACAAATAAAGAAAAGCAAAAATGTTTAGGACTTCCAATTCATCAGTATAACTAAGTGAACTAAGAATAAACCTAACTAACTACATGAGATACCTATATATACCAGAGCACATTTTTGTAATTTTTCTCCTAATTCTTTAGGGAGAAACCATCCTTAATTTTGGGAAAATTAAAAACACCACTAAAATAATTTTTCTTTTAATTTCTTACTTATAATCATCAGAATATTAAAATAAACCTTGATGTTTTCTTTAAATACATAACTGGCCTGTTCAAATTTTCCAGTTCTTACAATAACCAATTAAAAAAGAACAGAGTCTGAGAGGGCTGGGGCTGTAGCTCACTGGCAGAGCAAGCAATTGCCTAACATGCATGAGGCACTGGGTTCGATCCTCAGCACCACATAAAAATAAACAAAATAAAGGCATTCTGTCCATCTACAACTACAAAAAAATTAAAAAATTAAAAAAAAAAAAAGAAGAGAGTCTGAGAATAGCACATCAAAAACTACTAGAAGGTAAATATCAGGAAAAAAGTTTAATCTTATTGTCAATTTGGGGGGGGCAGTTTTGTAATATAAAACAGTTCTTCAGTAGTTTGCTGATAATGTAGTGGAGTAGAACACCCTCTGTGAAATCAAATAACCCAAATAATTCAGAGTAGAAAAATAAAGCCTAGTTTTAATGAAGTGGCAACTGGCTGGGAACAAGTGATGCCATTTGAGAACTAGAAAAATACTCACCTATAGGGTGTCTTGGATTGGTGGATGTGCAAGGTGTAGTAGAAAACAGAAAAACTGTTATAGAGAAAAAAAGACAGTAGGCCAAATTACTGAACCAACCGTTTCAAAATACCTCTGACATGACCAGCACTCTTGCACAAGTAAAATGAACGAACACCGAAGTCCGTGAACTGTTCATTTTGATTCTTTAAACAATATATTCCATTTTCTTCTGGCCTCCTTCTTGCCCTAGACATAACTAATTATTTTAAGTTTCTTTATTTTTTAAAAATATTACAAACTACCCCCACTGAATATTAAAAGATTAATATCTTAGGCAAAAATTAGGCCACTTAAGTTAGAAGTATCCATACCAGGAAGCACCAATGATATAAACTGCACTTGTATTTACAAGAGTTCTAATCACCTTAAAGCTAAACTTTGAAGCCAATATTTTCACCATCAAATTAAAGCGTGCAGGGGTTGGGAATAGCTCAGTGGTAGAGTGCTTGCATAGCATGTGCAAGGCCCTGAGTTCAATCCCTAGCACTAAAAAGAAACAAAACCAAACCAGTAAATTTTCACCCACCAGTTTTTTTCAGGGTGGTGGGCAGTGCTGGGCATTGAACCCAGGAGCCTCAAGCATTCTACCAGCAAGCTATATCCCAGCCCAGTGTATTATTTTAAGTTCAGAATTTATAATCCCATAAAACTATTTTATTTAAAAACTGAAAAAAATATTTAAATGCAAATGTGAATGAAGCAAAAAAGTTCAAAGCCAATATAGTTTCACTTGCAGAAAAGAGGTTATAAAAGAAAGAGAAAAGCACTTTTATGTCATTAGGAAATTTCCAGAATTTGTCTCAATCAATTAAACAGTATTATAAATGTATTAAATTTATAAAACACAGGTAAAAGTAAAAATTGGGAGCTAAAATGTTCTCAAACTTTATTAAAAAATTAATATTTATTAATAAAATAAGTTTGATATTTTTATCTTTTTAAACACAAAATACTAAATAAATAATATTTCTGCATCATTTTTATTCCACTTGTTCTATTTACTCCATTTATATTCCATTCACCTAAGATTTAGTAAGCAGCTTCTGTGAAAAGAAGACATTGTCTATACTCTGAAGATTCAAGATTCAGGAAAAAAGAACAGCCAGGTGTGGTGGTGTACATCTATAATCCCAGTGGCTCGGGAGCTGAGGGCAGAAGGATTATGAGTTCAAAGCCAGCCTCAGCAACACTCAGTGAGACTCAATCTCTAAGTAAAATACAAAAAAGGGCTAGGGATATGGCTCAGTGGTTGAGTGACCCTGAATTCAATCCCTAGTACCAAAAAAGCAAAAAAAGAAAAATTTCTTCACATGCATACAAAATCAGCCTGTTATGAAACACATGTATACTTTGGCAGTAATACAAACATTTTATGGAAACTAAATTGCCTAAATTCTTTTTTTGGTATTTTCATTTCCTAAAGACTTTAAGCATTTCAGTGACACCAGAAAGCAAGGAGGTACTGCTATGAAAAAACCCAGCCCATTGTGAACAAACACAAAATTATATACATAGGTAAGTATATTAATTCCTTAATGCTACTCAACCAAAAAGGATTTCTCCTAAATTTCCAGATATAATTTCTTCCTGGGAAGCCAAGACAAAAAACAAAAGCAAAACAAAAATCACTAAAAAAAAAAAAAAAAAAAAAAAAAAAAAAAAAAAAAAAATTATTTGGACTGGGGCTGTAGCTCAGTGACAGAGTGCTTGCCTAGAATGGTGAGGCACTGGGTTCAATCCTTAGCACCACATAAAAAAATAAATAAATAAATAAAATAAAGGCATGCTGTCCATCTACAACTACAAAAAAAAATTTTTTTAAAGACCTTATTCACCATTTGAAATTATCCATAACACCATGTAGTACCTACACTCCAAAGATTTGACAGAATATAGACATTAATTCAATCAAACCTATTAATGAAAAAGATAAGATACAACAAATTCATCCTTCCCTTTTTTCCTAAATCAAAAGTAGAAATAACAGGAGACAATGGTTAAATTTGAGGATGCCAGAAAAAAAGAAAGTTGTTGCCTTTCTTTCTTTTTTTTTTTTCAAGTGCTAAAATCAATAAGATACAAACATCTCCTGCCTTGTTATAGGGTTCAATAATTACTTATGACCTTGCAGGGAAACCATAAATATGCCAGGCTAAAACAGGGCTTTCCATTAGTCTTAGAATATTATGCAATACTCAGTAATATTTGTACCCCCCACACACACACATACACACAACACACCACATGCAGAGCAATGTTATGAACTCTGACATTTGTTTCAGTAATACATGTTCAACTAGTGTCCAGTGACTAGCTAAAGTACTATATCCCAAAACATGATTTACTTAAGACCTAAAATAGTAACACTTGGTATGCATGTTTCAAGGACAATGCCTGAGACCAGGCATGGTAGTTTGTAATCTCAGCAACAAGGAAAACTGAGGCAGGAGGATTGCAAGTTTGAGGCCAGTGTCAACAATGTAGAAAGACTCTGTTTTGAAATAAAAAATAAAAAGGACTGGGGATATAGCTTGGTGGTGGTGAAATGCCCCTGGGTTCAATCCCCAGTACTAAAACAAAGTACAGATGCCTAGGGCCCAACCGAAATCCAGTGAATCAGAACTTCTGAGTGTGGAGCCAGGGAATCAGAAATTTCTAAAAGCACCTCCAGGAGAGTCTACTACACACTAAATTTACAATACATTTCTCCCCAAATCGTAACATTAATCAAAAGCTGAGGCAGACACATGGTAGAAAGGAAGCTTCATCATGTATGTGTATGTTTTTTAAAGGATAGACATACAATTTAACAAAATCCACATAGTATAAAGAATCACAAGAAGGAGCCGGGCGCGGTGGCGCACGCCTGTAATCCTAGCACCTGGGCGCCTGTAATCCTAGCACCTGGGCGGCTGAGGCAGGAGGATCATGAGTTCAAAGCCAGCCTCAGCAATGGCGAGGCACTTAGCAACTCAGTGAGACCCTGTCTCTAATAAAATACAAAAAAAGGACTGGAGATGTGGCCCAGTGGTCAAGTGCCCCTGAGTTCAATCCCCGGTACCAAAAAATAAAATAAAAAAAGAATCACAAGAAGGGCTCTTTCCCCTTTTCACTTTATCACAGGTAAATACAGCTCTTTACAGGTGACATAAGTCTTCTTCCCTTTATGACCATCTTTCATGTTCACGATACACTATTAAGTACCCAAATTCATTATTACTAAGTACATGAGCACCTGGGGAAAAGAGAAAAGAATTTAAGAATAACTTGCTAGAGACTGAACCCTTATATTCCACATTTATTCAGAGATAAACCTCAATTTGGAGAACTATCTCTCAAGAGAGGTAGAGCAAAAAGGAAGAAAGGGAACAGAGACAATTTTTTAAACTCTTTCCAGTGGTTTTAGCACCTGAGTCATGACCTTTCTTCCCTAGGACTTTACCAATCTTTATTTAAAAATTATGAAAATAATCCAGTTTCATTATAAAAATCTCTTTTGAAGAATTTGTCAGGAAAAAAAGTTTGTATTATAACTTGAAAATAATTTTAAACATATATTTATTTGTCTTTGGTTATGAAGCATTCCTCAAAGACTTCTGCTTGGTCCCCCAGTGGAGCAATGTTCAGGAGTGGGACCTTTGGGAAGTATTTGGATCATGAGAATTCTAACCTCATCAGTGGATTAAACCCTTGAGAGGTGTGTGATTTTATTAGGAGGTGGTGGAAAAGGTGTGCAGTGGGACACAGTAGAAGGGAGGGGTCCTTAGGAGTATGACCTTGGAGACTACATTTTGTCCCTAGCTTCTCCTCCAGCACTCCTCCCTTCTACTTGTCAGCTACCAAGAGTAGATAAGCTTTCCTCTGCCACACCCTTCTGCCACAGAGATGTGCCTTACCTCAGGTCAAAGCAATGGATCAAGACAACCACAGACTAAAACCTCTTAAACTATGAGCCCAACATACATCTTTCCTCCTTTAAGTTGTTTCTCTGTTATTTGTCACAGTGATGAAAAGCTAACACAACCCTTAAGACACAAATAATCAAGGGTTTATCTGGTCTCTAGCCAGAGTTCTGAGGAAGTCTGGGCATCAAACTATCTTGACTACACAGTTCTCACTCTGATCCTGGCAGACTGGACATCCAAATGGTGCTTATTCAAGAATGCAACCCAAATGACAGACTGTGTGTTTTGTTGTTTTCCACTATCAACCTTTTTGATAGTGGAAACTTGACACCTCTTTCCAACCTCCCCACTAAGATGACAAAACAGTAGTAAAAGCCAAAAATGTAAAACAGACCAAAGTATGAAGTTAGAATTCAAATTTCGCCTTGTAGTATTCAGGGAAAAAAGCCTACAATCTCAATAGCATTAATACACAACTCACTTCCCTAAGTGTTTCTTACCTGTACTTGACTAACATTAAGCCAATAACTTCTTCGTGAATACATACACATATTAGACATACGGAATAACTGGAGAGAGGAAACGCTCTTACTTTGAAAATGTCTCTCTTTCAAAAATAGTTGAAAACCTACATTTCCTAGATTGTCCCTATACCCGCGGGCCAATTCTCCTGCTTCAATCTTCTGAGTAGCTGGAAATATAACCATTGTCATTGCTCCCAGCTCTTCCAAAGTGATTTTATCTTTAGTTGGCTTGATATAAATGTAAATATTATAAAAAGAAAAAAATTCTAAACACTGTAGCAGAGTCTAAAAAGATAAAAGTTGACTGGGATGTAGATCAGTGGTAGAGCACTTGCCTAGCATGCATAAAGTCCTGGGTTCAATCCCCAGCACCACAAAGATTTGAAAAAAAAAAAAAAAAAGAGGTAAAATAAAGAGACAAAGTAAAATTGTTTGGATATGAGGTATCTCATCAAAAGCTCATGTGTTATCCAATGCAACAATGTTCAGAGGTAAAATCATTACATAATGAGAGCTGACACCTCATCAGTGCATATTGAAGGATTAATTGTTCGAGTGGATTACTATGTGGTGATTCTAGGCAGGTGGGCATGGTAAGGTGACTGGGAGCTTGCCCTTAGGAATTATATTTGTCCTTGGCTTCTCTTTCTCTCTGCTTCCCAACTGCCATGAGCAAAGCAGCTTTCCTACAGCACATCCATCATCCATGATGTTCTGCCTCAACACAGGTACAGGGCAATGGAGTTGGCCAAACATGGACTATACCTCTGAAAACTTGAGCTCAAAATAAACTTTCTTCCTCTACATTATTCTTGTCAGGTATTTTGGTCACAGAGATAGAAAGATAAGTAACACAAAGTTTACAGAGTCCCCAGTCATTCAAATTCCTTGCCCTAAGCCAGAACAACCATTATGAACAATTTGGGATGATACTCTGCTTTTTTCACCAATATCTCCTTCGTATTTCCATATTAGCCCATGTAAATCAAACCCATTCTTGTTAGCGGCTTCATAGTATTTCTTTGTATGTCAAGATATACCATAATTTAGCTGGGCGCAGTGGTACACGCCTGTAATCCCAGCACTTGGGAGGCTGAGGCAGGAGGATCATGAGTTCAAAGCCATCCTCAGCAATGGCGAGGCACTTAGCAACTCAGTGAGACCCTGTCTCTAATAAAATACAAAAAGGGGGAGGGGGGCTGGGGATGTGGCTTAGTGGTCGAGTGCCCCTGAGTTCAATCCCTAGTACAAAAAAAAAAAAAGTCAAAAAGCCAGGCATAGTGGCTCATGCCTGTAATTCCAGCACTTGGGAGACTAAGACAGGAGGATCAAGAGTTCAATCAAAGCCAGCCTCAGCAATGGTGAGGCACTTAGCAACTCAGTGAGACCCTGTCTCTAAATAAAATACAAAAAAAGGGCTGGGGATATGGCCCACTGGTCAAAATCCCCTGAGTTCAATCCCCAGTACCACCAAAATTTTTAAAAAAAATTAAAAATAAAATAAAAAAGATATATCATAATTTATTTCAGTAATCCTCCAGTAAAGGACATTCAGTTTGAGTTTGTTTTATATTTAATTTTGTTTAGGAATTATACACAATACTATGAAAAATATCCTTGTACATTTGCCATTGAAAACTTGTAGCTAATATATCTTTAGGAAAAAATTCTTAAACATGGAATTCCTAAGCTGGGCATGGTGGTGCATGCCTGTAATCCCAGTACTTGGGAGGCTGAGGCAGGAGGATCGCCAGTTCAAAGCCAGCCTCAACAATGGCAAGGCACTTAGCAACTCAGTGAGACCCTGTCTCTAATAAACTACAAAAAAGAGTTGGGGATGTGGCCCAGTGGTTGAGTGCCCCTGTCAATTCCTGGTACCAAAACGAAACAAACAAACAAACATGGAATTCCTAGGTAAAAAGATGTATGCATTTTAAATTTTAAAAAACAATGCCAAACTATACTACAAAAATCATTAAATAAATGAACATTTCCATTAAACAAATATAAGTATCCCATGTCTCTAACACTGGCATTATCAAATTTTCTAGATTTTTTTTTTTAAAAAACAAACCTAATAGTTTATTTTCATATACAATTGAAGCTAAAAGTCTTTGTTTTTTTTTTTTTTTGGGGGGGGTGCTTTTTCTTTTCCCTTTGTACATGGCATGCTATTTCACCTATTTAAATATTTTGTTTGTTTGTTTTAAGTCCTGAAGGTTGAACCCAAGGTGCTTTACCATTGAGCTACAACCCCAATCCATTTTTTGTTTTTTTTTATGTGATCTCACTAAGTTGCTGATGGTCTCACTAAGTAGCTGAGGCTATCCTTGAACTTGTGATGCTCCTGCCACAATCTCCCAAGTCGCAGGGATTATGTGTGTACCATCATGCCCATCTCTACTGCGCCAATTTAAAAAATGTTTATTAGTGCATTACAGCTATATATAATTGTGGGGCTCATTTGATATATTCATAAGTACAAATAACACAATTTGCTCCATTTTAATCCCCCATTGCTTCCCTTTTCTCTTCCCTCCTCCCTCCCCCAGATCACTTTCCTTTACTCTATTGGTCTATTTTGCAAAATTTTGTTAGACTATATTCTTTCTTCTTACTGATTTTAACACTATTTTTCTTTCTCTTTTTTTAGGATACTTTTTCTTAATATGTATACAACAAATATACCTTTTCCCCAATACACCTTTTACCTATGTCTACTAATTTTTTTAAATATTTATTTATTTGCTTTATTTGTACATAATACAATGCATTTATATTTATGTGGTGCTGAGGATCGAACCAGGGCCAAGCATGTGCTAGGCGAGTGCTCTACTGCTGAGCCACAACCCCAGCCCTATGTCTATTAATTTTAAAGGATGCTTTTTGCCATGTAAAGTTGAAAATTGTATGAAGTGAAAATTTTTCATATCTTTTTAAATGTTTTCTAGCTTTTGAATATTGTTTAGAAATTACAAGATAATAAGCATATGGACCTTGTGAATTCTCCTTGCACTTTTACAGTTCCGCTGATAGTCTAGAATTTATTTGGGGGTACAGAAAAAGGTAGACAGTCCGGTTTTGTTTTGTTTTTCTATTGCCCCATTAGAGCTAGCCAGTCTTCCAAGACCATTTACAAATAACTCATTCCTTCTATCTACTGATATGAAATGTATTCATTGTCAAGGTCATTATTATCATATGCTATTTCTACAGACATCTCAGTATGAATTTTCTCTTTTGTTCTACACTTTGTTTATCTCTGTACAGGTACAAATTACTTATTACTATATATTATCATACCTATAAATATCTTGTTAGGCTTTTTTATTACACTTTTTCTCTAGAATTCACAGTGAATCTAAAAAAAAAAAATACATCATCTAAAAGAAACACAGAGCCCTTCTTGGGTTTCCCCCTACATTGGGGGATTATAAATGTGATTACACTTAATTTATGCATTGAGAAAAGAAGTTATAGCTTTCCCATTTAGATATTGCCAGCAGGAGTAGGTAGTGATAAACATGATTACAGCAAACAGTTGAGAGCTGTGTGCCAAGCCTACTTGATGTGCTTACTTTCATATTCCCAACACCTTTGTAACTAGGTGTCATATCTTCATTTGATAGATGAGGAAATTAAGGCTCAAAGAGTTGCAGCAACTTGTCCCAGGTCACAACTATTAAGAAAAGTAGCTGATATTTTACCCGGTGTAATCTGACTTAGGTCCACACTCTGAAGAATACAATAACTGAAAACAAGGTGTGTCTTTCATTTATTCAATTGTCCACTTCAACTGAATTTTACTTTACTTCTTTTAGGCCCTGTATATTAGTTGTTTTGGTTAACTCCTGGATAAACTGAGTTGTCATTTTAAATGGGACCTCTACTTTCATTTTATTTCTAACTTACTATGGTTCTCATTAAAAAAAAAAAAAAAAAAAAACTACCAATTTTAAAACATTAACTATGAATGTGTCTGCCTTACCGATCTCCCATATTGTCTTGCACCATTTTTTAGTTGACAATGTAAGTTTTCCAAATATACAGTCATATCATTGGTAAATTCTTGTAACTTTAATGTACTCTTTCCAGTATTTATATTTCTCAATGTCTGGATCAATCTTGCATGCCTTAATAATGGCATATTACTCTTTTGCTACCATATTCCATCCATTTGTAATATTTTCCTTATAATTATTGCCTAAGTAAAACTGGTCTACGGCTTTTCTGGAAAGGTTTGGTATTGATGGATTTTGTCCATCTCATAGCTTTCATCCTTCCACTTGCTTTGGAATAATTTAGCACTGAAATGATCTTATCCTTTAAATTAAAATAATCCACGTGTGAAACTATCTTAAGTTTAGCGCTTTTATGACACTTGCTCAATTTCTTCTTCATCAGTTATTGCCTATTTAGATTTTCTCTTTTCTGGGATCAATTTTGATAATTTATATTTTCCTAGTAAATTCTTGTGTGGGGGTGTGTGTGAGGGGGTGTGTGTGGGTGTGTTACTGGGGATTGAACTCAGGGGCACTCGACCACTGGGTCACATCCCCAGCCCTTTTTTGTAGTTTATTTAGAGACAGGGTCTCACTGAGTTGCTAAGTGCCTCGCCATTGCTGAGGCTGGCTTTGAACTCGCAATCCTCCTGCCTCAGCTTCCCAAAGTGCTGGGATTACAGGCGTGTGCCACAGCGCCCAGCTCACAGTAAATTCTTAAGACTTATTTTAAATGATACTGAATAATTCTCTTACTTGCATAAATCTGCAATAATTTTGTCTCACCAAAACTGAAAAATATGAGCAAACATATAAATCAATATTATTGGAAAACACTCACAGCCAGGATGAGTTAAATGTGTCAAACTGGGAGCAAAATACTGGTATACAGCATTTTATTCAGGCCATGGGTTTTGGAAAGAAATCTTAAAACAGAGCTTTATAAGTAATGAACTGCTACTAGGATGTTCATACCCAGAGAACTGTGAATAAAGAGAAATTAAACCAACACTACTATGAACTGCAACAAATGTATATTTCTTGCTATACAGTAGGGAATGGTTTTGAGTTAAATAATTATACTGTATGTGTTGAGTATTCATAAACTACAACTTATAATGACAAAACTGAATGAAATGTTCTTAAATGTTACTTCTACAGTTATATACATTGTAAAGTAGGCTAACTATTAAAGTACATGGTAATATTTTTCTCTCATTTATTAGAAGTATCATTTTTCAAACATTTAATAAACACTCACTGCCAGAGGCAATGGTACATGCCTAGAGTCCCAGCTACTGGGAAGGCTAAGGCAGGAGGATCACTTCAGCCAAGCAGTTTAATCAGCCTGGACAACAAGAGAGACCCCATATCAAAAATAAGAACAACTCACAATGAGCTGGACACTATGTCAGAGATACAGAAATAGTTAAGACATGGTCCCTTGGCTCAAAAAGACTTAATATTCCCCTTCACCCCTAGAACCAACGTGATACACTTATAATACATTCGGGATTGTACATAAAAACCTCAAGAAATATAACCACAGGAGAACCTTGCTTCATAAGCCATAAGAGTTGAAAATTAAACATTGAACAGACTAAGCTAATGATACCAATATCCATAATCTTTGAATTGCTACCACAAGTCTATATTAATATTAAATCCTTATGTCTCCAGTTGGGTATTATTTTCCTTTCTATGATAAGGCTCTAAATATAGAAACAGAATATTAAAATTTCAATAAGGAAGAAAGCATCATAAGAAAAACAATGAGCTCATTTTGAAAAATATTACACATCAAAAGAATCCTCTACCCCCTAATATTAGAATGTTAATGAATAAGCAGGCATGGTGGTGCAGGCCTGTAATGCCAGCAGCTCCTTAGACTGGAGGATCACAAGTTCAAGGATAACCTCAGCAATTTAGTGAGACCCTGTCTCAAAATAAAAAAATAAAAAGGCCTAGGCACAGTGACACACACCTGTGATCTCAGTGACTTGGAAAGCTGAGGCACAAGGATCCCAAATTTGAGGCAAGCCTCAGCAACTTCGTGAGGCCCTAAGCAACTTAGCCAAATCCGGTCTCAAAATAAAAAATAAACAGGGCTGGGAATATGACTCAGTGGTAAACCACCCCTGGGTCAAATCCCTACTATCAAAAAAATAAAATAAAAATAAAAAGGATTGGGGATGTAGCTCAGTGGTAAAGCACTCCTGGATTCAATTCCCAGTACCCCTCCAAAGAGAAGAATACTAATGAATAACCAAAAAAAGTTGATGTTTACATCATTATCCTTTAAAAAAAAAAAAAAAAACTTGAAATACTACACACCATGTCTACATTCCAGCGAGATACATAAGCAATGTATTCAGATGGCATAAACATACCTGTGCACATGATTCTTCAGGTGTTTTGGCACTGACTGAATAAAGTGCTGGCAGATCTAGTCTATGCACAGAGAATCTTTCTAAAGTATGCAAAAGTGCTGGAGCAAGGTGAGAAGTTTGACCTGAGCCTCTTTCTCCAGATAGCAATAATCGTGGCCTGTAAGAGGTTGGCTGATGATATGGTGACCTGTAATACATATAAAACATAATAGTGATTTCAAAACTATACATTCTGAAGATCAATATGAGAACAGTAGGAAAATACATTAAAAGGATTAAACTATAAATTAAGGGAACTTTATTATCTTTTTTTTTTTTAGTATAATGATATCTTTTCATTAATCCTGATTCTAAAATGTTAACTATCTCCGACAATTAACAACCAAGATGTTAAAGAATAAAATCCATTCTATGGCAGTTATCAAGAATACAAGCAATAATAAGTGTTGGAGATGATGTGGGGGGAAAAGGTACATTGCATACACTGCTGGTGGGACTGCGAATTGGTGCAACCACCTTGGAAGCAGTGTGGAGATTCCTCAGAAAACTTGGAGTGGAACCACCATTTGACCCAGCTATCCCACCCCTGGATCTATATCCAAAGGTCTTAAAATCAGCATACTATAGTGACATAGCCACACCAACGTTTATAGCAGCTGAATTCATAATAGCTAAACTGTGGAACCAACATAGATGCCCTTCAGTTGAAGAATGGATAAATAAACTGTGTTTTATATATACACAATGGAATATTACTCAGCATTAAAAGAGAAAAAAATTATGGCATTTGCAAGTAAATGGATGGAGCTGGAGAATATTATGCTAAGCGAAGTAACCAATCCCCAAAAAACTAAAGGCTGAATGTTTTCTCTGATAAGTGGATGCTGATCTATGATGGTGTGTGTGTGTGTGTGGCGGGGGCGATGCACGGAAAGAATGGAGAAAATTTGGATCGGGCAAAGGGGAAGGTGGGGAGGGATTATGAGGATAGGAAAAGATGGTGAAATGAGATGGATATCATTACCCTAGGTACGTGTATGATTGCATGAATGGTGCGTCTCTACACCGTGTACAACCAGAGAATTGAAATGTTGCACTCCTTTTGTGTATGATGAATTGAAATGCATTTTGCTGTCATGTACAACTAAGTAGAACAAATGAACAAATAAATAAATTTTAAAAATCCATTCTAAAGGAAAGAAAAGTTATCTTTGTTTACATCCTGTCATACTGCATATATGATGTGAAGAGTGGAAAAGACTATGTCATTTAGTTATTAATTATCCGAGGTGAAATGTTAAGAATTTCAATTCTCAAAGAGGTAGATCTGCATATTAACCCAAACATAAGACTTTTAAAAATCAGTTAAAATAGTAAATCTGATGCTATGCATTATTTTATATTTAATATTGAAACTTAATCATAAGTGATAAGTAATAAGAGGTGGGGCCTTTAGAATGTGATTACATCATGAGGACAGAGTCTTATAAAAGGTCTCAAGAGAACTAGCTAGTCTGTTTGGTCTTTTCCACCATGGAGAACATAGCATTCAAGGTGCCATCTTGGAAGCAGAGACCAGGCCTTTACCAGACACTGAACATAATGCTGCTTTAATCTTGGGCTTATCTGCCTCCATAAGTGTTAATGATAAATTTATGCTGTTTATAAATTGCCCAGTCTAAAGTATTTTGTTAGAGTGTCAAGAGTAGTCTTAAATCATCATAATTTTAATAATATAAAGAAAGGCTTTTGCAGCTATGGCAAATTTTATTTGTCACAATATAAACAACTGTTCTTATCCTAATATATGACATATAAAGCCATACACTAGAGAAAGAAAATATATTAAATCAAACTTAATTTGTATTTTGAAGATTCTACAAAATGATTAAAGTAACAAAGGAAACACATTTAATCACTGTAGTTAGCACTGGGAATTTCAAGGTAATACAATAAGAATAAAGCAAAATCAAAATGGAATTAAAAAAAGAAGGGAGCTGGAGACATGGTTCAATGGTAGAATACTTGCCTAGCATAGTGAAAGAGGAAAAAAAAAAAAAAAAAAGGCTAAGAAAACCCTGATGCCTGTAAAGAATAAGATTATGCACTTAAAAAAAAAAAAAAAAAAAAAAAAACAGGGAAAAACATTAATTACATCAGAAACTACAAACAAAGAAAAAAGATGCAGAAATAGAAAAATCAGTAGATTTCCTAAACATCATCTATAACCAACATAATAAAGGGAAGGAGATCCTATTCACAGTTGCAAAAATAATGCAAAAGGTAAAATAAACAATATCAAATGATAATTTCAGCAAGAAAAGCATGAAACTAAGCCTGAACACAAAGACTAAATATACAAAGTCTTCCTAACCATTTATATTTTATTTGAAACAACAGTTTCAAATAAAATTCCTAAAGAATTTTATCTGAAAAAAAACAAGTAAGATCATCAAAAAATTTTTGGAAAAGTATGCTAATGATTTTACAGCACTCAAACATGTAATAGTAATAAGCATGTCTCTATTTTCTTAATATTCTATGAAATACAGTTTTATTTTATTAAACAGATAAGGAAACTAAAGCTCAGAGAGGTTAATAATGAGACTGTACAAACAGGTGGCAGAATTCAAATTTTTATTCAGGATAAAGTGTGAACCCCAAACTGCAGAAGAAAGAGAAGGAGAAGAAGTGGCGGGGAGGAAAAGAAAGGAGGAGGAGGAATAAAAGGAGACCATATTCTCATTCAGGTCATATGGCTACAAAGCCCAGGCTACTTATATTGAAACATATTATAGAATAACAATTAACAGAAAGTAGAATACAACAATGAAAAGAAACAGAACAATGAACCATAATAAGCAGCCCAGGAAACAAGTCAAAGTAATTGAAAGAATTTTATAAAAGAAGCAAAAAAAAAGCAATAAGAATGGATCATAAAATAAACATTTAAAAACATAGAGGATTCAGATCCTCATTTCAAAGCACTGACAAAATGAATTATAAACCAAACACAAAGAAAAACAAAAGACTCATATATATTTTTTGGTGGGGGAGCGTGCAGGAGCTTAAACCCAGGGTCTCATGTGTGCTAGGCAAGTGCTCTACCACTGAGCCACACACCCAGCCTTCATAAATTTTTAATTCACAGAAATCTAAAAACACTTTTGTAACTCAAAATACATAATCTGAACCATATGGCAAGCAACTAAATCGGACAAAGAATTTGCCATGAACAGGAATGATTCTTAATGAATAAAGAATTTATGTACATAGTTTAAAAAACAAGAACAAATAAACCCCCCAACAACCTTTATGGGCAAAAACATAAATGACTGAAAAGGAAAACAAAAAAAGGTAAATTTTTAATGTTTATTCATTTAACAACTGTAGAAAGGGTACTATGCTGAATGTCTTGATCCTAGGCATTCAACAATATCACTGTTACTATGAGTTCATAACTGAATGGTACTTAGCATACAAACTACCATAATTCAATGTAATGAATAAGTGGTAATATTTAAGTACATAGTAATATGGGAGACCCTGACTACAGACTCACAAAAGGCTTTCCTGGAAAAGCTTTACTAGAGCAGAAATTCAACAAATCAGAGGCAGAAGGGATGGGTTACAAAAAAGAAAAACAGGATGTGCAAAAAAAACAGAAGCTAAAAAGAGTATGGGTCTTTGTGGTAACTGATATAGTTCACACAACCAGTTTCTTCTCACATATTGAAGCAACATAGAAGTAAAGGACTAGAGTTGGATAGAAGAAAAGGAAGGAGAATCAGGTGAAAGGCAATGATGGGTTTTGTTAGCCATTTTAAAAGCTTGGAACGTGCACTAAAGATAATGAGGCATTAACATAATTTAAGGAGTAGTCAGACAGTTGGCCCTCCGAATCCACGGATTCCATATACATAGATTCAACTAAAATACATGGGTGGGGGGTGGAGTTGCACATGTACTGAACATGTATATATTTCTTTCTTCTCATTATTCCCTAAACAATACAGTATAATAAGTAATTACATAACATTTATAAATACATTATGAATTATAAGTAATCTAGAAATGATTTAACACATATAGGAGGATATGCATAGGTTATCTGCAAATACTACCCCATTTCACAGCAGACTTTACCACTGGCAGATTAAAGTACCTGAAGGGGGCTCTGAAACCAACCTCCTAGAGATACCAAAGGATAACTATGTATTTTTTGAGAAGATAACTCTAAGCCAGTATATCAGGATGGAAAACAGTTTTGAAAGAAGGCAAAATGAGAGGAGAGATGATCAGTTAAAGGTCTGCTATAGTAACCCAGGTATGAGAATTCAATGATAATCTAAACAAGAATAGCATCAGAAGATTGAGAAGGAATAGCCTGACCTGAGGCTTATTTAGTAAGACAAACAAAGAGGACTTCATTGTTAACTAGATACAGAAAGGAAGAAGAAAGTAAAGGATAGTGTCAAAAATCTACTGGGACAGCTAAATGGATGCTATAGCCTCGGAGGAAAAGAATCAGAGATAAAGTCCAGTAATATGTAGGAAGACCAATGGTACAATAAAGGAGAGATAGGGAGCTGAACAGGGTCTGAAGCTGAAGAGTGACCTAGGCTTGAAAAATCATATGGGAGTCATTAACACAGAGATGAAAAGAAAAAAAAAAAGAAAGAAAATATAAATAAAAACAATGAAAATCTTTTTGTCTATTATATTGATAAATTAAAAATTATTTTTTTTATTCAAAGTTGTTGTATTTATAATAGTAGTATGTATTACAATTCATACTAATTATTACTGAAAGGATGGAAAAACTGGTATTCTCACATCTACTGCAGTAGTGCACACCTTTTCTGGAGTTATATTTGGCAAGTCAAAATATGTCAAAATGTATGTTCAAAAATTCTATATCTTACCCTGCTGGGCGTGGTGGCGCACGCCTGTGATCTCAGCACTTGGGAGGCTGAGGCAGGAGGATCGCGAGTTCAAAGCCAGCCTCAGCAATGGTGAGGTACTTAGCAACTCAGTGAGACCCTGCCTCTAAATAAAATACAAAAAAGGGCTGGGAGCCGGGCGCAGTGGCTCATGCCTGTAATCCCAGCACTTTGGGAGGCTGAGGCAGGAGGATCGTGAGTTCAAAGCCAGCCTCAGCAACGGCGAGGCACTTAGCAACTCAGTGAGACCCTGTCTCTAAATAAAATACCAAAAAGGTCTGGGGATGTGACCCAGTGGTCGAGTGCCCCTGAGTTCAATCCCCGGTACCACAAAAAAAAAAAAAAGGGCTGGGGATGTGGCCCAGTGGTCAAGTGACCCTGAGTTCAATCCTTGGAACCAAAAAAAAACAACAACTCTATATCTTACCCCGCTTCCCAAGGATTTGCTGAATTCTTGCCATTCTCAGCATTTTTTTCTTTGTACTTATCTTCTAGCATTTCATCTATATATTAACAATTATTATTTTATTGCCTGTCTCCTCTACAAGGGTTGGGGTCTCATCCATTTTGTTCAGTGACACATCCCAAGTACCTAGAATATATCTGGCACATAATGGGCACTTATACAGAATATTTAAATGAGTGAATGAATACATGAAAAAAGAAAGGAATGAACAAGAAAATATTATTTCCAATTATCTGGTTAATTAAGACTTAAAAAGACAAACAGAACTGAGGGTAGACTACTTGCCTAGCACGCATGAGGCCCTGGGTTTGATCCCCAGCACTACCCCCAAAAATAAGACAAACAATGCTCAAAATTGAGAAAGGTCTTTTTACATTACATTTACCACCCTTTCAAACTTTAGTGGTAGAAGGGTAAATTGATAAAATCTTTGTAGAAAGCAATTTAGCAATCTGTATCAAGGTTTTAAATGTATATATCCTTTGACACAGTGATCATGATTCTTAAAATTTACCTTGAGTATTGAATCAAATAATGGTGTAATGGTGTATACTCAAAAAGATGTCTATTATCACACTGTTTATAAAAGAGGAAAATGGAAAACTTCAAATTTTATTAATTCTATAAATTTTGGACATCTAAAAATTAAAACTATGCAGTTATCTTTAGAGAATTACATTAAACATACTATCACGAAATAACATTCCCAGCATAGTGGACAAAAAAGAAAGGTACATTAACACCTTATAGGAGGATATATTCTGCATAAAATAATATGTAGGTCTACTTATAAATAGAGAACATGGAGGTGTGGTCACCAAAACTTGAAAAAATATTACCTTCAGCTGATGGGACTTTAATTTTTACTTTCTTCTTTTTTTTTTTTTTTTTTTTTTTTTTTGGTACCGGGGATTGAACTCAGGGGCACTTGACCACTGGGTCACATCCCCAGCCCTTTTTTGTATTTTATTTAGAGACAGGGTCTCACTGAGTTGCTAAGTGCTTCCCCATTGCTGAGGCTGGCTTTGAACTCGTGATCCTCCTGCCTCAGCCTCCCAAAGTGCTGGGATTACAGGCGTGCGCCACCGCGCCCGGCTTTTTACTTTCTTCTTTATGCTCTTCTTTATTACTTGAATTTTCTACACAGTATATCATCTTTCTAATAAAAAAAAAAGCTATTTTCATTTTAAAAACCTTAAGAAAGCTCTGTTTTTAATCCCCTTTTGGTAATTCATAAAAAGCAAAGAAAACTTACTTTCCATCATATGGCCTCTCTACCAGATTGAAAGACCTTAACTATCTTGACTTCTATTGTATCTTCAATCTTTTAAAGAGGTTTCAACATTGATTTAGGATACTATTTCCAGAAACCCGCCAGTAACACCCAGGCTGGTATGGCTGGAGAGCAACACTAAGGTCTTCTTGCCATTACCTTTTTCTACACTGATCTGGCAAGCTAACACATGTTGCTCAAACAGAAAACCAAATCAACCGAACAACAACAACAAAAAAAAACCTATGTGTGGCCTTTGTGTGTAGCTACCCTTTGTGTAGCTTTTATTCTAAAAAGCATGCTTCTTGGAGAGTGTGAAAAATATTACCTAGTTTACCCAAATCCCTATTTACCTGTAAAACGTGGAAATCAATTTGAAGGGGAAAAAAAAAAAACATGATCCCAGGAAACATACAGCACAGTTCAAACCTGAATCCTATTAGCACAATTCTGAACAACTAACTTATTTCTGCTTCAGTTTCTTCATCTATGAAATGATATCACAAATGCACATGTCCAGTCTGTAATATGCACTCAGATGCTAATTCTCATCCTTTCATACTCAAAAGGACAGCAAATGTCCTGTCCCCTGTGAAGCTTTCCTGGACTTTCCAACAGAATTAGTTCTGCTCTCATAGAACTTTAGTCACATTGCAATCTTTGCAACCCCAATAACAAGAACCTCTACAGAGTAAGAACTATGTTATATCTTATTCATGCTTATGTTTTCAGCACCTACTACAGTAAACAAAAGTTGGAAGAAAGTGAGTGAAGAAAGATATAAATTAATAAATATTATTGAAATATCTAAGAAAAAAGCTTGTTCTAGAAAATAGTGCTCTCACGAATTATTCAAAGTGAAATCAATAAACTAGAAAAGCTTATATAAAGAAAGATAAACCGGGCTGGGATTGTGGCTCAGCGGTAGAGCGCTTGCCTAGCACGTGCGCAGCCCGGGTTCGATCCTCAGCACCACGTACAAATAAACCCATTGTGTACAACTACAGCAAATAAATAAATATTAAAAAAAAAAAAAAAAGATCCTGTCTTAAAAAAAAAAAAAAAAAAGAAAGATAAACCAATACTTTAAGCTAAAGAGTCATATTAGTGACATATATTAAATGAGTGGCAGATAATGTTCTCAATAAAACGTCAAACACAAAAATGGAAATGAAGCTTTCTAATATCAAAAAATGTTTCTGTATTCCTTTATTGACAAAAGACCAAATGTAAGCCTTCTAATAGTTTCTTAGCTCCTGCTATTACATAATTCCAATCCAAACAACTAAGGTCGCCAACAACAACACACACACACGTATACACAAACACACACACACACGCCTGTATACACAAAGGCACAGACATGCTAACCATGTTTAAAATTTTTTAAAGTAGGGCTGGGGTTGTGGCTCAGCGAGTTCAGAGCGCTTGCCTAGCACTGGGGTTGTGCGTAGAGCGCTTGCCTAGCCGTGGCGGGTTTGATCCTCAGCACCACGTATAAATAAATAAACGCATTGTGTTACAACTAATGCAAATAAATAAATATTTTTTTAAAAAAATTTTTAAGTATTTAACTGCCCAGTAATTAATAAAACTAATCTGTAAAATGCTAGAAGAGTCCAAGAAAACTTCCCTAAGAATGTAAAAAAAAAAACTAGAAAAGAAGAAAAATCTTTCTAACGGAACATGCTGTTAATGAACATATCAAGAGCTGAGCCTGGGGGCTCCTACCTGTAACCCAGCAACTTGTGAAGCTGAGGCAGGAGATAGCTGAGACTATTCCCAGCAACTTACTGAGACCCTCAGCAACTTAGCAAGACTCTGTCAAGGGAGAAAAAAAAGGACAGGGGATATAGCTCAGAGGTAAAGCACCCCTGGGTTCAATTTTCAGAAATAAATAAATGAATAAATAAATAAAATCAAGAAAAGAATAATTTTGATCCATTTTTAAAACATGAGAAAAAAAAAAAAGAGTCATCAATGCAAATAATCAAAAACATTTCACCAAAATCTACTTGAGGGAACTCTGACTCAAGTTGAGGACTTGAATTTGTTTGGAATACCTCTACAGAAAAATTACTTAAAAGTATACACCATTGAGCCTCTTCAAGTAGAAGTGTTATTAGACCTACCTGACTGGAGTTTTATGGTCCTTCAACTATGGTATTAATAATGCAAGTAATGATGCTATTAGTATTTGAAAACTTTTTGGTCTCTTAATTTAAAATTAGATTTGTACTAAAAGTATTTACCCATTATAGTGAATGGCAAAAGCTACTTCAACATAGTTCAAAGGTAAAACTAAATAGAAAAGCCATAAAATCTAAATTACAAAAGTGTAAACTAATAACATTTCAAAGAATAAAAAAGTTTTTTAATTACTGAGCAATTTCTAATTCAAAGTTTCTTTAGTAGCCTTGGAGTTCCTAAATTATCATCTGAAACTTATCACAAGCTAAAGTGCTCTAGATTGAGGTTAATATTTCACTTCTGATCATTTTAGTTCAAATAAAAAGCAATAAAATTGGGACACACAGGTTGATTTCCAAAGGGTAATTCTTCACACACACACACACACACACACACACACACACACACAACAAATCATTTTGTTTAAAAAAAAAAAAAAAAAAGATAAACTAACAGATAAGATTCTGCTTGAGAAAAAACAATCTTAAGTATTTGACCAAAAACTTAATTATTACCACACAAAAAAGCATGCACAGTAAAAGTTTTCCAGAATTGTGTCTGAACAAGAGAAAAACAAAGTCCTCAAAGTTATAAGAAGTAAAAATTACTATAATTATAAGAATAAAGTAGCAAAAAATCATTCTAGATTGAAGGAAATTTGATATAAATTACTTACATTGTAAAATGAAGGTAGGGTTTATGTATAGCAGCAGCTGATGACTGTTTCTTTGGTGATCCTGAGTGACAACTAGTCTCAAAAATTGATAAAGCATTCTCATCTTCACTATCATCTAAAATTAGATTTTCTATATCTGTGTTTAAAAAAAAAAAAAAGCACAAGTATTATGAGGCTTATGAAGATTTAATTTTAGTTCTCTACCCAGCTAAGGAAAATTGGGCTAAAAATTAAGTGACCTTAACTAACAAGTTATCTATCAAAAAATACGATTGATCAGCAAACTGACAAACTACAATATTTTGAATATTTTATAAATTCTTTCTTCTTCACAAACTATCCACTTAAGTATTATGAGATATAATTTGGGAAATGTAGCTTATGAAAACACATCTGGAAAAGAAGTAGCATTCTCATCAAGTCTCACCTACTAAAGAAAACTGAGTTGATATGGACCTAAATCACTCAGCTTTATATCTGGTTCAGTTAATAGGGTAGTTGAGTCAAAGACAGTTCTTAAAGAAGCAACAACAAAGAACAAATTGACCCATATTTTTTAAATGGCATACAACTTTTCAAGGAAAATCTGGCCTAATTAAGATGGAGTCAGGAATTCAGTCCAAGCCAATCTTAAAAATGTACTCATTCGATTAGCTTTAGTCTGTCTATGGGTCTTAGGCTACTGCTCAGTGAACCAATTGGAACTAAAATTCCTGCTGAGAATGAAATACTTAAAAAACTTTTCCTGGACTACAGATTAACATTTATATTTCATACATGCCTATCAAAAGTGCCAATTTGTTCAACAGAGAAAAATGAATGTATGTAGATACAGAGGAGAACTAAGATTGATAGAAATCAACTCTAAGTGCTGTGGGTGTACACCTATAATCCCAACTAATGCAAGAGGACTGCTTAAGCCCAGGAGCTCAAAGATGGCATAAGCAACATAGTAAGTCCCCATCTCAAAATTAAAATAAAGATTGACAGAAATCATAGCCTTCCAAAACAAAGGGAAAAAAATAGAGGAATGCTTTATATAATGAGATACAGAATTGTACAGACAAGAGATCTCACAGGCTTTAATTAATCTGAAAATTAACTGAGTACTTTTTGAGTGATAATTTCATACAAAAGGAATGAATATTTGTCTAAGAAAAAATATTAGAGACCAAAACAAACCAGAAAATATCTAAAAACTAAAAATTAACTACCAATAATTAATTAAATTTGGTTGCTCTTTCTCTACTGGCACATGCTATATTTCCATTAGTTGAAACTAAAGTATACTTTATACTTATGAAAAAAATTATAGGCAATATATTCCATAAAATGTTAATTTTCAAATGGAGATAATCTCTCAGAAGGGAAAGTGAGGTTTTTTTGATTTTTCTAAAATTGGTGTTTTTAAAAATTGAAAATTTTTGAAAAAAGATATATATTCCTAGTTATAAAAAACAGAAATAAAAAATTCACAAATCATGGCTTAGTGCCTGGCTCATAGATATTTACTAAAATATTTGTTTCCTTTTACCTGTCAAATTTAAGAAATTAAGTATTTTATGGGTATTTCATGCAAGTCTATCCCTAAAAAAATTTAAGTTTCTGAAAAATTAATGAACCATATTCGTGATTTTTACTATATAATATTGTCAATGTTAGTATAATTCTCTGAAGAATTTTCTATTTGGTACAAACTACATCCCAAACAAGGTTCCACACACCAAACACATTAAGATAACCATCAAAGTTCATAAACCTTACTTTTATTAGTATGCCAACCTAAATTTCTAATTTTCTCTTTCAAATGAGTGATGTTTTTAAAGGTAGTTTTCTCTTTTTATCCTGTGGCCAAAGTATGATTTGAGGCTTCATCAAATTCAAGACCCTCTACAACTAGGTTCTAATTTACTCTTTTACCAACAGCTAACATTCCAATCAGCAAAGCACATAGCAGAGTGACCTGCCAACAAATTATATCTGATGAACTGAATTCACAGGGGCATAACAGTGATGATGGCAAGAGCACAGTCTGTGGAATTGGGCTTCCTGGGTTTGAGCTGACCCCAGAATTTACTTAGTGACTTTAGGTAAAACAAATAACTATCCAGAGTCTTCCAGTCTCCACTTTTATATAATTAGAGTAGCTAACCCATAGGACTGTGATGAGAATTAATAAATGATTATTTATTTAAATGCTTTATAATAACAAATGTAAGCTACTAATACTATAGTAAACTTTCTAAAGATACTAACACTCCTATATCACAATGGTTAGAATATTCCAAGAGTGAACATTCATTCATTCATTCATTATAAATATTCACCAGGCAATATACTATATACTGGGCAATATGCCAGGCCTGGAACATAGAATGGTCAGTGAAGTAGATGTATTTTATATACTCATGTCAAATACAAAAGAGCACACACACTTATGAGGAAACTACACCTATATTCATTTCATTTAAATATGAAAAAGTTGTTTAAAGTACCTTCTTTCTTGTCACTCTGGTTAATTTCAGCATGAGGAAACACTTTTTGCAAGACTGCTAGAATGTTGTTGAAGCTCCTTTCCAGCAGTGGCCTTATAATAGGTGATAGTGCATGTCCCGAAGACATCACAGCACGTTGGGAAGCAGGCACTATATTCTGCATTGCATGGTAAAAATCTTGGGCACTGAGCACTATTGAGGAAACATCCAGCTGCAGTTTATGACTGCTAGCATAGATCTGCGGATATCGCCTCCGAAGAGCAATGAGGGCAGCTTCAGTGCACAGGGCCTTGATATCAGCTCCACAGTAGCCTAATGCACAAAAGGAGAAGGATAACAAAGGTAAGTTTAATCTTCCAAGTTCCCAAATGTTTTGTAAATATATGCACCTTTATGTAAAGTAATAATAATACTAAATCAGTAATTATATATAATTTTATTGGAAAAATTAACACTGACCATTTAAAGTCATCTAACAAAACTGTTGAATTGAGGACTAAATACTGAAGACAAAAATGTTTTGAATGTTTTAAATTAACAAAAAGATAAACTAAGAATATTAACACAAAACAAGCCAGGTATTATGTGTCAAAAACAATGTACAACTTTATTCAGGAAAGGTTTTAAAAAAATTATAACTTCATTTCAATCCTTCATCAATGTTGTCAATCATTAGTTTAGTTTTCATGACATTGCGCTTGCCTATAAATTATTTTTTTCTATACTATATGCCTCTAAACACATATGAAATGGTAGTGCAAAGTAGTACAGAAGCAGAAACTTCAAAACAGCTAATGCATTGCCAACCCTAAGTGCAACTCACTACAGAGTTAACAATTACCTAAAAAATTACAATTTTAAATTACAATTAACCTATGAGTTCCAAGGGCATTAAATGGAATAAGAATGCTAAAAAATAGTTCAATTAATTTTCCACATTAACTTTCTTCACGTATCTATTTAGCTTAAAATGAATGACAATCAAATTTTACAGGCTATGTCAATATGAAGTATAATATATTATCCATATTTAATGGATGATGCAGTTAAACAATATTTCATTCATCTGAGCAACAGATACATACAAAAACACATTAACTGTTAAGTCTTTATCACAAAAAGGAGGTAAAATTCAAACTAGCCACATTATCTTATATCATACTACACTTGCCCCTGAATCAGTTCTGCCAGCAGGGGAAACCACTCAAAACATTTTATAGAAAACTGGACCCCCAAGGGGCAGTATCAGGTTTGTTCCCCTTAGTATACCTCACAGTGATCTCATGGAACACTTAAATACTGAAATAAAAATGGTGATTATAACATAAAACTTATTCAGAGTTAGAGGAAAAAATATTTCCTGTGAGAATTTAACTCAGAAAACTATAAACATATTAAACATCAATACTGTACAATGACAACAATTTATCTCCCAAATAAGTCTTCAGAATAATCAGATTTGCCATACTAGCCTCATTTTATTTTCTACTTCTCAATTAATAAAGCCGAAAAAAATTATTTTCCTTTGACATACACATTTGTCATATTCAACAAAATGAATATAGATCATCTGCTTAAAGTTAGAGTTAAAATGATTCAATAATGTTTAAAGCATAGGAATTCTGTCCTCCATATCAGAGTAAAGAAAGAAAAAACTACCATCTTCAAACAATATAAACAATTACAATTCTTTATCTTCTTTAAAAGTATATAGTTAGTAAACTTATTTCATTGTCCTATTCAAGTGCCAAGGTTTTTATAAAAGCTCAGAAACAATTAAGACCAAAAAAAATTAAAACAAAAACCAAACAGTGGGCTGGGGATATAGCTAAGTTGGTAGAGTGCTTGCCTCACATGCACAAGGCCCTGGGTTCAATCCCTAGCAAAACACACACACACACACACACACACACACACACACACACACACACAAAAACCAGCCACCAAAAGGCATTTTATGTAGTAAATGTTAAATGTTATTAATTTGTTTGCCATAATTAATAACATGTTAAGCATATATATAAAACAATATATTGTTTACTTTTTCCTAATTTATTCCAGATAAAGAGTTTATCAATAATAATAGATCCCATTCGCTGAAGCAAATTTTCACATGGATTATTATAACCAATAGGCTAGAAAAGATAAGAAAGACCTTCTCATTTTTCTTGTGATTAAGAATTACTGGTCTAATCAAGTAGTGCTACCAGGGTGGCATATTGCTTCTGGGACTAGACTGGAAACTCCTTTGGGGGTGATTCAGTCACCTGATTAAAGCATCTTTCTACATTACATGTAATACCTAATGCAGCCAGGTTATGGACTTCTCCAAATTAGTAAGGGGCAACTTCTTAGCAACATGGAAGAGATTTTCTAAGTCTAAATGAATCATTAGACGTTAGTAAGTCTCAGACATAAAAAATGTTCTATAATTAAAAGATAAAGCAGTATGTTAAGAAGCATAATAAATCTCAGGATAAGCTCCCCCAAAACAAAAAAATAAAAAAGAATTACTGGTCTATATCTATGGTACCCAACTTGAATATTCATCAGAGTGAATGATAAAACTGAAACACAAATATAGATTCCCAAGCCCCACAACAAACACTGAACAGAATCTCTAGGGGCTTGAAATTTAAAAATGTATATCTTGAGAAAGTTTTAAAAATGATTCTGACACACATAAAAAATTGATAACTACTGACTTAATATACTCCCTTCACTAGACTCTAGAATTAAAAGTGAAGGGGGCTGGGATATAGCTCAGCTGGCAGAGTGCTTGCCTCACGTGCACAAGGCCCTGGGTTCAATCCCCAGCAACACAAAAAAATAAAATTAAAAAAGTGCAGAATAACCATAGCTAAATGTGTTATACTTAGGGTGATTCCACGTCCTAGTTAGACCTTTTGTCCTGTTATAATTATCAACACTCTTATAAGGTTCAGGATTTGATCATCATTCCAGTTACACTAAAAAGACATTATACCTTTCAAAGAGTTAAAAGTTGATATACAATAAACCCATCCTAATTCTACCACTACATTTCTAATACTATGCTGAACACAAATATCTGGATAGCAAAGAAAGAGCATTCTTGAATATTGCTATTATGATACAAATGTTTCTGAAAGACTAAAAATACAGCTGTTAAGAGGTTAGAATAGTAACAAGACCTTAACAATAAGTTTATGAGGTTGTTTTTTTTTTTTAAGTATAACATCGAACAAATTGAAGTATACAGACAGTTCCTTAATACTTTTTCATTATTTCAGCCCGCTCACTGAAAATCAACTAGAGAAATATAATTAGGGTTAAGCTGTTCATAAACTCCTATTATTGTGTGAATGTTCTTCATACCAGTGTATATTGAGAAATATTTTACTACCTAAAAAAATCATGCATAGTATGCATGCAAAAACTTCCAAGTGCTAGGGAATTAATTTCAAGGTAAAAGTTATCAAATCTGTAATTTCTGAGAGGTCAGCTATTTTTACAGTTGTTCACCAAGACTGCATAGTCTTTCGTTAAGCATAAATTTCACTGAACTGAACCAATACATGGGTAAACATGTTTGGGATACAAAAACTGATTTCATAATGAATTTAAAATTTATTACTATTTCATTCCTATTTGAAGATGTGCAACTGATTTTTTTTTTTTTTTAACATGAACTGGTTCTTAAAGGGAGTAAATGTCACAACCAAGAACAAAAGTCATTTAATTATAATGGAATTTTATTTCACTATCCTGAAAGAAAATGGCAATATAAGCAGATTCTGTATTTACTTACTGCCACCCCATGAAGGGGGAAAGGCAACAAATTTTTCAGTCCAGTAAAAATTTTTCTCATAAAAATTTAAAACTTAAGAAACTGACTAAAAGCTACAATAAATCACTTGGAATGGTGAGAAGTATTGACCTATGGAAATGCAAAGGGAAACTAGGACTCTAATATTTGGGATAAAGATTTAAACTAGAGGGTATAATATTCCAGATGGTTGATGGGATAATAGAAAATAATTTTAGAATATCTATCTCTTAGGGAATCTCCAAAATTATCTAAAGACTTTTGTTTATTTCAGTTAAAGATCATTCTGTGATAAAAATCACAGCAAAGTCTACAAATATTTCCCAGTCTGATTTGAATTCTGATACAATATAATAAATAAAAAAGGGACAAATTTCAAAAAGGGGAAAGACTGGATTTTTTACCAAATACCACCCTCTCCCATAAAGCAGCACAAGGCTTTGCAAAGGTCAAGCCAAATTTACATGAAATGGGTTTGGCGCATGCTCTCTTATACCAGGCAAAGCTTAAACTGGAGTAGTGCTGGAGAGATTTACGTTTTCTCCTCACCAGAAGTAGTCGAGGTCTTTGTGGTTCAAAAGCTGAGGGATGCTGCTTCGGAGATGGAGGTCCCTGTGGATGAAGAGGATAATTCGGATGTAGCTAACTGAATGGACTAATTTTCTACTTAAGTTTTAATTATTTGATGGTGGATTACAATGATTTTTTAAAAATTAAGATGTTCTTTTTGGTTTTGGTAACTTTAAAGTTTTCCCAAAACTTATTTGGGGGATATCTTCATAATGTTCATGGAGAGAGTTTTTGTTTTTGTTTTTTTTTTAATTTATGTTTTGGAGAGCATGAGGGAAAAACAGACAAAAAAGAGAGAAAATGAATAAAGCAAAAATTCCTTTGTGTATATTCCATTTCTTAACATTGTATTTCTTTTTATTTCCGACCTAATTAGAGCCAAAACCCTGAATTCCATCTCCTGTGTACATAAATGCTCTCTCACCCCATCCTTTTAGGACAGTAGTGTTTAGTCACTCTGTAGGGAGATCTTCCATTCTGTGATAAATTTAAAACTAATTTGGAAAGTTTTATATTTGGGAAAATATTACCAAATACCATCAAGTATTTTCTTTTTTCTTTTTTTTTTTTTTTTTTTTTTGTGGTTACCGGGGATTGAACTCAGGGGCACTCGACCACTGGGTCACATCCCCAGCCCTTTTTTGTATTTTTATTTAGAGACAGGGTCTCACTGAGTTGCTAAGTGCCTCGCCATTGCTGAGGCTGGCTTTGAACTCGCGATCCTCCTGCCTCAGCCTCCCAAAGTGCTGGGATTACAGGCTTGTGCCACCGCGCCCGGCTTCCATCAAGTATTTTCTTTGAAGACCCAACCCACCCAACTTGTTTCTAGACCATAGGAATAAAGATAAGCCCATTTCTGTTATCTGTGAAGTGGAAGACTGCAGTCCTGCCTTTGACATGGACCTTTTTCTCTTAACTTTAAGCTTATTTTTCTTAATAAAATTTCTGAGAAGGGTCAATTCCTAAATAGAAACACTGTAGTAATATTAAGGATACCCAACACTCAATGAAAGGTATATTATCACTGAGCTTTGTTAAGAAAAACCTAATGGTAGTTAAAATCCTAACTTAAAAGTGTTCAAACTTTGAATGAAATAACTTTCAAATATGAAGGCAGAGCCATCTATTGCACAACCAAAGATATAACTATACTTGTTCACATTTCAAACATAAGGGGAAAAGAAGGCTGAACAGAATAAACAATGACAATCAAAGAATTCAAAGAGTAGCACTCACCAACACATTTTTCGGCTAGTTCACCTAAAAAACCATCTGACAATTTTGGATTCCAGTCCCTGGTATGGATCTGTAAGATGTGTTTTCTTGCCTAAGAAGAAGAAGATGAATAAATACCATCAACCCCTCAAACATACTAGCTGGAACAAATTTTGACTAGCCATACCACCAATAAAATTAGTTTTTATTTTTAAAAGCAATTTAAACACCTTAACATCCATGTCAACCTGAGGCATTATTCCCTGAAACACAAAATAAATGATAACCAAGATAAATTTACTGACTTGATGAAGTATCTGGGGTCCAGCAACCAAAACAATCTGCTACCTGTGCTTGCTTGAAACACGAAAAACAAATCATAATCAAGACAATCTTACTGACTTGATAAGGAATTTAGGGTCCAGCAACCAAAAGAAGAAGAACATCATCAAAATCATCAAGATAAATCTTGCTCAAAAAGTGGACCAAATCTGAAATTAATAGCTGTAGATTCAATCGCAAGTTCTAAGTTAGGAGTTCCAGCTACATGACACTTATTTTCTTTCACCTTGAAGTATCTGCCTGAACAGATCCAGATAAAGCAAAAAAAAAAGGAGGCTGGGATTGTGGCTCAGCGGTACAGCGTTCGCCTAGCATGTGCGCGACCCGGGTTTGATCCTCAGCACCACGTAAACATAAATGCATTGTATTGTGTACAACTAAAGCAAATAAATAAATATTTTTTTAAAAAAAAGTAAAAAAAAATCAAAGTCCAAAAAAAATATCATTATGACAGCATATATACTCTATGATATTAAAAAATCTAAATAGACTTTATTAGCAACATAGCTACTGCTTATTATAAGACACTTAGAGCATCAAAAACATGTCAAAAATGTAATCTTGAATATACCTCAAGAAAGATCTATCCTATCTCTTCATTTTATGAAGTAATTACCTAAGACCAGCATTTAAGTAACATGCTCATTATATAACCCAATCAGATTCACCTTTCTTTTACCATACCAAAATCAAGACACAAAGAAAAATATTGTTTAAATGAAGAAACTAATAATATGAAAAATATAATAATATGTTTTCTAATCTACATGGCATATAGGAAAATAAGTCATATGGCTTCCCCTAATGCAAAGTACCTATGTATCTATGTATCTATGTATTCAAAATATCTATGAAGTGAAAGACTGCAGTCCTGCCTTTGACATAGACCTTTTTCTCTTAACATTAAGCTCATTTTTCTTACTAAAATTTCTGAGAAGGGTAGACTGCTAAAAGGCATATTACCACTGAGCTTTGTAAAGCAATAATGGCACCCAAGGTGAATTCAAACCCCTCACTTTTCAGGATTTACAAGTATACACATACATGCACATATGTAATGATTATGATGGCTATGACAACAAAGAAAAATAAAAAAAGAAATGAAGCACTGCTGCACATAGAAGATATTACTATTTTAAGAAGAGTTAATGAAATTATTAAAATCTGGAACCAAGACCTAATTTTGTTGATCTTTTACTTGGTAAAATGGCCAGAGTCATGATATTCTATTGCCAAACTACAGCATAATAAGAGCCACTGACTGCTGCTGGTTTAAATTAGAGACCCAAATAGATTCTTATTACTACCCTTAATACTTCCTTCCCTGGGCCAATCACTATGCTTTTGTCCTGGCAGAGCTTCACGCTGGGCTGATGACCTTGCTTCCTAATTCACTGAGAATACTGAAACAATCAGAAAGACTTCCATACTTTCCTCACACCAAAACCATCAGACTGTCTGTCCTCCTCTATTGTCAGAGATGAACTAACCATTCTTGTCAAGTCACTCTTGCCACTTGATCACTAAGTCCTATCCTCTTTTGCCTATTAAGGTCATCTCTAACTTTCATCATAAAAACTTCCTTCTCTACTGAGGATTTCTCAACTTAAAAACAACAAAAGATATTCCCTCATTGACGTTTCCCTAAGATCTTATCAGCTCAATTCTTTGATTCATTTTTCAACAAAATTCTTTGAAAAACTTACCTATATTAACTGCCACCAATTTCTTCCAGTTCTCTCTTGAACTAACTCTACAGAAATCAAGCTTTTACACCAACCACTTACTGAAACTTCTCTCATGACAATCAATGGCCATCTACATATAATGCTAAACACAATGACCAATTTTCTGTCCTTGTCTGATTTGACTTAGCAACTTGTGACACAGTAAATCACACTGCCCCCATTGATATACTCCCATTTGGCTTCCAAAACATCCTACTCTCCTCATTCTTCCTTTTACCTTACTGACAGAAGACATGGTAATCTCATCTAGTTTCATGCCCTTAAATACTATGTAAGGGAAAAAGGGAAACAGTCAGCCTTTCCACAGACCCAAGCTTGAGAAAATAATGCCAGATTTCGGCCTTACAGAATAGTTTCCTTGGGCTGGGGATATAGCTCAAAGAAATAGCACAAGGCTATTCCCTAACACCATAGATAGATAGATAGATAGATAGAGAATAGTTTCCTTGAAGTGCTAAAAACTAATGTGCAAAATCATGTCTGAGATCTATACAATACAGGAAGTCATTGGTCTCATAATGGTATTTTTCATTTAAATTAGCTGACATTAACAAAATATAAATGTAGTTTCTTTAGTCACACTAATCACATTTTGTACTCAATAGTAACATATGGTTAGCAGCTATCATACTAGACAGTGCATCAATGGACAATGAAAATAATACAACATTTCCATCATCACAAAAAGTTCTATCAGAAAAAACGTTGCTCTGGACCTTGTTTACTCTTAAACAAGGAAATACCTTTCCTGTGCTGAAGGGACACTGTTTTTTTATCTAAGCATATTCCCTTTGTACTGGTACAGCCAAAACTCTGTGCTTAGAATCTTAGATTTTATAAATTAGCTGATGTTTTCTCCATGCCAAAATAGACTATACCCACCACTTTAGCCTTGTCTCCTACAACTCCTTCTTTTTTTTTTTTTTTTTTGGTACTGGGGATTGAACTCAGGGGTGCTTGACCACTGGGCCACATCACCAGCCCTTTTTTTTTTTTTTTTTTTTTTTTTGTATTTTATTAGAGACAGGGTCTCACTGAGTTGCTAAGTGCCTCGCCATTGCTGAGGCTGGCTTCGAACCCGTGATCCTCCTGCCTCAACCTCCCAAGGGCTGGGATTACAGGCATGCGCCACTGTGCCCGGCTTAAACTCCCTTCTATGACTGGAGTGCTTTCCTGGAACTTGCACTTGGGCAACAAAAATGAAATGTATGTTTCCTGTCCTGACAAAGAAAAGTTATCTTAGTGCCTGGACTCAATACAAATCTGAGTCAACAAGTAATGACTATGCAAACTAACCTCAAATTGATGTATTAACTGTTCTACACACGGGAGCCTTTATTTTGCTGTATGAAGTGTTTGTCACAATTCTAATCACAAAGCCTTTTCCAGCTATATATGTAAACCAGGCAGTTCACATAGAATGCTAAGATCAAAGCCATACAATAATACATACTCTCTTAAAAATTCACCATAATGAAAAACATATACTGCTTTTAATTAAATATATGATTATTACTATGAAAGTTTGAGTACTGGTTCCATAATGGGATAAAAATTATTTTGGTTAACTAGAGACACAAAACCACCATGCAAGATAATTACTACATTCTGGAAAACTAAAGAAAAGAGTAAGCAAGCATCTACAATAACATAATCAAGAACTTTCCTCTTGAGCTGGGGTTGTGGCTCAGTGGTAGAGTACTTGCCTAGCATATGTGAGGCACTGGGTTCAATTCTCAGCACCACGTACAAATAAACAAAATACAGGTACATTAACAACTAAAAAAAAAAATTACATAAAAAAACTTTCCTCTTCCTAAAAGCCATACACTCTATGATAACTGCTAATAGGAAAAGAATAAATTGTTTAACAATAGAAGCATAAGATTTTTAAATTTTTAAATAAGATATCCTGTAAGTAAAAAATGTGAATAATAAAAATTCACAAAATATCACCCAAAGTATATTTATGTACACGTACACACACACACACACACACACACGTACTTTGTAATTCTTTATAATTGAATTACATATAAATCTTAACATACTGAAAATAAAAACTCTTACTTTTTGATCAGGCAAGTTGAAAAGGAATTCTCTGTCAAAACGACCAGGTCTCCTGAGTGCAGGATCTATAGAATCAAGTCTGTTTGTAGCACCAATAACAACGATTTCGCCCCTATTATCTAATCCATCCATTAGAGCAAGGAGGGTTGACACTATTGAGCTGCAAAAAATTTTCAGGCAAAATTTTTAAAATGTTAAATAAAAGAAAAAATTGTAAATACTGCTGATTACACTAACTTTTTTCAGTCCTAAATTTAATAAAATAGTTACAGTGCAAATGCCTATTAATACAAGATCAAGTGTGATTACAGAAGATCAAGTGTGATTACAGAAATCATTTTTGAAAGTACTCAGAAAATACAATAACAAAAACCCAAATCACAGCACTTAAAAAAGATAAAATGGATTTGGTCAAAACTGAAAAACAAACTGGGAGTATGGTTCAGTGGCAGTGTACATGTTTAGCATGCACGTGGCCCCAGGTTCAATTTCCAGCACCATGAATAAATAAATAGGTGATAAAAAGCAAAAAATTTAAACACTTTTCTGTTTCAAAGGATGTGATCCAGAAAGTTAAAAGACAACCCAAAGAAGAAAATGTTGGCAAACCATATATTTAATAAAGATCTAAAGTTGAAAATATCTAAATATTACAACTTAACAATATAAAGATAAATAATCAAACCTAAAAACAGGCAAAAGACTAGAATAACATTTCTCCAAAGATGATATACAAAGGACACATCATTACACTAGGCATATGCAAATCAAACCAAATAAGGTACCACTTTAACCCCACTAGGATACTATAATCAGATGCAGCAAGTGTCAGTGAAGATGCAGAGAAAGCAGAACACTCATAAACTTGATGAAAATGAAAAGTGGTGTGCCTCTTAGAAAAGAGTCTGGCAGTCTACCTTACTATTAAACAGTTACCATATGATCCAGCAATGCCCACAAAAAATGTATACATGAATATTCAAACCAGCATATTCATACTAGCCAAAAAGTGAATTAAACCTAAATGTCTATCAGACAATAAATAAAATACATGCAAAATGTGTAATAATAACTCAATAAGTTATTATAAAATTATAAAATAATACTCAATAAAAATGAAGCCAAGTATGGTGGCACACACCTATAATTCCAGGAGGATCTCAAGTTTGAGGCCAGCTGGCAACTTAGGGAAATCTTTTCTCAAAAAAATAAAATAAAATGAGGTGGAAATGTAGTTCAGTGATACAGTACTTTCCTAGCATGGATGAGGCCTTAGGTTCTATCCCCTAGTACTGATTTTTAAAAAAAGAAGAAGAGAAAAAAGGAAAAAAATAGACAATATAACATGGATGAACCATGAAAATACTATGCTAATTGAAGAGACAGAAATAAAAGGCCACATAATGTAAAATTCCATTTACATGAAATATCCAAACTAGACAAACCCTCTAATAGGAAGTACACGTGGTTTTCTAGAGCTTGGGAGGAGGATTGAAAGACTGAGAGTGATGGCTAAAGGGTATAAGGTTTCCAAGGCAATAAAAAATTATAAAATGGATTGTGTGATAGTTAGAGAACTCTGTAAATATAATGAAAGTCAATGAACTAAAATAAGTGAATACACAGCTGTGAACTGTATCTCAATAAAGCTGTCTTGCTTTTTGTTTGTTTGTTTGTTTTTAATTTAGTACTGTCACATGCCTGCAGTCCCAGCTACTCAAGGAGGCTGAGACAGGGGAAGGAATGAGCTCAGGAGTTGGAGCATAACCTGAATGACATAGCAAGAGCCTCTTTCTCTTCCTTTCGGTCTCTTTATTTTGTATAGGGGATTCAACGCAGAGGTGCTTTACCTCTCAATCGCATCCCCAGCCCTTTGTTGTCTTTTATTTTAAGACAGAGTCTTGCTAAGTTGCTGAGAGTGGCCTTGAACTTTGAATGCTCCTACCTCACAGCCTCCAAAATCACAGGGATTACAGGAGTATACAGCCATGCCAAACTATCAAAAGCCCGATATTATAAAAAAAAATTTTTTTTTCTTTAATTAGGGCCAGGGGTGTCTCCTTTCCCAAACTTCCCAAACACACTGTTCTAGCTGTGTTTCAAAAATATATAAACAAGGGCTGGGGATATACCTCAGTTGATAGAGTGCTTGCCTCACATGCACAAGGCCCTGGGTTCAATCCCCAGCATCACACACACACACACACACACACAAACACACACACACAAAATCAAAATGCAAGATACTCAGTGTTCATATTTAAGGAAGATTTGTGATTAGTTTTTCTAACTGAAAATTTCTGACCTAGGTGTCAAGAAATAAAAAGGGGAGGAGCATCATAAAGTTCAAATTTAACCTTGAAATTTTCTTTGGTATTTTCCAATCACAAATAGGTATTTCAAGTACAAGTTGGACTTTATCAACAGTATTAACTGTTCTGAAGTAGATGAGTTTTCAAATCATAGTCTCAAACATGGATAGAAACAGAATTACAATCTAGCTTAAATTCTACCAAAAGTTGTTTTTAAAAAGGTGGGGGGGAACAATCAGAATCCTTAACTAACCCCTATTATGTCGAATATAAAGCCCAAACTATTTAACATGTCATTCAAGGCCTACTTGCCTGTGCCCAACCCTCCCTCCTACATTATCTGAAAGTATTATTTTGCCTTTTAAATATAGACCTAAACCCCAAATGTAACTCTTTTGTATAATGTAAAGGCAGGTCCATTTTGTTGTTGCTGTTGTTGTTTCTTCAAACAGGTCTAGCTATGTTTCAAAAATGTATAAACAATTTTCCCAGCATTACAGAAAAGGCTCCTTTCCCAACATTTGTATTGCCCCTTGAAAAAAATCAACCATCCATACCCCATACATGTGTGTGTTTAGTTAACAGTTCTGGGTTCTGTTCTATTAGTCTATTTGTCTAGTTTTCTACCAGTACAAAATTATCTTAACCATAAGAGGCTTTGGAAGGCAGAATAGCAAGTCCTTCCACCTTGTTTTCCCATAAGACTTTTCACTATTCTTAATCTTTTGTATTTTCACATAATCTGTATTATCATCTGGTCAAATTCTAAAAAAAAAAAAAAAAAAATTGTGATTTGAAGTGAATTGTACTGAATCCACTGATTAATGTGCACTTCTGTCCAACTGAATCTTCTTTTAATGTTTTTTAATGAAGCTTTATTATTTTCTGCATAATGTGACATGGGAATTTTTTGTTTCATTCCTAGTAACTTCGTTTTAAAATAATATTGTAAATAGCAACATCATTTTTGCACAATTATTGATAGAGAAATATAAAGTTCATATTTATATTGATTGACCTAACCTTGCTAATAATTATCTATCAATTGCTTTGGAATTTCCACACACATCAATAAAGTTAACAGTATCACTTTCACCTTTCTAACACACATATCTTGTATAGCTTTGTCTTACCAGATTTACAATAACTGGAATCTATGGCAAAAGTGATGATCAGAAGTGTTCACAGCAATAATGCTTGTCATAGTTTCCACGCTAAAAGTTTTCAGGTTTCAAAACTAAGCATGTTTATTATAGGGGTTTTTTTTTTAAACATATATTAATTGTACATACTAATGGGGTTCAGCGTGATATTTTTATAGATGCACACAATTTGCACTAATCAAAACCAACCTCCCTTTTCCCATACTCCCCACTGGCATATACCTTTCATAATATCTAGTAATCACTACCCTACTTCCAAATTGAACTTTTTTTTTTTTTAAGTTTTCACATATGAAAGAGAATATACAGAACCTGTCTTTTTGCATCTGGTTTATTTCATTTAACATTATGTCCTTCAGTTCCACCCATTTTACTGCAAATAACAGGACTGTATTCTTCATGGCTGAATAATACTCCATTGTGTACATGCATCACATTCTCTTTTTCAATTCTTATATCAATGGATACCTAGGACAATTCCATATCTTAGCTACTGTGACTAGTGTCTCAATACACATGGTTATGCAGGTATCTCTTTGGTATACTGACTTTATTTGCTTTGGATATGTACCCAGTAGGATAGTTGAATCATACTGTAAATCTATTTTTAATATTTTTTCTTTTCTTTTGTGTGTGTGTGTGTGTGTGTGTGTGTGTTTGCACACACGAGGGATTGAACCCAAGGGCACTTAACCACTGAGCCACATTTCCAGCCCCCCCCCTTTTTTTTTTCCTTGGTAATTTTATTTAGAGACAGGGTCTCACTAAGTTGCTGAGGCTGGCTTTGAACTCACGATCCTCCTGCTTCAGTCTCCAGAGCAGCTGGGATTACACACGTGTGCCACCACGCCTGCCTACTCTGAAGAGTATTCCATAGTGTTCTCCACAATGGCTGTACTAATTTACATTACAATCACCAGTGTACAAGAGTTCATTTTTCTCCACATTCTTGCCAGAATTTAGTAATTTTTGCTTTTAGCCATTCTAACTGGAGTGATATCTCTCATTATAGTTTTATTTGCATTTCTTGATGGCTAATAATATATTTGTTGGTGATTTGTATTTCTTCTTTTGAAACATATCTATTCAGATCACTTGCCCCCTTTTAATTAAATTACTACTATTTTTGTTAAGTTTCTTGATTTCCTTGTATATTCTTAACATTAACCTTCTGTCAGATGAACAGCTGGCAAATATTTTCTCTTGTTCTGTAAGTTGTATTTTTCACTCTGTTTGCTTTGATATGCAGAATTTTTTTATTTCAGGGTTTATCCCATTTGTGAAGTTTTACTTTTGCTTTCTGTACTCTGGGGAACCTATTTGGAAACTCACTGCTTGAACCAGTGTCTTGAAGTGTTTTCCCTAAGTTTTCTTCTAGTAGTTTTAGATCTTACATTTAGGTATTTGACCCATCTTGAGCTGGATTTTGTACAAGGTGGGACACAGGAATAAAGTTTTAATTTTCCACATGTGGACATACAGTGTTTCCAGAACCATTTATTGAAGTCGATGTCCTTTTTCCAAGGCATATTTTTGGCATTTGTGTGGAAAATCACTTAGCTGTAGATGTATGGGTTTATTTCTTGTATCTTTATTCTGTTCCATTGGTTTATGGGTCTGGTTTGTGCCAATATCATGCTGTTTTAACTAACTCTTAGTATGCCTTGGAATCCAGTATCTTAATGCCTCCAGCTCTGTCCTTCTTGCTCAAGATTGCTTTGACTATTTGAAATTTTTTGTGTTTACGTACGAATTTTAGTTTTTCCCATTCTGTGAAGAATGTTATAGGTGTATTGATAGGACTGAACTGAATACATACATTGCTTTGGGTAATATGGATATTTTCACAATATTAATTTTTTCAATCCATGAACATGAGTTTTTTTGTTTGTTTGTTTTAATGTTGTTATCTTCTATTTCTTTCAACAGTGTTTTGCAATTTTTGTAATTTTCATTGTAGAAGTCTTTCATTTCCTTGGTTACATTTATTCCTGGGTATTTTTGTTTATTTGTGGCTATCATGAATGGAATTGCTTCCCTGGTTTACTGCTCAGCAAGGTCACTATTGGTGATAAAAATGCTACTGAATTTTTTGTATTGATTTTGTATCCTGCAACGTTACTGAATTCATTTATCAGTCCTAATATTTTTGGGTAGATTTTTTAGTTTGTTCCATATAGAGAATCATATAATCTGCAAATAGTGACATAACTTCCTCCCTTCCTATTTGTATGCCTTTCTTTGTATGTCTTTTAATTCCTCTGGCTAACACTTTCAGTACTCTATTAAATAAGGTGAGAGTAGACATCCTTATCTTTTTCCCAGATCTTAGAGGAAACATTAAACTTCTCCCCATTCAGTATGAAGTTGGCTATGGATTTGTCATATGTAATCTCTATTATATATAGTATGAGCCTTCTCTACCTAATTGGTTCAGAGATTTAATCATACTTTAATCATAAAAAGATATTAAATTTTATGAAGTGTTCTTTCTGCATCTATTGAGGTGATCATATAATTTTTGTCCTTAAATCTGTTGGTATGATAAACTGTATTTACAGATTTGCATATGTTGAATCATCCTGGAACCCCTGGGATGAATCACACTTGGTCATAGTGAATGATATTTTTTATATGCTATTGGATGTGATTTGTTCGTATTCTGTTGAAATTTTGTGCATATAATGTTCAAAAAGGACACTGGTCTGTAGCTTTTTTGTTGTTGTATCTTCGGTTTTGGTATCTAAGTAATGTTGGCCTTGTAGAATGAGTTTGAAAGGGTTCCCTCACTTTCAATTTTTTTAAAATAGTTTGAGAAAATTTGGCATTAGTTCTTTATAAGTTTGGTAAAATTCAGCAGTGAAGTTATCAGTCCTAGGTTTCTCTTTGTTGGCATTTTTTTTTTCTCCCTTGCAGCATATGAGATTGATTTCAGGAACTCTTCCACTGTGCTACATACCCAATCCTGTTATTTCTTGAGACAGGGTCTCCCTAAATTGGCAAGGCTGGCCTTGAATTTATAATCCTCCTGCTTCAGCTTCCTGAAAGCTGGGATTACAGGCATATGCCACTGTGCCTGGCAATGCTTTGTATTTCTGTGGTAGTGATGGTAATGTCTCCTTTTTCATCTTTAATTGTATTTATTTGGGTCTTTTTTCTTGGTTAGTCTAGCTAAAGGTTTGTTGGTTTTATCTTTTCAAAAACTATCTCTTACCAATAAAATTTAAAAACCTACTCTTCCTTTCATTGATCTTTTATGTATTTTTTAACATTTTGCATCCATTTCTGCTTTGATCTTTTTTACCTTTTCTTCTACTAATTCGGGGTTTGGTTTGTTGTTGCTCCTCTAGTTCCTACAGAAGCATCATGAGGCTGTCTATTTGAAATCTTTCTATTTTTTCTATGGAGGCATTTATTGGTATAAACTTCCTTGTTAGTACTGCTTTTGACGAATCCAATTGATTTTGGTATGCTGTGTTTTTAACTGATTTGAGAAATGTTTTTTTTTTTCTTTTTCTTGCAGTGCTGGAGCCTTCCACAAGCTAGGCAAACACTATACCACTAAGCTCCACATCCAGACCCTGAGTAGCTTTTTAATTTTCTTTTTTATCTCAATGAGGCATTGTTTATTCAAAATTGTATTATTCAGTCTCCATGTATTGTATCATTTCTTTTGTTAATTTCTAATTTTATTCCATTGTGATCAGAAGAGAAATATGATTTCAATTTTTTTAAAGTTGTTTAAAATTCCCTTGTGGCTTAACCTATGGTCTACTCTAGAGAATGTTCCATGAGCTGATGAGAAGAATGTGTATTCTGCAGCTGTTGGATGAAAAGTGCTGTACATGTCAGGTCCATTTAGTCTACAACAGAGTTAACTAATGTTTTTTGCTTTTTTTTCTGGAAAATCTGTCCAGTGATGAAAGTGGGGTGATGAAATATTTGTTATTATTGTACTGGAGCCTATCTCTTCCTTTTGATTTAACAAATAAAACTGGGTGCTCCAGCTTTAGATGCATACATATTTGTAATCATTATATCTCCTTGTTGAATAGATCCCTTGATCATTATATAGTGTCTGTCTCTTTTTTATTTTGTCTGAAAGTTTATTTTGTCTGATATAAATATAGCTACTCCTGCTTCCCTTTAGTTTCTATTCAAATGGATTATCTTTTTCCATCCTTTCTCTCTCAGTCTCTGTCTCTCTCCACTGATTAAATAAGTTTCTTCTAGGCAAAGTATCTTAGGTCTTCCTTTTTAAAATTATTCCACCAGTGCATAAATTTTAATTGGGACATCTAGTCTGTTTGCATTTTAGGTTATTACTGGTCAGGTAAAGACTCCTGTAATTTTGTTAAATTTTCTTGTGTTTTGAATGTCCTTTGTTTGTCTCTTGCTATTCATCTTTGTGGTTTGTGGTTTACTGTGTTGATAAGGATTAATTCTTTTCTGTTTCTCCTTCATATATACGCTGTACTAGTGGGTTTTATATTTCTGTGTTTTCATGATGATAGTTACCTTTCTTTCACTTCTGGATATACAGTTCCCTTAAGCATCCTTTGGAAAGCTGATCTGGTGGTGGTAAATTCCCTTTTTGCATGTCTTAGAAAGTCTTTATTTCTCCTTCATTTCTAAAGAATAACTTTGCCATATAAAGTATTCTTAGTTAGGATTCTTTTAATTTTTCCCCTGAGGATGTACAATACGTCATCCCATTCCCTCCCTCCTGACCTGTAAAGTTTCTGGTGAGAAATCCACTACTGGTCTGATGAAAGTCCCCTTAAATGAGACTTGGCACATTTTTCTTTTGTTTTTATTTAATTTTATTTATTTATTTTAGTAATGGGGATTGAACTCAGGTGCACTCAAACACTGGACCACTGGGCCACATCCCCAGCCCTTTTTGGTATTTTATTAGAGACAGGGTCTCACTGAGTTGCTAAGTGCCTCGCCACTGCTGAGGCTGTCTTTGAATTCACGATCCTCCTGCCTCAGCCTCCCCAGTGCTGGGATTACAGGCTTGCGCCACCAAGCCCAGTTTTTGTTTTTTTTAAAATTCACTCTTTGTCCTATACTTTTAACTATTTGATTAAAATATGCCACAGTAAGGATATTTTTGGTCATGTCCACTTGGGGTCCTATAGACCTCCTGTATTTGGGTGCCCAAATCTTTCCCAAGATTAGGACAGTTTTAAGCTATTAATTAATTGAACAAGTTTGTCATAACTTTCCCCTTTTCTTCACCTTAGTTAAACCACAAAATTCAAATATTTTCTCACTTAGTGTTGTCCCAAAGGTCTCAGAAGCTGACTTTTTTTTATTCTTATTTTTTGTCTGACTAGTATATTTAAAAACTCGTGTCTCAAGTTTGAATATTCCAGGGGTTGTGGGTGTAGCTCAGTGGTAGAGTACTTGTAAAACATGCATGAAGCCATGAGTTTGATTCTTACTACCAAAAAAAAAAAAGAACGAACAACAAAACAACAACAGTTTGAATGCTCCTTTTAATTATACTTTTCTACTTACTCAGTTCCTTATTTCCAAGAATTGTTAGGTTCTTTTCATAATCTCTTTCACTTTGCTAAATATCTTGTTTATATCATGGATATTTTTCCTAACTTCATTAAATTGCCTATTTAGATTCTTTGGACTCTCATTCAGTTTCCTTAAGAATTCTTCACAGGGCCGGGCATGGTGGCGCACGCCTGTAATCCCAGCACTTTGGGAGGCTGAGGCAGGAGGATCACAAGTTCAAAGCCAGCCTCAGCAATGGCGAGGCACTTACCAACTCAGTGAGACCCTGTCTCTAAATAAAATACAAAAAAGGGCTGGGGATGTGACCCAGTGGTCAAGTGCCCCTGAGTTCAATCCCCAGTACCACCAAAAAAAAAAAAAAAAAAAAAAATTCTTCACAGGGCACTTTGTCAGTACCTTTTTCCCCCACAAGGCTTGTTGCTTAAGAGTTATTGTGTTCTTCTAAAGATATTATATAACCTTACTTTTTTTTATAGTATATATTTTTTTTAGTTGTTGATGGACCTTTATGTATTTTTTTTATTGATTTGTATGTGGTGCTGAGAATCGAACCCAGTGCCGCACACATGCTAGGCAAGCACTCTACCACTGAGCCACAACCCAGCCCAATAACCTTATTTTTTTCATACTTCTTGTGACCCTACAACAAGATTGGCACATTTGGTAGATAGGTGTCTCTACTACTTTTATAGGTGGCTTTCACAGTAAACTGTTTTCTCCTAAAGACGTAGTTTCAGATGTCAGTTTGGTAAGCTATGTTGGCTTTGGTTCTAATTGGGTGCCACAAATCTCTCCATGGCTTCTTTATCTATAATGAATGCATTATAGATGGACATAATCCATGTGGCAACAGGGTCTAAAAGCCCTTCTGTCTCTGGGGCCATGTAGAAGCGAGGTACTCTAGCAGTGCAGGCACACAGAAATAGGGGTAGGCCTCCTGTTGTGTGGCAACTCCAGCAATGGGAGTGATGGCACCAGAAACATGAAGCATGTCTGATGTTTCCTCAACATGGTGGCATGTCCATGGATTGGGTGAATAGTGGCTATTCAAGGCAAAGGTGAAGGTGACCTGTATCTTGAGTTAAACTATGATGGCAGCTTGGGCTGACTGTATGGCTTGGTGGATCAGGGTGGGAGCTCTTGGGTGGACTGTGCAAGAGCTTCAGTGACTATACACCCTCACTACTGGCTACAGGACAGGGTGAATACATATCACTGTATATGAGGTCTGTCAGTAAATGAAACAACATTATGTGGTACATGACTATATTTGTAAATTAAACATACTCATGAACAATCATCATAGTGCCAAAGAACAAAGGACAAGAGGAATTAAAAATTATTTTAAACTAAATGATAGTGAAAATACAACATGTCCAAAACTGTAGGATGCAGCTAAAGCAATGCTTACAGAGGAGCTTATAACTTTCTATGCCTATGTTAGGGGGAAAAAAAAAAAAAAAAAAAAACGTTTCAATCAATTTCTAAGCTTTCATCTGGAAAAAAAAGAGTTAAATCCAAAGCAAAGAGAAAGAAAAGCTACAAAGAGACTTTAAATGCATATTGCTACATTAAAGAAGCCAATCTGAAAAGACTACCTGTTTGATTCTAACTGTACTTGTTTCTGAAAAGGCAAAATCACAGAGACAATAAAAAGATTAGTGATTACACATAATAAGGGACTGTTATAAAGAAATTAATGCAAATTTCATGACATGGGAGAAATAAGACAGATTCCTTGGAAAATAAAGTACCAAACTACCACATTGATCAAGAATAAATAGAAAATTTGAACATCCTTTTTATCAGCTAAAGAAATTTAATGTGCTTTATGTTTTTTGTCCCTGCTGGGAATTGACCCCAGGGCCTCATGCATGCACAGCAAGTGTTCTACCACTGAGCTAGAAACCCAGCCCAAGAAATTTAATTTGCAATTGAAAACTTTCCCACAAAGAATACTTTCAGTGGTGAATTCTCCCCAACACCTTTAAAAAAGGAATGACACCAAAAAATTTACACCAACACTTGCAGAAAATAGAGGAGGAAGAAATATATCTTATCTAATATGGATCAAAATTACCTGATTCTAAAAGCAAATGCAAATATTAAAAAAGTATAGATATACCATGATAGGTTCATCAATGTATCACAAACACACATAACACTTTTTTTTTCTTCTTGGTACTGGGGATTGAATCCAGGGGCGTTCCAACTAAACTATATCCACACCCTTTTTATATTTTTGAAATAGGGTCTTGCCAAGTTGATCAGGGCCTTACTAAGTTGCTGGGGATGGCCTTGAACTAGCAATTCTCTTGCATCAGACTCCTGAGTCCCTGGAATTACAGGCCTGCACCACCACACACAATAAAACTACTTTTGGACACAATTTTATTTGTATATTTGTATATTTAGTAACTTAAATATTTGTATATTTAGTTATTGCAGTACTGGGATCAAACCAAGGGCCTCAGGTATGCAAGGCAAGCATTCTACCACTGAGTGACATCTCCGGCCTGAATTTAACAAAATTTTTTGTGGAGGAGGGGGTGGTTACCAGGGATTGAATCCATGGGCACTTAATCACTGAGCCACATCCCTCTTTTTATTTTATTTTGAGACAGGATCTCCCTAAGTTGCTTAGGGCTTTGCTAAGTTGTTGAGGCTGGCTTTGAACTCACAGTGTTCCTACCCTAGACTCTCAAAACACTGGGATTACAGGTGTGCACCACCACACCCAGCTAACACTCTTTCAAAGGGGTATAGGAAATGGGGATATAACTCAATAATATTCTGCATGTTTAGCATACGAAAGGCCCTGTACTCAATGCCCAGCTCTGGAAAACAAACAAAAACATAAAATACTAAAAAATAAAAAGGATAATACAAAATAAGTAAATGTGGTTTATCATAACACAAAATTTAACAACTAAAACTAATCAAATAATACTCTATTAATAAAGGAGAAAATCCATATGATCAATTCAAAAGAAGCAGAAAGAAAAGTATGTTACAAAGTTCAAACACTATCATAGTAAAATAAACTATGATATCAAAGAAGAAATGTAGTACAAATTCATTAATCTGCTAACCAGCACCAATGAAAAATCTACAGTTAAGGTCACATTCGATGGTGAAGAATCTCAATGCTTTCTACCAAAAGAAAGGGACAAAGCAATGATTTCAATTATCACCACTTCTTTTTGTACCTATAACGTCTAGATACGAGAGTAAGAAAAAGAAATAAAAGACACAGAGATTGGAGCTCAGGAAGCTGAGGCAAGAGGATCGCGAATTCAAAGCCAGCCTCAGAACTTATCAAGGCCCTAAGCAACTCAGTGAGACCCTGTCTCTAAATAAAATGCAAAAAGGGCTGGGGATGTGGCTCAGTGGTTAAGTGTCCCTGAGTTCAATTCCAAGTAAAAAAAAAAAAAAAAAGAGATTGCAGAGGTTGAAGAAAAAATGTGTACAAAACATACTTGGATTGATTGGAAGGGAGGAGTAAAATTATCATTATTTGTATATAAAACCCTAAGGGATCCACAAAATACCTAAGAGAACTAATAAATGAATTTAACAAGGTTGTGGATACAAAGTCTAGAAAATCAATTTCAATTTTATAATACCAGCAGTAAACAATTACATAACAAAAAAAAGTTTTTAAACCATTCATATTAAATAAATAACAGGATATTTAGGAATAAATTTAATAAAACATGCATATGATACTCACACTATAAACTAAAACATAACAAAAGGAAACCTAAGAATATTTAAATAAATGGAGGGCTGGGGTTGTGGCTCAGTGGTAGAGCATTTATTTGCCTTGTATGTGTGGGACACTGGGTTCGATCCTCAGCACCACATAAATAAAACAATGGTATTGTGTCCATCTACAACTAAAACAATAAAAAGAAATTTAAAAAAAATAAATGGAGAGCTGCATCATCTTCATGGATTATAAACTAATGAGGTTAAAGTGGCAACTATTCCTAAATAGATCTACAGAACTAATGCAATTCTCATAAATACCAACAGATTTTTCTGAAAAAACTAACAAATAGGTTTTGAAAATATATATACAGTTATAGGTGGCACACACCTATAATCCAGCAGCTTTCGAGGCTGAGGCAGAAGGATCAAAAATTCAAAGTGAGCCTCAACAACTTAGCAAGGCCCTCAAAAACTCAGCAAGACCCTGTATCAAAATAAACTATAAAAAGGGCTGGGGACGTAGGTCAGTGGTTGAGCACCCCTTGGTTCAATCCTCGGTAAAATAAGTACATATATACAAATCAGATGCGTACAGTGACCCACACCTGTAATTCCAGTCACTGGGGAGACTGAGGCAGGAGGATCAAAGTTTGAGGCCAGCCTCTGCAACTCAGTGAGACCCTGTCTCAAAATGAAAAGTAAAAAGGGCTGGGATGTACTGCACTTATAGAGTGCCACAAGTTCAATTCTCAGTACAAAAAAAAAATGAGAATGATGAATAAATAAATAAAATATGCATATAGAAGGCAATCAACAAAATAAAACCATTTTGAAAAAAAACAAGGTTAAAAGACTTATGCTATGAAATCTAACATAATACTACAGTAATCAAGACAGGGATGTAAGGATAGACCTATAAAGCAAAGGAATCAACTAGCAAATCTAGAAAGAGACAACTTATCTGGCCAATTTTTGACAAAAATGCCAAGTAATTTACTACAGACAAAGTAACCTTTTCAATAAACGGTACTTGAATAAATGAATATCTGTATGAAAAAAACAAATTTCAGTCCATAACTAAACTATCTACAAAAATTAGCTCAAAGTGTTACCTCATATTGATACACAAACATTCACTTAAAATGAGTCGTGTACTTAAATGTAAGAGCTAAAAAACATTAATATTTTAGAAGAAGATTGTTGGCATGTTGGTTTAGGCAATTTTTTCCAAGGATATAAAAGATACAAATACATTTTAAATTTATGTAATGGCTTTATAAAAATTAAAATCTTTGTTATCCAAAAGTAACAGCTAAACATACAGAACTGCAAACCACATTAATAGTAAAACTTCCAAAATAGATTTTCATAGAGAATATATAAAGAAAAATTTAACACCAGAAGACATTTAATGTAATTTTAAAAGGGGAGGGGATTTATTTATTTATTTATTTATTTGGGTACCAGGGATTGAACTCAGGGGCACTCGACCACTGGGCCACATCCCCAGCCCTTTTTTGTATTTTATTTAGAGACAGGGTCTCACTGAGTTGCTAACTGCCTCACCATTGCTGAGGCTGGCTTTGAACTCGCGATCCTCCTGCCTCAGCTTCCCAAGTACTGGGATTACAGGTGTGCGCCACCATGCCCAGCTGGGGAGGGGATTTTAACAATATTTCACAAAAGAAAATATGCAATATGAGCAAAAAGCACAAACAAAAATGCTCAATATTATTAGTTACCAGATAAATGTAACTGGATCCACTCCTAGATGCACCCACTAGAATGGCTAAAGTTAGAGAGTAAGCCGGGCGCGGTGGCGCACGCCTGTAATCCCAGCACTTTGGGAGGCTGAGGCAGGAGGATCGCGAGTTCAAAGCCAGCCTCAGCAATGGCGAGGCACTTAGCAACTCAGTGAGACCCTGTCTCTAAATAAAATACAAAAAAGGGCTGGAGATGTGGCCCAGTGGTCGAGTGCCCCTGAGTTCAATCCCCGGTACCACAAAAAAAAAAAAAAGAAAAAAAAAAAAAAAAAGTTAGAGAGTAACAATAAAAACTGCTGCAAAGCATGAGAAGCAACTGAAAATTCTTACACATTATAGGAATATAAAATAGTATAACTTTTTTTTAAAAACAGTATACTGTTACCTTATAAATTAAACATGTTTACCACTGGATACATTCATTCCTCTTGGGTATTTACCCGAGTTCACACAAAAACTTATATACGAATACTCATGTTGGCATTATCAAAAACAAAAACAATCCAAATCTCCATCAGATGGCAGATACATAAACTGAGGTATACATATACATATACACCAAAGAATATTACTGAGAAATTAAAAGGGACAAAATATTAGTGTATACAGCATGGATAAATTTCAAAACACTATACAAATTCAAAATTAGGCAACTTTTCCTAAAACGGATCAGACAGTAAAAGTTTTAAGTTTCTTAAGCCATACAGTCTATGTCACAACTACCCACAACTTTGCTCTTATAGCGCAAAGCAACCATAGACAATGCACAAGGAAGCAACATGACTGTGTTCCAATACATCATTTACAAAAACAGGCAGAGGGCTGAATGTGACCCATACAGTGTGGTTTGTGGACACCTGTGCTAAGTGAAAGAAGTATTCCTCAAAAAAAAAGAATACATTTTAAAATTCTTTGTAAGCCTCATAGTACTTAGCCAAATACTAATAAGGCTATTTTAAATACTATATCAATAAGTAAAAAGAAGTCAAGATAGTCATATCAGGAAGAAAATACCTGTGAATCTGATCTTGTCTACTAGAGCGAACTGGAGCTAATCCATCTATTTCATCAAAAAATTATAGAAGGTCTCATCAAGTATGCCTAGTAAAAGAAAGAAATATTTTGTTTATTATTCTCATTTTTTAACTTAATTTTTGTATTTTCTTAAAAGTAATATAAGCAAATGGTTCAATATGCAGCAGGTTCTATAAGAGTATGTAGTAAAAAGGAAATCTCTTTACCACCCAAGCCAACCACAAAGTAACATCCTAGTAAGCAACTACTGTTTTCAGTTTGCTTAATCTTCCATACCTATTTAAACATACAAATGAAAATGTGTTCTTATAACATAAAAAACAGTATACTAAACACATTCTTTTTACGTGTAACATCAATTTTTATTTTTATTTATTTAGTTTTTAATACTACTGGTGATGAAACCCCAATCTCAGGCATGCTAAGCAGGAGTTCTACCACTGAGCCATACCCCCCAGCCCTAACATCTTTTATTAATAGAACAATATATCTTAATTAGCTTCCACATATTTTCCTATCATTTCAAAAAATTTATAACTATCAGCAATATTTTGGGGGAAAAAAAAGCAAACATTTCAGCTAGCCCTGCTTACCAAGAAAACTACAAAATAGAAATAAAGTAAATTTAGATTTAAAAAGCTACAAGATTTAGGGCCACAGTCTTGAATGAAAACAAAATATACACCAATCCCCAGCATGAATTGATGAAAAAGGTCAAAAAATTTTAAATGACTTCATTGGATAATATGCCTGCATTCCTAAGTCAATTTGTTTTTGTTATTGTTGTTGTGTTTGTGCAATAATGGGAATTGAGCCCAAAATATGCTAGGAAGTGCTCTACTATCACCAGCCCTTTCCTTATTTTATTTTTTTAAATAGGGTCTCTGTAAATTGCCCAAGCCTGCAATTCTCCTGCCTTAGCCTACCTTGTACCTGAGATTACAGGTTTGATCCACCACACCTGCCTATGTTATTTTACATTTATATTTTTCAATTCTTACTAAATTTTCTTGAAGTATTCTGACTGCATGTTTGACTTCCCACTAGACACAGGACACCTTGAAGGTAAGAATCTTATCTATCCTCTAAATCTACTACCTAGAACATAACAATTTTTGATACTAACAATAATTCTTAAATATTTGAACTGATTTACAAATAACAAAGGACTTTCATACACATCAACTCAGTAATGGGAGCTGAATAAATGCTTAAAAGCATTTTGTACTTCAGATTTATTTGCTTAGACATAATCAGTATAAATTGAACTGCCAAACAGGATAGGCTTCCTTCATTTAACTTAATCACAAGTAAATTTGTTTCAAGACCAATTTCTCCAAGGTATATGAAAATAACTGTTTTTTGTGTTTTTGTTTTTTTGGCGGGATGGGGAGACAGGGTCTCAACCTGTTCTCACCAAATTGGTCTTGAACTCCTGGACTCAAGTGATCCTCCCAGTATCCCAAAGTAGATGGGCTACAGTTAGGAATGTTAGGAAATAACATTTTTAAAGTTATTGTTTTATATAAAAAGTAGAGGTAGCCTGTAATATATTCATTCACCTCATTCTGCCTTTAAAAATAACTCATTTGTTGCCGGGCGCGGTGGCGCACGCCTGTAATAGCACTTTAGAGGCTGAGGCAGGAGGATCGCGAGTTCAAAGCCAGCCTCAGCAATGGCGAGGCACTTAGCAACTCAGTGAGACCCTGTCTCCAAATAAAATACAAAAAAGGGCTGGGGATGTGGCCCAGTGGTCAGGTGCCCCTGAGTTCAATCCCTGGTACCAAAAAAAAAAAAAAAAAAAAAAAAAAAAAAAACCTCATTTGTTACTGACTTCATTAAGTAACAAATTTAAAATTGGGTGTGGTTTGAATAAGTGTCTCCCACAGGTCCATGTCTTGAAAGTGTGGTACCTAAGGTGGTGCTTAACTTTAAGAGGTGAACCTAGTGCGAGATACTCAAATACTGAGGGCATGTCCTTGAAGAAGATTGACTACAGGACCCTGGCCTCTTCCTCTTTAACTGTTTGCTTTCTAAAAGATAAGGTAAGCAGCTTTGCTTTAACAAATACTCCTGCCATGATGTGCTTGCTGTCTTTCCAGAGGCCCCAAAACAAAGGGGCCAATCAATTGTGGACTGGAACCTCCAAAAGTCAAACTAAACCTATTCTAAGTTCATTTTCTCAGGTATTTTGTTACATAGTAACAAAACTAACAAACAACTCATGAAAATAAATAACATACTACTTTGTGAGACTTTTTTTTTACAAATACCCAATATTTTATGCTATACTATATCCTCAATTGGATTATAATCTAATGATTATACTATATCCTGGGTTCTCAAAAGCACCTAATACATTATTAACATGCCTGTTGGCCACTTCAATAAATGTTTTACGAATCATCATGAATATTCAAAAGTGTTAGTAAAACTGATAGAAATACAATGGGCCTTCCATATCCATGGGTTCTACAATCATGGATTCAATTATATAAAAATGTATAAGAAGGGGCTGGGGCTATAGCTCAGTGGTAGAGTGCTTGCCTAGCACAGGTGAGGCACTGGGTTTGATCCTCTGCACCACATAAAAAATAAATAAATAAATAAACTTATAAAATATGCATATATGTATATGTTTTTTAAAATGTATAAGAAAAAAACTGCATCTGTACTTAAGATGTACATTCTTTTATTGTCATTATTCCCTAAACAATACAATATAATAAATATTTATACATCATTTACATTGTATTAGGTACTATAAATAACCTAATGAAAATTTAAGATATATAGGAGGATAGCTAGGCACTGTAGCCCACGTCTATAATCCTGTGACTTGCAAGACTAGGGCAGGAGGATTGCAAGTTTGAGGCCACTCTCAGCAACTCATGAGACCCTGTCTCCAAATAAAATACAAAAAAGGGCTGGGGATGTGGCCCAGTGGTCAGGTGCCCCTGAGTTCAATCCCCAGGTACCAAAAAAAAAAAAAAAAAAAAAAAAAAAAAAAACCTCATTTGTTACTGACTTCATTAAGTAACAAATTTAAAATTGGGTGTGGTTTGAATAAGTGTCTCCCACAGGTCCATGTCTTGAAAGTGTGGTACCTAAGGTGGTGCTTAACTTTAAGAGGTGAACCTAGTGCGAGATACTCAAATACTGAGGGCATGTCCTTGAAGAAGATTGACTACAGGACCCTGGCCTCTTCCTCTTTAACTGTTTGCTTTCTAAAAGATAAGGTAAGCAGCTTTGCTTTAACAAATACTCCTGCCATGATGTGCTTGCTGTCTTTCCAGAGGCCCCAAAACAAAGGGGCCAATCAATTGTGGACTGGAACCTCCAAAAGTCAAACTAAACCTATTCTAAGTTCATTTTCTCAGGTATTTTGTTACATAGTAACAAAACTAACAAACAACTCATGAAAATAAATAACATACTACTTTGTGAGACTTTTTTTTTACAAATACCCAATATTTTATGCTATACTATATCCTCAATTGGATTATAATCTAATGATTATACTATATCCTGGGTTCTCAAAAGCACCTAATACATTATTAACATGCCTGTTGGCCACTTCAATAAATGTTTTACGAATCATCATGAATATTCAAAAGTGTTAGTAAAACTGATAGAAATACAATGGGCCTTCCATATCCATGGGTTCTACAATCATGGATTCAATTATAGATAAAAATGTATAAGAAGGGGCTGGGGCTATAGCTCAGTGGTAGAGTGCTTGCCTAGCACAGGTGAGGCACTGGGTTTGATCCTCTGCACCACATAAAAAATAAATAAATAAATAAACTTATAAAATATGCATATATGTATATGTTTTTTAAAATGTATAAGAAAAAACTGCATCTGTACTTAAGATGTACATTCTTTTATTGTCATTATTCCCTAAACAATACAATATAATAAATATTTATACATCATTTACATTGTATTAGGTACTATAAATAACCTAATGAAAATTTAAGATATATAGGAGGATAGCTAGGCACTGTAGCCCACGTCTATAATCCTGTGACTTGCAAGACTAGGGCAGGAGGATTGCAAGTTTGAGGCCACTCTCAGCAACTTATGAGACCCTCTTAAATTAAAACATAAAAAGGGCTGGGGATGTAGCTTGGTGGTAAACTACCCCTATGTTCAATCCCCAGTACCAAAAAAAAAGGCATATAGGAGGATGCACAAAGGCTATACGCAAATACATTAATTTATATGTGGAAGTTGAATATCTGTAAATTTTTATGTCCTTGGGGTTCCTGGAACCCATCCAATCCCCCACAGATAATAAGGGAATAATGTACTTCTAAGGCATACAATTTCAGATTATTGACCCTAAATTTTAGATAATGATCAGAAAATACGCCTCCTCAGAAACTGTGCCTCCTTAGAAACTGTAATTGCAGGCAAATTGTACTAATGGTCTAAAAAAGATACTTTCCATTTATTTGATTTCTCTTACCTGATCAAACAGAAGCCTAAGTTGCCTTTCAGACTCACCAACCCACTTGCTCAAACAATCTGCTCCTTTTCGCATAAAAAAAGCCACTTTTTTGTCTCCTTGACTGCATTCATTAGCTAATGCTCTGGCAACCAAGGTTTTACCTGTGCCAGGAGGGCCATAAAACAGACATCCCCTAGAGGAATAAAGTATTTTTGAAAAAGAAAAAGATTAATTAATTAATCTTATCACTACTGACACCCAATTTAAAAGGACATTTCTTCCCCCATGTAATTTTAGATTAATGTATATTACAATTATTAAGCATTGACAAAATTTTTTCCAGTATGCAAACAAGTTTCACTTTGCTGAGTCCCTAAAGTACAAAATTTTGGTAGGTAAGAAAAGGTTGAGGGGCTGGGGTTGTGGCTCAGCGGTAGAGCGCTCGCCTAGCACGTGCGCAGCCCGGGTTCGATCCTCAGCACCACATACAAATAAAAAACCCATTGTGTACAACTAAAGCAAATAAATAAATATTAAAAAAAAAAAAAAAAAAGAAAAGGTTGAAACACAGAGCAACTTGGCAAGAAAAGGCAAAATTTTAAATGTGTTTCCCTATGACCCAGGAATTTCACATCTTAGAATATATTATACAGAAATATAGCTCCTTTATATACAGACATACTAGTCCCTGTATTGGGGAAGTTGTACCAGGGACCTGTAGACCCTGGTACTGGGAAAGTTGGGGCAGGAGGATCTCTTGAGTCCAGGAATTTAATGGCAGTCTGGGAAATACAAGGAGACCATGTCTCTTTAAAGGAAAAAAAAAAAAAAAAAAAGGTTGGGGAATGAAGATAGCTTTAATAAGTGTTCAATAAAGCATGGTTTTCCAATGGTAAAAATTTGAAAAAAATAAATAAGGAAAAGTTAAATATGCTATTCAATCTATAAAATTAAAAAAACTGCTAAAATCAAAAAGAATAGAACAGGGGTGAGAGGGGAAAAGAGGGGGCATGGGGTAAAAAAGATGGTGGAATGAGATGGACATCATTACCCTAAGTACAGGTATGAAGACACAAATGGTGTGAATATACTTTGTATACAACCAGAGACATGAAAAATTGTGCTCTATATGTGTAATATGAATTGTAATGCATTCTGCTAAACTATTCTATTAGAATTAGTTTAGCTAACCATCAGATACAATCTGATCATAAAAAATAAATTATCAAGCTTACCCCTCATCAAGTCAAAGAAATACTTTAATGAAATTGCACTTCCAAGACTAAAAAACATATAGCACCAAACTCGATGCTCTTAGGAAGCCAAATTCAGAAAAATCCATTTGAGCACCCCAGTTGCCTATTCAGGGACCACATAAAGAATGTTATCTTGTGCCTGACTCCTAAATCCTAAAATGGAAATTTCAAGAGCACATTATTTCCATGGCATCTGAGCCCTAAAATAATAAAATTTCTTTCCTAATTGACATTGCTAGAATGTCAAGTAAATACACAAGAAATATTTATATTAATAATCAATTACTAATTACTTAAAATTTGATAAATTAACAATAGAAACAGTAATAAGTATCTAACATACCTGGGAGGCTGAATTTTAAATTTTTCAAAAATTTCTGGATATAGAAGTGGGAATACTACCATCTCCTTTAGTGCATGAATATGCTGACTCAATCCACCTATGCTATCAAATCGTACCTTGGGAGGGAAAAAAAGGAAAATTTTAATAAAACAATCTCAGAGAATTTCTGAAATTTAAAAAATAGTTTTATAATTCAGAAATGCAGGCCTTCAGCAGATTTTGAACATCAGTACATACAAATAAGTGTACAAAACTAAAATCAATAATGAAATTCAAGTTTACATTTCAGATCAGGCAAATTCCACTCTTTAATCTACTAACTCAGGAGCAAGATTAGTGCCCACCATAAGACACCAAGTATCACCACAGGAGATTTTATATTTATATTCTAACAAAAACTCCTTTCAAAATATCATATATCCCATGCTTCTCAGCAGGTATAATATTGTCCCTCTGGGGGCAAATTGGCTTAAGGGTAGGGAGAGAAAATCTTAGTTATTACAATGGTTTCTGGCTGTCTAAAACTGTCTGACAAATCATATTCTTTAATATTTAATTTCACCAGTTAAAAATTTTTCTACGTATGAGATAAGAGACAACAATTAAACAGAGTAACACCAATCTATCATAAGAAGCAACAAAGATTGTTCCTCTCACCCATGATAGTTTAAGTAGTTGAAATACTTTGTAAAGAAAATGTGTACAGAAAAAAATGCTTTAAGGAAATTTTATCAAATGTTAACAGATTGCCAATGACTATTGGATTATGGTAGATCTCTTTCCTGTTTATTCTGTTTTGGTACTTAAAGTTGTTTTACAATGAATATATTACTATGAGAGAAAACCCTTAAGTAAAATTAAAAAATTAAAGTAGAGATTAAATAACAGAAAGATTCTAAAATAAGCTAAATTTTCCTGTATATAAGGAAGTATGTTATTTTAATTAATAGAGACATCTCAAGTTAATAGATACAAGAGAGTAAGTTGCTTGTAAACAAAATGAGTGAACACCATAAGGTAAAGTACTCTGAGAAAATGTATTATTTTATAGGGATTTTGGAAATATTTATACACTGAAATTTCTTTAGTTCCTCAATAGTTAAATGAACATCTTACTCTATAAATTCAGATTGGAATACTTTTTTTTTTTGTACCAGGGATTGAACTCAGGGGCACTCAACCACTGGGCCACATCCCCAGCCCTTTTTTGTATTTTATTTAGAGACAGGGTATCACTGAGTTGCTAAGTGCCTCGCCACTGCTGAGGCTGGCTTTGAACTCTTGATCCTCCTGCCTCAGCCTCCCAAGCGCTGGGATTACAGGCGTGCGCCACCATGCCCGGCAGTGCAATACATTTTCATTTTCAAGTATATATGCAATCCTCCTTTTTTTTTTTTTTTTTTTTTTTTTTTAACTGGGGATTGAACTCAGGGGCACTCGACCACTGGGCCACATCCCCAGCCCTTTTTTATATTTTATTAGAGACAGGGTCTCACTGAGTTGCTAAGTGCCTCACCATTGCTGAGGCTAGCTTTGAACCTGCGATCCTCCTGCCTCAGCCTCCCAAGTGCTGAGATTACAGGCGTGCGCCACTGCACCCGGCTTTGAAGTATATATGCAATCCTATTTGATAATTTATTTTAAAATCTTTCATATGGGAATCAGTTAAAACATGTTGTATAGAAATGCATAAGAAAAAAAAAATAAGTTCTTGGTAATAGAGTAATCTTACTCCAAAGTACTCTCCAAAGTAAGATACTACTAATGGTAGAAAATAACCTTCAAGCTGCATATTAGCCCATAGATTTTTTTCGTAATGCCAAACCCAAACAACAAACTGCTTGCAAGTTACTTCTTGTGATATATCACAGATACCTCTAAAACTAACTAAACCATCTTCCATCTCTCTTACACCTTCTCTTACAGCTCCATTCAGAGCCATCCATTATCCATCCAATCTACCCATTATCACTTAAGCTAAAAACTTGGGTAATAACCTCAACTTGTTTCTTTCATTCTCCAATACCAATTAATTCACCAAATCCTGTCATATTCAAATTCAACCCTTAATTCTCAGATTCCATCTACTTTTCACTATTAAACCTACTTTCTACCATTACTCCAGATTACTACCCTGCAAATGACATCCAAACCAGTATCTGTAATGCCAGCCTTGCTTGTTGCTTAACAACATCACAGTCAGAACGATCCACCTAAAAATCAGTTTATAAGTAGTTTCACTACTTATGGTTTACATGGCCCCTTGCTTCCCTTTTAGCCTCATTCTTGTTACTCTCCAGTAACTGATATGGGGAAGAAAAAAAAAAAAAAAAAAAGCCCACCTGAATAAGTATCATATAAGACCAGGGTTCTTAGGTTTCACAACATAAGAAAACATTAATAGAGGCCATATATTAAAAAGTTTCTATTTATATCATATGTTGCTTTAGAAATAAGGAAAAATGTTTTTTTAAGTTACATCTAGAAAAACATTTGCAAAACTTACTGATTTGTCAATGTTCATTGGGTCAACATCAGCCAAGCTTGCACCCACTTTCACTCGTTCTCGGAGAATACCACTAGCTAAGTCTTCTGCTCTGAAGTTCATAGGCAAACACCTGAAATTTTATAAAAATCAAGGTTAACAGCATTAAAAGTTTCACACTTTTTTAAAAAATATTTATTTATTTGCTTTAGTTGTACACAATGTGTTTATTTGTACGTGGTGCTGAGGATCGAACCCGGGCCTCGCACGTGCTAGGCGAGCACTCTACTGCTGAGCCACAATCCTAGCCCCAGTTTCACACTTTTAATAGCCAAAATAAGTTGATATCTTTGAAGCACTTTCATCTTTCTCTCTTTTTGCATAACCTGAAAACAACAAATGATTGCGTTTTTTATATTTGTTTTGTTAAACTCAGGGGCACACAAGCACTGAGCCACATCCCTAGCCCTATTTTGTATATTATCTAGAGACAGGGTCTCACTGAGTGCTTAAGCGCCTCATTTTTGTGGAGCCTGGCTTTGAACTCTCAATCCTTGCACTCAGCCTCCCAAACCACTGGGATTATAGGCGTACCCCATAGCACCTGGCATGACTGCATATTTTAAAATACTTTTCCTGTTTTCAACTGCCCAAAAATAGTTATTCACAAGTAAATAAGATACTACTTTATTTTCCCAAAGTGCTCAAACTATCTCAATATAGTAAAAACTCTTAATATAAACATTTCATAATGTACAGCTATAAAAGTAAATCTATATATATTATACAATTTAATATAAAAATAAGGTCAATATTATAATACTTAGATTCATTCTCCAATTTTCATATGCCCATCAGTTTATATGAGTGAAGAGGTTCCTTTCCCTTTTGTTCAAAAATATCAATTCTTGAACACAACTTTAGAACTAAATTTTATCTTTAATATAACTACCTTAAAAGAAATATTTAGCTAAGTAAAATCAGATACTACATTATTTTGATAGTATTATCCCAAGTAAATGTAATATAATTTCTCTTTGAACCTTGATCAATACTATGGTTTGAGTGTGGTTTGTCCCCAGGGTCCATGTTGGGAGTTTGGTCCTTAATGTGGTAATATGAATAGTGGGACCTTTGAGATAGGGTAACCAAAGATTGTCCTTTGGTCACTGGAAACATACCCTTAGAAGACATTAACATAGTTCCTGTGAGACCCTAGTTGGTATGTAGTCTCAGATTCTGACTTCCTGTCTCACATGCTTCTACCAGGACAACATGTGCTATCATGTAATGCAGCCACCATCAGGACATGCATCATGATGTTTTCACTTTTAGCTTCCAAAACTGTTTGAGTTAAATAAATCCTTTCTCTTTACAAATTACCCAGTCTCAGAGATTTCATTATACTAATATACTAATAAAAAAAAAGGACTACTACAGGTAAACATCAAAATATGACATAAAGGCAGAAGCAGTGGCACACACCTATAATCCCAGCAGCTCGGGAAGCTAAGGCAGGAGGCTCTCAAGTTCAAAGCCAGCCTCAGCAATTTAGCAAAGTCCTAAGCAACTCAGTGAGACCCTGTTTCTAAATAAAATACAAAATAGGGCTGGGGATATGGCTCAGTGGTTGAGTGCCCCCGAGTTCAATCCCTGGTTACCACCTCCCAAAAAAATTGACATAAACAGCCTCCAAAAAGCACAGGTTCTATGATGAAAGTAGACATTTCTGAATCCTAATTAACCTTGAAAATATATCCCCAAGATTATCAGAATAATTTACATTAAACTAGCCACAGCGGCACAGGCACACGCTTATAATCCCAGCAGCTTGGGAGGGTGAGGCAGGAGGATAGCGAGTTCAAAACTAAGCCTCAGCAATTTTGAGAGCCCTAAGCAAGTTTGTGAGACCCTAAAAAGTTCTGGGGATGTGGCTCAGTTGTTAAACGCCCTTGAGTTCAATCCCCAGTACCAAAAAAAAAGAAAAAGAAAGAATAATTCAGATTAAATAGACTTTGAAATCTTTTATTTGAACTTCAGACAGACAAAGTGGCATGCACTGCTGTCCCAGTTAATCAAAAGGGAAGACAAAAGGATCCCTTAAACCCAGGAGTTTGAGGCTAGCCTGGGCAAGATCCCATCTCAAGAAAAAAACAAAAGGGGGAAAAAATCTTAAGAGTTCTCTTAAATCTTCTTTCCATCATCCATGATAGATTCTTTTATCTTTATTATTATTATTATTATTATTATTATTATTATTATTTTTGTGTGGGGGGGAGAGGGGTGTTACTGGGGATTGAATGCTATATAACTGAGCTAGATCCCCAGTCCTTATAATTTTTTTTTTTTCTTTTTTTTTTTTTTTTTTATTTTTATTTTTTTGAGACAGGGTCTCACTAAGTTACTGAGGTTGGCCTTGAACTTGCAATCCTCTAGCCTCAGTTTTCCAAATTGCTAGGATTACAAGCATTTGACACTATGCTCACAGAGGGATTCTTTTTTTGCATACAATCTACACCAATCCAAAACTGATTCTAAAACCTGCTAACTAAAAACTTGGTATTTCTACAATATACCTATAAGGACAAATTATAGAAATGCTTTGCTAAATGTCCATTTTATAAATATAATTTTTCTTTATTATTATACATAGATGCTTGAAAATTAAGACAAATTTAGAAAAAAAAAAATGATTTGATGCTTTCATTATTTCCTAGGCAAAAACAGGATCTATCTTGGTAAAAATTCATTAAAGTTTTAGTGAGCCATGTAGTAATCAGTCAATTACCTCAATTAGGAAAAGATCACCAGAGACAACCAACAACAATGAAAAAAAGAAGGGAGAAAGAGGGAAAAAAAAACTTTATCAAGAAAATCCAAAGCCTCCTCATATAGTTCTATCAGAAATCATCTTTGAGCACTACTCTCATTAGAGTGTGTAAAACAAGCTAAATTAAATGGATATGGATGAGAAGGAAAGTGCAGAAGGACAGATGCCTCCACAAGGTTGGCCTCTTCTCCTTAGCTCTTCTTCTTCTCCTCTCCCAAATTACTTGATCACAGCCGAGCGCGGTGGCACACGCCTGTAATCCCAGCAGCTGGGAGGCTGAGGCAGGAGGATCATGAGTTCAAAGCCAGCCTCAGCAATGGCAAGGCACTTAGCAACTCAGTGAGACCCTGTCTCTAATAAAATACAAAAAAGGGCTGGGGATGTGGCCCAGTGGTCAAGTGCCCCTGAGTTCAATCCCCAGTACCCCCCCACCCCCAAAAGAAAAAAACAAATTACTTGATCACCAGTACTTACAGACTAATTAATTTAGGGAGCATTCCCCAAGGTTAGATTTCCATTTTAAGTATAAAGTAGGGACAAAGTCAGCGCTTAAGTCTAGAATTTGTTAAATATCAATGTTATCAAAATGCTAGTATAGATTTTTAAAAAAAGAACTTTTTGTTGCTGTTTTGTTTTGTTTAAAACTCCTTCCTTTTTTCTACCATGGAAAAAACACTAAAATATTCACTGACCTATTTCTTGCTCTTGCCATGCTCTTTGATTTCCTTCTTTCAAAGCGCTCTTCATCAGAAGAAGTTGTGTCACTACTATGGATGGCATGCTTCTTTCTCCTGTCCAAAGAGAGCAAGATTTTTTAAAACATTGTATAACAAACAGCTTTTAAGAATACATTGAGAGGCTGGGGTTGTGGCTCAGTGGTAGAGCTCTCGCCTAGCACATGCGCGGCTCGGGTTCGATCCTCAGCATCATGTAAAAATAGAGGCATTGTGTACAACCAAAACAAATAAATATTTTAAAAATGTAAAAAAAAAAGAATACATTGGGAGCCAGGCACAGTGGTGCACGCCTGTAATCCCAGCACTTGGGAGGCTGAGGCAGGAGGATCGCGAGTTCAAAGCCAGCCTCAGCAACGGCGAGGCACTTAGCAACTCAGTGAGACCCTGTCTCTAATAAAAAATACAAAAAAGGGGTTGGGGTTGTGGCTCAGTGGCAGAGCGCTCGCCTCGCACCTGCGCGACCCGCGTTCCATCCTCAGCACCACGTAAACATAAAATGCATTGCATTGTGTACAACTAAAGTAAATAAATAAATATTTTTTTAAAAATACAAAAAAAAGGCTGGGGATGTGGCCTAGTGGTAGAGTGCTACTGAGTTCAATCCCTGGTACCAAAAAAAAAAAAAGAATACATTGGAAGCATCATGTCAACAATTAGTTCAGAAGTAAATTCATTGATTGTCTCAGCAAATATCTATTAAGATCTTTGCCCTCCTACAGTTAACATTTAACAAGGTATAAAGGTGGTAAGTGCTACAGAGAAAAAGAATAAAACAAAGCAAATAGGAAGCCTGCAATTTTCTAAATAGGGAAGTTCAGTAAGGTAGTCAAATAACAAATTTTAATTTGTATTCAAATTTAGACAATATCTGTCATTGTTCTAAATAACACTAGAAACAAAAGAGAAAGCTTCTCTTTTTCTTTTTTCACTCCACCTTTCCCAAGTAATTAGAAATAGTTCAGATATTCAAAAAACTAAAGAAAATTACACATTTTGATTCCAGAAAGATAAAGGATTTCACCTCCCACTTAAGATACTTCTATTTTGTAAGGCCTGGTGGCAAACCCCTTTATCCCAGCAACTCAGAAGTCTGAAGCGGAAGGATCTTGAGTTCAAAACCAACCTCAGCAACTTAGCAAGGCCCTAAGTAACTTAGTGAGATCCTGTCTCAACACAAGAAAACAAAGGGGTAGGGATATAGTTCAGTTGGCAGAGTGCTTGCTTAGCATGCACAAGGCCCTGGGTTCAATCCCCAGCACCACAAAAAAGAAAAAAAGAAAAGAAAAGAAAAAGGGCTGGGATGTGGTTCAGTGGTTGAGCACCCCTGGTACCCCTCCCAAAAAGATACTTCTATCCTGTCTAAATTTCTTATAAAATACATGAAATATATTTTAATTTAAAAAGAAATATTTTATAATAAGTGCTATGGAATAATTAGATAACTTATCAGGCTATCATCACCTCATTAAGGAGAAATAATACTTAATAAATGTAAAACTATTATATAAACCATGACATCCCTAAGATACCTAAAAAAATACTGTAATCATTTTTATTTGTTCTTTTTAGTTATACATGACAGTAGCATGTATTTTGACATACTACATGGAGTATAACTTCCTATTCTTGTAGGTGTACATGATGTAGAGTTACACTGGTCATGTATTCATATATGAACATAGGAAAGTTATGTCCGATTCATTCTGTCTTTCCTATTCCCATCTCCCTCCCTTCCCTTCATTCCCATTTATCTAATCCCATGAACTTCTATTCTTCCTTCTCCCACCCCCAGTTTATTGTGTGTCATAATCCACCTATCAGAGAAAACATTCGACCTTTGGTTTTGGGGACTGCCTTATTTCACTTAGTGTGATAGTCTCCATTTGCCAGCAAATGGCATAATTTTATTCTTCTTTTATTCTTTATGGCTGAATGTGTATATATATATATTTTTTTTTGTTTGGTTGGTTGGTTTTTTTTTTTTTTGGAACCGGGTATTGAACTCAGCGGCACTAGACCACTGGGCCACATCCCGAGCCCTTTTTTGTATTTTATTAGAGACAGGGTTTCACTGAGTTGCTAAGTGCCTTGCCATTGCTGAGGCTGGCTTTGAACTCATGATCCTCCTGCCTCAGCCTCCCAAAGTGCTGGGATTACAGGCATGCGCCACCGCGCCCGGCTCTTGAATGTGTATATTTATCACATAGAAAATACTACAATTAAATCATTACCACACTGTGTCCCTTCAACATGTGCAAACTAAGTTTGTCATATCTTAATTTTTCCACCACTTTTTTCAGACTATATAATTACTATATAATTTTACCAACCACTACTCTGAAAAAAACCTGTCATCCTAAATCCCCTCCCCCCCCACCACTTGTAACTTCCAGTGAGTCTTATCCATGCCTAAAAATATCTCTTCCATGTTTTCTCCACCCTACTTATGCTCCACTTACCACCCCCACAGTCCTTTAGTCACCCTACCTCTGTTCCACTAAAAACATCATGTGGCATCCTCTTACCTTAGATCTTGTTACAGCAAGAAATGCTCTTCACAATCTTAAATGTGATGACCTATTCTTTGAACACAAGTATCTAACATACCAAGTCTTTTAACTTTATCAAGACATGCTATCCCGGGGCACCCATTTACTCACAATCTATCATTTCTTTTCTTGATTAAGTTTTTATACTATCTAGTCTCAACTGTAAGACCTATTATTTCACTGCTATTCTTCCAACCTGACTGAATCTGGCCCCCTTTTCTTCCATTATAATTGTAAACTCCAACCCTGAACCAATTCATGTAATAAAAAGAATTCCAATCATAATCACAAAAGCTGAATCACTGTACACTACTCCAGTGCCCACTATTGTCAACAGTAACCCAGATTCTCCAAACTCTCCTTAAGATCCTTAACCAGCTGGGCGCGGTGACGCACGCCTGTAATCCCAGCACTTGGGAGGCTGAGGCAGGAGGATCGCGAGTTCAAAGCCAGCCTCAGCAATGGTGAGGCACTTAGCAACTCAGTGAGACCCTGTCTCTAATAAAATATATATTAAAAAAAAGGGGGGGGGTGCTGTGATGTGGCCCAGTGGTCAAGTGCCCCTGAGTTCAATTCCTGGTACCAAAAAAAGAGGAAAAAAAAAAAGAGATCCTTAACCAACCTACCATTCCTTCTGTACTACAAATCTTTTCAGTGTATTCTGCATCAGTTTTTAATGCTTCCCAAATCTTCACAAAACCTGCTACCAACAATTATCTATTCATTTTTGGCAATTTTGATATTTATCCTCTCTTCTACTTCTTTGTCTCCATCAGGAAATTCTCCCAAGTGTCTGTGTGCCTGTGTGTCTGTGTGTGTACGCACATGTGCACATGTTGGGCCTATCATGTAGAGAAATGTAGTAATCTGTCAATAACAGCACATAAGGAGGTTGGTGGGAGCAAAGTTGTACTGATTTAAGGAAATGACTCCAGAGAATAACTCAAATAAGAAAAAACAACCAGAAACAGTAAGGGACTGGGGCTGTAGCTCAGTCGTAGAGCACTTGCCTAGCATATGTGAGGCACTGGGTTCGATCCTCAGCACCACATAAAAATAAATAAGTAAAATAAAGGTATTGTGTCCACCTACAACTAAAAACTTTCTTTTTAAAAACCATATGTTAGGGGCTGAGGTTTTGGCTCAGCGGTAGAGCACTCGCCTATTACAAGCGCAGCCCAGGTTCACTCCTCAGCACCATGTAAAAATATTTATAAAATAAAGGCATTGTGTACAATTGAAAATAAACGGATAAATATTTTTTAAAAAACCCATATGTTAAGCCAGGCATTAGTGTCTCATTCTCTCACAGAAAGGTGTAAATATTTCCTTTTTTCAAAAACAAAAGTTACCTGATATGGCTTCTTCTTGCTGGAGATCTGTGAATATCAAACAACGTGTTTTCCCTCTTTTTCTGATGAGCTGGCACTAAAAGAAAAACATAGGATAAGACAGAAGTAACTAATAATAAATGAATAACTTAGTGTATTCAAAGAGCATAAATTACTTCTATTAGCATTCTGAATAGGACCTAGTTGTGTGTTTTCAACTTCTAAAATCTATCTGGAAGCATAACAAAAATAAATGGCTTGTGTTAATACCATTAAATTGCAAATAAACATTCTAAATAGATGTTAATTTAAATAATTGTGACTGCCAAGTGCAGTGGCCACACAGCTGGGGCAAAAGGATTACAAGTTCAAAGCCAATTCAGCAACTCAGCAAGGCCCTAAGAAACTTAATGAGATCCTATCTCAAAATAAAAAATAAAAAGGGCTAGGGATGTGGCTCAGTGGAAGAGGACCCTTGGGTTCAATCCCCAGTACCAAATAAATCAGTAATTGTCACTGGATTATACAAAGATTTCTGAACTACAACATCAAAAATATAATCCATCAAAAAATTTTTTGAAGAAAGAAGCAAAATAGAACTATTTTCATTTCCAACAGAAACATCAATTTGAACTGTTCATATATAAACACACCTTCACAAGAGATTAGGAAACCAGGTTAGAGATCACAGTACCTAGTTAGTAAGAAAATATGCACTAGAAAGGTAGAAAGGAAGATTTTATATCACCCATATCACATCTCCCTCAACCCTGAGCAGCACAGCATGAAGAGGGATGCCATCCACTTGGAGGAAAGAGAGAAAAGTGAGCCTAGGATTTTGTTTTTGTCCCCAATACCAGGCCTGCCACAGGGAAGTTCAGGCTAGTTCATGTGGACTTACCCTATGGACCTACCTCAAAACCAGATGGGAATTTATAGCCACTGTGAAACAGGCTCAAGATCCAGCACATGACACTGCCAGTGAACTATGGCAGCCTGACTAAGTAATCCACAGTGAAAAGAATGTCTCAGTGGCTGTGGCTTTAAACATGCCCCATTGCTGTGAGAACCTCAGCAGCCATGGCCTTTGAATGCACTGCACCAGCCTATGTGGCATGGGATTCCAGGCCAACACTGAACTATAGTCTGCAGCTTAAGATACCTGCTGGCACTGCAACAACTGCAGTAGCCAGGGGAAAGGGGAACACACCACACTGCAAACCCAGAATCTTTGGACAAGTTTACAGTTGAAAGATGGTGCCATGAATAGCCAGTCTGTGATGACTTCCAAAAGTACCTATTAAAAATACATACACATCAATGTACAACTACAAGGATCGAGAAAAAATAGAGAAACACGACACAAGCAAATGGACAAAATAAGGTGCCAGTGCCTGACTCTAAAGATTAAAAAGATGTATAAATTGCCTGACCAAAAAAAAAAAAAAAAAAAAAAAATCAAAAGAGTTGTTTTAAGGGAGCTAATCAAACCAAGAAAATAAAAAAAGTTATAACAATTCAATAAAGAGAAAAGAAAGTGACCTGAAAAAGAAATTGGAACAGATTAAATTAATTCTAAATAAAAGTCACACACTCTAGAGTTGAAAAATGCAATGAACAAATGAAAAAAAAATGCAATAGCATCAAAACAGAACTGATGAAGAAGAAAAAAAAAAATCTGTGAATCTAAGATAGGCTATTTGAAAACATACACTAAGGAGAAAAAAAGAAATGTAACGCAAAGAATTAAAAATGCTTACAAGATTCATTAGACAGCACTGAAAGAGCAAATGTACAGTCACTGACATTCAAGAAAGAATAAGTTAAAAAAAAAAAAGATAAAGGAGCAGAAAGCGTATTTTAATAAATAATAGCAGAAAACTTTCCAAATATGGAGAAAGATATAAATATACAGGTATGGGGGGAGGGTCAAATATTTTCAATCAGATTCAATGCAAATAAGACTATCCTAGGACATATTATAAGCAAACTGTCAAAGATCAAAGTAAGGGGAAGACTCTGAAAGCAGCAAGAAAAAAAGAAGCAAGTAACATATAATAGACTTTCTGGTACACCTAGCAACAGACTTGTCAGCAGAAATATTACAGACCGCCGGGCGTGGTGGCGCACGGTGTAATCCCAGCCCTTGGGAGGCTGAGGCAGGAGGATCACGAGTTCAAAGCCAGCCTCAGCAATGGCGAGGCACTTAGCAACTCAGTGAGACCCTGTCTCTAAATAAAATACAAAAAAAAGGGCTGGGGATGTGACACAGTGGTAGAGTGTCCCTGAGTTCAATCCCCGGTACCACACACAAAAAAAGAAATATTACAGGCCAAGAGAGTGGAACTGTATATTCAATGTGCTGAAGGGAAAAACTGCCAGCCAAGAATATTGTACAAAGCAACACTCTCTTTCAGGAGAGAAAGACTTTCTCAAACAAACAAAAGCTGAAAGAATTTACCACCACCATACCTGTCTTACAAAAAAACACCCACACGCAAAAGGGAGTTCTTCCACCTGAAAGAAAATGACACTAACAAGTAACACCAAAAAAATCTACAAAACTCATTAATAGGGCTGAAATGCAGCTCAGTGGTAGAACACTTGCCAAGCACGTATAAGGCCCTGGATTCAATCTCCAGCATTGCAAAGGAGGAGGAAGAAGAAGAGAAGGGGAAGAAGGAAGGCAGGAGGGGGAGGAAGAGGAGAACAACAGAAGGAGGAGAAAGAAGAGAGGAAATGGGGAGGAAAAAGAAACAAAACCAAAACACACAGATTAAGTTCACAAATTCAGAATACCCTAATATTGTAATGGTGGTATAGAAAGCATGTATATGTCTTTATTATGAAGATTAAAAGATAAAACAATTAAAAATAATAACTATATTATTTGTTAAGGAATAAATAATATAAACTGAATAAATTATGACATTTAAGATATAAACAATGGGGGAAGTGCAGTTAAAATGCAGAGGTGTCTTTCTGTTTTGTTTGGGTTTTATGGAGGGCAATGAAATTTAAGTTGTTATCAGTTCAAAATAACCTATCATAACAATAAGATGGGTTTTTCCTAAGTCTTATGAAAATCATGAAGCAAAACCTATAATAGATACACTAAAAAATAAAAAGTGAAGAAGGCAGCTAACCTTCTATCTATCCTGGACACCTAAGCCTGCTCACTATGCTGACCCCGCCAACAGACTGACCTTATATGCTTCGGTTTATTTCTGGGCTCTCTGTTGTACTCCATTGGTCCGTATGATAGCAATTATTTACTTTACCCTTTTCTAACATAAGCTGAAAACTTAAAAATTTTTTTAAGCACTGGTAATTGAATCCAGGGACTCATACATGTCGGCAAGCACTATACTACAGAGCTGTACATATATCCCCAGCCCTGAACTCAATATTAAAAATACAAGTTTATAAGTTTTGTTTTGTTTTGTTTTTGTGGTGCTAGGGATCAAACCTACATCCTTAAGGGGCACACTAGACAAGTACTACATTGAACTACATCCCCACTCCAATGTAAATATTAAAACCTATAAAATTATCAATATATGATTTAGTTATGTCTCACTTATATTGGTATACTGTGTTTTTAGCTATACATTGTTTAAAAATTTATTTTAGTCAGAAAATTCCATCATTTTCAACAACAATGTGGAAGATACTATCCTGAGTGAAATAAACCAAGCACAGAGAAACAAGGACCATGGGATCTTGCTTATATGTAGAATTTTTAAAAAGAAACGATGGAAGTATAAAGTGCAATATGGTTACCAGAAATTGTGAGAGAGGGTAGACAAGGGACAAAACTACAGTTGGGTAACAGAAATAGGTTCTCTAGTTTGTTGGACGACAAAGTGATTATAATTAATGTATTGTGTATTTCAAAATAGCTAAAGGAACATTTCAGGTGCTCTCACCATAAGAAAGTTATGGATGCTTGAGGTTATGAATATAATTACCCTGATTTGATCAATCTACAATATATATATACACATGTAGAAACAATACATTGTTATCTCATAAATACATACAATTATTTGTAAAGTTCAAAAAAACTTTTTTTTTTTTTAAAAGCAAGAAATCAAAACATACTACTAGGGCTGGGATTGTGGCTCAGCGGTAGAGCACTTTCCTAGCACATGTGTAGCCCGGGTTCAATCCTCAGCACCATGTAAGAATAAAGGCATTGTGTACAACTAAAACAAATAAATAAATATTAAAAAAAAAAAAAAAACATACTACTAGCCGGGCACGGTGGTGCATGCCTGTAATCCCAGCACTTGGGAGGCTGAAGGCAGGAGGATTATGAGTTCAAAGCCAGTCTTAGCAATGGCGAGACACTTAGCAACTCAGTGAGACCCTGTCTCTAGTAAATACAAAAAAGGGCTGGGGATGTGGCCCAGTGGTTGAGTGCTCATAAGTTCAATCCCCCGTACCAAAAATAAAGAAAAGAAAAGAAAAAGAAAGGTATGGGGTCAGTGGTAGAACATCCCTGGCTTTAATTCCCAGTTCTGGGAGAAAATATTACTAAAAGAAAGCAAATAATGAAGACCAATGCAGAAATAAAAGAATTTAACACTAGATAAATAATAAAAAAAGATCAATAAAACAAAGAATTGGCTTATTGAAAAAATAAACAAAACTGATAACAAGACTAAGGAAAAAAAAAGAGGAAGAAACTGAAATAAACAAATCAAAGATCAAAAAGGAGACATTACAGCCGGGCGCGGTGGCGCACGCCTGTAATCCCAGCACTTTGGGAGGCTGAGGCAGGAGGATCGCGAGTTCAAAGCCAGCTTCAGCAATGGCGAGGCACTTAGTAACTCAGTGAGACCCTGTCTCTAATAAAAATACAAAAAAGGGCTGGGGATGTGGCCCAGTGGTCGAGTGCCCCTGAGTTCAATCCCCGGTACCAAAAAAAAAAAAAAAAAAAAAAAGGAGACATTACAACTGATACCATAAAATACAAAGGATCAGTAAGAAGCTACTATGAACAATGATATGCCAATACATTATACAACTGAGAAGAAATGGATAAATTCCCAGATATAGACAACCTACTAAGAATGAATCACAAAAGAGGAAATCTGACATTTACTTTATATATATGTGTATGTGTACATACATGCATGTGTACATGTATATATTCATATATTATCTACATACATACATGCATATATATTTTAAAAATATTTATCAGTGATAAATTATCAGTAATAAAAAGACTCCCAAGAAAAGCCAAGGACATGATAATTTCAGTGTTAAATTCTACCAAATGTTTAAAAAACCAAGACCAATTATCTTCAAACTCTTTCAAAATATTAAGGAGGAAGGAATGCTTTTGTTATCTTTTAACTGACAGGTATTAATTGTGGATATTTAGGGGGTACAGTGTGACATTTCAATACATGTAAACAACATGTAATGATTAGACCACTGTAACTAGCATACCTAGCACTTTAGACATATATCTATTCTGAAATGATCCTATTCTTTGCTTTCCATTTGTCTTTTTTTTTTTTTTTTTTTTGGTACTGGGGATTGAATCCAGAGGCACTTAATCTCTGAGCCACACCCCCAACTCTTTTTTACATTTTACTTAGAGACAGGTTCTCACTGAGTTGCTTAGGGCCTCACTAAATTGCTGAGGATGACCTTGAACTCACAATCCTCCTGGCTCAGCCTCCAGAACTGCTGGGATTATAGGCATGTGCCACCGTGCCAGGTTCCATTTGTCTTTCTGTGTCAGACTTATCACTTAGTATAATGTCAAGAGAGGGGAATCTTTCCAAATTCATTGTATAAGGATTGCATTACTCTGATACCAAAATCAAATATGGAAATGGCAAATAAAGAAAGCAACAAGCCAATATCGCTGATGAGCATAGATGCAAAAATTTTCAACAAAATATAAGCGAATCAATTCAACAGCACAGTAAAACAACCATTCACCATGCTCAAGTGGGAATTCTTCCCAGGGATGCAAATATGATTGAACATATGTAAATCAGAAAACATGATACATCATATTAACAAAATAAAGGACAAAAAACTTATGATTATTTCAATACAGAAAAAGCATTTGACAAAATTCAACATCTCTTCATGACAAAAAAGCCAAACAAATTAGGTATAGAAGGATGTACCTCAATACAATTGACACTACATATGATAAACCCACAGCTAACATCACAGTAAAAGAAGAAAAGTTGGAAGTTTTTCCTCTAAGATCTAGAACTTGATAAGGATACCAAACACATTAGTCAGCTTTTGATTATTAAAGCAAAATATCTGAGACAGGCTACTTATGAATGTTTATTGGCAAAACACATATATTAGCTCATTTCTGGTGAAAGCTCTCTCAGCTGCATACATCACGAAGACAGCAAAGGCTGTAGCACATTTGGGAACAAGTAATCACATGGAGATGCAGAAAACCAGGGGTCGGTCTCAGGCTTTTATAACACCTCTCTTCATGAGAACTACCAAGGAGTTGCATGAGAACTACCTTAAACCATTCTGAAGACACAGCTCCCAGTGACCTAAGGACCTCCCACAACCCTTAACATCACCACACTGAAGACAAAGTTTCTAACACATGGACTACTGGGGAACAAACCACATCCAAGCCATAGTTCCCACTTTCCCTACTTCTATCCAACACAGTACCAAAAGTCATGGCCAGAGAATGCATAAAAATTAGAAAGGAAGAAGGTAAACTATCTCTGTTACATATGTTATAGTCTTATATATAGAAAACCCTATGTATAAACTGCAGTTGTAACCCAGCTGTAGAGCACTTGCCTAGCACATGTGAGGCACTGGTTAAATCCTCAGCACCACATAAAAATAAATAAATAAAGGTGTAAAAAATGCAATACCATTTTTTAAAAAAAGAAAAGAAAACCCTAAATATTCCACAAAAAAAAAAAAAAAAAAAAAAAACGCTGTTAGAATAAATTCGGTAAAGCTGCAGAAAATGCAATCAACATGTGAAAAAGCACTGCGTTTCTAAACATTAACAGCAAACTACCTGAAAAAAAGAAATCAAGAAAACAATAATGCCATTTACAATAGCTATAAAAATAAAATACTTAGGAATAAATTTAACAATGGAGGTGAAAGATATCGCTGAAAAATATAAAACACTGATGAAAGAAATTGAAAAAGACACAAATGAAAAGATAACCCATGTTAGTGAATTGGAAGAATTAATATTGTTAGAATACCCAAACTAACCAAAGTGATCTACACATACAATAAAAAATAAAATGCCAATTACATTCTCTTTTTTTGGTGGTACCGGGGATTGAACTCAGGGGCACTCGACCACTGGGTCACATCCCCAGCCCTTTTTTGTATTTTATTAGAGATAGGGTCTCACTGAGTTGCTAAGTGCCTCACCATTGCTGAGGCTGGCTTTGAACACATGATCCTCCTGCCTCAGCCTCCCAAAGTGCTGGGATTACAGGCGTGTGCCACCGCGCCCGGCTCCAATTACATTCTTTTAATATTTATTTTTTAGTTGTAGTTGGACACAATACCTTTATTTTTTTATTTTTACATGGTGCTGAGGATCGAACACTCTACCTCTGAGCCACAACCCCAGCCCCGCCAATTACATTTTTGACAGATATAAAAAAATTTTCTAGGGGCTGGGGTTGTGGCTCAGCGGTAGAGCGCTCACCTAGCACGCGCATGGCCCGGGGTTCAATCCTCAGCACCACATACAAATAAAGGCATTGTATACAACTAAAGCAAATAAATAAATATTTTAAAAAGTTCTAAATTCATAAAGAAATTCTATGAACAGCCAAAGCAATCTTGCTAATAAAAAAATAAAAATAAATAAAAAGCCAGAGCCATCATACTTCCTGAACTCAAAACATACTACAAACAACATGGTACTGACATAAAAACAGACATTTAGACCAAAAGAGAAGAAGAGAGAGAGCCTAGGAATAAATTCACACACATACAGCTAACTTATGTTTCACAAAGGAGCCAAGAACACACAAGAAAGAGCAATCTCAGGGCTGGGATTATGGCTCAGTGGTAGAGCAGTTGCCTGGCATGTGTGAGCTACTGGGTTCAATTCTCAGCATCACATTAAAAAAAATAAAAAAGACATGTCCATCTACAACTGAATTTTTTTTAAAAAGTAGAAAAAGTTATTAAAAAAAAGAACGAGCAAGCCGGGCACGGTGGCTCACGCCTGTAATCCCAGCACTTTGGGAGGCTGAGGCAGGAGGATTGCGAGTTCAAAGCCAGTCTCAGCAGTGGCGAGGCACTTAGCAACTCAGTGAGACCCTGTCTCTAAATAAAATACAGAAAAGGGCTGGAGATGTGACCCAGTGGACGAGTGCCCCTGAGTTCAATCCCCGGTACCACAAAAAAAAAAAAAAAAAAAAAAGAATGAGCAATCTTTTTAAATAAGTAATTTCAGGAAAGCTAGTTGTTCACGTTCAGGGGGAAAAAAATGAAACTACAACCTATCTCTCACCATATACCAAAATCAACTCAAAATGAATTAAAGACTTAAATGTAAGACCAAAAACTAGAAACTGTTGGGGGGAAAAAGATTATAAAGTAAAAAGCACCAGGACATTGAGGCAAAGAAAGACAAAATACCATGTGATTTCACACATGCGGAAGCTTAAAGAGTTGACCTCATAGAATCAGACAGAATGTGATTACCAGTACCTGAAATGATTAAGGAGTTAGAGAGGTTGGGGAAATTTGGTCAAAGGATACATAATTAATTAGATCAAGAGATCTATTATATAACATGATAACTATAATTAATGACAACATACTGCATTCTTAAAAAACAAAAAAAGTGTGCTGGGCGTGCTGGCGCATGCCTGTGATCCCAGCACTTGGGAGGCTGAGGCACAGCCTCAGCAATAGTGAGGTACTTAGCAACTCAGTGAGACCCTGTCTCTTTTTTGTTGTTTGTTTAATATTTATTTATTTGCTTTAGTTGTACACAATGTGTTTATTTTTATGTGGTGAGGAGGATTGAACCCGGGCCGTGCACATGCTAGGCGAGTGCTCTACAGCTGAGCCACAATCCCAGCCCCCGATACCCTGTCTCTAATAAAATACAAAAACGGATTGGGGATGTGGCCCAGTGGTCCAGTGCCCCTGAGTTCAATCCCCAATACCAAAAATAAAAAAATTTAAAAATACATGGATATTAAGTGTTATTACCACAAAAAATATTATATAAGGTATATTGCATTTATTTGTTAACTAGTAAGATTTAACTATTCCACAATGGACATATGCTTTAAAACACCATGTTGCATACAATAAATACATAAAATTTATCTGCCAATTTAAAAAATAATAATAAAATGAAATTTTAAAAAAACTTTTTAATAAGTTGAAATGAACAACAGGAGAAAATCATTGCCAACTGCACCTCAGATAGAGATTAATCTCTTATCTATTATCTCTATCTATTAATCTCTATCTAAACTATTTGCAAATCATTAAAAATATGATACCCAGAATATCCAAGTATTATGGTTTAGTTGTGAGGAATCCCCCAAAGCTCCTGTGTTAATGCAGGAATATTAAAAGGTACAATGATTAGATTATAAGAGCTGCAACCTAATCAGTGAAATTAATCCAGTTGATGGAGTGATAATTTGAAAGGATTTTTGTGCTGGGTAGTAGCTGTAGTCAGGTGAGGTGTGACTTGAGAAGACAGGTCACTGCAGGAATGCCCTAAAAATCTATATCTTCCCTGAGCCATCCCCCACCCCAGCTTCCTAGCTACTGATAAGCAGAGCAGCATGCTCCTCCTCCACAAAGTTCTGCCTAACCTCAGGCCCAGAACAATGAAGCACATGAACTGAACCTCTGAAACCATGCTTTTTGTTTTGTTTTGAGTACTGGGGATTTAACTGAGGGGCACTTTATCACTGAGCTACATCCCCAGCCCTTTTATGTTTTATTTTTGAGACAGAGTCTTGCTAAATTGCTGAGGCTGGCTTTGAACTTGCAATCCTTCTGCCTCAGCCTCCAAGTACTGGGATTAGAGAGTCGCTGAGATTAGAAACCTGTGCCACCACGTCCAGCTTCTAAATTGTTCTTGTCAGGTATTTCAGACACATGAGAAATCTCAAAAATTAATAATAAAAAACCAACTCAACTGAAAATAATGGCCAAGAGATTTGAACATATACTTTTATCAAAGATATACCATTGTCGGGCGGGGGTTGTGGCTCAGTGGTAGAGCATGTGCACGGCTCGGGTTCAATCCTCAGCACCACGTAAAAACAAATAAAGGTATTGTGTACAACTAAATATTAAAAAAAAAAAAAGAAAAGATACCAATGTCAGGCTGGGGATATAGCTCAGTTGGTAGAGTGCTTGCCTCACATGCACACGGCCCTAGGTTCGATCCCCAGCACTACCACCAAAAAAAAGGTATACTATTGTCAAATAAGCACATAAAAATATGTTCAACATCATTAGGGAAATGCAAACTAAAATTACAATCCGAATTACATTAATTAAATAGATTGGTCAATACCAAATGTTGGCATGCATATGGAGCATACACTAGTAGTGGAAAATGGCACAACAACCTTGGAAAATAGTTTTAGATTTCTTAGGAAGTTAAACTTATAAAGTTGGGTGCAGTGGCTTGGTAGGTTAAAGCAGAAAGGATCACAAGTTCAAAGCCAGCATGAGCAACTTAGTGAAATCCTGTATCAAAAATAAAAATTGAAGCCGGGCGCGGTGGCGCACGCCTGTAATCCTAGCACTTTGGGAGGCTGAGGCAGGAGGATCGCGAGTTCAAAGCCAGCCTTAGCAATGGCGAGGCACTTAGCAACTCAGTGAGACCCTGTCTCCAAATAAAATACAAAAAAGGGCTGGGGATGTGGCCCAGTGGTCGAGTGCCCCTGAGTTCAATCCCCGGTACCACAATAAATAAATAAATAAATAAATAAATAAATAAATAAATAAATTGAAAAAAAGTGCTGTGATTTTGTTCAATGATAGAACACGCTAAGTTCAATTCCCAGTACCAGTAAATAAATAAGCGCGTGCACGCACACACACCACTAATCACAAAATACACTCATTATACTCCACAGTATTAGAAAAATGAAAATGAATATCTATACAAATACTTGGGCACAAATGTTCATAACAGCACAAAACTAAAAACAATCCTAATGTCCACCAACAAATGAATGGAGCAGAGCATGGTATCCCATACCTGTAATCCCAACAACTCAAGAGGCTGAGGCAGGAGAATCACAAGTTTGTGGCCAGCCTAGAAAACTTAGGGGAACCTTGTCTCAAAATAAAAAATACAAAAGTCTAGAGATGCAGTTCAGTGGCAGAGCTTCCCTGGGTCCAATCCCTAGTCCCATTAAAAAAAAAAAAAAAAAAAAAAAAAAAAAAAATGGATAAAATAATTAAATAATTGCATTAAGAAGTCTGGGGGATGTAACTCAGTGTACTTGTAGAGTATTTGCCTAGAATGTGCCAGTTCATGGGTTCAACCCCACACTGCACACACACACACACACACACACACACACACACAAAAAAAATTTTTTTTTTTTTTTAATAGGGACTGGAGATATACCTCAGTGGTAGAGTGCTTTCCTATCATGTAGGAAGCTCTGGATTCCATCCCCAGCACCACACACACACAAAGTGCTATCCATACACTAAAATGTCTACTCAGCAATGAAAAGGAACTCACTATTGTTACATGCAACAACACAGAGAAGTCTTAACAACAATTATGCTGAATTGAAAAAGTAAGACAAAGATGGACTACATAATGTATTATTCCATTTATATAAGATTAGAGAATTTTTTTTTTTTTTTTTTTTTTTTTATGGTACCGGGGATTGAACTCAGGGGCACTCGACCACTGGGTCACATCCCCAGACCTTTTTTGTATTTTATTTAGAGACAGGGTCTCACTGAGTTGCTAAGTGCCTCGCCATTGCTGAGGCTGGCTTTGAACTCACGATCCTCCTGCCTCAGCCTCCCAAAGTGCTGGGATTACAGGCGTGCGCCACCGCACCCGGCTGATTAGAGAAAATTTAAACTGATTTAAGGGAACAGAAAACAGATCAGATAGGTAGCTGCCTAGAGACAGAGGCAAAAAAAAAAAAAAAAAGGTGAGTAGGACTGGAAATGTAGGTCAGGGATAGAGAGCTTAGCTAGCACATGTGAGGCCCTGGGTTCAATTCCCAACACCACAAAAGTTTTGTTTGTTTGTTTTGTTTATTTAAAGGGAGTGGTGAGGATATATTATACACAGGAACGAGGAAATTCAGGGGACTGATGAACATGATCATTACCTTGATTATGCTGACAGTTCCACAGGAATATACATATTATAAAACTTGACTAATCATATTCTGTAAGTATGTGAAATGGACTATATTTTTTCATTTATACTGACGTATAAAGCTTTCTTTATAAAAAAATTATAATAATCTAGAACAATGATTCCCAACTGTCTGTCATAATATACCTCTCTCAATTAGTCACAGGGCTAAGATAGTGATATCTCACTGGAGTAGAGGGATGTCTGCATACTTGGGCAGCTTCTAGTGAGATGCCCCTGATCTCCCCCCCCTTCCAGAGAACCAATGACTGTTTTAGACATATTTTTCTTTTTTTTGTACTAGAATTGAAATCAGGGCCACTTTCCTACTGAACTACATCCTCAGCCCTTTTTTATTTTTTACTTTGAGACAGGATCTCACTAAGTTGCTGAGGCTGACCTTATATTTGCAATCCTCCTGTTTCAGCCTCTTGAATCACTGGGATTACAGGCATGCACCACTATACCCAGCTAGACCATAAAAGTTTGAGTAAAAAAAATCTAGGTCTTGGAAACATTATACTAAGTGCAAGAAGACAAAAAGTCACATATAGGCAAATTTACACAGACAAAAAGTATATAAGTGGTTGTCAAGGAGGTGAGGAAAAGGAAGAAGTGTAAGTAATATATATCTCTGTTAAACTCAGTTAAAAATAATTAGGGGATCAATAATTATGGAATTTCCCAGGAGATGGAAGAAGGTCAACAAAATGGTACCAGAAAAAACTGATTACATATCATTAGATTCGACAGTATTAAGACAAACTTTCAACTATTTTCTTCTCCAAAAAAATCAAGACTACCTACTGCCAAACTGCAGCTGTACCACTTTTGTGACCATGGATAAGTTATCACACCTCTTAGGAAATGAAGACACTTGCACTAAAGAACTATTGTGAATAAAAGTGCTCAATAAACTATAAATAAAACAAAAGCATGGGCAACATTTGTTATTAAATATTACACTTCTATAAATAAAATGTACATGCTATAAGTAATTAATTCAATGTTGCTACCATGTACTTTAATTTTCTCTTGGTTGCATGTGTGCATGGAAATAAATATAAATAGGAAAAGATATATAAAACCTATCATTCTGAATTTTTTCTTTTTTTTTTCTTTTGAGACAAGTCTTGCTGCATTGCCCAAGCTAGTGTTGAAATCTGAGAATCAAGTGATCCTCCTGACTCAGCCTCCTGAGTAACTGGGACTACAGGAGTATACCCCTGCACCTAGCAAAATAGTGTACTTTTAAAAAGCAGTGGACCAATATAAACTATGCAACTATAAAAAAGGAAATAGGTTATTTAGGGTTGCCTACCTATTGGAGGTGCTTGGTATCGATCCACTGTTTTTCTTTGTCTTAAATTATATGGTCTATCGTTTTCTTCTCCTTCTGCCTCTTCAACTTCTATATCTCCATCCTCCTCTTGAGATTCTAGTTTTCCCCACACAAAAAGGAATAAAAAGGCACTATTTTAATCCTTAAGAATTGGTCCCACTCTAGAAGTGAATATTTACATTTTATCCATTACTCTTTCTGCACAGGTGACACTTAAAGTGTCAACATTTAATTATATAGCATAAATCAATACAATTAAAAATCAACCTGGATAAATGTTTAAAAAAAATGTTTTTCCTACCAATGAGCAACACAGATTTCTGCAAAAGTTAAACCAATGTGATCATATTTGACCTCTTAATTTATATAGGGACTTTTAAACACAAAGAAACAATACAACATGACTTAAAATTTTTCTAAACTACAGCAAAGCTCAATAAAGCACAATTTAAAACCAAGTATGATTTGGACTCAAATACCTCTTGGTAATCCAAAACATAGGCTTAGAAGGTAATCATTGGTGTTATAGCCAGAACAAAATTTTTTGGCAGTATAATAATTGATAGGTCTGTTGACAATAGTTAAACATGGGTTAGTCACATTTTGGTAGGAAAATGCTGACAGGAACTGGAAGGGAGTATAAAACAGACTTTTAGGGTACTGATGATAGTTTAGTTCTTGACATAAGTGGTCACTCACAATAATTTCATCTATTGGTACAGTTAAATGAATTATAAAGTACATAAATCCTAAAAACCTATTTTTTAAAAAATTTGGTTATAGCTATGATGTAGCATCTATTTATAGTTAAAACAAAAGCTTGTAGAAAATTTATAGGCATATCATCCCCAAATGCAATATACTTTATGATTGATTTTTAACCACAAAAATTGTTAATACAACACAATCAAATTAAAACATAGAAAAAATTTTTAAGTTGCCAATAATGCTGAGTAAAGCAGAACACTAAAACGCCAAAGGACTTTAAATTTTACTCATGACTCTTAAAATTTTACTTCAAGTTTTGAAAAATTTTTAATGTTAGGTTGTAGAGAAAATCAGCAAATACACACAATATTACTTATCTAAATAATACTATAAAGTACTTATGCCCAAATAAGTTTCCTAAGCCTTCGAAAAATTACTTACTGGAAAAAAACTTGCATATAACACATTATTTATTATGAGCAAAAATTCTATATATGGCATATTTACTGTGGAAACTCTACAAATGTATTCAGTTAATGAAAAGGCAAAATCGCATTTAAATCTGTCTCACCTATACTGTTTTTCTCCAAAGGAAGCAATATAGAGGTTCTAGCTGTAACAACAATAATATTTGCTCAATAAGGTACCTTCATTAGAAATATCAACTCTTCAAAAGCAGCTAATGTATTAAACACAGAACTTGAGAAATAAATGTATTCTTCATCTGAGCTACACATACAGTAGAAACTAGGAAAATTCCCTTGTAAAGTACTACTAATCTATATCAATAGTACATCAAGTCCCCTGAAATTCATTTCTACAAAGATTAATACCTGAGGAATTAAACCTATAGGTACACTGGTCATCAATTTATAATCCATGGAGTCAATGTGCTTTCTTCATGTACCCAGTTCTAGACCTAAAAAATTCAGTTAGGACTCTTCGGCTCAAAAACCCAGAAAGGCCTCAGTAAATAACAGTAGACTCCTTCACTAGTATTAGCAGTTCCACTTTCTCTAAGTTTCATTTATCTTTTACTCCTCAATCCACAACTAACTGAAATCCAAATAACAAAATTCGGAGGCTCTGCACAGCAAACTAACATTGTAGTTAGAAGGTGTCTAAATACTAAAGAGGCCTCACCTAACAAGCTAATTAACTTATGGCAAATACCACTTCCATATTAGATCCCACAAGCACTAACCAAGAACTACGAATATATTACATAAATATTTATAATGTAGTTAAAAGCATTTTCCCAAATGAAGGAAATGAAAACCCAGAATACCAACTGAGTTTAAATTACTTCAAATTATAGAATACGGATCTCAAAAGCCAAATATCACCTATCCAGCAGTATTTTACAACTATAATTTATACATAATATTTTACTTCCCTCCCAACTAGACTTTTAATTTATAAGGTGCTTTACAAACCTTCTTCTTCACCCTCAGTAGAAACTTCATGATGATTCTGAATCCCATAACTATTTCTTCTCAGTGATTTTCTTCGCCTTTTCACTCTTGAATACATATCCATGTTTTCCTTTTAAAGAGAGAAATCTGTCAGATATTAACATGGCATTTATTCCTTGCTATAAATAATATCAACCCAATGGAATATGCCAGCTTGATAAAAATTTTTGAGCACCTATTTACAAAGCACAGATTTATGAGACTGGAGCTTACTGAATTCAATAAATGTAAAGGACAAAAGGGGAAAAAAAACTTACAAAAATATGAAAAACATACTTTCTCCCTCAAGCAAATTACAGCCTAATAGGAGGCAGTAAGACAAGTGAAGTAATTATAAAAAATAAATAAAATAAGTTTAATGCCATAAAGAGAGGTACAAAGTACACCAAATTCCAAAGAACAGAAATTCTTCCTCTTATTAAGGAGTGGAAGAGAGGCAGCATTTGAGAGGAATCTTGAATAACTGGTAGGATTATATCAATCACTAACCAGAAATATTATCAATCACTAACCAGAAATATTAGCTGGAGGAAAATAATTTGTATTTGGGTGATGATGTGTGAGAAGATAAAGTTGAAGCCAGATTACAACAGTCAAGATGTTTTTAATTAATTCAGTGAACAATTCAGAAACCATTAAATGTCCTAAACAGAGCAGTGACAGAATACGAGGTACACTTTAAGATGATTCATCTGGGGCTGGGGTTGTGGCTCAAGGATAGAGCACCTGCCTAGCATTCAAAAGGCACTGGGTTCAATTCCCAGCACCACATAAAAATAAAAAAATAAAACAAAGGTATTATGTCCATCTACAACTAAAATAAATATTAAAAAAAAAAGATGATTCATCTGGCAAAGCGTAAAGGGTCTTTTGGGAAAGGATGCAGCAAGAACAGAATGAAATGAAGAAGAAAAAAAGCAATAAAATTCCAAACTAAGTTGAAAATGAAAAGGAAGAGGAAAGAACAATTGTTGATTCAAAAAATTCCTACTGTTGCTTATTCTCCCTTTGAATTCTTCATTCATTGCAAATATTAAAAAAAAAAAAAAACTTGGAAAAATTACTACAGCTAGTGTACTCACAAATTCTGTATCTGTCCACATTCGAAGTCGTTCCACTTCTCCTGATCGTCGATTTCGTCGGATATTAATGTTGTCCATTTCTTGTAGTACAGCTTCAGCAGTACTACAATTATATAATAAAGCCAGGGTTTAGACAATGGTGGGACCACATACTACATCGTACTTGTCAAAGTCTCTTCACCGAGGTATAATTAAACCATCTCTGATATGTAACTATATGATTTAATAACTTTCATAACTAGCATCAGAAGATAATTTGCATTTAAAAAAGGGGAACCAGAACATCTTCTATCTTAACGTATTTATTAAAATTTTAAAAATATAAGGCTCCAAATAAATAAATCCGTAATGCCACTATAAACAACTGACTGACTACCAGAACCACAGCACTGAAAAACAAAAGCTAAGTAAAAGTCTTTCAACTTGAAGATAGTATTAGGAATGTATAGGAAAAAAAAAAATCACAAAAAGGTTTAAAACAGTAAGATTAACTGGAACTGGGGTTGTGGCTCAGTGGTACAGTGCTTGCTAGCATGTATGAGGCACTGGGATCAATTCTCAGCACTGTTTTAAAGAAATAAAGATCCATCAACAACTAAAAAATAAAATTTTAAAAGATTAACTGAATATATTTTTAGAAATTTTAGAGTAGAACACTGATATCCAAGAAATACATGCTGACAGCAATTTTTATTTTTATATTTTAAACATATAACATTTTCTATGTGCCTAGGTTCTTTTTATTTTAATATTTTTTAGTTGTCAATGAATCTTTTATTTTATTTATTTATATGTGGTGCTGAGGATCAAACCCAGGGCCTCACACATGCCAGTCAAGGGCTCTACCACTGAGCCACAACTCCAGCCCCCATGCCTAGTGCTTAACAAATAATAACATAACAAAATTTGAAGTTACCTCTATATTATTATTCCCTGTCCTATAAAATGGTGATCATATTAATTGTAAGACCATCAAAAGGCTAAGTAGAATGATGTACACTATGGTTTAAATGTCTCTCAAAGTTCACAAATTGAAAAATTAATCCTCAATGCAACAGAAATGAGAGGTAATTAGGTCACAAAGTCACCATACTCATGAGTGGATTAAGGTAGTTACTACAAGAGTATTAGTTATAAAAGGGAGGAGTTCAGCGCCCTCTCCCTTTCCCCCTCTCTTCCCTTCCTCCCCCTTTCTCTTGCATGTTCTTCCCATGCGATGCCTCCACCATGTTCTGATGCAGGAAGAAGGCCCTCAACAGACTCAGCTAGACTTTCCAGCCTCCAGGATTATGAGAAATAAGTTCCTTCTCTTTATAATTTACCCAGTCTGTGATATTCTATTAGCATAGCAAAAAAAAAAGGACTAAGACAATTTATTTTCCGAGAAGAATAGTTTTGTGAATGGAGATGATGAGTTGCAGTTGGTGAGACTCAAATCACCAGCTTAGTGACTCAGTGCTAAATAATCGGGCTCAAAACATCTTCAATTCAAAATTATGACTAAGCAAACCTACTATTATCTTTTATCCTCCTGGTGCACAGGACCCAACCTGGGGCCACGCACATGCTATACAAACACTCTATCACTAAGTTTTACCTCCAGCTTTCTATTTATTATCAATAATGGAGCTTAATGTTGCTTGAAAACTGTCAAAAACACAAATATTAAATGAGTAATTATCAAAGGACTACAGTAGTGAAATTTGAATAAAATTAGTTTTGTATCATCTATGCACACGCGCTTGATAAGAAAATTTTAGCTATTCTACACAAAAAGGTGAAGAAGAGAAAAAAAATATATGGTAGGATGAGATGGATATCATTACCCTATGTGCATGTATGAAGTCACGAATGCTGTGAATATACTTTGTATACAACCAGAGATAAGTAAAAGTGTGCTCTATAAGTATAATATGAAATGTAAAAAAAAAAAAAATAGGAAATTGGACTCAGATGTACACATAGAGAAGACTCTAAAGACAGACAGGAAGAGGCTAGTCATCCCTAAGAAGGGAGAGAGGCCTAGAGCAGCAACTCCCCTCATGGCCCTTAGGAGGAAACAACCTGCCAACACCTTGATTTTGTAATTCTGACTGCCAGAACTATAAGACCATACATTTCTGGACAAAGCCACTCAGTTTGTGAGCCATCATTACCACAACCCACAGAAGCTAATATACTTGGCAATCAGGATTTCAGTCAAGCAAAAGACCAAGAATGAAGGTTTGGTTTCTTGAGAGGAATTTTCAGATTATGTGAGTCACTAACTTTGAAAAATGAATCCATTTCAAGTATTTAAAAAAAAAAAAAAAAACCTACTAACCTTATGAAAACACTTATAATCACTGCCAGGCATTGTTAACTCAGATTAAGTTTTAAAATAATGGGCTGGGATGTGGCTCAGCAGTAGAGTGCTCGCCTAGCACATGGGCAGCCCTGGGTTCAATCCTCAACACCACATAAAAATAAATAAACAAAATAAAAGTATTGTGTCCAACTACAACTAAAAAATAAATACACACATTTTTTTATTTTTTAAAAAATATTTTTTTAAAAAGTTTTAAAAGAATTATGTTTATTGCTAAGTGTTTTAAGTAATTTTTGTAAAAACAACAGGCTTAAAAATCAAATATTTAAATAAAATTGCTTACTGCATAAACATTCATACCTATTTACTAGTTGATCAAATAGCAAACTCTGGTTCACACTTTCAAATCTGTTTTTCCTGGAACGACAACTTTTCCTGACTTCCATGTCACCATTCATACAAGAAAGGTCCCCATCTCCCTTCTTTTCCCCTCGAAGGGGATGGCTTCGAAGGGCTACAAGAAGAGAAATATTACCATTTCCAAGTACAAAATACAAAAAGGAAGAAAAGAAAAAAAACATTTAACAATTACTTTTAAAAGACTACAAAAGTTGAACATAAAGTCTTAAATGGCTTTAATACTCAATAATCTAAACTTTCTTATAACTTCTATACTCTGTCATAATATTTTAATTATTTCAGTTATACTGATTTTTTAAAATTCAATAATTATGTACATTTTGCTATGACTGAAATTCAGCCATTTCCAGCTGTATGGGAGCACAGTATTACATTGCTTGCTTCCTCCCCACTTTAATGCTTAATCTAATATCATTACAAGAATTTCAATACCAACCAGTTTCACAACAGAATACTCACATAAGCTACTATGTCCGTTTGGTAACGTAGCACCAGGCTGAGAAGTTAACCTAGAACACAATTATATTTAATATGCAAACACATCAACATTTGTTTAGATAAATAAGAAATTCAATATTGATAGAATTATTTTAATCTTTAAAATGTTAGTGATATATTATGTTTCACAAGTAAAGATAACATTTTTTAACTCTGAGATTGACAGCATACCAACTAATAACATGCTAGCTAAGAGTCATTTAAATTATCTCAAGAAAAGTTTTTTTTTGTTTTTTTTAAAAATATTTTTATTTATTTGCTTTAGTTGTACACAATGCGTTTTTATTCAATGCATTTTATTTGTACGTGGTGCTGAGGATCGAACCCGGGTCGCCCACGTGCTAGGCGAGCGCTCTACCGCTGAGCCACAATCCCAGCCCCTTCAAGAAAAGTTTTAATAAAAGATTATGAACTGGCTGGGCGTGGTGGTGCACGCCTGTAATCCCAGCACTGGGGAGGCTGAGGCAGGAGGATCGTGAATTCAAAGACAGCCTCAGCAATGGCGAGGCACTTAGCAACTCAGTGAGAACCTGTCTCTAATAAAATACAAAAATACAAAAGAGGGCTGGGGTTATGGTCCAGTGGTCAAGTGCCTCTGAGTTCAATCTCCAGTACCAAAAAAAAAAAGATTATGAACTTAATTTACTCTGTTGTCAACACTATGAATTAAAATTCCAGTGAAAAGGCTTAGGCTTAACATGCAGCATAGACTCAACTGAAGCTGTAAGTAGCAGTGATGACTAATAATAACAATTGGCTTTGGTTGACAAAATACATTTCAAATCATGACAAATTTATTCAAATTGTAAGAAAAAAGTACTTGAACACCAATATCATTTATTAATTTCTTTAAAATATTTTATTACACATTTTAAACTGACAAATGAAAACTTTGCTGACTTCTCAGAAAGGTCATTTTACAATTCTCCTGTTTCGGGGAGAAAGAGAAATAGACCATAGAAAGAAACTAAAAAGGTCATCAAAACATGAGGGCTTAAGAAGTCACAGTACTTCTCAGTATAATCAGATTTTAAAAACAAAAATTAAGTTGGTACATAATAAAAGAGCTGTTAATACAAACTAAAATAGTTTTGAAATACAATTTTTTAAAGATAAAAAAGGGAAGAATATTAAGAAAACAGCAAATATATATGACTGTTTTCTAATCTATATAGTTCATATAAATTTTTATTTAAAATATTCTAACATATTTGGTTACTCTAGCACTCTTCATTTTCAATTATAAATTTATATTATAATGCCCTGGGCCAGCAAAGGTCATAACCAACATGAGTATAAGGTATAGACAAAAATTCAAGCCGGGCGTGGTGGCGCACGCCTGTAATCCCAGCACTTGGGAGGCTGAGGCAGGAGGATCACGAGTTCAAAGCCAGCCTCAGCAATGTGAGGCACTTAGCAACTCAGTGAGACCCTATCTCTAATAAAATACAAAAAAGGGCTGGGGATGTGGCCCAGTGGTCGAGTACCCCTGAGTTCAATCCCCAGTACCAAAAAAAAAAAAAAAAAATCAAACAACTATGCATCTTCAGTCCATCAAAAACCAAACACAAGGGGCTAGGGTTGTGGCTCAGTGGTACAGCACTTGCCTAGCATGCATGAGGTACTGGATTCCGTTCCCCAGCACAACATTAAAAAAACTAAATAAACAAACAAAAAAAAAAAGGTACTGCGTCCATCTACAACCAAAAACATTAACACACACACACACACACACACACACACACAAAATACCTCCAATCCCCTTTTCTCCCTGGAAAACAAAAATCTTATCCTAATATGCCACCTTTTAGATGTAACTATAAAGTAATTAATGTCATATGTATATTCTAACAATGTTGCTATTGCACGACACATTTCTGGAATTCTTTAGAACCCTCTAAAGATCCACTTTAAACCACATAGAAAAATAAATTTTATAACTTCATAAATATTTTTTGGCTTTAGACCCAATATAAAATTAACTCAGTTTATTCACAAATTACCAGTTTATTCAGAAGTCTTGGTGCCAAGTGAATTTTGGTTGGACACAATGACAAATAGTTTTGATATTTTACATCACTTATATTATTCAAAACAATAAAGTTCCACAAAAGAAACCTAAAAATTTTTCTGAACAATAGCAATATCATTGGGAAAAGAAGCACAATAAGTTTTTTTGCTGCTCTAAAGAAGATAATGTGTACTTTGGTAATTTTTGTTGCTAATAAAAGATCTGCTTTTTTAAAAAGAAAAATAAAAGCTTATTCAGGAATGGTAGGATATGCCTATAATCTCATCTATGTGGGAAAGAAGACAGGATAATTGCAAATTAGAGGCTATTCTAAGCACTTAGGGAGACCCTGTCTCAAAACAGAAAAATTTAAATGGCTGGAGATGTAGATGAATCGTTGCCTAGCATGTGCAAGGCCCTGGGTTCCATCTCTGATTGCGGGGGAGGGAAGGGGGACTTGTTCTTTTTTTTTTTTTTTTTTTGGTACCGGGGATTGAACTCAGGGGCACTTGACCATTGGGCCACATCCTCAGCCCTTTTTGGTATTTTATTAGAGACAGGGTCTCACTGAGTTGCTAAGTGCCTCACCATTGCTGAGGCTGGCTTTGAACTCGTAATCCTCCTGCCTCAGCCTCCCAAGTGCTGGGATTACAGGCGTGCGCCACCACACACCGGCGGGGACTTATTCTTAATGCTATTCAACCAACTAATACTTCTCTGTTATTTCTCCTTTATCATTTCTCTTTAAAGAAAGGAGAAACAAAGAAAAAGGACAATAAATACTTGGATAATATAACGAGGGAAATACTGAGATTTTAAAGGGTTGACCTGCCAAGAAATAATATATGAGCCTAAATAGTTCTAAAAAGTTAATCACTAAAAATGTGATGGGGGGGCTGGGATTGTGGCTCAGCGGTAGAGCACTCGCCTAGCACGTGCATGGCCCAGGTTCAATCCTCAGCACCACATACAAATAAACGCATTGTGTACAACTAAAGCAAATAAACAAATATTTTTTAAAAATGTGATCAGGCCGGGCGCGGTGGGCGCACGCCTGTAATCCCAGCACTTTGGGAGGCTGAGGCAGGAGGATCGCGAGTTCAAAGCCAGCCTCAGCAATGGCGAGGCACTTAGCAACTCAGTGAGACCCTGTCTCTAAATAAAATACAAAAAAGGGCTGGGGATGTGGCCCAGTGGTCGAGTGCCCCTGAGTTCAATCCCCGGTACCACAAAAAAAAAAAAAAAAAAAAAAAAAAAAATGTGATCAGGGATTTGGGGTATAGACTGTGGTAGGGCACTGCACAAGACCCTGAATTCCATTCACAGCATGGCAATCAAGTGGGGTCACTGCATAAACAAATCCTCCAATAGATTATTTATGATATGAAGGTTCCTTTGTTTATTTTTAAAAAGGGAGGTTGGTAGGGAATTTTTTCCCCTATATCTGTTTCTACGTTTTTCTTTTTTCTTCTCTCCCCACCCCCCATGGTGTGTATGATGTGGTGAGGATCTAACCAAAGATCTCATGCATGCTTGGTGATTACTTTACCTATAAGTTTTCCCCCCAGCCTACTAAATTTTTAAATGAAAACAGTTTTGCTTTTCATTAGATAATTATATTAGTATTTTCTACAGCTTTAAACAATCTGGGTGCACACCAAACAATACTACTCATTAATGCCAGATGTAGTGGTACACATCTATAATCCCAGGGGCTCAAGAGGCTGAGACAGGAGAACCCCAAATTCAAACCCAGCCTTGGCAACTTAGCAAGCCCCTAATTACTTAGTGAGACCCTGTCTCAAAATAAAGAATAAAAAAAGCTGGGAATGTGGCTCAGTGGTTAAGTGCCCCTGAATTCAATCTCTGGTACCAAAAAGGAAAAAAAAAAAAAAAAATTACTAGCACTGGGCCCACCTATAATCCACAGCTACTCAAGAGGCTGAGGCAGTAGGATCATAAGTTTGAGATCAGCCTGGGTAGTTTAGCAAGACCCTGTTTCAAAATAAAAATAAAGAGTTGGATATAACTTAGTGGTAGAGCGCTTGAATAGCAAGCAGGAAGTCCTGGGTTCAATCCCCAATATCACCAAAAAAAGATTTCATTACTGGCTGGGGGCACAGCTCTATGGTAGAATGTGTGCTTAGCAAGAGGTAAAGCCCTACTTTAAATCCCCACCACCAAAAGAAAAAAAATGTCATTTCTTATTTTCCTTTTCCATATAAAGCCAAGGCAATTACTGATTTGTGAGGGTTATAAACCCAGATTCATAAAAAGTCCCAGTTCTGACAGAACTTACCTAACCACTCCCACCTCTCAATTGTAATGTGCCTCAGCAGAGTGATATAGTGGTTACTGCTGCCAAACCTCACTATTCCCTCATCACCTGACCACAAAAGGAAATTTTCAGGCATGCTATAATTGTTCTGTTAGTCTTATCAAATATTTAATTTTGTCTAGCGGGGTGCAGTGGCGCACGCCTGTAATCCCAGCACTTGGGAGGCTGAGGCAGGAGGATCAAGAGTTCAAAGCCAGCCTCAGCAATGGCGAGGCACTTAGCAACTCAGTGAGACCCTGTCTCTAATAAAATATAAAAAAGGGCTGCGGATGTGGCCCAGTGGTCGAGTGCCCCTGAGTTCAATCCCTGGTACAAAAAAAAAAAAAAATTTTTTTTTAATTTTGTCTATGTTGAGAGTATGTCATTCTGTTATTCTAGAGACATCAAAATACATGCCTTTCTCTAGGCCTCCTCTCCTACCACTACCACCACACTTACACACACACTACATATGCAGGCCCCAGATTAAATAAATGATTGAACAGCTAGACAAGGTGACGCACACCTATAACACCAGCTGTTCTGAAGGCTGAGGTAGGAACATTGCAAATTCAAGGTCAGCTTCAGCAACTTAGTAAGACCCTGTTTCAAAACAAAAACTAAAAAGGGCTGGGACTATAGCTCAGTAGTAAAAGGCCTCTAGGTTTAATCTACAGTCCAAAAATAAAAAAAGAAAACTCAAAAGCTCTAGATCCACTTTATCTATATCTTCATCCAATTACCTATCTCTAAAAAGAAAAGTTATTTCAACAATTAAAAGTAACTTCTGAGGCTGGGGCTATGCCTTAGAGCGCTCATCTGACATGTGTGAGGCCCTGGGTTCAATCCTCAGCACCACATAAATTAAAAAATAAAAAAAGGCATTATGTCCATCTACAACTAATATATATATATATATATATATATGTGTGTGTATATATATATATATATATATGCATGCATAAAACAATTAACAGTAATTTCTTTAGGGATGGGGCTGTGTCTCAGCAGTAGTGCACTTGAGTGGCATGTATGAGGCACTGGGTTCGCTTCTCAGCACCACATAAATAAATAAAATTAATGTCTATCAACAACTAAAAAAAATATTTTTTTTAAAAAACGAGTAACTTCTTTAAAGAAATTAGCTGTCTTTGCAAACTTCTTTAGGATTCATTGCTTCTCTAAGCTGATAAATTTCCTGCCCATATTTAATTTCCCTGTAAATGAATCATTATTCCTACCCAGTTATTTTTCTAAAAGGACTTCAATAATTTTACCTTAGATGCTCATAGAGCTGGGTTACCAAAATAAAGAAATAAAAAATTTCAGGTTCATGACATAAAAACAAATCTAAGACTTTAAATAAATCCTGATGTTATATTTATCTACAAAAATCTATTATCTTGATTTTTGTATTATCTAAAAGTCTAAAATATTTTTAACTATAAGTCTTTCTTGTGAAATTCAAGTCTGTTGCCGGGCGCGGTGGCGCACACCTGTAATCCCAGTACTTTGGGAGGCTGAGCAAGAGGATCGTGAGTTCAAAGCCAGCCTCAGCAATGGTGAGGCACTTAGCAACTCAGTGAGACCCTGTCTACAAATAAAATACAAAAAAGGGCTGGGGATATGGCCCAGTGGTCGATTGCCCCTGAGTTCAATCCCCAGTACCACAAAAAAAAAAAAAAGAAATTCAAGTCTGTTGAATACAAAAATAAGTCAAATAACATTTTCTTTTCAGGCTATCTAAAACACCAAAAGATCTTAATTCTAACAGGGCAGCATTTACTCATATTCCTAGATGAAGCAACTAAAAACACTTCTTAAAATTGTGCAAACTGTTAAACAACAATCCTTCTATACATACACCTATAATACCAGGAGGCTTAGACAAGAGAATCGCAAGTTTGAGGCCAGCCTCAGCACCTTAGAAAGGCCCTAAGCAACTTAATAAGACCCTATCTCAAAAGGAGGGTGGGGAGTCACTGGGGATGTAGTTCAGTGATAAAGCCTTCCTGGGTCCAATCCCTAGTACCATTGGGGGAAAAAAAAAAGTAATATCAAACTGTAAGATACCTAAATGGAAATAGAACTATCCTCCCAATCAATATATTTTGAGGACTTTTCATATCAAAGACATGATCCAAATTAATTTACATAAAGCCCTTTTGCATAAATAGACTACAAAAAATTTAGTGCATTGCATATGTACAACTGAATAAATATCAACACAAGTAACTAATATTAACACTAGTAAATAAAATTTTTTTAGAAACATTTTTCTAGAAAAAGCCTAACTCATTCTTTTTTTTTTTTGGTACAGGGGCACTCGATCTCTGGGCCACATCCCCAGTCCTCTTTTGTATTTTATTAGAGACAGGGTCTCACTGAGTTGCTAAGTGCCTCCCCATTGCTGAGGCTGGTTTTGAACTCATGATCCTCCTGCCTCAGCCTCCCAAGTGCTAGGATTACAGGCGTGCACCACCGCGCCCGGCCTGACTCATTCATTTTATAAATTCAGGATACAGATTACAACAGATAGGTTAAGTATAAAAGTATAATTAAATGGCAATACTTTTTTTCTAAGACACAGAGTCTTACTACTTTAACTCCTGGGCTCAAGGGATCCTCCTGCCTCAGTCTCCTGAGGAGAAATTTTAAAAAGTTAACATAATATCTCTTATGGAACATGCTGTATTAAATATAACTCCTTAGAGAGAAGTTTATGTACACAGCCCATCAAAGTCTATATAACCACAAGATTTTTATTAAAGAGTAACAGTATTCAGGGCTAAGGTTGTTACTCAGTGGTGGAGCACTTGCCTGGCATGTGTGAGGCACTGGGTTCGATCCTCAGCACCACATAAAAATAAATAAAATAAAGGTATTGTGTCCACCTACAACTAAAAAAAATTTTAGAAAAAGAAAAATATTATCCAGAATTTACCTCCATTTATGAAGTTAAAATACCTTTAAACACTTGAAAAAGAATGAAAACAAAGGACTTCCCTTTAGTTTGTTCTCTACATATCATCAGCATTAATATATCAAACACTTTGGAGAAGCAAAAGCTAAAGATTTGTAGTTCAATATTTAAATCTTTTCTGTTTGTGTGCCCACATATCTGACCTATATTAAGTTATTACCACTTACTTTGAAACAGCAAAATTAAGTTCTTCTGACACATAGTGAACCAAACAGGAAAACAAGATAATGATGAAAAAGATTTCTTTAATATTAATTGAAATCTCATTACATTATGGTATATCAATTCAAGTAGAATATTCAATAATCTTAGAAAGGGGAGGTTTTATTTATTTTCCATTAAAAAACATAAATCTAGTCATATGTTTTATTATTAAAACTAGATTTATAAATCTAGTCATAAATTTTCAGGACTATAAATATGAATGCACATTCAAGACCCATTAAAATCTTTATTCTTTTAGTAATAATAGTTTCTCTTACACACTATATATCTTTATAAAACATATACCTTTTATAGAACATTTAGAGAAAATAAAATTACACACAAAAATTATAAAATTAGTTTGATTATTTCTACAAGTATTTAAGATACTAGTTGCTTTAAAAGTTAAGATATTAGGATTAACATCAACTCTGATTCACATCAAATAATTCATGAAAAAAACAACAAATAAATCCTCCCTTCTCACCTGGTCTGTCCAGTTGTTATGTTCCATTCTTCTCGCTGACCAGTACTTCGTGATTTTGATTTGTCTTTGCAAACAGAATCTGGTTGTTTCAAAGTGCGTTTGGCTGGAGGAGACACGTGGCTATCACTTAAACTACCATCAACTTCAGCTTTCTGAAAAACAACATTAAAAATGTACTTATTATTCCTATTAAGAAACAAAATACTTAATATTCTTGGATTATTAAGGAGAGTACTTTTTCAAACAGAATATATTGAACAAATATAATAAAATATAGAAAAGTATAATTATAGCTGGGCGCGGTGGCGCACGCCTGTAATCTCAGCACTTTGGGAGGCTGAGGCAGGAGGATCGCGAGTTCAAAGCCAGCCTCAGCAATGGCGAGGCACTTAGCAACTCAGTGAGACCCTGTCTCTATCTAATAAAAACGCAAAAAAAGGGCTGGGGATGTGGCCCAGTGGTCAAGTGCCCCTGAGTTCAATCCCCGGTACCACCAAAAAAAAAAAAAAAAAAAAGTATAATTATTTATAAATATAAAAATATATAATTATTTATAAATATAGAAACATGAAAGGAAGATTAAAATTATAGCTAGAGGCCAGGTGTGGTGGCACACGCCTATAATTCCAGTGGCTAAGAAGGCTGAGGCAGGAAAATCATGAGTTCAAAGTCAGTCTCAGCAAAAGTGAGGCCCTAAGCAACTCAATAAGACCCTGTCTCTAAATAGCTGGGGATGTGGCTCAGTGGTCGAGTACCCCTAAGTTCAATCCCTGTACCCCCCAGAAAAAAGTATAGCTAGAAAAGTATATTTCATTTCTCAGTTTTAATTTGAATAAGTTTCAAGAAAAGGTGTATGACTGCTTGGGATACTTACATATCTTCCTATAACATAATGCTTCAAATGTTCTAAATACTCTGGTATATACTTCCCAAAATACAGGGACAATTTATATTACTGTTATACAACCCTCCCAATCAGGAAATCAACACTGGTATAATATAAAGCCAATCCACAAACATTCAAATTTTACCAAGTGTCTCAACAATGTCTCTCTGATCCAAGATCCTATCCAGGAACATATATTGCATTTAGCTATCACATATCCCCTGTCCCCTACACCCTGGAACAGTGTTTCTGTCTTTCCCTATCTTTCTTTCATTTCTTGAATACAGACCTCTCATTTTCTTTGTTGTTGTTTTCTCCTGGTTGTATACAAAGTATATTCACAGCATTCGTGACTTCATACATGCACTTAGGGTAATGATATCCATCTCATTCTACCATCTTTTTCTTTTTTTCCTTCTTCACTCTTTTGCCCCCTCCCTTCCCCTCTCTCCCCATTGGCCATTTTAGTGTTCCTCTAATCCTCCCATTCTCCCCGTTCCAACTCCACTGTGAATCAGCCTCCTTATATCAGAGAAAACATTTGGCATTTGGCTTTTGGGGATTGGCTAACTTCACTTAGCACTATATTCTCCAACTTCATCCATTTACCTGTGAATGCCATGATTTTATTCTCTTTTATTGCTGAGTAATACTCCATTGTGTATATATACCACAGTTTCTTTATCTATTCATCTACTGAAGGGCATCTAGTTTGGTTCCACAATTTAGCTATTGTGAATTATGCTGCTATAAACATTGATGTGGCTGTGTCCCTATAGTATGCTGTTTTTAAGTCCTTTGGGTATAGACCAAGGAGTGAGATAGCTGGGTCAAAAGGTGGTTCCATTCCCAGTTTTCCAAGGAATCTCCATACTGCTTTCCATATTGGCTGTGCCATTTTGCAGTCCCACCAGCAATGTATGAGTGTGCCTTTTTCCCCACATCCTCGCCAACATTTATTGTTGTTTGTGTTCTTAATAGCTGCCATTCTGACTGGTGTGAGATAAAATCTTAGAATGGTTTTGATTTGCATTTCTCTTATTGCCAGAGATGTTGAACATTTTTTCATGTACTTGTTGATTGATTGTATATTTTCTTCTGAGAAGTGTCTGTTCAGTTCCTTGGCCCATTTATTGATTGGGTTATTTGGTTTTTTGCTGTTAAGATTTTTTGATAGATTCAAACTAAAAAGCTTCTTCTCAGAAAAAGAAACAATCAGTGAGGTGAATAGAGAACCTACTAATTGGGAACAAATTTTTACCACATGCACTTCAGATAGAGCACTAATCTCTAGAATATATAAAGAACTCAAAAATCTTAAGACCTCTCATTTTCTAAGACAACTTTCTCTGAGTCTAGCTGATGTTCTTCATAATCAGATTTAGGGTACACATTTTGGAAAGAATATATGGAAATAATGCCTTGCAAACTATATCCTTCCTATCACTAGGGATGTTAACCATGATGGCCTGGTCAAGTTTGTGTCTGTCATGTTTCTACAACGTAAAGTTATTATTTTCCCCTTTGTATCTGGTTAGATGTTATTCTGATAACTCACCAATATTCTGTTCCTGACCAAACCTCACCCAGTAATCTTATCACTGAATGACTACTTTTGCCATTATCAAATATCACTATAACAATAATTATCTAATTCCATTATTCCTTCTATATTTTTAGTTTGTGTTCTCATTTAAAGAAGAGTTTCCCTGCTGGGCGCGCCTGCCGGGCACGCCTGTAATCCCAGCACTTTGGGAGGCTGAGGCAGGAGGATCGGGAGTTCAAAGCCAGCCCCAGCAATGGTGAGGCACTTAGCAACTCAGTGAGACCCTGTCTCTAAATAAAATACAAAAAAGGGCTGGGGATGTGACCCAGTGGACAAGTGCCCCTGAGTTCAATCCCCGGTACCACAAAAAAAAAAAAAAAAAAAAAAAAAGAGTTTCCCTGTTCCTCTCACATATTTCCATTTAGATTTAGTGTAGACTCATAGATCCTTTATGCTATGAGTTAGAAACCTCGACTCTCCTTATTTATTTTGTTGCTCAAAATATATTTGATTTGGGGGCTGGGGTTGTGGCTCAGCGGCAGAGCGCTGGCCTCGCATGTGCGCGGCCCGGGTTCGATCCTCAGCACCACGTAAACATAAATGTATTGCATTGTGTACAACTAAAGTAAATAAATAAATATATATTTTTAAAATATATATATATATATTTGATTTGGCCAGTGGATGCCCCTTCAAAGTGATTTCTTATCTTTTGACATGTCTCATCATCTTGAGTGCTTTCTTACTTTTTGGAATTCTCTAGGCTCATCTTGTACTGTCCCTCTCTGGTCCTACAATTAGCCATTTCTCCAAAGGGCCCTAGTTTCTTTTTAAGGATGGTATTTCAAAACCAAGATCTAATTACTAAGTGTGCTCTGTTACTGGAATTTCACTGCTATTAAGCCCTTTCTAATATAGAGGTAAGAAATATGTAAGCATATACACATACATATAAACACACATATACTTGTTTCTATGTTAGTGCATAAATAAAAAAAAAAAAAAAAAAAAGAGTTTCCCTGTTCCTCTCACATATTTCCATTTAGATTTAGTGTAGACTCATAGATCCTTTATGCTATGAGTTAGAAACCTCGACTCTCCTTATTTATTTTGTTGCTCAAAATATATTTGATTTGGGGGCTGGGGTTGTGGCTCAGCGGCAGAGCGCTGGCCTCGCATGTGCGCGGCCCGGGTTCGATCCTCAGCACCACGTAAACATAAATGTATTGCATTGTGTACAACTAAAGTAAATAAATAAATATATATTTTTAAAATATATATATATATATATTTGATTTGGCCAGTGGATGCCCCTTCAAAGTGATTTCTTATCTTTTGACATGTCTCATCATCTTGAGTGCTTTCTTACTTTTTGGAATTCTCTAGGCTCATCTTGTACTGTCCCTCTCTGGTCCTACAATTAGCCATTTCTCCAAAGGGCCCTAGTTTCTTTTTAAGGATGGTATTTCAAAACCAAGATCTAATTACTAAGTGTGCTCTGTTACTGGAATTTCACTGCTATTAAGCCCTTTCTAATATAGAGGTAAGAAATATGTAAGCATATACACATACATATAAACACACATATACTTGTTTCTATGTTAGTGCATAAATAAAAAAAAAAGAAATGGACCTACACCAATACTGTTAATTATAATACCACAGCTTTAATTTCTTCCTATCCTTTTCTTGTCTATGATTGCAAATCCTTCTCAACAAGAAAGCTGGCTTCCATGACCTTCAATACATTCATTTATTAGTCTAAAGAGCAATATCTCAACCAGAGTCCTCTTCTATCCATCACGTTTCTATCATACATCCTCCCCAGCCCATTGTCCTCAGACTACAGGAAGATCACTGACTACACAGCACCTTCCTCTTTACCCCTCTTGGATTCTTGGAGGGATAGGGAAGAGAGAAGTGGGAAGATTAACCTTCCCTTTAGAGAACATTTAGTTCAAATGCTAATACTCTAAAAGTACTACTTGGACTTGTCCATGAGCACACACCCACCATAGGAACAAAGTAATCTAGATTTCAGGGATGGTACCAGAAATGACTTTCTCTGAAATTAACAAATGAATTACCACTCCAGACAGAGAACACGTGAATGTAGCCTTTGAATCGCCTCTTTAAAAGCACCACCCCCCCAACAAACACATACACCCCGTTCTTGATGATGGGCAGACTCACAACCTTTGGGACAGGAGTCCCCCGTGTTTCTCCTTTGCTAGCAAAGCAATAAATCTTATTTTTCCTTTTTCTCAAATCATGTCCTCATTATTGGATTGGCATCAGGGACAAGGACCAAGCTTTCAGCAACAACACTACTATATAAAACTATTTGAGAAAATCTGTTGTTTTCTTTCTGCTCCAAATATTTTTTGGAAAAATATTATAAAAGCCGTCCATTTCATAAAAACACATCTCTATGTTTCCCTACAACAAGACATCTACATTACACAACTAGTGAAAATGTAGTTACTAGGGGCTGGAGATGTAGCTACATGATAGAGCATGTGTTTTGCATGTGCTTGACCCTGGGTTCAGTTCACACACACACACACACACACACACACACAGGAGTTACTAGCAATCAAAAGAAATATATACAATATATGATTAAAGGTATCCAAATATATCTTGTTTTGTTTTGTTTTTAATTTTTTTTAAGTTGGAGATAGATACAATATCTTTATTTTATTTATTTATTTTTATGTGGTGCTGAGGATCAAACCCAGTGCCTCATACATGCTAGGTAAGCGCCTTACCACTGAGCCAAAACCCCAGCTCTGATTTTCATTTTTTGGTACCAGGAATTGAACCGAGGGGCTCTTAAGCACTGAGCCACATTCCCAGCCCCTTTTTGTATGTTATTCAGAGACAGGGCCTCATTGAATTGCTGAGGCTGGCTTTAAACCCGTGATCCTCCTGCCTCAGCCCTCCTGAGCGGCTGGGATTACAGGCCAAATGTATTCTATAGAAATAACATTTAGTTACTAAAAACTTTTTACCAAAAAGACCAATTAATAATTTTGTGTTTTAATACAATTTACCATGAGCTAGTTTTATTCGTTTATTAATTTATTGGTACTAGGGATTGAACCCAGAGGCACTTTACCACTGAGCCACATCCCCAGCCCTTTTTATTTTAGACTAAACTGCTTAGGGACTTGATAATTTTCTGAGGCTGGCCCTAAACTTGTGAACCTCCTGCTTCAGCCTCCCTAGTCACTGTGATTGCAGGCTTGCACCACCATGTGGACACGCTAGTTTTAAAGCCATAAGACCTCACTGGTCGGGGGCTGGGGTTATAGCTCAGAAGTAGAGCGCTTGCCTCGCACATGTGAGGCAATGGGTTCAATCCTCAGCACCACATAAAAAATAAATAAAATAAAGATTTTAATTTTTTTTTTTTAAAAAGAAAACCTCACTGGTCCTAAAAAGGCTCAAAAAGATAAACAGGCCAGGTGTGGTAGCTCATGCCTGTAATCCCCGCAATTTGGGAGGTGGAGGCAGGAGAATTGTAAATTCATGGCCAGCTTCAGTAACTAAGCAGGATTTGTTCTCACAATAAAAAATAAAAAAGGCTTGGGTGTGTAGCTCAGCGATAGAGCAACCCTAAGTTTAATTCCCAGTACAAAAAAAAAAAAAAAAGGAGGAAGGAAGGAATACAGGGAGACAATTAGAAATTCAAACAGCTGGGGCTGGGGTTGTGGCTCAAAGGTAGAGCGCTCGCCTAGCACGTGCACGGCCTGGGTTCAATCCTCAGCACCACGTAAAAATAAAGGCATTGTGTACAACTAAAGCAAATAAATAAATATTAAAAGAAATTCAGGGCTGGGGTTGTGGCTCAGTGGTAGAGTGCTTGCCTAGCATGTGCGCGGCCCGGGTTCGATCCTCAGCACCACGTACAAATAAATGCATCATGTACAACTAAAAAAAAAAAAAAAGAAAAAAGAAATTCAAACAGCTAGGCAGGCATGGAGGGCACATGCCTATCATCCCAGTAACTCTGGAGGCTGAGTTTGAGGCCAGCCTCAGCAATTTAGTAAGGCCTTATGCAATTTAGTGAGATCTATCTCAAAAGGGCTGGGGTCAAACTCAGAAGGTTAAGGATCCTGTGTTTTCTTTCATACAGGGAAGCTAGAGAGGAAAAAGGAATAAGAAAGGTGGAGATGGATCTCCTAAAAATCCAAGGAAGATCAGCAGAGGAAAGGAACAAAGGGATGGAAGGTAAGGAGGGAGGGGGAGATGCTGGGGAGTGAAACTGATCAAATTATATTGTTATATTGTATGCATATACAAATATGTAACAAGTCCCATCAATTTGTACAATATGCACCAATTTTTAAAATGTGGGGGAAAATAACAGCATGGCTAATGTTAATGAATGAATAAAGATTCCGAAAGGCAAAAAAATATGGGGCTGGGTATGTTGCTCAGTGGTTAAACATCCCTGGGTTTCAATGTCAAGTACCAAACAAACAAACAAAAAAAAATTGAAATGCAATTTAATTAAGTACTAATACTTTATCAATAAATATAATTACTTAGACAAAATTTTTTAATGATACAATTTCCTAGACCTTGCTTTCTTCAATACTATCCTTTAACAGAGTAAATACTAACGCTTGAAGATAAGTGAACTAGCTCAAGGTCTAGCCCACATGACTAACAAATGACTGACCAAAAAAAGCCCCTAGAACTTTGGCCCTTTAGTTTCCATTGTAGTTTTCTTTATACTATCTCAGATACTCTACCCTAGGATATTTATAGTCTCCCAAGTTATGTGCCTTAAAGCTCACCTAATACAACTACTCTTCCTAGACATTCTTTACTGCAAATATGCCCAAAAGCATGGGCATCATCTGTCTTGTAGCTCATTATAAATGCAGAATCTTAGAGCCAGCTCCGTGGTGCACGCCTATGATCCCGTTGGCTTGGGAGGCTGAGACAAGAGAATCCCAAGTTCAATGCCAGGCTCAGGAACTGTGAGGCACTAAGCAACTCAGTGAGACCATGTCTCTAAAGAAAATAGAAAATAGGGCTGGGGATGTGGCTCAGGGTCGAGTACCAATGAGTTCAATCCCAGGTACAAAAAAAAATACAGCTACACAGAAATGCAGTATCTCAGGCTCCACACACAGCCTTATTGAATCTGAAACCATTTTAACCAGATCCACAGGTGATCCATGTACACATTAGACTTTGAAAAGTGTCACTATACAACATACTCAAAAATTAGTCACTGAGAAAGCAACATCATATATTCTAAGCTAAGTTATATTTGTGAATAAGAAACTAATATCTATAAACTACTTTATATCTCCATGTATTTATTTATTTTGTGGTGCTTGGGATTGAAACCAGGGCCTTGTGCATATTGGTCAAGTGTTCTACCATTCAGCTACACCCACAGTCCCTCCTTTGCCAATTTAGATAATCCAAGCCAGCATTATTCCTTCTAATAAAATCACTTCAAGACCATCTCTTCAAGACCATTCTTTCATGAAACTATCCTGAAGACTCAAACCTAAATTGATACTTTCCCCCATTAGCTACAATATTCATACATTATTATTTCACAAATTTATCTGATCAAACTCTTTTTTTTCTTTTTTTCATGGTTCATCTGCCAGTACTACAGTTTCCCAAACATACTCTGGAAAGAAATATTATATACTATGGAATTAAACACAAAACAAAATAGTAAAATATTTGATGCCCAGCAATTTTTAAAATATTCTGAGTATGTAAGTCTTTGGACATCAAGTTCCATTCAGGAGTCAGTCTCAAATTGTCGTCTATATAATTATCCGAATTAGAAATCACCTGCATTAGTCATCACAGCAGTATAACCTGCTGAACTAGAATCTCTGGAGGTAGAACATTTTTAATGAGGGCCTCCAAATGATGCTTAAGCACAAATTTGAGAACCACAGGGAAATAACATAGTTTAAGCATGATATGAGGTAAATTATCCTAACTGCTGCACTGTACTGGTGTATTTACTGCTCTTATTATGACTTGGCTGACTTGGCTCTATGACAGAGACCTCAGAATAAATCACATTACAAAAGGCTCCTTCTCGCCAAAGAATCTAGGGATTTCAGTAAAGCAAATGGAACCAAGTTGTAAATAGTTACAAAAATAGTTACGTCTGCACTATTTAATTAACTTCAAGCTTAGGGAAAGCTTTAATCTACACCTGATAATAACAATTCACTTTTAATAGGATGATCATAATGCTCAACCTTAATTTTCTCATCCTCAAAGTACTTTACTAACTAATTATAACCTAACTCTTCCTTTGAGGGAAGGCGTTACTAGTTTCACAACAAAGATTATTTCAGAAAGATTACGCAAGCTACCCACAGTCATTTAGCAACCTGTGTCAAAGTCATAACAATCCATAAGTAGGAAAGGTATCTAAAACCAAGAGAATTATTTCATTTAACAAACATTTATTGAGAACCTACTATGTATGTAAGATATGGAGGGCAGTGATTAGAAAAGATGAATAAGTATTACTTGAACTCAATAGATAATCTATTGGGCTAATAAACAGTTGTAACAATAATGGTTAATAATATAATTGTACAAAATTCTGTTAGCTAAAAACGAGAAATGACAACTACTAGTAGAGACAAAGACTTTATAATGATGTGGACTTTAAAAGATGTAAGGGCTGGGGTTGTGGCTCAGTGGTAGAGCACTTGCCTAGCATATGTGAGGCCCTGGGATCAATCCTCAGCACCACATAAAATAAATAAATAAAATAAAGATATTGTGTCCATCTATAACTAAAAAATATTTATAAAAAAAAGATGTAGAGTTTTCTATGGAAATGGAAAAATTTTGTAACAATTTAATAATAGAATACATAAAATAGTAGAACATGATTCAAGGACGACATAACTTCCAAGGCAAGCATAATAGTAAAAATCATCAAATGCTACAGGAGGTAAAAGTACAATGAAAGGATATAAAATTCTCATCTTCTGAAATAGATCACTTTTTTCCAATGTGGAAAAATAATTTTGTCAAGTCTAAGAGTTTCTTAAACCATACTCTTCAGCTACCACAAATATTGACAACTATTCTACCACAAATCTTATAAAAATTAAGCAAAAGAGGGGCTGGGGTTGTGGCTCAGCAGTAGAGCACTTGCCTAGCAAGTACAAGGCCCTGGGTTCGATCCTCAGCACCACATAAAAATAAACAAATAAAATAAAGGTATTGTGTCCAACTACAACTAAAAAATTATGTTTTTTTTTTTTTTTTTTTAATTAAGGAGCTGGGGCTATAGCTCAGCAGTAGAGCACTCGTCTCACATATGTGAGGCCCTGGGTTCGATCCTCAGAACCACATAAAAATAAATAAAGGTATTGTGTCCACCTACAAATATATATATACATATATATATTGAAATAAATCTTTTAAAAAAATTTAAGCAAAAGTATTTGAGAATAAGGAAACAGAGAAGAATTTACATTGCTCTGGTTTTCAAGGAAGATTTCATGTCCAGATCCAATTTTGTCAGAAATTTAGAATTTGGATTTTAATCTAAAGACAAAAAGAATGAATCTAAGAGCAAGAAAATCAAGGAAATAAGTAAATTAGCAGACCAAATGATTAATTCAAGACTTGACAGGGGACTGGGGTTGTGGCTCAGTGGTAGAACGCTCGCCTCGCACGTGCGCGGCCCGGGTTCAATCCTCAGCACCACGTAAAAATAAAGGCATCGTGTACAACTAAAGCAAATAAATAAATACTTAAAAAAAAAAAAAGACTTCACAGTCTCATCAGAAATTATAAAAACAGAAACATAAAATAAGAAATTGGTTCAAGAATGCAGAATAACTAGATTAAGGATAGCCACATTCAAAATAAAGGTAATAAAAACAGGCATAAAAGATGGTGGTGGTTGTCGTTTGGGGTGTGGTTAGGGAATAGCTGGAGAACAGTTATCGAACCAAGAAGTGTAACCTGAAGCCTGATTTGGAAAGGTAGGTTTGGAAAATCTAGCCAAAAATCTAGGGAGATGTCTATCAGGTTGTGGAAAATGAAGCTTGGAGATGAAGTCAGGTAGAGATGGACATGAAACAAGGTAACAAAAGAAAAGGATCTCAGGTAATACATAGGATAAAAAAGAACAAGAGGGTAGAAGTCAAAACCTTAAAAAATAGGGCTGGGGTTGTGGCTCAGCGGCAGAGCGCCTGCCTCGCACGTGTGCGGCCCGAGTTCGATCCTCAGTACCACGTAAACATAAATGCAATTGCATTGTGTACAACTAAAGTAAATAAATAAATATTTTTTAAAAAATTCTTAAAAAAAAAACTTAAAAAATTGCCTACATTAAAGGAATGTGCAAAAAATCTATCACAGAAACCAGAGGAAATAATGTCTCACTAAAACAGCAGGGAGAGCAGGACATAGTGGTGCATGCCTGTAATCCCCATGACTGGGAGAGTCCAGACCCAGGCAAGAGGATAGAAGTTCAAGGCCAGCCTCAGCAACTTAGTGAGACCCATCTCAAAATAAAAAATAAGGGCTGGGGATATAGCTCAGTTGGTAGAGTGCTGGCCTCACATGTACAAAGCACTGGGTTCAATCCCCAGCACCACCAAAAAGTAAAAAAAAAAAAAAAAAAAAAAAAAACATAACAGAGAGAATCTGATAAGTCAGGGTACTTGTAATTAGGAGGGCACTTTTCCTTCTAATAGGGCAATTTTTGCAAAAAGCTGGGTGAATGGTGAGAAAGTACAAGTAATAACTATAGACAGAGATAATCTTAGAAATATCAGAATTAAATAAGAAATAAAAGTTTAAGGAAGTTAGAAAGTAGATAAAAAGAATTTCTTTTTAAAAATGATATAATGAGCCAGGCAGATCACAAGTTCAAAGCCAGCCTCAACAATTTAGTAAGACCCTATCTCGACATAAAAAATTAAAAGGGCTGAGGATGTGGCTCAGTGGTTAAGCGACCCAGGGTTTAATCTTAGTACCAAAAAATAAAAATAGAAATAAAATAAAATAATAATATGACCTGGTTTCCTATCAACAGAAGAGAAGAAACCATAGGACAGAATAAGTATTATTTTAAAGAATAAGGGCTGGGGTTGTGGCTCAGCAGTAGAGTGCTCGCCTAGCACATGTGCGGCCCAGGTTCGATCCTCAGCACCACGTAAAAATGAATAAAAATAAAAGCATTGTGTACAACTAAAAGTAAATAAATAATTTTAAAAAAAATAAACCAGGCACAGTGGCACATGCCTATAATCCCAGCAGCTTGGGAGGCTGAGGCAGGAGGATCCCAAGTTCAAAGACAACCTCAACAACTTAGGCCCTAAGCAACTTAGCAAGATCCTGTCTCAAAATAAAAATAAAAAGGGTTAGGGATGTGGCTCGGCAGTACAGCATCCCTGGGTTCACTCCCCAGTACCAAAAAATAAATAAATAAATTTTAACTGATGAGAGAAAAATCTTCAAGGAAAAAAAAAATGAAAGAAAAAAATAGAATAGGAACATTTTCCCCCAAGTTACATCAGAAAGTGTATGGGTGCAATCAATCTTTTCCAACTTCCTTAATAAGACAGTCTTTTGTCTTTTTTTTTTAAACATGTACCCCAGCTTTCATGAGAAAGCTCAGAAGTGTAGTCAATTTCTTTTTCTTTCATTTATAAAAAGAATGCACAGAGGTAGTGGTTACCATGACAGCAGAAAACAAAACTCAAACCAACATTATTCTACAAAGTCCTGAAACTTCAAGCACACAAAATATCCTGAGTTTTCCTCAAACATCCCAAGAGCAAGGCTTACTAATTTAGTATTTCCAAATAATCCTCAGGAAATATAGGCACAGAGACCCACACCTGCAATCCCAGTGACTAGGGAGGCTGAGGCAGGAAGATTATAAATTCAAGGCCAGCCTCAGCAATTTAGCAAGACCCTAAGAAGCTTAGTGAGACTCTGAATCCAAAAAAAAAAAAAAAAAAAAAAAAAAAAAAGGCTTGGAAATGCAGCTCAGTGGTAAAGTGCCCTTGGGTTCAATCCCCAGTAACAAAACAAAAACCAAAACCAGCCAGCCTATGATAATCTAAAATACACTTTTCTTCCAGATAAAAATTTCTGGAAGGTAGTTTTGTTCTTAATCTGAAAACATTATATTACTTAAAATGAAAAAGAGATGTGAATACTGAAAACTGCTATCTACTTGGAAGTCAGAACCAATCCCATACTGCAGCACCATCCCTGACTCAGAAACTACTTCCTAAGACAGAAGAATCAGGTAAGGCTGTGTAAGTAATAAATACTATACCCACAGCCTGACAGTAGATAACAGTCTCAAGAAGAGATACTTGTTAGGCTTTGTAGGAATAACATAATTTTATAAATTTATGAATTATCTTCAGTGATTCATTTCTTCCACAAATAGCATTTATTAAGTACCTACTTTTGTGATACTAAAGATATTCAGTGACAGGGCAACCATAATCATATATTAAAATTTAAACCAGCAATAATAGTGTGTGTGTGTTGGTGGTGGTGCTGGGGATTGAACCCAGGGCCTTGTGCATGAGAGGCAAGCACTCTACCAATTGAGCTAAATCCCCAGCCCCATAATAGTATATTAAAATTTAACAGTGTTGGGCTGGGGTTGTGGCTCAGCGGTAGAGCGGTCGCCTAGCATGAGTGTGGCCCGGGTTTGATCCTCAGCACCACGTAAAAATAAAGGCATTGTAGTACATTGTGTACTACAATGTGTACTACAATGCCTTTATTTTTACGTGGTGCTGAGGATCAAACCCGGCTGCGCACATGCTAGGCGACCGCTCTACCGCTGAGCCACAACCCCAGCCCCTAAATAAATATTAAAAAAAAAAAAAAATTTAACAGTGTTGAAGCCAGACATAGCGGTGGTTCATGCCTATAATCCCAGCTACTTAAGGCTGAGGCAGGAGGACTTCAAGTTGGAGGCCAGCCTCAGCAACTTAGTGAGACCCTGCCTAAATAAATAAATAAATAAATAAGAAGGGGAGATGGAGCTCACCATAAAATAAAAGACCTGGGGGTGATCCTCAGTATCCAAAAAAAAAAAAAAAAAAAATAGTGCTGACAGTACAGGAAAATGGAAAACAAATTTATTTAGCCTCATTGTAGAACAACCCTTTGCCAGGCACGGTTGCGCATGCCTATAATCCCAGCACTTGGGAGGCTGAGGCAGGAGGATCGCAAGTTCAAAGCCAGCCTCAGCAATCTCAGCAATCACAAGGCACTTAGCAACTCAGTGAGACCCTATCTCTAATAAAATACAAAAAAGCGCTGGGGGTGTGGCCCAGTGGTTGAGTGCCCATGAGCTCAATCCCTGATACCAAAAAAAAAAAAAAAAAAAAAACCCTTTGACCCAAAAACCTCACTTTACCTGAAAGAGAAAGAAATGTAGCAGGTCATTTCCTGCTACATTGTTTATAATTTCAAAAACATAAAGACAATCTGTGCACCAATAAAGGTTAAATAAACAATGATGTAATGATACAATGAAATATTAGAAAACCATTAAGAATAAATTTACGAAAGAATGTACATGGGGCTGGGATTGTGGCCCAGCGGTAGAGTGCTTGCCTAGCACATGTGAGGCATTGGGTCTGATCCTCAGTACCACATAAAAATAAAATAAATATTATTATGTCCACCTACAACTAAAACAAATATTTAAAAAAAAAAGAATGTCCATGATAGACAGTATAGTAGAAAATCAACTATCAGAAATAGCATATGAGAAAGGGAGGGAGAAAAAAAAAGAAATAGCATTTTTTCTGGGCTCAGTGGCCCATGCCTGTGTAACTTAAGAGGTTGAAGGAGAAAATCTCGAGTTTGAACCAGCCTAGGCAACACAGCATGACCCTGTCTTGAAAACGAAAATATCATATAGAATATGATTCCATGTCTGTTTAAAAGTATACACACAAACAACCCATACATACATGTACAATGGTCTGGAAGGAGATATCCAGCTTTAACAGTGGTCATCTGTAGAAACAATGAACTGGAAGAATTGGAGCAGGGAAAGGCTTTCCTTCTTCTTGTGCATTGCCATACTTCTCAATATGTAAATAAAAACAAAATATTTTTCTACACAGCTGAGGTGAAGGGTCTTGCATACTCTCATCTTCAGTACATGGCACAGAGTAGTAACTAGATTATGGCAATTTAAAACACCACTTCCAGTTGAAATGTTACTTTGTGTGTGTGTGTGTGTGTGTGTGTGTGTGTTTTGTTACTGTGGATTGAACTCAGGGGCACTCGACCACTGGGCCATATCCTCAGCCCTTTTTTGTATTTTATTTAGAGACAGGGTCTCACTGAGTTGCTAAGTGCCTCACCATTGCTGAGGCTGGCTTTGAACTCGCGATCCTCCTGCCTCAGCCTCCAAAGTGCTGGGATTACAGGCGTGGGCCACCGCACCGGACTTTGAACTGTTACTTTTAAAAAATTATATGTCCTTTGATAAATATCACTTCCCCCCAGTTCTCTCATCTAATAAATTTGGAGACTGAATTGAAATAGTAAAAATTGTTTAAAAAATAATTAAATATTTAATATGCTGTAAAAAATTGTTTTTAAAGTTAGGTACATGAAGATGCTTATTACAGCTGAAATTGGAAAATATTAGAGGGAACAGTTGAGCCAATTATGATAATGGTATTTTATGGTTTGGATGTGAGGTGTCCCCCAAAAGCACATTTGTAAGACAATGCATGAGAATTTATTTTATTTTATTTTTAATATTTATTTCTTAGTTGTAGTTGGACACAATATATTTATTTATTTATTTATTTATTTATTTATTTATTTATTTTTACGTAGTGCTGAGGATCGAACCCAGGGCCACGCACGTGCTAGGTGAGTGCTCTACAGCTGAGCCACAACCCCAGCCCTGCTGTAAAAATTTTTAACAAAACCACCCAGACTCATGAACTTGTGCTGCCAGATTCCCTCATTTGTGCAAATGTCTTAATGCATTTCTCTGCTTCTAAGCATACACTTCAATTTCTTATTATGTGTCATTAAGAAAGTGTAGCTCTTTACTGCAGTTTTGCTTTTTAAACTGGATTCCCTGACCTTCCACAATCAAGTATACAACTACAATACTCACTTATCCAAAGTGTACACACTGGAGTAGCTAGTTAAAGGGTGTTCTTAAGTTGCAAGGAAATGAACTTTGCATCAAGTAACTTCAAGATTTTATCCTCTGACAAGTGGACCAGTAGCACATGGGCACCAAAAGGGTCACCAGAAGTCAACTTCAGGAAGGCCCAAGTAACTGTCAGCAAATTTCTCCAGTATGCCATCAAAAGTGTTAACAACCGCGTGCTTACTTATCAGTTTAAGGACAAAATTTCCTTCTAAGTGCTAACATCTGAACAGAATGAATTCCAGAAGGAATGAAGAAGAGAAAAGTAACATTTACAGAAATTATGAAGATAAATTTACCACAATCAAAGAAAAAAATGAAAAACCACAGATGGAAAGATCAAAGATGGGGGGGGGGTTGGAAAAAAAAAAAAGCCCATGCTGAGAAATACAGTAAGATTTATGAATGAAGAGAAAAATGTATATAAGCTTCAAGAGAGACTAGAATGCCTACAAAAGAAAAAGAAGTGAACATAACTGCAACAGTAATACTTTATGCAAGATGACAATGGAGCCAGGAATGGTGGTGCAAACCTGTGATCACAGCTACTCAGGAGGCTGAAACAGGAGGATCACAAGTTCAAAGCCAGCCTCAGCAACTTAGTGACCCTGTCTCAAAAAATAAAAAGGGGTGTGGATGTAGCTCGGTGGTAGAGCACTCCTGAGTTCAATCCCCAGTACCAAAAAAAAATTTTTTTATTGTTGCTCAAACTCATTAGTAATCGAAGAAAAGCAATCAATAAGCTAGATAATACAAAGTATCAGCAGGAATGTGAAGGATACAAGAACTCTCATCCACTAGTGCTAGGAATGGAGACTAAAGTAGCAAATCTGGAGATAAGCACATGTACTCTTTATTCCATTCCTGGATAGCTATCTCAAGAGAAATTCTCATACCAAATCACCAAGAGAGACTGTATAAGGGTATTAAATGTAGCAATATTTGCAGTAGCAGGGAATTGGAAGCAATCCAGGTAACCATCACTTGAATGTGTGTAGTTAAAATGCAACAGATGTATTCTATGAGGTACTAGGCAGTAACTAAATGGAGTGACTATATGTACACACAGCCACTAAATGATGAAAAATAAAACAACTTCTAGAGCTAAGTATTGCCTACGTAAACTTGAAATACATGACATAAACCAATACAGTGGCCAGGTTACCTATCATCCAAACATGTTAAACAGAAGAGTGTTTATAGCACTAATCATTCTTTTGAGACAACAAGCACAAGCTGTGATTGGGCCAGTCAAATCAGAACCATCCAGGGCTAACAGGGACACAGGGTCCCCTTACCTATTAGCCACTATTTTCTATAACCTAGGAAGACAAATCTTGATGAAGAAGATAGACTCAATTTGTTATTTTGCTTTTAACTATGCTGAATGCTTAAATGTCATATCACCACCGAAATATAAACCACAGATATGCTATATCCCTAATATAAATTATGCTATATCCCTAATATAAATTATTTATGGTTATGATCATTCTTAAAGATGGACACTTACAAATTAATTGCATTATATTCATTAGTAAAATTCTATAACATGACTTTGTGTCTTCTGTTACCATCTCAACCTCTCTACATGAGATTTCTTACTGGAAAAATTCTTCAGTATATAATGCTCATATGTAAAACGAGTTAAAAATTCAAAGAGTTGTAAAATAGGGAACAGTTTCACACTATGTTTTTCCCCCCAGTACTGGGGATCAAACCCAGGGGCACTTTACCACTGTTACTTTTCACTGCTTTTTATTTTGAGACAGGATCTTGCTAAGTTGCTGAGGCTGGCCTTGAACTTGCAATCCTCTTACCTCATCCTCCAGAATCACTGGGATTACAGGTGTACACAACCGTGCCTAGCTAGATTATTCTTTCTATATGCCTTTTCAAAGATCAAATTTTATTCTATAATTGATTTATCTTCACCACTTTGGGAGAAAAAGTAATGTATCAAATTAAAATGTTAATCTAAAAAGTTTAGTTTTCCTCTATTTTTCTGAAATAGGTTCCTACCAAAAAACAAAACACAATGGCTGAGAAATAGACAAGTTTTTAAAATAATTTCTAAATTCAAGTCCAAAACTTTCATACTGCTTCAATCATTCTCTCCCAAATACTCGAACCACAAAAACAGATCATAGTTAAGTCAATAACCATAGAATGTGCAAGGAAGTTGGCTGGCACATAATAATTCCCTCTAACCATAGGTTTCCATCCAATCTCTACAATAACATCCTTTTATTTCTTCACCTTATTCTAAATTTGCCACAAAATGAGGTGTTAAAGACCTTAAAGGTCCAAAAGGAGGCAAGAATAGGTATAAAACTTCACATATAATGATTAGAGAAAAACAATTTTAGAGTGCTTCTGGCCCCCTCTAAAACCCAAACAGGAACTAAGTGTGGAAGCAGTAGCCCAAGAAAGGGTGTTAAATCATGTGCGTAAATGTAGATGTAAAGTTACTAGACTTGAAGAAGTAAAAAAAAAAAAAAAAATTTTTTATAGAACGCATTTCTGTCTCCCCCACACTAGACTTTACCATGTTTTGTTCTCCACCTTCTTCATCCCGAGAACCACGCCACATACTGGGGATTCAGAGAAGCATGTGATACAAGTATACTGCACAATTCTAGGGAATGCCACTCACACAGACTACATTGTGAATGGTACCTCTCAACTTCTGGAACATGTCAGCCCTAAAACAGTGAACCAGTTAGGCATGATGGTAATACAAACCTGTAGTACCTGCTACACAGGTACTACAACTTGTGGTCCTGCTATCTCTCAGTTCTAACTCAAAGCCATCCTGGGCAATATAGCAAGATACCCATAGAAAGAGGCAAGATGAAGAGTTCCACCAAAACATTCAGTGAGTAAAAGATTATACCTCTAGTCATTTGGCACCTACCCAGAACCAATTTATTATATGCATACCATGAAGGTAGGGACAGTTTTATTTATCCTCTGTTCTCAAAGTCCTGTCGTCATGGTTTCCACAAAATGGGTCAGTTCCTCAATATGCTATTTATTCATTCATTGAGAAGATATTTATTGAGCATCTTATGTGTCAGATGTTGGGCTAGGTCCTAGGAATAGAGCAGATAGGGGAGAAATAAGATCTGCCTAAAGCCAGGTGCGGTGGCGCACGCCTGTAATCCCAGCACTTTGGGAGGCTGAGGCAGGAGGATCTCGAGTTCAAAGCCAGCCTCAGCAATGGCAAGGCACTTAGCAACTCAGTGAGACCCTGTCTCTAATAAAATACAAAAAAGGGCTGGGGATGTGACCCAGTGGTCGAGTGCCGCTGAGTTCAATCCCCGGTACCAAAAAAAAAAAAAAAAAAAAATCTGCCTGGTGGTGCTTACAGCTTACTTTGTAATAAAGAATGTAGAGGTACCAGGTATAGTGGCAGGTACCTATATTTCCAGCTACTAGGGAGGCTAAGGCAGGAGGATCCCTAGAGCCCAGGAGTTCACAGCTGGCCTGGACAACACAGCAAGAACCTCACCTCAAAAAAAAAAAAAAAGGTCCAACACAGTGGTACACACTGGTAATCCCAGCGACTCAGGAAGTAGAAGCAGAAGGATCAGTGGTAGAGCACATCCTGTGCAAAGCTCTGGGTTCAGTCTCCAGCACCAATATTTAAACATTTAAATAAAGTTAACAGTTAACACATCACCTATGGTCTTTGCCCCAACTTTGTACTTCCATATAAGTTTTTACCCAAAAATCACAAATGCCCTTTACTCGATAACTCACTTTTCACAAAATCTTACTCCCTAGGGAGATATAGAAGTATTAAATGGTCCACTCCAGGTGCAGTGGCACATGCCTGAAATCCCAGTGACTCAGGAGGATCACAAGTTCAAAGCCCACCTCAGCAACTTATTGAGACCCTATCTCAAAAAGGGGGGGTAAGGGGGGTAGGGACATGGCTCAGTGGTTAAGTGCTCCTGGGTTCCATCTCTGGTACCAAAAATGTGTGTGTGTGTGTGTGTGTGTGTGTGTGTGTGTGTGATGTTCCTATTAAGAGATCAAGAATCTAAATAATAAATAAATCATGCACATAAATGAAATTAAAAATGCACACAAGTGAAACTTCATTGTATATTGCCTATAAGAAATACCCAACACAATTAAAACTAATATGGCATTTTTCTGAGATGGCTCCTTGAAAAGACAGGATCAGTCTCCATTCAGGTGACGATAATGGTTTGACTCTTTAGTTCTAATATCAAGTGGTAACCCTACCACTTGTCCAACTGGTTTCCAGGGGTTATGGGTTTACCTATAGTAGGTATTTAGGAGACATGCAATAAATGACCTAAAAATCTATCAAAGGATGGTTTAAAAGATTATTGGCCAACCTGGGTGCAATGGTGCATACCTATAATCCCAGAGACTTGAGAGACTGAGGCATAAGGATTGCAAGCCTGAGGTGAGCCTCAGCAATTTAGTGAGACCCCCAGCAATTCAGTGAGAACCTGCCTCAAAATATAAAAAGGAATGGGGCATAGTGGTAAAGTACCGCTAAATTCAATCCCAGTCCAAAAAAAAAAAGACTATTGGCCAAGCCAGATGTGGTGCCTGTATTTCCAGCTACTCAAGAGGCTGAGGCAGAAGAATCATAAATTTGAGGCCAGCCTGGGCAACTTAAAGAGACCCTGTCTCGAAATAAAAAAGAAGTCTGGGGATAAAGCTCAGTGGTAGAACACCCCTAGGTTCAATCCTCAATACTGCAGGGCTGGGGGGAAAGGGAAACAAAAGGCCTGAATAGACATTATAAGACATATAAATGAATAACAGATATAAGAAAATCTACTCTATTTCACTAATCTTAAGAAAAATGCAAAGCAAGCCGGGCGTGGTGGCGCATGCCTGTAATCCCAGCACTCAGGAGGCTGAGGCAGGAGGATCACGAGTTCAAAGCTAGCCTCAGCAATGGTGAGGCACTTAGCCACTCAGAGAGACCCTGTCTCTAATAAAATACAAAAAAAATGTCTGGGGATGTGGCCCAGTGGTCGAGTGCTCCTGAGTTCAATCCCCGGTAGCACCCCCCCCCCCCAAAAAAAAAAGCAAAGCAAAAAACCAAATGAGCTGGGCATGGTGGCACATGCCTGTAATCCCAGCACTTAGGAGGCTGAGGCAGGAGGATCACGAATTCAAAGCTAGCCTCAGCAATGGCGAGGCACTTAGCAACTCAGTGAGACCCTGTCTCTAAATAAAATACAAAAAAGGGCTGGTGATGTGGCCCAGTGGTCGAGTGCCCCTGAGTTCAATCCCCGGTACCACAAAAAAAAAAAAAAAAAAATGAGATATCACATCTTACCTTAGAGAATGACTATCATCCAAAAAAGAAAAAAGGACAACAAATGTAAATGAAGATGTGAAGGGAACCCCAGCACATATCAATGGGAATGCAAAATGGACCAACTCCCAAAGTAAATAGTAGTAAGGTCCTCAGAAAAATAAAATAGAACTACCATAGCCGGGCATGGTGGCGCACGCCTATAATCCCAGCACTGTGGGAGGCTGAGGCAGGAGGATCGCCAGTTCAAAGTCAGCCTCAGCAATGGTGAGGCACTTAGCAACTCAGTGAGACCCTGTCTCTAAATAAAATACAAAACAGGTCTGGGGATGTGACCCAGTGGTCGAATGCCCCTGAGTTCAATCCCTGGTACCACAAAAAAAAATAAAAAATAAAAATAAATAGAACTACCAAATGATCCAGTAATCTCACTTACTTATTCAAAGGAGCGGGAATCAGAATTTCAAAGAGATATCTGTACTCCCACAATCACTGTAGCATTACAAACAAAAACCAAGATATGAACATAATCTAAATGCCAGAAAACAAATAAATGGATGTAGAATATGTATATAAGGATGTGTGTCTACACATACAAATAATACAATACAAATATGTGAGATGGAATATTATTCAGCCTTTGAAAAGAAGGAAATCCTGCCATTTGTGACAACATGAATGGATCTGAAAGACATTATGCTACGTGAACTAAGCCAGACACACACGCACGCACACATACACAAAAAAATATTGTATGATCTTATTTATGTGTGAAACCAAAAATAGCCAAACTCATAGAAGCAGGGTAGAAAGAAAGGTGATTGCCAGGGGGGAAAAGTTGAGGAAATAGGGAGGTGATTGATAGTCAAAGGCAACAATTTCACTTATGCCAGATAAATAATTTTGGAAATCTACTATACAGCATAGTGCTTACAGCTAAGAATACATATACTGTATTGTATATACAAAATTTTCCAAGAAAGTGCATGCCTGTAAGCACATCCCAGTGGCTTGGGAGGCTGAGGCAGGAGGATCGCAAGTTCAAAGCCAGCCTCAGCAACTTAGTGAGGCCCTGAACAAATTTGTGAGGACCTGTTTCAAAATAAAAAATTTTTAAAAGGGGTAGGAATGTGACTCAGTGGTTTAGCACCCCTAGGTTCAATCACTGGTCAAAATAATAATAATAATACATCTAAGGTAGATCTTATATTAAGACTCTTCCCACCAAAGAAAAGATGATGATAATAATAATAATAGTATTAAAAAGGGGAAAAGAAAACTATGGGAGTGATAGACATGTCTGCAGTCTTCATGGTGGTGATGGTTTCACAGGAGTATACTTTTCTCCAAACTCATCAAATTGTATACATTAGGTATAACTTTTTCCATGTCAAAAATAATAACAAAAATAAAAAATTTTAACCCTAGGGAAAGTTAGTGGGGACACAAGAAAATCATTTCAATAACATGCAAAACATATCATATGTTTATTTCCCTATCCTATACATACACCATTTGCAGAAAAGGCAAAACCCTACAAACAGCTCTTGGTGACATGGCTTTTTTCTAAAAAACAAAAGAAATAGTCTCTAGACATAGTAAATAAAATAATGTTAAAACAGAGGGAAAGAAAGAAAAAAGTCAGCATTAAGTATAGAGTAAAGAATATAGCACAAAAGCAGAAAAAGAGCAATACATTTCTTTTACAAAAAGAAGGGTCTTGCTGGGTATAGTGGCACACGCCTATGATCCTAGCAACTCCAGAAGAATTGCAAGTTGAAGGCCAGCCTCAGCAACTTAGCAGGACCCTGTCTCAAAAATAAAAAATAAAGAAAGGGCTGAGGATGCAGCTCAATGATAAAGTACTCCTGGGTTCATTCCCTGGTTTAAAAAAAAAAAAAAGTCTTCAAGCTAGGGATGTAGCTCAGTGGTAAAGCAATTGCCTAGCATAAGAGAGGCCCTCAAGGTTTAATCTTCTAAATCAACAACATGGGAAACCCTATTCTCCACAAATAAGACTTTACAGACAAAAGCAAATGTCTATTCCAGATCCCATATTCAAAGAAGGTACCTTTAAGTACGCCAGAAAGGGAGGAACAGGAATGCTAAACTCCTATAAGATAAAACCAATCAGACTAAGAACACCTAATTCAAAACCACTTCAGGAATATAGAGCCAAGAAATATACAACCTGCATCCCTAAACCTAATAAATTCAGAATTATAACTACCCTCTTCTAAAGGCCCAATCCCTCATCAGATTAAACGTCTCTAAAATATCTCAGAGAAGACAGGAATGAAGGCACATGCCTGTAGTCTGAGCTACTCAGGATGCTAAAGCAGGAGGTTTTGAGCTCTAAAGTTTAAGACTAGCCTGGGTAACATAGCAAGACCCCTGTTTCAAAAACAACAAGCCAAGCCAGGTGAGTGTTGCACACTTATAATCCCAGCAACTCAGGAGACTGAGGCAGGAGAATCAAAACTTTGAGGCCAGACTCAGCAACTTATCAAGGCCCTAAACAACATAGTTGCAACCCTGTCTCAAAATAAAAAATAAGGCAAGTGTGGTGGCACACACCTGTAATCCCAGCAACTCTGGAGGCTGAGGCAAGAGGATCGCCAGTTCAAAGCCAGTCTCAGCAACTTACTGAGACCCTGTCTCTAAATAAAAAATAAAAATGGTCAGGGATATAGCTCAGTGGTAAAGCACCCAGGCTCAATCTCCAGTACCAATTAAATAAATAAATAAATAAAATGGTCTGAGGATGTGACTCAGAGGTTAAGTGCCCCTGGGTTCAAGCCCCTCCCCGCAAAAAAAGTCTTTCAGAGAAAGTAATTAGATTATTCCATCATCTAAATTCAAATATTTTTAAAACTGAAAAAACTAAGTATTTCAAAGTCAATCCTCAGTAGCCTGTTCTTTATGGCCTTTTAAAACACTTCAAAAGGATTCTTAAAACAGTGTTTCATAAGTATATTTCTAGAAAGAGCTTTCATTCTTCTAGCAATTTAAAAGCTACCAAATGTTCATTTCTACATTAGATTATTGATTCCTTGCCTTTTAACATCTCTAACAGCTGCTTGACAAATTACCTCACCTTATTCCTCAGGGGGTAAGGACAGCATGATATCCATGAATTCAAAAATGGGACCACAAACTGATCTGTGAGAGATGAGCTAATTGCTTCAGAAGAGTCTGACACTGCTCTAATAGACTAGATATTCATAGCATGATACAATTACATGCTTTGCTTGCTCTAAATATTTTATTTGTACTTAAGTGTAGAGGACAAATCTTTCCTTAGAATCATTTGAAAATATGATAGCAACAGTAAGTCAAGAAACTTGCATGTTTAGAATAGCTTCCACAAAAAGCTAAGTCTTCAGAATACTTATTCTTAATAGTTTAATGCAACTTCCGCATTAGCTTTCTAATTTCAGCCTAAGAGATCAGAGAGTTCCTAAAACAGTCTGCTAAGTAAGTTTTTAAAATATTTTCCAGACTTTTAGCAAAAAACAATTTTCTAAGATAACGTAACTATATTTCATAGCAGTATGGTAAACGATTTCTGTTGTATGTACTCAGATTCATTGTTAGTGTCAAAACAGTATGAAACACAAAGAGAAAAAAAAACACAAACTGCAATCTTGTTAATCCCTAGAGAATCTTAAATATTGCTTTTCCTGCATGACAACAACAAAATGGTGAGGACTTTAAGAAGTATTTTAAATGAGAAGCATTTTCCAGACAAATTACTTATAGTAAGTTAGCCTCTCTCTAGACAGAAGCAATTCACTTGTCTCTAAATTCAGAACCAATCTCATAATAACAAACTTGTCAATACCTTTAAAGTGATAAATCTCTGTGCTAGCTTAGCATCTCACACTGTAACAAAATTTCAAGATCTTTCAATCGTATTTTTAGAACTGAATCATCACCTGCTTCTTCAAATGTCACTTTTGCAAGTGTATGACAACGACGATGTTGATTCACTTTTTGTAAACTATTTCCCTAGCAAAAATGTAGACATCCAAGAAACCATATAATTTTGGGATGATGGTGCCCATTAAACATGTTTCTTTCGACCTACATCTTTTTGTGAGCTGAAAACTCCGGTCCCTACTAGAACCTTGGTTGGCTAGCTTGCTGGTTCTCCAGCAACCGTATCATGTTTGATCTCTCCTGCCTGGAGAGGCGATAGCGTTGATTTTGTTTTTAAAGTTGGTGTCGGAGCAGCTACAAACTTTTTTCAGCATCCCTGCCTGGCTGCCAACTGGAGCTCTGCTCACTTCCTCACCAACTTGAACCACCCCCAAACTCAAGAGTAAGCTGGAGTTAAGACAGCGGCAGTTGACACACTTTCAAGAAAGGTTTGACACCGCAGAAAACTTTCACTTCTCTTCTCCACCCCTTCCACTCAGGGACTCCGGCCCTTGGCCGTTGCTTCCCTCTAGAATTCCCCTCTAAGACAGGACAAGGACATGGAAAGCAGATCGTTCTAATGCCCCCGAAAAGGACCTCCAAAGCCCTCTCACCGGACTCAAGTGCTGTTCTTTACACAAAAGAACCGGGCCAGCAAAGCCAAAGGGCTCGAGTCGAGGCCCTTCTGCGGGTGCCAGCCTCCACCGCACCCGCACCCGCACCCGCACACCTAGTAGTCCCCAGCCGCCCGGGCCGCCTCCGCTGGAGGCTTTCTGCCCCCAACCCGGCCAGACAAAGCCCCGGCGGCCCGGCCGGCGCTCGCCAGCCTCCGGACGCGGGCCGCCGCGCTCTTACCCGGGCCTCATCCAGAGCGACGCCGGCGCCACTGCTTCCCCCGGCCTTGGCGGCGGGGCAGCTGGCAGCGCGGGTCTTGGAGGAGCGGGTCCGAGAGGAGATGAAATGGCTGCTGCCTCCGGTCGCTCCAGGCTCTGCTCCGGCCCCAGGCCCAGGCCCGGGCCCGGGAGACTTGGACCCGAGAAGGCGCAGAGAGCTCTTCCGGGTGTTCACCATGGTCCAGCCAGGAGGACGAGGCACACGCCGCGCCCGGGTGAGCAGAGGAAGGCCGGCCCGCCGGCCGGGCAGTCAGGGCCAGCGGAGCCGAGCCGGGCCGGGAGAGACGAGCCGGCTCGAACTCTCCGGAGCGCAGACTAGGACAGGCGAGAGCAGGGTAGAGGAAGGGAAAGCGGCGTGAGAAGGCAGGCAGCAGGAGGCGAGAGCGATGCTGCAAGCCGGCAGCACAGACCCTCCGCCGGCTTCACCCTCCTCAGCGGGAGCCGAGCGGAGCCGCCATTTCTGCCCCTTTCTCTCTCGTTCTCGCTCTCGAGCTCTGTGCGTCAGGTCTCCAGCGCCGCAGGGCCGACGAGACCGCTTCCGGCCGCGGCCACCGCGGGGCGCTGCAAGGACAGGCAGCCCTCCCCTTGCCGGCTTCTCCCTCCTCTCCCCTAGCCTACAGCAGGCCCCGCCCCCGGCGCAGCGTCAGCGCGCGGCGGCCAGGGGGTGGCGACGCTCTGGGCTCGCAGCTCAATGGTTTCCCGGGTCAAGCCGGCCTCCTGGCTGGGGGATGGGAAAAGCCAGATTGGCTGCAGGGCGAGTTCCGGCGTGGAACTTGGAACCAGAACCGTGCCTCCCGGTCCAAGAACGGAGTACCCTACATACCCGCACCACTCCAAATGGCTAGGATGGTGCTAGGAACCGCCCGCCTAGGCGCGAGGTGGAAGGGGACCCCTGCTAAGGATGAAAGGGCGCTTAGAATCCCAGAGCTAGCCGGGCGCGGTGGCGCACGCCTGTAATCCCAGCACTTTGGGAGGCTGAGGCAGGAGGATCGCGAGTTCAAAGCCAGCCTCAGCAATGGTGAGGCACTTAGCAACTCAGTGAGACCCTGTCTCTAAATAAAATACAAAAAAGGTCTGGGGATGTGACCCAGTGGTCGAGTGCCCCTGAGTTCAATCCCCGGTACCACAAAAAAAAAAAAAAAAAAAAAAGAATCCCAGAGCTACTCAAGGCAAGTCACTGAACTTGAGCCACACTTTTCATGGCTGTAAAAATGAGAATGAGGAGCCGGGCGCGGTGGCGCACGCCTGTAATCCCAGCACTTTGGGAGGCTGAGGCAGGAGGATCGGGAGTTCAAAGCCAGCCTCAGCAATGGCGAGGCACTTAGCAACTCAGTGAGACCCTGTCTCTAAATAAAATACAAAAAAGGGCTGGGGATGTGGCCCAGTGGTCGAGTGCCCCTGAGTTCAATCCTCGGTACCACAAAAAAAAAAAAAAAAAAAAAAAAAAAAAATGAGAATGAGGGGCTGGGGATGTGGCTCAGGGGCAGAGCACTCGCCTAGCACGTGCGCAGCCTGGGTTCGATCCTCAGCACCACGTAAAAACACATTGTGAGCCGGGCGCGGTGGCGCAGGCCTGTAATCCCAGCACTTGGGAGGCTGAGGCAGGAGGATCGCGAGTTCAAAGCCAGCCTCAGCAATGGCGAGGCACTTAGCAACTCAGTGAGACCCTGTCTCTAAATAAAAAATACAAAAAAGGGCTGGGGATGTGGCCCCAGTGGTCGAGTGCCCCTGAGTTCAATCCCCGGTACCACAAAAAAAAAAAAAAAAAAAAAAAACACATTGTGTACAACTAAAGCAAATAAATAAATAAATAAAAATGAGAATGACAGCTGTCATAAGTCTATGCGGTATCTGGCACAGAATAAGCTTAAGAAGAAATGGGGGTGGGGCGAATACGAGAACCCTAATTCTCTAAACAAATTGGTGCAACCAGATCTATGGCGGAGTCTTTCCAAGAACCGTGTTTTCCAGTCCCTTGCTCTCTCCCGCAGAGGAATTAAGTAAAAGTAGGACCCAAAGATCAAAATTTGCTATGTAATTTACGAAGAAACAAATTAAGCTACACAGTCAATATGAAACGCTCTAGTGTTAATATAGGAATTATCTTCATTTCAAAAATTCAGTTCATTAGAGATAACCTACTGTTCATAGCTATAGGGGACAAACTTTCTTTTCCAAGAAGCAATTTACCTGCAGCCCTGCCTGGCTTAAGTGGACAGGATGTGTCACATTCCTTAGTGAACTACCTGTTGTTTGCAGGAGAAATGCAGGCCCAGAATAATATCACTAAGAGGAACCCAAGTTACCCTGAAAACATTTGGGCCCTTTTCACAGACCAGATCTCAAAACTTGGGAGATAAGGATAATTCCTGCCAACCATAAAATCCAAAAGAATTTATGGTTAAGAATCCAATTAGAGCCCAGCATGGTGGTGCATGCCTGTAACCCCAGCAACCAAGGAGGCTGAAGTAGGAGGACTGAAAGTTTGAGGACAGCCTCAGCAATTTAGCTAGACCCTGTCTCAAAATTTAAAAATGAAAAAAGCATTTTTTCATTTTCATTGACTTAGCTCAGTAGTAAAACACCAAAACACCTCTAGGTTCAATTCCCAGTACCTAAAAACAAAACCAAAAAAACAAAACAATTAGAACCTGTCAGCGTGGGCCAAAGTGACCTAGAATTATCATTATCATGCAGTGGGGAATTGCAAGTCTGATATCATGCTGCTGTCAGTCAAAAGTCAAGAGGTGGAACTTTCTTAAAACTTCTCTGGACTCCCCAATTAACTGGAGTGAGAGGACCTACTTTCTCCCATTTCCCTTTTCCTATCCCTTCAATAAAGTCATGCCTGTTAGTCTGAGCCACATGACTGAAACCTTTTTTTTTTTTTTTAATATTTTTTTGTTTTAGTTGTAAAGCTTTTATTCTTATGTGGTGCTGAGAATGGAACCTGGGCCGTGCACGTGCTAGGCGAGTGCTCTATCGCTGAGACACAACCCCAGCCCCATATCTGAAATCTCGAGAGAGGCCGCAGTCCTGTAATAAAAGGTCAGAAGTTCTTTTTGGTTTGGGGTTTTTTGTTTTGTTTTGTTTGTTTGTGTTTTTGTTCTGGGGATTTAATGGGGGAAGGGAGAGGCTTTACCACTGAGCCACATCCCCAGCCCTTTTTGTTTTTTAGTTTAAGGCAGGGTCTCACTAAGTTGTTTAGGGCCTCACTAAGTTGCTGAGGCTGGCCTCAAACTTGTGCTCCTCCTGCCTCAGCTTCAGGAATCACTGGGATTATAGGCCTGTGCCACCATTACCAGCTGTATCCTCTTTTTATATGCTTATGAGCTAAGAGTCGTTTTTTTTTTACCCTTTTAACAGATTGTAAAATTAAAAACAAAAATGTGGTAGAGGCCATATGGGGCTTGCAAAGACTAAAATATTTACAAATTGGCTCCATCCTCCCCTTCTTTTTTTTTTTTTTTTTTTACTGGGGATTGAAGCCAGGGAATCCTGCACACTAGACAAACATTTTAGCACTAAGCAACATGCACAGTCCCCCTGCCACCAAATAAATAAATAAATACTCTCTTCATCCAAGGTGTTGGGACAAAAAAAAAAAAAAAAACAAGAACAAAATTAAAACAAAATGAAAAGGAAACAGAAGAGCCCTCCTCACAGAAGGATCAGAGAAAGGAATCTTTTTCTTTGCCCAAAGGAATCAAAGTAACTGCTTTCAATGTTTTAGCAGAAAGGAGGTTAGGAGAGATTTTGAGAGTTGAACTTACTGTAGGATTCCCAAATCGTGGAACAGGAGACAATTCAAAAGATTCACAAGTTGCCTTTATCTGGGTCGAGATGGCAGGAGTCCAATCTCAAACTGAGTACCCCCACTAACAAATCCCAATTTAGGCAAGTGGAGACTTTATTTGAAATGATTATTGCAATGGGTGGTATGGGGAGAGACACTATTACAATAAGGGGAAAGGATTACCGCAATAGGGAGAACGCTGAACTGTCAAATGAAAAACACACTGAAGGGGGTTTGGTGTGTAGTTCAGTGGCAGAGGTCCTGGGTTCTAAACTCAGCAACAAATCTAGATTTACATCAAGAGAGACTTCAGTAGCAAAGATAATTCCAAAATAGAAAGACTGTTGCAAAGGAGAGAACCATGAGGTATGCAATCAGCCAGGCAGTAAAGGGCTTTTCCTTCGTGGGGAGCAGCAAACAAGGATAAAAAGCCCTGCGTGTGAAGAAGTGGGATGAGTGGGCACTCGAGGCAGTGATCAGCATACTTGAGAGAGTGTTTTCTGGATCAAAGATGAGGTGCCAGAAAGCGGCTTATTTCACTAAAGTTTGATCAATACTGGGGTTTTTAGCTCCCCCGGACCCAGGATCAGCCCTCGCCGGCCAGTGGAGAAGGCTGGGGGAGCACGCCCCAGCGGTGAGGCTGAGTCTGGAGGAGGCAGGAGTCGGCTGGTGGCCCACACTCAGCCCTCACTGTGGAGGACAGAGACACCAGGGAGACCAGTCAAGCAGGAACTCGTTTATTGAGGAAGCCTGGCTAGTAGAGGTCTTGGCCAAGCTCGAGGGAATCCCAGCTAGGATTATGGAGGGCAGCATATTGCTGGCGGACCACCATAAGTTCTACTGATCTGGCTCTGTCTTTGAGGAATTGGATAAGCTTATTGATTATGCAAGGCCCAAAGGTGAATACAAGGATAATAGTAACCAGGGGTCCTACAAAGGGGAGAAGGTAGAGAAGCCACCCATTTAGCCCAGTCCAAAGAAAATTAGACTGGATGTCTTTTCTGCGGCGCTCGAGGTCCTCCTGTAGCTTCCTAATCTTATCTTGTGCTATGCCCGAGCGGTTAGCATAGAAGCAGCATTCCTCATTAAGAAACAGACAAAGTCCACCTTCCTTCGCTGTTAGAAGATCAGGAATCCAACGACAACAAGGCAAACGGTCCACCAAGGTCTTCTCGTTCCTGAGGAAGCAAAGGAAAAGTCATGCCTCAGGAGGGTGTACTCCTGGGCAATCATTTAGCTCTGGTTGATAATACTTGACATTCCGGGCAGGAACCCAGATAGGGTTTGGTTCCCCCATAGGGAAGACACAACCAAACCCCCTGCCTGCACTTATGAGCGGGTCAGGGCCATGCCAACACCCAGTCAGTGGATCTTTCCATCGCACTTCCACCTTAATATAGGGGGTTTGGTTTGACCAATGTCTCTGGAAGGCAGTCAAGGGGTTGTCCTTGGAAAAATTTAGAATATTTAATGTATGCATTACTGTCCTGAGCTGATCATGGGGGTTATTTCCCCCTTTTTGTTTTATTAGTTGATCCTTTAGGATTTTGTTATGTCTTTCAATTATAGCCTGTCCTTGTGGGTTATATGGGATACCAGTAGTATGTTTAATGTTCCATATTTGGAAAAAATTTTGCATGGATTTACTTATAAAACAAGGTCCAGGGCCAGCTGGGATTGTGGCTCAGCGGTATTGCGCTCGCCTAGCACGTGCGCACCCCAGGTTCAATCCTCAGCACCACGTACAAATAAAAAAAACACATTGTGTACAACTAAAGCAAATAAATAAATATTAAAAAAAAAAAAAACAAGGTCCATTATCACTTTTAACTTGCAAGGGTAGACCCAGAATAGCAAAGCATTGTAAAAAGTGGCTTCTGGCATGTTTTGTTTTTTCTCCTGTGTGAACAGTAGCCCAACAGGCATGTGAGAAGGTGTCTATAGTCATAAAAATATATTTCAATTTCCCAAAAGGTGTATAATGAGTTACATCAGTTTGCCATATGACATTGGGCCATAGGACTCTAGGATTTACCCCGGGAGACTGAAGAGGGGGTACCTGTAGAAGAGGCTTGCAAGTTCTAACATTCTTTTTTAGATCCTTGACTGGAATGAGGGGGAATCCATGACATAGTCCCCTCCAGTTTAGATGGGTGATGTCATGAAGACCTTGGGCTAATTGGAGGTCTTGCTGAAATGGGGTTGTGGCTGTTAATATCCCTGTTGTGGCCAAGTGATCGGCGGCCTGATTTCCCTCAGAAAGGGACCCAGGTAAACCTTGATGCCCTCAGAGATGTTGGAGAAAGATGGGCCCATTAAGTCCCTTTAGTAGGGATCGTACCTGGCTCATTAAGGGGGTTATAGGATTATTATCCATCCTGATATAGGATGCATTAAGGGCAGGTAATAGGTTGATCACATATAAACTATCTGAGAAGAGATTCATAGGCTCTTGTGCCGCAAACTTACAGTAAGGGGCCAAGGTCTTTAGCCACCCCCCCTTTTTTTTTTTAAATATTTATTTATTTGCTTTTAGTTGTACACAATGCGTTTATTTTTACGTGGTGCTGAGGATCGAACCCGGGCCGCCCACATGCTAGGCAAGCGCTCCACCGCTAAGCCACAATCCCAGCCCGCCACCCCCCTTTTGGGCCCAAAAGAAGTCCCTTTTTGTCCAGCAGAGAAGGACCGGGGGGTAGCCTACCTGGAGAAGACAGGTCGAGAGGACAAGAGTCGCCAGCGCCCCCTCCCCCGCCCTTCAGAAGGACTCAGGGTCACGCTAGGGAGTTTTGATCAGAAGCGGTGCCAAAGACTCGTTTATTGAAGGGGTGGACTGTACTTTATAATGGACCATAGCCAATCAGTGACCAGCAGGGCGGTTCCAGTTCTCACGATATGTCACAGCCACGCCCCTGCTTAGCCCCGGTCCGCAACAGGGCGTGGTAAGCAACCAAAGCCAGAGTTTTTTTCCATCCCCTTGGCAGACAGCGTCCAGAAGGTCCCGACATTTCCCCGTTTTGTTTGTTTCAAAATGGGGCTCCCCCACATTGTATTTCAAAAATGGAGTGTCCCATTTTGTATTTCAAAAATGAGGTGTCCACCTTCTCGAGAGTGTGCCTGTCTTAGGTTGTTTTCCCTCTGGAAAATCTTACCCGTCATTGGCTACCACCCTAGCACTTCAGGTGGACACACCCAGGGCCAGCAAGTGGCCAGGGGAAGGACATGGGACAGGACAGTCGCCTTTGGGAAGGCTTTTCAAGGATGGCTGGTTTAGACCTCCCCATCCTGTTAAGGACCATGGCCAAGTCTGTAGGGCTCTCGCTCAGCATCACTGAAGGCATATTGGCAGACCACCAAGCTGTATCAATTTGGTCCAGTCAAAAGGGAGTTGAACAAGTTTGTTGATTACACAGGACCCAAAAGTGAACACAGAGACAATGACAGTCAGGGATTTCACAAAAAGGGAGAAGGTCCACCCATTCAGTTCAGTCCAAAGGAAGCCGTCTAGCACAAAGTCCAGACAATTGTCACAGGAATAACACTCTTCTCTCAGGAATAGACATAGTCCTTCTTCTCTCGTCGCAGAGGGTTGAGATACTGACAAAGGAGGAGTCCAAGACAGTGTTCTTCTCTCGTCGCAGAGGGTTGAAATACTGACAAAGGAGGAGTCCAAGACAGTGTTCCCGATGAATCTTAGAATGGATGTGATGAGAAGTTCAATCACAACAGGACAGGAGATCGGTCACGGTTTTTTTTTTTTTTTTTTTTTTACTTTCTTCTCATTTCTGTGGAAAAAGGAAGAAATCACCCCTCAAGAGCATATGCTCTTGGGTAGTCATTTTGGTCTGATTGGCAGTATTTGAGGTCTCTGGCAGGTACCCAAATAGGCCTTGGCTCTCCAATTGGAAAGACACATCCAAAACCTCTGCCAGCACTTATTAGCGGGTCAGGACCCCACCAGTTAGTGGGTCCTTCCATCGGACGTCAACCTTTACGAAAGGCGTTTGGCTAGACCAGTGTCTTTGAAATGCAGACAAAGGCTGCTGCTAAAAATTCAAAATATTTAAAGTAAGCATAGCTGTTTTTAACTGGTCATGGGGGTTGCTTCCCCCATTTTGTTTTATTAATTGGTCCTTTAGGGTTTTATTGTGTCTCTCTATGATGGCTTGTCCTTTTGGGTTATATGGGATCCCTGTGGTATGTTTAATATGCCATCTTTGGAAGAATTTTTGTAATGATTTGCTCACAAAACAGGGTCCATTATCTGTTTTAACCTGTTCTGGCAATCCAAGAATAGCAAAGCATTGTAAAAAGTGACTTTCATCACGTTTGGCCCTTTCGCCAGAATGCGCAGTGGCCCAACAAGCATGTGAGCTAGTATCTATGGACATAAATATGTACTTTAATTTTCCAAATGGCATATAATGGGTTACATCAGTTTGCCAGACAGTGTTACGCTGTAGGCCTCTGGGATTTACCCCAGGGGACTGGAGAAGTGGGACCTGTAAGAAGGGCAAACAGGGCTTACATGTTCTTACAATCTTTTTAAAATCCTTTATAGGAACCAAAGGAAATTTATGATGTAGTCCTCTCCAATTTAGATGAGCGAGGTCGTGAAGACCTTGGGCTAACTGAAGGTCTTGTTGATATGGGACTGTAACTGCTAATACATGTGTGGTGGCCAAACGGTCAACAGCCTGATTTCCCTCAGAGAGGGGCCCAAATAAGCCTTGATGTCCCCTGAGATATTGGAGGAAAATAGGCCCATTATGCCCCCTTAAGAGGGATTGTACTCGGATCATTAAAGGAGTTATAGGATTATTATCTATCCTGATATATGATGCATTTAGAGTAGGTAATATGTTAATTACACATAAACTATCTGAGAAAAGATTCATAGGCTCTTGGACATGGGTCAAAGCTAATGCAACAGCATATAATTCTTTAAATTGGGCAGAGCCAGTAACTGCTTCAAAGTATTGTGTCCTTTGGCCTGAGGACAGGTGAAAAACTACAACTGCTGATCCTTCTTTTCCCCCATCCGTGAAGACATTTACTGCCTTGAGGAGTGGCTTGATGGAAAAAAGGATAGGGGGAGTATCCATCTTTGGTCTGATCCCTGGAACAATAGGAACTGTCCAGTGTGCCTTAGGGGGACTGTGAGCAGGGGAACCTCCTTGGCGTAACGGGGCTGGAGGATGCCCCTTCAGGAGTTTAAAGGTTTCCCCTGAATAGCAAATCTAGATCTGCAATCCTTTCTCCAATGGTACCCTTTTTTACATCTAGGACAAAGTGTTTTAGGGGCAGTTGGACTCTGGGCCTGGCCAGGGGAGCATTCTGGAGGCCGACCAAGGCCATTGAAGCAGTCTCTTTTAAAATGGCCCTGTCGTCCACACTTAAAGCAGGTCCCTTTTCCCTTTAAAGCTGCTGCTAGAATCTCAGTTTGAGCACTAAGAGCTGCCGTTAAGGATTGCATTTGCTGTGTGGCTTGATTTTGGAAAGCAGCAGCCAAGGATTGAGACTGATGGGTATGAGAACCTATGTCTTTAGTTGCTATGATCCATCTCCCCGTGGATCTATCTTTTAATCCTGCGCAGGCTAGCTTATGATCGGTAGTCATTCCCTCCCAAATCAGCATTTTAGCAAATCGATCCCTCAGAGAACCAGGTGGAAATATCCTTTGAAGGCTTTTTTCCACTCTCTCAATGAATGTGGCCAGGTCCTCATTAGCCTTTTGAGTGATTCCAGCTATAGGAGGCTCTGTAGGGCCTTCCTCTAGCTTCTTCCAGGCTGCCAGCCCTAAGGCTTGTTAGAGAAATTTGCAGGAGGGACGGGCGCTGGAACTGTCATATAGGAAAAGGAAAGGGGTTTATTGAATTACCGAAGAAACACGTGGAGGGGATGGGGACAAACCGCGGGGAACGAACGGGAGCTGGAACACGCGGGAATGGAGAGCAGGAACAGAGAGCAGGAACAGAGAGCGAGTTCAGTCCGGTCCTGGTTTAAATAGAGTAGGGGCCATAAAACCCCCTTGGAGTGAGTCCTTGTCCTATAGGCCAGCAGAGGTCGGGGGGGGGGGGGTGGTAGTGGACAGGGGACTTGCTGGTCAGGTTTTTTGATCACGCTGAGGATCCTGGGAGCTGTAGTTTTTCACAAAGCACCTGGGAGGTGTGGCCTTCTGCCTGGGAGGCACAGCCTTCTGCCTGGAATCCAACAAGGCTCGCACCTGTTCTCGGTAAGGTGAGGGTATAGCTGCCTGTTGAGTGCCCATGAAATATGATCATTAACTCCTGATAACATTCCAAAAGTTATTAGCACAGGAGGGTTTGCAGATCGGTTTCTTTCTGCCTGCATGTGGCACTCGTCAGTGAAAAATGCGCACCATTTTATAAATAGGGGACCTGGAAGAACGGCCTTAGGTTCTTCCAGTCCTGCGTGGTACATTGTTGGTATATTAGGCTTTGTAATATAGCCTCGGCCCATGGCGAGTTAGGCCCGTCTTCCGAGACTGCCTTCTTTAATTCTTTTAATTCTGGAGTATCCCAGGGATACCAAAGATTTAGCCTGTTCCCTCTGGGGTTTAGATTGACTGGGAATGCCATTACAGGTGAAAGAGCCTCCCCAGGGGGCGGCGGCAGCTGCTGCGCGTTAGCCAGCACAGAATAAGGTGGCGCACATGTAAACGTTTCCCGAGGAAATTCCTGGGAAAGCGGCAGCATGGATCCCCCATGGGGCATTGCTTGTTATGGTGGCGCAGATGGCAGTGCAGATCCCCCGGGGGGCATTGTTTGTACTGGCGCTTCAGCCACGTAAAATGGTGGATCCCACACATAGGATGATGGGCCACATGGCGGATGGCCTTTGTCCTCAGACAACTTCTGAGGGAACTCGAGGGGAGGGGCTGTAGGTCCCTGAGACTGTAGGTGACTGCCAGCTTTTCCTAACTCCGCGGAGCGGGAGAGACTGCCAGCTTTTTTTTAACTCCGCGGAGTGGGAGATCCCCTATGGCGGCTTCAGTTACCTCTATCCTTATAGCCGGAGGCACTTGGTCTGTGGCCTCTGAAGATTCTTTTGTGGGCTGCATAAAGGCACATGCCTTAAAGGCATAAAGGGTTGGATAGACTCCCCGGGGACGGAACCTCCCAGTATTCATTTTCTCGTTCCCTTAGGAGCTGTTCTGTACGGTGCCATGTCTTCCATTCATTAAAATCAGCTTTAGGAAGCCATGGAGCTGCTCAGTTAAAGCGCTCCAAATTTTTTTCTGCTTGGAAGTCAGATATTTGTAAACCTTGTTTTCTAAGTATGCTTCTCCATGCCTCAAGGGCTGGGTCCTGAGAAAAAGCAAAAACTAAAGCTTGACCCATATTAGAGGATACTCTTGTCAGAAGAGGCCCTTTGGCTCCACCTATTAGCTCAGCCTGCTGATAATTTTTTTTTGTTTGCCCCGCGCTCAGCACCACGAGCTATGAACTTATAGTAAGGGGCCAAGGTCTTTAGCCACCCCCCTTTTGGGCCCCAAAAGAAGTCCCTCTTTGTCCAGCAGAGAAGGACTGGGGGGTAGCCTACCTGGAGAAGACAGGTCGAGAGGACAAGAGTCGCCAGCGCCCCCTCCCCCACCCTTCAGAAGGACTCAGGGTCGCGCTAGGGAGTTTTGGTCAGAAGCGTGCCAAAGACTCGTTTATTGAAGGGGTGGACTGTACTTTATAATGGACCATAGCCAATCAGTGACCAGCAGGGCGGTTCCAGTTCTCACGATACGTCACAGCCACGCCCCCTGCTTAGCCCCGGTCCGCAACAGGGCGTGGTAAGCAACCAAAGCCAGAGTTTTTCCATCCCCTTGGCAGACAGCGTCCGGAAGGTCCCGACACTCTTGGACATGGGTTAGAGCCAATGCAACAGCATATAATTCCTTGAATTGGGAGGAGCCAGTAACGGCTTCAAAATATTGTGTCCTTTTCCCTGAGGAGGGGTGAAAAACAACTACTGCGGACCCTTCCTTTTCCCCATATGTAAAGACATTTACTGCCTTGGGGAGTGGTCTGATGGAGAAGAGGACAGGGGGAGCCCACTCTAGCCTGGGAAAGGAAGCGGCCCATTTGGTTGACCTGCAGTGGCAGTCAACCTTTCCTAAAAACCCCTCCAAAAAAAGCCGGGCGCAGTGGCACACACCTGTAATCCCAGCACTTGGGAGGCTGAGGCAGGAGGATCGTGAGTTCAAAGCCAGCCTCAGCAATGGCGAGGCACTTGGCAACTTAGTGAGACCCTGTCTCTAATAAAATACAAAAAAGGGCTGGGGATGTGGCCCAGTGGTCAAGTGCCCCTGAGTTCAATCCCCGGTACCAAAAAAAAAAAAAAAAAACCTCCAAAGCATAGGAGACTCTATGATTGTTTCTTTGTATCCATTCAAAGTCTGATAAACGGTAAGGGACCGTCAAGACATCCGAGTCTTTTCCATAATGTCTCAATGACGTATCTCTCCCCTTTATGATAAGATCTGCCATTTGGTCCAATTGAGAATAGATTCGAGGCACCCCTCCTACAGAGGAATGTATCCATTGTACTGCATTTCCCATTTGAGTGAGAACGGCTGTAAGGAGCTTAGCACCTGAGAAAATCCACAAATAGAGAGGTTGTTCTGGTTCATACCAAGCCAATTGGACCAAATTGAGGGCAGCTTGGATCTTTCGTAGTAGTAACTGATGACCCTCTGTCAGTGTAACAATATCAGAGGGGGTTTTTCCCCAAAGTAACTAAAAAAGAGGTAATAAATCCTCGGTGGAGATATGAAGCCAGGGCCTTGACCAATTTAACTCTCCTAACAGCTTCTGTAACTCAACCAAAGAATAAGATTCTTGAATGGCCACTTGAGGCTTGAGAGGGCAAACTGAGTCCAGGTTAAGTTCTGTCCCCAATATTTTGAAGGGAGGTATAGTTTGGACTTTGTCACTGGAAATGTGTAACCCTCCCCTCTCAAGGAGTTCCTGAAGGGCCAGGTAAGCTGGGCCCAGTTGTTGGACATCAGGAGCCCCCAGAATGATATCATCCAGATAAACATACAGGGTGAGTTGTGACTCCTCCACCAAGGGTGATAAGAGACATGAGAAATTATGTTGTCAGAAGGCTGGGCTATTAGCCATGCCTTGGGGGAGGACGACCCATTCATATCGGTCATCCTGCCTTTGGAAATTGGTGGAAGGAATAGAGAAGGCAAATTTCTCACAGCCATCAGGGTGCAAGGGGATAGAGAAAAAACAGTCTTTGATGACGATCACAAGTAGGGTCAAGTCCCACGGAACAGAAGGGATCCAGGGGAGGCCACGCAGGGGGGTGCCAACGAGGACCATTCTATCATTGATTTTTCAGAGATCCTGTAACATCCTCCATTTCCCTGTGGCCTTTTGTATCACAAAAACAGGACTATTCCACGGGCTAAGAGAAGGTCTAATGTGTCCCAGGGCTAACTGTTCTTGGACAATTGCCCTCAAGTGTTGCAACTTATTATTAGGAAGAGGCCACTGTTCCACCCAGACTGGGGGCCAGCCCGCCATTGGATAGCAGGAACTTGGGGACCAGTGGCCCCTAGGATTGGGGGTGAGGCCTCACTCAGAGGGCTGGAGTTCCCCTCCTTGTAGCCTCAAACAGTGGGTCCCCCCTGTAATTAGAGAAGGGACCTGGAAGATTGAATTGCTGTTGATATTCCTCCTTCTCTAATATATCATCATAAAGCTCCTTATGGTCAGTGGTGATGTAAGCTTCAGCCTCTCCTAAGATATCCTGCCCTAACAAATTAGAGGTTAGTCCGGGGGCCACAAAGGGGCAAACTTCCCCTTGATTCCCATCTACATCTCTCCATTCAAGCCAGTCTTTGGTTTCTTCAGACTTAGAGTCTCCTCCCACTCCCAGTAATTGAGGTCCAGGGACTAATTTCCATTGCAGGGGAACTTCCTCTTTTCTGAGGACTGTTCGATCTGCCCCTGCATCAATTAGACAGTGGAATTTCTTTCCTGCTATATAGATGTCCATTTTTGGTCTGATCCCTGGGACAATGGGAACTGTCCATTGAGCCCTAGGGGGACTGTGAGCAGGGGAACCTCCTTGGTGTAACGGGGCTGGAGGGTGCCCCTCTAGGAGTTTAAAGGTTTCCCCTGAATATCAAACTTAGACTTGCAATCCTTTTTCCAATGGAACCCCTTCTTACATCTAGGACAAGGTGTTTTGGGGGTAGTTGGGCTCTGGACTTGGCCAGGGGAGCATTTTTGAGGCTGATTACAGCCAGTGGGACTGTCCCTTTTGAAATGACCTTGCCGTCCACATCTAAAACAGGTCCCTTTTCCCTTCAAGGCCGCTGCAAGGACCTCAGTTTGAGCACTAAGAGCTGCCGCTAAGGACTGGGCCTGTTGAGCGGCCTGTGCCTGAAGAGCAGCAACCAAGGATTGGGACTGATGGGTTTGGGTGCCGCGGGACCTATGTCTTTTTACTTCTACTTTCTTAGGTTGCAATAACAAAGGATTGGGACTGATGGATAGTTTGGGTACCTACGTCCTTGGTTGCAATGATCCATCTCCCAGTCCTCTGGATGGAACTCTCTCTTTTATCCCTGTGCAAGCCAACTTAGGATCAGTAGTCATCCCTTCCCAAACCAGCATCTTGACAAATTGATCCCTCAAGGGATCAGGTGGGACCTATGTTTTGGTTGCTTTGAAGGCTCTTTTTGCCCACTCTCTCAATGAACGTCAGTAGTCTAGGTCCTCCTCAGGTCTTTTGAGTGATCCCCGCTATATGGGGCTCTGAAGGACCTTCCTCTAGCTTCTTCCAGGCCGCCAGCCCTAAGGTTCGCACCTGCTCCTGATAGGGGGCGGGAATAGCGGCCTGTTGAAGACCGGTGGAAAATTGGTCGGCAGACCCAGACAACATCCCAAACGTTATTGGGACTGGGGGGTTAGCAGCTTGGTTTCTTTCTGCCTGCATATGACATTCATCATCCAAAAAGGCACACCACTTTAAATATAGGGGCCCTGGGAGGACAGCCTTAGATTTTTCCAGTCTTGAGTAGTACACTGCTGCTGAGCTAAGCCCTGGAGGATGGTTTCCGCCCAGGGTGAGTTAGGCCCATCCTCTGAAACTGACTTTTTTAATTCCTTAAGGTCTTGTGCTTCCCAAGGATACCAGGCAGCAGGCCTATTGCCTCCGGGGTTAACATTCACTGGGAATGCCATTGCGGATGGAAAAGTTCCCTGGGGAGGTGGTGGCGAAAATTCGCTGGCGGAACAAAATGGCGGCAGTGGTGGCAGCGCCTCAGCCACACAAGATGGTGCGTCTTGTGCGTGGGAAGGAAGACAAGATGGCAATGCCTGCACGTGGGGAGGAGGACAATATAGCGGATGGCCCTTACCCTCTGGGAACTTCTGAGGAGATTCAAGGGAAGGGGCTGTGGGCCCCGAGGAACAGGACTGAGACTGCAAGTCCGGGTGATTACCAATTTTCTCTAATTTTACCGAACGGGGGCGCTGAAAATCATCATCAAAAGTCTCCCATTCCGTTTGGGCTTGAATTTTGGGCTCCACTAAGTCAATTGGAAGAAGGGCCGGGGCGCCTGGGGTGTGCCCTTTGGGGGGTTTTCTGGGGGCCGCTGAAAGAAACACACCTTAAGGGCGGAAAGGGTGGGGTACACCCCCAGTGGAGGCTCTTCCCCAAGATTGATCTCCCTTTCCCTAACAAGCTGTTCTGTGCGGTCCCATGTATTCCAATCAAAGAGGTCAGCAGCAGGGAGCCAAGGTGCAGCACGTGTTAAGGTCTCCCAAAACCTTTCAGCCTGAGAATCTGAAACCTCTAAACCTTGGCTCTTGAGCATGAAGCAAAAAACCTTGAGAGCCGGGTCATCAAGTTTGCTATGAGATTGCCCCATTTTCCTATCAGGGGATACTCCTACCTTGCAGCACGCTTGGCCTGATCCGCTGGAAAACTTCTGTTGCAATTTGGCGCCAACTGCTGGGGTTTTCAGCTCCCCGAAGGGGATCAGCTCTCCTGGCCAGCAGAGAAGGCTGGGGGAGCACGCCCCAGCGGGTGAGGCTGAGTCTGGAGGAGGCAGGAGTCTGCTGGTGGCCCACACTCAGCCCTCAAGGGGAAGAACAATCACAGACATCAGGGAGACCAGTTAAGCAGGAACTCGTTTATTGAGGAAGTCACGCAGCAAATATAGGGTGATTCAGCCAATCAGCTTTAAGATCAGCAAGGCATGGGAGGGGTCAGGAGCCGATCCTGTTCCTGGGACTGGCCTGAGCCAATCAGGGCGTTATACTCTCAGCCCCGCCAAGTTCTCTCGACAGCAAGTGAGCCATTGTACTGAAGTGCCCTTTTTCCCCTACAGATAAAGTCTGGCCAGCTGGTATTTTGGCCAGACAGTGAGTACGAGTAGTTCGGCTAACCATTTATCAGGTAAAGAACGGGAATTTGGAGGGTCTGCGTGCAAGAAAAGGGTGGTCCTTGGGATAAGCCCTTTCAGAAACAAAGGAGTGGGGGAATTTCTTTAAGGTCACTCTGCAAATGACAAGGCTCATGTAAAGTTCAACTTGATCAGAATGCAAAGAAATCTCTCCAAGGACTCAATTAGAGGCTGGAGTGGGAAGAGGTATGTAATGGAAGCTGGATTCTCAGGTGAGCCCAAACCTAACTCCCTGAACTTTCCGCGCCCAATGAGGAGGCAAATAGCAGCTGTACCCCCCGCCGGCCGGAAGAGGCCGCCCTTCGCGCACTCACTGTCGGCTCCGCCCCCCGGCTCGCTCCGCGGGGCTGCGCAGAGCCGCCCCTGGCACGCGCGCGGCGTCCTGGGAACACCGCGGGAGGTGGGCCGGAGTCTTGCGGCGGAGCCGCGAGCTTGAAAAGGTGTTGGGGCGGTGACGGGCGGCTCGGAGGGGCTCCAGCCTAGCGGCAGCGGCGGTACCCGCAAGCTCTGGGCGATTGAAGACCGGGCCGTGAGGCCGCGCCCAGAGGTGAGTTTCCTGGTGCCGCGATTCGTTTGGCCGGGTGGGGAACGGGCGTCCGCCCGCCACCGGGTTGGGCTGGCGTCTCCCCCGGGGCCCGTGGGGTCTCTGCCTCCGGGCCTTTGGATCGGGGTGAGTCCGGGTCTGAAGACTGCACGCCTGCGGCCGGGGAAAGGACGCCGACGCGCGGAGGCCGGGCGAGGCTGCTGCCCAGCCCAAGTGAGCGCGGACTCGAGGCTCCCGGCGCTCCCGGCCGCTGGGCTCGTGAACCCAGGGGAAGCACGTCACTCGGTTCTTTCGAAAAGCGCTCAGAAACTTATAGTTATGTGCCATGAAGACATTTTTCCAAAAGCAAACGCTGCAAAAGCACAATCCAGAAATACACAATGTCTTATTTAGGTGGGCACCTCGTGATTGGCACCTTCACCTGTCTCCCACAACTCACCTGATACTTTGAAGTCTGATGTTCGCTGTTTTCTAATTTCATTTCTTTCATCTGTGGGTCCTTTTTCCTTTTCACTCGCGATACTAAAGGAGTTTATGATTTGTCAAGAATGCTGAACTTTAGTGTGGTGTCCAGGGTTCGTTCGTTTGTACATAATTTGAGCCAATTAAAAATAAAGACAGGAAAGTGTTAGTCTATATTGATTTTTGATGCGGGAAAGAACAACGTGGTACTATTATAAAGTATGCCTGATTGTAATTTGGCTTTAGTGGGAAGACCTCTTTAAAAGTTGTCTTCTAAATACGCTGGAAGTTTTATTTAAAAGGCAATAAATTCAGTGAATATTGAGCATATTTGCATAATACTAAAGTAAGTGGATCAAAAAATGAGTAAGAATTGTATGCAGGAAGTTAAATACAGTAAGCTTTAATTACTAAACACTCAATGACTTAATAACTTAGCTATTGAATGTTGTGTTAGTATTATATGCTGGGTGCTAGAGATATGTGGTGACAATTATAGACAGTATGGTGTCATCGGGCAACACAGATATTAATCATGCAAATAAATACCAGTAAACCAAAATAGAAACTACAAGCTAAAAAAGGGAAAATATAAGATGTTGGTGAGGGAACATAACAGGAAATGAGGTAGAGTTTTCCTAGGACTGTAATCTTTGAGCTAAGATTTTACAAGTAAACAGGAATTAGGTGAAAACTGATTCCAAAAAGGGACAGGTCCAAAAAGGAAAGAGCTTACCCAGACACTAGGAAATGGTCATTTCAGGAACTTAAAGGTCACATCACAACAGTTGGAGTGTGGGAAGCAAAAGGGGACTATGGTAAGCTAGGTCGGGACCAGACAGATGGTGTGGGCTTTTTAAGTAATGTTAATGGTTTGGGACCAGCTTTTTCTTTACTTTCTTTCTTTTTTTTTTTTTTTTTTTTTTTTACTTTAATACAGAAATTCCCAACCAATCAAATGTAATGAGACAGCTATTTGAATTTCCTGTAATATTACCCAAAGGATTTGGACCTTATTCTAAGAACAATGGGAAGTCACTAAAGGATTTTAATCAGAGAAGAAAGACAATCAGATTTGTATTTTCGACAGGTCACTCTGACTGCTGTGTAGAAACTGGATTGAATTAGGACAAGAATGGAGATGAGGGTATTTGAGACTACAGTTGTAGCAGTGAAGATATGGCAAATTTAAGGGTACCTAACTGATTTTCCCTCACTATGTTAGTCAATTCATTTATTGGAGGAATAATGGAAGATTTTTTTTTTTTTTTTTTTTTTTTTAGTGGTACTGGGGATTGAACTCAGGGGCACCTGACCACTGGGCCACATCCCCAGCCCTTTTTTGTATTTTATTAGAGACAGGGTCTCACTGAGTTACTAAGTGCCTCGCCATTGCTGAGGCTGGTTTTGAACTTGCGATCCTCCTGCCTCAGCCTCCCAAAGTGCTGGGATTACAGGCGTGCGCCACCGCACCCGGCTAATGGAAGATTTTTAAAGGAAATTTTATTCAAGATGGGCTTTGCGAGGTAGATTCACATTTTAGTTATTGAGTCCTAAAATAAGAATATCCTGGCATCAAAGGACGGCCAACTCAATAACCTTGTTAATCTCTACCTGAATTATACATATCCTGTGTAATTTCTCACCATCAGCCCAGTCATAACTGTGGATGGAACCCTGAGGAGCTCTACCACTGAGGTACATTTCCAGCCCTTTTTTTATTTTTCATTTTGAGACAGGGTCTTGCTAAGAATTTGCAGTCCTCCTGAATAGCTGGGATTATAGGCATGCGCTATTGCACTCAGCTGAAAAAAATGCATTTTTTTCCATTACAGTGGTTATAGCTAAAATAAGCTGAAACTTACAAAAAATTTTGTTTTCTTTTACTTAGTATTTAGTAAATTAGAATTCATAATGCAATATATATAATAAACTGTCTTAGAGTGTTCGGTTCTGATTCTGTCATGGTCAGGTTGCTCTTAGAGACTTAGACACATTCCATAGAAGATCGTAGTAAAAGGAACCCTACATGGAAATGTGATCTATTGGGTCCCCCGCCCCCATGTTGAATATCAGCCATGGCCTTATCCTTAAAGAGAGATTCAGCTTCTGTATGTAGATAGCATTTTCAATGGCATCATATCATCAGAGGAATATCTAATAAAAAAAAAAAAAACCCACAAAATGTAGCCTGAAGTATATGTTTATGAAGATAAGTAAAATTGGGACTGGAGGGTGCAGCTGCAGTGGTGGATGGAGCACTTACCTAGCATGTATGAAGTCCTAGGTTCAATCCCCAGTGCCACCAAAAAAAAAAAAGTGAAATTGGTAATATGATTTTGGTTTTTTTTTTTTTTTTTTTTTGACACAGGTCTTGCTAAATTGCTGAGGCTGGCCTCAACCTTGTGATCCTCCTGCCTCAGCTTCCCAAATTGCTGGAATGACTGGCCTGCATTGGCAGGCTGGGCAATAATATGAAATTTTAAAAATTCAGATTATGTGTACAAAGCCTTAGTATTAGTAGTCTAAATATATTTGACTAGATTTTCCTTTTAATGGAAATAAAACTCCATGTACTCTTTCTTCTGATTTTATCGCTGCTGTTGGGAGTAGGTAGGGTAATATTTGAGAAGGTATTTGGTAAACTGTAATATACAGTAATATAAAATACAAATCTAAGATGGAAGAAAAATGAAAGAACTTCTGTCATCTGTCCATTCTGAGGCCCAACTTCATGCTGATAAGTTGGATGTTTGTCAGGTAGCTTATTTTATTCGCTGCATTATACCACATTACATAGTTTCTTTCGTGTCATTTAACTCTGACACATTAATAGAAGCTCCTTCAATTGATATAAATTTTACATGTTCATTTGCATATTACTAATTTTATGCTAGGAAATGCTTAAAATAATGGTGACCCTGCTTCCTTGTTAAAATTAACTTTAACTGGTGCCGGGTGCAGTGGCGCACACCTGTAATCCCAGCACTCGGGAGGCTGAGGCAGGAGCATCGCGAGTTCAAAGCCAGCCTCAGCAATGGCTAGGCACTTAGCAACTCAGTGAGACCCTGTCTCTAATAAAATACAAAAAAGGTCTGGGGATATGGCCCAGTGGTCAAGGGCCCCTGAGTTCAATCCAAAAAAAAAAAAAAAAATTAACTTTAACTTCATAATTCAGTGCTGTTTGCAATTAGTATATGTGCTGCTAAAGTGAGCACCTGTTTGCAATTAGTAATTTAGTGGGTTTTTTTCCCCCTATTAGTATATAAATTCTGGTAATAAGCACTGTCATATTGATACTTCTATCATTAATTCTGAACCAATGCCTTACACACAGTGGTGGGAAATTCACTAAGTATATACATTTTGGAGGGCATAGGGTACCAGGGATTGAATTTAGGGGCACTTGACCACAGAGCCACATCCCCAGCCCTATTTTTTGTATTTCATTTAGAGACAGGGTCTCACTGAGTTGTTTAGCACCTTGCTTTTTTCTGAGGCTGGCTTTGAACTTCAGATCCTCTGGTCTGAGCCTCCTGAGCCGCTGGGATTACAGGTGCATGGCCAAGTATATACATGTTTTTAAATGTTAATTTTTTGTTTTTGATGCTGGGGCTTGAACCCATGGGCACTTTAGCACTGAGCTACATCCCAGCCCCTAAAATTATGACTTTTTTTAAAAAATGTTTTTTAGCTATAGATGGACACAATATCTTTATTTATTTTTCATGTGGTGCTGAGGATCAAACCCAGTGCCTCACATGTGTGAGGCAAGCACTCTACCACTAAGCTACAGCCCCAGCCCCTAAAATTATGACTTTTAAGATTAAGTCTTAGGGGGCTGGGATTGTGGCTCAGCAGCAGAGCGCTTGCCTTGCACATGCGCGGCCCGGGTTCGATCCTCAGAACCACGTAAATATAAATGCATTGCATTGTGTACAACTAAAGTAAATAAATAAATTTTTTTTTAAAAAAAGATTAAGTCTTAGGATGTTTTTTACTGATCCCTATAACAGAGATTATAATAGAGGGGTGAGCAAAAAGCAAAACATTCTCAGTATTTTTTTTAGTCCTCAAAACAACCTTGTTCCAGGTTCAGTGGCACATACTTGTAATCCCAGTGACTCAGGAGACTGAGGCAGGAGGATCTCAAATTCAAGTCCATCCTGGGCAATTTATACATACCTGGTCTCAAAATAAAAAAGGGCAAGGGGGTGCTGGAGTTGTGGCTCAGTGGTAGAGCACTTGCCTCGCATGTGTGAGGCACTGGGTTCGATTCTCAGCACCACATATAAATAAATGAATAAAATAAAGGTTCATCAATATCTAAAAAAAAAAAAATTAAAAGAAGGGCTGGGGATGTGACTCAGTTGTAAAGGGCCTCTGGGTTCAATCCCCAGTACACACACACACACACACACAAACAAACATGAGGCTGCGCGCCGTGTTGCACACCTGTAATCCCAGCACATGGGAGGTTGAGGCAGGAGGAGTGGAGGGAGGTTCAAGGTTAATTTCAGCAATTTAGCAAGACCCTGTTTCAAAATGAAAAGGACAGGGGATGTAAATCCGTGACAAAGCACCCTGGTACCAAAACAATCCTCACTACCAAAAACAAAAAACCTTTTGGGGAAGACAATTACGTCCATGCTATAAGTTAGGCTACTGGGACTCAAAGAAGTTAAATAACATGTACAGTCATCTAGCTCAAAAGGCCGATATTCCAGGACAAGCCAATTTGAATTCAAGGTTTCTTCTACTTTGATTGTTTTCTGTAAGCTGCCTGGTATAGGGATACTCTCGGGGGCAAGTTAAGCTTTTAAAACTTTCTTAGAGCTTAGAGAGAGGGAAAGAAAGATTTTTAAAGAGAAAGATTAAAGCGAGCTTTTCTCTCTGTCTTCTTAGCTTAGAGTTAGAGTTAGAAAGATAGAGAAATATTAGAGCTTGTAAGCCTCGGCCTTACTCTGACCAGTCCTCTGGAGCCTCGGCCTAACTAGTCAAATCTGGTTTCTCTTCTGTAACCGCTCTGACGTTCTGGCCGCTCTGATTCTTCTGACCGACCGAGTGACTGCCCGGCTGACTGAATTCTCCGTTCTCCTAAACCGCTTTCACCCGGTTATATTTCAGCTTTGCAGGTGCCTACAGGTGCGTCACATACATATCAGGTATGCTTCCTAGGGAGTTTTCTACTAATAAAATCTATTAAAGGAAGATTCTAGGGAATGGAATCAGTTTTTTAAGGGTGGCTACTCTGCTTGGTACTTGCTATGCCTGTGGAAGAAACAGAAAATGTGTAAATCATGGTACCTGTCAAAGATCTTGGATCTAGAGAAAGTAAAAGAAACAGTAATAAATAATATCAGACTATTGCTTAAATGACAAAAATCTAAATGCTTAGGAGAAGAACATTATTAAAGGTTTAATATTTCACCTTTCAGTGAAAATGGATCTTGAGCTAGGACTTGAAGGATAGTTGGAGGAATCATAAAACGTTTTCTAAAGGAAACCTTTTTCAAGGTAGATAAACATTCCAGGTACAGAGCCCTCCCATGAAAACATCTTGGTGTCAAAGGTTGACTGACTCAGTAACCTTGCCAATATCCACCTAAATTATAGCTCCCCTGTATGATTTGCTCATCTAAGTTAGTGTTGTCACCATCTCTTTGATCCTTGGGAGTATATAACTCCCCCATTAACAGTTTTTTCTAGAAGAGGATGTCTTGAAGGTCTTGAAGGATGGTTATAACATGCACAAAAAAGTGGAGTGAAAACAAAAAAATGAACTTGTTATGTTTATGAGACAAAAAAGATCATATATAAACAAAAGGTTTCTTAAGTTTTTATAGTTTATAAGTTGTATTCTATTTATGGGATACAGTATGATGTTTTGATACATGTATACATTGTGTAATAATCAAATCAAGGTAATTAACATCCATCACCTCCAAATGATTATCATTTCTTTTTGCTAAGAACATTTAAAATTCAGTTATTTTGGCTAGTTTAAAATATACAATGTATTATTGTTAATTATAGATTATTTTGAGTTAGTTAAAGTTGGAGAAATTGGGCATGGTAGTTCATGCCTGTAATCTCAGTGACTTGGGAGGCTAAGGCAGGAGGATCACCCCTGAGCTGCAAGACCCCGTCTCAAAATAAAAAAAGGCTGGGGATGTGACTCAGAGTTTGAGTACCCCTTGGTTCAATCCCTAGTACTTAAATAAATAAAATAATGTTGGAGAAATGTCAAGGGGAAAGCTGAGGATCCCACAAGAACATAATGACCACAAGTGCTGGAACTTTTTCCTATTTTGTTCATTTTTGTATCCCAAATACCTATACCTAAAATCATGCCTGCTATATGGTCAGCGCTAAGTAAATGCACAATTTTAATATTTTTAACTATTTAGGTATACTTGACGTATAGCTAAGATGTATTGAAGAATACCTTTTTTTAAAAAAAATTTTATTTACTTTAGTGGTACACGATGCAATGCATTTATGTTTACATGGTGCTGAGGGTCGAACCCGGGCCACGCACGTGCAAGGCAAGCGCTCTACCGCTAAGCCACAACCCCAGCCCTTGAAGAATACCTTTTTTGTGTTTTTTACAGTGATGGGGATTGAACCCAGGGCTTTGCCCATGCTAGACAGACACTACCCCTGAGTTGCATCTTAAGCCCTACTGCTTAATATTTTTAAATGAAATAATCAGCTGTATCTATGATGCTTTATTTACTGCACAAAAAGAAATACAAGAATGTAAACATTTCTTAAATCTGAGTTGTCGGTGTTGTCATTTATCTTTCCTTATACTTTGTATTTGTTGTTGTGATGTGTATGTGGTACTAGGGATTGAACCCAGGGCCTTGTGCATGCAAGGCAAGCACTCTACCAACTGGGCTATATCCTCAGCCCCCTATTCTTTGTATTTGAAATATAGACATGGGCTGGGATTGTGGCTCAGCAGTAGAGCGCTCCCCTAGCGTGTGTGCGGCCCGGGTTCGATCCTCAGCACCACATACAGAAAAAAAACGCATTGTGTACAACTAAAGCAAATAAATAAATATTTAAAAAAAAGAAATATAGACATTATTATTTATATTTTTGTGCTGCTGGGGATTGGACCACCCTGGTCTTGCTCATGCTAAACAAGCACTCTATCCCAGAGTTTTGCCCCTAGTCCTAGACATTTTTAAATGGTTTTGGAAATGTGAGGTTTGAAGAAAGAAGTCTAGGGAAAAATCAATAATGGTCATGAAAATCTGATTAAGTATGACTATATTTTTAATTTCTAGTTGAAAAAAAAAATTTAGTCAAAGTAATTTTTACATAATTTACAAGGCAGCCGGGCGCAGTGGCGCAGGCCTGTAATCCCAGCACTTTGGGAGGCTGAGGCAGGAGGATCGCGAGTTCAAAGCCAGCCTCAGCAATGGCGAGGCACTTAGCAACTCAGTGAGACCCTGTCTCTAAATAAAATACAAAAAAGGGCCGGGGATGTGGCCCAGTGGTCGAGTGCCCCTGAGTTCAATCCCTGGTACCAAAAAAAAAAAAAACATAATTTACAAGGCAGATGGTGTTAGAAGTCTTAAAACTGGAAAATATTCTCACTCCCTTTCTCTAGAAAAAACTTTGAACTCATAGCTGTTTTTTATTCACAGCCATACTTCTTGACAGTGTATATATTTGGAGTTATTAATTTTGGACACTGCCTTTTATATTGCCGTTGGGATAGGTAAGCATTTTCGCTCTCTTGTTCTTCTTACATCCTTTTAATGGTTTTAGTTTAGTTTTTTTTTTTTGTTTGTTTGTTTGTTCTTTTTTTTAGTTTAGTTTTTACCAATAAATAAAAATGTGCATTATCATTCATTCTTGACCAGGGGAAAGTATGATTTTATTTATTGAATAAATGTAATAAGCACTTGCAAACTCAAAAATATCTATAGTATTCTATCTCATATCTAACAATTATCTTTAATGACTGCATTTTAAAAGCACAGTCAGGGGATGGGTCTGTGGTAGAGCACTTGCCTAGCATGTGTGAAGCACTGGGTTGGATCCTCAGCACCATAAAATAAATAAATAAATAAAGTTAAAAGAATAAAAGCACAGTTAATCCAACAATAACTTTAAGATGTTATATTTTGATATTATAAAAATATATTCCCACTTATCTGATTCAGTACATTGTAAATCTAATGCCTAATTCACTGCCTTACATTTAATAAATATTAACTAAGATTCTTTTTTTTTTTTTTAAATATTTATTTATTTGCTTTTAGTTGTACACAATGCGTTTTTTACGTGGTGCTGAGGTTCGAACCCGGGCCGCGCAGGTGCTAGGCGAGTGCTGTACCGCTGAGTCACAATCCCAGCCCCTAACTAAGATTCTTTGAATGAAATAATAGTCTTTATTTTTTTAAGTCTGGGTTATATACTTGAAGAGCAATACAGAAAGAATTAAGTCTTCACAAACAAAAACTACCCATTTGAGATAATAAGGGCATCCAATTTGCCATAATTGTTGGGTGCTTATGGTGGATGATGTGGCTTTATTGACTCCTGCTTTAACCTTTAGCTAAAAGGTCGAGTTTGAAGTTCAGTCACCATTGCTGGAAATGTTGTTTTTGCTGTCCCCCACTTTATATTCTCCAAAACTTACTCTCTGACATATTGCAATGCCTCCTTTTTCCTTCCCTTCACTTTTTCCTTGATTTTTAGAATTATAATTTTCTCACGAAAAGGATAAGAAACTCTGTTTATATTAATTCATAATGAAAATAAAAGCGGTTTTTTTTTTTTTTTTCAGGGGTTATTGGGAATTGAACCCACAGGCACTTTACCACTGAGCTACATCCCCAGCCCTTTTTATTTTTTATTGTGAAATAGAGTCTCCCTAAGTTGCTGAGGGTCTTGGTGTTTCTGAGGCTGGCCTTGAACTTGTGACTCTCCTGCTTCAGCCTCTGGAGTTGCTATGAACAAGCATGCACCACCAAGCCTACTTTAAGTTTATATAATGATAGTGTATATTCCAGAGCAAACTTCACTATCATACTTTAATTCCTTGAAAATAATAATTTTGGAGGTGCTAGGGAACATACCCAGGGCCTCATGCACGCTAGCAAGTGCTCAACCATTGAGCTACACCCTTCCCTTCCTCCATCTTGAATGCCTTTTATTGCCATTATTTCTACCCAGATCTAAATTTTGTCAAGACTCTATTCCTTTTTTTTAAAATATTTATTTATTTACTTTTAGTTGTACACAATGCAATGCATTTATGTTTATGTGGTGCTGAGGATCGAACCCGGGCCGCGCACGTGCGAGGCGAGCGCTCTGCCGCTGAGCCACAACCCCAGCCCCAAGATTCTATTCCATTTTTTTTTTTTTTTTTTTTTTTGGTACCAGGGATTGAACTTGGGGCACTTGACCACTGGGTCACATCCCCAGCCCTTTTTTGCATTTTATTAGAAGCAGGGTCTCACTGAGTTACTAAGTGCCATCTGAGGCTGGCTCGGGATCCTCCTGCCTCAGCCTCCCAAAGTGCTGGGATTACAGGCGTTCGCCACCGCGCCTGGCTTCTATTCCTTTTTTATGTCCTAGTTAATAACAAACTTTACTCTGTAGCAACTAGGGTATAAGGAACAGCTTGTACTAGCAAAACAGAGGCTAAATGTGAATCAGTACTTCAGCCAAATGGGCTCTTGTTACAGGCCCAGCTCCATTAGCCATAGGAAGCTAGAACCAGAAGTCAGGACTTATCCAGACAGATTATATCAGGAGGAAATCCACCGCTTGATCCTCAGTGGCTCACATTAAAATCACCTCCATATATTTTGGAGATTTGGAATGAGAATAATAGGCTACTTTTGTGCCTACTTTCTGGTTCTTACTAGTTTGAGTGGAATTTGGTGGATTTTTCAGTGACTATTAATGAGCAGATCTGCATTCTTCTTAAATATGCTTAAAATTGGCATTTTTGTTTATTTTTAATTTTTTTTTCTGGTACTAGGGATTTAATCCCTTGGCCCTCTACCACTGTCTATATCTCCAGTCCTTTTTTTAGTTTTTAATTTGAAATAGTGTCTTGCTAAATTGCCAAGGCCAGCCTTGAATTTGTGATCCTTCTGCCTCAGCCTCCCCAGTTGCTGGAATTATAGTATATACCACTATGCTATGTCTGGCTGGGCTGCACTCCAAAACTTTTTTTTTTTTTTTTTTTTGTGGTACCAGGGATTGAACTCAGGGGCACTCGACCACTGGGCCACATCCCCAGCCCTTTTTTGTATTTTATTAGAGACAGGGTCTCACTGAGTTGCTAAGTGCCTCGCCATTGCTGAGGCTGGCTTTGAACTCGCGATCCTCCTGCCTCAGCCTCCCAAATGCTGGGATTACAGGCGTGCGCCACCGCGCCTGGCTTCCAAAACTTTTTAAAGTTAGTTTAGTTTTGGTTTGGTTTGGTTTGGTTTTTGTACCAGAGATTGAACTCAAAACCTCATGCATACTAGGCAAGTGCTCTACCACTGAGCTACTTGCCCAACCCTTTAATTTTAATTAATATTTTGAGACAGGGTCTTGATAAATTACCCAGTCTATACTCAGATTTGCTATCCTTATACCTCAGCCTCCCACATAGTTGGGATTATAAGCATTTGCCACCATGCCCAACTTTAGGGTTTTTTTTTAAGTTTAAAATGTTAAAAAGTCATTTTTTTTTTTTTTCTTTCTGTAATCAGTCTAGTTGTGTTTGCCTCTGTTTAGTTACCCCAAACATTCCAGATTAGCTAGAATGGGCTGATTTTTTCCCAATAGGCAGTTCATAACTCTTGTCTGTGTTGACTTCACATAGCACTTCCATGTACTATTAAAATTTCTCACTGTTCCACATTACCTTTAAGCCATAAGTAAACCATATGTCTTATTAAGCTTTTTTAGCTTTACTTTTTTACAAATGTATCTTTTAAGTCTGTGTGGGTGTTTGTATGCTGCTAGGGATTGAATCCAGCGGCACTCTGCCACTAAGCTACACCCACAACCCTTTCTACATTTTTAAAATTTTGAGACTGGATCTAGACAGTTGCCCAAGCTAGCCTTAAACTTGAACTTGTAATCCTTCTGCCTTAGCATCAAGTGTGTGTGTGTAAATGTGTGTATGTGTTTACTTTTATATTTTATTTCTTTTTTAAATACTTTTTTTTTTTTTTTTTTTTTTTTTTTTGATACTGGGGATTGAACTCGGGCACTCGACCACTGGGCCACATCCCCAGCCCTTTTTTGTATTTTATTAGAGACAGGGTCTCACTGAGCTGCTAAGTGCCTCGCCATTGCTGAGGCTGGCTTTGAATCTTCCTGCCTCAGCCTCCCAAGTGCTGGGATTACAGGCGTGCGCCACCGCGCCCGGCTTAAATACTTTTTTAAATATTTACTTTTTAGTTGTAGTTGAACACAATACCTTTATTTTATTTATTTATTTTTTTTCATGGTGCTGAGGATCAAACCCAGGGCCGCGCACCTGGTAAGCGTACTAGGTGAGCACTCTACCGCTGAGCCACACCCCCAGCCCTGCTTTTTATTTTGTTATCATATTGGGGAACACATTTGCTCTACCACTGGCCTCCTGCCTCAGCCCTCCAAATCGCTGGGATTACAGGCATGCACCACCACACCCCCAGCCAAATGTGATTATTTGTATATATGTTGCCACATCCCAGCTCCTTATGTTTTTTACTCTGAGACAGGGTCTTACTAAGCTGCTGAGACTAGCCTTGAATTTATGATCCTCTTGCTGAAACCGCTTTTTTTTTTTTTTTTGTGGTACTGGGGATTGAACTCAGGGGCACTCGACCACTGGGTCACATCCCCAGACCTTTTTTGTATTTTATTAGAGACAGGGTCTCACTGAGTTGCTAAGTGCCTTGCCATTGCTGATGGTTGGCTTTGAACTCGCCATCCTCCTGCCTCAGCCTCCCAAAGTGCTGGGATTACAGGCGTTGCGCCACCGCGCCCGGCTCAGAAACCGCTTTTTACCAGTGATGAGTTCTTGCTCACCAAAAGAACGCTGAAAAGCCAAGCACTCTGAGGCAAGCGTAGAGTAGAAAAATGAAAAGCTTTATTTATTTATTTATTTTTTAAATATTTATTTATTTGCTTTAGTTGTACACAATGCATTTATTTTTACGTGGTGCTGAGGATCGAACCCCGGGCCTTGCACGTGCTAGGCAAGCGCTCTACCGCTGAGCCACAATCCCAGCCCCAGAAAAGCTTTATTTAAAGGATAGCAAAACACTTCCCCCAGAGGGAGAAGGGGACCCGGAAACCAGGAATCCAAAGGGAGGAGCAGCCTTCTCCCTTTTATATCTGAAATCTTTCTTTTGTTCTCTATCTCTGTCCTGCCTGGGACTAGAATGTCAAAAGATGTGACACAGGTGGGCCCGTGGTGGGTGGGGGACTTACAGGAAGGGCTTAGGGCTAGTTGATTAGCATCTCCTTTGCTGGCAGCTATTTCATTAACATTCCTTAAGATTAGCCCTAAACTTGGGAACATTAACCATCTTATCTCCCTTAGAGTTGTTCTATGTCTTTCCAGGACTCAGACTGACTCCATTTTCCTTATGGACTCCATGTTCTTTATGAAACTCGATGTTAGACCCGATTTGCCTGACTACACTCACTACCTAGCTTTAAATCTGGCTTCACTGCCTCAGCCTGTTGTGTCACTGGTATTACAGGTGTGTGCCATCATGGCTAGCCAAATGTGTATATTTTAAGGTAGTTTTTACTCTGCAGTAACATCAAATATCCAGTCACAATAAATATTCATATGTTTCTGATTCCATAACTTTCTTTATTAAAAGTCAGGCGAATTAAATAAAAATCTATAGCTGGGTATCATGGCACATGCCTGCAATTCCCACAGCACAAGAGGCTGAGGCAGGAGAATTGCAAGTTCAAAGGCAGCTCAGCAATTTAGGGAACCTCTGAACAACTTAGCAAGACCCTGTTTTAAAATAAAATATAAAAAAGGGCTGGGGATGTAGCTTGGTGATTTAGCACCCCTGAGTTTAATCCCTGGAAGGGTGGGGGGAACTACCTAATGATCCACATGTTGTAACACATTGATAAATTTCTTTTTTTTTGTACTAGTGGGTTAAACCCAGGGCCTCACACATGGAGGAAAGCATTCTACCACCTGGCTTTTAATTTTAGTTTTATTTTATCCCCTCAGCCCTTTTATTTTTATTTTTAGAATAGGGTCTTACTAAGTTGCCCGCACCGGCCTGGAACTTCTCCTAATTCAGCCTCTGGGGTAGCTGGGATTGCAGGTGTACACCACTATGCCCCACTCAGACTCTAGAATTCTTGAAAGAAGACCACTAACAAGTTCTTTTTTCAAAATGAGTATCATTATGAGATCATACTTGATGTGTTTCAATTCATGTAGGTTTTTATTTATTTATTTTTTTGGTCCATTCTTTGGCCAGTAATAATAAACCTCTTCAAATTGACTTCTGAATCCCTTTGATACTAATCCAAGGTGGCAAGATATATCAGGTACCCAATGAACATTTTCTATCCCAGATCCAAAGTCAGCCTTTTCTCCAGTTAAAACTTGATTCCTTTTAGTGGAAAATGATATTAGGAGACTATACATCTGTCACCAGAGTTACTCATTGTTAATTGGATTGCTTGTTGCTTTGGGGCCTTTTTAGGTGGACAAACTTATACATGATTTTTTAAGACAAAAATACATGAGTTTATTGATATTTCCATTTAAAATTTAGGATAACAGTAATTTTACTTGGTTTCTTTGATTGCTATGTATCTCTTTTACTCTGACCAAAAAATCTTGTTTTTTTTTTTTTGTTTTTTTTTTTCTTTCCAGCAATAATTACAATTACTTCTTTACCTTATCCCAGGTTTCTCGACTTAACACTATTGGCATTTTAGGCAGAATAATTCTTTCTTGTGGGGGCAGTAATATTCTTTTCCCTTACTTGTGACAACTAAAAATCTCTCTAGCTACTTCCATGTATCTTCTGAGAGTCTCCTGGGGGAGACGATCTCCTTTATCCTTGTACTATAGTTTTCATAAAAACAACTGTAATATATTATTACTAATAATTAGATATTGGAACCTATATTTTCCCCTAGGGTTCTTCATACTAGGATATAAAAAAATTACTCTTTTCAGCTAGGCAAGGTGGCACATGCCTATTGCAATCCCAGTGACTCAGGAGGCTGAGGCAGAAGGATCACAAGTTCTAGGTCACCCTTATTTATTTCACCCAATTTAGTGAAGCCTTGACTCAAAATAAAAAACTAGTTAGATTCTGACTCAAAATTGAAAAGGGGCTGGGAAGTAACTCAGTGGTAGAATACCTCTGAATTCAATCCTTAGTACATTAAAAAAATGTGTGTAGATAGATATAGAAATATATGTATACACATGTATGTATGTATATATGTGTGTATGTAAATATATATACGTGTATATGTATATGATTTTTTTTTCAAATAACACATGCTAAAGACTTTATTCAGGGTTGGGAGATGACTATCTTGATAGGCATATGGACCACTGCAAAGCTAATATTTATTATTTATTTTTTTATACATGAAAACGACAATTCTGAGTTTGGTCCCTAATAGACCCTTTTAATGCAACTTCAGACCTACATGATAATTTCTATATTAAAAGATATTGATGCATACATAATAATGATTTGTTTAAAATACTAAATTGGGAACTTTTGCTTTTTTTTTTTTTTTTTTTTTTTTTTACTTTTACAGCAATACAAAGAGAATGAAAGAAGTAGATAATCTTGAAAGTATAAAACATAAGTGGTAAGTTCATTCAAATTATGAATTTCTTAATGCTTTTGTTATTATGATTCTCTATTTTTATTGCATGTCACTGGCAAATATAGTAAAGTAAGTTTTAAATATGTATGCTTTCTTCAGTAACTATTTAATGGTAATTACCCAATAGAAATATATATATATATGATAGTAAATATCTAATAGTAATATATATATCTCCCCAATTCTGGGCATAGAACCCAGAGCCTGCACATACTAGGCAAGTTCTCTACCACTGAGCAATACCTGCAGCCACAGGCAAAAACCATAATAGTAGTTTTTAAATCATAGTATATAAATAGTGTATTTTGAAGTAATTTTTTTAACCATGGCTTCATTGAACAGATTGTAGTGAAATTACTAAATCTTTTATTTTGTTTTTAAATGTTTTTGTTTTTAGTTGTTGATGGACCTTTATTTATTTTTTATTTATTTATATGTGGTGCTGAGGATCAAACCCAGTGCTAGACAAGTGCTCTACAATTGAGCCACAACCCCAGCCCTAAATCTTTTATTAATTGAAACAGATGTTGAATTTCTCTCTATGTACACATCACCTCTGAGAAGTTTAACTACCTCATCAGCCCCTTATACTATCTTGGAGTTATAGTAGAAATATGATGTTTTGGAGTCTGATAAACATAGGTTTAAATCCTATCCTTGACCTATATTTCCTATTGGACCTATGGGCAACTTAGGTAGATTCATTGAGTTTCCATATCATGTCTATAAAATGGGGATGTAAATATCTGCCTATCTGAATGGTTTTTATGAGAATGACATAACAGATATAACACACTTAGCAAGGTATTAGCATGTATTGGCACTCAGTAAATGGTAAGTGCAAAGACTATGGTTATTATCAACATAGGATGTTTTATTCTCACTTACCTAAGGTTAAATATTTATTTTTGTATTATACTCATTGTTTTAAAAACTGTTTTTTTTTTGTTTGTTTGTTTGTTTTTGTTTGTTTGTTTGTTACCAGGGATTGAACTCAGGGGCACTCAACCACTGGGTCACATCCCCAGCCCTTTTTTGTATTTTATTAGAGGACAGAAACTGGCCGGGTATAGTGGAGTACACCTGTAATCCCAACAAATCAGGAGGCTGAGGCAGGAGGATCACAAATTCAAGACTAGCCTCAGATACTTAGCAAGACCCTGTCTAAAACTTGTGGTCCTCTTGCCTCAGCCTCTCAAGTACCAGGGGCTACAGGTGTGCACCACTGCACCTGGCCACACTTGTAATCATTTTTGTAACAAATTGATTTATTTAAATGTTACAAATTGATTTGTTTTTTTTTTTTTTTTTTAATATTTATTTATTTACTTTAGTTGTACACAAGGCATTTATGTTTACGTGGTGCAATCCCCGGGCCGTGCACGTGCGAGGCGAGCGCTCTGCCACTGAGCCACAACCCCAGCCCCAAATTGATTTGTTTAAACTGTGTTTGGCAGATGCCTGTCAATCCCAGCAGCTCAGAGACTGAAGCAGGAGAATTGCAAGTTCCAGATCACCTTGTGCAATTTAGCAAGACCCTGTCTCAGGGGCTGGGGTTGTGGCTCAGTGGTAGAGCACTTGCCTAGCATGTGCGCAGCCCGGGTTTGATCCTCAGCACCACATAAAAAAATAAAGGCATGAATACAACTATAACAAATAAATAAATATTTTCAAAAAAAAAAGTTCAGGCCGGGCACGGTGGTACACGCCTGTAATCCCAGCACTTGGGAGGCTGAGGCAGGAGGATCGTGAGTTCAAAGCCAGCCTCAGCAATGGCGAGGCACTTAGCAACTCATTGAGACCCTGTCTCTAATAAAATACAAAAAAAGGATCCAGTGGTCGAATGCTCCTGAATTCAATCCCTGGTACCAAAAAATAAAAAGAAAAAAAAAAAAAAACACAACACTTCAGTAAAAATTGAAGACTGGTTTCTTAAGTGAATCAACTGTTCAGAGACTATAATGAAATTCTATATTCATCATATGTGCTACCAAAACATACATGATGCAAATCATTCACTTATTTGGACAACAGCTGACACTCTTATTTATAGAGAACACAGTAGAATTGGCGAACAAAAGAGGTTGTTTTGCAGCCAAAATAGGTATTTCATGGTCCCTTACCTGATGCAAAGGAAACATGGAGTGAATGAAAAGGAACCTACAGAATGGGAAGAATTTGCAAACCATATGTCATGATAAATGGTTAATTTACTCCTACAACTCAAAAGTGAAAAAAGAAAAACCTAATAATCTGACTTAAAAAAAATGGTCTAAGTGAAGGGCAAAAATCACACTGGGGATGGCGATGCAGCCAAGGGATTTATTAACCGGCCTTTATGGCTGGTTAAGGGTAGAAAAGGAATGGGAGAGGAATCAGGGAGAGGGAAGTGTGCAAGCTCTGGTGGGAGAAAGGAGTCGGGGAGAGGGGAGTGTGCAAGCTCAGGAAGTGTGCAAGCTCTGAATGGAAGGTGGGAGTCTGTTCACATGGGCTGCAGTCTCTGGAGCTATCAGCTGGGGCAGCTGCCATCGGGCTAGAGGTGGTGGGGGTCTGGACTGCCTTCTCTCAGCAGGGACGAGCTGTTGTGTGTGCCTCTCTCTGTCTCCCTCGTCTTCTGTTTCGTCGCCTGGCTCACTCTTCATCTCTCTCCGTCTTCCTGCCCCCAATGGATGGGAGCCCTTTTATACCCCCCTGGACCATTAGGTTGTCCGTTAAAACCGTTGGTGGTGAAGCCTATTGGCTCCTGTCCAGGGAACAGAGCAACCTTTAATCCTATTGTCTCCTGTCCAGGGAACAGAGAAACCTTTAATCCTATTGGCTCCTGCCTAGGGGAAGGGAAACAAGGTTACTTTGCTCAGGGCACAGAAACTTCTGGGAGAGGGAGGGGCAGCCCATCTATCATTACCCCCTTTTGATTTTCTTAGGAAGTGGGACATCATGTGTTGGTCTGGTTACTTCCTGCTGAAATGGGGCAATGTGGGGTGTTATGGGGGGATATGACAAGACAGGTAGGTAGGCTTAAAGGCAGCATCTTACAACAAAGACAAAGAAGGAGAGAGGGATTATTGTCCATCGGCTTGTATTCCAAAGAGGCCAATGGAGAGCAGGAGGCCTGTGAGCAAGGTATAGTTCTCTCAGAGCGAGCCATTCAGAGTGTAGTTGATCCGATAAGCTCTGCCTTGAGGTGATGAGAAGTAACGGGTGATCCCTAAGGAGAAACTGGTTAAAGGTTTAGAACAAAAACATTAAAGGTTCAGAACAAGAAAGAGAGAAAATATTATTTTGAGTCATCCTTTTGTGGATCCTCAGCTGGTTAAGCAGCTGGTTTCAGCCTGAAGATAGGAATCCAAGATGTCAAGTTCCCTGAGGTTTCACGAAGCTTAGCAGCCGTGGGTGTGCACAACACAACCTGGAAGGGGCCTGTCCACTTTCTGGCAAGGGAGGCTGCTCTCGTGTCCTGAGGAGGGGAGAAATATACCCAAGAACCAGGTGTTAATGGGAATGAAGTGGAGAGTCTACCTGGGTCTGGCAGGATGCAATCTTGGCACACCCATAGCTGATAGCTGATGAAGGACAAGAGGGAAGAGAGAGGTCTTTGGGCAAGGGTCCTTGAATTGGGGAAATTCCAGGTGGAAGAGCTGACCGTCCAAACATAACCTCAAAAGGGGATAGTGAGGATGGTTTTTTTGGGGAGAACTCAGAGCCTAAAGAGGGCAAGGGGAAGTAGCTTGACCCAGTCTAGGTGCAGCTCCAGGGAGAGTTTGGTCAGACTGTCCTTAAGGGTTCTATTAGTCCTTTTTACGTTCCCTGAAGACTTGTGGTGATATGGGATGTAAAAATGCCAAGGAATGTCAAGAGAAGTAGATACATTTTGGGTGACATGAGAGACAAATTCAGGCCCATTGTCAGACTGGATGGACGTGGGCAACCCGAAGTGGGGAAAGATTTCTGAGACTAAAATAGAAGCTACTGTGGAAGCCCTTTTGTTGGAAGTAGGGAAGGCCTCTACCCATCCAGAGAAGGTATCTACCAAGACCAGGAGATACTTATGTTTTCGAACAGTTGGCATGTTGGTGAAATCTATTTGCCAGTCGGCTCCTGGGATCTGACCCTGAGCTTGGTGAGAGGGAAATGTTTCTGGTTTAAGAGGAGTGCATGGATTGGTGCACTGACATACAGTGCACTTAGAAGTGAGCTGATGGAGGAACTGTGTGTCCTCTGAAGTCAGGGTGAGGAAGGAGGTAGCGAATATTTTAAGCACCTGAGGGTTAGGATGGAAAAGAGAGTGAAGATAGGAGAGGACTGATTGTATGGAAGGAGATGTGGAGGTCTGGGTGATGGATTGGACTGAGGCCAGGAGAGAGGGAGAAGATAGCTGCCTCCCTTGCTGCCCTATCTGCCTTCGTATTGCCCTGAGCCATGGGAGACCCATCCTTTTGGTGTGCAGGACAATGAGAGATCCCTATTAGTTTGGTCAGAAGATAGGCCTGTAAGAGCTTTGATATTAGTTTGGAATTAGTGACTGTGGAGCCCTTTGTGGTCAGGAGCCCCCGTTCTTTCCGTATGGCTGAATGAGAGAGTAAAATATGATAGATGTATTTTGAGTCTGTGTAGAGGGAAAGGTTTTGGTCAGCCGCTAATTCAAAGGCACTGAATAACGGCTGTTAGTTTGGCCTGTTGGTTTGTGGTGTTAGGAGGGAGGGGTGCTTCCTTGATAACCTCTGATAGGGAGACAATAGCATAACCAGCAAAGCATTGCCCATCTTTAAGGAAAGAGCTGACATCTGTGAACCAGATTAGGGAAGGATCAAGAAGCTGTCCTTCTTGAATATGAGAGGGGTGAGGGGACCCGGAGGAGGGTAGCCAGGTGTAAAGAGGAGCAGGGTTGAAAAGAGATTGAGGAATCATGTAGAAAAGAAACGAGGAGAGAGAGAACGTGACAGGGCGGAAGAGTTTGAAGGCTCTTATAGGTCAGTAAATCTTTTAAATGGTGAGGAGAGGCAACAGTGATATGGGCACCAAAGGTCAGCTTTTTTGACTCATAGAAAGTAGGTAAGCAGCAGCCAGAGCCCAAAGACAGGGGGCCCATCCGCGAACAGTGGGATCAAGTTGTTTAGAAAGGTAGGCAACGGGAGCAAAAGTGGAGGCCTTATATCGACCTAAAACACCTAGAGCCAGACCCATCATCTCATGGACATAAAGGGTGAATGGCTGAAGAAGGTCTGGGAGGTGAAGAGCTGGAGCCTGTAATAGTGCCTGCTGCAGATACCTAAACTCAGCCTGAATGCTTTCGGGAAGGGGCTTTTCCTTAACCCCCTTAGCTGCCTCATCTAGGGGTTTTGCATAAAGAGAGAAATTGGGAATCCAGGCACGGAAATATCCCACTAGCACTAGAAAGGAAAGAATCTCTTCCTTTGTCTTGGGACGTGGGAGAACCTCAATGAGGTCCTTTCAGTCTAGGGTAATAGCCTTTGATTGATGGGAGACCTGAACTCCTAAATAAACTACCTGGGTCTGGGCAAGTTGTACCTTAGATGGGGAAACGCGATACCTGCGAGAGGCAAGAAAATTCAAAAAAGTGTAAGAGTCTACACAAACAGTGGAAAAGGAAGGGCTGCAGAGGAGAAGGTCATCTACATATTGCAGAAGAGTAGAGTCAGAAAACTCAAGATCTTTGAGATCAGCAGCCTATATCTGTCCAAACATATGAGGGCTGTTGCGAAAACCCTGAGGGAGGACTGTCCAGGTCAACTGTTGGGACCATTGAGTATCCGGATCAGTCCAGGTAAAGGCAAAGAGGTCTTGTGATTCCTGAGCTAAAGGGACAGTGAAAAAGGCATCCTTGAGATCAATGACTGAGAAATGGGTAGATAAGGAAGGAATTAGGGAGAGAATGGTATAAGGATTTGGGACCAGAGGGTGTATGGGCCTGACAGCCTTGTTGATAAGATGAAGATCTTGGACTAGCTGGTAAGACCCATTGGACTTCTTAACTGCCAATATGGGAGTATAAAGGGGAATGAGTGGGTCGGAGAAAGCATTTCCGCAGGAGGTCTAAGATAATAGGTTGGAGACCTCTGAGGCTAGTGGCCGGAAGTGGGTACTGGGCTTTGTTGGGGTAACACTGAGGGTCTTTAGGGTGTATGTGTGCGGGATTACAGCGAGCAAGAGAGGGAGTCTGAATGTACCAAACTTTGGGGTCTACCAGATGGGCAGGGGCAGGGTAACGGGAGGTCTTTTTAGGGTTATCAACTTCTAATATGGTGAGAAAAATAGAGTTGCAGACGGAGTGTGAGACACCAGGTGATGAGAAGACAGACAAGAGAGCCAGAGACACGACGGAGACGAAGCACAAGCCAGACAGCCAGAGGAGAGCCAGATGATGAGACAGAAGACGTTGGAGACAGAGAAGAGGCAGCCAGTGCACCAGCCTTAGATCCACCATCTCCAGCCCGATGGCAGCTGCCCCAGCCCATAGCTCCAGAGACCACAGCCAGCGCGACCAGATTCCCACCTTCTGTTCAGAGCTTGCATATTCCCCTCTCCCTGACTCCTTTCTCCCACCAGAGCTTACACACTTCCCTCTCCCTGGTTCCCCTCTCCCTGTTCCTTTTCTACCCTTAACCAGCCATAAAGGCCGGTTAATAAATCCCTTGGCTACACAGCCATCCCCGGTGTGATTTTTGCCCTTCACTAAGGACTTTAATACACATTTCTCCAAAGAAAACATACAAATGGCCAATGATTATGTAAAGATGTTCAATGTCTTTGTTGTTGTTTTGTTTTTGCGCTGGGGATTGAACCCAGGGGTGCTTTACCAGTGAGTTAAGTTCCCAGCCCTTCTTTCTTTTTTGGTTTTGGGACCAGGGATTGAACTCGGGGACACTCAAACACTAGGCCACATCCCCAGCCCCTTTTTTGTATTTTATTAGAGACAGGGTCTCACTGAGTTGCTAAGTGCCTCAGCCTCCCAAGTGCTGGGATTACAGGCATGTGCCACCATTCCCGGCGCCCTTCTTTTTATTTGAAGACAGACCCTGAGTTGCTTAAGGCCTCACTAAGTTGATGAGGCTGGCCTTGAATTTGAGATCCTCCTGCCTCAGCCTCCCAAGTCACTGAGATTACAGACATGCACCACCACACCTGGAAAAGATGTCCAGTGTCACTAATTATCAGGGAAATGCAAAACTACAGTTATCACTTCACTTGTGTCAGGATGGCTATTATCAGAAAACAAAAGAAGTGGTGTCAGGATGTGGAGAAAGAGGAACTATTGGTGAAAAAGGAAAATGATGCAGCTGCTGTGGAAAAGAGTATAGAGGTTCCTCAAAAAATTAAAAATAGGGACTGGAGGTGTAGCTCAGTGGATCAGCGGTTGAACCATTGCCTAACGTGTACAAGACCCTGGATTTGATCCTCAAAACTGGAAAAAATAAATTGGAAATAGAACTACCATTCAATAAATTAGTAAATGCATTGCTGAATAGATCCTGTAATCCTGGTTCTGAATATTTATCTGAAGAACTTGAAACCAGAATCTTAAAGAGAGAGCACTCCCATATTCATTGTAGCACTACTCACAAAAGACAAGAGGTGGAAACAAAGTCTATCAGTGGATAAATGGAAAAAGAATATATGGTGTGTGTGTGTGTGTGTGTGTAAGTAAATATAGAGTAATATTCTTATGTTTATGGATATGTAGATAGTATCTATATCTAAATCTATGTATACATATATATCTACACATATATGTATATCTGTGTGTGTATGTGCACACACAGGGAATATTAACCAGCCTTAAAAAGAAGGAAATTCTATAATAATTGGCCACATGTGTGAACCTTGATCTTGTGTTAAGTGGTATAAACCAGTCACAGAAGACAAATGCTGCATGATTCTACTTTTACAGTGTATCTTAAATAATCAAATTCATAGAATCAGAGTGGAATGGTGATTGCCAGGAAAGAGGAAAAAGGAAAATGGGGAGTTGCTAATCAGTGGGAATAACATTTCAGTTAGCCAAGATGAGTGTGTTCTAGAAATCTGCTGAACAAATTGTATCCTCAGTTTACAGTACGATATAGTACATCTAAATATTTGTTTAGAGATTAGATTTCATGTTTTTACTGCACACTCATACAAGTCCCTTACCTGATGTTGTGTGCTTTTTTATTATAGGAACTCCTGAGACTTTAAAACTATTTACTTAGCCCTACAACTTTGTAACCTGCATTCCACATAATAAGCAGGAATATTTATATCATTAAAAGAGGGCCTGGTGGGGTTGGGATTGTGGCTCAGCGGCAGAGCGCTCGCCTCGCACGTGCGCGGCCCGGGTTCGATCCTCAGCACCACGTAAACATAAATGCATTGCATTGTGTACAACTAAAGTAAATAAATAAATATTTTTTAAAAAAAAAGGGCCTGGTGTTTTAGTGGTAAAGCATTTGCCTAGTACATGTGAGGCATAGGGTTCCATCCTCAATACTGCATAAAAATAAAGGCATTGTGTCCATCTACATCTAAAATATAATGATAGTACAAGAAGAAGATGACAGTAGAAAATGAAGATGAAATAATAAAATCGTAATTATTCACTGCTAATGTATAAGATGGCCCTTGACTTTGTGTATTAACCTTGTATCCTGCAACCTTGCTATAATCACTTATCAGTCCCAGTAGATTTTTATATTTATTTTTTAGTTTTAGGTGGACACAATATCTTTATTTTTTATTTTTATGTGTTGCTGAGGATTGAACCCAGTACCTCATGCAAGCTAGGTGAGCACTCTACCACTGAGCCACAAACCCAGCCCAGCCCAAGTACATTTTTGTTATATTTTATTCTTTTGGATTTTCTACATACACCATCAATGTCATCTGTAAACAAAGAAAGTTATTTTTTCCTACCAAATCTGTATACTTTTTATTTCCTTACCTTACTGGATTAGCAAGGACCTCCTTCTCATTAAAATTCTCTACCACTGAGCCACATCTCCAGCCTCTTTTGAGACAAGATCTCACTAAGTTGCTTAGGGCCTTGCTAAATTGCTGAGACTGGCTTTGAACTCTCCATCTTCCTGCCTCAACTCCTGAACCACTGGGATTACAGGTGTGTGCCACTATGCCTGGCTCCTATTCTTGATATTAGGGGGAGAGCAGCTAGTTTTGTCAACATTACATGTGATGTTAGCTGTAGGTTTTTTATTGATATTCTCTATCAAGTAGAGGAAGTCCCCTATATTCCTAGGCTGTGGAGCTTTTATCATGAATAGGTGTTGGATGTTATCAAATGCTTTTTCCTTCATATGTTGGTTATAATCATATTATTTTTCTTCTTTAGCCTATTGAATTAACAGATTACATTAGTTGATTTTCAAATATTGAATCAGCCTTGCATATCCTACAATAAATCCTACCTGCTTGTAGTATATAATCCTTTTAACACATTGTTGGATTTGATTAATTAATTTGGGGAGGTGAGTACTGGGGATTGAACTCAGGGGCACTCAACCACTAAGCCACATCCCCAGCCCTATTTTATTTAGAGACAGGGTCTCACTGAGTTGCTTAGCACCTTGCTTTTGCTGAGGCTGGCTTTAAACTTGAGATCCTCTTGTCTCAGCCTCCCGAGCCCCTGAGATTATAGGCATATGCTACCATGCCTGGCTGATTAGTTAATATTTTATGGAGGATTTTTACATCTATGATCATGAAAGACATTTTCTGATATTTTCTTTTCTCATAATGTCTTTGTTTGGTTTTAGTATGAGGGTACTCCCATTCTCATATTTTTCCCTTTGCTTCTGTTTTCTAGAAGAGATTGTAGAGAATTGGTATCATTTTTTCCATAATTATTTAGTGGAATTCATCAGTGAAAGCATCTAGGCCTAGTTCTTCTGTTTTGGAAAATTATTATTTATTGATCCTATTTCATTAATATGTAAGTTTATTCAGATTTTCTGTTATTAAGTGAATTTCAGTAGATTCTACATTTCAAGAAAAATTAGTTCATTTTATCTAAGTTAAAAATTTTTGTGTGCATAAAGTTATTCATAATGCCTTTCCTATTCTCTTTTATCTGTCTCCTTAGTTTCTTAAATGTGAAACTCATTGTCACCTGTTCAGTGAAGCCAGAACTCTAATTTTTAAAACTGTATCTCATAAATGTCTCTTATTGTATTCATTTTCTATTATATCTGTTTTACGCATTTGAATTTACAAGATGATGTTTAATAGGAAATATAAAGGAATAAAACTTAAGCTACTCTATAAACTTAGTGGCTTTGTGTTTGTTAATTAGTAATTAAGCACCAACTGCTTTCTGAACAAAAGAAGCAGATCCCAGAAAGTACCAGGTGATCATAATGACATGATACTGGTGAGCATTCTGTGCGCCAGTATGTGTACAGGACATAACTATAGACCCTCGACATTCTCATTTACTTTTCACAACCACCTTGTGAGATAGGTGGTAGTGTCTACATTTTAGAGACATCTTATATTAACTTAAAAGGGGACCTGAACCACAGACTTGGGAGGTAGCATCTCGGTTCAACATCCCTTAATTAGAAGAATTTCTGTATTTTTTTAGAGAACTGGTAATCAGTAGTGCTTTTTTTTCTTTTTTCTTTTTCTTTTTTTTTTTTTTTTTTTTTTTTTTTTTTTGCTTAGGGTTTCTGAAACAGGATCCAACAATCAACCTCTTAGTGATAATCAACAAACAAATTGTGAATATTTTGTTGATAGCCTTTTTGAGGAAGCTCAGAAGGTTGGTGCCAAATGCTTGTCCCCCACTGAACAGAAGAAAGAGGTAAATGTCTGTTACTTTTTAATCTTCTCGCATTTCTTAAATAGGGATCTTTTAGAGGATCCCTGTTTTCATAATAGTGAAGATATTATTTACCACCTACATTCTGTTGATCTTTCATAAATGTTGCAGAAATAATGATGGATAAAATTATGTAAATCTTAGGATTCAAGGCAGTTACAGCAAATTGAAGTAGAAATTATTGTATTCTTGTACTTGTAAAGAAAAAAACTCTAGTTTCAATTAATACCCTTGATGAAACAGTAGAACTTAGCTTTTGAATTTTACTTTGAGAAGGAGTCTCTCTAAGTTGCCTAGAATTTTGATCCTCCTACCTCAGCCTCTCAAGTAGCTGGGATTACATGGTTATGCCACCACACCCAGCAAATCAAAAATTTACTAAATCCCAAACATTGAATATATACCGTATTAATATTCTGTTTAGCAAAATGTGAAATAAACATAAAGCACTTCTCTGTGTGTGTGTGTGTGTATGCTTTGTTTTTTGCGGTGCTGGAGTTAGAACCTAGGGCCTCATTCAGGCTAAACAAGCACATTACCACTGAGCTACGTCCCCAGCCCCACAGAAAGCATTTCTGCAATATACAGAAACATCATATAGAAAAGTGTGGTTGTTTGAAGTACAGACTGAACTATCTGCTTTATCATGGCATATAGTTGTTTTTTTTTTTTGTTTTTGTTGTTGTTTTTTTTTTTTGGTACCAGGGATTGAACTCAGCGGCACTGGGCCACATCCCCAGCCCTTTTTTGTATTTTATTAGAGACAGGGTCTCACTGAGTTGCTAAGTGCCTCGCCATTGCTAAGGCTGGCTTTGAACTTGCGATCCTCCTGCTTCAGCCTCCCAAAGTGCTGGGATTACAGGCGTGTGCCACTGCGCCCAGCTTCATGGCATATAGTTTTTGCCTGAAAGAATAATTTATGCATAGACTACAGTTATTCAAACATAGAATTTTGACAGACATTTTCTCACAATAAATGAAGAGAGCCTGGCACTTGAAGGAATTCAGCTTTTAGTATTGGTGGGCAAATGGTAAAATTTTATTTAACCAACTTTTTCAGTAAAAGTAAGAATTTTGGAACATTCCAATCATGTTCTTGACAACTTCTCAAAACTTACAGAATTTCCTGATAAGATTAGTATCATTTTAATGTCTATAGCTTTATTATATAATAAACTTAGGGAAACATTATTTTCTAAATGACCAGTGTATAGGACATTATAAAATCATGCATGAGTAAAAATGTCAAAAATGTAACAAGTATATGAAAAAAAAAAATCACTGATAAGTTTCAGGTTTCACATTAAAATTCTCAACTAAATTTTGAGATACTACCACTTATTAAATTTTGAAGACATGTCAAAGAAGAATATCCTGGAAAGGTTATTAAAATAACTGCTTTAGGGGCTGAGGCTGTAGCTCAGTGCCACAGTGCTTGTCTAGCACGTGTGAGGCACTGGGTTCCATCCTTAGTACTATATAAAAAAAAAATAAATAAAGGTATAATGTTCATCTACAACTACAAAACATTTTTTTTTTTTTTAAATAGTAACAGCTTTTTTTAATATTTATTTATTTTAGTTGTACACAATGCATTTTTATTTTTATGTGGTGCTGAGGATCGAACCCGGGCCGCGCACATGCTAGGCGAACGCTCTACCCGCTAAGCCACAATCCCAGCCCCTAAATAGTAACAGCGTTGTCTAACTACATATCTGTATTATGAGGTTGTTGAATTTTGTTTTGTTTTTAATGTATATTGTTTTTTAGTTGTGGGTGACACAATACCTTTATTTTATTTATTTATATGTGGTGCTGAGGATCGCCTAGGTCCTCACACATGCTAGGCGAGAGCTCTACCACTGAGCCACAACCCCAGCCCTGTTTTGTTTTTTTTAGTCGTTTTTTTTAGTCGTTGTTTTGTGATACTTGGGATTGAACTCAGGGATACTCTATGGCTGAACCACATCCCCAGTCCTTTTTGTTTGTTTATTTGTTTGTTTTTTGTTTGAGACAGGGTCTCACATAAGTTATTGAGGCAGGTCTCAAATTTGAGATCCTTCTACCTCAGCCTCCTGAGCCACTGGGATTACAGGCATATACCACTGCACCTGGCTGTTTTGTTTTGTTTTGTTTTGTTTGTTTGTTTGTTTTTTGTGTGTGTGTGTGTGGTTACCGGGGATTGAACTCAGGGGCACTCGACCACTGGGTCACATCCCCAGCCCTTTTTTGTATTTTATTTAGAGACAGGGTCTCACTGAGTTGCTAAGTGCCTCGCCATTGCTGAGGCTGGCTTTGAACTCGTGATCCTCCTGCCTCAGCCTCCCAAAGTGCTGGGATTACAGGCGTGCGCCACCGCGCCCAGCTCCTGGCTGGTTTTTAAAAAATATTTTTCAGAGCCAGGAGCAGTGGCACATGCCTGTAATCCCAGCACTTGGGAGGCTGAGGCAGGAGGATAGCAAGTTCAAAGCCAGCGTCAGCGATGGTGAGACACTTAGCAACTCAGCGAGACCCTGTCTCTAATCAAATACAAAAAAGGGCTGGGGATGTGGTCCAGTGGTCAAGTGCCCCTCAGTTCAATCCCCGGTACCAAAATATATATATATATATTTTTTTTTTTTTTTCAATCAAAATAACACTTCATAGCCAACTGAAAGCAGTAACAATTACGAGAATCCAGCTCACTTTTTGAAGTCTGATATTAAAAGTATTTGTGAAGAAAAAACTTGATTATTATTCACTTTTTAAATTAATATAAAATGTTATCAAAGTTTTAAGTTATAAAAATTTAAAATCTCAGAGTTCTGATAGTCCTATAGCAAAACATAGCAAACCTATTCCTCCTTGGCCATTATGTCCACTTCCGAGAGACAACTACTTACAAATCTTGGCTATTCTTTTGGTATGAGCTTTATGTTTCTAATTATATACTAATAATGATAGTTGTTGATTTTTTCAGATTGTCAAATATGTGTTTTGACTTTTTAGTATTGAAAATGATGATTTAGTACACTGGAATGTAGTTCAGTGGTAGAGTGCTTGCATACCATATAGGAAACTCTTGGTTCAATCCACACCACCACAAAAAAGGAAGAAAATAATGAGAGATAAATCCTCATTTCTTTTTTTATCTGTCTTCTCCCTCTTCCCAAACCACTTCCTCTCATTAGTCTATCATAGTTATGTCACAATTTGGGATTAAATCAATTATCACAGTCATGTCTTTTATGGCTTTGTAGTATAATTCTCTTCCATGTTACTTTTAAATTTTTCATTGAAATTAATAAGAAATTTCTTTTTTATTTTTAACCACATTGGCTTTTCTTTCTATGTATCATTAATTCATCACCAAACTCTGATATAAGGTTACATCTCTTCCAAGTATGTTCAAAAATATTAATTTTACAAATTTAATTTTTTGTGAGGGCCAACTGTGACAAACCCTCCTTCTTTCCCAATGGTCTGACCACTCTTAGGGGAGCTACACGTTCTTGCCCTGGAATCCAGCTCCAAAGTATTCTCTTTTGTCCTAATTACTCAATTCCATGCCTTTCCCAACCTCTCCTCCTTTCAGTTTTTATGAAACCAATCTTGAGATAGATTTATGAAAAAGGGTATATGTGGAGGCAGGCATGATGTCATGCACCTATAATCCAGCAACTGGAGAATTGAGGCAAGAGGATTGGAAATTCCAGGCCACCCTTGGCAACTTAGCAAGACCCTGTTTCAAAATAAAAAATGAAAAGGACTGGGGAGGCAGGTGGGTTGTGGGGTGAGGGGATGGCATGTCCAGGGTTGGAGATTGTTTAATTCAGGCAGAGCACTTGTCTAGCACCCAAGGCCGTGGGTTTGGTCCTTGGCCTGGGGTTGAAGGAGGGGTGACAGATGAGGGGAAAACAAGGCAAAAGTGTGTGTGAAAAAAAAAAGTATCTGGGGAGTGCATGAGTTAAAACCTTGTAAGCCTGAATTTTCCTCTTTGCTGCCTTCATACTTGATTGACAGAATGTCATTCCAACACCTGAGCCTTTGTATGTAGCATTTGGCTCCTCACAAGCTTTAACCTGGTGTTTTTTTGGGCCTTGGTGTGGGTCCTTTTTTCACTCATTCAATCCAGAAATGTGCCTTACCATTCTGCGACATTTTCTTGTTGCTGTTTTGTTTCCCTCTCTTACATGTTCTTTTGTAAATGCTCCTACATAGACCTCTTGGACTGAGCCTCTTCATTTCTTAATTTTTGTATTTTTCACTTTTATAATTTTATTTTAATTAGCATATTTTATGAACCTTAAATTTAATCCTTTATACTTCATTTCTGTTGTATTCAATTTCCAAGAGCTCTATTGTTAGTTCCTGGAATTTTTTCCTTCCCACTCCCTTTTCGAAAAATCATCTTATGTGAACGTATTAATGATCATCTTGGGGATTTTGTTTTGAAATTTCTTCTCTTCAGTGTCTTTTTTTATTCTTTTTCTGTTTGTTTTGTTCTCAGTCTTATGTGAGTACCATGAAAACAGAGGCTTGGTGGTTTGATTATCAGGGATAAAAAAGGATAGTAAAGTCCAGTGGTTTAAGAGGATGGACTCTGGGCTGGGAGTGTACCCCACTGGTGGAGCCCAGACTTAGATGCACAGGGCGCTGGGTTCAATCCCTAGTACCCCTCAACCTCTTGAAAAGGAAAGCATATGGCTTCTGGGCACAGCCTCTTTGGGTTCAAGCCCCAGCTCCACCCCTTAACAGTTATGTAGCATTGGATAATTTAGTGAATACTCTGTGTTTCTGGTTCTCTGACCATAAAAATAGGATAATAATACCTACTTTATATAGATGTCGGGAGGAGTAAATAAGGTTATATAGGGAGAGTGCCTCTTAAATAGTGTCTGTTACACACTATGCATACAGTGTTCTCTATGTATATGTATATACATACAACTGTGTGTGGGGCATATACCTGCACACCATATATACTAACAATACTGTCATTTCTTAGTATCCAGTCAATCTTTGGCAGAGAATTGGTCCCAGGACCCCTTGGGGATGCTTGAGTCCCTTTTATTCTCAGTTTTCTTTCTTTCTTTTTTTTTAAACATAGGGTCTCACTATGTTAACCAGGGTTTTCTCAAACCCCTGAGATCATGTGATCCTCCTGCCTTAGCTTCTTGAGTTCTGGGACTATAGGTGCATGCTGCCCACACCCAGTTTGAATCCCTTATATAAAATGGCATAGAGTTTGCATATAACCTGCTCACATCTTACCCTATACTTCACATTATCTCTAGATATACCTAATACTATGTAAATGGTTGTTGTATGATATATTGTTTAAGGAATAATGACAAAAATGTACATGTTAGTTACAAATACAAATTTTCTTCCTGAATACTTTGTTCTGTGGGTGCTTGAATCCATGGGTGTGGAACCCAAAGATACAGAAGGCCAACTGTTCATACTATAACTGTTTTCCCCCAGCACCTTAATGAGTGTCTGTTATATATTATGCACTCATTAAACATATATTGTATTAAAAAATTGAATAAATGTAAATGAGGAAGGGTCTTCTGTGTTTTAATATCTTCTAGTTTTTCAGTCTTGTGTTCAGCATGAAGCATCCCTGCATTCTGCTGTATTTCTGAACCTTTTTATATTTCTGTACTGACTTATCTTTCTTCTTTGTCTAAATGAGTAAATAAACATTGTTCTTATGAGCAGAAAACACTGAGATGAAATGATGATAAAAATAGTCTAACAATATTATTTTATATATGAGGGAATAGTGATTAATTGGCCATTGCTATTTTTCTCTTTAAGAGTACTATTAGGAAATGAGGTGCGTTGGTGCATGCCTATAATCCGAGTGATTTGAGAGGCTAAAGGATTGCAAATGGGGGCTTGGGACATGGCTCCATTGGTTAAGTGCCCCTGGGTTAATACTTAGTACCAAAAGAAAAAAGAAAAAACATAAAATTTTTTAAAAGATGGGCATGGTGATGCACACCCATAATTCCAGCAGCCAACTTAGAGTGGCTCTAAGAAACTTAATGAAACCCTGTCACAAAATAAAAAATTATAAAAGGGCTGGGGATGAGCACTTGCCTCACACGTATACGGCACTGGGTTCAATCCTCAGCACCACATAAAAATAAATAAGTAAAATAAAGGTATTGTGTCCATCTACAACTAAAAAAATGTATATATATATAAAGAACTGGGGATGTAGCTAAGTGATAAAGCGCCCTTGGGTACAATTCCTAATATGTATAAATAATAAGAAAGAGAGAGGGCTTAGGAGTAGCTCAGTAGGAAATGCACCTGGTTCCATTCCCCAGTAATTATTTTTTCTTTCTTTTTTTTCTTTTTCTTTTTTTTTTGGTTCTGGGAATAGAACTCAGGGCCTTACACATACTAATCAAGCACTCTACCACTGAGCTATACACCCAGTCCTAATGTTTTATTTTAAATTATTTATTTTAAATTATCTTTATTAGGAATCATAATTCATGTAACATGAATTATGTATAGATGTATTTTTTATATTTTACATTTGAAGTTCTTAATATATGAAATATATGGTAGAAATTTTCAAAGTACTCTTAAACTACTGTTACATTTTATTAACATAATACATTTTTCTTCTTACTGCTTTTCAGGTAGACATAAGTATAAAATTATGGAAAAATGGATTCACAGTAAATGATGATTTCAGAAGTTATTCTGATGGTGCAAGTCAGCAGTTTCTGAACTCTATCAAAAAAGGGTAAGCAGTCTTTGTAGACAGAAGGATATTTTAGGCACGTTTTATATGGAAGAATCCTTTTTAATGTTGATCACACATCACTACACTTTCACAGATATACTTTTTCTTTTGTGAATTAGCATTTTTATAAAACAAGTTTTCTTAAGAGAACTACACTATATATATATTTTTTTTGTTTGTTTGTTTGTTTGTTTTTTGGTACCAGGGGTATTCGACCACTGGGTCACATCCCCATCCCTTTTTTGTATTTTATTAGAGACAGGGTCTCACTGAGTTGCTAAGTGCCTCGCCATTGCTGAGGCTGGCTTTGAACTCTTTTTTTTTTTTTTTTTAATATTTATTTATTTACTTTTAGTTGTACACAATGCGTTTTTACATGGTGCTGAGGTTCGAACCCAGGCCACTCACGTGCTATGCAAGCGCTCTACTGCTGAACCACAACCCCAGCCCCTGGCTTTGAACTCTTGATCCTCCTGCCTCAGCCTCCCAAGTGCTGGGATTACAGGCGTGCGCCACTGCGCCCGGCCACACTATAATTTTAAGAAAATTTAGAAACTTTAATTCTCATCAACCAAAATCTTAAACTTTGCCAAATATTTCTTAATACCACCCTCTTATTTGTTACTTGATACTTATGTTTAAATGTCTTTAGAGTCTTTGAAATTAATGGTTTATAATGTATTTGTGATTCTAAGTGTTATAGAAGATTTGTCTAGAAAATGTTTAAATATATTAAAAAGAACTTGAAAATCACTTATAATTTACCCAGAAATAACTCTATTAACATTTTTGTTGAATTTCTTTTTTTTTTTTAATATTTATTTATTTACTTTAGTTGTACACAATGCAATAATGCATTTATGTTTACGTGGTGCTGAGGATCGAACCCAGGCCGCGCACGTGTGAGGCGAGCGCTCTGCCGCTGAGCCACAATCCCAGCCCCTTTGTTGAATTTCATTGTCATTTTCTGTGTATAGATTTATACATAAGATGCATGTTTATTTTCTAAACATCATTGTGAAATATTTTAATATACCTGCATATTATTTTATCACACAATGACCCTTATTTATTTATTTATTTGTGTATATGTATGTATGCACACACACATACCACTGGGTCACATCCCCATCCCTTTTTTGTATTTTATTAGAGACAGGGTCTCACTGAGTTGCTAAGTGCCTCGCCATTGCTGAGGCTGGCTTTGAACTCTTTTTTTTTTTTTTTTTTAATATTTATTTATTTACTTTTAGTTGTACACAATGCGTTTTTACATGGTGCTGAGGTTCGAACCCAGGCCACTCACGTGCTATGCAAGCGCTCTACTGCTGAACCACAACCCCAGCCCCTGGCTTTGAACTCTTGATCCTCCTGCCTCAGCCTCCCAAGTGCTGGGATTACAGGCGTGCGCCACTGCGCCCGGCCACACTATAATTTTAAGAAAATTTAGAAACTTTAATTCTCATCAACCAAAATCTTAAACTTTGCCAAATATTTCTTAATACCACCTCTTATTTGTTACTTGATACTTATGTTTAAATGTCTTTAGAGTCTTTGAAATTATGGTTTATAATGTATTTGTGATTCTAAGTGTTATAGAAGATTTGTCTAGAAAATGTTTTAAATTATTAAAAAGAACTTGAAAATCACTTATAATTTACCCAGAAATAACTCTATTAACATTTTTGTTGAATTTCTTTTTTTTTTTTTAATATTTATTTATTTACTTTAGTTGTACACAATGCAATAATGCATTTATGTTTACGTGGTGCTGAGGATCGAACCCAGGCCGCGCACGTGTGAGGCGAGCGCTCTGCCGCTGAGCCACAATCCCAGCCCCTTTGTTGAATTTCATTGTCATTTTCTGTGTATAGATTTATACATAAGATGCATGTTTATTTTCTAAAACATCATTGTGAAATATTTTAATATACCTGCATATTATTTTATCACACAATGACCCTTATTTATTTATTTATTTGTGTATATGTATGTATGCACACACACATATGTACATATATATATACAGACTTAATTGTTGGACATTTAGGTTAATTTTACTATTCTAAAAATATCTAGGAGTAGCTGGGCGCGGTGGTGCACACCTGTAATCCCAGCACTTGGGAGGCTGAGGCAGGAGGATCTCGAGTTCAAAGCCAGCCTCAGCAATGGCGAGGGACTAAGCAACTCAGTGAGACCCTGTCTCTAATAAAATACAAAAACAGGGCTGGGGATGTGGCCCGGTGGTTGAGTTCCCCTGAGTTCAATCCCGGGTACCCCAAAAAAATAAAAAATAAAATAAAATAAAAAAATATATATATATGTATGTATGTATGGACTCAGGGTGTAGCTCAGTGATAGAGCACTTGCCTAGCATGCATGAGATCCTGTGTTCAGTTCCTACCAAACACATGCGTTTTCATGCCACAAAACGTGTATGTGTCTTGTGTATTTGAGCTGGATGCGGTGGCACAGACCTGTAATCCCAGGTATTTGGAAGGTTGAGGCAGGAGGATCGTAAGTTCAAGGGCAGCCTGAGCAACTTAGTAAGACACTGTCTCAAAATAAAATGAGGTGGGGATGTTAACTCAGTGGTAGAGCACCCGTAGGTTTAACCCCCAGTATTGCAAAATAATAAAACATAGTAATAAATAAATAAAAACACTTTTGACTATTCTAGTATTTAAATATTTTTAAATAACAGCTTTGTTGAGAGGTTACCATACATTCATCCCTTTAAAGTTTATAATTCAGTATTTTTTTAATATATTTACAGAGTTGTGCAACAATTATCACTTAGAACATGTTCGTTATCACAAAACAAAACTTGATGCTAGAAGTCACTGTCCATTTCCCCTTCCCTATAGCCCTTCATAACCAGTTATCTTCTTTCCGACCCTATGGATTTGCCTATTCTAGATATTGCATATAAATGGAATCACATAGTGTGTGACCTTTTGTGTCTGGTTTCCTGCATTCTAGGCAGGCACTCTACACCATTTTATTGGTTCTTTTTGGTTATACATGACAGTAGAATTCATCTTAACATAATTATAAAAGCATGGAATATATCTTATTCCCAGTACCTCCCCTTCCCTCCCCCCACCCCCTCCTTTTCCCCTTTTCCCCTCTGATCTTTCTGCCATTTACCTTTTTTTTTTGGTACTAGAGATTGAACTCAGGGGCACTTGACCACTGGGTCACATCCCCAGCCCTTTTTTGTATTTTATTTAGAGACAGGGTCTCACTGAGTTGCTAAGTGCCTCGCCATTGCTGAGGCTGGCTTTGAACTCATGATCCTCCTGCCTCAGCCTCCCAAGTGCTGGGATTACAGGCGTGCACCACCGCGCCCAGTAAGGGACAGAATTTGACCAAACATTTTTCCAATGAAGATATGCAGCCAACATGAAAGCTACTCAACATTACTGATCAATAGGGAAATGCAAATCAAAACTAGAATGACATAGCACTCTACATCCACTAGGATGGCTATAATTTTAAAAAGCAGACACTGACAAGGGCTAGTGAGGGTGTGGAAAAACTGCAACCTTTATACACTGCTGGTGGGAATGTTAAGTGGGGCAGTCACTTTGGAATCCAGCTTGGGAGTTTTTTGTTAAGTTAAACATAGAATTAACATTTCCAAGGAAAGACAGTGGAATGAATCTGAAAGAACTTTCCCATATACATATATGACTATACCACAGTGAATCTCACCATTGTGTACATCCACAACAGAGTAATTTTTAAAAAATAACCATGGCTGTCCCTTTTCTTTCTTTGCCTATTTTAAAATTGGATTATTTGCCTTTTTTTTTTTTTTTTTTAGAGTTGCCAGCATTCTCTGTATGCCTGTGTGTTGCTGGGCATCAAACCCAGGGCCTTTTAAGCTACATCCCAGCCCTAGAAGAGTTCTTTATATATTCTAGAAGCAATTCCTTTATTAGATACATAATTTACAAATATCTTTTCCCGTTCTTTGAGTTGATGTTCAACCCAAATGGAAAAAAATTATATAGAATAATAAGTATAGAGAAAATCTAGGAGAGTGTATACCAGTGTTTGCAAACTGACAGACTTTCATATCTTAAATTTACACATTTATATTTTTAATTAATATATTTTTAGAAAAAAAAATTCAATAAAAAACTTTAAACTTTTATCTATGTATGAAAGTATATTTCATAAAAGTACACAAGAGCCTAGTGGGCTGGCACACTCCTATAATCCCAGCAACTCAGGAGACTAAGGCAGGAGGATCACAAGTTCAAGACCAGCTTCAGCAACTTAGTGAGGCCCTATCTCAAAATAAAAAAATAAAAAGAGCTGGGGATGTGGCTCAGGGATCAAGCACCCCTCGGTTAAATTCCCAGTACCCAAATAAATAAATAGATGTACACAAGTCAAATATATTATGAATTTATCTTATTTGTCAGAAAAAAAATCAGTTATAATTTCTCCTTTGTGAAAACCTCCCCAGGGAAATTAATTGCTTATATATTAGGTATGTGCCATAACATTGCTAAAATTCAAAAAAGATATTTTTCTGTGTCCTGCTTTAATACCAGGCATTGTTCCTGGGATTGAAATATATTTATGAATAAAACAGATGTGGTCCCTGCTGTCCTATAGATTATGTGGTTTAAAAGAGAGGCATCTGGTATGTTACACAAAGCCCATGCTTAGTTCAAGTCCTGTTACTTGAATAATTTAGTTATTACATTGTAGAGAATATTTTATGCCTCTTTGTTATACATATTGTCCAATTCTTTTACATAAAATAATATTTTGGCGTTAAAAACAGAATGCTTTTCAGACAAAGAACAAGCATTGGAAGCTTTATCATTTTGTTTCTTTGCCTTCCAAGGGAACTACCTTCAGAATTACAAGGAATTTTTGATAAAGAAGAGGTGGATGTTAAAGTTGAAGATAAGAAAAGTGAACTATGTGTGTCTACAAAGCCTGTATTCCAGCCCTTCTCAGGACAGGGTCACAGACTGGGAAGGTAAGTATTTTTATTATCTGCCTTTGCCTTAAGCAGAGGCTTGACTAATATCAATTCTTTTTTTTTTTTTAATATTTATTTATTTACTTTAGTTGTACACAATGCAATGCACTTAATGTTTACGTGGTGCTGAGGGTCGAAGCCGGGCCACACACATGCGAGGCGAGCGCTCTGCCACTAAGCCACAACCCCAGCCCTTGACTAATATCAATTCTGTCATTATTTTACACATGTAGACACATGTATGTAATTTACCATTTCTCCTAGAAATGAGGTTTTAATGTGAGTTTTTATGGAGATTCCTAAGTCACATTTACTTTGGGGGATGTTAAAATAGGGTGGCAGTAATCAGAGAGACATTTTCTGGTTTTATCAGATCAAAAGGGCCTGGCCATGGGGCTCCGGTTGTGACTCAGCAGTAGAGCACTCGCCTAGTACGTGCGCGGCCTGGGTTCAATCCTCAGCACCACATAAGAATAAAGGCATTGTGTTCAACTAAAACAAATAAATAAATATTTTTTTAAAAAATGGTGGGAAGCCGGGTGCGGTGGCGCACGCCTGTAATCCCAGCACTTTGGGAGGCTGAGGCAGGAGGATCGCGAGTTCAAAGCCAGCCTCAGCAATGGCGAGGCACTTAGTAACTCAGTGAGACCCTGCTTCTAATAAAATACAAAAAAAAGGGCTGGGGATGTGGCCCAGTGGTCAAGTGCCCCTGAGTTCAATCCCCGGTACCAAAAAAAAAAAAAAATGGCGGGCCTGGCCTATTTAGAACAAATTGTATAAATCATTTACTCTCCCTTTTACCACCAAGCTTTGCCATTAATGCTACGGAGTACCTATGCTAACTATTCAATATTACAGTTCTATTTTTTCCCCAATACTGAAAAAAAAATTTAAAGAAAGCCAGGCACAATAGCACACACCCATAATCCCAGCTACTCATGAGACTAAGGCAAGGGAATCACAAGCTCAAGGCCAACTTGGACAACTTAGCAAGACCCTGTCTCAAAATTTTGGGTTGGGGACATAACTTAGTGGTGGAGTGCACTTGTGTTCAACCCACAGTGCTCCCCCCAAAAAAAAACAAAGTCTGATAATGTTAATATCAACATCAAAGCCCTTAATTATTTTTAGGTTTTCCATTTTTATCACATCTATGCTTTATGATGTAATTGCTACAGTTAGATATGGGATCACTTTGTTTTTTGTGAATTCTCATATTTTAATTATCAAGATTGGTAAAGTGCACTCTGGGTACAGTGGCATACACCTATAATCCCAGCAGCTTGGGAGGCTGAGAAAAGAGGATCATGAGTTCAAAGCCAGCTTCAGCAACTCAGTGGACTCTGCCTCAGAATAAAAAATAAAAAGGGTTAGGAATGTAGTTTGCTGGTAAAGTGCCCCTGGGGTCAATCCCCAGCACCAAACAAATAAACAAAAATGGTAAAATGAATACATATTCATTCATGCATAGAAAAATGTCTAGATGTGTCTTTCAAAATACTTTCTTTCCTTTTCCTTTATAACCCAAGAACTAATTTCTATAGAGAACTTGTAATTTCTTTTTTCTTTTTTAATATTTATTTATATACAAATAAACACAATGCGTTTATTTGTACATGGTGCTGAGGATCAAACCCGGGCCGCGCACATGCTAGGTGAGCGCTCTACCGCTTAGCCACAATCCCAGCCCAAGAATTTGTAATTTCTTTTTTTTTTTTTTTTTTTTTTGTGGTACCCGGAATTGAACTCAGGGGCACTCGACCACTGGGCCACATCCCCAGACCTTTTTATTATTTTATTTAGAGACAGGGTCTCACTGAGTTGCTAAGTGCCTCGCCATTGCTGAGGCTGGCTTTGAACTTGCGATCCTCCTGTCTCAGCCTCCCAAAGTGCTGGGATTACAGGCATGCGCCACTGTGCCCGACTTGTAATTTCTTTTCGAAATTTATCCCAGGCAGTAGGGAAAGCTAAAGTCTATAGATATATCAACCCTGTAAAATTGTCTATAATGTAAAGCGCTATTCAAATAATACTAGCAACAATTTGTTTACATAGCACTCTATAAACTTACAAATTAATTAAATATTCATAATTTCATTATATTAGAATCATTATGTATTGTGGACATAATTAGTATATTTTTATGTTGTTATTAAGGAATTACTTAATGACTTATAGTTAACATCTTCCTAAAAAAAGTAAAGTTTTTATAGTAAAAAACATGTGTCTGACTTTGTTGTCTGGATTTTTTTAGTGCCACACCAAAAATCGTTTCTAAAGCAAAGAGTATTGAAGTTGAAAATAAAAATAATTTGTCCACCGTTTCACTGAACAACTTGGAACCCATCACTAATATACAGATCTGGTTAGCCAATGGGAAAAGGATTGTTCAGAAATTCAATACATCTCATAGGTGAGTCTTCCAGATCCGTATTTGCCTGAGTTTTTTTTTCCAGATTTAAATTTCATTTCGTTTAAGATTAGTCAACAGTAATTGTTAAGAACTAATGAAGGATTTTAATGAATAGTCTTCCAAACTTAATATGTCAAGACAAAGGAAATTGTTGGACATTAGTGAAATACTTTTAATTTTTTTTTTAAGAATTTTCATTCTGGTCATTTGATTAGTTTCCCTGTTTAGATTTGTGATTTTAAAGGAACTATTTTTAATGTGTTTTAAAATCAGTCATAAGCATCATTTGCAAACCAGGAATGGTAGCATACACCTAAAGTCCCAGCTACTCTGGAGGCCAAGACATAGGATCACTTGAGCCCAGGAATTCAAGAGCAGCCTGGAAAGCATAGTGGACCCCATCTCAAAAAAAAAAAAAAAATAAAATAAAATAATAATAATAATAAGCATTATGTATATATTTTCCTGTTAATTATAGTGAAAGAATGCAAATAAGAAAAGTATGGAAAGAAATCAAGGTCAATATAAATTTCACCACTTGGGGCTGGGGATGTGGCTCAGCGTACAGCGCTCGCCTAGCACGTGTGCGGCCCGGGTTCGATCCTCACCACCATGTAGAAATAAACACATTGTGTACAACCAAAAGCAAATAAATAAATATTTAAAAAAAATTTCACCACTTGAAGATAACCAATATTATTAGATCGATGTAATTCTTTTTTAGTATTATCTCTCTTGAAAGAAGTTTCCTGAGGCAGAGACAGGAGGATTGCTAGTTCAAGATCAACCCTGGGCAGGATGTGGTGGCACGGGCGACTTGGGAGGCTGAGGCAGAAGGATCACAAGTTCAGACCAACATAGGCAGCTCAGTGAGACCCTGCCTCAAAATAAAAAATAAAAGCCGGGCGCGGTGGCTCGCGCCTGTAATCCCAGCACTTTGGGAGGCTGAGGCAGGAGGATTGCGAGTTCAAAGCCAGCCTCAGCAGTGGCGAGGCACTTAACAACTCAGTGAGACCCTGTCTCTAAATAAAATACAAAAAAAAAAAGGGCTGGGGATGTGACCCAGTGGACAAGTGCCCCTGAGTTCAATCCCTGGTACCACAAAAAAAAAAATAAATAAAAAAAAAAAAATAAAAAATAAAAAAAATAAAAAATAAAAAGGTCTGGGGATGTAGCTCAGTGATAGAGCACCCAAAAGTTTCTCATTTTAATTAATAGTAGAGGGGCTGGGCGTGTGTAGCTCTTAGTTGGACATGTGCTTAGCATGTGTAAGGCTCTGATTCCCAGCACTGCAAAAAATGGAAAAAAAATGCATATATAGTTTTCCTTTTCCTTTTTTGGTACTGGGGATTGAACGCAGGGAATTTAACCACTGAGCCACAGCCCCAGCCCTTTTTATTTTTTGAAATAGGCTCTTGCTAAGTTGCTGAGGCTGGCTTTGAACTTGTGACCCTCCTGCCTCAGCCTCCCCAGTTGCTGGGATTACAAGTGTGTGCCACCACACCCAGCTCCTTATTGGGTTTGAAGCACAGCATGAACTGGTATTTAAGAGATAGAACTTTTGTGCATGTAGAATCATTGGTTGGACCATTTCTGTTCCAGTCAGAGCTAGGTATATAAGCTTTATTATAGAAAATCTGAAATATATATAAAAGCAAAGAGAGGATATGATGGTCCATTACTCCATGCCTAGTGAGCCATCTTTACCCAAATTCCAGATGCTATATAGTTTTATATGTAAATATCTCTCTGTGTTTTTAAAAGAGGAGGATTCTTTTCAAATATAGCCATAATACCCTTGTCATACCTAAGAAAATTAATAGTAGTTTCTTCCTATCATCAGATATATAGGGTCAACCTTTGAAAAGATAGCCCAATGCTGGGGATGTAGCTCAGTGGTAGATCTCTTCCTTCCCTAGCATGTGCCGGACCTTGGGTTCTATCCCCAGCACTGCAAAAAAAAAAAAAAAAAAAGTCCAAATGATGATCACCAGTATCACGTAATATTTTGATTATTCCATGTTTTACATACCTGGAGTGCTTCACAAGTTGTTATTGCCTTAGATTAGCTAATTTCAAGTTTTCATTTGTACTGTTTTACAGGGTCAGCCACATCAAAGACTTCATTGAAAAATACCAAGGATCTCAAAGAAGTCCTCCATTTTCCCTAGCAACAGCTCTTCCTTTCCTCAAATTGCTAGATGAGACACTCACAGTGGAAGAAGCAGACTTACAGAATGCTGTAATTATTCAGAGACTCAAAAAAACTGCTGAACCTCTTAGAGAATTTTCATAGTATTGATTTTTGAGAGACTAATTTTGCGGAGAAATGATGGTTGTAAGTGGACACGCAAAAATGGGAGAAAGGATACGTCAGGTTCACTGGACTTTTGGTGTGAGTGCTATTTAACCCTGTTCTGAGGAAAAGAGTTTTGAATAATTTCAAGTTAAGAAAGTAACATGACTGGAAGCTATATTTAATGTACTTTTTCCAGAAGGCTACTCAAAAAGAAAAATAAACATACTTTCAAAAACCAGTTCATGCCGGACGCGGTGGCTCACGCCTGTAATCCCAGCACTTTGGGAGGCTGAGTCAGGAGGATCGCGAGTTCAAAGCCAGCCTCAGCAATGGCGAGGCACTTAGCAACTCAGTGAGACCCTGTCTCTAATAAAATACAAAAAAGGGCTGGGGATGTGGCCCAGTGGTCTAGTGCCCCTGAGTTCAATCCCCGGTACCAAAAAAAAAAAAAAAAAAAAAACCAGTTCATCAGGGCTGGGGTTGTAGCTCAGTGGCAGAGCACTTGCCTAACATGTGTGAGGCACTGGGTTTGATCCTCAGCACCACATAAAAATAAATAAATAAAGTAAAGGTATTATGTCCATCTACAATTAGATATTTGTGTGTGTGTGTGTGTGTGTGTGTGTGTGTGTGTGCTAGGATTGAACCCTGGGTCTTGTGCATGGAAGGCAAACATTCTGCCAACTGAGCTATATCCCCAGCCCCTAAAAATATTTTTTTAAAAAACAGTTCATCGACATACAATATATTGAGCAGCTATATCATTTAGAATCTTAATATGGTATAAATGAATAAAAATATTCACTGCTTTAATCACTGAAACATTTCCAAATAGCAGGTATTTATTTAAATGTTAGCTATCTCAGAGTTTTTAAATAGCAATATGTTAAAAAATTATTCATGATAGGTTAAAGGCATCAGTGTAATTATTTTATAACTGTGATATAATCAAAAGTGTAGGAAGACCTGCATTCACCATAGCTATCTCTAAAACTCAATGTGCTCTAAGTTTTCACTCTGTCTTGGCAGGATATACTCAAATATTCATTTGACAACAATATCTAAGTTGTATTTTCATTTAGGAATAAAATTGGGTGTCTTAATATATTATGTCAATATTAACATACCCACTCACATTTCTGTACTTCTAAATGTATAATATTTTATTTTTACTTTTTTTTTTTTTTTTTTTTTTTGCAGTGCTGGGGATCAAACATGGTATCTCCAAATGCTAGGCAAGTGCTCTATTGAGCCACATCTTCAGTACCCTCTACCTTCTATTTAATTGGGAATGGATAGATGGATGGTTTTTTGTTTCGTTTTGGTTTTGGTGCTGGGATTAAACCCAGGGCTCTGTAACACTTGAGCTACGTCCCGGCCCTTTTTATTTTTTATTTTAAGACAGGATTTTGCTAAGTTTCTGAGGCTGGCCTCTTACTTGCAATCCTCCTGCTCATCCTCCTAAGTCACTGGGATTTCAGGTATGTGCCACTGTGCCTGGCTAGGGATTTAATGTATCACTTGAAGTCAGTTTTTCTATTTCATTTACTTCCTATGTATACATTAAAGGATTATTTATTACATTCTAATGTCACCAAGACATCTTAGGTTTTTAATTAAAACCAGTTAAACTTCAAATTTTCAATCAGATTAAACGCCCTGGCTTGGAAATAAGCTTAGGAAGCTTTTTTGCAAATGAGTCATGTTAGAATATGTGTTGCGTGTGCCATGGCTTAAGTGGCCTATATCAACAGTAATGTTCGTAGGGTGCTGGATAGATGCTGTAAGGCTTTTGTCTCAAGACCTAACATAATACTAAAAATTCAAAGTTTTTTAATTATTTGTTTCTTTTCATGACAGGATTTGGCTCTTTTGCCCAGGTACTTCTTGAACTCTGGAACCTCCTCCTGCCTAAGCTTCCCCAGTAGGCATGATTGCTGGCTTGCACTGGTTCCAAAAATTCGGTTTTAAAAGATTTATTTAGGTCAGGTGTGGTGGCACAGGCCTATAATCCCAGCAACTCAGGAGACCGAGGCAGGAGGATCGCAAGTTTAAAGCCAGCCTCAGCAACTTATCTAGATGCTAAGAACTCAGATCCTGTCTCTAAATAAAATACAAAATACAGTTGGGGATGTGGCTCAGTGGTTGAGTGCCCTTGAGTTCAATCCCTAGTACCCCCTCCCAAAATTTATTTACTCAAAAATAATGACTTTGAAGCATGTGCCTGTAGTCCCAGCCACACAGGAGGCTGAGGCAGAAGATTTGCTCAAGCAAGAGTTCAAGTCCAGCCTGGGCAACAGAGTATTGTCTTTTTAAAAAATAAAAAGTAAATAGCCGGGCGCGGTGGCGCACGCCTGTAATCCCAGCACTTTGGGAGGTTGAGGCAGGAGGATCGCGAGTTCAAAGCCAGCCTCAGCAATGGCGAGGCACTTAGTAACTCAGTGAGACCCTGTCTCTAATAAAATACAAATAAGGGCTGGGGATGTGGCCCAGTGGTCGAGTGCCCCTGAGTTCAATCCCCAGTACCAAAAAAATAAATAAATAAAAAGTAAATAATGAGAGCTGGGCGCAGTGGCGCACGCCTGTAATCCCAGCACTTGGGAGGCTGAGGCAGGAGGATCACGAGTTCAAAGCCAGCCTCAGCAATGGTGAAGCACTTAGCAACTCAGTGAGACCCTGTCTCTAATAAAATACAAAAAAGGGCTGGGGATGTGACCCAGTGGTCGAGTGCCCCTGAGTTCACTCCCCGGTACCAAAAAAAAAAAAGTAAATGATGATAATAATAACTTCCAAAATGTAAAAGGATTTAAGTGAGAAAGTGAGTTTTTTTTTTTTTTTTCCTGCAAATATCCTTTCTGTCTGACTTAATGATAGATTCTCTTTTTTTTTTTTTTTTTTTTTTTTTTTTTTTGATACTGGGGATTGAACTCACGGGCACTTGACCACTGGACCACATCCCCAGCCATTTTTTGTGTTTTTAATTAGAGACAGGGTCTCACTGAGTTGTTAAGTACCTCAGCCATTGCTGAGGCTGGCTTTGAACTCGCAATCCTCCTGCCTCAGCCTCCCAAAGTGCTGGGATTACAGGCGTGCGCCACCGCGCCCGGCTGATAGATTCTCTTTTGTTGTGGTGAGTTTTTGTTTTGTTTTGTGTTTTTTGACATGCTACTAGAGATCAAGCCCAGACCTGGCACATGCTAGGCAAGCACTCCATTGTTGAGCTATATCCCCAACCCCAGATGGCTTGTCCTGTTTGCTTCTACGTTCACTGCTGCAATAGCACACACCATGTAGTCTCTGGACGACACCACTGTACATTCATGAAGATGAAGCACATAACACCTAATATTACTAAGAAAAGAGTTTTGACAGCATAACCCCCGAATGGGTCTCAGGAACCCCCAGTGAGTCTCTAAGATTCAGTCCTTTAAAATAATGTATAGTTTACAATAATACTCAAGCCTTACTGTAAGAATCATTGGCTTTGCAAAAATGCCCATTCCTATCCCAGTGGCTCCAGAGGCTGGAGGATCACGAGTTCAAAGCCAACTTCAGCAATTTATCAAGGCACTAAGCAACTCAGACCCTATCTCCAAGTAAAATATAAAAACGGGCTGGGGATGTTGCTCAGTGGTCAAGTGCCCCCGAGTTCAGTCCCCAGTACCAAAAAAAAAAAAAAAAAAAAAAAAAAAAAGAAAGAAAGAAAAATGTCCATTCCGGCCACCTACCACAAACATAATGATGCATTGTCTCTGGGGTAGGTCCCAAATCACTGCATTTTAAATTTTGAGTGATACTGAGGGATGTGGTGGCAGTACCACTCCTCAGGGAATCCTGCACTAAGCTTCTCCCCCAAGAAAATAAAGCCAGCACAGGTTACCATGGACAGCAGAAGACTCCCAAAGAGAGCTGCTGTATCTGTCCCCACAGTTTGCTCTCATAAAAAGCCCTCCCTCTTTAACCTGAAGTAATCATGATATAATCCTGTACTTTGTCTCCTGTAACACAGATGAGACAGGACTGTAACATTTCAATGAGATTTTTTCCTAAGGGTCAGGAATAACAAGAGAGAACTATTTACATAACTAGATGGCATGGCCACTCCGTCTGGTTTGTGGCCTACTTTAAGGACACTTCCTTTCCTAGGTCCTATCTGTCCATGTGGCAGAAGTCTTTTTATTGGAAAAAGAGGAAGAAAGGAGATCCTTTTCCCCTTTGTCTTTTACCCTAGGAAATGGGAAGGTAATACAAAATAAATGTTTATTGTCAGCACCATGCAGCAGTGTTAAGAGTCCTCTCTAGTTAGAAATAATGACTTTCTTAGCAAAAAATGATAGAAATCAATGAACTTCTCTTTCAGATATGGAAAATAATTTACAATTTTTTTTTTTTTTTTTTTTTTGATAGAGGGATTGAACTCAAGGGCACTCGACCACAGGGCCACATCCCCAGCCCTCTTTTGTATTTTATTAGAGACAGGGTCTCACTGAGTTGCTAAGTGCCTTACCATTGCTGAGACTGGCTTAGAACTCATGATTCTCCTGCCTCAGCCTCCAAAGTGCTGGGATTACAGGCGTGCGCCACTGCACCTGGCTATGTTGAGGTATCTGTAAGATGTTTCATATAGACCTGTCATGAAGTATTTTTATTTGCATAATTAAAATGAATAGATGATTCTCCAAGTATTTGTACAAGCAGCCTTTCTTATGATGAGATTGTTATATATATCTCACTAGGAGCATTGGTGCATACCTGTAAACCTAGTAGCTCAGGAGGCTGAAGCAGGAGGATTACAAGTTCAAAACTAGCCTCAGCAACTTAGTGAGGCCCTAAGCAACTTAGTGAGACCCTGTCTCTAAATAAAATATTTAAAATGGCTGTGGATATGGCTCAGTGGTTAAACACCTCTGGGTTCAATACCTGGTACCCAAAAAAAAAGAAGAGTAACTGTTAGATACCTACAGAAAAACCTCCTTTGTGGAGTTTCCAGTTTATAATTCATTAACCAGGAGATATAATGGAACTTTCTTATGTGTACATGTAGCGTTTGCCCAAATGAGAGGTGCCTATAAATACTTATCAGCAATAACCTTCATTTTTTTAACTGTGAAAACTTGTGTTAATGTGAATAATAATCTCAAACATTTTCTGAAAAGTTAATCATCTGATAAAGCATTTTACTTGAAAGTTTGTAAGTTGTAAAGTTGTTAAATACACAGACTACTCAATGCAGGTTGACTGGAAAACAAACTGGATTTGCCAAGAGAAGGAAAACTTGAAAATAAGCAGATGTCTTAGGTGTGAAATATAGTTTGACCTAAACAGTTGTTTTAAAGCCGTCATCAATTTCTTGTAAATTATTAGGGCTAATATATAGAAGTATATTCTAATTTTACAAATTCTGATTTACTGATTAAATGACTATGCATTATTGACGTTAAAACTTATGTACTTTTCATGATGTTTCGATGTATTGATAATATGGTTGTATCAATTTATTTCAGTGCCTTAAAGTATTTTGAATGCAGTATTTTGCTAATGGTTGAAGAACTGTTCTCTTAAGAATGAAATGCTCTACTTTAAAAGGATCTATGAAGTACTTTACACTTGTTATAAAATAGCTACACATGGATGCACTTGTCATTTTTGTTTGACTGAGCCATTCATTTTGAGTATTAACAAATATTTATTAGGTGCCTTTGCTTTAAACTAACATTGCTTTCATTTAATACCCAGAAATGTTAAAATGTGGTGTTTTTAGTACCAACTTAATGGTAGTATTACTTCTTAAAATCATCCTTTGTGTCCTGAATTGAACTAGCATGAAGGCTTGTTAGTAGGAGTTTCTCCTTTGTTCTTTCTCTTCCAAAGTAGAAACTAGGTTAAAAAAATTTTTTTTGCTCAAAACACTAAATTATGAAATAGAATGGCTTATTCCATAGATTAAGTTTTGGCTCTTTGTCATTTGTTTTAAATGTTTTTTGGCACGGGTAATTCATATTCATTATAGAAAATTATGAAATGCAGATATGCTAAAGTGATCTTTAAATTACCTGATCTTATTCCTCCATTCAGAGAGAACCACTGATTCCATTCTGGTGTGTCCTTTCAGATGTTTCTAGTGTGTGCTGTGGTTGAATCTTCTATGTGGTGAAGGCTTGGTTTGCAGCCTGCAGTGCTATCAAGAGGTGGTGGATCCCTCAGGAGGTGGGGCCTCCTGGCGGGAACTCTGGTCACTGAGGCATGCCCTTGAAGGGGATATTGGTTCCCAGAGTCCCTTCCGTTTCTCTCTTTTGTGAGGCGAGCAGCTTCTTCCACCACATGCTCCCACTCTGGAGCACTGCCTCACCACCAGACCCAAAAGCAACCCACCAACTGACCGTGAACTGAAACCTCCAACACTTTTCCTCTCTGTTGATTTATCTGAGGTATTTGTTAAAACAGTAACAGAAAGCTAACTAAACACAGTGTGTCAGTCCTTAGTTTTGTTTTAATTAAGAGGCATTGCCTTGGTTATTTGGCTATTATATCTCTCAAAATCTAATATGTATTTTTAATTAGAAATTGCATAACAGAAGCATACCATCACTTTAAGTAGAATAATAGCTGTTAGGGAAAAAAATGCCTTCTAATTATATTTCTGTGCAAGGCTAGGGATACAGCTCAATGGCAGAGTACTTGCCAGGGATGCACAAGGTCCTGGGTTCAATCCTCAGCACTGCAAAAAACAGATTATGTTTCTGTGCAGTAAAAATTGATTTTAACCTACTTCCTTTCAAAATTGTGTTAGTACGGGCTGGGGTTGTGGCTCAGTGGTAGAGCACTTGCCTAGCACATGTAAGGCACTAGGTTTGGTCCTCAGCACCACATAAAAATAAATAAAATTAAGGTTAAAAAAAAATGTTGAGCCGGGCGCGGTGGTGCACGCCTGTAATCCCAGCACTTGGGAGGCTGAAGCAGGAGGATCACGAGTTCAAAGCCAGCCTCAGCAATGGTGAGGCACTTAGCAACTCAGTGAGACCCTGTTTCTAATAAAATACAAAAAAGGTCTGGGGATATGGCCCAGGGGTTGAGTGCCCCTGAGTTCAATCCCCGGTACCAAAAAAAAAAAAATGTTTTTAGGGGTTAGGGTTGTGGCTCAGTAGTAGAGCGCTTGCCGAGCATGCGTGAGGCACTAGGTTCAATCCCGGCACCACATAAAAATAAACAAAATAAAGGTATTGTGTCCATCTACAACTAAAAAAATTTTTTTCAATGTTTTTTAAAAATTCTGTTAGTACAAGTATTGGGGACAAAGTGTTCCCAAACATGCAAAAACTGCATAATGAAAATGATATATTTAAAAGTAGATTATCAACCAGGTACAGTGGCACACACCTGTAATCCCAGCAACCAAGGCAGGAGGATCACAAGCAAGTGATTCCTTGGCAATGTAGCAAGACCCTCAGCAACTTAGCAAGTCCCTGCCTGGAAATAAAAAAGAACTGTCGATTTAGCTCTGTGGTAAAGCATGCTTTGGTTCAGTCCTCACTACCAAAGGTGGGGTGGGGAGATTATTAAGAAACTTCAGTTAGTTTTAGTTAATGTCTAATTTCCACGGGATTAAAAATTTCACCCCTTTTATCTTTTTTTTTTTTTTTTTTTTGGTACTGGGGGTCAAACCCGTGGGTGCTTTACCACTGAGCTACATCCTCTTATTTTTCATTTTGAGAAGGATCTCACTGAGTTGTTATGGCCTCCCTAAATTGCTGAGGCTGGCCTTGAACTTGAGAACATCCTGCCTCAGCCTCCCAAGTAGCTGCACCACATACATAGTATGCACCACATACTATGCCTGGCTAGCACATGTATTGTCTAATCTTTACTTCCATTTCAATGAAGCAAACAAAAGAAATCTATTTTTTTAGATTAAGAAACTGAGGGGCTGGGGTTGTGGCTCAGCAGTAGAGCGCTCGCCTAGCATGTGCGCGGCCCAGGTTCGAACCTCAGCACCACGTAAAAATGCATTGTGTACAACTAAAAGCAAATAAATAAATATTTAAAAAAGAAAAAAAGAAATGGAGGCACAAAAAATGACTTGCTCTAGACAAGGTAATATATCCTTTATTAGGTTTAGCTATGGAAGAAAATCCAAAATAGTTGCTTATAAAATAAAATTATTTCCCATGCAAAATTCCAGAGAGCAGCAGGTCAGGGTGGTAGGATAACTTCATGAAATTATCAGACTCCCTTAACATTCATTTGTAATCTCAGCACAAGTTGACTACTGGCCAGGCATGGTGGTACACACCTGTAATCTCAGTAACTCCTCACAAGTTCCGGGCCAGCCTTAGCAGTTATCTCAAAAATAATAAAAAGGGGGTCTGGGGTTGTGGCTCAGCAGCAGAGCGCTCGCCTAGCACGTGCGCGGCCCGGGTTCGACCCTCAGCACCACGTAAACATAATCGCATTGCATTGTGTACAACTAAAGTAAATAAATAATATTTTAAAAAATAATAATAATAAAAAGGGCTGGGATATATGGTTCAGTGGTCAAACACCCCAGGGTTCAATCCCCAGAACCACAAAAATGTCAATAAGTTTATTGAGATATAAATCATACACCCTGCAATTCACCCATTTAAAGTGTGGAATCATTGGTTTTTAGCAGAGCATATTGCAATGTTGTACAACCATCACCTCAATCTAATTTTAGAAAATGTTTTATCCTCTCCAAAAGAAACCTCATAGCTACTCCCTGCTTCCAGTCCTAGGCAACCACAAATCTACATTCTATGTGTTTGTCTATTCTAGACATTTAAAGTGGAATCACAATATATGGTCTTTTTTGACTGGCTTTTTTCACTTAATATAATGTTTTCAAGGTTCACTTTGGTGTAGCAGGTATCAACCCTTCATTCCTTGTTACTGCCCAGAAATAATCCATTGTATTTATATGCCATATTTTATGTAACCACTCATAATCTGGGGTGATTTGGAGTTATTTCCAGTTTGGGGCAAATTTATTTTACATGTTACATGTGTGTATACATATATATCTATATATGTATGTGTCAGAGGTGTGTGTGTATATGTGTTACTGCTAATTAACATTTGTGTTCTAGTTTTTTATGTGAACATGATTTCCTTTCTCTAGGATTTATACAGAGGAATGGAATTGTTGAGTCATATAGTAACTCTGCTTAACTGCCAGACTTTTCCAAGGGCCTTCCCTGGTTTACATCCCCAACAGCAGAGTTTGAAGATTCTGGTTACTCCACATTCTCCCAGTACTTGTGGTAGCCTGTCTTTTTTATTATAAAAGCCTTAGTGGATGTGAAGTGTAGCTTCGATTTTTATTTCCCTAATGACATGAGCATCTTGCTGTTGTTGTTGTTGTTGTTGTTGTTGTTGTTGTTGTTGTTGTTTTGTGGTACCGGGGATTGAACTCTCAGGGGCACTCAACCATTGGGCCATATCCCCAGCCCTTTTTTGTATTTTATTTGGAGACAGGGTCTTACTGAGTTGCTAAGTGCCTCACCATTGCTGAGGCTGGCTTTGAACTCGTGATCCTCCTGCCTCAGCCTCCCAAAGTGCTGGGATTACAGGCGTGCGCCACCGCACCGGCTACATGAGCATCTTTTTATGTACTTATTGTCCATTTGTATGTCTTTTGCCCATTTTTAAATTGGATTATTTTCCTATTGTTATGAGCTATGTATATATTTCAATTCAAATCCATCACAATTTGCAAGTATTTTCTCCCATTCTTTAAACTCGTTGGAATTGTTTGCAGCAGTTTTTCATTTTGATATAATCCAGCTTTTGCTGTGGTATTCTAAGAAACAGTTGTTTAACCTAATATGGTGAACATTTGTTCATATTGTCTTCTAAGCGTTTCATCGTTGTAGCCTCATATTAAGTTCTGGGGTGCATTTTCAGGTTTTGTATGTTGTATAGCCCCTTCTGTGTTAAGGCCCTTTTGGGGATGTTGTACACACCATTCTGCTTTTGTTCTCTGGCCACGACTTGGTTACAGGGACACAATGATCATTGCATGAGAGACTGGAAAATGTGTATTTTGGGCATGCACTGTCAGGTCCGGTTGAAAACATTTTCAGCCATAATCTTACTCTGAGCAAGTAGACTCTGTTGCTCCTTGTTTGTTTGTTTATTGTGACACTGGGGACTGAACTCAGGGGCACTCTACCACTGAGCTTCACCCCAGGCTTGCTTTTAACTGGCATTACAAGCATGCTCCACTGCGATGACTTATTGCTTCATTTAAAAAATAAACTATTATTATGCGTTCACCCCTGGGGATTTAGCTAAAGGGTTTCCCTCTGCAGAGCGCTCACTCCTTCTGGGATCCACGACATGGTCCGGAAGGACTTATGTATGGGGCCTTTGCCTGGTGAATTTGGTCCTTGGAGTGTTTCCCCTGGGAGAAATACAACCACGAACTTTGGGGTTTCTGGCTTTCCCTGCGTGCTGCCTCTTGGGGCAGCTGCTGTTCTGAGGGCGCGCACCGCCGGCCAGCCGGCTCTCCCCGCCCCGCCCCGGCCGCGCCCACTGGGCCGGGGCCACCGCTCCGCTGGCGATGACGTCCAGGACAACCACCGCAGTTGGAGCTGCTGCACAATGGCAGCGCCCCCTGGACCCCCACCTGCCCGGGCTGCAGAGGTGCCGCTGTCCCAGCCGGGGGAGCAAACGGTGGAGCTGGGCTCGGTGAGCGCCAAGCAGGGCTGAGACGGGAGCGGGACTGAGCAGGGCTGAGAGGGGTGGCTGTTGCAGCCCTTTCTTCAGATTTGACCTAGCGGGGAGGCTGAGGACACTCGGTGTCCCATAGAGATTCGGATGGGAAACGATCTAAGTGAAGTAACTTGCTGGATTCTTTCAAATAGTTAAGCGGGGCCAGGGCTAGTCCCTGGTCTTCTCATGGCCAGGCCATGGCTCTTGTCCACACAGCTGCAGGTCTCCTGGGCAGGGAGGGCCTTTGAGCTATGCCTGAGAGAGCTGCCTCCCTTCCCCAGAGTCCAGACAGATCCTGTGGCCTCAGCTTCTGTCTCAAACCCTGGTGTTGCCCAGGCACTAGGCTCTCCTTAGGGAGACTGGCCCCAAGGATGACCTTGTAGTGGGCTCTTGGGGTATGATAGTGGTTAGGAACCTCTGAATGGTGTGATATTGAATGCAACATCTGCTCCCAGCCCCACAGTCAAGGTATTCTGTGGCTTCATTTGACCACCATCTCAGTTCCCTGCCTTGACCTGGTGCTAACTCTCAGAGCCAAGGATTGTAGCCCCCAGCAAAGAAGCAAGAGCAGGGCTTGGTGGCACACATGTAGTCCCAGTTACTGGGGAGGCTGAGGCAGGAGGATCACTTGATCCCAGGAGTTCAACCTGGGCAACATAGCAGAACCCTTCTCTTCAATTTAAAAAAAAAAAAAAAAAAAAAATGGAAGGCTGAATCCACTTTCTAGAGAAATTGAGAAATTTGGGTTGAGATTAAGGGCAAAGGGGAAAAATAACTGCTAACTGCCAACAAAGTGCCAGCATCCTCCAAACAGTCCTGTGTAAGGGGTATGATCCACATATTAAGTGTGAGGACACAACAGCTTTGGAAGGTCACACAGCTAGTTTGCCTAATTATAAAACTCTGTGGACTGCGAAGGGCTAATGATTTAAGTAGGTAAAACTGTCATCCTGAAGACTCCAAGACTGTATCTTTAGTTTCAGTTGGAATTTTTTGTCTCCCCACAGCCACCCACGCACACTGGGGATTGAATGTAGGGGTGCTCTATCACTGAGCTACATCCCCAGTCTTCCTTATTTTCTGAGACAGGGTCTTAAGTTGCTCTGGCTGGCCTCAAACTTGTGATCCTTTTGCCTCAGCCTCCAAGTAGCTGGGCTTACAAGTGTGCAGCACCGCACCCAGCTCAACCAGAAATTTTTTTTTTTTTCTTGAGGGCCTTCTATGTTCTAAAACCTTTCTAGGCCCATTTAAGGGTGAACAAGCATTCCATTTATGGAGGAAGGGAAGGCTGTCATGTTCAATTCTGTTGTTTTAACTTTTCTGGGAGTTGAAATAATGTTCACATAGATGTCAGAAAAGAACACATCCTGCCTCAAGTGTGGTTTTCCCTCGTGCATAGGAAGTGTGCAAAGGGTGTGATAAACCCTTATCGGGGACAACCTTCTCTTCAGAAGAACCTGCTTGTAGTGTTCAAGATACCAAAATAGGCAACGCTCTAGTCCTCCCAATTCCCTCCCACCTCCAAGCAAAGGAGAAAAGAGGAGCCCCAGCATCTTTTCAAGAAATAGCACTTCACGGCGTCCTCCTGGCCATTTACTGCTTCCAAGAATATATATTGAGGGCTGGGATTGTGGCTCAGCGGTAGAGCGCTCGCCTAGCGCGTGGGCGACCCGGGTTCGATCCTCAGCACCATGTACAAATAAAATGCATTGAATAAAATGCATTGTGTAAAACTAAAGCAAATAAATAAAAATATTTTAAAAAAAAGAATATATATTGAACACTCACTATATATCAAGCATTGTTCTAGGTACAGTAGATGCCATGGTGAGTTACAGTTTATGCTCTCAGAGAGCTTACGTTCTGGTAGGCAGGAAATAAATGAGAATATACCAAACAGTACACTTGAGAAACTCAAGTCTTCAGGGAATGTGGAGGGCAACATTTACAAGGTTTTTTTTTTTTTTTTTTTCCTTCCTTTTTGCGCCTTATGCTTTACAGCTTAGCTACATCCCCAGTCCTGAGGAGGTGACATTTAAACTCAGACCTGAATGAAAGGGAGTCAGCTCTTGGAAGACACAGAAGAGACTTCCAGGCAAAGAAATGGGGAGTGCAAAGGCCCAGAGGCAACAACAGACTTGGTCATTTGGACTGACAGGAAGGACCTGGCCCCTGCTGAAGGAGGGCTATTTGAAGTAAAGAGGATAGGGAAGTGGGGGCTGATTGGCATGGGCTATGGTGAAGACTTGGCATTTCATTCAAACTGTTATGGCAAGCTCTTGGAGGGTTTTAAGCAGAGAAGACATGATTTGATTTATATTATTAAATATCACTGGCTAGCCAAGCACAGTGGCTCCCACCTATAATCCTAGCAACTCTGGAAACTGAGGCAAGAGGATTTTAAGTTCGAGGCCAGTCTCAGAAACTTAGTGAGACCCTGTCTCAAGATTTTTTAAAAAGGTGGAATGCAGGGGATGTGATCAATAGTAGAGTGCCCCTGGGTCCAGTTCCCAGTACTGGACCAAAAACCCCACACTGGCTGTTTCATAGGAGGTCAAATTGTAAGGAACAAATGTAGAAGTAGAGAAGCCACTTAAGAGGCTCTTAATGATAGATTAGATAAGGGAACTGGGAAAAAAGAGATCAATGATGTGGCCTGAGCCACTAAGCACACTGGTGCCATTTAATGGAACAGGAACAGGCTTAGGAGCTGGTTTAGACCATGGGATGGAAACGGGAGCCACGCTAGGCTGATGCTTATCAGGCGTCTGCTGGGAAATTGCGGGTAGGCAGTCAAATCTTCAGTAGCTCCCAGGATAGCTCAGAGCTTGTGAGATACATACATTCCTGGCTCATAAACATGACAGTGATGGGCTGATAAACTGTCTCTCCAGGAAAAGAAAGGGTGGGAAGGGACTCTGAGTTATAACGTTTGTAAATACCCTCACCATAGCTGATTTCAGGCTGCCAGGGGTTCAAGAACTAGCTTGCAGAAGTCCTGAACACTTAACAATCAGTTCTAAGAGACCCCGCCTCATTCACTCATCAAAACAACCTTGTGAAATTGGCAGGGATATTATATTGCATTTGGCCAATGAGGAAGACAAGACTTAAAAAGAGTGATTTATTCAAGGTCACACAGAGAGTAGGTGGCAAAGAAGGGACTCAAGCCCAAGTCTCCTGACTCACAGTTCACTCTGCTGACTGGATAAATTAAGGCAGGCTGTAGCAGGAAGTATGGGGGGAAATATAAGAAAGAACTTCCCCCTGGAAAGGTTGAGAGGTCATGGTTTAGAAATTTTTGTTGTAAATTCTCTCTCACTTCCCATTAGGATTATTTGGGGACAAGATGGGGCCAAGAGGTTGTTAGAAATGCTGTCAAGGGGCTGGGATTGTGGCTCAGCGGTAGAGCGCTCGCCTAGCACGTGCGTGGCCCTGGTTCGATCCTCAGCACCACGTAAACATCAATGCATTGCATTGTGAACAACTAAAGCAAACAAATAAATATTTTAAAAAAGAAAAGAAAAGAAAAAGGAAAGAGTTAAGATTAACTACTAATTAAAAAAAAAAGAAATGCTGTCAAAACATCATAGGGGCTGGGGCTTAGTGGTAAAGCACTTGCCTCGCATGTGTAAGGCAGTGGGTTCAATCCTCAGCACCACATAAAAATAAAAGATATTTTTAAAAAAACATCATAGGGACTCAGGATGCTCATGGAAGTCATGAGGGCTTGGGGAGCTGTTTTATGACTTGCAGGGTTGGGTAGAGACTACTTACTGTCTCTCCTCAGGTCAGCAGAGCTGGTCACCTCTCATTCTATACGAAGGTGTGCTATGGCTTTGGTGGGGTCCCCAACCAGGTAGCCTCCAGCGCCATAGCCTTTTACCTACAGCTGTTCCTGCTTGATGTGGCACAGGTGAGTGTGGGCAGTAGCCTGGGGCCCCTTGGTGTCTGGTCTTTCCACTCCCACCTGTCCTTCACTCTCCCATCCTTGATAAGACAGTCCTTTGATCCACACCTAACAGAAAGCCAAATGCTATTTAATGAAATCTCCCATGGGTGTTATTGCAGCCCATTTATAATGCTAAAATGGGAAACACTGTTGGATGCCCAACAATATAGAAGCAGTTAGATAAGTAAGTGGTAGTATATCCACATAATGTACAGCCATTCAAGAGTGATCTATACCAGTTGACATGGAGGGACTTCATGATTCACTGTCAAAAACAAAAAGCTAGTTGTATAGGAGAGTATATAAAATGATTCCATTTTAGCAAAACAAAGATCTTTACCGTGTGTGTGCATGAGTATACATGTGTCTGTGGTTAAAATAGAGAAAATTATAGAAGGATATGCACCAGGTTGTTAATGTTGGCTATAGGATGGAATGATACAAGATAAAACGTAAGAGCAAGCCGGGCGCAGTGGCGCACGCCTGTAATCCCAGCACTTTGGGAGGCTGAGGCAGGAGGATCGCGAGTTCAAAGCCAGCCTCAGCAATGGCGAGGCACTTAGTAACTCAGTGAGACCCTGTCTCTAATAAAAAAAATACAAAAAAGGGCTGGGGATGTGGCCCAGTGGTCGAGTGCCCCTGAGTTCAATCCCCGGTACCAAAAAAAAAAAGTAAGAGCAACTTTTTAATTTATTTATTTTACTTATTTACTTACTTATTTATTTATTTATTGGTAAAAAAAAAAAAGTAAGAGCAACTTTTTTATTTATTTATTTACTTATTTACTTACTTATTTATTTATTTATTTATTGGTACCGGGGATTGAACTCAGGGGCACTCGACCACTGGGCCACATCCCCAGCCCTTTTTTTTTTTTTTTTTTTTTGGTACCGGAGATGGAACTCAGGGGCACTCGACCACTGGGTCAGATCCCCAGACCTTTTTTTGTATTTTATTTAGAGATAGGGTCTCACTGAGTTGCTAAGTGCCTCGCCATTGCTGAAGCTGGCTTTGAACTTGCGATCCTCCTGCCTCAGCCTCCCAAGTGCTGGGATTACAGGCATGCGCCACTGCACCCGGCCCCCCAGCCCTTTTTTGTATTTTATTAGAGACAGGGTCTCACTGAGTTACTAAGTGCCTCGCCATTGCTGAGGCTGGCTTTGAACTTGCGATCCTCCTGCCTCAGCCTCCCAAGTGCTGGGATTACAGGCGTGCGCCACCATGCCCAGCTTTTAAGAGCAACTTAAAGAAAAAAACAAGGTACTCATGATTGTTTTAAATGACACAGATCTGATCCCATTTAGATAAAATTTATAACTTTCAGGTGCATATAAATGCATGAAAGGATGATTATCAAAAAGCTTTTGGCAATTGTCTCAAGATGATGGGATTTCAGATGCATTTTGCTTAATGTTTTTCTGGATTACTTGAATGTTCTTCTAAAGAGTGCATCATTTATTTATTCAGAAGAACAAATTAAATATTTGTATTGTGAAACAAAATGGCTACCTCTATCACCCTAAGTGAACCACTCTTGCTTGGAGCCACCCCCAGGTGAGGGTACCTCAAGTTTTCTCCAAAAGTGACTGGACCCAGTAATAATGGCAAAGTGCCAATGCATAGGAATCAGCTCCTTCCCCAACCCTTCACTAGCACAGATGCACCTTTGGAGTCTTCTGGATTGGTTTCCTGGGCAAGAGATCACTGAGCAGGCTTTTCCACTGTGGCTCTAGCCCCAGATGGGTTCCCAGGTCCCCCTTCTTGTTGATGGACATGCCTGGATACCTTCTCTGGCTGCACTGGGTTTTGGCTATTAATCCCCTCCCCTGTGGGTTTCAGATCCCTGCTGCCCAGGTGTCGCTTGTCCTGTTTGGAGGGAAGGTGTCTGGGGCAGCTGCCGACCCTGTAGCTGGATTCTTCATCAACAGAAGCAGGAGGACAGGGTCTGGACGACTTATGCCCTGGTGAGCAGCCCTTTGGTTCTTAGGATCCAGGCACCTACCCCTGTCTCTGAGGTCACTATTGGTCACAGCTTATTTCTTAGTAGACACCCTGCCAATGGTTAAGGGACAAGACTGGACTGTTTGGTACAATGGGGTCAGACTGTGTGTCATGTTCAGAGACATTCTTGGAGACTGTTCCTTAGCAGAGGGCACAGGACTAGACAAATCTCTTAAGACTCCCAGGCCTGGCCTGTGGCACAGTGTGGTCATCTAGGCTGGAAGCCAGGGAAGGTCTCAGAGGAAGTGCAACTTGCTTGTGCTCCAGTGTTCCTGATACTAAGACTGGCACCACTGAGCACCCATGTGCCCCAGTCAGAGTCCCAGCGACGAATGCCCTCTTCCCAGCTCTCCACTCGTCTCCCTCCTCCCCTTTCCATGGTTCCCACTCTGAGAGCCCCAGCCCAGGGCAACTGCAGGGGCAGAGAAGGGGAGAGGTGCAGGTGCTTCACTTCAGCTGTGCTTTTCAGGGTGCTGGGCTGCACACCCTTCATCGCCCTGGCCTACTTCTTCCTGTGGTTCCTGCCCCCCTTCACCAGCCTGCGTGGCCTCTGGTACACCACCTTCTACTGCCTGTTCCAGGCCACGGCCACGGTAAGCAGGTGTCCTCCCTTCCTGGCCTGGTTCTGATGAACCTCACTGCTGTGGCCAATATTGGGACTGGGGCATGGGGCCCACACTGCCCTCACCTCGCCACCAGTGCCTGGAGACTTACCATCAGCTCTGCTGTCCCTCCTTCGGGCCAGATGCCCTCTCCTGCTTTTGAGCCCCTACCTCTGAGCTTCAGGTAACCAGCATGGAAATAGAAGATTGATCCCTGGGTACCAGGATGGGACAGGATGGCTGTGGGCCTTTGTGTGGCAAAGTGGGTTCTCTACTGGGTGGGCTGCATGGTGGGGGCCATCCTAAGCTCTGCCGGCCTCCCCAGTTCTTCCAGGTGCCCTACACGGCGCTCACTATGCTCCTCACCCCGAGCCCCACAGAGCGGGATTCTGCCACAGCATACCGTAAGTGCAGCCCTGGGGTTGAGGACGATGCCCTGGGACACTGCTACTGGCTCACTCACCTTGCACATGCTCTGTCTCTAGGGATGACCATGGAGATGGTGGGGACACTGATGGGAGCCACCGTCCATGGGTTCATTGTGTCTGGTGCCCACCGGTCCAACCACTGTGAGGACACCGAGCTCTCTGTGCCTGCTGCTGTCTCCTCGGATGCCGTGAGTGTCCAGGCAGCCAGGACCCCCTCTGCAGTTTCACCTCCCTCTTCCAGGGCAACTTCTCTCTCACACCTTGTCTCTTCATCACTGGGGCGGGGGGCTTACTGCACCCTCATTCCTTCCCTGCTCCCCTAGCTAAGTGCATGAGTTCCAGGTGCAGGCCCACCGCCCTCTGTTAAGCCCTGGGTTCCTGGCCACCTGGAGGGAAGGAGGCACCGCCAGAGAAAGGACAGTCGAGGGGGGCGTACCCGGCAGGGGCAGGGAGAGGGCAGAAGGGCTTGGTGTGCTTTCATGGTCTCCTATGGCCCATTCCCAACCCAGCCCCTAACAGCTGACTCCAGTGTGAAGTGAGAAGTGGAAATGGGGAGCAGGGAAACAACCCCCTTCCTCTCCCCTTAGAGTAGGCCCTTCCTCAGCAATCAAGGGTGCACATCTATTTTATCCATATGTTTATCTTCTATGTCCCCCCCTTTTTCCCTAAGCAAATGCCATGGTTATCCTCAGGAACCCTGAGCATACCTTTACTCCTCCCTGTGAACCATCCAAACCACTACAAACTCTGGCCACTTTTCCAACCACAAATCTACAAGCTGTTCAACCTGCCTACACTGCCCTGTCATTCACTGGCCATGTCACTGTCATTCCTTCTGCCCCACCCCAGCTACTGCATCAGCCTCCTACATAGCCTCCCGGCCTCCACTTGCCCCAGCAGCACAGTCAGGGGACATTTTCTTTTTTCTTTTTTAATATTTATTTATTTACTTTAGTTGTACACAACGCAATTCATTTATGTTTACGTGGTGCTGAGGATCAAACCCGGGCCGCGCACCTGCAAGGCGAGCGCTCTGCCGCTGAGCCACAATCCCAGCCCGGGACATTTTCTTGTTCTTTTTAATTTTTTTTTTTTTTGGGGGGGGGTGTTACTGGGGATTGAACCCAGGGGCCACATTCACAGCCTGTCCTGACACACGACTAAACCAGTCAGGGTCACTCCAGGTGAACTGGGATGGCACAAAATAATCACACAGAGACAGAGAAATACCTTTCTCTTTGGGTTCTGTGATGGCACCTCTGACCCAGCTCCCACAAAGGAGGCAAGGCAGGCAAGAAAGAGAGAGCACGCCTCAAACCCTGGTTTTATTGGGGGAGGCTGTTCCATGGAATATTCTATCCCAAAAAGGGCAAAGGGGTAGGATTACAAAGGAACAGGTGGGTGTAATCCAACTCTATCAATGACGCCCACTCCTGGAGCCACACCTTCCTTACTGGGAGGAGGTAAAGCCCAATGTATTGCGGGGTGCAATAATTGTTCAGTACCCCTTTACTAAGGACTTAAAGGTGTGCATATAGCTTCTGTCCAGAGTGGCTCCTGACACCAGCCCATTTTTTATTTTGAGACAGGGCCTAAGTTACTGTGGCTGGCCTTGAACTTGAGATCCTCCTACCTCAGCCACCCATCAAGGGACATTTTCAGAGTTTGAATGTGGGTAGCCCTTGTCTTCAGGATTGGGCACAGCCCACCCCTCCTCAGGTTTGGCTGCAGGCCTCCTCTTTATATTCTCTGAAAGCTTTCATGTTGGTATTTTTGTTTGCTTTTAAATTAGTATTTCCTATTTACAAGGAGTAGGAGCAACAGGCTGAGAACCCATCTGCAGGAGGTGGATGCTCATGTTAGCAGCGGCCAAAGCCCTTGGTAGCTCACATTCTACTGTCTCATGAGACTTCGCTTAGCAATACAAATTCACAGATAAATTTTCAAGCTTTCAGGCTGGGGCTATAGCTTAGTGGCAGAGTGCTTGCCTAGCACGTGTGGTAAGGCACTGGGTTTGATCCTTAGCACCACATAAAAATAAAGGCATGCTGTCCATGTACAACTACAAAAATTTTTTTTTTTAATTACCAGGCTTTTCAAGACCATGACAGCAGAGTATTAAACTCCAACCACAGCACCCTTCTGAACGTGATGCCCAGGACCTACTGCATGTACTGCACCTGGGAGAGCTGTCCTGCCCTCCCCTTCCAGGGCAATTTTTTTTTTTTTTTTTTTTTTTTTTTTTTTTTTTTTTTTTGGTACCAGGGATTGAACTCAGGGGCACTCGACCACTGGGCCACATCCCCAGCCCTTTTTTGTATTTTATTTAGAGACAGGGTCTCACTGAGTTGCTAAGTGCCTCGCCATTGCTGAGGCTGGCTTTGAACTCGCGATCCTCCTGCCTCAGCCTCCCAAAGTGCTGGGATTACAGGCATGCGCCACCGCGCCCGGCTCCAGGGCAATTTTTATTACCTATGTATCTCCCCTGAACGGGCAGTGCTGTTCTGTTCTCTCTTCCCCTGGGTCATCATGTGTCACACTGCTGTAAATGTCTGCCCATGGATCTGTCACACACACAGTCCCTTATCATGGATGGACCAGGTCACTTATTCATCATCATAACCTCAGGGTCTAGCATGCAGACATCAGTAGCAATGCATGTTTGCTAAGTAAAATGACAAAGTGAATGCTCTGACCCCTGATGGCATCAATGCCTCCTTGCCTGGCAGGAAGCACAGGGTCAACAGAACTGGGCCCTTAGACCTACCTCTGAGTGATATTGAAAAGAGGGACCCAGCACCTGGGGCTTGAGCTGGGAGGCACTCCAGCCCTGTCTCCCTGGGTTGGAGACATCACCGCCAGCCCAGTTCTGTCCTGTCCCACAGACTCGTCTCTACTCCATTGCAGCAGCCATGGTGGTGGTGATTTACCATGTGTGCAGCGGTTTGCTCTGCCTAGGGGTGAAGGAGCAGCCAGGTATGGAGGCGCTGCAAGGAAATGGGAGGCCAGAGTTGGAAGCAGGACTTCTCTTGGGGGTGTGTTTTGGTCTTGAATTCTGCCAAGCCAAGATGTCACCCTCCTGTGTTGCAGATCCCTCTGCCTCTGCCTCAGGCCAAGGCCTGGGCTTTCTGGCTGGGCTGGGCCTCACTGCCCGGCACCCGCCCTATCTGAAGCTAGTGGTCTCCTTCCTGTTCATCTCAGCTGCTGTTCAGGTATCTCTGGCCACATGATCCCCTCTCCTGCATAGGTCCAGAGTTCAGTCTTTCAGCTTGAGTTTTGTAGGGGGAAACTTGGGGCTGGCCTCTGGCTCAGAGAAATGTGCTGGGAAGAGTCAGGTGGGGACTGGGGGCCTTAAGCCCTAGGAAGCTGACAGTGTCTGGGGTGGTTTCCTCTCATGTTACCTGAAATTTAGTCAAGTCCAACTTGTCTTAGCTGTGCAGGGGGTGATGGTGGACTAGGAATAGTGCTTCTGTCTGTTGGGGAAAAGCATCTTTTGTGGGGTGACTGCATGATACTTACAGTGACATGAGCTCAAGATCCCAAAGAGGCCAGACTTGAGACCCTGTCCCTGACCCAGATTTCTGAGTTTCTGCCATTCCCTAAACATGCCCACCTCCTGTTCACCTCCTCAGGTGGAGCAGAGCTACCTGGTCCTGTTCTGTACCCATGCCTCCCGGCTCCAAGACCACGTCCAAAACTTGGTGTTAATCATTCTGGTGAGGGGACCTGGGTGGTGAAGGCCAGGGCACCTATGGCCCTGAGCTGGGGATATGTGGCCAGAGTTCTAACGGTCAACATTCTGTAGTTGGCTTTGGTCTTAGTCACCTACATTCCAGTAGAAAGTGGAACTGGGGGCAGAGTCAAGGTTAATAGCTGCTGATTCAAACCAGGGGCAAGGTCATGGTTGGGTTTTGAGGTGCTGGGTGGAGTGCGGGCTGCAGGGCCTTGCTGTGACGATGCTGTCTGCCACAGGTCTCAGCTGTGCTGAGCACCCCGCTGTGGGAGTGGGTTCTCCAGCGATTTGGGAAGAGGACACCAGCCTTCGGGATCTTTGTGAGTGAAGCAGGAAGGCCTAGGGGTGGCTGGGGAGATGACCATGGAGCCTGGGAATTCCTGAAGTCAGCAGGGCTGAATCTGTGTCTGGACTTGGCCAGGCCCAGGGCTCATAGAGTGGTGAGTGTGGGAATGAAAGAAAAAGCCCAGGGAGTGGGTGGAGGGACCAGCTTGTGTGTCTGTCTCCCCAGATGATGGTGCCTTTTGCAATCTTACTGGCTGCTGTACCCACAGCACCTGTGGCATATGTTGTGGCCTTTGTCTCTGGCGTGAGCATTGCTGTGTCCTTGCTGCTACCATGGTAGGCTGTGTGAAGGGAAGGGGGACATTCATTCCTTTGGGTCAACCTGCTATCCCGGGTCCAGCCTGAGCAGGAGATAGAGGCCACAAGCTCCATCCTTGCAGTCATCTTAAAGGGCACCAAAGGCGGGAATGGTGGGGAATACAAGCACACAAACTGCTGGCTCTCTGGGGGCCTGTCCTGGTTTTGAGCAGAGAAGACTGACACATCTGTCTCCAGAGAGCCCACAGGCTGCTGGCTATCAAGGGGTTGAAGAGCACTAACTCCATGCACCTATCCCCAGGTCCATTCTGCCAGATGTCGTGGATGATTTCCAGCTGCAGCACCGGCACGGCCCTGGCCTGGAGACCATCTTCTACGCATCCTATGTTTTCTTCACCAAACTTTCAGGCGCTGGCGCCCTGGGCATCTCCACCCTCAGTCTGCAGTCAGTCCAGGGCTGGGAATACCAGAGGCACAAAAAACCAGTGTGGTGGGAAGAGGGCAAATTCCCCCCACTCTTCCCAACTAGGGGCCACTCATGTAGAGTGTGAGGAACCTGGTGCACATGACTTAGGGGCCTTTCTTGGAGTCTGTACCACCTCCGAAGCCCCAATTGCTGGTCTTAGCTCCTTCTGCACTCGTCCCTGCTCTCCTTGACATTCCCTACTCCACCATTAGGCTGATCTGGCCAGGAAATATTAAGTCACATTTCAGGAGAGTGTTGGGGTGGAGTATCTGTGACCCCTGCACCCAGGCTCTGAAGGACCTGACTGGGTGGGTGGGGTGGTGTTTCTCCAGGTTTGCAGGATATAAGGCAGGAGCCTGCAAGCAGGGAGAGGAGGTAGTGGTCACCCTCAAAGTCCTCATCGGTGCTGTGCCCACCTGCATGATCCTTACTGGTCTGTGCATCCTAATGGTCGGCCCCACTCCCAAGGTGCCAAGTCCGGACACCTCCTGCCAGCTAAGCCTTCGGAGGTAGGCAGCCCCGGTACACTGATAACCACAGACAGGGAGACATACGAATGACCTAACACCAGCCTACAGATCTGCTGTGCCACCCAGCTGAGCCATTCTGCCTTTAGGAGACTAAGCTTCAGTGACAGCATTTGGTCCTCAATTTTCTTCTACTCTGGTCTCTTTTTTTTTTTTTTCCGGGGGTGGGGGTGGGTACTAGGGATTGAACTCAGGGGCACTTGGCCACTGATCCACTTCCCCAGCCCTATTTGTATTTTATTTAGAGACAGGGTCTCAATGAGTTGCTTAGCACCTCACTACTGCTGAGGCTGGCTTTGAACTCACGATCCTCCTGCCTCAGCCTCCTGAGCCACTGGGATTATAGGCATGCATCACCATGCTCAGCCTCTGGCCCCCTTTCAGACATTCCTAGGACTATCTAGTAGATGAGGGTATGTGAGGGCTCCCTCTTTGATCCCCTATTCTTTTGTTTCCCATTCCCCCTGGATACATCTACTTGTGTGACCTAGAGCACTTGGTGGCTTGTAAAGCTGCCGTCCACCTTGAACTTCAAGTTCCACATCCACAAATTTCACACTCATTTGGACATCTGTACCTGCTATCCCACGCATGCCAATCAGGCTCAGTGGGCTCTAAACTTAACTCCCTCCTTCCCCTCAACTCCTCCTGCATCTGTCTCAGCGAATGGCACCAACATCCGCCCTAAAGCCAAAACCCGAAAGTTTCTTTCTCTTGCACTTCCCTCCCATGGTTGCATGGAGCAGTTCTCCTAGCCTGTCCTCCCCCTGCCAGAGCACACTCCCACTGCATGGGGAAAGATCTGCTCACTGTCTGGTCTTCCCAGAAAAATGTGGGGATCTTGAAGGCTGGGAGTATTGTTTTATCAACTTTTGTACCCCAAGGGACCAACACAGAGCCTGAGGCCAAGTAGGTACTCAGGGAATGCACGCGCCACATCAGCATGTCTGGCTCAGCAGATACCCATAAGCAAGTATAAGGGCATGTGTCCACACACAGCACCACACAGGGTGGCAGTATGTGGCATCATCTGCTCCTCAACACTCAGTGTTGGTATCCTTGGACTCTTCAAAAGAGTAATACTGAAGTTGTGGCTCAGTGGTAGAGCACTTGCCTAGCATGTGTGAGGCACTGGGTTCGATCCTCAGCACCACATAAAAATAAATAATAAAATAAAGCCATTGTGTCTAGCTACGACTTAAAAGAGAAAAAAAAAAAAAAAGAGTAATACTGAGTTCATGCACCTTACCCAGGAAGTGCCAGCCAGGCAGGGAGATGTTTGATAGGAGGTGGAGGAACAGGGTGTCAGCTTCAAGGGAGCTGTGAAAGGGGTGGTTGCTTAGAAGACAAGGAACAGCCACTGAAACTTCCTTGAGGCTCTGTGGCAGGGCAGAAACTCACCTCACCCTCATCTTTCTCCTTTTCTTTCCCTTTCTACAGGAGGACCAGCTATAGCCTTGCTTAAAGTTTAAGACATACACCTGTAATCCCAGCAACTCCAGGAGTCTGAGGCAAGAGGATCGCAAGTTTGAGGCCAGTCTGGGCAACTTAGGAAGAACCTGTCTCAAAATAAAAAAATTTAAAAGGGCTGGGGGTATAGCTCAGTGGTAAAGCCCCCCTGGGTTCAACCCCAGAATGAAAAAAAAAGTGTGAGAGGGGCTAGGCATGGTGGCACACACCTGTAATCCCAGCAGTTTGGGAGGGTGAGACAGGAAGGTTGAGAGTTCAAAGCCAGCCTCAGCAATGGCAAGGGCCTAAGCAACTCAGTGAGACCCAGTCTCTAAATAAAATAGAAAATAGGGCTGGGGATGTGGCTCAGTGGTTGAGTGCTCCTAAGTTCAATCCCCAGTACCAAAGGGGGAAAAAAAAAAAAAAAAGTGTGAGAGGACTTCCGTGAGCTGGAACAGCAGGAACCTGTGTTTTCTAGGTCTTAAGTCCCTCTCCCCACTCAGCCCTTGAGCACCTACCTAGCAGTTTAGCCCACAGCATTTGCTGGTGTGTGGAGTCTTCAATAAATCTTCAGTGAGTCTCCCAAAAGGACTGGTCTGGGCTTCAAAATCCCAACCTGGCATCTCTTGCCTGTCAACCACTGACCCTCTCACATAGATCTGTACCTCTGACTATCCAGTCCCAGGCAGCCTTTGATGTAAAATAAAAAATCCTAATAGCAATTATTTCTGGAAAAAAGAAGCCCTACCCAGCCTGGCCTACATACTCCATACAGGAGTACTAGGCCCAACCAACCTGCTTAGATGGCAAAATCCCAACAGAAGGACAGACACACAAACTCATTAGTTCTGAGGCTCCAGTGGACATGATTAGACACAGAGACTAGAGGTACCACACAGATGGGCAAAGTGGGAATAGATAACACGCTGGGACATACAATTAAGAGTTGCATCCAGAGTGACCAACTTGCAGGGAGAGAATCAGGACAGCAGCAGGGATGAGAAGACCAAGCAGGACCCACACACTAGAGATGCTTCTCCAGCCTTCTGCTCTACTCCCACAGGTTGATGACACTCTCTTTCAAGTAGACAGAGGCTAATATCAAGCTACCAGAGGTCAATCATTTTATAAACAAGCTATTTGTGTGGAAATATCTTTCTGAAATTCTATCTTATAAAGGCACAGGAACTGCAGTTGGCTAGAGGCCATGCCTTTGGGAAAGAAAGAGACTTTATTTTTTCAAAGTAAAGGGTTTGCTGGGCCCAGAGGCATACACCTATAATCCCAGCTATTCAGGAGGCTGAGGCACAAATTCAAGCCCAGGCTTAGCAACTTAGCAAGACCCTGTTTCAAACTAAATAATGAAAAGGGCTGGGAACATAGCTCAGAGGGAGAGCACTTGCCAGGAATGCAAGCCCTGGGCTCAATCCACAGTACCACAAAATATAGTACCACAAATCCTGAGTCGATAAAATGTTACTATGGATAACAACATTCTCATCCCACTGCTGGAATCCCCTGAGGAGGGAGGAGAGTGTCCAATGTCATGGAACCTGTCTACATGCCCCAGCGGTATACCCCTCACTGTTTCTTTCCTTTTTTTGTGGTACAAGGGAATGAACCCAGGGCCTTACGCACATTAGGCTAGATTAGCTCCATCATTGAGCTCCATCTCCTCCAGTCACATATCTGATGCATTCTCTTGGACCAGGGACATCATGCTGGGTTCCTTCTTTCCTTTGGAAAAGACACAAAGTTGGAACTCTCGAGTGGCTCAAGGAAATGGTAGTTCATATGGGTGGGAACTGGGGGGATGTTGGGAAACTTGTGAGAGCCTCAGAGAAGCTGTTATACCCTCATTGCCTAGAAGTAAATATTCAACATGGTGAATGTTTGCTGAATGAAGATCACCTTCATCCTAAAACAAAGACAGTTTGCTCTCTTAGCTTTCTTCTAAATAATCTGCCTCAATGGTCTCCCCCATCTCCTGTTATTCATCATCTCCTCTTCCTCACCTGCCACTCCCTAAATGTGGCCTTGGCCACTACAATAAAGAAGACAGTGCAGCCTGACAGGATGAACTCCAACATCCAGGAGAGAGAGGAATTTGTATGTTGTTTCCTTCATCTTTTACCACAAGTGATTGGTTGTCTTATTTAACACATCTGAGCCTCTGTTTTTTTTTTTTTTTTCATAAATTTTTTTTTTAATTGTAGGTGGACACATACCTTTATTTTATGTGGTGCTGAGGAACAAACCCAGTGCTTCACACATGCTAGGCAAGCGCTCTACCACTGAGCCACAACCCCAGCACCTTTCTTTCTTTTTTGAGATGGGTCTTGCTATATATTGCCCAAACTGGCCCTGAATTCCTGGGTTCAAGGGATCCTCTTACTTCAGCCTCCTGAATAGCTGGCCATTTCTTTTTAGAACAAATATGTCTAGTGTTATGTGTACCCCAGGATGGCTATGTGGATTAAATGAATAATACCTGACCAAGAACCAGACCAAGGAAACCCTCAGTGCTAGTCAAATGATGCTAACCACTGCATTTCAAAACCCCATCTGTTTTAGTTTTTGCAGAGAGCTGAGGTTTCACAGAGAGCTCCAGGTTTTTAGTAGAGTCTGCAGGAATGTATGGCTGGTGGTAGTGAATGAGATCACATTGCCCTGGGTTTGGTCACAAACCACTGTGACCAAAAGACCTGAGAAGAACAATTTCAGAGAAGTAAAAGTTTATTTAGTGCTCAGTTTCAGAGCTCTTAGTCCACACACACAGCCAAACTCAATTGTTCTGTGCCCAAGGTGAGGCAGAACATCATGGCGGAAAGGTATGGAAGAGGAAAACAGCTCAGGACGTGGCAATCAGGAAGCAGAGAGAGCTCTTCTTACCAGGGACAAAATATAAACCCCAAAGGCATGATCCCAGTTACCCACCTCCTCCAGGCACCCCCCACCTGCATACAGTTATCACCCAATTAATCTGTATCAGTGGACTAATGCAATAGCTGGGTTAAAGCTTTCATAACCCAATCATTTTACCTCTCAACTTTCTTGCATTATCTTACTCATGAGCTTTTAGGGATGCCTCATATCCAAATCATAACCCCATTTCCCTTGGCTTTCACTCCTCTATCTGACCACTCATTTGCTGTCCTTCCCTTTGCTTCATTCTCCCTTGAGCTTCCTTAATCATCTCAGGTTTCCCAGGGAAACATGATCTCATTCACTACCACCAGCCATACATTCCTGCAGACTCTACTACTAACCTGGAGCTCTCTGCGAAACCTCAGATCTTCAGAGTCAACTGCCTGCCAGAATGTTCTTTAGACTTGTTCAAATACCCTATCCAAAATAGGACTACTTACTTTCTTTCCACAGAAGAAAATGTCTGAGAAATCTAACATCCATCATGTTGCAGGGATTCAGGCCTATAATTCCAGTGACCCAGAGGCTGAAGCACAAAGATCACATGTTCAAGGATAGCCTCAGCAATTTACTGAAACTCAGTCTCAAAAAAGGACTGGGGATGTAGTTCATTTGTAGAACATCTTTGGGTTCCATCCCCAGAAACAGGAGGAAAAAAAAAAAAAAAAATCTAATACCCATTCACGACTTAAAAAAAAAAATTAGAAATCGGGCATGGTGGTGCTCACCTGTAATCCCAGCAACTCTGGAGGCTGAGGCAGAAGGATCATAAATTCAAGGCCAGGCTCAGCAACTTACTAGGCCCTAAGCAACTTAGTGAGACTTTCTTAAAATAAAAAGGGCTGGAGATGTTACTCAGTGGTAAAGCACCCCTGGGTTCAATTCCCAATAACCCTCCCTCCAAAAAACTTGTTTCATAAACTTAGAAAACCAAGAAGAAAAAGAAATTTTTAAGCCTGAGGAATAATATCTGCCAAAATCCTAAAGCAAATATTCTTTTTTTTAAAGATTTTTATTTATTTGCTTTAGTTGTACACAATGCGTTTTATTCAATGAATTTTATTTGTACGTGGTGCTGAGGATCGAACCCGGGTCGCCCACGCGCTAGGCAAGCGCTCTACCGCTAAGCCACAATCCCAGCCCTTCTTTTTTTTTTTAATACCACCTCTTCTCTTCCCCCGCATACCCCCCTAGTTCCCTCCCTTTCCCTCCCTTTCCCTCCCTCCCCTTTGACCACTCTAGTGATCCTCTAATCTTCCTATGTACCCCAACACCCAACACCACTGTGACTCTGCCTCCTTATATCAGAGAAAACATTTGGTACTTGGATTTTTGAGACTAACTTCACTTAGCATTATATCCTCCAACTTCATCCATTTACCTGCGAAACAAATATTCTTTTTTTTTTTTTTAATATTTATTTATTTGCTTTAGCTGTACACAATGGGTTTATTTGTACGTGGTGCTGAGGATCGAACCCGGGCCGCGCACGTGCTAGGTGAGCGCTCTACCGCTGAGCCACAATCCCAGCCCCGAAACAAATATTCTTAATGGTTAAACAGTCCCTTTTAAAATGAGGGAAAAAAAAAAAAAAAACTATCCTGAAACTTATATGGAACCACAAAAACCCCACATAGGCAAACCAATTTTGAGCAAAAAGAACAAAACTGAAGGCATCATGCTATCTGACCTCAAAATACACTACAGAGCAATATGTACTAATGCAAACAAGCATGGTACCAGCATAAAACTAGACACGAAGACCAATGGAACAGAATAGAAAGCTCAGAAATAGATTCATGCATTTACAGCCAACTGATTTTTGACAAAGGTCCTAAGAACAAACAATGGGAAAAGGACAGTCTTTTCAATAAGTAGTGTTGGATATCCACATGCAGAGGAATGAAATTAGATCCTTATAAACTAAACCTGTAATCCCAGCTACTCTGGAGCCTGAGGCAGGAGGACCACAAGTTCAACACCAGCCTCAGCAACTTAGTGAGACCTCAAAAAACAAAAAGGCGGGCTGGGGTTGTGGCTCAGTGGTAGAGCGCTCACCTAGCACGTACGTGGCCCGGGTTCAATCCACAGCAACACGTAAAAATAAAGGCATTGAGCCGGGCGCGGTGGCGCACGCCTGTAATCCCAGCACTTTGGGAGGCTGAGGCAGGAGGATCGCGAGTTCAAAGCCAGCCTCAGCAATGGTGAGGCACTTAGCAACTCAGTGAGACCCTGTCTCTAAATAAAATACAAAAAAAAAAGGGCTGGAGATGTGACCCAGTGGACGAGTGCCCCTGAGTTCAATCCCTGGTACCACAAAAAAAAAAAAAAAAAAAAAAAAAAAAAAATAAAGGCATTGTGTACAACTAAAGAAAATAAATAAATATTAAAAATAAATAAATAAATAAAAAGGGCTGGGGATGTAGCTCAGTGGTAGAATGCTCCTGGGTTTAATCCCCAGTACCTCAATAAAAAAAACAAAAAAAAATCCATTCATAATGGATTTAAGATTTGTAAGATAAGGAATTACTAGAAGAAAACAGCAGAATACTGATTAAAGACATGAATGTGAAAGATAAAATTCCCATAAAAGGAAAGATAAACAGGATTTCATTAAAATTAAAATGTTCAAAAAATACTATAAAGAAAGAGAAAAGTCACAAAATGGACAAAGATACTAGAAACAAATATTAATGACATCTAGAATACATCAAGAATCCTTGCTTTGAGGCTGGGGTTGTGGCTCAGTGGTAGAGCACTTGCCTAACACATGCAAGGAAGTACAGGGTTCGATCCTCAACACAAATAAAATTAAATAAATAAAATAAAGGTATTGTGTCCACTTACAACTAAAAACAATATTTTAAAAAATAAATAAATAATGAAAAAGAATCCTTGCTCGCACACACACACTCTCTTTGCTTCCTGGCTGTAATTAATGTCTTGAGCTGCTTTCCCTCTGCCATGCCCTTCGGCCGTGATGTTCTGCCTTACTTCCGGCCTACAGCTATGGAATCAGCTGACAGTGGACTGATCCTCTGAAACACATCCACATATGAAAAAAAATTTGACTTTCTGGGTCTGGATTATTTCACTTAGCATGATGGTCTCTAGTTCCATCAATTTATCAGCAAATAACATAATTTCATTCTTCTTTGGCTAAGTAAACTCCATTATGTATGTATAAAAAACAACAACAAAAGTCCTTAGAACATGAAAAAGATAACATAATAAAAATTTGGGCAAAAGACATGAACAGGCATTTTGCAAAACAGAAAACTTGAATGGCTAATGAATATCAAGATCATCGCCGTTCTGTAAGAAAAATTTAGGATCACAGTAATATACTATTTAAAATTACTAGGCTATCAAAAATTAAGCAGCATTGAGTCCAGCCTGGGTAACTCAGTGAGAACCTGTATTAAAATAAAAAAGAGAAGCCGGGCGCGGTGGCGCACGCCTGTAATCCCAGCACTTTGGGAGGCTGAGACAGGAGGATCGCAAGTTCAAAGCCAGCCTCAGCAATGGCGAGGCACTTAGCAACTCAGTGAGACCCTGTCTCTAAATAAAATACAAAAAAGGGCTGGGGATGTGGCCCAGTGGTCAAGTGCCCCTGAGTTCAATCCCCAGTACCAAAAAAAAAAAAAAAGAGAGGCTGAGGTTGTGGCTCAATGGTAGAGTACTTGCCTAGCATGTGTGAGGCACTGGGTTCGGTTCTCAGCACCACATAAAAATAAATAAAATAAAGGTGGCGCACGCCTGTAATCCCAGCACTTTGGGAGGCTGAGGCAGGAGGATCGCGAGTTCAAAGCCAACCTCAGCAATGGCGAGGCACTTAGCAACTCAGTGAGACCCTGTCTCTAATAAAAATACAAAAAAGGGCTGGGGATGTGGCCCAGTGGTATAGTGCCGCTGAGTTCAATCCCAGGTATAAATAAATAAATAAATAAATAAATAAATAAATAAATAAATTAAAGGTATTGTGTCCACCTACAACTAAAAATACTTAAAAATTAAAAAAATAAAAAAACAGAAAGGGCTGGGGATGAAGCTCAGTGGTACAGCACCCCTGGGTTCAACCCCCAGTACAACAAAAACAAAACAAAAATCACACATATAATCACCTTTGGAAAATAATTTGGCATTACCTCATACTTAAATTTACATACTTCCTGTGATCCCAACTCCATTTCTAGATAAGACAATAGAAAGACTTCAAACACTTGTTTAAGGACACATTTACAATAACATTCAAAGCAATATGACTTAAATTTCAAAAATAAAACCAGGGATCAAACTTCCATCATGGGAATATGGATAAATTGTGGCAACTCTAAACAGTGAAAGATACCATACACATAGTAAGGCTGAATCTTAGAAATAATGTTGAATGAAAAAAAGCAAGTGGAAGGAGACAATATACAATATGATACTATTTGTATAAAGCTCAAAACCAAGGAAAAGTAAACACTACATTTTTAGGTCAGTGTGTAATATATGATGGTGAAACTCCTTTTTATAAATAAAGAAAAGGAATAAAGAAACAATAATTTCAACCATCAAGACATTAGTGGTAGCTGGGCACAGTGGATCATACCTGCAACCCCAGTTACTCAAGAGACTAAGGCAGGGCTCGGGGTGTGGCTCAGTGGCAAAGCACTTGCCTCAAATGTGTGAGGCACTGGGTTCAATTCTCAGCACCACGGGTAAGTAAATAAATGAAATAAAGCTCCATCAACAACTAAAAAACAAAAAAAAGACTAAGGCAGAAGGATTGCAGGTTCAAAACCAGCCTGGGCAATTTTTCAAGAGTCTGTCTCTAGCCGGGCGCGGTGGCGCACGCCTGTAATCCCAGCACTTTGGGAGGCTGAGGCAGGAGGATCGCGAGTTCAAAGCCAGCCTCAGCAATGGCGAGGCACTTAGCAACTCAGTGAGACCCTGTCTCTAATAAAATACAAAAAAGGGCTGGGGATGTGGCCCAGTGGTCGAGTGCCCCTGAGTTCAATCCCCGGTACCACAAAAAAAAAAAAAGAGTCTGTCTCTAATTTTTCAAAACAGTTTGGGGATGTAGCTCAGTGGTAGAGTGCTTATATAGCATGAACAAGACCCTGAGTTCAATACCTAGTACTACACACACACACAAAAAGATATTAGTTACCTCTGATGCTATGGAGACAGGATCAAGGAAGGACACAGGGAGCTTAAATAGTTTCTGGTAATGTTCTGGTTCTTAAAATTAGGTGGTGGGCAGTTTTATTATTAAGTTACCCTATTCTGTATATTATTGCAAGTATTAAATAATACCCATTCGAAAATTTGGGTGTAAAAATGTAATTTGTAAACACCATTTTTCTTGCAAAATATTTTCAATGTAACATTCAACAACAATTTAAAGAATTTAGTTCTTCTTTCCCTAACACCAGAGCCAGCAAATACTGGGTTGTTTTTTATGGTTCCAATGACTACACTAATAGCAGAGGCCAAGGAAACATCTTTTGTATAACAGTTGTCATGGATTCAGATGTTATAAAGATATAATTTATATTCTGGACTATATTCACAAGAAGCAAAAACACAAAAACAACATACACATATGTAAAATCAAGGACATTTCTCTATACCACTAACAACTGCAAAGAAAATACCAAAACATTGAAAACAGCCACAACCACAATTAGTGACTTTATTGAAGACCCACAGGATTTTGCAAAAAATAGCAATTATAACACACACCTTGAGGCATTCACATTATCTTATCCAAGGGCTTCCTTAGTCCCCCTCCTTAGATTTCCTAATAGTTGTAATTTCATCACACCTCAGACACTTCCTTTGCAAATGGAGCCAGGCCTCAAGTCTGTCCTCAGCCACCACTCTCAGGCCACTGATTACAGACAAGTGGCCTCTCCTTCCATTATGCCAGCAGCTGTCTAATGCATGTGAACCACAAAGTGGACCCTTGCTTCTTTCCTAGCCCAGCTCCATCTAAATAAATGGTAACAGACAGGAGTCTCCAAGGGCAGAAAATATTTTCTTTCTAGATAATTTTAAAGGAAAAGAGAGGAAACATGTACGTGCTAATGGAGCTTCTCTAGCTGAAACAACTTATCTGCAGATGGGCTCTGCCTAGCCACACCCTGACCAAAGTATATGCTGAGGTGACTACAGTCTGTGATTCTGTCTGAAGGGAGTGAGAAGTGGTATATCCATCTGAAGGGATTCAGGCTCTTTCCACCATACTAAGCTGGCAATTTACCCTTAAGTCTAATAAACTGGTACTTTTTAGAACAATCTCAGATTCTCAGTAAAATGTTCAACTTTCTGAAATACTTTCTCTCAGAATCTAGGCTGGTCTCTAAGACTTTAAAGAAAAGAAAAATATCAAAAATCAATGTGACAAGTTGGGCTGGGGTGTGGTTCAGGACTTGCCTAGCAAGTTCAAGGCCCTGGGTTTGGTCCCCAGCATGACACCTGTACACAAACACAAAAGAACAGTGACAAGTGTTAGGCTTTGCCTGTGCTTGGCACTGTACTAGGAGTGTCAGCACAAGTTCAGGAGAACCCCATAAGAGTCAAATTGTTTAAAATTCCTTTCAGAAGTTGCCTAGGGTCAGTTTTTAGCAGTATCTGGGCCTTTGCCAGTCAGAATTGTTTACAACAGCAAGAAGGTTAGATATAAGTCCCAGAAGGTAGGGCCAACACCAGTATGACTTCCTGTTGCAGGCAGCCCTGGGAGCAGAAACCAGATTTTTGGCTTCCTTTGCACTCTGCTTATTCCTGCTGGGTTTAGGTTAAAAAGGATATGCTGGAGCATCTGCTCTCCAGCAGCACTCCTTACCCTCATCTTCTAACCAAGAAAAAGACTGTAACAGCACTGAAGTATCCTGTAAGTGCTCCTAAGACAGCTTTAACACTCCTTTGGGCAAGGGACACAAAGCCTCAGAGAAACCACAAAACAATTCACATGGTACTATAGTATTGTTTTGTTCTGGGAATTCTGCCCTTAGATAAAACCATAGTCATGAATACGTAAACAACCACTTTCTGAGCCATCTAACAAAAACTAAGCTCTGCTACTAAGCAGAGCACCTGAGCCCAGAAGAAAAGCAGAAAGGTGGCATAGCCAGCCATGGCAATGCCTCACCTGAGTGACAGTACAAATCTCACCAGTGAGAGTCCACAGTGCAAAACAGACCTTGCTTGTCATGATCTCATTTGAAAAGCTATACAGCAAATACTCTGTAAACAGATATCAGGCTACGCCGTCTAAGTGGTTAGAACAGCCAGTGGTATCTAAACCCTGGGCAGTAAGGTCTTCAAAGACTTCAGGCGAAGGAAGAGGATCCTGACTGTGAGAAAGAGAGTCCCCGGAGACATCTGACCTGCACAGGATGCCATCTCTCACGATGATTACCTGGGTAGCTGTGAAAGTTAATGGGATGAAGCCCTCACTATCAGCACAGAGAAGAATCCAGTGGGAATCTGTGAAGTAAAATAAACAAAGGCAATTTAGGATATCTAATTCTATAACGAAAAAGGTGACTACAAATAAGGTGGGGTTTTTTTAGTGGAATACAGTAGTTGATATCAAGCCTTATCATCATAGGATTTTACAGAGAATGGTGGGATAAAAGGACTGAGGATCAGGTTATATGGCAGGAAGAGGATGTCAATGACTTATAATCATCAAAGTTGGCCACTTAGGTACAGTTAAAGGACATACGCTTTCACCCAGGCCAGGCATTTATCACCCAATGCTATGTAGTATACTAATTTGTATATGCACATACATTAAGGGTTGTATGTGGAAGTTTTCTCCCTTATCTATGTTTCTCCAGAAACTATCTGAATCTGGGAAGCAGCTAATCTATGGAAGAACATTCATTATTTTGTAGATCCATAATAACCTGTAGACATTCAAGGAGATTGAGCTGACTAGATAGAATATAGTTGCCCAGATAATCCTGAATGGTTTGTTTCAGGGTAACCTAGGGGCCACTGGCACAACACAAGCTTGGATCTTCTCTGGTTCCTTCAAGTCTAATGTGTCTCAACTTTTGACCCTGTGATTTCACTTCCAAAAATCTACACTCCCAAGAATAACCTAAAATATGCAGAGAGGGTTTTCTTAGTGTTATTTATAATGGTGAAAAGTTAAAAACCACCTAACTGGGTCAAAGAATACATCACAAAATAAGATACAGAACAGCTCAGAATGGAATATGAACTCATCCATTAAAAATGAGAATCATGAGCTGAGCATGATGATGCACGTCCATAATCCCAGCTACTTGGAATACTTGGTACAGCACCATTTCTAGATAAATGTCTAGGCAACTTAGCAAGACCCTGTCTCAAAATTTTAAAAAAGGGCTGGGGATGTAGTTCAGTGGTAGAGTGTTTGCCTAGCATGAGCGAGGCCCTAGGTTCAATCCCTAATACTGCAAAACAATTTTTAAAAGTCATTTATAAAGTCACATCATAAATGCAAATGCCAAAACAGAAAAATGCTAATATTGCAATGTTAAAGGGGAAAAAAATAAATGATATTCTATGTTCATTGTGTTGGCTACTATTAAAAGAATGAAGCCTAACAAGAATATATAAGTGTTAGTATCAAAATGTCCAAATAACTTTTTTTAATAACTTCTTAAACCTTTATTCTAGCAGACTAATATTTGCTCATATGCTTATGCATATGTAAATCTTAAATTATATGAACAAATGAAATCTACAGTAGTGTGCTTGGGACATTAAAATCAATGTAAATATATGTATTCTGTGACATGATGGTTTTTTTTTTTTGGTACCAGGGATTGAACTCAAAGGCACTCAACCACTGGGCCACATCCCCAGCCCCTTTTTTTGGTTTTTATTAGAGACAGGGTCTCACTGAGTTGCTAAGTGCCTCACCATGGCTGAGGCTGGCTTTGAACTCGCGATCCTCCTGCCTCAGCCTCCCAAAGTGCTGGGATTACAGGCGTGCGCCACCGTGCCCGGCTGTGACGTGATGTTTTATTTGACTATTTAAAAACATTTAAGATTTATGGTTAAAAGAAAAAGAAAGAATGAAGCATAACGACCATGCTCCACATCTGATTAATGTGGGCATTACTCAATCCCATCCCATCTGAGAGTGTCCTTCACATTTCCATGTTTGCTCCATATCAGAACAACAACTTCTTTTTTTTTTAATATTTATTTATTTGCTTTAGCTGTACACAATGGGTTTATTTGTACGTGGTACGGAGGATCAAACACAGGCCGCGCACGTGCCAGGCGAGCGCTCTACCGCTGAGCCACAACCCCAGCCCACAACAACTTCTTTAAGAAATATTCTGCAATGCTATGACTTTTACATTTTAGTGCAATAAGTACATGTGAGGTTGTTATGTGATTTCCTTTTCATTGTTATATATTGCTTTGTAACTTTTCTAGTCTTATCATGTGTACATTTAAATTTTCCAGGTAGGCTGTAAGTTCCCTAAGGGCAGAACCAATATTTTCATGTGTTTGGCATCTCTAATAGGCCTGCTATACACTAGGCAATTAATGATATTAATTAACTAGTGAATCACTGAATGATTGGTACACCTCATTTCTGTTACCAGTGGAATTCATAGAACAGATGGTGGAGGGAGGAGTGTTCTGAATTTAACCTACCATGCAGCATTTCAACAAGAGAGAGGCCAAACACCTGCTGAACTGTACTGAGCCTTAGCTTGCCATCGCAGAGAAGCACTGCTCTTCTTTCAACAGGACCTACATAACAAGGTTTCTTCAAAATAAACAAATAAATAAATAAACAACAAATACACAAATGTTGCTAAGCTATTACGAAAACAATGGGCTAACATTTCTTAAGACTAGAAATGGGTGGGCTGGGGTTGTGACTCAGTGGTAGCGTGCTTGCCTAGCACATGTGAGGCCCTGGGTTCAATTCTTAGCACCACATATAAATAAATAAAAATAAAGGTCTATCAACTAAAAAATAAATAAATAAATAAATAAATAAAAAGGGCTGGGACTATAGTTCCACGGCAGAGCGCTTGCCTAGCATGTGTGAGGCACTGGTTTGATCCTCAGCACCACATAAAAATAAAACAAAGGCATTTTGTCCATCTATAACTATAAAACAAATTAAAAAAAAAAAAAGAATAAAACTGTGGCTAACATTTCTTAAGAATAGAATGTGAAATAGTTTTTGAAAATCCTTGTCTGTTATCGCTATCAACTATACTTCAGTTGTAAATCTTAAGGAGCTCTTTGCTGCATTATTTAATGTAACTACAGGATCAGAACAAAACACAATCCCCAAGTTACTTTTCCTCTTCCTCTACTCTTTCCTCAGGGTTAGCTCTAATTCTAGGAACTGGCTTTCCTAGGACGTGACCAGTAACACTACAGGACAATGGACAGCAGCGCAATTTGATCCTGAGGAACAACCGCCTTGCTATTTTAGAAAGAACTAAGAAACTTCACACTTGCTTTAGTGGAGAAAATGCAAAGAAAGACTGACCTAGTGGTGAAGTATCTGAGCATTTGCACAAATAAAATAAACAAACTGTGGTAAAATTCACTTATCTTAGAAAAAGTATAAAGGAAAATAATTTCTAAAATTTAAAAAGTCATTACAAATTAATCTTTTTTAGAAATGGTTTCAAAATATCTAGAAGGAAAAAATATTTTTAAATTATCACTCTATCTTAAGAGCCCAAAGGCATAATCACAAAATATAAAATAAAAAAAACATTATTTCTAATTTTGTATTATTTGAAATAATCTTCATGCAAGCATTTAAAGAATAGTACTGTTAAGTTATGTGTCTAATTTGTTTTGTAGTTAAAATTTTCACAATTCATTTTCTGAATGCTAAGAAATGTGATTTCAACTAAAAGATAAATTATACTCCATTTATGGTAGGGCAAACCACTCAAAAAATGTCTACTAGTGGGCTGGGATTGTGGCTCAGTGGTAGAGCACTCGCCTAGCATGTGCGCGACCCAGGTTCGATTCTCAGCACCACGTAAAACTAAAAACACATTGTATACAACTAAAGCAAATAAATATTTTTTAAAAAATGTCTACTACTAACATTTTTAAACAAAGTCACATGAATAAACTGTAAAAGTCCTAAGCAGCTAATTATTTAATTCATGAAATGTAACACCTGAAATTATAGGAGACACTGTCCTATGCTTTTCATTATTTTGCTTTTTTTTTTTTTTTACTTTTGTCATTATAAAAGGAAGATATAATCAACATTTTAAAAAACAAAAATTTGGGCTGGGGTTGTGGCTCAGCTGTGGAGCGCTCGCCTAGCATGGGTGCGGCCCGGGTTCGATCCTCAGCACCACGTAAAAACATAAATGCATTGCATTGTGTACAACTAAAGCAAATAAATAAATATTTTAAAAAAAATTTATAATGCACAAAGTAAGGTCCCTAAAATTCTACCCATAATTTTTTAAAATTTAGTTTTAAACTATTCTTTGGCTCTTTGAAAAGCCGTATGTCCTTGAGTTGGTACAGTAGTAATATTAAGGAAACACTAATTAAAATACCTCTTTTTTACCATTATTAAAAGAGTAATTTGGGGCTGGGGTTGTGGTTCAGTGGTAGAACATGGCCCGGGTTTGATCCTCAGTGCCGTGTAAAAACAAAGGCATTGTGTACAACTAAAACAAATATATATGCTACTTTTCATTGATTTCACTATAGACACACTGCAAATGTCTATTAAATCCAATAGGAGAAATAAATACAAGCAATTCACATTCAATTGGCCAAAAAACATGAAAACATACTCAAATTCACTAATAGTTAATAAGTGAAATAACACCTCACACTGATCAAATTGGAGAGATGTGAGGAAAAGGACAGTCATATGTTGCTGATGGCTATCAAGTAATGCACTGTAAGGTTAAAAGAAAATCTTTTTTTAAAATACATCTAGATTGGATTTATTTTTATTATTTATTTTTATGTGGTGCTGAAGATCAAACCCGTGGTTTCACATGTGCTAGGCAAGCACTCTATACCACTGAGCCACAACCCCAGCCCCTAAAAGAAAATCTTTGAAAGGCAATCTTGCAATTCTATCAAAAGTAGAAACACACATAGTCTTCAAATTTACACCTCCAGTTCTGGGATCCAATCCAACATAAATACAAGTACCAAACCAAATGGACACATATACTATTTCAGCACCATTTTGGAGTGGCCAGCAACGGAAAACAAAGTAAATGTGGATCAACAATGGGATAGCTGAATACACAGGGACAATTTTTGAGAATTCCTGAGAACTAATGAAAAGCATAAAATCTCAAATTCAGAAAATATAACAAATCTTGGAAGAGAAACTAAAAAAAAAAAGAATTATATTAAGGAAAAATTCACCAAGACTTGAACATATAAATATATGATTTCACCAACTATGTGAGATTGAGACCATTAAGACCGGATAAAATTCTTCTGGGTTTAAAGAATCCACCCAGCTTTCATCATATAAAGCAACGTAAAATCCAGTCAATACACTGAATTTCCACTAAGATAGGCTGTAGTACATAATGGGAAGAAATCCTCTCCAGTGTATTCACTCTAAGGATCCCCCTCAATGACAAAACTCTATATTGCTAAGCAATGAAATAAATTTTTTTTTTTTTTTTTTTTTTTTTGGTACCAGGGATTGAACTCAGGGGCACTCGACCACTGGGCCACATCCCCAGCCCTTTTTTGTATTTTATTTAGAGACAGGGTCTCACTGAGTTGCTAAGTGCCTCGCCATTGCTGAGGCTGGCTTTGAACTCGCGATCCTCCTGCCTCAGCCTCCCAAAGTGCTGGGATTACAGGCGTGCGCCACCGCGCCCGGCTTGAAATAAATTTTTTTAAAAATATTTATTTGTTTTAGGGGCTGGGATTGTGGCTCAGCGGCAGAGCGCTCGCCTCGCACGTGCGCGGCCTGGGTTCGATCCTCAGCACCACGTAAACATAAATGCATTGCATTGTGTACAAACTAAATAAATAAATATTTTTTTAAAAAATTTATTTTAGGGGCTGGGATTGTGGCTCAGCGGTAGAGCGCTCGCCTAGCACGTGGGCGACCCGAGTTCGATCCTCAGCACCATGTACAAATAAAATGCATTGAACAAAACGCATTGTGTACAACTAATGCAAATAAAGAAAAATATTTTTTTAAAAATTTATTTTAGTTGTACACAAGGCCTTTATGTTTACGTGGTACTGAGGATGGAACCCGGGCCGCACACTTGCTAGGTGAGCCTCTACCGCTGAGCCACAGCCCCAGCCCAATAAATTGTTTTGTTTCAGAAAACTAAATGGAAGTGTAGTAATAATCCATTCCAATTTTAATTTACATTTCTCTAATGGCTAATGAGGTTGATGTGTTTGTTATCTATATATACTCTTCAGAAAAAATCTGTGTACATGCTTAAAAAAAAAAAAAAAAAGCATATTCAGCATGTAGTGCACCATATGACTATTTTTGTGAAACAATGAAAAACCACCCCTTGCAGTATATATGTATACAAGATCTGTGTTGGATTATATGAGTATGAAGAAAAACATGGAAGGATACACATTAAGCTGCTCATTAAAGTGGATTATGGGGAGGATGGGTCAGGGCCATATTCAATGTGGAAAGAAGTATCCACAATAAATTATCCACATGAATGATGTAATCCCATCTAAATAATAATATATACTTGCCTATGCATGCATAGAGATGCATTCAAAACATTTTATTTTTTAGGCGGTGCTGGGGATTGAACCCAGGGCCTCGTGCATGCGATGCAAGCACTCTACCAATCGAGCTATATCCACAGCCCCTCAAAACATTTTAAATAAACAGTTTTTTTTTTAATATCTGAATGTCTCCATTGTAAAAGGAAAAGGTTTTCCTAACAAAATAACACAATTAATTTTTTTTCATAAATATAAATTGCCAGCGTATAGTCGTTCATTTTTTCACACCAAACACAAGATAAAAATCACAGCATATATTGGTTATGTGTGCCTATCTGTTTGGTAGGTTTATCACCTTGCTTGTAACATACATGCCCAGGTCAGTGAAGTTCATTTAGGGTACCTCTTTCTCATTAAAATTTCTTGCAGTACCCACTGGATGCAGCAGCCAACTTTTATGCAAAGTGTTAGCTCCTCAAAGGAGAAGTTACCTGGTAAATGATGTGAACATAAGGGGGATCCTTAGAGAGTGGATACACTGGAGAGGATTTCTTCCCATTATGTACAAAATCCATGAGTCCAGAAAGACACTGTTGCAATTCCATCAGGTTTCTAGATAAAATTCCCAGTTCCTTAGATAGCTGGTAAGTTTCCTTTTCCTTTTGTAAATTTTCTTTTTGAAACAAATCAGGGGGTTCTGGTGTGCTGGTGTGACCTGGTGTTCTGCTGGGCCTTAAGAGTGTTTCCAGGGCAATGGAATCATCAGTGATACTGGACGGGGGACTTTTGATTTCTTTAATAAGGGGCCTTCCAGGCCTTCTACTCTGACTACTGGTATTAGCTGTTAGCAAGAGTCCTCTGTTTTCGTGGCAAAAATCTGGGAAAAGACTTTCAATCAACTTTTTCCTTTTTAACAGAGCACTACAAATAGAGGGAGCACTCTGGCTCTTGTTGGATGTGGCTGAAGATTCTTCTTTCAACAATACTTCTCTAACAATCAGACAAAGGATATACTGATCAGACTCTGAAGAAGGGAGAAATGCTGAATCAGTAGACTTTTGTTTTCCTACCAAAATTAATAATTTGTCTGCCAAAAAACATATGCCTTTTGGTCTTTCATTACTCTCTAAATGAATTTGCTGAATATTTGGCATAGAAGATGGAATGACAGAGTAGATCAAAATTATATTACAAGTATTAGAAGCCACTGCCACTACCTGTGATTTAAGATTAAATGCTATTAGATCTGGAACCAAAATGCCTGGAATGGTGACTTTTCTGGTCATGGTAACTGCTTCTTTAAATGTCACAAGGACCAAATGTGAAGAATCCTGGCCAGTTCCTGTCAAGTAGTCCTTTTTTTTTAAGCAAATAAGAGAACTCCCCTCAGGCCTAGTTTGGTTGAGATGTATATGAGTTAGATCCAAGGGCTCTGAAAAGGAAGGAGAAACTGATGTTTCAGAATTTGATTCAGAAGCAACTGCCCCCTCATCCACAGAAGGCATTTCATCAATAACTGGAAAAGTAGGCAGATGAGTATCTTCACCATTAAGCGGGACATCAAAGGTTTCCAATGCATTTAAGCTACAAATCTTATCTAGTGGAAGCTCCGTAGCTATAGCAACCTGTGAGTCCACAGTGGCTCTCATGGAACAGACGTAGCTGTCCACATCAAACACTGGGCAGAAGGAGCACCTGTGAAGAATTTTCTGAGGACTGTCCCAAATAAAAGAATGAAGGCTGCTGCCTACTGCCACTACTAGCTTCTGGCCATCCTGGGTCCAACACGCACAGTGAATGCGGCCCTGAGTGTTGATATCCACTTTTATCCGGGAACTGTCACAGTGAACATCAGGGAAAACAGAGACATTCTGTGTAGTCAGCACAGTCAGGACAGCATTTTTTGGGTGCCACACACAACCCTGGGGAAGGAGAGGAAGTGATTCTCTAATTTCAGAGGTCTGAGACACCAGCCATTTGCTTGACCCCACAGTGCTGGGACACAGCTGCCACACAGTGACATGCTTCTTGTGCTGGACAGCAAGCAGAGTGGGCACGTCAGCTGTGGCCGATTGGGCCCACGAGAGCCCACAGACATGTTCAAATTGTCCGATGACTCTGGAGTTCCCAAACTTGGCTTCTCCACTGTGAAGCTGTAAATCCGTCAGAAATACTTGATTCCCATCTGTCCAGGCAAGACCATGGTTTGGGTGTATTGCTTGATACAACGCATTCAGTCCAGTCCTGAGCAGTTTTCCTTTTCCCAACTCCATCTTTTCTGACAAAAGTTATCTGAAATGATTAGGAAGGGAAGTTACACCATGAAAAAATAATTTTAAAAATCCAAAATGGAGGCTATTTTATAAGATAACTGACTTGAATCCTTCACAGGTCAATCCTGTAGGGGGATAAAAAAACAGGAATAATGTTGTAAATTAAGAGACTACTGAGAGCTGGGGAGGCACCACAGTGGTAGAATACTCACTTAGCATGAATGAGGCCCTGGGTTCCATCCCTAACACTATGAAAAATAAAAAAATTAAAAAGAGAAACTGCTGAGTTCATGCAATGCAATGTAAAAACTTTGCTTGATCTTGAAGAAATAAAATTTTCTGTCCCATAATAGGTATTTTTAGAACTGCAGAATTATGATTAAGAAGATACGTGAGCGAGGGATGTAGCTCAGCAGCAGAGCATGAGCTCAGCATGCGTGAGGCTCTGAGTTCAATCCTTAGCACCACACACACAAAAAGAAGGTACTGCAGGCTTGTTAATGTTTATTAAATGTGTTAGAGGATACATGTTGAAGTATTTGGAATAGTTTCATGATATGTACAACATGCTTTTAAATAGCTTAGGAAAAAAATTTTATATAGATAGATAAAATATAACAAAATTTAACAATTATTGAATTCAGACTTAGACTACATTGGCATTAATGGGATTGTCAAGTTAAATTTTTTTTTTTAATTAAGAAGTTGAAGATGTGTGAGGTAGAAGGTCCATAGCTATAGCAACCTATATTCTCACCTATTAAGAAAGCTGAGGTAAAAGGATCATTTAAGCCCAGAAATTCAAAATCAGGCTGAGCAACACAGTAAAATCTCATTTCAAACAACGAACAAACAAAAGTTAAGAAAAGTCTACTCTAATATCTAATTTCTATTGATCTTTTCACTGCCAAATCAATGAATAACTAATATTTACATATCTGGCTTTTAATAGCACTTACTACCTGTTCTTCCAAAATGGCTTATCTCGCTACTGAAATGACACTCAAAAATCACTGTACTTAGCCGGGCGTGGTGGCATACGCCTGTAATCCCAGCACTTGGGAGGCTGAGGCAGGAGGATCACAAATTCAAAGCCACCTTCAGCAATGGTGAGGCACTTAGCAACTCAGTGAGACCCTGTCTCTAATAAAAAATACAAAAAAAAGGGGCTGGGGTTGTGGCTCAGCAGTAGAGCGCTTGCCTAGCATGTGCGCAGCCCGGGTTCGATCCTCAGCACCACGTAAACATAAATGCATTGCATTGTGTACAACTAAAGCAAATAAATAAATATTTTTTTAAAAATACAAAAATGGGCTGGGGATGTGGCCCAGTGGTTGAGTGCCCCTGAGTTCAATCCCCGGTACCAAAAAAAGAAAGAAAAAAAAAAAAAAAAAATCACCATACTTCATCACATCCAAATAGCACTTAATTTTCAGATTCCCTATTATGTTTGATCTTTGCAATAATCCCTGGCAATAATGTAAAGTAGGTTAGGCAAGTATTATATTCAATTTTTCCACTTTGAATAAATACCCCCCCCAAACACACAGGCATTTAAATTACAGTACATGTTCCTTTCAATGAAACTCAAACTAGTAGTGTCTAAAGCAAAACAGTTTCCTTTTACCCCAATGCCAGCCTCTCTTTACCCATTTCCCCAATTCTCAAGGGCTTCATAGAAGCATGGTTAACAATTTGGTGTGGAGCCTTTGAAACTGTTAAAGAAACATACACAGACATAGGATTTTATATATGTCATGGTTTTGCTCTTACAAAGGGTGGGGGTGGGGGGCTTAAATCAGAGTTCTTGGGTACCAGCAACAGAAACCACTTTGGACATTAGGGGAAAAAAGAAGACTCAAGAACCAGGCTCAGGGCTGGGGTTGAGGCTCAGCGGCAGAGTGCTCGCCTCGCACGTGTGCAGCCCGGGTTCGATCCTCAGCACCACGTAAACATAAATGTATTGCATTGTGTACAACTAAAGTAAATAAATAAATATTAAAAAAAAAAAAAAAAGAACCAGGCTCAGAGACAGAAAGTAGAGTCATGGTTGCCAATGGCTGGAAGAGGGGCAACAGGGCATTACTAACAGGTATAGAGTTTCAATTTTACAAACTGAAAAGAATAATGGAGGTGGAAATAGTGGTTGCACAACATTATAAATGTATTTAATACCACGGCATACCTAAAAATGGTTAAGATGGTAAATTTTTCTGTCTGAATTTTTCTACCTATGGTGCTGGGGATTGAACCCTAGCACATACTAGGCAAAAACTGTCACTGAGCTATACCCCTAACTTTTTGAGACAGAGTCTTGCTCAATTACACATGCAGAGCCCTCTGAGTGGCTGGGATTACAGGTATGTGACATTACACCTGGCTCAATCAACATACTTTACCACATTTTAAAAACTGATTGGTTTGGAGGCAGAGCCAGAGCCAGCTGGCAATACGGTGCCACCTGTGCTGCTATGCCAGTTCTTACAGCTTCTGGCTCCAGCCAGGTTCCCAAGTGGCCCTTCAACAACATCAAAATTCTACTTGCGGAATCTGCCAAAAGTAATCCTTCCACATCAGCCTCCTGAGTCACTGGGATTTGTCAACCTGACTGGCTGGAAGTTGGGCTGACCTTGGGTACCAGCTGGCTTCCTGTGGTTCTTACTCATTCAACAAAATGAAGATGTTTTAGAGTATAAAAGAAGAAATGAATAAACTTTGGAAATACTAATATGGTATGTTCCACATAATGATTATATATAAGTTTCTCTGGATTCACCAGAATCACCAATCTATCGAGTTTTGGATAACAGAGGAAAAAGCTATATGTAAAATATATGTGGGGGCTGGGATATAGCTCAGTTGGTAGAGTGCTTGCCTTGTATGCACAAGGCCCTGGGTTCAATCCCCAGCACCACAAAAAAAAAAAAAAAAGAAAAAAGAAAAGAAAAAGAAAAAGTTGCAACTTTGGGGCTAGGGTTGTGGCTCAGTGGTAGAGTGCTTGCCTTGCTTGTGTGAGGCACTGGGTTCGATCCTCAGCACCACATATAAATAAATAAAGGTACTGTGTCTATCTACAACTAAAATAAATAAATGTATATGTCTACATATACATATGAAGTTTGAATTTGCATCATTAAATAGAATAAAAATACTTTTGTATTTTTCAAATAATGCACATTGTGACAACTTGTACAAAGTGTCAATTCTAAGGTACATTATTAGAAGTATTTTAATATGAAAGATACCATCTGATAACAGAACCACTGGTTATTAAAGAAAAATTCATAAGAAAACTTGTTATAGAAATGGATTCAATAATTTACGGCTGATTCATTTACTTCTCTCATGAACTATTTTTTTTGGTACTGGGGATTGAACCCAAGGAGGGTTCTAAGGTACATCGCCAGTCCTTTTTACTTTTTATTTTGAGACAGGGTCTAAGTTGCTTAGGGCCTAAATTACGGAAGCTAGCCTCAAACTTGTAATCCTTACACATCAGCTTCCTGAGTCAATGGGATTACAGGTATGTACCACCACACTAGGCTTCTTATAAATTTCTAATTGCTACTCAAAACACTTATTCTTTTTCTTTTTAATTTTTTTAGTTGTAGATGGAGACAATACCTTTACTTATTTTTATGTGGTGCTGAGGATCAAACCCAGTGCCTCATGCATGCGAGGCATGTGTTCTACCACTGAGCTACAATCCCAATCCAAGACACTATTCTTTTTTTTTTTTGGTACAGGGGATTGAACTCAGGTGCACTCGACCACTGGGCCACATCCCCAGCCCTCTTTGTATTTTATTAGAGACAGGGTCTCACTGAGTTGCTAAGTGCTTCGCCATTGCTGAGGCTGACTTAGAACTTGTGATTCTCCTGCCTCAGCCTCCCAAGTGCTGGGCAAAACACTATTCTTTAGTATGCCAAAGAGACAGAATTATTTCATTACTCAAAATACAAAAGATCCTAAATGTTTTCTTCTAAAGAAGTCATTTTGGGGGGGCTGGCGTTGTGGCTCAGCGGTAGAGCGCTCGCCTAGCAGGTGCGCCAACACGGGTTCGATCCTCAGCACCACGTACAAATAAACACATTGTGTACAACTAAAGCAAATAAATAAATATTTTTTAAAAAAAGAAGTCATTTTGGTGAGTCAGAAAGTAAAGATGAATCCTATTTGTTTTTTTTTTTAATTTTTAGTTGTTGATGGACCTTTATTTTATTCATTTATTTGTATGTGGTGCTGAGAATTGAACCCAGTGCCTCACACATGGGAGGCAAGTGCTCTACCACTGAGCCATGACCCCAGCCCCAAGATGAATCCTGTTTTTAAAAAAAAAATTTTTTTTAAATATTGGTTTATGGGTTTTGTTGTTGTTGTTGTTCTTGTTTTACAGTGCTGGGGATCAAACCCAAAGCCCTAGGCGAGGATTATACTACTTATCTATGCCCCAGACCTACAATTCAAAAAACGGCTTAGCCAGGTACAGTGGCACATGCCTATAATACCAGTGGCTCAGGAGACTGAGGTAAGAGAACAGCAAGTTCAAAGCCAACCTTAGCAACTTAGCAGGCCTTAAGCAACTTAACAAGACCCTGTCTCAAACTAAAAAAAGGGATGTGGCTCAGTAGGTAAGCGCTCCTGGGTTCAATCCCTGGTACTGGAAAAAAATAATAATAAATTGTACTTAAAAAAAGAACCAGACTTTGAAAACAAGTAGAAACCAAAAGAGACTGGATAAAATAAACCATGGCAACCACTACTGAGGAACACATCAACTGCTAAGACTCTAGCTTCACAGCCCTTCACCTGGCACCAAATGCTTAAGATTCAGAATCTGGGGGAAGACCTCCTGGGATTAAGTCAGGCTTTTGCTCCAGCTGCAAGGAGGAGGAGGAGGAAGAGAGGAGGGGAGAGGAATTCCTCACCAAGATTTCTACAACAGAGAACAAGGGCCCACCTCTCACATGGTGTGATTATCCCCAAACTATGAAGGAGTTTAATAAAAAAGACAAATGATCACCACAAGAATCATGTCACATATTTTTTCACTTTAAATTTAAACCATGAGTACTTTTCCAAGTCAGTAACATACTTCTCTCTTAATCTTTTAAGTGCTTACACTGGTATCCCAAGTAGCTGGAAAGCATTTCATGGACCATAAATTATTTAATGATTCCCTTATAGGTAGAAATTTAGCTTATTTCCTATTTTTTATTTAGATAGAGATAAAAACAAAAGTTTGGTATTTAGTTTTCATCAATTTTCTCTCTTAGCCTTCCTTCCAATGTTAACCACTCGAATGATTTCAAATATCACCTCCTATGTATTCCACTCCTAAATCTGCATTTCCCCTCTTGGCTTTCTTTTTTTTTTTTTTAATATTTATTTATTTACTTTAGTTGTACACAATGCAATGCATTTATGTTTACATGGTGCTGAGGATCGAACCCGGGCCATGCACATGCGAGGCGAGCGCTCTGCCGCTGAGCCACAATCCCAGCCCTCTTGGCTTTCTTTGCTAAACTACTGCGACATTCAAATACATGAGTTTTACATTATGGATAATATCTGCCCTGCTCACATTCATTTAAAATTTAACATATATCAAAGAAAAAAGTTCTTTTTTCCCTACAGCAGTTCCCTCAATTTCTGTCAATTATACCACCATTTTCAATCCAAGACCAATCCTGAAATGCCCCTTTTAAGTATGTCATTTATCAGCTTAAAAATGATGAGGTTCGGGAGGGGGGCTGGGGTTGTGGCTCAGCGGTAGAGCACTCACCTAGCACGAGTGCGCCCTGTTCGATCCTCAGCACCACTTAAAAAATAAAGACACTGTGTACAACTAAAAGACAAATAAGCAAATATTAAAAATAAAAATGATGAGGTTCCCCACTGCTTATAGCCATGTTCTTCAATAAAGCAGGTACTTGCCACGTGTGCTATGTAAATTCAGTTACTCAGGCACACTAGCCTCATTTCAAGCAGTCAAAAGCCACATGTAGCTTGATGGTTACCATACTGGACAGTGCAAAACAACACTTCCATCAACACAAAAAAAAACCTGTTGGACAGTGGTAGCCTCCATTATAAAGCCTGAAATGCATTCTGTTGTCATGTACAACTAAGTAAAACAAACAAACAAAAAAAAAAAAAAAAGACAACTTTCCCAAATCAGGTGTGGTGTCAGTTGTCTGTAATCCCAGTAACTCAGGAGGCTGAGGTAGAGGAATCAAATTCAAGGCCAGCCTCAGCAAGCTGGGGAAACCCTGTTTCAAAATAAACATTAAAACATCTGGGGGTGGGCGGGGCATGGTGGCACACACCTGTAATCCCAGCACTTGGGAGGCTGAGACAGGACGATCGAGAGTTCAAAGCCAGCCTCAGCAATGGCGAGGCACTTAGCAACTCAGTGAGACCCTGTCTCTAATAAAATACAAAAAAGGACTGGGGAAGTGGCCTGGTGGTTGAGTGCCCCTGAGTTCAAGCCTCGGTACCAAAAAAAAACCATCTGGGGGTGTAGCCCAGTGGTAGAGCACCCCTGGGTTCATTCCCTAGTATCACACACACACACAGAACACTTAAATAGCATCCACTTTCAGAAGCCTTCCTTAATCATATAGCTAAGTGATTCTTTCTTCCAATGAACTCCTAGAGCCCTTCTGATCTAAACCACTCCCTGACAGCGTCATTTTAATATCTGAAGGCACTGGTTACTTTTTCATGTATTATGCTTTGTCTCCCCAAATGACATGCAAAGTCCTTGAGAGCAGGACTCCTAGCATACTCCATAAGTGCTGACAAGTACTTTCCAAATGGACTGTTCTATAATATTATATATCCTATAACAAGCTTCCAATAGGGTCATGATACTGCCAACGGTTATATTGATTTCATTTTTGTTGCTTTAGGCCCTTATAGTACTAAGTAAGCTCCTTTGAGCTACATTTGGGCATACTTTCTAAGGCTATTAAATAATCCAGCTTCTTGAGAAATTACCAAAACAAAATACTATATTAACAGATATCACAACCGGTACCGTGACACACGCCTGTAATCCCAGCACTTGGGAGGCTGAGGCAGGAGGATTTCAAGTTCAAAGCCAGCCTCAGCAATGGCAAGGCAGTTCGCAACTCAGTGAGACCCTGTCTCTAATAAAAAATACAAAAAAAAAGATATCACCCCACATCGGCCCATACAGTTAAATACACTAGGAATTTCTCATTTCTTGTATGATTTTTGTGTGTGTGTGTGTGTGTGTGGTACCGGGGATTGAACTCAGGGGCACTCGACCACTAGGCCACATCCCCAGCCCTTTTTTGTGTTTCTATTAGAGACAGGGTCTCACTGAGTTGCCAAGTGCTTCGCCATTGCTGAGGCTGGCTTTGAACTCGCAATCCTCCTGTCTCAGCCTCCCAAGTGCCGGGATTACAGGCATGCGCCACTGCGCCTGGCTCTTGTATGATTTTTTTTTTAAATATTTATTTATTTACTTTAGTTGTACACAATGCAATGCACTTATGTTTACGTGGTGCTGAGGATCGAACCTGAGCCACGCGTGCACGAGGCAAGCGCTCTGCCACTGAGCCACAGCCCCAGTCCCTTGTATGATTTTTTAAAATGTTATACAACCACAAATATTAGCACAAGTTTCTATGTCTTAAAAAAGTCATACTCCAGGGCTGGGATTGTGGCTCAGCGGTAGTGCGCTTGCCTAGCACGTGCGTGGCCCGGGTTCGATCCTCAGCACCACATACAAATAAAAACACATTGTGTACAACTAAAGCAAATAAATAAATATTTAAGAAAAAAAGAAAAAAAGTCATACTCCAATTTTAATCATGAGGACAAATAATGTTGACAAATCATGATATAAAGTTCACATTTAAACAAAAGTTTTCTTCCAAGGGTAATTATAGGGGGGAAAAAAAAAACCCACTTTATTTCTGGATGTTATTCTAGATTCCATATCAGTTTCACAGCAGGAAAACCTCTCCCTGAATTATCTTAAACACAGACCTTGGCTTACTGTTGTTTTACTAAGATTCAAGTTGAGATGCACTGAAAGTTGGCTTTGCCTCAGTATCAGTCAGAATCTATCTGGCTTGGATTTCAACCTTTGGAAGACTGAATATCCCAACCTCTACTCTACCATTATGCTAGGATCTTTGAACTTGAATGTGTCCATACATATTTATGACACATAAGGTCAGTAATAAGAAATACTATTGGGATAAGTTAAAAATCTGATGGGCTGGGATTGTGGCTCAGCGGTAGAGCGCTCGCCTAGCACGTGTGCGGCCTGGGTTCGATCCTCAGCACCACGTAAACATAAAACACATTGTGTACAACTAAAGCAAATAAATAAATAAATATATTTTTTAAAAAATCTGAATATTCACTTTGAAATAAAACATTTTTAAATATCTTCTTTAAAGAATGTTATTCTTGGGGCTGGTGTTGTGGTTCAGTGGTAGAGCACTTGCCTTGCATGTGTGAGGCAGTGAGTTCAATTCTCAGCACCTCATATAAATAAATGAATAAAATATAGGCCCATCAACAACTAAAAAAAATTTTTTTTTAAATAAAAAGAATGTTATTCTTGCAGGGCATGGTGGCATATGCCTGTAATCCCAGTGACTAGGGAGGCTGAGGCAGGAAGATCATGAGTTCACAGCCAGCCTCAGCAATAGTGAGGTGCTAAGCAACTCAGTGAGACCCTGTCTCTAAATAAAATACAAAATAGGGCTGGGGATGTGGCTCAGTGGTTGAGTGCTCCTGAGTTCAATCCTGGTGCTCACCCCCCCCCCCAAAAAAAAAGAATGTTATTCTTTAACTACTTTGAAACACTGATTTAGAACTAAGTGAACGTGCATTTCCCAAATTGCAATTCCTAAGACCCTACATAAAGTCATTTTTTACTTTTGCAAAATAAATATTCTTCAATTTAAGAGTGAAAAATTGCCTCAGGTACATTAAGTTTTGAAATTCCATCAGTCAAAGAATCATCTAACTTGCAAAGCCCATTTCTTTACCACTCACTTCCTAACCCACTCCTTTACCAATCTCTTGTCCAAAGCAGCTCCCACCAAGCCTCCAGTGCCATCCCTGTCACTGAATCCTTTCAGCCCTGTTCTACTGAGCATCGAGTGTCAAGGACAGAACTTGAGAAACTGTCTTCAGACTCTAAATCCAAAGAAATTAATTTTCTGCCAAACAGCGTGGTAATCTGCTTTTAACTCTTCTGTAAATGACTTCTCATACTTCCTTATTAGCTTCATGCTTGCTCTTAGGATCTTGTACTAAGAACAAGTGGTCTGTTATACTTCTACACGTGATGTCAGATTAAATAATTCTGCAGTGGTTTGCTAAATGGAGAAATAAGTCCCCTGTCATTACTAATGACAAAAACAGCAATCTCTATCCCACTGGTCTTCTGTAATATATGGTTTTCCCTAATAACTACTTATGGATTTTTAAAAGTCTTTTATTGATAAATAATGCATGACATATTTTCCTGGACAGAAAAATTCCTAATGGACCAAATGTATCAAAGGCAATTTATATGACATATTTTGGGCCACCTAATTTAGTCTAATGTCATTGAGGGTATGTGTGGACAGAGGAGCATAATAAAAAAATTTGTGAATGGGGGGGGTAACCATGATAATAAGTTTAATGAAGTTTTTAGAAAAATAAATTTTACTGTCTTTATCTTTAGTAACAAGAAATTTGACATATTTTTCTCAAAAATCTAACAAATTTAAAAATCTCCTCCATTCTTTTCTCTGCCTATGCTATACTAGGACCCGACCACCTCTTCCTTTTTATTAAGGTAGAACAAGGAAAAATGTCCTTAATTCTAGTCTCTTCTTTCCAAAAGAGCCTGGATGCTATGTGCTGTCAGGCCAAATTAATCTTTTTAGAAAGCACAACTCTGCTGGGCACAGGGGTACGTGCCTGTAATCCCAGCCACTCCAGAGGCTGTTGTAGGACAGAAAGTTCAAGGCCAGCCTGAGCAATTTAGCAAGACCCTGCCTCAAAAATTAAAAAGTAAATAATTAAAAAATTAAAAATTAAAAAAGGGGCTAGGGATGTAGCTTAGTGGTAGAAGAGGGAAAGGACAGCTCCGATAATTTTGTTCTTTTCTTCAAAAACTTTTGAAGAATTGCCACAGTCTTCAGCGTGTATAGAAAGTTCTTCCCAGGGCTAGAGATGTAGTTCGGTGGTAGAGAACCTGCCTAGCATGCATGAGCACCTGGGTTCAATCTTTAGTGCCTCCAAAATTTTTTTAATTAATTAAAAAATAAATTAAAGTTATTTCAAAAGGTATTAGCAAGGCATTTTAGGCTGTATACTGTAAGATAGGGATATAGTTGTCCAACTTCAGCTCTTTGATCATAAAGGGTCTACTGAGGAACCTGGGGAAGCAGCACACATGAGACAATGTGCAGGATGGACCTGAGAAAAGAAACAGGCTTCATAAAAGGTCATGAAATAGTCAGAATGGCACAACAGTCTAAAAGGGAACGAAGTCTGTAGCAATTTCAGTAGAGAAAGAGGACCAGATTCAGGAGATGCTTGTAAGAGGGAACATATTATATCAGATAGCATAGCTTATAAGTGGTGAGGAGGAAAGAACGAAGGATAATAACCAGATTTTTAGCTTGGAAAATGCTGAACCCAGAGATACAGAAGGTAGGGAAAGCTTCAAAAGTGAGAAGAGGCAGGACACAGTGGCACACTCTTTAATCTCCAGTGACTCAGGAGGCTGAAGTAGGAGGATCACAAGTTTGAGGCCAACTTGGGCAACTTGGCAAGATCCTGTCTCAAAAAAGTGAAAAAGGGTTGGGCATGTAGCTTAGTAGTATAGAGCCCCTGTGTCAAATCCCAGTAGTGGGGAGGGGGGTGAGAAGTGTGTGTAGTATGTGATAAGTTTAATATTATATGTGCTTCACTTAAGTTGTCTGTAAGGAGTCAGGTATGGTGGCATATACCTGTATTTCCAAGTAGGTGTGAGGCTGAAACTACATACTTAACAACTTCAAGGCCAGCCTGGGCAATTTAGCAAGACCCCATCTCAAAATTAAAAAGAAAGAGCTGGTAGAATGTAGAGTGTTTTGCCTGGTTTAAGTAAGGCCGTGGGTTCAATCCCCAGTACCCGCCCCCACCCCCAAAAAAAAGAAAGTTTATTTGAGCAATTATAAACAGAACAGGGCTGGGGATATAGCTCAGTTGGTAGAGTGCTTGCATCCCATGCACAAGGCCCTGGATTCAATCCCCAGCACCACAAAAAATTCCTATAAACAGAACAAATTAAATTATGGACAGTCCCTAGAACCAGAACAGGTTCTGCTAAATCCTTAGAACATCATAACAGCATTTATAGAAAATGGAAGTGAAGTATAGAGACAATGTAATTGGCTACAGCTTAATTGATTACAGAGTCTCCTGAAATTAACTAAAACTCAGCCACTATGATTAAACTATATTGGTCTGTTGGGCCCAATGCAGGAGTCTGTATTGTATTTTCCTATGTTATTAAAAGTTTTGTAAAGTAGGGCTGAGGCTGTAGCTCAGCGGTAGAGCGCTTGCCTCACACGTGTGAGGCACTGAGTTCAATCCTCAGCACCACATAAATATAAAAATGAATAAATGAAAGATATTGTGTCCATCTACAACTTAAAACAATGATAAAAAGAATCTCTTTTTAAAAAAAAGTTTTGTAAAGTACTTTTTTGGAATCACTTCATAAAGTGAAATTACATGATTTGTTGAATTCACTCTTTTTTCACTGAGCTACATACATCCCCGGTCCTCTTATTTTGAGACTTAGTGCGAGGTGCTAAGCAACTCAGTGAGACCCTGTCTCTGAATAAAATACAAAATAGGGCTGGGAATGTGGCTCAGTGGTCGAGTCCCCCTGAGTTCAATCCCCGGTACCAAAATTAAATAAATAAATAAATAAAAATAACGCCGTGATAAACATCTTTACGCATAAAGCTTTTTTTTTTTTTTTTTTTTTTTTATTTAATTCCAGATGACTTCCTTAGGATATAGGCCCAGAAATGTCATTCCTGAACCACAAGAAACACATGCACTCGTTTAAACCCGCGGTGCTCATCCGCCAGCCCCTCACACGCGGCCCTCCCAGTTCTTCCGCACCGGGATCTCCGCCCCGTCTCTGTCCCCCAAGTGCCGGTCCACCTCCCTCACGGCCCAACCCCAGCTCCCCACACTCGCCAAGCCCGGAAGCAGAGGAGACAAAGTACCTTTGGTCTCACTGCCCCATAGAAAAATCAATCTCCCCGAGGCAGCCCCACCTCGCAGGACCGTGGATGAGAAGTCTGGACAGCTACCGGAAACATCGGCCCCCCGGTCCTCTGATAGGTGAGCGTAGGCTGGGTCCGCTCCTCAATTCCCCTAACTATTGGCTTTTGAATGTGTCACGTTAGAATAAGGTCCTTCCCATGGGCCAATAAGCTCGGGCTTTGCCGCTCGGGTCGCTGGAGTTGTGGTTCCCGCGGAACCACCCACCCAAGCCTTGCCTGGATCTCCCTTAAGCGCTTTAGCACCTTCCTCCACTTCTCATCGGTTCTCTTAGTCTAAGAGAGTTGGAGCCCTAGGGTCATGGTTTTATAACCTTGTTTTGTTGGGGGAGTGGGGTATCAGGAACCCTTTTTAAATCTGATAAAATCTCCCCCAGAAAACTGTTCTTATCCTTTTACAAAATATTGTGTATTGGGGCTGGGGTTGTGGCTCAGCGGCAGAGCGCTCGCCTAGCACGTGCGCGGCCCGGGTTCGATCCTCAGCACCACGTAAACATAAATGCATTGCATTGTGTACAACTAAAGCAAATAAATAATTTTTAAAAAAATATTGTGTATCAACTGAAGCTGCTTTATAGGCCTATGAAAATTACAAATCTCAGTTCTACACCTACTCCAAATGTACCGGCCCTTGGCCATAGCCCATGGAGTTGGTGCTTCTAGCTTTGGAAGATTGGGCCACACCTTGGAGCATCCCATAAGGAATTTCAGATCCTGACCGGCACAATACAGTTGACTATCATCTTTCCTGAACACCACAGTCAGTTTTCCATCAGGGATGCTGATAACGATATCTGTGATCTAGCCACCTGGGAACATTGGGGTTGGGGAAATGGAGGACGAATATCTTGAGGGTCCATTCTGGGTACCTTTGCTCAGGCTTTTCTCCCAGAGCCACTTGTCAGAATAAAATTCCCATCAATTTTTGGAACAATGCACATAAGATGGAGGTGGGGCGGGGGAGAAGGGAACATTTTGAAGAGTCTCATTCAAACTTCAAGCAAATATTACCTCCTTCAACAATTCTAGAGGCTGAGGATGTAACCCCTATTAGCTTAGCATGTGTGAGGACTTGGATGCCAGCAGAAGGAAAGAAAGAAAGAGAAAAGGGGGGGGGGGACAGACAGACAATATCTCTCTAGATTCCTGAAACTTTCCCCCCCCCCCCCTGTTATTTTTGGGGTACTGGGGATTGTACCCAAAGACTTAAGCACATGCCAGGTAAGCACTCTACCAGCCCTAGATACCCGGATTTCTTTTAGATGGAAGTGAAGGGTAGAATTTGTTCACTCCTTCCACCGTGTTCATTACTTGATGCTGTAACTGTCTGAGTCCTTAGCGTCCCTAACTCAGTTTCTGTTAAGACAGGGATCCTGTTTTAATTCAATTTGTATTCCCAGGATGCAGTTCTTGGCTTGGAAAAGTGAGAACCCAATATATGTGCGTGGAGTAGAACTACACGGGATAGTGAATAGGAGTTTAGGGTGGTTGGGGGAGAGTCAACAACTGGTGTCCTCCCTACCCCTGCCCTTCTACAGACCCAGGAAGCCTAACTAGTTCAGGATTCCCATAGTGCCCTGAACTCTATGGCACTGAGAACATCTAGTTAAAATGTTAGTTTCATTGCTGGCCTTCTCCTACTTTGTAGGATCAGGTTGACTCCCCAGTTTAGCACAGAATAGATGCTAAATAAATATGCATTGAATGGATGGATCGATGGATGGATATGTGGATGCGCGGGTGCCTGTGTGCCTCGCCCCCTTATCGTCCTCCCTAGCCAGTGAGTTAGAGATCCTCAGTCGGGCCCGGCTCGGGAGCAGCCAAGTCAGGGTCGCTTCCCTAGGGCCCCGCCCCGGCCGACCCCACCTTTTTCCCGCGGCTCCACCCCGCCGCCCCCTTCCCGGTGGCCCCTCCCCGCGCAGGTCCCGACTCCAGCCGCACCTCCTCCGGCTCTGCAGTGGCGGCAGGGAGGCCAGTCGGAGCGCCTGCGGGGCCGGGCCGAATCCGAGCCGGGGTCGGGGAAACAGCGAGGACCCCCGGAGGCGGGGCCTGTGGGACCGCGATGGGCGTGGAGATCGAGACCATCTCCCCGGGAGACGGTACCGGGCGGCGGAGCTTGGGGGGAGGAGGAGGGGTCCCGGGGCGGAGCCCGGCGGGCTGGGGTCCGATTCAGAGGGGTCGGGGGGAGCCGAAGTAGGGGCGGGTCCAGGACGCTGGCGGCTGGAGGCGACCCCAGACGCGATTCCAGGAGGTCTAGGAGACGATTCGCCACCATCCCCTCTTGCGTCCGTTCACCTAGGGCAATGAAGGCGGCGGCCCGAGACGGGGGTCTGCGGCCCGCCACCGCCCCAGGGGCTGCAGCTGCTGCTGCAGGGGCCGAACTCTCGGTTACCCGCTACTGCTGACTTCCTAGGGTCGGGTTTCCGCTCCGCTTTCCCTACCTGCGGGGGAAGGACCTGCTTTGGGGTCTCTGCTGCTTGGGGTACCTCCTTCTAACGCGCCCCACCCCACGCCTCCAGTCGAGCGGCCCGGGGAGAACTGGGCAGCAGCAAGCCGTAGGGATAGAGCCGGTCGGGGAAGGGGAAGCGCTCCCTCCGCCGCTTCACTGCATCACACTTGATCGTCCCTGTCCCACTCAGTCTCCCTGGCCATCCTGTCCACCGCCATGGCCTCCACGTTTAAGACTCGCAGCCCAGACCTCCGACCTGCTGCGTGACCTGCCTAGAGAGCCCTGTATGCCTCGGAGTCAGCAAGTCCAGAGCAGAACTCGCGATCCCCACCACCTTCCCCACCCTAGAGTGCTCCTCTAGGTCCCCTGTTCCCTGTCTGGGAACGGGCATCATTCACTTTCCTAAGCTCTTGAATAATTGGTTCTGGGTATGTAAGGAATAGCTAATTCTTAAATAAAATTTAATTAAAACCGAAAACCTCCTTGTCTGCAGGCGTGACAAGCAAACTTCCTATTAGATGTTCCCTTTCCCAGGAAATTGGAGGGCTCCTTGATTCCAGGCACCTTTCTTGTTGAAAGGCAGTGGTGCCTAGAAGTCCCAACCACGAGCTGCATCACCCCTGACGCTTCTTTAGCCACGCGGGGAACCTTGGTGCTGGGGTCCAAGCTTTATCACCCTACCCCCATCTCATAGCCTCTGAACTGTCCCCCCACCTTCAGTCTCACCTCCCTGCCTTCAGTCTGGCCTCTTTCACGCCCACTCCCCTCATTTTCTTCACCACAGCCTGAGACCCCTTTTTAAAGTTTTGGGGCTGGGGAATGTAACTCAGAGGTAGAGTGTTTCCATCGCAAGGGTGAGGACCTGAGTTCAGCCCCTAGTACTGCAGAAAAATAGGAGAGGAGAGAGAAAAACATATCTAACCAGGCCCTCCCTCAGGCAGAAAATCTTGTAATGATTCTTCCCTCTCCTTCTCCAGGCACCCTGCCTTTTGATGATAGGAGCTGTTCTAACCTTCCCACTAGAACTTCTCTCAGTACTGTCCCTGTGCCCACCACCAACTTTCGTTTTAGCTTTGCCAAGCTGCTTGGAAGCTGTTAAACACACCACTCATTCAGCAAATATTTATGGAACATGTAGCTGTGTGCTAGACCCTAGGGTTACAGTGGTCAAACAGACAGGGCTCTGGCTATGGCTGGACTCTAGGCCTTTGAACATGTCTTACATGTTACACCCTTTCCCAGATTAGGTCCCTATACTTGCTCCGGCAAACTCTTACTCATCTTCAAAGACCCAGATGAACCCTTTTCTGCTCTGTGATGCTTTCCCTGCCTCCTCTAGCCACTTAGTTGCTCCCTTCTCCTGGTTCACAGAGGTGTCTAAATGTTGGCAGAGTCATTATTCTCAGGTTTGATTATCCAGCCCAGTAGCTTTAAATTCCACCCAAATTTATGCCTCCAGTGCAGACTCTGCATCTGCCTACTTGCAGTATAAACTCAGATGTCTAATAGGCATCTCAAGATTGCCACCCTCACAAATCTGTTCCTCCTCAATCTTTCCCATCTCATGAAACAGCTCCACCACCCATCACAGTTGCCCAAACTGAAAATCCAAGCATCATTCTTGTTTTCGCCTTTTCCCCCATCTCCAGTCCATTTGCATGCCCTGTCAGCTCCATTTCCAAAATATGTCTCCAGTCTATTTCACTCTCTTCTCGGCTGCCATCACCTTAATTCAAGCCATCATTGATTTCTTGTCTGGATTATTGCAACAGATGCCTAACTGTCCATCCCCCACACAGCAGCCAGAGTGATCTTATAAAATCTTAATTCAGATTATGTCATTCACTTGCTTAAAACCTTCTGGTGGTTTCCTGTTGTACTTAGTATTGAACTCGACTCTACAAGCTGCATGATCCATCTCTTTGCTACTTCCCTCCCTCCTTCCAAACACCTAGTCTCCTGTCTGTTCTGCAAATACATCATTCCTTTCCTGTCTCAACATCTGTGCACTGGTTTCTCTTTCTTCCCTCAAATCTCAGTTCAAAGTCATCTCCTCCAAGAGGCCTCCTAGATTACCCTTTCTAAAATTGCCTATCATATTTCTCTTTAATTCATCACTGTGATTATTTTTCTTTTCTTTATTCCCTCTCCTTTTGTGTGTGTGTGTGTGTGTGTGTGTGTTGGTGATTGAACTCAGGGGTGCCCTAGCACTGGTTTACAACCACAGCCCTTTTTATTTTGAGACAAGTTATCACCAAATAGTAATTTGCAATCTTCTTGCCTCAGCTTCCAGAATACCTTGGATTATAGGTGTGTGCCACCAAGTCTGGCTGTTTTGTTTGTTTTTTCTTTTTCTTTCTTTCTTTCTTTTACTTATTTATTTATTTTACCACTAAGCTATATATCCTGCCCTTTTTATTTTTTGAGACAGAGTTTCACAGAGTTGCCTATTCTAGCCTTGAATTTGAGATCCTCCTGCCTCAGTATCTTGAGTTGCTAGGATTATAGCCATATACACACTCGGCTGTGTACATTTTCTATAAAGGACTTATCACTATCCATAATTACCTTGTTTGTTTGAGTATTGTTTGTCTCCCTCCATTAGAATGTAAACTCCAAAAGAGCAGGGAACTGTATGCCAGAATCAGGCATAGGCCTGATGCATTGTAGATACATAGTTGTGAATAATTTCATTCATCCTTGATAACAGTCATCATTCTACATAACCTATGTGTCTTTCCCCCTAAATTCCTCATGAGCTCATATATTATTCTGTATCTCTGGAATCTAGTCCAGGTCTGGCATATACTAGCTTACCCATAAATGTTTGTGGAATAAATGAAGGAAAGCAAAAGGAGCAATCAAAGAAAGTGTGTGTGGGGGTCAGGCAGGGAAAGTGGAGTTGAGGAAACCAATGGCATAAAGTTCAATTCCAGAGCCCAGCTCAGTGGCACATGCCTATAATCCCAGCTGCTTAGGAGGCTGAGGCAGGAAGATCATGAGTTCAAAGCCAGGCTCAACAAATTAGTGATGCCCTAAGCAACTCAGTGAAACCCTGTATCTGAAAAAAATATAAAAAAGGGTTGGGGATGTTGCTCAGTGGTTAAGTGCCCCTGGGTTCTACCAAAAAATAAAAATATAAAAGTTCAATTCCAAGCCAGAAGGTGATGTGACTAGTTCTGTCTCATACAAGGCATAGAGTCAGAACTAGGGCCGTGGACTGATTCATGATACAGATGGGGACATGGTCAGGATCACACCTGAATATCACAGATGAGTTTTTCTAATACCCTACTCCTTCATCTTCCTTCCTGTCTCCTTGCAGGAAGGACATTCCCGAAGAAGGGCCAAACATGCGTGGTGCACTACACAGGTAGGCCTCATTCTCTCAGCCCTCACCAGGCCTGCCCCTCCCAAGGCAGGAAGGTCCTCTGAGCTCCTCTCCAGAGACAACTGTCTCCAGATTAGGCCTGAAGCCCAAGGCAGCCAAGTTTCCCTGTGACCAGTCCTCTTCTGTCCATACCCAACGGCCATCATGGTGCCAGCTGCTACTTGAATCAAGCATCTCCAGTCCCCTTCCCTCACTGGGGTCAGAGTGGTGCTCTGGCCTTCCTGGTTTTGTCTTGATAGCTGGAGAGCTCTCTGAAAGATCTGTGAGCTCCCAAATTCCCAGCAGACTCCCTTTTCATCTGAGAGTATCATTCAAGAAGAGGAGGTTAGCCTCTTCAGAAGTTCTTGTTTTCAGAAATAGACTGATTAATTCAATTATTGGGCACTGACAGTGTGACATGCCTACCTTCACTGGGTCTGTAGTGAGGGGTAGGGAGAGGACAGACAAGTCACCTGGAGCCTCTGGTGCAGTATGAGGGGTAGGATGTTGGTGGTGCCTGTCTCCCAGTACTGGGGGAGCCCCAGTGAGGGCTCCATGTTTCTGCTGTCTCCTCCTGAATGTTGTGCAACTGAAGGCCAGGTGGGCCAAGGTACATTCATTCTAGATGAGTTCTTCAGGACTGCTGGCAGAAAGATCATGAGCAGGTATTTTTCCAAGGGGGATGAGAGCTCTGTTTTGTGACCTGCTTCCTAATGTGACAGACTCAGTGGGTGACAATCACTTAGCATACAGCAAGCCCAGCTAAATTCCTGGGACATGTTGGATGGGGCCATTTTTAGCAGTTCTCGGGGCCAGTGTGAAGCACCAGGTTAGTTCTAGCAGACAGTGCGGCTGTTTCTCAACAGTTGCATTGCCAGTCGCTGATGTCAGTGGACTGGGGCTGTTTTATCTCCTGGTGATGTGGCCTAATTACCATGGGGCCTCTGGGCCCTCTGACCCAGGGAATTGATTTATTTGTTCTACATGTTGCAGACAGACCAGTATTTATCAAATTACTGAAAACATAACATCCTTTTGCAAAGTCTTTTCACAGTATATACATAGAGCAGGCAATGTGCATTGAACACAATATCAGCTATGAGTGGCTCTGGTATAGGGAGAGACTGATAAAACACAGCAGGAGACTATAATGGGACTTTTGTAAACTTTTAAAAATTAAATCTAGTCCTAGCAGCTTGGGAGGCTGAGGCAGGAGGATTGCAAATTCAAAGCCAGCCTCAGCAATTTAACAAGGCCCTAAGCATCTCAACAAGACCAAGACCCTGTCTCAAAATAAAAAGTAAATTTTTAAAAAGTTGGGGCCGGGCATGCTGGCACACACCTGTAATCCCAGCACTTGGGAGGCAGGAGGATCATGAGTTCAAAGCCAGCCTCAGCAATGGCAAGGCACTTAATAACTCAGTGAGACCCTGCCTCTAATAAAATACAAAAAAGGGCTGGGGATGTGGCCCAGTGGTGGAGTGCCCCTGAGTTCAATCTCCGGTACCAAAAAGAAAAAGAAAAAAAGGGGGGGGGGTTGGGGATTAGTGGTTAAGTGCCCCTGGGTTCAATCCCCAGCAACCCCCCACCCCCCCACCTGCAAAAAAAGTAGAAAACAGGGGCTGGGATTGTGGCTCAGCAGTAGAGCACTCGCCTAGCACGTGCTCGACTTGGGTTCGATCCTCAGCACCACGTAAAAATAAACGCATTGTGTACAACTAAAGCAAATAAATAAATATTTTTAAAAAGTAGAAAACATAATCAATGTCAGCTCGATGTTTTTTTTTTGTTTGTTTGTTTGTTTGTTTTTTTGCATGGTGGTGCTGGGGATCAAACCCAGAATATGCTAGGCAAGCAAGATTATGTCTGGAGATTTATCCAGAGTGGTTTATTCTTTTTTTTTTCTTTTTTTTTTTTTGGTACCAGGGATTGAACTCAGGGGCACTCGTCCACTGGGCCACATCACCAGCCCTTTTTTTTTGTATTTTATTTAGAGACAGGGTCTCACTGAGTTGCTAAGTGCCTCGCCATTGCTGAGGCTAGCTTTGAACTCGCCATCCTCCTGCCTCAGCCTCCCAAAGTGCTGGGATTACAGACGTGCGCCACCATGCCCGGCCCTTTTATTTTTTGAGACAGGGGTCTTGCTAAGTTGCTTAGGGCCTTGCCAAATTGCTGAGCTTGACCTTGAATTTATGATCCTCCTGCCTCAGCCGCCTGAATCACCGGATTATAGGCATACGCCACTGAACCCAGCTGAATGTACACTGGGTCACATCCCCAGAACTTTTTTGTATTTTATTTAGAGACAGGGTCTCACCGAATTGCTAAGTGCCTCACCATTGCTTAGGCTGGCTTTGAACTCGCGATCCTCCTGCCTCAGCCTCCCAAGTGATGGGATTATAGGTGTGTGCCACCATGCCTGGCTTATCCCATCTACTATTTTTTTTTTTTTTTTTTTTTTTTTTTTTTGGTACTGGGGGGTAAACTCAGGGGCACTCTACCAGTGGGTCACATCCCCAGCCCTTTTTTGTATTTTTATTAGAGACAGGGTCTCACTGAGTTGCTAAGTGCCTCGCCATTGCTGAGGCTGGCTTCGAACTCGCGATCCTCCTGCCTCAGCCTCCCAAAGTGCTGGGATTACAGGCGTGCGCCACCACGCCCGGCTCCTATCCCATCTACTATTGATGAACATTTGGGTTATGGTTTTCAATGGTTATGAATGGTGTTGCTGTGAACTGTTTTGTATTGCACATATGTACACGTGTGTACATGTTTCTATTGAGTATATGACCAGAACTGGAACTGCTGGGGTTAGGGTTACACCTCTGCTCAGTTTTAGTGGTACTGCCAAGCAGTTTTCTAAAGTAATGTTGCCAGTTTCCACTACTGTCAGCAGGATATGAACGTTCCAGTTACTTCATGTCCTCACTTCACTTGACATTGTCAGGTTTTTGTTTCTGGACTACTGTAGGGGTGCCTGGTGGTATCTCATTGTGGTTTTTTTGCTTTTCCCTGATAAATAAGGAAGTTGAGCACCTTTTCATGTGCACTTGCTACCATTTGGATAGCCTCTTTAGACTGGCTCAAATGTCCATTTTTAAAATTAGTTTGTTGGGAGTGTAACTCAGTGGTAAAGCATGTGCTTAGTATGCATGAGGCCCTGTGTTCAATCCCCAAAAAACAAGCAAAAAAAAAAAAAAAAAAAGATTTGTTAAAAAAATTAGATTATTTTTCTTATTGATTTATATTCTTTATATATTTTGGATATATCTAGCCCAAACATCTTTTCCCACCCTGTGGCTTGCCTTTTTACCCTCTTCATGATCTTCTGAACAGAAATTCCTTTTTTTTTTTTTTTTTTTTTGTGGTACCGGGGATTGAACTCAGGGGCACTCGACCACTGGGTCACATCCCCAGACCTTTTTTGTATTTTATTTAGAGACAGGGTCTCACCGAGTTGCTAAGTGCCTCGCCATTGCTGAGGCTGGCTTTGAACTCGCGATCCTCCTGCCTCAGCCTCCCAAAGTGCTGGGATTACAGGCGTGCGCTCCTTATTTTTTTAAACAATTTTTTTTTTAGTTCTACATGGACACAATATCTTTGTTTATTTATTTATTTTAAATATTTATTTATTTGCTTTAGTTGTACACAATGCAATGCATTTATGTTTCCGTGGTGCTGAGGATCGAACCCGGGCCACGCACGTGCGAGGCGAGCGCTCTGCCGCTGAGCACAACCCCAGCCCTGTTTATTTATTTTTTATGTGGTGCTGAGGAGCAAACCCAGTGCCTCACATGTGTGAGGCAAGTGCTCTGCCACTGAGCCACAACCTCAGCCCAGAAACTCATTATTTTTGTGAGGTCACAGTTATCAGTTTTTTCCTTTATGGTTTATACTTTGTGTTCGGTTAAAGAAATAATTTGTCTATATCTAAGTCATGAAGGTTTTATTTTTGCACATTACCTTGTAGAAAATTTATTATTGTTGTTGCTGCTGCTATTATTGCAGTGCTGGGGATCAAACACAGGGCCTTGCTCATGCTAGAAAAGCACTCTACCACTAAACTTCATCCTCAGCCTTAAACCTTCTTATTTTTCATATTTGGGTCTATGGTGCACCTGGAATTGATTTTTGTGTGTAGGTTTGGTAGGGATCAAGGTTCAATTTTTCCCCCCTTGTGGATATACAGTTTATCCAGGAACAGTAATTCACAAAATCACTATTTTGTGGGTTTCTTTTTTTTTTTTTGTACCGGGGATTGAACTCAGGGGCACTCAACCACTGGGCCGCACCCCAGCCCTTTTTTGTCTTTTATTAGAGATGGTCTCACTGAGTTGCTAAGTGCCTCGCCATTGTTGAGGCTGGCTTTGAACTTGTGATCGTCCTGCCTCAGCCTCTCAAGTGCTGGGATTACAGGCGTGGGCCACCTCGCCCAGCTCACAAAATCACTATTTTAATCCAAAAAAATCTTTTGTTGAATGCATTGTAGTGGCATTTTTATCAAACTGAGTGGCCATACATCCTGTTTCTAGACTGTGTAGTTTTCGCTGAACTTGCAGCAATAGATAACTGTATATAGTCCTAAATAGATTTGGTCATAGGAAGCTTGGAGAGATTAGGGAATGAAACAGTCTATAAATGGTGTTGCCTGTGTGTGCATATCCACAAAGTTTGTTCACGTATGTGTCTGTGAATGTATGTAGATCTGTGTATCTAAATATTTTCTTAGCATCTGTTTGACCATCAGGGATTTCCTCCTGAGTGTGTGTATACATAACAGCATGTGAGCATGCATAAGTAGCTCTGTGTATTTGAATATCTAAGCCACCTGTATGTATGTGTGAGTTTGTATTTGATCTCCTTAGCATCCCTCTATGTATATAACTCTGTGTAGCCAGAAGGGTTTTTTCCTTTGCCTCATTTAAATCCCACGGTAAGAGCCCAATTTATTATTTCCAGAAGGTAGGTAAATAAGGTTCTTTCTCTCTAGTACACAAATTGTTGGAATTCAGAAGTAAAATCATAAATGCTCAGACACTAAGTTGACAGAGCCTCCTGTGTTAAATATGGAAAATCTGAGACCCAAAGGAAGTGATGCCTCACCTCACACAATGAGTTAATGTCAGACTGAAGTCAGAACCCAGTCTCTGAATTTATAGGCCAGGTCTTCCTGTGGTTGCAAATTACTTTTTGTGGTGGTCCAGGGGCTGCACAGAGTTGTGGAACTGCACTGTGTACAGAAGCTCTGATATTTGAGAATCACCAATAAGAAGTGAAAATAGAAAAGCAGTTCTTGGGCCTTGGCCTGCGGGGATGAGACAACACATGTACATTAGGGACGACCAGGCTTCTGCAGTTAGAGAACAAGGGATGCTCTGAACTGCTGGAGACACTACTGGGGTGTTTCTGGTGTCAAACAGTCCTGGAAGCTACCACTGATCAGCTAGGTCACCTTACAGTGTTCGCTGCAGGAGGGGATGCCATAACCTTTGGGTTTTGCATTGTGAAAATCTTAGGAACCTTAGATGAGAACTTAACCTAAGAATACCTGGGAAAAGACACGTTTAGGCTGAGGAAATGGCATGAAAAACCTATAAAGTGCAGAGGCATTTGAGAATGGTGTGACCTAAACAGGACCTAAAGGCAGGGTGGGAAGAAGAGAGCAGAGATGGTCTTGAGTAGGTAATAGTTAGATCTTGAAGTGCCTGTAGGCAGTGTAGGCATATGGAGTCTGCCCTGGTGAGCTATTCAAGTATTTTAAGTAGGGGAGTAATATGATCAGACTTTTGTTTAAAGAAAAAAAAAAAAAATCTATCTGCTTGTGGAGTAGAGAATGGAACAGATAAGGAGGAGTACAACATAAAGACCATTAAGGATGTTGTTCCTGTCCACAGGTGAGACTTGAGGGTGACTCAGTGAGATCACAGGGTGGTAGTGACAATAGAAATAGAGAAAACGGGTAGATTTGAAAGAGATGTTGGGCTTGGTGGTAGTCTGTATGTGGGGGTGAGACAGAGGAAGTATCCAGGTTTCTTGCTTGGGCAAGAGGGCAGATGAGGACTGGAGGAGCAGGTTTATGCAGAATAAGAATTCCATTTAGGCATGCTGAATCTGAACTGGGAGTTAACTTACCACCACAGCTCTTTTCCACCCTATTCTTGCTTTGACAGGAATGCTTCAAAATGGGAAGAAATTTGATTCATCCAGAGACAGAAACAAACCTTTCAAGTTCAGAATTGGCAAACAGGAAGTCATCAAAGGTTTTGAAGAGGGTGCAGCCCAGGTAGGATGAGGCTACTCATAAAAGGGGACCTAAGGAGTTGGAGTGGGGGGGGTCTGGGCTCAGCACCTCTAATCTCTATCACAGACCACACTACAGCTTTTACTCTGCCAGGGCATGGCAGCGCCACCTAGTGTTCGTTCCTGGCTTTGTAGCCTCACCCCTTTGGTTGCCAGCATGCTTGCTTTTTGTCACTGGGGCAGTATCCCAAGCACATACCCCTAGGCTTGCTTGTTACTAGCTGAGGTGGTGAACCAACTGTCCAGGCCCAAGGCAGCAGATGAGTTAGAGGGGTAGGCCAAGAAGGTATTTTGGTTTTGTCTTTTAATTTTATTTAAAACAACTTCAGACTTACTAAAACATTCCAGAAAGAGCACAGAATTCCTGTGCATTTTTTATCCAGCTTCCCCAAATGGTTATATCTTACATAACCATAGTACATTGATTAAAACCATTGATAAAATACTATTAACCAATCTATTCAAATTTTTAAATTATTCAAAAATCAACTTATTCAAATTTCACCAAGTGTCCCATTAATGCCTAGTGCATTTTTTTCCCCTTGGCAATACTGAGAATGGAACCCAGGGGTGCTCTACCACTGATCTATATCGCCAGCCTTTTTTTTTTTTTTTTTTTTTTTGAGAGAGGATCTTGCTAAGTTCCCAGGCTGACCTCAAACTTGTGATCCTCCTGCCTCAGCTTCCAGAGTCACTAAGATTACCTGCATGCACCACCCCACCTGGCAAGCCCTTCTTCCTTGGTCTGTCTGTGAACCATATTACATTCTATCACAGTAGGCTTCTCAGCCCTCACAATCTTGCTGTGGCCTCTAATCCCTGAACCTCTTTAATATGCAGCTTTGCCATCCACTTAAGTGTGTACAAGTACTGTTTATACATTCCCCTTGGGATTCTTTGGATGAGAGTGAGGAACAATTATGAGCCAATAAAAAAGTGTTTGGGCCATATACTAATTGAATAACTAGAAATGTTTGTTAAATTAATAAATTTGAGACTACTTTGTGGATTATTGTCCATCATTACATCTGCTATTTTGAGGCAGAATCCATGTTTGTCATACTTAGCACAATTTCAATACACTACATATAAAAAATTCATCTGAGATCTTCAGTTAGTATGAACATGGTTTGGGAAAATGCCATAGTTATCTCTTTTTTCTTTTAAATCAAGCTGGGTCCTCTTTCTCCTCTCCCCATCTGCCCCCATCCCTGCTAGATGAGCTTGGGGCAGAGGGCGAAGCTGACCTGCACCCCTGATGTGGCATATGGAGCCACAGGCCACCCTGGTGTCATCCCTCCCAATGCCACCCTCATCTTTGACGTGGAGCTGCTCAACTTAGAGTGAAGGCAGGAAGGAACTCGAGGTGGCTGGAGATGGCTGCTGCTCACCCTCCTAGCCTGCTCTGCCACTGGGACGGCTCCTCCTGTTTGGGGCTCTTGATCAGTGTGCTAACCTCACTACCCTGCGGTATTATCCATTCTTTCTGCCCAAGTTGCTCTATATGTGTTCATCATTGTTCACGTGCATCTTTGCTTGAGGAAACTTCGGCTGCAGATCAAAATGTCAGGCTATGCATTTTATGTGATGCATGTAGTAACCATTTCTGATCACAGACCACAGATTTGTTTGCACAATCTACACTGCCTTACCTTCACTTAAGCCAGATACAAAAGGTGCTCAGACACACAATGTACGTGGTGTACACGAGGGACTTGAGCCAGTTACCTTTGCTGTCATTTTCTCTTATAAATTCTGTTGGCTGCTCACTTAAACAATTGTCCTCTTTGGAAATAATATGTAAAATAAAGGCTCTGTGCTTGACAACTTCCTGTCCATCCTTCTTGTAGGTAGGAAGTACCAGGTGTCCTTGGGAAAAAGAGTAGAAAGGAGACTTTCAAGTGGTTAGGATAGTGGTAATAAATTTAATAAACAATGTGAGCATTGTTTATGCTGGACCTTGTTCTACACACTTTTAAATAAAATCACTGATTCTGTAAGCAACCCTGCATTGTATGTATTTCCTGTTACTCATCTAGGAGGCTCAGAATTCTCTGTATAACTAATCCCACAAGCCAAGCAGTCCATTGTGGGATTTAAGCACTTCATGTGATCTTGCAATCTCTGTTTGTACTAGAGTATGAAAGATGAGCTTCCCTTCCCCAAGATGGGAACATTTTCAGCATCTGAATAAATATAAGTGTATTAAGGGCTTGGAACAATACAAAACTCACATTGGGAAATTGCTTTTGAAAAGAATGTGTGATTCTTAACTTGTTTTCACATATACTGCTTGGTTTCATCCCAGATTTGTTCTTACATTAGGGAAATTACTTTTGAGATGTAGGATTCTGAACTCATTTCCACATGTACTGCTTTGTTTCCTTTCCTTTCCTTTTCTTTTTTTGTTTTTTGTTTTTTGTTTTGAGACAGGGTCTTAAGATGTTGCCTAGACTTGTTTCAAACTTCTAGACTCAGGTAATCCCGCCTCAGTCTTCCACACTGCTGGGGATACAGGCACATGCCACCATGCCCAGCTATACTACTTATTTTCATCAACATTTCCTGTAACAAACTGGAATCCCTGGCTAGATTTCAAAATCAGTCCTTATTGCTGTGGGTTGTGTTATAGGTCAGAGGAAGCCAGGACAATGTTCTTTTAGTTGGCGTAGGGCAAGATAAGCTCTTGGCCATAATTAATGAATTTCTGAATCGAGGAGGGAGGGGCTGGTAATAGTACCCTGAAGTTTCCTTCAAAGATACACTGATATATGTCACAATATGTCATATATAGGATACAGGGCCATGTCATCTTGGTTACTTCATCCAACCCTCTTGTCTCCAAGAAATTGTGGCTAATTCCTCTGCTGAGGACCAAGCAATTAATGAAAAGGAAGTATTTAGATTAAGAAAATGAAGTAAGAAAGGGGCTTTCTTGCTTTTAATCACCCACAGTCCTGGGCTCACTTTCACAGTGCGACCAGACCAGACAGAAGGTGCTGCACTCGTTAGAGGCTGCAATATTCATTCTTCTCTGGGGCGAAAACTTTAGAATGTCTCAGTTCCCTGCTTTCCTTGATTATCAAGTGTCTATGATAATTTCTCAGAATTCAGCCTGTATAAAAAACATACCTACATTTTTTGCCATGACAACAACAGGATAACTAAAAATCACACCTAGGACTATTTCAGGAGCCCACTCTATTATGCATATAAAAGATATAAAGTATTTTATAGCCTAGGTGATAAGAGGAAATACTCACCAAGAACTCCCTAAAAAACAAACACCATTGGCCAGCACCTGGAGAGGATATGCTAAGCTTTATAAGTAAGTTGAGAAAATGACTCATTTTACTGAGGCTCTTAAAAGATGATGCAGAGCCAGGTATGGTGGCGCACATCTGTAATCTGTTACTAAGGAGGCTGAGGCAGAGGGTACAAGTTTGAGGTCACACGCAGCAACTTAGTGAGACCCTGTCTCAAAATAAAAAATAAGAGGGTTAGGGATGTAGCTAAGGGATAGAGCACCCCTGGGTTCAATCCCTTGCCCAGTACTATCAAAAAAAAAAAAAAAAAAAAAATGCAGGATGTTAAGATGTAGATGCTGAAGAGTCTGGATTTTGTCTCTGTGAGAGCCACTAAAAGTTGTTAAACAGGAAGTAATGAGATCTGTGTCCTATCAGTTGTTTTCAAACAATGAATTCTCTATTCATACAAATTCTCAGAAACAAGCCGGGCGCGGTGGCGCACGCCTGTAATCCCAGCACTTGGGAGGCTGAGGCAGGAGGATCGCGAGTTCAAAGCCAGCCTCAGCAATGGCGGAGGCACTTAACAACTCAGTGAGACCCTGTCTCTAATAAAAAATACAAAAAAGGTCTGGGGATGTGGCCCAATGGTCGAGTGCCCCTGAGTTCAATCCCCGGTACCACAAAAAAAAAAAAAAAAAAAAATTCTCAGAAACAAGAAATTTAGCCTAGATCAAAGAAAAGCAGCTTGGGCACATGTGCCTGTGTTTATGTTTACATGGACATAATCACCCCGTTATACTCTTAAATACAGTTTGGAAAATTGAGCTTTAGGTGCCTGATACAGAAGATTTGTAATTAACTATAGCCTCAGCTTCATAGCTCATAGTACCTGGCACATAGTAGGAACTTAATGTTTGTTCATTGGATGGGGGGGGGGGGGGGGGGGGGGGGGGGGGGGGGGGGGGGGGGGGGGGGGGGGGGGGGGGGGGGGGGGGGGGGGGGGGGGGGGGGGGGGGGGGGGGGGGGGGGGGGGGGGGGGGGGGGGGGGGGGGGGGGGGGGGGGGGGGGGGGGGGGGGGGGGGGGGGGGGGGGGGGGGGGGGGGGGGGGGGGGGGGGGGGGGGGGGGGGGGGGGGGGGGGGGGGGGGGGGGGGGGGGGGGGGGGGGGGGGGGGGGGGGGGGGGGGGGGGGGTGGGGGGGGGGGGGGGGGGGGGGGGGGGGGGGGGGGGGGGGGGGGGGGTGGGGGGGGGGGGGGGGGGGGGGGGGGGGGGGGGGGGGGGGGGGGGGGGGGGGGGGGGGGGGGGGGGGGGGGGGGGGGGGGGGGGGGGGGGGGGGGGGGGGGGGGGGGGGGGGGGGGGGGGGGGGGGGGGGGGGGGGGGGGGGGTGGGGGGGGGGGGGGGGGGGGGGGGGGGGGGGGGGGGGGGGGGGGGAAAGTTCTTGTTAACTACAGAATTTCCAAACAATTAAAGAAAAATTTAAAATTCTTAAGTCTAAGTAAATCTAATTTCAGTTTCCCCCAACAAAGTCTTTCAGAAAATTCTTTTTACATTTGTAAAAAAAGTCACACCATACATTACAAAACTTATAAGGAATTCATAAAGGCATTCACAAGAAAATTACAGCTGTGGCTTCTTTTGTATCTGCCCACCCCTCTTAGAAATGACTGTTTCTCTCTTTTACAGTGCTTTCAAAAAAAAAGAAAGAAAGAAAAATAAAGAAATTTAGCCATAATTAATAAATAGGACAATTATTTCAACAGTGAGCTTTGAAAAAGCGTACTAGAGTATAAAGTAGTCTAAGAGATGGTAGATTTCAAAGCTTGAGCATTTCAAAGAAGAACAGATGCTCTTTGTCCATTTAAATGATTTAGTATGTGTACTTTCAAATTGATTTTAGGTTTTAGTTTTAAACAAAACAATTAGTTCATGTTTTTCCATTTGGCCCCTGCCTAAAACCATAAAAAGAAAATTATAGTCATGTCTTCCTGAGCTGCCAAGCTATAATGAATGTGGTAATAACCATACTATTTCCATGTCATGGGAACTCATAAGAAGGAACATGAACTATTTTATTTATGGCAAAGATATACTGTGAGATAAGGCCCAAAATATATACAGATGCTTAATAACTAAAATGAAAGGCTACTTAAATACAATCTGAGACATGTAACATCACTATGTCCTAAGCTTCTTGCTCTCAAATTTCTAACAATGTGCTGTTACCTGAAAAGCCACTGCTATAAGAGACCTCTGTGCTAAGAACAAGAGAACCCATACTGTCAAAGGTGTTTGGTTATCTGTAAAGCAAGTATTATTCAATTGTATAGGCCTGATTAATAACTGGTTGCTGGGCTGGGATTGTGGCTCAGCGACAGAGCGCTCGCCTCGCACGTGCGCGGACCGGGTTCGATCCTCAGCACCACGTAAACATAAATGCATTGCATTGTGTACAACTAAAGTAAATAAATAAATATTTTAAAAAAAAAAAATAACTGGTTGCTGTTACACTGGCTTTTTATGAAAGCATCTTATTCATTCAACCAGCATGATGAACTTTGGTTTCTTCACCAGAAACATGCAGATACCTACATTGACTGTGTTGTAATAGAGTTAATTATTGATAGACTTTCAATAAAAAGACTACAAAAAATTCTTTTTTAAAAATATCTTTATTTATTTTGTATGTGGTGCGGAGGATCGAACCTAGTGCCTCACATGTGCGAGGCAAGTGCTCTACTGCTTAGCTATAACCCCAGCCCAACAAATTCTTTTAATGACTAATCACTGGACTGGACACTGTAAGCACTAATAATGTAAAAAGGTCCCTGCTCTCAAGAAACTCAAAAGTCCCTAGGCCCATGCACAATCCTTCACATGGGTCAACATTTTAGATTTTTCCTGATATCAAACAGGAGGGAAAAGTTCAAAAGGAAACAATGACATGTTTTACAAAACACTTTGTTTATAAACATAATATATTCTAGTATGTATCAAAGTTTCAAGCAAATAATTTTCAATTTCAAATGAGAAATCACAATATTCAAAATTAATTAAAAAGAAAAAAAAAGGTTTTAGTCCAAAGTGAAAATGCAGAAAACACTTATTTTGGTGGATCTGTATTGATGCCATATTTCTCCTTGAGAAGCTTCAACTGTTCCTCCTTCTTTTTGGTGTCCATTTTCTGAAATGCCTGGAAATGTGGGAAGCACCAAAGTTAATAGGTACCAATCTACAGCTAAATGAATTTCACCAAATAGCCAAAAAACCTCACAAATAAATAAATAAATAAATAAATAAACAAAATACAAACCTTGCATTGCCCACCTAGGTACATTTCTATACTCATTCTCAAATGCATTCATCATGTGATAAGAACTTTGCTATACTTACCCTGTTAGCATTATAGTATAAAACCACAAGGTATCTGTTACAAACATTGAATCCTGATAGGTGGTCACATGCATTCTTGGCATCAAAGATATCTTCATAGACCACATAGGCTGTTCCTCTAGTCTCAGGTGTATTCCCCCTGCAGAGGTAAACTGAATGTAACTAAAAATACACATTTACCCAAACAATGATAAATGAATAACTGAACTTTGTTGTTTCCCTGTCCGCTGGCTTTGCCAAAGATCTAACCCAGGGCCTTGGGCATGTTAGGTGAGTGCTCTACCACTAAGCTACATCTTCAGTCCTTTAACTATCTTTTTTTTTTTTTTTTGTACTGGGGATTGAACCAGTGGCATTCTACCACTGAAACAGAGTCTTGCTAAGTTGCCTAGGCTGGCCTCAAACTTGTGATCCTCCTTTCAGCTGAGTCACTGAGATTACAGGTGTGTGCCACTGTGCTTAACTGGCTATCTTTTAAAGGTAGTAAATGAAACACATCTATTTAAATACTTTGAGATCAACTTGAAAATCACCACAAGAAATAAACAGATGAGCAGATATGTTGTATAAGCCTGTAATTTCTTAAGTTACATAATTTTATTTTCATTTTTACCTTAAGTAAAAAATTTACAGTTTATATTTATTGTTATATTAGGGATACTAAGAACACAGCTACTAAAGCACTAGCAGGAAGCAAAGAATTAGCTTGAAACTCTGTCTTCATGTTCACTGTTTTTCTTTTTTTAAAAGTGGTGGGGGGTAGGGGCTGGGGTTGTGGCTCAGTGGTAGAGCGCTCGCCTAGCACCTGCGCGGCCCGGGTTCAATCCTCAGCACCACATACAAATAAACGCATTGTGTACAACTAAAGCAAATAAATAAATATATATATATAAAAAAAAAAGTGGTGGGGGTTTATTGGGGATTAAACCCCAGGGGAGCTTAACCATTGAGCCACATCCCTCGTCTTTTTTTTTTTTTTTGGTGGTGCTGGGGATTGAAGCAAGGGCCCTGTGCATGCGAGGCAAGCACTGTACCAACTGAGCTATATCCCCAGCCCCACTAGTCCTTTTTTAATTTTGAGATAGGGTCTCACTAAATTCCTGAGGCTGGCTTTGAACTTCTGATCCTCCTGCCTCAGCCTCCTAAAGTGTGGAATTACAGAAGTATGCCATGGTACCTGGCTCATATATTCATTTTAAAAATAATCCAAACCCTAATGCATTATATAGCCCTGTCTGGCTGGGGAAAAGGGCTTGGCTTCTGCTAAGATGGGGGTGTAAGTACACTTGTGAGTTATCTATAAGCCAAGACAGAATTCTCGAATACAGCTGGAAGTGGAAGCTGGAACTTACAGACATGAGGGATGTTTCCAGTGTAGGTGTTCCTTGCTATGTCTTCTCTTAAATTCTCAAACTTGCTCTGAGAGATGTAGGGAAGTGTAAGAAACAATAGGAGCACTGAATTGCATGCAGCAGATGGTCATGGGCTTGTTAGTGGGGATAATGGACTCTGGTGTAATGAAGATGGCTCCTTGCCTCTATCTGGCTGCAGCCACACAACTGTGGAATGAAGTTTAAGACTGTGGGATGATTTTCCATCTGCCACAGTCCCTGCATGGGACCAAGAAAAGGTAACAGACCCACGGTAAGGGGAGCTATCTGCCTAGATTTGATCTAGGACAGAACTCCAGTGTGGGCCCTGCTCAGAGCTTGTACTTCCTACAAAAAGGAAATGAAACAGGTATACAGTGTTGGGGGTGTCTGGAAGGTGCCAGTGTCAATGAATGAGCTCACTTGGTTAGGTTGTATGGGTCTGACAAAGGATTTTATAGTATCTTTACTCTTTGGGTATACTGTTTATTTGGGGGGGGGGTACTAGGGACTGAACTCAGGGGCACTCAACCATTCAGCCACATCCCCAGCCCAGCTCTGTATTTTATTTAGAGACGAAGTCTCACTGAGTTGCTTAGTGCTTTGCTTTTTGCTGAGGCTGGCTTTGAACTTATGAGCCTCCTGTCTCAGCCTCCCAAGCTGCTGGGATTACAGGTGTGTGCCACTGTGCCCAGCTACTATTAACTCCTAGCAGCTTATTCATTTTCAAGAATGAATCAGGTATGGAAGTTGAGAACTGCCAGAAAGAAAAGATCAAAAACAAGACACAGATTTTTGAGCTCTTTAAGGGCAAATGTTGTTTTATACTTCATTTTACTCCCACAATGCCAGGTATAAAGCAAGTGCTAATATATTTGAAAGAAAGAGATCTACTGTCTCCTCTAAATTCTTTCACATGTATATTCTCCAGGAAGCTATTTCTTCCTTTTTTTTTTTTTTTTTTTTTTTTTTTTTTTTTTGTGGGCGGCAGGGGGTGTGGGGGGTAACCAGGGATTGAACTCATGGACACTCGACCATTGAGCTACATCCCCAGCCCTATTTTGTATTTTATTTAGAGACAGGGTCTCACTGAGTTGCTTAGCACCTTGCTTTTTTGCTGAGGTTGGCTCTGAACTTGTTAGCCTCTTGTCTCAGCCTTCTGAGCATTTGGGATTATCTTTCTTCCTCTTATATCCTCTGAAGAGCTAAAACAGGTATAGGATTATTTTATTTTATTTTTGCAGTACTGGGAATGCAACCAGGGTCTAAACATCCTAGGCAAGTGCTCTAGCAATGAGCTCAACCTCTATCCCCATTTCAAGTGCCCTAGCCCTAATTTTCAACCTCATGCCTTAAAAACAATATAATTTGGATTTTTTTAGTTGTATATGGACACAATACCTTTGTTTCATTTATTTATTTTTGTGTGGTGCTAAGGATCGAACCCAGTGCCTCATACCTGCTAGGCAAGTGCTCTACCACTGAGCTACAGCCCCAGCCCTAATTTGGATTTTTAAAAGCATTTTATTTGGTAGACATATGTGTTAGACACTAAGCTAACATTTTCTTGATTGTTAGTAAAAACTTTAAAAGAGTGAATAAGAAGCCAGGCGCAGTGGCACACACCTGTAATCCCAGCACTTGGTAGGCTGAGGCAATAGGATCACAAGTTCAAAGCCAGCCTCAGTAATGGCGAGGAACTTAGCAACTCAGTGAGACTGTGTCTCTAATAAAATACAAAAAAGGGCTGGGGATGTGGCCCAGCAGTCGAGTGCCCCTGAATTCAATCCCCGGCACCAAAAAACAAAAAACAAAAAAAAAAAAAAAGAAGGAATAAGAAAACCTCATGAAACAGTCTCTTTGAGCTTCAGTTGCTTCATGTGTCATACAATGATACTGGCTATATCATAATCTGCCCTACTCACATGTGACTTTAACAACCAGAAAAGGTAACAGTATATAAAGGTTGTTTAAAAAAAAAAAAATATTTGTTTTAGTTGTACACAATGCCTTTATTTATTTTTAAAAAATATTTATTTATTTACTTTAGTTATACACAATGCAATGCATTTTTATGTTTATGTGGTGCTGAGGATCGAACCCAGGCCATGCAAGTGCAAGGCCAGCGCTCTGCCGCTGAACCACAACCCCAGCCCCCACAATGCCTTTATTTTTATGTGGAGCTGAGGATCAAGCCTGGGACACGCACGTGCTAGGTGGGCACTCTACCGCTGAGCCACAACTCCAGCCCCTATAAAGAGGTTTTAAAAAATATAAAGAATCAAGTGTTTGCTACATGTCAGGTAGGGTGATCAATCATCCATGCCAGGGTCTGTCCAGGTTTTAGCACTGAAAGTCCCATCCCAGAAAATTTCTCAGTACTGGGCAAACTGAGAAGGCTGGTCACCATAGTGCTAGGTGCCAAGTATGCAAGAGAACTTAATCACAATGAAAAACAAAAAACAAAAAACCCCCGGAAAAACAGCTGTTTCTCAATCTATAATTAAGACCGAAGTTTCTGTACCCCAAATTTTTGCGAACTAATTCAATAATCATGTTGCATTCTTCCTGTTAGATAGGCATTAGAACTACAATGAAGACAGGCATCATCCCTTCAAGGAACTTATGTTCAAGTAAGAGAAAGATGTAAGTAAATAAACATGAAATAATTATGAATCATGAGAAATTTTTGAACACAAGAATAAAAGGCAGGTATGGTGGTGCACACGTGTAGTCCCACCTACTGGAAAGGCTGAGGCAAGAGGATCACAAGTTCTTAGCAAGAGGCAAGAGGATCACAAGTTCTTAGCAAGACCTTGTCTCAAATAAAAATAATAAATAAAAAGGGCTAGGGATGTAGTTTAGTTGTAGAGTACCCTTGGGTTCAACCCTCAGTACAGCAAAATAAAGTTAAGAACAGTCGTGAGAGAGATTGAGGAGATTCTTTAGCTTGAGGAGAGATGCTTTAGCTTCAGTGGTCAAATTCTTGAAAAGGTGACAGTGAAGCTGAGAACTGCAGGATGTGGAAAAGCTAGGTATGAGAGGATCTGGTGGTGATAACTATCCCAGGTAGAGGCCCCAAACTATTCTGTGCTCTTCTGAAGATATCCCTGCTTTATTAGTTGCCCTTTCATTTGGCTTTCTAAAACATTCTCTAACTTCATTAATTTAAGTATCTCTTAATTGAGCACTATCAATAAACTTTATAACGCCTTCATAAATTAATTGCAACCATGCTACCATTTTCTATATTATCCATTCATTTACATACACTGGGTGCTCACCACGGATCAGGCACGACAAGTGCTATCAGCACAAAGCTAAAAGAATGTGTGGTATCAGCCCTGGAGAAGCTCACAGGCTGCTGGGAAAGACAGAGGAGTACATAACAGCAAAAGCACAAGTTAACTAAAGAGATGTACACAGAAGGTGCTATGAGATCACAGACAGGGTAGATAATGCACAATGGGAAGTAAATACTCAAGAATAAAGTACTTTTGTAGACATTGTCTAATTTGATCCAAACCAAAATTCTTTTAAGAGAGATAGGGTTAGAAACACTGTATTTCATAAATAATTGAAGCTAGCCGGGCGCGGTGGCGCACGCCTGTAATCCCAGCACTTTGGGAGGCTGAGGCAGGAGGATCACGAGTTCAAAGCCAGCCTCAGCAATGGCGAGGCACTTAGCAACTCAGTGAAACCCTGTCTCTAAATAAAATACAAAACAGGGCTGGGGATGTGACCCAGTGGTCGAGTGCCCCTGAGTTCAATCCCCAGTACCACAAAAAAAAAAAAAAAAAAAAAAAAAAAAAAAAAAAAAAAAAAAAAAAAATTGAAGCTCATATAGATTAGATATTCTGCCTGGTTTCATAAAACTAGAAAGTGCTCACTTAGTATTTGAACCCAGATCTAACAACTAATTCAGTAAATGTATCATGTTGCTACCACATTAAGAGTCAAAAGGGTGCCAGCACTGTGGCGCATGCCTGTAATCCCAGAAACTCAGGAGACTGAGGCAGGAGGGTCCCAAGTTTGAGGTCAGCTTCAGGAACTTAGGTCCTAAGTAACTTAGCAAGATGCTGTCTCAAAATAAAAGGGGCTAGAGGTGTAGTCAGTGGTAAAGTGCCCTGGCATCCAATTCCAGTTCCAAAAAAAAAAAAAAAAAAAGTCAAAAGGGCACCATCCAAGATTATTTCACAAATGAAGAGAAAACCAAAAAGTTAGGCAACTTGTCACATGGCTAGTAATAGGGCCTTAAGTAGAAACTTGTCTCCTGATCCCTAGATACCATTCTTTGTATCTAGAACAGGGTTTATCAACGTAAAGTCCACATCCCAAGATATAGGCAAAATGTTGGATGTGGGGCTGGAGTTGTGGCTCAGCGGTAGAGCACTCGCCTAGCACGTGCGTGGCCTGGGTTCGATCTTCAGCACCACGTAAATATAAATGCATTACATTGTGTACAACTAAAAAAAAAAAAAAAAAAAAAGCAAATAAATACTTAAAAAAAATAAAAAGAGATGTTACTAAAAAATAATAATAATAATAATAATAATAATAATAATAATAATGTTGGATGTATTCTGTGGAGAAGACCCAAAGCTCTTAGATTGCTTGGTGGAGTGGAATCTCCTAAAAAGGACAGCCGATCTACAACACTTTCATTTTCACCCTGATGTGAATATCAATGGCGATATATTACCAACTCTTGGTTTACTCTCTCTGGAGAGATGGAGAGCATTCAAAAAAAGACTCCTTAGGATCTTATAGTCCTAAAAGCTGGAAAGGAGCTCTCATGTCACAAAAGAAAATGTATTAAGAAGGAAATATCACCAAATACAAAAACTTCAGAAATCCTTTCATCAGGACCTTTACATGGCAGATTCTATGGTACTGTGAAGTATAGAAGTTCAGTTTAGAACCAGGAGATTTAATCACCAAGCACTGTGTGAGATGAGAAGGATACTTTGACTCTAAGGGCCTCAGTGGTCTCACCTGTAAAAGAGACACAATATCACTGCAACCATACAGCATAGCCTTGCTGTCAGCTGCAATTCTGAAATTATAGATTATGCAATCATTTTCTTTGAATGACATTTCAATCTCAGTAAGACTCACACTCTAATTTGACGAATAGGTCCATATTTCCCAAATATATCATACATTTCTTCAGCTGTGATTTTGTATGGCAAATTTCTTATATATAAAATCCGATTTACTTCAGGTGGAAGGCGAATCTAAAATATGAGAAATATGTACAGGTCATTTTAAGGGCGGCAACAGTGCTACCATTAAAAAAAAAAAAAAAAACCTCAATGATAAATAACAATAAAAAGCCAAGAATAAAAGGTATAATCTGATGTTACTAAAAATTTGCATACTCTTCAACAAAACAAGAGCACTGATTCTAGGAAAGACCATGAGTTCGAACTAAAAGGGGCTACTACAAAAACCAGGCTTTTGGTCACTACAGTTTAACAAGGATTTCCAACTTCACTCAAAAATCCTTGAAGCCTCAGATCACCTTTCTATAGGAATGAAGGGAACTGTCCTATTTGCCACACAATAAAACTTCCACTAGTAACCCTTCTCTGGTCTTTTCAAACTTCTTTTTTTTTTTTTTTTTTGGTACCGGGGATTGAACTCAGGGGCACTTGACCACTGGGCCACATCCCCAGCCCTTTTTTGTATTTTTATTAGAAGCAGGGTCTCACTGAGTTACTAAGTGCCTCGCCATTGCTGAGGCTGGCTTTGAACTCTCGATCCTCCTGCCTCAGCCTCCCAAAGTGCTGGGATTACAGGCATGCGCCACCGCGCCCGGCTTCAAACTTCTTTTATCAATGATCTCTCTTGTCTTTACACACTTTCCCTCCCCATTGGCTTCTCCTGTTCCTCATGTGAGCAAGTGTTCATGCCAATCCTTACACAAAATGCGTATTTGGATCCCTCTTCATTCATTCAACAAATACTTAGTTCCTTTTTTTATGTTTATACCAGGGTAGGTATTAGAAATAGACAGTTAAAGAAAAAAAAAAAGACAAGGTTTCTGCCTTCTCTGAACTTAACAGCTTTCTCTCTCTCCTTATATGCTATCTTCTCCTTTTTCCTTGTCAAGCATATAGAAAAAGTCTATATTAACTGATTCATATTCTTTACTGTGTTGATATTCAAACCTAAGTTTCCAACCCAGCACTTTGCTGGAAGAGCTTTTATTTACTAGGAGCTTTTAATTGCAGTGTTCAATTATTGAACTTCTCTGAGGCTTCCGACACCGCTGTCTAGTCCCTTCTTGACATTATTTCCTCCTAACTTTGATTTGCTATTTATTTTCAGTCTTCTTTGACATTAAAATATATTGTTCCACAGAGCTTTAATGTTAACTTCTTTTCTTGACCTGTTGTATACTCTCCTTGACTCTTCATACTTTCTTTGGTCTATTGTGATGACTCTTAAATATGTAACTCCCATTCAGCTCTCACTCTTATGTTGTTAACAAGTTCTATTACCTACTAGACACAGATCTGCTCAATAACTATTATTAAACTGAAAAGCACTTTTAGCATTAAGCTAAGTATTATATCAATAGAAGATTAGGATACTATTCCCTGGGCTGGAGTTGTAGCTCAGTGGTAGAGTGTTTGCCCAGCATATGTGAGGCACTGGGTTCTTTCCTCAGCACCACATAAATAGAATTCTTTTTTTTTTTTTTTTTTTTGGTACCGGGGATTGAACTCAGGGGCACTCGACCACTGGGCCACATCCCCGGCCCTTTTTGTATTTTTATTAGAGACAGGGTCTCACTGAGTTACTAAGTGCCTCGCCATTGCTGAGGCTGGCTTTGAACTCGCGATCCTCCTGCCTCAGCCTCCCAAAGTGCTGGGATTACAGGCGTGCGCCACCGCGCCCGGCTATAAATAGAATTCTTAAAAAAATTATATATATACTATTCCCTGCCTTCAAACTAGCAATGGAAATAAAATGAAATAATTATAATAAAGTTTTAGATTTCAAGATTCAAGGTTAAGTTCAACAATTGACACCACCAATCATAATATATACTTCTCTAGTAGATTAGTTTTCTCACTCTGCTAAACACCATATCACACATTCCCTCTCACATCTGAGTTGGGCTCTACACTCTTCCCTACCCATCCCAGGAGATGACCCTGGCTCTTGCTTCTTGGAGAAAAGAGATGAGATCAAATAGTACTTTAAATTCCTATCACTGAACCTAACAAATACATTCATCTGTTTCCATCCACTTTCCCTCTATTACTATGCCACCCATTCATGTACTCAAAACCTGCCTTTCTTCCATACCATGTTTCTTCTAATCTGTTGGAGTGTTCTCACTGGAATACAAATACATCTTATGTCATGTATTTTTTTTTTTTTTTTTTTTTTTGTGGTACCGGGGATTGAACTCAGGGGCACTCGACCACTGGGTCACATCCCCAGACCTTTTTTGTATTTTATTTAGAGACAGGGTCTCACTGAGTTGCTAAGTGCCTCGCCGTTGCTGAGGCTGGCTTTGAACTCACGATCCTCCTGCCTCAGCCTCCCAAAGTGCTGGGATTACAGGCGTGAGCCACCGCGCCCGGCTTGTATTTTTTTTTTTAAAAGCCAACTATCACCCAATTTCTCTGTTCTCTATTCATAATGAAGACTCATGTAAAGAGTTCTTTGCTGTCTTCATTATCTCAACGTCCACCTCTTTTCATCCTACTACAACCAAGTTTTCATCCAGTGAAATACTTGTTATCATCAAAGTCACCAAAAATCTACCTCTCAACATATCCAAAAGTCAATTACCTGTTTTCATCTTTACTTGAGGTTTTATTTTAAAAATGCTTCCATAACATTCCACTCTCTTAGAATGTAAGCATAAGGACTTCTTGTTTTATTCACTACTGTATCCCTAGTACCTAAGACTAGTGTCCGGCACATAGTCGGAATTCAATAAGTAAAGCTGATGAATTGCTTCCCAACTCGAAAGCCAGGTACACAGCAGGTGTCCAATAATATTGTTAGATTCATACATTAATGAAGGATCCCTAACGCTTCATGATGAGAATCCCTGGCTCTCGCTGCAGTGAACCACAAAGTTGCTTACTGAGGTCTAGTCTGTGCTATAGACCAAAGAGAAGATCCTAACACCAGATTCTGGGAAAAAGTCAACAGGCTGCAGAGCTAACCCTGCCACTGACACCAGGAGACAAGGAACTCTACAGGGGTGGGCGGAAGTGTGGTTCAAGGCACATAACCCCTGAGGACTGGCCCTGGGCAGAATCCCCCCGATGGGAAATTCTCAATTTCCCCGTTTGAGGGGAGGAGAAGGGCAGGAACGTTTTGACCGAGGCCGCCAAAAGCCAAGCAGCGAAGTCCTTCCCCTTTCCGTTTGTGGCCCGGTACTCACGTTCGCCCTCTTGGCCGCTTGCATCGCCATCTTGGCGGGCTGATGAGGTTACCGCAGCAAACACAAAATTCCTCCGGACCCCTCCGGAACTCGTTTGTCTTCGAGCGCAACACAACGTCTGAGGCAAAGTATTAACACCAGACCCCGCCGGAAGCTGTTACGGCTCCGCCGGAATATAACAGCCTCACGCCGAGACGTGCTGACGTAGTATCCCACTCTCCCAGTACCAAGCTTGAGCTCAATGTCAGACCGGAAGGTGAAATTGCGAGCTCCTAAGACACTTCCGGGTTAAGGGCCAGAAAGGGCGGGACTTGTTCTCTACGAGGGGCGGAGTTCTAGCCGGGGCAGCCCTGTGTAGAAGGGGGCCGGTCGGAGGGGCGGGGTCTGAGGAGCAAAGGGAAGGTAGGGCAGGGCCCAGGTGAGTAGCGGGAGTGCAGCCAGTGCGTGAAGCCAAGTCTATGGTTCTAGCTGCGTGTGTCGTGGTTAAGCTGTCACTGTACCCGGAACCCGTTGGTGGTGTGGGCCTCAGGTCCAGCATTAAGTGACGGTCCTGACTGCCACCTCACGCCTGCCCCAGCCCGTGCGCTGTGGCTGCCTGTAGTGAGTAGACCACCCTTCAAGTCCACTCTTTATTTACCTAGACCAGCTTTTTTTTTTTTAATATTTATTTATTTGCTTTTAGTTGCACACAATGCGTTTTATTTTATTTATGTGGTGCTGAAGATCGAACTCAGTGACTCACACATGCGAGACGAGTGCTCTACCGCTGAGCCATAGTCCCAGCCCCTACCTAGACCAGCTTTACACGATCAGTTGACGAGGAGGACTTGGGAGGAGAACCCTCTCCAAGTTCACTCTGGGAAATCCCGGGGTGACGGTGTCCTGTGTCGCTCCACCCTCCCCCCCACACCCCGCCTTCTTTACTGGGGAAGTTCCAGGACGATTTTGCCCACGTTCCTGTTAGCCTCCATGTACTCATGGGCTGCTTGGATTTCAGCCACTGGGTAGACTCTGTCCAGCACCGGCAGCAGACGTTGGGGTCCCTCCTTGGAGAAATGGGGCAGAATTTGCTCTGTGAACGCTTTCACCAGCATTTGCTTGTACTAAGATAAGGAAAAGAAGACCATGAGTTTGGACAGATGCTTTACCCTACCACTCCCTCTCCTGCTTAGCCTTAATGACCTACATGTGAAAAAGCACATCCCTTCCCACTTCCCCCATTATGTAGCTGCATGCTCCCAAATGTGTAACCTCTGTACAATACCAGTGAAGACTTAAGGCCGGAATAAAATACTAGTGTCACTGACAGCCTAAGAACTATTTTAAAATAAAGGTGCCATGCAAGAGGCAGACACAGACAAACTCGGGTAGTGTCAGTGCAAAAGGAACGCTAAACTTTGTTCTCCCACAGTAGGTGTGAAACCCTGTGGCATCTGTTAATGTCATACAGAAAACGATTGTAGGAACATGTAATCTTTTGAAGCTAGAGACTTACTTGCCTGATAAGCTTTCTTAGCACACCGAGAAGAGTTCTGCCTTTGAAAACAAAGTCTTGGAACTATTAGAAGTTTTTCTAATGTGGTCAATGCTTTGTCCATTCTGTTAGAAAGTTATGTATACAAATACTAGCTTCACTCTTTCCAAGATGCAGTAGCTTCTGTGGACCAATATGAATTAGTTCTCTGAAACTAGTTATCTATTTATCCACAAGGTGGCAGGTTTCTTTGTAGGCTTTTTATGCTAGGTGTTACGTAAACAAAGCACAATTTTCTGGGTAAATAGATCAATCACATTTTCTTTTCATTCATCACTCACCTTCTTGTCCCTATTTCTCAACAGACTAGTGATCAGACTTCCTCGTTTAGAAAGTAGCTTTGAAAACAAGGGCCCACTGACATCTGCTCCTCCCATCAGACCATAGAGAATCCAGCGACCATCAAGAGCCAGGCAATTGACATTCTTCTCCCAGTAGAATCCACCTATGCAGTCTAGAATAAGGTTAACTCCAGCACCTTCCATAGGAAACAGATTTGTGACATTAGTCAGACAAAGAAAACTTGGAAAATAATTCCATGGTACATTTGTGCATAAATAGGCAAAAATAAATACAGATGCAAGTGGTAAATGTATGTTAGAACTGGAAACATTGGTCATAGAAACATTGTTGTGAATAGAGTTTAGGTAATGAACTATATGATAACATGTATAATAGAGTTCATTTTTTCAGATTCCTACCCACCATAAGAAGGAAATGGTACAACAACATAACCTGATATCTCCTCTCACCCAGGAGCGAGCAAGAACAGAACCAAGGAGAGCCACCTCAGGCTATAAGTCAGGCTAGTTGTTCACATGGAAGTTATGCACTGGGGCATCAGGATCACAGACTTCCTAACTTTGTTTTTATCTATCCTTTTCTTCTCAGATGAAAAATGAAAATGAGTAAAAAATATCCATATTTGGTCTTGGAATATAGACATAAACCCAACTATTCATCCATTTAGGAAGCTCCCACACAAACCCTACTATGAGTGTACTCTGTCCCCGGCTTCCTGTTAATTCACTGAGGAGTGGCTACTTGGGGAGAAAAGGTCATAGGTAATTCCAAAACAACTCTACCTGATTATCCAGTTTCTAAAGTGTGCATGAATCGTATCACTCAAAAATGCGCATAGAAACAATCTTAGACCTAAATAAGTACTGGCTGCCTGTCTCCTGTGGTCAAACACAAGAATACTAGAATTTGACCAGAGCAGCTGTAGTGCATTTAGCAGAGGCAAAACTGATGGAGAGGACTGGCAACCTTGGATCTAGTGAGGATTTTTGTTAATCACCTCTGAAATTCCTGTTGAACTATAGAAGCAGTTATTTACCTTTGGTGAATTTCAGCGTTGCTTCACAAAAATCCTGTTCTTTGTAATTGAATCCAGCAGCTGCTCCAAGCTTTTCTGCCATTTGAAGCTTGTGCTGGGATCCAGCTGTGACCAGAGGAATAGCACCAGCCATCCGGGTGAGTTGGATGGCAGCTGTGCCCACAGCACTTGTCCCTGCATGGATTAGCACAGTGTCTCCAGCCTGTACATTTCCTGTGACAGAAACCATAGAAGCCATTCTACTTTCCAACTGCTACGTGTTCTCACATAGGCATTCTACCAGGATCACTTGACCCTCAGAACAAATGCCTAATCTCTTGCTTTCTGATCATATCAATAGTTCTTTTTTGTTTTATTCCCTCTGGTCAAAGTATTAAATGACCGTTAGAAATAAGGTTGTTAACAGCTACATCCATAATCTCCGTTTCACTTATGAAACAACACCAAAATGCACGTCTGACCTGCACAGTAAGAATAGCCACCATTCCCAGTGTCACCACCTGAAGCCAATCCTTCAGTCTGAAACCCCCAGATGGTTTATGGATCCAGGCACTACATAGAGGCATGAGGCTCTTTTTCCCAAAATGGAACTCTTATTATTATACTTCTTCCCTAAATGGAAAGTGGTTCTCTACTGGCTTGCCTTTGAGTCCAGGCAGCCTGGCATTCAAAACCACCAAAAGCTGGCTGCAAAACAGTCACCCTTCACCTCTAAGTGGAGAAGCTGGCCTCACTTTGATACTCTTATTCAGTCACCTTGATGTGCTTTCTGTACATTACAATTCCATTCACATTTCAAGTCCTCCTTTTCCCAAAACCACCTCTGACAACCCTTGTCCACACCAACTTTTTCCATCTCATGCTTCAATTGCAGTTAGAGACAGGGCTACCCTTCCAAACTCTATGGTTGTTTGATTTTTTTTTTTTTTTTTTTTTTTTTTTTTTTTTTGTGCACAGGTCGACCACTGGGTACATCCCCAGCCCTTTTTTGTATTTTATTTAGAGACGCTCACTGAGTTACTAAGCTCTCTGATGGCAGGGCCTCATCAACAGTCTTTGGTTGTTTGATTTTTGTGCTTAGGCTCTCTCACATGAACTCTTGGCTGGCCTCAGTGGGACTGAGGAGAAATAAACTAGGTAACTGACTGGCCCCTTTTGAGTTTTTTTGTTTCTGCAGTGCTGGGTATCAAACCCAGGCCATTGAGTATGCAAGGCAAGTGCTCTACACTGAGCTACGCCCCCAACCCCTTCTGATGCACTGGTTCAGCATGATTTTGAGGAGCCAGAACTGTTGCTGTGCACAGTGTTAAGATGCGCACAAGCTGGGCGTGGTGGTGCATGCCTGTGATCCCAATGACTCAGGAGGTTGAGGCAGGAGGATCACAAGTCCAAAGCCAGCCTCAGCCACTTAGGCCCTAAGCAACTCAGCAAGAGTTAACTAGACCCTGTCTCTAACTATATATATATGGGCCTGGGGATGTGGCTCAGTGGTTAAGTGCCTCTGGGTTCAATCCCTGGTACCAAAAAAAAAAAAAAAAAAAAAAGATGTGAACAGGCCTTCTGTCTGTTAACCATGATTCTCAGCCTCCACATCGAGCTGTTCTACCCTAGCTTGAGGATCCAGTGTTACTTCTGGCACAACAGGGTAAGGCACTGGGGCTGGAGGACTGATGGGGTTTGAGGAGACTGATTCCTGGGGAAGCTGAGCCATGCCATATGGAGTAAGCAGGAGGCATCCTCACCCAAAAGATATAACAGCTGGAAGGCGGTGAGCCAAACCTCTGGGATGGCAGCAGCCTGGTGCAGGGTCAGTCCCTCTGGGATGCTCATCAGGAGTCCTTCAGGGACAGTGACATACTGAGCCTGGCCCCCACCAGGCAGCAGAGCCATGGCTGGGTCCCCAATCTTCCAGTGCCCCTGGCAGCCAGGGCCCAGCTCTGACACAAATCCTGATGCCTCCAGTCCCAAAATGCTACTGGCTCCTGGGGGTGGGTCATACTGGCCCTGTCTCTGCAAAGAGAGGGACAGACAAGTAAGTGGGTCCAATACAATGGGTCAAGTGTCAGCCCTCCCTGTTGTTGGAGAAAGAAGGTGGCTGTCTGCTTGGAGTTCAAGTATTGTCTTTTAGGATTGGAGAAAAGTTAGATGGTCTCCAAAAAGCAGTTGTTGTAAGGAACCTTTTTAGAGATGGTCACTTAAAGTAGTAACCCCAGAGGAAGGCCATCCAGGATGTCTCCCTAGTCTCAGTCTCAGTCTCAGTCCAGCAGTCAGTGGGACCCCAGAGGAGGGGTGAGGTGAGAGGAGGGCTGGCAAGTGGACTTCCTGCCATCTCAGCCCTGTGTCTCCTGCTCTGGACTTAGTTTGTATGAGAAGGGGGGCTACCACAGGGTCTTTTCTAGCTACATTTATCTTGCAGCAGTGAATGTTATGCAAACTAGCTCTCATGTTCTCTCTACCTGTGCAGAGGGTCCACCTCTGTGGCACAGGACTTCAGCCAACAGCATGTGAGGCACTCAGTCTATGGCTGTGTGGCATAATCTGGGACCTTGGAGCTAAACAGGGTCCAAACAAAGGAACCTGTGTCCCTCTGGCTTTATACTGGCATGAGGGTGCTTCTTCCTGTGCACAAATGATTCCCTCTTTCCTATGAGCAAGCTCTCTGGAATTTGGATCTGGGTTCAAATTTTATTTCTGCTTTTTTATCTTTTCTTTATTTTTAAATTTTTATTTATTTATTTATTTTTGTACTAGGGATTGAAACCAGGAGTTCAATCTGGGTTGAACCCAGATGTACTGCGCTACATTCCCAAAGCCCACCCCCCTTTTTAATTTTTACTTTGAGACAGGTTTTCACCAAGTTGCTTAGGGCCTCGATAAGTTTCTGAGGCTGATCTCAAACTTGTGATCCTCCTGCGTCTCTGGGATTGTAAGTAATCACTACTGTACCCAACTTCTGCTTTGTCATCTGTCATACAACAAATGCTGCATGCTTCCTGGTGTCAGGCCCTGTGCTAGGCAACGCAGATGGCTTCTGACCTGGTGGAACTCACAGTCTAGTGGGGGAGGACAGACTTTAAAAAGTCAACAAATAAATATGTAAATACAAACTAAGGCAAGGTCTATAAAAAATAATGCCAAGCTACCTATGAAAGAAGGAGGCAGACAGCCAAAGAATGGTTGAGAGAGAAAGGCAAACACTAAGCTCTGAGGCAGGAAGGAGTGTAAAGCTGGCTGGATGGCTGTGGGCAGGGGAAGTAGCTCCAGCCCAGATGGAGGATGTGTCGCCCACCAAAGCCGCAGGTCCTGCAGTGTAGGCCATTTCCATCTTATCCCAAGCACATAGGGATCTCGGTCCTTTCCCCCAGTTGCTATTTAGAGAATGAACTGCATAGGGCGCTGCAAGCGGTGGGGTAAGATGACGTTGACCAGGACTCAAACCCTTTCAGGAGCGAAACTATGGACTGGCCTGACTTGAGATCTCTCATGGAGGTGGGATCCACTGAGCAAGCTGATGAAATGCATGTAAGACGGGAGAGAGAAACCAAATGAATCCCAGGTTTCTGGCTGAAGACTCTCAATGGCTATTCCTAGTTTCCTCATCACACCATATGGAGACAAAAATACCTGTCTCCTTCGGTAGTTGAGAGGGTTAAAGAAAATAATCCACTTGCAAGTGTGGAGGCACCAGCGGGCACCAAATAAACCAGTTTCTTTCCTTGCTGACTTCCATGCAGACACTGTCAGCACACTTCCAGGTGGGGTTGTGTAGGGGTGTCCAAGGCCAGCTCAGTGAGGCCTGGTGAGGGATGCTGGAAGCCCTTGGGAGTCTGATCCAGAGGAGGACCCAAACCACCCAGCTAGATACACCTGGCTCCACCTGCTGGAGGGTCGGTTCCTGATTCAGGCAGCTTTCCCATTACCCTTCCCCAGTGACAGATACCTGGTGTAAGTCCCCACGGTTCAGGGCACTGGCAGCCACCTTCAGGAGGACTTCACCCTCCCCAGGGCTCGGCTTGGGCACCTCCTTTATGTAGAGATTTTCTGGTCCCCCGGGCTTGTCAAAGTGCACAGCTAGCATTTTATCTGAGGACAAGGGGAAAAGGCATGAGACTGGGACAGGTGTGAAGGGAGCCCCTTCCTCAAATCTGGATCTCCTGACACCAGCCTCCCTTAGGCCCATTATGTCACTGCAGCCGCCTTATGGTCTCACTGCCTGTGACTTCCCTCCCTAAATTCCCAGCGATTGCTCATCCTGAGTCCTCTCCAGCATGAAGAGGGACTAATGCAGCTACTTGGTTTTGGAATTAAAGAAATGGAAATTTAACCAATATTACATAATGTGTGGCTCAGGGCATGGTGCAGTGTAGCCAGTCCCTGCAAACAGTCCCTTTCCCTGAGATTCAGCCTGCCTTCCCAGGGAGCTATGGATTGTCAGAGGGGAGGGGACAACAAGCTAAGAAGGAAGAGAGTCATACCTGAAGCCATCTGGACAGGAGTGTTTTCCTCCTAGAATGGGGTGCCTGGGCCTCACCTCCTGCTACTACTGGTGCAACCTGCTGCTGCAGGCCCAGCTCAGGGAGGGACTTTGTTCTGGGCGGGAATGATTTGCAGGCCCATACCAGTGCCTATGTATGGGTGTGTTCTATTTGTTCATCTTAAGAATCTTACATTGCACAAGTTTGACTTTTTTTTTTTTTTTTTTTTTTAAATATTTATTTATTTGCTTTATTGCACAAGTTTGACTTTTTAATTGAACCCGGGCCGCGCACGTGCTAAAGCGCCCTACCGCTGAGCATCCCCAGCCCACAAGTTTGACTGCCACTTTCCCAAACAAAGACCAAGACTACCTGTATTCTTCCTGAGCAAAGCTCTGACAGTCTTCTGGTCCCTGTGCTCCCGAAGCTCTGAGTGCTACTTTGGGTCCAGGTCAGAAGGAGTATGAAAACGGGACACAGCTCTCCCTTCTGGGCAGAAAAGTCATGTTAGGGGGAAGGGGTGACCCCCTTGTGTCCAGCTCTTAGCAACTCTGTGGTGGGCAGAGAAGGGTCAGAGTAGTCTCTGAAGAAGGTGAAGGGACAGGAATAGCCTTAAAGGCTATGGGGGCTTGACAGGGGAGAGTGGTTGAGTCTGGCATACAGGTCACAGTGCCAGATGTAGTCATATTCATGTATGCCTCACAACACCAGAAGCAGACAGGCTATGAGCTCCATTCAGATGGGCAAACACTCAGGCAAGTAAATGTCTTGTCCAGGACCTCAGAGACAGTCCACTGCAGAGTAACTGCTCAAAAACCCAACTTCTGAGCTTGAGTCTACAGGAGAGACCATCTTGTCACGTTCCCACTTTTGGTTTTGATTTTGGTGAGGGAGGAAGACTAGGGACAAAAAGTGGAGAGAAGCAAGGGGCTGGTGGAAGCAACTGGCCTCTCAGTAGGAGAGGAAGGGAGCGACCTCCACCAAGCAGTGGGGAGTTTACGAGGCATCCCTTTGCATGACACAGATTGTCCCATCTCTGGGTGTGCTGACCCCACCTCCCCTGAAGGGTCAGTAATTGGTCTGTGGAAACCCCACAGAACAGGTCGCTTTTCTTTTTTTTTTTTTTTTTTTTTTTTTTGTGGTACTGGAGATTGAACTCAGGGGCACTCGACCACTGGGCCACATCCCCAGCCCTTTTTTGTATTTTATTTAGAGACAGGGTCTCACTGAGTTGCTAAGTGCCTCGCCATTGCTGAGGCTGGCTTTGAACTCGCGATCCTCCTGCCTCAGCCTCCCAAAGTGCTGGGATTACAGGGGTGCGCCACCGCGCCCGGCTTAGGTCGCTTTTCTTGAAACAAAGGATGCCCTTTCTGTCAACATCCAAACGTTGGGGTTGCTGGTTATTTCTCAATGACTGATTATAGGGTCTGTGTTCCATGGTCCTCCATATCCCTGGCCTCTAAAGAATCCCCACAAAGCTCATATATTAGTGGACCACACACCACTGTCTTTGTTAGGTGTGGGGCAGGGGAGGTATTTGTCCAGAAAGCCTTGAGCAGAGGGTACAGTTGCTGCTGCTCTTCTGACAGGTGGGGTTATAACCTTTCCCAGACATCCAGTGGCTCCCAGCCCCTCCAAAGGTTCTGTGAAGTTTTGCTGAGTCACCGTGGGGCAGCAGCTTCTCTAGTTCCAACACCAAGCTTGGGCGGCCCAGTAGCTCAGTGGTGACTCATGGTCTGGAACAGTGGAAGGACTGACACTTTCCCTGGGAAAGCCAGAGAAATTCACATGCCAGCTTCTGTGCCTGCAGGACTTTCTCTGGGCTCCGCCTCCCCTGTCTCCATGGCATTTTACCCTGAGGTTGATCCAGCAAATCCCAAGACCCAGGATTTAGGAAGGCTCTGGGAGAGGGAAGGACTTGAAGTCAGCCCTTGGTCTACCCCTGTTTTCAGGAGGCTGCCTGTTTAGCTACTTGCCATCTTCCTGGGCACCCACCCTCCATGACTCAGGGACCAAGGTATTTCTTCTTAATCTGGTGGTGGTCTTCACACTTTTTAATTCTCATAGACAAAAAGAATTTTCAAAAACTATGTGTCCCTTCTTACAATTTTTAGGTTGATATCTAACATGTTTCATCTTAAACTTAAATAGTTGCCAAAGATATTGATTTCTGGTCATCAATACTGACATTTTAAGTTCTTTTTTTGTTTTGTTTTTTGTACCGGGGATTGAACTCAGGGGCACTCAACCACTGAGCCACATCCCAGCCCTTTTATTTAGAGACAGGGTCTCACTGAGTTGCTAAGTGCCTCGCCATTGCTGAGGCTGGCTTTGAACTCGCAATCCTCCTGCCTTAGCCTCCCAAGCGCTGGGATTACAGGCGTGTGCCACCGTGCCCGGCTTTTAAGTTCTTATATTACACTTTTTTTTGTTTATCTTTGTTCTGTACTTTTAAATTGGTGCATCATAGTTGTACATACTGGTGGGATCTGTTGTTACATATTCGTACATACACAATATAACAATATAATTTGACCAATATCAGTCCCCAGCACTTCCCCCCTTCCTCCCTGCCCCTACCCCTTGATCCCTTTCCTCTGGTGATCTCCCTTTGATTTTCATGAGATTCTGGCCCCCACCTTTCTTTTCCTCGTTCCTCTGTAGCTTCTGCATATTAGAGAAAACATAGGACTCTTACCCTTAACCTCCTGAATTTGATTTATTTTGTTTAACATAATGGTCTCTAGAGCCACCCATTTTCCTGCAAATGACATAATTTCATTTTTTGTCTCACACTTTTAATTTAGGATTTTTTTTTTTTTTTTTTAGTACTGAGGATCGAACTCAGGGGCACTCGACCGCTGGGCCACATCCCCAGCCCTTTTTTGTATTTTATTAAAGACAGGGTCTCACTGAGTTGCTAAGTGCCTCACCATTGCTGAGGCTGGCTTTGAATTCACAATCCTCCTGCCTCAACCTCCCAAGTGCTGGGATTACAGGCATGCGCCACCGTGTTTTGTTTTGTTTTGATATTTTTTTTAGTTGTAGTTGGACACAATACCTTTATTTTATTTATTTATTTTTATGTGGTACTAAGGATCAAACCCAGCACCTCACATGTGCTAGGCAAGCACTCTACTGCTGAGCCACAACCCCAGCCCCCAATCATTCTTTTTTAAAATATTTATTTATTTAATTTAATAATTAAATTAAATATTTAATTAGTTTAATATTTATTTATTTTAGTTGTACACAATGCATTTTTTTTTTTTTTTTTTTTTTTACTTGGTGCTGAGGATTGAACCCAGGCCGCGCACATGCTAGGCAGGCACTCTACCACTGAGCCACAACCTCAGACCCACCAATCATTCTTATCTGAAACAAAAAAATATGTATACAAACTGACACTAATTTTAAAAAAAACTATTTCCTATAATCAGAAGACTCTATAAGTTAAATTTCTTCTGGATTTATTTATCATTACAATATTATTAGTCTAAAATTTAAATATTAGTAATTATTAAACATAGAAAGTAAATTGTTATTGGAAGAACATCCACCTCTTAATGAAAATTAGTAGGGCTGAATTTTTCCAAATAGTTATATCTATAGTCATATAGTTACAACTATAGCAAATAGTTATTGCTACAATGAGACTGAGTTCAACATTAATTCTCTTCCTATTTTTCATCTTAATAGGCAAGCTCTGAGAAACCTAGTTTGCATAAATCAGATGAGAAAGAAATTCCATTATAGAAATGCCAGCCACTTCTTTGAATACCTGAGTTATATGATAAAACCATATAATGATCTATCATCAAAAATTATTTTCAATGAGTGACAGCTTAATTAGGTCTTGCTCCAATTTAGTCAAAGGCAAAGACTTGGAAACCATCCAGTCTGTAAAGGATATGTTACCCAGTCAAAACTGTCATTCAAGTTCTCAGTTTTTGGAATTATGCCAATAAAGCTTTTTGAAGACTTATCAAATGATTTTTAATTATATCAATTTTTTTTCATTTAGTTGCAACTTGTTTAAACTTAAGAAACAATCAGTGAGGTGAACAGAGAGCCTACTAATTGGGAACAAATTTTTTACCACATGCACGTCAGATAGAGCACTAATCTCTAGAATATATAAAGAACTCAAAAATCAGAACGCCAAAAAAACAAATAACTCAGGAAGGATTCAAAAAGTAAAAATGTTGTCGGGTAGCCGGGCGCGGTGGCGCACGCCTGTAATCCCAGCACTTGGGAGGCTGAGGCAGGAGGATCGCGAGTTCAAAGCCAGCCTCAGCCGTGGCGAGGCACTTAGCAACTCAGTAAGACCCTGTCTCTAAATAAAATACAAAAAAGGGCTGGGGATGTGGCCCAGTGGTCAAGTGCCCCTGAGTTCAATCCCCAGTACCCAAAAAAAAAAAAAAAAAAAAAAAAAAAAATGTTGTCGGGTGCGGTGGCGCACGCCTGTAATCCCAGCACTTGGGAGGCTGAGACAGGAGGATCATGAGTTCAAAGCCAGCCTCAGCAATGGCAAGGCATTTAGCAACTCAGTGAGACCCTGTCTCTAAGTAAAAATACAAAAAAAGGGCTGGGGATGTGGCCCAGTGGTGGAGTGCCCTTGAGTTCAATCCCTGGTACAAAAAAACCAAAAAACAAACAAAAAGTAAAAATGTTAATTCCAATACATTTTTTGCTATTTTATTGATCATATCTGTTTATCTTATCACATGCTTTAAATATATTTTCACTAATATCTTGGAGCTGCAGACGTACATCATTTATAAAAAAACATCTGTGGTGCACACCTGTAATCCCAGTGGCTCAAGAGGCTGAGGCAGGAAGATTGCGAGTTCAAAGCCAACCTCAGCAACTTAGTGAGTACCTAAGTAACTCAGTGAAACCCTGTCTCTAAATAAAAACAAAATAGGGTTGGAGATATGGCTCAGTGGTTGAGTACCCCTGAGTTTAATCCCCAGTGCCAAAATTAAAAAAAAATCTGTTAACATTCTTATTGGCAAAGGCAGTCCGTATTGTTAAAGTAATTAACCCAGTCAATTTCCTTCCTATCAGAAACAATGTCTCAGTTTTCAATTCAGGTAATCATGTTAATACATACCTTGTGAAAATCATTTTACCTCTGATGCTTTTTTGCCTCTGAATTTTAAGATATACAAATAGCAAGACATGGAGCCTTCCTTCCTACATGAATTATGTTTGTATTATGTATTGCGTTTTCACTGTTCCTGATTTTTTTTTCCTATTCTCATTCATACTCTCATAGGATTCTCTTTCACCTATGATGCTTTTTTTTTTTAGTACTGGTGATTGAATCCAGGGGCACTTTACCACTGAGCTACATTTCCAGTCCTTCTTTCTTCTTTTTCCTTCCTTCTGCTTTTTAGACACAGTCTTGCTAAGTTATTGAATATAGCCTTGAACTTTCAATTCTCCTGCCTCAGCCTCTTGAGTCACTAAGATTATAGGATATCACCACCATGCCCAGCCATATGATGCATTTTTGAACAAAAGAGAATGAAAAGGTTATTACATTTTAAAATATTGGGAATTTTCCTTTCTTTTGGCACCCTGCAATCCTTACATTGCAAGCCCTCATCCAAGATAAGAATCAAGCAACTGAATTAATAAATGAATGAATGGACTAGTAGTCAGGGTGACCAAGAAAAATATCTCTGGCTCTTAACACCCACACTCAGAAAAGGAATGATGCTGGAAATAAGCTCTCTGAAAGACTGTTAACAACTGTTACACAAAACCTGAAAATGAATTTTGTAAACACTAAAAATCACAATTTTCCCCAGCACAGTCTTTGGAATTTGGAATATTGCAATTTGCTGTCAGTGTCAAGTACTGCAAAGGGTCTAAGATTTCATTTCAATCTGTTTACCAAGGCTAGTAAGTTAGACCATATAACTATTTTACCAAGTTGAGGGGACAAAAAGAGTATTAAGGAGGGAATGGAAATGTAGTTCTATGGTAGAGTGTTTGCCTAGCATGCATGAGATCCTGAGTTTGACCTTCAGCACTAGAAGAAAAAAAAAAAGGATTAAAGAGTTTCCCTATTTCCCCATCTTGGGAGGTCTAAGATGTACTCTCCCCAGGAATCAGGGCCTCCATGGCCATATAACTGGTGTATCCCAAACAGTTGCTATAACTACATTTTTCTCCAATCATGCCCTACTTTAAACCCATACATTTTGTTTGGAAGGGTCAGACATGAGAGGCTCAGGGGTAGCTTTACAAAATTTAGGGACCCATTATATCCCCACATGGCCCATATATTACACTGTTAGAGGGACCTGGGGGAAGCAGTGTGCTCAACTAGATGGTCATTACCCTTATGATATAGAACCATGCCAATCCATGCTGGCTAATCAAGAATTAAGTTTGGGGGCTGGGGTTGTGGCTCAGTGGCAGAGCACTTTCCTAGCATGGGTTCGATTCTTAGCACCACATATAAATAAAATAAAGGTCCATTGACAACTAAAAAAATTTTTTTAAAAAAGAATTAAGTTTGAATTCCCTAGGTTCCCTCTGCCTTGGCCAGTGGTCTAAGCCATACCCTCCCTAGGGAACACCTGAAGAGTATACTAACTAGACTGTCCTGGGGTCGCCATTTGGGGAAACAGATGTATCATGTCCGGGAATGGTCAGGGGAAATCCAAAATTTTCAAAATGATTCTATGACTCTCTAACATATCATTTTTTTAAACGATTTTTAAAAGATGAATATGATACTTTATTTTTATGTGGTGCTATGGATCAAACCCAGTGCCTCACATATGTGCGAGGCAAGTGTTCTACCATTGAGCTATAACCCCAGCCCCTAACTTATCATTTTGATCATTATCCAGGAAGTGACCAAGAGAAAATGAATTCTTTCTTGGAAAGGCTGTATTCAGTGACCATTTTTTCTTATTAAGTAGTTTGGACTAGGATGCAGTGAGGGAAGTAGAGTCAGAAATCTCTGATTTTTGAGAAGAACTGTACAATATTCAATAATACCAAATGTCTTCAGGTGGAATATGGAATTGTCACATCCTCACAATAAAACACTCAAAGTCACCCCAGGTGAACTGGGCTACACGAAATAACCACACAGACACAGAGAAATACCTTAATTTTTTCAGTCTCGTGACGGCTCCTCTCTGACCTTAGGGGTCTGTGGAAAGAGAGTGAGAGCACGCCTCAAGCCCAGTTTTATTGGGGAGAAATCATGCAAATGAGGCAAGGGACCAGGTTTCAGGAGGTTGAGTCTAGCTTTGTGATGTCTGCTGTAAGCAGGTTGACTGACATCTAGGAAGGCCATACCCATCTCATGAGCTGTGTGGGGATCATAGGTAGAGCAAGCAAAAAGACCAGAGTGAGGCCCTCCCAAACACAGGGGCACTGTTGGTTCAGTCCATTTGTGCGCTCAGTGCTCATAGTTCACACACATATGCCCATGGCTGGCTTGCCACATCTCCTCATTCTTATCACTCAAGGCTAAGGGACCCTCTATTCCTATGTGGTAGCTCCCGACATGGAATGTCCATCTAATAATTTGACTAGTGGCCCATTATTGGGTGGCATTAAATTCCCCTTACTTCTTAGATCCCACATTGGTGATGTAGACCAGATGGATGTCAAAAATGCAGTGAACTACATTGGAGAGGAATGCTGAGCTCAGGGACTCTACTTATTGTATAGCAAGCAATGACCAAGTTTGCTCTTTGCTTTGAAGGGAGACATATAATTTTGTAAGGTTTCTTGCTGTAGTATCATTCTGAGTAGTCACCTGGATAAAGAGTGGTTAGGGGAGCCGGGCGCGGTGGCGCACGCCTATAATCCCAGCACTTGGGAGGCCGAGGCAGGAGGATCGCGAGTAAAAAGCCAGCCTCAGCCATGGCGAGGCACTTAGCAACTCAGTGAGACCCTGTCTCTAATTAAAAAAATACAAAAAAGGGCTGGGGGTGTGGCCCGGTGGTCGAGTGCCCCTGAGTTCAATCCCCGGTACCAAAAAAAAAAAAAAAAAAAAAAAAAAAAGAGTGGTTAGGGGGGCTTGGGTTGTGGCTCAGCAGTAGAGCGCTCACCTAGGACGTGCACGGCCCTGGGTTTGATCCTCAGCGCCACGTGAAAATAAATTTAAAAAGGTATTGTGTCCAACTACAACTAAAAAAAAAAAAAGAGTGGTTAGGGCCTTGCATTCTTGGTCTAGCTGGTGTTAGGCATACAAGAGCCTCATAGAGATAAACTCCCAACAGATATGACTGTGAAATTATCAGTACTCTCAAACACTCCATGCCAATGGCCAAGATAAAAACAAAACAAAACAATAAAGAAAAACAAGTTAATCAAGTAATCCCAATCAAAGGCAATCTATTGAAATAAGAAAAATTGCCCCCTTAACTCATTCTGATTTTTTTGTATCTTCTGCCTTGTATTTTCCAACCACAAAATAAGATATTGTTTCTTTGGAATCTATAGTTTTCTTCTAAAATGAAAAATTTGTCTTTTATAGTCCTCTTATGACTTAATGTCCTTTTTTTCGTAGATATTCTCCTGAAAGAAAACATAGCTTGGTAATTATTAATGAATAGTAAATTATCACTACCATATTATTCATTTAAACAATGTTGTGTGCCTACTATGTGCTAGGCGCTGGAGACACAAGGATGACTGGATGGCTGTCCTTGCGAGATGCATCTACTATTCCAAAGGAGTATTTATGTAATTTCAATACATTTTTTAAGAACTGAAATTTAGAATATAAAACACAGAACAATTTTCTATTTACTAAGCTCAAAGTTTGCCTTAGTTCTCTATTAGATCTATATTAAAAATGTATAGACAAAGCCAGGTATAATGGGGCCCACCTATAATCTCAGCTACTTGGGGAGACTCAGGCAGGAGGATTGCAAGTTTGAGGCCATCCTGGGCAACTTAATGAGATTCCGTATCAAAATAAAAATTTTAAAAAACTGTTCGGGTGTAGCTCAGTGCTTGTCTCGCATGTGGGAGGCCCTGGGTTCAATCCCCAGTACTGGGGGTGGGGTATAGAATAGACATGGACGAGGAATGCTGTGCACATCAACAAGGTGGCTACTTGGCTTCCAGTAACTTTCTATAAAAGGTCCCTTCAGAGAGGGTGGGCCAGCAGTTACTTATCTGCTTTTTTAATCTGCTCCCTCCCTGCTCCCCCATCCCACCCCTTCTCCATAGCTGACCCATAATGGGGTAAATCATATGATCCTGGACTTGTCAAGTCAGGGTCTTAAGCGAAATTAAGGGATAGGATGGGAGGCTTGGCCCTGATACCAGCCTGAAGGAAGTACTCTGCCATAGGACAGAACAAAGTTGAGTTGGAAGCAGAGACAAGACAGAGCCCTAGCAGTGTTCCCATTCCTGACATCTGCTTTCCCTGTGACTTAGTGACTATTCTTTCAGTGGTCAACAGTCCCAGTATTCTTTCTATAAATTCCTCCTTTCTCCCCTGGCTGGTTTGAATTGGGTCACTGTTACTTGTAGTATTCAGAAGACCTGACACACAGGGAATAAAGTCAGGCACGGGGAGGCAAACTTACCCAGTTTCTCTGTGGCTTCTACACAGACACTTGGATACATTCCCGCAGTGTAGGTGGCCACCAGAAGATACAGTTGGGTCTTCACAACAACCACACCACAGTTGTCCTGGATAAAAAATAAAATAGAATGCCCTGCTATTGGTCTTAACACAGTGGAACAACTGATGTAACACAGAGGCAAAACATCTTGGAATTGGTTGGCTCTGGGCTTGAATTCTAGCACCTCCATTTTCTGCTGAATGACTATGGAAGAATTATTTATCCTTTTAAAGCCTCAGTTGCTTTGCCTCCTCTGTAAAATGAGGCTATTTTGTTTATAATGTGAAGTGTGCCTAACTTATAATATGGGGCATCCAATGGACATGAATTCCATCTCTTGAATTCCTTGTAGGTAAGAGAACACCAAGAGGTGGTTTGAGCATCCCTAATTAAAAAATTTCAAAATCTGAAATGCTCCAAAGTCCGAAATTTTTTGAGCATTGACATACTAGAAGTGGAAAATTCCACCAAGGACCTCAGGTGGCAGATCACAGTAAAATTGCAGGCACACTAAAAATATTGCATAACATTACCTTTGGGCTATCTCTGGAAGGTTTATATAAAACAAATGAATTTCACTATTAGATTTGAGTCCCATTCTCAAGGGATCTTTTTAAAAATATTTTTATTAGTTATTGATGGACCTTTATTTATTTATTTGTTTATAGGTGGTGCTGAGAATCGAACCCAGAGCCTCACACATGCGAGGCAAGCACTCTACCACTGAGCCACAACCCCAGCCTCAAGGGATCTTATCTGCAAGTATTCCAAAATCTGAAAAAAATCTAAAATCTGCAACACTTCTGTCTCAAGCATTTCTGATAAGAAATAATCAACCAGTATTTTTTTTTAAATATTTATTTATTTGCTTTTAGTTGTACACAATGCGTTTTTTTATTGGTATGTGGTGCTGAGGATCGAACCCGGGCCGCGCACGTGCTAGGCGAGTGCTCTGCCACTGAGCCACAACCCCAGCCCCAGTATTTTTTTTTTTTTTTTTTTTTTTTTTTTGTGGTACCAGGGATTGAACTCAGGGGCACTCGACCACTGGGTCACATCCCCAGCCCTTTTTTGTATTTTATTAGAGACAGGGTCTCACTGAGTTGCTAAGTGCCTCGCCATTGCTGAGGCTGGCTTTGAACTCGCGATCCTCCTGCCTCAGCCTCCCAAAGTGCTGGGATTACAGGCATGCGCCACCGCGCCCGGCTTTTTTTTTTTTTTTTTTTTTTTTTTTTTTTTAAGAAGGAAGTAGAGTATGAAGATGGACTAGTCGTCCTGGAAAGAGAGTTCAGAGGAGGTTCAATTGATAAATTCTGGAATGAATGCTGGCCAAACCAGGCTCTTTGATAGCACTTTCTTTCAGATATGCCTTCCTGGTGCTAGACTGCTGTCTGAATGCAGTCATGGCAGTCAAGGCAGTCATGAGGTTAATTTGTTCTATGGAGATGTTCAGGAGGTACAAAGAAAATAAGAGTGAAATTCTTAAGCTTTTTACACAGCTGTCTTCAAATTTTGAACACTCACGTTCTTAGCATAAAGAGAACAATCATCTGCCCGGACACATCTGTAATCCTTTTCCTTGAAATACAACCCTTCTCTACGGGTTTGCACAGGGTTTTTGGCAAATCCATTCACAAGTGTTCGGACGTCACTGGGCATTAGCTGTAGAGGTTAAATACACCAGGAGTCAACAAATTGTGCCAGTAGCCACGCCTGTTTTTTTGTGACCTGAAAGTTGGGGATGGTTCTTACATTTTTAAATGGTTGGGGAAAAAATTTAAAAGAACATCACCTTGTGACATGTGAACATTATGTGAAATTCATATTTCAGTGTTTATAAAGAACGTTTTAGCAGCTGCTGGTGACACACACCTATAATCTCAAGGGCTCCGGAGGCTGAGGCAGGAGGATGGTGCGTTCAAAGCCAGCCTCAGCAAAAGCAAGGCACTAAACAACTCAGTGAGACCCTGTCTCTAAATAAAATATGGACATGAATTTCATCTCCTGAATAAATAACAGAGCTGGGGATGTGCCTCAGTGGTCAAGTGCCTCTGAGTTCAATCCCCAGCACCACCACCCCCAGCCCCGCACCCCACCCAAGAAACGTTTTATTGGAACATAGTCACACCTATTCTTTTAAGAATTGTCTATGGCTGTTTTTCCATTACTCCTGCAAAGCAGAATGACTGACAGCGACTATGGCCCATAAACCCCAAATAATTATCCTACCTCTTTATAGGAAAAGTTCATTTAAAAGTCTTATGCCCAAACTTTTTTTTTTTTTTCCCTCACATAAAATCCTGGCGATGCGACACACAGTCTCCGGTCATGGAGTTTGATGAGGGCTGCGCCATCCACATGCTTCGTTCCCAGGAGGCTCTCTAACAATAAATTCTGCAAGTGGCTCATGCTCCCTTAGCTCTGAAATGGGAACAACTGTTGAAGCCATCTATCTACTCTGGCTACCGCTTAAAAGGCCTGAGAATGCAAAATGTTCCTAAAACACTTCATACAGCTTTCATATCAGCCTGTGTACTTTGACAAAAATGAAGAGTGAAAATGGTGGCCCATCATCCAGCGTCCACCATACTCAAGGAGGAAAACAACCATAGAAACTCACAGTTCACAGAGTGGGTTATGAAGCTGTTTGGAAAATCGCAGAGCATCATAGTTTTCTAGTTATGTCTGCATGAAAATCACCTGGGATTTAAAAACAAACTGGACATGGTGGCGCCCCCAAACCCAAATCCCTAAACTCCAAACCCGCCAGAATGGAGAACCACGGAGCTAAATGAGGTACGGCTCGTCACGGATGCCCACATTCCCTTCCCGCTGACCACCATCTGCGCCGAGGACAGACACTCATCAACGCCCCAGGGCAGTAAAAAGGGGCGCCTTAAGCCAACAACAGTTCCCGCCCGAGGCCCAACATCTTGGCCTGCGCTCAGCAGCACAACTCGTCCCCGCAGGGTACGGAGGGCAGACGCCTCTTTCCCCCGCTCCCTTCCAGTCGCCTGGTCGCGAGGACGCGGAGGTCCGCGCCGGGCAGGGAGCGGGCTGCGGGCGCTGGCCTCTACCCCGTTGGCCCTGGAGACGCACGCAAGGCACCGAGGGCTGGGGCGAGCGGACGCCCGGGTACGCAGACGGCGGGCGTGGCCACCGACGCGGGCGAAGGCGGTGGGATTGCCTGCGACGGCCGCCTGTCGCCTAGAAGCAGGGACCACAGCCCGTTGGCCGAACCGCGACCGGCTGGGGGAGGCTGCGGCGCGCGGCCCCGGCTCCCACCGTCCTCCGCCGCCTCGGCACCCCGGCGCAGACTGGTGGCGTCCTCCGCGGCGGAGGGGCCGCGCGGGGCTGCGGCGCGCGGACACTGGACGCGAACGTTCGCGCACGTTCGCGCGTTCCAAAGCGCGCGCTCGGGCTGAGGCCGCAGGCCTGAGCGGGGGGCTCTCGCGCTTGGGGCCCAGCGTGGTGCAGCAGAGCCGAAGGCCCTGCCCCGCTGGGGGCCGCCCGGTGCAGGACGTGGGCGCGGAGCCCAGGGCTGGGTGGAGGCCGCACGCGCCCCGCGCCCCAGGTGCCAGAGTGGGCGCTTAGATCTGCAGCGTGCGCAAACCGACTGCCTCTACCGCAGATGCAGGCCCTGGGAGGGTTTGGGGTCTCTCTGGAGTTTGAGCACTCGCAGATTTTGCCCGAAAGCCCCAGCTTTCCTTCTCTAAGCACCTCGGCCTGTGCTTCCATAGCCTGAAACTTGCAATTCTCCCCACACACGACTACAAAAGGTAGAAAACTTTTGCAAATGGGACTCCTAGAGGCCAGGCTCTTGCAACTCTGGCTGGTTTGGGATACCTTGTAGTAGTAGAGGCTGGAGGCTAGTCTGGCTCTGAAGACACCATCAAAAGTTTGCGGGGGGAGGGGGGAGGGGGGGGTGCTGGGCAAGGCTGAAGCTGGCCTCAAACTTCCAATCTTCCCACCTCGGCCTCCAGAGTGGCTGGGACTCAGGAGGCCGAGGGGGGAGGATTGGAAGTTTGAGGCTAGCCTCAGCAAGGCAACTTAATGAAAGCCTGTCTGAAACAAACAAAAATCACACCTTGTGGGGAAGGCCTCTTGTTAGGGAAAACGTGGTTGGCTAGTGTTCAAAATCCATTCCACATCCGTTCAAAGTCAACGGAAAAGACAATGATTGTGAATTTTCATTACTGAATAATTTTTAGTTTTTCTAGGGTCTTTGTTACTCGTGACCACAATGAATAACGTAGACGGCCATGATTTGGTAACTGGCACACTTCCCAGAGTCAAGAGCTCAAAAGAATGGTTGGAACCACAGCAGCTTGCTTTCATGGAGGTATAATCATTGGTACTTTGAAGTTCTTACGTGGGTGGAATCTCTAGGGAATGGCTTATGCTACATGCTATTTTTTATTGTTGCTTTCTTTCTCCTTAACATTCCCTTTGCTTTCTATTTTTCATTTTTTAGCTGCTTAAGGTGGAATCATTTAGGTTGTTGACCTTGTCTTTTTTTTGGGGGGGGGGGATACCAGGGATTGAATTCAGGGGTACTCAGCCTGAAGGGCAAAACATCACACCGGGGATAGCCGTGCAGCCAAGATTCATTCAACAGCCTTTGTGGCTGGTAGCAAAAAACCGGAGAAGAGGTGCTCTGGTCGAAGGTTGAAGAGGTGGGAGAGGGGAGTCAGGGAGAAGAGAGTGTGCAAGCTCTGGTGGGAGAGGGGAGTCAGGGAGAGGGGAGTGTGCAAGCTCTGGACAGAAGGTGGGTGCTTGGTCACACTGGCTAGGATCTCTGGAGCTGTCAGCTAAAGCAGCTGCTGTCTGGCTGGAGGCTGGAGCTGTCAGCTGGGAGCAGCCATCGAGCTGAAGGCGATGGGTCTGGAGCTGTTGGCTGGGGCAGCTGCTGTCGGCTGGAGGCGATGGGTCTGGAGCTGTTGCAGTGGCTTCCTCCTCTCTGCAGTGTTGAGCTGATGTATCTGTCTTCCTCCTATTAGCAGCAACAAGCTGACGTTGTGTGTCCATGGGTCTAGAGAGACCCTTGAGTCTCTCAAACAGGGCCCTATATAGGGATTTCTGGTGGGAGGTGCACTAGAGCAACCCCAACACCATTGGCTCTTTGCCCATAGAACAGGGCGACCTTTAAGCCTATTGGCTCTTGCCTGGGGAAAAGAAACATTCTGCCCGGGGAAGGAACATCCTGTCCAGGGAAGGAACATCTTGTGTGGAGAATGAAACAAGGTTGCTTCTCTTAGGGTGTGGAAAACTCTGAGGGGGGGAAGGTAACCTATCTATCACAGCCACATCCCCAGCCCTATTTTGCATTTTACTTATTAGAGACAGGGTCTTACTGAGTTGTTTAACAGCCTTGCGGTTGCTGGCTTTGAGCTCGCAATTCTCCTGCCTCAGCCTCCCCAGCTGCGGGGATTACAGGCGTGCATGTGGCTGCCTTATGTCTTTTTTTTTTTTTTTTTTTTTTTTACTACAACAAAGCTGTAAGTTTCTCTTGAAGTATTTTACCCAAATTTTGATATGTTTAATTTCTTTTTTTTTAAACCAGTATTACTAAGTTGTGATTGACATACAATAAACTGCATATATTTAAAGTATACATTTTGGTGTTTTGACATTTATATATATATTATATATATTTCTCCCTCTATCATTTTGTAATCCACCCCCTTCACCCCTTGCAACCACTGCTTTGCCTTCTGTCACTATAATTTAATTTGTATTTACATTTTTTTAAATACATATTTTTTAGTTGTGGGTGAACATAATACCTTTATTTTTATGTGGTGCTGAAGATTGAACCCAGTACCAAGCGATTGCTCTACCCCTGAGCCACAACCCCAGCCCCTGCATTTACATTTTTAATGCCAATGGAATCTTACAGTATGTAGTCTTTTTCTCAGGCTTCTTTCACTCATCATAATTATTTTGTAATTCACCAATGTTTGATTTCTCTTTTTGCTGAATGTTATCTCATTAGATGGGTATATACCAATTTGTCCATTGAGCTGATGGACATTTGGTTGTTTCCCTTTTGGCTTTTATAAATAAAGCTGTTATGAGCATTCACGCACATGTTCTTTTATAGACACATGCTTTCATTTCTCTTGAGTAGATATCTAGACAAAGAATGACTGGGTCATATGGTAAATGAAATTAACTTTTTATAATGGGGTCAAATTGGTTTCCAAAGTCATTAATTACACTCCCAGTAGTAATGTATGAGAGTTTCAGTTGTTTTGTATTCTAGCTGGTATTTGATTTGATCTATGAAATATGGGGATTACCACTCTGGCTGATGTTGAAGGAAATACTCCTGGGTCTATGTGACCTCTTAGGATTGATTATCTAATTCATTCAGCACCCCCCACCCCAACCCCAGTGTTTCTTGAGGTGGTTTCCTACATGCTTAGAGTGTTCAGCATTCATCTGAAGACTCAGGGGACCTTCTGTAGCTCTGATCTTTTGCAGGTCTCCACAGCTTTCTTTGTGGCTTGTCTTCTCTAGGTACTCCACCTTATGAACTCTATCTTCCTGGGCCTCCCCAGACTCCCAGCTTCCTTCCTCAGTTTGGGCTCTTTGGTTTTTGTTTTTCAGGAACCTCTATCCTTTGTTGCCTGGTGTTCAATATCTTTAAAATGACTGTTTCATTTATTTAATGTTTTTTAGTTGTTTTGGGTGGGAGGGTACATTTGTTCCTTATTACTCTATTATGTCTGTAAGTGGAAGTTCTTTTTTTTTTTAAATATTTATTTATTTGCTTTAGTTGTATACAATGCAATGCATTTATGTTTACGTGGTGCTGAGGATCGAACCCGGGCCGCACACGTGCTAGGCCAGCGCTCCACCACTGAGCCACAACCCTAGCCCTACTCCTCACTTTTTTTTTTTTTTTTTTTTGGTACCGGGGATTGAACTCAGCGGGACTCAACCACTGGGTCACATCCCCAGCCCTTTTTTGTTTTTATTAGAGACAGGGTCTCACTGAGTTGCTAAGTGCCTCACCATTGCTGAGGCTGGCTTTGAACTCACGATCCTCCTGCCTCAGCCTCCCAAAGTGCTGGGATTACAGGCGTGAGCTACGGTGCCCGGCTCCTCACTTTTTAAAAAAAAAAAAAAATCATTCATTTGCTTTAGTTGTACACAATGCCTTCGTTTTCACGTGGTGCTGAGGATCGAACCCAGGCCGTGCACATGCTAGGTGAGCGCTCTACCGCTGAGCCACAACCCCAGCCCTTTACTCCTCACTTTTGCATATCTGATTACCTATTTATTAAGTCTTTCGACATTGTCTCATAGGTAACTACAGCTCTGTTAATTATTTTCCAATTTTTTCTCACTTTTTTTAGACTGAAGTGTTTTTATTTTATTTTTTATTTATTTATTTTTAAAATATATATATTTTTAGTTGTAGGTGGACACAATACCTTTATTTTATTTATGTGGTGCTGAGGATCGAACCCAGGGCCTCACACATGTGAGACGAGCACTCGACTGCTGAGCCCCAGCCCCAGCCCCTAGAATGAATTGTTTTTAATACTGTGTCTTCAAGTTCACTGACTCTTTTTATGTTATCTCCAATGTGCTGTTAAACCCACTGAAATTTGTTTGTTTAAATTTAAGAATTGAATTTTCCTACTTGGTTTTTTTTTTAGAATTTCTGTTTCTCTTATAAGATTTTCTATTCATTGACTGTGGGCTCATTTCCTTTAAGTTTTTTTTTTTTTTAAATATTTATTTATTTACTTTAGTTGTACACAATGCAATGCATTTATGTTTACGTGGTGCTGAGGATCGAACCCGGGCCGCGCATGTGCGAGGCGAGTGAGCGCTCTGCCGCTGAGCCACAACCCCCGCCCCTCCTTTAAGTTTTTTTTTAAAGATATTTTTGGTTGTAGATGGACACAATACCTTTAGTTTATTTATTTATTTATTTTTATGTGATGCTAAGGATCGAACCAGGTGCCTCACACATGCTAGGCAAGTGCTCTACCGCTGAGCTGCAACCACAGCCCTCCTTAAGTTCTTAAGCATAGCTATAATAGCTGTCCTAAAATCCTTGTCTCCTAATTCTAAAGAATTGGCCACCTAAGAATTGATCTCCACTGATTGCCTCTTTCCTCTTTCTTTGTGTGTCTCATAATTCTCAATTATATTTTAGACATTATAAGTGCTACATCTTAGAGGATCTGGATTCTGTTATAGTCCTCTGAAGAATATTGAGCTTTTTTTTTTTTTTTTTTTTTTTTTTTAAAGCAGGCAGTTAATTTAGCTGAACTTGAACTCCAAACTTGGTCTCTCCTTGGTTAGTAGCAAATGAAGTCACTGTTTAATCCTTTTTTTACCTTTAGGTGGGCTGCATGGAGTCTGCCCTGTGGGTACATAGATCAAGATTCTGCTAGAAGCCAGGCGCTGTGGCGCATGCCTGTAATCTCAGCGGCTCTGGAGGCCAAGACAGGAGGATCACAAGTTCAAAGCCAGCCTCAGCATTAGCGAGGTGCTAAGCAACTCAGTGAGACCCTGTCTCTAAATAAAATACAAAAAAAAAAAAAAATAGGGCTGGGGATGTGGCTCAGTGGTTGAGTGCCCCTGAGTTCAATCCCTGGATCCCCACCCCCCCAAAAAAAGACTCTGCTAGAGATTTGGCCAGAGTTCATTTGAAGAATTTGTGGTGTCCCTTTTATGGCTCTCTTCTTTTAGGTATTTCTCCTCTCACCTCCCGGCTGCCATGGTTGCCTCCAACTCTGTCTTCTAATTCCTGAACCAGTATATGTGTTTCTGTCTGAGTTTTAGCTACCTCCTTTAGCTCTGATTGATGAATGTTCTCAGGCAAAAGTCTACAAAAATCTGAAAATTCATCCAGGGGTTGTCTTTTTCCAAGTGTTCACTACCTTCCATTGTCTCTGCTTTTGGTCACTCTTCAGTGTCTTTTTCTTATTTTTGCCTGGAGCTAGAATATTGGTTCAGCACCCATCTTAGTCAAGGACAACAGACTTGACAGGAATAGTAATTCTATTAGGCAAAGAGATGAAAGAATGAATTTTGAATTAGACATATTTGAATTTAAAGTGTGGTTTAGCTCAGGATTTTCTAGGCTTCTAGAAAACTCCTATGAGCCTTAACTTCTATGGGGTTAATTAGAAAAGATAGTTCTTTGATTATGAAATTTTACTCATCTGTTCTGGAAATAAAAAGTAGTGGGACTGGATTACTTCCCCCCAACAGTTAATTCGAGAATATTTTCTTTCTTTTTGTTTTTTGTTTTGGTACTGGGATTGAACCCAATGGTGCTTTACCATTGAGATGTACACCCAGTCCTGTTAATTTTTTAAGAAAGTATCTAAGTTGCTTAGGTTCTCACTAAGTTGCTGAGGCTGGCCTTGAACTTGTGATCTTCCTGCCTCAGCCTCCCAAGTCACTGGGATTACAAGCATGTGCCACCTTGCTTGACTTCTTTTCTTTCTTTTTTACTTTTAACTTTTGTGGTGCTGCAGCTTGAACTCTCAAGGCTTTGTACATGCTGAGAACATGCTCTACCACTGAGTCACACCACCAGCCCTGAGACTATTTCATATTTATGTAATTATGAGAGGATTTAAAAGGTAATTATGTGAAGCTGGGGTTGTGGCTCAGTGGTAGAGCGCTCGCCTAGCATGTGTGAGGCACTGGGTTTGATCCTCAGCACCACATAAAAATAAAATAAAGGGGGCTGGGATTGTGGCTCAGCGGCAGAGCGCTCGCCTTGCACGTGCGCGGCCTGGGTTCGATCCTCAGCACCACGTAAACATAAATGCATTGCATTGTGTACAACTAAAGTAAATAAATAAATATTTAAAAAAATAAAAAATAAAATAAAGGTGTTGTGTCCACCTACAACTAAAAAATGTTTAAAAAAAGGCAATTATGTGCTAGAAACAACCTTTTGTATTTTATGGCAAATATTTAATTGTGGAAGATTTTGTTATAAAAATGGAAAAGTTAATGTTGTTATGAACAAGTCCCTAAAGATTATGTTGCTTTAAAATCTGAAAATGAGACTTGAATACAAAGATACTATTTATTATTAATATTTACTTGATAGCTATAGAGTCTTTACTAATGATAAATTAATTTCTTTTAATTATATCCTTACTGTCTGAGAAAAGTTCAAATAATTTGTTAATTGTCATGGAAAAAGTAGTTAAAAGAATGAAAGAAAACCTTGATAGCAAGTTTCTTTTTGTTTCAATAAGAAATTTCTTTCTTTTTTGAGAAGATCCAATCACCCATTTGATTATAATTTTACATTTCATGAATAGGTATAAGTTAATGGATAAAAATATAACTCTTCCTTTATTTTATGAGCAGTCTTTATGTTTTAGCTTATGTTCAAGCAATTTTGAAAGACAGAATTGGTGGGTGATCACCATTCACCATGGAAGAACAGAAAGAAGAACAGGGGATTGAACAGAACTTCTTTCTAAGACCTTTTACTATCTTTCATTCTTGGTATTTCTTATAGGTATAGCACTTGTCTTAGGTGGCACTAAGCTTTTCATGAGACTGTTGACAAATTCTTAGATGGTCCTGTAGATGGTCCTGTAAGACTTAAAGCTGGAAGTCCAGTCTGTCTTATTTAGTTGATAAACCTCAGATAGAAGGCAGTTTGTGTGTATTTTAACCCACAAAGGAAAAAACATTTTATCAGTTGTGGGGGTAAAAATGGGTTCTAACTCCTTTGTGACTCTTGGCAAGCCATTTTACTGTTATGGGACTCAAAATGCCTGTGAGCTGAGTTTATTTTTCTGTTAGAGTAAGCTATAATCAAGAGCAGAAAGATTAAAATACACTTTAAAAAGGTATTTGGAGATATGATTTGAAATAGAAAAACTGGTATGACCATATAACAACAAATCCCATCATTATGTACATCTATGCACTAATAAAAAAATGTGGAAAGAGGAAAAAAAAAAAAAAAAAATGGAAAAACCGAATTTTCTTCTTCAAAATCAGAACCTTTCAAGGCATATGTCTGTCAATGAGTTCAGATAGTACTAGTAATTTAATTTTTCAAGATTTGATTTTCAAAGTTTCATTCTGTTCTTTTAGACCTTAGCTAAAGAAGACACTGATGCAGCTATTCAAACTATATTATTTAGAGAAAAGTATATAATTAAGGTAAGAACTGGCTACAAAACTCATTGTCAATGAACAAATTAAACTTCATTTTTTTCTCTTTCAATGTAATGTACCCTGTAAAGAATTTTAGGAAATACAGAAAATAGAATTTAAAACCTTCATTAGCACAGGGATTAACTTTAAGGGATCCTGGGAGTGTTTCTTATAGACTTTCTTTCTTCCTACAAGGTGTGTGTGGGGGGGGATTCCTTCAACTGATACAGCTGAGGAATGTCTGCCTACTCACTTGTTCCTTCATCTTAGTGGGGATTCTACTGAGTCACTGTGAATAACCTAAATTTTAGAGCTGTGATCGGAACGCCTGGCTAATTATCAATTATTACTCAGATATGCATGGATGAGCACTGGATTTAACTGTAGCAGGATGGGCTTAATTAGGTAACAGAACATCCATGCAAAGTATAATAAAATTGTCAATCTATTTTTAAGAAATTTCTTTAGACAAGCATGGTGGCACATGCTTTTAATCCCAGTGACTCAGGAGACTGGAGGTAAGAGGATTGCCATTTCGAGGCCAACCTTAGTAACATAGTAAGACCCTCAGCAATTTAGTGAGACCCTGTCTCAAAATAAAACATAAAAAGGGCCAGGGATGTCACTCACTGGCAAAAACGGTTGACATGGATTTGATTCTCACAAACGTTTACCTGGGAACCTGCGCTCTTCTCAGGAAAATCACGTATATTGTTAGAGGGCTCATCCCTGGTGCGCCACTTTTCTTCTCTGAGAGGTGAGGGGCATCCACACCCTGCTTTGCTTTGCAGTTTTTGTTTTGTTTTGTTTTGTTGTTGGTAGACCTTTATTTTATTTATTTATACGTGGTGCTGAGAATCGAACCTAGTGCCTCACACATGCCAGGCAAGTGCGCTACCACTGAGCCACAGCCACAGCCCCCCCCCCCTTTTTTTTTTTGTATTTTATTAGAGACAGGGTCTCACTGAGTTGCTAAGTGCCTCGCCATTGCTGAGGCTGGCTTTGAACTCTCGATCCTCCTGCCTCAGCCTCCCAAGTGTGGGATTACAGGCGTGCGCCACCACGCTCAGCTTGCTTTGCAGTTTTTAAGAAGTCTTTTGCTTGTGCTTTGCTTTTGAATTTGTCCTGAAATTCATTTCAAGAACCTGCCTGGCTGGGGCTGAGATTGTGGCTCAGAGGTAGAGCGCTCGCCTAACACGTGCGCGGCCCGGGTTCGATCCTCAGCACCATGTACAAATAAACACATTGTGTACTAAAACAAATAAATAAATATTTTTTAAAAAACCTGCCTGGGCTGAGTTGAGGTCCCATTGCCCCTAGGAGGGACCTTCTTGAAACCCTGTCTGGCGACATAAGAAATAGAATTACTAGGTTGTATAGTAATTCTGTTTCATTTTTTTGAGGAAACCCCAAACTAGGAATTTTTAAGACTCCTAGAAAATGGTTTTTCTCTCTTCTATGTCTTCTATTACTATATGTCCCATATATGTGGGACATCTATATATACACATATTCTTTCCTCTGTCCCTCCTCCTGCTGTTTTTGGATTTGTTTATTCTGTCTCCCCAAGGACAGCAGGCATGTCATCTCAATTATCCCTGTATTCCTTGTTTTCAGCACAGTGTGTATCAAACAGTAGGAGCCAAATAAGTGCTTGATTTAATGAATGCATTTGTGGGTCATTTTTAGGAATAATTTAAATTTATGAAATTTTAGAAAATCTTAGAACATGAAAGCTTTAGGATAATATATTTGTCTTTTCTATCTCTGTTTACTAGGAACTTGATAAGTATTTACAACATCAGGACTTCTTAAATATGAGAAGAAAAGAGATGTTATATAAAAGATGGGCTGACCATGTGGCAGATCCTCTCCAGAAGAAAATTATAGACAAAGTTGGTTCACATAAGAAGATTAAAAAAAGGAGACAAGAGGAACTAGATAGTTTTTTAAAATATGTAAATAAAAAGGTACTAAGAGTTCATTTAATGCTTTTTTTCATTGAGTTTAAAAACTATGCTGGTCTTTGTTTGCTTACTATTTAGTCGTATAGTCTGTGCTTTCTTCTACTTCATATGTACAACACTTACCTGTTACAGCAGCAAGCATTCTTACATCCAGGGCATGTGGAACGGTGGAGGAGGAGGTTTAGGCCCAGATTTAACTGTGTATACAGGAACCATTTTCCAGTGTTTTTCTTTTGAAATTGTTCATTTTATTTACTAATTTTAAAAATTTGGACTCTAGATTCAGGACATATTTTTCATTTGCTCTGAAACTCGATTATCTGAAAAGTTGTTAAATATTTCTGTTCTTTTGGCATTTTTAAAAGATTGCAGATGTTTGTTATAAACAAATTTCCAAATCTTTTGGTATGCCAACATTCTTCATTAAGATCTTACAAATTTTAAGTAGATTCCTTCCATCACTACAGTATTTATTTACTACTGGAATAAATTAAGTTTAGTTTCCAATTTAGTCTTCTCTCTCTTATTGCATTTGTCATTGATGCCACTTTGAAGCACAAGAATGGAACTGTGTTTGACTAGTCCTGTCATGCTCAAAACTAATTATGAGCCGGACGCAGTGGCGCATGCCTGTAATCCCAGCACTTTGGGAGGCTGAGGCAGGAGGATCGCGAGTTCAAAGCCAGCCTCAGCAACGGCGAGGCACTTAACAACTCAGTGAGACCCTGTCTCTAAATAAAATACAAAAAAGGTCTGGGGATGTGACCCAGTGGTCGAGTGCCCCTGAGTTCAATCCCCGGTACCACAAAAAAAAAAAAAAAAAAAAAAAAAACTAATTATGTACCTTTTATTCTTTTATTCTTTTTTTTACAGTACTTTTATTTTATTTTATTTATGTGGTGCTGAAGATTGAACCCAGAGCCTCACACATGCGAGATGAGTGCTCTACCACTGAGTCATAGCCCCAGCCCCCCTTTTATTCTTATGTGCGGTTTTGTTTCCATCTTATAGGGAAATGCATTCATAGAACATTATGATCCAAAAGAATATGATCCTTTTTGTATGAGCAAAGAAGACCCCAATTTCCTGAAGGTAGGTGAATTTCTCATTTTAGCTTTGCTAGCATGTATCTGGTTGTTTTGAGTGGCCCTACTATATAGCTTGTCCTTTAATGTTTTCTTAAAAATGCAGTAAGAGAAGCCGGGCGTGGTGGCGCACGCCTGTAATCCCAGCACTTTGAGAGGCTGAGACAGGAGGATCGCGAGTTCAAAGCCAGCCTCAGCAATGGCGAGGCACTTAGCAACTCAGTGAGACCCTGTCTCTAAATAAAATACAAAAAAGGGCTGGGGATGTGGCCCAGTGGTTAAGTGCCCCTGAGTTCAATCCCCGGTACCAAAAAAAAAAAAAAAAATGCAGTAAGAGCTTAAGAATAGTTTTTCATCTCCATATCTTACGAAAAAAATCCCAGAGGCCAAAGTAAATTAAAACACTGTAAAATTTGAAAATATTTTATAATAATTGATTAATAGGTAATGCTTAAAAATTCCATAGACTTTAAAATTTGATACACAAGTAATACATTTCTATGATAGATCAATGAGAATATTGATTTTTCAAATGCAGAAAATAAAAAAAAGTCGTCATAATTCCATTACCCAGAGTTAACTCATGAACATTTTTCTGTATATCCTTCTAGACTTTCTATATTTATGTATATATGTACATAAATATATATATATGTATATGTGCATATACATTAAATACAAAAATATGCTAAATAAAAAACAAAATACTGTCTCTAAGAAAAAATACAAAAAAGGGCTGGGAATATGGCTTAGTGATTAAGTGCCCCTGGGCTCAATCCCTGGTACCAAAAAAAATAAAGAATAGGATTGTGTCATACATTTGATCTTATGATTGTTGTCACTTGCAGCAACAATTTATGGATGGCTTCTCTGTCAATAAATACAAATATACAACTTTAGTCATTACACAATATTCTATTATTAATAGCAGCTACTGAGCTGGGATCGTGGCTCAGTGGTAGAATGCTTGCCTAGCATGTGTGAGGCACTGGGTTCAATCCTCAGCACCACATAGAAATAAATAAATAAAATAAAGATATTGCGTCCAGCTACAACTAAAACCAAAGGTTAAAAAAAGAAAAAAGGCAGCTACCTTACACTGAAGCCTTAACCACACATTAGAACTTTTTTTCCAATTTGTTTAATCTTCAATCCCACCTTATAAAGTAACTCACAGATGACAAAAGTGAAGCACAGATAGGTTATGTGTCAAAGTCACTCCACAGCAAACAGCAGAGTGTGAATGTGTTTCTGATCATGTTCTGTACTTACCATACAGCCTCTTTTCAAACAGATTTCCCATTTGAACATGTAGGTTGTTTTTGAGTATTGCTGTCATAGATGACTTGTGATGCACATCTCTGTAGCTTGATATTTCTTGTTGTTTTCCCCCATGGCCAAGTTGCTAGAGGTAGAATTGCTGAGTTCAAGGGTATGCATGATTTTGATTCATACTGCTGGACTGTCCTCCAGATAGGCTGTGTAAACTTACACTCCCAGCAGAGTCCGTTTCTCCACACTTTTGCTAATGATGGATTTTATTAAACAAAATAACTGCCCCCACCCCCAAATTTCCTTGGGCCATAGCCATTTTTTAAAAAATATTTATTTATTTGCTTTAGTTATATACAATGTGTTTTTAGTTTTACATGGTGCTGAGAATTGAACCCGGGCCGAGCACATGCTAGGCTAGCGCTCTACCGCTGAGCCACAATCCCAGCCCAGGCCATAGCCATTTTAAGCTGCTAACATTTGTCCTGGAATTCTAGATCTTTTTTTAAAAAATTGTTGTGTCTGTGTATGCATACCACAGTCCCTATTTTACAGGTGAAAATCAAACTGAGAATTTAAGAACTAGAGTTTTGGACACACTAGTAACCCAGATATTGAGATTTAAAACTACATCTTTTTCATACTATCTTAGTTTGTTCCTCTTCCTATACCAAAATACCTTAGACTGGGTATATACACAACAAAACCTTAACTGGGATGTGCAAGATCGAGGTGCTATCCTTGAACACCTTCTAAAAGGCCCTTCTCACTGGTGAATTTCAACATAAGGATTTGGAAGGGACACAATATTCAGACTATAGCAAATACTAGAATCCCATTTTTCTGTTATTTTACCATGTGCCAAGTTCTACGTAGAATGTTGTTTCTCTTTTTATTTTTTATTATTTTTTTTAATATTTATTTATTTGCTTTAGTTGTACACAATGCGTTTTTACATGGTGCTGAGGATCGAACCCGGGCCGCGCACGTGCTAGGCAAGCGCTCTACCGCTGAGCCACATCCCCAGCCCCTTGTTTCTCTTTTTAAAGTTTAAAAATTGATTTGTTATTCATGTATCAATAGATCATATAAAAATACTTAAAAATGATAGTATTGCTCTTGTCCCTTTTCATAGTAAGTTGATGTCTTCTTATTATAAGTAGCACTCTTCATAACTTCTGTAAAAGCACAATTCTAAAGGGCAGTGTAAGTGCTGTGTATTTTAACTCTAAAAGTCATGTTGTGCATTCATTCTACTTATCCCAGGATTATTATTAGAAAGATACATGAGTAACCTGGTATAATTTCAAACTAGGCTAAGCCATGAATGTGACAGTTGCTGAATTCTGTTTTCTTATGTAAAACTGTCATGGGATAACATTGGCCATTAAAATAGATTTAGTGCTTTACTACTGTAGTTAGCAGATGATTTACATTTTGAATAGCATTTGGTAAAGTTTTGCATAATTTTTAATCATGTTGGTGATTATGGATGCTAGCACTAAGACAAAAATGTGGATGTATTTTTTCCTTTTGTGAATTGTAAAAGGATTTTAAAATTTAGGAATATATGATGATATAAAAGAATTTTTGAAGACAGAACCCACACTTTGAAACAAGAGCTAATCTTGCCTTTTTGCCTAGGAGGCCTTATTAAGAGAAGTACTCCAGTGCCCCATCTCTTTGTAATGTGTTAAATATATATAAAGGGGACACATAATAGATATATGTTATGGAGATAGATAAATAGATGACAGGTAGTAAATAGATGATAGATAGATACTACTATTAGTGTGTGGACACTAATAGATAGATAATACTATTAGTGTGTGGACACTTGAATCTTCTGGTGCAAGAGCCATACGTGGATAATTTATAATAGACAAAAATGTTTAATCCTCAGACCTGCGATCCAGTCCTCAAATAAGTGCTTCTTTTGTAGGTTGTTATCCCACCATTTCATGACCCTTTGAAAAAAGCACAATATGACAAGGATGATGAAAGAAGAACTCTTCTTCAGTATGAGACTGGTACTTAGCTTCAAGTTTTTACGTGATTTCACAGTCCAAGAGCAATGACAGTTGCATTTAAGGGGGCTAATTTGGGTAACTCCTCTTCCTGCAGGCAAAATGTATACAATGAAAGAATTTAAAGAGAGTGAGAAGATCCAGTCCAGATTCCCAAGAATTTCTAATTCAAGGCACTTTATGACTCCAAATGAGTGGCTGAAACTGCCTACAAGATACATAGAAAGTGAATTTTGCAAAAGAAGCAGGTAATTGCTAATATAATAGAAATTAAGAACATCTTAGATTTTGAAAAAAAAAAAAATTTTTTTTGGTACCAGGGATTGAACCCAAGGGCGCTTTACCACTGAGCCACATCCCCAGCCCTCTTATATATTTTATTTAGAGACAGGGTCCTGCTAAGTTGCTTAGGGTCTCACTGAGTTGCTGAGGCTGGCTTTGAACTCATGAACCTCCACCTTCAGTCTCTTGAGCTGCTGGGATTACAGGCATGTGCTACTGCGCCCAGCGAAAATTTTTTCTTGAGATAGTAATAAAATGTTTTCATAGTTATTATTTTTAAAAGTTTTCTTTCTAGCCGGGCGCGGTGGCGCACGCCTGTAATCCCAGCACTTTGGGAGGCTGAGGCAGGAGGATCACGAGTTCAAAGCCAGCCTCAGCAATGGCGAGGCACTTAGCAACTCAGTGAAACCCTGTCTCTAAATAAAATACAAAACAGGGCTGGGGATGTGACCCAGTGGTCGAGTGCCCCTGAGTTCAATCCCCAGTACCACAAAAAAAAAAAAAAAAAAAAAGTTTTCTTTTTTTTTTTTTTTTTTTTTTTGGTACCGGGGATTGAATCAGCGGCACTAGACCACTGGGCCACATCCCCAGCCCTTTTTCGTATTTTATTAGAGACAGGGTCTCACTGAGTTGCTAAGTGCCTCACCATTGCTGAGGCTGGCTTTGAACTCCACACACTAATAGATTCGATCTTCCTGACTCAGCCTCCCAAAGTGCTGGGATTACAGGCGTGCGCCACTGCGCCCGGCTTAAAAGTTTTCATTTTTGATGAGAAATCCATAATTCCTTATTTCTTTGTGATATTTGCTTGGGTATGGTCAAGATTTTCTCTTTATCTTTGGTTTTCATTAGCTAAATTATGTTATTTAGGTTTGTTTATTTCTTTCTGTCTTACTTGGGGGTCTCTGAAATTATTTTTTATTTTTATTTTTTGGTATCGGGGATTGAACCCAGGGCCTCATGCATGCTAGGTAAGCACACTACCACTGAGCTACACCCCCAGCCCTCTCAGATTCTTGTATCTGTGGTTTTATGTCTATTTTGGGGAGATTTTAGACCATTCTTACCTCATTTTTCTTATTCCCCATTCTGCTTTTTTTTTTTTTTTTTTACTTCTGATAATCTAATTATGTCTGTTGGACCATTGACAATGTCCACATTGCTATAGCTGTTATTTTTTTCACTCATTTTTTCTATTTGTATTTATTTATATGATTTCTACTGACCTATCTTTAAGTTCACTGAGACTTTCCTTAGCTGTGTCCCATCTACTGCAGAGCCTATCAAAAGAATACTTCATTACTGATCAATTCTATTTCTAGCATTTCCATTTTATATTTTTCCATAAAGTTTTCACTTTTCCTGAAATTCTTCATTGGTTTAATACATGTTGTCTACCTTTTTCTCTAGTTTTTTTTTTTAAACCATACTTATCACAATTATTTTAAATTCCTTGATCATTCCAAGGTTAGGATCATTCATAGATCTGGTTCTGTTAATTTTTTCATCTCTCAACAATGGGTTATTTTATCTTGATTTTTTTTGCATGCCTTATAATTTTTGACTGAATATCAGATATTTGAAGTGGAAGAATAGTATAGACTAATATTTTTCCCTAGAAATGAATGTGCTTCTTCTGTCAAGCATTGGTGTGTAGAATTGGGCTATGTAGTCAGAAGTTGATCTGAGTTTGCGTACTGCTGTTGATATTGTTATCACTAGTGTGCTAGAGGCCTCAAATGCCTCTGGTGGTAAGTTGCTTTGCCTTGTGCTTGAGAGGGGACTAGTCATTTTAATCATTTTATGTACCTAAACTTTGTTCTTTTGTGTTGTTAGTTATAGGAAACAGTAGGATTCTTCCTTATCTCTTCTTTTGTTTTTTGGTACAGTGTATTGAACCCAGAGGCACTTTACACTGAGCTACATCCCCAGCCCTTTTTATTTTTTATTTTGAGACAAGGACTCACTATGTTGCTTAAGGCCTCTCTAAATTGCTGAGGCTGGTCTTTTTTTTTTTTTTTTTTTTTTTTTTTTCTTAATAAAGTATGTTTCAGAAGAACCACCCAGCTGAGCTCTAACTAAATTTTTGATTGTGAAGTTTTAGATAGTACTTTTTTGTTTTGTTTTTTACATTTCATATTATACTTACAGAACAGACTTTTACATATCTCTGGTTGTATACAAAGTATATTCACAGCATTTGTGACTTCATACATACACTTAGGGTAATAATATCCATCTCATTATACCATCTTTTTTTTTTTTTTCTTCTTCACCCTTTTGCCCCCTCCCTTCCTCTCCCTCCCCGTTGGCCATTCTATTGTTTTTCTAATCCTCCTATGCTCCCTGTCCAAATTATATCAGAGAAAACATTTGGCATTTGGCTTTTTGGGATTGGCTAACTTCACTTAGCATTATATTCTCCAACTTCATCCATTTACCTGCAAATGCTGAGGCTGGTCTTAAATTTGTGATCCTTCTGCCTCAGCCTCCCAAGTTGTTAGGATTACAGGTGTGCACTACTGTGCCTGGCTTCTTCTTTATCTCTTTTTCTAATCCCTTTAACTAATCAAGCACTGGACCCTGCATGTCTACTCTTAAATCTTCTTCTAATCTGCCTCTTCCTTAACAATCCCATACACTAAATCTGCACTCTACTGGCTGATCTAGTGCCTTTGTATGTGCCAGGCTTTCTTTCTGGATTGTCTACCTCCTTTTTTCTTTTTCTTTTTGAATAAGAATCCACATTTGTGGTGATAAGCACCTAAATCAGGAATGGGGCAAAGAAATGAAATGAAGAGATTAATGTGACAAAAAAAAAAAAAAAGAAGAAAGAAGAAATTTCGAGATTTTGGTGACTAGATTCAGGGACCAGGGAGAAAGAAGACAGAGAGGAATTGAAAGTTGGGGGATTCAATCCAATGCCCCATGCATTCTAGACAAGTGCTCTACTACTGGGCCACACCCCCAGCCACTAAAGTTTTGAGTTTTCATCATGCGTATTAGTTTCCTATGGCTGCCATAATGAAACGCCACAAACTGAGTTGCTTAATACAAGAGAAATTTCTCTCTCACAGTTCTGAAGGCTAAAGGTCTAAAATCAAGGTGTTAGCTGGGCCATGCTCTCTCTGAAGGCTCTGGGGAGGAGGCTCCCTTGCCGTTCTCCTAGCTACTCATGGTTGCTGGCAATCCTTGGCATTGCTGGCTGGTAGCCTCTCTCTCCAACCTCTGCCTTCATCATCACCTGATCTTCTCTGTGTCTGTGTCCAAGTTTGCTGTTTTTTTTTTTAAATAAGGAAACCTGTTATTGGATTAGGGCCCACCCTAATCTAGTGTTATTTAATTTTAACTTCATTACATCTGCAAAGATCCTATTTCCAAATAACACTATATTGACAGATACAAGGGATTAGGAACTGAACATATCTTTGGAGGGAAACACAATTCAACCCATAACACTACATGATTCATTCAGTCAAAGAATTATGCATCGAGTTGCACTTGCCTTTAAAGAACGCATAATCTAATTCAGAGGATATTTAAGTAGATTATTCTATCATAATGTGGCAAATGCAGTAACACTGACGTGCACAGGTTGTTATGGAAGCATAAAGGAGAGACACCTAACAGAAACCTAGTAGAAAAGAGATAAGGGTGGGATCTTGATAGAAATGGAAAAATAAGGAGAATTAGTTTCTTGGGACTTAGATCATTCATTGTTCTGTTTCATACTTTTATTAATTTAAAAATTGTCTCTAGTTTGGGTACATCTAAGGCGAAGAATCCTCTGAGAAGTCAACAGACATGAATTCTGTGCAAGCTCTGTAGCAGACAGTTACGGGAAGCAGCTGCAGAGAGGAAGGAATCCATATGGGCCTCATCTCATTTTATACATTTCTGGGGCCATTTTCTTTATTCCTGAAGTTCAGCCTTAAAATTCAATTTTTCTTTAAAGATAATTGACTGAGTACACAATTTCAGGTTGACATTTATTTCCTCTTAATGCTTTAGCAATCTAGTTTTTTGATCTCTATTGTTGTTTTGGAGAAGTCTGCTGCCATTCTGATTTTTTTGTCCTTTCTCTGTGATTGCTTTCAAGAATTTTCCTTTGTCTTTAGTGTTTTGTGTTTTCTCTACAGGCGTCTACGCATGGATTTCTATTTCTTTAACTGATTGGTATATGTTGTTCTTCATGGATCTCTGTATTTATGGTTTTTTTTTTTAATATTTATTTATTTACTTTAGTTGTACACAATGCAATGCGTTTATGTTTTACATGGTGCTGAGGATAGAACCCAGGCCGCGCACGTGCGAGGCGAGCGCTCTGCCGCTGAGCCACAACCCCAGCCCTGTATTTACGTTTTTTATCAGTTCAGGAACATAGCAACATAGCAACAATCACTTTGAATATTGCTTTTTTCCCTCATTATTTCCACTCTGGTTCTGGACTCAGAATACTATATGTCTCTTATATGCTTTACATTTCCTATCTCTTAATATATTTTCTATATTCCGTATCTCCTTAGGTAATTTCTTTGGATATATTTTCTAGTTTGCTAATTCTTTCTTTACTGTGTTGAATATTAAAATTTTAATTTTTTAAATTTCTTTTTGCTCTACCATGTCTGTTCATTTCTGACAGGTTCTCACAGCTTTGCTATCTTGCTGTTTGGATCCTTTCCTTCTTTAAACATTTTATACATTGCCATACCACATCCCATATCTTATCTATGCCATCAAAATGCCCTACACAGGGCAAAAACCACCCTCTAATCAACTCTTGCATGAGTGCAAGACTGGAGGAACCTAAGACATCTGTCTGGCACCTTATAGCAAGGGGAACTGGGAAATGGAAAGCTTGATTCTCTCTGGGGGAAAACATTTTGTGTTTAACCTTGCAAATGACCCAATCTCTACAGCTTCTTTTTACATCAGAGTGTGAGCTCCCAGTGGATAGGGGGTGGTTTAAATTTTTCCTGGCTGATTCTTTGTCCTCAGTGAATAGTAGATCAATCCCCATGATGATTTCAGAAACTCTTAATCTTATCCAGTTTCAAGTAATGGTATTTTTGAACATACACCAAGCAGTCAGTGTATAACAATAGTTTCTACATAAATTTAACCTGGTATTGTTTTCAAAACATCCTCACACATGTTCTTTTGTTGAAGGTTAAAAGTGAAGGTGAATTTTAATGCTAGTAGTCTTGATTTGAAACCCTTGGCCAGAGCACCTCATCTGACAGAACGCCAAGAAGAAAAATCAGTTACTTACAAGTAAGCCTGCTATTCCTCACCTTTGCTCTCCTTTCATTTGAATGCTTGCCTCTGCTGTCATCCCCCGCTATCCTTTCAATTGCTGGTGTCTGTGCCAAGGCCTCACCAGGCTCCCTTACCAACTGACATCAGGCAGCTCCCACCGTGGTGTCTGGGTGAGATGACAACTTTCCTCTGGCTTAAGGAATAAATAACATAAACAACAAGTGTAGAAATGGGGGAAATGCTTGAACTCTTACACTAAAGTTAAAGGTTAGGAGATTTTTAATTAAATTCAAACAGTATAAATGGGGTTTGGGATGAGTTTTGGTTGATGGTAGCTATTACAGTATTGTATCCAGACTGAAAAGATGTCATAAGCAGAGAAGCGGTGCCTACAACCACACGAAATAGGGGAAATCATCTTAGTTAACTAGTTATGCAATTAAAAGTAGAGATATTTCTCTATGTAATTACATAACTTGTAATAATCTGATTGACAGTAATGCAGTCCCTCAGACACTGCTAGAGGAAATGTAAAAAAAGTACAGCGGGGCTGGGGTTGTGGCTCAGTGGCAGAGCACTCGCCTCGCACGTGTGCGGCCCGGGTTCGATCCTCAGCACCACGTAAACATAAATGCATTGCATTGTGTACAACTAAAGTAAATAAATAAATATTAAAAAAAAAAGTACAGCAACTCTGGAAAGCAGTTTGGTAGTTTCTCAAAATGCTGAACACTAGATTACCATATGACATAGCAATTCAGCAAATAGTGTTCTGCTTGGGAGAAATAAAAACTTATGTCCATATAAAGGTCAGAATGTGGGCTGGGGTTGTGGCTCAGTGGTAGAGCGCTCACCTAGCACGTGCACAGCCCTTGGTCCAATCCTCAGCACCGTGTAAAAATAAATAAATAAAATAAAGGTACTGTGTCCAACTACAACTAAAAAATAAATATTAAAAAAAAAGTAAAGGTCAGAACGTGAGCATTCATAGCAGCATTGTTCCCAATAGCCAAAAATAAATAAGATAAAATAATGGAAACAACTCAAATGTTCAGCTGATGAATGGCTGAACAAGATGTGGAGTAGCCATATGATGGAATATAACTTGGCAACAAAGGGAAAGAAGTACTGATACAACATCATTAGACCCAGCAAAGGAAGCCAATCACAAACGACCACATATTGTATGACTGTTTTTATATGAAATGTCTAGAAGAGGCAAATCTGTAGAGATAGAAGGTGCATAGTGGGTGCCAGTGGCTGGGAATGGAAGTGGCTGTGGATAAGCATGAGGTTTGGGGGCCAATGGAAACGTTCTAAAATTAGATCATGGTTATGGCTGCACAGCTCTGTGAATACACTGAAAACCATTGGCTTTACACTTAAAAATGGGTGGCTTTTGTGGTGTGTAAATTATACCTCAGCAAAGCTGTAAAAAAGCAAAGTGGAAGAAAAATGAGCTTACATTTCATTGTGCAGGAGGTTGGCCTACAAGTCCCTGTTCCAAAAAAAATGCCAGAGTAAGCGGGCCGTGGTTTCCCCTTCCTTTTCCTGAATAGATTCGGAATTTGGTCAATTAATGCAATGCGGCTGAAGCATGCTTGGTGTTGGCAGGACTCCTGCCCAGGGCACTCTTAGTGATTCACAGTATCAACAGGTGGAGCAGGCGTGGGGACGCAGGCCTGCTGTCCCGGCTGCTGTGGAGGCTGAGCAGGCAGGAGCACTTGAGTCCAGGAGTTCAGGAGCAGCCTGAGCAATGCAGCCAGACCTTGTCTCAGGAAAAAATAAATACAACTAAAAAGTAGAAATGGATGATGTTGGGGCTGGGGTTGTAGCTCAGCGGTAGAGCGCGCTCGCCTAGCATATGCGGGGCCCTGGGTTCGATCCTCAGCACCACATAAAAATACATAAAGGTATTGTGTACGACTATAACTAAAAAATAAATATTAAAAAAAAAAAAAGAAATGGATGATGTCAGAGATGGAGTTAACTGGTGCGCACTTCCCAGGGTCCTTGATGTGATGCCACTTTGTTCCTTGAATAGGCGCTGGACAAAAGGAAGTACTGAAACTAGCCCTATTTGCTCAGTGGCTGAAGGCCTTAAAAGATAGAATGATTCAGAATCTCTTGTGTATGTCAGAGTCCAAAGGAATGAGTCTCTCTCGGTTCTCTGACTGCTGTAGTCTCAAACAGAATAAACACGTTTGGATAAGATTTTAGATAATCAACATCTTAATCCTAAATTCTCTGAATGGTAAAAAAAAAAAAAAAAAGAGAGAGATTTTGTCCTCAAAATCTTGTAGCAGAGTGTGACCCAGATCAGAAGGAGAATATTGCCTTGTTGGGGAACCTGGGAGTTTGTATTTAGACTAGAGTGTAAAATTCCATCTGTAAAAAAGAGGAAGACTGGAGTCTCTTCCATGGATTAAGGAAGCATTCCAGGAGGGCAGCAGGGGTGGAGAGGCAGGCTTGTCTGGCAACGTTAGACCATCCCAGGGAAGGCAGACTGGAGCACTGCACCGGGGGTCGTTTACTCCTAGGGACCCACGCTCAGCTGTCTGATTAAGCAACAAAGAGACTTAAGACCAAATAGTACTAGAGTAAGGTAATTCTGTTTCTTTTTCATAAAATTATGTAAATTCATATTGAACCCATCAACTTCAATCTTAAATACAAATGTTAAGTGCTACAAATGAGTTGAGAGTTAAGAGAATCCCTTCCTTTTTGGTTTCTCCCTACAGATACAAAGGGCCATCCTTTCCGGAAAAAGAACCTCTCTGTTATCAGGAGGGAAAGAACCCAAGTCTTAAAGAGGCCAACTCTGAAGAACATTTTTCTTCCGTAAACCTCAACCAGGAGGTAGAAAAGGATGAAGACCAGGACGGGCGAGAGCCGGGGCAGCACACAGGGCAGCAATCGCAGACAGCACAATCTGAGCAACCGGGAACTTCAAGGTGTGGTGGGCTTCCAAGAGGAAAAGAGGCAGTGGACCACCCTGTCTAATGGGGGGGGTAGGGTAGAAGAAACTGAGAGAAACAGAGAGCTGCCCCCTCCGCGCCTGCAACTTGGCAGAGCTACACCCCTGGAGGTGCCGTCTGCTGGGGTCCTGGGCTGTGTGGGATTTCCCTGGCTCCCTCTCCTGAGTTTCACCTGTCATCTATTCTCCTACCAGTTCTCTACTATTTTGCCACTTAAACCCAAGCCAGGCCAAAGTTTTGTTCCCTTAATTCAATCAAGACAGAAAATTTTCAAAAGGACCAATACTAAATTAAAGTAGTAAAATGTAAAAAGTAAAGTAAAAGCCCCCAAATGTAAAATGTATAGAAATATAGGTGTTCACAGGATACAGACTTCTCCTAAGATGGCCACAGTTGAATGTGACGGGCCTCTCCTAGACTGCTTCAGGTCTGGGCGGAGCTTCTCCTCGATTCTCTTCTCCACCAGCTGTCCCAACGCTCTGGAGACAGCCTCTTTTTGGAGTGGCTTTAGAGAAGTCAGAATGCTTCCTCCTCCTCCTCCTCCTCCTCCTCCTCCTCCTCCCTTCCCAGTTAGAAATCCAACAGTGAGCATGCAGCTCAGAGGAGACCAAGGTGCGACTTCCTTTGGTCCTGAATCATGCATCTGACACCAGCCAGTATGTGCCACGCTGCCCAAGTTCATCCCCAACAAGATCAAATTCGTGTACCTGAGGTGCACTGAGGGGAGGTCAGCACTACATCTGCTCTGGCCCTCGAGATCAGCCACTTGGGTCTGTCTTCAAAAATGTTGGTGCTGACATTGCCAAGCTAGCTGGTGACCGAAGGGCCTGCGGATCACAGTGACACTGGTTGTTCAGACAGGCCCAGATTGAGGCTGTACCTTCAGACAGTGTCTCTGCCCTGATCATCAAAGCCCCCAAGGAACCGTCTAGAGACAGAAAGAAATGAAAAACATTAAACACAGTGGTAATATCAATTGTGATGACATTATCAACATTGCCCAACAGATGTGGCACTGACCTTTAGCTGGAGAACTTTCTGGAACCCTTCAAGAGATCCTGGGGACTGGCCAGACTGTAGGCTGCAGTGTTGATGGTCACTACCCTGATGATATCGCAGATGAAATCAAGAGCAGAATGCCCAGCTAGTTAGGAATTACAAAAGAAAATATCTCAATAAAGGATCGCCTATGGGAAGAAAAAAGAAAGAAGGAGAAATGTGAAGGGGCTGTGTTTCAAGTGTGCAATCTGTCCGTCTGACTTCTTTCCTGTCTCTCCATTTCCCTACTCCCTAAAGGATTTTTTACTCATGAAAATTTATTAAAACTTTATTTTGTGTTTTAACTTCTTTTACGGCCATGTATCAGTACCGTCCCTGTGTTTGCTTGCTTCCTCAGAATTTTAACACGCACCTAGACCTGCTCCGAGCCAGGCAGCATTTGAGGCAAGGCTGGGGACATAATGAGGCACAAAGCAGGAAAGCTCTGATCTGTGGCACTTGCATTTTGATGGGGAGACAGACAATAACCAAAAAAAGTAAACCTGTATTATCCTGAGAGTTAGTAATGAGGACAGCGAGGCAAATAAAACAGGTAAAGGGCGCCGGGCGCGGTGGCGCACGCCTGTAATCCCAGCACTTTGGGAGGCTGAGGCAGGAGGATTGCGAGTTCAAAGCCAGCCTCAGCAATGGCGAGGCACTTAGCAACTCAGTGAGACCCTGTCTCTAATAAAATACAAAAAATGTCTGGGGATGTGGCCCAGTGGTCGAGTGCCCCTGAGTTCAATCCCCAGTACCACAAAAAAAAAAAAAAAAAAAAAAAAAAAAACAGGTAAAGGGGGCATGGGGTGGGGACGGGCGAGGTGGAGGGTCAGGGGGTCTCCTTTGAAGAGAGGACGTGTGAGGAAGAGAGGTGGGCCTGGAGAGGTGGGGGAGAGTCCAGACACCTGGATTGGCACCGTCGACCGCCTGAGCTGGGACTGCAGTTGGCATGTCCAGGAAACAGCCAGAAAAGGCCAGCAAAGCTGCAGCATAGTGCGTGTGGAAGGAAAGGCAGGGGACGCGGCTGGGGGGAGGCAGGTGCCCAGCTGTGTGAGGGTCACAGGCCATGACAGGGAGCTGGAATAAAAGACCAAGTGGGCTGGGAAGCCTTCCCACGGCTTTGGGTAGAGGAGAAATATGATCTAAACAACCCTTTCAGCGAAAGAATAAGGCTGCTGGACACCCAATTATGTAGGAACAGGAGAGCAGCTAGGAGGCCAGGGACTAGGCAGAGGAGCATGGCGGCCGGAGCCCGGAGCGGTGGTGAACCAGCCGGCAGAGCTCCTTCCTGTTGACATGGCGAGTGAGGGAAAGCAAGAAGTCAGAGACGGCCCACTCCTAGATTTTTGTCCTAGGGGCCTGGGTGGATCGGGACCTATTCACTGAACCAGAGGCGTGTGAGGGGGGCGCGGGGGTGGGGGAAGAAGTAAGGAACACCCCTGTGTGGGGCTGAGTTCTCGATTCCTGGCCTCCCTTACAACACAGAAGGAGGCTTTGCCGGGTGTGATTACAAAGCCACTCAATATTCCCTTCACCAGCCATTTAAACATGTTCTGGTTTGGGATAGTTTCCTCCTGTCCTGGGCTTTTTCAGAAGGTAAAGTCTTCTGGCTACAAAGACAGCCTCGGTTTGGTAATTAAGATGGACAATCTGGTCTAATGGCAACAATGTTGATCTTCATTTCTCTTGTTCTCTCCCCCTGGCCTGGGCTGCTGAGGCTGGCACTACCTGACAGAAGAGTGGGGTAGATATCTCCTCTCTTTCCCATCCTCCTCTTTATTTCCTATCTTTGTATTATGCCACTGTGATTCTAATCTCTTCAGAGTCCCAGTGGGAGGGAAGAAAGAGGTAGTGGGGCAGGAAGCCTCTCACCCCTAATTTTGTTGTTGTTGTTGTTGTTGATTTGTCTTAGTATCAGGGATTGAACTCAGGGATGCTTAACCACTGAGCCACATCCCCAGCCCTTTTAAAAATATTTTATTTAGAGACAGGATCTCGCTAAGATGCTTAGGGTCCCAATGGGTTGCTGAGGCTGACTTTGAATTTGTGATCCTCCTGCCTCAGCCTCCTGAGTTGCTGGGGTTACAGGCATGTGTCACCGCATCTGGCTCCTCTTACTTCTAACGTTATGATGCCTAGTTTAGTCTAAAGCATCCTCTAGGGCACCTTCAAGAGATCCTCAGAGGGGCTGGGGTTGTGGCTCTGTGGTAGAGTGCTCACCTAGCATGTGCGTGCCCGGGTTCGTTCCTCAGCACCATGTAAAAATAATAAACACATTATGTACAACTAAAGCAAATAAATAATTTTTTTTTTTTTTTTAAAGAGATCCTCAGAGAAAATTCCTATTGCTGGGGATTTCTCGCCTGAGGGTTTCCTTTCCAGTTGGTTGCTTATGACCCTACCCCTCAGTCTTGGATGGAAGTCCCACTACTTCTTCTGCAGAGATTTGCTCCTCTAGGCAGGATCCAAGCCAACACAACCTGGGTTTATTTTCTTACATGGGCTCATCACTGGTCAACAGCAAACACGTGCCCCGACACCTGACCTGTGCTTCCACAGAACACTCTAGGCAGTCTCCCACCCTTCCTTTGTAAAGGCACAAGTCTGACAGTGGGCAGCTGGGTGATCCTGCTGAAGCCACTTCAAGCTTAAGGAAATTTTTCCTTCCCCTTCTCTTTGGTGGTGATGGAGGGAGTGGCTCACAAAACACCAACAAATTTTTGCAAAAAAACCAAACATAACAAACTACCCTCCTCTTCAGTTTAAAGTCCTGACCTCTTTTAAAAAAAAATACATATTTCTTAGTTGTTGCTGGACCTTTATTTTATTTATTTATATGTGGTGCTGAGAATCGAACCCCATGCCTCACACATGCCAGACAAGCGCTCTAGCACTGAGCCCCAGCCCCAGCCGCTGACCTCTTAATACTCCTTATGTGGACAGTTTCACCTCTTCCTTGCAAATCCTGAAGAGCCGTCTCCACACCTCACCTTAGAACGTAGCACCTATTGCCTAAGAGATACAGAGACTGAAATCCGGTGCATGTCGGCGCCTCATGATCTGCCTATTCCACATCCCCAAGGGCCCTGCAGTGGGCAGGCGCTCGCACTGGCTGGGGCTGGGAGGAGAGTCCTGGGTGGAGATGTGACCTGAGCCATCCTCACAGAGATGCTGTTTGAAATTAGGAGATCACATGGGAGTGAGTGTCAGAAGAGGAGAGGGGTGAGGACCAGTCCCTGGGAACTCCAAGATTTAGAGGTTGGCAATGGGGAGGCGGAGCCAGTGAAAAACGTGACAGGAGCAAGTGGCTGGCCAGCAAGGTAGGAAGAAAAGGAATGGAGTGTGGCATCGCAGAGGTCCAGGAGAGAAAGGGCTTCAAAAAAGAGGAAGGAATGCCGGGCGCGGTGGCGCACGCCTGTAATCCCAGCACTTTGGGAGGCTGAGGCAGGAGGATCGCGAGTTCAAAGCCAGCCTCAGCAATGGCGAGGCACTTAGCAACTCAGTGAGACCCTGTCTCTAAATAAAATACAAAAAAGGGCTGGGGATGTGGCCCAGTGGTCGAGTGCCCCTGAGTTCAATCCCTGGTGCCACAAAAAAAAAAAAAAAAAAAAAAGAGGAAGGACACCATCCACCACGTCACAGTGCTGCCAAGGGGCAAGTAAAATGAGGACTGAGGATGTTCCTCTGTGTTCAGCAAGACTTAGAAGCAGTTGGTGATTTTCATCACAGAAGTTACTGCGGGGCCGTTGTAACGAAAGCTTGATGAGAGAGCGGATTCGAGAGAGAACGGAGTGAAGACGTCAAGACAGTGAATATAGGCAAAACTTTTGTGGAATTTTGCTATCAAGGGAATGGACAGATAGGTTGGTGGCTGGAGAGGGTCAGGACAAGGAAATGTACTTTTTAAATATTTATTTTATGTCATTATTATTATTATTATTTTAATGTGGTGCTGAGGACTGAACCCAGTGCCTCACGCATGCTCTACCTCTGAGCCACAACCCCGGCCCAAGAAAACGTTTTTACCAGATGTCAGCGTAACTTGTACATCTCCTGATGGAAATGCACCAACGGGGGAGCAGGTTGATGGTGCTGGAGAGAGGGGGGGGGCAGATGGCAAGAGCAGGAGATGAAGAGGTGGGATCTCTGGGGCTGGGGTTGTGGCTCAGCGGCAGAGCGCTCGCCTTGCATGTGCGCGGCCCGGGTTCGATCCTCAGCACCACGTAAACATGAATGCATTGCATTGTGTACATCTAAAGTAAATAAATAGATATTTAAAAAAAAAAAAAAAGAGGTGGGATCTCTTCCTTCTGTGCGCAGGTGACAGAATGGAGGTTCCTCTCAGTGGGATGAGATAGCTGTGGAATAAAGGCTAAGCAAGAGAAAACAGCGGAAAAACCACAGGATACAGAAAATAATTTTAAAAAGCAGGGGCGGGATGGACTAGCGGATCTTAGGGCTCCAGCTTCCACAATGAAGAAAAGGGCAGTGGAGCCTGCGCTTGCTCTATTTATATGGGCAACATCAAAGGTTTCCCATGGAATGTTCTTTGACAAATAAGGTGGGAGGTGCGCTGTCCAGTTTCCAACGGGTTAGACCCAAACTCCGCAGCTACAAGAGTGGTCTTCCTAGTAGAGCAGAGATAGAGGTCAGGTGTGTTGAGCAGTCCATCGAGTGGAAGGAGCCACAAATAGTTCACAATGCCACACCTGAATCTCCCTGGCTCGATACCGATGAACCCAGCCTAGTTCCATTTTAAGATTGGGAGCCATCTCATCACAAGGTCATGAAAAGCTCATTTCTGTTTGTTTTACTATAAAATACTAAGATTTCTATTTGGCCTGACCACACTCTGATGTTTAAACTTGTTTGGAATTCCTGCCCGTGCTGTGAATTCACCCATGCCTGGCTTTCCTTGAACAGATAACAACTCTCCCTAAAAAATGTTAGGCCATGTAGATCATTAACCTGCTATCTGCCCTTGTATTATGCTTGCCAGAACCCTGTTAGCTGTAAGTTCCAAAGACACTGCCTTTATAACCTTTTTTTTTGGTACCAGGGATTGAACTCAGGGGCACTCGACCACTGGGCCACATCCCCAGCCCTTTTTTGTATTTTATTTAGAGACAGGGTCTCACTGAGTTGCTAAGTGCCTCGCCATTGCTGAGGCTGGCTTTAAACTCGCGATCCTCCTGCCTCAGCCTCCCAAAGTGCTGGGATTACAGGCGTGCGCCACCGCGCCCGGCCCTTTATAACCTTTTGTTATAAAAAGTTCCCTGCCGCCCGGCCCTTTATAACCTTTTGTTATAAAAAGTTCCCTGCCGCCGGGCGCGGTGACGCAGGCCTGTAATCCCAGCACTTTGGGAGGCTGAGGCAGGAGGATCGCGAGTTCAAAGCCAGCTTCAGCAATGGCGAGGCACTTAGTAACTCAGTGAGACCCTGTCTCTAATAAAAATACAAAAAAGGGCTGGGGATGTGGCCCAGTGGTCGAGTGCCCCTGAGTTCAATCCCTGGTACCAAAAAAAAAAAAAAAAAAAAAAAAAAAAGTTCCCTGCCTGGGCTGGGGTTGTGGCTCAAGTGGTAGAGTGCTTGCATAGTATGCGTGGGGCACTGAGTTCAGTCCTCAGCACCACATTAAAAAAAATAAAATAAAATAAAGACATTGTGTCCACCTAAAACTAAAAAATAAATATTAAAAAAATCTGCCTGCAACACGAGTCACTTAGCTCTGCCAGGACCTGGCTTCAGGGGCGTCCACTCAGCTTAGCTATTTCTTCTATTGCCAGCCCCTCGCCACTACAGCACACTCAACCCTTCCCTTCCATCACCCTGCAAAGGTCTTAGCAATCAAGGAGCACACATTCTGATTCCTGACCAGTGGAAGGGGACAAGACACAGCTGCTTCAGGAGTTTACCTGCAAGCAGGAATCCTGCAGGGCAAGGACTGAGGAAGGCATGCACATCTTGTTCTATCTCTAAGAAAAACATCTGCAATAAACGTCGTTACAGATTTTTCAATTTAATGCTTACAGTAATTAAGAGATGGCAATACTGCATATGGACAGTTATAGCAAACATATTTTCCCCAGAAGGTAAAAAATATTGCTGAAAGATCTAATAAAAATGATAGTGATCTTATCGAGTTCCCATCTCATTGATTTGATTTGTTTCTAAATTAAGGTATGTTTCCTTTGGTCAGGCACCCTTAAAATCTACATCCACATATCCTCCCCAGGTTTTTCCAAGATCCTCTAGAAAATTTAAAAATTCTGGGGCTGGGATTGTGGCTCAGCAGTAGAGTGCTTGCCTAGCACATGCACGGCCTGGGTTCGATCCTCAGCACCATATAAAAATAAATAAAGGTGGGGCTGGGGTTGTGGCTCAGCAGCAGAGCGCTCGCCTCGCCCGTGTGCGGCCCGGGTTCGATCCTCAGCACCACGTAAACATAAATAAAGGCATTGTGTACAACTAAAGTAAATAAATAAATATTTTTTTAAAAAGAAAATTTAAAAATTCATCATGACTACTCACTTGCTGATTGGCATTCTAAACATCACCCTGTGGCTTGTGTGGAGTTTGAATCCTGGTCATGGTAAAGCACAGGACACAACACAGGGGAGCAGAATTTTGTCTTCCTTAGGCAAAGGGGATCTTTGTGTGTGTGTGTGTGTGTGTGTGTGTGTGTGTGTGCCGGGGATTGAACTCAGGGGCATTCGATCACTGGGCCACATCTCCAGCCCTTTTTTGCATTTTTTATTAGAGACAGGGTCTCACTGAGTTGCTAAGTGCCTCACCATTGCTGAGGCTGGATTTGAACTCTCAATCCTTAGTTGAGTTGCTAAGTACCTCGTTAATCTTCTGAGGCTGGCTTTGAACTCTCAATCCTCCTTCCTCAGCCTCCCGAGTTGCTGGGATTACAGGCATGCGCCACCATACCGGCTAAAAACAAGGGACTTCTGAAATTCCCTGCAGCATACAGCTGGGTTTATCTGAAACTGCCAGATTTTTATTTTCTTTAAATACTTTATGCTTCCAGCCTGCAGAGTATGGTGTAAAGCAAGAATTTACAATTATTTTTACAAATCACCCAGAGATATTAAGGAGAACAGAAACAGAAATAACAATAGAACTTTCTGAGAAAACTAGATGATGAAAATCCAAACTCTGAAATAGGAGGTAACGCAGGAGAGTAGGAGGAAAAGAGAGACGATGGCTGTGGCTGCAGGTGACAGAACAGACTGACCAAGAGCTTTCCCTAAGTTGAGGACCACCTGCAGCACAGAGGCAGAGACAAGGCCCCCAGCTCCCAGCATCCTGGGACCAGAACAAAGAATCTCATGGCCAGACATTTTGGCTGCGGGCAGTCTGTTCATATGATGATTGTGCAAGAACGACATGAACGACCCTCTAGCCTGTCTCTGCTGGCTAAAGAGAAGAAAAGCTAAAGGAACTCTAGAAATCTTAGGTTATAAGGAAAATTCCTCCCAGCATGGAGCACAGTGCCCAGGGTCTCTTTCACTGAAACTTCCTTCAAATAGTTGGTTTAGGAAACACTTCATTCACAGAGGAGTCACCAAAAAGGAACTGGCACGAGGTCCAAAGAGAGCATAAAACACAACAAGGAAACAAATAGGGGGAGGGGATGAACACAAACACCCACCTGATAAAATTTATGATCAAACATTGTGCCATGATTTAAAAAATTAAGCAGTGGTCTCTAATAAAAGAGATTCATATCAGCATTATTCCTAATTACCAAAATGGAGACAATCAAATGTTCATTACCTGATAAGTAGACAAAATAAAACGTGTTGTATCCATAAAATAGAATAATACTTGGCAATGAAAAGGAATGGTTTTCATTTTGCACTGCTGGGGATGCAACCCAGGGCTTGGAGCATACGGGGCAAGCGCTACACCACTGAGCTGCCTACATACAGCCCACGCCTGTCATGGGTCCTTCCTGAAAAGAAAAAAAAGATTAGATCATGAACTTGGGTGGAGACACCGCCAAAATATATAGTAAAAGGACTCAGTGGGAGCATTGACTCTGTTAACTGTAAGAAGAGACCAAAACAAAAGTGAGGTTACGGGGATGGGATAGAATTAAAGTGTTATAAACACTACTACAAATTAGGAGGGGAAGAGAAGAAAGACATAAAAATAGACTGATTTCCTCGCTTTTCACAAAGGATATTTGAACCTGTTAAATGTAATAGTTGGCCTATACCCAAAGCACTTGAAAGCAGCGTACTACAGTGACACCGCCACCCCATGTTTAAGGCAGCTCAACTCCCAATAGCCAAGCTATGGAAACAACCTAGGTGTCCTTCAACAGATGAATGGGTAAAGAAAATGTGGTACTTGTACACAATGGAATATAACTCAGCCATAAAGAAGAATAAAATTATAGCATTTGCCAGTAAATGGATGGAACTGGAGAATATCCTGCTAAGTGAAATAAGCCAATCCCCAAAAACCAAAGGCAGAATGATCTCTGTGGTTTGCGGATGCTAACCCAAAACAAGGGAGTTTGGGGAGGGGAATAACACAAATCCATTGGACTAGAAGAGGGAACCGAAGGGAAGAGAGGGAAGAAGGGAATAGGAAAGAGTAGAATTAATTGGGGAGGCTATCGCGAACTTTCCTAGCCTTGTATTTGTATAGGGACCCATGGTCGAGTGCCGCTGACCAGAGAACTCCACATGATATACAAACTCAAGAGTGGGATCCTAAATAGAGTAAGTTATGCTCTATGCATTATTCTGCCAAAATACCTTCTACTGTCATGTATAACTAAAAATAAAAATTAAAAGATAATAATGTAATAGAAAATTAAGTGTACTTAGCGACCTGAGCATAGCATAGATAGAGTTCCTTCTTTAGGGCGAGAAAGAAGTGATTAAACGTTGGCAACTGTTTACTTCGTAACTTGCAAGTTGCTGGACCCCAAGCTCTCCCAGCAATAGTTTCCTCAGCCAGAAATGTCGGGATTGCGGGGCGCAACACTCAGGTGTGAGCTTGCATGCCTCGGCTGAGGGAAACTTGAACAATCAGGTGTGGAGATATATTGCCTGGGGAATTATAGGTTCGTCTTTATTCTTTTTCCCCCTATTAAGGATTGAACCAAGGGACACACTAGCAGTGAGCCCCATTCCCAGCCCTATTTTGTATTTTATTTAGAGACAGGGTCTCGCTGAGTTGCTTAGCGCCTCAACGTTGCTGAGGCTGGCTTTGAACTCGCGATCCTCCTGCCTCAGCCTCCCCAGCCGCTGGGATTACAGGCGTGCGCCACGGCACCCAGTCCTTTTTATTTCTTTTTTTAAATTTGGAGACAGGGTCTCGCTAAATTGCGGAGGCTGGCCTCGAACCTGCGACCTCCTGCCTCGGCCTCCGCAGGCGCGGGGTCGCTGGCTGCGCCGCCCCTCAACGGCCGTTAGAGGCCGCCTCGAGAGCGCCTGGCTCGGGCACCGACCTGCGGCCTCCCTGGGCCGGACGGACACCGCCTAGGACCAGGCGCGCGTGTGGGGTGCCCTGCCACCGCTGAGAGGGGCGAGCGAGGACCGCGGCCTCCCTCGGTCTACCTTCTCTCCCTGGGGGACTCTAGTCTATGGCTGCCACGAAGACGTCCAACTATGGCGAGCATTTCAGGCCAGAGAACTTAAAAAGATGGCCAGAGCCCGAGTCTGTGCCGCTCATGGAGGTGAGACAGGCCCTTCGAGGGCCCGGGGTCGGGTGGCCCGGGCAGGTGTCAGTCACGCCTGCGCTCCCGCCCGGGAGAATTGTTGAACGGGAACCGCCCAGGGTCGCTTTTGTCTCTGGCGGGGCCGCCTGAGGGCTGGGCACCTGGAGGCCAGGTGGCCCCGCAGGAGGCCGGCCTGGGCTTGCCAGGCAGTTCCTCGCACCCAGGGTCTGGTAAGGTTCCCCGTAAACACGGTGTGGTGGTTCTCTACCATCCTGATTTGCCTCCTTGTAAGGAAAGGTTGTTGGGGAGTCACTTGGACCCTGGCCCTGGAGGCAGAGTGCTGAGATGCTAGATCTTTTTGTACGTGTGTGCACAGAAAGCTCTGGATCTCCAAAGTGCTGCCACCGATCATTAACATCTTCCTTATGCTTTCTGGCAAATTGCGAACAAGGAACCATCCAAGACAAACTGCCTATTTCTTTAACAACAACAAGAAGCATTGTTTTAAAATCTGACACAGGGCCGGCATGGTGGCACACTTCTGTAATCCCAGAGATCTGGGAGGCTGAGGCAGGAGGATCTAAAGTTGGAGGTCAGCTTCAGCAACTTACCGAGACCCTGTCTCAAAATTAAAAATTAAAAAATCAAAAGGGCTGGGGATGTGGCTCAGTGGTTAAGTGCTCTTGGGTTCAATGTGATGCACAACCAATAGTGTATGTAAGATTTGCTTCCTCCTAATCTTAGAATGGTTAAGGGGTGTGTGTGTGGGGGGGGGATTTCCCAAGAGACTTGTCAGCGGTTTCTACTTCTCCAAATAGAGTGATTGATTCTAAATTTATCGTTTAGTGTCAGGGAAACATGTTTGTTTTACATACTTTTTCAGTTTCCTTCTTAAAATAAGTCTGAGAAGGCTTTGAAGGGTGATTCTGTTTACATTATAAAAAGCTTTCTTTGGAGATTATCCAACTAGCTGGATTTCACATGAAGATATTAAACTATGGATAAAAATAAAACTTCCTTTTTGAGATTTCTTTATTTACAGATGTGCTATTTTGATTTTGAGGTTTAGTTGATTTTGATGCAAAGTGGCAGGAACAAAAAGAAGAGCCAGAGATGGAATAACAAAATTCTAAGAACCTCTATGATTTTTCACTAGAGAAAATTACTTTAGGTAAGAGTGTATCTCTTCCAGATACTGAATTTTTTTTTTTAATTGGGATTGAACCCAGGAGTGCTTAACTAATGAGCCACATCCCTAGTCCTTTTTATTTTTATTTTGATACAGGGTCTTGCTAAGTTGCTCAGGGCCTTGCAAAGTTGCTGAAGCTGGGTTTGAACTTGTGATCCTCCTACCTCAGCCTCCTGAGTCACTGGGATTACAGGCATATGCCACAGTGCCAGGCTCAGATACTGGGTTTTTATGGCCTTTTCATTTTTCCCTCCTTAGCAATATAGGAATAAAAACTGCAGATCAGTTTAAGTTTATCCAAATGAAAAAGCCCTACAGTGAAGATTTAAAGGCATCAGCTTCACCCAAACTCATAATGGAAGCAGAAAGTCCCTAGTATGAGACAATGTCTGTAAGAAGCCAGAAGCTGGGATGAACTAGCTTTGAGACTCTAGATGTTGCTCTAAACGGAACTTCCTGTGTTTTTGACCTATGAAGTGACCTATCAGAAGATAGGAAACGTCAAGGGCCCTTTAAAACATACAAACTGAATGAGTACCTGAAAAGAAGCTTCATTTTATACAGGATCCCTTTAAGCTTCTTCATACTTTTAAAATGATTTAATGGTATGATGTCAAGGATTTTAAAAAATATTTTTAGTTGTATATGGACACAATGTCTTTTTTTTTTTTTTTTTTTTTTTTTTTTTTTTTTATGTGGTGGTGCCTCACACATGATAGGCAAGTGCTCTACCACTGAGCCACAACCCCAGTCCTTGATGTCAAAGATTTGTCTCAAAATCGTCTGGGTGGAGGGCAGGAAAATTAGTAGGGATTTAGATGAAATGAAATTGACTGTGAGTTGATAATTGTTGAACCTAGGTGATGGGATTTTACAATTTTCCTTAATAAAAAGTTACAAACTATGCTTTCAGGTGCAGCCATTAGATTTATACTAAACCTACACGAGACTTGTCATTCTGGTTTGTTTCTTCAGGATTAACTTTCTCATCTTCAATTCTGTAATTTTAGGTATTAGCTAGAGAAGACATTGATGAAGCTGTACATGCAATATTATTTAGAGAAAATTATGTTGTGAAGGTAAGAGCTGGCTACAGACTGTATGTTCTAAGTGTGCTCTGGGGGAGCAAGAGGGATGCAGAGAGAGCATGGCTGAGAGTTGATGTCACCCTGTGTGTTAGTTGGCTTTCTTCACTGCAACAAATACCCGACATAAACCGCTTAAAAAGAAGAAAGGTTTATTCTGGCTCCCAGCTTCAGAGGTTTCAGTCCGAGGTCACTTGGCCCCATGGCTTTGGGCCTGTGGCAAGGCAGAACATGATGGTGCATGGTGAAGCTGAGTTGCCCACGTCACAGCAGCTGGGAGGCAAAAAGAGAAAGAGAGGAAGGGGCAGGGGTCTCAGTCTACACCCCCAGTGACCTATTTCCTCCAGCAAGGCCTTACCTCCTAAAGCATGCACTACCTCCCAATAGTACCGTCAGCTGGGGACCGAGCATTCAATGCATGAGTTTTGGGGGGGACTTACTGTCCAAACCATAGCACCATGTCAAAGAGACTCATTTTGCAGGGAGAATGAGGCTCCTCTGATTCACTCCTTATACTGCAGAGATCTGAGGTTGTGCCACCTCCTTGCAGGATTACCAAGAGTCCTTGGTCCTGTCTGGATGTGTCCTCAAGAGATCTGAGAGATCATTCTAACTGTTCCCCTTCTTTGTCTTGGGACTAAATAGAAATTCTTTGCTCCTGAAATTTGCCTCCTTCTCCTGTGTCTCCTAAAACCACCAGAAACGAATTAGTATTCAAGGGTAACAATCAATCAGCAACTGATAATCACTCTGGAATTAGTAAACTAAAGGGGGGTTAATCTGAATGAGGGGGATTGAAATTTAGTGTTCTAATAATACTTTGACATTTGTATTGTGGTTTGCAATTTAAAGAAAATACACATTTGGGCATCATTTGGGCATCAAAAGTGGTAGGTGGGATTAGCCTCCTTTTATAGATCAGAAAGAGGTGTCGAAACAAATTTGGTGCTCTTTTTGCTCAACCAATTTAGTCACAACCTTTCCTGATGATAAAGGCTAGACATGAAATGGGTAACCAGAAAATGCTTTGAAATCCTTAAAAAGAGGCAAAAAAAAAAAAAAAAAAAAAAAAAGGTGAGTTAGAAACAATTTAATCTGGTTAATGAGTTAAATGCAGGTCAGTCTGAAGGCCCAGTGTTCCTTAGGACTATTCACAACTTCTTCCTGCTCTGTGCTCTTGGGTTCTCTTTCTAAAATTTATTCTGTGCTCTGAGGATCTTGTGCTAGGACTTGGCAGCCTAAATGTGGTGGAGAGAGCTCAGGAATGGAGTCGAGTGCCTCTTCCCACAAACCCATTATTCAAATCCCAATAAATGGAAAATATTTTAATGATATGTTTTGTTTGTATTTGTTAGAGATTGGATACATATTTGCAGCATTTGGAAACTTTTAAGGAAAGAAGAAAAGAGATGTTACACAGAAAATGGGTTGTAAATGTGGCAGAGCCCATTCAACAGAGAATTGTGGGAAAAGTAATTTCAAATAGAGGAGCTGAAAAAAAAAAGCGAGAGAACTTTGAATGTTATTTAAAGTCCACGAATAAAACGGTACTGAGTTTTTTTTTTTTTTCAAATAAATGTCAGTTTTTTTCTATTTTCCTATCCTTAATATTTCTGCTATCCTTAGTGTTAGAAAACTGCTGAAACATAGTTAACTTAGCTGGGAACACCGTGTTAGTGAAATAAAAGGGTTTATTGGGGTGCCACATGGGCAAGGGTAGGGAAGGGAAGGGGGGGTAGGGAAGGGATGGAGGGGAATAGGGACAGGCAGGAACAGAGAGCAAGAACAAAAGGCGGCAGGAACAAGGGCAGAGTTCAATCCGGGGCTGGCTTAAATAGAGTAGGGGCCATAAAACCCCCTTGGAGTGAGTCCTTGTCCTATAGGCCAGCAGAGGTCAGGGGGGGTAGTGGACAGGGGACTTGCTGGTCAGGTTTTTGGTCACGCTGAGGATCCTGGGAGCTGTAGTTTTTCACAAGGTACCTGGGGAGGTGTGGCCTTCTGCCTGGGAGGTACAGCCTCTGCCTAGAATCCAACACTTAGTATTTTCCATTCATCTCATCGTGCTCACATTTGCCTGGTGGTGTTTACAGCTGCAGGGGTTAGGTGCCAGGGACTCTTCTCCTCCGTGTTCTTTGATCAGGAAGCAGTGGGTCCCCAGGACCCCCTACCCAGCTTTCCCAAAGCTCTCATTAGCCAGGACTGGGTCGCGTGGCAATGCAGGGTCAGGAGAGACCAGGCTGGCTTTCTAATCTCTGTGGTCAGCCAGCCTTTAGATACAGGGGCTAACAATTCTGCTCTTCAGTCTGGCTTTAGAAAACAACATGCTTTTGGTTTCTTACTTTGAAGATGTTTTTTGTTCTAACTTTGAGGTCAGAAGTCTCCTTAGGAATTCAGGCCCACCTATTGTAGTACCAAATTTGTCTGTTGTGCACTACAGTATTTTCACTCTTTTTTGTTTGTTTGTTTGTTTGTTTTTCTTTTTTTGGGTACCAGGCATTGAACTCAGGGGCACCGGACTACTGAGTCACATCCCCAGCCCTATTTTGTATTTTTAAAAAATACTTATTTATTTTAGTTGTACGCAATGCCTGTATTTCTACGTGGTGCTGAGGATCAAACCCGGGCCGCACACACGCTAGGCGAGCGCTCTACCGCTGAGCACAACCCCAGCCCCCCTATTTTGTATTTTATTTAGAGACAGGGTCTTACTAAGTTGCTTAACGCCTTGCTTTTGCTGAGGCTGGCTTTGAACTCTTGATCCTCTTGTCTCAGCCTCCTGAGCAGTTGGGATTACATGCGTGTGCCACCACGCCCAGCCACTGTTTTGTTTTGTTTTTTGTCCCCCTCCCTAGGTATTTACTGGAGATGTGGAGCAAGCAGTTTAGCTGGGATGTCAGAGTGTTTAAGTGTATTTGTGAACAACATTTCTGATATGTATGTTAAATACTAATACCTAAACACCCTGAGAGGCAGAGCTGAAGATGAGTTGCAGATTTCTTCAAAATCAGGGTGCACAATCTTACAGTTATGTCCAGAAGTGTGTCAGCTCTCTGAAATAGGAAGGCTGTGCCCACCCTGTCTGGCCCTCTTACTCCTGATGCCACACTGTTCAGAGGACACCCACCAGCTATAGAACCTTCAGAAGAGGGTGGAGTCTTGGCCCCACTTCATAGCAGGAAGAGTGGAGAGAGGTGGTGTTTAGCCAGGAGCCCACCCAAGGGGGAGTAAATACTAAGTATTTAAAAGGCAGACCTGTGGCTGATGGGTAGGCGTATGAACTTATATCTGCTCCAGGAAGTTACAAAGCAGGATCACACACTCAGTCTAAGGATAAACTTCCTCATGGTTAAAATGACCCAAAGAGCGCCTGCCTTGTGGAGCAGAAAGTTCTCAAACCGAGGCTTCTTGGTGATTGCAGACTAAAACTGAATGATTCCTTCTAAAAGATGGTGGAGTCTCACTGCAGTTGCTTCTAACACTTTGAAGTTGTGTGTTTATATAAAAATGAGCATTTGGCTATTTAGCTTTTATGAGTCTTGCAAATAGTTTGTGTATAGTGACTTGCTCTTAGGTGAGTTTTTTTTTAATATTTTTTTTAATTGTTGATGGACCTTTATTTTATTCATTTATTCATATGCAGAGCTGAGAATCGAATTCAGTGCCTCACACATGCTAGGCAAGTGCTCCACCACCAGACCACAACCCCAGCCCAGATGTGTTTTTTTCCTAAAAGAAATTGTATCTAAGCCGGGCGCGGTGGCGCACGCCTGTAATCCCAGCACTTTGGGAGGCTGAGGCAGGAGGATCGTGAGTTCAAAGCCAGCCTCAGCAATGGCGAGGCAGTTGGCAACTCAGTGAGACCCTGTCTCTAAATAAAATACAAAAAAGGGCTGGGGATGTGGCCCAGTGGTCGAGTGCCCCTGAGTTCAATCCCTGGTACCACAAAAAAAAAAAAAGAAAGAAAAAAAAGAAAAGAAATTGTATCTAGGGACCATTATGATTCTGAAGTATATGATCCTTTCCATATGAAGAAAAAGACTCTGGGGCTGGGGTTGTGGCTCAGAGGCAGAGCAATTGCCTAGCATGTGTGAGGCACTGGGTTCGATTCTCAGCACCACATATAAATAAAATAAAGGTCCATTGACAACTAAAAAAATTTTTTTTTAAAAAAAGGGAGAAAGAATCCAAATTATGGAAAAGTACGGTGGCATCTGACTTTTATTTATTTATTCTTAGGAGTGCTGGAGTTGGAAAACCTGGTCATTTCACTGTGTGTGTGTTCTGGGGAGGGTACTCTGGGCTTCACACATGCTAGGCGAGTTCTCCATCACTGAGCTACATCCAGAGCCGAGAGGTCTCATAGTCATTCTCTATTCATTTTTTAAATATCCACAAAAACTTTCCCCCGAGTTTTAGACTAGGAACCCAAAGTAACTTAGATGGTTGCACAGTGCATCTGCGTGAGAAATTTGCTCTTTTTTTTTTTTTTTAATATGTGGTGCTGGGGTATGAACCCAAGGCCTTGTGCAGGGGAGGCAAGCACTCTACCAACTGAGCTATATGCCCAGCCCCGAGAAATTTGCTCTTTTGTTTATTCATTGTTCACTCGCCTTCAGCAGAGGAAGAGAGGCCCGGGGACAGTGCGTGCAGTGGAGCAAGAGTTGAGCTCGTACTGACCGAGGCTTCAGATACCTCAGCTGCCAGTAAATGAGTTAAAATGGAGAGATGTAGGTTTTGGCTTTTGCTCCTGGGTAGCAGAATTAGACACTGCTGTTAGGTTTATTTATTTATTTTTAACGATATGTCTGACCCTGAAGAGAGAAGTGGTTTATTTTGCTTCTTGCAGAAACTGGAGCCACATCAATTTCTTTTGGTCACAGGTAGAGTCCCGTCTGGGATGTTGGTGCAGCACCTAGACCAGTGGGCCCAGCATTGGGTTCAATGTTGTGGAAGAACTGCAGGGAAAAAATGGTCCTTCTGCTGAAGGCTTATAATGAGGAGGAGAGAAAAAAATACCTTAGAAAATGACCTCTGAAGTTCTCCTCTCAGCAGCTTCCTTCAAGGGCCTCCTTCCTCCTGGGTGGTTCGGAGCGCTGCCTTGTGCTCTTGCAGTATCCTGAGCTGGCTCCTCTCAAGACTAGATTGTCACTGCGTGTGACTTGTCTGTTCTAGACTGACAGACCCCTCAAGACAACACCTGGCCTGGGCGTGGCGTAGCATGGCCCGGCCAGCAGAACTGAGCTGGAGCTCAGGAGACCTCCCTCCCTCTGCTCCCTCTTTAGCTCAGTGAAATGGCCCGTCCCAGGCAGCTGCTGTTGCTACCCACTGCTCTGTGCATGGCAATGTTCCTGGGTCTCCATCCTCAGAGTACAGTCAGGCCTGGGATGCTTTGCCCAGCTATGAACAGCCTAATACCAACGCATTTTGGGCCTCAGAGAGTGTCACTTTTTTTTTTGCAGGCTGCAGTCCCTCCGTTTTGTGGTCCTCTGTTTCAAAGACAGCAAAAGGCAGACGAAGAGACCAGAACTAGGCTTCGATATGAGACAGGTGCTTTGTGGGACTTCATTCGTAGAGACTACTAATTGTCAAATGATGCTCCAGCCCAAGACCCACCGGCTGTTTTTAAAAGTGTTGACTTAGATTTTCTTATTTTCCTATAGGAAAAGGATACTCCGCAAAAGAGCTTAAAGAAACAAAGGCCAGACTGCATGCCAAATCGCCCCCATTCATTTTCACTCTACAAAATGTGATTCCGAAAGAGTATCATAAAGTCTCTGGGGTACCTAGGAGAACTAAAACATTCAGGTACAGAGTAACTAAGTAAATGAACAAGCAGATACTTGTTTCACCTGCAGTTTAGTTTACTTCCTAATGTAGGTGTTGTAACTAGTCATTTTTTTCTTTTAGTGACTTACGGTTTTCTTGTTTTTAACTATCATCGACTTTGTATTATGCAGTATATAGAGAGAACAGCATGAAACACAAGTAGCTTAACAAATCCACAAGTCAGTCCTCGGAACTTACCACCCAGATCAGAAGATGGACTGTCTCCTGCCATGACAGTTTCCTTCCTGCCCCAGAGCTGTTTTCATTTCTTCTTATTATTATTCTTTTTTTGGGGGGGGGGACACCAGAGATTGAATTTAGGGGCATTCAACCACTGAGCCACATCCCCAACCCTATTTTGTATTTTATTTAGAGACAGGGTCTCACTGAGTTGCTTAGTGCCTTGGTTTTTTTTTGCTGAGGCTGGCTTTGAACTCCCGATCCTCCTGCCTCAGCCTTCCAAGCTACTGGGATTACACTGTGCCTGGCCTTTCTTCACTTCTGTAGGTCTTTACTTTCTTGCTCTCCCTAACAACTACTTTCGTATCCTTAAATAATATTGTTTATCTTGCCCATTTTTGAATTTCATATGAATGCAAACTTAAACATTTACTCTTTTGTGACTGACTTTTCAAAATAATTGGTAAGTAATGTACATAATATGAAATGCACATGCTGTGTATTAGCATACAGTTCAATATGTTCCTGGTGTCTTGGGTTCATTATTATTATTATTATTTTATTTTATTTTATTTTTTTTGGTACCAGGGATTGAACTCAGGTGCACTTGAACACTGAGCCACATCCCCAGCCCTATTCTGTATTTTAAATTTAGAGACAGAGTCTCACTGAGTTGCTTAGTGCCTTGCTTTTGCAAGGGCTGGCTTTGAATTCGCAATCCTCCTGTCTCAGCCTCCCGAGCCGCTGGGATTATAGGAATACTCCACCACACCCGGCTCCCTCATTATATTTTAAAAAATTTACCTGTGTTGTTGCACATAGCTGCAGTGTGTTCATTTCTGTCTCATATAGTATCCTAGAGTGTTTTTCAGTTTGACTACACCACCATTTACTTAGCCATTCTACTTTGGTGACACTTGTTTTTTAATATTTGGGCTATTACGTTCAGTCCAATGCAAGTGTTTTGCTTCCCATAAGCCACACTTCTCAGGGTATATGTTTAAGAGTGGAGTTTTCTGGGTCACAGGATAATTTTTAAACTGTTTTCCAAAGAGGCTGTTTCAGTTTACACTCTATCACTACATCATTGATGAGAAATATTGTTCACATTCTTCACATTCCCCTTGACTCTGGTATGTATTATTAATTAAAAAAATTTTTTAGTTGTTGATAGATCTTTATTTCATTTATTTATATGTGGTGCTGAAAATTGAACCCAGTGCCTCACACATGCCAGGCAAATGCTCTACTACTGAGCCCACACCCCCCAGCTCCTATTAGACTAATTTGAGTAAAGTTGATAGCTATTTAATAGTGTTTTCTTGATTACCAGTGAGACTAAATGCTTTTTATACTTTCATTGATTACTGGGTTTTCTCATTTGAGAAGTTCCTGTTCAAGACTTCTGCCTTTTTTTTCCCCCTGTTGGATCATCTTTCTTATTGATTTCTAGGTGTACCTCATGTATTTTGGCTACAAACCCCTTTTCAGTTATATTTGTATCTTCACCTATATTGTGGATTGCAGTTTTACTCTTCCCAGTGGTATCTTTTTGTGAGTAGATATTCTTTTTGCTTTAGTACTGGGGATTGAACTCTGGGTGTTCTACCACTGAGTGAGTTATATCCCCAGCCCTTTTTATTTTTTTTATCCTGAGGCAGGGTCTTTTAAAGTTGTCCAGGCTGGCCTTGAACTTGCCATTCTCCTGCCTCTGCCTCCTGAGTTACTGGGATTACAGGTGTGCACTACCAGGGATTGAACTCAGGGGCACTCGACCACTGGGCAAGTATTTTATTAGAGACAGGGTCTCACTGAGTTGCTAAGTGCCTCGTCATTGCTGAGGCTGTCTTTGAACTCATAATTCTCCTGCCTCAGCCTCCCAAGTGCTGGGATTACAGGTGTGCGCCACCGTGCTGGCTTATATATTCTTTTTAAATTAAAAAAATTTTTTTGTAGTTGTAGGTGAACAGCATGCCTTTATTTTGTTTGTTTATATTTATATGGTACTAAGGATTGAACCTAGTGCCTCACACATGCTAAACAAGTGCTCTGCCACTGAGCTATAACCCCAGCCCCAGCCCCTCTTTTGGATTTTTTTATGAACATAATTATATTATTTGCTAATGATGAGAATTTTATTTTTTGTTTACCATTCCTTATACCTTTTATTCCTTTTCCTTTCTTTACAGTACCAATTAAGATCTCTATCATAAAGTCAGAATGGTGATAGTGAACTTCCTAGTCTCATTCTTAAACAAAAAGGGAAAGCTTTTAGTGTTTCACTATGCTTTCTATGATTTTTTAGATCTCCATTAGCAAATTAAAGAAGTTCACTTCTGTTCCTCATATGCTATGAGTTTGTTTAGATCATGACTAGATTGAGTTATATTAATTTTTCTGTGTTTTTTTGAAATTATGATTTTTCTCCTTCCTTTGTTATGTTAATGTGGAAATTTTACCAACATTAAAAGATATTTTATTATAACCATTCCAAAATATACTGAATATAGAAAGTCTAATAAACTTCTATGAATGTATTACCTAGGATCAACAACTATTAACATTTTACTGTACTAATTTTCTCTCTCTTTCTTTCCTTTACTCTCTTTTGCTCTTTCTTTTTTTTATTATTATTATTATTTTTTTTATTTTATTTTATTTTTTTTTTTGGTACCAGGGATTGAACTCAGGTGCACTTGAACACTGAGCCACATCCCCAGCCCTATTCTGTATTTTAAATTTAGAGACAGAGTCTCACTGAGTTGCTTAGTGCCTTGCTTTTGCAAGGGCTGGCTTTGAATTCGCAATCCTCCTGTCTCAGCCTCCCGAGCCGCTGGGATTATAGGAATACTCCACCACACCCGGCTCCCTCATTATATTTTAAAATTTACCTGTGTTGTTGCACATAGCTGCAGTGTGTTCATTTCTGTCTCATATAGTATCCTAGAGTGTTTTTCAGTTTGACTACACCACCATTTACTTAGCCATTCTACTTTGGTGACACTTGTTTTTTTAATATTTGGGCTATTATGTTCAGTCCAATGCAAGTGTTTTGCTTCCCATAAGCCACACTTCTCAGGGTATATGTTTAAGAGTGGAGTTTTCTGGGTCACAGGATAATTTTTAAACTGTTTTCCAAAGAGGCTGTTTCAGTTTACACTCTATCACTACATCATTGATGAGAAATATTGTTCACATTCTTCACATTCCCCTTGACTCTGGTATGTATTATTAATTAAAAAAATTTTTTAGTTGTTGATAGATCTTTATTTCATTTATTTATATGTGGTGCTGAAAATTGAACCCAGTGCCTCACACATGCCAGGCAAATGCTCTACTACTGAGCCCACACCCCCCAGCTCCTATTAGACTAATTTGAGTAAAGTTGATAGCTATTTAAAATAGTGTTTTCTTGATTACCAGTGAGACTAAATGCTTTTTATACTTTCATTGATTACTGGGTTTTCTCATTTGAGAAGTTCCTGTTCAAGACTTCTGCCTTTTTTTTCCCCCTGTTGGATCATCTTTCTTATTGATTTCTAGGTGTACCTCATGTATTTTGGCTACAAACCCCTTTTCAGTTATATTTGTATCTTCACCTATATTGTGGATTGCAGTTTTACTCTTCCCAGTGGTATCTTTTTGTGAGTAGATATTCTTTTTGCTTTAGTACTGGGGATTGAACTCTGGGTGTTCTACCACTGAGTGAGTTATATCCCCAGCCCTTTTTATTTTTTTATCCTGAGGCAGGGTCTTTTAAAGTTGTCCAGGCTGGCCTTGAACTTGCCATTCTCCTGCCTCTGCCTCCTGAGTTACTGGGATTACAGGTGTGCACTACCAGGGATTGAACTCAGGGGCACTCGACCACTGGGCAAGTATTTTATTAGAGACAGGGTCTCACTGAGTTGCTAAGTGCCTCGTCATTGCTGAGGCTGTCTTTGAACTCATAATTCTCCTGCCTCAGCCTCCCAAGTGCTGGGATTACAGGTGTGCGCCACCGTGCTGGCTTATATATTCTTTTTAAATTAAAAAAATTTTTTTTGTAGTTGTAGGTGAACAGCATGCCTTTATTTTGTTTGTTTATATTTATATGGTACTAAGGATTGAACCTAGTGCCTCACACATGCTAAACAAGTGCTCTGCCACTGAGCTATAACCCCAGCCCCAGCCCCTCTTTTGGATTTTTTTATGAACATAATTATATTATTTGCTAATGATGAGAATTTTATTTTTTGTTTACCATTCCTTATACCTTTTATTCCTTTTCCTTTCTTTACAGTACCAATTAAGATCTCTATCATAAAGTCAGAATGGTGATAGTGAACTTCCTAGTCTCATTCTTAAACAAAAAGGGAAAGCTTTTAGTGTTTCACTATGCTTTCTATGATTTTTAGATCTCCATTAGCAAATTAAAGAAGTTCACTTCTGTTCCTCATATGCTATGAGTTTGTTTAGATCATGACTAGATTGAGTTATATTAATTTTTCTGTGTTTTTTTGAAATTATGATTTTTCTCCTTCCTTTGTTATGTTAATGTGGAAATTTTACCAACATTAAAAGATATTTTATTATAACCATTCCAAAATATACTGAATATAGAAAGTCTAATAAACTTCTATGAATGTATTACCTAGGATCAACAACTATTAACATTTTACTGTACTAATTTTCTCTCTCTTTCTTTCCTTTACTCTCTTTTGCTCTTTCTTTTTTTTATTTTAATAATTTTTATTTTATTTTATTTTTTTACACAAATGGAGCACAACTTTTATTTTCTCTGGTTGTACATGCTGTAGAGTTACACCATTTGTGCATTCATACCCATATATAGGCATAATAATGTCCATATCATTCTAACATCTTCCCTCCCACATACTCCCCCCTTCCCTCTCTCCCCTCTGCTCAATCCAAAGTTCCTCCCTTTTCCCTTTGCCTCCTGCCCATTATGGGTCAACATCCACTTATCAGAGAAAATATTTGGCCTTTGGTTTTTCGTGATTGACTTACTTTGCTTAACATAATATTCTCTAATTCCGTCCATTTTACCCATAAATGCCATAATTTCATTCTTTCAGGCTGACTAGTATTTCACTGTATGTGTGTGTGTGTTTGTGTGTGTGTGTGTACACACACACATATATATATGTATATATATACATATATATATATATATGGTGTATATATATATATGTGGTGTATATATATAAATACCACAGTTTCTTTATCCATTCACCTATTAAAGTGCATCTAGGCTGTTTCCACTGTTTAGCCATTGTGAATTGAACTGCTATAAACATTGAGGTGGTTGCATCTCTGTAGCATGCTGATTTTAAATCCTTTGGGTATACACTGAGGAGTGGGATAGCTGGGTCAAATGGTGGTTCCAATACAAGTTTTCTAAGGTATCTCCATACTATTTTCCAAAGTGGTTATACCCTTTTGCAGTCTCACCAGCAATGAATCAGTTTGCCCACATCCTTGCCAGCACTTATTGTTGGTTGATTTTTGGATAATTGCCATTCTGACTGCAGTGAGATGAAATCTTAGAGTAGTTTCGATTTGTATTTCTCTAATTGCTAGAGATGTTGAACATTTTTTTCATAAAATTGTTGTATATCTTCTTCTGTGAAGTATTTGCTCATTTCCTTAGTCCGTTTATTGATTGGGCTTTTTTTTTTTTTTTTTTTTTTTTTTTTTTTTTGGTGTTAAGTTTTTTGAGTTCTTTATATATCCTGGATATTAGTGCTCCATCTGATGTGTGTGTGGTAAAAATTTGCTCCCATTCTGTAGGCTCTCTCTTTACTTCATTAATTGTTTCTTTTGCTGAGAAGAAGCTTTTTAGTTTGAATCCATCCCATTTGTTGATTCTTGATTTTACTTTTTGCGCTATAGGAGTCTTGTTAAGGAAGTCAGGTCCTAAGCTGACATGATGAAGATTTGGGCCTGCTTTTTTTCTATTAGATGCAGAATCTTTGGCCTACTTCCTTGGTCCTTGATCCATTCTGACTTTTTCTCTTGATTTTCTGAAGCAAATCTTTCCTAGAAGAATTTCAAGGCCTCAAGTTTTATCATTTATAAGTACTCCAGTACAGTATGTACCTCACAACTAGGAAACAAACAAAAATCCTTTTTACCGCATCTGCAGGTAAATGGATGAAGTTGGAGAATATAATGCTAAGTGAAGTTAGCCAATCCCCAAAATCCAAATGCCAAATGTTTTCTCTGATATAAGGAGGCTGATTCACAGTGGGGTTGGGGCTGGGAGCATGGGAGGATTAGAGGAACACTAGAAAGGCCAACGGGGAAGGAGGGGAAGGGAGGGGGGGAAAGGGTAAAAATAAAAAAGATGGTAGAATGAAATGGATATCATTACCCTAAGTGCATGTATGAAGACACGAATGGTGTGAATATACTTTGTATACAACCAGAGATATGTAAAAATGTGCGGGGTTGGAGTTGTGGCTCAGTGATAAGAGCACTTGCCTAGCATGTGTGAGTCCCTGGGTTCAGATTCTCAGCACCTCATATAAATAAATGAATAAAATAAAGGTCCATCAACATCTCAAAAAGATTTTTTAAAAATGTGCTCTACATGTGTAATATGAATTGTAATGCATTCTGCTGTCATATATAACAACTTAGAATAAAAGAAAAAATCCTTTTTTTTAAAAAATATTTATTTATTTGCTTTAGTTGTACACAATGGGTTTAAATGGGTTTATTTGTACGTGGTGCTGAGGATCGAACCCAGGCCGCGCACGTGCTAGACGAGCGCTCTACCGCTGAGCCACAATCCCAGCCCCGAAAAAATCCTTTTTACAATTTTTGTAAGTATGTGTCTGCTTACAGGGACCTCTCAGCTTCTATTATCTTAAAAATGTTTACTTATCCTTTATTCTTTCTTTTTAACATAATAAATTTTAGTGTTCACAGAAAGTTTTATGTTCACAGGAAAATGAGCAGAAAATACTGAGAGAGTTCCTTTCTACCCTCTGTCCACATATACACATCTCCCTCCACCGTGGGCACCCTGTACCATAGTAGTATATTACCATCAATGAAAGTACATTGACATTATCACTGAAGGTCCATGATTTACATGACAGTTCGTTTTTGGTGGTGTACCACGTTATGGGATTTAACAAATGTAAATGTGTATCCATCATTATAGTAGCTACAGGATACTTTCACTACTCCAAAAACCATCTGTGCTCTGTCAGTTTATCCACTGTCCCCATTCTCAGCAACCACTGATCTCTTTACTATTTCCATAGATTTTTTTCTCCAGAGTTTCATATGTTTGAAATTATACAGTAAATAGTCTTTCACATTTCACCTTCATTTTTGTTTATTTATTTATCTATTTATTTATTACTGGGGATTTAACCTAGGGGTGCTTTACCATTGCACTACATCCCCAGACCTCCCCCTTTCCCCCCCCTATTTTTCTTCAGATTTTTTATTAGTACATTATAGTTGTAAATAATGATGGGTCTCCAGTCCTTTTTTATTTTTAAATTTTGAGACAGCATCTCACCAAGTTGCTTAGGGCCTCACTAAGTTGCTGAGGCTGACTTTGAACTTGTGATCCTCCTGCCTCAGCCTCCTCAGTCACTGGAATTATAGTGTGCACTACCACACCTGGCTCAACCTCCATTTTTTTTTTTTTTTTTGGTACTGGGGATTGAACTCAGGGTCACTCAACCACTGAGCCATATCCCATTTTATTAGAGACAGGGTCTCACTGAGTTGCTAAGTGCCTCGCCATTGCTGAGGTTGGCTTTGAACTCGCGATCCTCCTGCCTCAGCTTCCCAAGTACTGGGATTATAGGCGTGCGCCACCGCACCTGGCTCAACCTTCTTCTTTTTTTTTTTTTTAATTTGTTTGTTCTTTTTAGATATACATGACAGTAAAGTCACCTTCATTTTTAAAAGCATGTTTTTACAGAATAAAGAATGCTAGGTTGGCAGTTATTTTGTTTTAACATATATTCTGTTGTCACTCTTTCAATTGAGAAATCAACTGCCAGTCTTACTGTTGTTCTTTTGAAAGTAATTTATCTCTTTTCCCTGGATACTTTTAGGATTTTCTTTTTTCGATTTTGTTTTCTTTTTTTTCTTTTTTTTTTTTTTTTTTTTTGTAGTGTTATATGATGTTCCCAGATGTGGATTTCTTTTCCTACTTGGAATTCATGGTTTGTCTTGTATCTGTAGATTCATGCCTTTTGTTGGTTTTGGAACGTTCTGAGTCATTTTGTCTTTGATTATTATTGCAGCCATATTCTCTCTCTCTTCTTTTTTGGGTACTCCAGTTAAACATATTTTAGATTTTCTCACTATGTCCTTTTTTGGCTCTTAGTTTTTTCTTGTGAATTTCTTTCTTTCTTCTTCTTTTTTTTTTTTTTTTTTTTTGTTTCTCCATATTTAATTCTAGTTTTTTTATTTTTCTCTCTCTCTTTCATTGTGTCTGACAATCTGTTGTTAAACCTATCTGCTGAGTTCTTATTTTCAGTCATTTTGTTGTACAGTTCTAGAATTCCTATTTGGTTCTTTTTCATAGGAAAACATTCTGGAGAGGTCTGTCTGTGCTCAGGGGTCTGTCTCCACCCCCACTCCACTGGGGAACCTAACTCAAATGCATTGCTTGACTTGCCCATCAGGGGAGGGCGATGTTGAGAACAAGATTAAGTGCCTAACTGTGAGGACAGCAGCCAGGTCCCCGGAGGAAAAATAACCCACCAAAGGTTCTCAGAGCACAGAGGAATCAGTTTCTACCCTGGTACTTGAAATGCTCCAAGGGAAGGGTGGAAGCAGGGCATAGCTGGAGCTTGTCAGCTCACTCACTTCTGAAAGCCTCTCCCCTTTCTGGAGCTGTTTCCACAGATAGCCAATGACTTTACAGTTAGGAGTGTTTGGGGTACATTTTCTGATTCCCTCTAGTTATTGCAGCTGGACACTCACTACAGTAGTGGAGGTCTTGTGGTGCTGGCGATCGAACCCAGGGCCTCATGCCTTCTAGACAAATGCTTTACCCCAGCCCTTTTTAAAACCATTTTTACTTAAAAATTAATAATAACATAACTTCTCATCCCCCGGTGAGTCAAAGGCATTCTCTTTCTCTATCCTCTTCGTTTCCCCTCCCTAGCTCCCCCGCCTTTGGTGTCGCAGTGCCTCAGCTACGCCTGCTTCTTTAATCTGGTCTCTTCCAGTGAGACTCTGCCTAACAGCCTGAGTGATGTCTTAGGAGCAATCAACTGGGAACTCTTCAGTAGCTTCCATTAACCCTCTCAAGCATGTGCAATCTCCTTAACAGGCCCATGAGGTGACATCTGGGCCCTGACATCCTTTCTGGCTTCATCTCAAAAATCTCTTTTCCTTAAAGAAAAAAAAAAAAAAAAATACATATTAACCACAGGAGTCTCTGGCCAAGTCAGCATGTTTACAGCTCCTGACCCTCGGGGTCGATGTGTCCCTTGCTCTATCACTGGCCACTTCAGTGCCACAAGAGAGGCACTGTGTTGCTGTACCCTCCCAGCAGCCAGCCCCTGAGGACAGGGCTGTGTCTTGGTGTTCCCAGTGCTTAACTAGAGAGTAGTGGATGGTGAGTAAATGGAGAAAGAAAAGAGAAGGCTTATTTCCTTAGATAGGCAAGGGTTACCTGAAGCCTTTTGGTGACAGCCCTCTGGGTGCCTCACATAGCTGACCAAGTAAGAAAGGACTTAAGCGCAAGGTGGTTAGATTAGTCAGAGGCAGTTTGACTAACAAAGAACATAATCCTTCTCAAGTTAAAGAAGTGGGGGCAGGGGCAGTACATATGTTAGAAAGCACCAGCATACTGTGAAAGACAAGGCCAGAAGCCGGACTGCTTGAAGGACAAAGAGATCTGTCCCTTCCTTTTTGGGACTATGTGGTTTTCACTATCACTTCTTCTTGTGAACCTGCTTCATTTCTGTTTCTCTGCACACTGGCTTCCTCTGCAGGTGGTAGAAAGCAGATGCTGTAGTTCTGCCTGACCTTTTGGGCTTGAGCACTCAGAGGCTGTCTGGTAATCCCACGATCACAACTGTCTGTGCTTCAGCCACAGCTGGAGAAGAGTCCCACGACACCTGCTTACCTACAGATTGTGCCATCAGGGCTGTGGGTGGGGCAGAGAGACTGAGAGCTGCAGTAGCCAGCTTCACATGACTACAGTGAAATGCCTGAAGCAATTAGCTCACCAAGAGAAAAGGTGATGCAGCTGAGTTTTCAAGGTTCAAGTCGATGATGAGGTGGTCCCAACTGCTTTGGGCCATTGTTGAGGAAAGTACATCACGGCAGGAATATTTTTTAAAAATATATTTCTTTATTTTCATGTGGTGCTGAGGATTGAACCCAGTGCCTCTCCTGGGTGAGGCAAGCATTCTACCACTGAGCCACAGCCACAGCCCGTGGCGGGAATATTTGTAGGAGCAAATTGCTCACATCACGAATCAGGAAGCAGAGGGCAAAAAAGGAAAAGACCGGGGTTCCATGATCCTTTTCAAGGGCATGCGCCCATGACCTTGACCCTCCCAGTAGGCCTCCCAGCACCTCCCCTTACTACCAACCTGGGAACCTAGACATAAGGACCTTTAGGGGACTCATCCAATCCATAGCAGAGGGACAGCTACCAGTGATGTCTCGTTGGCTTTTCCTTTTTACAATGAACACTGAGTTCATTAAATTAATTTCTTAGAATGGTACGATTCAGTTTGTGCTGAGTTGAGATCATGTTTCTTCTTTTCTTCGAAGTCCTGAAAGGCATACCTGTGCAGAAAAGAAGCGTCTGGTTGGTAAAGAGAGGACAACCACCGACCTCAGTCAGCTTGCTTTTGAAAGGCAGTTCCATTTCTCGCGGCTTCGCCAGAACAAAGAGGCTGAAAAGAAGGGTCTGGTGAGCTGAGACCTGGGGGGGCAGGGCCTGGCTGGCATGTTTTGGCAGCATCCCCCAAGACAGTGTCCTTGATCTCAAAAGCAGAGCCCCCAGCAAGGCCTTCCCTCAAAACTAGGCTCCCGAGGGCAGAGGAGGCAGTAGCCAAAGAAAGGGGCAAAGAGGAGGCTGCGGAAGGGAACATTTACTTTATGCACAAGAACTGGTGGTGGTGGTGGGGGTGCCTTGACTTGGTGCTGCTGCACTGCTGGGCACCCTGGGGGGGGAAGGCTTGGGCGATGAGACTCAGACGATGGCAGATGTGGGACCCTGGGCCTCATTTTCGGAATGTGCCTTTATAAGGTGAGGGCAAGAGACCCTTGGCCAGAAAGGAGCTGCCCTCTAAGATTTCTTCAGCTCTTTTCCATGAGCCTGTGTCCTTCTGCCATTTTCCTACCATTTGTTACTTATCACATCCAAGCCTGACCAAAAATCTTGTTTTTAGTTCAGGCATGATAGGTAGGAATTTTTTGACATGAAATTTATATGAAAAGGGGGAAAGCAAAATGAGATTTTAAATATTTAAAAGGTATTTTATTTTATCTTTATTTTCTTTTAGTGGTGCTGGGATTGAACCTAAGGCCTCATGCATGCCAGGCAAGCATTCCACCACTGAGCGACACCCCCAGCCTTAAGAGGAGTTTTTTTTTTTTTTAAAATAAATTTACTTTTTGTACACAATGCAATGCATGGTGGTGCGATCGAACCCGGGCCATGCACGTGCAAGGCGAGTGTGAGCCACAACCCCAGCCCTCCAAGAGGAGTTTTTTAAAAAACCTTTTTTTTGAGCTGGGTGCGAGGCACATGCCTGTAATCCCAGCATTTGGAGGCTGAGAGGAGGATCTCGAGTTCAAAGCCAGTCTCAGCAATGGTGAGGCACTTAGCAACTCAGTGAGACCCTGTCTCTAATAATATACAAAAAAGGGCTGGGGATGTGGCCCAGTGGTTGAGTGCCCCTGAGTGCAATCCCTGGTTAAAAAAAAAAAAAAAAAAAAAAAAAACTTGTAGTTGTAGATGGACACAGTGCCTTTATTTTATATGTTTATTTTTTATGTGGTGCTGAGGATAGAACCCAGTGCCTCACACATGCTAGGCAAGTGCTCTGCCGCTGAGCTACAGACCCAGCCCTTAAGAGGAGTTTCATATGCAGGGATTTTGCCAGCAGTTTTCTCATGCAGTGCTCATGATTTGGTGGGCACAGCCCCTCCAGGCCTACCGCCTCCCCACCCCTCTCCCATAAGCCCTGAAGCCTGAGGTTAACCCCTGGGGAAACTCCTGCTGGTAGGTGAAGGGTTCAGGACTGTTGTGAGTGGACAGCTGCACATCTTCGCATTTCTCCTTTCACCAGCCATAAGATCTTCATGTGACTAGGGACCACTTCCTCTCTCCAGTTTGAAAACCTGGTTGGAGGGGCTGGGGTTGTGGCTCAGTGGCAGAGCGCTCACCTAGTACGTGTGTGGCCTGGGTTCGATCCTCAGCACCATGTTAAAAAAAAATGCATTGTGTACAACTAAGGCAAATAAATAAATATTTAAAAAAAGAAAAGAAAAGAAAAGAAAACCTGATTGGATATTTTGGGACCCAGCTTCTACTCAGTTGTTCTCCCAGGCTCTCTGGACACAAATGAATTCTCCTTAGGTGACAGGTTACCATATTGCTTTCCTCAACAGCTTTTTCTGAGCATAATTACATTTGAGATCACAAGGAACTCCCCATTCAGTTTTTTAAAATATTGAATGTGGGTGATGATTTATATACATATTAATATATCCCTTACTCCACATTGTCTGTGTGTGTGTGTGGTGAGAACACTTAAGAGCCTCTCTCTCAGCAGGTTTCAAGTACAGTTGTCCCTTGGTGTCTGTGGGGATTATCGTTTCTAGAATCCCCTGAGAATACCACAACATGTGATGCTCAAGCCCCTTATATAGATGGTGTAGTTTTTTAAAAACATTTTTTTAGTTGTAGATGGACACAATACCTATTTTGTTTATTTGATTTTATGTGGTTCTGGGGATCGAACCCAGGGCCCACACATGCTAGGCAAGTGCTCCACCACTGAGCCACAACCCCAGCCCCTAGAGGGTGTAGTTTTTGCACATAACCTATGCACATCCTCCTGTATACTTTAAATCATCTCTAGATTACTTACAATGCCTAGGGCAATATAAATGCACTCTTTAAATAGTTATGTGCAGGAGCCCTGTTTGGGGAGATGGCTATGATTGCGGTTGACTTCGGGCCATGGAGTTTTGGACATTGCCGCCTTCCGTAGTCTCACGAGACTTGGCCCGGGATCTTGAGAGACTTGGGCCTAGTGCGGAGGAGGTCAGGGCCATTTTGGTTGTTGCTTGTTTGCTGGTATGTGGTACGTGTTAGAGTTGTTAGAGCCAGAGAGAGAAACTGACAGAATAAAGATCCTGTTTGTTTCCAGTCTGCCTCTGAACTTATTCCCGCAGCTTTGCTGCTCCAAGTGGCCATCGCTTCAGGCAGCAACAGTTATGATATATTGTTTAGAGAGTAATGATCAGGAAAAAAAGTCTAAATGTTCAGTACAGATACAATTTTCCCCCAAATATTTTTGATCTGCAATTTTAAATCCATAGATATAGAATCCATGAATAGGGACGGCCAACTTTGTATAAGACAGTATTAATAACTGTAGTCACCATGCTATACATTGGGTCTCTAGAGCTTTATCTTATAACTGAAAGTGGATAGCCTTTTCCCAACATCTCCCCATTTCCCCCACCTCTAACATGGCACCCACCCTTCAGCTTTTTTAGATTTCACACATCAACCAGTTTTTGCATTGTTCAACTTTCTGGGTCTGGCTTGTTTCACTGAGCATGATGTCCTTCAAGTTCATGTTGTCACAAATGATAGGACTTCCTTCTTTTTAAAAGCTGAATGCACACACACACACACACACACACACACACACACACACACACACATTTTCTATACCAGTTCACCTATCAATGAACACTTAGTTTATGTGTCTTAGCTATTATGAATAATGTTGCAATAAATATGGTAGTGCAAATATCTATTCAAGATGTGATTTATTCCCTTCAAATATATATGCTCAGTTGTGGAATAAATATGGACGACATAGAGGTTCTATTTTTCAATTTTGGGAAACCTCCACATTGTTTTCCATAATGGCCATACCAGTTTATATTCCACATGTGGACATGTTTTCCACATTCTCACCCACACTTGTTACTTGACTTGTTGATAACTGACAACCCAACAGGTGTGATGTGGTTTCTTACAGTGGTTTCAATCTGCATTTCCTTGATTAGTGATGTTGAGCATCTTTTCTTATGGCTATTATCATTTGTCTTCTTTTAAAAATATCTATTCACAACTCAGGAAGCTGAGGCAGGAGGATCACAAGTTCAAGGCCAGCCTCAGCTATTTAGTGAGGTCCTAAGCAACTTAGTGAGACCCTGTCTCAATTAAAAATAAAAAGGGATGGGGATGTAGCTCAGTGGTAAAGAATTCCCGAGTAACCACCCCTAAATCTATTCAAGTCTTTCCCCCATTTTTAAATTGGGTTCTTAGCTTTTTTTTGCTATTGGGTTGTATGATTGTCTCATATATTTTGAATACTGACACCTTATTGGCTATATGGTTTGCAAGTGTTTTCTCCTATTCCTTATTTTTTGTTTCCTTTGCTGCGTAGAAGCTTTTTGGTGTGATGTAGCCCTACTTGTTTATTTCAGATCTTCATGTGACTAGGCAGCTCTACTCTTATGGTAAGGAAGGTTACTTGCTGTCCCCAAAAAGTAGTTTAAACACAACAGAAGTTTGTTTCTTGCTCATGCATCTGTATTGGGTCAGGGTGCAGTCAGCAGTCAGGACTCTTCTGATGGGCCTTGGTCATCTTCAGCACCTGGTTTCCAGGAAACTCATTCCTGCCAACCATAAAAGGGAAGTAGTAATTTGAAATGAGTTCTGCCCTGGCATACGTGGGCTAGGCCTGAGGTGCGTATGTCATTCCTCTGATCTGTAGGCTAGAATCCGGTCACAGTTGTCCCTAACTGCAGGGTGCGAGGGTGCTGGGGAAAGTAGTCCTGGCTGGTCTGAACACAAAGGCAGGGGATCCCGTTGTGGACAGGTAGTCATCTGCGCACTATAAGAAGGTCTGCCCAGCTGAGGAATGGAAATCTGCAGAATGGGAGAGCTGCAGAAAGCAGAGTAGGCAGGAGGGTTGGTGGAGAGCCTCCTGAGAATCAGCTTTGGCAGAAGGACCAGGTGTGGGCAGGATTCACAGGTCCTCCCTGCTCCTGTGAGCCACCATACTCAGTCCTACTCTTCTGTCAATAGGTTTTAGGGACCCAACAGCAGAGACCCCGCTCTTGGGCGGCTGGGGATCATGAACAGAGATGGGGGCCACAGCCTGTGGAAAGAAGAGTGATGACAGCCGAGGTCCTGGGGAAGCACCTGGCCTCCCTGCAGGGGATGGCCAGGCAAGGCCACCATTGGCACAAGGTAATGAAGACTTTGGTCTGCCATGTCCTACAACAGTTAAAATATTGTGAATATGCTTTTCCTCTCCAGGAGTGGAAGGATATTGCAAGGAATATCAAGATAATAGCACTTACTGTTTATAGAGCTCTGGTTGTGAAACAGGAATCTTGAGTTGAGAATTTTAACAGCAAGATGGATTATTATCTCCTAATATTTGATGCTCAGAGAGGCACAGTGCTGGCTCGGGGCCAATATCCAGGTTTTATGAATAGTGTCCCACTCCAAGTCAGTCCCAGTCATGCCCCCAGGGGACACTTTCTCCTCTGATGGATTTGGTAACAAAGTCAGGTTGCTAAGAAGTGGATCCTCTTTAGGAAAGTGGAGTTACCCCCTTGGCCAATATCCTTCCAGAGGATGACTGGAGCTGCTGGGTGCATTACTGATGTGAAGTATCCTCCATGGTCACTGAAGCCATCCTACTCAGATCCAGCAGGTGACTCTGTCCTAAATCTGCCCAAAGAACCCTGACTTGTCTTGAGATGGAGAAATGGTACTAGTCACAGCTCACCTAGTGAGAATTAAAGTCCCCAACAGTCCTGGGAAGAGGAGGATTGTTCTGCAGTTATGGCTAAAAGAAAGCCCAAAAACCTGTCTGATCATTAGGGACATATCAGGCATTTTGACATTAGCCTACACTTAGCTCCAGAACTCACATATACATTTCTCCAAACCCGAGAGATGGCCAGCAGTGTGCTTTGCTCAGTGAGGCTGTGCTGATCCACCAAACTTTGCTGGAAGTGAGCAAAATATTTAGTTGTTTTTGTTAAAGATTCCAAATGCTGTTTCTTCTTATTTCTTTTATGTCTATGTTTTATCCAGTCATTGTCCAGGACCAATATATGGAATGAGTCAATGATGGATTCAAAAAATTGAATATACTGAATTATGCTTTCCATTGTGGCCAGTGAAGAAACTGAGCCCCAGAAACAGGAAATAGATTCACCTAAGTTACAAAGCAAGTTGGTGGCAGAGGCAAGCTGAGGCCCTGGGTCTCTTGGCCCTATTGCCACCCCATCCTTGGTTTTTCCCATTGTACCAGAAAAGAAATTTGGTTTCACCATAAGCAGCCTCTGAAGTTACCTTTTAAGAGTCTTTCATGCAGAAAGCAAATCAGTCAAACTTTGAAAGAAGATAACTTCATAAACTTTTATTTTTATTCTCTTTCTGTACATATTGGCAATGATAAAGCTTAAAGATGCATGTCCTATGAAATATGCAAACAAAGAATTTACATAAATAATTTATACTTCAGAAAATTAAAGTTGAAAAATATTTTCCACATTATTAGAATTCACAGTATTTAAAGTACATCAAGCTTTCCCCTTTATATTTCAATCTATATTGTCATAGCAGAGAGTGATAAAATCTAGTTAGGAATAAAAGGATCAAGTTTCTGTTTTTATTCAGTGCACGAGTAGACGCTCTATCAATATCAGCTGCGTGAGCGTTGAGGCTGCAGCCTTTCATCCCAACCCTTCACCCTCCTGAGTGCGGTGACCCAGCAGAGGTCACATGGTGTGGAATGGTTCAGTGTCACCAAACCACTCCCCCATGGTAGACACATTCACCAAGTGGTAACATCTGGTGGTCTGATGCCTCATTTCCACATAATACTTTTATAGCCCTGAAAATGGAAACCTGGCATCTAAACACAGCTGAACATGTTAACACTAGTACAAGGCACTGGGCTGTGGGGTTTGTTTATTTATAGGAAAGGTCATGTTTGCATAGATCGCTAGCGATTTAGTGTGCAATAAGATACAGGCCCCAGCTTGCGTGGCTTTGTGATGGATGAAGCCGAGTGGTGCTCCTCAGTCCCAGGAGAGCCCACTGTGTTATTCTCTAGCCCCAGCCTTGAGGGCGGAGCATCTGGTGCTGTCCTCCCCAGTCCACTAAAGGAGAGTCTTTTGTTCAAAGAGCTGAAGGTCAAAGCGGACCCAGACCTCCCCGGTGGGGACCTCGTGTAGCAGTAGTCGACGAGTGGTAGGGCCTTTGTTTTCCTGTTCTGTTTGAATTTTTGCCACTGGAACTTCAGTACGACCTAGGAAATCTGGTGAATAAACATCATGTAAGGGTCCAAAGTCTTTGTGCTTTATAAAACTATTAAATGAAGGGTGGGGGGGAAGACTACCTCAAGAGGAGTGTCTAAAGGAGGTTCACAAAACTTTCACATCCAAAACATGTAACTTCTTTTGTTTATGGATGTTTGACGCTCTGAATGGATGTATGTACAATGACAACAGATCTGTCTAAGGGCAGCTGCCTATTTGTAGACCAAGTCTCTCTGGTCAGAGAATATTCCATTCCTTTAGTACATCCCAGGAGCACAGTGTTTACCTGGTGTGTGCAGGTAGTGACTCTGGTCAAAGACCTGAAATTCACTGACACCGTCCCCTCCCCCTGAGGAAGGGCATTCACTGTGGCTAAAATGAGATGACACAAATCTGTGACATTTCTCAGAGTATTCATGGGGTGTATGAATGGCTGAGCACCCTGATACAAGCCCTAAATTCTAGAAAGCTAGGAACATCTTTTGACCTCTAAGCCAAGTTATACTTACCATCTGGAGAAAAATGGTCTCTGTCAAACATAGTGAGACATAGCACATCTTGGTAAAGATCCTTAATAAAGAACTGGCAGTTAAAGTTCCACTTGGGATTTAGTGTGTCCTGAAGGGTTCTGGTGGTGTAGCTCTGGGAGCCCATGCTGATTTCGCAGTATGGATTACTCTTTCCTAAATAGAAATGAACCACAGACACACATGGCATGGTAGGTGAAATGCTTGACCAACAGGGCCGCCCTCAAGCAGGACCAGGATCTGCAATGCTAGAGACCCCAGCGGCAGGGCTGCTTCCTGGAAGACCACATCTGCCTTGTGGTCTAGCAATACAGCCTCTATGTTCCCAAGGCTGAAGCGTCATTGTAACCCTGGGGAGTGACTGTGAGCTCTAACGCCAGGTCCCATCCCCATGAGCCTGGGCAAATGCCAGTGCAACCTGTGTTGTGCTTTTTGATGCAGAAGCACTGAGGAAGGCAGGCACTGGTACTTAATGGGGAACCAGAGTGACAATACTGGTCCAATAAATAGATCATCACCATCTCTGTGGCACTGGGAACACTGGCTTTAAAATGTATCCCATCATTCAGAGTGCAGAGGGTCACCATCAAAGAGCAGGGCATTACCATGTCTGTTGAGTAAAAGAAGCATTTACCATTTGGTTTACAGGCTTTTAATTCTGTAGCTTCAACGACATGCACCATCAGACGCCCAATGCCTGATGTCTTTTGAGAGCGGGCTACAAAAGAGGGAGATGAGTTATATTAATTAATTAATTAATGCAGACTGCACAGTGATGATAAGCTGTGGACCCTCAGTCTTTCTTGATACTTTTAAAAACATTTGATGCTGGGCATTGAACCTAGGGCCTTGTGCATGCTAAGAACACCCTCTACCACTGAGCTACACCCCCAGCCCTCACAGTCTGTCTTTCTAACTGAATACAACACTACTCCCAGCCTCATATGCCAATGCGCTGGGCCCACCAGCCCAGCACTTGCTGCTCTGTGCCTTTCCCTGGATGGTGTTGTCTGTTAGGAATGCCTTACCTGCAGTCCCTGCCTGTCAGCATCCTACTCATCCTTCATGATCCAGGTCAGTCTCATAGCTACCTCCCTGGCCCATTCCTTCCTTTGTGTATTCACTACCCTTGACTTAGGAGCACCCCACAGCCTTCTGGGTCTGATATTCTGTGTATCTGTCTCTTCTGCCAAAGAGGAGCCATGTGGCACACAGACTGTTTTATTCACCCTTTGTTAAATCTCATTACCTAGCAAATAGTAATGTTAACAAAGCAATAATGCATGTCACTTATTCAGCACTTCATAGCAAATAACATTGGACACTTACTCTGTGTTAGGCATGTGCTAGATCTCTACATATACTTAAATTGCATTAAAACCTTATAATGTAGCTCCCCATTTTATAGATGAGAAAAACTGAGGCTTAGAAAGGACCATAATGTACTCCATTCAGAGCTTTTAAGCAGCAGGACCAAACTGTAAACATCAGGTACCAAAGTCTAAACCATTCACCAAAATTCCAATTACATGTACATAAACAGTATAGCTTAGAAGGCAATTTTACCGAAGGTCTGGTTCTATTTAAGGAGGGACTCAAAATGCTTTTAATATGGAGAAAGGTGAGTCAGTGGGCTCATCTTGATAAACATGAAGTTAAGCAGGTCAGTATTCAAAAACAAACAGTAAGGATGCTTGGTGAGCTACTGATTTCTTTTTTAACTCTAAACCTTCTCTATAAGAAATGGTCCATCTCCATCTGTGCCCCTCTCTGCACCTCAGAATGTGCCTCAGTTCCCCTGAAGGTAGGGGCTGTCCTTACTCTTTTCTGTAGACTCAGTTACTTGTAGCACAGAGCCTGACACACAGTAAGTAATTAATACAGGAGTAAAGAATTGAACACATGGGCAATGCAGAATATATACAGATATCGATGGTAAGCAAAGCCCATAAAGAAAAAACTTTGATTTACATCTTTGACCAATTAAGACATCATTATGTGCTTTATGAAATGATTCATTGATTTTTCAATAGCAAGCTTTTAAAGTACCATTAAAATAACATTCAATTAGTGAAAGCTGAGTCACACATACCTTTCAGGAGCATAGAACAAAATAAGAGAAACCTGAATAAAAAACATAAAGAGCTGCAACTGCAGCGCCGGAGCCTGGCAGGAGGATGTGAGGTGGGGACAGGGCACGGCAGGGGTGGATGGAGCACTGGCCTCCACTGTGGAGGAGGCCAAGGGCAGGTCTGGGCACAGCTGGGAGGGGGTGGTCAGGGGTCTTGGCATTCACATGGAGGCTGAGGGACAGTGTCAGGGCTGTGACAGTTCTGGTCAGAGAGCCATGGAGTGGGGAGGTGCTACCCTGATCTGGTGATGATCTGTGAACAGAGTGGACACAGTCACTGTGACCAATACGGAGCCCCAGTGGACACAAGGGAAGAGACTTGCCTTGAGGGAGCTGAGGATCATGGAGACAGAAAAGTGGCTTAGGGGACTTAAGGAGAGCATCTGAGGACTGAAGTTCAGAGTGTGGTACAGGCTCAAGCCCAGTGGGGGCTCCAGGCTGGTTAGGGCAGCAGTAAGTGGGCAGTGATTGACTTGAGTCTTAAAGAATGGGAAGAACTCTGATGTGGGTGAAGCCTTTCAGGTGGACAGGTGGCACTGACATGGAAGGCCTGTCGGGGGGCCATGAGTGGTTCACTCAGCAGTGGCGCAGGCCAGGATTAGGAAATGGTGGGAAATGGGCTGGGCAGGAGGGAATGCTGGGGATGGGCCCTGAGTTTAGGATGAGAAATCTGTCTTCAATTTCAGAGGCAAAAGGGGAGATACTTCAGCAAGGGAGGCATACTAAGAGCAGCTCTGTAAAAAGAATACTACAGAAATGAAGAGGGTGGGTGGTGGAGAGAAAAGGGAACCTGGTGCTATACCTGGGCAGGAGACTGAAGGTCTATGCCACTGGAAAGGAAAGGCCCAGGCAGATGGGAAGGATGATGGTGGAGAAGGACAGGCCTCAGCTGCTGATGAGATGAGAGGCTGGGGGGCGGGCAGAGGGCAGATTTCAGTCTGGGTGGTCAAGGGCAATGCTCCCCACCACAGAGCTTCTCAGGAGGAGGAGCCACTGTCAGAAGGAGGCTAGTGAACCCCACTGGACATGCCAACAGGCACAGGGGAGGGGAGCAGCTGAGCAGGGTGTCTGGGGAGGGGCTGGTGTCAGAGCTGGAGGGTGGAGCAGCCAGGACCTCACTGAGATGAGGAGGCGGATCCCCAGGGGAGGCTGTGAGAGAAACGGGAGAGAGTGCTCTGGAGGGCAGACTCTGGCGAAAGGGGAGGAAGAAGAGCTGTGGAGGGAGATGAAGAAAGGAGGCTGGGGCTAGGAAGTGATGGGGTCCAGAATCTCTGCCACTGGGCCAGGAAGCTCAGCAAGGAAAGTGAGCCAAGCCTGATTAAGTCACTGGTGTCCTTGAAAAAGCCATTTCCACAGCTCTGGGGACAGGATGTGGGGGCAAGGAGCAGACTGAGAGCCCAGGACACGGCCCTGGAGGGGTGAGGGTAGAACTGAGCTGAGGGCAGAGGAGCAGCGTTCCACAGCCCAGGAAGTGGAGTCAGGTGGAGCAGAACGGACCCCGCAGGCATGAGGCTAGGCGTGAATAGAGTGGAGTGAAGAGAAAGGAGGGAAAAATGGTGACAGGAAAAAGACAGAGACTTTGCTGCAGGGAGAAGGGAAGCCCCAGAGGTGGTACCAGGTGCCCATGTCTGTGGTGGGGGTTCAGGGGGTTTTGGAACAGTGGCAGTGGGAAGGGCTGGTGCCAGGGCTCTGCTAGCCCATAACTCCTGTCACTGCAGTGGCAGACCTTGTGTCCCCTGGGCCAGACCCCCGGTGCCCACAGCCCCTGGAAACTGGTTCCACCCCTCCAGGGCACCAGCAGATACCTTGATAAGCCTTCTCTCGTTTCCTCTTCTCTGTGTCGATATACTGCTCGGAGGCGGCCTTGATTTTCTGGACCCAGGCTGTCCTGCAGGAGAAGCAGAGCGCAGCCATGGGGGACTTCCCAGGCCTCCAGCGCTCAACCACAGCCCCACAACTCTGCCCTCCTTCTTTCTCTTGCTAACCTCAGCATTAGCAAATTTTCAATCGTACACCTGATATTACCTCAGATGAAAAACTTGGTTGCTAACTGAGTTGAATTGAGTATTTCCAGACAGTTCTTAGCTGCTTACAAAACACCAGACCCTTGCAAGGTGCTGGGGACCCAGAGCTAGAAGACGGAATTAACCACATGGATGACAACTCGGGGGGGGGGGGGGGGGGGGGGGGGGGGGGGGGGGGGGGGGACAATGTGCCATCCAGAGACTGCGCAGAGGAGGAGGAGTGCGCCTGCTTGCCATCAGAGGCAGCCGCCATGGAGCTCCCCCAGGAATGCTGGCCAGTGGCTTGTGGACAGGGATGGGGGGACAGCAGGTTGGCGGAGTGCAGGTCTGAGGGATGAGGGGTGCAGGGAGGGACTGAGGCTGAGCAGCACAGGAAGGACCTCAGAAACCAGTGAAGGCCATGGGCCATCACCCAAGGGCAGCCCTGACAGGACTTCAGTAGAGACGGAGGTACTGGATCTGCCACCATGGAAGCTTGTGAGGAGGGGAGCGAGGAGAGACGTGTTAGGAGGCAGCCGTGACTGGATGCATCTAAACCAAGGTCTACTGTGGGACTGGAGTGGAGGGACGAGTTAAAAGAGGGTGAGGACAGTTAGTAGGACATGAGCATGGGTGGAGAGGGGTTCACGGCAGAGGGATATGTCCAGGCTTTCTCCTAGATTTCAAGGCAGGTCGCACATGGTCAGGACTGACCTCTCGTTAATGTTGTCTGTTCGGAGGGTGTAGACCCGGTCAATGTGAGAAATGTGGAAGACGGGCTCATCGCTGGAAGGGTCTGTGGGTAGTTTCACCAAGACTTCATTCAGGAAAATGGGCTGAAAGAATTAGGGCCAAAACACACGCTATGAGATGGGCCAAGTGCTCCACTCACCTACGTCTAGAGAGAGAGTCTGTTTGTTCTGAAGAGCCTTGTGGAGAAGTAGAAAGGAGTCTGCCTGGTGTTTAAGGTCTTTTACCCAGGAGGAAAATGCCCTCCATTTTGTAAAGGCAAACACTTGGGGTGGATTAGTGTTGCTGATCTGGGGACAGGAGCTCTGAGTGCCACGGGCTCTCCTCTGCACACTGACACCTGGCCCTGTGTCAGGCTGTTTATAGAGACCTGATGCTGGATATGGACAGGTAGGACCAGGTGTCACATTTGCCAGGAGGAAGCCAAAATCCAAAGCTGGATTCTGCTGATGCCATCAAGGAAAACCCACCACACTGGGCTCCTTCAGCCCTGGGAAGTGGCAAAAGAAGAGTGAGCCACCTGAAACAGGTGAAGAGTTCCATGAAGGCAGGTTCTCGAGGTAAAGGTAAAGCCTTGCTAGCCCATGGTGCTGTGGCGGGGTGGGCAGTACTCACCGTTTTATACATTTTGAACTGAGCGTTGGACTTGGAGCTGAAGAGTTTCTCAGAGACGGAGGAAACAGCAAACTGCTTGACCATATAGGTAAGAAGCAGGAAGTCATTGAAGAGGAATCCATGTAGTTCCTTATTGCTCTTGGTCTTGTATAGTTTTCCACTGTGTAAAAGCTTCCGGGGTCCCAGGCAGTTGGTGAGGGAGTTGAAAATAAGTTGCTTAAAGAGAAAGAAAATATCACTTCATAAGTCCCCCAAGAACCATCCCAGCATTCCTGAGAGGTCAGGGTCCTGGCGGGCCTGAGAGTGCTGTGGTGGAATTTTCTAGGAGACAACGTGGCTGGCATCTTTCGCCCCCACACAAAAGATCTGTACATGGAATACTTTTCCAAGTCCCAGCTGGCCCACTGGAAATGTATGTACACCACAGAATACTGGTTCTACCAGCTGAATTCAAAGAACTCAGAACAAAACTCAAATTGTCTCTCAAGACAGGAAGATGGCAATCCAAGAAGGCAGGCAGGACGGGGAGCCTGCACAGGCTGGACGAGGCGTGTACTTTCCATGTTAGGGGTAGGTGAGAACTGGGTCCCCACCCAGAATCCGCCAAGTGGCACTGGCTAAGCTGCATGGGCCTCACCTCTGCAAGGCCTTCACACTGGACATGCGCCTGGATCCACTCCAGTCGGTCTGAATTCTCCTTTTCCCGAACTCCCTCGTTCACTTGAGAACAAAGCTCCTCGGCCCGCTCGAGGGACAGCTTCAGGGAGGAGTGGTCCACATGACTCTCTGGGGTGTTCTCCAGAATCTGGAAGAGAGCGGGCGGTGTCCTGTGGGAGGCTCTGTGCCTTTCACCCACCCACCAGCTGCTCACTCGACTGCTGACCCACCAGTGTCACTGCCTGCTCATGTGGGTGGGGCCAGCTAGCCTCTGGAGATACCAGAACCAACAGCATCATGGTTACTGCCCTTGAGAAGTTCACAGTCTCAAAGCCCTTAGGGACAGAGGGACAGGTGATGTGGTGGAGCAGGGGGTGACAGATATTCCGTGGACCTGTGGCTCTGACTGGGTCTGGTAATAGGCCTTATGTTAAAGGGTACCAATCCACGTCTACCCATAATTTGTCATGTACCTTGTACCTTGTACCTTTAGGGTGAGCCCTTCAATATAAATTGACTACAATTTTGACAAATGCATTAACTTGCTGAATAGCAATGGTTCATAACATTTTGAGGGTCAATGGTTCTTTGAAGATTCTGATAAAAGCAATGACTGCCCTCCACCAGAAAAATGCAATAAAGTCACACCTTCAGCATGTCATTCAGTCCATTTTTAAGTGATTTCACAGAGGCCAGAATACAACTTTGTGGGGTCCCTCTGGAAATTAGAGGCCCATCACCAGATCACCAATGTTTAGACTCTTGCACTGTAGTCAGACAAGCCCACAGTCCTTTGTTTACAAGACCAAATGCAAAAAAGTCTGAAAGCCTCAAGTTCTTATTCAGTACTGGTTGGTGGCAAACCTCACCTGAATGGAAGAGATGTATTTGCTTGTTCCGTTTTCATTGATGACTCGTGTATTCCTTTGTAGGAATGTTAGTGATAGGTTTTTAAAAAATATTTATTTATTTTTTAGTTGTACACAATGCCTTTATTTTTACGTGGTGATGAGGATAGAACCCGGGCCGCACATGTGCTAGGTGAAGGCTCTACCGCTGAGCCACAACCCCAGCCCGAGTGATTGGTTTTAAGTGCTCTCTGGTCTTGCTGCTGTGTCATAAAAATATGGTATTTGAATTACTTTCTGAATTCTGAAATATATCTGGCCCCAAATATTTCAGTTACAGGGCTGGGGAGCATATTAATGTGTCAGCCTGGCATAGGCATCTGTAATATGGTGTCTATGTTGAGTTCACATAGCTTATAGACCAAAAGCTGAGGAATAATCAATAGAAGTATCAGTCCTATATGATTACTACTGTTTTTCATTGTGAATCATATCAATGATTTTTTGTGGAATAATCCTTTAGAAAGTCTGCCTTCTCTTTTGAAGGTGTTCAAGATGCCTACACTGCTTACATCAAAAATAAAAATGGATGGAATTTTAGAAGGGATGTTTGGTCAGCAGGATGAAAAGGGATGCAGTGAGGGTTGATCAAAGTCTATCCGGGACGTGCTGAGTTAGAGATGCCTGGGACATCTGGTTAAAGGTGCTCAGTTGGAAGATGAATTTGGATCTCAGAAGAAAGACTGGAGCCTGTGGTTATGCTAATGGGGGACTCTGCCCCATCTCTGGACTCAATGGAGTTTCCATAGCCACACACTGAGAGAGGTCTTCACCTTACCCAGATAAGCACACTTGAGCCTGGGCTGCTTTGGCAGTTTCTAGACAGTGGGATGATGCATTACCCAAGTGACAGTAGATGTTCTTTTATTTGCCCATTTAGGTGTTAGCCTTTGAATTGCATGTGTGTGTCCCCATGCATGCACACACATATGTAGACACAGGAGCAGGGTCTGTGTGGCAGTGGACCTCTTCTCCAGGGTCACACAATGTGCAGGGCTAGGTTGGCACACTCGAAGCCCCCTCAGTATCTGGCCTCTGTGAATCTCTACAGGTCCTATGCAGACATTTGGACTGCCTGGTGTGGCACTCACTTTTTAAACTTATTTATTTATTTAGTTGTAGATGGACACGATATTTTTATTTATTTATTTATTTTATGTGGTGCTGAGGATTGAACCCAGGGCCTCATGCATTCGAGGCAAGTGATCTACCGCTGAGCTACAATCCCAGCCTGGCACTCACACTTTTGATGAGCAGCGGGTAGCGGGTGATCCTCTGCATGGGCTTCAGTAGGAAGCTGGAGAGGGGCATTCCTTTACACCGAGGGTCCGAGGCCAACCTCTGCAAACAATTGAGAGGCTTATGAGGAACTCATTGCCCCAGTTAAAACAAAGGAAACCTTGGCCATACCCCTGCTTTTGACCACCTTTCAGATTTCAAAATTTCTTATAGTAACTTGGGATTCAAAATGATTCGTAGCAGGTTAACAGCTGAAATTCCTCAGCTCAGGTCTCACAAGCCCAGGGGCTGCTTCAGGCTTTCTCACATGCTGCTGGCAGCCTGTGCGGCCAATCCTCTTCTGCTTCTGCTTCTTCTTTTTTTTTTTTTTTTTTTTTTTTTTTTTTTTGTACCGGGGATTGAACTCAGGGGCACTGGACCACTGGGCCACATCCCCAGCCCTTTTTTGTATTTTATTTAGAGACAGGGTCTCACTGAGTTGCTAAGTGCCTCGCCATTGCTGAGGCTGGCTTTGAACTCGCGATCCTCCTGCCTCAGCCTCCCAAGTGCTGGGATTACAGGCGTGTGCCACCACGCCTGGCTCTCTTCTGCTTCTAAAACTACTCTTCCCTGGCTGCCTTCCCAGCCCACTGGCCTTCGGGTCTTTGCATCCTTCCCCTCCTCCACCCACTCTCTGTAGCTACTACCTCAGATGCCCTGCACTGAGGCCCAGCATCTGTAACCCAGATGTTCTCCAGTTCTCCGGTGCTCCACCCTCGCATGTGACATTCCTCCTTACCTGATGTCCCAAAGGTACTTTAGTTTCAACATACCCAAAATGAAGTCATCTTCCCTTGTAAAAGCCATTTTTTCTACCTCCATTGCTGAGCTTGCAGCAAACCTTAACATGCAGCCACCAACCCACAATCACATCTGGGACTTATCACTGACTCCCATCTCTGTCTCCCAAAGAGCTCTTGATTTCCCCACCCTGTCATGCCCACTGTCTCTACTTCATCTGAAACAATTGCTTCCATTTATTGAGCACCTGCTGTGTGCTGGGTGCTGAAAGTGTGAGCTTTGCTAATACTGTTTCTGTGGCCCTTTCTTCATGTGGCTGATTCATACCCAACTCTCAAGGCTCGAGTCATGCTTCCCCTTGGCCAGGTTCTTCCTGGGATGCCTTCCCTCCTCTCCATGACCCTTCTCTGGCCACCTTTAGCATATACCATACGCGTACTGGGCAATACAGGTAGAGGCATCAAGTTTTAGGTGTCTCTGTCCCTCATCAGGCTGTGAAGGCTGGGGGGCCAAGGACCATATCCTGTTTGCTTCTACTTCCAGCACTAGCACAGTACCTGATGAGAGTAGCTAGTACTGTAGAATATTCATTTTTAGTGACTGAAAAATACATTCATGATTATTTACCTAATTATTTCCCCATTATTGGACATTAAAACTGCTCCTCCTTTTGTTTTTGGATAGATGTCTATATGTGCTGCTATAACAAGCCTCTTCATGTTTTTTAACTTCTTTATGAGTTTTAAAAAGTAACATTTTTGGATACAGGTTATTGCTATAATAGATCCCAATATGCAGTATTTCATGAACAACAAGAACCATAAAGAAATATAAAGAAGAGCAAGAAAACAGATTTTGCTTTCATTTCCCTCACTTTTTAACATGTGTAGTAATAGTTTGTATTACCCAACAGCATCAGTGAAAAGAACTTTTCCAAAAGTGACATTTTAGTCTAGCAACCAGCTGTACAAAGCTCATGGCTGTATTGTTACAAGGAAGTTGGTGGCTCATTATATTCTACATAGTGTTTGCTTTCTGACCTCCTCCATCCCACTTTGGTACTGGGGATTGAACCCAGAGTTGCTTTACTACCAAGCTACATCCCCAACCCTTTTTCTTTCTTTTATCTTGACATGGGGCCTCGCTAAGTTGTTTAGGGTCTTGCTCAGTTTCTGAGGTTGGTCTTGAACTTGCAATCCTCTTGCCTCAGCCTCCTGAGACACTGGGGATTACAGGTGTGTGCCACCCTGCCTGGCCTAGCTTTACTTCTAGTGTTTAATTTATGACCATGGCATCATAGAACTGATCCTTTTCACCTCTTCTCATCAGTTTCTGGAAGCTTTGATGACATCTTTGCACATTTCTGGTATATGTATAGGATCTCAGATATGCATCTTATGCATTATGATAATTCCTGGTGTTTTTCCATGCAGTTTGTTTATCTATTTATTTTGTTTTGTTTGAGACACAGTCTCACTGTGTTGCCCAGGCTGATTCCTTACTTGTGGGCTCAAGTGATCATTCCACATTAGCCTCTTGAGTAGCTAGGACTACAGGTACATGCCACCATACCTGGCTATCTACTTATTTTAAATTTTATTTTATCTTGTTGCATTTTATACATTTAAGTGTGTTATTTTATATTCCTTCTGGAATAAGATGAATTTATATAAATACAATTTAAAACTTAAGTAACTTTTTATAAATCTTTCTTTGGGAAAATAAAGTAGCTGATAAATAAGTTTGCTTACAAAACAAAATACTCTGAGAGTATAATATGGAATGTAATACATTCTGCTGTCATTTCTAACAACTTAGAATAAAAAATATATTTGAAAAAGAAAAAAAAAATACTCTGCTATTCAATGGGCAAAATCATGGTCCCAGTGCCCAGAAAAGGCAACAAACACAAAAAGCTATCAGAAAATTCTGTCCATGTTTGTGTTTTCTTTGGAAACAGATGGGGACCCCATTCTCCACTGCTGAGATGCCCTATGGGGCCAAGTACACTGCTGTTCAGCTCAAAAGGGGGCTGGCCTGCCTACTATCCCAGCAAAAGACATCTGTAAGGCCCAAAATGGAGTTACCTTTAAAAATTCTTTGAAGTCCGAGTCTTCATCTGTCTTCTGCTGCAACAGAGCTGCTCCATTCAGCTGACAGCTGCAGAACCGGATATAGGCCTGCATGTGGGACAGCTCGGCTGCCAGGATGTCCCCGATCATCTGCACTGGCATCTTCTCACCCCCAGTTTTCTTCCGTACCCTCAAGGCCCTGCAAATGACATATTCTCACCTTGTGTTTCTTAGTGAATGTCCCTGGCAATTAAAGGATGAATGATATGGGAGACCAAAGGTAATGACATCCAGAGAGTTACCTAGGACACCTCTGGCACTAGGAGGGAACGGTCAGCAGGAAGGGGAGGCAGCACGGGCAGTTCTAGAGCTCTGCTGACCAAGCCAACCAGGGGAGATGTTAGCAAAGGAAAAAAAAAAAATGTCTATACCCTTGGGATTCTTAGGCCTATTTTGGTTTTACTTTAATTTCTTAGTGAAGTTTTTTCTGAAAAATCCTAACCAATTCAATTGAACCAATAAGAAGGGAATTGCCACAGTCTATATGGGAAAAGAGGGCACAAGAGCTGCGGAGGCCAGGGTAGAAGGAGAATAGTAGGAATGGAGCCCAGGCCCTGACTGCCCATTCTTCCCTAGGCGTAAAGGATGACAAGTGACCCAAGCACCGGAATTTCACACCAGGACTTAGGACACTGCCAGACTGGGTGATTTCATATGGGGCATGAGTGGCAGCTCCTCTTCTGACTCTCACTATCCTCCTGCCAGAGCCAGTATGGCTTACATTTTGGAAATATATTAATATATCACTTGCTTAAAGATTTAATCATTTCTTTGTTTACTCAAATATTTTCTTTGTTCTATTTCTTGACTTTCCTCAGTAATTATGTATTTTACAGTGACCGGGCATTTTACAAAGCCTGAGGGAGCAGAAACAGTTGGTTCCTTTGTGAAGTGGCCCCTGCAGAGAGTGATGCATGACAAGGTCAATGTGGTGGCAGTGACCGGGATGCTCATGACTCACTTCAGCAGCTTCGTGTTGGACATGATGAGCTCTTTCCAGTTAACAAATATCAAGGACATTTCTCCTTCAGTGAGAAAGCCTGACTCCGCCATCCGTTTCTGAAAAACCTAAGTTCAAAACATAAAAAAAATAAGTTAGCCTCAGTGTGGATACACGCCCTATGTGTGCTCTAAATTAAACAGTGTCTTCATACACTCAAACTAGTAAGATCATGGTATTCTAAATAAGCATATTTATGATTGTTAAATTTTAAACTGCATAATTTCCCTACCTTTTGCTGTTTGGGTTCTATCAAAGGTGATTCTAAGGACTGAATCTGGTACCCACCCCTATCACAGGAGCTTCTCCTATCCATCTCACAGGGACATTAGAGAGGCTAAATAACCCTGACACGGGGTATCTGCACAGTGTTATCTACATAGTGTAAGACTTTGCAGAACCAAGGAAGCATGGCTATTGTTGGACTGAGCATCCCAGAGTTCTTGAAAATGGTTTGTGAGGAATTCAGCAGAGAAACAGAGTGGGGGCCCCCAGACTGATCCCCAAGCAGGTGTGGATCACAGAGGCTGGCTGGCTGAGAGGAAGGAATGACACTGTCCAATTGCATTCCATGTATACAAATATGCAGATGTGTGTGTGCAGAAGTGTGTGGAGTGTATATACAGTTCTCTCAGAACTTCACAGATGATATAGATAAGGGGAGTCAGGTATTAATTATTCCCAATTAGCTCAGGAAGAAATAAAGGCTTACCAAGTCATTTGATCAAGGTCACAAAGCTAGAACACGGAGCAGCCACCAAAAAAAAAAAAAAAAAAAAAAAAAAAAAAATTCCGGCCAGGTGCAGTGGCGCACGCCTGTAATCCCAGCACTTGGGAGACTGAGGCAGGAGGATCGTGAGTTCAAAGCCAGCCTCAGCAATGGCGAGGCACTTAGCAACTTAGTGAGACCCTGTCTCTAATGAAATACAAAAAAGGGCTGGGGATGTGGCCCAGTGGTGGAGTGCCCCTGAGTTCAATCCCCAGTACCAAAAAAAAAAAAAAAAAAAAAAAAAAAAAAAAAAAAAAAATCAGCTCTTTTTGATTCTAAGTCCAAGTTTCCACTAAATAACTCTGACACCTAGGACATGACTTTTAAAGTCCTGAGGACATAGAATGGTTATCTGAAATGATGCTTCTCATATGTGATCTTTCCAAAATACATGACATATTGCTCCTTATGGAAATCATTCAAAGGCTCCCCTACTGGTGGTGGGTTGAGATGCAAACTCCTTCCAGAGGTTCACAGGCTGTGGGGTCTGCTCCCTCTGACCTCACCAAATGGCCCTCAGGTACTTGACTACACAACCTATAGGCTCCTAACCCCAACATGCCTTCCCACTTCTGCTTCCTGAAGCACAGCTGGAAGAGTCCTTCCTGGCTGGGGGGTTGTCTTCTCTTTTGGCCTCTAACCTTTATTGCACCCCATTCTGCCTCCCAACAGAACTGTGAACTCCCTGAGGACAAGAATTTTCTTTTTCATCTGTTTTCTGGCATAGTGCTTTGCACCTGATAGGGTGATGTTTGTTGAATTGAGTTGAATGTGGATTCACAGATTAAGATATAAATGCTACGAACTGATACTCTCTAAAGACTGAAGATGCCAGAATGATCTTATGAGAGTGACCCTAGAAAGACAGTCTTTCTCAGGGCTGGGGTTGTGGCTCAGCAGTAGAGCGCTCGCCGAGCACGTGCGCAGCCCGGGTTCGATCCTCAGCACCATAAATGCATTGCACCATGTACAACTAAAGCAAATAAAAAAATACAAAAAAGGGCTGGGGATGTGGCCCGGTGGTCAAGTGCCCCTGAGTTCAATCCCTGGTTCCTCCCCCCAAAAAATCAATTGACTTTAAAAAAAAAAAAAAAAAAGAAAGACAGTCTTTCTGCTCTGAGGCTGCCACTAAGGACAGGAATGGCTCTGATTTGTAGCTGTTCTTTTATCAACAAATTAATTTATGTCACTTTGTTTCTTCACTCTATGTAGCAGTTCTGTGCTGGGCTCTGCGAGGGAAGCAGAGAGTCAGGCCTTCTGGGAACTTCCAGGGGAAGAGAGCACCCACAGAGCACCTGCACTGAGGGGCATTTAGGGTGGAAAATGGATCTGGAGCAGGCCTTGCTGGGAGGCAGATGCAGACAGACACTGTGCCTGCTCTGTTCTGTAATAGAGATCATGCCAGGTGTGTACTGCACCTGTGAGGTGCACGTGTCCTCATCAGGTGGTTTATTTAAGATATTTCACCTGAGGGCCTTGACACATTTACTAGGAACTAAAAGCCATGGGAACAAAGTCTTTTTTTTCCCCCCATCCAACATAAACCACTGTAAAGTGCTTCTCTAATGAGGACAGCTTAGAGGTCACTGGTAACATTAATAGGCACAAATATAAACCAACAGTAAAGATATATTTGGAATATATTTTACAATTTAAACCTACTTATTTTTCTAAACTGATACAAATATTAGGCAAACATCTCCACTGCTTTGCAGTTCCCCTGGAAATACCAAAGTGGATGAAAATGTCAGGTGTCAAAACAGCACTATAAATATAGTTGGTAAAAATGTGAGGTCAAGTCTGCTTTGGAGTGTTACACCCACTCTGTACCCTTGTCCTTCCTTGATTGGCTCTACCACACCAAACTGTGGCATTCCTGTGCCCTCCTGTTCTCTCTTTGCTCTAAATGAGCTAAGCTTGGAAGAGAGTTGGTACCCTTATTAGACTTTCAATCCTTCAACATCCAGTTGGCACAGACAGCATTTTGAGGCTGGGCAAGTCCCTGCCACTGTCTGTGAATCTATGCATCTAAAGTGAGGTCCAGCTAGTGTGGTGGTGCAGGCTGAGGCAGGAGGATTTCAAGTTCAAGGTCAGCCTGGGCAACTTAGGGAGACCTGAACTAAAAATCAAAATTAAAAAAGGGCTGAGGATGTAGCTCAGTGTTAAGAGTGCCCTGGGGCTCAATTCCCAGTACCACACACACACACACACACACACACACACACACACACACAAAAAAAAAAAAAAAAAAAAGTGAGGAGGGAATGTAGCTCACTGCTAGAGCACATACCTAACATGGAGCAAGGCCCTGAGTTCAATCTCCAGCATTACAAAACAAAACAAAATGTGGTGCCTCGCTTTGCTTCCGAGTGTGAGCAGCCCTGAGATTGACACCTGCCATCCCCCACAGAAGACAGCAGACGCTCCTGAGCTAGCTGGCAACAGCCCCTCACCTCGACAACAAGCTGCAGATCATCCATGTACCGCTCTTCCGTCTGAATCAGCTCATGAATATAACCCTGTCTTTTCCTCTCGGCTGGCTGCATTGTGTCCAGGGCTTGGAGATCAGCACACCCTGTGGGAAGACAGGGTAGGGCTTAAAATATTATTTTAGTTGTCTTTGTAGAAAATAGACACTTATCAGCAATATGCTAGGCTGACAATCTTTCCAAAGAGCATTGCACACAGGCAGAGTACCAATCAACTGCTTGAGTTAATGACCTACCACTCAGTGTGCCAAAGTGGTAAATTAGCAACATCTGTGATATTCAATGTGCTCCTGATTTCTTTTCTGAGTAGCAATAACAGGATTAAAGGATTTATTTTAGAAAAGGCCTCAAAGAGATAACTAACTATTGCTGAGTTTGTGAAGAATCTTACCACTTCAAGACATTTTTAAAATTATTGAAATGTTTTCCAAACTGCAGATCATGAGCCATCACTGGGTCATTATCAATTTAATTTTTTAAAATACTGGTCAGGCCTAGCATTAAAAAAAATTAAATAGACTATCATGTGCACAGTTTTGTTAAGTATTATTAAAGTTCTAAATTATATATGTATTTGGGGAAATAAAACATTTCTTACTTTGAGTTACTGTTAAAAAAATGTCTTGAGAATCATGTCTCTAGATTTCTCAGAGGAAAGTCCTAAGGTTAGAAAACCTAAAAATCCCAGGACCCAGAGATTCCCAACAAGACCACTGCCTCAGGCCACTGGAACACAGGAGTTCTGGCTGTGGATACACTGCAGCACAGCCCCGAGTCACTGGGAAGGAAGTCCCAAGCAGCCTCACCCCAAGGCAAGGGGTATTTGGATCAATTTATAGGCCCATCGGGAACAGAACTAAATGTCAAACTGTGAAGTGACAGTATTACAGAATCATTCATCAAGTAGCTGAGGGATGGTCTGTGCACAGTGGGGCAAGGAATACCTCAGGAAGCTTCTCTGCTGGCAAAAAGCAAAAGCAGATAGGTAGAATGAAATGTGTGGGAATCCCTGGTTTGAACTGGGCATCCAACAGACCAAACCAATAGAGAATTTAATCACAGTAACTGAATTTTGGTTAGTTGCAGGAGGCCCTGTAGTCAATTAAGTAAATAAGCTATAAACAACTAGTAGAGTTAAACAGTGATCAATTGACAACATGATGGAGTTGTAGCCAATTAGTTGTCTTCTATGCCTCGCTTCCATTTTTCTATAAATACTGTCAGATTACATTATTGGTTGGACTTCTCTGAACCTGTTCTGCTAGCTACCTAACTCGTGAATTCTTTTTTTAAATATTTATTTATTTACTTTAGTTGTACACAATGCAATGCATTTATGTTTATGTGGTGCTGAGGATCGAACCCGGGCCGCGCACGTGCAAGGAGAGTACTCTGCCACTGAGCCACAACCCCAGCCCCTCGTGAATTATTTTTGTTTGGTTTTGTATTTCTTTGCACAAGTAAACTCTAAGTTTAATTGGTCTAAGGAATTTCTCTTCTAATAGTACCCAGCAAGCTACAACACAAGGTGGCAAGCAGCATGTTTCAGAAAACTGTGAGGAGTTTGGGGGAAACAGAGAGACACAATGAAGTGTGGACAATCTTTTGTACTGAAGGCAATCAGGAAGGGCAGCAGGGAAGTGTTTCTAAAGCAGGGCCTTAGGAATGGAGGGAATGTTGTGACAGATGCAGACACACCTCACAGGGAAGCCCCAGAAGTAGAACGTGCAAGGATCAGAATTTTTTTTTATGTGTGTTTGTGGTACTGGGGATTGAATCCAGGGCCTCAGGTATGCCAGGCAAGCACCACTGAGCTCCATCCTGAGCCTGACATTGCTTTTTTTTTTTTTTTTTTTTTTTTTTGAGGGGGTGGGTGGGCACCAGGAATTGAACTCAGGGGCACTCAACCACTGAGCCACATCCCCATCCCTATTTTATATTTTATCTAGAGACAGGATCTCACTGAATTGCTTAGTGCCTCCCAGTTGCTGAGGCTGGCTTTGAACTTGTGATCCTCCTGCCTCAGCCTCCCAAGCTGCTGGGATCACAGGCATGCACCACCAGGCTGGCTCTTGACAATGGTTTTTAAAGGGAGTTTCTTGTTATGATTTCTTCTGAATTTTTATAATATTTTGTATGGGTTTGGGCTTACAGATCTAAATAAGATAGCTTTTCTATTTTCTGTAGATGGGGACAACAGCTTTTAAAAAATTACTCCCGGGCTGGGGTTTGTAGCTCAGCGGCAGAGCGCTCGCCTCGCACGTGCGCGGCTCGGGTTCAATCCTCAGCACCATGTAAACATAAATGCATTGCATTGTGTACAACTAAAGTAAATAAATAAATATTTTAAAAAAATTACTCCCACTGTGTGGTGGGCATGTTGGGGGGGGGGGTGCTGAAGACAGCAGGTTATGTGTAGTGCTACCAAGAAGAAATCATAATGCTACTGTCATGTTCAAAATGAAGATTTTATGGGGATTGCATTTTATTCTGTTCTGTCAGGGAGATCTGCAGTGTGGTGAATCGGGAAGGCTAATTGGCACAACTGGGCTGTTGTATAGTGAGGACGGACACCAGGCCAGACCCCTGTGAAACAGTGCTGCCTGTGATATCACCAGGCATTGGTCATGACTGAGGGAAGCAATGAGAACGGTTTCTAAAGTTACCCTAGCTCTTACCTAGTGTTTTACGAACTTCAGGTATTTAGGTTTTACATTCAAGCTCTACTATTATTTACTTAATATTTTTCTCTAAATTTACTCATGTTTGAAATTAAATGTGCTTGTTATGTTTCTTAAAGTCATTGAATACACAATCATTAAAATAAAACGGGTCCACCTGGGCACTGTTTTGCACACACTGCCTTATGCACCATGGGATGCTCACATCACACTCCAGGAAAGAGTGATTTATATTAAAATTCACAAATAGTGGCCTCTCTCTGAAATAATAGCTTGGAACAATGGGAAAAGCCTCAGGTACTTAATCATTACAAAGTTGGAACACTTGTAATGTATGTTCATCGATGAGCATGAGGACAACTCTTGTCCACTATGCCTGGTGATCCCTTTGCTTTTCATTACAATGGCTCTTCAACTTCTATTCTCTGTTTAAGTTTCCAGTCTGACTCCTGCCCTCCCTTCACAAGTTTCAGGGGAAAAGTAAAGACAGTGCCCCGTGAACTTCCTGCTCACTCCTTCTGGGGGACAAGGAGTCCTATTCCAGCATCCTTAACTGGCCCTCTCCTCCAGGACCCTCCCTTCCCTTCACAATGCCATCTGCACTCTTTACAGCTTCCTTCTTAGCCCATAAACAGAGTTAGGTGTTTCTCCTGTCCCATTATTTAAAACAAACACAGCACCCTTCCTTCAATTCTGCTCCCTCTGATCCCTAGACTAGCTTCTTCTTTGTGTTTCCATGGTAATTTTTTTTTGGGGGGGGGGTGCGGGTGTTAGGAATTGAACTAGTGGGCCTCCCACTAGTTAAGCATGCTCTCTCCACTGAGCTATGCTTTCAGCCCCTGTATCTGCATTTTTTTTTTCTGGTGGTACCGGGGATTGAACTCAGGGGCACTCGACCACTGGATCACATCCCCAGACCTTTTTTGTATTTTATTTAGAGACAGGGTCTCACTGAGTTGCTGAGTGCCTCGCCATTGCTGAAGCTGGGTTTGAACTCGTGACCCTCCTGCCTCAGCCTCCCAAAGTGCTGGGATTACAGGCGCGCACCACCGCGCCCAGCTGTATCTGCATTTTTAAAAAAACTCTTTTGTGGTTATAGATGAACAGCATGGCTTTATTTTATTTTTATGTGGTGCTGAGGATCTAACCTAGTGCCTCACACATGCTAGGCAAGCACTCTACCACTGAGTTACAACCCCAGACCCCTGTATCTGCATTATATTTTTTTTTTAGTTGTAGATGGACAGCATGCCTTTATTTTATTTGTTTGTTTTTATATGGTACTAACGAATGAACCAGTGCCTTACACGTGCAAGGCAAGCGCTCTGCCACTGAGCTACAGCCCCCTGTATCTGCATTTTAAAATGCTCATAATCTAACTTATATTGTTATTTTTTAAAATATTTTGTTTTAGTTGGACACAATACCTTTATTTTATTTTTATGTGGTGCTGAGGATCGAACCCAGCACCCTACATGTGCTAGGTTGTAGCTCTACCACTGAGCCACAACCCTAGCCCTCATATTGTTATTAATCTGTATAGTTATTACATCCAGGTTTCGCACTGGAGGTTGAAGATTTTGTCTTACACAGGTCTATAATATAAGCCTAGGCACAGTGCTCGGACCACCAGGGGTCAGGCCACATTTGTTAAGTGGTATAATATTGTTCTTGTTTATTCCCAGATCTATTTCTCCCCTTTGCCTGCTTTGTTCAGGCTGCAAGGAAGACAAGCTTCCATTTTAGTTGGCTTCTGCCTGGGTTTGGCCAATGAGAAGAGGTTCTGGCAGGAGACTGAAGATGACAGGGTGGACTAGGAAAGAAATCCTCCCACCAGAACAGTGAGATGGTAAGAAAGCTTTCTGTCTCTGCTGAGTGAAGAAGGAAATGGTGGGCTTGCATATCTTGGAGTTCAAGAATTCCTCAACTGATGAATTAATATAAAAATTGGTCTTTAGCTAGTGATACCCTGGGGGTACCTGGCTAAAGAAAATGTACAACTGGTCTGGAGGATCACTCTCAGTACTTTGGTTCTCAAGGATTTCCACAGAAAACCTAAAGATGACTCAAAGCAAAGTAATAATGACAACAGCAAACACAAATCAAACAAACAAAAAGGATAAAATCCACCATAAATAAAAAAGAATTAGAACCTCCCAAACATAACAAAATATAAATAGAGATGTAAAATGTACATGTTTTTTTTTTTTTTTTTTTTTTTTTTTGGTACCACATTGAACTCAAGGCACTCACCCACTGGGCCACATGGTTTTTACAGGGTTCAAAGGCTGGCTTTGAACTCGCGATCCATAAAGTGCTGGGATTACAGGCGTGCGCCACCGCGCCCGGCTAAATGTAAAACAAAACTCAAGACCAATATGAATGACTTCAAACCATAAGTAGAATCTATTAAAAAAATTGGCAGATTTGAAAAAGAAACAAAAATAACAAATATTATCATGGACACATCTGAGGAAAGAATTAACAAATCTGAAAACAGATCTAAAGAAAAGAGTTAGAGGCAACCCAGAAAGAAAGAGATGGAAAAAATGGAGGTTACAAGACACAGACTGATGTGGCCCAACACATACATCAGAGAATAAAAGAAAGCAGACAGGTAATATTGAGATTACATGGTTGAGACTTTTCTAGAATTGATGATATAACAACTTATAATTCCTTAAAGGAAGAATAATGATTTCTGCTTAGAAAAAAATAAAATAAATCCATACTTAGACTATAGAATACTACAGAGGCAAAAAAAAAAAATGATTAAATAGAAAAGAAAAACCAGACTAATCACACAGGAACAACTATTAGAGTGGCTGCACACCTTGATACAACAATAGAGAGTATAGAGAAAAAAACAGTTGTCAATCTAGAAATTGAATTATACTACCATTCCTCAATGGGGGAGAAAGAAGGACATTTTCAGGCAAAGTCTGCAGGCATTTACCACTAACAGACATGACTGAGGAAATATTAAGAGATGTGTTTCAGGAAGAAGGAAATTGACTAAGAAGGGAAAAAATGAGCTATAAGGAAGACTGGTGAGCAAAAATAGAAACGGGTGAGAAATCAAAATAACCATTGACTATATAAAATAATAATAATGGCTAAGTTGGTGGGTATAAATAAAAAGTGGTCGAAACACAAAAACAGTAATCTGAAAGAGTAGAATCATTAGAGATAAATTATTCTGTTTGTATTGATCATGAGAAGATACTGATCAAATTTAGACTTCATTAAGGTAAACATATGGTAAAAATGGAAAGGTAACTACAGACAGAATAGTCAGAACACACAATTTCCAAACCAGTAGAGGAAATAAAGAAACTTACTCAATGCAATAGAAGCCTGTAATGGTAGAACAAAAGAAGCAAAGAAAATGCATGGAAAATGAAAAATATTACAATATGATAAATACAAATAAAAGTATGAAATTGTTCTCATCAATGAAAATGGCTTAAATCTGTCACTAAAAATAAAGATTTTGGATTAAAAATACTAAAAATAGAAATGTTGGAAGTAGAGGGCTGGAAAAAGCTATATGAACGTAAATTCTCAATAAGCAGCTAGGAAGCCTTCATCAGCAACAAATTAGGCTTTAAAATATCTGCACAAGGCAATATCAATAATTCACCTGGAAAATGTAATAATTTGTAACTAACAGAAAGGCCTCAAAGTGCAAAATAAAAAATGAACAGAATTATTCCCACCCTCACTAAAAATAAGGAAAGAAAAGGAAAAATTATCTAATTTCATAATCAGAGAAGTAGAGTTTAATATCTCTCTCCATGAAAATTCCTAAGACTATGAAAGATTTGAATACTGTTAACAAGCTTGATATAATCAACATGTATACAAGAAAATACACTTTACATTTTTTTTTTTTTTTTTTTGATACTGGGAATTGAACCTAGGGGTGCTCTACCACTGAGCTACATCCCTAGCTCTTTTTATTTTGAGACAGGTTCTCCCTAAGTTGCCTAGGGCCTCTCTAAGTTGCTGAGGCTGGCCTCAAACTTGAGTTTGAGCCTCCTGAGTCACTGGGATTATAGGTGTGTGTAAGAAAATACTTTTTATTTTTATTTTTTATTTTTAGAATCCACAGAACCAGTTTCAACAAATACCAAACAATTTGTATTACTATGGGTAAAAGATGTACCAAATATAGCAAGAAAAATGTAGACTTAACATTATTTTCAAATGTTTTAATTTAAAGAAGAGGAGCTTCCTAATATCCCAGGTAGTTTCCTCCTTTAGTAACAGGTACTCATTTTACTTGACCTACCCACTAATCTTTGTGAAAAGTGATACCTTTCTCTCTCTTTGTGTTATGCACACTAAACAAACACTCTACCATGAGCTACATCCACAGTCCCCTTCCTCCTCTTTAAAATCCTTTTTCTGTTGGCTTCTAGTCAGTACTCTCCTCGTACCTTCTTCCCTCCCTGCTCAGCCTTCTAAGGCTCCTCTCTGGGCTCTTAATGTTGAGTGCCCTCTCCTTCAGTCTTTCGAACTCCTCTGTGTACTCACAGCCTTGGTGATCTAGTTCATTCTCCTGACTTAGGATGTACTGAAACACTCCAAAATTTATACCCCACCCCTAAACTTCATATATTCTCAGTAACTGCACCAGGATGTCTACAAGGTACATCAAGGTAACAACTAAAAGCCAACTCCTAATCATCTTGCCCCAACCTGCTCCTCTTTCATTTATTTTCCACCTATGTAAATGGTAATACCATCTCTCTGGTGGCTCAGGCCAAAATCTTTGGAGACATCTTTCACTTCCATGCTCCACATTCAATCACGCTGTTGGCTCTATCTTTAAAATATATCCATAATTCGAACACTTCTCACCACATTTATCACTTCATCCTAATTCAAGCCACTGTCATTCATACTCAGATTATGTAACTGGTGTCCTAATGGACCTCCTTGCTTCTGATCATTCCCCTCCCACTTTAATCTAGCAAGCCAGAATGACCCTGTTAAAACTATCCCACGTCATGTCACTCCGATGAGTAAAACCCTCCAAAGGTTTTTCTCACTCCAAGCAAAAACCAGTCATTACAAACAGCACACAAAAACCTAAATACTCTCTCCCATCTCCTCGGTTATCCTGTCCCCGTTTCCCTCTAATGCTCTTCCCCCTGTTCCAGCTGTACTGGCCGCCATGCTGTTCTCATCCAGGCACACTCCTGCTGCAGGGTCTTTGCCTGTGCTGTCCCCTCTGCCTCAAAGGATGCTCCAGATAGCCACCTGGCTCCCTCCATATATCCCTCACACCCTTCAGATCTTTGGTCTGATATCACCATTGGGAAGAAGCTTTATTTGAATATCATTTAAAATGAAATCCCTTGATCCACCTCCTCCACAGCACTTCCCTGTTTTGTTTCTAAAACACTACACAATTTACTTATTTTGTTTTCTGTTTCACTCTACTCAACTGCTATCTCCAAGAGGTCAGGATTTTTGTCTGTTTTATAATCTACTATATCCCCAGTGCTATGTCAATAAATGCTTATAGGCTGTGATATGAAGATGAACTCTGAGCTTCAGGGGACAGTACAGCAACAATAACAAGAGGTGGTGAGAGAATGGATGAAAACTTCTTGGCAGATTTTTTCTGGTGCAAAGAAAGAGTGGGCAAAGAAGAAAAATGAGAGATCATGGTTACTATCTGCTCAAAGTTCCCAGAGAAATAATTAGCAGTGGGTTGGGCCACAAGAACTTCACACTGTGGGAGAATGTGAAGATGGGGAGACAAAGTTATGAAAACTTTTGTGTCCCACCATCACAGCTGGGGACCACTGTGCTAAGTTATAGTAAAAGCAATAACAAGAAGCCAAAGAGAAATCCTCAGGAGAGGAGAGGAGAAAAGATCTAGAAGATTCCAAAAGGTCAAGGACAAAAGACAATGTGCTGACTAATACAGAGAGGGCTTGTTCAGATTATGTAATAAGTCCCAGATAAGTGCTGGCCCATTCTGAGAGCAATGGCCTTGAATAAAACTATTCTCTGTGTGCTCAGTCAAGCAGTCAGACTAGCACATAATGGTTTTGTACTGTGTTTAAGATCAGTGAAAACATAAGATTTTAACAGTAAATCCAGATGACTAAACTGGGTGCATTTTCCTGAAGGCTGCCTTTATATTGAAATTTTATTAGGGCACTAGAAAATTACTGGATATTTTATTTTGTAAAAGAATAGCTTTTTATCCACTTTGCAAATATTTGTTAAGTACAGTGTACCACAAAGCCTGTATATTGTGTTTTTGTTTTTGAAAATTTAAATAATTCTTGAACAAATATTTACTTTTCTTTTTTTTTGGCAGTGCTGGTAACAGAACCCATCTCACAATGGTAGGCAAATGCTCTACCGCTGAGCTACATCCCCAGTCCCTTTTCTAAATTTGTAATTTCTAAATTTCCTGTGTCTTTTGATGACTGCCATTTTTCTGTTTGTTTGCTTTGTTATCAGGTATTATGTTGCTCACTTAAACATAAGGGAAAGAAGTTCTTATTGCATTTTAAAGCCATAGACTATCAGAAAGCAAAAACATGGCTATCAGAAAACAGTATTCTAGAACTATCAAAAGCAAGTCTGGCCGGGTGTGGTGGCACATGCCTGTAATCCCAGCACTTGGGATGCTGAGGCAGGAGGATCACGAGTTCAAAGCCAGCCTCAGCAATGGCAAGGCACTTAGCAACTTAGTGAGACCCTGTCTCTAATAAAATACAAAAAAGGGCTGGGGATGTGGCCCAGTGGTCGAGTGCCCCTGAGTTCAATCCCCGGTACCAAAAAAAAAAAAAAAAAAAAAAAGCAAGTTTGTTGAAAATTCCAGGGGTTAAAGAAAAATTTTATTGGATTTGTTTTTAATTTTCAATCTACTATAAAATGTTATAAGCCTAAGATCACAAAGACCATTTAATGGTAGACTAAAGTACAGACCTAGGCTCCTAGAGCAGTTAATTCAGACTATATTTATACTGCTTTCTAGCCTGCCAGAGTCATATCACTGACTCAACTGAGGGAATTAATGCACTATTATTATGGAGCTTTTTTTTTTTTTTTTTAATACTGGGCTTTGTAAGTGCTAGGCAAGTACTCAACCACTGAGCTATAGTTAGTTCAGCTATACCACTGAACTAGTTAGCTCAACCACTGAACTTAGCTCTAGAATTTAGACTGTTATGAAGAGAAGTCATGGGGCTGGGTTTGTGGCTCAGTGGTAGAGCGCTCGTCTAGCATGTGAGCAGCCCTGGGTTCAACCCTCAGCACCATGTAAAAGTAAATAAATAAAATGAGGATATTGTGGGGCTGGGGATGTGGCTCAGCAGTAGAGCGCTCGCCTAGCACGTGCGCGGCCCGGGTTCGATCCTCAGCACCACGTAAAAATAAAAACGCATTGTGTACAACTAAAGCAAATAAATAAATGTTTTTAAAAAATGAGGATATTGTGTCCAACTCCAACTAAAAAATAAATATTAAAAAAAAAAAGAAGTCACGAAACAGTAGTTTCTTCATGTTTACCTAATACAGAAGTTTCAATTCCAACAATAAAAATAGCTGTTACCCACATGTGATCTATCCTCTAATGTAGGCAACTTTAACCCCTCCTGTATAAATAGAGCATCTGAAGCTTGGTGGCAAGTGGCTTACTGTAGACTTCAGAGCTACCAGATCTCCAAATCCAGTGATCTGGATTCCACTCTTCCACTTGGAAAGAGCAAGACATATTAAGTAGTGCTTATACTGCACCCACTGAAGACACAGTATGTATAAACTTGACCTGGTCTTATGCCAAAATGAATTATGGAGGGAAAAGGATTTAGGATAATTATTTTCTGAATGCTAAATGGCCCAAGGCCCTGCAAAAGCCAACGGGGCCGTTTTTCTCCTTTAAATCTTGCTTATGTCTAAGTAAAGAAACTGGTTCCCTTATACACTCCTCGACTCTATTATGCACATACTTAGAACTATGTAGCTAACAGCTAATTACAAATCCATATACTGTAGCACTTTCTACCAGTATACCAATTACACAATACTGTCCTGGGGCAATATGAGTTTCATATGCACAGGTATTTTTTTCTTGGTACTATTGAACAGCCTACTACACCTCTAATCTCCCCCAATGGTATGATTATACAACTTACATTTTCAATTTGTTTATGACTAAGTAACTGGAGACTCTGCTCCAAAGTGATGAATTAGGACATACTCATTCCATTCTACTTCCTGACTCTGGTTTCATGGTGGCTAACAGATAATCACAGGTGACATAGGAATCCAGTGGAAGGTTCTTCCAGGAAAGCCTGGATTCATCTAAAGCAGTTAATTTTCTTCACCCTCTTCTCACCTCCATCTTGAATTAACTGATGATTGTTCTGCTTTTCCAGTTTGGAAGAGCAGCCAGCCCCCAGGTAAGATGGTGGCAGTGGTGGTGGTGATAGCCAGAGAAAATGAGCTCTGGAGTCACATCTGAACTTGAATTTCAATCCATATTCACTCATTCAGATACCTCAAAATGCTTACTGCATCACTTGGTACACAGCAAATGTTTATTAAATGTTAATTATTATCTCTAGCATCTATCATGTGCCAGGCAATGAACTAATGCTTTACAAATGTCTAAGCCTCACCTGTAGATATTTCTGTCCTGGTTATACAGACAAGGCTAAAGCTCAGAGGGTAGAACCAGGGTTCATTCAAAGCTACTCTATTTCCCACTATACTCATTTTATCACTCTCTTAGAAAGATTAAGTGATTTTTGCCTTTTGATAACAGCCTTAATGTCTCCTTTAAGAACATAATTCATAATTTGTTGTTCTTGTTAAGGACTAACATTAAAAAGTGATTTAAAGGCTGGAGTTGTAACTCAGTGGTAGAGCGCACTCGCCTAGCATGTGCAAGGCCCTGGGTTTGATCCTCAACACCACATAAAACTAGAGGTACTGTGTCCGACTACAACTAAAAAATAAAAAATATATTTAAAAAAAAGTGATTTAAGCCAGGCTTGGTGGTATACACCTATAATCCCAGCGGCTCAAGAGGGTGAGGCAGGAGGATTGTGAGCTCAAAGCCAGTCTCAGCAGTTTAGTGAGGTACTTGGCAACTCAGCAAGACCCTGTCTTTAAGTAAAATATTAAAAAAGGGGCTGGGGATGTGGCTCAGTGATTAAGCACCCCTGGGTTCAACCTGCAGTACCAAAAAAAAAAAAAAAAAAAAAAGGCTGGGGTTGTAGCTTGCCTCACACACATGAGGCCCTGGGTTTGATCCTCAGCACCACATAAAAATAAATAAAAATAAAGATATTGTGTCCATCTACAACTAAAAAAAATTTTAAAAACAAACAAACAAAAAAGGAATTTAAAAGCTGATTCTAAAGTTTCTACAGAGAGGCAAAAGACCCAGAATAGCTAATGCCATACTAGAGAAGACAAAGGTTGGAGGATTGATACTACTCAACCTCAAGGCTTACTTAGTTTTAACAAATAGGGGCTGAGGATGTAACTCAGTGGTAAACTACTTGCCTGGCATGCATGAGGCCCTGGATTCAAATCCCAGCACCACACAAAAAAGAAAAATAATTCCAACAAATGGTGCTGAAGGAGAGGATATCCACATACAACAACAACAACAAAAAGTCTAAATACAGACATATATCCTTCATGAAAATCAAAATGCACCATTGTCCCAAGACCCAAATATGAACCACAACATAGAACATAACACGGGAGAAAACCTACCTGTCCTTGGATTTGGTAATGACTTTTAAGGTACACAGTCTGTAAAAGGAAGAATTGATAAGCTGGACTTTACTAAAAATTTCTGCTCTGTGAAAGACATGGTCAAGAAAGATAAGCCACAGAGGCTGGGCTTGTGCTCAATGATAGTACGTTTGCCTTGCATGTGTGAGGCTCTGGGTTCAATCCTCAGCACCACATAAAAATAAACAAACAAAATAAAGGTATTGTGTCCATTTACAACTAAAAAAATTTCAAAAAGAAAGAAAGATAAGCCACAGACTAGGAGAAAATATTTGTGAAAGACATCTGATAAAGGATTATTATCCAAAGTATGCTAGCACTCTTAAAAACAAGAAAATAACCTGATTTTTAAAATAGGCCAAAGATCTCGACAGAAACCTTACTAAAGAAGACATACAGATGGCAAATAAGCATGTGGAAAGGTTATCTACATCAGATATCTTCAGAGAAGTGCAAATTAAAACACGATATCACTACACACCTATTATAATGGACAGTATCCATAATGCTGACAAAACCGGGGATGTAGAGCAATAGAAGTTCTAACTCACTGCTGGTGGGATACCAAATGGTACAGCCACTTCGGAACAATCTGGCTGTTACAAAACCAAACATAGGCTATGATTCAGCAATCTGATCTTCTCCCCAAGAAATTTCTCAAAGGACTTAAACTTATGTCCACATAAAAACCTGTACACAGCCGGGCATGGTGGCGCACGCCTGTAATCCCAGCACTTTGGGAGGCTGAGACAGGAGGATCACGAGTTCAAAGCCAGCCTCAGCAATGGAGAGGCACTTAGCAACTCAGTGAGACCCTGTCTCTAATAAAATACAACAAAAAAAAAAAAGGGCTAAGGATGTGACCCAGTGGTTGAGTGTCCCTGAGTTCAATCCCCGGTACCAGAAAAAAAGAAGCAAAAAAAAAAAAAAAAAAAACCTGTACACAGATACTTACAGCAGCTTTATTCATAATTGCCAAAACTTGGAAGCAACCAAAATGTCTTTCAGTAAGTGAATGGATAAACAAATTGTGCTACCTCCAGACAACAGGTTATTATTCAGCATCAAAAATAAAAGAATTACCAAGTTATGACAGATATGGACGAAACATGCACATTACTAGAAGAGCCAAGGCTATATACTGTATGATTGTAACCATGTAATGTTCTGTAAAAGCAAAACCAAGGAGATAGCAAAAAGATCTGTGGTTGTCAGGGTCTAGAGGGGAGGGAGGGATGACCAGGTGGAGCACAGAGAATTCTCAGGGCAGTTGGTTTACTTTGAAATATACCACAATGGTGGATACATGTCATTATAATTTGTCCAAATTCACAAAGTGTATAACACCAAGACTTTAGGCAATGATGACATGTCAGTGCAGATGTATTGCTGAGATAGTGGATGTAGAAAATGTAAAGGCTAAGCATGTGTGCAGGTGGAGGGCATAAGAATATGTAAACCTTCCTTGTAGTTTTGCTGTGAACCTAAAACTGATCTAAAAAGTCTTAAAAAGTGATTATACAGACTAATAACTCTATTAAATAATAAGCAAAAAGATCTGAATAGGCATTTCTCCAAAGATATACAAATAGCCAACAATCTCATGAACCGAGTGTGGTGGTAGATGCCTGTAATCCCAGCAGCTCAGGCTGAGGTAGGAAGATGGCAAATTCAAAGCCAGCCTCAGCAGTTTAGTGAGGCCCTAATAACTCAGTGAGACCCTGTATCTAAATAAAATGATTATATATATATATATATATATATATATATATATATATATATATATATATATATATATATATATATAAGCTGGGGATATGGCTCAGTGGTTAAGTGCTACTGGGTTCAATCCCCAGTATCCAACCCCTCCCCACCCCAATAAAAGTAGTGAAGTACACTGAAGGATCTTAGAAAAGTACTTACACTAATAAGTCCTCAATAAAGAATGATTTTCTGGGGCTGAGGTTGTGGCTCAGTGGTAGAGCACTTGCCTAGCACATGTGAGGCACTGGGTTCGATCCTCAGTACCACATAAAAATAAATAAATAAAATAAAGGTTAAAAAAAAAAGAATGCTTTTCCTTTTTCTATTTCTGGTACCAGCAATGGTTGCACAGCTAAAATTTCGTTTTTAAAAATGGGGCAACATTAGCATAACTATCTATTCTTGCTGAAACTCTTTTCTGTCTTCATTTGTTCCTTTTACTATTCCATCCCTGACTGTGGGTCTCAAAGGTCTAATCTTCTCCCCAAGAAATCTCATCAACTTTCTCTGGTGTGACACCTACCAGTATGCATGGTAGCACATCATTCCATCAGCTGATGTCTAATCTGATGCTGTAGCTGTATATTTTGTTTATATCTGACCATTTTCTGGACAATTCTATCTGGATGTCCCACAGGCACCTTATAAATAAAAACCTAACTCATCTTCTTCCCAGAACTCTGGTTCTTTCCTGCAATTGGTGGCACCATTATCCCACTGTTACTCAAGATACAAACCTGGGAATAACTGACCCTTCCACCTATCCTCACATTCCACTGACCTTCAGCTCCTGCTAATTTTCCCTCAGAACTCTTACTTCACTTTTTCTCCACCATGGCTGCATATCAGAATAATCTGGGGAGCTTTCAAAAATCCCCATGCACAGGCTGACCTTCAGGCCTTTCAGAACAGAGTCATTGACAGTTTCCCCCCCCCCCCCTAGAAAAACAAGGGAATCTATGATTTAACCCTTGGCCTGCTTCTCAAGCCTCAACTTCCACTGGTCCTGGCTTTGCACTGCCTCTAGCAATACTGAACTGCTTATGATCACACCTCCAGCCCCCAGAATCTGACTTACCCTACTTATCATACGGATCTGGTAGTTGCTTCCTCCAGGATGTCTTGTCTCCCTCACCAATCTACGGTTCAATCAGGTATTCCTCCTCTGTACTCCCGTGGAGCCCAGTAAGTATCTGTTGCTGTGCTTACTATGCTGTTTTATAATTATCTGCTTCTGCACCTGACTCCCTCACAGAGCTATGCACTACCTAAGTCTCAGACCCCATCACAATCATTTTTGTATCCCTAGTACCTAGTACTCTATTTGGCCTCATGTAAATACTCAATACGTGTTAGTTGGATAACTTTCCAGGGATGAGGAAAGTATTTGAGAACAGTTATTTATGGTATGCTTTGATGGGTTAGATTTTGATCCATATTTTTCTTTTCACCCAAGGGCTTACAGAATGACCAACTTACTTACTTAAATGTATTATTTTGTTTGACTGTGATGACCCCAAGCATTCATTGCAGGTTCTTTTATACAGACTTCTAATTTCTACTAAAAAGTCTTACTTTATATTTGCAGTATTAATTTGTAAGTTCCTTTTTAGAAAAAAAGTTGTAGTAGAAATTGTTCAGTAACATGACAGTCTATTTGTATCTTAGATTATATTTTCCTCTAATTTTGTAACTAACTGCATATTAAAATCAAAATTTTCTAGCCGGGCATGGTGGCGCTCGCCTGTAATCCCAGCACTTGGGAGGCTGAGGCAGGAGGATCGCGAGTTCAAAGCCAGCCTCAGCAATGGCGAGGCACTTAGCAACTCAGTGAGACCCTGTCTCTAATAAAATACAAAAAAAAAGGGCTGGGGATGTGTCCCAGTGGTTGAGTGCCCCTGAGTTCAATCCCTGGCACCAAAAACAAAAATCAAAATTTTCTTTTGCTTGAGATACATATGATTATCATAGATCAAATTATCTCAAATTTATTTTGCCCCTGTGATACAAAACAATTTGCTGGCCTATACCCAGAGACTACATTAAGAAAAAAAGAAATTCCAAAGACATTTAATCACACCTACATGTAACAAAAATAAATTTTAAAGGATGCTTCAAAAGAAATACACAATACAAGTAATGTAGTTTGTGTCCTTTTAATAAACACACTTGCATAGTTATATTACAATTTTGTAAAAATAACAGATTATCTCATGCCAAGCGTGCCCAGCATTTGCACAATCTCAATACCTTTAATACTATAATTTTCAAGACACACAAAATAAAAATTTAAGGCAAAAACAGCACTTTGCAACAATTTAATAATTTATTACATTACAGTAGCATCACAGTAGCATCCAATAATGCCACTTTAGGCAAAAGTCTCTCAATATTTCCATTATAGATTTTATTTACAAGAATTCATAACTTGGTAAAATTCATTCTAAGAAAACTTGGCAAATAAAGCTTTGGACTAGAACTGGCATTTCTTTCTCTACTTTTCCTTCCCCACATTCTTTCTTTTAAACTACAGTATTTATATTGCATTTTAAAACATTAAAATAGCAATTACATTTTTTAAAATAGTTGGATTATTTTAAAAGAACTCAAAGTTTTAGAGAAACTATATAATGGATAGGGTTGATGTTAATTTTTAAATTTTCTCAAAATCAGCTTTGGTTTTAGAACTGATTTTTCATGACTGGAAAACTGGTCAAGTTTAATTACATACCTTAAAAGTAATTATCACATACTAAAATCTTTATATAAACAGGTATTTTTATTCTTTACTTCCTACAGGGTTTGAATTTATTCAGTTGTACTCCCATTTAAAAATTCTGTGTTTCTAATAACCCCTTTCCTTCTAAGCAAACTGAAAGCTGCCTTATAGTGAATGAGGAAGAGAACAAATACATGGCTGAATGAGGTATTGCAAAGGATTACATGTACTTTTAAATAGGTCTCATGTAATACTATATGTGTCATATAATTTCCTTTCTCTTTAACTTTCTCTCAAAAATATATGACAAAGCAACTACACAAGGAATGGTATTTCAGTTAGTACAGTTAAGTGTTTTTCCAGACTGACATTCAGCTTAAATATTAGAACACTATGTGATTTAATCCATACGTACCTGATGAACACATTATTTTCAGACTGATTATAGATGTTAAGCTGCACCTGAATGTCATTCCTAATAATCTATATTTATCAGTGTAAAAGTGAAGTGATTTGAGCTATAGAAATACCTTTGAAATATCTTATCAGTATATCAGATAAGCCCCAATTCAAAATTACAAGGAAAAACTGTTAGAGCAACTAAGGTGGTTAATTAACAGTGGTCTGATTTTTATTGTCAGTGTTTAAAGTAACTGTCCTTAAATTTAACTCAAGAGTGCAAAACTAGAAAGTTCAGAAGGTAAAAGGCAAGACCAGGTAATCCATACAATTTGGAAAAGTCAGTTGAATTCACAAGGACTCAGTCTTTGCACTGTCTCTTTTTAGTGACTGCAGGCAAATATATTATCCTACCTATAAAATGATATTATTATTGCTTTCCTATTAATGTCATATTTATAAAATACCATGATGATGCTAAATGCTAAACATGGAGGGGGTCTAATAACTAAAACTCCCCATCCCAGGGAGTACACATACATCTCTCTATACTCCAACAATGTGAAATATTTGGGAACACAGACATTTGAACTTTGTGAGGCTTTAACTATACTGATTCTTTCTTGTGTTGTAAAGTTATGATTTAAACAATGTATGACTAAAATAATTCATTCATAATGTATAGGCACATTAACATAAATATTGCACAAAATATACTTCTAACTTAAACTGGGAGGTATAAAAACATTTCGATTTTCTTAAAGAACTGTGTGAGCAAATCAGACTGATTATATGTACATTTTTCCTGATAATACTTAGACATTCATGAACAGATTGCACCGCAGTTTGTAAACACTTAAAATTGCATAAACTCTCATTGATTTTCAAATATAGTTTAATACTGTCTATTAAAACTCTTTTTTGTTTCAGCTAAGTACTCTCATATCTATTAGTTCATAATAATGTCTATAACTTTAAAAGTGTTTCCACTCAAGGAGAAGTAGAACCCTATGCGAAAGCAGTCAATATGGTTGAACAATAGATACCCCACCAGAGAAGCTGGGATGGTAAAATCAATTTCCTAGCCTTAAAGTAGCTTCATGGACATGGAGGAATGCCAGCTCTTAAACATCCTTCTTTCACTGAGTCCTTGACTAGAGGCTGTATGCCTGCTTCAGGGGCATTTACACTCTTCAAGGATTCCTTATGATCTTTACTAAACACATTAAGAATGCCAAATAGTGTCCTTTTGTGTTCTGGGACATGCAGTCATCTGATTAAAATAGATAATGTGAATTTTTACTTTAAAAAGTATTAGAGATAATATTTAAGTTAGGGAATGTTTCATGTCTCACAGTCAATGGCGGGAATTTTTCATTTCTGAAAAAGCAATCCATTTTTAGATTATCAATAAAGAAATAAAAACTAAATGCTATAGCTCATGATACAGTTATCTTCATCAGCCCAGAGCACACAAAGATAGAAACTACCAAAGTACAGTGCTTATTCTTGGGCAGTTGTAAGCAGACTAAACATACACAGCCCACTCAGCACACACCCACCAGAGCAGGCCACTCTCCTCTTCTGTGAGATAAGAAAAGCTCCCCCTAAATGTTATTGTTCCCGCTCCAATTACACAGAAAATAGAGAAAAGGTTATTTCCAGTTCTTGGCCTTTCAACAAATCTAAATATTGACACTCACGTAGTGGCATATTAGAAAGTAATAAACAGTGCATATTTCAGGGCAGATCACCGACTGAGCCAATTAAGGGCTCATTGTGATTAGGATTAGATCAAACATAATAGTGGAACATAAGAAAACTTCACCTCAATTCTGTAATGAATATACATGTTGCAATAACATTAGAAAAGCATGGCAGCCTATTCCAAACCAGAGAGAATAGTTTGTGCAAATAGTGGGTCTTTGTGTGTTTGAACTCCCACCATGTAAGGGCAAACTCAATATGCATGCTAATGACCTACAATTACCAAATTAAAAAAGAAGAAAAATGCTAAAGGATGCCAGAGTGAACAGCAGGGAAAGCCACACAAAGACCCACTATCCTTGAACTTGTTACAAATAAATTTTAACTGTAAATCAGAAACACAAAGAAATAATCACAAGTGGCTCTAACATTCGAACGAAGTAAATGAATTGTGTAGGAGATATTTGATCAGGGCTGCCTGCCCTGACTCCACGCTAGAGTCAAACTTGGATAGTGGGTCTCTGGGGTGCTTTCACAACTGGAAGACAACATTGGGTCCTAAAAAAAGAAAAATGAGGAATAAAATGAACATAACGCAAATTAGGTGGGTGAGGAAAAATTTGACTAATAACAACATGCAATATCAACTAAACAAATTTGAACTATTAGAAATTTTAATCTTTAAAAAAGTTCTAGTTATATAATAAAAATGAAAATAATACTTATAAGGTCCAGGGAAACACAAATGGTAACCTATAATTTAACCAGCTCTTAAAGCCTCATGCAAAGATTGTAGACAGATGATTCATTTCTAAAAATCTAGATAAGAAGTGATTTGAGACCTTTGTTACACTAACTTTAAGGATTAAGCATTTTCGGAACCATTTCCTACTAAAGTTATGGGTTTATATAAACTCAATGTAAGTGAATTTCATAGCTACCAATACAGTTAACTCTATTCTTCATCTTTGAAAAAGCAATTATGACTCTTCAGTTTCTAATAAATAATTATTTCAAGTAAACAAAACTGGTATTCTTTGGTCTCCTAGGTGATTTAAATGGTTGTTTTATTCAAACAATAAGCTTTCTTAGAAGAATCTATTTGTGAATTGTCTTGAGAATTACAGAATCGAGAACTCTTTTATTCCAGGAAGGATGATGAGCTGTTGGTCATTCATTGAGGCAAAACAATAAAGTATTCAGTTTTTCAATATGCTCGAATTAAAAAAAAACATATATATCAACCAAAAACAAGGTAAAAGGTTGTTACTTGTAATAATTTTATAACAAAGAGAACTTCAAAATTTCTCTATTTTGAAATAATACCTCGAGCATTCTATTTTCCCAGCTCTCGATATGTAAAATGATCAAGAAAATAACTGGTGCCTCCTCCCATCCCCAACATCTGCCTTTCTAGCAAACTGTTACTACTTGTCCTTCATGTTCCAGATTAAAAGCCCTCTGTGCAGTCTTCCAATGATGACATGCCTTCTCCCCCACACAGATTTAGGGGAAATCCCCTATTTGCATAAATATTCATTATAGCAACTGTTAAATAATATTTATCTGAATGTCTGTCCCCTCCTCCCCCACTCTGAATCTACTTCACATCAAGGACTGAAGGACTGATGCAAGGACTTTTGTGCTTATATTCCCAATGCTTTTAAAGAATACTTATGAAATGAATAAATTTCTTTGATGAATAGCAATGTTGACATAAAATCTGAAAACATCATAAAAAATAAAATCTGAAGCACATAGGAATTTTGTTCCTTTAAAACTATTGTGTAGGTCAGTTACTTTGCCTTTTCTTATTTCTATGTTTCAATATTGCTATTTCCTTATTTTACTTCAGGGAAGGCTTGAAAGTGTTTGTCTTCTGGAGTTGTGCTGCCCAATACAGTAGCCACCAGCCACAAGTGACTATTTAGGTTTAATTAAAATTAAATTAAATTAAAAATTGAGTTTCTCAGTCATATTAGCCATACTCCATATGCTCAAAACAATACTCCAGTACCTCAAAAGGTACATGTGGCTAGTGGCCACTGTACTGGATGATGCAAATAAATGTACTCTTTCCGTCACTGTAGAAAGTTTTATCAGAGAGCACTTCACAGCTGGGGCCCTCATCTGCAGGCAGACTGAAGCTCTGCCAGTTCTACCCACACTAGAATGGCACACAGAGTATTCTTTGACCAAAAGTAATCTGTATGGTAAGTGTCCTTGGACAACTAATTTGAGTCAATCTATTTTCTATGTCATTTGTGTATTGAACAATTTATTGGCAACCTACTATGCTGTTTAAGAATAAAAAGTTGTCACAACTTCCTGGAAAGGTTAATTTCCTAGAAGACTGTCACTGTCTTGAAGTAGATTTCTCTAGAACAGTGATTTTTTTTAATCATCCCTAAAAGGAAACCTGAAAAGACTGTCATGGAATGAGGGGAAAGGAAGGAAAGACATGGGGCATGATGCTGCCCTTCCTTTAGAATAGCTTTTATCTATTATTTATATTCCTCATTTTATGAGGCTTAATTGGGGGAGTATTCCACCACTGGAAAACAAGATTAAAAATAACTACAACAAAAATTTTTTAAAAAATCACTTTAGATCATAGATGCTGCAAAAGCTAAATGTACAGAGAGGATGGAATTAATCAGAGATCACTAGCAAAGATCTTCCAGCACAGTTAAGTCTCAAAGTATCATCCACTCTCAGCTCCCAGAAAGGTGCTTCAGGTAATTTTAATTATAAATGGATTTCTAATTTATCACTGGAAACTGAAAAATCATCAGCAGAACTTAAAAATGGCCATTTATCAAGCAATCCAAGTTGTTACCATTTTCTTTACCACTTCTCCTGAAACCCTGAGGCATTTGGGGGAAGAGTCAAACCATAAAAATTTGGACTCCTCCTGTTTCCAAATTTGAAGATTTCATTGATTTATCTGAAGGCATATCTTCTCCCAAGATCAGAACTATCTTTACAAAGCTCTAAAGTGAAAACACATATGTGGTATAAAATAACTATGATTCAGTGTGCAACTGGATCACAAATATATCTCAGTTTTGACTGAATTACCACATACGAGTTTTCAGCACCTAAAACAAAATGAAAGGCTAAATCTTGATTATTTCACTACAGTAATAAAAATACAAATCATGACTTATTTTGTAAACAAAATTAAAAATTGAAAGGATAGGGAAAAACAACATATATTTTATAAAAATAAAAAGTTATTTCCAAGTATGGCTTATTCCCTAATTTATTATTAATACTGTATTTACTGTCAACTATAAAAAAGGCTAGGTAACTACCAAGAGATAATGTTTTTCTTTTTTGGTACTGGGAATTAAACCCAGGGGCGCTCTACCACTGAGCTCTATCTCTAGCCCCTTACCCTCCTTTTTAAAATTTTAAGACAGGATTTTGCTTAAATTGCTGAGGCTGGCCTTGAACTTGTGATTCTTCTGAGTTGAGCTGCTGGATTGTACACCACCACATATAGCTTTTTTTGGGGGTGGGGGGTATCTGGGGATTGAACCCAGGGTGTTCTACCACTGAGATACATGCCCAGCCCATTTATTTTGAGACAGGGTCTTGCTAAATTGCCCATATTACCCTTGAACTTGAGATCTTTCTGAATTGATGAGATTATAGGCATGCACTGTCAAGTCTAGTGAGATAATTTTATATAATACCAAATTTCACACTCTGAGGTCTGGACCACTGTTCTGAAAATAGTAAAACAGACCTTGATTCATACATTTTTCGGTGGCATGAAGTGGCTATCTAAAGAATGAGGATTCTGCAGTTTAAACAGCTTATTTAATTTTCTTCCAATCTGGATGATGAATAAATATCTGGGAAATAAGTGAGAAGGTTGCAAAATTAATGGCATTTGTACACTAAAAGGGTAATTCTGAATAGGTGAATAGGGCAATTATAGTTACTTGCTATGTTTTATTAAGCTGAAAAAGAACACTGGACACTGAAAAAAAGAGGTTGATGGTGAAGGGAAGCTGCAGTGTACATGATATTACACTAAAGAACCCATAAGAGAAATTATACATTTTTTAAAAAGTTTTTTTAAAAAATATATTTTTATTAGTTGTTGATGAACCTTTTTATTTATTTTTTTATATGTGGTGCTGAGAATCAAACCTAGTGCCTCACACATGCTCAGCAAGCATTCTATCACTGAGCCATAACCCTAGCCCTATACATTTTTTCAGATAGACAATCTAAAATTTCTAAAATTAAGGTTGGAGGCCAGGAAAAAGTATTTAAAATAAAGTAGTGTAACTTTTGATCTTGTAAAATGTCTCTTTTTGCTTTTTCTTGAAACATTAATCTACATTTGCTGTGAGTGCTGAGGTTAAGAGCTGATCTAGGGCAGTAATAAACGGTATACTGCATATTAAGGTCTTCACACCAGATGAGAGGTAAATAATTTGATATTACTCACACTGCTGACTTGGATCTGAGTCTGTTGTCATCTTAACGTAGTTTGAAGGAAAGAGACCAGTCACTCCATTGGCTTCTCCTTGCCACCAGTCTGGATCGTCTTTGTTCATAACATTGATAAGTTGTCCCTTGGAGAAGTTGAGCTCATCTTCATTATTTGCAACATAGTCATACATGGCGATTACCTGACATACTATCAAAAAATAATAATTAAACAAATTAGTTATCCTGCAAGGATCAAAACTATTCCTAGTGGGGAATCTCATGAAAATCAAAGGTACCTCAGTAGAGAAAAGGGACCAGGGGGTGGGAGGAGGGGACGAAGGAGGGGTATTGGGGAGTCATATTGGTCAGATTATATTGTTATAATGTGTGCATATATGAATAAGTAACAAAGAATCCCATGATTATGTACAACCATAATGTACTAATAAAAAATGTGAAAGAGGGCTGGGGTTGTGGCTCAGCAGTAGAGCGCTCGCCTAGCATGTGCATGGCCTGGGTTTGATCACCACATACAAATAGAGGCATTGTGTACAAGTAAAACAAATAAATAAATATTTTTTTAAAATGTGAAAGAGAAAAAAGCCCCCCAAATTCCTAGAATTTAAATTACCCTAATATTCAATATTAAAATAGGCTAAAATTTTCCTACCTTCCTGCCCACATTTCCTGTCTTACAAAACTAAGAATTAACAAATTCTGGTTAAAAAGCCAAGAGAACTGCTTCACTTTAAGTACAATGGTGTAGGAATTCCATGTTGAAAAATTTCAAGGAATGAAGTGGTTTAAGTTATCAATGAGCAGTTGGCTGTTCCTACATGGAACTTCTCAGAAAGAAAGTTAGCAGTGGTATGTTACTTTTAAGCAGATGTATGGAAGGGACACATTTTTCATATTCCAAAGAGTTAGCTAGTCTAAGAAGTTGATTAGTTGTAACAAAACTCTTTTTTTTTTTTTTTTTTTTTTGTAGTTACCAGGGATTGAACTCAGGGGCACTCGACCACTGGGCCACATCCCCAGCCCTTTTTTGTATTTTATTTAGAGACAGGGTCCCACTGAGTTGCTAAGTGCCTCGCCATTGCTGAGGCTGGCTTTGAACTTGCGATCCTCCTGCCTCAGCCTCCCAAAGTGCTGGGATTACAGGCGTGCGCCACCGCGCCCGGCTGTGACAAAACTCTTGAAGAAGAAGTACAAATTAACCCACTTTCATACCAGCATGAAAGGCAGGTGTGGTTCTTTCACTGCTTGGACCCAAAAGTTTAACATGGCTGGCAGGAAACCATCCCTTTCTGACGCTTCTTTCCTCTGGCCTATGGAATTAGCAAAAGGAATACACAATTTAAAGATGAGATTAGAAACAATCATTGAGATATAACTTGAAAAATTACAGAAATCTTGGCCATGTAATAAAAATTTAATCCTTGTTCAAAGACAGGTCAGGTGGTTGCACTGGGCTACTGTGGAGGTAATCTTTTTTTTTTTTTTTTTTTTGTGGTACCGGAGATTGAACTCAGGGGCACTCGTCCAATGGGTCACATCCCCAGCCCGTTTTTTGTATTTTATTAGAGACAGGGTCTCACTGAGTTGCTAAGTGCCTTGCCATTGCTGAGGCTGGCTTTGAACTTGCGATCCTCCTGCCTCAGCCTCCCAAACTGCTGGGATTACAGGCGTGCGCCACCGCGCCCGGCAACTGGGAGGTAATCTTTAAATCCTTGGAATATCCTGATTGATAAATGTCTTAGTTTATGGGAGCCGTGGGCCTTGCCAAGATACTGAATTTGAACCCCCACTGTTCTTTAGGAATCATAAATTTTGATTTGCAAGAATGAAGCTATGTTTATCTCTGTATTATAACCATTATTAATTTTATATAAAAAATACAGTTATGCCTCTATCATTCAACCCTAAAAAACTAGTAAGGAAATTTTAGAACTGAGAAGAATGCTCTTTCTCTCACAAAACATATGCTACAACCATCTGTTGACATTTTTGGAAAAAACCAAACTCACTTAGGTCTGCATTCTGTTTCCCTGCACTGCTGCTTCAAAAACCTAAGATTACTGGAGGACACTCCAATGCAGTATTTTCTGAGTACACTGCCTGAATCAGGTCTTTCTCCTAGAGGGCATACTATAAGCTGGGCCTATCCCAGGCAGAGATGATGCTATGCTTTCCTTTAAGAAGGTGACTGAGGTTTACTAAGGCATGCATTATTGGAAAACAATTGTGTTTAGAGAAAATTATTCTTTTAATAATTGTTTACAATTATATCAACTCAACTGTACTAAAAATGAACAGACAAAAGACTAGAAGGAGGGGCTGTGGCTGTGGCTGTGGCTCAGTAGCAGAGTACTTGCCTAGCACATGTAAGGCACTGGATTCAAACCTTAGCACCACATAAAAATAAACAAATAAAATAAAGGCATTCTGTTCATCTACAGCTACAAAAAAAAAAAAAAAAAAAAAAAAAAAGAAGAAGAAGAAGAAGAAGAAGAAGACTGGAGGGAACCATAATACACTAAAATGTTGGTACTGATTATGGGTGATCTAAAATTTTTATTGTTTTTTTTTATGAGCAAGCATTATTTTTATAATAAAACCAATAGATGTTAAAGAATATCACCTGTAACTCCCCTTGCCACCACCCACTTGTATTTTTCTTCAGAATTAATATTAACTGCCCTGGTGCAAGGCTAAGTTGTTCAGCACCAGAAGCAACATAAGCTGAAGTTACTTGAGCAATCTCTGAAAAGAAGAAAAACAAAATTAGGAACTCAAGATATGACACAGCAAACACTTCAGTAATTTTTCAAGCTCACTATTATACATACCAGGTTTTTTGTTTGATGTTCCAGATTTTCCAGCACTCCCAAAATTCTACAAGGAAGAGACATGTTGTTTTTTATCATTTCCAATAATCCAGAGGTAAAAGTACAAAGGTTACTACGATTTAAAGAATTTGAATCCCCAGGATTATTGTTTCTTTAAATGCAACTCAAAATGGTAATCAACCTTACATTAACCAAATAAGTAAAAAATCCAACAAGGAGATCTGGTCTGTTAATGGAATATATAATATGCAAGTAGATGATATCATCTCTGACTCAAACAGAAAGGGTTCATTTTCTCAATCTTTCTTGAATATTAAACATGAATATCCAGGCCAAATGCACCCCAGTCATCAATGGGATTAACATCAATGCCCAATAGATACAACATGTGTCGTGGATATGTTTAGACACATGTGAGTTTGTTCCTGCTTTCTCCAGGGACCCTGAGTCATCCTACAGCGCCTGCTGAGTAAGAGGCACTGGTATTTATTTATTTATTTATTTATTTTTCAAATTTATTTTTTATTCTAAGTTGTTAGAAATGACAGCAGAATGTATTACATTTCATATTATACTCATAGAGCACATTTTTACATATCTCTGGTTGTATGCAAAGTATATTCACACCATTCGTGACTTCATACATGCATTTAGGGTAATGATATCTATCTCATTCTACCATCTTTTTTTTTTTTCCCTCACCTTTTTGCCCCCTCCCATCCCCTCCCTCCCCATTGGCCATTCTAGTGTTCCTCTGATCCTCTCCTATGCTCCATCCCAACCCCACTGTGAATCGGCCTCCTTATATCAGAAAAAACATTTGGCATTTGGCTTTTGGGGATTGGCTAACTTCACTTAGCATTATATTCTCCAATTTCATCCATTTACTTGCGAATGTCATGATTTTATTCTCTCTTATTGCTGAGTAATATTCCATTGTGTATATATACCACATTTTCCTTATCCATTCACCTACTGAAGGGCATCTAGGTTGGTTCCACAGTTTAGCTATAGTGAATTGTGCTGCTATAAACATTGATGTGGCTGTGTCCCTGTAGTATGCTGTTTTTAAGTCCTTTGGGTATAGACCGAGGAGTGGGATAGCTGGTACCACTATACTAATTGACCCTGATTTAAAAACAAAAATACCACACCATGGGTAGTAAATTATGATTTTTGTTTGATGTTAAAAGATAAATTGGACAAAACATATATATAGGAATTTGAAGGGGAAAAAAAAGGGATGGGGTTAAAAAGAATTTTTTTCTTAGGATATACAGTTGCAGTGAAAGTATTACACAGTTGATGGTAGTAAAAAGTTAACAATTTTTTGAGTACTGTGTAGCAGGCACTACTCTAAGAGATTACACTATTCAACTAGTTTTCATGGGGCTGGTGTTGTGGCTCAGTGGTAGAGCGCTTTCCTAGCATGTGTGAGGCACTGGGTTTGATCCTCAGCACCAGATTAAAACAAACAAACAACAAAAAAAGTAAAATAAAGGTATTGTGTCCATCTACAACTAAAACAATTTTTTTTTTTTTTTTTTTTTTTGTGGTACCCGGGATTGAACTCAGGGGCACTCACCCACTGGGCCATATCCCCAGCCCTTTTTTGTATTTTATTTGGAGACAGGGTCTCACTGAGTTGCTAAGTGCCTCACCATTGCTGAGGCTGGCTTTGAACTCGCGATCCTCCTGTCTCAGCCTCCCAAAGTGCTGGGATTACAGGCGTGCACCACCACACCCGGCTCTAAAACAATATTTTTTAAAAAACTTTATATGTAATATGAAATGAAATATACGTTGCAAACGTGTATAACAAATTAGAATAATAAAAAATTAAAAATTAAATAAAAGAAAAACAAATTTCTGTCATTTGCAGGAAAAAAACTAGTTTTCACAATAACACTATTAAGCAATTATGATTGCCTCCATTTTTTTTGGGGGGGGGGGTACCGGGGATTGAACTCAGGGGCACTCGACCACTGGGCCACATCCCCAGCCCTTTTTTGTATTTTATTAGAGACAGGGTTTCACTGAGTTGCTAAGTGCCTCGCCTTTGCTGAGGCTGGCTTTGAACTCGCGATCCTCCTGCCTCAGCCTCCCAAGTGCTGGGATTACAGGCGTGCGCCACTGTGCCCAGCTTTGCCTCCATTTTTTATTAGAGCTTTATTTTTTATTATGCATAGTAGTTGGGTTCATCCTGACAAACTCATACATGCATGGAAACTGATATCAGTTCATAATTTCCCCTTTTCCTTCCGATCCTCCTTCCCCTCTCTTTCTCCTTTCCCTATTCTACTAGACTTCCTTTCACTTGTCTATTAATTTATACTTTTTTTTTTTGTGTGTGCTGGGAATTGAACCCAGACCAGGGCCTTGTGCATGTGAGGCAGGCACTCTACCAACTGAGCTATATCCCTAGCCCCTGTTAATTTGTATTTTATTCTTTATGTTATTCTACCCTTCCTTCATTTCCTTTATTTTACTCTAGCTTCTGCATAGAAGAAAAAAATTTGACCTTTTAGTTTCTGAGTTTGGCTAATTTCACTTAGCATGATATTCTCCATTCACTTCACTCTTTTATGGCTGAGTATAACTCCATGGTGTGTGTGTGTACACACACACACACACACACACACACACAATTTCTTAATCCATTCATCTATTGATGGGCATCTAGGTCAATTCCATAATTTAGCTCCTGTGAATTATACTGCTATAAACACTGATGTGGCTGTGCCACCGAAGTACACTGAATTAGATCTTATGGTAAATACCAAGGAGAAGGATAGCTGGGTCATATGGTGGTTCCATCCCTAGTTTTTAACAGTAAAATTTATTTTGACATATTCACACATGCATGAATATCATTTTCTCTGTTACCTCCCCTACAACCTCTACTTCCCCTCCCCTCCTCCCTTCCAGGCTTCCCTTCCTCTGCTCTACTGGTCTTCTATTTATTGTTTTTTAATTTGTCCTTTATAGATAAATAAAAGATGGAATGTACTGTGGTCTATTAATATATGAACATAGCACAATTAGGTCAATTTCATTCTGCAGTTCCTTCCTTTCACAGTCCTCCTCCTTTCTCTTCAATCCCCCACTCTTTCCCTCAATCCCCTTTCTCTATGGATATCCCTTCTGTATTTATGAGATTACCCCCTTTTATTTCTTTATAGCTTCCACATATGAGAGAAAAATATTTGACTTTCTGATTCTGGCTTATTTCATTTAGCATTATATTATTCATTTCCATCAATTTACCAAAAAATGCCATTAATTTCATTCTCTATGGCTGAGTAAAACTCCATTTTGTATGTATATTGCATTTTCTTTATCCATTCATCTGTTGATGGGCACCTAGACTGGATCCATAACTTAGCTATTGTGAATTATGTAGCTATAAATGTTGAGATGGCTGTATTACAATAGTGTGCCGATTCCAGTTCCTTTGTATAAATATCAAGGAGTGGGACAGCTGGGTCATATGGGTGGTTCCTTCCTAGTCATTTGAGGAATTTCCACGCTGCTTTCCAAAATGGTCATACTAATTTGCAGTCCCACCAACAATGTATGAGTATATATTTTTTCTCCACATTGTTGCCAGTATTTATTAGTTTTATTCTTGATGACTGCCATTCAAACTGGAGTGAGATGAAATCTCAGTGTGGTTTCGATTTGCATTTCGCTGATTGCTAGGGAGGTTCAAAATTTTTCCATATATTTATTGACCATTTGTATTTCTTCTTTTGAGAAATGTCTGTTTAGGGCCCCCCCCCCCCGACACATTTATTGATTGGGTTATTTGGTTGTGTTGCGTGTGTGTGTGTGTGTGTGTGTGTGTATGTGCACAGAAACGCAAGTTTTTTGAGTTCTTTATTCTGAATATTAATTCCCTGTTTGAGGAGCAAGCGGCAAAGATCTCCCATTCCACGGCTCTCTCTTCACGTGCTTAGTTGGTTCCTTCTCTGTGCAAAAGCTTTTTAATTTGATGTCATCCCACTTATTGTCCAAACTGCTTTCCAGAGTGGTTGTACTAGTTTGCAGTCCCACCAACAATGTACAAATATGCCTTTCCCCCCCCAATCTCACCAGCATTTATTGTTGTTAGTATTCTTGATCATTGCCATTCTGATTAGAGCAAGATGAAATCTTAGTTGTAGTTTTGATTGTATTTTCCTGACTACTAGAGATGTTGAACATTTTTTCATGTATTTCTTGGCCATCTGTATTTCCTCTTTTGGAGAAATTTCTGTTTTGTTCTTTTGCCCATTTATTGAATGGGTTATTTGGGGTTTTGGTGGTGTTTTTTTAAGTTCTTTGTATATTCTGGATATTAATCTGCTATTGGAGGGGTAGCTGGTCAAGATTTTCTCACATTCTATAGGCTCTCTTTACACTCTTAATCATTTCCTTTGCCGTACAGAAGCTTTTTAGTTTGATGGCATCCCACTTGATTCTTGATCTTATTTCTTGTGCTTTGAGGGTCTTGTTAAGGGAGTTGGTGCCAGCACCTATCCGATGGAGTGTTGACCCTATGCTTTCTTCTAGCAGTTGTAAGGTTTCTAGTCTAATTTCTAAGTCTTTGACTCATTTTGATTTGAGTTTTGTGCAGGGTGAGAGACAGGGGTCTAATTTCATTTTTCTATATATAGGTATCCAGTTTTCCCAGAACCATTTGTTAAAAAGGCTGTCTTTTTTCCAAGATATATTTTTGGCACCTTTGTCAAATATCAGATGGCGATAGGTATGTGGATTTGTCTCTGTGTCTTTTATTCTGCTTCAGTGCTCTTCATATCTATTTTGACACCAATACCATGCTGTTTTTGTTACTATAACTCTGTAGTATAATTTATGATCAAGTATTATAATGCCTCTTGTTTCACTTTTCTTGCTTAGTATTGCTTTGGCTATTCTGGGTCTCTGATTCTTCCAAATGAATATAAGAATTGTTTTTTTTTCTGGGCTGGAGGTTGCGACTGCTTGCCTGGCATGAATGAAGTTTGATCCTCAGCACCACATAAAAATAAATAAAATAAAGGTGTTGTGTCCATCTACAAATTTTAAAAAAGTATATATATACTTTTATATATTCATATATATATATATATATATATATATATGAATAGTTTTTTTCTAATTCTGTAAGGAATTTCATTGGCATTTTGAGGGGGATTACACTGAATCTGTATATTGCTTTTGGCAGTACGGACATTTTGATAATATTAATTCTGCCTATTCAAGAACATGGGATGTCCTTTCATCTTCTCTTCTTCAATTTCTTTCTGTAGTGTTCCATAATTTTCATTGTAGAGCTCTTTTATCTTCTTGGTTAGATTAATTCCCAAGTATTTAAAAAATTTTGAGGTTATTGTGAATGGGATGGTTTTCATGATTTCTTCCTTGGCTGAATCACTGTTGGAGTATACAAAAGCTATTGATTTATGGGTATTGATCTTGTATCCTACTACTTTGATAAACTCACTTATAGGCTTTAGAAGTCTTCTGGTGGCATTTTTTTTTTTTTTTTTTTTTTTTTTTTTTTTTTTTGTCTTTTAGATACAGGATCATATTGCTGGCAAACAGAGATAGTTAACTTCTCTTTTCCTATTTGTATCACTTTGATTTCCTTTTCTTGCCTGATCGCTCTGGCTAATGTTTTGAGGACTATACTAAATAGAAGTGGTGAGAGTGGACAGCCTTGTCTTGTTCCTGATATTAGAGGAAATGCTTTTAGTTTTTCTCCATTCAGTATGATGTTGGCTTTGGCTTTGGCTTTGTCATAAATGGCCTTTACAATGTTGATATTAAGTTCCTTTGATCCCTCGCTTCTCCAGTATTTTTAATATGAATGGGTATTGGATTTTATCAAAGCCTTTTCTGCATCTATTGAGATGATCATGTGATCTTTGTTCTCAATTCTGTTTAAGTAATGAATTACATTTATTGATTTGCATATGTAGAACCAACCTAATTACCTCTATTTTACAGAGAAGAAAACTGAGGCACAGAAAGGTAAAGAAACTTGTACAAAGTCATCTGACCTCTAACTGGTGGAGCAAGGAGTCAACCCAGGTAGTACGATTCCACTACATCCATGGTTCTCAATATGTGGTATATAGATTCCTATAAGTAGTCTTTGAGACACTTTCTGGGGTCTGGGGGATGAAAATGATTTTCCTAACAATACTAAGACATTACCTTTTCACTGTGTTGACATTTACAAAGGTGGGTAAAATTGCTGGTGCCTTAGCAATAATCATGGCACTGGCACCAAATTATACTACTTAGTCATAGTATTCTCTATTATCACACACTCATAATAAAATAGTCAGTTTCACGTGAGAATGTTCTTGATCAAATAGTAGAATCTTAATCCTTCAGTCTACATTTTTAAAAACTTCCACTTGACTAAAACTTTTGTTTGGTAATAAGGCTTCAAATTCCATGTTGCAACTAACCTATAACAATCTAGCATTCATAAGTTTTGGTGTAACAGAATCAAAGAATAATATTCACAGACATTTGCAAATATTAAAATTCTTCTCCATTTCTCCACTACTGGTATCAGGTTGAATTTTCTTCACATACTTCAACCAAAATAACATATCACAACAAACTGAACATAGAAACATGTGCATCTAGCTATCTACCATTAGGCCAGACATTGAGGACATTTGTCAAAAATGTAAAATAATGCCACTCTACTAATTTTTTTTCTTGAAAAATACAGTTAATAAAAAGTGAGTTATTTATGTTACCATGTAATGGATTTAACTATTAATTTTAAGTGAATATTGAAATAATTTCAGTTTTTATTTGTGGTAAGTATCACTAGATATAACCAATATACTTAAAAAGAAATTTTCTGGAGGTACTCAATAATAGTTTTTTTTTTTGTTTTTTGTTTTGGTACCAGGAATTGAACCCAGTGGTATTTAACCAGTGAGAACCACATCCCCAGCCACCCCGCCCCCGACTTTTTAAAATATATTTTATTTAGAGACAGGGTAGGGTCTTGCTGAGTTGTGTTAGGACCTTGCTAAATTGCTGAGGCTGGCTTTGAATTTGTGATCCTCCTGTCTCAGCCTCCAGAGCTGCTGGGATTATAGGCATAGGCATGCACCACCACAGCTGGCAAAAAAAAAAATATTTTTTTTTTGGTATTGAGACTTTCACCTAGGGGAGCTTTACTACTGGGCTACTTTTCCAGTTCTTTTTATTTTATGTTTTTTGAGACAGGGTCTAGATAAGTTGCTGAGGTCTCACTAAATTGCTAAGGCTGGCCTCAAATTTGCAACCCTCAGGCCTCAGCCTCTGGAGTTGCTAGTGTGTGCCACTATGCTCAGCCCTCGAAAAATTTTAAGAATATAAAAAGTCTGAGAACTTCTGTACTATATTGTGGGATGAAAAGAAGCAGGAAATTCAGAGTATATGGTGAATCACACTAATGTTAAAGTCTTACAGTAAACATTTACAGATTCCTTCAAGGAAGTCCTTTGTAAACTCTGTTCGGAGTCCAGAACCACTTCTTATTTTTAGTGATCATGAGGCTTGGCCCTACATATGGCTTTTGTTCTTAGAATTTCATGAAATCCTATCCCCCTTATTTCTTTAACTGGATGCTTAAAATAAACTCTGTTACTGGAGCTAGCATGAGTAGTTTCATTGTAAGCAAGGTAGCCTGGTCAAAACCATATATGATCTCTGTTTTAAGTATCAATCTTGGTCAACGAGAATGGAATGATTTTGTTTTTAATACCAAAGGAACTCTACCTCTTGATCTTTTGGTTTGACATAGTTTGATGGAAAAATTCCAGTTCTATCTCCAATACTTCCTGTCCACCACTCTCCATCTTTCTGGGTCACCAATATTTCTTCACCTTCGGTGAAAGTCAAATCTCCTGGTTCTACACTTGAATATGAATAAAGTGCAATATATTCTGTATGGAATAAAGCAAAAAGAATTGGGTTTTAATTCTGATTTTATAGAAATAACAAAGAAATTAGGTTAATCTCTTGGATTTTGTGTAAGTTTACTGTAAAAGACCTATGTCTTAAGGAAACCCAGTGCAAAAAGATCTGAAGGTAGAAAAAGGAATGGAAGTGATTATTTAATAATTGTTTAGTGAAAAGTTTTCTTTTTAAAATTTTTTAAACTATTTGTTTATTTACTTTAGTTGTACACAATGCAATGCATTTATGTTTACGTGGTGCTGAGGATCGAACCCGGGCCGCGCACGTGTGAAGGAGCTCTCTGCCGCTGAGCCAAAACCCCAGCCCCAAAAGTTTTTTAACATAAAGCTTTACCATGAGTTTCTTCCCCAACTGCCTTGTTATAATCACCATTATTTTTGAATCATAAAGAATTATCCAAAACTACAAAGAGTTATTAGTATCCACAGACAAATGAAACTGAGGCTTAATGAGATTAAATTACTCAGTAGATAATGGAGTCAAGACATGAAAAAAGTTAACTTCCTTTTATAAAATATATTTTAAGGGCTGGGGTTGTGGCTCAGCGGCAGAGCGCTCGCCTCGCACGTGCGTGGCCCGGTGTTCGATCCTCAGCACCACGTAAACATAAATTCATTGCATTGTGTACAACTAAAGTAAATAAATAAATATTAAAAAAATATATATATATTTTAATCTGCTAAATTCTTTGCTCTTTTTTTTTTTTTTTTAATGTATATACAGTTGTGGAAGTGCCCATTATCTATCAGTGCCAGAAGCCAAGACCTATCACAATGACCCAACTTTGAGCATAGTGCTTGGCTCCAAGTAGATGCTCAACAAATAACTGTTAATGAATTATCTTGAGGAAAATGTCTAAGTTTCTATATTGGCTTTGTTTTTTGTTCCTGTGATTGCCATTATTTAGAAAAAAAAGAAAACAGTGACAATGCTTTGGGAGTCTTTTTCTTTCTTTTCTAGTTTTACTTATATTTGCTAACATGCAATTTGATCTTTTATCATACTAGAAAGGATAAGAAACACCATCTACAATCTACCTACTCTTCACATTCATTCCCGCTACTAACTTAGCTGATCTAAGAAAAAGTAACTAAAAGGTTTAAATAAGTAATTTCCAAAATGCTCCTCACTGTTTTCCTAGGCCCATCTGACAGCACTCTTTTATAGTACACCTATGGTTCTAGCCTAACCGGTGATTTAAAGTTCCCTCAAATTCATAGCCACAACTTGTTCATTCCCTTCCCTCTGTCCGGAAATCCTTTTTCTTCCTTTGCCACTATGTTAAGATCCTACTCTTTGTTTAAGATGATGCAACATTGCTATTTCTGTGGATTCACAGGTCCTTCTCAAAATAGTTTTTGTTCACTCACTGTAGAATTTATCATAACTGTAGACTTTTCTTCTCCATTCTATTGTGAGCACTTTGGAGACTATATATTATTTATTCTTGTGTCTTTCAGGCTCTAAAATAAAATCTTCAACTTAATAGTTACTGAATAAAATTTCATTTGCCATTACATTTATTTTTTAAGCAAATAAAATATACTTCAATAGTCAACTAATTTTACAATGGAAAAATATATTTCATTTATAAACCTATGTAGCTGTTAAATCAAATGTTTTCTGAAATTAGGGTAGACAATCTTTGATTTTTTCATCACGTTAACATAATCAAAATGATTTCTTAACCAAACAACACAAAGTGTTATAGAAAAAAATTTTGTAATATTTATACCAAAGAGTTCCTTGACTTCAAATCCTACTTATTTATTTGGCACACTACAAGCAAAATGCTGTTTATAAACAACTAATGTACTGAAATTTCATTACTTCCTAAATATCTATATAATCAATCATCAAAACTTTTTTTATTTATAATCTTATTTACTGAGTGAATCTAGGCTGAGTTTTTATAGCACTGACTTTCTAAAGTGCCTAGTACTATCAGTTATATTTTTTTGTATATCCTCAATATTCACATGAAGTAGACACAGGCAGGTTTTCTAATCTCACTTTAATACTAAGGACACAGAAACAAGAGAACAACAATTGTGCAAAGTTAAATAATTAGCCAGTAGCTAAACTGACCCCTATCAGATTTACAAATTGGTAAAAGCTTACCTTCTCCAACTGGATAGGCTGCAGAGGTAGCTTTCTTATTTACAGCTGCATATAAAGCTTCTGGTCTGCCAAATAAAGACACAAACAAATTAACAACAACAACAAAAAGACAAAAGCAAAAAACAAGAAAGGTGATTTGATGGACACAGCAGTTTTCATAATGAATTCTTTTAGGGCTTCCTCAAATTAATCTAAATACTGTCTTAATATACAGACTACAAATGCTCTCATACACAAAATTCTTCTGAAGTAAGAACTGCCTAATTATGAACTTTTACATTTTGAAATACACTGAAGTAGGGGCTGGGGATGTGGCTCAGGGGTAGAGCGCTCACCTAGCATGTGCAAGGCCCTGGGTTCGATCCTCAGCACCACATAAAAATAAATAAAGGTATTGTGTCCAACTACAACTAAAAAATAAATGTTTTTAAAAAAATTTTAAAAATACACTAAAGTAACTTCAATATGATTTATAGTTTTTCAAATGTGAGGTACTTTGCCTTTCTGAAGGAGCTTCTGAGACAACTGGACATAGGTAAAAGGGCAGGTTTTTGATAAAGCAAGGTACTTAGCTTGGTTTAGGGGAAAGTGAGGGCAATATATAAATTTTACTATTTGTTTAGAATGTATTACATGAAAAATATTTTAAAAATTTAAAAGCATCAGAACAGGTATAACAATTTCCATTTTACTCTAGGAAAGTTCAAAAATTTAGAAGACTGGTCATCTAGATAACTGTGGAATGTTTAAGACTAGAAACCTGTGAGATGCACAAAGGCTCCCCAGGTCCCAGGAGTAAATTATATAGAGAGGCAGTTTTCAAGTCAACAAAAAGGGAGGCTTACTAAAACTCATGCCACAACTGAAGGGGCTGCCTTCATTAGTGCTGAATTCTCCACTACTGCAGGCTTTCAAGTTGAAAGATTTACCTCTGAGGTCAGTTACTGAATGGAAAGTTAGAAGAAATGCCCTCTAACACAATTAAACTTAATCTTCTTTTGCTTACATTTTCTTTCCTGTCAAGTGTCATGGAATTAAGTAAGATAATTCTTAGAAAGGGTGTAGCACACAGTACACAGATGTCAACTATGTTGTTGTTAGTGCTATTATTTCACGCTTCCAAAATTCCACATCAGCAAATTTCTACATTTGAACTACATATTGATAAACAAAGTCAGCACTAAAAAGATTCTTAAAGATCAGTTAATCTTTTCATCAACCAATTAGAAAACTGCAGACCAAATAAGTTACTCCTTATAGTCTGGCAAAAATAGCAGAACTAAATTCAAGCCTCTTCATTTCCAAAGACCAGTACCTTTTCATTATGTTAGACTGCTTTTCTATTTAGATCAATTTCCAATCAGAGATAATTGACTCAGCTTTATTTTAGTGCTTATTTCCTTGTATTAAAGATATTTGATAATTGGATAATTTACCAGGAAGTAAAGGTCGGAGATCTCAACCTATCTAGTTTTTAGTTTTGTTAATTTGAAAATTCATTTCTTTGCTTCTTTCCTCATTCATTGAGCTAATATGATTCAGTAACTACTATGCATTAAGACTGATGGGCATAGAAAAGCTGAAAAATAAATAACAAACCTCATGGAGCTTATGACTTAAAAGAATGTAGGTATGAGCAATGGAGAGGTTATTGTTAAGGAACCCTGGAGGCCCAGAGGGAATGCCCCAATCTGGTAAAGGGGAGCACCTAAGCAAAGAATTGTTTAAATACTGAAAAAATATAGTAAACAAGGGAGAAATGCTCCAAGGAAATGCAAAGTTGCTTTTCTAAGTGATCTTCAGGTACACATCTAAAATTTTAAGTAGAGTACTTTGAAAACTTCATGAATTTGAAATGAGTAGAATGAAAGATATTATAAAACACAAATATCTGAAGTATGCTTTTATCACCTCAGGAATTACCTTTCTGATATTCAAACTTAAGCATAAACTTTTTCTTTTATTACACAGTCAATCATACCATGGCTGACTCAGTAATGAAAACACCAACATCCACACCTCGTGTGAACACACAGAATGCTTACTCTTCTCGCTTTATTTCACTTCCAGGAATGATCTTGACATAAGATTTTGGAAACCATCCTCTTCCTCCATGTACCTCTCCAAACCACCAATTTTCTTGCTGCTCCAAGACCGTTATAACGTCATGTTTTGAGAAGTTCAAGTGATTATCTTTCTTTGCAGTCCAGGAACAAAGTGCCTGTGCTTTTAGGTTTTCTACAACCTGCCCCTATGAATATAAAGCCACAAACAGGTATTTTTTATTTGTTCTTTTAAGTTATACATGACAGTAGAATGTATTTTGACATATCACACATACATAGAGAATAACTTCCCATTCTTGTGGTTGTACATAATGTGAAGTTACACTGGTCATGTATTCATATATGAACATAGGAAAGTTATGTCCGATTCATTCTACTGTCTTTTCCATTCCCAAGCCCCCCTCACTTTCCCCCATTCTTCTGTCTAATCCAGTGAACCTCTATTCCCACTCCCCAATCTATTGTGGGTCAGCATCCGCATATCAGAGAGAACATTTGGCCTTTGGTTTTTTGGGATTGGCTTATTTCACTTAGGATGATAGTCTCTACTTCCATCCATTTACCAGCAAATGTCATAATTTCATTCTTCTTTATGGCCAAGTAATATTCCATTGTGTATATGTACTACATTTTCTTTATCCATTCATCTATTGAAGGGCACCTAGGTTGGTTACCTAGCTTAGCTATTGTGAACTGAGCTGCTATGAACACTGATCCACAAACAATTTTTTAAAAAACCACAGTAACCAAGATTTCTGTTTCCTCATATATAATACAGTTATTGTCTGAACAGTAGACTAGCTTGGTGTGGTGGGGACATAACCTTAATATACTGACTGATCTCAAATTAAAAGACAACAATGTGTAAACTTCTTGAACACCTACTATCTAAGGAAATATCATTACTGGTACAGAAGGTAAACAGTGAATACTAAAGAAATATTCATAAACCCATCATATACATATCATAGAACAAAGGGAAAGAGTTACTACAGATCTTTTCTCTCCTCCAGCTTCCAGTGCCTCCTAACTGCAGTTGATTTAGTTTACTCCACCAGGCATGGAGATGTGGTTATACTCAACCTCCCTCTGTTTTTTAGTTCTTCACTTCTTCATGTTCATGTTCATTCTTCTTTCTTTGCCACTCAGAGGAAGGAAAATTTTTGTTCCTTTAATAAAGTTAACCTCTTTTCTTGTCTTATAAATATTCCATTATGCCCTTTCATTTTCTAAAAATATTCTGTAAAATTAAATTCCTCTCTGCAGCCTTCAATTCCCTTTGTTACTTCTCTACTTTCTTCTACTTCTAAATTTGGAAAGAAATAGTCTTCAACTTGCTTTCCAGTGTCACCCCTTGATCCCTTTTAATTTAGATTCTGCACCATCATTCTACTGAACTTCTTCCAGAAAAGGTTATTGATAATAACATCAAAACAAAAAGTTTCATCTGAAATTTTTATTCTCCTTGATCTCTGCACAGTGCTGACATCACTAAAACCCTTGTAATTCCTGAAGCTTGCCCTCTGGTGATTGAGGGCTCCTCTTTTTTTTTTTTTTTTGTGGTACCGGGGATTGAACTCAGGGGCACTCGACCATTGGGCCACATCCCCAGACCTTTTTTGTATTTTTTATTAGAGACAGGGTCTCACTGAGTTGCTAAGTGCCTCACCATTGCTGAGGCTGGCTTTGAACTTGCGATCCTCCTGCCTCAGCCTCCCAAGTGCTGGGATTACAGGCGTGCGCCACCGCGCCCGGCAAGGGCTCCTCTTTTGTCTAGCCCTCATCCCTTACTATTCCACATGATTTTCTTAAATAACCTCATGTTAGCCCAAGACCTCAAATTTATATTTTCAGGGTAACTTATCTCCTGAGCTCCAGTTTCTCCATCAAAATGCCTACTAGTATTTCTACCAGGTTGTCTATTACACATACCTTGAAATTAGCCTGTCTGAAACGTAAGCATTTTTAGAACCCATCAAACCCACTCCTCATCCACTGCCTACTGAAGACAATGATATCATTGTCCTTTCAGTTGCTCAAGCTAAAGACTCTGAAGAATTATCTTTATCTCCATCTTCTTCACTCTCTGCATTCAGTGGGTTATCTACTTTATGTCAAGTCCTTACACTTTTCTAAATCCATGTCCTCTTCAGTCTATTTTCATGACTATGGCCCTGGTTCACACCAGCATCTCTTATTACTTAGTTACTTAACAGCCTCCCTTAACTATTTCCCTTGCTTTGCTTCTTTCTGCCAGTCTGGCCTCTATGTTACTGCCAGGGTTATCCTTCTTAAGCATACACCTCAACTCCTCTATTAAAAACCTTTCTTGGCTTTTCACTGGCAAGTTGTTTAGCAGGGTAGTAAATGCTTCACTTATTAATAAACCTCAATCTTTCTCTCCAGGTTCACATCTTAACCCTTTCTCCATGAACCCTATGTTATATAGCTATACTATATATTTCTTCCTGCTTCCTGCAAACATCATGCATTAACGTGCCTCAGTGACTTTTCTCATACTGATCTTTCACTTGAGTAACTCCCCTTCTATTTGATAAAATCTGGCTTATCTTTGAAGGTCCCACTCAAATACATTCCTTTCATGAAGACTGCTCCAATTAGCACAGATTGAACAAGATGCTCTCTCCCCTCTCAGGGCTTTGTAGATATCTTTATATAATTTCTCATATTTTATACTTATTTATGTCTGTCTCCCTTATTAAATTATTAATTACTAACTGAAAGGGAGTTTTACTTATTTTTCCTTAATTTCTAGTACAGAATAAAATGCTGGAACCTATAATCATGTAATAAACATTCCTGAGTGAAGTGAAATCTGTAGGACTTTATTTTGATGGGGTCTGAAATTTCTTTTTAACAATGTTAATGTATCAATACTTGCAATGTTTATATCTAAATCAGAGGTTATATATTTTTATATATATTTAAGTAGTTTGAGAACCTTGGAAAAAATATATATGTATACATATATATGTAAAATATGTATATGTATACCTATATATGTGTATATATGTAAAATATATATGTATGCATATGTATTTCCCAAGATTCTCAAACTACTTAAATTTAAGACAAAACAACAAAAAACCCTCAAGTCCCAAATAGCTTATCTTCTACTTGATACCATGGGAATGAATCATTGATGAGAATCCTTTAGGTAATAATCAACTTTGCATCACAAGTGAATGGTAAGAACAAAAACCAAATGCTACAAACTCTGGTTAAATGAGCGAATGATACCTTTGTACAAAATATACACAAAATTTATGAATAACATACCTGTCCATGAATAGGTGATATGGACCCAGGGGACACAGTGCGAGTAAAAGCTGATTTTTTCTGCCATGATGTATTAACAGTTAGGTTTGAAAAAGATACATTTTGATAATCAGCTACTGATGCCGGTTGAGAAGAAAGTGGTCTGCAAACATAACACTTTTATATAAGTATACTTAATTGTTTAAAATCTAATAAAGTACTACCAGTTTTTTTTTTTTTTTTTTTTTTTTTTTTTTTTTTTTGGTACCAGGGATTGAACTCAGGGGCACTTGACCACTGGGTCACATCCCCAGCCCTTTTTTGTATTTTATTTAGAGACAGGGTCTCACTGAGTTGCTAAGTGCCTCGCCATTGCTGAGGCTGGCTTTGAACTCGCGATCCTCCTGCCTCAGCCTCCCAAAGTGCTGGGATTACAGGCGTGCGCCACCATGCCCGGCGGTCCACCAGTTTTTATATACTCATATGTTCTCTACTAATACATACTAGCTATACTAATATTTGTGGAAAAACAGAATTCATGAACAAACTACTGATCTATGTTTTCCTTTTTAAAATTTCAGTATTAGATATGGAATAAAAAAGGTTTCTTGGGGGAGTCCAGCCCAGATTAACAACACAAGGAAGCATCGGGTTGACACACTATGCACTAGCACGTTGGTAGAGCTATATAAATCCCACTGTTAGCTCAAAACTTACTCAGAAGAAGTTGAGGTAGCAGATAAAGATACTGTAGGAGGGAGTAAGGCCTTCTTAGGAGATACAGCTTTTTCACTTGATGGCATTTTTTCTACATAATTGCATGGGAACCAGCCAAAATTTCCTTGAAAACTACCATAAAGCCAACCAGGTTCTCCTACAGTTTTTTCATCAACCTATAGAAATAAAGAGGTGAACAGTGCTTAGAAATCGACACATTTACAATGAAAAGATATGCAGACTATTGTATAATATTCTCTTTTACAGAATTAAACCCAGTAACATGCCATTCTTAGTTGTTTCTTCTTATTACCATCTATATTTCTAAATAAGATATGGTTATAGAAAAATTAAAATTTATCCCTCTTTCACTGTACCCTCTTACTCTGCCAATATTGTTACATCATAATTTTTGGTTAAATTATATTTAATGTTTACATTATGACTATGTAAATATTTCACATCTGAGTCATGCAATGTTCTGATTATATTTCTTTTCTTATAAACTTTTAATTTTCAAATAGTTATTATTATTATTATTATTATTATTATTATTATTATTTACAGTACTGGGGATTGATCCCAGGGCCTCATGTATGCTACCACTGAGGCACATGCTCTACCACTGAGCTATGTCCCCAGCCTCTACTTTCATTTAAAAAATGTTTTTTGAGGGCTGGGGTTTTGTAGCTCAGTGGTAGAGTGCTTGCCTAGCATGTGTGAGGCACTGGGTTTGATTCTCAACATCACATATAAATAAATAAATAAAATAGAGGTCCATCAACAGCTAAAATAAATAAATGAATGATTTTTTTTGAGACCGGGTTTTGCTAAGTCACTGAGGCTAGCCTTTAAATTGTGATCCACCTGGTTCAATCTCTCAAGTACTTAGGATTATAGCCCTGTGGTACCACATCCAGCTTATTACAGAACTTATCCCTGAACTAACAGAACTAGAAAAACCTCTGAATACTGTTTTCCAACTAGAGAAACACATTAGGTGATTTACCAGTTTCACTTCTCCCAGATATTTCCCTCCTAGACATTCATCAATGTCTCTTGCTCTGCTTCTTGGTTCTTGTCCCTTTAGTACAAGTTTCATCACTGGCTTTTTTTTTTTTTTTAATACATATTTATTTGTTTTAGTTGTACACAATGCCTTTATTCTTACGTGGTGCTGAGGATCGAACCCAGGCTGCCCGCATGCTAGGCAAGCGCTCTACTGCTGAGCCACAACCCCAGTCCATCATCAGTGGCTTTTTTTGCCTCACAATCTTTACTTTTTGAACAGACCCATTTGCTCCTCAGCTTGATCAGTTCTCTCTGCAATAATTAATCCTACAGCTCTAACTTCAGAACTGACTTCCACTTATACCTTCAACTCCTTGCAAGATATTTTCAAGTAGCTGTTCCATGAAACTTCCAACTGAAGTCTAAGACTGAAGTTTTCTCCATACCCACTTACCCCTGGCCCATCCTTCACCTAATTTTTTTTTAAATTTCTATTATTCTTTTCACCAAAGATTTAGTCATTCTAAGTAAAAAATATGTGGTTCTTACCTCTATTATACTTCTGCAGCCAAACTCCTAGCCTTGAACTAAAAACTTCTGAATTTTTTTCAACCCCATCCTCACTAACCTATGGTAGAATTTTTTATTTCATGCCTAAGATAACTGTAATCTTCACTCATCCTTCAAGATTCTGCCCTCAACCCAGCCAGTTATCTTATATACACTATCATAATCAGCATTATCATATTGTATTATTTAAAAACTTTTTTTTAGTTGTAGATGAACACAATGACTTTATTTATTTATTTTTATGTGGTGCTGAGGATCAAACCCAGTGCCTCACACATGCTAGGCAAGTGCTCTGCCACTGAGTTACAACCCCAGCCCCTCATATTGTATTATTTATGTATACATAATCTCTTCCATATGTCTGTGGAGCCTTTTCATTAACTTCATCTAGCAAAGTACATATCTGTTTATTTCCACTTCACTTCCTATACCTTTCCAAACCACTGATTTGACAGGGTTATATCTATTAAAATCAGGTAGAATCCATTAACATTTTTTAACTCAGGAGCACTTTACCACTGAGCTACATCCCCAGAACTTTTAATTTCTTATGTTGACACAGGGTCTTGCTAAGCTGCTGAAGTTCTTCATTAAGTTGTCCAAGCTGGCCTCATACTTGCAATCCTCCTGCCTCAGCTTCCTGAGTTTCTGGGATTACAGCTATGCACCACTGTGCCTGGCTACAAACAACTTTTTGATGTGTAATTAACCTAAACTTCACATTTAACTTGCAAATTCCACATTCTAACATGTTCATATGACTGTAAAAATCACCACAATCAAAATTATGAACATATCTATCACTCCCCAAAGTTTCCTCTTGCTCCATTATAAGTCTTCCCTCCCTCCTCTACTGCCCCTTCCTGTGTCTCTAGGCAAACACTGGTCTTTCTGTCACCATAGATTAGTTTGCATTTTCTAGAATTTTATATAAATAAAATCATACAATATGTATCCTTTTTGTCATCTTCTTTCTCTTCATAATTATTTTGAAATCCATCCATGTTGAAGTATAATTTATTCTTTTTTATTGCTATTTAATTACATTGATTGGATATACCATTTTAACAACCCCCTTTAGAAATTTTAGTTTTTTCCAGTTTTTAGCTATTACAAATAAAATAGTTAAGAAAATTTGTATTCATGTGAACATATGCTTTAAATCCTCCTAAGTAATTACTAAGAGTGGAATGGCTGATTCATATGGTAGGTACATGTTTAAGTTCTTTTTCTTTTGCATTTCTGGGGATTGAAAAAACATGTCTTGTGCAAGCAATCTGCCCCAAGCCATGATCGTTGATCTTTTTTTTTCTTTTTTTTTTTTTTAATTTTTAATATGTACAACTCATAGTGCATGTATTTAGCATCTTTTTACATACAACTGTTTGTATACAAAGTATATTCGTACCGTTGATCTTTTTAAAAAAAAATATTTTGAGACAGAGTCTTGCTAAGTTGCATAGTCTGCCCTTGATTCTCCTGCCTCAGCCTCCCAAGTAATTGGAATTATAAAAGTGCACTACCTCACAGACTCTTTGTTTTTAATAATGTCTTACTAATACATAATTCATATATAGAGATCAAAATCCAAGTTTGTGGTTTCTAGAGCCTATACTTTAGAATTGTATCACAGTGGATCTAACACAATTCCCTGCATCTTCTCTTATTCATCCATTTTATGTGGATTAAGAGAATACAATAATATTATTTGAAGGAAACAAATGGCCTGCACAAATGGCCTGCATCTAGAATCTTCAACTCTTTCAACAGTTGCCAGGAAATAACCAGCTTCTCAACATTTTATTGTTAATTTATTAAAATAAACAAAATCAATGATCACCTTTATGATGTGAAGCAATATGGCATAGTGGAAAAGAACACAAGTCTTGAAAATGGAAATCAAAATACACACACTTATATGGCACTCTGGCAGTGTAATGGTGACAGATACAATTTGTGTGAATCTAAGCTTCCTTCCTAGAATGTAACAGTAATAATAATTGTCCTATGTAGCTCTGAGGTATGTTGTAGGGCCAAATGATAAATCACACAGTTATTTATCTTAAAATATTTCTTGGGTGTGGTGGCACATGCTTGTAATAATAGTGACAGGAGGCTTAGGTAGGAGGATCACAAATTCAGGGCCAACCTCAGAAACTTAGCTAGGCCCTAAGCAATTTAGCTAGACCCTGCCTCAAAATAGAAAATAAAAAGGATTGGGGATGTGCCGAGGTTAAGTGTCTTTGAGTTCAATCCCTGTTACCAAAAGAAAAAAAAAAAAATCTTAAATAACTACATGAAAGTATAATCAATATTATTATATTATAGAAAGCAATATATCATATTGTATTTAGCTTATTCGTGAGGAGAGAAAAAACTTTATTTCCTACCTGAATTATATCCCCAGAATTAAAACTCATCTCATCATGGTTCCTTGCTTCAAAGGGGTATAATGCTTTATAATTCACCAAAGCACTAGCTGTCTCACCTAAAGAGAAGAAAATTATCATAATTTGTTTTCATGTATATATATCTTTGCTATGATTCAACAAAGAGCTTTTAGAATCTACTAGAAAAGTATTGTGAAAATCCATTTGCTAACGTCTTGTAAGGATTTAAGTATTTTCACTAGTCGTGACCAATATAAAAGTTCATCTGATGTCAAGTGGGAGGCAGCAAAACAGAGAGACTACTTTCAGTCTGAGGCATGCACATGGATCTGTGGGAGTGGCAGGCTGGCCCAGTAGAAGGAAACTAAGAGGGGAACGTGTGTTGAGGTCAGAATATTCCAAAAGAAAAGCACACAAAGGGTGGTCAAAATGAGAATATCAGCAAGTAAACAGGGTTGGCTGAAGAAAGATCTGTAGATTTATCTTTTTATTTTTTCTAAAGGAAAAAACAGTGGAAGAGTTTCCAAATTTATTGGATTTGATAAGATTAAAAATGTTTTGCTTTAAGTTTTTAGAATACATGCTTTAGCTTGTAAAAATTTTGAACATGTAGTATCATTAATATGAATTCAAAGCTTATGCATCAGAAAGAGAAAATAATAATATTAAGGTATTTTAGTAACAGACTCTGAAGTATAACAAAAATAAAGTATACTTTCTGAGAAAATTACTTAAAATTTTACTGTTGTTTCATTAAAATAGTTTAGTTATACTGGTTGAGTAAAATATTTAAAACAATTTATTTCAGATTTGAAAACCATGACATGGACTTTGCAGTTAGTGGTAATAACCTTTTTTTTCTCCCATTATGTTCAGATTTCTACCTTCAGTCTGTTTTAATATCCCTACATAGTTCTCATCCAAGTTTAACTTTAAAAAGATTTTCTAACTCTAAGATTAGTATATTTCTGTTTGTTTTTCTTCTTTTGCCTCTCATCAGATCTCTTTTCTTGTTGCTTTTATTGCTCTGCCTCTGAAAAATCAAATCTGTTTTTAGCCATATCCTTACATTGTTTCTCCTTAGCATTTCGTTCCTCTTCTTGATTTTTTTCTTGTGTTTTTTCTTCTTGAAGTCGTTTTTGTTTTTCTTCTTCCTCCTTTCTAAGACTTTCCCTCCATAAATTTTCTTTTCCTTGCTTTGCTTTCCTTTAAATAAAAGAAAGTTTGCATAATGTCCTAAAATATTTTTTTTTTTTGCACTCAATGAAAATACAAGACATTTCTTACTTTAATTAGCTGTAGAACTAGTAAAAAGGTAGTAGTACAGTGATGGGGAGAAACAGTGGGATTCAGGGATGAAGGAAAGTCAATTAACCAATCAACCAATCTAAAGAGGAAACTTGGATTAATGGGTGAGCTGGGCAGTATGACTGAACAACTTTCCACACCCTCCCATTCCTTCTGCCATTCAACTTCCCAACGCCCCCCCCCTCCAAAAAAAAATGTTGAAATGAACCTTTTGGCAAACAAATCTAAAAATTTTTTCTCTCTAGATTCTTCACAAAGACTGCTTTCATTCCCACTACACTATCTAGCCCCTGTTTTATGGACTCATTAACTGCTGAAATGCTTCTGGAAAGCTTATTTTTTTATATTATCACTTCAAAAAGTCTTTTTACACTTGCTTAGATTACAGAGCACTTTTTCTCAATTAGTCATGTTTCTGTGCATGTTTCTGGGACATAAGACAATCAAGATGATTTGTGATCAGACTTAATTATTTTAGTGTTAGAACTAATGCACATCATCGTACTCCAATGCATGTATTTTTATGACCTTATTCCGATGTAGAGTGGACACCCCACTAAATTCTTCTTCATGCTTTAGCACTATTGGGGGCAGGTGACACTATAGTCAGGTATACCCACGGATTGGGGAACACTTATATCCCATCAAAGTGGGAATCTTGGCTTAATTCTCTATCTCTATTCCTCAATTCCTGAAGGAATTTGGAAATCCTGAATAAAACATAAATTGTAGGCCCTTAGTCATTAATCCTTTCTCTTTGTCCCAAACTGTCTTATACTTCATCCTACTGGTCCAGTATCCTGCTACTAGCTTCCTTTCAACCCTTCCTAAATCCTCCTATATCCTCTATCATGTCATAGGATACTTCTTCCAGAAGCTTCCCATAACTGAAATCTGGGTCTCCCTTGAGCACAGTGATTTTATTTGTAGTCCTTACTTAATTTCAACTAATATTCCCTTTCCTAGTTCCTCTGTAACTTTCCCTGACACTATCCCAAGCCCAGGATACCTACTGACTTTCACTAATTTCCCACAGTTTTATGAACACCATTATCAGAGTACTTACCACATATGTAGTAGGACAAAGAAAACATCAGAAAGTTTATTAAATTCTAGTGAACTTTCTTATGCGAGAAGCTAGTAAATTAGAAATTGGTCCAGTGCCAGAAGATGCCTCAGAAAGGGGACAAAAGGCAAAGATGCCACATCTACAATGTAAAAACCTATTATGAACAGTTTGGGACAAGAAGGGAACATACCTGGGCAAATGAACAAGCAAACCAAAATGTAATACTACCACCTAGCTCTGGATCAATTAGATCCTACATGTATTTCTGCTCTCTGATTTCTTTCCTTCCCTCGAGTAAGATAACATGCAAGAATAATGAATGAAATGAAAACATGCATTACTAATTTGGTTTATTGGCCTGAAAAGAATTGTGTGATGAATAATTATCAGTGATAGTTTCGTGTATATCAACAGAAAATTCCGATACAGTGACTTGTGTAAACTACATAGTTCCTCTATGTAATGTTAACAAGTGAAGAATTCCCTGTATCTACTTCTATAATATTATTCTATTATCTCTGGCTAGGAGACCATGAAAATGTGGGTATTGAAGTAAAAAGTATTAGAGCAATTTGCTTAATTGTCTGAATCCCTTATTAAAATTACAAGGAATCCAGAAGCAAAGAGTAATCCAGAGTCTATCTGCATCACAGCTGCAGCACGCAATAAAAATGTGTTTGAAGTTATTTTGAAGCTATTTAAGAACAGAGGTCTACTAGGGTGGGGTTGGGGTTCAGTGTAGAGTGCTCCCCTAGCATGTGTGAGGTACTGGGCTTGATTCTCAGTACCACATAAAAATAAATAAATAAATAGTTTAAAAAACAACAACAACAACAGAATAGAGGTCTGCTAAACGGTAGCGTGTCTCTTTTGCCTCTCCAGTAATGAGCTCTTTCACGGATATAAACTTATCTTCACTAAGGAAAAGGAATAATGGCTCATTGATATTTGTTAATTAATCACACTAATTTCTGATATTGGAGAACTTTGGGGCGGGAGAACAAAGGAATATATTTAAAATAGGATCTTATTGACAGAAAAAAAATCATGCCAAGTTTCTAAAGGAATGGTTCTAGGCTTCCATATACCATGATTAAATATTTCAGTGACACATAACTATTTCATTTTTATAATCTGTCAGAACAAAGTAATAGATTAACTACAGAGAAATGGAATTAATGAGTGCTTATTATCTGCAAGATGTTATACTTGGTTCTTTTTTTCTTCACTTTTAGAAATTTATTTGATTATAAATGCATTATTACAAAACGCCACTCAAAATAAGAAACTTGAGTAACAGAATTGTATCTGAAAAATTATAACTGTATATAATCTACAGGCATATACTTAGTTCTTTAGCTACATTATTTTATTTAATACTCAATTACCTACAAGGACGCATAAATGACTCTTTTCAGATGGAAAAACTGAGGTTCAGAAAGGTAAAATGGCTTAATCAAGGTCACTCAGGTAGCAGGTGGTAGACTAAAAGTTCTAATCCAGGTCTGATTTCAAAGACTGTATTTGGAATGGAATATAAAACTGGTTACTAAAACTTGGTCCCTATAAGAAGGATTGAATTTATAAAATTTAGACTCTGATTAGCATCCTAGCATAATCCTTTTATCACCCCTAAATTTTCAGTCAAATTAAAGATATTGGCAACAAAAATCAGAATTCTAATAACAATACAGTATAGTAGATTTGTCAGTTACACTACCTTGCAGCCTCATCTTCTAGTTTCTTTTTTTGTATTAGCTCTAATCTTTTTCTTTCAATTTCCTTCAACTTGTCATGTTTGATCTTATGAAGTTGTTCAAGGGCTAACTGCTGTGTATTGTAGCTTTCTCTCAGTTCCTAAGGATAAAATGGAAATAAGTCAAAACTCAAATAATTTACATATTTTTATCGCATGTAAAAATGTGATATTTGCATTAAAGGACAAAAATCTTAAAGCAAGTCAAACTAAATTAAAAAGATTTAACATTTTAAAAAATGTCTAGATGATAAATAAAAATCTTAAATACAGTAGTATTTAAGCCATATAGCCACTGAGACAAATACAGGTTAAAATGACCTACTTTCACATCAGTTCATTTCTAAGGAACACAGATTATTTAACCAAACAATTCTTTGTTTCCAAAATGATTTGGAAAGTCATTTAAATAAAAAAGCAATTCATTAAAAATGTGGTGGAACAATCTGCTTGTAATAACATTTTAAGAGGAATTTTGTTTGGTCATGTTTTTTATACCAAGTTATCAGTAACTTTTATCCAATAAGATATTAAACTAAACATAGAAGCAATTATTAAACAAATTAGTCCAAAACTAAAAATGGAAAAGATAATGTTTGCCTAAAACCATGAGTAAAGTAAGCCAAAATAACGAAATGTATTCCAAACAGGAATTGAAATACTTCCAAGTCTACAATCTTTCCCTTCAAAGAGTTTATAATCTCAAAGCAGAGAAAAGTGTCAAATGTGGAATACAGGTAAGTGCCTTAGCAGAAACTTGTTTTCTTTCCTCTTTCTGACAGCATTCTTCCTTTGGGAAGCTGATCTCCTTGCCCTTCCCATCATCCAATGTGTTTTGGCAGATCTGTCCTTCCATTCCTACCCAAGGCTAATCATTTACTCTTGTCTAAATGACCACAGCACCTCATCTCCCTGCACCAAACGATTGGTCTAAAGGACCAAGCTGGGCCAGAATCTTTCTCTGGGCTCATTAAACTGAGATAAAATACAGCTGGACGTGTTTGGTTACCAAGCAAACCCATGAGTGGTAGGAATTAAGTTAATGTATAAAAAAAGAAAAGACCAGAGATGAAAGAGGAGAGAAGAGGAATAAGGGACACAGACTCTTCAATTCCATTGCTCAGTGTACTAGAACTTCCCCTGTCCAGCTGCTCTTCTGACAATTCAGTCATCCTGCTATTCTTTCAATAACCATTCACTAAGTTTATCCATTTTGAACTCAATTTCTTTTGCTTGGAATCTACAAAATCCAGAACAAGAAAGTAGAAGAAGAAGCCTGGAGGAAAGAGGAGAAAACAAACAAAAAACCTAAAAGTAATCAAAAGAAACTTCATAGCAAAAGTGGGACCAAGACAATATTTAGGTATAATGTTGTGGTAAAAAATGTTTTTGGTATTTACCCACATATAATAACAAAATTCCAAACCAAAACTAAACAAGATTCTTTTTGTTCCAGAAATAAACTATTTTATAGGTTAGCCCCTTCAATTTGATTGAAATGGTAGATCTTAGTATATGTTGTATCCAGAGGCTTTATCCAAAATGTGTGAGCAAAAATACTTGCAACTTTAATCAATAATATAAATAATGCATTCATAGCAAAATTTCCACAGTGCTCAGCTTCTACATTTTTATTTGTTGCACTTTCCCCTAAATTCTACCAAAAAGCAAAAGAATGTAGTGGCTACAATCTATGGATAAGCAATGTGGCTTAGTGATAAGAAGCCATGAGTCTATACTGAGACCACTGAGGTTTAAATCAAGCTCTGTCAATGACTTAACTGTATTTTTTTTTTTTTTTAAGGAAAGTTAGAATTTCCTTATCTGTACATGTCTCACAGAGTTGTGAGGATACAATGAGTTAATACATGTAAAGTGCCTACAACGGCAAAGGACTCATAGTTAAATTCTCAAAAATATTATCTATTATTATAGGCTGAAACCATAAATGAGGAGAACATTAAGTTTAAACAAGTGTATATAGCAGCCAAATAAATTTTTGACCTTAACTTGGCTGCAAGGTTAGCCCTCCAACTTTTCATTTATTTTTCATTTTTTAAAAAATGTAGTTTAGTCACTGATGGATCTTTATTTTTTATTTATTTGTATGTGGTGCTGAATATCGAACCCAGTGCCTCACACATGCTAGGCAAGCACTCTACCACTGAGCCACAACCCCAGTCCCCAACTTGTCCTTTGAGACAGCACTTTGAACATTTCCTAACTAGCCCATTCCTCCAGTGTTAGTAGCTAATTAGCTGCCTGGAGCTCCCAAGATGTTCTGTGCATTCCTCTATCACAGTCAGTGTCTCCTGATCATATGATTATCTCCTCTACCAAAGTGAATTTCTTGACAATAGGAATACCTTATCAAGGTATCCCCAGCTGACATAGAGCCTGGTACAGTGTAGATATCTAATAAGTACTTACAGGATGAATGAAAATACATAAAAAGTAGTCTGTGCAGATTAAAATTTGAAGTATATCATAGACTTGCCAAAACATTTCCTCTACCTTACTAAAGTGATCCTAGAAATTCCTATCCTCTTAGACTCATTCCTCTGGATTAGGTCACTGCTTCCAGGAGATCCTGGTTAAATGTATCAGTTAACTACGAAAAAGCAAACCAATCAAAATTCATGAACAGAGTTGTTCTTAATCTTAATAAAATGACAGAACATCTTCTTAAAGCAACTTAGTTTTGTTGTTGTCATTCTTTTTAGATGTACATGACAGTAGAATATATTTCTGACATATTAGGTTAACCAACTTCTATTCCTAGTTTGCTAATAAGTTTTTATTTTTTAAAATTATGAATGGATGCTAAATTTTATCAAATACCTTTTCTGCAGATAATGAAATGAGAACATCACTTTTCTCCTTTAATCTATTCATGTAGAAAATTACATTAGGCCGGGTGCAGTGGTGCACACCTGTAATCCCAGCACTTGGGAGGCTGAGGCAGGAGGATCACGAGTTCAATGCCAGCCTCAGCAATGGCGAGGCACTTAGCAACTCAGTGAGACCCTGTCTCTAATAAAAATACAAAAAAGGGCTGGGGATGTGGCCCAGTGGTCGAGTGCCCCCCGAGTTCAATCTCCGGTACCAAAAAAAAAAAAAAAGAAAGAAAATTACATTAAACATGTTTCTAAGTTAAATCATCTTTGCAAGACAGACATTCAATTTAGTCATAATAAATTACCCTTTTTATGAATTTCTTCATTTGACTTTTTAATATTGTTTAGATTTTTTTTGCCCCTATTTTAAATTGGCCTATGAGTCTTTCTTATACTGCTCTTATCAGGTTTTAATATGTTTATGATAGCTTCATAAGGTAAGTTGTGAGTGTTCCCTTTTAATTCTACTCTGAAACAGCTATGTACGAGTGGAATTACTTGCCTTCAGTAAAATCACTGGATCTGGATACTTTAAGGAACATTTTGAACTACAGATTTAAAATGTTAAATGGAGACAGAACTATTTAGATACTTTGCTTTTTCTTGAGTCACTTTTGAAAATTGTAACTTGCTCATTTCACCTAAGTTTTTGTATTTGTATGCAAAATTGTGTCATACTATCTTATCTTTTAGTGTTTGTAGTATATTTATATCCCCTTTCCACTCCTAATTTTCTTTACTCTGCTTTCTTGCTTTCTTTCTCTTTTAAATTTGATTCTTCCAAAAGTTTGTTAATCATTAGTCTTTTTTTTTTTTTAAGTTGTAGTTGGACACAAAACCTTTATTTTATTAATTTATTTTATGTGGTGCTGAGGATCAGACCCAGTGCCTCGCATGTACTAGGCAAGCGCTCTACCGCTGAGCCACAACCCCAACCCCATCTTATTAGTCTTTTAAAGAATCAAATTTTAGGATTTTAGGGGTTGGGGTTGTGGCTAGTGGTAGAGCGCTCGCCTCGAATGTGTGCGGCCCGGGTTCAATCCTCAGCACCACAAAAAATAAAGGCACTATGTATAACTAAAACAAATAACTATATAGTTAAAAAAAAAAAGAATCAAACTTTAGCTTTCTTGATTCTCTGTATTAAATGAGTGTTTTCTGTTTCACTAATTTACTTCTACTTTCTTTGGCTTATTTATTGATATTATGCTCTTCTTTTTCTAGCTTAAGGAGAACCCTTAGTTTATAAATGTTTACCCTTTTTTCCTCTCATATAACCACTTAAGGTAACACCTTGACTACTTGGGTTGAATTCTGGCTCTGCCATTCACTAGTTTGTGCAACACTGAGCAGGTTGACTTCTTTATCTTAATTAACTCCTATGTAAAATGTGAACAAGAACAGTACCTCTGTGATAGGGTTAGGATTAAATAAGTTAATATTATAATAGTGCCACCACTGAGAAATCCATTAATCCTTGCTATTATTAGTATAACTTGATTAGTGAATTAGAATAAGTTATTGACTCTTGATATGAAATATGAAGAATCAGCTCGTTTACATTCTGTCTCTTCTCCATTTCTCAACACTGTTATTTGCTCTTGGCTAATTTATCTATTAACTTTATATTTTTATAATATAATTATGTAGGTTTCACACAAACGCTTGAGAGTATTTCCTACCTCTAAATTTTATCTTTTTATTTTTAATAACTTTCAAAACTACAGAAAATTAACTAAGTTGTGAACACTGATTGCTTTCACCCTAAATACTTAATTTTCCTACATATCTACAATGTGAATTCCAGTACCAAACTAAAGAAACTGAACACTGATATATTTATTATAGAGTTCATATTAAAAAATTTCCCTAACTGTAAATATTGACCTTAGTAATGACATTAAAAAAAATCCATGATCCAATCCAGGGTCATACACTGCACTTAGCTATCATGTCTCCTTTGTCTCCTCCTAGCACGGCTCTTTGGCCTCCTTTACTCTAGAAGAGTTTTTCCACATTTTATAAGATTCTCATCTTTAGAGTGTGGTTGGGCTAATCAGCTGTTTGGAAGAACAAACCAAAATGTGGTTTCTCCATTTCCTCACACTTGGACTCATATATTTCTGGCAAAAGTAGTGTAGAAGTGATTTGACGTCTTTTCTCAGATATACTGCACCATCAGGAGAAACACTTAATACTGGTTTGTCCCATTTTGATAATATTATACTTGATTACTTGGTTAGATTGGTTTACTTAATTTTTAAGGTATTAATTTTTTATACAAAATTTATGTCCATGAACTGAGACACAAGCAAAATTAATCTTAACTATCCCTATTTTTTTTTCTGAAATATAGCTTTCCTTCTAGTTCAAATATAAGCAATATACTACACTAGCATTACCTACTTGTATTTGTGACATTTTTCACCAACAGAAATCAGATTTTTATTTTATAGATAATTTGATGCATACATATTTCTTGACTCCAAAATGATATATCTAACACTAGATCTTGTTATTTATAGAAGCACATATATAAATATATCAAAAAATGTTTTTAAGGGCTGAGGATATAGCTCAGTTGGTAGAATGCTTGCCTCACATGCACAAGGCCCTGGGTTCAATCCCCAGCACCACACACACACACACACACACAAATGTTTTTAAAACTATTTTATGAGTTGTGATTTAAAAAAACAATCCTACCTATTTCATTTTATGCATTTAATATATTATTTTGAGAGGGGGTCTAGAGATTTCACTAAACTGCTAAAGAGTCCATGGCATAAAAATGGTTAAGAGGCTGTGCTTTAGAAACCATGTTTCTATGTTTATATTTCTATCCCATGTCTCTCAGCAGTTCTTTAGGTCCACACCTCCTCCTATTATATCACACTTTGGAGAAAAGAGGTTCCAAGGGCAAACCCAAAATTCTGTGAAGGAAGAAAGGAATACTTCCTTAATTAATTATGGGTTTGGGAAATGTTTTCTGTAACATCCAATGCACATAGCTCATTTAAATTTTCATTTACAATCCAAAGGACTAGTGTTCCTCATTCCCAAACTAGTCTGGAGTGATATAACTAACATAGCCCAGATCCTTGGAAGCATAGGAGAAGACCAAGCTCACTGGAAGAAGCCACAATTCTGATGTTGACAGATTCCATTCTCTAAGGAAAAGCATTTTCCCAGTCATTACACAAAGTCAGCCTTGATGACTTGCCAAAACACTAAAGGTATTTTGGAGATTCTGGATAGCTCCTTCCTGAATGAATAACAAAACTACTTGTATAGCACGTAAGAGTTCACAAAGCACTTCTGTGTATGCTATTTCCTTTAATTATCATAAGACCTTGCAAAAAATACAGGGCAAATACTGTGAGTTTTGTTTTAGTAATGAAGAAAGCAAAATTTGGAGGGTACACAACTAGCCAGTGGCATGGATAGGACTAGAACTCATTTTTTCAGATTCCTAGGCCAGCATTTTTCCTTTGCACTTGACTGCTAACTACTGAACAATGTGTCAGTTTTCTTTTTTTTAAATGTTCTTTATACACACACACACACACACACACACACATTTATTTTTATGTGGTGCTGAGGATTGAACCCTGTGCCTCACACATGCTAGGCAGGCACTCTACCACTGAGCCACAACCCCAGCCCCTCAATTTTCTTAATGAATAATGGCCTGTTCAACGTTTCACCTTTGAGCCCACTGGTTTTGCTATTTATCTTGGTTTGACTTGACTAAGAGAGTAAAAATTATCACCAATTCTGTATATGTATATTACAGGATCAATAAATAAAACATAACTTCCCAAGATAAATATTTTTAAATGTTATACTTCTGTTTTCACTACAATTAGCCTAAAGGAATAATCACTCCAGATGCTCAACTGTCACAAAGGGCCACAGCATTAGAACAAAGTCCTATCTTCCTCCAAGACCACCTTGTCATTCTTAGTCACATCTCTGTTTATCCCATGATCTGACTCAATTCACCACACATCGTCTCCCAAACCCTTTTCACTCTCCTGGAATTTCCTCTTTGTGACCAGGAGATCTCATATGAACACATATCTTCTCTGAATGGAAATTTCCTTACCTTCTTGCTTTCTTAGCTAATCTCTCATACTCCATTCACATCAGGGTCAGGGAAAAACTGTAGTATTTTCCTTGCTGGTTCACTGCCATTCCTAGACTCTTATAAACTAGATGCTTTTCTGAGGCTTATACTATCCAGCAATATCACTCTCTCCCTTCCTTTTTATTGTCACCTATTGATCACCTGGTCAATGATCCTCACTATTCTCTTAAGTCTCTGACATCCACATGGATTGATGACTCAATCAAAACCTCAACTCCAGAGCTGGCAGTGTAGCTCAGTGATAGAGTGCTTGCGTAGGCTATGTGAAGCTTGGGTTCCATCCCCAGCAACCCCCTACCACCATGGCCCAATCCTCAATTATCAGGCTCTGTCTTCACAAGTGGCCTTCTACTCCATTTAATCTACCATTCTCATTAGTACACACCAAGTCTTATCATCATCAGAAATAGAACTACCACTGATAAACATCCCATTTCTCAAGCATAAGTTCTTAGCCTTTGATCTTGTCTTATAACTGGTACAGGCATTTTAACAAATTTTTAACCTCATTGAGACCTCCGTTCTGTTGACCCCATCATTTTCTCTTCATCAGTACCCCCTTCCTATCCTCACATCCCTTTCATATCTGGTTTTTATTTTAGAGTTCATCTTTTATCATAATTCTTATGTTAAGATCTGTGATTCCCTTGTCCCTTCCTCTTGGCCCATGTCTATTAAAATTCCAAACCTATATGAACCTACATCATCAGACTTCTCTGTGCTTATACCTAAGCAGCTCAACATTAATAGAGAAAAATCATACAATTAGGCATGTTGTTTACAATTTAAATTCATGACCTTCAACTTCAAAGAGGCATCTAACATAGCTCAAAACACTTACTGTTTTTCTCTATCAAGCCTGCATCCCACTCACTCTGAATGTTTACTTCTCTCTCCTGAAACTTCCATAATTCTCTTCACTGTCAGCTAAAACCTTGCCTCATCAAGCCATCAGACCAGAAGTTCCTCAACTTTCCATCTCAAATCAGCAAAACTTCCTGTATCTACACCCCTCTTATTCTGGTCTAAGGTGTTATTCCCTGTTCTCACTTACCCAGACAGATTTTTTGTGATGGTACAATTTACATCTAATTTTAAATCTTTTTTTTTTGGGGGGGGGGGGTTCCAGGGATTGAACTCAGGGGCACCTGACCACTGAGCCACATCCCCAGCCCTTTTTTGTATTTTATTAGAGACAGGGTCTCACTGAGTTGCTAAGTGCCTCACCATTGCTGAGGCTGGCTTTGAACTCACGATCCTCTTGCCTCAGCCTCCCAAGTGCTGGGATTACAGGTGTGCGCCACTGCGCCCGGCTCCTAATTTTAAATCTTGAAGCTGTCGATTTTCTACTCTCCACCAACAAGTTCAGCTGCATTCACATATATCTTTTCCCTGTATGTAACACTGAAAGTACTTTTTTAGATAATCCTTTAATCTATGCTCTGGATTCTATATGTACTTCCTCAGGGACCATGCTTTATCAATTATCACCATGTTTTAAATTCTATCTCCATCTCCTTTTCTCCCTCCCTCCTTTCCTCTCAAGTCTTTCATTAAAGCTCCCCCCCAACTCCCCTCCAATTCTCTCCTTCACCCCATGCTCTCTTCCCACTTCTCAGAGTTGCTCCTACTCTTCTTCTACTCCCATTCATTCCCCATCTACTGCAATCCATATTCTGCTTATCACTCAACTGAAATGGCACTTTTAGTAACATCTTCAAAGTCTCCTTGTTGACAGTCAATGGATACTTTTTAATACTGTTCTCTGATCACTCTGCATCACTTTATAATGACTACAGAAGGCCTCTTTTCTTGCTTTCTATGACAACACAGTCAAGTCTCCTGATCACTCTGACAGAATATTTTCACCCTTGTAGTTTCCTAAATTGCCTCTGATGAAATTAACAATAAGCAGTGAAGGACTAAAAGGCAGGAAGCAGAAGGAAGAAAGTAAAACAAGAGACAAGAAAAATCTGCTGGCCTGTGGAGAATCAAATGCTAACTGAATGAATCAGACTATGTGAGTAAGCACAGTCCACAAATCATCATTGTATCTCAATTGACAGAAAAACTCAGGTTTAAGTTTCTGTGTAAGTCTGTAGCAAAAATTCTAAGACCAGATAATCTGGCCAGTCATGCTATAACCATAAAGGCTAATAAATGGGGCTGATGCTACTGCCAACTTTCCAATGTGCCCTACCTTTGCTTAGGTAACAAATCAGCTATATTATGATGTTCTGGTTTTCACTGAGAAATATATGTGTAACTGCCTGTTTCCACCCATTTTAGTACCAAGTAGAATGTGCAGTCAAAATATACTAGGGTAAACAAGTGGTAAATATAAATAAAGTACCTTTCTTTAGACTATATTAAAGCAGGAATTTATTATTTTAAATATGTTATTGTGTTATACATGGGAAAGCAAATAACTTACATAAATAATCAAAATATTGTTAGCTGGAGTGCAAGCATATCTAAATATGAATCCTGGTAACTAGACCTAAGTAAAACTGCCCCGTATTAGTGGTTCTTTAAAATTTTTCCTTACAGTAGAAGTAGGATACAGCCTAGTCTATACATGTAACTGTGCCCTAGATTTCAGAAAGTAAGTTTAAACAATGATTCTCAGTGATATGGGGAGAGTGATTTAATCTCACATTCCCTTGGTTTTCCTTTGAACTGAATTAGTAATCATCCCATGAGTTAGCCCCACTCATGGGGATGATGCAGGAGAACTAGTTGGCTCCTCATGAGAAAGGTTACTGTGTGTAATCTTCCTGGTTTCTGGCATTAGACTCAAACAGGCAGTTAGACAGCAGAAGGATAATTCAAGCAAGCAGAAAGAAAAACTCTTTATTGTAAGTTATTTCAAACAAAGATACTTAAAGGCAAAGAATAGTCTAGTTAAAAAGAAAAAAGAAAACAGTAATGTAACTCAAAAAAAGGAGCTAGATATTAGAAAATAACCTTAAGTAAGAGGAAGAGGTTGTTGAGACAGCTTAGCAGAGACAAAAGGCACTGAAGAACAGAGTCATCCATATTCCCACACTGTAAGATAAGGCAGACAAAAAGCCAGTTAAACTATGTACAGATTAAAAAAAAAAAATGTAGGGAAGATAACTTGGCTGGCTTGTTTGACCATCAATGGCAAGTTATTTTGTTTTCTTCAAAACATTTTATACAAGATATGCTTGTGTAAAGTACATTATTAACATTATTTGCCTCATATTTCTCCTTAACTGAAGCCACCATGGTGTTTTCTTTATCATGTTGTTTACTCCGTAATTAGTGTTAATGTTATTTTAAGTAAGTCAGCAAGAAAAAACCAAAGAAATAACGTTTTAAACAGAAATGCTATATACTTTATGCTCTGAAAACTTTATGCCCAGTTAACAAAATAATAACTAAGACTATTCCCAAATTTGATTTTTGTGCTAAAAGTCTGGTTTTCAGCTTCTGTTATCTCTTTTTTATTAGATATGGCTTCAGTATACAACTGACATTGCACAGAAAGATATGCACACAGTATGCTTTGAACACCTGCTCTGCCATTGAAACAAATAATGAATTATTGTTGTTATGCTGTAACAAAACAAAACAAAAAACCCCCAAAATAATTTAGCATGTTAAAAGAGCCTCTACCACCAGAACTATTTTTAACTCCAACCACAAGACTGGGATCCTAATTAGAATAATATGTTTACCAGAACTATTGTTTAAAGTTTCCATATTTTCCATTTTAGAACATTGCCCTGAGATCTTCTTGACTGACATCAGTTTTGTAATACTGACAAAGGTAATTGTTCTTGAAATGTATAGATGCCAATAAAAAGACAACAAAGTCATCGAAAACTGGTAAATACTATGGTAAATGACATATTTGTTATGATACAATGTAACATTTTAGAGAACATTAAAAACAATCTTGCAATTCTGGTATAGTTGAAAATCATAACATAAGTTATGAAAATGACATACATACAGCAATAACAGCTTTAGCTATTCATTCTATTCAATCAAAGTAAGGAAGGTGAGAAGGCAGCTACCTCAAAATGAATATAATAGAAGACAAATACCTTCAATTGATTATTAAATGAATCCATTTCTGAAAGTTTAGATGCAGTTTCTTTTTCAAGAGCATCTAATTGTTCTTTAAGTCTTTGGCATAATTCTTCCTTTTCTAAAGATTTTTTATGAAGTAAACTGATCCCTGAATCTGAAATACAAACATCAGACAGTTACATTTGGTAAAATTTCCTATGTTGTTACCAGTATGTCATTGACTCTCTGGCTAAACTAGTGTAACTATAGAAATACAAAGAATGTACACATATTATATGACTAGTGAAGGAGAAAACACTCACTGGTCATTTCTTCCCAGATCATATACTGGGAAGCTCCTCAGAGGAAATGGGTATCAAACATTGGTTCTGTACTCAAAAAGACTAGGAACTGAAGTGAAACTCTACATTGGATAAAGTGCTTCACCAATTTGGTCCTCAGATCTTTCTCTACACAATGGGCATCACACCATCCATCTCATTGAATGTGGTGATAGAAAGAAAACCCAAGTGTAGAATCCAGCCCACAGTAATTAATTAATAACATGTTTTACTAAAATAGCTTTCTATTTATTCATAAGGCTCCCAAGAACTGGGGAATACTCACAGCTAGGACTCAATACATACTACCAAATGGATTATTTAGTAACATTATTTTAGGAGATAAGAACAGAGATCTCCATTTTATATGATCATTTTTTACATATTCATGCAGGGATGGAGAAACCAGGGGCAAATCTATAATGTAAACTACACTAAAATATTATTATTCAAATGTATATTTTTAAACTATATTAAAATATAGAAATCAAGTATAATTTAAATCAAATTAAGCATTGTAGAGTAAAAAAATTAAGTGTCCTCCTTCAGCTCAAAGCCCAGCTTATTCCCTTTGTAAGCACTTATTCTTACATATATGCATATTCAAACTTTTTTGGCTATACAAGGGATTGTACCCAGGTGTGCCCAGCCCTTTTTATTTTCAGACAGAGTCTCACAAAATTGCTGGCCTCAAACTTCCAATCCTCCTACCTCAATCTCCTGAGTAACATGGAATTACAAGTATATGCCATCATGCTTGGTTCCATGGAGTTTTAGTAGGAATATGTTGTTTACATTGCTCTGCATCTTGTTTTTTTTTTTTTTAAGATTTTTTATTATTTGCTTTAGTTGTACACAATGCGTTTTATTCAATGCATTTTATTTGTACGTGGTGCTGAGGATCGAACCCGGGTCGCCCACGTGCTAGGCGAGCGCTCTACCACTGAGCCACAATCCCAGCCTGCTGTATCTTGTTTTAAATTATAAATACATCATCAAGCAGGACATACAGATCTAATATAGTCTTTAAAACTGTTCCATGGTAGTCTACATTACGGCCATTCCCTCTTTTATGTAACCATTTCCTTTTTCAATTATCATTTAGATTGTTTTTAATTTTCTATCAGTACATAAAAATGCTACAATAAATACCCCTGTACACATATTTTAATGCACATGTCAAAGTGTTTTATAAGGCTAGAAAGTAAAGAATTGCTCTGCAAAAGGGATAAGCACATTTAAGTTAAAAAATTTACTATCTATATTTAAAGTATACAATATGATGCTTTGATAGTGAAATGATCACTCCAATGCAGCAAATTAACATATCCATCACCTCATAGTTACCTTTTCTTATCATAAGAGCACTGAAATCTACTTCCCTAGCAAACTTCAAATATTAATACATTATATATTAGGTCTCTAGAACTTTATTTATCTTTAATTGTGTGTACCCTTTGACCAACATCTTTCCTACTCTCTGACCCCTGATAACTACCTTTCTACTCTGTTTCTGAGTTCCACATTTTTAGATTCCACATGTGAGATCATGCAGTATTTGTCTTTCCATGCCTGGCTTATTTCACTTAGAATAATGTCATCCAAAGGCATTGTGTCACAAATGGGAGGATTTTCTTTTTTCACAGCTGAATAATATCCCATGGTTTACGTATGAGTGAGTGTGTATATGTGCGTACTGGTGCACACCACATTTTCTTTATCCATTCGTCTGTAGGTGGACGTATAAATTGTTTCTATACCTTGGCTATAGTGAATAATGCTGCAGTGAACGTGAGAATACACACATCTCTTTGAAATAGTAATTTTTATTTCCTTCAAATATATACTCAGAAGTGGGACTGCTGGGTCATATGGCCATTCTCTTTTGAATTTTTTGAGGAATCTTCTGTTTTTCAAAAAGGCTGTACCAATTTACATTTCTATCAACAGAATGCAAGCATTCCTTTTTCTTCACAGTCACTTCTTAAGAAAACTTCTATTCTAACAGGTGTGAGGTAAAAGCTTAATGCAATTTTTATTTCATTTCCCCATTATTTGTAATGTAGAGCATTTTTTCAAGTATTTATTGCCCATTTTTATTATACATGACAGTAGAGTGTACTTTGATAAATTATACAAGCATGGAGTACATCTTATTCTAATTAGGACCCCAGTCTCATGGATGTACATGATGGTGAGATTTGCTGTGGTGTGTTCACATATGTACATAGGAAACTTATGTCAGATTCATTCCACTGTCTTTCCTTTTCTTAACCCCCTCCCTTCCCTTTATTCCCCTTTGTCTAATCCAATGAACTTCTATTCTTCCCCCATCCCTCTTATTGTGGCTTAGCATCCACATATCAGAGAGAACATTCTGCCTTTGGTTTTTTGCAACTAGTTCATTTCACTTAGCATGATAAGACTCCAGTTCCATCCACTTATTGGCAAATGCCATCATTGCATTATTTTTTATGGTTGAGTAATATTCCATACTGTATATATACCATATTTTCTTTATCCATTCATCTGTTGAAGGGCACCTAGGTTGGTTCCATAGCTTTGCTATTGTGAATTGAGCTGCTACCCTGGTTAAAGACCTCTGGGATAGCCAGGTGCGGTGGCACACGCCTGTAATCCCAGCACTTGGGAGGCTGAGGCAGGAAGATCGCAAGTTCAAAGCCAGCCTCAGCAACGGCGAGGCACTTAGCAACTCAGTGAGACCCTGTATCTAAATAAAATACAAAAAAGGGCTGGGGATATGGCCCAGTGGTCGAGTGCCCCTGAGTTCAATCCCTGGTACCAAAAAAAAAAAAAAAATAATAATAAAATAAAGAAAGAAAGAAAGGAGTCACATATGTGAGGCAAAAACTCTACCACTGAGCTACAACCTCAGTCTTTTTTTTTTTTTTTTTAATGGTACTGGGAATTAAACTCAGGGGTGCTGTCCTACGAGCTATATGGCCAGCCCTTTTGTATTTTAGTAGGTTCTTGCTAATTTGGTAAGGCTGGCCTCAAACTTGGAACCATCCTGCCTAAGCCTCCTGAGTTGCTGGGATTAGAGGCATGCACCACTATATCCAGTTTGTCCATGTTTTTTTTTTTTTCTTTTTTGTTTTCCCATGTCTTTCTCAATATATATTTTTAATATTTATTTATTTGCTTTAGTTGTACACAATGCGTTTATTTGTACGTGGTGCTGAGGATTGAATCCAGCCACGCACGTGCTAGGCAAGCGCTCTACCCCTGAGCCACAACCCCAGACCCGTCTTTCTCAATCCTACACAATTTTTTTAGGTGAGTTCGTGAAGTATCTTGCCAAATTTAATTTAAAGAAACGTGAATAGAACTGAATGTATGGATGAATTAGGAGAGAACTGGCAGAGTATTTCTGCACTGAGTAGTTCATTCGTGAACATAAAATGTCTCTTTTTATTCAGGAATATTTTATGTCTGTTAGTAAAGTTTTATAACTAAATATTTCTTCTTTGTTCATAACAATGAGCATCACTAATAATGCATGTTTCAATACCAAATTTAATTGTATATGAGCACTACATTAGATAAGTGGAAGACAAAGAAACAATGTGATAGTACAGTGACTTTATTTAGAGTCAGATGGACATGAATTTGAGTACTACCACTGAACAATCTTGATTAACTATTTAGTCTCTCTGAACCTGAGTTTTCCTGAGTTGCACAATGGGAATTACTATATTACAGGGTTGTTGCACAGATTAAAGAAAATAATGCATGAAACTGCCTAGCATGGTGTTTGACACATGGTCAGTAATCATAAATAGTAACCGTTATGAAGAGAGGAATCAAAGGGATACAGGGTACTGTTTAACTCCCAAAGAAAAGCTTCCTATTTTTAATGGACTATGGCTAAATAAAGCTGAATGGATCATATTCCACAGAGAAGAATAGTTCTACCAGGTTCCAAATAAAATACAGTCAACATTACATTCACAGCACAAACAGTAACAACAATGACAACAACAATGTTGATGATATATTTCTGTTATTGCACAGATCAAGAGGGTTGAATTGTACTACCTCTGGAATGCCCATGGAGGGAGGCAGTAGGAGATTAATACAGTTGTTGTTGTTGTTGTTGTTGTTTATTAATATGGTATAAAGGATTAAACCAAGGAGCACTTTACCTCTGAACTATATCCCCAGTCTTTTTTATTTTCTTATTTTCAGAAGGGTCTTGCTAGTTTGTTGAGAGCCTCACTACATTGCTGAGGCTGGCCTCTAACTTGTGATCCTCTTGTCTCAGCCTTCCAAGTTGCCGGGATTACAGGTGTGTGCAACTGTGCCCATTTGGGGGGGGGGGGTAATATAGTTTAAGCAGAAAAGAATCAGATGCAAAGAAGACAGTCTGAGAGGAGACATGAATGGACCCTACCAGTAGAAGGCAACTGACAATTCTAAGAATAGTTCACAAAAATAAACTTTTTTATTCTGGTGTTTCATCCATGCAAAGAAATTAAAACAATATTCCCAGCTTCTTTCTACGCTTTCACAAATTAGGGGGGCTGAAGATAAGAACCTGAGCATGTATAACCTAGATTTTTCCCAGCCTTTACCTTCTGGAGACCGAACTTCCTACATGAAACCTGCATTCAATGTTTTATACATGAAGTTGTACACTCAGATAAACCATGTGTTCAACATCAGCATTATCAACAATGAAATATTTCATTTGATATTTAAATTATAAAAATAAAAATATCAATATAGGAAGGCATACTACAATAATTATTTTTATTTATTTTATTACAAAAGTGCTCTATTATCATATTTTTCAGATTATTTTGAAAATTTTAACTTACTGGAAAAATGTTATTTATAATAGTATAATGACATTTTTTAAAAATAATACTTCCAATCAGAATGGCAGTCGTCAAGAATACAAATAATAAGCTGGGCGCTGTGGCGCACCTGTAATCCCAGCACTTGGGAGCCTGAGGCAGGAGGATCACTAGTTCAAAGCCAGCCTCAGTAATGGCAAGGCACTTAGCAACTCAGTGAGACCCTGTCTCTAATAAAAATACAAAAAAAAGGGCTGGGGATGTGGCCCAGTGGTTGAGTATCCCTGAGTTCAATCCCAGGTACCAAAAAAAAAAAAAAAAAAAAAAAAAAAAAAAAACAAATAATAATAAATGCTGGAGAGGATGTAGCAAAAAAAGGAACACTTTTACATTGTTGGTGGGACTGTAAATTAGTACAACCATTATGGGAATCAGTACAGAGGTTCATCAAAAGACTAGGTATGCCGGACGTGGGACACATTTGTAATCCCAGGGGCCCGTGAGGCTGAGACAGAAGGATTGTGAGTTCAAAGCCAGCCTCAGCAATTTAGCGAGGCCCAAAGCAACTCAGTGAGACCCTGTCTCTAAATAAAATACAAAATAGGGCTAGGAATGTGGGTCAGCAGTTGAGTGCCCCTGAGTTCAATTCCTGGTACCAAAAAAAAAGACTAGGTATGGAACCACCAGCTATTACATACCTTGGTATTTATCCTAAAGAAAAAAGTCATTGTACTACAGTGATACAAATACACCAATGGTTATAACAGCACAATTCATAATAGCCAAACTATGGAACCAGCCTAGGTGCCCATCAGTGATTGAACAGATAAGGAAAATGTGATATATATATATATATATATATATATATATATATATATATATACACACACATGCACAAAGGAGTTTTATTCAGACATAAAGGAAAATGAAATTACATCATTTGCAGGAAAACAGGTGGAATTAGAGACCATTATGTTAAGTGAAATAAGCCAAGCTCAGAAGGTCAAGGGTCATATGTTTTCTTTCATATGTGGAAGCTACAAAGGAAAAGGAAAAGAAAGGTGGGAGTGGCAGGGATACCATGAAAATCAAAGGGAGTTTAAAAAAAGAAAGAAAAAAATCAAAGGGAGATCAGCAGAGATAAGGAACCTGGGGGTGGGAGGTGAGGAGGGAGGAGGGAAGTTCTGGGAAGTGATAGTGGCCAAATTATATTGTGTATTGTGTGCATGTACAAATATGTAACAGCAAACCTCATCATTGTGTATAACCATAAAGCACCAATAAAAAATGTGGAGGAAAAAATGGAAAAAAGTAATAAAATGATTGATACAATCACTCAGAAAAGAATAGACAAAACTTAGAGACTTACCAGGTGTGTTACTGAGCTGCATGTTTTTAATTCTTTCATTTAATAATTGCTTCTCAGGTACCAGATAGATAAGTTTATTTTGATATTCCTTATAAAAAGAAAAAGTAATATCTAATTAAGACTGTAATACCCAAGAATTTTTGGAAAACTTTTAAACATGATTTAATCACTTATGAAAGTTAGTACAGTGATAATACATAATTGTAACATGCTTCTAACTTATGAATAAACTAGAATAGAACTATACAGGATTTAAAAGCAAACACTTAAACATCCATTCATGACTGGATGAGATAAAAAGGCAGTAAAGAAGCCATTGTCAAGGGGGTTTGTCTAGAAGTCTATAATCTTCAGCTTTCTAATGGTCAACAGTGGGCAGAGCATAACGGGTGCCTCTGGCACCTGCACCAGATATATATGCGGGAAGGGCACGACACTCCAGAGTGCTGCCTTTGTATATATCAAAGAGGGACCAAAAATTCAGGGAGAACAAGGGAAACAGGTTTAGATAGACAAGACATGTTTTCTGGCTTTTGTTTATATAAGGAAAAGACTGTGACATAGGGAAAAACTGATTGTCAGTCCATCCAGTAAGAGAAACGGGGTAAGAAAACTATCTAGAGACGAATGCTTCTTAGAATCTTTATTCTGCAAAAACAGTCCTTGAATCACACCCTATTGTACAAAGATCAGAATTACCAGGTTTTTGAGGGATATATTTAACATTCTCACCACAATTCTAAAAAGAATATGTCAAAATTTCAAGGAATCGGTAGCTAAAACCTTACTTTAATGTATGGTACAGTATGAATGTTGATGTCCTCTCCAAAGTTAATATTTTGACACTTAACATAATCCAATTGTGTTAACAGGTAGGATTTTTAGGAGGTGATTAAATCATGAGGGCTCTTCCCTAATGAATGGGATTAGTGTTCTTATAAAAACAGGTTGAAGGGAGCTGCCTTGCCCCGTCTGACATGTGAGGAAGTACAGGAAGAAGATGACATCTTTGACGAAGCAGAGAGTAAACTCTCACCAGACATTGACTTGCAGTGCCTTGATCTTCAAATTTCCAGCCTCTATAACTATAAGCAATAAACTTCTGGTGTTATAACTTACCCAGTCTAAGATATTCTGATAACAGCACAAATAGACTGAGATAAATATATATAAACATTTTTTTCTTTTACTAAAGAGTTAAAACTCAAAGTGGTAAATGTCCATTTACATATAAATATTAAGAAGAACTTAACCAGATGTCTAGCAGAGTTTTAGGAGACATATGGTTTCTCATATTATGTACAAGGTTGTGTGTATTTACATTTTTACATTACAGGTTTTTTTTTTTTTTTTTTTTTTTGGTTTTGTTTTGAACCAGGGATTGAACTCAGGGGCACTCAACCACTGGGCCACATCCCCAGCCCTTTTTTTGTATTTTATTAGAGACAGGGTCTCACTGAGTTGCTAAGTGCCTCACCATTGCTGAGGCTGGCTTTGAACTCTTAATCCTCCTGCCTCAGCCTTCCAAGTGCTGGGATTACAGGCATGCACCACTGCGCCCGTCTTACATTACAGGTTTACCAGAGACTACAAGGGGCTCATGATGCCCAAAAGTGCAATCACTCTATTGGAAGAACTGTGAATAACTACACGTTTAAGGACAATTTATCAACAAAGGATGTACCTGAAGTTCCTGTTGAAGCTGCTTGATTTCCATTATTTCCAGGTCACACTGCTTATCCAGAACTTCCAGCTCAGTTTTTTGTGTTTGTTTCCTGAGTTGGACATCTTGAAGTCTTCCTGAAATCTGATGGTGTTTGCCATTCTGGAGGAAGACCATACAAACATATGATAACATAAAGTGCTAAAAAGGAATTTTCTACCAGGATAAAATATTTTTTTAGTTAAAATTTTAAATGCCAGCAGGGCGCGGTGGCGCACGCCTGTAATCCCAGCACTTTGGGAGGCTGAGGCAGGAGGATCGCGAGTTCAAAGCCAGCCTCAGCAATGGCGAGGCACTTAGCAACTCAGTGAAACCCTGTCTCTAAATAAAATACAAAAAAGGGCTGGGGATGTGGCCCAGTGGTCGAGTGCCCCTGAGTTCAATCCCCAGTACAAAAAAAAAAAAAAAAAAAAAAAAAAAAAAAAAATAAATGCCACTCATTATTTATACTCACTCTGAAATAAAGGTCTAAAACTAAGTGAAATAAGTTGTAGAGTTGTATCTGTTAACTCAAGAGAAGTATTAGCAGAAAATACATTATTCTCAGAGTAAAAGAAATCAAATGTTAAGATGAGAAAGCACAAAATAACATACTGAGTTTTTTTTCTGAACTCAGCATTTAGGCATATACTTAAAATATTAATATCAGAAGCAATCTCAAAGAATAATGAGAAGAAATAAATGTTTATAAGTGACATTTAGCATTACCTTCTCTGAGCTTTTATTCCTACCCTCAATATTACTTTCTAACTTTCTCTAGTTAAACAGTGTCTAAGAGAACCTTTTTGGAAACAATTCTCTTTTCCTATAATAACACTCCTTTCCTTAATCAATGAGTACCCTCGCTTCCCCTTTTTCTTCTGAGGAGGGAGAGAAAAAAAAGAAATTCTCAATAGGGCCTAAAAAGAAGCGTGAGTTGGGGTGTTACAGGCTGAATTGTGTCCCTCACAAGATTAAAGTCCTAACCCTCGTGCTTCAGAGTATGACTGTACTTGGAGAAAGAATCTTTAAAGAGGTAATTAAGGTCAAATGAAGTAATTTGGGTGGGTCCTAATTCAATCTGACTAGTGTCCTTGTAAGAGAACATCTAGACACAAAAGATAACATACATGCACATGTACAAAGGAAAAGACTATGAACACAAGAATAAGGTAGCCACCAGCAAGCCAGAGAGAGGCCTCACAAGAAACTAAACCCACAGACACCTTGATATTCAATTGCTAACTTTGAGGACTGTGAAAAAAATAAATTTCTGTTACTAAGCTACTTAACCTGTGGTATTTTGTTATGATACCCCTAACAAATCAATAGAGTGAGGAGAAATGTCGTCTCTGATTAAAAATCATAAATACTGAAAGTTTTACTGAAGATTGTTTCCTAGTGCGCACACTACAATCTTCAACATGTCTAAGTATAGGTTCTGGACCTTTCTAGACTCTGTATATCAACCTATGTTATTGAGGGAAAAACAATCTTTATTTTTTTAGTTATCAATGGACCTTTATTTTACTTATTTACATGTGGTGCTGAAAATCAAACCCAGTGCCTCACATATGCTAGGGCAAGTGCTCTACCACTGAACTACAACCCCAGCCTGGGAAAAAACAATCTTAAAGTCTCCTCTCACTTTACTTTTCAGGAAAAATATATAGCCAACTTGATAGTTTAGATGAATATCCAATTAGTACAAAGAAGGTTTTTAGACCTCTTTTGTAGCATGATTGATAATTATGAGAGGTATGCATATCCACTTGAAGGCAACCAACAGTATCTAACAAAAAAATGTTGTTGTAATTTTTTATTTAAAAATATTTTTAATGTGTTTCATGTCAACCAATTAAAATGTTACACTACAATGAAACAAGATCTCAGTTTGACCCTACTACATAGCTAGACATGCACCATTAACAAAAATCTATTACATTTTCAAGTTAGGCTTATAGAATTCTAGGATTGCAGAATAGATTCCAGACCTTTTTATCTTCTCACCTTGCCTAAACAAAGTCTTTTAAGAACCTGACCCTCTGATAGCTGATGTGTAAAAATTGGTGAGTAAAGTAGCCAATATTAGCTAAGAACTATAGTCCTGTAGAATTGGAAGTAATTTTAAGAGACCATTTAGATAAGCAGTTTTAAGTCATTTTTCTTTTAACAAAGGAACCCTCTCCCACCTCCTTCCTGGGGATTGAACTCAGGGCCTTGCATGTTAGGCAAGTACTCTATCACTAAGCTACATTTCCAGCTCAAAAGAACCCTTTTATCCAACCAAATCTTAAATAAAACCCTAATAAAAATAAAGCAGATAAATACAGAGCCATCTGTTGGTTAGTATCCTTTTTAGGATTTCTTCTACAGACTGATTTGAAAACTCAAAATTACTCAATTAGTACATCCTTTATTTTATACATAGGCAAGGTGGAGACACAGAGAAAGAAAATGTCTTGCTCAGCATCTAAACTGAGATTATAACAGAATTCTCAGCATTCTGAATCGCTAGCCTTTTTTAGTAAACTATACTGTCAAACCTATTGAAAGTTTATCTGAAAATAAAAGTAGTAATTACATTAAGCATAATTTATTTATGACATGATTTTAAAAAACAATTGTATTTTTCAACAGGTAACTCCAGCATCATTCAAATAAATTCCACTTAAACTTTAGCCATACCAGTGCTTCCAACTCAAGATGAAGACTCTTCTTTTTAGAGTTTAACCTGACAATTTCTTCTTGTTCTCTATTCTTTTGATTGAGAAGTTCCTGTCGACGAATTCTCTCCCACTCTAAACGACGTTGTCGTTCAAGTTCCTGTTTTGCTGCCTGAGAATAATGAATTAAATTTTAAATTAAAACCTTCATAACTTTCAGAAACTGATGGTATAATAGTGTTCAGCACTTCATGGGTCACAATGTCTAAGGATTAGGTGGGCAAATCTAGCTTTATCAATGGGTCTAAAGACTCCCATCAAAGTGACTACTTTATCGATCACTTTTTGATTGCTTCACAAGACCATCATTTAGATATAGTAATTTTTCTCTTAAGAGCAAAAGGATACTTCATAAATACAAATGGTAAGAGGAATAATTACATCTCTATTCTGCTATCAAGAAGAAAAAAAAATTTATCTACATTTTTTCAGTGCACTATAATTTATAGTGCTCCATCCTCACACTTTAATACACAGCCAGTCCTACTGGGGACCCCACATAACACTATCCTGAGTACCTACACAAGGCCACCCTCTTGATTTCTCTCTAGACCCTCACCTTCCCACTCTTATCCTTCTGTGCCTCCAATTCCTTAGATTGTTAATCTGAATCCTGAACTTGCTTTTAACGTCTTGACTCAGCCTGACTCCTTGCTCACCACTATCCTTAGCTCCTCACTCAACTGAGGAGAGACAGTTAATTCTCTTTTGATTGCAGAGAGGTTGTCTCTATACTTAGCAGCCTTGAAAAGCCCTTACATGAAAGAGTCCTCTTTCCTTCTTAAAGAAAGGGATTTTCCTATCTTTAAGAATGAAATGATGCAGAGGAAAAAGTACAATAAAAATGCAAGAAAAAAAAAAGCATGTTTTTGTGAAATGAAATGTAACTGCTTATTAAATGAAATTTTCTTAGGAAATAAAATAACTTAAAAATAACCTCTCGTCTTTCTATCTCTTTCCTCCTTTCTTCCTCCCGTTGTCTCTCCAATTCCCTCTGCTTCTCCAAGCGCTTTTCTAATTCAAGTTGTTTCTTCCATTCTTGTTCTTGTAATTCTCTCTGTTTTCGTTCCCACTCTTCCTTTTCTTTCTGGGCTTTACGTTCTGCCTCCCTCTGTTGCTGCTCCATCAAGGCTTGACGACGCTTCTCCAGTTCCATGTTCCCTCGCTCGTAGTTGGCTTTCCGCTTGTCCTCAAAGGTAACTAAAGAAGGTACACTGTAAGCTGTTCCCACCCAGCAAGAGCCTATAGAACCTGTAATCTAGTTCAACACATTACGCCGTGTGATCATTTGAGTGCTCTCATTCTTTGGCAACTTCTCCTAAGAATAACTTTAATTCAAATGTAAACTGGAAAATATTCTTAAAATATTCATTCAAAAAAACAAATTTCTATGTTTGATTCCATCCAAGGGAAAAATAATTTCTACTATCCTTGTCAATAAAATACTGTTTTAACTTTTTTCTCAGAGTTTTCCTCTAGGACAACTAAAGCTGTGTGGCTATACATTTGTTTTGTTTGATACATGCAATTAACTTTTAAATATTTTAAAACAATTACGTTTGTACTCTTTCAACCAGTATCTTTTAAAAAAAGGTAATGCTAAAGATTTCATCACAAAGGTTTTTCTAAGGATCCTGCCTAAAGTGGGAGACACACCCTAACTTGGACACTGTCTCTTCTTCCTTCAGTTTTCTCATTTTTGCCCATCTGAATTTTAATGACATCAAAATTCATCTCATTCATCAAACAATTTTCTCATATAGCATATGAAATTTAAAGAATGTAAAAATTCTTAATATGCATATACATTTCAAAGTAAAACTTTAAAGAACTCACTATAAACATACAACTCAGACATTCAGTGATACCTGGCAATTTCTTCTGAGGTTCTTCTTCCTGCATTTTCTGATAAGAAGGCAGAGTTCCATTAATGGAATCAATTTGCTTTCCTCCTCTAAGAAAAGCAAATAACAAACAAATTTAATATCATTCAGTCTGGGAATTTTCAGACAAGACAAAACAAACTACAGGGGCTGGGGTTGTGGCTCAGCGGCAGAGCGCTCGCCTCTCACATGCGCGGCCCGGGTTCGATCCTCAGCACCACGTAAACATAAAAAATGCATTGCATTGTGAACAACTAAAGTAAATAAATAAATATTTAAAAAACTACAAATGATTAAAGCAATTTAATATTTAGAATACAATTAAAGATATTTAAAACACAGTATGGTTTATAGATACAATGTACAGTGGTATATAGATTTCAAGCCAGAGAGATCTGAATTCAAATTATGGTTCAGCTAACTACTATTCTTTTTTTTTTTTTTTTTCTTGTACCAGGGATTGAACCCAGGGGTATTTTACCACTGAGCCACATCCCAGCCCTTTTTTAATTTAGAGACAAGGTCTCACTGAGTTGCTTAGGGCAACTAAGTTGCTGAGGCTGGCTTTGAACTCAAGATTTCCTGCCTCAGCCTCTAGAGCCATTGGGATTACAGGTACCACTGCACCCAGCAAGCTAATTTCTATTCTTGGGCAATTTTCTCTTAATCTCTTTAGTTACCAATCTCCTTATCTGTAAAATGGTGAAAGCATACCTTCTAATATGTACTCCTTTCCAGTGTAGCTCATTGGATATTAAAATCAAATGCCATCACAAATATTTAACTCTCCTTTAAAGTAGAGCACAGAACCTAACAAATCCCAAACTAAAAGCACACCTGCCAAGTAATGAAAAAACCATAGCTCTTCTCCTCTAGAGACACTCACCTGAAAGAAGGAGGGACCAGCTCAGGAGGTAAAGTCAGTGGTAATGGCTGTCCAGCTTTAGCCATGTCAGTGAGGTGCATAGCAAGGATAAACTCTTCGGCTTTTAGCTGTCCATCACCATCAATGTCAGCCAGAGTCCTAAAGAAAATGTGAAATTCACACTTACAAAATCCACTTGGAGTAAAATACCATCTGAACAAATTTTAAGGGAAAAAAAAAAAAAGATGGTAGAATGAGATGGATATCATTACCCTAAGTGCATGTATGAAGTCACAAATGGTGTGAATATACTTTGCATACAACCAGAGATTTGTAAAAAAAAGTGCTCTATATATGTAATATGAAATGTAATGTATTCTGCTGTCATTTATAACATCTTAGAATAAAAAATAAATAAATTTAAAAAAAGAATTCAAGAAAAAAAGAATAATGATGATAAAACTAATGGGCTATCATATTTTAGTGAAATGCAAATATATACAAAATAGCAAATTAAATTTAACCATTAATTTTCATAACATAAAAGAGGGAAGAACTTTGAAACAGATTGGGAAATACCATTGTGAAAATGTGGCTTATGTCATGTTCAATTCATCTATCTAACCACATTTATCTATAATGATATATTCTCTGATTCTCCATAGAAGTCATTATATAAAAGAAAATTATACTTTTCTTGTAAAATAATTAAATGCTAAGTTCTCAAGAACAATGCTTTGCACAATTACATTTCCTTTTAAAGTTGACATTAACTTTCAAATGGCTGCTTTTATGGAGGATCTTTGAGTTACAAACTTTTATAAAAACAATTTTTTCCAGAAACAATATCTTTCTTATAATAGAAGATGTATAGTTTAAAATCATAACTAATAGACAAACTCACCAAATAGTAGCTAGCTGAGTTTGAGAAAGATTTGACTGAAGAAGGGCATTTCTAGCTTGAAAACCTGATTGAATGGGAAAACCATAAAAAAAGCATTTTTAACCTCTTTAAAGTTATGCAAACCTAAATAACTCCATGAGCACCAGAAGAGTTGGTCCCCCACTCTGGGTTCAGCCTGAATCAAGGCCTATCCAACACAACTCTACACACATCAAAAGTTTAAACAACTCTTCCTTAGGAACAGCTCCCACTACAAAGCCAGCACAAACAGAGCTAACCCCATTGGTTCACTGAGCTTTGAACACAGAGGACTTGCTAATAAAAGCTACCATGTATTATGACTTGCAGCTGATTGTTCATATTATGTAACTTTTAAATCTTTTCTACTCTTTTTTTTTTTTTTTTTTTTTTTGGTGCTGGGGATTGAATCCAGGGCCTTGTGCATGTGAGGCAAGCACTCTACCAACTGAGCTATATCCCCAGCCCTCCACCCTAGTTTTAATCTGGCTATTTACGAGAAATCAGATAAGGAAAAACTCTGGATATAGCTCATAGATTCACACTACTAATTACCCTCTAAACTTCACATAGCAAATGAGAGTTAAGGAGGTCTTTGTGTTAAGAGGAAGATTCTTCTAATAGAAATAGAAGACTCTTTCAAACTTGAAAAAAGATTGAATAATATTTCAGCTCTTGGACAAAGAGGATTGAAAGAAAATCCCCTCACATTAGGCAAAAGAGCAGACAGACATGAGACAGAAGGAATATAAATGGTTAAAAAAAAAAAAAAAAAAAAGAATACTGCTGGGACAAGCAAAGTCTGAATAATATAAAGGCCACAGCCAGCCAGCAGAGTATGTCACTAAGAAAAGCCCATATGGACAACATACTCTCTTATGAAGTTGAAAAAAGACACTCCATTAATGCAAAATGTAGGGTCCAAAGAAGTTCATTTTTTCAAAAAATGAACATTTTTCATGACATTTATCTCAAATAAGTTTCAATGTCACATCTCATACAATCTAACATTTCATTACTTTATGTATATACTAAGAAAAATAGTCATAAAATTATGACATAAGACACTAAGACACCACTTAAGGCAACACACGGGCCAGTTTCAGAGACATTAAAATATTTTTTTAAAAGGTGTAACTAAAAAATAACAGTAAGATTGGGCATGGAAGCGCACACCTATAATCCTAGCTACTTGGGAAGCTGAGGTAGAAAGATCACAAATTCGAGGCCAGCATGGGCAACTTAGCAAGACCCTGTCTCAAAATGAAAAATAATAAGGGCTGGGGATATAACTAAGTGGTAGAGCACTCCTTGGTTCAATCTCCAGGACAGGAAAAGAAAAATACAGTACACGATATTTTATATCATTTGATTAAAAAGTAGAAAATTTTACTTATGTAAAAATAGGCACGTGTAAAAATACATTGTATAATATGTAAGTTATGAAGTACAATAATAAAACAGTCCTACTATCCTAAACTTTGTGGGCTTAATTCCTTTGCTTTAAGAGGAAAAAACGTTTTTATTTATGCAGGTAGTTATCTTTGAAAAAAAAACTGTATTTTTGTTTGTTCAGTCAATTCCAAGTCTCATTGCATGCTTACCCTACTTGCAGAACTACAGACCCTATGCACCTATTTCAGATTATTTTTTTTAAATATGATTTTAGTTGTCAATGGATCTTTATTTTTTAATTTATTGAACCCAATGCCTCACACATGCTAAGCAAGTACTCTACCACTGAGTCACAACCCCATCCCCATAGACTGTTTTTCATTCTCCAAACATGCCATGTACTTTTTTCCCATTTTTTATCAGTGCATTATAGTTGCACATAATGATGAGATTTGTTGTTACATATTCATACATGCACACAATATAACAATATCATTTGGTCACTATCATTCCCCAGCACTTCCCTCCTTCCTCTCTACCTCTCATCCCTTGGTCCCTTTCCTCTACTGATCCCCCTTTGATTTTCATGAGATCCCTGCTCACTCCAACCTTTCTTTTCCTTTTTCTTCTTTATCTTCCACGTGCGAGAAAACACAATGCTTAACTTTCTGAGTTTGGCTTATTTCACTTATCATAACCATCTCTAGTTCCATCCATTTTCCTGCAAATGACATATTTCCGTTTTCTTCATGGCTGAATAAAAACTCTATTGTGTATATATGCCACATTTTCCTTATCCATTCATTCACTGATAGACACTTAGGCTGGTTCCACAGTTTGGCTATTGTGAATTGTGCTGCTTTAAATATGGGTCGCATGTATCACTGCAGTATGATGAGTTTAATTCTCCAGGATAAATACCAAGGAATGTTATGGCTGGATCATATGGTGATTTCATGCCTAGGTTTTTTTTTTCCTAGGTCTTTGATCCATTTTGAGTTGATTTTTGTACAGGGTGAGAGATAAGGATCTAGTTTCATTTTTCTACATATGGATAACCAGTATTCCCAACATCACTTGTTAAAAAGGCTGTCTTTTCGCCAATGTATGTTTTTGGCACCTTTGTCAAGGATCAGAAGACTGTATCCATGTGGGTTTGTCTTTGTGTCTTCTATTCTGTACCAGAGATTTATGATTCTGTTCTTGTTATTTTGGTACCGGGGATTGAACTAAGGGCCACTGGGCCACATCCCCAGCCCTATTTTGTATTTTATTTAGAGACAGGGTCTCACTGAGTTGCTATGTGCCTCACCATTGCTGAAGCTGGCTTTGAACTCACGATCCTCCTCCCTCGGCCTCCCAAGCACTGGGATTACAGATGTGCGCCACCGCGCCCAGCTCATGCCTAATTTTTTGATGAACCAACATACTGATTTCTATAATGGTTGTACTCATTTAAAATCACACCAACCAGTATAAGTGTTTCTTTTTCTCCATATCCTCTCCAGCATTTATTATTATTTGTTTTCTTGATGACTGCCATTCTGACTGGTATGAGATGAAATCCAGTGTAGTTTTGATTGGCATTTCACTAATTGTTAATGTTGCTGAACATTTTTTCATATATTTGTTGGACATTTGTGTTTCTACTTTTGAGAAGTGTCTGTTTAATTCATTTACCCATTTATTAACTGTGTTATTTGATTTTTTTGGTGTCAAGTTTATTGAGTTCTTTATAGATTCTAAATATTAATCCTGTCTGAAGAGTAGCCAAAGATTTTCTCCCATTCTGCAGATTCTCTCTTTATATTCCTAATTGTTTCTTTTGTTGTGCAGAAGCTTTTTAATTTGATGTCATCCCATTTATGACCTGTTTGCATTATTTCCTGAGCTTTAGGGGTTCTACTGAGAAAGTTATCGCCTGTGCCTATATGTTGGAGTGTTGGCTTATGTTTTCTTCTAGGAGCTGCATAATTTATGGTATAATTCCTAGGTCTTTGATCCATTTTGAGTTGATTTTTGTACAGGGTGAGAGATAAGGATCTAGTTTCATTTTTCTACATATGGATAACCAGTATTCCCAACACCACTTGTTAAAAAGGCTGTCTTTTCGCCAATGTATGTTTTTGGCACCTTTGTCAAGGATCAGAAGACTGTATCCACATGGGTTTGTCTTTGTGTCTTCTATTCTGTACCAGAGATTTATGATTCTGTTCTTGTTATTTTGGTACCGGGGATTGAACTAAGGGCCACTGGGCCACATCCCCAGCCCTATTTTGTATTTTATTTAGAGACAGGGTCTCACTGAGTTGCTATGTGCCTCACCATTGCTGAAGCTGGCTTTGAACTCACGATCCTCCTCCCTCGGCCTCCCAAGCACTGGGATTACAGATGTGCGCCACCGCGCCCAGCTCATGCCTAATTTTTTGATGAACCAACATACTGATTTCTATAATGGTTGTACTCATTTAAAATCACACCAACCAGTATAAGTGTTTCTTTTTCTCCATATCCTCTCCAGCATTTATTATTATTTGTTTTCTTGATGACTGCCATTCTGACTGGTATGAGATGAAATCCAGTGTAGTTTTGATTGGCATTTCACTAATTGTTAATGTTGCTGAACATTTTTTCATATATTTGTTGGACATTTGTGTTTCTACTTTTGAGAAGTGTCTGTTTAATTCATTTACCCATTTATTAACTGTGTTATTTGATTTTTTTGGTGTCAAGTTTATTGAGTTCTTTATAGATTCTAAATATTAATCCTGTCTGAAGAGTAGCCAAAGATTTTCTCCCATTCTGCAGATTCTCTCTTTATATTCCTAATTGTTTCTTTTGTTGTGCAGAAGCTTTTTATTTGATGTCATCCCATTTATGACCTGTTTGCATTATTTCCTGAGCTTTAGGGGTTCTACTGAGAAAGTTATCGCCTGTGCCTATATGTTGGAGTGTTGGCTTATGTTTTCTTCTAGGAGCTGCATAATTTATGGTATAATTCCTAGGTCTTTGATCCATTTTGAGTTGATTTTTGTACAGGGTGAGAGATAAGGATCTAGTTTCATTTTTCTACATATGGATAACCAGTATTCCCAACACCACTTGTTAAAAAGGCTGTCTTTTCGCCAATGTATGTTTTTGGCACCTTTGTCAAGGATCAGAAGACTGTATCCACATGGGTTTGTCTTTGTGTCTTCTATTCTGTACCAGAGATTTATGATTCTGTTCTTATGCCAGTACTATGCTATTTTTGTTTCTACAGCTCTGTAGTATAATTTGAAGGCAGATATTGTGATGCCTCCAACATTACTTTTTAATATTTAGTTGTAGGTGGACACAATACCTTTTTTTATGTGGTGCTGAGGATCGAACCCAGGGTCTCACACATGCAAGAAGGGCACTCTATGGCTGAGCCATAGCCCCAGCCCCTCCAACATTACTTTTATGGCTTAGAAATGCTTTGACAATTCTGAGTCTTATATTCTTCCAAATAAACTTCAGGACTATTTTTGTCTACTTGTGTGAAGAATGTCATTGTAGAGGTATCTCACCTCCTTGGTTAGATTTATTCCTAGGTATTCTTTTTTTTTTTTTTTTTTTTTTTTTTAAGGCTATTGTGAATGGAATTGTTTTCCTGATTTCTTTCTCAGCAGATTCATTGTCGGTATACAAGAAATCTATTCATTTTCATATGTTGATTTTGTAACCAGCTACTTTGCTAAATTTGTTTATGAGCTCTAAGCAGTCTTTTGGTGGAACTTTTTGGATCTTCTAGGCATAGGATCTGCAAACAGTGATAATTTGTTTTCTTTCTTTCCTTTTTTTTGGTACTGGGTATTGAACTCAGAGGCTCTGGACCACTGGGCCACACATCCCCAGCCCTTTTTTGTATTTTATTAGAGACAGGGTCTCACTGAGTTGCTAAGTGCCTCGCCATTGCTGAGGCTGGCTTTGAACCCGCAATCCTCCTGCCTCAGCCTCCCAAGTGCTGGGATTACAGGCGTGCGCCACCGCGCCCCGCTTCTTTCCTATTTTTATCCCTTCTATTTCCTTCTCTTGCCCAATTGCTCTGGTTAGGATTTCTAGCACTAATATTAAATAGGAACAGTGAAAATGGACATCCTTGTCTTGTCCTAGACTTTAAAGGAAATTATTTTAGTTTGTCCCCATTTATTATGAGGTTGGCTTTGGATTTTTTCATATGTAGCCTCTTCGATGTTGAGGAAGGTTCCTCCTATCCCTTGTTTCTTCAGTGTTTTTATCATAAATGGGTGCTGAATTTTGTTGAAGGCCTTCTCTGCATCTATTGAGATTACTAAGCCTTTATTCAATTTATGTGATTAGTTATATTTATTGACTTGTGTATATTAAATATTCCTTGCATTTCTAGAATAAAACCAACTTGGTTGTGGTATACAATCTTCTTAATATGTTGTCGAACACAATTTGCTAATATATTATTAAGTATTTTTACATCTAAATTCATCAGAGATATTGGTCATAGTTTTCTTTCCTTGATGTGTTCTTATCTGGTTTGGGTAGGAATGTTCTGGCTTCCCAGAATGAATTTGGAAGTGTTCCATCCCTTTCTATTTCATGGAATAATCTGAAGAATATTAGCATTAGTTCTTCTTTAAAGGTTTGATAGAATTTAGCTGACACGCCATCTAATCCTGAGCTTTTCGTTTTTGAAAGGCTTTTTATTATTGCTTCTCTCTCATTACAAGCTATTGGTCTGCTTAAATTTTTTTTATGTCCTATCAGTTTTGGCAGATTGTATTTGTCTAGAAACGTACCCATTTCTGCTAGGTTTTCCAATTCTTTGGAGTGTAAGTTTTCATAATAGTACCTAATGATTTCCTGGATTTCTGTGATGTTGGTGGTGATTTCTCCTTTTTCATCTCTAATTTTATTAATTTGTGTTTTCTCTTTTTCTTTTGGTTAGTTTGGCTAAGGGCTTATCAATCTTCCTCATCTTTTCAAAGAACCAACTCTTTGTTTTACTAATCCTTTGTATTTTTGTTGTTGTTGTTGTTCTCAAGTTCATTGATTTTGGCTCTGATCTTACTTGTTTTCTTCAACTGGTTTTGAAATTGGTTAGTTCTTCTTTTTCAAAGGCCTTGAGATACATCATTAGGTTGTTTATTTGGGGTCTGATTTTCTGGTCTTTCTGATTTTCTTATGTAGGCCCTCATCACTATAAGCTTTCCTCTTAGAACTGCCTTCATAGTGCCCTAGAGGTTCTGATATGTTATGTCACTATTCTCATTTCAGTCTAAGAATTTTTAAATTTCTTCCTTGATTTCTTCTATCACCCATTCAAAACAGTATTGTTCAGTCTCCATGTGCTTTCTGTAGGTTTCTGTCATGTTGATTTCTAATTTCATTTCATTATGATCTGATAAGATGCAAGAAATTATATCATTATTTTGTATTTGCTAAGAGTTGCTTTGTGGTCTAAAATATGGTCTATTTTGAAGACGGCTCCATGACCTGCTGAGAAGAAAGTGTATTCATTCAGCTGTTGTTGGATGAAATATTCTATGAATGTCTGGTAAGTCCATTTGATTTATAACATTTTTCATGTCCACAGAGTCTTTACTAAGTTTATATCTGGATGACCTATCTAATGGTGAGAGAGGTGTGCTGAAATCACCAGTATTATTGTACTAGAGTCTATCTTAGTCTTCAATTTGAGTAGGGTCTCTTGTCTCTTGTGTACTTAGTTGAACCCACAGTTCAGGCATGAATATTTATTACTTTTATATATTCTTGTTAAATTTTCCCCTTTACCAGTATGACCTTCTTTGTCTCTTCTGATTAATTTTGGTTTAAAGTATGCTTTGTCAGATTTGAGAGAAGCCACTCCTGCTTCTTTTGGGGCTCCATTCACATGGTTTACTAATTTCCATCCTTTCATTTTCAGACTGTGGCTTTCTTTGCCTATAAGATGCATCTCTTGTAAACAACATACAGTTGGATATTGTTTTTTAATTCATTCTGCCAGCCTATGTCTTTTTTTTTTTAAAGATAATTTATTTAGTTGTAGATGGACACAATACCTTTATTTTATTATTCATTTTTATGTGGTGTTGAGAATCAGACCCAGTGCCTCACATGTGCTAGGCAAATGGCTCTACCTATGTCTTTTAATTGGAGAGTTCAGACCATTTATATTCAATGTTACTACATAGAGAAGTTTATTAATTCCTTCCATTTTGATTTGTTTATCATGTTTAATTTGGTCCTGTTTCTCATTTGCTTAGCTACTCATCAAATGAGGTTTGTTCATTTGTGTGCTCTGGAGTTTGTTTTTTATGTCTTCTATATGGAGTATTACTTTTAAGTTCTGTAGTGCTGGTTTAGTCCATGTATTTTTTACTTAGGATTTCTTCTTTATCAACCACAAATGCCCTCATCTTCAATCTCTGTCTAAATCCTAACCCCTTCTCTTTTATCTGAGCCCTTCAGTATTAATTTCTCCCTTTCTACATTCCCTAACATGTTAAAGCTCTATTATTTTTTAAATACTTATTTTACTCTGTCCTACATCATAATTTCTAAGTGAAGAGGGAGTGAGAAAATCAGAGGTTAGGAACTCTGCTTGCCTATTAGCCTCTGTGTATATCCCCTTCACTATCCTCACTTAGTAAAGTTTGGATAATGTTCTAGCCTGGACTCAAATGTTCTATAAGGATCTAAGACCAAGTCTTATAGGCACATTTGGGTTAGAGCACTAAAGGGTGGTGAACAATGCTCATCTGAGGTTTGCTAAGGGCAAACAGAGGTAAAATACAATAGGGAAAGTGAGTGAAGGCTTAATTCCACACACGGTCCCTAGTGACTTGGGGTTCCTTCATGCACTGAAAAGCTTAGAGGATGAGGTTGATATACTTGAGACAGGCCTTTTTTTCCAAAAGGTTGGATGTATACTAGTGTGTTCAACTTGACTGTAAGAACTCTGAAGAAGCAATCAAGTTGATTCCATCTCTGAATTCCATACAACTTATAATATTTGTATTTGTCAAATGTCTTCTAAACTTTTAAAGTATTAAAACTTTAGTTTGGGCTGGGGTTGTGGCTCAGCGGTAGAGCGCTCGCCTAGCGCGTGCACGGACCAGGTTCGATCTTCAGTACCACATACAAATAAATGCACCGTGTACAACTAAAGAAAATAAATAAATATTAAAAAAAAACTTTAGTTGATCTACAAAGTACAAAGTCAAATTACAGTTTTTCAAATAAGTCTATATAAAACAATTTAATAATTAAATAATTTAAAATAATAATTTAATTCTCATCTCTTATGGCACTGTATATGGCTTACCTGAGAGATATCCACTCATGCTTTTGTCAAGACTATTAAATTTTTGCCGGTATTTTAATCTTGAAGGCTGAGGAACCGCCCACTCTGAAGTCCCAGTCTTGGGCGAGTTCCCTGAGAGTGAAGCAGTTGAGGAAGTTGAGCTATAACAAAATTCATTTAAAATGTTTTGTTACTAAATAAAATACTTTTAATTAAAACTTGTTAAGATAGACATTAAGGCTAGGCGTGGTGGCACACGCATGTAATCCCAGCACTTGGGAGGCTGAGGCAGGAGGATCTCGAGTTCAAAGCCAGCCTCAGCAATGGCGAGGCACTTAGCAACCCAGTGAGATCCTGTCTCTAATAAAATAAAATTAAAAAAAAAAAAAGGGGCTGGGGATGTGGCCCAGTGGTCAAGTGCCCCTGAGTTCAATCCCCAGTACCCCCCCCCAAAAAAAGATAGACATTAAGAATCATACCTTATATAACCATTGCTTTTACATCTGTATTTTTTTTTTTAGTATTTATTGTTTAGTTGTAGTTAGACACAATACCTTTATTTTATTTATTTACCCGTAAGTGGTGCTGAGGATCGAACCCAGGACCACACATGCTAGGCGAGCGCTCTACCACCAAACCACAACTCCAGCCACCATTTGAATTTTTTTTAAAAATATTTATTTATTTCTTTAGTTGTACACAATGCAATGCATTTATGTTTACGTGGTGCTGAGGATCGAACCCAGGCCGCACACGTGCGAGGCGAGCGCTCTGCCACTGAGCCACAACCCCAGCGACCCCCATTTGAATTTTTAAAAAACTTTAATGTAAGCAATTATCATTATTCTAAGTAAAGCAAGTACCATACAATGTACAGAACTCCAAGGGACTATCACATATCAATAAGTGACCATGTACCAGGTCTTGTACTGTGCTACAGCCTTTAAAAATATCATTTCTTATCTTCCCAACAAATTTAAAAGATATTATTGTCCCCACCTTTTAGGTGAATAAACTATGGCTCAGTGATATTAAGAAAAAATAAGGTCACAAAATCAGTGAGTGTTTAAGCTGTGACTGGAAATGTTGTTCTTCTGGGTCAAAGCTACCACTCTTTTCACACTGCTTTGAAGAGCTTAATAGTAACCTCTAAGAGAAGTGATGCTTTTGTGATTTCTAAAATTTAAAAGACAATCAGCAGAAGCTACTCAAAAAAGAAATTAACAATGTCCAATGATTATGAGAAATTTTTAGAAACATACATTTTTGTTTTGTTTTGTTTTGAAATAATGTTGCCCAGGCTGGCCTTGAACTCATGATCCTCCCACCTCAGTCTTCCAAGTTGCTGTGATTACAGGTATGTACCCATGCCCAGCATACATACATTTTTAAAAGGCAAAATACATAGCTTGGTCCAAAATGTTGAGTGATTAAAATATAGAATTTTTTTAGTTTACACAAAATATTATTTTTCAAAAGTAAAACACCACATTTAATAATTCTGAAAGTAAAAAAAAACTTACTTTATGTGAGTTATAAGTAGCAGATTTACCTTAAGTATTTATATTTGGCTATTACAAAGTAAAACCTAGATAAGCTCAGAGCTTATTACATACTCCTTTTTGAAAGCAAAGAAAGTTGTTTAAGTGTTAAATATTCATACCTACTGGATCCTAAATCAATCAGAGACTGGGCTTTCTGTATACTAGCACCACCAAATCCTCCCATCATCAGACTGTAAGATGATGTATGAGGCAATGCTAAAAAAAAAAAAAAAAAAAGGCTTGAGTTCACACTAAGCAGTCTCACAAAGAAGGAAATGTGTATCTAATTGAACACAAATCTAATAGTTTCTTCACATGAAATACTGACTCATTAAACACTTACTTGAAGAAGAATAAGGAATGGATAAGGGCTGAATGAGACTGGCGGTTCCGTTTGGTAATGACGATGTACTAACAGAAGGCACTAGGGGAGCAGGCATCATTAAGGGAGGAAGACTGGTCCCTGAAGTTGCAGAGGACAAGGGTGTTGTTATAGGTGCAACTGGCGGCAATGACTGAGGAATGGACAAATTGGGCATGCTTCCCATCCCTAAAGACAAAAGAGAACACATTTTTCAGTGCTAGTAAGTCAACTACAAAGCACATGCCAAACAGCAAGTTCACAGTATGGTGAACAAGAACACCATGGGCATTTTACTAAAACAAATGAAGACACTTGTTTAGTAAAAATTCACTAAAGCAGGCTTGGGGATATAGTTCAGTTGGTAGAGTACTTGCCTAGCATGCACAAGGCTGTGTGTTAAAAAAAAATAATAATAATAATAATAATAATAATTCCCTAAAGCAGGCTTGAACCAAAAGTGAGAAAGGTAAACTACTGCTTTAAAATTTAATATTCTGCCAGGCGCGGTGGCGCACGCCTGTAATCCCAGCACTTTGGGAGGCTGAGGCAGGAGGATCGCAAGTTCAAAGCCAGCCTCAGCAATGGTGAGGCACTTAGCAACTCAGTAAGACCCTGTCTCTAAATAAAATACAAAAAAGGGTTGGGGATGTGACCCAGTGGTCGAGTGCCCCTGAGTTCAATCCCCGTTACCACAAAAAAAAAAAACAAAACACCACAGCTAACTGAATGTTCCATTCAAAATGAGTGCTTCTCACATATAGTAAGAACAGGATAATCAAAATTAATAGGAAACATATCAACATATCTTTGATGAATATGTAAATTGATTAGCACAAAGTCTACAAGTTTGGGCCCTCAATTCAGTTGCCTAATTAATATTAATTTATATATTCCTTTATTTATTGGTACTGGGAATTGAACCCAGGGGCACTCTACCAGTAAGCTACATTCTCAGTCGTTTTTATTTTTTATTTTGAGATGGGGTTTCACTAAGCTGCTGAGGCTGGCCTCAAACATGTGATCCTCTTGCCTCAGGCTCCTGAGTTGCTGGGATTATAGGCATAAGCCACCACATCCAGTGCTAATTAACATTTAACTTAAAGAAATTTCTAAATAGAAATTTAATAATTTCTTATAATTTAAAATTATTTTCCCAATGAAACCCTTTCAAGTGAGTCTCAAGTTGTTCAATTTTTTTTTGTTTTATTTGATGTTTGAGTGACACATAATAATTTTACATATTTATGAAGTACAATATAATATTCTGAAACATGTATACAATGTGTGATGGTCAAATCAGGGTATTTTAGCATATCATCTCAAACACTCATTTCTTTGTGCTAAAACATTCAAAGTCCTCTCTTCTGGTTATTTTGAAATATATAATATAAAATTGTTAACTATAGTCACTCATTGTGCAACAGAACACCAGAATTTATTTCTCCTCAGTAACTGTAATTTTGTACCCACTGACCATTTTCTCATCATCATCCTTCTCCTCTCTCTACAGCTCTGGTAATCACCATCCTACTTTCTATTTGGATGAGCTCACAGAGGAAACTAGGATAATATTTAGGATCAGATATAACTAAGGGGGGGGGGGCATATAATTATTACCCAACTGGGAGTTATGAAAGGGGATACTGACTAGACCAGATGTCAGGACAAAAGGCATAAACCAGAACTGTTCTGGAAAACTGGAACACATGGAAGCTCTAGGTATGACAGTGAATTTAATATTTCTTATCTTTGACATGAAAATTAACTTGGGAGTTTGGGGACTGTCATTTTGTGCTAAAAAATCCTTTTCTTATCCCCAAGTATTATTCTAGTAATCAAGGTGAACTATCAAATACAGGCAATTTAATTAATAAATACATACCAAAACGAGCAGAAATTAATGGAGAGAACATAGGGGGTTGTTTCATAATAGGAGGGAGAACCATGGGCAACTGTTGCCCTTGAAGCTTTAGCTTGATGAGTTTCATAGCTATGGAGAACTCTTGCTGATCCATCTTCCCATCCTTGTTCAGGTCTGATAAGGCCCTAAAAGAAGTATGAGATGGGTAGTTTGGTACGTGGCAGGGGTGGTGGTGAGAAAACCAACATTACTATTAAGGTTAACAAAAAATAAAAATCAGGACTTCACATTCACAAGTAGATCACCACTTCATTAAAAATATATATGAATAACAAAAAGATAAAACCTACACATTAAGAAATACTGACCAGTTTTAGTATCCAATAAAATACTATCTATTTATCTAGAGACATATAGAATGAATTCCCACAGATAGAAAGATGATTCAAGAACAGAATCATTTTAAATTTATTTGTTTGTTCAACTGTTTATCAAATGCATGCTATGTGTCTGGCATTCTCTTTAGTATAGGAATGTTCCAAGAGAAAAGGAAGATAGGGTAGTGGTTATTATTTATTGTAAATACACTGGAAAACACAACCCCAGATATTCTAGAGAATGAATTTTCTAAAAGGGGAAGGGCTACTTTTGAATTTATAAATGACAAAATAAATGAAACCACTATAAACTAAGAGAAAGAAAAATTTGAGATTCTGCCAAATTAAATATTTCTTTAAAAAAAAATTTTTTTTAGTTGTTGATGGACTTTTATTTTATTTATTTATATGTAATGCTGAGAATCAAACCCAGTGCCTCACACATGCTAGGCAAGTGCTCTACCACTGAGCCACAACCCCAGCCCAAGAAATATTCCTTGATGATAATGTATATACATATTTTTTCCTTAGAAGTTCTAATAAATTTGGAAAATTGTCCTATGGGGAGAAACTACTATTTTTAATCATTTGCTCAATAAAATTGAAAATATTCTTAACAATAACTAAGTACACATAAAAATAATTTAATGTTAACACCATATTATAAAAAACCATCAGAAATATAAGTACATTTATTAATAAAACAAAAAGAAATTTTACCATATTTCAGCTAAAATAGGAGCTGGCAGACCTGACTGTAAGAAAAAAAGTGCGGGCTTGATCACCTAAAGATAATAAAAACAAAAACCAAGCAGTCATTAGTAAATAAATTATTCCAGAGCCACTGAATAATAATCAGCACATATTATTGGTTTATTAAAATTTTAATTCCAATCATAGAGTAAATGAAGTAAAAATACAAATATGAAATTATTTATATTACTTTAATAAGATGTTTTAGAACATAAATCACAACTGAAGTTATATTACATATCAGTCAGTGATGCAAGATTACATAATTTCTTAGATTTTCCACAATTAGGAATAGTATTTCCATTTAACACTATCTCCTAAAAGAGTTCTACATAAAAAGTTCCAAGTATTAGGAGAGATAGTCCTCCATGGTTTCTGCATGTATCTATATGTCCTGTTGTATGTGACAAGAACGCAAAATCCTAATTCTTCCCTGCCTAGGTCGTTTCTCAGAATCATGTTTGTAAGTGAGCAAGCTTGAGGAATGAGATAATGTCTCCCACTGAGACAAAGAACAAATTTGCTTTATTGCTTGCTATAAGATGATGGGTTTCCCTCAGTTCAGTGTTCCTCTCCTGCAACAAAACTACTACACGTCGAGCATCTTTCTGAGTGCTTCGCATCATCCTTACAAGACCTAGGGAACAAAATAATCCAAAAGAAACATGCTCATGCTCATGTTGCTAGATGTGCTATTAGTAACAAAGTCTTTGGTCTAACTCTAATCTTGGGTGTTTAGCCAGTACCCATGAACAATAGCAGGCCATAATATTGACTTGTAAGCTAAGCAATCAAATCCTGAGACTAGGTAAAGGAGTTATTATAGGAGAAATATAAATAACAAACTATAATGGTTAAGAGGATGGATTCCAAAGTCACGGTGAACGGTTTTCAAAGTGCAGATAAACACTAGCCATCTTTATAACATTAGGCAAATTCCATAACATTTCTGAGTCTTGGTTTTACCATCTGTAAGTACAGACAACAACAGTATCTACCTCACAGGGCTGTTGTCAAGGTAAAACAACAGCTGACATTTATCACAAAATCTGGCATTAGTCAAATTCAAGAAAAAGTGTATTTGTTATTATCATGACTATTACTGTATATAAAGCTACACTACTTTGGAACAAAAATAAAGTTTCATTTTTAGAAAACAATTTGAAAGACACACACCTAAATTATCTCCTTTCTACAAAACAAGGGCTAGCATCAACAATCAATGGTTGGCATAGCCTCAAAGATAAAAAAACTAATAATATAAAAACACATTCGGGGGGGGGGGGGGGGGGGGGGGATTCTAGATTACCTTCCAGGAAATGGATCTAAGAAATAAGCTGGAAACTTTTAAATATAAAATTAAAATGTGAAAATTAGACAATTTAAGCAGAAGTTCTTGACTATTATTTAAGATTCAAGAAAAAAAATCTTCTATATGCCAAATACAACACAACAAATCTTATTTTCAGGAAAAATAAGAAAGGTTTTTTTTCCCTTAATTCTAGAATTTGATTGATACAAATTTGATCAGTTCCTAAAAGAAGCATAATTTACAAATAAAATAAAACAAATTATAAACACAATTATGAACATACCTGTTATGTAACCTCCTGAAGGCTTGAGGTTATCGAACTGTTTGTCATGCTTAGTACGTTCTTCAGAGGTAATAGCCCACATATTCGGTCCTCCTACAACATATGTGAAAGACAAATTAAAATATGTAAGTGGGAGTGCTCAAAATAGTGTGTACGTGAGAATGCTCAATTCTAAAATGCACTATGACTCATAAGCGTCCATTTAAAAACAGCATTTAACCTATGAGTGACACAAGAACAGAGATCTACCAACCATGAGTAGCACAGCCCTAAGGCTTTTCACTCATTCACTCAATTAACATCTATTGAACAATTACTGTATACCACTCACTAGAACAAGTTAAATACTGACAATAAAAAGGTGAGTAAAATGTTATTCCTATTCTCAACAAATGCATACTTAGAAAAGAATTTCTACCATTTATAGTGTTAACCTGTGAAGAAGAAACCCAAGCAGAAACACATATAAGAAAAGCCTTGCTCAGGCTGGGGTTGTGGCTCAGCGGTAGAGCTCTCACCTAGTATGTGCGTGGCCCGGGTTTGATCCTCAGCACCACATAAAAATAAAACACATTATGTACAACTAAAGCAAATAAACAAATATTTAAAAAAAAAGAAAGAAAGAAAAGAAAAGCCTTGCTGTTGGGCATGGTGGCGAAGGCCTTTAATCCCAGCAGCTTGGGGAGGGGGCGGGGGGTAATAAGATAGGAGGATCATTGTGCTGTATATGTGTAATATGAATTGTAATGCATTCTGCTGTCATATATAACAAATTAGAATAAAAATAATAATTAAAAAACAAACAAAACGGGCTGGGGTTGTGGCTCAGTGGCAGAGCGCTCGCCTCGCACGTGCACGGCCCGGGTTCGATCCTCAGCACCACATAAACATAAATGCATTGCATTGTGTACAACTAAAGTAAATAAACAAACATTTTAAAAAACAAACAAACAAAACAAAAGATAGGAAGATCACGAGTTCAAAGCCAGCCTCAGCAAAAAGCAAAGCACTTAGCAACCCAGTGAGACCCTGTCTCAAAATAAAATACAAAAAAGGGCTGGGGATGTGGCTCAGTGATTGAGTGCCCCTGAGTTCAATCCCCAGTACCAAAAAAAAAGGAAAGAGGATAACTGGAGCCCAGGAGTTCATGGACAGCATAATGAGCATGCCCCCACCCCAAATTAAGTAATCAAATAAATAAATAAATAATATATGCCTGCCACATGGAGGGTAAATTTGTTTCTTTTCTATTTTTTTTTTCAGTTGTAGATGGACACAATATCTTTATTTTATTTATTTATTTTTATGTGGTACTGAGGATCAAACCCAGTTCCTCACACTTGAGAAGCAAGCGCTCCACTACTGAACTACAACCCAAACCCTATAAGTTAAGTTTCTTTACTCAGCTCTATCTCAGGGAATAATACAATTAAAGGGAAGTAAGGGCTCGGGGTGTAGTTCAATGTGTGCTATCATGTATGAGGCCCTGGACTTAATCCCCAGCACCAAAAGTAAAGAGAGAGAAGTTAAAGCATTCAACTCTTTTTCAGACTTTTCTCCTTCTGTTAAGGTACTCTTGCCAGATTATACTGACAGGCTTTTTAGTCAGAAACCTGAAGACTATTTTAAGTCTGGAGAGTCTGGTTAGGAAGGTTTGAGCTGCCCTAACATACACGGGTGTGTATCCCCAGGCAGTGACTGACTAATGCTGTCCTAAGATGAAAAGAGTCTGCTGCATCAGGACAGCAGCACAGATCCTTATCACAGTATGACACCTTGTGTACCACTACTTCCTTTTTCTTGGCTACCTCTCTTCACATGGCCAACTCAACCTACATGTTAATGTTAACTGCTTAATTCCTTATGATTCCAACCAGTTATCTTGACTCCTTCATATTCATTCATTCAATAAACATTTATGGGGTACAAAGATGAATAACCTTCAAATTTGAACACGTCAAAACAAATGACCATTATTAAAAGATATCAATGCACCAAGAATTTTCCAGAAATAACAAAACTGGGAGACACATGTAATTTAAAGCCAATTTATAAATAGTTACTCCAACTCTTTCTTATTTAGAATATATCACTAACAAATTCAAGAGCCAAGTTTGTTATTTTGCAACTCAAGTAAAAAAAAATCCAAATCTGTCTATATTTGTAAGCCATACAGAAAGGCAGACTCACATAAGTTTGGGGGCTGATGTCTAATATTTCCTTAAAAAGCTTACCAACCCTTCACGTTATCGGATATTCATGTTAGGAATGCACTGATATTCTACCCACTTCCCCCAACTCATCTCTAAATTGAGAATGCGGTATTTTCATAAAGATTTCTGTTGCTTATTCTCTTCTCACCTACTGACTTTGTTAAACATTCTATCATCAATGCAGAAAGAAAAACCCACATTTTCTAACAGCTGTTATATGCTAGATTCTATACAGGAAGTAATGTCACTCCTGTTTTTATTTGTATACATTTAAAAAATATACATAGCCATGTAATAAAACGGCAGTATTCTAACATAATTCTAAATGCACATAATTCAAACATGTTATATCTTACCTATATGTTATAACAACTAAATATCAAAAATAGCCTACACGGGGGCTGGAGCTCAGTGGTAGAGTGCTTGCCTTACATGTGTGAGGCACTGGGTTCGATTCTCAGCACCACATAAAAAAATACATTAAAAAATGTTGTGTCCATTAAAAAAAGAAGAAAAAGAAAAAAGAAATAGCCTGCAGGGGTTATTTTTCTCTAGTTTAAAATAACAGTCAAATGATACATGTTAACCTAGTACTAATTTAAATCTCTAAAATACAATGGAATACTGGTCTACATGGTTGTAGGGACTTGAAGAATAAAAACTTGGGTTGTGCCAGCCATGGTGGCACGTACCTGCAATCCCCAGTTACTCAGGAGGCTGAGGAGGAAGAATCACAATTTTGAGGACAGCCTCAACAATGTGGCAAGACCCTGTCTCAAAATTAAAAATAAGCCGGGCGCGGTGGCGCACGCCTGTAATCCCAGCACTTTGGGAGGCTGAGGCAGGAGGATCGCGAGTTCAAGGCCAGCTTCAGCAATGGCGAGGCACTTAGCAACTCAGTGAGACCCTGTCTCTAAATAAAATACAAAAAAGGGGCTGGTGATGTGGCCCAGTGGTCGAGTGCCCCTGAGTTCAATCCCCGGTACCACAAAAAAAAAAAATAAATAAATAAATAAATAAATAAAATAAAATAAAAGGGCTATGGATATAGCTCAGTGGTAGAGTACCCTGGGTTCAATTCTCAGTACTGGAAAAAAATAAAATAAAACAACTCATAAATGCAGTACAGTACTCTATTTGATCCTACAGATCCGTTCACAGCAATTTCTTAACTATACAGTTGAAAATATTGAGCTCTAAAATGGATATAAAGCTCTAAAAATATAATGGTATGTTTTCTTCCTAAAGTCACTGGCTGTCCCTATTCTCCACTCCCTCCTCCCCTCTTCCAGATTTTGGGTACAGCCCCTGTAACAGGTTTCAGTACTTCTTTCTCACTTAATCAGTCTTCAGTACTCCACTGTTTTAAGATGAAATAAGACACCTCACACTACAATACCAACTGGTAGCAACATGTATCTGAAGGCTCACCTATCGTGCTATCTGAATTTGCAATTTCATCAAATTTGTGAAAAGCAGAAAGCAAACCTACCATGATTAAAGACAGCTTAAAAGACGCCAGTAGTAGAGTCACAAGTGATAACAATATGATGCTCTGGCCTTTTTTAAGTCTGTTAAGGAGATGGGAAGTGAAGTGTCAAAGAGACTAAGAAAAGAGTATCTGTTCAAAAGAACTTTCCGAGATAACATAAATCTTCTATATCTGCACTGTCCAATATGGTAGCCACTAGCCACATGTGCTTTAAGCACTTGAAATGCAGACTGAATTTTAAATTTTATTTAATTTTTATTAATTTGAATTGAAACTGAAATAGCATTATGTAGCTACTGGCCACTACAATAGCACAGTTCTGTAGTAGGCCAAAGAAGTATAAAAAGGATCTGGTTAATCTCAGTATGATAAAGTATATTCATGGAAAAATTGAAGGACTATGTCGGGAGTATCAAGACAAACAACTGGGTCTTTACAGACAAGTCCCAATAGCTCTGAGCATCACAAAATTGAACAAACTGTGTCTAAGGATTGACTAGAGGAGCAAACACTGCTTTTGAAGCCTTTGTGCTATACATGAATGTTGCTCTTAAACCCTGAACTGGTTTAACCCTTAACTGGTTTATATCTAATTTAAGTCCTGAACTGGACTTAAATTAGATATACATAAGTTATCTCCGATCTTCACCTACTTTATAAGCTAGTAGGAAAGTACTAATCTCTGTTTGCTACCAATTCTATTAAAAAAAAAAAAAAACCCTGCTATCTTTATTCCTTATGTAATACTTCTAAATAAGCTAACATTTTGGACCATTATTCACAAAAGCATTCTTTAGTTACTGAATATCTCAACTGTTTCCAATGTTACTTTTTAAAATATTTTTAAAATTATCAATGGACCTTTATTTTATTAATTAATCAATCAATCTTATTTATTTATTTATTTATTTATTTATGGTACCAGGGAGTGAACTCAGGGGCACTCGACCACTGAGTCACATCCCCAGCCCTTTTTTGTATTTTATTTAGAGACAGGGTCTCACTGAGTTGCTAAGTGCCTCACCATTGCTGAGGCTGGCTTTGAACTCACAATCCTCCTGCCTCAGCCTCCCAAAGTGCTGGGATTACAAGCGTGCGCCACCGCGCCCGGCTTATTAATTTATTTATATGTAGTGCTGAGAATCAAACTCAGTGCCTCACACATGCTAGGCAAGCACTCTACCACTTAGCTACCAGCCACCCCAGCTCCTCCAGTGTTTTTTTTTTTCTTTAATTTTTTTTTTTGTAGTTGTAGATGAACAACATGTCTTTATTGCATTTGCTTCATTTTTTATGTGGTGCTAAGGATCAAACCCAGTGCCTCACACATGCTAGGCAAGTGTTCTGCCACTGAGCTACAGCTCAGACCCCTGTACTGTTTTTTTTTAAATGTTCATTTTGTTTGTAAAACCTGAAGTTGAAACTTATAACTAAACTGTATTTAATGCAAACTCTTTCATACCAGGCATGGAAATTCTCAAACTTGGGGAGAGAACACATTACTACAATTACTGCCTTAATTTTAAACTTACGTATATATGCATCACTATGGAAAAAAATTATTCAATATTAAAAAATTATCTATGGCATCAATCTCCATAATTCCATACCATTTCCACAATGGAAGCAATGCTTATGTTAATCATTTTTCTAAAACGAATTTTAAAAAATGCATTTGTAGATGATTTTTTTACAATTAAGTTCAACTATGGGTGACAGATAATACAAAATAATAGGGGCTTATGAAAGACTTTTTTCATATAAATTCTTAAATACTAGTTCTGAAAAGGAAAAAAAACACAATGCCTTTACACTAAATGGTAACATCAAAATGGAATTGCTTTGTGAAGATGATGGAAAGGTGATTCTTCCTCCTTTTTAAAAAAATGTTTAACATTATTGCTTTCAATTTAAATGTTAAAAAATTATTGACTTTACTCTCTATAACCTTATATTTTACCTACAGCTAGCTAATGAAATTTACCACAAAATTAATAACTCAGCATCTATATTTTTTAGCAGTTTAAAAATCTAGTACATTTTCTCAATTCTAAATGAAATACACAATAAATAACAATTAAGGGTAGCTCATTTGTATTTGGAAAAAGAATTATAATTAGAATCAGAACAAAAGCTTTAAAAGTTTTCATTTCTGAAATTACCTAAACATTTTCTTTTAAAATATTTCACATTAAGCAATTATATATGTAAGCATATAAAATGCTTTGTAAAGGGAAAACTTAATCTTATATGTGTATTACTAAATGAATCTTTGTTGGCTTCATATGTCTTCAATCATCATATTCTATCAAAAACATCCTTACTATTCACCTAACAGCACTCTGCTTTTTGTCCTCCAGTTTTATGCACAAAACACAATATCATTAACTGTTAAATGGCAAGTTATTCTTAACTATTCAATGACAAGCATACATTCCAGATGATACTGCAGAACATGCTTATACAGATATGTGAAATGTACTGCGTAATATTCTAGTGGTAGCTACATGCACTATTCTGAAATAAATTATCAATATTTTCAACAAGAATACTTCAATTTTGTATTCCTAAGGTCAAGAAAAATTATCTACACATGTCTTAAATCTCCACCAAGAAAAGCCCATATCCTCCTCCATCCTGCCACAAGCACAAAGCTCCTTACCATTCATAGCTGTGGGAAACTGAGCCATCATGGTCCTGAATTTTTCTTGCTAGCTCTTATCCATCTGCAACATAAAAACATGGTTCCATTAATAATACAACAAGGGCAGATCACAGCTTAGTACGTTCAATAAGCAGTAGGAATGTCTGTCCCCTTCAGTTCACACTTCCAATGGGAAACAATGCAGAGCTTCTGCTGCTGCTGAACAGGCAGAATTTACATTTGGGGAAGGGTGGGAGATTTTGTTGGATAATAGTGCTGCTTTAAATACATAACCATTTAAAAGAAACAGTCACATATTTAATAGCAAATACTAAGTAAAGAGACCCTTGGTATAAACAAACATTCTTATAGAAATTAGTTTAGGAGTGAGGAAGTGCTGTTATAACGAGGTAAGAATTTATCTCAGGGAAATTATGTAAAAATAGATGGAAATCCATAATACCTTAAAAAAAATCCTAAACAAGAAAAATATCCAAAATAAATGCAGCACAGCTCTTTAAGTTCTACAAGTTTAAAAAATCATCTAAATTAGAATACTAGAGATATATAGCTGAGTGATACCACACTTGCCTAGCATGTGAAGCCCTGGGTTTACCCCAGCACTGCAAAAAAAAAAAAAAAAAAAAAAAAAAAAAAAAGTCTAAAAATAACTAGTTTAAAATACAAACATAATTATTAAAATACACATTATGTTTATTTAAACATAACTAAATGTGCTGGAGCCGGGCGCGATGGCGCATGCCTGTAATCCCAGCACTTTGGGAGGCTGAGGCAGGAGGATCGCGAGTTCAAAGCCAGCCTCAGCGATGGCGAGGCACTTAGTAACTCAGTGAGACCCTGCTTCTAATAAAAATACAAAAAAGGGCTGGGGATGTGGCCCAGTGGTCAAGTGCCCCTGAGTTCAATCCCAGGTACCAAAAACACAAAACAAAACAAAACAAAACAAAACTAAATGTGCTGGGCAAGCACTCTGTACTAGTAAGAGAAGGGCCTTTGGAAATTAACAGCTCTGGATTCAAATTCACTCTGCTATTTTCCTAGCTGTGACCATGAAAAGTTATTTAACCGTTTTGAAGTCTCAAATTTCTGCAGGGATATTTTTAAAATATTAAACATAATCCAGTACACTGCCTGACATATAGTGCGTATTCAATAAATGGATGTTATTTTGCAAACACCTAGGAAGGGATAATGCATTATCATTTTGAAATCTGACTTCACCATTCAACTACGAATAAATATGAAATTCAACATTGTCTCATGGATCTTGAGGGTAGGACCACTCAGGGAAAGTGAAGGCCTAGCAAATTTATAGTAATGTACTTGGTAATTAAAACCATGGAACTGGGCAAGGTGTGGCATGTCTGTAACTTCAGCTACCTGGGAGGCTGAGGCAGGAGGATCACAAGTTCAAGGCCAACCTCAGCAACCTCAACAACTTAGGGAGACCCTGTCTCAAACTAAAAAGTAAAAAGGCTATGGATGTAGCTCAGCGGTCAACCTCAACAACTTAGAGAGACCTTGTCTCAAAATAAAAAACAAAAAGGGCTGTGGAGGCTGGGGTTTTGGCTCAGTGGTAGAGCGCTCACCTAGCATGTTCAAGGCACTGGGTTCAATCCTCAGCACTACATAAAAATATAAATAAAAAATAAAGGTATTGTGTCCAACTACAACTAAAAAAATATGTTAAAAAAAAAAAGGGGGCTGTGAATGTAGCTCGGTGGTAAAGTGTCCCTCAGCTCAATCCATAGTATCCCCCCACCAAAAAGGGAAAATACTACTATATCAAAAGACCACTTAGCATTTCATTTATTTCTCCAAATCATTTAAATAGTATTATTTTTATAAGCCTAAAAAAATATTTTCACAAGCCATTTTAAACAAAGCAGGCATGAAGTGATACACATGATAGAACGTGTCACCAGTGAAACTGGCTGACCAGGAAGTGTTACAAGGTACTGTTATCTTAGTGAATGCAGTTTGCTCATGGATCTAATCCTCAGCTTTTACAAGCAGAAATATGACTGTATTTCATATCTATTTAGTGACTCAGACTAACAGAAAAAATTGGTACATAAACCCAATTCATTTATTTACATGACAACTAGCAGCAGCTTTTCTCCCTACAGGGCAAACTATTTAATCTTTTTTTCCCCCTTCAGTACTGGGAATTGAATCACCCAGAGGTCACTCTACCACTGAGCTACATCCCCAGCCCTTTTGATTTTAATGTTGAGACAGGGTCTAAATTGCCCAGGTTCACCTTAAACTTGTGGTCCTCCTGCCTCAGGCTCTCAAGTAGTTGGGATTACAGGCATGCCCCACTGTACTCAGGCCATTTATTACATTTTAAACCATATCATTGTGTGGTAAGCAAAAGGATTTAACTGACATAAGAATGGTTAATGGAATCAGGGACTGACACTCTGATATATCCACCTACATCAGGATAAGCCAGGACTGGGCAATAGGGATGAATAAACCTCCACTGAGACTTTGAATGGCACTGCCTTTGACTCCTAGCTTTTCTATATATTGCTACTGTAATACCATCCTCCCTATCAAAGTGTGTATTCTTTCTTTATGTAGTAAGCTTTACTGCAACAGAGCTTTAAACCTGTTACCACACTTAGACTTCACCTGTCTATTCTTTCTGGGTAGGAGGAAACTACTTCACCTATGTTTGGGTTGGTTTTCTTCATTCCTTTCTTCAAAAGGTGAACTCTAGGTATAAGACTTGTTTACAGAAAAATAATGCCAAAACCATTATGGGGTAGTTGAAACTCTGGATGAAGGTTTTATGTTGAACCTTAAAGGATGAGTAAGAACTGAGAATAACTGTAAGGTTAAGATTTCTTGGACTTGAACCTGTAGCTGACAGGAGTTTTACAAGGTTTTAAGGAGAAGAACTTATATCTAAGATTGACAACCAGAATAAAAGTACAAAACTAAAGCAGGGAGATCAATCACAGAAGAACTAAGACCAACACCCAGCACTTGATCTAGAACAGTAGCAGCAGGAACAGAGAATATAGGATGAATTGGAGAAAGTGAAGAGTTGAAAACAAGCAGAATTCACTGACTTCAGATATGAGGGATTATGGAATAAAAGGAATCAAAGAGATAACTGTCAGAATTAGAATTTGTGAGACTGGGTAAACAGGTGTTACCTGCTAAAAACATTTACACAGAAGGTAGTCTTATAAACCAAGTTAGACTACAACTTCTCAAATACAGAAAGTCTACAAACAAGCATAACATTTTTACTTCTTCAATATTAAATTACTGAAAGCAACCTAAGCCAAAATAAAATGTATATCTTCAGAGTAACTACCTATTTACAGACATACAGTAACAAGCACCTCTATTTTGTTAGCTCTTTGTGACTAAGACAATTTTAAAACAGGAGAAAATTCACCCACAGTATATTACATATAACACATAAGTCTATGTCAGCAAGTGTATTACTAAAGATAGTTTGAACAACAGAAAGGCAAATGAGAAATAGAATGTCATGGTCATAAAGACTTAATCTGTCATATTGAGGTGTAAATTTATAAGTCATCTACCTAGGATCTTTAGCTAGTCACCATATATTCTGTAAGTATAACAGTGCCACATGGTAAATGCTCAATAATCACAGGCATGGTCCTAAAAATAACCAGAGAATGCTAGACAGGGAGGGCAAATCCCTTCGGATAAACTGAAGGTACTGAAGCTCTCCATGCATACAGACACCATATCATAATAATATCAATATCTAATTGACAGCGATAATATCTAAATATGGTAGCATGCCAGGCACTGTGGTGCATACCTGTAATCCCAGATACTTAGGAGGCTAAAGAAAGACAGTTGCAAGTTCAAGGCCAGCCTGGGCAACACTCAACCTGGTCTCAAAACAAAATCAAAACGCTGGAAATGTAGCTCAATGGTAGAGTGCTTACCTAGTATATGCAAGGCCCTAAATTCAATCCCCAGTACCACAAAATATATAAATAAATATATGATAGCATAACTTGTTGGAATCATTAAATTTTTAAAGATACTGCTGCATATGTTACATTTAGACTAATTCTCTCTGCCCCACTGTGGAATAATTACCTCATGAATAAACAATTCTAGTCTACTCGCAATTATAAATAAAATTTTGAAAAATACAAGAGATACATAAGACTATGTTTTACAATTTTAAAATACAATTATGTTTTACTTCATATAATTATAATAGTTAACAATGAGTATTTACTATTAATTCAATTCACTTCTATTGATCATCTACTATATGTCATGTTTAATATTCACAGAATCCAATACATTCCAGGTTCTGCACAAGGAGCTTTACACATCCAGGCACCAGATACTGCTAGGAACCTTGATAATAGTACCTCATACCCTTCACAAGATCCTGCAAGTCAGATGACACTGTATTCATCTCAGAGATGATGAAACTAAGAGGTTAGATTAGTTGCCCAAATTCAGTCATGAAACCAGGATGATATCCCAGGCCAATCTAACTCTAAAGCCCACGAATTTCCCTTTTCCTCTCTTAAAAAGAGTTAGCAATTAATGATGAGTAGGTCATAGGTTCCTATAAGCACAGGTAAACTTAATGTTGGTGTATTTATTTGTAGGGGAGAAGAAAAACAAGTTGAGGCTGCCTCCTAACACACAGGACATCAGTCACATACCTAAATTGGGGATAACTTACCTCTTGGTATAATCCTCTGAAAAGAAGAAAAGAGTAACCAGCATCTCCTCAATTACATGCCTGGTGGCTGTCCAACAAACACCCTTTTCTACTCTGTAGAAGGGTGACATGCAATTATGGGCATTTTTGAAAGTTTGCAGTCATCATAGTTTGAACTGTGCTAATTATCTATGGTTTTAGAATATTCATGTGGAGATTTTTCTGCTCTATAAAAATTAATGCCATTTGTAGAAACCAAGAAAATATAGTTGGTAGATAATATGTGTAAGAGCACGGTATAGTGGCACATCCCTGTAATCCCAGCAATTTGGGAGGCTGAGGCAGGAGGATGGCAACTTCTTGAGACCCTATTTCCAAAAAAAAAATAAGAAGGGCAGGAGATGTAGTTCATTGGTAAAGCATCTTTGGGTTCAACCCAAGGTATAAGGCAAAGGAGACTGCTTTGATTTAATATAATCCAAATGCAATTTGGAAAAATCACCAAATGTAATTGAAGAATTAGGAAAATGTATTCATATTAAGAAAAAGTAGAAATGCTAGGACAGAAGTAGGAAATTCATCTACAAAGGTCAGTAAGAGGGATGGTATAAATCTTAGTCATTGTAAGAAGTAGTTCAGTTACAGTCAGGTTTTTCTTCAGAAGCAAAGAACTGCAGAAATGATAATTTACAGTAATTATTTACTCCAAAATGCACCATTTTCAAGAAGAGAAAACTAAAAGACTAAAAGACTTGTACAAACTCACAAGTTAAATAGCAAAACTGGTCTCAGAAACCACATCTCCGATGTGATGTGCATGTCCAGTGCTCTAATTTTAAAAGTTTCTCAACTTGCCCAATCACATCACCTGGGACATTGACCAATTCTATAGATGTCCAGGTCCATCATTTGGAAACTCTGATCACTAGGCTATTATGTGATTTAGAACAAGAAACTCCTAAAACAGTTCCCATCTTTAGGACCCTTCCACAAAGCTACTAGTTTTTTCCTAAAACACTCATTAACATTCCTATCCTGCATAAGTTCTTCCAATGATCACAAGTTAAAGTCCAGATTTCTTGGTATGAAGAATCTCACCACAATCTACTTTATCACATTCACCTCAAGATGCTTTCCCTTGACTCTTTTGTCCTAGGTACACCAACCTTTTCTTGAAACAGTGATGATTTTTCTTTTTTTCTCTCTCCCATATTCCCTCATAAAGAGCTGCTCCCTCGATCATGGTCATGGTGCTTTCTTTTCATTCTTCAACTCCTAACTCAAATGTCATTTTCTCTTTAAAAGACTTCTATTCTCTCTAGCAGTTAGTCCCTGTCTCCTAGGTATGTCTGTAATATTTGTTCAGTGCATAATAACCTGCATTTCCATTTCACATTTTCCTCTTTCACATGTCCTAGGCAGACTATTCTTATTTAGCTTATATGACTAGTTCATAAATGAGATTTCCCAGAGAAAACAGAATTATTTGCTAAACAAATAAACTAAATTCATGGGTAATATGGTTAACACAGAAAAAACAAAAGGAAACAAAGCAAGTAAAGCAGGGAAAGAGGCAAAGTCGAACTAACGCACAGAAAGATCTGGAGGCAAAGCAGAGAACACTCCAAAATATTTCCTCAAAACTCTACAGACATCAGAGCCACAGATGTTAAACCAAACTGTCCCCTGCAAATAGCTATTCTGTAACTTGGTTGTTTCTTTTAAGTATATGTTTAAAAACGGAAGTTTATTTCTCATTGAATTCTGCAGGCTTTTCCTGGGGAGTTATGAGGAAAGCCTGGGTTTTTCAATTATAATATGAATCATTAGTTAAATGCAGATTACTTTAAATTTGAGTAAAGTCCTGACATGAGACTAGTGGCAAAGTGAGTGAATTCCAGTGTCCTTGGAATGAGTGACACTGTATAGGTTACGGACAGGAATTGTTTCAAAGAAAGTTTCTGAGCCAAAGAGAGCAACTGGTTGAAAGAAGGAAAGTACAGAGCCAGTATAACAATAGGACCACTCCTATTGTCATAAAGACATTGTGATTTGAGTAATGTGATTTTGGAGAATTAACTTAATTTTAAGAGTTAAGAGACCTTAAAGAACCCAGCAGTCTTCAAATTGTGCTCCCTAGTGTTCTAGAAGTTTCAAGGAGGTACAACAAAAATGGAGCAGCGAAGAAGGGTGAAAAGTTGGGGAGGAATACCCACTTCAATAAGAGCAGCTCTAGTTTTAAATATTCCATATTAAAACTTCTTTGTAAGAGTGTATCTGATGACTTGAAAAAAAAGGATCCAGGGGCTGGGGTTGTGGCTCAGCAACAGAGCGCTTGCCTCACATCAGTGAGGTACTGAGTTCAATCCCTCAGCACCACATAAAAATAAATAAACAAAATTAAGGTATTGTGTCCAACTACAACTTAAAAAAAATCCAGTCATTCTACTGTTTTGAACATTAATGGATGCTGTATTTTGTCAAATGCTTTTTCTGCATCTATTGAGATAATCATGTGATTCTTGTATTTATGTTTACTGATGTGTGAGTTACATTTATTTATTTCTGTATGTTGAACCAAGCTTGCATTCCTGGAATGAAACCTACTTGATCATGGTGCACTATCTTTTTAATGTGTTTCTGTACGTGATTTGCCAGTATTTTCTTTTCTTTTTTCTTTTTTTTGGTACCGGGGATTGAACTCAGGGGCACTCAACCACTGGGCCACATCCCAGTGGGGGGGGGAGCCCTTTTTTGTATTTTATTAGAGACAGGGTCTCACTGAGTTGCCAAGTGCTTCACCATTGCTGAGGCTGGTTTTGAACTCGCGATTCTCCTGCCTCAGCCTCCCAAGTGCTGGGATTACAGGCATGCGCCACCATGCCCAGCTCCGCGATTTGCTAGTATTTTATTAAGAATTTTTTGCTGGGCATGGTGGCACATGCCTGTAATCCCAATGGCTCGGGAGGCTGAGGCTGGAGGATCAAGAGTTCAAAGACAACCTTGGCAACTTATTGAGCCCTTGGCAACTAATCAAGATCCTGTCTCTAAATAAAATATTAAAAAGGGCTGGGAATGTGGCTCAGTGGTTAAGTGCCCCTGGGTTCAATTCCTGGTACCAAAAAAAAAAGGGGGGGGGGGGGGAGAAAAAGAAAAAAGAATTTTTGCATCTATGTTCATCAGAGATATTGGCTTTAAGTTTTCTTTCCTTGATGTGTCTTTGTCTGGTTTGGAGATCAGGGTGATACTAGCTTCACAGAATGAGTTTGGAAAGGTTCCTTCTTTCTATCTTATGGAATCGTTTTTTTTTTTTTTTTTTTAAAACATTTATTTGCTTTAGTTGTACACAATGCGTTTATTTGTATGTGGTGCTGAGGATCGAACCCGGGCCTCGCACGTGCTAGGCGAGCGCTCTGCCGCTGAGCCACAATCCCAGCCCTGGAATAGTTTTAAGATCATTGGTGTTAGTTCTTCTTTGAAGGTCTGATAGAACTCAGTTGAGAATCCATCCATCCTGGGCTTTTATTTTTTGGTAGACTTTTGATAGCATCTTCAATTTCATTGCTTGAAGTTGATCTGTTTAAATTTACCATGTCCTCCTGGTTCAATCTGGGTAGGTCATAAGTCTCTAGGAAATTTGTCAATGTCTTCAAGAATTTCTATCTTATTGGAGTACAAGTTTTCAAAATAGTTTCTGATTATCCTCTGTATTTCAGAGGTGTCCATGGTGATATTTCCTTTTTCATCATGAATTTTAGAAATTTGGGATTTTTTTCTTCTTTCTCTTCATTAGCATAGCTAAGGGTTTATCAATTTTACTGATTTTTTTTAAAGAACCAAATTTTTGTTTTGATTTTTTTGTTGTTGTTTCAATTTCATTGATTTTGCCTCTGATTTTAATTATTTCCTGTCTTCTACTGTGTTTAGTGTTGATTTGTTCTTTTTCCAGAGCCTTAAGATGTAATATTAGGTTTTTTATTTGGAGACTTTCTAGTCTTTTAATGAATGAGCTCAGTGCTGTAAACTTTCTTCTTAGAATCACCTTCAAAGTGTCCCAGATTTTGATATGTTGTGTCACTCACTATTCTCATTTACCTCTATTTTTATATTTCATCCTCAATTTCTTCTGCTATCCAATAGCATATTATTTAGTCCCCAGGTATTAGAGTAGTTTCTATTTTTATTATGCCATTGATTTCTAATTTCATTCCATTGTGATCAGATAGAATGGAAGGTATCACCCCTACCTTTCAAGAACTGAAATACTTCCCACACTACATCAGTTCCATCTTATTCCCATGTACCCTCTCTATTGTGGAACTACCTGCTTCCTCTATGAAAACTTCCTTTGCTACATTTCATCTTGTACTTAGCTCATTAATATAATACCATCTAATATTAAAGCTTTTGTTTTCTGCCTGCCCTACATCTACTAGACTGCAAGTTCCTGTGAATGTCTTCATTTTCACATACCTAGTGCCAAGCAGTCAGCCAATGATAGACACTAAAATATTCTTCAAGCATAAACCCTTGATTATGAGAGATTAGCATACTTTCAACCGCACAGAGGACAAGCAGACTAATACACTGGAACTTAAACTCTGAAAACAGATCAACCAACTTGAATCTGAATCTCAGTGCAACGACTTTCCCAGGTTTCTGGACTTAGCCATGATATAGCCTCAATTCCCTAATCTATAAATATGGATAACTGTACCTAAATGCCAGGTTATTTTAAGGCTCAGACACCATATCTACCAAATGTGGCAAACAGAAGGTGTATGTAAATGATGGCTATTACAACTGTTAATCTATATTAATTTAAACTAGTCATAACCAACACGATTTCACTGAAACAACAAACATAGTTGTATCACTTGTACAAAAATGAATGTTTTTCTCTGGGGCTGGGGCTGTACCATGTGTGAGGCACTGGGTTTAATCCTTAGTACCACATAAAAATAAATAAATATATTGTGTCCACCTATAACTAATAAAATTTTTTTTAAATAAAAATGGGGCTGGGTTTGTGGCTCAGTGGTAGAGCACTCGCCTAGCACGTGCGTGGCCCGGGTTCGATCCTCAGCACCACGTAAAGATAAAGGCATTGTGTACAACTAAAACAAATAAATAAATATTTAAATAATAAATAAATTTTAAAAAAATTAAAATAGGGGTGGGGTTGTATCTCAATAGTAGAGCATTTGCTGGGCACACATGAGGCCCTGGGTTCAATCAATTCGATAAAATTCAAGCCGAGCGAGGTGGCACACACACGCCTGTAATCCCAGCACTTGGGAGGCTGAGGCAGGAGGATCACGAGTTCAAAGCCAGCATCAGCAATGGCGAGGCACTTAGCAACTCAGTGAGACCCTGTCCCTAATAATAAATACAAATAAGGGCTGGGGATGTGGCCCAATGGTCCAGTGCCCGAGTTCAATCCCTGGTACTAAAATAAATAAATAAATTAATTAAATTAAATTAAATTAAAAATAATGTTTTTCTCCTTTAAATATTTGAGAAAAACATACTTTTAATTAACATTTTCATTAATAATTCTATTAATAATAATTGGCTTTAAAGAAGTTGAAGTCTCTACACAAATTTAATTCTCAGTTCTATTTCTGCAACTTAGTCTCTGCAGTTTAGGATGTTTAAACAGAAATTATGAGCATGGATTTTTAAAAATGTTCAGTTTTGCCCACAAATAATCAACAAACAAGAGGGCATAAAAGAAAATAATGATAAATTAATACTGAAGCAGCTGGTAGTAAAATTATGTTGAAGTTATAAATTAAACTAATTTTAGAAATATCAGTCAATAACTCTGAACTTGAGACAATTCACCCACACAAAAGGGAAAAAACACCTAACAATAGCATGTGACTCAGCATCCACTGTTATAAAGGAGGGGGGCAACTATTTAGCCTATTCCCATCTGTCTCATATAAAGAGTAAACATTAAAGCAAAACTATTTACTTGACACAAAATGAATACAGGGAAAAATTTGGATAGATGCATCATTTTCACGTAAAATATCACCTCTTTGAAACAAAAATAATTTTCAGAGTTTTGAAGCTCTAAAATACAAGGAAAACACAAGAATAAACATTCATCTATATGACTATTTAAGAATTCCTTTGAAAACAAAATTAAAAGGTAAACAAATGGGCAAAAATCATGATACATTATGATGATCAGTGCATATTTTTAATGTTCAGCAAGCTATTAAAATAGATAATGAAAATACTAAGACCTCAAATAATTTACCAAAGGAAATAAAACTGGCTAATAAGTGTTAACATCACTAATAAGTAAGAAAACAAATACGAAGTTTTGCTTTGTTTCTGCTTATAAACTTACATTAAAAAAAAAAAAAAGCCAGGTACAGTGGCATATGCCTGTAATTCCAAGGGCTCATGAGGCTGAGGGAGGCTAAAGCAGGAGAATCGCGAGTTCAAAGCTAGCCTCAGTGACTTAGCAAGGCCCTAAGCAACTCAGCAAGGTCCTTAGTGAGACCCTGTCTCTAAATAAAATATTATAAAGGACTGGGGGGTTGGAGTTGTGGCTAATGGTAGAGCACTTACCTAGCATGTGTGAGGCACTGGGTTCGATCCTCAGCACCACGTAAAAATGAAACAAAGAAAGGAAGGAAGAAAGAAATTCTGTCCATCTACAACTAAAAAATTATTAAAAAAGAATCCTACCAACTTCATTTCCTGAATCTGTCATAAGGAAATAATAGTAAATATGAAAAATGCCTAATTTACAAGGATGTTCGTGGCAGCATTAGTAATTACAGAAAAAAATTAAAATAATGTGAGTGTCCAACAATGGAATATACTATAAGCCAAATATAATGCTACCACCTAAAATCAAATCCATATATGTGAATTAAATCCTAACAGAACTATTTTTTAAAAAACCAAAATTCATTGCCGGGCAGGGTGGCGCATGCCTGTAATCCCAGCACTTGGGAGGCTAAGGCAGGAGGATTGCGAGTTCAAAGCCAGCCTCAGAAATGGCGAGGCACTTAGCAACTCAGTGAGACCCTGTCTCTAAATAAAATACAAAAAAGGGCTGGGGATGTGGCCCAGAAGTGGAGTGCCCCTGAGTTCAATCCCAGTACCAAAAACAAACAAACAAACAAAAATCAAATTTGGTAAACCATATAACATGAAAACTTCTTATGTTCTTAGAATTTAAAACATATCATATAAATGTGTATATTCATCATTATGAGAATAACAGTAGCCAAGAAGCAATGAATACTTATCAAGTGCCAAGCCCTTGTTATCACTGATAACACCACTATGAGGGCCACCCTAGGAGGGTCTCAGGTCCTTAGGCACTCACTAATTGTAAGGTTGACCCAAGATAAAGCACACTTTAAAGGAAGCCTCACTAAACATTTTCATAGGCCCCTTGGGAATATTAAAAACAAAATTTTGAGACTTAATCGAATTTTATTTCAGAAAAGAAAAGCAAGATTAATAGTGTCCCTGACCCACCCCCTCACTGCAGACAGCAGTTCTAGTTAACCTAACCAATAGACAGGCCTGATTATTACTGTTATATTTATTATGATATGGTCATATCAAATATGTTGGCTCTTCATCCTTACAACAAAGATAAATATTATTATAATATTTTCACTTTCTTTGTTTCCAAACTGGATATTGAACCAAGGGCCTCAACATGATAGGCAAGTATTCCATCACTGACCTACATCCCCAGCCATTTTTAATTTTGAGACAGGGCCTGGCTAAGTTGCCAAGGCTGCTCAAACTTGTGATCCTCTTGCTTAGGCCTCCTGAGTAACTGGGATTACAGGCATGTGTCACCAAACCTGGCTGAAATCTTCACTTTCTAAAGAAAAAAAAAAAACTGAGGTTTAGTGAAATTGTTATACTTACAAAGTTATAGGCTGAGCTGAAACTAAAATCCCAATTAGACAGCAAAACCCACTGTTCCTTACTACAATGTTACATTGTAAAATGCATATAACATATACATAGATACAAACAAACAGAAACACAGAGGAAAGGAGACACCAAAACATGGTTGTCAGTGGATGGTAGATTTGGAATGACTTTTGTCTTTTCTTCTACTATCTTACAAAGTTTCAACAACTGGCATATATTGCTTTCATAAAAGTGTTTAAGTTACAAAGTTAAGTTTAAAGGAGGAAAGGGTTTAGAAACATTTGAATTTATGTTAAATGACAATTATATTGTTAATAGATATTAAGTGCTCATTTATTCTTCTTTGAGACCGGCAATCAGTATATCTCAAAATTAAACTAGCAAATTAAGAGAACATCTCTTATCAAAGCCAGAACATAAGTGAGAAACAAAACAGGCTGGGAAGAAAAAGAGTTGAAGCCTAATAATATGTGTTCACAGCCTGGGAAAAGATAGGAAAGGAACTTGAAGTCTCCAAAGATTAAAAGCTCAGGGCTTGTTCTCTGGGACTTCTGGCAAAGGCCTCTAGTGGGCTAGCCCACCAATTCACCAAACTTCATAATGCTTTTCAGAATCTTACCAAGATGAGGTCAGGACTTTCCCTCCAGCTTCTCCCATTACGTTAGTAAAAGGGGGGAATCAGAAGAGAAATTTAAAACTGTTTTATGGGAGTAGAGATATACAACCTAGAAGATTCAAACATTCTGAATTATAAAAAATATACTGGGGTCAAAGGATTTATTACTCAGGCTTTCCCACAGGCAAGGTTAGTAATCCTCAAAATTATTCTAAACAACCTCCCAGAACTTGTTTTCACTCAAGTTTAGTCTCTGGGCTTCTTCCTCTTTCCCTTTTCCCCCACTGGCCTTCAAAGCCCAGTTTCAATATTATTTCCTCAGTGTAAGTTTTTCTACTTATATACTAAGATGGTTGATTCATTTCTTGACATCAGCATGAGCACTCAAATCAACAAATTTTTACTGAGTCATCAGATGTAGAAGAGAAGGGAATGCAGAATAAGAGTAAGACCCAAAGTTATAATTCCATACAACTGCTATAAATATGAAGAAAGGACAGAAGATGGGCACCTTAAGAAACTACAAAATTATTAGACCAACAATCCCAGAGGAAATGACTACTAAATTGAATGATAAAAGACTAGTAATAGGTATCCAATAGCTGGCTACAAGGAGGAAGGAGATTTTTAGGAATTGGGAAGAAAAATAGGCAACAGCACAGAGAAAGGCTGAAAATTTAAAGGACAATGTCAAAGGACTTTGTAAATGGGGCTAATCTAGCACTACCTCATAGGGAAAATTATAAAAATTAAATGAATCAATAAATGTAAAACAATTAGAATATATTAACATAAGAAGTACTATATTGGGCTGGGCTTGTGCTTTGTTATAGAACACATGCCTAGCACATATGAAGCACTGGGTTCAATCTCAGCACCACATAAAAATAAATAAAAGTATTGTGTCCATCCACAATTTAAAAAAAATTTTTTAAAGAAGCACTATATAAATGTTAGCTATTAGGGCTGGGATTGTGGCTCAGTGGTAGAGCGCTCACCTAGCACGTGGGCGACCCGGGTTCGATCCTCAGCACCACGTACAAATAAAATGCATTGAATAAAACGCATTGTGTACAACTAAAGCAAATAATAAAAAATCTTAAAAAAATAAAAATTTTAGCTATTACTATTTTTTAAATCCACAAACAAACCTAAGAAACAAACTTTGGTGGGGGGGAGTGGAAATTATACCTATATGGTAGAAATTCCACTCTTAATATATAAAGAATTCTTAGGGGCTGGGCATATAGCACTTGCCTGTCATGTGCAAGGCCCTAGGTTTGATTCCTAAAACCACAAAAAAAAAAAAAAAAAAAAAAAAAAAAAAAAAAAAAATCTTAGAAATAAACGAAATGAGCATGTCAATGAAAAAAGTAAAAGGCAGAGATCAGCATTTCTCAAGAAAAATGAAAAAAGCAGAACCTTTATTAATTACTCAGAGAAAGAGAAATTAAAAAAAGGTAGTATTTATTAAAACTAGATTTTTTAAGTCAATATTTCCAAGGATATGGGGTAACAAGTGTGGTTTCACTCATACTTTGATATTGATGGAATTTACTGAAAGATAACATGGGCCTTAGAGGTACCCATGCCTTTTAATCCAATATTTCCACTACTAGAAATTTATTATAAGGGATTAATCACAGGTGTGAACATAAATACAGCTATAAGGATACTGAATATGGCATAATTTAAAATAACAAAAAATTAGAAACTACCTTAATATTAGATGAACAATATAATAAAGCACAGGATCAAAGTCAGACTAAGTTAATATCCTAGATCTACCACTCACTAGCTGTGTGATCTTAGGCAAATTATTAAACCTATCCTTTCTCAATTTCCCCAAATATAAAGTAAGTAACAGAACACCTGCTACAGAGAAGCTAAAGACTAAATGAATAAAAATACATATAGTACCTCAAAAAAATAACTAGGATATGCTAAATACTTACTAAATGTTAGATATTACAAATATTCAGTAGTAGCAGGATAATATTACAAAGCCAATAAATGTATATTGTGAGCTAGGCATGGTGGTGAACACCTGTAATCCCAGCAACTCAGGAGGCCGAGGCAGGAGGATTATAAGTTTGGGACTAGTGTCAGCAATTGAGCAAGACTATCTCAAAATTAAAATAAAAAGGGCTGGAAATATGGCTCAGTGGTAAAGCACTGCTGGGTTCAATCCCCAGTACAAAAAAAAAAAAAAAAAAAGTATATTGTAGATACATATATAGTAAAATAGAATAATGTTCTGATAATGCCAATAAGCTAATAAGTAAATTATTCAACAGGTCAGGGATGTCGCTCAGTGGTAGAGTACTTGCCTAGCACGTTTAAGACTCTGGGTTCAATCCCCAAAACTGCCACAAAATAAATAAGCTATATAAGAGAATACATGATATAATTCATTCTATCATCTGCAAAGAAAAAGTTCTAGAAAAAGATCTATCAAGAAATTAACAATACTCACTGGGCTCGGTGGTGCAAGCCTGTAATCCCAGCAGCTCAGGAGGCTGAGGCAGGAGGACTGAGAGTTCAAAGCTAGCCTCAGCAACTTGGTAAGGTGCTAAGCAACTCAGTGAGACCCTGTCTCTAAATAAAATACAAACAAGGGCTGGGGGTGTGGCTCAGTGGTTAAGCGCCCCTGAGTTTAATCCCTGGTACAAAAACAAATAAAATAAAATAACAATGGTTATCTCTAGGTAATATGATTATTAGTGACTACTATGCTCTTTAAATTTTCCTATAGCTTTCCAATTTTCTACACAGAACATATATTATTCAGCACGAAAAAAAATAGTAAAAGTCAATAGAATTTTAAAACAAACACAATACAGCACTTTTAGGAAAAATCAAAATAAAGTATCTATTTTAAACCATTTGACAAATCTCTGTTCTACGCTTACATTGTGCCTGGGATTTTCTTTCTTTTTTCCATCTGGCTTAAGTGAATAGAAAAATGAAATATTTAGTGATCTGTGGGGTACAAAAACCAAATAATACTACTAAAATAATAAACATTTATCTTAAATACGGTGTTCTAAAATACTGTTAAGTTTCTGATTTTATACGAGGGATACCATTTACTCATAAAATATCCACAATAATCCTTTAATTTTGAATTCCTAATTTTGAAGGCAACAAAAAGCTTCCCTCAATCAATTCCCTTACTTATACACACTCCCTACCATACTTCCCACCTTATTTTCTCCATGGCACTTAGCAAATTCTAACTACCATTCACATTATTCTCTTTCCTCCCCTTTGTTGAATGTAAGTGCCACTACAGCAGGGTTGTTTTTTTTGTTTTTTTTTTTTTTTTTGTTCACTGGTTATAGTGCTTGGACCAGTTTCTTACACATGAGCATTCAGTTTTTGCTAAATGAGAGAATGAACAAATGGATTCCATACCATGAATTATAAGTAACTTCTGCTGGTCTTAACCTTTTAAAGAGGAAAGACAGAGATTGGGAATAAAGTTAAAGCAGAAAGGGGGAAAAGATTTTTTTGTTGTTAATCAGTGAAGACAAAGATGAGGAAAAGTAACCTCTTGAGAAGAACAAGATCAACAATGGATTTAAGAGTGAACTGCAGCATGTGCTCTTTCAAAATGCAAATACCATCTTGTTATAAAGACCCATAAAGCTCAGGTACTAGAGAGTAGAATCAGAAAAGGTTTAGGGTTACCAGTATCTAATCTAAATGGCTCTTTCCATCTCAATCATTCAAGTTACTTGGCTCCCTGGAACACAGTGGAACCCCAAGAGTAGGAACCAGGATGCTGAAAGAAGGAGGTAACTTGAAGAATCAATGGAATGAGGACCAGACACAGACACACAGGGAATGATGACTGCCTTCCAATATAAGTCGTCTCTGCAGCAAAACAAAAAGCATTTCACTGGAACTTTACCAGAGGAAAAACTAAAATGCTTCTAGTGAGAAGGCTTTTCTTCTATCACTTGGATTTTCAGGACTTAATTAAAAAGATTAAAGAAGGAATGCTACATTTGCATTCCCAATCCATCCACACCATTCTCAACAAATTTCATTAATCACTGAAGTTCTTACTTAACTCCCTAAGTATTTCAAGTTTACTAAAAAGTAAAGCCACCAATGTCATATGTTGTGAGCTATTAACTTCATGTAAATTATTAACTTCAGTTTCTCAATTCTTATATTCAATTGGTCATTTTACAAGTGCCACAAAGGCACATTAGAGGGAAGACTGAGGAAGAAGGGGTGGTAGTGTGGTTAAGTGTCCAAATATTGCAGTGCTTCAGCAAAAAACGAAATTGCAAAGCAGAGGTTACCAGGGTCCTCCTAAGGGCCAGTGGAAACCCAGCCGGCTCCTTATCTATTTGGACCTCCACAGTTTGATACTATTCTTTCCCAGCATCATATCTCTCTAATCAAGACCTCTTTTCACCTGAATTTAAAGATTTTGAAGTGATAATCCAAAGTAATAGAAATTAAAGGGACTAAATGGACAGATACTGTGTTGGGTGTTAGAAGATGGGATTATGTGTCAGTTCTACTCTGTTTTCCAGACTTCCTATATGGATTATTTTGATAAGATTAAAATGAAGGGCAAAAGACTAATTTCTTTCCAGTCACTGACTAAAACAAAGACTCCCCCTCCCCCAAACAAAGGAATGAGCTAAATTAATTTGAAATATCTGACTGAGCAAGTTGGAATAATAACAGGTAACACCATGCACTTACACTAAGCAGCAGTCACTCCACTAAGCTGATTACATACATACAGCACTGATATGAGTTCTATCCCCATTTCACAGATGTGGAAACAGGAACTTAGAGAATTAGAGTAACTTGCCCAAGGTCATACAGTTATTTAGTGTTGGGGCTAGGGGTAGGAGGTCTAATTTGAGAGCCTGTATTCTCATCTAGTATAGTTTTGACAATATGCAAAATTTTTATTAAACTACATATACTTTTTCTTTTTTAAAAATATTTATTTATTTGCTTTAGTTGTACACAATGTGTTTATTTTTACGTGGTGATCGAACCCGGGCCGCGTGCTAGGGGAGCGCTCTACCACTGAGCCACAACCCCAGCCCCTACATACACTTTTTCTAAAATGAACATACATTCACAAATAAGAGAATCCAGAAAACATAAAACAGTTGGTTAAATAAGACAATTTAAATGTCTACCATCTGCTGGCCGGGCACGGTAGTGCACGCCTGTAATCCCAGCACTTGGGAGGCTGAGGCAGGAGGATCGTGAGTTCAAAGCCAGCCTCAGCAATGGTGAGGCACTTAGCAACTCAGTGAGACCCTGTCTCTAATAAAATACAAAAAAAAAAAAGGGGCTGGGGATGTGGCCCAGTGGTCCAGTACCCCTGAGTTCAATCCCCAGTACCAAAAATAAATAAATAAATAAATAAATAAATAAATAAATATCTACCATCTGGAAATAGACCCCTAAATGTCTACACCATTACCACTACTGAGTTAGCTCCACAGAAAACAACTAAATTATTCAGTGTCCTGATGTAGTTGTGAAATTCTTTTTAGTCGAATCTCTCAAAATGCTACTTACTATGCATTCTTCAAATGAAATAGGCTGCCCTCTTAAAGAATTGTGAAAATACATTAATTCTTATTGTATTCACTGTCCTATTTCTGTTCAGTTTCCTCCCTTCCTCCCCCACTTCCTCTCTGCCTTCATATCCTTTAAGACCAGTTCAGTTCCTCTTTCTTAAGAATACCTATATGCATGCTTTACCCAAGTAACATTAATGTCTGTGCTCAATAACTGTAGGATGGTACAAACTTAAAAAATGAACTCAAGCAGAAAAAGAGCATTTCTAATGCATCTTCTGCTTTAGATCTATACAACTGCAGAACTGATTCTAAACACTCTTATTTTTCTACTTTACACTTGGAATCCTGCCTTTCACAATTTCTTCACAATTTTTTTTAGCCTTTTTTCAAAATAGTTTTTTTCCACAAATTTTCCCATAAATAAGAAATTTTAAAAACAGGCCAGGTGTGGTGGCTCACACCTATAATCCCAGTGGCTTGGGAGGCTGAGGCAGGAGGATTGTGAATTCAAAGCCAGCCTCAGCAATTTAGCCAGGTCCTAAGTGACTTAGTGAGACCCTATCTCAAAATAAAATTTAAAAAAGGGCTGAGGATGTGGCTCAGTGGTTAAGCGCCCTTGGGTTCAATCACCAATACCAAAAAATAAAAAAATGAAACAAGGAAATACACTGTTAAATGGTAGCCTATCACATTTTAGTAATGTAAATAACTTAATCTGAATCATTTCTAGAACTTTAAAAGTTTTATGAGTAAGTAGAGCATATAAAAATGTTGGTTATTTATCAATATAATAATATGTGCTTTCATTCATTCACTCAAATAATTATTGAATGCCCATATAACCTTTTTTTTTTTCCCCCTGAACCAAGATGAGTGTACAATGAGGACACAGGTGCTAAAGTTAAAGGATCCTGGCTTGAAATCTAGCTCTTGTACTTAGAAGCTCAGAGATACAGTCAGCTAAACTCCAGGTTAACATTTCATTTATTTATTTGATGGGTGGACAATAATTACTTCTAGGGTCTTGGTGAATTTAAATAATTATGTAAAAAAACAGCACAGGGCTTAACATTAGTAAGTACTTTAAAAATGACAACCACGGTAGATACATTATAATACTTAAGAAAGTATAGTTGAAAGAGATGGCCAATAAATGTTCTCTCTCATTAAAAAGTAGAAATTTGTGAAACTCTATATTAAAGATACACTAAAACTAAAAATCCAAGAGGTGTGGTGCCCACATCTCTAATCGAGCCACTCAAGAGGCAAGAGAACTGCAAATTCAAGGCCAGTCTCAGCAATTTGGTGAGAACCTGTCTTGACTTCAAGAGGGCATGGCAATGTAGCTCAGTGGCAGAATGCCCCTAGTTTTGATCCCCAGTTATCTTTCTCCCAACACACACACACAGAACTCTAAAAATCCTAAGGTTATGTAAGAAATTTTCAACTTTTTAAAAGAGCTATACTAACTACATAGGTTAAAAGCTAAAAATAGGAAAACATGAAAAAGATGGATAAAGAAAATCTTGAAAGCTGCCATGTTTGGGTAATTAGCTGTATTCTATTTTTGTGAAAATACAAAAATTTTAAACTATAAATCCAATCCCCAGAATGATACTAACATATTTCCTCATATTCAAGATAAATCAGGATTTGAGCCTTGAGATGTGTTGAACTAACAATGGTACTCACTCAATAATTTAATACTGGTCAAGTTTTCTCAAACCAGTCTACTTTTCAATATAAAAGTGAACGCGATGAATACTTAATGTATTAGAGGGTAAAATATGGAAGCTTTTCAGCTGCTTATTAGTACTACAGCAAAACAGGAGCAATACACATCCCCTAACCCCATCGTTCTTCAAAAACATGAAATACTTCCAATTTAAAATTTCTAAGGCAATCAAAGTCACAGCCCCCAAACCTAAAGGTGAGCACATCAGAGTTGCTACTATCTTCAAACTGTTAAGGACTCCATTATTAATTCGTATAAAGATTTTGTGTGATGTTTCCAGGTTGCTTCTAGGTCTCATCACTTTTTTTTTTTTTTTAATGTATCACTGCATAATAATACAGTAAACCCGCACAGGGGCAGTGGCAATTAATTTCTTTGAGAGGCTTGAGCAGCTTAACGTACATTCTATGGTACCTAAATTAAGCTGACTAACACCACAAAATCTCAAGTCACACCTTGCCTATCTCTACGTAAGCAAGTCAACACTGGTAAAAACAGACTAGAAGCATGCAGTAAAGCCATAATTTCTGTGCTAACCTTAATTCCTATCGTCAAGAGGTTGGCTCTATCAAAAATATTCTTAACTCCTTATGAATATGCGTTTCAAATGAAGCATACTAGCCATGGGCATAATAGTTCAGCAACAAAGCACAAGATCAATAAATCCAAATAGAGCCTATTTCTATAGGACGATAGCCATCTGCAGTTTCAGTCTCGGTTTACCCATTCATTATGCACATGCAGGCGTCTTTCTCGCTTTTATGAGCAATAAACTTTACTCTGGCTTCAGAGATCACACCTCTGCGTGCCTCCGGCATACCCAGGAACTCAATAACGCCAAAGTCAGATTTTCACATTTCCCAACTTTGGCTCCCGGCGAGCGGCGGACGCCAAGCATCCGCCTACCGTCCTCCCGAGACTCGGGCTACTTTGACGCACCGGGATGCGGCTCACCTGACACTCTGCACCAACCATTACCAAGAGGGAACACCAACTCCGCCAAAATAAAAAGGGTCCCCGAGGAAGCGTGCGAGTGTCCCTAAGGCTGTCTTCTGCCTCCGCCCAGAAAGCCGGGGGGCCACGCCGCCCGGGCCCCCAGCGGCCTCCGCCACCTGCCCGACGAGGCCGCGCGCGGCAGGAGCCCGGCGCGCCGCAGGGAGGAGGCTGCGGGTCCCGGCCGGCCCGGCGTCCGCCCTGCGGGCGGGGGCAGGAACCGGGGGCCGGAGGTTTCCGCCCGGCGCGGCCAACCCGGCAGGGGCCTAGCGCGGGGGCCGCCCCGGCTCCCGACCCCCGTCCCGGCCGGGCGGGGCGCGCGGCCGCCACAGCCCAGCCCGCCGAGCCTCCGGGCGGCGGCGGCGCCCCGCACCTGCCCCGCGCCCTGCGGCAGCCCCGACGAGCGGCTTCACCCACCTGGCGCCCCCGCCGCGTCTGCACGTCACGGCGCGACCCCGCGCTCCTCAGCACCGGCAGCAGGGTGCGGGCGGGCGCCGGGAGACCCTGCTTGGCCGCCGCCCGGTGGGTCGTGAGGCCGCCGCTCGCGAACCTGTTGCGCAGCCTGTCACGGCCGCTCGGCTCCGCCGGCGCCGCCTCAGCCCCACAACAACATGGCGGCCGCGGCCTCCGCAGGAAGCCGGGGGGCGGGGAGGCGGGCGCCGGGCCGGGCAGCCGATGGCCCGCCCGCCGGGCACCGCCGGGCACCGGCTCCCCACCCTCGGGAGCCCCACGCTGAGCCTGGCGCGGCTCCTCACTCCCGGACCCCCGAGGCTCCGGACCCCCGGGCCTGGTCCGAAGTCTCCTTGGTCCTCCGAGAGGCTGCGAAGCCCCGGACCTGGCAGCCCTTCCTGGAGCTGCGGCGACCCACCTGGCTCCTCCTCCCCGAGGTGACATGGTGAGGTTGGGTGGTGCGTTTCCTGCCACAGTGGACCCCAGGGTTTCGGAAAGGGGCAGGCGGTGCCCAGCTCTTCCCTTTGCTCTCAACGTGGGACGCTCTCTGGAGCCTTCGCACGCACGGAAGGTCTAGCCACTGATCTGGGGGCACCAATGCCCTGGGAACTGGGGAACAGGCGGTGGTGGCAAGAGGTTGCTCCCACCCTTAGTCACGGGACCGTTCCGGGCCTCTGGAACCCTTCACAGGCACCACTGCAGGATCTAACCATATCCAAGCATCACCCATTCCCCTTTCCTCGCCCTCTTCCATAACTCACAAGGAGAACCCTCTACCCCTATTCACACGCCCGAGCAACTCCTTATGCACTCTGACCCAGCTCCAGAAGACTGTCTCCCCCAGACTCTTCTGCCCACAGCAGCCTAGTAAGCATGCTTACCCATCCCATAGCCACCTGACACGTGAATCTCAAATTCAGAATTTATCTTTTTACCCCCGCCCAGCTCCTGGTCTCTTCACAAAAGACCAGACTTAATTCACCAACCTGTGCCCAGGGCTTGCCCTTGACACAACTGTCTTTCCAGAGAAAGGCTTTGTTTGTGATTGAGGTGAGGAAGGAGTCAGTAGTTGCTAATGAGCAAAACAGAGATGTCTATTGGTTTTTAGAGGCAGGGACAGGACTGGTCTGAGGTACAAAACTCATATCCATGTGACTTTTGTTGATGCAGGAGATCAAGTGACTCTGGCTTCCTTAACATTTCTTACCTGTTGGGGCAGGTGAAGGTAGCAAGGCTTGCTGCAATGCCCAGGCCTACCTAAACTGGCCAGCCAACTCTTGTGAGGAAGTTAGCAAACATCAATAGTGGTGAACAGGCTTTTCTCGCTTGCACACTCAGTGTTTTTCCTGACTGACAAGTCCTGAACTTCTATGACATAGAAAAATCTAACTCCCTGGTATTAGTCTAGGAAGTCCCTCACTTGCTGGTGACCAATCAATATGTCCCCCTTTGCAAGCAAACCACTCTTGAGCACATGGTCTCATTCCCATTTCAGACTTCACTAATTAATTGTAGTGCTTCTTTTCCGAGCTCATATTCAGGGGCCTAAGACTGAGTCTTTCTCAACCACTTGGTCTGTAAGATAAAACCTATTTTTTATTCCTGATAAGCAGATAGCCTTCTTTGATAGTTTCCATTTCCCTCCCATCATTGATCAATGTCATTTGTGTTTCAAGGTTCTGGACCTGGTACAATTCACCCTGAGTCCTCTTTCTCTTTGAATAAGGTGCCAAATCCTTGGCCAGACAAAAGTGGAATTTGTAGGAAGAGATGTTTACTAAGGGAAAAAAAAAACACATTGAATTGCCTCCCTAAAATAATCTAAAAAGCCAATAACCTCTGATAGGAACTGACATCCTGTATAGGCCAAGCACTAAAACTATATCCCAGGGTTTCCTTCAGAACTTTGAGGCCACTTTGTCCTTCCCATTCTACTCTGTCACAGCCCCAAATATAAAATTCATCCAATCATCGATCCCCACATACAGGTATATAGAATTTGGACAATATTAAGCATTTGGTGATTAGATATAAGTAATGAGAGAGGGAAAGGAGTAAAGGATTCTTAGGTCTTAGGTAGACCTAGGTAATGATAATTCTCTTCAGTAAGAATGGAATATAAGAAGGGAGCACAGACCTTACAAATGGCCAAAGAAACATGTTTGCTTTTCTTGCAACTTCTAAATCACTTTCCACTCACATGCAAAAGTCCTTCTTTGAGTTTTATAACAACCAGCTATGCCCTTCCTCTATGCTAATCCTTATTATTTACCAACTTCCAGGGCATTCAGTTTACCAAGAATTTCAGTACCTGGAGTAGTCAGTCCTCTCCACCTAGTACCCTCATCATTCTTAGTGTCTTTAGGTATTCATGATTCACATAGGTGACATACCCACTGTCCTAGTTCACTGACTTACTCTTCTCATCAGGCAGGCCTTGAAATGGGAACTGTAAATTCCCTCCTTATTATTTTCCAAATCCCACCACCTCTTCCTCTTGTTCACCCCCTAGTACCAGCTGGTGATACAAATTTCTGATTTTCATTAAATTTTTAAAAATCTCAAGCATTATTGGACAAAAAAATTTTGTAGTTGTACATGGACAGCATGCCTTTATTTTTAATTTTTATTATTTTTAAAAAATATTTATTTATTTGCTTTTAGTTGTACACAATGCGTTTTTATTTTTACGTGGTGCTGAGGATTGAACCCAGGCCACGCATGTGCTAGGCGAGTGCTCTACTGCTGAGCCACATCTCCAGCCCTATTTTGTTTATTTTTTTATGTTGTGCTAAGGATCTATCCCAGTGCCTCATACATGCTAGGCAAGCACTCTGCCCCTGAGCTACAACCCCAGCTCCTCAATCATTATTTCTTCAAATACATTTTTCTGCCCCTTCTCTCCCTTATCTCCTCTTGGCTTTCTGGCTGCATGTATATTTAACTGTTCAATATCATTTGGGGTTCATATTAAATGTGTTCCAATAGTCTAGCCATGTTCCACCATGGAGTACTAGAAATACCTGGCTCTGAATGGCAGGAATATGCTCCTTTTAAAGCTGAGCTGCTTTTACCTCTCTTTGGTAGGAATTAGTCCCTCTATGTTCAGCCTCTGAGCTTTCTATCTAGGGTGACTGTTTAAATCTGTTTAAAAAAACAACAAAGTCACAATCTCTCCATCCCACTCCTAAACACATGTACACATGCTTATATACTATCACATTGATTCTATCCCTTTGAGAAATAGGTGAAAAGTAAAGTTCGTTCCTTTTTCAATTTCTTTTTCCTCTCAAAACCCAGACAAAAGAACAGATGTGCTGACAGTAATCTCTTGTGGATAAAGAACTCAAGTCAATCTGGGAAACCAAGCTGAGGCTGCCACAGTATTTGGTCATAAGAGCAGATGAAAAGCATGCCAGAGTAAGGGGATCAGGGTCCAGGAAAAGGGCTAGGCCTTCATTTAACAGCTATCAACTCACTAACTGGATATTTGTTTTAATTAAATAGTTATTTAAAAACCTCCCATGTTCTTAATTCACAGGAATGGTCAATGGGACAAATTTGGTCCTTGGCTCTTTTCTCAATTTGTTGAACTCACAGACCCTATTCTGCAACCTATGGTGGAAGAGAAGCAGAAAAATGAAAATAGGAGTGATTTAGGGGAAAGAGAAGGAAAGGGAATTTCCCAACCCTAGCATGGAAAGGAGTACTCCCATCTTTGGGCCACTTGTGTTATGCATAACTTGAGACTCTGGCTTGATGCCTAGGGTACCGGAAAGGCAGTGCCAGGCAAGCTGAAGGGGGAAGTTAGCCCAGACTTGGCCCTAGGCCAGCACTGCAGGGTGGAGCCAAAGGCCAGACTGGGTGAAGCCTGGAGGCCCTGGACAGGATGTGCTCATTCATGACTGAAGCAGCAGGGGCTTCCAGTGTGGCAGGTGTAGCTCAGAGAAAGGGAATCCAGTCTGATTCAAGAGTCAGACATGCTTCCTGTCTGGCGTATATGCCCAGCTGTCTGTTTATTTCATTGCTGCTGTCTACAGACAAACCTGGAGTGATACCAGTTCCCTCCTTTTAATAATCATACTAATGATAATGTAGTATTTTGCACTGAGTACCTTTGTGTATGTGGTACTGAGAATGGAATCCAGGGCCTGTGGGTGCCAAGCACATGCAGTGCCACTACACTTCCAATCCCCTACATTTATATATATATATATATATAAAATTTCATTTTGTCCTCACAGTAATCCTGTTAAATAGAGAGTAATGTTCTGTTTGTGATCACCTTATCTTGGTTAGTATTGAAGAAGAGGTAAAATCAGTCTTAGCCTTTTGTTTGGGGAATTTTCCCATGCTCAGCTGTGGTTTTCTTTTTTTTCCCTTTACATAGAGAAACTCAGGCCATGCTCTTCTAAATTCAGTTAGCAACAATGTTTTATTTTAAAATACACAGTGGACCAGATTGTTTTGTCCTGTTTGGACCAGTCTGGCCAAACATTTTTATTTCTAGTATTGTTATTTTATTCTATGTAAGTAAGACAATGTCTTGAGCCAATGAAATTTAAGAAAGATAACTGTTCTTACCCGTGGCCCTTAAGAGTGAGGGATGGTGTAACTGCCCTTGCTCTGGTGCCAGAGGGTAGAACACTATAGCAGGGAAAGCCACAGGTGAATGTGAGCCTACATTTCGTTTTTGTCTTTGCAGTGCTGGGTATGAAACTCAGGTCCTCACACAATCTAGGCAAGGGCTCTACCGCAGAGCTGTATCCCCAGTCCCTATGAGTCACATTTCAAATGTCTAAATTATATGCTTGAAACTTGACCCATCCTGACTCCCCTTAAGAAAACAAGATGAACATCTAAAAATTCAAGCTATGAAATTACCATTCAGAAAGGGGTCTGAAACCTCAAGTTGGTCAACATCCTCATCTGCCCTAGGTAGGAGTGGCCAGATCAGGAGAATTTCCTACATAAGGTTCAGGTGGAGATCAGGATTGGATGCTTGATGCTATCTGCCATTTGTAACATTTCCTTTTTTGTTGCATGTATACAATGAATATGCGCCCCCCCCCCCTTTCTAGTACCTCTAGGTTAGGCGTGCTTAATTCAGTAGAACCATATAGAAAAGTAAGAAAGAACAAAAATCAATTGCTTGCAAATTAGTTTAACCTTAGAAGCCTTCTTCAACAGGTTGATTTGGGGGGGGTACTTTTGTAAATGGAAATTCCTGAATGCCAGAGAAACTCCACTACTTGAACAAAACCTTAAGTATTGAGAATGGCTAGTATTCAGTTCTCCTGACAGTTATCATCACCATTATTTGCTGAGTGTGCCAGGCATGTGTGTGTGTGTGTGAGTGTGCATGTATATAAATGTGTGTATGTGTGTATATGTTTGTATGTGTGTATACCACACACAAACATATATACACACACGTATATATAATATATACACACGTGTATATATAACATACATATATTCTCTAATCTTTACACATTTAGGAAGTTCAGAAGCTAGAATTTGATTCCTGATTTTTGTAATTATAAAATATATGCTGTTTCTAATCTACAGTACTTTTGTTCACTATATTACAACTGGTTAATAGTTTCTCCTCTCTGTTTTGTATTAAATGTACATGAGTATGAACTTCCAAAATAATTTATGTTAGAAGAAAAGTTACCCAGAATATAAAGATGCAAATGTTAGTTCAAGTTTCACCTCACACTGTGTGATGCTCCTAGTGTTTGTAATTCCTCCCTCTCCTGAAGGCCCAAATTCTCTGTGTTGGACATGAATTGCCAGGCTGTGACTTACATGGTCTTTTTTCTTAGATTCCTTTAAGTGCTAGTCATGTAAGTAACATAGCTCTCTAGAGAAGAGAATCCACCTCATCATTTAAAGAGGAATGAGCAGCAATGACCTTAAAGTTGTACCCGTAGTCTAACCAGTGTGAGCCTTAATAACTCATTAAATGAACATTTTGCCATTTATGACCACTCACCTTGACCCAGTAAGGTCAGATTACTCAAAATACTTAGAGAAGCTTCATTACGTTCCAAATAGGCAGTTGAAAGAAAATAAAATCTTAATGTCTGTGTCTGATTTTCAGTTCTGCAAAATGATCTTATCTGATTACTGACCATTTCTTTTCTTCTTTATTATATATTTTTCAGGTAGGAAAGTATACACACATCATAAATTTTTCAGCCCCTAGGTTTTTATGAAAGTACAAGCAAAAATACATAATCATCTATGCCTGGCTTCTTTTGTAGAATATTGTACAAAATAAATTTTGAAGCAACAGAATTTTCATTATACTTTGATTAGTCTTGACTATACTCATTTGTAGGAGGAAGAATTTTTTTAAGATTTCAGACTATACCATATTTTTTGTGTATTTGGCACTAAGGAATAAACCCAGGACCTCTTATATATGTTGGGCAAGCACTCTACCACTGAGCCACATTTCCAGCCCTAGCCCACACCATATCTATGAGATTGTCTATTATCTCATTTTCATCAAGAAGCACTACTGAAAACTTGTGTAAATGTCACACATTCACCTACCTGTCCATCCCTAACTTTGTTCCAAAAATAATTTCAAGGTTTTTTTTTTTATTACTATACTAAGAATTTTCAGTGCTATCTTCTGAAAAAATGCCAGCATTATTTTGGTACTTAAGAAGGTTGTTGACCAAACTACCCACGTCTAGCATGACTTAACTATCTTCAATGTTCTTTTTTTTTCCAAAATTTATTTTTTCTTCAGAAAATAAGGAATTGTTTTTATTTCTCTCTGCCTAAATAGCATTATATCAATAATTCTAAAAAACTGAGAATCACCCATTTAGATTTTAAATAATACTGTTGCACCATTTGAAGCAATCAGATTTCTTTCATTTTCCTTCTAGGATATGTATATGTGTGTGTGTGTGTGTGTGTGTGTGTTGTGTGTGTGTATACAATGTATGCATGATATATATATGGATATATATTTATTTGTAATGATAGTGTAACAATTTTATTTTTACAGTTTTTTCACTTAACACCATCATAAGAATTCTTTCAGAATGATATATTTTTTTTATATTCTTACAAAAGTGCAAAGTACTTATTGAATGGAGTACCATAATTCACTTAATGAGTCTCCTGATACTGGCTGATTCTTTATTATTATTATAAATAATAAACATTTCATTTCTAAATATATACAAATAATAAACATTTCACAAAAAGTCTTCATATATGTCATTTTTCCTTCTGTTGTAGTTTGAAAATGAAATATCCCCCAAAGACTCATGGGTTAAACACTTGTCTCTAGTTCATGGAGTTATGGGGAGGTGAAAGAACCTTTATGAGGTAGGGTCTAGTAAAAGTTGGGTCATTGGGGATATGCCATTGAAGGGGATATTGAGACCTCAACACTATCCTGTCTCTCTCTTTGCTTTCCAGCCACCGTAAAGTGAGCAGTCCTGTTCTGCGGCATGCTCCCACCATGATGTACTGAGCTGGCAGAAGTCCCAAACAATATGATCAATCAACCATGGACTGGAACCTCTGAAACTGTGAGCCAAAATAAACCTTTCCTCTTTTTAGGTTGATTATCTCAGGTATTTTTCACAGTGACAGAAAGCTTGCTAAAATACCTTCTTTTCCATCCATCCTTAAAATAAATTCTCAGAACTTTAATTATTGTGTGAAAATAATTATTGATACTTTCTATAAAAATAATTTAGACTGCCATAGCATCATATGAATATACCAGTTCTACTCCACCTTCCTTGAAACTATTTCATTACATTTAATATATTCATTTTCAAGGGAAAATAACTTTTTTTGTTTTGTTTTTTTTAAATATTTATTTATTTACTTTAGTTGTACACAATGCAATGCATTTATGTTTTTTGTTTGTTTGTTTGTTTGTTTTTTGGTACCGGGGATTGAACTCAGAGGCACTCAACCACTGGGTCACATCCCCAGCCCTTTTTTGTTTTTATTAGAGACAGGGTCTCACTGAGTTGCTAAGTGCCTCGCCATTGCTGAGGCTGGCTTTGAACTCACGATCCTCCTGCCTCAGCCTCCCAAAGTGCTGGGATTACAGGCGTGTGCCACCGCGCCCAGCTTGTATTTATGTTTAAAAGAGGATCGAAACCGGGCCACACACGTGCAAGGTGAGTACTCTGCCGCTGAGCCACAACCCCAGCCCAAGGAAAATAACTTTTTAATTATACTTGTTTTTCTTCTGTCACTACTGATGGTCAGCATTAAAATTACTCTTTCTTACTTAAGTAATAAAATTATTTCTTGTTGAGAATTTTTTTCTTCCACGAACTCTCTGAAATTGAATTACAACTCTAGCATTCTCTTCTTGTTGAAAAATTATCATTAACACATATTAATTGGACAAATTAGTGGGATTCCCTGTGATAGTTCCCTACATGCATGTAGCATGCATTGATCACATTCATTCATTCTTTTTCCAGACCCCACCACTAACCTTGCCAGTCCCTAGTGATCTCTCTTCTACTTTCAGGTTGACTTTTTTTTTTCAGTTTCCACATATGGAAGAGAACATGTGATACTTGTCTTTCTGTGTCTGACTTATATAACTTAACATCATGTCCTCCAGTTCCACCCATTTTGCCAGAAATGAGAGAAAAATTCATTATTCTTTATGGTTGAATTATACTTCATTGTGTGTATATACCATATTTTCTTTATCTCTTCATCTGTTGACAGGTACGTAGGCTGACTTCATATTTTAGCTATTGTGAATGGTACCATAATAAACAGGTATCCTTTTTGGATGCTAACTTAATTTACTTTGACTATATACCCAGGAGTGGGATAGCTGGATCATAGGGCATTCTGTTAAGTTCAATTGTCTTTCCTAAAACAGGAGCCATGGCATCGTTAGAAGATTAAAACAAAAATACACAATTCTACCCACAAGCCAACAAACACTGATAAGAATTGTAATAAATTCCTAGAAATTTACAAAAAGGTCCTGGAACTTTGCACCTTTCAAGTTTAGCCATGCCTTTGATTTGATGTAGTATATAATCTAGATTTATTTGGTTTTGTAATTTATATGGTAAACTATGGGGTAGGGACCAGGTTTTAACATGCACTTAACAGCTTATACTGTACTTTCAATACTTGGAAAATAATAATTAATGGTTAAGTATTAGATATTTGGTACAAAATCCTGAATCTAAGTATAATTAACTTTAAGAACTATTTTGGTGTCTGATGAAAGTGAAATGTGAAAAGCTTTTCATGGCTTTATAGAGGGGGTCAGAAACGTATCCTATGGCTAAGACATGTTGAAATTAAGAATACATAAATGAAATTGCCTGTTAGAAGTTGTAAAAATTTAGAATTGATATCACCAAGGTTGGTTTAAGAGTTTAGAGGCCATAAAAACTTATAGCACCCATGTATAAACTTCTAAAAATCTGAAAAATATTAAACCTTCAAATTAAAATCAGGAAGTCCAGCAAATTCTGTGTGTGGGTGTTTTTTTTTTTTTTTTTTTTTTTTTTGTAATTTTGCATATTGACTATTTCAGCACCAGTGTATTTTAATGCTCAAATGTTGAATTCTAGTTATGTATGGGCACGTGTACACATGCAGATATGTGTGCTCAAGGCACACCCTTGCTTAGCCAGTGCCACAAGAATGTGCTTCAAGCTTGGCAAAGGGGCACGCATCTGTAATCCCAGCTATTGGGGCTGGGATTGTGGCTCAGTGGTAGAATGCTCGCCTAGCCCTTGCAGGGCCCTGGGTTCAATCCTCAGCACCACATAAAAAATAAATGAATGGAATGTAATTCCAACTATTTGGGAGACTGAGACATGAGAATCATAAATTCAAGGACAGCCTGGGCAACTTAGTGAGACCCTGTTTTAAAATAAAATAAAAAGGGTGGTGGCTCAGCGGTAGAGCGTGCCTAGCACGTGCGCAGCCGAGGTTCACTCCCGAGCACCACGTAAAAAAATAAAGGCATTGTGTACAACTAAAGCAAATTAATAAATGTTAAATAAAATAAAATAAAATAAAAAGGGATGGAAATGCAGCTTAGAGGTAGAGCACTTGCCTAGCATGTATGAGGTCCTGAATTCAATCCTGAGCATGTAAAAAATAAAACCTTATCCAGGTAATATATATGTTAAAGAAAAATTATATTTATATATATATATATATGTAAAAATGAAAAATAACCACATTTTGATTAGAGTTTGCCTTTTGGGTACTCTGCATGAGTATACCATGTTTTTCAGAACTCAGGATGTTGAACAGACTGTGTAGAAACTCAAGATAGGTAAGGTGGCAACAGAGCAAGCTACACCCACAGAGCAACTTCCTTGTGACCACCTCTAGAGAGAGAGCTGTGCCCAATATCTTCCACCTTGTATGGCAGGGGGTCAATTTCATATTTGATCATGAGAATTTTGCCTAAACATGATTGAGGAATAAGTAAGCAGTTGTACAAATCCTTGTGTGGTGGTTCCTAACTTCATCACCACCCCTCCCTGGGTTTCATTATTTACCCCTACTCCAGATGGAATATTTTTTCTTAATTAAAAAAAATTGCATTTAATATATAAAAATTGAGCTGGGAGCAGTGGCTCATGCCTGTAATCCAGCATTTGGGAGGCTGAGGCAGGAGGATCACGAGTTCAAAGCCAGCCTCAGCAATGGCGAGGCACTTAGCAACTCAGTGAGACCCTGACTCTAAATAAAATACAAAAAAGGGCTGGGGATGTGGCCCAGTGGTCAAGTGCCCCTGAGTTCAATCCCCAGTACATATATATACATATACATGTATATATATAAATTGGTTGCATATGAGTGCCCTTTGAGAATGGAAAGTTAAGGAAATAGGGTCATCTTCAAAGCTGAAATACCCAAATATGAAATTACAGAATAAAAATAAGCATAAATTACTTCAAAGAAATGGAACAACTCCAGATTAGAGCAAACTGACTCTAGATATTAAGGGTATAGTCCCAGCCACTTGGGAGGCTAAGGCAGGATGATCGAAAGTTCAAAGCCAGCTTTGGAAATTTAGCAAGATACTATCTCAAAAAAAAAAAAAAAAAAAAGGGGGGGGTTAGAGGTATAGCACAGTGGTGGAGCACCCCTGGGTTCAATTCTTAGTATTGGGAGGGGGGACAAAAAATGGAAATGTATTAGCATGAACAGATTTTTATACAAGGGTAATCACTGAGATAAATTTTGTCTATGCCCATCTGTGATATTGTGCAATGTATATATTAGGTCTTTATCCCCATTCCTGACATACAACTCCTAAAACCCTTAGAATCTGCAGAGTAATGAGTGTCTTTAGTATGCTAACAAGGTGACTGGTGGCTGGCAGCCCCAAGGTAGCTTCATGATGGACCCTGGTCACCAGAAACACCAAGGCATGATTTGAGGGTTGAAACTTTGAGCGCTACTCTTGCAGCTCGGGGAGAGGTGAAGGGCTGAAAACTGAGTTGATCACCTATGGCATATTATTTAATCATTCATGCCTCCATAAAACTCAAGAGGACTGAGTTCAGGAGCATCTGGACAGCTGAACGCGTAGAGGTTTCTGGAAGGTGGCACCCAGAAAGGCATGGAAACTGCTGCTTCCCACATATTTTGCTCTATTTATCTCTTCCATCTGTGTCTGTTATTATATCCTTTAAACAGGTAAATGTGAGAAAGTGTTTCCCTGAGTTCTGGGAGCCACTCTGGCAAACTAATTAAACATAAGGAGGGGTCATTGATACCCCAATTTATAACCAGTTGGTCAGATATTCCAGCAGCCCAAACTTATGGCTGGCATCCAAAGTGGGGTGTCTCCAAAAAAATAAATAATCCAATTGATAAATGGGCTAGGGAATTGAAAAGACACTTCTCAGAAGAAGATACACGATTAATCAACAAATACATGAAAAAATGCTCAACATCGCTGGCAATTAGAGAAATGCAAATCAAAACTACTCTAAGATTTCATTTCACTCTAGTCAGAATGGCAGCTATCAAGAACACAAACAACAATAAGTCTTGGAGAGGATGTGGGGAAAAAGGCACACTCATACATTGCTGGTGGGACTGCAAAATGGTACAACCATTATGGAAAGCAGTTTGGAGATTTCTTGGGAAAATGGGAATGGAACCACCCTATGATCCAGCCATCCCATTCCTGGGTCTATTCCCAAAGGACTTAAAAACAGCATATTACAGTGACACAGCTACCTCAATGTTTATAGCAGCACAATTCACAATAGCTAGATTGTGGAACCAACCTAGGTGTCCCTCGGTAGATGAATGGATAAAGAAAATGTGGTCTATATACACAATGGAATTTTACTCAGCAATAAAAGAGAATAAAATAATGGCATTCACTGGTAAATGGATGAAGTTGGAGAATATAATGCTAAGTGAAATCAGTCAATCTCAAAAATCCAAATACCAAATGTTTCCTCTGATATAAGGAAGCCAGTTCACAGTATTGATGGGTCGGGGTACATAGGAGGATTAGAGGAACACTATAATGGTCAAAGGGAAGGGAGGGGAAGGGAGGGTGCAAGGGGGGAAGGGGTTGAATAAGATGGATATCATGATTCTAAATGCATGTTTGAAGACTTGAATGCTGTGAATATACTTTGTATACAAACTGTTTTATGTAAAAAGATGCTATATATGTGTAGTATGAACTGTAATACATACTACTATAAATAAAAATTAAAAACAACAACAACAACAACAAAGTGGGGTGTCCCATATTGTGAGGCTGAGCTGTCAACCTGTGGGGTCTAATGTTATTTCCAGGTAGACATGTCAGAGGTAAGTGGAATTAGAAGAACCCCAGCTGGTGTCCATTGGAGAATCTGCTGCAGAATTAATTGCTTGTTAGCCGGGCATGGTAGCACACACCTCTAATCTCAGCAACTGGGGAGGCTGAGGCAGGAGGATCACAGATTCGAGGTCAACCTGGTCAACTTAGTGTAGCCTCCATCTCAAAAAATAGAAAGAGTTGGGAATGTAGCTCAATGGCAGAGCTCTCCTGGATTCAATCCCCAGTACCATAAAAAATAAAAATACAGAATAAAAATAATTACTTGTGTGGGAAGGGTCTTATTTGTGGGTTTTTTTAATGTTTGTTTATTTGCTTTAGTTATACACAATGACTTTATTTTTATGTGGTGCTGAAGATTGAATCTGGGCCACAAACGTGCTAGGGGAGTGCTCTACTGCTGAGCCACAATCCCAGCCCCTCATTTGTGTTGTTAGAGTATAGAAGGAGAAGCCAAGTTTGGTTTGTCCTGTATCCTTACATCACCCAATCACTATCCTGGGAAGAGAAATCTTAAACTTGTGATATGTATGGTTCCATTGCCAAGATATTTTTCATTGTGGAAATATTACCTCTCATTTTTAGCTGGGTTTTAGTAAACTTTTTTTTTTTTTTTTTTTTTTGGTCCTAGAGATTGAACCCAGGAGTGCTTAACCACTGAACCACAGAGCCACATCCCCAGCCCTTTTTATTTTTAATTTTGAGACAGGGTCTTGCTAAGTTGCTTAGGACCTTGCTTAGTAAGCTGAGGCTGGCATTGAACTTGTGATCCTCTTGCCTCAGCTGCCCGAGCCACTGGGATTACAGGTGTGCACCACCATGCCCAGCCTCCATTAAACTCTTCAGTTACTACCTGCCACTAGTATGATAGGCTGAGCAAGCAACATTCTAATCATAATTTGGTTTCTTATGTAGGTTACCTCACAGGGAAAAATGCTGGTGATGCTTGAAGTATTATTCTGACCTACAGACTGTGATTATTTGAGTACAAATTAATGCATTATCTCAGTTTGTTCATCAGCCTGTATGAGTTTGGTTCATGTGAGAGAAGATCTCAAGTAGGATGGCAAATGGGGTTTTAGAACCAGGAAGACTAGGAGTAAAGGAACATCACCATGGAATGTGACCTTTTGACTGTGTGGAGGGCAGAGTATGTGTCCAGTTCATCTCTAGCCCCAGTTTTGAAGCACAGATCCTGGCCCCATTAGAAGTTCATTTATCTGAACTAGACATTCTCAATATTAAAGCCCATTCTATAATTACAATCTCATTTTATACTTAATAAAAAATACATGATTAACAGATATTTTTTAACTTTTGAAAACTTACCCAGGTAGAGCTGGGTATATAGCTCAATGGTAGAGCAGTTGCCTAGCATGCATTCAATCCCCCAGTACTGCCAAAACCAAAACAAACTTACCCAGGTAATGTACATGTTAAAGAAAATATAATATAGATAAAAGGAAAAAGGAAAAATAACCATATTTGGATTACTTAGATAAAACCTTTGTTAAGGGGCTGGGGTTGTGACTCAGCGGTAGAGCGCTCGCCTAGCACGAGCGCGGCCTGGGTTCGATCCTCAGCACCACGTAAACATAAATGCATTGCATTGTGTACAACTAAAAGCAAATAAATAAATATTAAAAAAAACCCTTTGTTAACATATTGGTATATACCCCCTCAGACATTTTTATATGCATACAAATGCATGTATATATACATACACACACATACATATGTATGTATATATATATTCTTACAAAAAATGGTATCTTACTATAATACAGTTTTGTGGGTTACTTTTTTATTTTATTTTTTATGTTTTAGTTGTAATTGGACACAATACCTTTATTTTATTTATTTATTTAAATGAGATGCTGAGGATCAAACCCAGGGCCTCTCACATGCTAGGCCAGCACTCTACCACTGAGCCACAACCCCAGCCCCTGTAGCTTACTTTTTTTTTTTTAAATATTTATTTATTTACTTTAGTTGTACATAATGCAATGCATTTATGTTTACGTGGTGCTGAGGATCGAACCCAGGCTGCGCACGTGTGAGGCGAGCGCTCTGCCACTGAGCCACAATCCCAGCCCCCTACTTTTTAAACATAGTATATGGTGAAAAGCTATGTCAATAAAAGAAATAATTTATGGAATCATTTTTAATGACTGCATAGTATTTCTGAATATGTAACATAATGTCCTTTTTTGTAATTATAAACCATGCATTAAAGAACATATAATTATTTTTAGAATAGATCCCTAGATGAGATATCATAAGATCAAGGTGTACATATATATGGGTCTCAAATCTTTTGATATATTCAAATTGTGCTCCAGATAAAAGTTGCACCCATATATCTATCCACCTACATTGTTTGAGAGGATCCATTTTTTCACTCTAGAATTTCTTTATTATTACATGAAATCTCTGGATCTTAGGGCTACTACAACTCACTGGATCTTCCGCAACTAATTGGAACTCTAGATACAGGTTTGTTTGTTTCTTTCTTTCTTTCAATGATGGTGATGGGAATCAAACCCAGAGCCTCAAACATGTTAGACAAATAATTCTACCACTTAGCTATATTCCCCAGTTCTAAATTTTTACATTAAAAATTATTTGTACTAGCCAGGTGCAGTGGCGCACGCCTGTAGTCCCAGCACTTGGGAGACTGAAGCAAGAGGATCACGAGTTCAAAGTCAGCCTCAACAATGGAGAGGCACTTAGCTACTCAGTGAGACCCTGTCTCTAATAAAATACAAAAAGGGGCTGGGGATGTGGCCCAGTGGTCAAGTGCCCCTAAGTTTAATCTCCGGTACCAAAAAAAGAAAAAAAAATATTTGTACTAAAAAGTATTTATTGTTTATCTGAAATTCAAATTTGTGTGTTTTGTTTTGTTTTATAGACAGAATACTTTTATTTTATTTATTTATTTTTATGTGGTGCTGCTGAAGATCGAACCTAGTGCCTCACACATGCTAGGCAAGCGCTCTACTACTGAGCTACAGCTACAGCCCCTGTGTTTTGTATTTTTATTTGTTAAATTTAACAACATCATTGGAGTATTTTAATACTCCAATCAGCCCTAAATTCAGCGAAATTTTTAAAGTATCTGATATTTGTCTGCCTCTCCTCCATTTTTAGCATTGACAGATATTTTTCCATACTTTGGTATTTGTTTTTGTTTTGGAATGGGAAGGAAAGGAATCAATCGTGACTTTTCAAGCTGACATCTTTTCTCAGAAGTGTAAAATCTTTTTTAGGAAAGGTAACTTTGAAAGTTATAATGGGGGAGATTATTCATGACATATCATTTGGAGAAAATAGGTTACAAAGCATGTGATATGATTCAATTTCTGTTTAAAGTGTATTACTTTAAAATAATAGGAGTAATTTTTAAGGTTCTGCCATCAGACTTCAATTGAACTCCAAGTTCTGCCTTTCCACCTGCTTTACCTTGGACAAGTTATTGAGCAAAGCTGTTTTCTTATCTTTAAAGAAGTCATACAATCTCCTTTGTAGATTTATTTCAAGTGATGAAATAAGAGGCATGGTCCTTGGCACACCCCAGGCCTTCTCTACTTGCATATCAGGTGGGAGCACCCACACACATGACAGTCTTCATGATAGATTACTCTCTAGGTCCTTCAATTTTTGTTTACTTATGACACATTCTAGGGAGTCTTAGGTTAAAGCTGGGCATACAATTCAATCTATATTCTGGGTCTAGGAAACAGATTAAAGAAACTTTAGACATACATTTTAAATCTGAATGAGTGTGTGTGTACTATGTATTCACAGTCCCAACTTATAATGATTTGTCTTATAATTTTTCTACTTTATAAAGCTATGAAAGCTATATGCATTCAGTAGAAAGTTTACTTCAATTTTTGAATTGTGATCTTTTCTCAGATTAGTGAGAAATGCAGTGTAATACTCTTTCACAATACTGGGCAGTGGCAGGGAGGCACACTCCCCGCCAGCCACATGGTCACAAGGGAAAATAACTGATACTGTACGGTGTGCTGTATTGCTAAGCTATGATATTTAGAAGGCTAAGAATATTAAAGGCATTGTGCGATTTATGGTATTTTCAAACTATGATGGGTTTAATGGGACATAACCCCACTGTGAGTCCAGGAACACCTGTATCATCAAGGTTTGTCATGTGTGTGAAGAAGAAAGTTTGGATCCTGGATCCACAAATATTCCAACAACCATAAATGTAGATACCCCCACTAGATCTCTGAGAAAAAAAAAAAAACCATAAATGGAGGATGAGGACATTATTTACTCTGTTTCAGTCTGGACATGTGACTCTTATCTTACAGGCCAAGCAGGATGTCAGTATCAGTGCCTATGGAGAAAGCAGTTCTGGGTTTTTCATCTTCAGGGCTGTGCTTTTCTATCAGTCCTGAGAATCAACAGAAAAGGAAGCCAGGAGAAAAAGAGCCCCTTTCTCCATAAAGCTTGACTAAAACTCTCCTCTGACCAAACTTTAGTTGGACTCCTCTGAACTCTCTTCTAGACTAGTCCTTCACGTTGGTCCCTGTCCTTGTTACACTGTGCCTAGACCAGTTTTAGCAAAAATCTTGCTAAGTCACTTTATAGAGAATCCCCCACCCTGGATATCTGATCACCCTTGGTAGCTGATCCAATTCTTCATCCTCGAATGTTTATGACTTGCCCTTTTGCAAGAATCCTATCAAGTCAATTTAGCAAAAATCTCTATCTCCTCTTAGTAATTTTCCATCTACTGACCCCCTCACACAGTTTGGTGGCTATAAATTTCCACCTGTCCTTGTATTCAAAGTTGAGTCAGATCCCTTTGCCCTGCTGCAAGACTCCATTGTGATAGTATTCCAGAATTAGTCTGCCTTACTATTTTTACAATTGTCAGAATAATTTTTCTTTAACAATCATGGCAAATCCAGCCCAGGCTGCCACAAAGAACAACTTTTTTTTTTTTTCTTGGTACCGGGGATTGACCTCAGTGGCACTAGACCACTGGGCCACATCCCCAGCCCTTTTTTGTATTTTATTAGAGACAGGGTCTCACCATTGCTGAGGTTGGCTTTGAACTCGCGATCCTCCTGCCTCAGCCTCCCAAAGTGCTGGGATTACAGGCGTGCGCCACCGCGCCCGGCTAAAGAACCACTTTTTAAAATCCAAAGGTTTAAACAAAAGCCAGGAAGAAAGGACATTCGGTGCTTAAGCAAATACTTTTTAATCCCTTTGCCTCTTCCATTCTTAGTTCCACCCTCAGCAGTAAAACCCCAACATGTCCTTGATCTGTATAAGACCCACCCATCCTGCACAGCAATAGGGTTTGTGTGAGGAAGTCCTTGAACGCCCCCTAGAGGATAGCACGCACACCCAATATTTACAGCAAATTGTGTGTGGGGGTTTGTTGCTGGTGTTTCAGTCATGGAAGTATTGCTTTCCCTCTCTGGGGAGCTTAGCAGAGTATCAGAAATATCCTGTCTGCACCTTCACGGAATTGATTTTTCAATTCTTGCTTGTTCTCCACTTGGAACTCACGAAATGGGTAATTCAGCTCACTTACAAGTGTTTCTTTAATTTTATAACCAGGGAGCTGGAGAACTCAGAACATTCTATCAAGTACAATCCAAGTGTTTGTCCAAATGTGTTCTGCAGACCACCTACATAAAAGTATCCTAGAGTGTTTAAAATGAAAATTTCTGGTCCCTGCCTCACACCTTCTGGGTCAGGATTTCTGGGGGTGAGGCGTTTCTTACGCACATGAAGGTTTGGGAACCACTGCTACACATTACTTAAAGGTACTCCTCTATGCTTTATCTCATTTAAAAGTATGTTGTATTATGCTGTAGTCAAACTCTATCGGATAGTATTATTTATGCAGTAAGTCCAATATTTGCTAATCTTTCACCCTGAAAACAAAAAACCCATCCCTATTCAGGCCTTTGAATCAAAATCTTCAAATATGTTAAAAAAAAATACTTATCTCCTAGCCAGGTATGGTGGCACATACCTGTAACCCAGCAACTTGGGAGGCTAAGGGAGGAGAGTCATGAATTCAAGGCTAGCCTCAGCAACTTAGTGAGATTTTGTCTCAAAATAAAAATCCAAAAGGACTGGGGATGTGGCTCAGTGGCAAAGCACCTCTGGGTTCAATCCCCAGTACCAACAAACAAAACAAAACAAAACAAACCTTGATTTATTTTGCTCTGTCTAGATAGAGGGGTATTATTTCATTTTCTACTCCAGAGGTAGATTAATCCAGTGCAAATCTTTCAATTGTTCCATTTTCCAAAGTTCCAGGGAACCATTAGGAATAGCCCTTCCTCCTCTTTCTCCTCCTCCTCCTCCTCCTCTCTCTTCTTCTTTTAATATTTATTTATTTGTTTCAGTTGTACACAATGCCTTTATTTTGGCAGCACTCTACTGCTGAGCCACAACCCCAGCCCTCTTCTTAATAAATATATAAAACCTAACCAGTTATGCACAATATAGTTGCTTAATGTAATTCCTCTTTGGAAGCATGTTTAAAACACAAGTTCATATACTTCATTCTCAAAATTTCTGGTGTAGTAGATCTTGGTTGGAGTCAGGAACTGCATTTTATCAAGCATCCTGAGGTGATTGTGATGCAGGTGATCCTTAGACTGCATTTTAGGAAATACAACCTTATATTCCAGACAAATATGTTTATAGAATATTGCACAGCCAAGTGCCATACAGATATTATAAATCAGAAACATTTAATGTTAACCTGAAGGAAGATAGTAGACTTGGGATGATAAGGATGATAAGCACAAGACCCTAATTTCACACTATTCTGTTATTCATAGAAGACATTTGCTCTTTTCAGATCAACCCACAGTAGGCCTTCAAATGTGTCCCAAGACAGAACTTAAAGTAGCCACTGCCAATTACTTGGGATTGTTAAAAGAAAAGGAATAAATGTGATATTTCTGAGTAGGTGGAGAAAAAAATAAAGATTTGCTATTTCAGCTTCACCCAAATGCTTAACCATTGAAACTTAATGAAGCCAGAATTAGACAGGCAGTCAGTATAGATAGGTAAATCGAGTCAGGTCTGATAAAGGAGGCCAATTTGAGTGAATCTGGGAAGTTGGAGACTGCCCCAGGAGGAATTGAAATGTTAATTCCTTCAGAGCCCTTCCTCCATCCTTATCAAGAACCTGCCCCTGCTCCAACCTGTTGCTAAGGTAACCTGTCCCAGGAATTGACCCTCCCTACAGGGAAAAGTTATAAAGTTGTTAATTAATGTGTCCTGGACTGCTCCATCCTGCCCTTCCCCCTTCATCCCACCTGTTTCCCACCTTTTGACCATCCCACTAAGCATTTCTTGGGCCTAGTCGAGTATGCAGGTAGGAGAGAGATAAGGGGAAGAGAGCAGGAGAACAAGGGAAGCCTAGGACATATAAAAAGGCAGAACACCCTCGCTTCTTGGGATACCAGGATACCAGCGATGGTCCCCTTCTCCCTCCCAGGAGAAGTCCATGTTACCCCTTTTTAAATAAACCCTGCTTTATATACTTGCCTCAGTGTGCTTCTCTAGTGTTATACTTCAACATGTGAGGGAGCAGAACTCGTTGGTAACTGGTTGTATCATTATTACCTAGAACCTATCAGTTATGACTATAAAATTCCAGAAATGTTGTTAGGATAACTGGTTAACTATTTGAGAAAAATAACTAATCTTCCATGTGGAAAATATTGTTCATTTTATTTTAAATCAAAAATTTAAAAATTCATATACTCATTTAATAATAAACTACATAAAAGTAAATACAATGAAAAGAAAGTGTTAGTCTTACCCTAAACCTTCAGTCCCCATCTGCAGAGGCAAACCTTATTAAATTCTGAAATAGACATAAATATTGGAAATAAAACCATTTCAAGGAAATATAGGTGGATATTTGCATAACTTTTTAGATAATAAATGATCTCTAAGTTGATAAAAGGAGAAATCACAAAGGGAAAAATATGAAATTTAACATATAAGCATTAACATTTTTATACGACAAAACACTGTAAATGGAGATTTCCATCAAATATAGTAGCACCCAGGGGGCTGTGGGGACAACTCAGTGGTAGAATGCTTTCCTAATGTGAATTCAGGGTCCCCAGTTTAATTCCCAGCACTATATACACACATACACACAGGTAGCATCTAAGCCGACAAATTCAGAAATTTGAAATCCTGTGTCCAAAATAAAAGAAAAATACAACACTAATGAGGGTACCTTCCATATGTAACAAACTCTGAAGGGATTCTACTAGATGATGGTGCACTGAAGGAATATTAATTAGGACTCTTCTTTTGTCTTCAAATAAGAGCGAAACTAATTTAAACAATAAGGATAGAATTAGATCAGAGAACTAGAAGTGCAGAGACAGAGTGAGATTTAAGATTAACTTAATCCAGGAATACGGTTTTCCTACAAGTCTATTATCTCTGCCTTCCTCTGTATATTGAATTCATTCATCCTCAGACTCCAGCTAGGCCTCAATCTCTACGTAATATCCAGAGGAGGGAACCCTCTTCCTGAGGCTCACTTAAGACTGAATGTACTTTTCCTAAAAACCCCTGCAAAGCCTTTGTGTAGTATGCTGATCTAAGATTGTTTGATCATGTGTTCATACCTGAATTAATCTGAGGTCAGAGAGATGCTATACACTGGTCCTATAAGGAATTTGATAAAAGAAACATTGTTTGAGAGGTCAGTGATTTGCATGTGAGGGATAATGACCTGTGAAGAATTAACTTGTTTTACTCCTTCTCCTATTTGTGGATTCAACAGATTCCATGATCATAGGTTCTATTTATATTTTGGTTACCTGAAGTTCTTCTGGTAGTTTCTTCAAAAAGAGCTCTTGAAAACTGTTTTATAGAATGTTGGAAAATATGTCTATTCTAGAAGAACAGTTTGATAAGGTATGAAATTTGGGGGGCTATGCTTTCATTTCTTGAAGATTTTATCTCTGGAGTCTCTTGTAGTGCTGAGGAAATGTCTGATACCAGCCTAATTTTGTTTCTCCCTACAAATGAATTTATCTTTTTTGCCTATTGCCCAGAGGATTGTTTTACTACCATTTGCTAAGATATATTTCTGGTTCAATTTTTCCCATTATACAACGTGCTCTTCCAATATGTAGGTTCATATATATCATATGTTATATTCTTTGGTTCTCTTAGTCACATAGATACATATTTTATATCTATTTTTATATCTCTATATTTATTCTCTCTCTCTAAATCCTTCTAAACTCTATTTATTACTATTTATATTCCTGTATAGATCTGCTGGTAATGAATTCTTTTAACATCTGTTTATCTGAAAAAGTCTGTATTTTGCCTTCATGTAATAGTGGTCCCATGTTGTTGTTGTTGTTGTTGTTTTCTCTCTTCTCCCCTCTCTCCCTCCCTAACAAGATTAGGGAAACAGTATTGTCTTTTCTTTTCCCCAGTTAATTACCCTTGAATACACCCACTACAGGAACGATGCCTGCTGACTCCTAAACCACTATCAGGGTGTCCTGGGGCTGCCTACCAGAGTACACCTGGAATGTAACACTTGAACCCCTGTCCCTCCCTATGGACAGGGACCGGAGTCCCCTGTGTTTTTCCTTTGCTAGCAAAGCAAAAATACTTCTTTTTCCTTTTTCTCAAAACCATGTCCTCGTTATTAAATTGGCATTGATTGGCATTGGGAACAGGGACCAAGCTTTCAGTTATAAATTTTGGTGACCCAGATGGGACCCAAGAGCAGCACCCACCCCTGCCCCCTTCTTTCTTTCTTTTCTTTTTTGTTTTTTTTTTTTTTTTTAGTTGTAGTTGGACACAATGCCTTTATTTTACTTATTTTTATGTGGTGGTAAGGATTGAACCAGTGCCTCGCACATATTAGGTGAGTGTTCTACCCCTGAGCCACAACCCCAGCCCCTGCTCCAGCTTTCTTGAGCAGGCCTGGCCCTCCAAGCAACTTCACTTCCATGCTGAGGATGCAAGATGAACTTTTTGAGAGCTGACTACTGGAAAGTTAGGGGACTGGTGAGTGTGCCTCCAGTGGAACCAAACCAGAGGAGCCATTCCTATAAGTAAAGGGAGGGACTAAGGGACTCCCAGCAGCTGCTAAAGCCCCTTTGCTTTGGGGAACTCCCGCCTTCTTTGCCTGCACTGTAAGGATTGCTCCATCTTGGTCTACTTTGAGAAAAAGGAAACTGAATGCAGTAAAGTCAGGGCACCTTGGCCGTTTGGTAAGCTCCCACAATATACACACTTAGACCCTTGATTCTACACTTCTGGTAGGGACATCTCTGGCACCACTGGTGTTAGAGTCACGGTCAAGCAGGAGTTGAGAACTTGGGGAGATTTTTTCCCTATCTGGTCTGTCTGTTTTAAAGATTCTCGTCTGTCAGCCATGGCTTGGGATCCTCTCTGTTTGTCTGTCATTATGTTTGTTTGTGTCTGTTTCTGGCCCTTTAAGACCACGGGCATAGTGTGTTGATAGATCATTTCTTGGGAAAGATCTTGGCTAAATGGGCTACCTATAGATGTAAATGTGTCTAAGAAAAAGATAATGTTTTACTGTAACAATCTGGTCTTTGAATGGTTTTCTGAATTATTGTACAATGTTGCAGCTGGGAGTTGATTTGTCAGAGATAAAATAAGTACTCTGTATATACAGGCATGTATGTCATTACATAATAAGGAGTCTTAACAGACAAAAAAATGAAAACTAAGTTGGATACAAAAGGTGCTGCCTCTAATGTATGAGCATAGCAGGACACCAAAGGAGGATTGGAAAAAATTTTTCTTTTCCTTTCAATCCAGGGCTGACAGTCTGAGCACCACTTCTCAGCCTGGCCTCAGGCAAGTGCAGATCATCTGCTGTGGACCAGTTCTGGGATAAAGGGAAAAGAAAAAGAAAAAAGAAAAAAAAAAAAAAAAAACCCTCAAGGAAGCTGCCTGGTCTATAGAGAAATGGGCAAAAAGGACCTGGCCTCTACTCTGCTTTCCAGTCACTCTTTTCACAGGGTTGCCTTTACATTTGAAAAAAAAAAAAAAAAAAAAAAAAAAAAAAAAAAAAACCCTTATCTGTATTGTCTGCGGATTAACTAGCCTATCTTAATGGGGGGGGGGGGGGGGGGGGCTTAAAAAATAAAAGCTGCCAGTCACAAGGAATGGGGCAATAGGTTTCAGAAATATTAAATAAAATCATAATCTAGGGACAAAATAGTCTTCCCTTTTAAGATCTGACAGATGCCCTATTTGGTCAGAGAATACTTCTGGGTGCAGCCCTACCTGTTGCCCAAAAATCTAAAATACAAGGGCCTCCCTGAGTCTCCATGAATTCAAGCACCTATGTCTTGGCCCTGCTGATTTCTGCAGAGGGAGGTCCCTAACAATCTTTTTATGGTCAATGTGACCTTCATTGGATAGAGTGCCTTAGATACATACATATATAAAGAGAGAATCTCTGGGTACAATTGACAGTGGGGAACTCACTTAAAGTTGGTGGCGTTATGATGATGACAAGGGAGACTGATCAAACAACAATAACCTGTGTTCTCGCCCCTTGAGCGCAAACTGGAAGGGATAAGTTTGTTTGTTTTTTTTTTTTTTGGGGGGGGGGTACCAGGGATTGAACTCAGGGGCACTCGACCACTGGGCCACACCCCCAGCCCTTTTTTGTATTTTATTTAGAGACAGGGTCTCACTGAGTTGCTAAGTGCCTCGCCATTGCTAAGGCTGGCTTTGAACTCCCGATCCTCCTGCCTCAGCCTCCCAAAGTGCTGGGATTACAGGCGTGTGCCACCGTGCCCGGCTGGAAGGGATAAGATTTAAGGCACAGTTTTTTAAAAATATGCCAGACTGTCTGATTACTCTCCTGGGATAAAATTTGTTATGTAAATTAAAGGTATAGATAAGATGCTCAACCAAAAAATAACAACTTTCCAAGTGCCTTCCAGGAAAACAAAACAGAACCTGCTCCGTTGAAAGTCTCCTAGGAGTAAGGCCTTTTAGGCAAAAGGGACCCTGAGAAAAGTGATCATTGTTATATCAACCAATATTTTATTTTAGGGGGAAATAACTTGCCCCCAGCAGAGAAGGGATAACCCCTTGAGAGAGAGAGAGAGAGAGAGAGAGAGAGAGAGAGAGAGAGAGAGAGATATTAATGGGGATTCTGGGGATTCATTCTCTTCTGGACTATTGTTTAAAATGTGAATTGAGTCAACTTTTCCAGATATCCTCCTCTGCCTATCCTGCCTCTTAAAAAAACCTCACACTGATGAGTAACAATTTGTGCAAGGCCTCCTTTTTTTTTTGGTGGTGGTGCTAGGGATTGAACTCAGGGCCTTGTACATGCAAAGCAAGCACTCTACCAACTGAGCTATGTCCAGCCCCTTGTGCAAAGCTTAAGCTATAAAATATTGAAGTGTGATATCCATTACTTTTAGAATTTTTTTCTTTGTTAGAGAAACAGATAACTTACAATTTTGACCAGGCTAAATTTTTCATGAAAAACCTGCATATATTTAGTTATAGATATGTAAACATCTATAACTAAATATGTTTGTCTGAGCCTTATATAAATGTTCTGTAAAAGTTTACAAAACGAAAGTTCATATAGGTTTAACCAATAATGCTATCTTTTATACATATCACATCTAGCATAAAAGGGCCACACTGCCATTTGAGAAGCTGGCTTATATTTGTCTGCTTTAACTAAATCTATTTCTGATTATTAACACTGTTCCCTAAATGTATAAGAGATTTAAGGCTTTCCTTTGATTTTTGCTAGTACTGCTAAACTCTGCAAACCTGTAATAATCTATGAATTCTGAATTTTACTGTGAAGAATTAGTTAATATAAGGACATCTGTGTAATGGTGATGCTAACTATTAGTTCTTTATATATTAAGTATATACTTATGTTTTTCTACTATACAAAATTTAAAATATAAAGCTTGGAAAAGCACTTTACCAAGCTAATGTTCTCCAAAGTTGTCTGAAATGGTAATTTTAAACTTAAAGAAATAACAAATTTAATTGGATATTTATTTGTCATTTAATGTTATGTAACAGGACCTGTTATCAATAAGATGTATATAAAATTTTATGTTACATTTTATACTGGAGTAGAAATTTAAATGTATTTTTAAAAGATAAGCAGAGCCTGATCTGTTTAAAGGTGGATATTGTAAAACATTTTACCACTCCCCATCCCAAAAAAAGTGTTAAAAGCTCTCTAAGCTTTTTTTTTTATTTATATTTCAGATGTAATGATGTATTATGTTATTTGTGAAGAGCCCTACCTTACCTGAGATAAGGCTCTGCTTCCCACCCTACTGCATGTTAGAATGGCTCCAAAATAGGCTAGACTTCAGCTCATTTAAAGTTCTGTTCAAAAGATTGATTTTTGTTGTAAAGATTACTGTGATCTCAAACAGGGGATATAGTATATAACTAAGGTTCAAAATTATAAAAGTCATTTTTTTTGTTCATAGCTATTACACACACTGAATGTTTTTGCTCTGTTAATTTCATTTTGTATATTCCTTGTAAACTTTATAACTGTTGCCTGATAGTGTTTTGCAGAGGTACTACTTCTAAAAGAAAAAAACAAAATCAACTCAGATTAATTTGAGAGAATAAGCCATCACCTACAGGACAAATAGTATATAAAGCTGACTTCCAGCACTAATACTAACCCAATTAAATGAAATTAAAAGATAAAATTATAGATATAAAAATAATATAAAATTATAGCTGGGCATGGTGGCGCATGCCTGTAATCCCAGCACTTGGGAGGCTGAGGCAGGAGGATCATGAGTTCAAAGCCAGCCTCAGCAATGGAGAGGCACTTAGCAACTCAGTGAGACCCTGTCTCTAATAAAATACAAAAAAGGGCTGGGGATGTGGCCCAGTGGTTGAGTGCCCCTGAGTTCAATCCCTGGTTACCCCCCCCAAAAGAAACCCCAATAATATAAAATTATAGATGTTGAAGTTATAACCTGTTACTCCTTCTTTAAGACTGGTGAAACTGGCTTGCTGGGTGTTTAAAACCAAGACTTGGAGACCAAAGTCAAGGAAGTAAAAGGGCCAAGGAGAAAATAGCCAATATTTGGCCCTTGCCCTCTAAGGTCAGCCAGCACCCAGAGAATGATGGGACCCCTTTCATAGATCTGAAACTCCAGTGAGTCACCTGATTTGCCAATCAGGGAGATTGAGGGGACCCTAGATAACAGAAAGCCAAACAGTGGTGCATATTCAGCAAAGAGGAGGGTCACTGGAGAATGATATGCCTAAAGCTTCCAAGAGAAGCCACATGTGTGGTCATCAAGACCCTGACCTGACCCATCCTGGCACATGGCACCACTGACAGAGGAAACCTAAAGGAGCCAGTAGGCTTCAAACATGTCCCCAAGAGTGATCTCTGAGAAATCTCAGCTGACTCTTAAGACTAGATAGGAGCAAGGTCAGTTTTGACCAACTTGGTCTTAAACACCTGACAGGAGAGTATAGCCTAAGCACAGTCCTATATGGTCATTTAAAAGGATGTTTTCTTTAAAAATGTAACTTAAGATGTTCACTGTGTCAGCCCTAACAAAAATATGTAAAACTGGAGACTGTAAAGGAAGGGTACTCAATGAGAGTGCCTAATATTTAAGTATCACAAAGGACTCTAGAGACACAAGCTTGTCCTGCATTATAGAGGCTGGCTGAAATACTAATTGTTTTCATATTATTTATTTACCAAAAAAGTAATGCTTTGCTGTTTTGTTTATTGTTCTCCTAGCATAAACCTAGCCCTATGTATACCTTGTCCACTCACTTGCCAACTGCCACCATGGACCTTTGGACTGCTATGCTGCTGAATACCCTTAACTGTCCATGCCCCACCTGACAGAAAACAAGGACTTTAGGTCACTTCCCCCCAACTTCGCTCTCTCTCAGCACCAAGTAGCTTGGAGATGTTGTTTTCCATAGAAATGGAAGGTAGAAATTGACAGTGGGGAATTGTAACAGTGATCCCTTCACCTTCTGATTGTAGCCCTCCTTGCTCTAAGGCTTTTTTTTTTTTTTTTTCCTCTCTTCTCCCCCCCTCTCTCCCTCCCTAACAAGATTAAGGAGACAGTGTTATCTTTTCTTCCCCTAGTTAATTGCCCTTGAACATACCCACTACTGGAAGGAAATGCCTGCTGAGGATCTGGGAAGTGAATTTCTCCCAAATTAACAAGTGAATCCTAACACACCATCTGGGTGCCCTGGGCCCCTACCAGAACACACCTGGAATGTAACCCTTGAAGTTCCTTTAAAAGCCCCCTGTCCCTCCTAATGGACAGAGTCACAGCCTTTGGGACAGGAGTCCCCTGTGTTTCACCTTTGCTAGCAAAGCAATAAAACTTCTTTTTCCTTTTTCTTCATGTCCTCATTATTAAATTTGAAAGTACACTCACAAAGCCCACGCAAAGTTCAAGGATCACACTACACACCAGAATCCCAGAGATTTATTGTCAGAGCATGGAGCAAACTGAAAGGCTGTCCCTCCAAGGAGAGCAGCAGTCTGTAAGGCACTCATAGGCAGCTTTAAAACCCACAAGAGGAATTTCACAAGCATGCTTCAGGGTTAAGTCATGGGCTGGGGTGGAGTCGACCCTTTAGCAGGCACACCTTCTTATGGGAGGCTAAGCAGCACTGCCTCAGGATCTCTAGATAAAATGGCTCCTAAATAGAAACCTGGGAGTCCCTAGCTAAAAGTGGCTCCTGACTTAAAATGGCAGATCTGATGCCAATATTGATCTGATGCCAATAAAATTGACATTGATTGGCATTGGGGACAGGGACCGAGCTTTCAGTTACATTCATTTCTTTTTGTTTCAATTTTTTTTATTATGGTAAAATATACATTGTAATGCCCAGAGAATGGACCCTCAAAGACCACCAAAGAATCCAGAGTGTATGCAAAAACAAAGAGCCTTTATTCGGGCTTAAGCTGGGACTCTCAGACCTCACCAACACAGTGGATCCATACAGAGAGTCCCAAACTCAGGAGGGGTGAGCCTTTCATTGGGGTTGAAGCAAGGAGAGGGAGGGGGTTCACATGATTGGCCATCCTTACAGTTAGAGCGTCTTGCCACATGGCAATTGGCCAGGGGAGCCCGCGCACGAGCATACACGCACACCAAGCATATTTTAAATTGATTGGGGAATGACTAAGGGGTTCTCATTGGTGGAGGCTATCCTCAGAGCAATGGAATGTGCTGACTGTTACTCAAGCTCACTGCAGGGTCCTGCTTTTACCTTATGAGGTCTTATTGTGCGCAAGCTTGCTTAACATGCCTGGGCTTGTTCTCTCCTTGTCCCCGTGACCAGAGACTTGCAATAGCTTGAGGCTGACAAAATGGAGGCAGTTGATTACAAAATGGAGTCACAGCAGTTTGACTCCTATTATCCTAAAGCCAAGCATTTTATAGAAGCAAAAAGAAGTGGTTAAACTAAAAAGAGACACGGGGCTAAAAAGGGGGGTTCCACACACATAACATAAAATTTATCATTTAAACATTTTAATTGTATGGTTCAGGGGGACTGGGTTTGTGGCTCACTTGCCTAGCATGTGTGAGGCATTGGGTTCAATTCTCAGAACCATATATAAATAAATAAAGGTCCATAAACAACTAAAAATATTTTTTAAAATGTATGGTTCAGGAGTATTAAGTACATTCAGATTATAGCACAACCATTAGCACCATGCACCTCCAAAACTCTTTTCATCTTGCAAAAACTCTATATCAATTAAACAGAAACTTCCCATTTCCTCTTCCCTTTAGTTCCTGGCAACCACTGTCCTATTTTCTGCCTATGAATTTGACTATTCTAAGTTCATCGTATAAGTGGAAGCTCATAGTATTTTTGTGACTGACTCAGTTAACTTACATGTTATAGCGTGTCAGAATTTTCTTCCTTTTTAAGGCTGAACAATATTACATTATGTGTACATTATGTAGATATTTATATGTATATATACTTATGTATTTCTTTTACACTTTGTTTATCCTGATGGATACAGGTTGCTTCTGCCTTAAGCTTTTATGAATAAAGCTGCTATGCACATGGGTATACAGATATCTCTTTAATATCCTTCTTTTGTACATCATTTAGATACATGGAGGTAAAACCAAAAGAAACAGCCAAAAACATTGAAAGAAGTTGCCTAAGAGGAATGGGAATTTGGGAATGAGGGTCAGAGTAGTTGAATTCTACTATAAGCTAATAAGTTCTATTTGAATTTTAAAGAGGTATGTCCCTTGGTTTAATTTAAAAAGAAAAAAGGGAGAGAGGGAGACAGTGAGTAAAGAACATACCATGTGCATAGCCAGAAGTGCAGAATACTAGTCTCTCTCTCATTTCCCTTCCATTCAGTATCCCCTTATTCCTCCTACAGAATTCTTGGAAATCTGTTTAATATCTCACCTGTGTTCTGTGAATTTCTTCTCTCAGCTGCCCCTGCAGTTTCTATTCTTGTTCTTTTTCTTCAGAGGCCAATTGAAGGCCACACCCTTGTGGGCTATAGACAGTCACTGATCTCTGTCTCAGGGCTGCCAATACCTGGTGTCAAATTGTTGGTGTTTGTGCCAGTGACACTACTTCTTGCAGTTGTAAAGCTGCTGGCTTCAAGGCTGTTGACATTTTGCACCCTCACTGAGACCACACGGTTGTGTTTTCCTAAATGGGAGAAGTTTTTCTCATTTTGCAGAATTAGAAAACTATATTCTCTCTTGAACATCTTTTAATAAACACTGTGGACAGGTAACTGACTTTGCTTCTTTCTTTGGCTGGCTGCTAGAAAACTCTTTGCTAAATCTGCATCGCACAGAGGGCAATGAAGGTCTTACACTCTGTATGTTCATATATTACTTTTAATAGGTTTGGACTTCATTTGTTTTACCCTTATGTTTTCACTTATATCTTATTCATTCATTCAATACCGTATTTGTTTTGGTAGTCTGGCTGAATTGTTTTTAAATTTTGGAACCCGGTGGGGACAATATGTAAATAATTGAATAAATAAATAATAAAAGTTTTTAGCTTTAAAAAACCTTCCCCTTTTATTAAAATCCTTTTATCTTAGAACACAGGATGAAATTCATGGTATTTATCTTGATTACAATAGCCTTATAGTGAGTCTTAAAATTATGTAGTGTGAATCCTTCAACTTTATTCTTTCATTTTAAAATGGTGTTAGCTATTTTGTTTCCTTTGTCTTTTCCATGAATTTTAGAATCAGCTTGTCTATATTCACAAAAACGACTACTAGAATTAAAAAAAGAAAACATGCTTATTGAGCTGTACAGCTGAAGTCATTGTTATTTGCACTTTTTTTTTTTTTTTTTTTTTTTTTTGTACCAGGGATTGAACTCAGGGGCACTCAACCACTGCCACATTCCCAGCCCTATTTTGCATTTTATTTTGAGACAGAGTCTCACTGAGTTGCTTAGCACCTCACTTTTGCTACAGATGGCTTTGAATTGGTGATCCTCCTTCTTCAGCCTCCTGAGTTGCTGGGATTACAGGTGTGCACCACCACACCCAGCTTGTTATTTGCATTTTGATACTTTCGGTTTTTATCTTCTTTTCTCATTGCCAAACTCTAGTAATAAGCTTTGTCCTCTGTCTGGCAGGAAATCAGGTCCATAAAGAACACTCCATTTAGACAGTAGAGTAGGGGCAGGGGATCAAGAGAGATGGAGGAGGGGAGAGCATGGCAGAGAATTGGAGAAGGACATTTGTCAAATTACGCCATGTCCATGTACAAATATACCACAATGAATCATATGTGTGTGTGTATACATACATATACACACACATATACACACATATATATGTATACACACATATATATATAATATTATATTGTAATGCACTAAGTAAAGTAATAATTAAAATTCACTAAGTAAAATAATAATAAGAGGGAGATCAGTAGAGTATAGCAAGGAGACCCAAGGGAGGAAGGAGGGGAGAGAGAGGATATTAGGGAATGAGATCGATAGAATTACTTTATATGCATGCTTGATTGTGACATAGTGAATCTCACTATTAAGTATAATCATAAAGCACAAATAAAATAAATAAATAAATTTAAAAAAGAACACTCCATTTGACAAGATCCTTTCCAATCATGTTCTCATCTGTTTTCATCCACAATATTTGGTTTTGTCCAAAGTTTTTCTTCTCTAAGCCTAGTTTCTATCCCACTGTGAACATAAGAGACTTGCATGTAATCCCAGTGTGATAGCTTCCTGGAAAAATATAGCTCCATATCAAAGAAGATTTGAAATGAAAGAAAGCAGGAAAGAAAGCTCTTATAATATATGAGTTGTTTGGATCATTTTAAATTTCCTGATTTAAACTTACAAATTCAGTATAGCAAAGTGATAAGCTAAAAACTTCAAGAAATTCCATACCAATGTTTTGGATGGAGTTTTGTTTGAAGATCATCTTGTGGTTACATATTTTTCTTTAAGACAATATGTTAGGCCAGACGCAGTGGCACACGCCTGTAATCCCAGCACTTGGGAAGCTGAAGCAGGAGGATCATGTGTTCAAAGCCAGCCTCAGCAATGGCGAGGTACTTAGCAACTCAGTGAGACCCTGTCTTTAAATAAAATACAAAAAAGGGCTGGGGATGTGGCCCAGTGATCGAGTGCCCCTGAGTTCAATCCCCAGTATCAGGAAAAAAAAAAAGGAGACAAAGAGAATATATTAGGCACACATGTGAAAAGTTATGACAATGAAAATCCAGTAGATAAATGGACAAAGACTACATAGTTTGGATCTAGTTCTAGTTTGTTATAATTTGACTATAGTTTCCTATAGTTTGGATCTAGAATGTCCCTCAGAGGTCCATGTGTTAAAGAATTGGTCCCCAGTTTGACACTTTGGGGAAGTGGTAGACAATAAGAAGTAAGCCCTTGGGGCTGGGGCTGTAGCTCATTGGTGAAAAACTCGCCTAGCACATGTGAGGTACTGGGTTTGATCCTCAGCACCACATAAAAATAAATAAAATAAAAGTATTGTGTTCGTCATCTACAACTAAAAAAAATGATAATAATTTTAAAAAGAAGAAGAAGTAATGCCTTGTGGGGAGTTCTTAGGTCACTGGGGGCACACCCTTGAAGGGGACTGAGGGGTCCTGTTCTTTTAATTTCTTTTGATTCCCTGCCAGTAGATGAACAGGCTTCCTCCGCCATGTGCTCCCACATGATGTACCACTACAGGCTCAAAGCAACCCGCCAATCATAGATTGAAACCTCCAAGGCTATGAACTGAAAGAATCCTTTCCGTTTTATAAGTTGATAAAGGATAGCTGGCTAACACGGAAGAGAAAACCCAATTACACAATAAATACATGGAAGAATGCTCAGCATCATTAACATTAGGCCGACAATAATATTGAGCATTGGCAGTTGTGCAGAATGATACAAACTCGTAATGCTCTGCTGGTAGGTGTATAAATTGAAACAATAACTTTGAAAAACAATTTGGCATTATCTAGTAAAGTCAAAGTTGTGCATGCCAAAAAACCCAGAGCTCCCACTTCTAGATATGTGTCCTAAAGAAGCCCTCAAACATGTGCATCAGGGGAAATGGAATAACCCAATCAGAGTGACACCATAGTGTATCAGAAACAACACAAATGTCCATCAGTAGTGGAATGACGGATTATGGCTTAATTCATAGAATGGAATAATATATAATAGTGAAAATTTAACAGTTACAATAACATGGATAAATCTTGGGAATATGAATTTGAATAAAAAAGTCACAGAATGCATAGAATATGATTCTACTCAAGTAAAATTCAAAGGCATGTAGAACTAAACAATATATTTTATAAGTATACAAGTGTTTAAGTTCTAAGAATGGAAAGATAACACAAAAATTTAGGGTAGTGTTTATTTTGAAGGAAGGAAATGGGAACAAAAACAACCAGAGGTGATGTAATATTCTTTATTTTTTTTAATTGCATGGTAGATACATAGGTATGTTTTTAAATCCTATTTTCTAGACAACACATAGATTTTACAATATTTTTCTCTTCTTAATAATTAGTAAGATCACTTGCAAATGAACATAGAGTCATTAAAATGTGACTATATGTCTTAGAACTTCAAAGTTCTTCCATTTATTTTTACCTGTTCAAAAATTAATTTGGGGCTGGGGATATAGCTCAGTTGTTAGAGTGCTTGCCTTGAACGCACAAGGCCCTGAGTTCAATCCCCCGCACCAAAAAAAAAAAAAAACTTCAAAAATTAATTTTCAGGGGCTGGGGTTGTGGTTCAGTGGAAAAGCACTTGCCTAGCATGCATGAAGAACTGGGTTGGATCCTCAGCACCACATTAAAATAAATAAATAAAAGTTCTTGTGTCCATCTACAACTAAAATATTTTTAAAAATTAATTGTGACTGGGTTGGGGTTATAGCTCAGTGGCAGAGTGCTTGCCTTGAACATGTGAGGAACTGGGTTTGATCCTCAGCACCACATAAAAACAAATAAAGAAAATAAAGATATTGTGTTGGGGCTGGGGTTGTGGCTCAGTGGTAGAGCGCTAGCCTAGCATGTGCACGGCCCTGGTTTGATCCTCAGCACCACGTAAGAATAAAGGCATTGTGTACGACTAAAAACAAATAAATATATATAAAAAATATTGTGTGCATCTATTAAAAAAAGATTTTAAAAAAATTAATTGTGATTGAGTTATAATGCTACCATGGATGCCACAGCCACAAAACTAAGCTATAAGGGATGCAGTCACCAGATTTAGCCATGCAGTTTTTTTGTGTGTTTTCTTTTTAAAATGAAAGAATATATGTATTCCTTAAAACATTTGCTTAAAATATCAAAATAGATAATATTTTGAATACTGGTTCTCAACTCCTGATTATATATTGGAATCACCTAAATAAAAACATAAAATATTAATGTCCAAACCCCATCCTAGATTAACTGAGTCAAAATCTTTGTCAGTAGGGGTTGAGTTTTGGATTTTTCTTGAAACCCCCACCCCAGGTTTTTCCAATTTAAAGCCAAAATTGGGAAGTAAAGAACTGTTTTAAAGCAACTTTTTTTTTTAAGTACTGAGATTTGAACCCAGAGGTGTTTTACCACTGAGCCCAACTCTAAATTTTTTTGAACTTTAAGACAGTGTCTTGCTTAATTGTCCAGGATGGCCTCAAATTTGCAATCCTCCTGCCTTAGCCTCCCAAGGAGCTGGGATTAGAAATAAGCACCACTGCACCCAGCTTATAGCAATTTTCTAAACAAATTTTTTTTTCTACATTGTTGATGCAGAATTCTTAAATGGATAGGGAAAAATTGATAGGATCCTAACATTTAGAAAATACAAATAATTGAGAATAGTCAATTTCAGGTTGTATCATGTTTTTGTTTTATTTATTGTATATTGTATGAAATACAGGATTTCTTTTTTTTAAATTCTTTTTTTAGTTGTCAATGGATCTTTTATTTTATTTATTTATATATGGTGCTGTGCAGGAGCCCTGTTTGGGGATTGACTTGATTTGCGGTTGACTATGAGCCGTGGAGATTTGGGCTTTGTTGCCTCCCGTAGTCTCACGGGACTTGTTGCGGGATCTCGAGTGACTTGGCCGAAATTGCTGATCGGGTCAGCGCCATTTTTAGTGGTGTGTTTGTCGTGTGTTAGTCGTTGTTAGAACCAGAGAGAAAAGTTATCAGAATAAAAAGCTGTTTGTCTCCAGTTCGCCTCTGAAGTTTTTCCCGCGGCTCCGTTGCTCCAAGCGCTTCAGGCGGCAACAGCGCTGAGGATTGAACCCAGTGCCTCACACATGCCAGGCAAGCGCTCTGCCACTGAGCCACAACTCCAGCCCCAGAAATACAGGATTTCTTACTGTCACAGTATGTCTGAAAAACAGTTCTAAACATGGTTAGTCTAAGGTGATATTATATTTTTTTAAAAATTGTAGTTGTAGATGGACAGAATGCCTTTATTTTATTTTTGTGTGGTGTTGAGGATCGAACCCAGTGCCTCACACATGCTAGGCAAGCGCTCTGCCACTAAGCTACAGCCCTAGCCCCTATTAGACATTTTTTTGGGGGGGGTGCCAGGGATTGAACTCAGGGGCACTCGACCACTGGACCACATCCCCAGCCCTTTTTTGTCTTTTATTAGAGACAGGGTCTCACTGAGTTGCTAAGTGCCTCGCCATTGCTGAGGCTGGCTTTGAACTTGTGATCCTCTTGCCTCAGCTTCCCAAGTGCTGGGATTACAGGCATGCACCACTGTGCCTGGCTATTAGACATTTTTTAAACAAATTTAAGGGTGGCACATAGCCCAGTGGCAGAGTGTTTGCATAACATGCACAAGGCCTTGAGTTTGAGCCCCAGTATGGGAAAGAAAAAAAAAAGGAATCGACAGGTAAAAATTGTATATATTCAGAATGCACACAATGTATATACAATGTATATGTATACATTGTAGAATGGCTAAATCAACTTTAGGGTTTTTTTTTAAAAAAATATTTATTTATTTACTTTAGTTGTACACAATGCAATGCATTTATATTTACGTGGTGCTGAGGATCAAACAAGGGTCGCGCACGTGGAAGGCGAACGCTCTGCCGCTGAGCCACAACCCCAGCCCTTAGGGTTTTTTTTTATCCCCACTATAGGGTATTGAACCTAAGGGCACTCTACCACTGAGCTACATCCCTAGCCCTTTGTATTTTTTATTTAAATTTTTTTTTTTAGTTAAAGATGAACACAATACCTTTATTTTACTTATTTATTTATATGTGCTGCTGGGGATTGAACCCAGTGCCGCACACATGCTAGGCAAGCACTCTACCACTGAGCCATAACCCCAGCCCTGTATTTTTATTTTGAGACAGGATTTCACTAAGTTGCCAAGGCTGGCCTCAAATTTGTGATCCTCTTGCCTCAGCTTCCAGAGTAGCTGGGATTATAGGTGTGCACCACTGAGTCCAGCTAGTTATGCTTTCCTACTGCTTAAAGTAATCAAGCATGTATAATGGTTACAGTATCCATGTATGGATTCAGGCTTTTCCACTTATTAGCTGTATGATACCATGAAAGTTACTTAACCTCCAAGCCGACTATTCCTTCATCATAAAAATCTCTTTGGGCAGGGCACAGTGGCGCACACCTGTAATCCCAGCACTTCGGAGGCTGAGGCAGGAGAATTGCAAGTTCAAAGCCAGCCTCAGCAATGACAAGACACTTAGCAACTCAGTGAGACCCTGTCTCTAATAAAATACAAAAAAGGGCTGGGGATGTGGCCCCAGTGGTCAAGTGCCCCTGAGTTCAATCCCCAGTACAAAAAAAATAAATAAATAAATAAATAAAAATCTTTGGGCATTTTAAAAATTCACACTCAAATACGTTGGAAAATTGGATACATTTCTAAAAAGATATGACCTGCCAAAATTGAACCAAAAGGATCTAGAAAATGTAAGTAGACCAAAAACAATGAGATCAAAGCAGTAATAAAAAGCCTTCTAACAAAAAAAGCCCAGGACCAGATGGATTCTCAGCTGAATTCTACCAAACCTTTATAGGAGAATTAATGGCAATGCTCCTCAAATTGTTCTATGAAATAAAAGGAAGTGAAACACTTCCAAATCATTCTATAAAGCCAGTATCAACCTGATACCAAAACCAGAGAAGGAGCCGGGCGCAGTGGCGCACACCTGTAATCCTAGCACTTGGGAGGCTGAGGCAGGAGGATCGCGAGTTCAAAGCCAGCCTCAGCAATGGTGAGGCACTTAGCAACTCAGTGAGACCCTGTCTCTAATAAAAGACAAAAAAGGGCTGGGGATGTGGCCCAGTGATCAAGTGCCCCTGAGTTCAATCCCTGGTACAAAAAAAAAAAAAAAAAAAAAAAAAAAAAAAAAACAGAAGGGCACATTAAGGAAAGAAAACAATGGACCAATATGCCTTATGAACATAGATGCCAAAATCCTTAGTAAACTACTACTAAATTATATTCAACATTACATACATTAAGCATTAAGAAGAGTATACTTCAAAACCAAGGTGGTTTCATTCCAGGGATGCAAGGGTGGTTTATTTAACATATACAAATCAATAAATGTAATTCACCACATAAATAGAATGAAGGACAAAAATCACAGTCATTTCAATAGGTGCAGAGAAAGCCTTTGACAAAATTCAGCACCTATTCCTGATAAAAACACTAAAGACCAGAGATAGAAGGAACTTACCCCAACATCACAAAGTCTATATATGACAAACCAAAAACCAACATCATAGTGAATGGGGGAAAACTGAAAGCATTCCTCCAAAATCTGGAACAAGACAAGAATGACCACTCTCACCACTCCTATACACTATACTACTCGAAATTCTGGCCAGAGTAATTAGGCAAGAGAAGAAAATAAAAGGGGTAAAAATAGGAAAGGAAGAAGTCAAATTATCACTGTTTGCAGATAAAATGACCCTATACTTGGAAGATCCCAAAAGCTCAAGATGACTGCTAGAGCTAATAAACAAATTCAGCAAAGTAGCAGGATACAAAAATCAACATACGAAAAAATAAAAAATTTTCCTATACACCAATAACGAATATGCTAAGAAATCAGGAAAACAATCTCATTTACAATAGCCTAAAAAAAGAAAGAAAGAAAGAAAGAAAAAACTAAGGACAAATAAAACCAGGGAGGTGAAAGACCTCTACAATGAAAATTATGGAACACTGAAAAAAGAAATTAAAGAAGATATTAGAAGATGGAAAGATCTCTCATGTTCATGGATAGGTAGAACTAATATTGTTAAAATGTCCATAATACCAAAAATAATATGCAGATTCAATGTAATCCCCATTAAAGTATTGGCAACCTTCTCCGTTGGACTAGAAAAAAACAGTCCTAAAATTCATTTGGAAGAATTAAAGACTCAGAATAGACAAAGCAATTCTAGGCATAAAATAATGCCAGAGTCATCACAATACCTAACTTCCAATTATGCTGCAGAGCTACAGTACTAGCATAAGAACAGACACATAGACTAATGGAACAGAAGATACAGAGATAAACCTCACAGAGATACACTCATCTGATCCTTGCCAAAGGTGCCAAAAACACACATTGGAGACAAGATAGCCTTTTTAACAAACAGTGCTAGGAAAACTGGTTATCAATATGTAAAAGAATGAAACCAGATCCTTTTTTCTCACCCTGCACCAAAGTTAACTGGAAATGTATCCAATACCTAGAAATTAGACCAGAAACTGCCGGGTGTGGTGGTGCACACTTGTAATCCCAGCACTTTGGGAGGCTGAGGCAGGAGGATCACAAGTTCAAAGCCAGCCTCAGCAATGGTGAGGCAATTGGCAACTTAGTGAGACCCTGTCTCTAAATAAAAAATACAAAAAAAAAAGTCCAGTGCCCCTGAGTTCAATCCCCAGTTGTAGCTGCCTCCTACTGCCGCTTGCAACTATGATGCTGTGGGAGAAAATTCGGAGGCAGGATGAAAATGAAAAAAGGTCTTTTCTTCTTCTTCTCTCTCTGGCTTTAGCAACCTCTTCAGCTCCAACCGCTCTCACTCCAACCAGCCACACACTCTAACTAACCTCACCCGGTTATATACATTTTGCCTTAACAAGGACAAGTGCTTACAGCTTGAGCTTACAGGTGTGTCACACAGTGTTCATGGGCATACAAAGATTCTTTGATAAATGTATGAATATAGCCGGGCGCGGTGGCGCACACCTGTAATCCCAGCACTTTGGGAGGCTGAGGCAGGAGGATCGCAAGTTCAAAGCCAGCCTCAGCAATGGCGAGGCACTTAGCAACTCAGTGAGACCCTGTCTCTAAATAAAATACAAAAAAGGGCTGGGGATGTGATCCAGTGGTCGAGTGCCCCTGAGTTCAATCCCCAGTACCAAAAAAAAAAAAAAAAAAAAAAAAGTATGAATATCAGGTGGAACTTGAACATCTTTTATGGCTCTCAGCTAACTGCAATCTTAGCTATCTCCTTTATTAGCTATCTCCTTTATTAGGGCTCTTACACCCAGTACTACAAAAAAAAAAAAAAAAAAAAAAATTAGACCAGAAACTAAACAACTCCTAGAAGAAAACATACCTCCAATGTATAGATACAGGTAACAACTATTTCAATAGGACCCCCTAAAGATCAGGAAATAATGCCAAGAGTTAATAAATGGGATGACATCAAATTAAAAAGGTTCTGCACAACAAAGGCAACAATTAATAATGTGAAGAAAGAACTCATAAAACTTAACAGCAAAAGCACAAATAACCCAGTTAATAAGTGAGCAAATCAACTAAACAAACACTTCTCAAAAGAAGAAATATGAATGGCAAAAAAAGAAAAAAAGAATGTTCAACATTAGGGGAATGCAAATCAAAACTACACTGAGATTTCATCTTACAACAGTTAGAATGGCAGTCTTCAAAAATACAAACAATAGGGCTAGGGCTGTAGCTCAGTGGCAGAGTGCTTGCCTAGCATATATGAGGAACTAGATTTGATCTTTAGCACCCCATAAAAATAAACAAGGGGCTGGGGTTGTGGTTCAGCAGTAGAGCGCTCGCCTAGTGAGTGCGAGCATATAAAAATAAATAAATAAAAAAAGGTATTGTGTGCAACAACTAAAAAATAAATATCAAAAAAAATAAGATAAAGGCATGCTGTCCATACACAACTACAAAAAAATACAAACATTAAAAACTCTGGGGAGGATATGGGGACAAAGGAACACTTCCACACTGTTGGTGGGATTGTGAATTAGTACAACCACTATGGAAATTAGTATGGAGGTTCCTCAAAAGACTAGGAATAGAATAACCACATGACCCAAATATACCACTTCTTGGTATTTATTTTAAAGAACTAAAATCAGCATATTATGGTGATACATTCATACTAATGTTTACAGAAGTACAAATCACAATAACCAAGTTATGGAACTATCCCCAGTGCCCATCAACAGATGAATGGATAAAGAAAATGTGGTATATGTGCACAATGGAGTTTTGTTCATCTATAAAGAAGAATGAAATTAAGACATTTACTAGAAAATGGTTGGAACTTGAGAACATTATGTTAAATGAAATAAGCCAAACTCAGAAAGTCAAGGATCATGTTTTCTATTATATATGGAAGGTGGAGAGGAAAAAGGGGGAAAGGGAATCTCATGAAAATAAAGAGGGAGGGCTGGGGTTGTGGCTCAGCAGAAGAGAACTCACCTAGCACGTGCGCGGCCCAGGTTCGATCCTCGGCACCACGTAAAAATAAAGGCATTGTGTACAACTAAAACAAATAAAAAATATTTTAAAAAATAAAAAATAAAGCGGGAGACCAGTAGAGCAAGGAAAGGGGAAATGCTGGAGAATCATGTTGACCAAACCATATTATTGTATTATACACATGTACAAATATGTAATAACAAATCCCATTATGTATAATTATAATACACCAATAAAAATATGGGGAAAATAAAAATAAAAACATCTTAGGGTGCTTGTGAGGAGATTGGCAGCCAGCAAAAAGGGCATAATACCCCCCAAAACTGCTCTCACTTCAGATACTTGCAGCAAATTTGGAGTACCCTGGAGCCACCCTCAGAACAACTGACTGCAAAATCAGAGGTTCCTGTGATCATCCCCAGGTTTGATAGTTCATTAGAATTATCATGAATTCATGAAACTTGATGAAAGCTTTTATGCTCTTGGTCACATTTATTATAGTGAAGAATGCAAATTAAGACCACTCAAAGGAAGCAAAGAATATGGCACTCTGGGAGGATTCTAAATGCAAAGCTTCCATCATCCTCAGGATGTGTTACTGAGCAATGAAGTATGATGGTATTAACAGAGTGTCATCAACCAGGGGAATTCACCTGAGCTCTGACATCCCAAATTTTTATTGTATCTTCATTATATAGACACAAATGATTGAATTATTACCCACCTCATTGAACCCAATTGTTAGTCTCTCTCCTGTCCCTGGAAGTCAGGTAAACATCACATGACTAAAAGTTCCAGTGTTCTATGACACAGTTCATCTTTTTGCTATGGCCAGACCTGCCTTGAATCATCTTGTTATCATAAACTATCCAAGGGGCCCACCACAAGTGGCCTTGTTATTGAAAATTGTAACAATAAAAAACAAAGACATTCCCATCACCTGGAAAATTTCAAATATCTATAGGTTAGTTACCTCCCTGAGCTTGGACAAAGGCTGACCTTCTGTTTGAAGGCCAAATGTCTTACTACACAGTGGTTATGAGGATTAAATGAAAAAATACATGTAAAGCTCTTAGAATATTGCCTGGTATATGGTAGCTGCTGTTACTATTGTTATTAATCTTTGCCCCTTTTATGTTAGTCCTTGACCTCAGTGTTAGTTAGCTTTCTGTCATGGTAACAAAATACCTGAGACAATCAATTTATAAAGCGTTATGGTTTGGATCTGGAATGTCTCCCATCGGCTTATATGTTGAAGGGTTAGTCCCCTGGGCAACAATGTTCAGAAGTGGGGCTTTCGGGAAGTGACTGGATCTTGAGGGCTCTAATCTCATCAGTGAATTGATCTATTGAGGGAGTCATGATTTGATGGCATTATGGGGAAGTGATGGAAAATTATAGGAGATGGGACATAAATGGAAGAAGTGGGTCACTGGGGTCATGCCCTGGAAGGGTATATCTTGGCCCTGCCCCTTCCTTGCTCTCTCTGGTTCCTGGCCACTGTGAGGTGAGCAGCTTTACTCTGCCATGCCCTTTAGCCCAGACACACTGCCTCCCACGGACCCAGAAATAAATGTGCCCCCCGACCATGAACTGACACTTCTGAAACCATGAGCCAAAATAAACCTTTTCTCTTCTAGGTTGTTTTTCTTAGTATTTTGTCACAGTAATGGAAAGCTAACACAAAGAGGAAAAACTTGTTTTCCTTGAGTGATTTGGAGATTTCTGTTTGCTGTTGGGCAGACCCATTGCTTTTGGGCCTGTGGCAAGGCATCATAGCATGACAGGGAGTACATAATGGAGCAAAGCTATTGGCCTCATGCCTGGAAAAAATGAGAGAAAGAATGGCTGGAGTCCCAGTTCCCCTTCAAAGCCATGCCCTCAATGACTGGAAGACCTCCCGGTAGGCCCTGCCTCTTAAAGTTCCCACCACCTCCCAGAGGCACTGCAAGCCTTAATAGATGAACGATGGAGACTGCCGAAAGGGCACCTCCGTACAAGGCCCTGAATTTGATCCCCAGGACTGCAAAAATGAAACGTAACACATAGGCATTTCAAGGACATTTCAGATCGAAACTATAGCACCCTCTAAGAAAGCCTAGCTGATGTTATAATTCTCTCTTTCATCTAGGGGTAACAGCCTTTCTTAGTTTCTCTCTCTGATCTAGCTTCAGAAAGTGGGAAGGAAAGAGTAGGAAGAAAGCTAGAGGCTTCATCCCTCCCCCACCACTCCCTGGGCTCTTCCATTCTTGGTCACCATCCTCCTTCTCAACTTCTTAACTTCTCTTTCCCTTAATCCATTCTCCTTACTCTCCCTTTTCTCTCTTATCACCTTCTCACTTTTTAACTCCCCATTTCCCCATGGGCTCTCCTTTTGCAGGAACTCTGTGCCACCAGGCTCCTAGCCAAAATTTCCCTGGCAGCTCTTACCAGGACATTTGTCTTGCCAAACGCCTTAGAAAATGTAGAACAGAAGTTGCAGACTGGTGACCCACAAAAGACTTGTTTCCTTTGACCTTCACAGTATTTTTTTTTTTAATTTGTTGAATACACGTAGAAATCAGAGAGCTTACATAAATATCCTTTACTGCCTTCTATTTTTCTCATGATGTTTAGAAAGATCTGGCCACATTGGTCCCAAAGTCATGTGTAACAACAATATGCTGATACTGAATCTCCACTTTAAACAAGCTTGGTCCTCCTATTCTTGACTGCTTCCACAACTCCCACACATGTGTTTCATTGTTTATGTTACCTGTTTAGATCCTATAGGATCTGACTTTGGAACCACAAATTTAAACTATTACCAACAGTCCCTCAATCTCTTACCAATAGGCAGAACACAGGAAACATTAATAAATTCAGCAAAATTCTCTTACTAAAGAATTCTCTAAAACCCAGCCATACTAAATTATATATGGAGAGCAAAGTTTTAATGATGGAAAGCTCATGTTAATTATTTAAAGAAACTGAACTCACCACTTACCATTGCGTGTGAGGAATGGTGCTTCCATTCTTTATATTGCCTAGAAAATGAAGGTCCTTAGACAGATACCTTATGTGACATAAACCAGATGCATAAAATTTACCCGTATCTCCAACTGTCTTAACAGATGTTTTTTTCCAAGGGACTGAAACTTATAGTGTATAATTTCAGTCTTGGAAAAAAAAAAACTCAGAATGTTAAAAAAATGTATTTCGGGGGCTGGGGTTATGGCTCAGCGGTAGAGCGCTCGCCTAGCATGTGTGTGGCCCGGGGTTCAATCCTCAGCACCACATACAAATAAACGCATTGTATACAAATAAAGCAAATAAGTAAATATTTGAAAAAAATGTATTTCAAGTTAAAATTTAAAAATGACTGATTTTGTTAGTTAAGCAATTATTTCAAGTGACACTAAAAAATCAATCAATCCTATTGCTTTCTCTTGAATATAAGGCAACTATGCAAGAATAAAAGAAGTTCCATGCTGTGCTTTATGTCTTGAAGCTGTAAGAACCTCTTAAAAAATTAGCCACTATAGGAGGGAGACAGCATAGATACTGCTTCTTCAAATACTGGAGATTACACCATGATTTTTATATTGTTTTGGAAATAACTTTTAGTTGGAGAAACTTCAAGGAGTTCATTTGAAGTTCAATTACATCTGAAGTGATATAATTTATTATAATTTATTAGTCGTTGAATATCCATGTACTCCCCCACATTTCCCAGCTCTTTTGCAGTTAGGTAGGTCTATGTGAGTAGTTATGACAAATGAACTGTGAGTAGGACTGACACATGTCACTTTTGGGACAAAGCACAGAGAGAAAAGCACTTGTTGGTTATTAATGCTTTTCTTTTCTAGCCACAGCAACAGCAAAGGCCAAGTGTTGAGACACCATAGCTAAAAGATGGGAATAATTCACTTAAAAGGGAGATGCTAGGAAGAGCCATGGTACCTGCAGTTTTGTGTGGGTGAAAAATGAACTACAATGAGTCAAACCAATACAATTTGGGGATTGTTTATTACTGCAACATAACCTAATCTATCCTGGCTAATACATTAACAATACTATCTCTTACATTAGCCATGTTTTAAACTTTGCACAATTATCTAAAACATAGCTTATGATCATTGATAACCATATTGATTTGGAATTTTAAGATGCCTAAGAATAAAACATATCTTGTTGAAGAAATTTAATAACAAAAGAATTCTTATTTTTTCATCTTGAGTGAGGAGAGAGCCCAAATTAAAATATGTCTCCTATGTTTGATACTGTCAAATTTCATCTTAAGCTCTTGATTCAGTCTGAATAACTAGGCAACTGAAATCATTTGTTTAGCTTGTAGGTTGTAAATTTGTTACCTTGTCAGCACAAACTAAGAGATCTTAGAGAATAGCACAAAAGCTCTTTCAGGATTCAGTGATTTATTTTTTCCATTAATTTCCTTTAACTAATTAATTTCCTTTTAACTCCCTTGAAGAGGAGGGAATTTAGTTTTGTTTCCACAAAATTGAGAGTCAAAAGTTAGGTAATTCACACTACACATACAAGAAACTGGTGAAGAAGGCATTACAAAAACCTAACTCCTTCTTTCCTCTGTGTCTATGCTTCCTCTAAGAGTTACAGGATGGATTAGGTGAAGAGATGAAAATTTGAGATTAGACATCCACTTCCAAGAATGAGAAGTAATTTAGATAAATGTTCCCACTGAAGACAACTAGGAAGCTGGGACAAAATATAAAATCATCTTTTAAAAATAGCAAAGTAGTGAGTAATTACTAGGCTAAGATGCTGGATAAGATGAAAATCTGCAGCAATAAGCTTGGTACTGGTGGCATTTTTGTCCTAAGAATAATTTAGTAATCCAGATCAGGTGGTTCAGAGGCTTAATGGTACCTTGAGGGCTCAGAGGACAACAGTGGGAGTGTAGGGCCCACCAGGGGCAAGTGCCCTATACCCTGAGCTGGGACTACAAGGACAAACACTGTGAATCGAAGGCAAACCAGCCCTGAAACTGGATTAGGGTAATGTTATATTGCTAATGCCCCCAAGTGCCTGGCAGAAGCAATAAAAATTCTCTTTGGAGAAAGGGAACATCAGAGTAAGTCCTAAGATGATTTTTTAAAAATATTTTTTTTAGTTGTCAATGGACCTATATTTTATTTATTTACTTATATGTGGTGCTGAGAATCAAACCCAGTGCCTCACACATGCCAGGCAAGGGCTCTACCACTGAGCCACAAATGATTTTTATAAATAATTAAAAATACAATAGTCAGGACACAGGAACAGACCCTCAAAGATTCCAGATACAAATTATAAAAGCAACTATGCTCATCAGGTTCAAGTAGATAAAAGTGAAGCTTGAAAATTTTAGCAGAGAATTGAACTATAAAGTATAACAGCAAATGGGGTTGGGGGTATAGCTCAGTAATAGAGCATTTGCCTCACATGCATGAGGCCTTGGGTTCAATCCCCAGTACCAAACCCACCCCCACTCCAAAAAAAATAAAATAAAATAAGAACCCAGCTGAGTTTAAAAAGGACCAAACAGAAATTCAAATAGTAAAAGTAGAGTAACCTAGATCAAGAAAGAAATGGATGGATTTATGTTGCCGCCTGCAGCTATTGCTGCCTGCAGCAATGATACCGCGGGAAAGAATTCGGAGGCAGACTGGAAATGAATAGGTTCTTTATTCTTACTTCTTCTAACTTCTCTCTTCGGCTCCAACAACCTCTCCAACTCCAACCACACCTCTAGCCAACCTCACCCTGTTATATACTTTTTGCCTTAACAAGTATACACGTGTTAACAGCTCAAACTTATAGGTGCATCACATAGTGTTCATGGGCATAGAAAGATTCTTAGATAAATGCATGAATATCAGGTGAAAATACTTAAACACCTCTTATGGCTTTCAGCTAGCCGCCATCTTAGCTATCTCCTTATTAGGGCTCTTACAGATTTAAGAACAAGTTAGACATAGTTAACACATTTTGTCCCATTATCCCAGATGTGGAACACTTATAAAAACTGAAATACAGTATATAAGATATAATATACATTTATGATATTAATATTATTTTATATAATAACAAAAGTTCTAGATTATGATTTATGTCCTATATTAATGCACCTATGCCAATTTTGTGGAAACATGCACAGAACTGAAAACTTAGAGCTGAGCATGGTGGTGAATGCCTGTAATCCCAGCAACTTGGGAGGCTGAAGCAGGAAGAGTGCAAGTTTGAGGTCAGCCTCAGTAACTTAGCAAGAGCCTGTCTAAAAAAAAAAAAAAAAAAACAAAAACAAAAACAAAAAACTAAAAGAGCTGGGGGTGTAGGTCAGTGGTAGAGCACTCCTGGGTTCAATCCCCGGTACCACAAGAAGAAAAGAAAAGAAAACTTGGGACTTAATGGGTTAGGAAGGCATATACATGAGGACAAGTAAGAAGAAGTCATTCAGAAGAAAACTCACAGAGAAAAAATAATGAACAAAGAAAAGCTAGGACAGAATAAGAATGTCTAATATGTGCAACTGGAGTCTTGAAAGAAGAGGTCCAAAAAAATAAGACAAAAGCAACATTTAATGAGATAATAGCTGAGAAATTTTCAGCTCTAGACATCAACATGGAAACACAAGAAGCCTAATGAATCACAAGAACACACAAAAAGAAAGCCACACATAGACACACTAAAGGGAAACAAAACCAAAGGCTAAAAGAAATTATTAAGCACCACCAGAGATAAAAAGTTTACCTTCAGAGAAACAATAGACTAACCACTGACTTCTCAGCAGCAATTATGGAAGCCAAAAGATCAGGGAAGGATGCCTTTAATGTGCTGAAGTAAATAGGTGTCAACCTACAGACACGTACCCAGTGAAAATATCACTGAAACACTGTAAAAACAGCCTCAGTTCAGTAATTAAATGTCTTCCTTTCTGGGACCTGCCACAGGTGCCAGCTTATCTTTTTGCAGTCTCCTCTTGGACTCACAAGCTATGTGCTCTTTGTTAGTAATCCTGCAGGGAGCTAGGGTAGAGGTGAGAGTGGGAGTGGCAGGAAAGCAAGATGAGGAGTAAAAAGTTCTTGTTGGTTGAAGTTGGAGAATATAATGCTAAGTGAAATTAGTCAATCTCAAAAATCCAAGTACCGAATGTTTTCTCTGATATAAGGAGGCTGGTTCACAGAGTTGTTGGAAGGGGGTACATAGGATCAGAGGAACACTAGAATGGTCAACGGAAAGGGAGGGGAGGGAGGGAGTAAGGGGGGGTTGGAAAAAAAAATTGGTGGTTGAATGAGATGGATATCATTATCCTAAATGCATGATTGAAGATCTGAATGGTACTTATATACGTTGTATACAAGCAGTTGTATGTAAAAAGATACTATACTTGTGCATGATGAATAAGTAAATAAATAATAAAAAAAAAAAAAAAAAAGGTAAAAAAAAAAAAAAAAAAAAAAAAGTTCTTGTTGGCTGATATTTTTCTAGAATGGTTTCACATTAGGACTAATAAATATTTGAAAGCAGCCCTCAAGGGAAATTTCCAGAATTCTTCAAGAATATCCATTGGGTTGTCCATATATTTTTTGTTGATTTGTAAAAGTTCTTTATATATTCTAGATACAAGTCCTTTTGATAATATTTGATGCAAATTTGATTTCCCATTCTATGGCTTACCTTTCCTTTTTTCTTTTTTTATTCCTTTATTTTATTTATTTATTTTTATGTGGTGCTGAGGATCAAACCCAGCACCTTGCACATGCGAGGTGAGCGCTCTACTGCTGAGCCAAACTCCAGCCCCATCTTTCCTTTCTTAATGTTTTTTTTTTTTTTTTTTTTTCTTTTTTTGTGGTACCGGGGATTGAACTCAGGGGCACTCGTCCACTGGGCCGCATCCCCAGCCCTTTTTTGTATTTTATTTAGAGACAGGGTCTTACTGAGTTGCTAAGTGCCTCGCCATTGCTGAGGCTGGCTTTGAACTCGCGATCCTCCTGCCTCAGCCTCCCAAAGTGCTGGGATTACAGGCGTGCGCCACCGCGCCCGGCTGTTAATGGGGTTTTAATAAATAGAAGTTATTAAGTTTAACATAGCTTAATGTATCACTCTTTTGCTTTGTGGTTAATGGATTATTTTCTATTTAAGGAGTTCACCTTGGTCACCTTTTAGTAAACATGTCAGGCCTTTACCCTCACTAGTTTAAAACCCAAATTTAACTGTACTGTATTGTCTAACCAGCATCTATTATTCATTTGCTTTCCTCATTATGCAACAGAATCAATAGGAAAGGGATTTTCAGAAATGTAAACTCTAAAAACATAAGGTGTTTGGCCAAAGGTACACCACATTTTAACCATTGAATCAATATTCTTGTAATGGAGATTGAATTTTGGATAGAATTTTCTTAAAACACTCCCTGTCCCCATGATTCAGTTAGATCTTACAAAGATTGCTAAGAAAAGAAAAAGCCTAGACTATCACAAAAGGAAGGAGACAATATCAAGCAGGGTTTGGAAAAGAGACTCAGAGATAGTGGATTCCAAGGAGGCTAAAGATTAAGAAAAATGTGTTGGATTTTACTTGAATCTTCAAAGTCATTAGTAAACAAGAAAACTTTTAATACAAAGGTAGCTGATAGAATTTGGGTTGCATGATATTAAGGATGGGGAGAAGGCAGTTAGAAGGCAAAAAAAAAAAAAAAACAACCTTCTATATGTCAAATATTTAAGGAGAGTAGATTGTTATGTAAGTAGTTTGGCAGACTCAAACAAAAATGTTTGGTTTTCCCTTTTAAGATTTGAGGACGTACACTCGTTAAACGTTTGATTCTCAGATTTGAGAGGAACTGTAAAGGTAATCTAGTTGAATTCCATCTGATACTTAAATTTTCTTTATGTACAGATAACAGTAATGTACTGTATATTTCAAAGGGTAGAAGAAAAGATTTTGAAAGTTGTCACTACAAAGAAATGATAAATGTTTGAGAAAAACGTGTTTAACTTGATTTAAACATTATTTGATATATACATATATTCAGCATTACATGATAAGCCATTAATATGTACAACTTTTACGTTTTTGTATCAGTTAAATGAATTAAAAATTTCCTTTATAAATTTCCTATACTTGTATTTATATTTTAAAACTCGCATGAGCTCCCCCACCCCCCATCTTCAGGAGCAGCCTGTCGTGTTTTGGCATGACTTTGAGTGAAAATTGTTCCTTATCATGAGCTCAGAACTTTCCTCCTCAAATATCACTGTCATGTTTGAAACAGGAGAGCAGGTGTCAGCTGTGAGGGAATGTTTTCTTACTTAATAAATTTATTTAATAGCATTCCAAAGGAAATGATTCCAGAGGGTCTGATGTGATGTTTTAGAATCTGGGATCAAACTTAAGTCAATAGGATGGTTTAAGAAACAGTTGTTCATCAAGAATGAATTTTTGAAACTTAGTCCTTGTTTTAGATTTTGAAAGGCACATATATAACCTCCAAATTTAGCTATGTGGTATTTAGCATAGCAATCATGAATCAGAAATTCGGGGAGGAGCCATATCGCTTAAGAATCACTTTGGTTGAACATCAATGTTTATAGCAGCACAATTCACAATAGCTAGATTGTGGAAACAACCCCAATGCCCATCAATAGATGAATGGATAGGGAAACTGTGGTATATATACACAATGGAACACTACTCAGCACTAAAAGAGAATAAAATCATGGCATTCACAGGTAAATGGATGGAGTTGGAGAAAATAATGCTAAGTGAAGTTAGCCAATCCCAAAAAACTAAAGGTCGAATGATTCCTTTGCTATGATGATGCTGAATTATAATGGCAAGGGAGGGAGGGTGAGAGGAATGAAGGAATGTTAAATAGAACAAAGAGAAGGGAGGGGAAGGGAGGGCGCAAGGGGCTAGGAAAAACGGCAGAGTTAGACATCAATACACTAAGTACATATATAAAAACACAAATGGGGTGAAAATACTTAATGTAAAACCAGTGACTTGAAAAAATATGCTCTTTATGTGTAATATGAAAAAAATTGCACTCTGCAAGCATGTATAACACATTAAAATAAATAATTTTTTTTAAAAAAGAATCACTTTGGTTGAAAGTAACAAAATATCCCAACCTGGGTCCACCCACATGGCCTACAACGTGCCCCTTAACCTCTGGAAGCAGTGGGGTGGTTTGCTTCTGCCATGGGTCCGGGCAGATTCGCCGTGCCCTGGCTTTCCCCTTCCGGCCACAAGGTGGCGAAGCTGCTCGAAACATGGCATCCTCAAAGGTCCACGTTGATGCAGGAAGGAAGGAGCAAAGGGCTTTCTCTTCCTCTTTTAAAAGTCCCCCGAAGCAGAAGGAAAAACTGAAGTCCCTAGCAGATTTTTAAGGTCACAACTTAATCACATGCCCACCACTAGCCTTACAGAAAAAGAAGTTTGATTTACTCTGATGTACCCGGAGCTGAACACATTGTTCACTGCCTCATCAGGATAGGGCTTTTATTTTACTTACATATTTAATTTTTTAAGCAAGAAAGATGTGGGAAATAGCTGTTGGGAAGGCTACCAATAGTGCTTGCCAGAGAAATTATGCATGCTAAATTCCCTGGGGCCTATGTCAAGACCAGTGCCTCTTCAGAAATGTTTTTCTCCGCCTTTGATAATTACTAATTCTCTGCAGTGACTTAAAACATTTTATGGACTAAATTCCCTGCCATCAAAGACTTGATGAATATAGAAATTAGCAATAAAACTATTTTTAAAAGTCACTGCTTCTAACCCAAACTTCGTCTAGCTCTTATTTTACCATTATGTGCATTGTGCGAATCACCTCAATTTACATATTGTAGAATAGAACCTTACATGGAAAAGCATAAATCATTTTCAAATTAGACATTCCATCTAGAACTGACAGCAGCTCATTCCCAGCACTGTCTTTCATTTCTGACATGCTTTTAGATGAGAGTAATCATATTTGCAGTAATTCTCAGGATAAAATTTTCTTCTCAAAGATAATTTTATGAAAGTTTTTTTTTAAAGTTTTGAATAAAGTAATTATTCTTCCTTTTTGAAATTACATGTCAAGACCAGAAACATTGACTTCTTTAATTTAAAATATTAATGTCAAGTGATGGGTATAAACCTCTCCTATATGGCACCTTCTTTCTTTCAGTGTTCCTTTCTTGTTCTTGGCAGACCCTCATTCCTATTTGATTTCCATTGCACACCAATTATTCCAGGCTACAGCTGTTTACTGACAGCTGTTCCCTTCACTGCCCACCATGCAGCCACCCTTCTGTGGAAATCCCTGCCTCCCCAGTGTGATTGCTTTGGCTGGGGCTTCACACCCTGGCTCAGACACAGAGATTGTGATCTAAATCAATCCAAAAATTGCATTCCTCTGGCTGAGCTGATTGAGGAATAGAAACCTCATTCAGAGCCAATAAGAGTAATGATGGTTGCTGGGACTCTGGAAGAAAGATTCTCAGTCCTGCTGGATTTTTTTTCCTGAAGAAATGTGAGGCCCAGAGCTGCTGCTGCATTCTTTTTTTTTTTTTTTTTTAATATTTATTTATTTGCTTTAATTGTACACAATGCAATGCATTTATGTTTACATGGTGCTGAGGATCGAACCTGGGCTAGGCGAGCACTCTACCACTGAGCCACAACCCCAGCCCCAAGCTGCTGCAGTCTTGATAGTTTGAGTAGGAACCAGTTTGTGAACAAAAGCTGGGTATGGGGAGAAAGAGGGACACACTGATGATACATGTCAGCCTTTAAGCCAACATAATGGCAGCCCCTATCCCTAGACATTTTTTGTTTCATAATTCTGTTTTAAGTCGGTAACTGAGTCAGATATTGTCTCACTTGGAAACAAAAAGAGTTCTAGCTTACACATTGGTTTAGAATGTCTTATGATCAAGAAAATTCCCAGATACTGAATATATCATAAAAGCTAATATGGAGTATACTTAGAGAGAAAGTGCACTAATTATATCCAATATTTTAACTGTCTTTTCTTCAAATAATAATGTCCAGTTGTCATGAAACACAACATAAAATAATTCAGTAGTCTTGAAATTATATACTTAATGCATTTTAATCATTATGACAGTGTGCTCTGAGGATAGTTTCCTCCAAACTGAGCATGTATGTTTGTTTCCTTTTAAAATCTAAACTATTTCTCATTGTAATGGAATAAAATAATCTTGACTACATTTAGAAATATTGACAAATAGCCGAGCACAGCAGCGCACGCCTGTAATCACAGTGACTCTGGAGGCTGAGGCAGGAGAATAGCAAATTTGAAGCCACACTCAGCAACTTTGTGAGATCCTGCCTCAAAACAAAAAAATAAAAAAGGGCTTAAGATGTAGCTCAGTGGTAGAGTGCCCCAAGTTAAATCCCCAGTACCACACATACACACAAAGAAATATTGACAATTTATTGATATACATTAAGCCTCTTATTTTAAAGTGGTGACCATAGAGTGTGATGCTTGAATTTTCCTGGACATTTCTTTTGCCTCTTGGGAAACAGGCCCACCAGGCTGCCCCAGCTGTTGTACCACAATCTCTGTGATTGGCTGAGGGTTATTTGTGTCTGGAGATGGAAAGTACTGTGAAGAAATTGCTCCCTTCATAAAAGTTCCTCGGAAAGCCACTAGCTTTCCTCATGGGGACCTTTGCCATTCAACACCCTTGTCGAAGTATGAGGACTCTTGGTTGGCCATGATGATGTCACCATAAGACAGGTGGCTCACCACTTTATCTGCATGGAGTGTTCCCTAGAAACAGGCCAGTTTATTTTATGCATGATGTAAATAATATGGTAATATCCATTTTTTATGTGATGAAGAATGCATTGATTACATTATTAATTAAGGTCATGTTCACAAATGAGCACCTCTGTTGTGTATTTCACAGCTATATTGGTAATACTATACCAGGGAAACTCAGAGTTTTGTTTTTTATTCATTCACATGGCTCTAAATTCAAAGGATACAAATAAGTATATGTGAAAATTTTCCTTCTCTTGGGGCTGGGGTTGTGGCTCAGTGGTAGAGTGCTTGCCTAGCATGTGTGAGGCACTGAGTTCGATCTTCAGCACCACATAAAGATAAATAAATAAATAGTGTCCATCTACAACTAAAATATGTATATGTATTTTAAAATAAAGAAAAAAAAATTTCTTCTCATTACCATTCCTCACGTGTCCAGTCCCCCTTCACAGGGGTGATTCAGTCTATGCTTTTGATATGAACTTCCAAGTGATTTTATACATATTTAAGCAAATACATATTATCTTCCCTTTTTACCTTAACAAAAGTGTTCTTTTCACTGAAGATATGTTGGATTTACTTCCATTTTGGTACAGAAGAACTTCCTCATTTTCTTTGGTAGCCTGTAAGTATCCCACAATTTTAATACTATGATTTCAACAATGTCCTATTGGTGGACATTTTAGTTACTCCCAAACTTTGGTTCTTACAAAGAATGCTATAATGAACAAACTTGTACATAGGTCAACCTGCACTTGGGCGAGTGTATATTAGGGGTAAATTTCTAGAAGTAGAATTTTGGACCAAGGGTATACATGTTTGTAATTTCTCCCAATTTTGTGGGGCAGGGGGTTATTATACTTGGAAAAGTAATGGGTACCATGGTAAAAAAAAAAAATGAAAATATCTGCAGTAAAAAGTAAGTCTTCCTACCCCTCAGTTCTGAGGCTCCCTCCCTAGAGGTAGCCACTGTTAGTGGATAAACTTACCAACACTCACACACACACACACACACACACACACACACAAAACATATCTATCAGTCTCTATATAGAGATGACTGTGTGTGATGTCATTTGTATTTGCTTAAAAGAAATATACTACATACACCATTCTGCACCGTGAGTTGTTTTTTTGTTTTGTTTTGTTTGTTTGTTTGTTTGTTTTTGTTTTTTTGCAGGGCTGGGGATTAAACCCAGGGTTGCTCTTACCACTGAGCTACATCCCCTACCTTTTTATTTTGAGACTGCATCTCACAAAGTTGATGAAGCTGATCTCGAACTTGAGATCCTCCTGCCTTAGCTGCTTTATGACCCCGAAACTCTACTCCTTTGTATATTGCCAACAGAAATTGTATCCAGCACAGGCATGTGCAAAATTTTCACTAAAGTTTTGTTCATAGTAGTTAAAAACTGGAAATAAGTCATGGATAAAGAAACCATAGCATGTTCATATAATAGAATACTACATGATATGAAAAAAAAAATAACTATTTCACTCCATAGCAATGTGTATTAATCTCACAGACTCTGTAAAGGGAATATAAGAGAGGACCTACTATGTGTTTTCACTTACAGGATGTTCAACAGGAGACAAAATTACAACAGAGATCACAACAGTAATTGCCTTTGGGAGGGGGCGTGAAGGAGCCTTCCTGGGTGTGGGTAAATGCTCCATGTCTGTATCAGAGTGGTGGGTATGTGGGCGTGGTTAGTTTTTTAAAAAAATTATTGTGCTATATTTCTAACACTTCATGTAATTCTACCTCAAAGAAAAAAATGCCAACTCACTTGTCATCTTTAGTTGCATTGTTATTTTTCCTTTGAACCCTTTCATCTCTGCTTTCAGTGCTTGTTATGTAGAGATTATTTTTTCTTTGGTGCCGAATGTTCATGGAGATTTATTTGGTCATGATTTTCACTAGTTTTGTGGCCAGATCTTTCTGTGTGTTCTTTATCTACCGATCATCTCTCCCTTTGATTTCCACCTTTTATCTTGTATTTTTGTAAAGATCTGTGCAGTTTTCCTTTCGATTCTTTCTCACCTTTGAATGAGGGCACCTTTTCCTGCAGGGCTGACACACTGTATATTTCCAATGGACAACATCCAAATTATACTCTCTCCAGGGGGCGCCATTCACGTGGCATACAATGCCAATAGTGTCTCCTAGAGACCCTGCTGCCTAGACAACCTGTTTGCTGAAGTATTTGCAGGGAAGGCACCAGAGCAGTATGCCAGCCCTCTGCCAGAGCCCCATGAGCCCAACTGGATGGTACGTGTGTTTGTGTGAGCTAGTCTAGCTTCTCCTCCTCTTCAGAGAAAGTATCGCCACTTTCTCGCTCCTTACTACAGCTATTCCCCCACCCTGTGCCGCTGTGCCAAGATGGTGGTCTGCCTGTAAGATTCTTTCCTCACCCTGCTGCCCCTGCCCCTCTGTGGTTTCAAATAGGGTCCAAGGGGAGTATGGAGAGCTGGCCTGCACAAAGCTCATTCTGAGTTACTTATTGTTAATTTTGAATCTCAGAATCCACTTTGCATTTGAGCATTTTGAGTCCTGCCAGATTTGCCTGTCATGTGTGATCCCCAGCTCTCCATCTGAACCTCCTTCTTACCCTACCTAACCACACAGGACAGCCTTCCTTCAGACATGTTAAGGTTCAGGGTCAAAGCAGCCTGCTTGTTTTTTCAAGATAAAATTTCTTATTCTACATGTTGTTTTCAGATGATATAAAAGTATTTTGCTCTCAAAAACAATGCTGTGATTGCATACATTTAAGTTTGTGTGTGCAAAAGTCTATCTGTAGAACAAATCTCTAGAACTGGAATACTGGTTAAAAGGGTATGTATAGTTACAAATTCATATAGATTTTACCAAAATGTCCTTCTAGAAGTTGAACCAATTTATCATCCCACTTAAGAAGCATGCCCCTTTCCCCAGACCCTTGCCAACATCATGGTTTATCATACTTTTTTTTTTTTTTTTGGTACCGGGGATTGAACTCAGGGGCACTGGACCACTGGGCCACATCCCAGCCCTTTTTTGTATTTTATTAGAAACAGGGTCTCACTGAGTTGCTAAGTGCCTCGCCATTGCTGAGGCTAGCTTTTAACTCATGATCCTCCTGCCTCAGCCTCCCAAGTGCTGGGATTACAGGTGTGTGCCACCATGCCAGGCTCTTTATCATACATTTTTGTCTGTACCATGCTAAGAGATAAAAATGGAGTCTCAGTAGTAGGATTTTAAACACATTTTTTATTTTCTGTGTCTGAGTCATTCATCTTAGTGTTTCTGTTGTACTTCTTTTCTATAAAACTATCCTTACCATTAGCCCATTTTTTTCTATTGGGTTTTATTGGTCTCTACCTTATTGAATTTTTCAAGAATTCATTATATTAGGAAATCAGCTATTTGTCATATAATTTGTAAATATTTTTCCCAATTGGTCATCTGCCTTTTTACTTTACTTATAGTTGTTATTGCTCTGTTGATTTTTAAAAATATTTACAAAGTTTATATTATGGATCTTTTCCTTGATGATTTATGGGGTTTTTAGATTTTGCGACAGAATCTTCACTATAATATAAGGTGAGGCTTTGTTGGTCACCACTCATGGTGAAACAGGGCTCAGAAAAATTTCTCAACATCCTGTAGTAGGGCTTAAGGATCAGATTTTATTGGAGAAACCCAGGAGCTGGAGCCAGCAAGCAGAAAAAGGTGAGTAGTCTCCCATTTTCTCATCATCCCATGGAGAGATATAGCAAGGCCTGGATGATCAGATGGACAAGGGTGAGTTTGAGTTTGGTGAAAGGTGCCTTCCTCCTTCCCCATTGCTCTTCCTTTCTGGTAGGGCAAGCATAAAAGCAGTCTTTCTGTGGGGGAATAATCAGATTACTGGGCACCAAGAAATCTAGATTTGGGGGCTGAGGCCGTGGCTCAGCGGTAGTGCACTTGCCTGGCATGTGTGAGGCACTGGGTTCGATTCTCAGCACCACATATAAATAAATTTAAAAAATAAAGATCTGTCAACAACTAAACACACACACACACACACACACACACACACACACACACACACATAAAGAAATCTAGATTTGAAATATGTGAGGTAATGCACATTTTGGGTTCATTTAACTGTCCCATAATACACATTTCAAAACTTCATGTCATAAATGATAAATATGTAGAATAAGAGAAAAATATCTTAAAATTCCCTCCATGTAGTGATTTAACAGTATAGCATATGTTTTGAATGTTTTATTTTCATTATCACTCAATTTGAAATATTGACTTATCCATTATAATTTTTCTTTAAACCTTATACTATTTAATGATTATTTCCTAATTTCCAAACATATATGTGTATTTCCCAGTTTTATGATTGTTTTTCATTTCTAACATAATCACTTTGTCATCAGAAAACATAGTGTGTAGTATTTCTCTTCTATACACTTATTGAACCATGTTTTGTGGTCAATGTGTGGCCAATTTTTCTAAGTATTAGTAAGTACTTGAAAGACTGAATCCTGCAATTGTATGAATGAAAAATAATGGAATAACAAATATATCCTAATGTCATATAATACTATCAAAACCAAAATAAAGTTGTTACCTACCTTAAAAACACAAAAAGGAAGGAAAGAAAGAAAGTAAAAAGAAAAGAAATATAGATCTGAAGTTTAGGCTTATGACTATTTACAGGAATTTTCTAGGAAAGCCAGCTGCCCGGAATTTGGAGCCAGAAAGAAATTTGATAAAAATGGAGTAGGATAAATATGTTGATTTCCCAATCTTTAATAGTCAGAGTTTCAATTTTTTTTTTCATTTAAAGCTGATAAATCAGACAACAGAGGTATAGATATAGTTAACAATACAAAGGAAAACCCTAAGACTGATATTGTAATCAACAAAAATTAGGTCAGGTTCTTGGTTTCAACAATGAATCCATACTAACTAGTTTAGGCAGAAAGGATTTTATTAAGTAGCTCATATAAGCATTGGAAAGGCTGGAAGAACAGGCTTGAGGCTGATCTTCCAGTAACAACTCTCAGAACCAAATTGTGGAACTGGCCTGGTGAGATCACTGCTGTCACTGCCGTCAAAGATGGTTCCTTTAAACCATGGCTGCTGTCCCCCACTGCAGGAGTGTCCTGGCTCTGCACAGAATGCTCCCCAACCCCATAACTGCATCCTCCCTGCCTGGGCCAACTCCCAGATGGATGTCAGGCCTTGCCTGGGTCTCAGGCCAGCCCCACAGTTGGATGCTTCTCTCTGCCTGAAATCCATTCAGTTGGGTTTCTCAGACATTGCTGAGTCCCATTGTGTGGGAGGCTCTGGGCCCCACATTCAGCCTTTCTTTTTCCTGGAAAAATCCAGCTTAAAGCAGGGAGGCCTGAAGGGTGAGAACTTGTTTCAAAAGTGAAGACAGAACTCACAAAGGCAACCTGTATGGACAGCCTGGCATTTGTGACTTCACCCTTACAGGGATCCTCTCAACCTCCCTCTTGTCCAAGTCCCTCAAAGCCACCCACATGTGAGGCAGTTCATTGTGCTGGGTAGTGTGCTAGATGCCAGGGGTACAGAGATGAGACAGGGAAGGAGGAGAGAGTCCCCACAGCCTCCCATCAGAGGTGGTGAAATAAGCATGTTGCTAAAGGTCAGACATTGGTTTGGGGCCATGGAGAAAACAAGATGGAAATAGCAAGTGAGATTTTTGTCTGGGTGGGAGAGGTGGGGATTTGTGGCAGGAAGAACCTAGAACCACGGAAGGAAATGTTATAGTTGAAATCTGTAATCATGGAACAAGTTACTGGGAGGCCCTAGGGGCTTAAGAAAAGGATTCGGTAGTGGGTGGGGTGGGCATGGGCATGGTGGCGCATGCCTATAACCCCAGCAGCTGAGGAAGCTGAGATAGGAGGATTGTGAGTTCAAAGTCAGCCTCAGCAGAAAGTGAGGCACTTAGCAACCCAATGAGACTCTGTCTCTAAATACAATACAAAATAGGGCTGGGGATGTGGCTCAGTGGTGCCTCTGAGCTCAGTGGTGCCTCTGAGTTCAATCCCTGGTATGCCCCCATGCCCCCAAAAAGAAAAGGGGTTCTGGGATATTAGGTTATGCTATTCATTATGGTAACCTCTGATCACATACAGCTCTCAGCCCCTTAAATGTAGCTAGTGGGATATATTGAAATGACAATATTTTGAACACATGGGGTTAAATAAAATACATTATTAAAATTATTCTCACTAAGCCGGGCGTGGTGGACATGCCTGTAATCCCAGCACTTTGGGAGGATGAGGCAGGAGGATCACGAGTTCAAAGCCAGCCTCAGCAACGGCCAGGCACTTATCAACTTAGTGAGACCCTGTCTCTAATAAAATACAAAAAAAGGGCTGAGGATGTGGCCCAGTGGTCAAGTGCCCTGAGTTCAATCCCTGGTACTACACACACACAAAAAAAAAAAATTATTCTCACTAGTTCCATGTTTACCTTTTTTGTGATATTAGAAAATTTTAAATTATATATGAGACTTAACATTATATTTCTATGGGACAGTGCTGAGTTAAACAGTCAAGAGAAGGAGCAGCAGGACAAAGTCGTGTCATCTCTTCTGTTCCCCTCTCTGGGCCTTTCCTGCTTTCCTCTCTTTTTAAGAATTAATCAAAGATCTGGGGGCTGGGGTTGTGGCTCAGCGGTAGAGCTCTCACCTACGTGCGAGGCCCTGAGTTTGATGCTCAGCACCACATAAAAATAAATAAATAAAATAAAGGCATAAAAAAATTAATCTATTTTAAAAAAAGATCTGGAGGTGGTCTTTTCTCTGTCATTCTCCTTGCTTCATGTGACGCTACTAGTGTTGAACCCAACTCTTCTTCACGTACATGCTTTTTTTTTTAAAAATATTTTTTTAGTTGTAGTTGGAGACAGTACCTTTATTTTATTTATGTGGTGCTGAGGCTTGAACCCAGGGGCTCACACATGCAAGACGAGCGCTCTACTGCTGAGCCATAGCCCCAGCCCCATGTGTGCTTTCTTTAGAGTATACAGGTGGATTCCTGACTACTCTTGTTTGCCAGACATGAAAAGCACGTTAACTCAGATTGATGGCGAATATGTATGAAGGAAATGCTCTTAGAAGTTTCAAAATTGAGTCCCAAGCTCAGAGCTTTGCAGAGACAGAAAGCAGAAGCTGAAGTTTGTTCATTCCACAAATATTTATCGAGTGCCTCTCAGGTGCCAGAGATTGTTTGATACTGGGGAGACATAAGCAAACAGCACAATGTCACTGCTCTCAGGGAGTTCATGTTCTAGTCTGTCCCTGTCTTTGAAGTGCTTAGAAGTCAAGGTTCTGAGATCTGCATGATTGACTTAATGTGCCTACAGTGTCAGTTTTTTTTTCCAGGGATATGTAGGTAATGGTGGAATGAGGGATGGAAATAGATGTTTGGGACCACGGAATAAAATCATCTTTCCAAAACGACATACTTGTTTGAACAAGGTTGCAAATTCCATAGCTTCCAGGGGCCGGGTGTATAACCTAAGTGCATGAAACCAATAGGCTATGCGTTTGTGTAGCAGCGGGGGGTCGGGTGGGGTGGGTGGACAGAGAGGGAGATTTATTTTAAGAAATCAGCTCATGTGGTCATGGAGGCCTGTGATGCCAAAATCAGTCTAGGGAGGCAGGTAAGTTAAGAGTCTGAGAAGAATTGTTGTAGAATGTAAAAGCAGTCTGCTTTTACAGAATTCCTTCTTGTTTGGGGTGAGATCAGTCTTTGTTTTATTAGGACTTCAACTGGATGAAACCCACCCACATGACGGAGATCAATTTACTCAAAGTCCACAGATTTAAATATTAATCTTATTGAAAAACGTGTATACAGAAAACATCCAGAATAATGTGTGAATAAATATTTGGGCATGGTGGCACATCCAGATTGGCACATACAATTGACCATCACAGGGTAGGGTGGAGTGATACCAGATAGTTGGGAGTCGGGGGAACAGGGGCTAACTAGATATTTTGTGCCTTTCGCAGGACATTAAAAAAACCCTTCCACACATTGAAACTAAGACCAAGATGGAAGGAAAAAAACAAATTTGCAGACTAAATTGAGTCCTAGATCCCTAGAGCATTAATAATGGCCTTGGGCTTTGAGTCTTAGTATTTAAATATGTCAGTGTTCTCAGCTTCTGCCTTATATTACCCATTGCTGTCTGCCTGCCCCAGGATAAATCTTGGCTTTGATGCTTTTCTTCTTTTGAAGCAACTCAGTGGCCCTTTCTCCAAGAACCAGAAGAACCATTTTCTGAGGGGAAAGAGCGAGCGCCCCTGTGTTCAGAGTTGACATGTATCACGTGCAGATTCCATCTCAGAATCTAAAAGAAGATGCTTAAAGTATCTTATGCTAGACTCTCCCTGACTTTTAAAGTTTTTAAAATTTGTTCTAATTAGTTATACATGATAGTAGATTTGATTTGTGTGTGTGTGTGTGTGGGGGGGGTGCTGAACCCTGGGTCTTATGCATGCAAGGCAAGCACTCTACCAACTGAGCTATATCCCCAGTCCCCGTAGAATGAATTTCTAAAATTTTTTAGTTGTCAACAGACCTTTATTTTATTTACTTATATGTGGTACTGAGAATCAAACCCAGTGCCTCACACATGCTGGGCAAGCACTCTACCACTGAGCTACAACCCCAGCCCAGTAGAATGTATTTTGACATATTATACATATATGGAAGATAACTTCTCATTCTTCTGGTTGTAGATGATGTGGAATTACATTGGTCTTGTAATCATATATGCACACAGGATAGTAATGTCTGATTCATTCTACTATCTGTCCTATTCCCATTCTCCTTCTCTTCCCTTCATTCACCTTGTGTAATCCAAAGTATTTCTATTTTTTTCCTAGCCCCCCACCACATTATTGTGAATTAGCATCCACATATCAGAGAAAACATTTGGCCTTTGGTTTTTTGGGATTGGCTTATTTCACTTAGCATGATATTCTCCAGCTCCATCCATTTACCTGCAAATGCCATAATTTCATTCTTCTTTATGGCTGAGTAATATTCCATTGTGTATGTATACCACAGTTTCTTTATCCATTCATCTGTTGAAGGGCACCTAGTTTGGTTCAATAGTTTAGCTATTATGAATTGAGCTGCTATAAACATTGATGTGGCTGCATCACTGTAGTATGCTGATTTTAAGTACTTTGGATATAAACCAGGAGTGGGATAACTGGGGCAAATGGTGGTTCCCTTCAAAGTCTTCTGAGGAATCTCCACACTGCTTTCCATAGTGGTTCTCCTGACTTTCAGCTTGCCTTATGGAATTAATTTGATTCAAAAGCAAGTATCTATAGTTAAGTATTTGAAATCATTTATTATTTAATAGATTGAAATGTATTTGGGGGCATGTGGGATTATCTTTTGATGCCAATCAAATGATGTCCTCCAGTTAATTGTTGATGTCATTCTCTTTCATATAGACTCCCTGATGTGTTTGCTCTTTTCTCAAATCTGCACACCACATTAATGCACTCTACAGAGAGATTATTTTTAGTCATCAAATTCTTCAACATATTGGTGATGAATTTCTGCTAGAATTTTTTTTTTTTTTTTTTGCATTTAAAAAAATCAAATCACAGCATGAATTTCATCTGGGAACCACATGTCTAAGAAAGTAATTATGTCAAACTATGTCAAACCCAAGGGCATAACCAACCATAGTTAAAATGGATCCAGTTTATGGCTCTGCCATACTTGCTAACAAAGCACTGTACAAACTAAAAAAACTCAAGTGCTACACACTGTGCACTGGCCACTAGCCTTGTAAATGTCTTCCTGAATCATTCTGGTATTTGGCACCTGAAGTGTGAGGGAGTTTGTGGTCTCTGGAAATGGAGAACAGGAACCTGGTAAAGCTGTCAATTTTGAGGGATTCTGAGACCATGAAATACAGATGCAAGAAAACAGAACTACAGAAAAGTTTTGGTGAACCTGTTACCTGTATCAGTGTTGGCCGTGGTTATGAAAAGAAATTAGATTGCAAGTTCCTTCAAGAGTATACCTATTTGGTACGGGCACTTTAATTATGGAAGGAAATAAAACCTTCACTTCACAAAGAAAAAACAAAACAAAACAAAACAAACCTGTCTTCTCTAGCTGTCCTTCAATAAGTAATTGTTGAATGAGGGCCGTGAAGGACAGTTATACTCCTTAAAGAGTAATTCAGCTAAACTTTGCATTTGTGTTGATTTCTTCAGAAAAGCATTTTTCCAATGGAAAAAGTTTTAGAGCTGAATCAGAAAACGTGGACCTTGATTCTGAAACTTCTATGTTTAACCTTGAATATGTCACAATATGTCTCTTAGACTCAGTGCATTCTATATAAATCATCTACAAAAATATAATGGCCCATGGACTAGTACATCATTTGGGAAAGAAATCCAGCCTTAACAAAGAAGCAGAGTGAGAGTAATCCTATGGCCCTGCAATCCCCAAGAAAAAAGTTCACCTCAGGCCCATCAAGTCACCTTTATGAGGGTGTTCATTGCATCTAGTGTGGCAAAACTGTATCCATCTCTATGAGAACTGATAACTAAAATGTGAAGGGTGCTTATCACAAAATACCCTGCAGCAGTTAGATGGCAATTAGAGCCAAACAGAGAAATATGGGAAGACCTTTAAAACATTGTCTTGAGTAATTAAATAAGACACAGAACAAGATCATAGAACAATACCATGTTAGCTAATTAAAATCACATTTGTGGGAAACAACTGGTATGGCTCTCAAAGTTTAATACTAGAGGGGCTGGGGTTGGGGCTCAGTGGCAGAGTGCTTGCCTAGCACATGTGAGGCACTGGGTTCAATCCTTAGCACTGCATACAAAAATAAACAAATAAAATAAAGGCATGCTGTCCATCTACAAACACAAAAACATTTTTTAGTAAAATTAAAAATTGAAAAATACTAGAGAGGATACCTGTGAAAGTGAATATTGATAAAAATGCAATATAAAATAAGAGCAGGGCCTCATCCAGAACCAGCACAGAGAATGTGGCACAGGAACCTCCAGCCTGAGAGAAACAGCCATTCTTCATCCTCATGACTGGAATTGTTTCACTCATCCTGCTTGCCATCATGGGGCTTCTTGTCTTCAAATCTTTCTTAGGAAGTTTGGCCTTTTCTAGACTCTCCAGCAATACCATTGAGGAAGCTTAGAGTTCATGGATAGTTTGCAAATGGTCTTCTGTGCTTTAGATTTTTTCCAGTCAAATTAAGTATTAAATGTGAATATGATGAGTTTTTAAACTTGATCCAAATGAATGTTATTTCTTCCAAAGTCTTAGATTCTATCTTTTCTGCCAATACTGGAAACATTTTTGGAAATATGTGTGTGTGTGTGTGTGTGTGTGTGTGTGCACGCGTGCATGCATTCGCATGTGTATTGTGTGCAGAAAGTATTTAAAGATTGGGCTGCGGCTGTAGCTCAGTGGCAGAGTGCTTGCCTTGCATGTGTGCATGTGTGAGGCACTGGGTTCGATCCTCAGCACCACATACCAGGCATTCTGTCCATCTGCAACTACAAAAAAAAAAAAAAAAAAAAAAAAAAAAGAAAGAAAGAAAGTACTTAAGGATCACTCAAACCTTATATTTTTAAAATCTAGCCTTAGGTTATCTGGTTACTACCCACTTCTCCAACCTCATCTCATTCTACTCTCCCCACGTTGCCCCCAGTGATCAGGTGCATGTGTCTTCTTTTGGACTCTCCAATACATGCAATGTGTTTTTTTTTTTTTAATTTTTTTTAGACATTGATGAACCTTTATTTTATTCATTTGTTTGTAGGTGGTGCTGAGAATTGAACCCAGTGCCTCACACATGCTAGGCAAGTGCTCTGCCACTGAGCCACAACCTCAGCCCAGCAATGTGTTCTTGCTGGAGCCTTTGCACACCTTTGTGTGGGATATTCAACCTTCTGGTATTCCTTTTGGGGGTAACTTCCTTCCTGTTGTTCAGGTCACACTTAATATCGTATCTTTAGACAAAGCATCTCTGACCACCCAAACTAAAGAGCCATGTAATGTACCCTAAGTGCATGTATGAAGCCACGAATGATGTGAATATACTTTGTATACAACCAGAGATATGTAAAAGTGTGCTCTATAAGTACAATATGAAATGTAATGCATTCTGCCATCATTTCTAACAACTTAGAAAAATAAATAAATAAATAAATAATAATAATAACAATAAAAAAAGAGCCATGTGATGGCTTTCTGTCCCACCATCCTGCTTTTATTTCTTCCCGGAGTCACCATTGTCAGACACCTTCTTCTTTATTGACTGTATCCCCAACTTGAATGAAAGCTGCACATCCTCAGTGCTTAGAAAGGTACCCGTTACATAGTAGGTGTTCAAAGAATGTTTGTCAATAAACTGAAGAACATGGTCAACTCAGATCTCTGCACCTGAGGACAAAAACAAACAAACAAACAAACAAATAAATAAATGGAGGGGATTATTGTAGGTTAGTTCTCTCTTGGTAATTTACTTATTCTTTTGTATCACTTCACTATTTGCTTTGCATCACCTATACCTGTTTATAAATGTATCTGTTTCTCCAACTAAGTTATGGGCTTTTGAAAGAACTACATTTCTAGTTTTTCATATCCCTTAGGGGACTTAGGATGAAACTTTGATATTTTGAATACTATATATATATATATATATATATATATATATATATATATACATATATATATATATATATTTGTCAGATTGAACTGAATATGAATAGTATCAATGTGGGGGGGGGAGAAAAAGAAAGAGCACGCAGAAGTTGGAAAGAAAGAGAACACATTTGTAGCCTGTTTGGGTACATTTTTTGCCAGTGATTTTTAGACTGATCTTGAGGATCTGCTTACATTTACAAAGTGCAAATTTGGACAAAGATCAAATTTCTCAACCATGTTGTCATAATAGCCTAAATTCTGCAGAATATAAAACAACATGGACAAAATATGATAAGGTCATATACTGATGATGGTACATACCAAATTTTCACCATGCTCTGTTATTTTTACATGAAGAGCAATGGCATAAAGGAATTAAAGGGGGCTATGGCCACAAAACCCAGGGTTTCTCCAATATTTAACTGGAATAGGTAGGGCAGATAGGGTTCCTTAATATCAGACCTCTGTCCTGCTAATTTTTTTTTAGCAGTGACCATCCCAGCATATGAAACATAATGCATAGGGAACAGCTTGCTACATGATGGATTAAATGAAAAAAAAAAGGAGAAATGAAAAGTAATGAGATTGATTTCTTTATATGACTCATAAGTTGGCTCAGAAGTCATTGGCTCAGAAGAACTCAACTGAAGAGTTCCAAAAATGCAGCATCGTTGACCTAAGTGTGTGGTCACATTTAACTGTAGAAATGGGATTGCTATCCATCAAGTCACCATCTTCTAGTCTCTCAGGCTAAAAACTTTAAAAGCTCATATGAGTCATCCATGCACTTCCTTTCCCTACCTAAGCATTCATTAAAATTTCTGCCAGATTTACCTTGGGCATACCCTCAGTCCCCAATGCCTTATTGCCTAATTTCTAAACTACAGCCACCAGTCTCTCTCCTCTTTGCAATCAGTCCTCCCCAAACTCATCAAAATGTTTTTCCTGTAGCTAACACATTTAAAAGGATGGACTTGGGAGGGTTCAAGCAGAAAGCAACTTGTTCTGTCTTATGACTATCTCTTTAAAGCTGCTCTCTCAAATCTTTCTTCCCTATTCATGGTTTTCTGGTTACCATCAAGTATTAAAATGTTCAGTCCAGCTGGGCATGGTGACACATGCCTGTAATACCCACTACTCAGGAGCCTGAGGCAGGAGAATCGTAAGTTCAAGGCCACATCAGCAACTTAGTAAGGCCCTGTTTCAAAGTAAAAATAAATAAAAAGGATTGGGAATGTAGCTTAGTGGTAGAGAGCCCTGGGTTCAATCCATAATACCTAAATAAATAAGGTTCAGCCCAATCTAATATGAAAACTTTAATTTCTTACCCAAATTAAAGTTCTTCCCTTCATTAGTGTGGACCATACCTGGACTTGCAGACATGGTGAAGAAGGGGTTATGTTCATTTTCTTCTTTCTGTTTCATCTCCTCTAATACAAGCTGTGCTCAGGAGAAAGAGGGATAGAGAAAAAGAGGCCAGGACTTCAGTGTCTCTCAGTTGTAATCACACTGCCTCGGTAGGTAGCAGATCTAATGAGTGTTTCTCTAGTGGGGTGCTTTGAGGATTTGTTAAAAGACTGTTCCTCTCTTGGACTTCCTATCACAGCGTTACCTTGTCTGCCCACCTTAGCTAGGATCTTAAATTTTCCCCCTTATCATCTGTGTTATGAGTGTATCTGGACTGTCTCCATATGTTGAAATCTTGGTACCCAATGCTTCAATGTTCAGAGGTGGAGATTTGGGGAATTGATTGGATCATGAGGGCTCTGGCCTCATCAATGGATTGATGCATTGAGGAATTCTTGATTTGATGGCATTATTGGGAGGTGGTGGAGGCTTTAGGAGATTGGGCCTTGTTGGAGGAAGTGGGTCACTGGGTGTGCCTTGGAGGGTATTGTCTTGTTCCTGGCCCTTTTGATCTCTCTGCTTCCCAGCTGCCATGAAGGGAACTGCTTTCCTCTGCCACGCTTTTCCGCCACGATGTTTCTGCCTCACTTCAGTAGGCAATGGAGCCAGTTGACGATGGACTAAAACCTCTGAAACCATGACCCTAAATAAACTTTTCCTCCTTTAAGTTGTTTTTCTCAGGCATTTGGTAACAGCAATAAAAACTGGACTGAAAAAAATCTGGATTCCAGAATACCATCCCACATAGTGTTTCTTATGTGGGAATCATCTAGAAGGGCCTCTTAGGTAGGGTATATTAGACGACTCAAGTCTAACTCTCTTTCTGTGTCCACCTGGCACCAACCTCCCCACTGTTTCTGCAAGGGCATCTTGTTCCTATTGAGACTTGCTGGCTTTTCTCTGTTGCCTGAGATCTCTAGCCAGCCTTTTACTGAATACATTTTCTCTAGTGAAGTCAGAGGGTAGACTCCGGGTCCCTTCTCTTAAGGAATCTGGAGATGTGTGCGAGGCCTAATCATGGCATGATAGGCTCTAGGCCATCTCTTGTCAACTCCTGCCTAGACAGTCTTGTACCTCACTTACGATGTGGAGGTGGGGGCTGGCTGAGGGGACTTCAACCTATTGTTCTCAGCTTTGGAGCCTCAGCCAAAACTCTGGGAAAGGAAGAGGCCTATTTTAACATGCTGTTACATTCCTTTTAAAACATCAGATACTGTTTTGTTTTAAATAACTGTTCCAAGTTTATAGTGCTTGATTTTTGAAGTTCAGATTCAGAGCAGGCATGTGAAGTGGATCACTGGACCCCCATCATTTTGCAAATGAGAAACCAAAGCCCGGGGAAGTTAACTGACTTAGGGAAAAAATCACACAGCTATTAATGACTGGATAGGCCCTGATCCTAGCCTCCAAATCTTGTGCTCTTCCTACCACATTAGCCTGCCTAAAATGTTGCTCATTAAATGGGACAAGACACATCTGCTTCTGAAATAAAGGTACTTGTACATAAGGATCAAATGAAAATAAGACAAAAATTTTTCCACATTTTTATTGGTGCATTATAGTTGTGTATAATGATGGGATTTGTTGTTACATATTTATACATGCACACAATGTAACAATATAATTTGGCCAATATCACTTCCTAGCATTCCAATACAAATGTTAGTGATTTCTAAGAAGTCTATGAATTGGATGGTATGATTATGTGTGATTTTAACTTTTTGGCTTATTTTTAAAATTTTCTATGATTATGTGCTTATTTAATTATAAGAAAACAAAACATTTAAATTTATTGTTTAGATATCTATCTTAGGAAAAAAATTCATGTAGGGGTTTTATCCTCAGCACCATGGGAAAAAAAAAAAAAAAAAAAAACAATAATTCCTTATAATTGAAAACTGCATTTATACAATTTTTGACAAGTCCTTTGAAGAATAGTAAGTCTCAAGTTACAGTCTTGATTCTAGATGACTGTATAACCTTGAGTTGGTCATTTGACCTCTTTGGGACTCATTTTCTTAAGTGTAATGTGGGGAGCCTGGAAGATAAAAATCTAAGCTGTTTTCCAATTCTGAAAATAAAAATTATTTCTTAAAAGCCTCGTGTGCAGACTGAGGATATTGCTCAGTGGTAGAGTGCTTGCCGAACATGTGCAAGGCCCTGGTTGGATCTCTACCACTGCAGAGGAGTAGGGGGAAGGTTTTTGGGGAGCCATTAGGAGAACTTGGATGAGAAGACTCAACACACAAAACTTCATGTGAATTTATGACAATAAAGGACCATGACTTCCTGTCATTCTCTACCATGAACTTCCAATCAAGGGGGGGATCAGCCTTATCAGTTTATCAAAGTTAAACACTTCTAAGTCTGTAAGAGCCTTAATGAGGAGGTAGCTAAGATGGCGGCTGGCTGAGAGCCAAAGAGGAGGTGTTTAATTGTTTTCTCCTGACCTTAAGGTAATCAACTAATAATCTTTCTGTGCCCGTGAACACTGTGTAACACACCTGTAAGTTAAGCTTGTGACACCTGTATACTTGTTAAGGTGAAGAGTATTTAACCAGGTAGGGTTGGAGTTGTGAGGGGGTTGTTGTTGGAGTTGGAGAGAGAAGTCAGAAGAGAAAGCAGAAGAAAGAACCTACTCATTCCCAATTTGCCTCCGAATTCTTTCTCGTGGCATCGTTGCTGCAGGCAGCAACAGCTATAGGCGGCAACAAGTGGTGGCCCGTATGGGCATTCGGAATCAGCAGGTAAGAACTGAGGAGTCTCTAGTCAGAGCGATTAAGATGGGCTCAAAAATGACAAAAATCCGAGCTGCTAAAGCTATTCAAGATTAATTAGAGATAGCTGAAGGATACGTGCTCTCAATTGAACCTGGGACTCAGGATGGTACTAAGTCAGTTAGGACCAGCGAGAGTAGTAGTAATGAGGAGGAATTAAGTAAAAGTGATCAAGAGAGCACAACGTCCACTGAGTCAGTTAGGACCAGTGAGGATAGTATTAGTGAGAAGGAATTAAGTAAAAGTGATCCTGAGAAAATGAGCAAAAGGAAATTAAGGAGGACCAAGATAAAGGACCGTCAAGTGGAGGAACCCCTTGTGCCCTCTGCTCCCTCATGGGTTGAATCAATTACAGAGACTATGAAGGGCCTTTCTAAACACTTGCGTGCCCTTGAAGCAGAGATTAATGGCCTTTCTGAGCACTTGCGTGCCCTTGAGTGTCGAAACTTGCAGGGACATTGGGAGCTGCCAGTACTTGAAAATCAAAACGAGCAAAGGTACCATGAACCTTTAGATTTCAAAACTATAAAAAATTTTAAAGAAGCAACAATGACATATGGACCCCAATCTCCTTTTACCATAAGTATGCTTGAAGCCCTTAATGCTTTGAATTTAACTCCTTCAGATTGGAAAGGCTTATGTAAGGCAGTATTGAGCAGGGGACAATACTTGATTTGGAGGTCTCAATTCCAAGAGTTCTGTGTTGAAACAGCTAGAAAAAATGTGACTGCAGGATTTCCAAACCGTAACGTAGACATGTTAACCGGAGAAGGGCAATATGCTGATTTACAGGTTCAGATTCAGTACGATCCTGGAGTTTACGCTCAAATATACACCGCAGCTGTTAGGGCATGGAAAACTTTACAAGGAACTGGTGACTTACAGGGTAGCTTGTCTAAAGTGATTCAGGGACCCGATGAGCCATAAGCTGACTTTGCTGATCGACTTTTGCGAACTGCAGGTAGAGTGTTTGGAGACGTTGATCAAGCCATGCCATTAGTTGTTCAGCTGGCATGTGAAAATGCCAACAAATATTGTCAAGACGCTATCAGACCTTGGAAATCTAAAAGGGACCTTTCTGTATATATAAGGCTATGCAAAGACATAAATGATGCCTTTGTTACGGGAAATGTAATTGCAGCAGCCATGAGAGGTACTTCTTCTCAAAATTTTACAAGAAGGGCTCAACCTAAAAATTATTATAGTCAATCAGGTTATCTTAGAAAACAATATCCCCAAAGAAGGCAAGAGACAATAGAAATAAGACCAAGCTAGTATCGTGCCCCAGGCTGATGCCCCAGGTGTAAAAAATAAGTGCAGTTCTAAAACTGATATTTATGGTAACATTTTGTCTGGCAATTCAAAAAACAGGGCACGGGGCCCAATGCCCCGGGGCCCACAAATGTACGAGGCATTAGAGGAGGAGTATCCTCAAACATCCATCCAGATGATTACTCGACACAATCCCTCTTACCCATTGACTCCCTTGTCAGAGGAACAAGAGGAAGTGCAGGATTAGACCTCTGTTCCACCGCCCGAATAGTGCTAACACCTGAAATGGGGGTTCAACTGATTCCCACGAGAATCAGGGGACCTCTTCCCTTAGGGACTGTAGGACTTATCCTCGGGTGAAGTTCTAAAAGCTTATCAGGTTTTCAAGTGACTCCAAGTGTAATAGACTCAGACTACCAAGGAGAAATTAAGATTATGCTTAGTTCACCTCGAGGCATTAGCTCTGTTAACCAAGGTGATAGAATTGCTCAGCTGCTTCTCTCCTTCCCAGTTTACATGACTCATTTAAGAGTATGCCTCAAAATAGGAAGAAGAGGGGATTTGGTTCCACTGGCTCAGGACCTATGGCTTGTTGGGTTCAGGATTGTTCACAGAGGCCTATGTGCAAAATAAAAATTCAAGGAATAGAGATGGAGGGGTTGATTGACAGTGGGGCTGACTCTTCCATTATCAACATACGACAATGGCCCAAACACTGGCTTTTGCAAAAGGCTTCAAATAGTTTGAGAGGCTTGGGATATTCTGATAGCCTAGAACAAAGTGCAACAGTTTTAAAATGGGAGGATGATGAAGGGCATCAAGGAACATTTCAGCCTTATGTTTTGTCCAGCTTGCCAGTTACCTTATGGGGAAGAGATATTTTACAACAAATGGGAGTACACCTAGCAACCAAGCCCGCAGGTGTTAAAAATAAAAATCTACAGGGTAATCCTAACCCTATTGAGCTTAAAGGAAATCATCATCGAAAAGGTAAAGCATATTTTTTTAGGGGCCACTGAGAAAACAATTTTGAAAATACCATGGTTTTCTGATAAGCCAGTTTGGGTCCCTCAGTGGCCCCTCTCTAGAGAGAAATTACAAGCGGCCCACCTACTAGTCCAAGAACAACTAGAAGCAGGACATATAGAACCTTCCACCTCTCCCTGGAATTCCCCCATGTTTGTGATTAGGAAAAAATCAGGAAAATGGCAATTGTTACATGATCTTAGAGAAATTAATAAAACCATGCAAATTATGGGCCCTACCCAACCTGGACTTCCTAATCCTGTAGCTATTCCTAAAAATTTCCATCTTATAATCCTTGATATAAAGGATTTTTTTTTTCTATTCCTCTACATCCTCTGGATGCCCCCAGGTTTGCTTTTTCAGTTCCCTCTATTAATAATGATGGACCTGATCAAAGATTTCAGTGGAAAGTTTTACCCCAGGGTATGGCTAATAGCCCTACTATGTGTCAAATCTATGTAGATAAAGTTATTCAGCCTATCAAGAACAAATACCCAGAGCTTATGTGCCTCCATTATATGGATGATGTTTTGCTTGCTCATCCTAATCAAGAAGTCTTATTCACCATATTTAGCAATATATCAGAAAACTTGAAACGATATGGACTAAACATTGCTGAAGAAAAGGTTCAAACTAGATCTCCAATATTATATCTAGGATTCCAAATTATGGATACTTTTATTAGGCCTCAAAAAATTTTAATAAATAAGGAACATCTAGCTACTCTTAATGATTTTCAAAAATTGCTGGGAGACATTAATTGGCTTTGCGCTACACTAAGCCTCACTACTGGCCAGTTAAAACCCTTATTTGATATCCTTCGTGGGAACCCTGATCCATCTTCACCACGAACCTTGACTCCTGATGCTAGGGAAGCTTTAAAGTTGGTAGAAAAGGCAATTGAAAGATCCCATTGTGATAGAATTGATTTTACTCGACCGCTGATATTGACCATTATTTCTTCACAATATATACCCACAGGATTATTTTGGCAACAAGGGTCTTTATTATGGATACATTTGCCTGTCTCTCCTAAAAGTACAATTGAGTCTTATACCTCCATGGTAGCTAAAGTTATTCTTCAAGGACTCAAGACTTCTACTAAAATATTTGGCATTCACCCCGCTACTATTATTACTCCCTATTCATCGTCACAGGTTGAATATTTATGCTTCAATGATAATGATTGGGCTATAGCTAGATGCTCTACTTCTGCAAATTTTTTGATAACCATCTTCCTAAGTCTCCTATACTATCTTTTTGTATCAATCATCCCATTATATTTCCACAGATAATAAAAAATCAACCTATTCCTAAGGCATTAAATGTATTTACAGATGGGTCCTCTAACGGTACTTCTGCAGTAGTCACTCAAAAAGAAAATATGTTTCATATCGCTGCCCGTAAATCATCTCAATTGGTTGAGCTAGAAGCTATTATTATAGCTCTTGAAAGTTTTAAAGAACAGCCCATAAATATTTTTTCAGACAGCCACTATATTGTACATGCTGTCCCTAAATTGGAGCTAGCAGGTCCAATAGTACCTCATACTCCAGCCTTTAAATTGTTTTTTCAAATTCAAAACCTTCTATGGGAACGTAAAGAACCTTTGTTTATTGGACATATCAGAGCTCATACTAATTTGCCTGGTCCTCTACATGAAGGTAATCAAAAGGCTGATGCCCTTACTCAAACAATCTTTATATTTTCAGCAGTCCAATAAGCTACCTCGTTCCATTCTCAATTTCATGTTAATAGTACTACTTTACAACAAATGTTCAAAATAACTAAAGATCAAGCTCAAACAATTGTGAAAGCTTGTCAATCTTGTGTGACACATTTGCCCAATCCACATTATGGGGTTAACCCAAGAGGATTAATGCCCAATCATTTGTGGCAGATGGATGTCACTCATGAGCCAAGTTTTGGAAAATTGCGATTTATTCATGTGACCATAGATACATGCTCAGGCATGATTTTTGCTTCCTTACATGCTGGAGAAAAAGTTAAAGATGTTACATCTCATTGTTTACAAGCTTTTGCTGCACTTGGGCATTCCCAAAATGCTTAAAACAGACAATGGCCCTGCATATACGTCCTCATCTTTCAAATAGTTTTGCGCAAAATTCAGTATACTTCATAAGACTGGTATTCTGTATAATCCTCAAGGCCAAGGCATAATTGAACGAGCTAATCGCACACTTAAATTTATGCTTTTAAAACAAAAGAAAGAAATTGGACAAATCCTAAAGATAGATTAACCGTTGCCCTTTTTACTTTAAATTATTTAACTTTGGATTCCAAAGGATATTCAGCTGGAGACAGACACTGGAATCCACATCAACAACATAAACCTTTGGTTTACTGGAAAGATGTTCTTTCAGGCACATGGAAGGGCCCAGTCCCAGTATTAATTTGGGGGAGAGGATCTGTTTGTGTTTTTCCACAGCATGAATCCTCCCCAGTATGGATACAATCAAGATTAATAAAACAGGTACCAAATCAAAAGGGCCAAGATGAAGTTGTTGCAGAATCAAGATTAATAAAACAAGTGCCAAATCAAAAGGGCCAAGATGAAGTTGTTGTGGAATGATTCCCTTATCAATCCGCGCACCTGCGTGAGTTTGTCTCTTTTCTGACAAAGGAACCTCATCTTTGCCTTTTCAGCTAAGAAATTTTTAAGCTGCGCTCTTTTTCCTTCAATAAATTCACAACTTAAGTCTCATTCCTCCCGGCCGGGACAAGAGGATCTCTCTTTAGTGTGCATACAATTGTGTTTTTCTTTTTTATATATGTCTTTATGTCTGTGCACTTGTCTAGATTTCATGTAAATGTAACGTTACAAATATATGTCTTTATGTCTGTGCGTCTGTCCAGATTTCATGTAAATGTGATGTCACAAATAACAAAAAATGAGTGCTCATGAAAATCATTTCTCAAAAAAAAAAAGGGATCCAAATAACTTTAATTCATTTAAGTTAAATATATTCAAATTGGGTAAACAATTAAAAAATGAACTTAATTTATAAGTATCTCTAGGACTTCTCTTCAGCAAGGAATATGACTAATACTGTATAGCCTGATATTTTGGTATTTGACTTGGGATTGTTTATTTGTAATAAACTTTATTTGTTAAACAGCTGATTAATTTAAATTGTTTCAACAGGTGTATTCATGGAAGGTTGCTGTGTATGTAGAGGCTCAAAAGTTCCAGCTAACAAATTATTTTTCCAAAATACTCTTAGCTTTTCTTTAATCTATCTTAAATGTAACATTTTGTCAGTTAAATACCCTCAGTCTTTCTTTAATCCATTCTGAATGTGATATTTTGCCAGCTAATGTTCGTGGGAGCTCAAGCAGCAATGTGTGTGAGCAGAGATCAACTTCAGATACCTGAACATCTAATAATTCTATTTTTTAGTTTGAATCGCTCTCCTACAACTCACTTCCTGACTCAGTGCTGGAATGGCACTGCCTTTCCTCTAATGATTGTTGCTTGAGTTTCTAGGTACATCCCTATGCCAGTCTTAGCGGGCCCTGAAGATTTGCCGGTGCCATTGTCTAGACATAAAAGAGACGGCTGCTGCTGCTACAGCTGCAGGGATCGCAATCGCTACAAGCATCCCTGCTGCTCAAGAATTAAACAACCTCACCCGGCGCGGTGGCTCACGCCTGTAATCCCAGCACTTTGGGAGGCTGAGGCAGGAGGATCGTGAGTTCAAAGCCAGCCTCAGCAATGGGGAGGCACTTAGCAACTCAGTGAGACCCTGTCTCTAATAAAATACAAAAAAAGGGCTGGGGGTGTGGCCCAGTGGTCGAGTGCCGCTGAGTTCAATCCCCAGTACCAAAAAAAAAAAAAAAAAAAAAAAAAATCTGCTCTGCATGCACGAGACCTCCTAGATCAACGTGTTAGCAAGTGGACATTTTGAAAGATCTTTGGGACATTGTACGGGACAATGCCTTGCGGGTACCCCTTTTCTTAACCCTAGTAGGGCAGCTGATTTGTCTAGAGAACTCAGTGCGTTACTTAATGGAACTTGGGGCACCTGATTTGTCTAAAAGAACTTAGTACGCTATTTAATGGAACTTGGCTCGTCAGCAAAAATCTTGCCACCTTAGAACCGGAGCATCTCCTCATGACTGGATGGCTGGTAGTCAATAACGGGAAAGTCTCATGTGGCCCACATATCAACCTAAGACAGGAGTCAAGGGCACAGCCTTGATTATCCCATGATGGGTAAGAATGTTGGTTGCACATGTGGATGCCTAAGACAGGCACAGTCGATCCTGATGTGGTGAGGGTCATCACCCATCCATTTAAGCTATCCCTCTTTTAAAACAAAAGGGGGAAATGTAAGAGCCTTAATGAAGAGGTAGCTAAGATGGCAGCTGGCTGAGAGCCAAAGAGGAGGCATTTAATTGTTTTCTCCTGACCTTAATGTAATCAACTAAGAATCTTTCTGTGCCCGTGAACACTGTGTGACGCACCTGTAAGTTGAGCTTGTGACACATGTATACTTGTTAAGGTGAAGAGTATTTAACCAGGTAGGGTTGGAGTTGTGAGGGGGTTGTTGTTGGAGTTGGAGAGAGAAGTCAGAAGAGAAAGCAGAATAAAGAACCTACTCATTCCCAATCTGCCTCCAAATTCTTTCTCCCGGTATCGTTGCTGCAAGCGGCAACAGCTACAGGCGGCAACATAATTCTCCATTTATCCTCCGAGTCTCCATTTCTCAAGTCTCACGCCCACGCAAAGTCTCCGATTACTTGGCCCTCATTGGTCCCATTCCACTTCCAACAGACTGAGTCTCCACTGCACCATCTAGCTACTAATGGGATGCTCTTCTGTGTTGCACATTATGATTCTTGGTGTACTTGATTTTTTCCTCCAGTAAGCTGCCTGCAGATTGCAGCCATGTTTGCCATCTCTAGTTCCCCTAATCTTGCTCAATATAGCCTGAGCACTCCATATATGTTTGTTAATGAGAAATGTCTGTTGGAAGGAGGAGAGTGTGAAAGGTCCAATTAGAGACTCAAGACCTGTGGAGTTCCCAGCTGTCCCTGAAGCAGAGTGCCCTTGACAGCCAATCTAGGGTCTAAAGGACAATGAAATTGATTTCTTTTTCTCCAGTTCCTTTTTGGTCTCTCCCCAACCTGGCCCTGGGCAGCAAGGCTGACTCTGGATTGCTTTTTTGTTGCTGTCACTTCCTGGAATTGGACCCATGGTTTGAACCTCTTCTGGAAAAAGGATCATGAGTCTCTCCTTACATGCTGGCTCCAGGCCACCTTCCTTGGGCCAGGATGAGGGAATGGAGTCAACCAGAGCACTAACTATCTGAGGTGTGCTCTGGGCCTCTTGGCTGAGAAGGCCAAAAACACTACTGTCAGCTCTGCTGATTTTCCTTCTCCCCAGGGCCTGGGGAAAAAGGAGGAGGAGTCACCTCTGTTAACACTCTATTTGGCTGGCTCCATCCATTCTTTCCCATCCCTGCCTCTTCTCCCCATTTCTTGGTACCCATTCTCCTCTCCCTGGCCACTGTCCCTGGCAGTCTTTCTGATTTTCAGCTTTACTTTTTCACTCCTCTGCTATTCATCTCCTCTTTTTCCCACCTAGCTCAGCTCTCACCCTCTCTGTTGGTCTATCTTTCTTTCTTTCTTTCTTTTTTTTAATATCTATTTATTTGTTTTAGTTGTACACAATGCCTTTATTATTTTTACGTGGTGCTGAGGATCGAACCCGGGTTGCGCACATGCTAGGTGAGCGCTCTACCGCTGAGCCACAACCCCAGCCCATATCTTTCTGATTCTAGTCATTTCCATTGTTGTGATCTGCCCAAAGAACAGACAGGGGACAGGGGAGTGATTGCCATCCTTGTGGTCCAGGGGGGAGCCAAGTGATTTCCATACGTTTTACTTGTTTTAAGACAGGAATCACCTTATACCCTGCCACGCAGATCTGGCTTGGAAGTAGTGGTGATGCTGGTGGCGTAAAGCCGCAACTTTAGGGAGCAGTTGAAGCCCCCAAAGTAGGCCACACATGCTACACTGCATAGTTTGGAGCTCCCCCACCAGCCCTTCCAAGCATACTGCCTCAAGTCACACATCCAAAGAGAAATGTGGGTGTTTTAATCACTGAAGAGAATCCTTAATACTGCTCCTTCAGCACATAGCTGTCTTTCCCGTGCCAGGAACTGCAGGGAGCCTATTGCTTCCCGTTCTGAACTGGATCCAGAAGCGTTAGGTGAGGCTCAGTACAATTTTCAGTTGTTATCATACGAGGCCCTTAGAGATGCTTCTCAATTCTAGCAATTAGCCACATAGGGGTCAACCAAGTGTTCTCAGCTCTAATTAACAGCTGTGTTGAATCTGGGACACATACAATTCCTTTGGGCATACACTCTTCAAACAGAAACAAAACCAGAATATCAAGCTCTTTCTTCCTTATCAGAGGCCATGAAGTCTAAAAATCATTGCCGAGGCTATTCTTCATAAAAACACCAGGAAGCTGAGCTACTTTGGAGCACAATGTATGGATTTAAAAACAAAAATATAATCTGAGCTCTACTATGGAATTATCCAGTGGGGCTCAGGAGGCTCAGGGAGTGCTGGGGGAATTAGGTGCCTCCACGCCCAGAGCCAGCTACACCCAGCAGGCTACATGATATCATCACCACACAAATCAAAGGCTTCTCTGGCTTCAAAAGGAAAAGGAAAAGGAACAGGAGACTTTGTGTTGGGAGTCCTGCACCGAGTGAGCGTGAGCAGGAACTATGCTGATGCCTGTTCAAGTTGTTCCCTGGGTATTCTGGCTCCTTGCCCTGCCTGACAGCTGCAGGAGTTCTGTAAGAAATCTGAGGGAGAATTTCCTTTGCAGCCATGACTGAGAACCCAGGATCAAGAGCTTTGCAGACAGAAAAGACATTACCCTTCAACTAGCCCAAGTCGTTTATTAGGCTCAACTAGCAGCCGGCAAAAAGCAGGGCAGCTGGCCGTCAGGCCCTGAGTGGAGAAATGTATTTCACTAGGAATAGCCAGTTGAATTTATCTTCACTGTAACAGAGAGAAAATGCACAGAAGCATTTGAAACTAAGTATATTTTAACCCTGGAATTTTTCAAATGAATGGCAATGGCCCCAGATCAGTTAAAGCTAGCTTTGTGCTACATTTACTTTACATCTTTTTCTAAATAGTTTGTGTGTACATTTAAAATGTCCCCCACATTCCCCTGGCCTCACTCCCTACTCCTATATGGGGTTGGTATGGATCTTCCTGGGTATCCACAACCAAGTGTGTCCATTTTTACTGCATATGGGTGTACCATAAGCAATAACACCTTTCTCTCTGTTTTTGGAAGGTAAGTAAGCAGTATCATTCTGTACCTCTCCTTTTGCAACATATTTTTATTTCTCTCAAAATGTTTCAGAATCAACCACCTAAAGTAAACACATCTAGCACATTCATGTTAACTTCAAAAAGGCATTTTATTATATGATAATATTAAAAGGTATTTATATATTTCCTATCGATAAGCATTAAGTAATTTATTTTGGAGGGAAATCATCAACATTGCTACAATGAATAGTGTTATATTTTTCTCTTGGGGGAACATAAGACAGATTTTTTTTTCTCTCTAGGGCAATTGTTGTCAAAGTTTTGCTCTTGGGATCCTTTATCCTTTTAAAATTATTAAGGTCTCCAAATAGCTTTTGTTCATGTAGATTGTATCTACTCATATATATAGTGATCAAAATTAAAACTGGGAAATTTTTTAAAAAATGTATTAATTTATTTAAACATAGCAATAAATAAGCCTACTGTATTTTAACACAAATAATGTATTTTAACACAAATGACATGTTTTTAATTTAAAAAAACATATTTTACCACAGGAAAAAATAAGCAAGAAGAGGGCGATTGTTTTGCATTTTTGCAAGTCTCTTTAATGTCTTTCTTAATAGAAGTCAGCTGATTCTTTATCTGCTTCCGCATCCAATCTGTTGCAATATGTTGTCTGGTTGAAATATATGAAGAAACACGGGCCTCACACAGATATGTAGTTGTAAAAGGGAGGAGCATTCTACTAAACCTCAGATAAATTTGGATATTCTTTGTCAAAGAAACTAAAACAAAAGTAAGCAAGTTTCTTTTTTTAAAATATTTTTCTTTAGTTGTAGATGCACACTAAGACTTTATTTTATTTATTTATTTTTATGTGGTGTTGTGGATTGAACCCAGTGCCTCACCCATGCTGGTCAAACACTCTACCACTGAGCCACAATCCCAACCCAGCAAGTTTCTTAAAGGTTACTTGCAATGTGAAATCTGAAATCACATAAGTATAATTTTACTCTGTTACATGAAACCCACTGATCTTTCCTGGTCATTTGGAAAACATTACTTTACTGAATTATGCATGTCTTACAAATGTTGACAGATTTCATTATGCAATATCAAAAATGCACATTTATTTATATCACCACTGATTTAATCATCAAAGTCTTTAAAAATTGGGAAACTATAAAAGTTCACAGTGGTGGACACAAATTCTCCAAATTCAAATTTTTTTCTTGAAAACTGAACATTTATCATTGGCAACAGATGCAGTCAGTCTCTTTCCTTGAAGTGACAAGCTCACTTTGTTCATTTTTTGAGAAAATGCCTGCCAACTCTGAATAACCATGGTTTGTCAGTCTTTCAAGCAAAATGGTATTCCATGAAAAAAGTGGCTACTTCAGCTCATAGGTCAAAACACTGCACAACTATTTTTCCTTGAGAGAAAAATTCATGCCTTGGTGTGCAGAAGTGCTTTTATGTATATTTCCCATTTCATTATACAGAATATTAACATTGAAAAGACAGGTACTCAAAATGGATCCTGGGATTTAATAAAATTTGTTACTAATTTTATTGCTTCAGGTATAAAATTATGTAAAATTAAATTATTAGTATCATTATTTTTATTCAAGCACATGACAGTAAAGAATATGATAATGGGGCTGGGGTTGTGGCTCAGTGGCAGAGCACTTGCCTCTTACATGTGAGGCACTGGGTTTGATCCTCAGCACCACGTAAAATAAATAAACAAAATAAAGATATTGAAAAAAAAAAGAGAATGCGATAATGACTCAGAATAGTTTGGAATCCCTACCTTGATTTGTGCTAAAGCACCATCAATTTTACCCATTATTTCTTTCGCATTGGAAAGGCAAATAAAAAACACATTGAGGGCTGGGGTTGTGGATCAGCGGCAGAGCGCTCGCCTCGCATGTGAGCGGTCCGGTTCGGTTCAATCCTCAGCACCACGTAAACATAAATGCATTGCATTGTGTACAACTAAAGTAAATAAATAAATATTAAAAAAAACACATTGATAAAGGCAAGTAGTATGGAGTGGAATTGTTGGGACTTAGGAGATAGACAGCTACAACTTCACAAGATAACACTAGATTGCTCTTCAAAGAGATTGAACCCTTTTAGGCATCTACCAGCAGCATATAACAGTTTCTGATTCTCCATAACCTGACCAACATAGAACTTGTCTTTTAGCTGAGGTTCTGTGTCCTGATACAGACATTTAAAATTTTAAACCTATTAATATTTACATTATATTTATTAATATTTTCCATTATATAGCTTGTGATATTGAGGTATCCTATTCTTGAGCATGGTTTATATCTCCATTTATTTATATATTTTTAAAATATTTCTCTTTTGTTATATTTAATCCGAGGTACCTTACAGACTTTTTGATGGCAAATAGAATGTTTTTTAAAGAATATTTTTTAGTTATCAATTTTTTAAAATATTTTTCTTTAGTTGTAGATGCACACTAAGACTTTATTTTATTTATTTATTTTTATGTGGTGTTGTGGATTGAACCCAGTGCCTCACCCATGCTGGTCAAACACTCTACCACTGAGCCACAATCCCAACCCAGCAAGTTTCTTAAAGGTTACTTGCAATGTGAAATCTGAAATCACATAAGTATAATTTTACTCTGTTACATGAAACCCACTGATCTTTCCTGGTCATTTGGAAAACATTACTTTACTGAATTATGCATGTCTTACAAATGTTGACAGATTTCATTATGCAATATCAAAAATGCACATTTATTTATATCACCACTGATTTAATCATCAAAGTCTTTAAAAATTGGGAAACTATAAAGTTCACAGTGGTGGACACAAATTCTCCAAATTCAAATTTTTTTTCTTGAAAAACTGAACATTTATCATTGGCAACAGATGCAGTCAGTCTCTTTCCTTGAAGTGACAAGCTCACTTTGTTCATTTTTTGAGAAAATGCCTGCCAACTCTGAATAACCATGGTTTGTCAGTCTTTCAAGCAAAATGGTATTCCATGAAAAAAAGTGGCTACTTCAGCTCATAGGTCAAAACACTGCACAACTATTTTTCCTTGAGAGAAAAAATTCATGCCTTGGTGTGCAGAAGTGCTTTTATGTATATTTCCCATTTCATTATACAGAATATTAACATTGAAAAGACAGGTACTCAAAATGGATCCTGGGATTTAATAAAATTTGTTACTAATTTTATTGCTTCAGGTATAAAATTATGTAAAATTAAATTATTAGTATCATTATTTTTATTCAAGCACATGACAGTAAAGAATATGATAATGGGGCTGGGGTTGTGGCTCAGTGGCAGAGCACTTGCCTCTTACATGTGAGGCACTGGGTTTGATCCTCAGCACCACGTAAAAATAAATAAACAAAATAAAGATATTGAAAAAAAAGAGAATGCGATAATGACTCAGAATAGTTTGGAATCCCTACCTTGATTTGTGCTAAAGCACCATCAATTTTACCCATTATTTCTTTCGCATTGGAAAGGCAAATAAAAAACACATTGAGGGCTGGGGTTGTGGATCAGCGGCAGAGCGCTCGCCTCGCATGTGAGCGGTCCGGTTCGGTTCAATCCTCAGCACCACGTAAACATAAATGCATTGCATTGTGTACAACTAAAGTAAATAAATAAATATTAAAAAAAACACATTGATAAAGGCAAGTAGTATGGAGTGGAATTGTTGGGACTTAGGAGATAGACAGCTACAACTTCACAAGATAACACTAGATTGCTCTTCAAAGAGATTGAACCCTTTTAGGCATCTACCAGCAGCATATAACAGTTTCTGATTCTCCATAACCTGACCAACATAGAACTTGTCTTTTAGCTGAGGTTCTGTGTCCTGATACAGACATTTAAAATTTTAAACCTATTAATATTTACATTATATTTATTAATATTTTCCATTATATAGCTTGTGATATTGAGGTATCCTATTCTTGAGCATGGTTTATATCTCCATTTATTTATATTTTTAAAATATTTCTCTTTTGTTATATTTAATCCGAGGTACCTTACAGACTTTTTGATGGCAAATAGAATGTTTTTTAAAGAATATTTTTTAGTTATCAATGGATCTTTACTTTATTTATTTATATGTGGTGCTGAGAATTGAATCCAGTGCCTCACACATGCTAGGCAAGTGCTCTACCACTAAGCCACAACCCAAGGCCCGGCAGATAGAATCTTCTTCTTCTTCTTCTTTTTTTTTTTTTTTTTTTTAAAAATTTCTTTTCTAGTTGTAGATGGACACAATACCTTTATTTTGTTTGTTTATTTATTTATTTATTTTTATGTGGTGCTGAGGATGGAACCCAGTGTGTCATACGTGCTAGGCAAGCGCTCTACTACTGAGCCACAACTCCAGGCACCGCCACCACCCCCCTGCAAATAGAATCTTTAACTGCATTTTTCATTTGGTTGTTCTTGGTGTATAATAACGATATTGAATGTTGTATATTTATTTTAAATTTTGAAACCTTACTCAGCTTTTTCTAATAGGTTATTTTGGATTTTCCATATAAACAATTATACTATTTACGAATAAAGCCGGTTTTGTTGGAGACTTCTGGTTTTTGGTCTGCATTGGAAGGTTATAAGTCATCATTCCTGTCCACAAAAGAAAAAGGTTGCACAAACTGAAAATCAACAATTTTAAAAATATTCATTAGAGAACTGAGGCCGCAGAGCAGACTACAGCCTCATAAATTGAAGGCTCAGATAGGTGGATACAGAATCACAATTACCACAGCAGAGGCCTAAGTAGGAGCCTCCCTCAGAACCAGTACTGAGGTTGGAAAACAAGGCTGTAACTGATGAGCTGTTGGAGGCTCGGTGTGGACATGTGAGAGAGTTAAAAACTGTAGCAGGGCCCAGTCTTAGTGGAACCCCTACACTTTCATGAATTTTAGCTCCAGGAGCCCTCTATATTGTCATGGCGAATACCAGAGAAATTTCTCCTGTGATTCTGACAGAGAGAGGCAGAAACAACCTTTTTCAAATATGCCCAGAGCATTTTGTTCTTCCCAGAAAGGTCTGCCCTCAAGAGAAACTATTTATCTGAGCCTAAGTGAGGTTTTACCAAAGATTAAGTAACCCGAGGGAAGGGAAATACTTAATTTCAGCACCTATCTTTCCACTGGGGTGAAAGGAAACACCCAACTCCATAACCCTCTAGCCTTCCTGTTTCATTTAAAGGAGGCAAAACAAAAATGAAACAAAACCAAGAAACACTTGTGAAGGTCACAGCCCAGGCACACAGGCTTGCTAAAATTCTGAGGCCTAATCATAGGTCTAAATAGACTCCTTCCCCTCTCCCTACACCCTACCAATGGTTGAGCCCCTTTATAACACCAGGGAATATAACTGAAGGAATTGTGTGTCCGCATGTATCAGACACTATTTAAGAAAACCTATTTTAGGGAAACCTAAAGCCCATAGAAGAAACAGAAACAAGGACATCAGAGAAAATTTTAGCCTCTGACATCTACAGCTACAGCAAACTGTAAATACAGCTTAACCTCCTGCCAAACAAATATAAACACTCCCACTAAAGACCTATTTACTTTAGTTCATTTTATTTGGTATATTATGTCTGGTTTTCAACAAAAAAATTTATAAGACACACACAAAACACACACACATACACATACACACACACACACACACACACACACACAAAACAGTTCAAAGAGACAGAGCAAGAATCAAAATCATACTCAGATATGGCAGAGGTGTTGGGACTGTCAGACTGGAAATTTAAAACAACTATATTTAATATGCTATTATAGTCTTATTTGTATAATTCTAATTCTTACACATTTTTCATGTGATTCGCACAGGACATCTGATGCAATGTTAAGTGGAAGTGGTGGTAACAATCATCCTTTCTCCCCTAAACTTAAAAATGTTTGTAACAGTTCACTACTGAATATAATGTTTGTTGTAGGGTTTTGGTAAATACCATTTTTTTTAGGTTCATTTCTAGTTTAGCTAAGAGTTTTGTGGTTTAAAAATCATGAATGGTCATTAAATTTTATTGATTGCTTTTCCTGTATCCTCTGAGATGATCACACAGTCTACCTTCTTTAACTTATTAATGTGTTGAAATGAGATAGATTTTTTTCTTTATAGTATTCATCATTGCATTTGTATGATAAACCCAGGTTGGTCATGATTTTAAAAAAAAATCACATTCCTGGATTTCAATTGCTGTTATTTTGTTCAGGATTTTTTTTTTACATTTATTTTTTTTAACCAAGATTGATTTATATTTTCCTTTCTTATGCAATCATTGTCTGGTTTTGGTATCAAGGATATACTAGCCTCATAAAATGAACTTCTCATTTTTGAGTTCATTTTCTGGAAATGAACTTGTTTATAAAATCATATGAACCTCATGTTTTCTTTGTGGTAGATATAACCATTATTTAGTTTCTTTTATGATTATAGGCCTACTATATTTTCAAGTTGGAGATATATGTATATGTATATACATATATAAAACATATATATTTATATAATGTCATTTCAAAATTATTGGTGCTAATTGGGTCAAAGCATTTTTGTTGTTGTTGTTGTTTACTAGCACACTCTCTCTCTCTCTCTCTCTTTTAGATCAGCCTTACCAGAAATTTGTCTAGAATACTTATTGATTCTTAGATACTATTATGGTCAAGATATGACACGTTGGGGCTGGGATGGCTCAGCGGCAGAGTGCTCGCCTAACACGTGCGTGGCCAGGTTCGATCCTCAGCACCATGTAAAAATAAATAAAGGCATTGTATACAACTAAAATAAATAAATTTTTTTTAAAAAAAGATAACGTGCCCCAAAAGCTCATATGTGAGACAATGCAAGAAAGTTTAGAGGTGAAATAACTGGGTTATGAGAGCCTTAACCTAGCCAGTGTATTAATTTACCCCAATGGATTAACTGGGTGGTAACTGTAGGTAGATAGGGTGCCGCTGGAGGAGGTTGGTCACTGGGGGCGTGTCTTTGGGATTTATGTTTTCTCCCTGAGTGAGAGCTCTCTCTGCTTCCTGGTGGCCAAGTTCTGAGCTGCATTCCTTCTCCATACTCTTTCATCATGATGTTCTGCCTCACCTTGGGCCCAGAGCAATGGAGTCAGCTGTTTATGGAATAAGACCTCTGAAGCTGTGAGCACCAGATAAATTTTTCCTCCTTTATGTTGTACTTGTCGTGTATTGTGGTTACAGTGACAGAAAAGCTGACTAAAACAGATACCATCAATTGTAAAATATTTTAAAGATACTAAAATATGGGCTGGGGCTGGGGCTCAGCGGTAGAGCACTCGTCTCGCACGTGTGAGGCCCTGGGTTTGATCCTCAGCACCACATAAATAATATAAAGGTATTGTGTCCACCTACAACTAAAAAAAAAAAAAAAAAATACTAAAATATGAAAAAAGTGTCTAAAAATAGATAAAATATGGTACCTTCTTAGCCTCTCCAAAGGATTAGTATTGTTATAGTGTTCATTTATCATCTAATGAGTTTCTGCTTTTATCTTTATTATTCTTTTTACCTTCTATTATTCATTTTCTAATGTCTAGATTTAGAAACAACTACTTAATTTTTATTATTTTAAATATATATATATATATATGTACATACATATAGTGATTTCTTTCTATCCTATTTGCTCTGAGTTTGATAAGTGGTATTTTCTTTTTCTTTCTTTTTTTTTTAAAATATTTATTTATTTGCTTTAGTTGTACACAATGTGTTTATTTTTTACATGGTGCTGAGGATCGAACCCGGGCCGCACACATGCTAGGCAAGCGCTCTACCACTGAGCCACAACCCCAGCCCAGATAAGTGGTATTTTCATTGCCATTCAGTTTTATGTATTTAAAGAAGAAATAATAATTTATTCTTTGAAGATGGGATTACCAAAGTATGTTTTTTAAATTGCCAAACATTAAAAAATATTTTGGGGGCTGGGGCTGTGGCTCAGCAGTAACACACTTGCCTGGCATGTGTGAGGCACTGGGTTTAATTCTCAGCACCATGTGTAAATAAATAAAATAAAGGTCTATCAACACCAAAAAATTTTTTTAAAAATTAAAAAAATTTTTTGTTATTAATTTCTATCTTCATCACACTGTGTCAAGAAAACATGATCTCGGGCTGGGGCTGTAGCTCAGTGGTAGAGAGCTTGTCTTGCATGTGTGAGGCATGGAGTTTGAGCCTCAGCACCACATAAAAAATAAATAAATAAAGATATTGTGTCCATTACAACTAAAAAAAATTTTAAAAAAACAGGATCTTTATATAGATTCTTTAATATTTGTTAAGACTTCCTTTATGGCATGTTATAAGTGATCTTGAAAAATTAATCTTTAATTGTTGGATATAGCGTTTTATGTGTGTCCATTGAATTTATAACTCAGTTATACATATTATCTGTATTTCAAACTAAATTCAAGGATCTTATTTCCCATGCGAAAGAATATTAAATTGTTCAAGTGTGATTATGAGTTTATAAATAACGTGACTTTTGTAAAGTTGTTCTCCACATATTTTAAGGCTATGCTCTAACATCTGATCTTCCTCACAACTAAATTAATGATTCATTTATTGAATCATTGTTCAAGACAGTGAAAAAAAAAGCACTGAACAAAGATATTCCTTTTATTATTTATGTAACAATGCTCTTAATCACTAAGAATACTTGTAAATGTTTATATAATAGAAATTGGTGTGCCTGCTTTTTAAAAAAATCGTATATTTTCCTACTTTTTTCTCATATGTTTGTTTTCATAAGCTTATGGCAGGACTTGTTTTTGCAGTGCTAGGGATAGAACCCAGGGCCTCACACCTGTCAGGCAAGCTCTCTACCACTGAGCCACACTCCAGCCCAACTTGGTTGTTTTTTAAATCCAGTCTGAGAATTGCTGACTTTTGTCCAGAATGTAATCTTTTTCTTTTATTTTTATTGCTGATATATTTGGTATTTTTTTAAAAAAATATTTTATATATATTTTTAGTTGTTGATGGACCTTTGTTTTATTCTTTTATTTATATGCAGTGCTGAGAATCAAACCCCGTACCTCACACATACTAGGCAAGTGCTCTACCACTGAACCACAACCCCAGCCCAGATATATTTGGTATTAATGTTGGCAAGTTATTTTGTATTTTCTGTTTGTCTTTTTTCCTATCATATATTGTTTTTTTTTTTTTTTTTTTTTTTTTTTTTTTTTGGTACTGGGGATTGAACTCAGGGGCACTCGACCACTGGGCCACATCCCCAGCCCTTTTTAGTATTTTATTAGAGACAGGGTTTCACTGAGTTGCTAAGTGCCTTGCCATTGCTGAGGCTGGCTTTGAACTCGTGATCCTCCTGCCTCAGCCTCCCAAGTGCTGGGATTACTGGCATGCACCTCTGTGCCCGGCTTGTCTTGATTTTTTAAAGTCCTCTTTTCTTCTCTATTGATTGGGAAGTTATATAATTCTATATTTATACTTTCAGAGGTTTTTTGTTAACGTTTAACATGTGCAGTTACCTTAACAATGCTTAGAGTTAATTAAGACTTCTATCCTTTCCCCCCATATTCATCTGTCCTCCCATTTGATGTTATTCTTAATTAGTACTTTACTTGCACTTTGTTTCTAAACCCTAGCTTTGAATATTATTATTGCACTTTTTGCAATTACTATTGATATACATTTAGTCTACATGTTTACCAATTTATTTCTCAAACTGCTTTTTACATCTCATTTTTTCACCTTTGTTTCAATTTCTTTCTTCTGTTACTCCAGGAAGATCTTCATAGATCCTCTAGTGATAACCTGTGAGTAATAACCTTATTCTCTATTTGTCTGACATTGTCTTTACTTCTCTTATTTTAAAAGACACTTTAATTCTGCATATGACTTTAAGTTAAATAGTATTTTCTCTTCTTCTTTGAAGATACTAACTTAGTCTTTAAGATGCTATTACTGGTGCTAAGAAATATGCTGACAGTCTACTAATTATTCTTTTTTGGTAATATGTCCTTTGTCTCTGGTAGCTTTTGAGACTGTCTTTTTGGTATCTTGGATTCTATAGTTTTGCCATTGTGTGGAGTGTGTGTGTGTTTCCACCTGTAGGTTTCTTCAATGTAAGGACTTATGTCTTTCCCTGGGTAAAGTTTGACCTATTATTTTTTTTTTAAAAAATATTTATTTATTTGCTTTAGTTGTACACAATGTGTTTATTTACGTGGTGCTGAGGATCGAACCCGGGTCGCGCACGCGCTAGGCGAGCACTCTACCGCTGAGCCACAACCCCAGCCCATGACCTATTATCTTTTTGAACATTGCCTCTCCTTCAGTTTTCTCCCTCAGGAGCTCCTGTTAGAGATGTAGTGCCATCAGTGTCTCTTACCTTTCTCACACATTTCACATTCTCTTCAATCCCCTTGTATCACCTCCCAGTCCATGGCTTATCTTTCAGTCATCCTTACAGAAGTTGTGAGCAGTTTAAAATTTTTCTTTTTTCTTCTTAGTGTTAGGGATCAAACCCAGAATCTCATGCATGCTGTGCCACTGAACTACAGCCCCACCAGCAGTTTTACATTTTGATGATGTCCAATTTATTAATTTTTAATGTTTGTTTAGTTGTAGATGGACACAATTTCTTTATTTTTATTTATTTATTTATTTTTATGTGGTGCTGAGGATCTAACTCAGGACCTCACGCATGCAAGGCAAGCGTTCTACCATTGAGCTACAACCCCAGCCCCAATTTATTAATTTTTCATTTTATGAATCATGTAATTTCCTGTCAGCTTCTTAATCATTTTAACCTAAATATCTAGTAGTCTCTTTATGATTTGCTGTTATAACTAGTTTTTAGGATATAAACTCTTTCCATTGTTGTGTAAATGAGCTCTCTCTTATGCTGGTTCATTTCTAAGACTCTCTGAGTTCTCTGGTTAGGGAAGGGAGGGTGTATTTTCTTTATCTTCATACCCTGAATGGTGGAAGTCACTCTACTATCAAAGTTTGAAAAATGTTATGGATCCTAGACTAGTTTGGGGATTAATAGACGTTAAAGACACTAAAAGATGGACCACATCTCCTCAGTCAGTCAGTCTAGACTCCCCTCTTTCCCTGCTGGAGACCTTATCCCCCTTGTATCAGGTACAGAGCTACTTTGCTATATCCATTGGGATAACTTGTTTCTTCATTCCTTTGTGTGAACTTATTAGCAAGAGTTAAGCAGAGTAGGAGTCCCAGTTCTAACTCTTTGCCTTTCTCAAGTCTGTAGCCATTTATTCTTCCCCTGAGTTCATGTTCCATCCCCAGTCTTGGGCCATAAGAACGTATCCCATTTTCCAGGTTACTACAGTATAACTGGAATTTACTGCTTTGATTTGAGTTCACTTTTTTCGGCCTCTGTAGTTTCCCTTTTTTTCCCCTTCTTTATTTATTCCAGGCTTGACTATGTCATTAAATTATTGTATTATTTTATATAACATTTTAATATATTCATAGTGGGAGTTGGTTCCTATAAGCATAATATCTCATGTTGCTGGAACCAAAACACCCCATGTAAGTATTTTAACATTGCAGGAAGTTACACATAATTTGAGATTTAGAGAATAAAACTTAAGGACAAAAAAGAATTGAAAGAAGAATAAGACAGTTATGTTAAAAATGACAAACGTTTGACAGGGAATCCCCTAATATTTTTCCATCCATTAAGTTATAGGTTTGGATGGAAAGCACCAAATTTTCTTTGATCTTTCTCATAATTTTTTCCTCTGGTCCCATTTATACCACCCTCACTTTCATAGAATCTCCTTCTTTGACTTCCTGGGTACGCTGAAAATAAAGTTTTATCCTTTGTCAAGAACTTTTGCTTTCTCCCCTTAGCCCAACCCCATACTGGGGATTGAACCCAGGTCCTTATGCAAGCTAGATGAGAATTCTACTACTGAGCTACACCCATAGTCCTTTCTTAAACTTTATTTTGAGGCAAGCTCATTCTGACCTCAAACTTCTGATCCTCCTGCTTCAGCCTCCCTTGTAACTGGGATTACAGGCATGCACCACCATGCCTGGCCTGAATTTTGTTTTCTGAAAACTCCTTCTCATACCCTGTCATACCCCAGTCCTGAGTTATCATTCTAAACCTCTACTTCTAACTCGACAACTGGCTTCTGATCACCTTGCCACTTCCCACGCTCATCATCTGGCTAGGCTAACCAAGCTTATTAAATAATGGTGAGGATAATTTTATGCTCTTAATCCCCAAATCACATGCTAGTCTTGGTCCCCCATATCTTCATACCAGAAAGGCTGGTATAAAGCTTGTCACTTTATGGGTAGAATTTTGAAAAATGGAAGTAGGGGTTCTGTGCAAGAAGAGAATGTGAGAGCTGCCACAACTGAGGTGAAAGTAGAAAGTCTACAACTGTAAAGCAAAAAAGCATTGCTTCATTTTCATACTTAGTGCTTTTCAAGTCTGCAACACACTTCTACTTCTCTGGTTTAAATCCTCCAAAGGATTCCTATTACATTTAAAATGAAATTTCAATATTTTATGGTGGCCTGCAAGTACCCATACAATCTGGCCCATCTGGTCTTCAATCTTAGCTCTGTATCTTCCTTTCAATATGTAGACTCAGTTCCTCTTTTATTTCTAGACACTTTTTGAAGTTTATTTTAATTTTTAAAGATTTTTATATGTATTTACTGGATCCTAATAACTATCTTGTGAGGCAGGTAATAGTATTATCTCCCATTTAATAATTGATGAAGGTGAAGCACAGAAAAATTAAATTACTTGCTCAAGGTTACACAGCTTGGAAGTAGCCTAACCAGGATTTGAATGCAGGTAATCTAGTTTCAAAGTTAAATGTTAACCATGACATTGTTATGGAAAGATATGAGCAATATGCCAATGTATAACAAATTATGCCAAAATGTAGCAGCTTAAAACAATAGACATTTACTATGGCACATAGTTTATGAAAAGTTTCAGGAATCTGTGTACTTAGGGGGTGTTGTGGGGAGGATTGCCGTCAAGCTACATGCCAGGGCTATAGTCTTTGAAGACTTGAATGGAGCTAGAGGATTCCCTTCCTATGTCATGCACGTGGCCATTGCAAGAAGCCTCAGTTGCTTGCCACGTGAGCTGCTCAGGACTAGGTTTCCGCCTGTGTAAGAGATTGGGTTGAGGGGAGAGAGAGAGATTGACATTGATTGAGAGATGAGTCCCTCTGACTTTTATGGCCTAGTCACTAATAATTTTAAAAATAAACTTTTTTTAAAAAGTTTTCATTCTTCATAGATTCTAATTGTTCATATGTTGGATCTTCTTTGCTTACCTCCTATACGTGTCATTCTGAATCAAATTTAAGTAAGTGGGTATTATTTCAAATCCAGCACGTACTCAGTGTCTTCTATGCTAGAATGTACCCCAGTAACCAATACAAAAACAAAAAAAAATCAAACATGTTTCATTTTGCTTTCTATGAACCAATAATCAATAATCTCTGAGACAACTCACAAAATAGCCTAATAAAAATCAAGGGTATCAATTTATGATTAACTACTAAAATAAGGATATTGGATGCCAGAAAATTGAATTATGTAGTGAATATCAAAAAGAAAGCTACTTGTAAAATGCAGTCTTAATGGGATCCCATGCAAAAATCTTATCTTTTTAATTCATTTATCAATGCTGATATTGATCTGCATTTCAACACTCAGTGATATTATGTTTACCCTTCCCATCTTCTTATCTCTATAGTACTGGGATGAATCTTTGTGTCCCCTGTAAGTTCATAGGTTGCAACTAACACCCAAAGTGCGTGTATTTGGAGTTGGGACCTTTGGGAGGTAATTAGATCATAAGAGCAGGGCCCTCATCAGTGAGTGCCCTCATAAAAGAGGCTCCAGAGGGGCTGGAGTTGTAGTTCAGTGTACAGCTCTTGCCTCGCACACATGTGAGGCCCTGGGTTCAATCCTCAACACCACATAAAAATAAATAAATAAAAATAAAGATATTGTGTCCATCTAAAAACTAAGAAAAATATTTAAAAAAAGAGGCTCCAGAGAGATCCCTTCTGTCTTCCATTATGTGAAATTACAGTGACAAGACAGCCTTACCAGAGGACCCTCACCAGATGTGGAATTTGTCTGGGTCTTGATCTTGGTCTTGATCAAGAGCTTGATCTTGATCTTCCCAACCTCCAGAACTGAGAGAGAGAAATTTTAGTTGTTTATAAACCATCCAGTTTGTTGTTGTTTTTGTTGTTATAGCAGCTTCAACAACAATGAAATACAGGTTTTCTCCTGGCAAATATTGGTTGCTTTTTCTGTGTTCCCTAGAACTGAGTGCAGACTTCTATTGTAGATTGACTACTTGGTCTTTAAGACAGTTCAGTTCAGTGGCCTGGAACAGGGGCTCTAAAGTCAGACAGACCCATGTGTAGATTCTCAGCTCTACTACTTATTAGCTTTGTGACCTCAAGTAAATTCTAGCCTGTAAACTTTTTTTTTTTTAATCAAATGAGGATAATATATTGTGAAAAATATTTAATCGGATAATGCATGTAAAGTGTTTAGTACAATGTCTAAGAGATGGTAAGTCTCAATTCTTCTCTGTAGGCACCTCTGCCTGACCTACTGTCTTATGGTCTCCATGAAGACAGAGACCATATTACATTCTTTTTTGCACTCAAGCACCTGACATAAAGTAAGTCCTAGTAAGTATGTGTTGAGTGAATTTACAGCTCTGTCCTTTTTTTTAACCAAGAGCCATATGCCATGTTGGCTCACTATCTGTGAGACTCTATAAAAGAAGGCAGACCAAAGAGCCTGTCTTGTGTTCATGTGGTAGGGTATGCTTAGGGGTAAATACTATAGTTATTGCTATTTGTAACTCTTTTCATCTATGGTCTGGAAAGTTCCATTGATCTGGATTTTCCCCAAAGTTCTATATCCATTAAATTTCCTACCATCTCTTATGAAGACATGCCTGCAATTTTCAGGGATGACTAATAGTTTTTCTTTTAAATTCACTTCTATATATTTATTCCAGAGTACCCTGTTTGCATCTAAAGTTGTTTTGTATTTGGCACTTTTGAGAAATATAAAAAAATCAATTGTAGACCACATTTTCCTCTTCTCTCTAGTTGCTCCAATGTTGTATGTCCCATGAAGTTAATTAAGAATTTAATTGGGGGGCTGGGGTTGTAGCTCAGTGGTAAAGCACCCACCTGGCATGTGTGCGGCCCTGGGTTTGATACTCAGCACCACATAAAAAATACATACATAAAATAAAGGTATTGTGTCCAACTACAACTAAAAAATAAATATAAAAAAAAAAAGAATTTGGGCTGGGGTTGTGGCTCAGTGGTAGAGCACTCGCCTAGCATGCGCGCGGCCCGGGTTCGATCCTCAGCACCACATAAAAACGGATTGTGGGGCTGGGATTGTGGCTCAGTGGTAGAGCGCTCGCCTAGCACGTAGGCGACCCGGGTTCGATCCTCAGCACCACGTACAAATAAAATGTATTGAATAAAACGCATTGTGTACAACTAAAGCAAATAATAAAAAATCTTAAAAAAAAAAACAACAAAAAAAACGGATTGTGTACAACTAAATCAAATAAATAAATATTTAAAAAAAGAAAGAATGGGGAACTGGGGTTGTGGCTTAGTGGTAGAGCACTTGCCTAGCATGTGCGAGGCCCTGGGTTCGATCCTCAGCACCACATAAAAGTAAATAAATAAAGGTATTGTGTCCAAATACAACAAAAAATATTTAGAAAAAAGAATTTAATGGGAAAAATATTCTAACAAGCCAGGGGTGGTGGCTGGTTAGTAACTTGGGAGTCTGAGGCAGGAGGATCATAAGTTCAAGGCCAGCCTCAGCAACTTAGAAAGACCCTAAGCAACTTAGCGTGACCCTGTCTCAAAATAAAAGATACAAAAGGGCTGAGGTTGTGGCTCAGTGGTAAAGTATCCCTGGTACCAAAAATAATAAATAAATACTACAAAGTGGGCAGATTACCAAAAATAAATAAATAAAGAACCTAACCATCTTTCCCTTTGACTGACTACACTAATTCAAATTGTCTATAGCATGTGGATATATTGATATAAACATAGATATAACTATGGTTATGCTGTAAATCAATATGTAATTGCATATATGGATGAAATAGTCTGGAAGAAGAATATATCTGAAAAAATCAACAGTGATAATCAGGTGGTGACATGATTATCAGTGTTTATATTTTTCTTTCTACTTCTCAACATAAAGTCTTGATGATTTTTTTTCTTGCTTCCTTTTTCCTTTTTCCTTCTTCTTCTTCTTTTTTTTTTTTACTGTGTTAGAATCAAACCCAAGGACTCATGCATGTTAGGCAAGCGCTCTACCACTGAGCCACATCCCCAGCCCTTTCTATTTTTTTTTTAAATATTTATTTATTTACTTTAGTTGTACACAATGCAATGCATTTATGTCTACGTGGTGCTGAGGATCGAACCTGGGCTGTGCACGTGCGAGGCGAGCGCTCTGCCGCTGAGCCACAACCCCAGCCCCCTTTCTATTTTTTATTTTGAGACAGGGTCTCACTAAGTTGCCCAGGCTCACCTCAAGCTTGCCCTCTTCCTGCTGCAACTTTCCGAGAAGCTGGGATTGCAGGTATGTGCCACCACACCCAGCTTGAATCAAGTCTTAACTGACATGACTTTGAGTACACAATTGATCCTCCATATCCATGGATTCCACATACATGAATTCAACCAACCTCGCATCAAAGATATTGGGGAAAAAAATTACCTCTATCCTGAATAACTATTTGCATAGCAGTTACATTGTATCAGGCATTATAGGTAATTGAGAGGTGATTTAAAGTATATGGGAAGATATGCACAGGTTACATGCAAATACTATCCCATTTTGTATAAGAGACTTGAGAATCCTCAAATTTTGTATCCTGGGAGGGGAGTCTAGAACTAATCCCCTATAGATACTAAGGTACCACTGTAATTCATATTTTTCTTTGCCTCAGTGGTGAAAAATGTACATTCTTTCCCCCAGACATGCTTAACATAATTTCTGTGAATTAACTGTAGGGCTTTGATTTGTATGTGCAGCTTAAAGATGGTTCAGTTTCATAAATCTCTAGTCCAGTGGGACAATATCACATGTTTACTGGGACACACATGCAAGAATACTCATAGTGCAATTCACTTGTAACAGCAAAAATTTATGAAGAACGGATGGAAAGGGCTGAATAAACTATGGTACATTCCCACTGTAGAGTATTATAAAATGGTAACAATGAATTCACCATAATCATATTATTGATAAACCTTAGCAACATAATGTTGAACCCAAAGATCAAATCCCAGAGGACCACATATAATAAGTTCAAAAACAAATCTAGGCCCACACATATGTTTAAAAAAAATATAAAGGAGAGCAAGGGCATGATAAAAAAACAAATTTAAGAGAGCAGTCACTGCTGAGGGGGAAGATTGGAGAATGATGCAGGGAAGGAATAAATAGTTCAATGCAAGTCACAGTGTGCTTTGAGCTCTCGGTTGAGAAGTGGGTCCTTGAGTAGTTTGTTATATTATTATAATACTTGAATCGATTAAATGAGGTTTATGTAAGGAGCAAAGGACCAGTTAGACCCCTTGATTCATGACACACTATTACCATCAATCAAGACTATGATTAATCCAGTTTTGTCCTGAAGTTCATGGAACAATCTTACCATTTATGAAACCTCCTATTATACAGGCCTGGTTTTCTTTCTAAAAAGGAGGCAACAAGGATGAATGTGTTTCTATTTGTGTACTCAAGTGTTTCCCTAACCAGGTTTTTAAAAATAAACTTTTTTTTAAAATTTTAGATTTATAGAATAGTTACAAAGATAGGTCAGAGAGTTCTTTTAAAATGCCTTCTCCCATTTTCCCTGTTATTAACACTTTAGGTTACTGTGGGACATTTGTCCAACTCATGAACCAATATTGATATACTATTATTAAGCCTGACTAGATTTCAACTTCCCAGTAGCATTTCTCATCTTGCATATAGTCAGTGCTCCACATGTGTTGAATTGATGAGGAAATAAACTTATTAAATGACTAAATTTTCTGCAAAAATATGCTCCATCTTTCAAGATCGTTTATAATTTGCTCTAAGCAGCTGTAGCTGCTTAGAGATAGGATCCAGAGCTAAGTTGGGTTTAATGTTCTTAAAAGTCATTGTTTTTGAATTATTTACCAGTGTTCTCATTAGAATGAGTACAGGAAGCCAAGTGCTGAACTGGGTGATTTTTTTTTTTTTTTTTCCTTGTGTTTCTTTTCTAAATCAGGTCACAGAAAATGGATGCTATTTCTTTAAATAATATAACCAAGCTGATCCCTGGATTACAATTAGGTTACGTAACTTGCTTATGAGCTGCTTTTCATTAAGACTTGCAGTGGGCAATGGGGCTTTACGTTTCAGAGCAAAGCTGGGGAGAAAAATCCTGCTAAAAGCCAGAACACATGCGGAGTCAGTGGCAGGGACTGCAATAACTTCAGCACGGGATTGAGTTCAGTGTAGGCGGCTCCTTTTCTCTTTAAATCCTTAAAACATCCTTTGTCCTACCACACTCTTTGGTTCCAAATACTTCTAAAACACACATGCTGAGGGCCCACACTGAAGAAAGATTGGGGTGGCCAGTCCTTGGGAGGCTGAGCAATCAGGAGCTCTCCAGGGAGGACATTATCAAGTTTCTGCAGAACCATGGCTCAGTTTCATTTCTTGCAGAACACAAATTACTAGGAAACATTTTAAAGATATGGCCAAGGGAGGTAAGGAAAAATCTTAGCTCCTCACCATAGCCACATCTTTGCAAATAAGCATTTGAGTGGGTACAGTAAATAAAATAGGAGGTGCCAGATCAAGTCTAAAACATGAAGCTTGGTGTGAACCCAAAGATTCTGGATGAGGGTTCATCAAAATGTACAAACATCTCTTAAAAATAGAGATAAAGCCAACCTCACCGCCCCCCAAAAGAAGCTATTCATTGCTAATTATATAGAACACTCTCTATGGGATGAAACCATTTTTTTAAACATAGTTTTTTAAGTTGTCAATGGACCTTTATTTTATTTATTTATATGTGGTGCTGAGAATCGAACCCAGGGCCTCACACATGCTAGGCTAGTGTTCTACCACTGAGTCATAACCCCAGCCCAAGACCATTTTTTATTTATTTATTTATTTATTTATTTGTGGTACCAGGGATTGAACTCAGGGGCACTCATCCACTGGGTCACATCCCCAGCCCTTTTCTGTATTTTATTAGAGACAGGGTCTCACTGAGTTGCTAAGTGCCTCGCCACTGCTGAGGCTGGCTTTGAACTCGCGATCCTCCTGCCTCAGCCTCCCAAAGTGCTGGGATTACAGGCGTGAGCCACCGCGCCCGGCACCATTTTGTTTTTAAAAATAGTTTTTAGTTGTAGATGGATACAATACCTTTATTTTATTTACTTGTGTTTTATGTGGTGCTGAGGATCGAACCCAGTGCCTTACAGGCTCCAGGCAAGCACTGTGCCACTGAGCCACAAATGCAGCCCCCAAGACCGTTTTTGATACTAATCTTAAAACTACCTCACAAAATAGGATAAATGCTGGAAATTGGAATTTTACTGTTAGAGTAAATAAGTAGTCAGAGGCTGAGGCAAAGCACTTTTGACAATAAATAAGCAGAGGAAAGCTCTGCTCTCCAGAGCTTGAACCAGAATAGGCTCATGGAAAGAAAGGAAAATATAATGCCAGAATTCTACCAAAAACAAAATTGTTTTTGAAATGGAATTATTGTACATTGACTAAAATAGAAATCAGGGACAATTAAGTAAACTTAGAGCCCTTCATGCACTTGAAAAAAACATTTGTAATTTACCATAGGGGAACAATCAAAAGGATAATTCTTTAAGCAGTTAAATTCACGCCATTTCTTTTGATAAGTAGGATCTTTTATGAATTCCCCAAATTGAGAAGACTATTTTATTTTATTTATTTTTAATCTTTAAATATTTATTTATTTACTTTAGTTGTACACAATGCAATGCATTTATGTTTACGTGGTGCTGAGGATCGAACCCGGGCCACGCACATGCGAGGCGAGCGCTCTGCCACTGAGCCACAACCCCAGCCCCAGAATATTTTATTTTATAGATATATAAAAACTGTTGGTTAAATAGAACTTTCTTCTGTTAACTTATGGTTGTCTTTCAAAATTTATAGTTAATATTTAACTTTCAACTCCCAATACTTGCTATTTATAGTTAACTTTTTTTTTTTTTTTTTTTAAGTACTACAGATCGAATCCAGGGCGTTGTACTTTCTAGGCAAGTGCTCTACCAATGAGCTACATCCCAGCTCTATAGTTAACTTTTATAAACTTATTTTTTTATAAATAAAATTAAAAGTTTTTGAAAATAAACTTTAACTGTTACAACCAATATAAATATAAGCTATATGCTTGAATGCAAAGTAGTTCATTAATTCTAATGGTATTGCAGATTAATCTTGGCTTCAACACAGTCCAAAACTTGCCTAAGCCCTGTTGGTTGCTGGGGAGTCTTTGATTCTTGTGTGTGTGTCTAATTTACTAATGAATCTTGGTGTCATTTAGGGCTGAACCAAGCACATCTGAACGGGCCTGGCCGATCGTGGCCAGCTGGGTAAGGGCACCCACGGTGTACTGAGCAGGCCTGGAAGAACACCAGCTCTGAGATGAGTCAGAGACTCTCAAAGTGTGTAGTGAGTCAGAATCAATGCCCCTCCCATCAGTAGGGGGGGAATATAGGGAGAGGGGAACCCTGAAAGGGGAGGTATTAAAGGACACACCATGAACCCCATCCTTGTGACCCTTTGTACCTTGAATGTTGCAGGCCTTGCCTACTCCTAAGCAAGCACAGACCAGAAAACTACAATCTAAATGATGGCCAGAGGGAATACTAACCCTAATCCTCGCTCTGACATGATGGACAGCAAGGAATGGGAGAGGTTGACCAATGTCTATCACTGGGAAGTGATCACGAGCAAAGCCTCTTAGGGCACCTGCAAGCTATCCTGGAACCTGGAGCCAGGGGTGGGGGGCTGTGCATCATGGAAAGCATATGAACTCTGGTGTCTCAGAAATTTGGGTTTAAATTTAAATTCTTCCTCTGTCATTTTATCAGGGTAAATCACTTAACTCTGAGCCATAATTCTCCTAGCTGAAGGTAATAATATCCTTTTTACTAGATGGTTAGTTTGACGGGGGTGGAGGGATGCAAATCACTAAACAGGATTTCATTGTACAGTCGTCACCCCTTAATCACAGTTTCATTTCCCATGGTTTAATTTACCCAAAGGCAACTGCAGTCCAAAAATATTAAATGGAAAATTCCAGAAATAAACAATTTGTAAGTTCTAAATAGCAAGCCATTCTGAGTAGTGTGATGAAATTCACATTATCCCATTCCATTCTGCTTAGATATAAATCATTCCTTTATTCAGCATATCCACACTGTATATGCTACCTGATGTAGTCACTTAATTAATAGCCATCTTGGTAATCAGATTGACTGTTGCAATATCACAGTGTTTGTGTTCAAGTAACCCCTATTTTACTTAATAATGACCAAAAAGTACAAGATTAGTGATGCTAGCATTTTGGATATTACAAAGAAAAGTTGTAAAGTGTTTTCTTTAAGTGAAAGGTAAAAGTTCTTAACCTTATCATAGGTGTGTATGTATAGGATAAAACATAGTATATATAGGGTTCTGTACTATCTGCGGTTTCAGGCATCCACTGGGAGTCTTGGAACATATCCTCTACAGATAAGGGTGGATTATTATGTTGCTTAGCTGAACATGACTTGATATGAAAGAACTACTCAATAAACACTTGCTGAATGGATACTTGAGTGATACCACCTCCACGTCATCCATCAGGGGCTGTGCTTGACACTTGGTTGACTTGTTTTCTAGGATTCAATTTCCTTAGACCCCACCCTCCATCCCCCAGAGATTAGGAACTGATTCTATTTCCTAATCTGGGAATGTTCTGTGAGGAAAGATTACATAAAGATTATATAAAGCTATAAATGTAAATATCTAAATTATTCAAAAGGTCTGTGCAATAATCTATAGATGTCCACAACCATCACGAAAATGTCCTTCCCAGTCACCATTGTAGATCAGCATTTTTTAAAAATATTTTTTTTAGTTGTAGGTGGACACGATACCTTTATCTTATTTATTAGGTGCTGAGGATCAAACCCAGGGCCTCACACATGCAAGACAAGCACTCTACCCCTAAGCCATAGCCCCAGCCCCTAGATCAGCATTTTGGTGGTGAGAGAATCTGAGGTTCTTGGAATCTTCTTTCAGCATTAGTGCTCATTTTCAGAAAACTATCATTCGGCATTCTTTTGACCAGATTTTACTGAAGGCTTCTCCTCTGCAAGGTTTTGTTTTAGGCCCATCCAACAGAAAGAGCTACATGTAAGACACAGAAGCCCTTTCTAAAGCTAACAATCTTGTACAAGGAAATGACTGCACATATGACAGTAGCCGAAAGGCAGGCTGTGGTAAGAAAAGCATGAAGGCAGAGAGCCATGAGACTGTCTTGTTAATTTTTGTAATTCTCACAGGGCCAATTGTTCTGTCACATAAAAAGTAACGATAATAATGGTGGTAATGATGAAGAAGAAGAAGATGATGATGATGTAACTGCAAACATCCTGAGCACTTAGTGTGCACCAAACATTGTCCTAAAGAGCTTCCTGCATGGCTTGGAAAAAAGCGTTTTGCTTTTTATGACAGTTCTGTTTGGTTGCCTCTTTTATTAAACTAGATTACAGATGATGGAATTAAGGTGAAGTTTTTCTTTGGAAGATGCTGAAGACATTCATTTCCTTGCCCATCTTAGTTTCAGCATCATATAAAAATTTAGAAACAAAATAGAATTTTTTAAAAAATTGGTTTTATTTCTCAATGTTGCCAAGAAGTAGAATTCCAAGGGAAGAAAATGAACATTACTTGAATATCTATTACATATGATTTCATTTATCTTCATTTTATAGGCAAAGGAAGGAAAGGTTAAAGAGTGTCCATAAATGGAGCAAATAGGCCTGACTCCAAAGTCCATATTCTTTTCATTCCAGCAGTAGAGCTCTGGCTCTGCCACATACTTCCTATCAAAGTCACTTCTATTTTCTAAACTTTGGTGAAAACTGGGATAAAACACCTCCCTTAGAATCATTTAGAAATCACATGACATAATTAAGGTGGTCTACAAAAATGAAACAGATATGGATCTGAGAGCAATTCATACGAATTCAAATGAAGGCGATTATAATGGAAGGTATCACACCTATGATACAAAATCGTGGGTGTCATTATATCTATTTGAGCAAAATGCTAGGAACACAGCAGAGTTTTGCTATGGCTTGGGTAAGCTATAGAAGAGTCCATAGAGAAGATGACATTTGAGTTAAATCTTCAGACTGAGGAGGATTTCATTAGGTTAAAAAAGAGAAGGATGCTGTAAAGAGTGGAAACAGCAGAAGGAAATGCATGGGGGTGTGAGAGTGTGTGATATGTCCAGGATACAGATGGTATAGCGAATGGTCACAGACCCATATGCCCTGGGGTGGGCGGACAATGAACCTGGAACGATTGCACCAGATTGAGAGGGCCTTGAATGCCATGCTAAGTCCTTCACACTTAATTTCGTAGGCACTTGGGAGCCACTAAGTTGACTACCCAAAGAATCCGATAAGGACAAAGAGTCTGAACAGGGCCTTTTGCCATTCTGTTCTTGTGATGATCACAAAGTCCCATGTTCAGAACATCACAGTCTGTTGCCATGGAAATAGTAATGGGCCTCACTATGGGAATAAATTATCCTCATCATTATACCTTTCTTCCAAGGAACTCTAAGTGTTTGTTGTATGTGTTTTCTTTTCTTTTCTTTCTTCCTTTCTTTTTTTCTTTTTTTAATAGAAAACACCAGATGGTGGTTAAGGGAAAGAAGAAATCCTAAAGAGTCTTGAATTAAAGGAGATTTCAAAGGAATGGAAGGAAAAACACAAGTTGAATTTTGAAAGGTTTAATCAAAACAGATGGCAGAATATCTCAGCCTGAGGGAAGGGAAAAACTGTCTCAGAACCCATCTGATTCGGGAGTTTCTTCACCCTTGCTTCCTGGGTCTCTGTCTGCTCCTCTCTGCATGCTGACACCTCAAGCTGGTTAATGGGGAAGGAAAGATGTGTGCATGTGCTTGTGTTGTGTGTGTGTGCGTGTACGCACACGTGTGTGTGTGTGTGTTTTGTGTGAGTGTGTGAGTGTGCTCCAGACATAAGGATTAACATTGTTGAAGTGTCTTTTAAATTAAGTTACTATAAATATTGATTTATTATGCATGTGATCTTGTCTTTCAGATTTTTTTTTCATTTTTTATTTTGTAGTTATAGGTGGACAGCATGCCTTTATTTTATTTGTTTAGTTTTTAAATGCAGCGCTAAAGATTGAACCCAGTGCCTCACACATGCTAGGCAAGTACTCTGCCACTGAGCTATAACCCCAGCCCCTCAGATTGACTTTAAAAAATAACCAATAGAAAGCTTTTCATCTTCATAAAATAGTCTCTGCTGTTTCCACTCTGGGGATAGAAAGAAACTGTTATTTTTGTTTATCTAATGTGTACACACTCTCCCATTTCACCCTATTGTAATTTGGTCCTTGGAATAGCATAATCCTATGGGGTAGGCATCGTTATTCATTGTTGCAGAGGAAGATGAGGCCCGTGGAGACTGCAGATATTACCAAGTCATGTCTAAATGCCAGGCTGTGATATGAACTCTGGTTAGCTCAGGCTCTTTCCAGAACTCCCAGACTTCTGGCTCTGTCACTCCAAAATGGAGAGAGCCTGGGCAAGTTACTCATCCTCTCTAGGTCTCAGTTCCCTGTGTGTGATGGAGAAGCAAATGCCCACTAGCATTTTTCCTTTGGAGGAATGGGAATGGAGTGCAGAATGGAGCTGAAGAATGGTAACACAATGTATACTTCTGACTTTCTGTGCTTCTCTGAGGACTCTGAGCCTCTGTCTTGGCAGCCCACCTAGGTTATTTTGAATGTCAAGTTGAGTACTGATATAGTTATTTCAAAAGAAAAATAATCATAAAATGCAAAAGTCAGGGAGAAGTTTGGACACTGGGGTACTGGAATGGTTACATTTATACAACAAGGATTCAATGAGTGTCTACTAAGTGCCAGGCACTGTGCCATTTGGTGAGGATACTAAAAGGAACAGAACAGACAGGGTCCAGCTATCCTTGTGGGCCTAGAAAAAAGGCAGTTGTGCAAAGATTTCTATCTGGAAGCTGCATTTGAAATGAGGTCTTACCATTATCCTCCATGAAAGACTATTTCCTAACTTTTTTTTTTTTTTTAGCTTGTTCCTTTGCAAGGAAGTTAGGAAAATTATATTACTCTTAACCTGCTCTAAGAAATGTATCTTGGGTATCAGTCCACACTCCCTAGTCTCCTCACTGGGGATTGTCCTTTCTACATACAATGCTGCTTAGCTTTCTGAATATTTCTGGGGTTTAGATATGAACTCCAAATTAGATGGATCAGGAAAAAATTGCTTGAGTTTGAATCCTTCATCATTCTGCCTTTTATGGACTGCACTACTTCATGGAAATGCACTTCTGGCTGATAACCCAACTGTCTGGCTGCAGATGGTGATGCTACTGTGAGTGGGAGGGGAGGGTGAGGGCGAGGCAGCTGCAGTGGAAGAGAGAGGCAGAATGAGCAGGCAAGCCCCAGCCCCCAAGTTCAGCTCCTTATCTCAGAATGATCTCAAATGCTTGCAACCTGCATCCAAACAAGGGGAAATATTTTTCCATAAAAAGCTGCACATTTAGGTTTAGATGTGTTTAGCACACAATCTTTTTGAGGTACTTGGTTTTCTCTGCTCACCGACTCTGAGTTACCTTTTACAGTTTCATGCACAGCTAAATTTCACTAAAGCTTCAGTGAATTTGGAAGTTTTTTTTTTTTTTTTTTTTTAACCTAAGGTCCTTGGGTGTGGGGCTGGTGGTGAAAGAAAAGAACTTTTTGTGAGGGAGAAAGCTGAGGTGGAACCAGAGAAACACGTCCTGAATAGGTGACAAACATCAGGTACTTAGAAAATGAGGGAAAACCATCACCAAACATGGCTTGGAAAACCTGGAAAAAGCACAATGAGGAGCATCACTGGGAGCAGAGAAGAGGAGGGGGGTCAATAGGAACGTGGGAGAGAGGGGCTACTATTCGTGTTTGTTTCTTTGTTTTCAGTTTCAGAGCCAACCCAGATTCATTCTAAGGCAAGGATAAAAGAACCTAAAGGAGGATTAGTCATGCTGTAGAAAGGATTTTGGATTTTATTCTAGATGTCATTCGATTGGCATCAAGGGGAAGGAGGAATCCAGGATGTCAACTTGAGAACTGACTGGTGTCACTTATGGAGGTGAAGAACTCTAGATAAGGGTCAAAGTCAAGGAATCTAAAGAATTAAATGAAAAAAAATTCATTTTGCCTATGTAATGTTGTATTTGGATGCAGGAGTCTGAAACTCAGAGAGATTTGGGTTAGAGTGATGAATTTGGGAATTGTCAATACATTGATTCTTTTTTTAAATTTGTTTAGTTGTAGATGGACACAATATCTTTATCTTATTTATTTATTTTTATGTGGTGCTGAAGATCGAACCAGTGCCTCATGCATGGGAGGCAAGCACTCTACCACTGAGCAACAACCCCAGCCCAATACATTGATTCATATATATATATTTAGTTGTCAACGGACCTTTATTTACATGCAGTGCTGAAATTGAAACCCAGTGCCTCACATATGCTAGGCAAGCGCTCTACCACTAAGCCACAACCCCAGCCCAATACATTGATTCTTTTTTTCTTTAAATTTTTTTTAACATTTATTTATTTGTTTTAGTTGTACACAATGCTTTTATTTTCATGTGGTGCTGAGGATCGAACCCGGGCCACACACATGCTAGGTGAGTGCTCTACCACTGAGCCACAACCCCAGCCCCAATTCATTCTTTTTTTTTTTTTTTTAAATATTTATTTATTTACTTTAGTTGTACACAATGCAATGCATTTCTGTTTACGTGGTGCTGGGGGGATCAAACCCGGGCCACGCACATGCGAGGCGAGTGCTCTGCCACTGAGCCACAACCCCAGCCCAATACATTGATTCTTAATGCCATGGAATGAATGTAATCATTCAGGAGAGAGTGTAAAAGTCCTTATTATGATCTATACTTTTAAAAAGGAAGAAGTTGAAGCTGGGGAGGGCCGGTAACTTATTAAATATTCCCATTCTGCCACCGGTGAATGATGGAACCAAGATTCAAACCAAAGTCCACAGTAGGTTTGAAGAGTAGCTATTATTGTTGTTATTGTTGTGGCTATTATTTCTTGTTGAGGTTAAGGGCTTGACTCCATTACATTTATGTAAAACCAGCTTAGCACCCTACACAGCCCCATAAAAATCCTTTGTGATGATACTCCAGTGCCCCGGGAAACCCCAAGGCTCTACCTCCCACCTGTCATTCTAAATTGCTGGCCTGTCTTGGGAGCTCCAGTTTCTGTTTCTTTGCCCAGCACCTGGTTATTTCTGCTCTTTGCCTAGATCCTTTGGCCCAATGCTTCAGCAAGGCTGTTTGGCACACTTCCAGCTCTGCCCATGGATGCTGTCTTTTCCTTGGCTCCATCAATTACACCCACGGGCCAGTCTTGTCTCATCTCTGAGGCTAGTCCTAGCTTCTAGATCCCTAAAGCAAGGATGGTTCCTTGGGTACTTGTTTCTCCAAAAGGAAAGTTCAGACAATATCCTGTCTCTGTCCATTAAAATATATATCCTTTCCATTAAAAGCACCTGGATATCTTTCTTATGTCTAACTTCTTTTTCCAGATTTAGACTAATCTAATAATATATAAATTTCTTTTCATTATCTTAAATATTCTAAGCCTTCCTTCTTTCCCTTCTCTTCCTTTCTTCCCTTTTAATCATTAATACCTTTTTAAAAACATACCTTACCTCCTTCTTGTTTCCAGTTGTCCTTATTTTTCTTGAAGAACTTCCATCACTTCATTCATATGTACTGCTTTCTTTCACATCAAATTCAAATTAGTCCTAGCTTCAACATTTTAAAAAATAGTTTAAACATCACCATTATCTTTTGACACCATTACCTCCTCAAAATTCACAATACTGTTGACGGGGAGGGCTAAGTATTTAATCATACTGTTCCTTCATTGCTAAGTGCATGGTGACCTTCAGCGGAATGCACCTATTGGTTATGGATGGTCAACACTTATTCAAATCATCCAGTAGCCACCCTGACCAGCTGTTTAATATTTAAAAGATTCCCCCACCTGGCTAAAATATTACTATTTCTATAACAGAGGCATATTGAGAATGACAGCCTTTTAGCTTTAGTAATTAGCTTGCGAATTCACAGAACCTAAATGTCACTTTATAAGATTCTTGGTGGCCCACTAACCTCTATATTTTGTCTGGAAACAGTGTAATGAAATCCAAAACAAGGAAATCAGGAAAATCCAAAACAAGGTTTATTGGCCTTCCTTGCTGAAGATTGATGCTGCTCCCACCACTCAGAAGGCTAGAACTCCCTGTGCCTTTGTCCAGTGATTCTCAACCAGGGAGAGATCTTTGACCTTGGAGGAAACAGAAGAATCCCCAGGTGCAGGAGAGGAGGTAGTTTGAAAAAGCACATTAAATATTAGAATATACTTTTATATTTGAAAATCATAAAAGAAGATTTGTGTTTTCTTATGTGAACTGAAGAAAGTGAAGCTAGCATAACAGGAATAATAAGGAGGCCAGGGAGAGGGAAATGTTTTTTTTTTTTTTTTTTTTACTCTTGTGAACCAATGTAAGAAATAGATTTTACATCTTAACTCAGCATACATTTGTGTGCATATCTACAATTAAAACAACAACAAAAATTTTAACAATGCATAATCTTATTTTTTTTTAAAAAATGCTGGTGATGACTATATTGATTTTATGACCCACAGTTAAAACACAACAAAACAAAATGTTTTCCTGAAGTGATAGCTGATAGTGTCCAAGTCTTGAGAAAGGGTGGGATTTTAAAGTTTGTCAAAAGGAAGCATATTTTGAAGAGTCGACCATGTCCTTGAGATTCAGACCTACCTACTTCATTTCTCTCGGGTCCCTGCTGCATTAGTTTCTTTTATTCCAACTGGCATGGACAACAAGTGAAAATACAAAACTGCTTTACTACACAACAAGTGGAAATCTTAGACTACATACTATATGATACAAATTATAGGTACATGGTTCCATTGCTTAAACATTGCTGTCAACCTATTAAGAATTTGATTAGTAAATTATTTTTTTATCTTGTGATTTTTTTAGTCCTATTAGGTAACATTTACCCCATTCCCCATTCTAAACGAAGGTCCTGCCTCTTAGCTCTCCTGGCTCACTGAGAAACGCAATGCTGTTTTCTTTATGTGCTTGGACCTCACCCTCCCATGCAGGATGGACTACATTTCACTCAGCCTGTTGAAATCCCAAATGGCAATACTCTCCTGACCACCCGCCAAACACCCATCAGCCTCTCTTGCAACTGGCCTCTTTTACTGGCCATCGTCTTAATCTACTTTCTTTCTTTCTTTTTTTTTTTTTTTTTTTTTTTTTGGTGGGGGCATACGAGGAATTGAACTCAGGAGCACTCAACCACTGAGCCACATCCCCAGCCTTATTTATTTTGTATTTTATTTAGAGACAGGGTCTTACTGAGATGTTTAGCACCTTGCTTTTGCTGAGGCTGGCTTTGAACTGAATTTACCAGCTTTGCCATAGGTACCAAAGTGATGCAGCACCTAAACCTAAATTCAAAGGTGTATGTAGCCAGGAGGGTGCCTTCTGGGGAACAGATGATATATCTATTAATTTTGGTGATTCTAGAAATAACTCAAGAGATATGAAAGAAACCAATACTGTGTATCTTCTTTTGTTTATTTTTTATTGGTTCTTTTTACTTATACATCACAGTAGAATCCATTTTGACATAATTATGCAAGCATGGAATATATCTTGTCCTAATTCAGTCTCCAGTACCTCTTCTTCCCCTTCTCTTTCCCCACCACCTGCTCCCTTCCCTCTATTGATCTTTCTGTCATTTACCCATAGTTTTTTAAAATATTTTTTTTAGTTGTAGATGGACACAATACCTTTAATTTATTTTTATGTGGTGCTGAAGATTAAACCTAGTGACTTCCACATGTGAGGTGAGTACTCTACCACCGAGCTACAACCCAAGCCCCGTTATTTTTTTAAAATATTTTTTAGGGGGCTGGGGTTGTGGCTCAGTGGCAGAGCGCTCGCCTCGCACATGCGCGGCCTGAGTTCGATCCTCAGCACCACATAAATGCATTGCATTGTGTACAACTAAAGTAAATAAATAAATATTTTTTAAAAATATTTTTTAGTTACAGTTGGACACAATACCTCTATTTGGCTGATTTATTTTTATGTGGTGCTGAGGATCAAACCCAGTGCTTCCATGTGCTAGCAGGCACTCTACCACTGAGCCACAACCCAACCCTACCCATAGTTATTTTTTAAATTAATTTCTTATGAATGTACATGATGGTGAGATTCATTGTGGTATATTCATATATGTTATGTCAGAATCATTCCACTGTCTTTCTTTTCTTCTTCCCTTTTTTTTTAGTTATAGATGGACACAATATCGTTATTTTATTTGTTTATTTTTTTAAAAATATTTATTTATTTGTTTTGGTTGTACACAATGCCTTTATTTTATTTGTTCATTTTTAAAAAAAAAATATTTACTTATTTGTTTTGGTTGTACACAATGCCTTTATTCTTTACAAGGTGCTGAGGATCGAACCCGGGCCATGCACATGCTAGGCGAGCGCTCTACCGCTGAGCCACAATCCCAGCCCCTTATTTGTTTATTTTTATGTGGTGCTGAGGCTTGAGCCCAGTGCCTCACATGTGTGAGGCAAGCGCTCCACCACTGAGCTACAACCCCAGGCCTCTACTGTCTTTCCTTTTCCTATCCCTCCCTCCCTTCTGTTCACTCCCCTTTGTCTACTCTGAAATTTTACTCTCCCACCCCCACCCCAGAATTATTGTGGGTTAGCTTCCACATATCAGAGAAAACATTCAACTTTTAATTTTGGGGGATTGGCTTATTTCATTTGGCATGATAGTCTCATTTACTGGCAAATGACATAACGTCATTCTTGTGTATTTCTTGATACTTTAGTATTTCACCTATTTTTATCTTCTATTCAACCCTGCAAGGAAGAAAATGGTGGAGGTAGGGTTCAAGGAGACCTAGTTTAGTCACCTAATCTGGATGAAGCCCAGAGTTCAGACAGACCTAGGAATGTCTAGAAGTCTGTGCGGAGGGGACCTGTTTGCTTGAACAATCCAGGATGTTCTGAGAAAGAATTCATTCTAAAGATAATGGGAGGGGCTGGGGTTGTAGCTCAGTGGTAGAACACTTGCCTGGCACATGTGAAGCACTGGGTTCAATCCTCAGCACCACATAAAAATAAATAAATAAATAAATAAATTAATTAATTAATTGAAGGTATCGTGTCCATCTACAACTAAAAAAAAGTTTTTTAAAATAAAGATAATAGGACAAGTTTTGGGTGAAAGTGAAGGGGCTGTCATAAATACTGCAAGCTGCCTGTCACTAACATTATATGCTAATTTTGCTCTGGGATTCTTGCTTTAGTTTAGTAAGATTGAACAAAAGACCAAAACCAAATAAACAAACTTGAAAGATATTAAGGCAAAGTAATGTGATCACAGACACCCTTGCTGGGCAGCTTATGTAGCCAAGGGCCACCCATGGGGTGCAGAGAGCACCCAGTGACCTTGAAGCACAAAGGTACCAGACACATGCAGCCTCTGCCCAGTCCTTGCTCATCTGGTCTGTCCCATCCGCCCCAGAGTACAAGAGCCAGAAAACAAGGAAATGACAGCCTTCAACAACTGCTTGGATGACTATAGTTCTTTAGGAATATGTAAATTTTTGTTTTTCTGTGCTGGAGACTGAACCCGTGAACACATGTGAGGCAAGTGCTCAATCGCTGAGCCATCCCCCAGTCTAAGAATCTATGATTTTTTTTTTTTTTTTTTAGAAGGCATATGAGACAACTACTGTTGCCTGGTTACAAGTTCCTGACTCACATCCAGAGCTGTTTGGGAGAAAAAGAGAGATGTATTTCACAAATATTGGGAATGAGACAGCACTAGAGAAATAGTAACTTGTTATTTTTTGGCATATTTTCAGCTACTACCTATTCCCACTTCTGGCTGGTATGGCATAGGAAGCAGTCACAATCATATTTTCATCTCCATTATGTGGGGAGTAACAGGCTCAAGAAATGTAAATAACTTGTCTAAATTAACCAATAGGACAGTGGCAGAACTGGGACTAGGTTTAGGTCTTTCTGGTTAGCGTTTATTCAACAAACAAACATTTACTGAGTGCCTCTACACATCAGGTACCAGAAGCAATGGAGAACGAAATAGGTCTCTGCCCAAATGAACCTCAGCCCTGTGGCAGAGACTAACAGATGTTCACCAAAATTTTAGTCTCCCAGAGAACATTCCTGTCTTTCCTTGCAGTTAGGTGTATAGTCTGTTGAACTCGAGTGGAGATGATGGAGGTTATTGTCTAGGCCTTGCCCATAAGAACCTTCCTCGCATGTTTCTGTATGCTGAGATGACCAGTGCAGCCTTGGAAGCTATGTGGAGAAACAGCAGAGCTGCTTCCATTGATGAGGAACATATGACCTGGTCTGTCATACATGACCAAGGAATCAATCTAATCTGTGTTTGAGAAGTTGTATGTTTAGGGTTTTATTTTTTGTACATCTTAATTAAAACATATTTTTACATGAATACCTACCTGCCAGTAATAGTTTCTTTTTACTAAATAAATAAATAATAATAATGTTTGGGGCTGGGGCTGGGGCTCAGCAGTAATGCACTTGCCTGGCATGTGTGAGGCACTGGGTTCGATTCTCAGCACCACATATAAATAAAAAAATAAGATAAAGGTCTATCAACAACTAAGAAAATATTTTAAAAAAAATAATGTTTGCTTCTGTTTCAATTAAACTACATTCTAGAGACAAGTTTGAAAATCTGCCTAAATCTGATGCTATGTTAACCATACCACTCTGCAAAGACCTGATGCCACATCCTCCAAATTGACTCTACCAGTTATTATAAAGGTGATATTTTAACCCCCTCCATCGATCTTTTTTTTAAAAAAAATTTTTTATTTATTTGTTTTTTTAGTTGTACACAATGCCTTTTTTTTTTTTTTTTTTTTTTTTTTTTTTACATGGTGCTGAGGATCGAACCTGGGCCGCACACGTGCTAGGGGAACGCTTTACCGCTGAGCCACAACCCCAGCCCTGCTCTCCATCAATCTTTTGTTTTACTTCTCAATTTGTTCATATTCAAGTTGAGAAGATGGTTATTACTTACTGGCTTCCCTCAGAGACCTCAAAATTATAATTTTGGGATAAATCAATAGTTAGTGATTGTATTATGGTAATTAAATGAATAATCATCACAATTTAGCTAAGTGCTATACTGTAATTTTGTTTTATTTGTAGTACATTTTTCCCTCCCTGGAGTTAATAAATGCCATGTTTTTGTTTTCATTTTTGGTACCGGGAATTGAACTCAGGGGCATTTGACCACTGAGTCACATCCCCAGCCCTATTTTGTATTTTATTTAGAGACAGGTTCTCACTGAGTTGCTTAGCACCTCAATGTTACTGAGGCTGATTTTGAACTTGCGATTCTCCTGCCTCAGCCTGCCAAGCTGCTGGGATTACAGGTATGTGCCACCTCACCCTGAAAATCCCATGTTTTTATCCTTACTTTTTAAAGCTTTTCATGAACCTATCACTGTTTTTTCCAACTATTACAATTTCTCTGCCAAAGATTTTTTTCAAACTACCTTAAAAACACTAAGAATAAAGGAAAAGTCAATTGATTGAAAAACACTAAAATTGAGCATTTATGTTCATTCTATGACATGATTAAGAGAATAAAGGAAAAGCACAAAATGGGAGATGATTTTTTTTTTTTTTTTTTTTTTTTTTTTTGGTACCAGGGATTGAACTCAGGGGCACTTGACCACTGAGCCACATCCCCAGTCCTTTTTTTGTATTTTATTAGAGACAGGGTCTCACTGAGTTGCTAAGTGCATTTCCATTGCTGAGGCTGGCTTTGAACCCGCAATCCTCCTGCCTCAGCCTCCCAAGTGCTGGGATTACAGATGTGTACCACCACACCCAGCTCGGGAGATGATATTTTTAATGCATAGTATCCAAAAAAGGACTTCAGAACATATATAGGATTCTTAGGGATCAATTTAAAAAGAGAGATAACCCAATAAGAAAATGGGCAAAAGATTTTGACAGACACCTCTCAAAAGAGAATTTCAAGTGGCTTATAAACATATATGATAAGATGATCAACTTCATTAGTATCTGAGGAATAGAAATTAATACCACAGTGAGGTACTACACGCCTACCAGAATGACTAAAATTAAGGGGACACTCAGATACAATGTCAAGGATATAGAATAACTGGACCTCTTACATACTGCTCTCAGAATTGTATATCTGCACAATCCTGAGGTAGAAATTCTACTTGTTGATATTTACCCAGAAATGAGTTCATACAACCTCTATTTATAATTGTTGGAAACTGGAAATAATGTCCATCAACACTGGAACACATAAACAGTGGTGTTATTCATAAAAGGAATACTACAGCAGTGAGAATGAATAAACTAATTGTAGCATCATGAATGACTCTTATAAAAATGTAATGTTGAATGAAAGAAACCAGACACAAAAGAGCATACAATATGCAATTCAATTTATATAAAGCTCAAAACCAAGCAAAACTGACCGGTGGAGACAGAAGTTCATCTAGTGGTTACCTTTCCTGGGAGGAAGTGAGTGGAAGAGGGCACAGAGAGGACCCACTGAGGTGCTGATTATATTCTATTTCTCAGTCTGGGTCCTGATTACACATATTGTTCACTTTGTGGAGATTCTTTGATTTGTGCACTTTTCTAAATGTATTCTAAACTTGATAGTATATTAGTTTATACTAGAACTTAAAATTTTAAATCATCCAGATCATGTAGACATACTGAAAAGATATTGAAAATCCTAGGAAATGAAACTTTTGTAGATATGCTCCACAGTCCATGGATTCATCAATGTCTGTAGGATTTGGTCTCTGGGATAACAAATGTTAATTCCAATGTGTGGCCTTCTCAGGGGTAGAAGGGTCCTTCAGCAGCATCTTGTCCAAGCACCTCTTCAAACTCTCTTGAGGGTGAATATCTAAGTGGAAAAGTGGAAGTATCCAGTTATTTTTTGTCTGCCTAAAAGTCCTTCCTTGGGGACTGCCCCTAGATATCCAATATGTGGTTCTTTTTTTTTTTTTTTAATATTTATTTAGTTGTAGATGAACACACAGTATCTTTATTTATTTTTATGTGGTGCTGAGGATCAAACCCAGTGCCTCACACTTGTGAGGCAAGTGGTTTTTTACCACTGAGCTATAGCCCCAGCCCCCCAATATGTGGTTCTAATGTGCTTGTCAGGAATAAAACCCTGCTGTCCATTCCCAACACAGACATTGATGCTTGATCTTTGCTTAGTCAGTACCACTTTTTATTCCAGGAATGTGAATTTTGAGCTGAGAAACAAAAAAAGACACAGAAGATGATGAAACTCTGGTATTAGGAAGCACCATAGGAAGAGTTTGCAAGAGCCTACTACTTAAGATCACTGAAGCTGCTTTGGTTCCAGCCACCTGAAGCCAAATGACCTGCCCTATCTCTTTCCAGTGAATTTTTACCTCAATACAAAGAATTTGCTTGATGCAACCAAAGAATTGATTGCATCAGATCTTAAGCCTACAGGATTTAGAAACTCAGTTCCATTAGTTCATCCAGGAATAATTAGGCCATACAAAAGTGATTCACATTGTTCAAACTTATTAAATTTGATATAGAAACAATGGTATTAATTTACTGCTTTATTGTAGGAGATACTCTTGTCTAAGGACAAAAGCAATCTTTTTGCAGAGAGCCTTTATTTCATATTTTACATTTATTGAGTAAGCACTGCCTGTTAGGCATTATGGTAAGCAAAGATAAATCAAATGGGGTGTTTTCAAAAAGACTTTCCTAACTTTCACATCTGTTTTGATATGCATCCGTGATATGCTAGTCCTATATTGCTGCTTAATTCATTTTCTAAAATACCATTTTGTTGGTCTCTGGTCAACAATTTTCACAGTGACTCCTCGTCACCTACATGTCATCAGAATGCCTCCATCCTCTTAACAGCACCCTCCCCATCCCTAGCCAAGGCTTCTATAAAGCTCTTGTGCCATATTCTGGGCCCTCAGGGAGTAGTTCCATGTGTGCTTCTCTCTTTTCTTTCAAGGCCTGCTCTGCCCCAGCATCTCTAGGTCCATCTGGTTGCCTCTGTGATTCAGGTATCCTGATCCTAGCCATGCCCTACTTTCCTGTCTCTTAATCTTCCTCCACCCTCTAATTTGCAATTCCATGTGCCAATCTTTCCTTGTCTCTTGCCCTGCCTCAGCTCCCAGATCCAGCTGGGAAGAGTATCGGAGTTTCTCTAGTTCCATAAGGGAGTTAGCACAAGGATCAAGTCCTGAGTACAAGACTAGTGTTCAGAACTCTCCAAAAGATGCCCCTGTAGCTGGAACAATTACAATGTTCTCTCAATAATACAAAATAAAGTATTATGGTTTGGGTGTGAGGTGTCTTCTCTCTCTCTCTCTCTCTCTACCCCTCTCTCTCTCCCTCCCTCCATCCTTTCCTCTCTTTCTCCCTCTTTCTATCTCCCTCTCCCCTTTCTCCTTTTTGTGTTGAGGATCAAACTCAGGGCCTCAAACATGCTGGGCAATTTAATCCCAGTCCCATCCCCTCTTCTCTCTTCTAGGAATGTCCCCCATTTCTTGAATCCTAGACTTCTTTCCTCCCTTGCTTCCTTCCTTCCCTTCTTCCAATGGGGTCTCATTATGTTGTCCAGGCTGGTCTTATGCTTCTGGGCTTAAGTAATCATCCTCTTGCCTTAGCCTCCCAAGTACTTGGAACTACAGGCATGTGCCACCACACCTGGCCTAGCTGTCTTTCAAGGTCTGGTCTTGGTAGCACTCACAGAGTCTTCTGTGGATCCCTCAGTGCTTTATTCCTTTTTGTCTCCCTCTGCTTTGCTAATTACTGTGTCATATCTATCTTAGCTCTATTACCAGTTTTCAAGCACCTTGGAAGTACAGAGTATGTCTTGTATTTTTTAGTATGTAATCAAGTAAAAAATTTGGGGCTGGGGCTGTAGCTCAGTGGCAAAGCGCTTGCCTAGCATGTGTGAGGCACTGGGTTTCATCCTTGGCACCACATTAAAAAAAAAAAAAAATAAATAAAATAAAGGCATTCTGTCCATCTACAACTACAAAAAATATATTTTTTTAAATTTTTACTAAGCAGCCAAGCATGGTGGTGCACACCTATAATCCCAGTGACTTGGGAGGCTGATGCAGGAGGATCGCAAGTTTGAGGAATGCCTCAGTAATTTAGGAAGGCCTTAAGAAACTTAGCAAAATAAAAAAAAAAATTAGGGGCAGTGAAGCACCCCTGGGTTCCATCTTTGGTACCCCCTCCCCCAAATTTGTACTAAGAAAAAAAATTGTACTGAGGCCCCACTCTGTAAAGGGAACTTTACTGGACTTTGGGAGAAATATGAAGAAAAAGATACAATAGAACACAAAGAAATAGAAGACCAGCTTTGCTTTCAAATGGTTGCAGTCCAACAGGAGATTTCAACACTGTAGCTCACTTGCAATAAATCCCTGTTGGGATTAGACTCCTTAGACTGTCATAACCAAATACCACTGACCAGTAACAGGAAACAACAGAAAAACAGATATCAGTTCTCACAGTTCTAGGGCTGGAAGTCCAAGATCAAGGTGTTGGCAGGCTTGGTTTTTCCTAAAGCCTTTATTCTTGACTTGGAGATGGCACCTTCTTGCTGTGTCTTCACGTGGACTCTTCTCTATGTTCACATGAATCCTTGCTTTCTTGGTGTGTCCAAATTTCCTCTTCTTATAGGAACTACTGACAAATTGGATTAGGGCCCACCCTTATAGCCTCTTTTTAACATAATCACCTCTTTAAAGGCTCTATTTCTAAATATAGTCACATTCAGAGGTACTGGGTTTAAGGCTTCAATGTATGAATTTGGGGGACACAATTCAGCCCAGAAGGCTTTTGAATGATTGGTTATTTGTAGTCTTATGGAATATGTTCCATATTTCATAGGAGTTGAAACAGTTGCAGCAATTGACTATTGTGTCATCCTTAAAAGGGCGACAGTAAAATAGCATGTTCCTGAGATACCCTTCTCAGTTCCCAAGAACCTAGTGAACGAAGCCAAAGGAACAAAGATAGTGCCCAGGCCAGAAGGACTAAATAAATGTTATCTGACTTTTTCTCATGCACAGTGGAACTAGGACGAGCTAATAATATCTGTAGAAAGTTGCTTTCTGGGCACATGCCAGGACAATTGCTCCCTGGGATGCTGCTCATACAAGCAAACTAAACAGGATAATGCTGATGATGTCACCGCCTCTGCAGCCTAGCATATAAAACCCCTCTCAGTGGTGACCGAAGCCAGGCCATGCACGTGCTAGGCGAGCACTCTACCGTTGAGCCACAACCCCAGCCCCTGAAGCACTTTTTTATTTTTTATTTTTAGTAGATGGACACAATATCTTTATTTTTATTTATTTATTTTTATGTGGTGCTAAGGATCGAACCGAGTGCCTCATGCATGCAAGGCAAGCACTCTACCACTGAGCTACAACCCCAGCCCCATGAAGCACTTTTAACTCAAGCCAGGACTACTGAGCAAGCAATTAGTTGCTTGTGTGAGGAGTACTGAGGAAAATTTAGAAACTCTAGCCTTCCACTGCGCTAAACTAAAAGGAAAACATCTACCATGAGCTAGAGTAAGGATGGTAATTTCTCAAAAGGATTGGGATTTCCATTAATAGGACCCATGTGACTCTAGCACCTCAGAAGAGAATGAAAGCTGGTATGACCCAATTGTGTGCCAGTTCTAGGGACCAGAGTTGTTGTAACTCAAAAGGTAAAGACAGGGGCTGGGATTGTGGCTCAGCGGTAGCGCGCCCGCCTCGCACGTGCACGGCCCGGGTTCGATCCTCAGCACCACGTACAAATAAACCCATTGTGTACAGCTAAAGCAAATAAATAAATAAATATTAAAAAAAAAAAGGTAAAGACAGATCAGACATGATTGGTGGGACAGATGTTGAGACTCTGCTCTCTCCTGTCAGGCATATGCATATCCCCATGAGAGATTATACTGCTGCCGAATTGGTTGAAATGGGGGGAAGAGTTTAGGCAGAAAGCCAGGGAAAAGATAGCAGGATGACCATTGTAGTTTGGGGACACTGGTACTGAAGGAATATTCCTATTGGGTAAAATGAATAAAATCTCCTTAGTACCACATGCCCTACCTTACAGCAACATATATATCCAGCTGTTAATGAGAATCAAGCTCTCTCTTTATTGTCCTGGCTGATAGCTGCCTATAAAAGTGTTTGGTCCAATGTAGGGGATTTACTCATGGAAGACTTGCAAGAACTCCTCCTGAGAGAGTCAGCGATGAAGCAGGTTGTCAATGGAGAGAGCTACATTTGTCTTGATAAAGCAACATTCACAGCAGGAATGAAAGGCACCATTCTTCAAATGGCTCTGAATCAACATCATGGAGCTATGGTTTCAATTCTGAGCCCTTTAGTGGCCTTTCCCATTTCTCAAATGGCACAGGCTGTTGCTGATATATATGGGGGAAACGGAAAAAATTAGGAAGTGAGGGATAAGGAGTATGGATTGGAAAGTGGAAGAAAGAGTGTACAGGAAACAAGGAGTCCAATAAGATAAGCGAGGGCAATTTGCTTTACACAGGAAGGGCAAAAATGTAGTTTTCAATGTTCTTCCCCAAGGCTATTTACATAGCCCAACGATGGGATGGTGGTGGCAGATCTGGCCCAGTGGACAAAACCTGACCCAGTATTGATGTTAACTTCTGAGTGTTTTCCCCACCTAGAAGAGGCGGGGCAAATGGTGGTGGCACATTGCCAAGAGAGAGAGGATGGGTTGTCAATAGCTTCATGTTGCAAGGACCTGTCTGTAAAATACTTAGGGCTGTGTAGTTAGGCAAGGCTAGAGTGATACCAGATACTGTTGTAGATGAAATCCCAGCTTTCCCTACCCTAACTACTCCCAAGCAGTTGCAGACCTTTCTGGATGAACTTGCTGGTCCTCCATCCCATACTTAGCACAAATGTTAAAATCATTATATGATTTTGTAAAAGGAAAGGCCCAGTGGGCTTAGAACCTGGGTACTTTCAGCCTTCTTCCCAAACAAAAAGAGCTATAAAGTAACGATGAGCGTTGGGATTGTTAGTCTAGCTATAGGAACCCAATGGGTTCAAGCAAGGCCTATGGGAGTGGCAAGTCAACAAACAAGTCCCCATCCCCAGGATTTCGGTCACAACTATGGAAGGGAATAAAGATAAGGAAAGGCATTTGGAGGTAATTTCCATGTTTGGAGCTGACTGTGTATCATGTTGTGGCATGTAGCCATGTTTCTTTGCTAAGTAATAAAAAATAAACGAAAATAAAAAAAACAAAACCCAGTGGGCTGTGGCTATAGCTCAGCGGTAGCATACTTGCCTGGCATGTGTGAGGCCCTGAGTTTGATTCTCAGCACCACATATAAATAAAATAAATAAAGGTCAACAACTAAATACACACACACACACACACACACATACACACACACATATAAAAAGAGATTCTACTTTCTAAAACAAACAAAAAAAACAAAACATGGAAGATAAGCAAAATACAGCTAGGAGGCAGAAAATGTGCCATCTAAAGATGTGACTTCAGGGCTACCCAGGAAGATGGGCCACAAGGAAAGGAGTGTTCTCTGGTCCACAACAGAGTGGGGAGGTTCCACCAAGACGCTCAGACATTGTATGTGTATGTGACTCATACTCTGCTGTTCCATGAAGCAGTGTGGGCAACACTTTGTGTGATGAGCAGGTAACTTGAGGGAGGCGATTGTGACAGGTTGACTTTGTCAGACCATTGCCCCTATCAGAAGGCCACAGATTTGCCCTAACGTATACAGACACACACACTGCACTGCTATAGGCACGTGCTTACAAAGAGGCCCTACAGAAGTACATCCCCAAACTGGGAATACAAAATACTTTGCTGTTGCCATTGCCATAGGCTTTGCCAGTGGGGGTCCATATAACATTGGCTAAAGGAACGACAATGAGGGCCTTGATGGTTTCTAGGCACGTGGAGAAAAGGACTTGAGACCAAAAACACGGTCTTGTAAATCCAGGGGTAAGCCACCGACCAGCATTATTCTCAGAATGATCAGGTTGCTTACATATTATCAAAAAATCAAGATTTTTCTCTATTAGCACCTGTTAAAAACATCTCACATTTTATCCCAAGAGCTAATCTATTCACAGAATGGTCAAGTACTGTTGTGGAGGTTCAGAATAAAATGAAATGCTGGGTATGCAGTGAATTGTGTCTCCCCTGGCATCTGCCACTGGCCACCTTTATGCAATGGGAGTGGGTGTTAGGCTGGAACAACACCTGCTGATGATAGACACAGCTGGACAACTGGTCTATGGGCTTCAATGTAAATTTGCCTTCTTTTAAGGACACCAACTATCATGTTTTCCTCTTGGTGCAGGAACAAATGGACATGACAGCCTTTGCAGGGGTATAGTGTGTTCAGTGCTGGAAGTGGCTAAATGCAACAGGCGAAAATGAAAAGGAGCCGGGCGCGGTGGCGCACGCCTGTAATCCCAGCACTTTGGGAGGCTGAGGCAGGAGGATCGCGAGTTCAAAGCCAGCCTCAGCAATGGCGAGGCACTTAGCAACTCAGTGAAGACCCTGTCTCTAAATAAAAAATACAAAAAAAGGGCTGGGGATGTGACCCAGTGGACGAGTGCCCCTGAGTTCAATCCCTGGCGAAAAAAGAAAATGAAAAGGAAAGTTTCTCTCCATATAGATAGAATTGGCAACAGTAACCCCCTCTACCTTCTGTAAATAGAGAATGGACCCCAGTCATCAATGTAGTGTAACTGTTATAGTCAAAGACATTGACTGTGCAGGTTGGCAAAGTCAAACAGCATGTACGGGAGCATATCCTCCTCTTGGGGATGGTTGTGGGCATGTGGCACCCATGGATGGCCATACCTGCTTTATAACCAGATTGGTTGATATTCTTGTGGGAACCCACATACTCATATACCAGCCCACATACTTCCCACTTTGTCTACAATCCCTACTAATGGGGACATGGTGAAAGCTAGGGCGTGGAGTGACTCTAGCTGCTTGATGGTTTTAGCTATGTCCCATACTTCCTCCTTAAGCAGCAAGTATTGACATTTAGTGCCAGGATGAAGCTTTAGCCAGGCACACCACCGCCACCTTAAACAATACTCACAGAGCTATATATTTTTGCTTAATGAGAAACTACCCATGTGAAAGGTGGTGCTTTAAAATAGAGTGGCTAACTGTAGCACAAGGGCATCTATGCACTCATAAAAACAGATCATTGTGTATAAATCTCTGTTAATATTATAATGTATATTTAGCCCTAAATGAATAACTTATTACTGCTATAGACAAACTTAGTCTTGATCCAGTTTCTGCTTGGTTAGATTCTCTTCCTGTTAACTGGAGATACGTTGTATTCAGTCGACTTGCTCTTATAGTGGGGCTTATTACTTTCTGCTGTTCTCTGTATTGCCCTTGTGGGGTTTAGCTGCAATGTACATCTTGTGTCACCCAAGGGACATCCAGAATATGGGCTCAATATTACAGTGAGGGCGTTCAGGAACAAGGGAATTGGAGTGTGTCATCCTTAAAGAAAAAGACAGTGAAATACTGTGTTCCTGAGACACCCCTCTCAGTTCCCAAGAACCTAGCCAAGCCAAGGGAACAAAAAGAGTGCTCAGGCCAGAATGATTAGATAAATGTTATCTTAAAGGACACTTTCCCTCATGCACCCTGGGAACTAGGACAAGCTAATATTATTTGTAGAAATTTGCTTTCTGGGCATATGCCAGGACAGTTGCTCCTTGGGATGCTGCTCATACAAGCAAACTAAGCAAGATAATGCTGATGATGTCACCGCCTCTGTAGCCTAGCATATGAAACCCCTCTCTCAGTTGTGACTGGTGCAGAACTGAGGGCACTGGAAAGGATATGACATGTCAATCATCTAGCCACAGGACAAACACCAGGAGGGAGAGGAGACACTGTGTGGCAGAGCATTTTGGAGGTGCTGTGTTCAGCCTGTTGTCACTGGACCTTCCTTTTAAGCATTTCTCAGCACAGCCTATGTCTCCTAATGCTGTCTCCAGGTATTTTCTTTGATCTTTCAGTAATCTGTCCCATTGCCCTGGCACAAGGAGGCTGTGGATGTAACACTTACAAGTTGTTGACTAATGCATTCCTTGTTTTTCAGAGGCCATCCATCAGATATGCTTCCTGTAGTTTCATAGCGCAAAATACAATGTAGGGCACAGAGAAATCCTTAATCCCATAAACAATGAACAGAAATGTATCATCTTTGTATTTGGTTTTCCATCTTTCAGAACCAGAGGCAGATGAAACCAGAGAAGGGACTATTAGGGAATAGAAGGAGACTTTTTTAGGGGGGAAGCGAAGAAAGGGTTGAAGGGAGGGTGGACATGATATATGCATATAGAGAAATGTCACAGTGAAACCCATCAATTTGTATAATGAATACATGTTAATAATAACAAACGGAGAAACAATTAGAGGTAGAGTCTCATAACATGACCCACAGAAAATTCAGTGAATTACAATCTTTTTTTAAAAAAATATGTTTTTAGTTGTAGGTGGACACAGTACCTTTATTTTATTTATGTGGTGACGAGGATCGAACCCAGGTCCTCAAACATGTGAGAGGAGTGCTCTACTGCTGAGCCCCAGCCCCATGAATTGCAATCTTATCTTCTAGTATTGTTGTTAGTCTAGAACTTCCTCAAGCTTACTTTTATTCCAGCATTTTTCCATGGCATAAAATTTTCTGAGTCTTTTCTGTGGTTAAGTCTTATCAAGAACCTGGTCTGTTAAATATGCGCATATTGGGGATATTTCATGCTAGTGAAGGTAACTGGCATGGATTAATGAAGGGAGGTCTCTTACATGTGCTTCTGGCTCCAGAGCTAGAAGCTAGAGTCAAGGAAGACAGGTATTAGGCAAGCGGCCAATAGAGAGGTTTGCTGAAGTCTGGAGGACAAAGTTGAAGGAACAGTGAGTAAGGCTCTCATCTAATGGATAGACAAGCATCAGGCTAAGATCTTATGGGGAGGAAGCTTCTCAGGTAGCATGCAACACTTCTCTGTACACTCTCTTTTCTACCCAGCAGAAGAGCTCTTAAAAACTTGGTGCTGTTGATCTCTGAGCATCAAGATATGTGACAGCCATGTTCTGATGGTATGGGCAGGTATGGCCACATTGGTTACATAAGGCTGCTTTTTTTTTTTTTGGTCAGTTTCTGAGTCATACCATTTGTTTAATATTTTGAATACCACCCCCCCACATCAAGGTATAATTTCTCTACATTTTGGGTAAAATTTCTATCAAGGGCACCAACTACTCTATTATTCATATAAAGATCTACATGATAAATTTCTCTTGGCATTCAGAACTCAGGATGATAAATAACTTTGTGCTATAATGTACAGTTCCAATTAACATCAGCACTGAAGTCACAGAACTGTCAGTTTCTCTGTACGGCAGTCTCTACTGACAATTTGTCTTGCTTTCCTGGATGTCATCCAGTACGCTGACCAAAGAGGCCAAAGCAGACATCTGCATTATATTTCAACCTCCTTTCCTTTATGACTTTTTTTTTTTTTTTTAACCTTCTTTACTTTGGACCTAAACTTTGGCTACTGAGGGAGATTCCTTATAATTTGTTCATTCATTTGTTTTTCTAACAAATGATTACAGAGTATGGATACAATGGTGAACAGAACCAAATATGGTCCTTGTCTTCATGGAGTTTAGAGTCAAATATATAGTTAATGGTAGAATAAGCCAAGAAGTCATGTCTTATGGCTTTAAATTCAACCCCTTCCATTTCTCCTAAATCTTTTTTTTTTTTTTTTTTTTTTTTTTTTTTTTTGGTACTGGGGATTGAACTCAGGGGCACTCGACCACTGGGTCACATCCCCAGCCCTTTTTTGTATTTTATTTAGAGACAGGGTCTCACTGAGTTGCTTAGGGCCTCGCTTTGGCTGAGGCAGGCTTTGAACTTGCGATCCTCCAGCTTCAGCCTCCCAAGCTGCTGGGATTACAGGCATGTGCTACTGTGCCTGGCTCCCCTAAATCTTGTTTGGTTAACTATTTACCTTTCTTGCAATTTCAATCTTTATTAATAAATGATTTTACCCTCTGCCAACCGACATATTCATGTCTCTCATCCACTGAAATGATAACCCTCCTGTCTTCATTTAAGCTCTTGATTCCTATCTTCTCTTCCCATCAACTGACCTTACAAGGGAGTTGGCCTAGATCCCTCGCTGCCCACTCACTTAACCACTTGTAATTCTGCTTCCGGCCCTACATCTCTGGGTCGCCAGGTGATTTTATTGTTCTTGTGCATTACCTTTATTTGGTTAACTGAGGGCTTTTCTTCCGTTTTATTCTAAAAGGGAGAAGCAGGTAAGCAAGCTCTTTTAAATTGGTGAAACTTTGTTCCTGAAAACCTTCCCTTTCTCCTTGGTTCAACTCAGCAAAAATGTCTTTTGTAGGAAGCAACTTACTTGCCATTTGACATTGGATAAGCCACTTAAGTTCTCTGGGCCTCAATTGCTTAATGTGTAGTATGAGTAAGTTGTACCAAGATCCTTTTCTTGCCTTAGGAGTTTGTAGGTGTAGGAAATTCAGTCCAATTAGATGAGGAAAGAGCCAAGGGGAAGTGTCCCCAGAGTGTCCTGACCTTGGGGAGAGTAGGAAAGCAAGGAAATGGCAAACTCTCTCATAGCTCATGGAGGTAGAATAATCAGGGGAGGAGAAAGAAAGGAGAGGAAGAGTGTGGGTGTGTGGAAGGGCAGAGTAAAATGAACTCTTTCCTGGAATCATAGCTTTAGACATTCATCAAAAAAGTACCTACATGCAAGTTCTCAGCTTGCAGATCCGGGATGCTTTGAGCTTGAAACACATCCTTGACACAGGCTAGCTTTGTCCCCAAGTGAAAATATGTAGTACAAGAATCACCTACTGTGGTTAGTGCTTACCTACTCAAACATGAGTGCCTAAGCCAGGGAGCCTCTCTTTTTAGTCTTTAGACCTTTCTGGCCCACTGTTGGGTACAGATACTTAAGAGTGTTAAAGTGAGCTGAAGAATATTCTTAGATTTTATTCAGTTTAATAATAAAGGGAAATTTTGAGAGTGATTCAGTAATTAACACATTGAATTATTTTAGCATTAATATTTGCAGTTTACATATTCTATTTATATGGAATCTTTCCTCATTTGTTTACTTCTTTATTCATTTTTCTGTTTCTTTTGTAATGTAAGCTGTTTAGGATAGAGATTTTCTACATCATTCCCAACACTTAGAACACTGTTTGGAATATAATGGGCTTTTAATAAATATTTATTAAATGTTGCATGAATGAATTTCTGAATGAAATCTGTACTTAAAGATTCTCATATTTTAAAACTTGGGGCCTTCACGCTTGCCTTTTGGATTGAGGGAAAAATAGCTAGGAATTTCCCCTTCTCTGGTTTCTCATATCTTAACTCTGCCTAAACAGGAGAGTTTGGGTAATCCTGGAAGGTGGGAGAGAAAGGACTGTGTCACCCCATCTCCCACCAAGCTGAAGGAGTTGGCTTTTGTTACCAGACAGCCAACTAGGAGGTTCTACTGCTGCCAGCTTGAATCTGGAGCTGCCTGGAGCTCAGTAGTGTTGTGGGAGTGCAGGGAAGTTTTGGCCAGCCCTGCAAGAGTTGTGTAGGGACGCCATGCAGGATCCTCTCAGCAGAAACTGTCTGGTAACTCTTCATGGGGTACTGATGGCCACCACTACAAGTTCTCACCCATATGTCACCTGCCTTAGCAGATCCTGTTCCCCAGCCCTAGCAGCTGGAAGTGCCCATCTTCACAGAAAAGTGAGTCATCATTGATCAGCAGACATACAAAGGCCTGAATTGGTATATCAATAGCTGTGCAGTTGCATCAGCGCATCAGTGTGGAAGTGTGGGTTCTCCTTTGGAAAGCCAAATCTAATGAAGACTACACGCCGGGCGCGGTGGCGCACGCCTGTAATCCCAGCACTTTGGGAGGCTGAGTCAGGAGGATCGCGAGTTCAAAGCCAGCCTCAGCAATGGCGAGGCACTTAGCAACTCAGTGAGACCCTGTCTCTAATAAAATACAAAAAAGGGCTGGGGATGTGGCCCAGTGGTCCAGTGCCGCTGAGTTCAATCCCCGGTACCAAAAAAAAAAAAAAAAAAAAAAAAAAAAGACTACAGCTGTTAGTTTTATGTTGGACGTAAAGGTCCCTGCCCTTCCAGACCTTGTAGGTGGTGCAATCCACCACCTAAAGTTGGTGACAGGATGTCACTCCTAGCAACCATTCTGTTGTTCTCAAGAAGGCTGGCTGAGCTACAAAAAGGGTAAAGTTTATCTCTAGTGGCCATCCCTTCTATGACATTTACCTCTCTGAGTTATTCCTACCTCCCCGAAACATCTGCTTGATTGCATCCATGAGAAGCCTAAGGCACAGGTAATTTGCTCCTCCTTCTATGAGTATGTGAATTCTCAAAGAAGATTGCTCAAATAAGTACCATTATGCCCTTTGATTTGGTATAAAATTAGGAATAAAGTCCAAGGAAACATCCAAAAGCAAGAGGTGGGGAGAAACATCAAAAATTATCAATAATAGGGAAATGGTGAAATCAATACAATTGATACTATACAACCTTAGAAGCCAATAAATGTAATATATATAGAAAAAGAAAGCTAGACCATAAAATAGTTAATGTACAGTTTACATGTCTGATCACTGATTTTTAAAAATATATGCACATTTATATCCTGATAATGTGTTCTATAACATGAGCCTGTGTCTAGCTCAAATCCTTGTCTGTGTATTTAACAATACTTATTGAATGAATGAGGGAGCTAGAAGTAAATTTAGAAAAATGTTTGCAATTTATATTCATAAGATTTCTTTTACTGTAGACTTGCATAACAAAATAGTTTCTTTTCTTTCTTTCTTTTTTTTTTTTTTTTTACAAAAAAGATCAACTTTTCAATTTCATGTGCAGGAAAAGAAGGAAATATCAATATGTTAACACTAGTGGTGTGCCAGTTGTGAGCAATTCTTATTTTCTTTTATCAACTAAATGACTTTGGTTGTTCCCAGTTTTCTACAATATCCATAATCAAGGAGGAATGATTTTTTAAAAGGATTGTAGCAAGATAGCAAGTTATAAACCCAAGGGAATGAATCTCAGTTGTTGAAATTATAGACACTATGATAAGCTTGGGGGGTGGGGATACTCCTGGCATCTCCCAGAGCACACAACACAGGCCACTGCCAATCTGGTCCTCCTACGTGTACAACTGGCTTTGGCATTCAGACTTCAAAATTGAGATGCAGCCACTATAGCAAGTCTGAAGCCTACATATGTTAGGGAGGCATGCCTGTGTTTCACACCATTAATACTCAGGAAAATAGATTATCTTGTAATTTCAGAAGGGTGCAAGGAAAGCATTTGTTACAATGAGCTTTAATAGTAAAAAATAAAAAATAACTGAAATGACTATCATAGAGGATATAATTTCCATAATTCAGATGTAAAAAACATTTTATGGTACCTTTATCTTCTTAGTTAAGATTAGTGTGACTGGATAACATCCATCCTAGGATAAGTGGGATACTTGTTGAGCCTAAAAGATGTGAAGTGGTCTTTCAGGAAAGGAAGACTTGTCATTTAAACATGTTCACACTTATATTGCCATTGGATCCAAACTTATTGGAACTGCATATACTGCTGAAGAATTTACCACTAAGCATGAAGTAAGATAATTTTGATAAGTAGTTAGCTCTGAAAAGCAAATTAACTTACATAGAACTAAGAACATTAAAATAAATAACTGCTGCTGGGCATGACGGCTCATGCCTGTAATCCCAGTGACTCAGGAGGCTGAGGCAGAGGGATCATGAGTTTGAGGCCATCCTCAGCAACTCAGCGAGGCCCTAAGTAACTTTAGTGAGACCCTCCCTCTCAAAATAAGAAAAAAATAGAAAGGGCTGGGGATGTTGCTCAGTGTTTAAGCACCCTGGTAAACAACAACAACAACAACAACAAAAACCCTGCTGAATTATTATAGGAATATAAAGTTACATCAACTAATCACTAAGATCTGGTGAAGAGATCAGAGATCCTATTTTTTGATAACAGAACAATGATATAGCAAGTTATTTATTTGACTTGAAAAATCAACTTCCTGGATAAAAAGTTTTACCACCCAAATAATGAAGGGTACACCAGACCTGAGATAAATGCTAAGAAACTTAATCAAAACTCATTATTTTGTGTTGGCAAACCCATTCAAATTGCTTAATGACAGTTAATTAAACAAATATTTTCAAAATGTTAAAAAAATTGCATAAGATGCTCCAAATGAAATTGTATGCATATGTAATACCTACTTAACACATACTAGATGGTAAATGACCTTTAACAGATTTTAAAGGCAGTTTAAATAAAGAAGAATTTTGAAAGTCTCAAAGTAAAGCATTTAAAAAAGGTTGACATCCAGTTTGGGCTGCAAAGTAGACCTAGAGTCCTGTTGTTCTGAAATAATAAAGTTAAGATAGATGTCTCCAAAAACCCTTAATCTAAAACACTGCACCTGTGTTGAAAAATCAAGGTTGTGGTTCTGTCAAAAAGGACTAAAATTCTCTAGGGAGGAGAGGGTTGCTTCATTCTTACTGATATAATTACGAACACTGAAATTTCTGATATCTATGATTTTAGAGAACAAAGTTTTTCAGTGAATAGGAAAGCAGTAGTCACTCAAAGAAGGGGATTATTATGACATACAGCTGCAGTATGTCCTTAGGAGACACTGCATCCTGTTAACTCTGCAGCTGGCTTTGTCTGTGCCTATTATTCCAGCCTGATGAATAGCTGGGAAGATTTCTACCTTCTCAGTTTGAGCTAATTTTTACTTTCTCATGGACAACCCTAAATGTCAAACACTATAGGAAGTGTTTTACATACATTATTTCATTAAATCTTTGCAACAATTCTTTGAGGCAAGTGCTACAGCATCCTATCTTATGGATGAGGATACTGGAGATGTTGAAGTGGTTTGTCCAAGGTCACAAAGCTAGAATGTAGGAGAGTCACTTCAAATCCAGGTCTGTTTAACTCTAAATCTAATCTTCTTAATATCAATACTTTAAGCCAATGAGAAATTAAAGACTATTCAAGGTAAAATAAAAATCCAGAGCTGGTTATATATGGGGAAATGGAAGACTCATGTACTTACTGTAAGATCACAGATTAGAATATTTTTCCTGGAAATCAGTTTGGCAAATATGTAGAAAAAAAGAAAATAATAAACATGTGCTCTTTGAGCTAGAAATTAATCTTCTAGGAATTTAAGAAAATAATTTCCAGGGGCTGGGTTTGTAGCTCAGTGATAAAGCACTTGCCTAGTATGCATGAAGCACTGGTTTTGATCTTCAGCACTGCATAAAAATAAATAAATAAAATAAAGGTATTGTGTCCATCCACAACCAAAAAATATAAAAAAAAAATTTTCAAACTGCATAGAGGGAAATAATTATAGTATTAATCTAGTTATATTATAGGCACAAACACAAAACAAAAACTATAAACACTTTTAGCAAGGTCCTGGTTAAATGACTAAGGAGTCATACAGTGCAAGACCATTCAACACATTAATGATGAAAATATATTATACAGTAAGGACACCAGATTATCAATGAGCCTTTATAATGTGATTTTTTTTTGTATAAAATGGAATACATATACTGTATTGATATGTGCAAATCTACACATGAATGTTTGTGATATGTGAAAAGGTATTCACTATGTTTTTCTGGCTCAGTTGAGTTGTTTAAATACTTTTTTTGCACTTTTTTAAAAAATATTTTTATTTATTTGCTTTTTAGTTGTACACAATGCGTTTTATTGAATGATTTTATTTGTACATGGTGCTGAGGATCGAACCTGAGTCGCCCACGTGCCAGGAGAGCGCTCTACCACTGAGCCACAATCCCAGCCCTGCACTTTTCTTATTGTTTAAATATTTAATGAGGGACTGGGGCTATGGCTCAGCAGTGGAGCGCTCTTCTCGCATGTGTGAGGCCCTGGGTTCGATCCTCAGAACCACATAAGTAAAATAAAGGTATTGTGTCCACCTACAACTAAAAAATATTTTATGAGTCTATCATTGTTACAGAACAAAAACTACTTTTTTTTTGAGTGTCAAATCATGTACACTAGATATATGTTTATAGAACTGGAAGCTATTATGCTTTGGAGAAAACCCGGTCACAGAACTAGCATTTTAATTCTACCAAAGAATTATCATTAATGTACAGGGTTGATAGTGCCTGGAATTATATCAGATCTATCCGGGCTACAAAAGTTAAATTGTCACAAATTTTCATTTTATAAAACCTCTTCAAATCATTTTCATTTAATGGGTGTCAGTCCTACATGTTGATTAGCACTGTACTTTGGGAGTAAAGAAATATTCACTTACTTGGCTAAAGCAAATGGATTTCTTAGGGGGTACGGTGGGGTTCAGGAAGTAAATCTTTTGGTACCAGGGATTGAACTCAGGGGCACTCGACCACTGGGCTACTGGGCCACATCCCCAGCCTTTTAAAATTATTTTTTAAATTTTATTAGAGACAGGGTCTCACTGAGTTGCTAAGTGCCTCACCATTGCTGAGGCTAGCTTTGAACTCACCATCCTCCTGCCTCAGTCTCCCAAGTGCTGGGATTACAGGCTTGCGCCACCACACTGGCTATCAGGAAGTAAATCTTACTAATGAATCTTTTGCTCTTGCTTGTAGCATTCCTGGTGGTGGGTGGGGGTTAGCTGGAGTTAAGGAAGTGGGCTGGGCTAGTAAAAGCAGGTGGAGCCAGAGAGAAGTTGAAAATGACCAGAAAAAAGATGGCCATTTGGAAGCTGGGCGTGGTGGTGCACGCCTGTAATCCCAGCACTTGGGAGGCTGAGGCAGGAGGATGGCGAATTCAAAGCCAGCCTCAGCCGTGGCGAAGCACTTAGCAACTCAGTGAGACCCTGTCTCTAATAAAATACAAAAAAGGGCTGGGGATGTGGCCCAGTGGTCGAGTGCCCCTGAGTTCAATCCCTGGTACCAAAAAAAAAAAAAAAAAAAAAAAAAAAAAAGATGGCCATTTGGGAGAGATAAGAGGGTGATATAAATGCTTTGGCAAATGATTATGACTTGCAGAGAGAGTAGAAAGAAGTCATGGATGGCTAGGGTAATATAAATAATACTTAAGTTTCATTCATCATTCAACACCAGCACTGTGTATACAAGCACTGTGTATCCCGAGGATGTTTTAGAGCTAATTAAGATACTGGGCTGCAGAGTGGGGTACTGAGAGAAGGAGACTCAGGAATATGTTGACAGTGGGAGCTGTGGAAATAAACAGAGTCAATGTTAAGTGAGAGGAGGGGAAGGAAAAAATGAACAGCTTAAGGACAACAACATTTTATGTCATAGCAAAGAAGAAGCAGTCAAGAAAAGTCCAGAAAACAGGCGGAGAGACAGGGGAGGAGATGCAGAAGACAGGGAGGAGAGAAGAGTTTCAAAAAGGAGGAGTTAGCAGCGTCAAGTGCTGTAGAAAGGTCACATGATAAGGGGATCAAAGTGTTCACTGGATTTGGCAATCAGCATTTACTGAAGACCAATGGAGACAGGAAGACCATGCACAAGTGGCTCATTCTTGGCCACCAGAGGTCAGAACAAGGTGCTCCACACATTCTGGATTGGACTAGGAAGTAGGCCCTCCAGAAGGAGAGAAACTGGTGAATGCCCTATATATTTCCAGCTATTATTGGGGCTGGGGACTGTGCAGGTGGATAGAGGTAACTTAAAGCAGGTGAGGGCAAGAGCTAATGATATGCACCCAGGGCCCCATTAGTAGGTTTTTGACAAGAATCAGTTGGATGAATATGTAGATGAAGGAATATTTGAATGAATGTGGGGTATGGGCTAGAAGATGTTTTATGAGAATGATCAGGACAGGAAGAGGAAGATAGAACTGAACCTAGCGGGATGGAGTACCTGCCTGTGGAAGAAATCTCCTGCTTTCTTAGGTGTCAGGGAGGCCGGTGTTTTCAAAGAAAATGTCTGTTAGGAGAAGGGTGAAGGGCTTAAGGATTTACAAAGGCTGCTTTTGGGAAGAAAATGTAGGGAAAGAAACAGAAGAAAATGTTGGGCTACAGCAGCAGGAGGACAGGACTGAGGTAGGTGAGGACAGCTAAATGGGTACATGAATGCGGAAAAAGGAAAGGACCTAGGACCCTTTACAAAGCGCTTCCATGGCCAGGGAGAAGATCGGTATTATAATGCCAGCCTTTCGATAAGGGCTGCTTTCCAGATAAAGCCATCACGGCTTGTGAGACTGTTCTGCTGCTGTTTGATTTTCCTAGTGACAAGGAACACTCTTCTTTTGGAAGTAGCACTTCCATTATAGAATAAGAAAAGGAGGTAGAAAAGAAGAAAGGTGTGGGCCCCCCTTGAGGGAAAAGATCTATGAATGACAGACATTTTGGGTAATTCATGCAATTGCAGAGCCAGACGTGTCAGTCAGATCTTTTCATCTGTAAAATGAAGGGAGTAGATGAGCTTTCTTTTCCCTTGTCTAATAGTCTGTGAAATCATCCAGACAACCACCTCCCAATTTTACAGAATAAAAAACGAGGCCCACGGGATGTGTCTCACTTAAAGTAATACAACACGTTAGTGGAGAGACAGGCACAGAACCTACTCCTCCCGGGTCCACCCGGCCGCTCTACAGGCTTGCCTGAAAGATAAAGAGCAGCGGGCGGTGCAGGCCCGGCCGCCCGGGCTGGGGCACCCTGGGGTTGGAGGCCGCTTCCCGGCAGCCGGCAGAGGACCGCCCCGAGGGGAGGGCCAGGCAGGGAAGAGTTCGGGCCTCCTTTTCCACACTTCGTTAGGACCCAGGCCGGGCGGACCTGCAGCCGGCAGAGGGCGCGGGGCGGCTTCTAGCTCCGCTGGCCGGGCGGGTAGGTGAGGGCGCGCTGCCCCGGGCGCGCCGTCGGAGCTCGCGGGCACCGAGTCGCCCGGGCCGGGCCAGCCGGAGCCGGCAGGGGCTGGCGGCTGGCGGCTGGCGGGCGGGGCGGGGCGGGGCGGGGCGGGGCGGCCGTGAGCGGGCGGGGCGGGGCGGGGCCGTGAGCGGGGGGCGGTGGCGGCGGCGGCGGCGGCCGAGGAGGAGGAGAACATGGCGGCCGCGGAGAGCGGCTGAAATGCCTGTTCTTCAGGCCAAGCGAGCGGGAGACTGACTCTATTTGCCGAGCCCTGTCCTCCGACGGCTGGACCGCGGCCTCGAGCGCCTCGGTCGCCTGTTCGCCGCTGCTCCTTCGGGCAGAGCCTGCTCTGGGGTCGTTCTGCATCCCCCTGCGAGGGGACCCGTGCTCCGGAGGAGGGGGCCGGAGAGCCGCGGCTGCAGCCGCCTGGGCCCCGGGGCCCAGGCGCCGGGCCGAGGAGCGGCGGAGGCCGCGGCGGCGCCGCTACGGTCGCGGACGAGCGCGGCGCCCGTGAGCGCGGCCCAGAGGCGGCGGCGACGGCGGCAGGTGAGTGGCGGCGGCGGGCGCGGAGCCTCGCGGTGGGTGCAGCTGTCACGAGCCGCGCGGCCGCCGAGGCCCTAGGGGGCGGGGAGCAGCTGGCGCCCTCCGCCCCTGCTCGCCTTTTTCTCGGTTTCATCTCCCCCTCCCACTTTCCCCGAGTTCCCCTCCTGGCCTGGCGCGGCTGGAGGGGCCGAGGTCGCAGCTGTCACCGGCACCAGCTGGGGGCTGCTCCCCGGCGAGGGAGCTCGCTGCAGAGCGCCTTCCCTGCGCCTCTCTCCCAGTTGCCCTAGTTAGCCGAGGGCGAGCATCCGCGGAGGACGCGCGAGGCTGCGCGGCGCGGGCCGGGTGGGGAGCGGGCGCCCCGAGCCGCCGCGGAGAGGGGGAGCCGGAAGTCAGCGCGGGCGCCCCTCGGCCCCGAGGAGCGCCGTGACCTTGGCCAGCCCGCCAAGCTCTCCGAGTCTTGTTCGCCTGCACCGCGAAATGGGGGCGACCATCGCATACCTCCCCGTAGGCGCAGCCTTCGACGGCACTTCTGCTTAGCCCTGGCGCTCTTGCCTTTCTCTGCCCCGCACCCGGACTTCGGAGGTAGAGATGGGTGGATAAAGCCGATTTTCCTGTTGCGACAGGGGTTTGGTCCCTTTTCTCAGATTCTGCCCGAAAGGACCTAGGAAGGGAAGCAAACGTGTTGACTAGACGGTTGGGAGGTGGGGTTGGTTAGTGGTCAGTGACAGAACTGGAGCTCCCTCTGGTCTCTTGGAAGAGACATGGAGAAATCGGACGCCAGGGTCCATCGTCTTACTACCCGGCTGTGGTGTTTTTCTTTCTTTCTTTTTCTTTTAAGAAAAGCAGTCACTCCAATGGGCCAGACACTGCCTAGTCTAACGATGTTAGAGGGAGAACGGAGGGGTTGACAATACAGCTTGTGTGACAAGGACAGGCCGGCGGTGCTGTGGCTGCAGAGTTTGCTGGGGGAGGAAAACTTTAAACTGCAGAGTCTATTAGCCTTTCTTGCCGGGCTCTCCTCATTCATCTTAGAGGCACTGAAGAGGCAGGTGGCCTTGTGGAGAAGGTGACACTTTTTCTTTTGAGATAGTGAATTTTTAATGTCGAATATGATGTTGGTGAATGAAGGGTCCGCGAGTGAATTGCGGTCCCAGCACCCTCAGTGGATGCCAAGAGGAATCTCTTTGGCCATGATTTGTGAGGCATGATGCTTAGACTTAAGTTATGAAGAAAATCAAGTGTCCATGTAAGACATTACTACCTTGAAGCTTAGGTATTGGACAGTTGTAGGGGTGGATTTTAAGGGTTAAATTTGTTTGAGCTTTGTCTCTGCCTTGCTTTGGGAATTGGTTGGAGGTTAGTCTAAAAAAAAAAAAAAAAAATGTTGGCCAAAGGGGCCTCTCTGCTAGTTTCACAGAAGCTGTGATGTAGGAAGGGGGTCGAATTTCTTCATGTTGGGAATAAAGTGAAAAGAAAGTATTTGCGCGTTTGCTCGGGTTTTTTGGCTCTTGAACTAGAAGTAGTTTTGGGTTAAAGGTAGCAGTGGGGTTTGATAAATAGGCATTCTTTGAGCAGTTTGTCATAAACTAGATAAAATGGAAGCGTTTCTACTGTATCTCCTGTACTTTGTGGAAAGGTCTAAAGTTGGTTTTGTGAACCAATGTCTGCTGTTTTCTCTCCATTTCTTATTCAGACTTTATACTTAGGGAGCAGTGGGTCAAAAAAGGGGCCTGAATAGGGAAAGTTTGGAGAGAAAAAGGAGGGCTGCTGCTTATAAGAACAGGTATTTGGCTTGATTTTTGTAGACATTTTGCACTACTTATTTAACCTCCATTGAACTTTGGTTTATAAGGTGCATATTTGAATTCAACATAGTTGTAGTTAATCTCTTCCTTATTTCTGAGAAAATTCATAAGATTGTGTCTATTAAATTGCTTTTTCGTGTGGTTTAAGCCAAAGGAGTGTTTTAGATCTGCATTTTTAGGTAAGTGGTTTTATTGAAAAACAGTACTTGATGGAACTAATAGTGATTGTTCCACTTAAACTGGGATTATATAGACAATGCATTTTCCTCCCTCTTTCTGCCAACATTTGTTTTCCTTTCTCCCTCAATTCCAGGGTTTCATTTCTAGAAATCTGGACTGGAAACAGAAGCAGCAGTTTGTATAATCCCAAGAACTTGCTTATGCCAGGAAGCTGTAAGGGTAACATGAAGTGGGTGTGATATAAAGATACTGCTACTACTTCAGACATTTAACTGTTAAGGGAGTCTCGGGTCAAACTTTATATTTTGCTGAATTTCCTGTTTTCTGTATATGTGTTAATCTTTTGGTGGGCAGAGGATTGGGTTGCTATGGTGCTGACTGGTGTATATTGTGAAAGTGTTGGCAAATTTCACGCTTTTACTTTATAAAGAAAGGTGGTAAACAAGCCTAAATAATTTAAAGATGTTCCTAGCATGAAGTGTTTTCTGCTTGTCCTCTTGACCCTGCTAATTCAGTGAGTGGTCTTCACTAGAACTAAATGTTGAGTAAGTGATAAGGGTGGTATGGAAGTGCTGAAAGGTATAGTGGGAGAAAGGTATATTAGACATCCCTTGAAAATCTTTTTTTTTTTTTCCTCTAATGGATTATTCATCAGAGTGTGATTTCTAATTGTTTTTTTTAAATATTTATTTATTTGTTTTAGTTGTACACAATGCCTTTATTTTTATGTGGTGCTGAGGATTGAACCCGGGCTGCGCACATGCTAGGCCAGCGCTCTACCACTGAGCTGAGCCAGAACCCCAGCCCCTCCTAATTATTTTTAAGGACAGTTTAGCTCTCCTTGCTTAGTTGTCATCAATTTTATATTCCTTCTCCTAGATACTGCCTCTGTTTCTTATTTTAGTTTGTATTTTTTGGCCCCATCTCTCAAGGACTTTACATTGTTTGAGTGTAATATTGCATATCTTATGGAGTTGTTTGGCCTTAAGCCATATGGCCTAATTTAACTTTCATTTTAGGGCAGGGATGGGAGGTCAATACAAGCACACAACACTGCATAGAATCCCCTAAGTCACGGAGCATAGGAGATCCCCAGGATGCTCATTATTGTCTTGGCAATGATTTTACCTTCTAAATATGATAATCACAGGAATTCTCAGAGGGCCATCCATTACTTTACTGGCAGATGTCCAAAAATGTCGTGGTGGGCACTTTTCTGTATTACCTGCAAATACTGGATGCTGAGGTGGGTGTGGGATTGGATGAAAGACTCGTGTTTCAGAAGTTGGATGACAGAGCCCTATTATCTAGTCTGGGCTGCAGAACCATAGAGAAATTCTCCCCACCTTATATAATGTTTCTTTGGACAGATTAGACTATAGGAAAGAACTTCTTGATTGTTTCTCTCTCATGTTAACCAGTAGCTTATGCTTTGGTCATTGGCCACAGAAAACAGACCTTATGGTCTCAGATCTTTTTCTTACCTCATGGAGGTGATATCTAGGCATATTAAATGTTCCTTCTCTTTTCTTTATATTTTAGTTTGACTGTATACCTTTCCCTCAACATATGGTGTCAGGTCAATAATGGTACCCAGTGGCCTAGTGGCCACTGGGTACCATTATTAATTGCTTAATTTAAGGATGTACAGATTATATTTTATAGCCTACTTCTGGAAAATGGTTGTAAGTGTATAGTACTTGGATTAGTATAGAGTATAGAAATGATTATTTTGTATTTCTGCAAGATGGATACATAACTGAATAAGGGAAATTATTATAAAACACTGACACTAACATGCAAGTCCAGTTCCATAACTGCACGACAGAGTTGTTATATCAGTATTCCCTCCCTGATAACCCCTCCACAACATATTTTTGCGACTCTTTGAAGTGATAGGCTTTTAGAAAAGCTTAGTAAAGTCATCATATTTAAAAGATAAGTAGCTTATACCAAAATAGAAGCTGTAGTCCCTTCAGGAGTTATTGAAGACTTGAAATTAACCAGTCTAGTCACCCTCATTTTAGATAATATTTTATTCTAATCTCTTCCCTGCCCTGGGTATGTTTCAGTGTGGAGGGTAGGGACTTTTGGTTTTATTGAGTGGCCCTGAACCAGACCATTAGGAATAGAAAGGCCAAGCTGATAAAAAATAAGTGCAACCACAGAGCTGAAGTCTCATAACCAGGATAACCATTCTAATAACACTGGGTTATCCAATTTTCCCAGAGTGACACTTCATTTTTACTCTTTTGCCTTATAATTTTGAGGCAATTTTTAAGCTGCTTTTAGAAATGGAGCTTTGACTTCAGATAGACAGAGGATGTTGTCTTGGCTCTTCCAGATACTTAGTTGATAAACCTTGGGTATTTATACTAAACCTGAGGTTTTCATATATAAAATTGGAATAATGTATTTCATATTATTTTGATTTAAAAATTAGCTTATATTAAATAAAAGATGTTTATCATACAACTAGCACATAGTAAGGCATTAATAAATAGCTAGTAAATGGGCATTTTGCTAATGAATCCATCACCAAATTCTCTGATTCTTTTCTGATTTTTCAGATTCCCCCCTCATTTCTGGTTCTATAATCTGATCCTCTTTGCACTTTAAATGTGGAGTAATAGAAGTCACATTAACTCTGGGGGCCTGAGTTTCTTTATCATTAAATGAGCATATTGATCTGATGTCACATTTTTTTTGTGTGCTAAAATTATGTGATTTGTAAGTTTATAGCTGTTTGCCTGCATACATTTCCCTCTTTAATTTATCTAAATAGAAATGCTAAAAAATCCCTTTCTAAAATGTTATTTGCTGTTATTGTTTTTAGTGAAGAACTCTACAAATTTATCCAGATGTAAATCATTTAAACAGATTCTTTTATTTCCCATTCTAGAAAATTTGCTGTAGATGGCATATGCTTTATAAACTGTTCCAAGTGAAGAAAGTATTATAATCACCCATAGATATCTTGCGTCTTTGCTTTTGCGTGTTTCATTTCTTAAATTGTATTTTCTTTTCCTTTATGTTTTTTGACCTTCAAAAACAGAGTCAAAGCAGGTATATTCTCCAGGTAGTTTGATTTTTATCACTCCCTTAGCATCAATTACTCAAGTTTGTTTTACATAATAAACCTACCTATCTCCCTCTGTCCCCTTTCTCTTAACTTTCTTATTTTTTTCCTGATACTTGGGGTGCTCTATCACTGAGATACACGATTAGCCCTTTTTATTTTATTTTTTTATTTTGAGGCAGGGTCTTGCTGAGTTGTCCACGTTGACCTCAAACTTGCTATCCTCCTACTTCAGTCTCCAGAGTCACTGGAATTATAGACATGAGACACCAACCTCTTTTTTCTTTCTCTTCTTCTTCCTTTCTCCCTTCTTTCTGTCTTCCCTTCCCGCTTTTCTCTCTCTCTCTCTCTTTTTTTCTTCTTCTTCATATTGGCTTCCTAATTAGACTGGAAAATCCTTTAGATTGCATGAACCATAACATTTAGAATTAAGGATCCTTAGGGGTCATTTAGGATAACAACCTTAATGTTACAGATGAGAAGACTAAATCCAGGCAAATTGTATTTGATTACAGAGAGTTTAAATTTTAAAAATTCTACTAAACATTTGAGTAATCTCTGAGGTAGGAGGAAAGGAGCATAGTCAGCCTAATATGCTGACTCAGCTTCAAACAACTGCTCTTAAAAACATGTAAAAAAAATTACATGAGTACTGAACACGTACTTTTTTCCTTGTCATTATTCCCTAAACTATAGTATAACAGCCATTTATATAGCCTTTCCATTGTATTAGATATTACAAGTAATCTAGAGATGATTCAAAGTATATAGGAGGATGCCCATAGGTTATGAGCAAATACTGTGCCATTTTATATAATGGACTTGAGCATTCACAGATTTTGTTATTCATAGGGGTTTCTGGAACCAATTCTGCACAGATACTGTATTTTTAATTTTTGACCAAAGATTGATTCTTAAATATTGTAAAAGTATGAACTGGGAATCAATTAAGACCATTCTCTCAAAAACTACAAAAATGTCTAAAGAGAAATATCTGCTTTTCTTATATGGTTCTTATTCAGAGTCAGCAAATATTTATTGTCTTTGAGCCAGTCACTATGCTAGCTCTACATACTGTATTTTATAAATGAGGAAACAAGGCTCAGGGAAGTTAAGTGGCTTGTGTAAGACCGCACAGCTTGTGGGTGTTAGGAATGACATTTGAGTCTAGATCTTCTGAGGAGAAATCACATTCATACCTTTAAGTTGGCTTCTCTCCAAGTGTGTTTGCCATACTTGGCCACATTATGACCCTCTTTTTGTTTCTGGACTTTCTTTCTGTTCCATATATATTTTATGGAGACTTCTGCCATCTTGTTCCATTCTGATGAACTGGGAGCCATATATACTAGTTACTTAATGAAAATGTCACTTTAAGATTCTTGCACTGTTTCTGGTCTCACCTTTGTACTTTAGTAATGTTGATTCTTTAGTGCTTCTGTCCAGGTAAGCTTATCTTTGAATGGTTGGTTTTGGATTCTTAGCCATAAAATTCAGCCTCTCAAGTTTTGTTAGTATTTAAAACCTAAGGCTTAGTGTGTTCCTTTCTTTTGGAACATATTGGTCATTCTCTGTGCTTCCATTTTTTAAAAAATATTTATTTATTTACTTTAGTTGTACACAATGCAATGCATTTATGTTTACGTGGTGCTGAGGATCGAACCCGGACCGTGCACGTGCGAGGCGAGTGCTCTGCCACTGAGCCACAACCCCAGCCCTCTGTGCTTCCATTTTTATGTTGAATGGTTGATCATATTTTTTTAAATAAATATTTTAGTTGTAGATAGACATAATGCCTTTATTTATTTTTATGTGGTGCTAAGGATTGAACCCAGTGCCTCACATGTGCTAGGCAAGCGCTCTACCACTGAGCCCCAGCCCCAGTTGATCATATTTTGATAGCGTTAGTATATCCTGAATTTTCTTTTGCCTATATGGTTAAAATCTTTACATACTTTTATTATCAAGCATAGATGCTTTTATTATGTAGTATAGATTTGACTGTTTAATTGGAGAAGATGTTCTGTTGTGGGTGTATGTGTGTATATATAAAGATGCCACACTGTATTTTACCAGGCAGCTGAAGGTTGAAATGTCCTTGATTTTTGAAAGCATCTGTATATGTAATACTGGCTTTACTTTGGTGAGTCTGTTTGTAGAAAACCAGGGAAAGTTATTTGTTCCACAAAGTCTTAAGTCATACCTCCTTCTGTATTCTAGGTTGTACAGGAAGTCTGTAATTGAATTTCTAAGTAACCACTCAATCATTCATTGAAGTTGTGGTTATATGAGTACATACTTTGTTCAAGGTGTTGTGCTATTAAAAGATAGGGAAGTAAAACAATAAGATATAGATCCTATTCTTAAGGAGAGTATGACCTGAAAAAAGTGATAAGACAAACACACAAATACCTGTAATAATAATTAAATGTGATGAGTGTTGTGAGAGACATACTACAATAGTAGTCTACTTTGAGGATTCAGGGAGAGAGACGAATGTTTTCACTTGAGTAGTGGACAAGAGCATTGAAGGACAGAAACCTTTCTGTAAGGGTGGGGTGAGGAGAACATCATTTTCAGGAAGATTAAATAACAAAAAAGAAAGGATAGGAAGGCTTGGGGTTATTTAGGAAGAAATGAAGAAGAAAGTGCAAGGAGGAATGTGGAATTAAATGAAGTAAGGGAGGGAAGCAGATGTTCTGGGTACAGTCACAAGACATTGAAGGATTTTTATGTGGGGAGGTGGTGGGAGCAGTATGTAGTAAGTATGTAGATCTGGATGAAAATGAGAAATGTCAGTTTTCCAAATTTATGTGGATCTTTTCTTGGCAGGTTTTATCTCCCAAATTTTATATTTTCATAGTTTTTTGAAATGATTCCATGTGTAAGGCTTATCACACTGGGAACTTATTCACTCATTTTTATGTATATATAAAAACAGATTATGTGTTTTTTTAATAGAAGTTAGTATAAAATCTTTTCCATTGCCTTATACTTTTTTCTTTTAATTTAAAGCAGTAGCTATTCTTTTAAACAGTACATTATCATTTGACATTCTTAAGATGAGGCAGTGGGCTTGTTATTTCAGTGTAAAAATGTCATCTCCTTTATATAAATATAAGCGTATCTGACTGTATAAGTGAGATTGGTCATACAAGTTGGAAGCCCCTGGCTCTCAATATAGTTCATGATTTATTTTCTGATGTATTTATGCCCTGTCATGTTCCAAAAAAGGATTTAAGGCAGGATATGTCATGAAGAGTCTTGGACCTTGTTCCAGCCCTGTCTATTATTTGACTGATGCCCATAGCCAACAATACACTGAGGGAACACCAGGGAAAACAACTGGTATCACAGAATGTGCTGCAGTTTTTCTTTTGCCAAACTGGTGGTAATTGAGAGACAGTTACAATATAATTGGAATACTTTTAAAGATAAGCCCTTTAAACTTTGATAGCATACAAGGGAAATTGGTTGGAAGGCAAAGACAGAGAGCCTTGACTAGGCACTGTTAAAGCAGTGGTATCTAAAGTAGAGTTTACATTAAATTACCTGGGAAGTGGTAGAAATATGAGAAGTCTGTGAGAAAGTTTCTTCACTTTCAGTCTCTGGTGATATTTTCCAGTTTACTGGGTTTGGGTAATTGGATTTTTTTTAAAAAAAATATTTATTTGCTTTAGTTGTACACAATCAATGCATTTATGTTTACGTGGTGCTGAGGATCAAACCCGGGCTGCGTGTGAGGCGAGCGCTCTGCCGCTGAGCCACAACCCCAGCCCCAAGGGTAATTGGATTTTTAAGTTTATTATTTTAAATGGTTGATTCTTAACACTAACTTGTATATTGCAGTAGGGAGTCACTATTCAGCTTTTTTGGTATAATATTTCATAGAGGTTAAGTGGTCATCATGAGACAAAGGACTTAAGAATTCTATAACTTAAAGATGACTTACTTATTCTTCTTCCACAAAAAGACAGATGTCCCAAATTTGCTAACATTTGCTGTCACACATGGGTGTGAGTTAAGATAATGTTACATTCCTAACAGTGGATCAAAAAGTAACTACCTTTTACAAAAAAAACAAAGTTCAGTGTTGTGGGAAGAAGATATATGAAAGTGGTATTTGGAAGTCTTTTCATCATTGGATTAGTTGCTGACAGGATGCATGTTAACTCTAGGAACTTTTAGATTTGTACCCTTGAATTTGGAAACAGAGTTTTTTAACTTGTATCAAAACCTTGTTAAAAGAGGTGTTTAATTGTTTTGAGCCCATTTGCTGAAAACATAAAAAGGCAATGCCATCCAGTTAGTTTGTAGAATGACTAATTGCCATCAGGAAATATAGAAATGAAGTAACTGCATTTTAGCCAAAATATTTGCATAAATGGTGAATGGGATTGCAATTGAATATCATGTTTAATTCAGTTCAGCCAGTAATGGAGTTCTTTTAGTTTTATTCATCTTTGTAAAGTATGTTTTTCAGCTATGCTAACCATTAAAACCAAGTAAATTAGTTATTATAAAAATGAACTAAATTTAGAACCAGACACTCAAGTTGCGGCATTACAAAGTATGAAAGTAATAAACTGTGTTCAATCACAGTACTATCACCAAAAGTAGTGGAATTAATAACAGTGTTAGAAAGGACACAAAGCTTTTATATCATCAATAAGTAAAATAAGTTTAAAATTGGTTTATTTTGTCATATATCATTTTTTTAGTTTTCATTTTTGTGCTTTACAAGGTACATAATTTATTAGTTTGGTATGTTGTGTACATAAATTATAAATAAATACATATGGCTTCCTATTTAAAATCTTTTGAGCTGTGGGGTATAGGGTAAAAATAGTTCTCATTATTCTATAGCAAGAGTTCTTGACCTGGAGTTCATGGACTAAGATTGACTTTAGGGGAGGTCTATAAACACTTTGAAATTATATGTAAAATTTGTGAATCTCTGTCTCTCTGGTGAGAAGGTCTGTAGATTTCACCAAATTCCAAAAAGTGTCCATGACCTTCCCCAAAGGTTAAGAATCTCTGTTGTTGAGGTTTGGGACCTCAATAACTCCATTCATGTAGTCTACCCTCTTGCTAAGTTTAATGGATGTATCTGATGTCATAACTAAAGCCCGAAGTATGACTGGATTTACAGTCTTATTTTTCCATTTTGCAATAGATCTGATTGCAGTGCGTTTGGTCTCTACAGGTGATTGAGCTCTGTTTGTTGCACAACTACCTAACCCTTTATACTTGGTTGCTTCTATATATCATTTCCCCCCTCAAGCTCCCAACCCCCAATAAAAAGGAGTGGATTGGACCTATTATATGAGTGTAATGTCTGTTTGTGTAGTAGAGCCCAGCATCAATTCAAGTACTGCTCTGTGGGTTGGGATTCACAGTTGCCCTGTTTTTAACACCTCTTTAGCATCTGAATCTCTGCTTTCTAGAGTCCTTGGGATCTGACTCAGACATATACTAAAAACACTTTCCAAGTTCTACAGCTCCTTAGATTGGTTTCTTTTTCTCTTCACTGACATCTTTCTATTTCAGGCTTGTTATTATTACCTTCAGGCCTGAGGTAGTATCTGAAGTTGGCCCACAGTCCCCAATGAGTTTCTTCTTCAATCTGTGCTAAATTTTATTTTAGAATGATTTTCCTAATTTTTACTTTTGTTGTGCTACTTTGCTAAAACCTTCAATATTTTCTTATTTCTGTCAAGATAAAGTTGTTCCTTAGCCTGCCATTTAAAGCTTCCCAATATCTGACACCAGTTTTCTTTTCTGGCCTCATTTTCCATTAGTGTCCCCCAGTGGACTGTTTGTTTGAAATAAAATTGTTAGTTTATTGTCCCCTGAATATCACTAGGATTTATACACCCCATTACATCCTCCTTTCCCTGGAATGTTCTCCCTTTGTCTAGTCTCTACCTCTAGATATTCTATTTTTTAAGGCTCAAGTTAGATATTACCTTGCTTGGTAAGTGTTCAGACTGTAAGATTTAAAAGTAATCTGTTCCTTCTGTGAATTCACTATTTATTTTCCTTATTATTCATTTTATATTATATAATATAGCCTTGTACTGTGTGCAACATTTTGTTTTTTTATTTTATTTTATTATTTTTTCATGTGTCCCAACCCATATTAGGGCATAAGCATGGCAAAAGAGATCTCAATTTACATTTTGTCCTCTGCAATGTCTCACATGCATAGATATTAAAAAATTTGGTAAGTCATGTTGATTAAATCATAATGCTACTTATGAATATACTTAGGGAAATAGAGTGTGTGTGTGTGTCGGGAATACTCACTGATGATCTAGGGATTCTTTTTACTGGTTGCAGGATATTTGGGGAATTGAATAGGAAAGCAGATATTGCTTGGAGAATGTTTTGTTCCACAACATAAAAAGTTGGTTTTTAGGGCTGTGTTCAAGTGTCTGGTATAGCCTAGTGAGTCATTGTTCTGAGTTGTAGAACTTTACCTGTCATGGTTAACAGAGCTTGTGTTCCTTCCTTTCTCTCTTTACACATGCTGGAGACACAAATTCCTAATATTGTAAGCATTACTACATTTCTTTCTTTTTTTTTTTTTTTTTTCCAGATAAACCATGATTCTTTTTATTTTTTTTTGCACTTGAAATGAACTTTTATTTTTTTTAAACTTATTTTTTATTTATAATAATTACAATTCATAGTGCACATATAGAGCATCTTTTTACATACAACTGTTTGTATACAAAGTATATTCGTACCATTCAGGTCTTCAATCATGCATTTAGGATAATGATATCCGTCTCATTCAACCACCTTTTCTTTCTTTTTTTTTCTTCTTTTCTCACCCTCCCTCCCCCCTTGCTCCCTCCCTTCCCCCTCCCTTCCCTTTGACCATTCTAGTGTTCCTCTAATCCTTCTATGTACCCCCATCCAACAATACTGTGAACTAGCCTCCTTATATCAGAGAAAACATTAGGTATTTGGATTTTTGAGATTGACTAATTTCACTTAGCATTATATTCTCCAACTTTATCCATTTACCTGCAAAGCATTACTACATTTCTGTTTTTAATTTATCAGCACTAGATGATATATTTTTACTAAATACCTGTTATTTGGCAATATGGGTAATCATGAAGTTATATCTATGGTTCCTGCTCTTCAGGAAGATTATAATTCCTGTAGGGAATCTCATTTACTTTAAATCATACATGAATTTAAAAAATATAAAACAGTACGAAAGGTGTCACATGGGAATGTATGATTTAGTTGCTGAGATATATGGAAACTCCTGTAAGACTATTTTTAGCACTTGTTTGAAATTTATTGTCATGAATATTTGTTTCTGTTGTTACATGTTTCCCTTCGCTCCAGATTGTAAATTATAGAGGATAGAGATCATTTTATACTAGTTAGTACTGCATTGCTTGCATTGCTTTCATAGTGCCTACCCACATTGTATGTATATAAGTTACTAATGATGCTAGGAGCCTAGCATGGTCTGGTTGGCTTCCCAAAATAAGTGGATTTGGATTAGGTTTGTAGGATTTGGAATGATGCTTATGACATAGCCCCATAGTACATGACAAAAGGATTCTGTAGTTAATAAAGTAGGCTCGGTGTATGTTCTACAATAGGAAGTAACTTCATTGGTTACTGTGGCTTTGGCCTAACATGACCCACATCATTTCTTCTTATAGCCCATTGGCCAGAAGTAGTCATAGGGCAGTACTTAAAGGGCTAGGAAATTTATGAACATGAATTTCAGTGAGCAGTAAAATTTTTACCTCACCATAGCAGAACTGATTTTTTTTTAGAGAGATGAATACCAAAACTGGTAGGTCCTGAAGTCATCGAAGAGCAGAGGAATTGCTTCTTTTTGTTGGTCTACATGGAATTTTTATTATTAAATTTATTTGTGAAAAGAACTTATAAGTGCTGATTGGTAACCTTTGAGACAATTAAAGGAGAAATTTTACTTTAAACACCAACCCCTCTACTTTAGGGGTAGGTATTAATATTTGTTTTAGTTTGCTACAGTCTTTTAGAATTGATATTTGAAACACATAGTGGATACTTGGCTTCAGTATAACAGATTCAGAGCTTTCCTATGTATACTGTTTGGTGAAATTATAGGGTGAGAAAAGAGAGAGTAAAGGGTTCTCAGATACTAGTGTAGAGTTATTGCTATTAGAGAATTTCAAAAAAATTATCCATAGTGCCTCTGGAGGTCTTTCCCCTACTACTTTCAACATTGCTAATTAATTAAAATCTGTGTTCTCCATTAAAATTTATTTATTTATTTTGTGATACTGGGAATTGAAATCAGGGATGTTCATTCCATTGATCTACATCCTCAGCCCTTTTTATTTTTTATTTGAGACAGAGTCTAAGTTGTCCAGGCTGGCCTTGAACTTGGAATCCTCCTGCTTTAGCCTTCTTGATTGTTGGGATTACAGGTGTGCACCACTTCACCTGGCTCTATTCTCCATTTTTTTGTTTGCTTTTATGATGCTTAGTTTTGTAAGGACTATTGGATAATTGTTAAAATGTTGGCCAAGTATGAAAAACTGGGAAGCCTAGATAGATCCTTATTTGTCCACAAGGCTCCCCCCAACCTCAGTTTCATTTGTAAAGTCATCAACCCTGAACTTTTCAGACCTTGGAATTTCTTTTTTAATGCATTCCAATATCTTTCCTTTTTTCAAATTCAAAAGTAAACCATGTGTGTATATATTATAATAACAAATTCAAAGGAATGCAAGTATATATACTTAGAAGGTAAAAGTCAATAGTTAACAATATAGTACTTGTTAATTTAGGCTGTTTAGTAGTTCTTTTTACCCATTTTAAAAAGTTTTGGTTTACAGTGTCCTTCCCCTTCACCAAGGAACAGGCATGCACTCAGGCTTGGTCTATCATAATGCCCCATTTCCTTACCCATAGTTATTGTTACCGGATGACCATGTGACCAAAGCAGGTTCAGAGACCTTCCCAGAGATAGAAGAACATTTGGGATGAGGACAGGCTCATCCTGTTGGAATTGCTAAGCTGAGTGAAGAAGGTAGCCCATCTGCTATGGGAAAGAATAAGGCCAACACACAGACTGAGACAGACTAACTTTCTCTCACACACATTCTCTTACATTCTCTTCCATGCATGAATGTGGGGAGCCATCAGCTCCTCTGGGTCCAATTATACCTGACATTAGATCTTCCCTATACTTCCCAGTTATAAGAACCAATCAGTTGCCTAACTTGTGCTACTTTGAGTTGGTTTTGGAACTAAAAGAGTCTTGACTAATCCAGATCCCTGTTGGCACATCTCTGTCTTTCTCACATATACACATACATGCATGCAGACATGAAGAGATTCTTACCTTAACTGTTACTGACTTTTTAAACTTAAGAAGGTCACAGGAATCTTTCAGTGTCAAAATATGAAGGGTCCATTTTATTTTTTTAATGGCTGCTTAGCGTTACACTGGATGTGTGTTCTGTAATTTATTTAACCATCTCTTTTTTGATGGACATTTAGATATCTAGTTTATTGTTGTTGCAAAATATGTTTCATGAATTGGTGCAACCACTCTGGAAAGCAGTATGGAGATTCCTTGGATAATTGGGAATGGAACCACCATTTGACCCAGCTGTCCCACTTGTTGGTCTATACCCAAAAGACTTAAAAACAGCATACTACAGGGATACAGTCACATCAATGTTTACAGCAGCACAATTCACAGTAGCTAAACTGTGGAACCAACCTAGATGCCCTTCAGTAGATGAATGGATAAAGAAAATGTGGTATATATACTCAATGGAATATTACTCAGCAATAAAAGAGAATAAAATCATGGCATTTGCAGGTAAATGGATGGAGTTGGAGAATATAATGCTAAGTGAAATTAGCCAATCCCAGAAAACCAAATACTGAATGTTTTCTCTGATATAAGGAGGCGGATTCATAGTGGGGTTGGGGGCAGGAGCATGGGCGGATTAGACGAACTCTAGATAGGGAAAGGGGATGGTAAGGCAGGGTGGGGGGTATGGGGGTAAAAAGATGGTGGAATGAGATGGATCATTACCCTAAGTACATGTATGAAGACATGAATGGTGTGAATATACTTTGTGTACAACCAGATATGAAAAATTGTGCTCTATATGTGTAATGTGAATTGTAGTGCGTTCTGCTGTCACATATAACAAATTAGAATAATAAAAAAAAGAAAAAAGAGAAAAAATGTTTCATAAACGTCCTATTTTGTATTTGTTGCACATTTATTAGAATATAGCCATGGAATTATTGGATATACACATATAAAAATTGATGTCCTTTCAAATTGTCACCCCAAGGGCTATATCAATTTACATTTTCACCAGCAGTAATACATATATATATAACAGTAGCTGCTTTCCCCCCATCTGTATCAACTCTTTATATTATCAGTCATTTCTGGTTGAATCTGATAGGTGGAAATGATGCAACTTTGTAATTTTCAGTTCCCTATCAGTGGAGTTATCAAATATCAAATATTTGCTGTATTTTGGATTCCACCTGCTAAATTTCTCCTATTCACATTTGTTGACTTTCTGATCGGGGATGCTTGTTTTTTTCCAATTGCTTCCTGTCTATTATATGATTATGATGTGGTTGTTTTATGCTAATTAGAAATGATTTTGGTAGATAGCTGACTCTGTTGCTTATTTATTTCAGAAAGATGTGAAATCTACTACTTCAAAACCCATCTCCTACATATTCTTTTTACAGGTAGCCCTGGACATTTAATTGCTTTATATTAATAGCTCTATAGAGTTCCCCTAGTCATTAGTGAGCTGGGTGGTCATGGCTCAATTGGATTCTCTTTGGGTGCTTAGTTAAGTTAATTTCATGGCTGAGCTTAATTTTGGGATACTCTTGTTTTGAAATTTTTTCTGGATCAAAATTTTGTTACCAGCCGGGCATGGTGGCGCACGTCTGTAATCCCAGCACTTGGGAGGCTGAGGCAGGAGGATCGCGAGTTCAAAGCCAGCCTCAGCAATGTCGAGGCACTTAGCAACTCAGTGAGACCCTGTCTCTAATAAAATACAGAAAAGGGCTGGGGATGTGGCCCAGTGGTTGAGTGCCTCTGAGTTCAATCCCTGGTACCAAAAAAAAAAAAAAAAAAAAAAAAAAAAAAAAAAAAAAAATTTTGTTACCAATTTGTATGGTATAGAATGTTTGGTCTCAGCTGACTGCTTGTTATGTGGTTATCTACTCAGAACTATTTTCAGAAGAAAATTTTGGACCTTTACTTTCTTGGCTCACCTCCATGGACAGGAGGGTTGGCTGCCTATTTAGACCTTTTTATTGGTTACATTTTTTAATTTTCACAAGAGAATATTGACCTGATTCTGCACTTGACTGACTTGAAAAGAATATATGGATAGTGCTAGTACTTGGCATATGGAATAACTTCTCTCTAGTAATTATGTATCTATCCCTTTACTCTGCTGTCCAATTTTTATCAAAAAGCTAGTAGTAAGAAACAGCATTTTTTTTTTTTTTTTTGGAGTATTGGTTAAAACACACTCAATATATTGCTCTAAAAACAATCAGATTTTACTTGGATCAAGCCGGAACACCAGAGAGCTATGTATGTTGATTGCTGTGTTTTAGAGTGGGGTAGAACTGCTTTTATAGAATTGTTCTTTTGGTATAATGCAGTCAACATTTATTGAGGCCATTAAAACAAACAGTGTTATGAAATTTGCTATTACTCTTATGTAGAATTCTTGTGAGGGTATTATTTCCTTTATCTCAGTGCCCTTGTTGATGTTACTACTATTATCATTGATACTTTTAGCAACTAATCTGGAGGACCAAGAACACAAAGTAAGCTAATATTTGATGAACAAACACTGCTTTTAGTTACTGGCAAATGCTTATGTCCAAAGGGAGATGTTCTTATAGATGAGGGGTTTTGTAATGGTTAGGATTATGGGGTCTGACATTAGATTTCCTGGACTTGACTTCTGACTTGGGTACTTCTCAGTTGTGTGTTACTTGACCTCTCAATGACTCAGCATCTTCATTTATAAAATGATGATGATAATTTTACCTACCTCCACAAGGTTGTGGGAATTTTGTGAGTTTACCCAGGTAAAATGCTTAGAACATGCCTGGCCAAGACACACTACGATGATGAACTATTATTTATTTATTTTTAAATTAGCATCGCTATTATTAGAACCCATGTAGTAATTATCCCCCCTGTCCCCCATCTTAGTACCAGGAAAGCTGTTTTTCCTTTGACCAGCTGGTTTACTTGTATTACAAAGTTGTCATGACCCTTGCAACTGATGGTGTTTCTATTTGGAAGAGAACTCAGTCAAATGAATGGGCTTTCCCTTGCACCTGTATAGGACCTTGTGACTTGGAGTTTGTGTGGTAAACTTACCTCTGACTTTATCTTATTTTTCTCATTTTCAATTTTCCCAGCTTTTTTGCTTCTTCCATTTAAATTTGAATATGCCCTGTGAGTTGTCTCAATCCTTTATGGAATAATACAGAAATAAATAAGTAATCTTCATTCTAGCATGTGCCCATATTGAAATTTCAGATTAGTTTTCATTTAATTTATCTTAAGCTAGCTACTTCTTGAAGACAAGGAGATGCTATAATATTCATTAAGATATCTCAAATCATATCATAGATGGATTACTTCTGGGGAGGTTCCTGTTACAGCTAATCCTGTTGATGGTTTAGATTTTCTTTTAGGCTTCAATCACATTATTGTTTCTTCCTGGCTTTTCTTTTTCTTTTTTTTTTTTTTTTTTTTTTAACTTTGACCATTGTTTCAGCCATTTCTTGTAGATTTTTTTTTTTTTTTTTTTTTTTTTTTTTGGTGTATGTGTGTGTGTGTGTGTGTGTGTGTGTGTGTGGTTCTTTTAAAAAATTTGTAAATCTGTAGTTTTAAAAAATACTCTTCAGAATAAGACTTTTATGTTAGGTTCTAGCATAGGCAGAATAAAGGCTCTGTGTGTTGTTATTGCATTTATTTTGAAAACTAGAATGCTAATTTATTGATTTACAATGGAAAAAAGGAAATGTTCCAAAGCCTAAAATATTCCTAAATATTCTGGTTATGTCACTAGTATTTTTACTCCCCTAAGAAGATGTACATGGGATTGGTGCTACTAGCTTTTTTGTAGGAGAAATTAAAAATATTTTTTTCAATCAGTTTTGATTGAAATGTCTTTAAATTTTTTTTTATTTGTAAATTTCTTTTTCCTTGTAATTTGTCTTTTGATGAAGCTAAGTGGTTTGTTCTTGTAGAATATCCTACAGTCTGGATTTTGGTTTAGTTTAACATGTTACTGTGCCCTCTGTGTGTCCTGTAACTTGATAGTTTGATGTGGAAGCTTGATTAAGGTTTTATTTGGGGGGAGGGAAGCACAAGACAACTTTATACATGATATTATGAGACATACATAATGTCTAGTTGTCCTTTTGTGATGTTAGCAGTTGTTGGTATTACTACTGTTTTTTAAAAATATTTATTTATTTACTTTAGTTGTACATAATGCAATGCATTTTATGTTTACGTGGTGCTGAGGTTCGAACCCGGGCCGCACACGTGCAAGGTGAGCGCTCTGCCGCTGAGCCACAACCCCAGCCACTACTGGTTTTTGATTCTTAAAATTCTAAAGTGATCCCATAGTGTTTAGATGAAAAGGGGGAGACATTGTCTGGAAGTGGCAGAGAATACTCTGTATAGATAAGACTTCTGGGGACTGATTGAGAAAGAAGCAATATTGTGTGGAATCAAAGAATACCTAGGTTTCAGTCTGGCTTCTGCGCAGGAGCCGTTTGATCTTGCATAATTAACAACAAAAACAAGAACAGCAGTGACTATTCACTTGGTGCTTATTTTATACCAGTTTCTTTGCAGAGTGCTTTATATGCATTGTGTAATCTAATCCTCATAAATGCCTCCCAAGCCAGACATTATCATCTTTATTTTGCAGTTCAGAAAAGTTAGGTAGAGTGTTCAAGGCCACTTTGTTAAGAAGTAGTGTTAACAGTGATTAAAGCCAGAAAAGTTAGGTAGAGTGTTCAAGGCCACTTTGTTAAGAAGTAGTGTTAACAGTGATTAAAGCCCTGCTTGACACCAATTTTGTGCTCTTAATCACTTTGTCTTTTCATATCCATATAAATAGGTGTAAATATAGCTGCCATATCTACCTTGTGCTGCTAATGAGATGTTATTTGTAAAAATGCCTTGAAAAATAGGGTAGAGATTAAAATAAGAAGTGTGCTGGGCTGACAAGTACACAGAAAAGGTGGATGGTGGAGGCTTGTGCCTCTGACTAAGGTAAGAGGCAGTGAAAAATGTGGATGTAAGGAACCCATGGTCATTTTTGAACCTCTTTTTCCATTACTATTATTGTTGAAATGTGGGAAAGTTTCCTTCTCAAAATTGAGAGTGACAGAGATTTTATAGGTGGTAAATATCACATGTCAGAGGTCATTTAAGAGGCCCTGGGTGAACAGTTATATTATTTTTACTCCATGGACCAATTGTGTAGGCTTAGTGCAGATACACTGAACTGAGAAAGCAGGAATACAATCAGTTCTTTTTCCTAAAAGGACAAATATTTATTAAGAGTAGAGGAAGTTAACTGAATCTGTAATATTTCACCTCTTAATCTGGGTAATACGCATGTCATATGTGAAAGTTATTTTCAATATCTTTTTGTATGTCTGAAATATATTATCATCAATAGAACTATTAAAGTACTGATCACTGGTATTTACATGTATAACAGATGAAGGCAGAAAGAAATAACAGTGTGTTATCAATCATGATAAATAGGTAGTGGCAGAGGGATGTCTGCTTGGGGCAGGAATGTAGAGTGTAGGAATATGTGCTTTTTTGGGGGGGGGGCATGTATTGGAGATTGAACCCAATACTGCTTTACCACTTAGCTGCATACCCAGCCTGTCCGCCTCCTTTTTTTTTTTTTTTTTTTTTTAATTGTAGCCGGACACAACACCTTATTTATTTATTTATTTTTATGTGGTGCTGAGGATTGACCCAGTGCCTCACACATGCTAGTGCTCTACCACTGAGCCACAACCCCATCCCTGTCCTCTTTTTTTTTTTTTTTAATATTTTATTTTTATTTTTAGAGTAGGTCTCTTGCTAAGTTGCCTAGGATGGCCTCAAACTTGGGATCTTCCTGACTCAGCTTCCTGAGTCACTGTGTTACAGGCATGCACCACATGCCTGGCTTCTGCTTTTTTTTTTGTTGTTGTTGTTGTATTGTTTTTGTGGTGCTGGGAATTGAACCCAGGCACTTTACCAACTAAGCTGTATCCCCTGTCCTCTGCTTTGTTTTTGATAAACTTTGATAATGTTTGAACTGGACACATTTTCATGGTACTTTGCTTCTTACAATTCTTCTGTTACTCTGAGAATCATATTGCTATAATTCTGTTTTCTTTGGTGAAATATCTAATGTTTCATTCTGATATTCCCAAGAAAGATTTCCTGTTTATTTTTATTGAGATATAATTCTTACATCATAAATAACTCTTTTAAGGTCTATAATTTGGTGGCATTTAGTATAATCACAGAGCTGTGCAACCATCATCACTTTCTAGTAATACCAGATTGTTTCATTACCTCCAAAAGAAATCCCATGCCGTAGCAGTCACTTCCTATTTCATCCTTCCTTCGTCCCTGGCAACCACAAATACATACTTACTGTTTCTATGGATTTACCTGTTTTGGATATGTAATATAAATGGTAGCATACAATATATGACCTTTGGGGTCTGGTTACTTTCACTTAGCCTGTTTTCAAGTTTCATCCATGTTATAGCATGTATTAGTACTTTGTTTCTTTTTTTTAATATGTATTTATTTGCTTTAATTGTACACAATGCATTTTTTTTTATTTTTATGTGGTGCTGAGGATCGAACCCGGGCCGCGCACATGCTAGGGGAGCGCTCTACCACTGAGCCACAACCCCAGCCCCTACTTTGTTTCTTTTAATGGTTGAATAATATTCTATTTTATTCCATCTCAGCTATTATGAACAATGCTGCTGTGAACTTTCATGTACAGGTTTTCACATAAATACATGTTTTCACTTTTCTTGCGTGTATATATAGGAGTGGAATTGTAGGGTCATATGATTGTGCTATATTTAACATTTTGAGGAACTGCAAAACTTCAAAAATGGCTGTACAGTTTTACATTCCCATCACCACTATATGAAGGTTCTGATTTTTCAGCATCCTCAAAGTACGAATTATCTTACTATTTTTTTTTTTTTTTTTCTTGAGACAGGGTCTTCTTGCTAAGTTGCCCAGATTGATAGATTGATATATCTTAGTGTTTCTACATAGAACTTTGATCCATTTTGAGTTAATTTTTCTATATTATTTTCTATATGGTATGAGGTAGGTCTCAATTCCATTTGTAATAAAGATAAAGCTCATTGTCTTTCAAATATATAGTTCAGTAGCACTTGGTGATTCACCTTACTTGGTGATATTTTAATTACTTTATGACTCTGCCACTTCATTAGTTTCACTTCTGACTCTCTGCTAATGAGTATTTTGTTGATCTTAAATGGAATTTCTTTACCATGACTATATTAACCTTTGAACTTATCATAGAATGTGAGAATTAGGAGGAAGTTTATTTGTCCAACCTTTTATAAGAGTAGAACCCTCTGCATCTGTGACAGAGGGCTTTCAACTTCTTGGACACTTTCAGAGGTGGTTTGTTCACTAAAGTTATACTATAATGCAATAGGTACATTAAGAGATCTTACCTATTCAAATATCATTTTACAAATAAAATGTTTCAGAGGGAACAGGTTAGAGATCAAGTGTGTCACAGTTTTAATGTTATTTTTCCTGAAGCAGTTTAGGAGTTGGTGAGTGCATATAACCCACAATATTTTATAATTAAATGAGAGCATTATATCCACCAGTATAGTAGGAGAAAATGCTTGTATTCCTGAAGCAATTCAGTCCATTTGAATTTTTAAAAACTCAAATGGTTAGCCAGGCACAGTGGTGCACACCTGTAATCCCTGTGGCTCAAGAGGCTGAGGCAGGAGGATTGTGAGATCAAAGCCAGCCTCATCAATTTAACGAGGCTCTAAGCAACTTAGCAAGACCCTGTCCCAAGATAAAAATAAAAAAAGGCTGGGGATGTGGCTCAGTGGTTAAGTTCCCCTGGGTTCCATCCCTAGTAGCAAAACAAAAACAAACAAGCAAAAAAAAAAAAAAAAAAACCTCAAATGGTTAGAAAGTTTATTATTTTATTCAGTGGAATTGGCCCTTGTAATGACTACCCATTTTATCAATGTTCTTTAAATCTGAGTCCAAAATTAAACTTGGTACTTATCTGCAGAGTAGTACAAAATATGGTCAGCTGATAGTTTTTTTTTTTTTCCTTTTTATATAACAAAATCTGTTTGTTTGTTTGTTTGTTTTTTGGAGCCATATATATGGAGCTTATGTTGAGTATGTAATCAGTGAAACCCCTTTTTCATAAGCGTTTGCATCTTCCCATTTCTCTGAAACATGAGTTGCTCTGAAAGTTACTTTTCACCTACAGGTTTTTTGGACTGTGGTTTATTGGCTGTGTGACCTTATCAAAACCTAATTTTAAAAAAATCTCAGTTTTCTTTTTAAAATTTTTTTAAGTTTGTAGATGGACACAATACCTTTATTTTGTTTAATTTTATGTGGTGCTGCGGATCAAACCCAGTGCCTCACCTAGAATCCACCTAATTCATAACTATATCCTGGATTAATAGGAAGTATTTCAAACATGCAGAAAAGCATAAAGAATAGTAGAAAAATCATTCCATGTACTTTCCTCCAATTTAGTTGGATCTTGACATTTTGACCTATTTGCTTCAGCTTTTTTTTAAAGTAATGAAACATTGTAGTCATTGAACCATCTGTGTACTCCCCACCCCATTTCCCAGAGGAACACTATCCTGAATATATTTGTTTCCATAAATAACATCATTGTTTTGCATGTTTAAAACTTTAGATTCAGACTGTACAGCAATGTGCTCTTGTAATACACTGTTTTTCTCTGATCATTTTTTCCTGTAATTTCTATTTTCATGGCTATAGCCTATTTTACTTCCCCATATTCCTTAGGTAGTCTCCCCCCGCCACCCCCTTTTTTTATTTGTAGATGAACACAATACCTTTATTTTATTTATTTATTTTTATGTGGTACAGAGTATTGAACCCAGTGCCTTTAGGCGAGTGCTCTACCACTGTGACACTCCCAGCCCCTTCTTAGGTAGTTTCTAGTGTTTTACTTGACAGTGCTGCAGCAAACATTCCTGAGCATGCTGCTTGTGAACATGGGTGTCTTTCTACAGAGAGCATACAAGGAGTGTGTGTTTGAAAAAGGATGGGAATCACTGATGAAAGAATATATGTGCTGCTTCTACTTCGAATAATAATTTAACATTATTTAATAAAATATATCAATTTAGAAGTTACTGTCAGAGTGTAAGAGTTTTGCTTTCCTTACATTTCCACCACCAGTTTTTAGCATTCTTTAAAATGAGATTCACAAGGTTCTAGATGATGAGAAGTTTTAGGTTTGGCAGTTTCTTTGGCTGACTGTAGAAGCACTTGGTGTGTGGTAAGGAAACATATACTATCAAAGAACAGGCTTCTAGAACTCTGTGCTCAGGATTTGTGACTGATGTGTTTTACCATAAGGCCAACCAGAATTCATGCGACAGTTTGGTTGAAGTTAGCAAATCTTGTTTTGTGGCGATCATACAGTCTCATAAATATTGGTAATAGTCTTCATTGCCTGTATTTTATTTGATTAAGCTCAATGTGGAGCAAATAATGGAGCAAGATTCTAGTTCCTGGTAATTGTGACTTAAAATGAATAATATTGACATATTACTAAAAAAAGATAGTAAATAAAAAAGTAAACATAAAGTTATATTTATATGGCTTAAGATTTTTGACTTTGAAAGACATCTAAGGTAATTTAATACAAAATAAACATACTTATGTGTAGCATAACGAGTGTCATGTGAATCAGAACTTATAAAGTTACGTTAACCATCCACAGCTTACAGAGATGGTTGTTTGGATTAAAAAGCAAACGTGTGAACCAGAAGTAAGGGTGCTTATCACATCTTGACCTTTGCTTGGACTCCAGGCATCAGACAAAGTTATCATAGCTGTGTAGTTTAGCATTAAGAAAGAGCTTATTATTAACTTTCAAAAATTTACTATTGAGGGCTGGGGATGTAGATCAGTGGTAGAGCATTTGCCTAGTATGTGTGAGGTCCTGGGTTCGATCCCCAGTATGATAAGAAAAAGAAAAGAAAAAAAATTATTATTGAAACACATTTCCTGTGTAGTTCCTAAATTATTAAGATGCATTTAGGAACAGCTTATTTTGGGGGCATTTATTTTGACACGGTGTTTAAAATTCATCTCTACATTTGGTATTTTGAGAGATTAAAGTGACTTATTTTATATTACTTGGAGAAAAGTTGTCTTGCTTTCTTGCTTTTGCCCAAGTTTTGAAAAGAATATGGAAACATTATAGAAAATAGGGGATAATTTTAAAAAGTAGGAGGGAGAAAAAACCCAGAGAAAGTAAAATTAGCAAGTAATTATCCATAAATAAAGCAATTAGTTTGGTGGATTTCTGAGAGTTGTGGTCTAGATTCATAATTGTATTCAACCTTTTAATTTTTATTTTTCAAAGCAAAGATTCTGTCTAGTTAAAAACAGATAGACAAAAACCAGAAACTCAGAGAAGCACCTTCAAGAAAGAAATCGATCCTTCTTAGTAGTTCTGCCTCTGCTCTTGTCCTAAATAAGAGTCTATAGCAGCTCAGCCAGGCTACTGTGTACTCTCCTTAGTCCTCTGATACAGCCCCCAAGTTTTCCTTTTGGCTTAAACATCCTTATTTTTACTTTTTTTTTTTTTTTTTTTTTTTTTTGGATGTTGTTGTTAACTTTGGCTCTTGTAGGGATTTGAGTTCATAGGTTTTATACTGTGCTCTCCTTCTCTTTTTCATGTTCTCTCTCATATTCTGTGGCATCTGTTCTACTTGTTATTATGCCTGTCTTTCTCACTACTTACCCTCTTTCAGGCCTAGTGGGTACCAGACTTCTGAGTGTGTGATGTCCTTTGTGAAGGGGCTACACTTTACATCTTGTCACAGCCAGGTCCTTCTTAGACTTTCTTCATCTGAACTCAGGTCTCTCTCATTGGGTTTATATCTGTGAGGTTTTTTTTTCACACCCAAAGGAGATGTTGCTACTCTGAGAAATGAAAGATGACCTAAGTAAATGAAGAGAGATGTTAAACATCAGAAGACTAAATATTGATAAGATGTCAAAAGACATCTTCAACAGTAGAATAATTGGATATAACTTTCTTATGTTCATATGTGAATACATGACCAGTGTAATTCCACATCATGTACAACCACAAATATGGGAGGTTATACTCCATGTATGTATGATATATCAAAATACATTCTACTGTCATGTATAGCTAAAAGGGACAAATAAAAAATATTAGTAAAAATAAAGCCACGTCTTCATTGACTGTGTCCTTTCAACTTCTTCTCAGTAGCCTTCTCCCAGTTGTTTTTACTGAACCTAACCAGCTTTATTAAAATCATGATTTATGCCTACTTAGTCCCTTTAGTAAAAAAAAAAAGCCAATCTGTAAGATACTGTTAGAATCTATTTCTCCCAGTCCCATTTATTTTCCGATTCCCTTTTCCCCATAACCCAGGGTTACAGATGTTAGAAATGAGGCTTTTTCAAAGTATTTGAAAGTCAGAATTAGAGAAAGGAGAAAAGTTATAAAATGGTTTACTTATGGCAGCTGATTTCAGAGAAAGCCTGAGATGGGCTTTACACAAAAATATCCTCACCTACACGGATGATTTTTGTACCTGGGATGGAACCCAGGGCCTCTTGCATGCTTGGCAAATGCTCTACCATTGAACCACATCCTGCCCTGATGATTTTTTAAAATTTCACTTTATGTGCCTGAAATTCAGTTTATTAAGCATTAATTGGAAGAGACAAATTCCCGCTTTTTAGATGCCTTTGGTTAGGCTAAGCAGTTACAATCATTTTTATAAATTGTGTTTGGATCAATTGCCTTTTCACCCCTACGTGATGATTTTTAAATTTTCAGTGTGGGAGCTGTAATTAGAAGGGAGAAGTGTAATTTTGGAAATCAGAATACTGTGGTAAATTGGGGCAGCCAGACTACAACTAGAATAGGCACTGTGGTATGAAGAGCCTTAGAAATGAGAGGGCACTGAAATTAGGGGAGAGCATGGGAAGTGCTATGCACAGGGGTGAAATGTTGCAAAAGACATTGCATTAAAAATTACTAGGAATTGCACTTTACGAAAGCAGCCATTTTAGGGGAAATAAAGACTTTATTTCCTTCAAGTCTATTCTGTTCTTATGACTCCTGCTCACTTGGCTCAGACCTCAGGTTGATTCTTCAGTGAAGTCTCTTTTTCTACATTTGGGAGACTAGTTGTAGGGGTGAAGATTAGGTTGAACTTGAGAAAGATAAAAGCAAATAAAATATGACACAACTATAATGAGTGTTTTGTAGGCCTTTGTAAAATAAGTTTTTGTGGAGTGGCCTGCCAATTGAACCATAATTTTTGACATTTGTTTTATGGGAAGATGCATGTAAAATGCTATTAGTAACATACAGTTAGAATCAAAGATATAATTTGTTCTAGAGAACAAATAAGGATAAAGATTAAGGAGGGCTGGGGTTGTGGCTCAGTGGTAGGGCATTTGCCTAGCACGTGTGAGGCTCTGGGTTTGATCCTCAGCACCACATATAAATAAATGAAGGTATTGTGCCCATCTACAACTGAAAATACTTAAAAAAATATTTAAAAAAAAGATTAAGGAAACAATCAGATTTGTATGGGAATTTTTGGTTATTTAGTCCATCTCACTTTGCTTGATTATCTTTAGTAATATGGAAATGGCTGCCTTGAGTTATGTTCAAAAATTTCATTAATGATTCTGATGTCTGCCTCTTTATGGTATCTATGTATTGGTCTTAGGTCTACTCTCTGAAGTTGTATAGAACAAATTTGTGTCTGTTTCAGTATATATCAAGCCTTCAGATATTTTATGATGACTTTGATGTCTCTATTTGAAGATAGCTATTCTCTGCTCCCACATACTTCCTTTTCCAGGCTAAATTTCCCTAGCGTAATTGTTTCTTGTGTATCATTGTTTTGGAAATCCTTCTGGATATTCTGTAATTTGTAACTCCTTTAAATGACGGAATTAAAAAATCTCACATAATGGTTCAGATATGAGTCTGATTGTTCACTTTAGAATGAGTCTGTTTAATCAGCGATTAAGCGGGTGTAAGTTTGTAATTAGTTTATTTTTAAATGGCTGTATCCCATATTTTGTTTCCATTAACTAATACTTTTGTCATATAAACCTGAACGTAAATCAGTCAATCAACAGACCAGTCTTGTGACTTATTTTCATAACTGACTACTAAACTTGGCTTCATTTTAAACTATGAATAAGGAAGAGAATGTTATAGTAAAATGAGCCATGAACTTCAAGGACAAAAAGATTTGGGTTCCACCATTTATTGGTTAGATTTATTAACCTTACTTATCTGCTATTTTGTATTCTTTGAACTGCAGCTCCCCTCATAAACACTGTTTTATTTTCTATCTATGTTTGATGTTAAAAAATTATACATATAAACAAGATAATTTAATATTTTTCTTTGTTTGGCTTATTTCACTTAATATTATGTCCTCTAGGATCATCCATGTGTGGCAAATGGCACGATTGCCTTTTTGAAGACATATTCCTTTGTATACCTGTGCCCTAGGTTCTTTATCCATTTTTCTGCCATTGGATACTTAGGTTGTTTTCATATCTTGATTATTGTGAATACGAGAGTGCATATATCTTTATAATGTGGTGATTTCATTTCCTTTCAGAATATACCCAGAGGAAGAGGAATTGCTGGGTTTTTGATACAGTAGTACCCACTTATCATCAGGGGTACTTTCTATGGCTCCCAGTGAAGGCCTGAAATTACGTATAGTATTGAATTCTATATGTACTATATCTTTTCCTAAATATACACACCTAATGATAGGCACGGTAAGAGATTAACAATCATAACTAAAAATAAAATAGAAAATTTATAATAAATATAATAGAACTTATGGTTCAATAGACTATGGTCTGTCTTCAAAGAGTCCAGACAAATATTAGTGTTTTCCAGTTGCAGTTCCTGTAGGTAATTGAAACCATGGATATGGGAGAGCTACTATAATTCTATACTAAATCTTTTTCTTTAGGAACCTCCATCCTATTTTCCATAATGACTTGCTCCATCCTACATTCACAGCAACAGTGTACAAGGTTCCTTTTACTCTATACTCTCACCAGTATTTATTGCTGGTCTTTTGATGATATCCTAATGGGTGTGAGGTGATAAGTGGTTTTGATTTACATTTCCCTGATGATTAAAGATGTTGAACATCTTTTCGTGTACTTGATGGCCATTTTTCTGTCTTCTTTGGAGAAATGTCTGTTCAGCTCCTTTGCCTATTTTTTAATCAGTTTCTGTGTTTTCTTGCCTTTGAGTTGTATGAGTTTTTATATAAATGGTAAACGTTAACTCCTTATCAGCTACCTGGTTTGCAAACATTCTTTCCCAGTCTGTCTGTTGCCTTTTCGTTTGTTGATTGTCTCCTTTGCTGTGCAGAAGCTTCTTAGTTTAATGCAGTATTATTTATTTTTGATTTTATATCCTCAGCTTTGGGTGTGATAATCAAGAAGTCATTGCCAAGGCTAATGTCAAGCTTTTCCCCTGCATTTTATTCTAAGTTTTATGGTATAATGTTAAGGCCTTTTATCCATTTTTGAGTTGATTTTTGTGCAAATAAGAGTCCAATTGCCTACTTTTGTATGCAGAAATCCTAAAAAAACTGCTTTAGCCAGGTGTGGTGGTGCACATATACAATCCTAGTGACTGGGGAGGCTGAGACAGGAGGATTGCAAGTTTGAGGCCAGCCTCAGCAACTTAATGATACCCTAAGCAACTTAGTGAGACCCTGTCTCAAAATCAAAAATAAAATGTGCTGGGGATTTAGCTCAGTGGTAAAGCACCCCTGGATTCAATTCCTAGTACATAAACAAATGAAGTTTTATATAAATATTGAACAGATGCAAAAGACTACGTAAATATATTAACATATAATGACTACTACACAGTAGACAGTCATTTACCCTCAATTAATGCTTGTTTTTTTTTAAATATTTATTTATTTGCTTTAGCTGTACACAATGGGTTTATTTGTACGTGGTGCTGAGGATCGAACCCGCGCCATGCACGTGCCAGGCGAGCGCTCTACCGCTGAGCCACAACCCCAGCCCCCGCTTGGTTTGTTTTTAACTCAGTGTTCTATCCTTTTAGATCATTTACTGTTTAAAACTTTAATTTGCTATGTTGTTTGGCCTACTCAGCTTTATATTGTTAACAGATACAGTTAACAAGTTTTAATAAGTCATTGAAAAAAAATATTTAGCAGGGTAGGCTGGGACTAAGCACTAAGGCAGACCATATAGTCCTACTCAATTGTTGGTACTGTGTTGTTAATCAGACCTTTCTAGGGCAGAGGTTTTATTTTATTTAATTTGTTCTAATTAGTTATACATGAAAATAGAATGCATTTTGATGCATCATACATAAATTGAGTATAACTTCTCATTTGTCTGGTTGTACTAATATAGATTTATACAGGTCATGTAATCATATATGCACATAGGGTAATAATGTCCAATTCATTCTTCTATCATTCCTACCCCCATACCTTCACTCCCCTCTGTCTAGTCCAAAATACCTCTATTCTTCCCTGTGTTATTGTGAATTAGTATCCATATGTCAGAAAGAATATTTGACCTTTGATTCTTTGGGATTGGCTTATTTTGCTTAGCATAATATTCTCCAGTTTCATCCATTTACTGGCAAATGCCATAATTTCATTCTTCTTTATGGCTGAGTAATATTCAATTGTGTATATATACAAAGTTTTTTTTATCCATTCATCTATGGTTCCAGGGTTTAACTGTTGTGAATTGAGCTGCTTTAAACATTGATGTGGCTGCATCGCTATAGTATGCTGATTTTAAGTCCTTTGGGTATAAACCAAGAAGGGATGGGTCAAATGGTGGTTCCTTTCCAAGTTTTCTTAGGAATCTCCATACTGCTTTTTAGAGTGGTTGCACCAATTTGCTGTCCCACCAGTAATGTATGGGGGTACTCCCTCCCCCACATTCTTGCCAAAATTTATTGTTGCTTGTATTCTTGATGATTGCCATTCTGACTGGTGTGAGATTGAACCTCAGTGTAGTTTTGATTTGCATTTCTCTAATTGCTAGAGAGGTTGAACATTTTTTCATATTAGTTAATTGATTGTATTTCTTCTTCTGTGAAGTGTCTGTTCAGTTCCTTTGCCCATTTATTGATTGGGTTGGGCAGAGCTTTTATAGTCACCTTTAGCTTTACATAAAGGTACCTTTTACCATGGGCTGGCCCTCTGAAACTAAGAGCCAAAATAAACTTTTTCTCCTATAAGTTGCATTTGTCATGTATTTTGGTCACAGCAAGGAAAAGCTGACTAACAGTTATATTCCAATTTGTCTATTTTTGCCTCTTTTTTTCTTTACAAAGATATTTGAGATAATATACATTATCTTTAGTATTGCCCTAATTTACTGACCTAATTTTTTCTTGATGGTTATGTGATGAAAACTCACATTTGCTATTTTTTTAAAAATATTTTTTTAGTTGTAGGTGGACACAGTACCTTTATTTTATTTATGTGGTGGTGAGGATCAAACCCAGGGCCTCACACATGTGAGGCAAGCTGTTTATTGCTGAGTCATAGCCCCAGCCCCACATTTGCTAATTTTATGTCTAGCAAAACAATGTAACAAACAGATGTTTTAGCTCTAATCATTTCAGAGCTGAAATGATTAGGTTATGATGTATACATTCTTCAGTTAGCATATTTCAGATTTTTAAAAATTGGTTTTAAATGTACATAATGTGTGTGTCTACACACACACACACACACACAGGGTAAATTTTAGTTGTCAGTGCAGTGCACTACAAGTTATTAAATTCTCTGCTCCTTCTCACACATAGCAATTTATTAGTTTCAGACTAAAGATTAGAAAGCACATTTGAGTTGAACAGATTTCCATTTTTAAAGTTAATAATGGTTTATTTTCGTGGGACCACATTTGAAATTATTATTTTTTAAAATGTTTTATTTATTTGCTTTAGTTGTACACAATGCATGTATTTTTATGTGGTGCTAAGGATCGAACCCGGGTCGCACATGTACTAGGCGAGTGCCCTACCGCTGAGCCACATCCCAGCCCCTGAAATTATTTTAGCTATCAGTGAGCAGAGTATCTGAAGGAGTTTTGGAAAATGATGTTCATTACAATTTTGATTTAAGCAAAAAAGAAAAAGCATTTATTCACCCTTAAGAACTAGAGAAGGATCACTGGTTTAATAATTACATTCACCTTCTCATTTCTTTATATTGGAATGTTCCACTCATCAGATGTGTGGAAAAACCTGATTTGGTAGCTTGGCTATTGTGAATAGTGCTGCAATAAACATGGAAGTGCAGATGTCTCTTTGATATACTAATTTAATTTATTTTGCATATATACCCAGTAATGAGATAGTTGGATTATGTGGTATTTCCATTTTTATTTTTTTGAGGAACCTCCATCCTGTTTTCCGTAATGGCTATATTAGTTTACAATGTGCAAGGGATTCCTTTTCTCTGCATCCTTACCCAGTATATGTCGTTTTATGTCCTTTTGATTACAGCCATTCTTATGTGGGGATGATATCTCATTGTGGTTTTTCTTTGCATTTCCCTGGCGATTAGTGATATTGAACAATTCTTATACTTGTTGGCCATTTGTATGATTTCTTTTGATAAATGTCTTCAGATCATGTGCCCATTTTAAACTGGATTATTTGATTTTTTTGCTGTTGGGTATTTTGAGTTCTTTTTGTAGTATAGATATTAACCCCTTGTTGGGTGATTCGTTTTCAAATATTTTCTCCCATTCTGCAACTTGTCTCTTCATTCTATTAGATTGTTTGCTTTGCTGTGCATGTGCTTCTTAGTTTGATATTGTTATGGTTTGAATATGAGGTGTCCCCAAAAGCTCCTGTGTTAATGTAGAAATGTTCAGAGGTGAAATTATTAGATTACAACAGCTGTAACCTAATCAGTCCATCATAGAGAGAATGGACTAACTAGGTGATAATTAGGCAGGTGAGCATGGTTGGAGGGGCTGGCTCACTGGGGGCATACCCTGAAAGGGTTTATCTTCCCTGAGGACCCCTTCCCCTCCCTGTCTCTACTTCCTGGCTGCCATGAAGGAAACAGCTTTCCTTTGCTTGACCCTTTGCCATGATGTTCTGCCTCACCCTGTGTGTAGAGCAATGGAATTGGCTAACCATGGGCTGGCCCTCTGAAACTAAGAGCCAAAATAAACTTTTCCTCCTATAAGTTGCCTTTGTCATGTATTTTGGTCACAGCAAGGAAAAATTGACTAACAGTTATATTCCAATTTGTCTAGTTTTGCTTTTGGGGTCTTATCCAAAATATCATTGTTTATATCAATATCTTAAAGTGTTTCTCCTCTATTTTCTTCTTGTAGTTTTATTATTTTAGATCTTACATTTAGAACTGGGGATATTGCTCAGCAGCAGAGCACTTCCCTGACATACATAAGGCCCTGGGTTTAATCCCCAGTACCACAAAAAGAGAAAACAAACAGAAAACCCCCTTAGCTCTTACATTTAGGTCTTTGGTGCATTTTGATTTGATTTTTAGATTTGGTGAGAAATAGCAGTCTAGTGCCAAATGTATGTGGATATCAAGCTTTCCCACCACCATTTATCAAAGAGATTGTCATTTCTCCAATGTATATGTGATTACATTGTTGAGGATCATTTGGGTATAGGTGTGTGAATTTATTTCTGTTCTCAGTTTGTTCCATTGTTTGTTTTTCCTTTGTTGGTTTTTATGCCATTATGCCATTACCATGCAGTTTCAGTTACTATAACTTTGTAGTATGTTTTGTGGTCAAATATTGTGATGCTTCTAGCTTTAGGATTGCTTTGGCTATTTAGAGTCTCTTGTGATTCTGTATGCCTTTTTTTTATTGTTGTTGTTGGGGTTTGAACCCAGGGCCTTGTGCATGCAAGGCACACACTCTACCAACTGAGCTATATCTCCACCCCCCCCCCCATTCCCCAACTCCCTGTATGATTTTTAAGGCTGTTTTTTCAATGTCTGTGATGAATGCCATTGGTATTTTGGCAGAGATTACATTGGATCTGTAAATTGCTTTGGGTGGTATGGTCATTTTAGCATCATTATTCTTCCAATCCATGAACATTGTATGTCTTCTCATGTTTTGCATCTTCACTTTCTTTCATGAGTGTTTTTATAATTTTCATTGTACAGATCATTCACTTCCTTGATTAAAATTATTCCTAGGTATTTTATTTTCTTGTTTTGTGACTATTAGGAATGGGATTGCTTTCTTTCTTGATTTCTCTCTCAGAAATTTTGTTATTGGTTTATAAAAAGCTACTGATTTTTATATGTTGATTTTGTTTCCTGTAATGTGTGTGTGTGTGTGTGTGTGTGTGTGTGTGTGTGTGTGTGGTGGTGGTGGTGGTGGTGGTACTATAGCTCTACCACTGACCTACATCCCCAGCCCTTTTTATTTTTTATTTTGAAACGTGATCTCACAAAATTTCCAGGGCTGGCCTTGAATTTGCAATCCTCCTGCCTCAACTTCCTGAGTCATTGAGGTTGCAGGTAAGTGCCACCACACCCACCTGTATCCTGTAACTTTACTAACTTTGTTTATCAGTTCTAAGTTTTTTTTTTTTTTTTTTTTTTGTGATTCTTTAGGTTTTTCTGTGTAGAATCATGTCTTTTTTTTTTTTTTGGTACCAGTGATTGAACTCAGCGGCACTGAACCACTAAGTCACATCCCCAGCCCTATTTTGTATTTTATTTAGAGACAGGGTCTCACTGAGTTGCTTAGTGCCTGGCCAGTTGCTGAGGCTGACTTTAAACTTGTGATCCTTTTCTGCAAATGAATAATTTGACTTTCTCCTTTCCTATTTGATGTCCTTTATTTCTTTCTCGTCTCGTTGCTTTGGCTAAGACTTCCCATTCTATATTGACTAGGATTCGTAAAAGTGGACATTGTTATCTTGTTCTAGATCTTAGAAGAAACACTTTGAGCTTTTTCCATTCAACGTGATATTGACTGTGGGTTTATCATTATATAGCCTTTATTGTGTTGAGGTTTGTTCCTTCTATAACTAATTTTTTAGTGTTTTTATCATGAAAGGATATTAAATTTTATGGAATACTTTTTTTGTATCTGCTGAGATGATCATATGATTTTTGTCCTTTTCTGTTGGTGTGATGTATTGTTTATTGGATTTGCATATGTTGAACCGTTTTTGTATCCCTGACACAAATCCCACTTGATCTTGATGTATAATCTTTTTTAAATGCTATTGGATTCAGCTAACTAGTATTTTGTTGAGAATTTATGCATCTGTGTTCATCAGACATATCATTCTGTAGTTACTTATCTTCGTCTGACTGATATCATGGTAATGCTGGAGTCATGCAAGGAGTTTGAGAGAGTTTTTTCCCTTTCAAAGATTTTTTTTCGTAATAGTTTGAGAAGAATTGGTGTTAGTTCTTTAAAGCTTGGTAAAATTCATCAGTGAAGCCATCTAGACGTTCCTCTGGAGATATTTAAAAAAATCATTATTACTGATTGGATTGCATTATTTATTATTGGTCTATTTAAGTTTTCATATCTCTTTCTTCAATTTTGATAGGTTATATGTGTCCATAAGTTTATCAGAAACTTCTAGGTCTTCTGATTTGTTGGCATACAGTTCTTCATAATAGTCCCTAATGACCCTTTGTATTTCTGTGGTATCAGTCATAATTTCTTCTTTTAACTTCTGATTTTTTTTTTTTTTGGGGGGGGTCATCTCTTTTTTTTTTTTTTTCTTGGTTAGTCTAGCTAAAGATTCATTAATTTTATCTTTTCAAAAAACCAACTCTTGGGGCTGGGGTTGTGGCTCAGCGGTAGAGCGCTCGCCTGGCACGTGCGCGGCCCGGGTTCGATCCTCAGCACCACGTACAAATAAGCCCATTGTGTATAGCTAAAGCAAATAAATAAATATTAAAAACAAAAAAACAAAAAACAAAAACAAAAAACAACTCTTGGGGCTGGGGTTGTGGCTCAGTGGTAGAGCGCTCGCCTAGCACGTGCGTGGCCCGGGTTCGCACCACGTAAAAATAAACGCATTGTGTACAACTAAAGCAAATAAATATCTTAAAAAAAACCCAACTTTTGATTTTATTGATCTTTTGTAATTATTTTGTTTCTGCTGTACTCTTCAGTACCTTTCACCAATTTTGGGTTTGATTTGCTCTTGTTTTTCTGGTTCCTTGAGTTACATCATTAGGAGATTTATTTGAGATCTGTTTTTTGATGTATGCACTTACTGTTGTTATAGATGCCCCTCTTAATACTATTTTTGTTGTATCTCATGTGTTTTGCTATGTTGTATTTCCATTTTCATTTGTTTCAAGAAAATCTTCTATTCTCTTTTAATTTTTTCATTGATCCATTGGTTGTTTGAGAACATGTTGTTTAATTTCCATGTTTTTGTATAATTTCTAAAGTTCCTCTGGTGGATTTCTAGTTTTATTCCAGTGTGGTGGTCTGAGAAGATACACGGTATGATTTCAATATTTTTGAAATTTTTGAGCCTTGTTTTATGGCCTAGCATATGGTTTGTCCTGGAAAATGCTTCATGTGCCCCTGAGAAAAATGTGTATTTTGTAGCTGTTGGATGAAATGTTTTGTAAATGTCTGTCATATCCATTTGGTCTGTAGTATGGTTTAACTTCAGTGTTTCTTGGTTGATTTTTTTTCTTTTTTCTTTTTTGGTTTGGATGATCTGTTGGTGAAGTAGGTGTTAAAGTCCTCACCTGATATTGTGTCATAGTCCGTCTCTCCCTTTAGATCTAAAAATGTTTGTGATATACAATTGAGTCTGGCACTGGGTGCATAAGTACTTAACAATTGTTATCTTCTTTTGTTGAAGTCATCTCTATGTCATCATATAGGGAATTTCTTTGTTTTTTATATAGGTTTTAAGTTAATGTCTATTTAATCTAACACAAATATAGTTTCTACTGCTTGCTTTTGATGTGTTTGTATAGAATATCTTTTCTAACCCTTCACTTTCAGTCTGTGTGTGCTTGACTGGTGAAGTGAGTTTCTTGTAAATAGCATATTATTAGGTCTTGGTATTTTTATCCATTTGGGCTGTCTAAATATTTTGGTTGGAGAGTTTAATCTGTTTATGCTAAAGGTTATTATTAATAGTTAATTGACTTTCTCTTGTCATTTTGTTGTTATTCTTGCTTATTTTGTATACCTTTTGGTCTTTCTCTGATTGTTCATCTTTGTGATTTGGTGGTTTTCTGTATTGAGATGGTTTGATTATTTTTCCTTTCTTTGCTGTATTGGTAAGTTGTGTACTTGTTTTTATGATGGTAGTTATTGTCCTTTTGCTTCTACATATAAGGCTCTCAGTTATATCTTTTTTTTTTTTTTTGTGGTACCGGGGATTGAACTCATGGGCACTTGACCACTGGGTCACATCCCCAGCCTTTTTTTTTGTATTTCATTTAGAGACGGGGTCTTACTGAGTTGCTAAGTGTCTCACCATTGCTGAGGCTGGCTTTGAACACGCAATCCTCCTGCCTCAGCCTCCCAAAGTGCTGGGATTACAGGCGTGTGCCACCGCTCCTGGCTCTCAGTTATATCTTTAAGGCCACTGTGTTAGTAATGGATTCCCTCATTTTTATTTGTATTGTAAAATCTTTTTTTCTACTTCGTTTTTGGAGGATAGCTTTCCTGGGTATAGTTTCTTGGTTGGCAGATTTTTTTCCCCTTAAGACTTTGAGTATATTATACCAACCTCTCCTGGCATGTAAGGTTTCTGTTGAGAAATCCATTGCTAGTCTAATGGGGATTCCCCTTGTGTTTAACTTGATAATTTTCTCTTGTTTTTAGAGTTCTTTTTTTCCCACTTTAAATTGGTGCTTTATAATTATACAAAATGTGGGATTTATTGTTACATATTCATACATGCACACAGTATAATGATATAATTTGGTTTGTATCATTCCCCAAGGATCTCCCCATTCCCACCCCTTTTTGTTCCCTGTGGTCCCTCTACTGTCTTCCATTTTCATAAGATCCTCTTGCCATTTTTTTTTTTGATCCTCTATCCTCTCTAGTTTCTACATATGAGAGAAAACATAGGATCCTTGACTTCCTCTGAGTTTGATTTAGTTTGCTTAACATTAATGCTGTCAAGTTCTATCTGTTTTCCTGCAAATGAAGATTTCATTTTTCTTTATGGCTAAATAAAGAAAAAAGTGTATATATGCCACATTCTCTTTATCCATTCATCTCTTGAGAGACACTGAGGTTGTTCCATAATTTGGCTATTGTGATGTTATAAACATAGGTATTCACGTATTGCTCTGTAGTATGTTTAATTCTTCAGGCTAAATACTGAGGTGTAGTATAGCTGGGTCATTTTATGGTTTCATTCCTAGTCTTTTGATGAACCTCCATACTGATTTTCATAGCAGTTGTACTAGTTTATAATCCTACCAACAGTGTAAAAGTGTTTTCTTACCTCCACATTCTCTTCAATATTTATTATTATTTATATTCTTGATGGATGTCATTCTAACTGTTGAGATGAGTGAGATGAAATCTTAGTGTAGTTTAGATTTGCATTTCCCTAATTGGTGAAGATGTTTTACATTTTTCCTTGTACTTGTTGACCCCCCCACCTGCTCCCCACTCCTGCCCACTCCTGCTTCTCTTCTCTCTCTCTTTCTTCCTTTCTTTCACACCAGAGAGTGAACCCAGCAGGTGCTTAACCACTGAGCCACATCCCCAGTCCCTTTTATTTATTCTTTTTTGACGGGATCTTGCTTAGTTGCTTAGGTCCTTTCTAAGTTGCTGAGTCTGACTTTGAATTCATGATCCTGTTGCCTCAGCCTCACAAACTGCTGGGATTACAGGTGTGTACCACCACATCTGGCTCATAGTTCTTCTTTTGAGAAGAGTCTGTTTAGTTCATTTGCCCATTTATTGATTTTTTTTAATGTTGTTTGAGTTCTTTATGTATATTAGATATTAATCCTCTGTCAGAAGAGTAGCCAGCCAAGGTTTTCTCCCATTCTGTAGGTTCTCTCTTCACACTCTTTTTCTTTGCTTTGTCATCCCATTTATTCATTCTTGGTATTATTTCCTGAGCTTTAAGAATCCTACTGAGGAAGTTGTTTCTTGCACCTGTAGCTGGAGTGTTGACTCAGCGTTTTCTTCTAGCTATTGCAAGATTTCTCATCCAGTTCCCTAGGTGTTTGATTCATTTTGAGTTGACCTATGTGAGGGTAACCAATAGGGATCTTCCCCCCCCCCCCCCCGCCCATGTACAACCAGTTTCTCCAGCACCATTTGTTAAAAAGGCTCTCTTTTTTTCCAATGTATGTCAATGTATGTTTTTGGCACCTTTGTCAAGGATCAGATGACTGTATCTGTGTGGTTTTGTGTGTCTTCTGTCTGTTCCATTGGTCTATGGGTCTGTTTTTATGCCAGTACCATGCAGTTTTTGTTACTATGGCTCTGTAGTATAATTTGAAGTCAGATATTATAATGCCTTCAGCATTGCTGTTTTGTTTGTTTTTTTCTTAGAATTGCTTTGGCTCTTCTGGATCTTATTCTAAATGAATTTTAGGACTGTTTTTTACCCCCTAGTTCTGTGAAGAATGTCACTGGTATTTTCATGGGGATTGCATTGAATTTGTATATCACTTGCCGGGCGCGGTGGCGCACGCCTGTAATCCCAGCACTTTGGGAGGCTGAGGCAGGAGGATCACGAGTTCAAAGCCAGCCTCAGCAATGGCGAAGACACTTAGCAACTCAGTGAGACCCTGTCTCTAAATAAAATACAAAAAAAAAAAAAAAAGGGCTGGGGATGTGACCCAGTGGATGAGTGCCCCTGAGTTCAATCCCCAGTACCACCAAAAAGAAAAAAAAAAAAAAAAATCAGCAATGTATATCACTTTTGGTAATATGGCCATTTTAACAATATTAATTCTCCTTATCCATGAACATGAGAGGTCTTTCTCTCTTCTATAGTTTCTTTCCACATTTTATAATTTTCATTGCAGAGGTCTTTCACCTTCTTGGTTAGACATATTAGTAGGTATTTTATTTTATTTTTTGAGGCTATTGTTGACTGGGATTGTTTTCTTGATTTCTTAGTGAAGAATTCTCTTTGTATTATACTCATGACAGTTTGCCCATAGCATGCCTTGGAGAGAATCTTTCTTGGTCAAATCTAATTGGAGTTCTTTGAGCTTCCTAGTCCTAGATGGCCTGTATCTTTAAGATTTAGAATGCTTACAGCATTGTTTCATTGAATGGATTTTGAAAATGCCTTTTTCTTTCTTTTCTCCTTCTGGAACATTGATAATGTGAATAGTTAGGCTTTCTTCATTTTTTTTTTTTCTTTTTCTTTTCTTTTCTCTCTCTCTCTCTCTCTTTTTTTTTAAAACTTTTTAAAAGAAGTCTGAGTGGGTTATGTAAAAAGACCTGAATCCAAGTTCACAAATTTTTTCTTCTGCTTAATTTGATCTTTTTTGTTTTTTTTTGGTACTGAGGATTGAACTCAGGGGCACTCAACCACTGGGTCACATTCCCAGCCTTTTTTTTTTTTTTTTTTTTTTGTATTTTACTAGAGACAGGGTCTCACTGAGTTGCTAAGTGCCTCGCCATTGCTGAGGCTGGCTTTGAACTCGCGATCCTCCTGCCTCAACCTCCCAAGTGCTGGGATTACAGGCGTGCGCCACCATGCCCGGCTTTGATCTGTTTTTGAGTTAAGGTATATGTGTGTGTGTGTGAGTGTGTATAATTTTGGGGGGTGGTGGAGATTGAACCCAGGACCTTATGCATGCTAAGCATGTGCTCTACTACCACTGAGCTGCATGCACCCCCAGCCCCAAGCTCCAAGATTTTTTTTTTTTAATGATCTCTATTTCTACTGAATTTCTTATTTAGATCATGAATAGTTTTTCAAATTTCATTGAATTATCTTTCTGTGTTCTCTTATTTTGTTGAGTTTTATTAAAATCATTATTTTGTATTGTTTTTCAGGAATTTCATCTATTACCTTTTCTTTTGGATCTTTCACTTATTATTTTCCTTTGGAGGCATTCTTTTGTGGCCTTTTCATACTTCTTGGGTCCCAATATTGATATTTGCACATCAGGTGGATCAGTTGCCTCTCCCAATTTTATAGGGTGGCTTTTGTTGTAAAAGACTTTCTCTTGACTGAGTTCTAGGGTGTTTGTTGGTTTAGTAGGCTGTGTTGGTTTTTGTTCCAGATGAATGCAGTGGTGTAATCTATGTGTAGGTTTTTCAACTGTTAACAACATTGATGATTCTTGTGGGTGTGTCAGTGACCTAGGCTGCAGGGATTTGTGGGATTGCTCTGCCAGTTGTGGTGCGGCTCTTTTAGATGGGAAGAGTTCATCAGGTTCTTACATGATGTGGCCTATGGTGTTGGTGGGTCACCTTGTCTGTATCTGAGTGGTTCATTGGAGTTGGATCACTCTGGTAGGCCTGGATGGATATGTTGTGGCTCTTCCTAGAGTGGGGATGGAGTGATGGAGTGATTGTCAATGTCCGAAGGCTGCAATGGGGCCATGTTGCATCAGTGGCCTTGCATGGGTGCCTGTTAGTGTTCCAGGGCTGCTTGGGTGCCTTTGAAGGGCAGCTAGTGGAGTCATTTCGAGTGGGTTACTTGGCTACTTCTCTGTGCTGTGAGTGGGTGGGTGGGACCACTTGGCTGCTTTGCTGGATTTCAGGAGTCAGATTTCTTTATAGACTCATCAGCAGTGTTATAACCTCATAATAAAAAAATGATCTTATTCAGCAATGTTATAGCCTCATAATAAAAAAAAATGATCACATAGCATCCTGTTATAGTGTATAAGACTACTTTGAGTGGCTGGGCTGGACTGCTCAATTGAAAATTACCATAGTGCAAATTCTGTTTTGATTACAATTCTATACCTTTGCTTTTTATTTCCAATATAGAGAGAAGGGGATAACACATTACTAAAAACAAACTGACAACAATCCATTTCTTTACAAGATTATAGATATTCATGTTTGGGAAATTTTACATTATTTTTGTGTCAAGAGATACCTTTTAAATGTTTTTTGTTTTTAGGACATCTTATGAAAGTACAGACTATATTCATAAAAAGAGCAAGTCTTATATCTGTGTATATTATTTGGACATTTGATGAAATCACTAGTTTGAGAACTAGTATCTGTCTTCAAGAGACATCATATTTTAAGGCAAGTTCTGGCATAATGCTCATAGATTAAAAACTAGGTGATAGTGCATGTTGGGAGAACTTTTGTTTTCAGGCAACAGAGTTTCAAAAGATGTAAACAGTAGTAGAAGTGAGTTAATTAAGTTTAATGAGCTTTGTAATGGGAATCAGAAGACCTGGATTATAACCCATATGCTCTTGGATATTCTGATATTGAGCAGGTCAGATTTTCTCCTTGGTATGCAGTTCTTTAATCTGTAACACAAGGGCTTGAATGTGATGTTCTTTTAAAATTGTTTTCCAGCTTGAACATCTACAACTGCATACTTATTGTATCTTTCTCACACCTCTAAATATCTGTGTGTAGTTACTTCCTTCAAAGAAGAATTAAATGACTTTCTAGGACCAGTTCATATAAACTTGAAAACTGTCTCTTCCTAATTCCTATGGTTGTTTTTCCTTCCATTTACCTCGCATTCATTTGGAAGGTATAAGATTCAGATTTTTTTAGGTCCTAGGAAGAGAAAGATGAAGATTTTTTTAGGTTCTAGGAAGAGAAAGATAGATTGTCCTCAAGGAGATTATGGTCTGGTAGTGGAAGAAAATAAATTCAAAATAGTATAATAAAAAAGGGGTATCACCAGATTATGGTCTGGTAGTGGAAGAAAATAAATTCAAAATAGTATAATAAAAAAGGGGTATCACATGTGCTACATGGCAACATGGTAGCACAAAGAGGAAGTGGATCTTTTTTGACTAGTCAAGTAAGTTTGCAAAGGAAGGGATGCTAAGCAGAATTTTAATTTTTTTTTTAAATATTTATTTATTTGCTTTAGTTGTACACAATGTGGTTTATTTTTACATGGTGCTGAGGATCGAACCCGGGCTGCGCGCACGCTAGGCGAGCACTCTACCGCTGAGCCACAATCCCAGCCCAGAGTTTTAAAATTTTAAAAACAAACTTAACTTTTTTCTCCTTAATAAAATAAGTGTTATTAATTTATAAAAATTAGTAGGTGTTGGGCTGTGGCTGTGGCTCAGTGTTAGCGCACTTCCCTGGCATGTGTGAGGTACTGGGTTTGATTCTCAGCATCGCATATAAATAAATAAAATAAAGATCTATCAACAACTAAAAAAAAAAATTTAGTAGGTGTAGGTAAGCAATGATCAGGAAAACAACCATTGTTTCTACTTTGCTTTGCATCCCTTCTTTTGAAACTGTTTTAAAGAATAGCTAGAGGACTAGAAAGAATAGGGCTGGGGGAGGAAGCATTAGAGACAAAAAGAATGATAATGCAGAGGTACAGAGGTCTGAAAAAGCATGTTGTATATGGTCATCATAGTTCTGGTTAGACCATGAGGAACAGTGGGTGGGTGATGGGAAGGTGTGGGAAGTCATCAATCAGAATATGGAGGACTTTGTACTACTAAGGAAGGCATTTATAGTCTGTAGAAATCAGGAGCCTCTGAGAAAGGGACAGATTCATGATATGATTTGCAATTTAGGAAAGTTATTCTGGCCAATATCAAGAAGGCCTACTGAATGAATACTCACTACCTTTTTTGTTTTTCTTTGTCAAACCTACAGAAATAATAGAGGGGAAATGTAGCCATGTGTAAATATAAGAAGGGGGAACTCTTGGTAAATAAGAAACTGAAGAATTTCTGAAAACAGATGGGCATTTCTGTGGATAATATATCCAGAGGTGGGATATAAGTGGAAGCAGAAATATGCCAGAGTATTGAATAGGGTGATTTTTTTTTTTTTTATCATTGCTGCTTCATTAGCAACCAGGCAGCTTTGACCTCAGTACATTCTAACACCAGCTAGGTCCAAGCAGAAGGTCCGTTCCCATGTGAGAAATGCATGTATGAGCCTGGTTTTACTGTCCTGGGAAGCACCCAAGGTAACTGGTTGTACTTATGCTTAGAAAATCAGGCAGTGAGAACCTTGTCTGGTGGCATGTTCTGTTCCTTTTCCACTCCTACTGAAAGCAATGTGAGATGACTATTACTTTCTGAGAGAGTTGTATCAAAAGCCAGCAGAGTGTAACACAATCCCAAGTGCAAAGATAAGACTCTCCAAATGTTTCAGGAAAGCTAATATCATAAAAGAAAATCAACAAACAGAAGAATTCAGGTTCTAGTAAAAAATTACTAGAATAGAGTTCTGAAATAAGTATAGCTAATGATCTTAAACAGGGAATTTATTATGTCTTTAACAGATAAGTAGTTATAAAATAAGAATAAGCTTTTATTTTAAAAAAGTCAGAGATCTGGGGAATGAAAACATGGTTGATGAAATGGAACAATTGTTTTGGTGCCAAGGTGCATGGATTTTAACTGCATTATTGATGTCAGGAAGGACTGGCTCTTTTTGGTGATCCAATGATATAGTGAAATCCTCAACTGAGATAGTAGCAGTATAGAGCTGAGGAACTAAATACTAGAAATTTTAAAAATGTGCAATTTAAGAAGACAGATTTGGTGTGAGACAGAGAAGAAAGAGGGAGGATCCTTAAATATACCTAGGTTTCTTGATTGATTGGAGAGATAATATTGCCTAAATCCATAGTAGCATATTTAGGCTCAAAATCAGTATTATAGTAAGAAAGGATATTGTTATCTGGTTGGGCATGTTGAGATTGAGGTCTCTGTGAGACAATCACGCAGAAAAGTATTGTCTGTTAGACTTGTGGATTTATGGATTTGGAATGCAAATGTTTTGAGCTTGAGCAAGATTTGAACATCATATGAGTGATAATGGGAGTTGATCTTATGTTCATAGGTGAGGTGGTGTAGGAAATATGGACAGACTAAAACAAAATGACTGTTAACATTGGAGAGGTATGTGGAAGAAGAGGAGCCAGTATAGGCAAGAGAGGGAAGAGTGTTTGGAAGACTGGAAGGTTAACCAAGAGTAATGTCATGGAAACCATAGAAGTAGGGGGAGTGGTCGACAACGCCAGATTACCAAAGAGTAAATAAGGGCTGAGTAGTGATTTGGCAATTAAGAGGTGGCCAAAAGAGGAATAGCTTCAGTGGAGTGTGGGGCTAACACCAGATGGCAGAACATTGAGGGATAAATGGAAGATAAGGTGTTGGAGACTGAGAGCATATTCTGTAGGCTCTTTAGTTTGCATAGGAATGAGAACTGTGGTAGTTGGGATATAAGGGTGGAACATGGTGTTGGAGGAGAGAATGCTCTAGTGTCTGTTAGTACTATTTTCTCTAGTCTCTGTCCTTCTCTAATAGTTTCTTATACTTTTCACACATTGTCAGGTGTTTTCTTTTAACTTTTTATCTCCTTCTGCTTCACACTTCATCAAATATGTGGTCTGAACGAATGCTACATTCTTTTAGTACTTATTTTCTTTATCTGGAAAGTTTCATGTAATACATTTATAAATGCTCTATCTCTTTAGCTACTTAATACCACAAGTCTTTCAAAGTCCGGGAATGTGTCTTTTTGTATCCCTGACTTGACAACAATGTCTTACTAAAAATGCTTGGTTAAGAGTCCCTGAAAATCAATTACACAAAAACAGGATGGATAAATCCTTTTTAGGAATAATTTTTTTTAAAGGTAGAACCTTTTTTTTTTAAAAATCTTTTTTAATTAATTAATTTATTTTGTGGTGCTGAGGATCCAACCCAGTGCCTCACATGTGCTAGGCAAGTGCTCTACCACTGAGCCACAACCCCAGCCCATAGAATAATTATTGAAACAGAAAAATGTGATGGCTGAGCAAAGTGAAGCCTAGAATAAACCATGTGGTATTGGATTAGAATTGGAGACATCAGTTTGAACTCATGTTTAGTTTAATGTAGTTATATGTACAGAAATAATTATAGATAAACCTGTATGCATACATACATTTATTTCCCAGTTCTGTGTTTAGAGGGCATAGAAGTAGTGGAACCCAGGAGTATAAGTACATCAAGCACTCAGATTTTGATTGCTAATACTGTTCTCCAGTATAAAGAACTAAAGCTCCTTGGAAAATGGCTGATTCTGGGACAGGGAATATCCAAGATGAGCCTGGAATCTGTAATAGTGTGAGAAAATAAGAAAATAATCAAAATCCAAGGAGATAAAGGCTTGATAAAAGGATACAGGAGCCAATCTGAAAAAATACCCAATAACCAAACCTGGAACAGTCTGAGCAACAAAACAAATAATATAGTGTTAGATTAGAACCCAAGCAAAAAGTAAGTTTTCCTGAGTGTGTACTCATTAAAACAAATTATTATATAAATAGATGATGTTACTTATTTATCTAGTACAGAATAATCCCAAATAATTTATATAGATACTTTTCTCCCCAAGGATGTAGAATGTAAGTCCCACCACTTGTGTGCTGTATTCATTGACTGAAAGGAAATGGCTATTTAAATAGATGCTGTTTAAGATCAAGTAAGTCAATGACCAAGATATTTTCATGGGATATAGCACTAAAGAATATTGGTGATCTTAGTGGGAACAGCTTTAGGGGATAGGTGGACTTTTAAGCACTTAATATATATGGTTTTAACTTTAACCAACTTGATAGAATATTTATTCTGTATGTTCTTATTAGATTTAATCAGAAACTGATAGCTACTTAGTGTCTATCAAAAGTTCACTTAAAACATCAGATATGAGGCAGACAGTCTAATGAATATTAATTATACATTCATCTAGTTTTTTATCCTAAGTCTTTAGAGAACAAAAATATCAAGATCATGTCATTTTAGTCTCCCCTGACATGAAAATGCCTGAGCTCAGTTCTGATTTAATGATATGTCATCTGTCTGTATAGAATCAGTCTGTAAGAAACATCATTTGAGTGATATACTTTTTCTAAAATTATATTTGAAACTATGTTTCACTAAGTTCATTGTTCTTGTGTAAGATCATGCAGTTCAGATGCAAAATTTACATTTTTTTAAAATCAAGAAATGAAAACTTAAAACCTGAAAAACAGATCCAGATTTGACTCAGTGTTTGTAATTTGCTGATATCATGAACTTGATAATATCTATTTCAGTTACCCATTGTCACCTAAAACTTAGTGGCTTAAAACAATGATCTATTTTTACAATTCTGTGAATCAGGTGATTGGGCAGGGTTTGTTAGGGGATTCTTCTGCTTTGTGTGGCATCAGTTGGTAGCTGGTCTGAACTGGTCAGTCTACGGCTTCCCTCGTATGTCTCATACTTCTGTGTGCCTATGCCTGGCCTGTCCGCAGCATGTGGTACCAGGATATTTGGATTTCTTACATGGTTTCTGGTCTCCAAGAGAGAGAAGGGGGAACTGACAGTTTTGTTAGTCTCTGCAGTTAAAGAACGTCACTTCCACACATCCTGCTGGTCAGAGCAAGTCACAAGGCCAGCCAGGATTCAAGGGGCTGAGAAATAAGGTCCTGTCTCTTGGTAAGTGGCCTGGTATGTACACACAGAGAAGGAAGGAATCAATGGAAGCCATCTTTAGAAGATAGCATGTGGCCATATCATTGACCGCAGTATCTGATCTTTTCATTTTACTTCCATGGTTTTGTTTAATCTCTTTGCCTTGTATTTTAACTTGTAACCAAATCAAGTCCTCTCAGAAATTAGGCAGATTATAATTTTTAAATAAAAATCATTACTTTAATTTATAAGAAAAGATTTTAGGATAATGGGAGACCCTACAAAAACTTTTTGTTGTAACTCACTATACAATCATGGATTAGTAAGGCTCTTGAATTGCTTAGTTGAAAGTCTTCCAAAACATCTTTACTAGTAATTGGGGCTATATTATGAGACTTTGCTGCTTCATCTTAGTTTTCCTGATCTGATCTGTAATGTTTACTGATTCATTATACACACACACACACACACACTCTGTGGAACACAGCCTAGCAAAGGCTATCACAACTTAAAACTCAGACATTCTTTGACCTAGTAATACTATTTTATGAGTGCACAGGTGCAGCATTGACAAATGTCAAAATATTGGAAACAACATTATCAGTGGAAAACTGATTACACTATAGTGTATTCATATAATATCATGAAATTGTTTAAAAGATGAGAGAATTCTATAAGGAATGATACAAAATGAGCTCTAAGATACATTAAAATATAATGCAAAACTGTCTATAGTATGCCATTTTATTGAAAAATAAACCTGTATGCTTTTATATGCATAAAACACCTAGAAATATGAAGTAAATGAGGAAAAGGAGCTGGATCATTAGGGGAAATTTCTATTTTTTGTAACTCTTTACAATATATATATATATTTTTGGTAGATGGACACAGTACCTTTATTTTATTTGTTTCTTTTTATGTGGTGCCCAGGATTGAACCCAGTGCCTCACACATGCTAGGCAAGTGCTCTACCACTGAGCCACAGCCCCAGCACCCTTATTATAACTCTTTTGTAAGGTTTGTTTTTTGTATCAAGTACATGTATTACTTACTTTTAACAAAATGCCCTTGTAGTTTTATAATAGTTACTCCTTATCCACAGGGAGTATGTTCCAAAGAGTCACACACCAGTGGATGCCTGAAACTGCTGATAGTACCAAACCCTGTATTTACTGTGTTTTTCCTATATGTATACAACTATGATAAAGTTTAATTTATAGATTAAAACACCAAAAATTAACAATAATAAAATAGAACAATTATAATAATATAATATAGTAAAAATTATGTGAATGTCTGTGATCTCTTAAAATATACTGTACTGACTATTCTTGTGATGATATGAGGTGATACAGTTTGCCTATATGATGAGATGAAGTGGAGTGAATTACGTAGGCATTATGACATAGGTTAGGCCACTGTTGACTTTTTGAGGATACCTGAAGAGGATCATCTGCTTCGTTTTTGAGTAGAATGGCACAAGATTTCATTGCACTACTCAGAATGGTGTGAAATTTAAAACGTATGATTTTTTTGTGGTAATTTTTAACTTGATATTTTGGACTGTGGTTGAGGACAGGTAACTAAAACCATAGAAAGTGAAACTGCAGCTATGGGAGGATTACTGTATTTCTTTTCTGGATGTCTTTTGGTATAAGGCAGACGTTGAATGCTCCATTCACCCAGGAGTGGGCCAGCTTCAAGGAACCAAAAGGCCAGTAGGAAAGATTAAAACATATGTACTGTATGACTAAACTGCTTATTAAACTGCTTATATGGTTGTCATTTTTGCAGGATCCAAATATTTTGCCCATTATTTTTATTGGATTGCTTGATTTCTTATTGTGTTGAATAATTCTTTATATTCTAGAAACATTCTTTTTTTTTTTTTTTTTTTTTTTTTTGTGGTACCGGGGATTGAACTCAGGGGCACTAGACCACTGGGTCACATCCCCAGCCCTTTTTTTGTATTTTATTTAGAGACAGGGTCTCACTGAGTTACTAAGTGCCTCACCATTGCTGAGGCTGGCTTTGAACTCACGATCCTCCTGCCTCAGCCTCCCAAAGTGCTGGGATTACAGGCGTGCGCCACCGCGCCCGGCTAGAAACATTCTTTATCAGATATTTGTTTTGCAGATATTTTCTCTTAAGTCAACTATTGAGCTATACAGCCTCAGCCCTAAGCTAGCCTTTTTTTTTTAAAAAAAAATTTATTTATTTACTTTAGATGTACACAATGCAATGCATTTATGTTTACGTGGTGCTGAGGATCGAACCCGGGCCGCGCACGTGCAAGGCGAGCGTTCTGCCGCTGAGCCACAACCCCAGCCCCAAAGCTAGCCTTTTTTTTTTTGGTACTGGGGATTGAACTCAAGGGTACTTTACCACTGGGCCATATCCCCAGCCCTTTTTTGTATTTTTTTTTTTTGTGTGTGTGTGGTACCGGGGATTGAACTCAGGGGCACTCGACCACTGGGTCACATCCCCAGCCCTTTTTTGTATTTTATTAGAGACAGGGTCTCACTGAGTTGCTAAGTGCCTTGCCATTGCTGAGGCTGGCTTTGAACTCGCGATCCTCCTGCCTCCGCCTCCCAAAGTGCTGGGATTACAGGCCTGCGCCACCGCGCCCGGCTCCTTTTTTGTATTTTATTTAGAGACAGGGTCTCACTGAGTTGCTAAGTGCCTCGCCATTACTGAGGTTGACTTTGAACTTGAGATCCTCCTGCCTCAGTCTCCTAAGTGCTGGGATTACAGGCATGTGCCACCGTGCCTGGCTCTTAAGATAGCCTTTTAATTATGGTGTTTAGATAGTTTCTAAGTAATCATTGGTAAGTTTGGATTTAAATATATCATCTTGCTAGTTGTTTCTACCTTCAAATCTTTATTTTTTTCTTTTCTTGACTTCTATTGAATTAATCATTTTCCATGATTCTGTTTTATCTCTGATCTTGGCTTATTAGACACATGTATTTTTAGTGGTTCTCCATCTAGGTCATGGTTTTTCAAGATGAGCACTGTTGATATTTTGGGCAAGATACTTTGTTGTTGGTAAAGTGGCATTCCTATATACATTGTAAGATCTATTCTTGGCTCCAACCAGGTGGATGAGAGTAGCAGCCACTTCCCACTGTCAATTGTGACAACCAAAAAATGTCTCCAGACTTTACTAAAAGTTCCCATTTGTGTGTGTGTGTGTGTGTGTGTGTGTGTGTGTGTGTGTGTGTTGTTGTTGGTGGTGGTGGTTATGGTGGTGCTAGAGAAGGAGGAGGAGGAAGAGGAGGAAAAGGAGGAGTATTTTCCTAGGTTGAGAACCAGTACTCTGAGTTTAAAAGATACATCTTTAAATTATCCACATTCTTGCTTTAATAATATTATGTCACTTAGTATGTCACATAATAACCTTATTACAGGGCTGGGGATATAGCTCAGTTGGTAGAGTTCTTACCTGGAATACACAGGGCCCTGGGTTCAATCCCCAGCACCAAAAACAACCACCAACCAACCAAACAAACAAACACCCTATGACAGCATAATTCAATTTTATACCTCCTATTTTTATGATGTATCATACATTTTATTTCTATGTATCTTTTTAACTCCATAGTTCATTACCATTTTTTGCTTAGTTTGCAAATAGCCTAAAGTGAACAAAACAAGAAAATAATTCTTTATATTTACTTCTCTTTCCAGTGCTCCTCATTTATTTTTTGCAGATGCAAATTTTCACTTGGCATTAATGTTCTTGCCTGAGGAACTTTAACATTTCTAGTGTTTGCAGGTCCACCTTTTCCACAGATAGTTTAACGTATTATTTTTAGTTATTTTAAAATCTGTGATCATTTCAACAACTGAATCATTTCTGATTCTATTGATTGCTTTTTCTTGTTTTTGTGTACTTCTTATAATTTTTTATTTACTGCTTGTGGTCCTGTACAGAGGAATAGGAGAGGACTACGGTGATCCTCTTCTGCTGCTTCTGTCAGGCTTATGTGTGTTGGAGGTTTAGTCAAGTATATCAGGGCCTGAGCTGAGTTTGGGTTTTGTCATCATTACATTGTGTGAACCACAGACTCAAATTTCTCCAGCAGTTGGTTGTTGTTCCCTTGTGGTACTAGAGGATATTTTTGTATGTTCCTGTACCACCTTCATCTTTTAACAGTCTTTGCATATTTGTCCCATATAGGAACTTTTCTTTGTGCTGTTGTTCTCCCAGTGATAAGCTGTTGTTTGGGGGCAGGGTGGGCTTTTTTTTTTTTTTTTTTTTTTTTTTGTCTGGTCCAGACCAAAATGATAGTCATTCTGATTCTGGGCATTGGTGTTTGGGCTTTCTCTTCCTTGTGGCGGTCAAACTCTGCTATGTATTTGTGGTTGGTCATGGACAGAAATATTCTTCTCTTCTCCTAGCCATGGTAGATATTTCTTTGGGATTGGTATAGGACCTTTTCCCAGGACTTTTTCTTCTTCCTGTCCCTATTGCCCGTGTCTCATTGCTGAGTGTTTTTCTACACTCCCTTTCCTCCCTTCCCCATAAGCAGAGACATTTTGCTTCTATTATCTGCTGAAGCAGTGGATTTTATCTGGAGCTTGAGGTGAGAGTTTTCTGTTTTTTCCCTAGTTACTTGAGGGGGGCCTTTTTCTAATTTGGCAGGACTTTAGGCCTATCCTAGGCTCCTCCTTCCTGCACACTTGCCCTAAAGATGCAGGACTCTCACTGCTTCCTGTCCTACTTCTAATCTCTTGTGTGAGTACTCAGTTGAGGCATGGGGAGGAATTGAGTGAAATCTTCCTTGTGCCTGGGGTCCTTAGCTATTCCAAACCAACACACTAGTTTACATTTGATCTTTAAGAATTTGTTGAAATTGGTAACCAATTTCTTCTTATACTCGTATATGTCAGCCACTACTTTTTCTGTGACTTGCCTAAAGTGAAAATTTGTGTATACTATCTTTTCCTTGGAGGAGCTCATCCTTCCAAGGAGAGGAATAAAATTTACTTGAAATTTTATTAGATGGTAAGAATTAAATTTACTTGGTTGCCTTATAACCTCAATTTTTTGTTAGACCAAAAGAAGTTTTGAGATATATATAGATACATATATCTATATATACTTTACTTTTCTTTTTTCCTCGTTAGAGTGGGAATGACGTTCTTTTGCGACTTTTTGCATTCCAAGCAAAAATGCAGCTACTTAGAGTTCTTGACAAGCTATGCTGTTACAAACTTTTGTTTGTGTTTTTCCATCTCCTTCATCTGCCTCTTGAGCATATCCTCATTTAAGATTGAACCCAAGGGGTTACTTATTCCATAAAACCATTTTTTTTGTTTGTTTAATGAGGTACCTTTTTTTTTTTTAATTACAGCTTTATTTTATTCATTTTTTTTTTTTTTTTTTTTTTTTATGTTGTGCTGAGGATTGAACCCAGGGCCTCACATGTGCTAGGCAAGGGCTCTACCACTGATCACAACCCCAGCCCATGAAACCTTTTTTAATTCTACTAAGTAGAATGGAACATTTCTGTACTTTTGTCTCATGTTCAATGTGTTATATTTTAGGGGGCCTATTGAAATTGACTCATGTGAAGCTGGGCAGATTTTAGATTTTGAGGCCCATCATCCTGAGAACTGTCCTGCAATTTTCAGAGTTTACAACTGTAAAGTTGATAGGTTTTAAATAGGATCATAGAGTAAGCTTGAAATAAAAGATGTTATCAGTAGCCATCCTACCATGCAGTAAAACACTGGAACTTTATTCTTCTACCTAACTATAACTTAGCACCCACTGATAAATCTCTTCATATCCCTCCCTCTCCTCTTATTCTCCCCAGCCTCTGGAAACCACAATATTACTCCCAACTTCTATGAAATCAACATTTTTATATTCCATATATGAATAAGATCATGCCATTGTCATCTTTCTCTGTGTGGCTTATTGTAATTAACATAATGATGTCCGTATATATACCACATTATCTTTATTCATTCATCAGTTGATGGGTACTTCAATTGTTTCCATTGGCTATTACTGCAGTAACCATGGGAGTGCAGATATTTCTTTGATATTCTGATTGCATTTCCGTTGGATATATACTCAGAAGTAGGATTGTTGAATTACATGGTAGTTCTGTTTTTAATTTTTTTGAGGAACTGCTATCCTGTTTCTTACAGTGGTTATACTAATTTATATCCCCCCCCCCCCCCCCCCGGCAGTGTGTAAATGTTCCTGGTTTCTCTGCATTATTGCCAGCACTTATCTTTTGTCTTTTTGATAATAGCTATTCTTATTGAATGAGATGATGTTACATTATGGTTTTGCATTTCCCTCTTATTAGTTATGTTGAATGTTTTCTCATATAGTTGGATGTTTGCATCTCTTCTTTTGAGTAATGTCTATTTAAGTCTGTTGTCCACTTTTAAATTAGGTTGTTTTGCTTTGCTTTGATATTGAGCTTTTTGAGTTCTGGGTATTAACCTCTTGTCTGGATATTAACCTCTTATATGTTAGAGTGGCAAATATTTTCTCCCATTCTTTGGGTTTTCTCTTCACTCTTTTTGTTCCCTTTGCTGAGAAGAAGCTTTTAAATTTGATGTAATCCCATTTGTCTATTAGTAATAAAATAAAAAATTTGTGAAATCACACCATAGGTCTCTGTGCTGTTTGGTTTATACATTTGTTACTCCTGAACTAAATTATTTTTAGAAACATGATTTAACTTCATAGAATAAAAAGTAAATTTATAGAATATAATGTTAGAAAAATGAGATTGTTTATACAAACTGGCATATATATATATATATTTTTTTTTTGTGGTACCGGGGATTGAACTCAGGGGCACTTAACCACTGGGCCACATCCCCAGCCCTTTTTGTATTTTATTTAGAGACAGGGTCTCACTGAGTTGCTAAGTGCCTCGCCATTGCTGAGGCTGGCTTTGAACTCGCGATCCTCCTGTCTCAGCCTCCCAAAGTGCTGGGATTACAGGCGTGCGCCACCACGCCCGGTAAACTGGCATATATTTATACAGTGAAATATAGAACTATAAAAACAATGAAGAAACATACCCTGACATGGATATACTAGGTAAAAAAAAAATAGTAAAGTAAAAAACTGTGTAAAAAGGCAGGAAGAATATGACTGTTTTCACTTAAGTATATTTGCATAAAAATTGCTAGAAGGATATACAAGAAACTAAAGTGGTGACCTATAGTAAGCAGGGGCAAAGTGGGCTACTTGTGAATGCAATGAGACTTCTCAAATATGTGTTCCTTTTTATATCATTTTTATTTTTTGTACCAGGGATTGAACTCAGGGGCACTCGACCACTGGGCCACATCCCCATCCCTTTTTTGTATTTTATTAGAGACAGGGTCTCACTGAGTTGCTAAGTGCCTCTTCATTGCTGAGTCTGGCTTTGAACTCATGATCCTCCTGCCTCAGCCTCCCAAATGCTGGGATTAGAGGCGTGCACCGCCGCGCCTGGCTTCATTTTGATTTTTGAATCAGGAATTTAAGTATGCATTCATAAAAATTGAAAAGAATAAACATTACTATATGGACACGGAAAGATAACAGAAAAATCTGCAGAATGTTTCAGAATTGATTAAAAAATGATGGCCTTTGAAATAAAAAAACTGTGTGTGTGAGATACCTTTGTTTTACATAAGCTAGAATTTGCCAACAAGAAAGCATGGAAAATTGCAAAAGACAAGGTTTTATGAATCTGGCTCCAAGTAAAGAAATAAATAAAAAGGCCAACTTTTAAACATAATTAGAATGGATACTGAGGCCACTTCTGCTGGGGTGACTTTAGCAGCCCTGATGAGTAAGACTCATAGTTATGGGCTCCTTGACATACTCTAGTTTGCTACATACCTCCTTTGGGGATCTGAATTTTTTTTCTCTCCCTCCCTCCCTCCTTCCTTCCTTCCTTCCTTCCTTCCTTCCTTCCTAAAAAGCCAGTTTCTACCTCTTGTCAACTTTATTTGTCTATTAATACTTTTTAGTTTTTAATTAAAAAATTCTTTTCATCTGTAGTAGTGATAAGACTAGAAATTGGCATTTCTTAATTAACTAAAGCATCTGTGTGATACTCTTTGTATGTTTGCAGGGAACAGTGATGTGTCACAGTATCTAAAATCTGTAATGATTTCAGTAGCCTAAATGTGTCTTCTTTCTCTTAATGTAGATCTATCCATGCTAATGGAAATGTAACTGGAACTGACACTGATAAAATCAAGGACCATCAGACAAGATCATGCAGTAGGAAATTTTGCTTCCAAATGAAGGCACCAACATTTAGAATTTCTGCTTATTCTAAGGTATTTGAAGTACAATTTTAATTTTATTTGACTCCTTGGCAGTCATTTTATAATGTTGGTTTCTCTATGTTGTTTTTTCAAGTTTAAAAGTTCTTGTATGTTAGAGTGGCTAGCTTTTAGAGGAGGGTTCATTTCTTCCCATGCCCCTGCTCCCCTGCAAAAGAGAAAACATCCAGATTTTATTTATTTTTAGGTACCAGGGATTGAACTCGGGGGCACTCAACCACTGAGCCACATCCCCAGCCTTATTTTGTGTTTTATTTAGAGACAGGGTCTCACTGAGTTGCTTAGCTCCTCGCTTTTGCTGAGGCTGGCTTTGAACTCTCAATCCTCCTGCCTCAGCCTCCTGAACCATTGGGATTATAGGCATGTACCACCACATCCAGATTTTATTTAAAAAAATTTTTTTTAGTTGTCAATGGATCTTTATTTATTTATATGTAGTGCTGAGAATTGAACCCTGTGCCTCACACATGCCAAGCAAGTGCTCTGCCACTGAGCCACGACTCCAGCCCAACATCCAGATTTTAAAGAGTGAATTCCTTATTATTAGAAAATATGTCAATTATAAGAAATATATTGAGTGAAGATTAAGACTCAGTAAATTAACTAGAAAAATTATAATTAATAAATATCAATTTAATACTAATTTTATTTATGTTATGACCCTTGAGATCAGCAGCAGAATTCAGCATTCTGACATTCTACCTACATGTTATCAGGGACCTTAGTTTGATCTTTAGTTTTAGTTTTTTTCTTTTTTAAAATATGTTTTTACTTGTAGATGGACACAATACCTTAATTTACATGGTAGGCAAACGCTTCACTACTGAGCTCCAGCCCCAGCCCCTAGTTTTTTTTTTTTTTTAATATATTATTTATTTACTTTAGTTGTACACAATGCAATGCATTTATGTTTACGTGGTGCTGAGGATCGAACCGGGCCACGCATGTGTGAGGCAAGTGCTCTGCCGCTGAGCCACAACCCCTGCACCCCCCTAGTTGTTTTTTTTTTTTATGAACATAATAACTTTATTCATTCATTCATTTGTTCATTTATTCATTCATTTTTTTGTGTGGTGCTGAGGATTGAACCCAGTGCCTCACATGTGCTAGGCAGACACTCTACCACTGAGCCACAACCCCAGTCCTGTGTTTTAGTTTTGTTTGAAATATTTCTTCCTTTTTTTCCTTAAACATCCATTGTTAGGGTTTTCTATTCACCAAGAAGTGTCCTTGTTAATCCCCATAAACTATCCCTGTAGAACCTTTGGGATCTGATGGATTAATTTCACTTGGACCAGAAAAGCAAGATACATAAACAGTCAAAAGACTTTTCTGAAACATGGGGTGGATCTCTAAAGACTACATAAAACATCTGGAAACAAAAAGAAAATGTAATATCAACAAAAAATAAAATAATCCTCTTTATTTTTCTGATATATATACAAATTCCAAACAAGGTAGAATGAGATGTTTTATTTAAAAGCAAAATCATTTTTGTTTTCACTGTATTTTCCCACATGGGTAGAAAACATGAAAAGTAGATTGGGGGCAGGTCAAAGTTGGTTGGTTTCTCTGTATATGTTAAGAGAGTTTTGTAAATTAATATCTTGCTAGACATTTTGTTCCATTTTGAGAGGAAAATATGTAAAGCAGTAAATTTCAAATTAATAGGAATTCATGTTATGTAAATCCAAGGATTGCCTTAGTTAAAATAAATGGATGGCCTCCTAGAAGGTGATGGTGCAATTTTTTTTTTTTTTTTTGTATTGAAGTTTGAACTCAGGGGCATTTAACCACTGAGGTACTCTCCAGCCCTCTTTTGTTTTTCTTTATTTAGAGACAGGGTCTCACTGTGTTACTAAGTGTCTTGCTATGTTGCTGGGGTTGGCTTTGAACTCGTGATCCTCCTGCCTCAGCCTCCTGAGCCGCTCTGATGACAAGTTTGAGATTTTTCTCTGGCAGCCAGTAGATGTATTGCACTTTTCTAGGTTTTTTTTTTTTTTTTTTTTGGTGTCATTTTGAAACAAGTAGTTATGATGATTAAAAATAATTTGTCTTGGGACTGGGGTTGTGGTCAGTGGCAGAGTGCTTGCCTCGCACGTGTAAGGAACTGGTTCAATCCTCAGCACCACATACAAATAAATAAATAAAATAAAGATATTGTATCCATCTACAACTAAAAAATTTTTTTAAAAAATTTGTCTTATTACCAGAACTATTGTACTTATTTTTTTAAGATATGTCATTCCTTTTTACTTTCATTTAAGAACATAAATCGAATGCCCAAGCTTTACATACAATGATTCTAGATTTGTGGAAGGATATAAATTATTTTATAACTTCATTATAAATGAAGTTGAAGACATCTTTTTCTCAGAATGTTTACTCTGGAGCTAGAGAGACTAAATACACCCATTTGAAAACACTTATGTGCAATCATAAAAGGAGCACATAAAATCATAATTTAGATTCCCTTTCTAAGTAATATATTCAAACCTTAAAAAAGGTAAAAATTAGGAAATAGGAAATTCTGATCAATTGAATTTGCTGACTAAATGGTTGTGGTTGTTAACTGTTTGTGGTTTTATTTATAAAAAGTGTAAGGTAGCCTAAAGTTACTGAAATTCTTTTTATTTGGTTGGGGGGACTACTGGGGATTGAACTCAGGAGCACTTGACCACTGAGCCACATCCCTAGCCCTATTTTGTGTTTTATTTAGAGACAGGGTCTCACTGAGTTGCTTAGTGCCTTGCTTTTGCTGAAGCTGGCTTTGAATTCACAATCCTCCTGCCTCAGCTTCCTGAGCCAACTTAAGTTCTTAATATGGGCATTTTAAAAAATATATATTTATTTATTTGCTTTAGTTGTACACAATGCAATGCATTTATGTTTACGTGGTGCTAAGGATTGAACCCGGGCCGCACCCGTGCTAGGCGAGCGCTCTACCGCTGAGCCACAACCCCAGCCCAATATGGGCATTTTTAATTGATCTATTTCTTATTCTCCTTACTCTTTTTCAAGCTTTTACAGAGTGATATTCCCATACATATATGTTGTTTTCCTTTTTGAAGATTAAGAAAATTGAAATGTCACAATTTGTACTTGAAAACTTTATATAATACATTTATACAATACATTTTCTTGTGATTTTTTGAGACAATTTTAGATTTTTAGTTTATGGAATTTTGTTGTTTTTGGAGGATTAGAATAAAACAAATCAGTACGTGAGAGGATGAGTTAATGCCCTAGAATACTCACAAGTTTCTTTATCCTGTATTATAGCTCATGTTAAGTTGTTAGCTGTTAAAAATATTTTGTCTGGATTTGATCAAATATTTGAACACAAATTTCAGCAAGTTATATTAAGGAAATGTTATATTAAGGAAAGTTATATTAAGGAAATTTGCTATAGCTTTCTTTGTGATATGATGGAAAGAGCACAAGCTTTACTTCTAGTTAGTGCTGCCTTGAGGGAATTGAATTAGTATTTCTTAGTTTCTTCTTTTATAATAACTGATGTTTAGCTTTGTGATGAAAAATGAAACAATTATATAAAACAATAAACAATAATGCTTTTTGGTGTAAAATTCATGAATGTTATGGCTAAAGCCAGAGAAGACCATAGTAATGAAGTATCATTCAGAGGTTTCCTTCTCATAGCAAAAACAGGTCAGCTACACTGCTACTTAGAAGCTTGTAAAACCAGTTTCAAAGTTAATGACAAATATTATGCTTGGAGAGAAAGTAAAATGAGCTTTTGGCAAAAATCCCTTATCAAAGGCATGCCATCTGGAAAAGGAATTGTCATGCATATGCTAGTGGATGTTTTGTTTTTCAGCTGGGGAAAGCAGTGATGTACCAAGAACATACCAGCTCTTCATATAGGTTGTGTTACTGTTTATCACTGAAAAATCACTATAGCATAAGAGTTTTTGTTTTTATATTGTTTTCTTGTTGGTGGTTGGTTAATTAAAAAAATTTTTTTTGTATTTATTTTTAAATTGTAGTTGGATACAACAATACCTTTGTTTTATTTATTTATATGTAGTGCTGAGGATCAAACCCAGGGCCTTGCACATGCTAGGTGAGTGCTCTACCGCTGAGCCACAATCCCAGCCCAATTTTTTTTTTTTTTTTTTAAATAAAACATTATAGCTTGGCAAAGTTGCATTGGTTCCTTCTGATCAAAGCACCAACAACTTGAGGCGTATGGGCTCTTTTTGACACCAGGCTATCGATTCATATCCTGCTTTTTTTCCAGAAAGAAGAAATGCCATTAAGTAATCTGACTTTTGATCATGATTTAATATTGAAGAAAAGAGTAAAAATTATGAATATAACCAATTTTGGGCCACAAATCCCACATCTTTTCAGAGTTTTGTGAAGAAATGGTTAGCAATGATAGTGTTCTGCTTTTCCACAGTAATCTGTGCTAGCTGTGTAGGGGAAATGTTTGCATTGTTGGTTAATTGGTTTTTTAGTAAAACAAAATAAATATTTATTGCTAATGTCATTTATATTGTTTCAAGGGGCATAAAAATATTTTAAGTAGTCTGAACTTCTAATTTCAAGTCACAGTATCATGAGTTTTAGCTTAGGATGAGATATGAGGAATTTGCAAAAGTCTGATTTATGGTATAAAATAATTCAATCTAAGCCGGGCGCAGGTGGCGCACGCCTGTAATCCCAGCACTTTGGGAGGCTGAGGCAGAAGGATCGCGAGTTCAAAGCCAGCCTCAGCAATGGCGAGGCACTTAGCAGCTCAGTGAGACCCTGTCTCTAATAAAATACAAAAAAGGGCTGGGGATGTGGCCCAGTGGTCTAGTGCCGCTGAGTTCAATCCCCGGTATCAAAAAAAAAAAAAAAAAAAATTCAATCTAAGGGTTTAATCATTTGCCCACACTTCATGATTTTATCATCACAGAAAAAAGTGAATTTTTTATGCATATTTAAAAATTGTATCCAAATTTTGCTGGATGCGGTGGCACGCACCTGTAATCTCAGTGGCTTGGGAGGCTGAGGCAGGAGGATCACAAGTTCAAAGCCAGCCTCAGACAAAGGGAGGCATTAAGCAACTCAGAGACCCTATCTCTAAATAAAACACAAAATAGGGCTAGGGATGTGGCTTAGTGGTTGAGTGCACCTGTGTTCAATCCCCTGTACCCCACCCCCCAAAATTCAAATTTTGAAATGTAACACAAAGAAATACTTTCAAGAACCAGAAAGCAAGCAGAGAGTAGATTAGGAATTTTTTTTCCCCCAGTCTCTCAAGTTAAAGAATTTAACTTCCAGTTTTGAGTAGGGTATGCTTACCCCACCCTGCCACTACCCCCTTTTCAATGGAATGCTGCAAGAAGACTTCAGAGAGAAATCTTATTATAATTTCTGGATTCATGTTCCATCACAACATCTAGACTACAAAATTTTAATTTATACTTAGTAATTTTAAATTTAGTAGTGATAAAGAATAAGAAAGAAACCTGCTAAATATGAAGATTATTTTACGGTTTGATCTGATTCCAAACCTGGGGACTCAAACATCTTTCAGTAAACTTATCAAACAGTAATAGGGCTGTGGCATGACTCAGATGCATGATTGGATGGCTCTGACTGGCCAAAGATGAGACAATTTGAGTATCACTAAGTATAGCTATAGTAGAATGAATCACATCAACTATGTTTAAATATGAGCTCATAACAATACTTGTATTTTTTTATTCATTAATTTTTTTGGTACTAGGGATTGAACCCAGGGTACTTTACCATTGTGCTGCATCCCAGTCCTGTTTTTTCCTTTTTTTTTTTTTTTTAAGACAAATGTCACTAAGTCGCTGAGGGTTTTGCTCAGTTACTGTGGTTGATCTCAAACTTGCAGTTCTCCTGCCTTATCCTCCTGAGTTGCTGGGATTATAGCACCACACCCAGCTCATACTGATACTTTTTCTAGTACTGGGGATTGAACGCAGGGTCACATTACCACTGAGCTATATCCCCAGACCTTTCATTTATTTATTTTATTTTAATTGTTTTAGACAGGGGCTTGCTGAGTTTCATGAGGCCTTACTAAATTGCTGAGGCTGGCCTCAATCTTGCAACCCTCCTGCCTCAGCCTCCTGAGTTGCTGGGATTACAGGCTTGCACCACTGAGCCTAGCTTTGTAATGATAATTTTTATTTTTTAAAACTCCATTGGCTTACTTTGGAGTATGTTTAGGAACCAACTGTACTAGAAGGCAGCCAAATAATGGAGGAGAGAAAGTTTTTTTTTTTTTCTGTCTTTCTTAGAAACATTCTAGTTAATAAATGAAGAAGAAATGATGCAGTAGATCATCATCACTTTGTAATGAATTCCTGGACCTATGTAATGGTCATTAGTGGCTGCTAGCATTACAGGATGACAAATATCCAGACATTAGATTTCTTTTTTTTAAAAAAAATATTTATTTATTTACTTTAGTTGTACACAATGCAATGCATTTATGTTTACGTGGTGCTGAGGATCAAACCCGGGCTGCACATGTGCGAGGCGAGCGCTCTGCCGCTGAGCCACAATCCCAGCCCAGACATTAGATTTCTTTTGGTGAAAGTTCACAACACTACCTATTAAGTAGCCTTGACAAAAAACTGAACTTACCTGATCAAACCTCTAGCTCTTACTATGGTTTATGAAAAACACAGAAGGTACATGAAACATGTGAAGTGATACCATGGGAATATTATCCACAAAATATAGGCTCTGAGGACCTCCTTAATTTGGTGTTTCAACATATGAATTGTAGGGAGAAAAAAGGAAACTAGGTTGATATCAGGGTCCAGGATCCAGATTTTAATAAGCATTTCTGACATAATCAGGGACATTTTAACACTGACTAGATATTTGATGTTAAAGAATTATTATGTTAGGTACAATTAAATATTAATGGATGCAAGGAAATGCCTTAAATTTACTTCTTTATTATCTGGAGTAGAAGGGAATAGTAAAGAAGAAGATGGGCTATGAGGTCGTTGATATTGTTTAAGTTAGACATTTATGATTTTGGTATAGTGGGTGGGATATGGGAAGAGGAATAGTTCTTCATAATTTTATCTAAGCTTCCTGGGAAAATTCCATAAGAAAAAGTTCCAAAAATTTACATTTTTCTCTTTGTTGGCTCATAAGAATACACTCAAATTACATCTATTTACTAGTCTGCTGAATTCTTATTTTTAATAATTTCTTGAGTCTGTTGAGTGTCATGTATAGAAAAACATTGCCCAGAAAGGACAGTTTTACTATATAGTGCTTACAGTTTACCATGCTCTATTCTAAGTACTTTATACATTTTAACTCATTAGATCCTCATAAGAACTCTTGATGAAGTAGATGTGAACTTGCCAAAAGTTACTTAGCTAGTATGTGATAGAGTTGGGATTTGTATCCAGGCTCTTCTGACCCTACAGTCTATGCTTTGCTAATTTTTGTATCTCTTTTTACAACTTTTTGTTTATTTTTTATTTTCTATGGTGCTGTGGATTGACCTATGGTTGCACTGAGCTACATCATCAGCTCCTTTTTATTTTGAGACATAGTCTCTGACTAAGTTGCCTAGAATGGCCTTGAACTTGCAGTCCTCCTGCCTCAACCTCCCAAATTGCTGGGATTACAGGCATGCACCACTGTTCTTGACAATAATTTTATTTATAATTCCTATATCCTAACACTTATACCTGTTGCTGCCTGAAGCGCTTGGAGCAACGGAGCCGCGGGAAAAACTTCAGAAGCAAACTGGAGACAAACAGCTTTTTATTCTGATAACTTTTCTCTCTGGTTCTAATAACGACTAACACACGCCAAAAACACACCCTAAAATGGCGCTGACCCGATCAGCAATTTCGGCCAAGTCACTCGAGATCCCGCAACAATCCCGTGAGACTACGGGTGGCGACAAAGGCCAAATCTCCACGGCTCATAGTCAACCGCAATTCAAGCCAATCCCCAAACAGGGCTCCTGCATATACCTATTATTTATTTTGTTTGCCTTGGTGTGCTGGCCAAGGAGTTAAATTTTTATATGTAAAATCTTTATTTTTAGATGTTGATAACATTGATACCATATGCTAGCACCACGCAGAACATGTCTATCTGTACACACACACACACACACACACACACACACTTAAAGGCACATCAAACATATAAACAAAGAAAAATCAGCATTGCAAAAATTATTTTTATATGTCATATAACCTTACTGTGCCATTTTCAGTGTGTGTTTTATTTAAATATTGACATATTCATTTTAATTCTAATCAGGTTGGAGCTATTTTCCTCTTTTACATATGTGAAACTCAGAAAGGCTGATTAACTAGACTGTGGCCACATAGCTAAAAATACTGTCGAAGAGACTCAAATCAATCTACCTGACTTTACAACTTAATGCTGTTCTTTTTTTACTGCACTCGAAGGTTACTAGACTCTTAATTATTATCCCTTAACAAAATATGTGTAGAGTGCTGGTGGAAGCATAATAGAAAGTGCGCTTTGTGACCCGGTTCACTCAAACCAGAGGCAGTTGTATAATGGGGCTAACACAAATTATCCTACTTTGAGATAGTATCACTCATGTTGTATAATGGGGCTAACACAAATTATCCTACTTTGAGATAGTATCACTTTTCTCAACAACTGTTATCTTTTATCTTTCTACCTCCCTATGCTCCAGTATAAGAAATGAGTTATATGGGAAAGATGAGCCCATTTGGAGACAAGTATACAAACCTATTTCTGACATTATCTCCCAAGAACAAATGTTTTCACTTTGCTTTACACTGTTGAAATGAACACACACAAAAATAATGTCTATGATCTTGAATATCTGTCTTGATGGTTAAATCTCAGAAATGAATGAGTGATAAAATACTACAGAAGCAGAAGCTCGAAAAACTGCCAGGGAATGCCTAGATGTTGAAGTGATGGAAAAGGCCACCCAATTTGGGTGTACATTGGCTCCAGGGAGGCATTAGATACACTTTCAAATCTCCAAATGACTGCCATGTGGATAAGAAAATAGCATGTGTAATGTCATCCCACAAATCAAGGAATCCAATTTTTAAAGACCATTTTTACTTGTAGTTTTGATTTTGGAAATTGTATAATTGTATTCCCTAATATTTAGGGAATCCAGAGTCTAGTTGAGTTTACTCCCTTTTCAAATACAAGGTATTCACTAAGAATTATTATAGCAAGAAACCAAAGAATAAACTATATTATAACAGCAACTGCTTTTTAAAAATTAGTATTATATTTCCCTGCTGATCTGTAAAGCAGCCTTTTCATGGCTCATTTTACTTTCAATTACTTGTTGATTTTATTGGTCCTGTTTGGTGAATTTGTTTTGGGTCTTAGATAAAATTACTCCTTCCTTTCCTTAACCCCCACTTCTGTTATGTAATTACCTCCTACTTGCCTTATATAGGCCACTTGAGATAAAATTAGGCAATGCCTTTAGTACCCTGTTTAGCACATAATACTTACCTAGTAAATATGCCTTTTGGATTTTTAAAAAAACTACTTCGCTCTTTTGTTTTAAAATTTTTCTTTATTCTTCAACCTTTATATGGGGAGGAGAGAATATGGCTTAGTTACTTTAGTAAGTCCTAGGCCTGGGATAGGTGGGAAAAACTGTTGATAATGTGTTATGGTAGTTTAATGAGTAATCTCTGTGTTCTCTGTAGAGAAGTTTTTTTTTTTTAAATAATAGTCTCTGAGTTTGAGACTGAATTGGTTCCCAAGAGTACTTGGCTATGAGGAGGTGGAGTAGAAATACTATAGAGAAAAAATGTGGCTTATCCAACTCCATGGGTTTTTCTTTTCTTTTTTTTTTTGGTACCAGAGATTGAACTCAGGGGCACTCGACCACTGGGCCACATCCCCAGCCGTTTTTTGTATTTTATTTAGAGACAGGGTCTCACTAAGTTGCTAAGTGCCTCACCATTGCTGAGGCTGGCTTTGAACTCGCGATCCTCCTGCCTCAGCCTCCCAAAGTGCTGGGATTACAGGCGTGCACCACCGCGCCCGGCTGGGTTTTTCTTTTTCTCTAGCCAACTGCAAAGGGCATTATAATGTAGTAAGATAGCGAAGCTTCATGACAGGAGGCCCATAGACTCTAGTAAGAAAGAAAATTTTAGATTTTATCCCCAAGAGGAATAAATGAGTTAGTTGTAGCTACAGACAACCTATGGAAGGTTTTAACAGCTAGTTAAAAATTGTAATATTTTCTATTTCACCATCCTCATCTCTGCATAGCAGCTGTACCTGTTCTTTTGTACAGCAGTAAACTGAAGCAACCTTTTAATATATCCTCTAGTGGTATTTTTGAAAATGATATGAAAGTGTTTGAAAACTGAAGATTGTAGAGGCACAAAAGATTCTTTCATTTTCCAAAGGACAGTTATAATTGTTGAGTGATGGCATAGCTATTGAAGTTGTAAAACCAAGGAGGAAGGAGATAGAGGGAAAGTGGAAATAGTAGGGTCAAAATTATATTGTTATATTATATGCATACATGAATATGTCACAATGAATCCCAGCATGTGTATAATTATAATGCACCAATAAAAATATGGAAAAAATAATAGAGAAAAAAGACTGATTATATTAAATTCTGTTTAAAAGTCAAAAGAAGACAAGTCAGCAAATTAAAATAATTTTTAAAGTGACAGAAAGAAATTGTATAACCACTTACTTGATAGTGGAGGATTTGCTTTTAGGGGACCATTGGTTATTGGTAAGAGATTTTTTGAAAAACAAAATAAATGTGTGTGACAGAAACTCACTCTCTTATCTGAAAATGAAAACTTGGAGAGGAGAAATGAAATGCTCTTCAAACTAAATCTGGATGCTATGGAAACCAGAAGGTAATATGCAAGAATGAGCATAGTTAAGAGGTTCTCAATTTTTTAAAAATATTTTTTTAGTTGTTGATGGATGTTTATTTTTATTTATTTATATGCGGTGCCGAGAATCGAACCCAGTGCCTCACACATGCCAGGCAAGTGTGCTACTGCTGAGCCCCAGCCCCAGAAAAAGGTTCTCAATTTGACTTCTGTCATCAGTTACTTGGTGAGGGCATTGCCATGGTTATTGTTCTGAAGATGACCATAACTAAGGAGGCATAACTAATGTGGTTTATAGAAAGTGTGGGATCAAGTGAATTGAAGAAAAAGAAAGCTGATAGAAGGAAGACAAAAATATGATAATGGTAATAATAGCTAACATTTAATGATTACTTTGTTCAGGCACTGTGATAAGATACTACATATGTATGTATATATGTATGTATGAATGAAATGCTGTCTCTACATGTTTCTCAGGCTGGCCCAGAAATACTATGCTCAAGTGATCTTTCTGCCTCAGCCTTACAAGTAGCAGGAAGTACAGACTGTGTTACAAAATCTGGCTGACACTTTACATATGTGTTCATACTGTCCCGGTTGCCATGTGAGGTGTAAGTTATTATTGCATTTATTTTATATATAAGGAAACAGTTATAATAAAACTTACTCATAGGTTAAATAACTCACAATAAAGTCAGGATTCATCCATCTTTCTCTTGGGGTAAAACCAAGTTTGCAATCCAGGCCAAGTGAATTATTCTTTTAGCTTAGATTGGGAAACAAAGGACTAAGATATTTCACTAGTTCAGTGTAAGTTAATGATGTGATGGGCTTCTAGAAGGTTATTATAATCACAAATGTACTGGTTTTAGTGAAGTCATGGTGGTGATATACTACTTGTCAAACCACATTTTGCGATTAAAAAAAAGGGGGACATTTTATTGGTTTTGACAATAGTGGAGTTTTTTGTTTGGTTGTGTGTGTGTGTGTGTGTGTGTGTGTGTGTGTGGTGCAGTGCTGGGGTTCAAACCCAGGGCCTTTCCAATGATATTTGATTTGGAGTGAATGTTCAAGTATTTTATTACTTTATTTTTTATTTTTTAAATTTTTTATTTTTTTTGATGGCACTAGGGATTGAAATCAGGGTTTGTGCTTACTAGGTAAGTACACTCCCGCTGAGCTTTATCTCCAGTTCCTTATTGTTTTAAAATCAATCAAAAATGTACACGGAGGCTTGGGGTATATAGCTCAGTGATTGAAAATTTGCCTACCATGTGCAAGGCCTAGGTCCAATCCCCATTACCACATACACACACATAGACACAAACACACACACAAATAATAATAATAAAATAAATGAACATGGAGATGTTTAATGTGGGAATGAATTTAGTTAGCTGTTAAATTTTTGAGATTTTTTGGATGTTTTTGAAATTAGAAATTTCTTGTATTACTAAAAAATAATCTTTACCTATTATACATCTAGCAGAGTAAACATAAAGTTAAATTAAGTCCAAATTTTGAGAATCTCTGTCCTTATGTTTTGTATGATATAGATGGATTTAATGCTAGTGAAAACTGCAAACCCAAAGAACAATTTAGCACCTGCATTGCTGATAATGGGGTTTATTTAGTTACCTGGAAACCTTTCATTTAAATTTGAGATTAAATATACTTTTCCAGTTGACCATGGAACATTTTAAAAAAATCAATTTTAGATTAAACCACAAAGGAAAACCTCAGTAAATTCTAGGAAAAAACTGAAGTTTCTCTCCTCTCTCTCTCTTTCTCTAATTCATTCATTTAAAGTTCTACAGTAGAACTTTAAAATGTACAACTCCAACCACTTGGAGAAATCTTTCTTTCTTTCTTTTTTTTTTTTTTTTTTAAAATATTTATTTATTTGCTTTAGTTGTACACATGCGTTTTTTTATCTGTATGTGGTGCTGAGGATCGAACCCGGGCTGCGCACGTGCTAGGTGAGTGCTCTACCGCTGAGCCACAACCCCAGCCCCCGAGAAATCTTTCTTAAATAAATATTTAACCATAGATAAAATGTACAATAACTGATCATTTAGCAAGCTGGAATGAGATGCAGGCTAAGAGTAATACTACATTTAGAAGTAAATTCATAATTTTAATTAACTTCATTGTTGATAAAGAAATGTACAGATTATTCAACTTCACAATTTAGTAAAAAGAGCAAACAAAACCCAACAAAATGAATGCCAAGGAGAAAGGGAGATTACTAATAGAGATAAAAGAAGGAACGAGCCGGGCGCGGTGGCACACACCTGTAATCCCAGCACTTGGGAGGCTGACGCAGGAGGATCACAAGTTCAAAGCCAGTCTCAGCAATGGTGAGGCACTTAGCAACTCAGTGAGACCCTGTCTCTAAATAAAATACAAAAAAGGGCTGGGGATGTGACTCAGTGGTCAAGTGCCCCTGAGTTCAATCTCCAGTACCAAAAACAAACAAACAAACAAAAAAAACAAAAAACAAAAAAGAAGGAACGAATGGATGAAATGACAAAAACCTCAGAAATAATCTAAAAGCTATTTCTTAGGGTTAAAAAACAAATGGACAGGGCTGGGGCTGGGTATCAGTGGAAGCGCACTTTTCTGGCATATGTGAGGCGCTGGGTTCAATTCTCAGCACTGTGTATAAATAAATAAAATAAAGGTCTATCAACAACTAAAAACATTTGACAGATATATGACAAATACTAGCATGTAAAGGGTCAAAAACTAAAATTAAAAGAACAAAATGGATAAAAATAGTAAAGAGATTTTTCTAAAGTTGTAAGAGAGCACCATTAGGTCTATGCCAATTTATTTGAAATCTTTCTGATATGAATTAGGCAATACCCAAAGTGATATAAGAAAAAGAAAATCTGAGTAAACTGAAAATTATGAAAGGAAGTTCAAGGGGATTTTCTCCAAAAACTGGCTCTGTGGCCAGATTGTTTGCCAGTGAATTCTTTCTAGCTTTGAAGGAATATATAGTCCCTATGATGAAAAATGTTCTATAGATTATACATATTTCAGTGTTTGCAAGTTAACTGTTCAATCTGCTTTCAATCTCATCCATTTCAGATATTGTATTTTTCATTTCCCAAAGTTTCATTTGGGCCTTAAAAAGTCTTACTCTCTTCTTCCAAATTTCCCTGTATACTGAGCACATTTATAGTAGGTCTTTTAACATGTCTGTCAAGTTCTCTCTCTGTTCTGTCAGTTCTGTGTCTGTTGTTTCTATTGATTAGATATTCTCTTAATCATAGGTGATGCTTTCCTTTTTTTTTTTTTTTCTGTACCTGGTAAATTTTGATCAGATGTGAGACATTGTGAATTTTCTATTTGGTGTTGGATTTTCTCGTACTTTTTTTTTTTAATATTTATTTATTTATTTGCTTTAGTTGTACACAATGCTTTTTTTTTATTTTTACGTGGTGCTGAGGATCGAACCCGGGCCGCGCACGTGCTAGGCGAGCGATCTACCGCTGAGCCACAACCCCAGCCCTTCTCGTACTTTTAAAAATAATTTAGGTCTGTTTTGGTATGCATTTGAATTTTCTGAGATTAGTTTGATGTTTTTGAGACCTACTTTATTTTGAGGAAGATTTGTTAAGAGTGAGTCCAAAGCAGAGGCATTCTTTCCCCCCTATACCCAATTTAGAAGTTGCTTTCCTACTGAATATGTTTATATGATATCTCATGTATTGTGAGGTCCTTTCATTCTATCCTTTTTTTGGTGGGGGGGGGTGGAGGAGTTGCTGAGAATTGAACCCAGGGCCTTGTGCATGCTAGGCAAATGTTCTACCACTGAGAACATTTTTACTCTATCAAGTGAGAATATAAACTCTTCATAGCTTTTTATGAATTTCACAAATTCTTTTGCCTACTTATTTTTAAAAAATATTTATTTATTTACTTTAGTTGTACACAATGCAATGCATTTATGTTTACGTGGTGCTGAGGATCGAACCCGGGCCGTGCACGTGTGAGGCGAGCGCTCTGCTGCTGAGCCACAACCCCAGCCCCTCGCCTACTTTTTTAAGTGTCCCTTTCCCCAGGCCCAGGTAGTTCACATAACAAATCTGTACCCTGCTTTGCCTTTCCTTCTCTTCTCAGGAATTCCACTGCTGCTCTGACTATTGTCCAGTATCTGAAAACTGTTTTTTCATCTGCTTTATCCAGTTTTCTGTTGTCTAACCTGGGAGGATAAATCTGATCCCTGTTACTACATCATGCCTGTTTGTGGAAATTCTTATCTTTTTCATCTTTCTTTTCTGTGAGTTAAGATGTGGGTCCAAGTAAAAGAAGTCAAGACACTAGTTGGCAAGTTCTATATTTATTTGTCTTACCTATAACTGAGGTAGAGGAGTTCCAAGTTGGCCTGTGGTCCAAACGGTTTGATAATAATAAGTGATTAAAAATTTTTTTTGTTTTAGTTGTAGATAGACACATACCTTTATTTTACGTGTTTATTTTTATGTGGTGCTGAGGATTGAACCCAGTGCCTCACACATGTGAGGCGAGCGCTCTACCACTGAGCCACAACCCAGCCCATAATAAGTGACTTTTGACATAACCCCTTGCCTTTTTACTTTCTTGAACCTATTGAAGTGGTAGAGTGGTTGGCCGAGAATTATGAGACTTGTGGTTGGGGGGTTGTAGCTCAGTGGTAGAGTGAATGAATAGTATAAGCAAGGTTCTGTGTGACCAAAATAAATAAATAAGGAGAAAGAAAGAATGAATAAATAAATGAATTGTTATTTTGAGTCTTGGTTAAGTACTGCATAGCCTTAGTAAGTTCTTAGTTCTCTTACCTTTAACTGAATTAAGACCTATAATTATTTGCTTTCCCCTAGCTATTTCTATTTGCTGTTATTTACTTCTAATTTTATGAGGGGGTTAGAAATTGTATTATTAGCTAGTTATCTCACCAGTTGTCCTTTTTCAACTGAGTTGGGTTTTCTTCACATGTCATGTATGTTTCTGCTTCACAATAACCTAGGATCTTGCAAAGATTTGATCTTATGTATTATATCTTTAATTTTGTTACTTGCTTCTCTGTACTTGCTATTCTGTACTTAGAAATGAATTAGTGAATATATGAGTAACTGAATAGATATAGACAAATATATTCATATATGTACAGAATGAATTTTCTCAAATCTAAGACTGTTAATGATCAATGCAATAGATTTACTATATTTTCATGGGAAAAAAAGGAAAATATACCGTTTGTTTTTAAAAAAAATGTCTTAAAGTACACATTCATCCATATTTAACCATCTTCTTTGGTATCATGAGATTGAGTTGAATCCTTTTCCATGTTCTGACTGCTGCTTTGCCTCACCTGTTTTGCTTTCTTAATCTTTATATATTATGATTGTAAATAAAAATTTTGAGTTATTTGGGAAATGTTTGGAATTTAACTGCTTTTCTATTTTGTCTAAACTTATAGTTTCAGTTTTTCTATAGATAAACCATGAATTAAATAACTTCCTCTTTGAGTCAGCTGGAAACTTTCGACAGTTTGATATCCAGCACTTGGGTGACAGTACTTCGTAAAATGCAAATTGGTCACACCAATATCTTCCAGCTCTGATAATTCTGTGATCTATTTTGAGAGACTGCAATTTCTGCTGCCTTTAATTGCCCTTGCTTGGTTTGAAATGGACAACTTTTGCATCATAATAGCTTTTTATTTCAGTGCTTTATCATAGTTCAATCTTTCTGGAAGCATTTTCAAGCAAGTTAGACTTTCAAATTTAAGTTAAAATTCAACTGCATGTGGGTTTACCTATGCTATTAACTCAGCTGTGATTATAGATAAACAGATAACATCTGGGGGAGGGTATTTCCCATAGGTTAACACATAGGCAAGCAGTGATGGATATTACAACTTAGTCTTTTGTTTAGCTACTGGTAGATTTTAATTATGATACCTCTCCGAGTTTCAGAAACTTAAATATATTAAGAAAAGCAAGTGTCTTTAGAATTGAGAAGACATAACTTAGGAATTTAATATATAATAAGCAATCTGTTAATGGTAGAATTGGTTAATATTTTGGGGGATGATTAGATAGTAGTTAGAAAAGCTTGTGTTGAACCTACCCATATACAAATGTTATAGTTAATCTTTTAAAATAGAAAAACTAGTGAAAACTATACAAAGAATAGTAATCTTCTAAAGTAAAAGACTAAAAAAGTTGATTGTAAAAAAATAAAACACATTTATTTATGTGAAGAAAGTCAACTTGATTAAAACTAAAAAAGAATCATAAGTTCAAGGCCCGCCTGGGCAACTTAGCCAGATCCTGTCTCCAAAAAGAGAAAGAGACAAACTGGGATGTAGCTCAGTGGCAGAGTTCCCTGGGTTTAGTATCAAGTACTACAAAAACATTTATAAATATGAGCTTAGTGATTACTGTATTGTAAAAATATTTATAATACCAAGAGTCCAGTAAGTACATTGATAAAGGACATGCTAATTAAGTCATAAGGCAGTATAAAGTAAATACACCTAAGGAAAATTTAGAGTTCAATCTCATTGGTAATGAAAACATTAGTGAATAACTTTTTCTTGCTTATTGAGCAACGATAATAAAGAAGTCTATAAGGAATCAAGTACTTATGCATTTCTTTTGGAATTGGGACAGCTCATTTGGAATTAATGTATATCTTAAAAACCATGAACATATCCAAGGCCACTGATTTAATGATCCTACTCTTGGGAACTGATCCCAAGTAAATATTCCAAGGAATAACAAAGCTGTATTTGAGCTATGTTCACAAAAGTATTAATTATAATAGTAATAGCTGAAAATAATCTAATTGGTCAACATTGGGAAATGTGATCCATTATGCTAAAATAATACCCAATTAATTCATATCCATTACATGTAAGTGTAAGCACCATTGCAGCAGGGACTGTATCTTTTGTTGTCCACTGTGAAAGTAGTGCCTAGAAGAGCTTGGCATATAGTAAGTACTCAACAATTATTAATCATATTTTTTTGAAATAGATACATTGATGGAATAATGTTAACAATTTTAAAAAAACCATACACATACAAAAGCTGTTCTCAAGAACGTTAATAAGTAAAGGATATGGGGAGCAAATTAGTGGAATTTGGTTTGAAAGCTTAGTAGTGTTTTCTTGGGGCCTAGGAGTTGGGAAAGGTATTCCAGGCAGGAGTATTTGAGGAAAGACCTGAAAGTAGGACTTAACTGGAAGAGGGTTAGATAGGAAATGATTTTCTGATAAGGTAAGGATTCTGAGTAGACTTCTAATGTGGACTAATTGGTGGGACTTCATTATTCTGCAATAGCGGAAGTCATTGATGTTTTTTCAACAGAAAGAGCTGTATAATTCTGGCTCTGGTATATAAGACAGACTCAGGGAGATCACTATAGTCTGGAACTTCATATGAGAAGTTGTTTCAGTAGTTGTTTTAATACTATTAGGTTTTTCATTGTAAACTATGGATAGAAATTTGATTATTTGTTTCTTTGCACAAGTTGGCTATGTAAAAAGACAGTTTTTATAAGATTGAGTAAAACTTTAAATGTTATCTTGTTTAAAATTATTTACAAAAATGTTTAGGTTTAAAATGAGAACTGTTTTAAGAAGCATCTATTTGGTCTAGGAATATGTAGATCAGTGGAAGAATGCTTGTTTAGCATGCAGGAGGTGCTGGGTTTGATCCTAAGTACTGCAAAAAGAGTGACACATCTGTTGAATTTGTCCCATAAATATGTAATTCTTTTAGCCTTACTTCTGGCTTTTAAAATTTCTCCTTTCTTTACAGAACACAGAAGAAAACCATGTCAGCTATCATTGTTGTGTCAAAAATATTGCTAGAATGTGTTTTAAAAATCATAATCTAAATCTTTACCACAAGCACATCAAATAGAAGACTAACATCAAGGATATTAAAGCTCTCAAAAACCTTAACACCAAAAAAACCCCCCCAAAACAAAAAACAAACAACCCAATCAATAAATGGGCCAAGGAACTAAACAGACACTTCTCAGAAGATGATATACAATCAGTCAACAAATATATGAAAAAATGTTCAACATCTCTAGCAATTAGAGAAACGCAAATCAAAACTACTCTAAGATTTCATCTCACTCCAGTCAGAATGGCAGCTATCAAAAACACAAATAACAATAAATGCTGGCGAGGATGTGGGGAAAAAGGCACACTCATACATTGCTTGTAGGACTGCAAATTGGTGCAGCCAATCTGGAAAGCATTATGGAGATTCCTAGGAAAACTTGAAATGAAACCACCATTTGACCCAGCTATCCCACTCCTTGGTCTATACCCAAAAGACTTAAAAACAGCTTAGTATAGGGACACAGCCACATCAATGTTTATAGCAGCACAATTCACAATAGCTAGAATGTGGAACCAACCGTGATGCCCATCTACTTATTATGTTTTCCCATCATACAAACAATGCACAATTTGTTTTGTACAAAATATTAACAACAAATTGGTTTTTCTTTAAAAATATCTTCTTAGTTTATTCCAAATAAATTTCAGGATCCTAATTCAACATAAAAGCCTGCTTTATAATCGTCAACACTGAGTAACCAACATTTTGGGTACTCAGTGTTGACGATGAATGCATAGGGAAACTTTGGTATATGTACACAATGGAATACTGCTCAGCACTAAAAGAGAATAAAATCATGACATTCTCAGGTAAATGGATGGAGTTGGAGAAAATAATACTAAGTGAAGTTATCCAATTCCAAAAAAACCAAAGGTTGAGTGATTCCTTTGCTATGAAGATACTGACTTATAATGGCAAGGGAGGGGAGATGAGAGGAATGAAGGAACTTTAAATAGAACAGAGGGGAGTGGAGGGATCAAGGGGATAGGAATAATGGCAGAATGAGTTAGACATCAATACCTTAAGTATGTGTATGAAAACTCAAATGGTGTGAAAATACTTTATGTAAAACCAGTGACTTGAAAAATGTGCTCTTTATATGTAATATGAAATGAATTATACTCTGCAAGCATGTGTAACAAATTAGAATAAAAAAATTTAAAATATCATAATGAACTTACTTAAGTATAAAATTAAGACTGAATATTTGTGGGAATTATGATTATAACTGAATATAAATATTAGAAATTGGTACAAAATAAAAACAAATTTGGATGAGTACAGTTAACTTTTAATCATATTTTTTAAAAAATGTTTTTATTACTGCATAATAGTTATACATAACAGTAAATTCATAAGTGCCATGTAGCATAGTTTGCTCCATATCAGTCCCTAGTACTTCCCTTTCCCTCTTCTCTCCACTCCCCCTGATCCCATCCCCTTTGTTTACTCTCTTGGTTTTCCTTCAATTTATTAATATATTTTTAATTGGTGTATTGGTATGTAAAAGTGGAATGCATTGTGATATAGTTATATATTCACATAGTTTTATTTTGTTTTGTTTTCATAGATTGAATCTAGTGTGGTTTACCACTGAGCTACATTCCAGGCCCATTTTATTTTTCTTTTTGAGATAGATAATGAGTTAAGTTGCTGAGATTGTCCTCAAACCTGTGAACCTCCTGTCTCAGCTTTCCAAGTGGCTGGGATTATAGGCACATACCAGCATACCTGACTATATTTTGGGTTAATATTTGGCCTGAGTACACTTAATTTGTAGTTCATACTCTTTCTCCTCTTGTAGAACTTTGATGACAGAAATGTTAGATCTTCTGTAATTGTTCCACAGTTCCCTGAGGCTTCATTTATTATTATTATTATTATTATTATTATTTTATTATTATTATTTTTTCCATCTATTATTTTTCAGTTATCAAGATTGGATCATTTCCTGTGATCTAGCTTCAAGTTCATGTATTGTTAAATTCATTCTACTAATGAGTCCATCCAGTGAGTTTAATTTTGGCTGTTGTATTTTTCAGTTCTAAAATTTCCATTTGGTTCTTTATATCTTCTGTTTCTTTGCTCAAACTTTGTTTTTTCCATTTGTTTCAGTAATTTTCATAATTACTTGTTGGAACATTTTACTGGTAGTTGCTTTGAAATCTTTGCCAGATAATTCAACTATCTGTGTCATCTTGGTATTGGTGTTTGTGAATTTTCTCAGTTGAGATTTTCCATATATTGCTCTGTTTTTTCATAGTGAGAATGATTATTATTAAAGCAAATTAGGAAAATAGGAATAGAGCAGAAAATAGAACCAGTATAGCTGTGGAAGCTCAGTGTTTTTCTCTATAAAGTAGAAATAATATCTACTTTATAGACATTTTATAGAGACTGTGTAAGAACTCATATGTGAAGTATCCAGCCCTGTCCCTGGTACATTACACACAACAAGAAAATACTAGTTCACTTTTCTTTTCTGATCATAGCATTTTGAAATTATTACTGTCAACAACAATAGTATTGTAAGGAAAGGGGTTCTTTAAAGGAACACTTAATCCTCCCTACCAGTTCTTTAAATCGTGATTACCTAATGAAAAAACAGCCTGCTTCTTAATACTGGCTTAGCTTTTTTGTTGGGGGATGAACATTTTTGTTGTTAAACATAGGTGTTTTCTCCTTATCATCCATAAGCTTAAGAAATTCCTCCATTTTATTCAGTTCTTTTAGAGAATTTTTGTATCTTTCAATACTCATCTAGGGCAGAAGTAGAATGGGGTATTGTTAGTAGCCCACTTTACTTGCCACCCAGAATGACAAGTATATTTTCCTTTTTTTGCTTTTAGGATTTTATAGCTAAGCATTGGATAAGATAGGAGGAAGGTGTGGTGGTGATGATGAATAAATACAGGGGAGTAAAAAAGCTTAGGGAAGTCTAACAGTTTCTTAAATCAATGGGTAGCCCCTGACTCACTGAATTGGTAATTGGAAGGCCTTTGACCTTCGTGATGGAAACATTTTCCTGAGGAAGTGACACTAAACTGAATTTTGAAAGATGAGTTAGAAGTTACTAGATAAAGGAGGAAGACTGTACCAGCAGATAAAACCAGCATATCTAAAGTTATATTTAAGGTATTAAAGGACTGTCAGTAGAGCAATTAAGATAGTGTGACACCAGCAAAGGTATAGACAATAGATTTTTGGAACAGAATAGAAAGTCCAGAAATGGGATTGTGGGTGCTCACTACTGTGCCCAGTTAACACTGGTGATTTTAAATTAACCTTACTAATTTTTTAAATACTCTGGAAAACATTCTGTACTTTCTTTTTGTTCTAATTAGTTATACATGACAGCAGAATGCATTTCGGTTCATTGTATACAAATAGAGCACAACTTTTCATTTCTATGGTTATACACGATGTTGAGTTACACCATTTGTGCAATCATACATGTACCTAGGGTAATGATGTCTGTTTCATTCCACCATCTTTCCCACCCAACTATAATCCACCCACTCTGAACCACCCACCATTATGGATTAGTATCCGCTTATCAGAGAAAACATTCAGCCTTTGGGTTTTTGGTATTGGTTTATTTTGCTTAGCATGCTATTCTCCAACTCCATCCATTTACTTGCAAATGCCATAATTTTATTCTCTTTTAATGCTGAGTAATATTCCATTGTGTATATATACCACAGTTTTTTTAATCCACTCATCTATTAAAAGGACATCTATGTTGGTTCCACAGTTTAGCCATTGTGAATTGAGCTGCTATAAACATTGATGTGGTTGCATCACTGTAGTATGCTGATTTTAAGCCCTTTGGGTATAGACCAAAGAGTGGGATCGCTGGGTCAAATGGTGGTTCCGTTCCAAGTTTGTATTTTTTATATAGTTACATACACACTTGTCTTATAATCCAACAATCACACTATAGGCATTTGCTCTAGAGAATAAAATTAATGTTTACACAAAAAAACCTATACACAAATGTTTATAGAACCTCTATTTATAATCACCAAACAGGAAACAACTCAATTTTTTTAATGGGTGAAAAGATAAAAACTATGGTATATCCATACAGTGGATTACAACTCAATAATAAAAAGGAACAAATAATTGTTACATGTAACAACTTGGGTGAATCTTAGAGGCATTGTACTGGGTGAAAGAAGACAGTCTCGAAAGAAGATATCAATTTATGTGACATTTTGAGTATGAGATTGAAGAGAGCCATCTGATACAGGAAAGTAGGGGTTAGGTGGAGTGGGAGGGTGAAGCTGTAAAACATGCTTGTGGTGGTAGTTGTAAAACATACTAGTGGTGGTAGTTGTAAAACTATACATGCATTTAAATTCATAGAATTCTACATACAAAAAAGTCATTTTTGCTGCATGGACATTTGCAAAATAAAAAAATTAAAGATAAAGTGAAAAATCATATAACTGGAACATAGAAAATGATAGCAAAAATTATACGAGGTAAGGGTGAAAAATAGAAGAGATATATACTTTCAGCCTGGTAGTTTGTATGAATTTAATTTAAGAGTCTGAAAAACTAATGAAGGATTTTAAGCAGGGGAATGACCTGTTTAGATTGATTATTTATACATACATACATACAGGGATTGAGGCCAGGGCACTTAACAACTGAGCCACATCACCAGCCCTTTTTTTTATTATTTAATAATTTTTATTATGAATTACTTTGTTTAACCTGAGATCCAAGCAAGGTCCACCACACATTGCATTTGGTTGATATGCCTTTTAAATTTCTCATCAACTGGTTCACCAGCCCTTTTTTTTTTTTTTTTAAAGTATTTTTTTTAGTTGTTGATAGACCTTTATTTTATTTATATGTGGTGCTGAGAATCGAACCCAGTGCCTCACACGTGCCAGGCACGTGCTTTTCCACTGAGCCCCAGCCCCAGCCCCAGCCAGCCCTTTTTTAATATTTTAATTTAGAGACAGGATCTTGCTGGCTTTGAACTCACTATCCTCTTGCCTCAGCCTCCCGAGCTGCTGGGATTACAGGTGTGGGCCACCATGCCTGGCTGATTTATTTTTTTACAAATAAATCTCTTAAATCTTCAATGTAGATAATGAATTGGCATGTGTATGTGTGTGTGTATTGGGGGTAGATTGAAGAAATAAAAATATAGGGAGACAAGACATTTCTTGCATCTTTACCACAAATTTTTGGTAACACCCTATTTCCCAAATCTGATTTTTAGTATTAAGATAATTGTGATAACAAGAATAATCTTTCATTGTTTTGGTGGTACTGGGGATTGAACCCAGGGGTTCTCTACCACTGAGCTATACCCCCAGGCTATTTTTATTTTCTGCTTTGAGACAGGGTCTTGCTGAACTGCCTAGGCTGGCCCCTAATTTGTAGTCAGCCCTCCCTCCTCAACCTCCCAAGTAGCAGGGGTTACAGGTGTGAACCACTGTACTCACTGACAAGAATAATTATAATTGGTAATTCTTTGTTTCTGCTTTTTTTTACTTTAAAAAATATGGGTTGGGTTTTGTTGTTATTTTGTTTTGTTCTTTATATTCCTGCTTTTCTAAATGAACAAACGAGATTCAGTAACCAACATATCACCTAGATATGTCTAGTCAATATTTGTTTTCAAAAGTATTGTCATCTTTCAAGATGTTATGTACATAGTTCTTAGAATATTATTATATTTACTTTGTAAAAATGAGTGGAAAGTTAAAAAAGATGATACTGATAATTATAAAGCTTTATCAATTGAATATCTGTTAAGACTGAGATAAAAATGACAAATTTTTGGTTTTAGTCAGGTAATTTTTAGATAAAGAATATTATCTAAGTACAAAAGATATTCTTATTCATTTTATTGTTGTTGTTATTTGCAGTGCTGAGATTGAACCCAAGACCTCACACATGCTAGGCAAGTGATTTATCATTGAGCTCTATACCCAGCCCTTACCTGTGTTCAGTGTATGAAGGAAGAGGACAGAATTTGAAGAAGATGTAGAGGCTGGGCACAGTGGCACATGCCTGTAATCCTAGCACTTGGGAGGCTGAGGCAGGAGGATTGTGAGTTCAAAGCCAGCCTCCATAATGGCAAGGCTAGCAACTCAGTGAGACCCTGTTTCTAATTAAAAAAAAAAAAAAAAAAAAGAAGGGCTGGGGATGTGGCCCAGTGGTTGAGTGCCCCTGAGTTCAATCCCCGATACCAAAAAAAAGAAAGAAAAAAAAAAAAAAAAAAAAGAAGAATTTGAAAAAGATGTAGAAAAGTTGGAATTATATTGTTGACAACTGGTCAGGTGAAATTAGGGACATGTTGTATGTAGTCTAATCTTCTAATAGCTAATGTGATAAAATTTCATGCATTTTATCTTTTAAGTAAAATATAAAGAGTATATTGTACTTATGAAGTAAAGAATTTCCAGCAGTAATAGTATAGCTATCAGAAAATCTTTTAGTCAAACTTTATGAAGTCACCATTTTTCTGAAGGCAAAAATGATAGGATATTGGCATTTTCATGTGGTTCAACTTAGTATCTGACCCCCAACCCCTTGGTTACATTCATGACTACAAGTTTTTGGTTTTTAATATAGAGAAGGGGATGTTATGTGGTTAATTTTATAGGAGATGGTTCTTGGTTCTATTTCCATACAAAATTAAAAAAAGACCAAAAGAGAGATATGTGGCTTTGCAAGGACAGCAAAAATTTGAATTAATTTGGTGTGAAAATAATTTGACCTACAGAAGTAATTCTCCTTTTTGAAATATGACCAAGGTAAAACTAAAGTCCACTTTGGGCACTCGCACAGTCCTGCTTCTTTCCCATTATCTCCATACGTAACTAGTATTGAACATTTGGTGCTTATTTTTTCAGGTATTTATAGATAGGTATATACACACATATATGTACACATATCCATACATACACACATGTGAATATACATACATATTGGTAGGAAACAATATTGGGTGGGTTATTATTTATAAATGTTATATAGTTTGGTGCCGGGCATGGTGGCGCATGCCTGTAATCCCAGCACTTGGGAGGCTGAGGCAGGAGGATCGCGAGTTCAAAGCCAGCGTCAGCAATGGCGAGGCACTTAGCAACTCAGTGAGACCCTGTCTCTAGTAAAATACAAAAAAGGGTTGGGGATGTGGCCCAGTGGTCAAGTGCCCCTGAGTTCAATCCCCGGTATGGCGAGGCACTTAGCAACTCAGTGAGACCCTGTCTCTAGTAAAATACAAAAAAGGGTTGGGGATGTGGGCCCAGTGGTCAAGTGCCCCTGAGTTCAATCCCCGGTACTAAAAAAACAAAACAAAACAAAACAAAACAAAACAAAAAAACCCAAAAAACCCTATATATATATATATATACATATATATATATATATATAGTTTGGTAATGATTTTTTCTCTATAGCACACTTGGAGTTTAGTATGTGTAGATCTGTTTTTTGTTGTTGCTTTCAGTTTCGGTGTTGCATTTTATGCTGTAGCTGTACTATAGTTAGTGCTGATAATTTATAATTTTTAAAGATTACATGAGGAAAGGAGTACCTTTGCATGTGTCTTCTCATATACCCACTTAAGAGTTTCTTTAAGGTAGATAAAGATAAGTGGAAGTGCTGAGTCATATGGCATATGTATTTTTAAGTAGGTTTTACTGTGGAAAATTTCAAACATATGCCAAAGTAGACAAAATAAAATAATGAACTACTTTAGCTTCAACAGTTATCAGTCCATTACCAATCTTGTTTTTATCTGTATCCTACTAACTGTCTGCCCTCTCATATTTTGAAACAAATTCAGTCATCATGCCATTTGATCTGTAAATATTTCACTATAGATTTAGAAAAGATAGATTCTTTTTTTTTTTATCAGAATTCCAATATTATCACACTTAGAATTAATGGTAATTATTTCATATTGCTAAATATTCATTGTTCAAGTTTTCAATTGTTTTAATGTCAAAAAACACTTTTGGTCTGTGTTTTTAATCATTTTAATTGTTTTGAACTGAGATCCAAATAAGGTTCACATTGTGATAAGTCGATATGTTTTTTCTGATTTTTAAATTCTTGCAGTGCATCATTGAAGAGAGAGGTTTATTTGTCCTGAAGACTTTTGCACCTTGTGATACTTGCTTACTGTATCTCTATAGAATTATTTGGCATGTTTTCTGACTTTGTAATTTAAAAAAAAAATTTTATTAGTTGTTGATGGACATTTATTTATTTATTTATTTATTTATTTATATGCAGTGCTGAGAATTGAACCCAGTGCCTCACACATGCTAGCTTTACCACTGAGCCACAATCCCAGCCCCTCTGTTTTTTGTGATTTTCTATATGTGTTTAGTTTGAGCATAGAGCTTGGTGAGATTCAGGTTTGATTTTTTTTTTTATTCTTGTCGAAAGTATTTTATAGAAAGTGTTGTCATCATCTGTGAGGAGGCACATAGTGATGTGTGCCTTTTTAATTTGGAAGTATGGCCACTTTTTCTTCCAGAACTGTTGTGTCAGTTTACATTGTAAACTTTTGTCATCCAGCTTTCACAAAAATTTTTTTTTTAATCTGACTAGTGGAAAATATCTTTTTTTTAAAAAAAATATTTATTTATTTGTTTTGGTTTTACACAATGCCTTTATTCTTTACATGGTGCTGAGGATCGAACTCTGACCGCGCATGTGCTAGGCGAGCCCTCTACTGCTGAGCCACAATCCCAGCCCTGGAAAATATCTTAGTTTCCCTAATTACTAGTTAATTATTTTGCCTATTTTTCTATTTTATTTTTTAGGATTATTTACATTTTCTCCAATGGGAATTGCCTGTTCACACATAATCCTTTGTCTTGTTTCCTGCTGGATATTGAACATTTTTCTTACTAATTTGTAGAATTTCTTTAGATCTTTTGATTATTCATCCTTTTGTTCTATCAAATATTTTCTGATAGGTTATGGCTTGTCTTTCATTTTGATTATATTATCTTTTGATATATGTATAAAGCTTATAAAAAATCAAATTCATCAGTCTTTTCCTTCACACCATATCTGCACCTTTTTAGTTTATTTGCTCAGACACATAAACATATTCACTTAATATATATGTATATGCATATATATATATTCATTCATACTATTATGCAACAAAATTTTCAGAATTTATCTTGCAAAATGAAACTTTGTCCTCATTGAAACGATTTCCATCCCCTCACTTCTACTTTTTTTCCTAAGATTTAATTTTCATGTTGAGGTATTTACTCCACCTGCCTTTTTTTTTTCTTTTTGATGGTGTAGATTATGATCTCCTTCACTTTTATTCATATCGCTTGCTAGTTGTCTCAAGTATCATTTATTGAATACTCTCTTTCTACTTTCAGGGGGAAATCTCTAAATCTAGTAAAAGGAAGTAGACCAGGTTTTAAGAAGTAGAACAGGATTTAAGAAGATTGAAAATGAGCTTCAAATTAGCCTAACCTCTGGGTTAGCTTTTACTGCCAACCAGAAACTAAAACTCTTTTCTGGAAGATAATAATCACATTCTATATCATTTTTATGAGAGTATCTTACATTCAGTCTCCAAATTTTAGGCATACCAAAGGTCAGGAAAAAGGGGGAGGAAAAAAAAAAAACACGTAAAGAAACAGAGATAATTGACCGTGGACTTCATTGAAATATGCTGTGCCACTTCCTGCGCTTCCTACTTTGTTTCAGAGGAGAAATGTGTTCTCATATGAATTGTTTTTCTCCTGTGGGTAAAACATTGTTTCTCTTCATTACATTAAAAAAAAATTTTTTTTTTTCTTTTTAGTTGTAGATGGACACAATACCTTTATTTTATCTATTTATGTGGTGCTGAGGATCAAACACAGTTTTCCATGCATGCTAGGAAAGCATTCTACTGCTGAGCCACAACCCCCCGGCCCTCTTCATTAGATTTTTCTGTTTTTAGTTTTTAGAAATTTAACTGTGTGGGTTGCTTTGGGTTTATCCTATTTGCAGTTCACTTGACTTTTGAATCTATAAGTTTATGTATTTTACCCAATTTGGAAATTATCAGCATTTATTTCTTAGAATACTTAAAATATATATATATATTTTAATCCCTGGCCTATTTATTCTGGAAGACAGATCTTTTGTTGTAGTCATACAGGTGCTGAACCTCTGTTTGTTTTCAGTCTATTTTCTCTTTGTTGTCAAATTTGATAGTTTTTATTGTTATTTTTTTTAGTTCAGTTATTCACTCTTTTGTCCCCTTCATTGTACCATTACATTTATCTTCAGTTCCAAGTCTAATGTATACAAGGTACAAAAGAAAACTCTTAGAACTTACTACCTTGTTGTTTTCCTGGATTCTGAGGTCTATACTTCTCCCTACCTTTAATTTTCTTATGTATGTTATATATAATGTCCAGGGTTTTTAGTTTTTACTTAGGGAAAAGCACATCTACTTTACCTTTCCAGAAAGAGGTTATCAATTGTTTAATTTTTTTTTTTTTAATTTTAACTTTTTATACATGTTTACAGAGTACATTTATTTCATATTACATATAAAGAGCACAATTTCTCAAGTTGCTGGTTTTATATGAAGTATTTTTACAACAATTGTGTCTTCATACATGTATTTAGGGTAGTCATGAATAACTCAGTCTGCCATTATTCCTGTCCCCTTGCCCCTCCCCCCCCCCCCCTTTGTTCTATTTAAAGTTTTTTCATTCCTCTCATTCCCACTCCCTTGCCTTTATAAGTTAGTATCTTCATATCAAAGAGATCATTCGACCTTTGGTTTTTTGGGGATTGGCTAACTTCACTTAACATAATTGCTTTGTTTTCATTATAACTGAAATTAAAATTCCCATTCAGTCTGTTTGCATATGCTTGATTGGGTAGAATTTTTTTCACTGTGGCTCATTTTTAGGACTTAAATTTTTTTTTAAATGAAAATGTGTCTCATGTAGAAACAGAAGTTTTGAAATTAATTTTAAAAATTGGTTTATGGAAAGACTGATACTGTTCTATTTTCCATTATTAAAAGTATACACATGTAAAATCTCTAATTTTTGTTTGCTGTAGGAGGAATGTCCCGAGGTATTTATATATATTAGTTACATATTTTTCGTTTGTTTTGTGGTGATAGGGATTGAACTAGTTATATGCATGGGTAATGAATTAAGAATAGCACTTTAAATATATTAAACTTGTTTACTACCTTCCTCATTTTCTAAATTATATTATTTTAGTTTCATATGACTGATCCAGGTATGTCCAACTGATTGTCATATTGTTTATCTAATTCAGATTCTCTTCTTTAAAAAAAATTTTTTTGTAGTTATAGATGGACAGAATGCCTATATTTTATTTGTTTATTTTTATGTGGTCCTAAGGTGCTAACCCAGTGCCTCACTCGTGCTAGGCGAGCACTCTGCCACTGAGCTACAGCCCCAGCCCTAATTCAGATTCTCTTTACAACTATGTCAGAGAATGAATTAATCCCCCAAGAAATCACTAGATACTGTCTGAGGGGTATAGAAATAAACAGGGTAAGTTTAATCATCTTAAATTCTATCTGGATTTCATAGTAAACACCTAATTTGGGCCTGTACTGTGCCAGGCAACAAGGTGCACACTGGGGAGTAACAGCTTCACTTTTAATTTTCTCTATGCCTGTGGTAGCTTTGGATTTTCTTTTGAATCTAATACCTCTTTAGGGTGTACTGAAAACTGTTGACCTTTTTATAATCATTCACAAATGTCCAGTCACAGACCTAAAACTGTTGAAATCCTCTAGAGTTCACAGGCCTTGGGTCAAACCTCTGCTCTGCAGTTTTTAAGATATTTTTACATGGTTTGTTACTTTTAACAATATCACAGCAACTCTGAATTTGTAGCTGGTGTTCATACTTGGCAATGAAGAAACTGCTGTTCAAATGGTGTGAAACTTGAGGCTAGGGGTGTGGCACAGTGGTAGAGCGCTTGCCTAGCACGTGTGAGGCATGGGGTTCCATCCTCAGCACCACAGAAAAATAAATAAATAAAATAAAGGTATGGTGTCCATCTACAACTAACGTGTGTGTGTGTGTGTGTGTGTATTAATATATTATATATATTAATTATATTATTATATTATTATAATAATTATATTATTATTATATTAATTATATTATATATATTAATACCAAGTGAGCATTGCTTGTCCCCACATTATCACACCGAGTGTTTTTCTATTCCAGCATTTCCTAAATTGATATGTACACATTGGTATTTTGTTTTAATTGGTTTCTTTGTTGTATTTAGGGTCCTCTCTCTGCTTACCAATGGGAGCCTTTCCAATTTTTATATCATTTATGAATTTTAAATATATTTGGATTATTAACTTTTTCACGTTTTTGCAAATGTATTTACCCTTTCTATACCTTTTTTGAGCTTTTATGTATAAGATGTTTTGAAATGTTGAATATTCAGATTTATTATTTCCTCTAAATTTCCCCTCTTTTTTAGTGTAAAAATAGCCAAACATTTAACATGTTCCAGTGAATGCAGACAGACACATATATTCACATTTTTTGAACATAATGGGAATTTAAGAGATTAAAAAAGGGATGCTGTTTAGGTTCTAGTCATTTGACTTAAAATTTTGTCATGTTTATTGACTGTGTTTCATCCTTTTGAATATTTTTAAATGAATAATTCATAATTTTTTATAATTGATGTTATATAGAAATTTATTTCTCCTAAAATAAATAATTATTTCTGATAGAATTTATTGAATGTTTATAAATATTTTTTAGTTGTCATTGGATTATTTGTTGTTTATTTTATTTATTTATATGTGGTGCTGAGGATTGAACCCAGGGCCTCATACATGCCAGGCAAGCGCCCTACTACTGAGCCACAACTCCAGCCCTTGAATGTTTCCTTTATCCCCTGATTTCAAAGTCTACCTTTATCATAGATAAGATTACCCTATATACCTATATTTATTTGTCTATACTAATGTTCATTTGATCTAATTCTTTATCACTGTGTAATTATCATATTGCTTTAATGTTATTATAGCTTGAAAGGCTTATTGGTCTTTCAAAAGTGTTTGTCTTAGGCTGGGGTTGTGGCTCAGTGGTAAAGTGCTTGCCTGGCATGCATGAGGCACTGGGTTTGATCCTCAGCACCACACAAAAATAAAGATATTGTGTCCACCTAAAACTAAAAAAAAAATATTTTTTTTAAAAAGTGTTTGTCTTATTCTTTGGTATTAATTCTTACAGATTAACTTTAGAATGTATTCATCAAGTTAAAAATTAAATATATGAACACCAGGCACAGTGGCACATACTCGTAAACCCAGCTATTCAGGAGGGTGAAATAGTAGGATTGCAAGTTCAAGGCCAGACTGGGCAACTTAGTGAGACCATGTCTCATAAATTAAAATGGCTGGGACTGTAGCTTAGTGGTTAAGTGCTTGCCTAGCATGAAAGAGATGCTGGGTTCAATCCTCAGTACCAATCCCCCAAGTAAATAAAGAAACATATGAAGGATTTTAATTAGAATCATATTGAGTTAAAGATTTGTTTGGGGGAGGAGTGACATCTCTGTATAGTTACATCTTACTGGGTGTTTTATACTGTTGTTCATTTCTTCCAGCCCTTGCTGTACTTCCTTGCTTCTTCTGCTCATGTGAAACTTGGAATTAGGAGACCTATAGTTCTCTGGATTGATGTGTCTGCTCTTCCCTGTCATACTTTGCTTGTTTACCACATAATTACCTTTCAGTTCTCTTCTTATTTTCCTTATTTTAAAACTTATTTTGAGAATTTCTAAGCATACACAGAAGAATATGGTGAGTCTTCTATATTCATTACCCAGCACCAAGGCTGTCAGCATTAGTCTTCGTATATCAAAGAAGCTCGCCCTTTCTTCTCTGCCCCCCTCTCTTGGTACTGGTGATTGAACCCAGGGGCACTCTATACCGAACTGCATACTCAGCTCATTTTTTATTTTATTTTGAGAAAGGTTCTTAAGTTGCCCTGGCTGGTCTGGAACTTGTGATTCACCTGTCTCAATCTCCAAGTAGCTGGTATTATAGTCATGCACTACTATATCTGGCTCAAAGAAGCTTTTCTTTCTTTTTTTTTTGGTGGTACCAGGGATTGAACTCAGGGGCACTCGACCACTGGGCCACATCCCCAGCCCCCCCTTTTTATATATATTTATTTTATTTAGAGACAGGGTCTCACTGAGTTGCTAAGTGCCACTGCTGAGGCTGGCTTTGAACTCATGATCCTCCTGCCTCAGCCTCCCAAAGTGCTGGGATTACAGGCGTGCGCCACTGCGCCTGGCTGGCTTTTCTTGATATACTAGTAAACACCTTTTTTTTCTTTGTAGCCTGTTAACACAATTTGTAATTGTCTATTTAATATCTCCCTTCTCCATTAGATTATAAGTTCTTGTATAAGGACGAGTTTTGTCTATTTTCCTTATTGTGTTACATCCAGTGTCTTATACAGCACCTACAACATGATAGGCTTTCAGATATCAAATGGATGAATTATTAATAACTCAGATATTGCAATGAGTTTGAAAAGAGTAATATTTGATGAAAACCTTTTGAAAAACAGACTGTTGAGAAGAATGACTTAGGCAACTTTCTATTAAAATTATTGGTACCACTCAGATTTGTATAGTAAGTACTTACTAAGCAACATGGTGCTCTGAATTTGTTTTTTCCAAGTAAGCTTCTATGTTAGGAAGCAGATTCAGTGATCTCCTGACAAGAATGTTATTGAGTTCATAAAATACTGTCCATTATAAGTGACTAAATTATGTTTTGAGGATACCAGACCTGTGAGGCTGAGATCAAGCACTCCAATGGCTGTGTAGAGAATCCTAATCTTGAAAACTCTGCCCAGCCATCACCCTGTCTTGTTCCTATAGCTTCATTTGATGAAATTCAAGAAAAATGCTTTCCTTCTCAAATTGTTATTCATTTTGGGGGTATTGTTTTGAAGCAGTAACCATGGTTACTGGTAGAAGCTCCTTGGGAATTTCAAAAACATCAGTCACTTTCACAGGTGGAAGCAGAGTGATCAGATAAAAGCATCAGATTAAAGCTTGCTGAGGTTTTTCCTGAGTATTTTAATTAGGGAGCACTTTGCATAAAGTTAAATGGTCTTTGTTCCCACTAAAGTAGACAACATTTTAATTTAAATTAATAGTAAGTCAACACCTTTCTTCTTTTTAGAGTATGGAAAAGAGAAGTACTATTACCTGTTCTCCCCCTGAACCTTCTCTGTCTCTGGTCTCTTCTTTCTTGTCTGTATTCCTTACCATCTTTTCCTGGGCACAGGATAGTAGTACTGACATTTGGTGCTCCAGTCGGATAAGGTTGTGAAGTTATGGTTTTGTATTAATGCAAGAAAAATGAACTGAAATAACACTAAGAGCTTGATACAGTGGTACCAGGAGAAATTTGCCAGGGCCAAGAACAGTCAAGAACTAGCTCTTGTCAGAGGGCCAGAATAAGTGATGTCTGGCAGCAAGAATTGTCTCAATGAATGGCGCTGTTGGCAAGGGAAAGGAAACCTGTATTTTATTAAGCATCTTGCATGTTTTTCTTTCTTTTTTTTTTGGTGGTACCAGGGATTGAACTCAGGGGCACTCGACCACTGGGCCACATCCCCAGCCCCCCCTTTTTATATATATATTTTTATTTAGAGACAGGGTCTCACTGAGTTGCTAAGTGCCACTGCTGAGGCTGGCTTTGAACTCATGATCCTCCTGCCTCAGCCTCCCAAAGTGCTGGGATTACAGGCGTGCGCCACTGCGCCTGGCTGGCTTTTCTTGATATACTAGTAAACACCTTTTTTTTCTTTGTAGCCTGTTAACACAATTTGTAATTGTCTATTTAATATCTCCCTTCTCCATTAGATTATAAGTTCTTGTATAAGGACGAGTTTTGTCTATTTTCCTTATTGTGTTACATCCAGTGTCTTATACAGCACCTACAACATGATAGGCTTTCAGATATCAAATGGATGAATTATTAATAACTCAGATATTGCAATGAGTTTGAAAAGAGTAATATTTGATGAAAACCTTTTGAAAAACAGACTGTTGAGAAGAATGACTTAGGCAACTTTCTATTAAAATTATTGGTACCACTCAGATTTGTATAGTAAGTACTTACTAAGCAACATGGTGCTCTGAATTTGTTTTTTCCAAGTAAGCTTCTATGTTAGGAAGCAGATTCAGTGATCTCCTGACAAGAATGTTATTGAGTTCATAAAATACTGTCCATTATAAGTGACTAAATTATGTTTTGAGGATACCAGACCTGTGAGGCTGAGATCAAGCACTCCAATGGCTGTGTAGAGAATCCTAATCTTGAAAACTCTGCCCAGCCATCACCCTGTCTTGTTCCTATAGCTTCATTTGATGAAATTCAAGAAAAATGCTTTCCTTCTCAAATTGTTATTCATTTTGGGGGTATTGTTTTGAAGCAGTAACCATGGTTACTGGTAGAAGCTCCTTGGGAATTTCAAAAACATCAGTCACTTTCACAGGTGGAAGCAGAGTGATCAGATAAAAGCATCAGATTAAAGCTTGCTGAGGTTTTTCCTGAGTATTTTAATTAGGGAGCACTTTGCATAAAGTTAAATGGTCTTTGTTCCCACTAAAGTAGACAACATTTTAATTTAAATTAATAGTAAGTCAACACCTTTCTTCTTTTTAGAGTATGGAAAAGAGAAGTACTATTACCTGTTCTCCCCCTGAACCTTCTCTGTCTCTGGTCTCTTCTTTCTTGTCTGTATTCCTTACCATCTTTTCCTGGGCACAGGATAGTAGTACTGACATTTGGTGCTCCAGTCGGATAAGGTTGTGAAGTTATGGTTTTGTATTAATGCAAGAAAAATGAACTGAAATAACACTAAGAGCTTGATACAGTGGTACCAGGAGAAATTTGCCAGGGCCAAGAACAGTCAAGAACTAGCTCTTGTCAGAGGGCCAGAATAAGTGATGTCTGGCAGCAAGAATTGTCTCAATGAATGGCGCTGTTGGCAAGGGAAAGGAAACCTGTATTTTATTAAGCATCTTGCATGTATTGAAAACCTATGTAGGTACTTTCTGCTGTATCACACTCTTTCTTATACTCAGCTATTTTTTCCTCACTATTCTGAGAAATTTAAGAGGACTGATTTTTTTTTTCTTTTTAATACTTTTCTGAAACTATGCCTCTTTATATTTTAACTGGTTTATACTGTCTTGTTTCTTCATGCGATCTAGACTTGGAGTCGGCACACTGTACAGCCTATGTGCCAAACCTGTCCTATAGCCTGTTTCTTGTAGATAAAGTTTTATTAGAACAGTGCCACAATATTAATTAGCTTACATATAGTCTATAGCTGCTTTCACACTCAGACAGAAGAGCTGATTTGTGTGTCAGAGACTGTATAACCTTATAAAACCTAAAATATTTACTATCTGGCTTTTTATAGAAAAATATGCCATCTGATCTACATTAACTGGATCAGTGACTGATTTTGTTGGTAGTATCAGATTATACTGCTTGTAGACATTATAATTGTGGCAGCATAAAAGGAGGGTGCTAGGGAATTGAGTGAGACTTGTCTTCTTCTGAGCCCTTCTTCTTCTTCTTTTTTTTTTTTTTTTTTTTGGTACTGGGGATTGAACTCAGGGGCACTCGACCACTGGGCCACATCCCCAGCCCTTTTTTGTATTTTATTAGAGACAGGGTCTCACTGAGTTGCTAAGTGCCTTGCCATTGGGGAGGCTGGCTTTGAACTCGAGATCCTTCCTGCCTCAGCCTTCAAGTGCTGGGATTACAGGCGTGCGCCACCGCGCCCGGCTTCTGAGCCCTTCTTAATCCTTAGTTTAAACCTAGTCTGTGAAAGGAAACTCTTTTATTTAAAAAATATTTTTAAGCCATTGATGTACCTTTATTTTATTTATTAATTTATTTTATTTATCAATCAAACCTAGTGCCTCACACATGCTAGGCAAGCACTCTACCATTGAGCCACAACCCCAGCTGGAAAGGAAAGTCTTAATTGTAAACATCCCCGCCCCCCCCCCACACCATTTTCTTTTTTGTTTTGTGTTTTTTGTAGTGCAGGGAATCTAACTCAGGGCCTCTCACATGCTAGGAAGGCACTGTACCACTGAGCTGTAACCCCAGCCTGCCTTGCCATTTTCTACTTCTATACATATACCTATGTCTGTACTCTTCTTTTTTTTTTTTTTTTTTGCTAGGCAAGCACTCTATTCCCCTTTATTGCTGTTGCTATATATATACATAAATATATATATATATATATATATATATATATTTTTTTTTTTTTTTTTTTTTCCCTTCAAGAGACACTAGAGGGTGGCAGGAAACTGCACCCAGCTGAATCGAGCTGCCTGGCGGCAGAAACGTAGATAACTTTAATATCTGTTTACTTTCTGCCTCATCCATGTTCGCTGTTACATTTGATTTCAAATGACCTGTCTTCCACCACTTCATAGTAACTCACAAGCTGCAACCTCCTGATGCCCACTTCGTCAAGCAAATTTCAGGTCTTCTTCAAGGTCAAGTGCCATATTTAATGTAGTGTTTATGTATTTCTTAATATATAGCATTCAAAAAACTCAAAAAGAAAAGCAACATGTATATATAAAAAGGAAATTTTTGATTTATAGAATATATAACGTGTAAAATCTGTATTAAGTGACATGTAAATACCATATTTTTGTTTTTTTGTTTTTTTTAGATTATTTATTTACTTATTCATAATGCACAAGTATATCATCTTTTTACATACAACTGCTTGTATACAAAGTATATAAGTACCATTCAGATCTTTAATCATGCATTTAGGATAGTGATATCCATCTCATTCAACCACCATTTTCTCCCCCTTCTCCCCCCCCCCCGCTCCCTCCCTTGCCCTCCTTTCCTTTGACCATTCTAGTGTTCCTCTAATCCTATGTACCCCCATCCAATCACACTGTGAACTAACCTCCTTATATCAGAGAAAACATTTGGTATTTGGATTTTTGAGATTGACTAATTTCACTTAGCATTATATTCTCCAACTTCATCCATTTACCTGCAAATGCCATTATTTTATTCTCTCTTATTGCTGAGTAAAATTCCATTTTGTATATATACCACATTTTCTTTATCCACTCATCTACTGAGGGACATCTAGGTTGGTTCCACAACCTAGCTATTATGAATTGTGCTGCTATAAACATTGAAGTGGCTGTGTCACTGTAATATGCTGTTTTTAAGTCTTTTGGGAACAGACCCAGGAGTGGGATAGCTGGGTCATAGGGTGGTTCCATTCCCATTTTCCCAAGAAATCTCCATACTGCTTTCCAAAGCGGTTGCACCATTTTGCAGTCCCACCAGCAATGTATGAGTGTGCCTTTTTCCCCACATCCTCTCCAACATTTATTGTTGTTTGTGTTCTTGATAGCTGCCATTCTGACTGGAGTGAAATGAAATCTTAGAGTAGTTTTTATTTCCATTTCTCTAATTGCCAGAGAGGTTGAGCATTTTTTCATGTATTTGTTGATTGATTGTATATCTTCTTCTGAGAAGTGTCTTTTCAGTTCCTTAGCCCATTTATTGATTGGGTTATTTTCTTTTTTGGTGTAAAGTTTTTTGAGTTCTTTATATATTCTAGAAATTAGTGCTCTATCTGATGTGCATGTATTAAATATTTGTTCCCAATTAGTTGGCTCTCTATTCACCTCACTGATTGTTTCTTTTGCTGAGAAGAAGCTTTTTAGCTTAAATCTATCCCATTCATTAATTCTTGGTAATAGTTCTTGTGCTACAGGATTCTTATTAAGGAACTTGGGGCCTAATCCGACATGTTGGAAATTGGAGCTTACTTTTTCTATTAGGCGTATTGTCTCAGATCTAATTCCTAGGTCCTTGATCCACTTTGAATTGAGTTTTGTGCATGGTGAGATATGTCTGTACTCTTGGATGGACTTCTCTGTTACTCATTCATCTACTTACATAAACACATAAGTATTTAATTGGAAGTGACCTTGGTGTTTCTGTGTTCTAGCATCCTTATTTTACAGATGGCAAAAACAGAGTCCTTTAGAAATTGTCATGTCTAATGTCACAGAAACAGGTTAGTGGCAAGTCCTGGAAATAAAACCCTGTTTTTAAAAAATTCTTATTTTCATGCATACAATCATTCACATATGAAGTCTGCCCTGTAGGCCTTGCCCAGTGTATTTTTAGCTGTAAGTAGAATTTCTTAAACAACTAAAGAAATGGCTGGAAAGAAGCATTAAATCTAGATTCTAAGTGGACATTCTTTGATAAACAATAGTAAGAATCTAGAAGATACAGTAGAATTGTCAGGATTACTGTGGACTAACATCCAGATATTTGCTTCATTCCCTGGTCCCTTTTCACCGTATAATTCATGTGAGGGGAACGTGCAATTACTCAAGTAAGCAAAGTGCTGTATCACAATCCTTAAGTAATTTGTAAGTGGAACATTAAAGAATCCAGAGTTCATGTTGCTATTACTAGGTTACATAAGCTTATTTATTTTTTTTTCCTTTTGAACTGAACAAACTGTAATTTATAATTTACAATAAAATGCTCAGTTTATGATCTCATAACTTAATGGAAAAAACTTCATTAAGAAAATTAGATATAGTGTAACTAAAAAGACAAAAGAATTTCACCAGAAATTGTAACCAATTTACTTTTAAGTTCCTGACTGGGATATTGCCATCAGAATTGGGGACGAGCCATTGTTTTCCTCAAATTCAGAGTTAGATAGGCCTCTCCCCTCATTGCATCAGAACACAATCACAGAATTTCTTCCTGTTGTTTCCCTAGGGACCTATTTTAGACACAAGAAATTCTAAGAGAAGCTTGCATGAAAGATGTACATTGAAACTTGACTTTAAGAGCAGAAGCTGGCAACTTTTTTACTTTTTCTGAAGATAATTTAGAGGACCTTAATTCAGATAATTTAGAGGACCTTAACACTACTATTATTATTTGCCTTTTTAAAATTAACCTTTAAAGAATTGTGTAATTGTTCCTTTCCCTTTCTGGATGACTCAGGCCCCTCTACTTTCTTACCTTTCACATTTGAAGTGTTTCAAATTATTTTCTTAGCAATATAAATAATAAAGAATTCATGTTATAGCTCAATGTACTTAACTAATCTTAATTATACATTAGGATGTGATGAAAACATGTTCTACTTTTAACATACAAGATTGGTGAAAATTGATGGGAGATCAGTAGGGTAGAGGAAAGGGAAAAGGGAGGAGGGAAGGGAAAGGGGAAATACTGGGGAATGATATAGTTCCAAATATATTCTTTTGTGAGCACTATGAATATGTAACAATGAATCTCGCCATTATATACAACTACAATGCAACAATAAAAATATGGGAAAAACAATAAAATACATGATTTGTACCTTTTAGAAATTGAAGACATTGTAATTTTTAATTTTGTTTTTCAATACTGGGGATTGAATCAAGGAGTCCTTTCTATCTGAGCCACATCCCCAATCCTTTTTATTTTTTGTAACAGTCTCATTGAGTTGTTGAAGGTTTCACAAAGCTGCTGAGGTTGGCTTTGAACTTGGTGATCCTCCTGCTTCAACCTCCCAAGCTGCTGGAATTACAGGTGTGCATCACCATATCTGGCTGAGACATTGTAATTTCTAGTGGTAGACATACACAATACCTTTATTCTAATTATTTATTTTTATGTGGTACTAAGGATCAAACCCACTGCCTCACATGTGCTAGGCAAGCACTCTAACACTGAGCTACAACCCCAGCCCCAGATATTGTAATTTAATCACTCATATTTAGTTTTGTATTTTTATTGAACTCCTATTTCCAAATAAATTGTCCATATGAAGAAAATTGAATGGATCAAATGTTTGTTTAAATTGGAATTCCAAGTAAATATTTTTATTGTAGTTTATTCACTAGAATTGAAATTGACATTACATAATCATAATGGTTTTGTTAACAATTATCTGGAAGTCTGATTTAATAGCAGTTTAATTGTTTAAGCTACAGATAACGTATCCCTATCCACAATACTTGAGACCAGAAATGTGTTGGATTCCCCCCCCCAGATTTTAGAATATTTGCATATACATGATGAAATATCTTTGAAACAGGGCTCAAGTCTAAACACCAAATTCATTTATGATATATATTCATATATTTTTTACATAGCCTGAAGATCATTTTATTTGTTTTTTTTTTTATTTGTTCTTTTTAGTTATACATGGCAGCAGAATGCATTTTGGCAAATTATACATACATAGAGTATAATTTATTCTATTTACGATCCCACTTTTGTGGTTGTACATGATGTGGAGTTACCCTGGTCATGTATTCAAATACCAAGCTAGTAAAGTTATGTCCAATTAATTCTATTGTTTTTCCTATTCCCTACCCCCACCTTTGTCTAATCCAGTGGATTTCTATTATTCCCCTCCCCAACCTCCTTCGTTTTGGGTTAGCATCCATAAATCAGAGATAAACATTTGGCCTTTGGTTTTTTGGGATTGATTTATTTCACTTAGCATTATAGTCTCTAGTTCCATCCATTTACCAGAAAATACCATTATTTCATTCTTCTTCATGGCTGAGTAATATTTCCATTGTGTATATATACCACATTTTCTTTATCCATTCATCTATTGAAGGATACTTAGGTTGTTTCCATAGCTTGGCTATTGTGAGTTGAGCTGCTATAAACATTAATGTGGCTGTATTACTGTGGTATGCTGTTTTTAAGTCCTTTGGGTATAGACCAAGGAGTAGGATTACTGGATCAAATGGTGGTTCCATTTCAAGTTTTCTGAGGAAATCTGCATACTGCTTTCAAGAGTGGTTGCACCAATTTGCAGTCCCACCCACAATGTATGAGAGTACCTTTCTCCCCGCACCCTCACCAACATTTATTGTGACTTTTATTCTTTGTAATTGCCATTCTGACTAGAATCAAATGGAATCTCAGTGTAGTTTTAATTTGCATTTCTCTAATTGCTAGAGATGTTGAACAAATTTTTCATATATTTTTTGACCATTCATATTTCTTCTTGTTGAAGTATTTGTTCAGTTCCTTTGCCTATTTATTAATTGGGTTATTTATTTTTCTGGTGTTTTTTTTTTTTGAGTTCTTTGTCTATCCTGGAAATTAACGCCTTGTCTGGTGTACAGGTGGTAAAGATTTTCTCCCATTCTGTAGGATCTCTGTTCATATTCTTGATTGTTTCCTTTGCTGTGAAGAGGCTTTTTCAGTTTGATACCATCCCATTTATTGAATCTTGATTTTACTTCTTGCACGTTTAGAAGTTTTACTGAGGAAGTCAGTCCCTAAGCCAACATGATGGAGAGTTGGGTTTGCTTTTTCTCCTGACGATCATTTTGTATATTATCTTAGTGTGTCTGATTTTTTACTGAGACCCGCCATGTCGAGGGTGGGGGGTGGTTAGGTGTGAAATTGTCTGCTTGTGGTATCGTGTTGGTACTCACAAAGTTTAGGTTTTGTAAGCATTTCACAGTTCAGATTTGCAGATTAGAGATACTCCAACTTATGGTACTTTTCGGTCCTTCAAAATCATGTTTTATCTTTGATAGTTATAATAATCATTTCTTCCTCTTTACTATAGTTTGAATTTAAAATACATATGATTAATTTTTAAAAAGAAATTGGTACAATGAGATGGATATCATTACCCTAAGTGCATGTATGAAGTCACAAATGGTGTGAGTATACTTTGTATACAACCAGAGATATGTAAAAATGTGCTCTATAAGTATAATATGAAATGTAATACATTCTGCTGTCATTTCTAACAACTTAGAATGAAAAATAAATAAAATTTTAAAAAAAGAACAAATCCAGCATGTCTCTCCTCATGCACCTCTACTAAGCACACACTACTTTTAAGTAACTTCAACTGAAAACAAATGCATACAAATCACAATGCCAAATCATCACAAAAAAACTTCCAATGTTATGGCCTTGATTTCCCTGCTTTGTCTGGATCTTGATCTTTGGCTTAAGTAGGAAATTGTAAATGTGTGTAATTATAAATGTGCCATAGTAAGTGGAAATTAAATTCCTCTTTTTCACCAAAAAAAGAAAGAAATTGGGTATAAAGTACAGCTTTGTTTTGAAACTTACTAATGCACCTCCAATTTATTGAATTCTACTTAAATTTACTGAAGTTTCTAATGTTGGTTCCATGTACTACTTCAGAGTCATTAAGCTCTGCTGATATTTTGTGTAAAATTTTGTCTGTGTGGGAATTCTTTTGAAATGAAGTGTCTCTAGCTTTTATTGGCTTCTCAAAGCTGTCCTTAACCACACAAGATTAAAAAGCCTTTTGTATAGAGCCTCTGAAGCATCATACCTTCCAAAATTCAAATGTGTGTAAGGTAGATTTATTTTGCTTTCCAAAAGAATATGTAAAGTGAATTTGTTTTGCTTTCTAGAATGACTTAATCAGAATATTAGAGTGGCCCGCCTCCTTTTTTTATAGATGAGGAAATGGAAGCTCCTAGGTATTAATTGATTTGCCAAATAATATTGTGGTTCAATCTTTGTTAAATTGTCAGGGGACCTAGTAGGGCTCCTGTGGTATCCTGATTGATTTCTTAGGACATGTTTGGCCTTCTAGCCTCTGCACAGAGATTGTTGAGATTTTAACTTGGCAATAAAGAGTTTGTATTTGAATATAAAACTTCTACGGGCACAATAGAGATCTCTAATAATTTGCTTCAGTCATTTCATGAATTATTAGTGTAATACTATGTAGTTTTGTAGAGTGAATGTATATGGAGGCCCTGTGGTCCCAGAAAAAAAATCTCTTAGTCTTAATGTTTTTTTTTTTTAAATCTTTGACAGTACCCATGTTGAAGTAGACTTTGAGGAACAGGGTTATGAGATTTCAGACTACAGGAATTCAGGCCTATGAGCCTTTAATTCATTTATTTAATAAATATTTATCATGCCTACATATTGAAAGTCTATAGAGATGTAGATTTTACTGGTTGTTAAAGAATACTTGTGAAAAATTATGAGTTTGTGTTCATGTAATATCACCAGTTTAATTAATGTTGGGAAAAAATTTTTCTTTCAAATCACTAATCCATAGAAGAAAATGTCATGCAGTAATATTGACAGCAATTCTTATCAAATAGTTCTTAGCATGCTAGTCTCATAGAGTTATAAAATATTATAAATTCTCAGACTACTGGGAATTAAGGAAATCTCCTTAATTAAATATTTGACCAAAAGGCCCCCCCCATGATTTTTGTTTTAGGTGCCATGTTTTATTAAGTTAGTGATTTTTTTTTTAACATTTCAATTTAGAGGTTATATTTCACATTGTGAACATAAATCCTGAATTTTTATGTTTGGTAATATATTGTAACAGTTATGTGTATAAAAGCTACAGAAAAATTGAAAGTATTCTTAAATACATTTAAATTTGATCATGGCTGGGGATATAGCTCAGTTGGTAGAGTGCCTGCCTTGCATGCACAAGGCCCTGGGTTCAATCCCCAGCACACACACACACAAAAGTAAAAAAAAAAAAAAAGATCACTTTTCATATATACTTAAGATGATTTCAATTCAAAATAAGGATTTTGTGATTTAATAATGTTCTATTACCCTTCAGTGAACTAAAGACTATTGCCATTTTACAATAGTCATTTTGTGTGGTATGCTTGAAATTTATGAACTGAAAAATTTAAATGTATATCTTCCCAATCCTTATTTATCCCTTTAGCTTTTCAAACTGGAACAGATTATTCTGTATATTAAGTCTTATCTTAAGATTCCATAGTCACTTCAGCTCATACAAAGAATATTAATAATGTACCATTTATGTTGTGTTTTTTAATATACAATGCTTTTATCTGTGTTTTTTTTTTTATATGATTAGGGTATGTAATTGATTTCCAAGGCTCAATATAGGATGAACAGTGTTTTGGCTATAAGAAAAAGGGTTCGACTAGTGCAGTGACTTCAGCTACAAGTCCTTGCCTCTGTTCCCATGAATGGAAACCTGAGCCCATAACCTTGGTGATATTTATCACATAATGTTGTCTCTTCTCTCAGTTAAACCTCTCATAAGTCCTGAGGTCAACAACATTAGCTAGATCAGTTTGAATCATTGGGATGTAGCACACAGCAGACATTCAGATATTTTTTAAATGGCTGGATTGAGGGACATGAGAACCTATCTTTGTATCTTTAGTGTCAGTATAAAAGACTTTTATATTGTGGAATACTGTGTCAGGGTACTCTAGAAAAGCAGAATCAATTTGTGTGTGTGTGTGTGTGTGTGTAGAAAAAGAGGAGATACGTGGAGTTGGCTCATGGATTGTGGGAGCTAGCAAATCTGAAATCTTTAGAGCAGGCTATTAGGCTAAAGACCTGGGGGAGAATTGATGTTACCCCTTAAGCCTGCTACCCCTTAAGCCTGATCACAAGTTTGAGGCATATTCCCCCTTCCTTGGGAGACCTCAGTCTTTCTTAGTCATTCTCTCAGTCTTTCTTTCAGCCTTCAAATAATTGGATAAGTTCCACCCACATTGTGGAGAATAATGTTTTACTTATTTAAATGTGATTCTCATATTCCCATGCAGAAACCAAACAAATAAAACAAAAACAAAAACCCTTCACAGTGACTCTATTTTTTTTTTTTTTTTTAGGTTGTAGATGGACACAATACCTTTATTATTTTTATGTGGTGCTGAGGATCCAGTTTAGTGCCTCACACATGTTAGGCAAGTGCTCTACCACTGACCTACAACCCCAGCCCCCACAGTGACTTTTTGACTGGTGTTTGACCAAATATCTGGGTATAGTGGCATAGTTAAGTTGACATATAAAGTTAATTATAACAGGCACCAAATTAAGAGATTAAGAAAAAAAATATTTCTGAGCATTTTCGTAAATGAAATATGCTAGACAAATTGAAATTAATATAAGGAATAGCAAAAAATTAAGAAACGAAGAAACATGCATGGCTATCACCAGAATATATTGGTTTACTAGAACCTTGTATTTAAATGCAGAATGGGAGAAAAATAAGCATATGAACAAGTAGTAGTACATAATATATAATTTGGGAAAATTTCAAGGAACAGTGATTAGAATGAAGTGAACTTAAATAATTCTTAAAGGAAATTAATTTTGATCAAAGTTTGAAGAAAGTATATATCTATGCGTGTATGTCTGACCGATAACCCTGATAAGTAAAATACCAAAGGTCCTATGAGAGGCTTAGGGAAGGACAGGGCAAAGACTGAAGAAAGGATTTGAATACTTGTTTTAAATTTGTTTAGCTAGGCAATTTTAAAACGATAGAGTTAATTAGAAGGGACATAATTAAGTGAAAATATTTCTTTTTATTTTAAGTAATTCTGAAAGATAATCATTTTGCATATTGATGGATTAGAGTAGTGACTAACCCCAAGCACAGGAGATGCAGACTTGGGCAAAGATTAATAAATAGAAAACAGAGACTCCAGATTTCTTAGAGATTTCTAGGAAATTGACTGAATTTTGTGATTAATGATGAAGACAAGTATGAGAGAAGGTAGACTAATTTGCCTAAATTGGCCATCTAGTTTTATAAGAATGATGTTAATTTTGAGAGTAACGTGGAAATTTGCAGTGTAGGTAAATGGAATATGATGTACCCATATGACTCATTAGATATTCCATAGAGTAAAAGTTACTGTATCATTATATTCCAATTTACTGGATACTGTGTCACATAAAATATGGTACCTTATTAAGAAATTTTATTCTACTTGTGAAACTAGCATACTTTTATTATAAACTTTATAGTATAAAATTTAGTTAATGAAGATACCATATATATCATATTATCTGGTATTACATTTTTGTTTGTATGATTAGTCATTCTTATATGCCTTAGCCTTAGTCCTATTATTTAAATTACAGCCTTGATGACCTCAAATGGTAGTTTCAGTTTTATAATTAACATTTTTTCTCTTATTTCTCATTCCCTTTTCTTATCTATCAATCTCAAAAATCCATGAAAGTACTAGACAGTTCTTGAGGATGGCATTGAGCTTATCTGTATTTGTTGTCATTACTTTGCTTTGCCATTGTCCTCTAACAGTGGCATTAACTGCAATGTTCTTTGGTTCATAGCCACATATCCCTACTGCTGTCATTGTGCTTCAACCTGCTTCCTCTTTCTTTCCATACAGGAGCGTCTTTCAGCAATAGTATTTCTCAAACCCCATTCACATTTCTGCTGTCCAAACCCCATTATCTCTTACAGTTATTACTTCCGTGGTAAATCTCTTCTTTGGATTGCATTTGTAGCCATTTTAATGATAGGAATAGAACTTGAATTACTGAAGTAAAACTTCATTTATTTTGTGTGTCTCAGGTAATACCTTAGTTTCTTTCAAATAAAACCAATTTTCTCTCCAAGTAGTCTTGTGTTTTCAAGGTTACAATACATGATATTCTCTTCTAATATGGAAGTAATATGTGGCATTGTTAGGGTTTATCACTTATAAAATTACTAAAGAATGGAATGTTTAAAATATGCATACAGTTTACATGAAAAACTTCATAATTTCATAGCCTCAGTGCTTTTTTTTTAAATGTTGTTCATTTATAATAGTTTATCAATGAAGCTACATTTTTAACGCTGCTAGGAAAAAAGGATTCAGTATATCCTGGGCATTATAATTTCATTCTTTTCTTGACCGTTTTATTAATTAGGCTTCCTCTAGAGATCATTCTTTGGGAAGCAACTCTTCCTCCTTCCCTCCTTTACCTGAGAGGTTAACATACAAGTATTCCTTCCTTAGTATGTACTTTAATCTTGGTTAGAATTATTATGCCTTTATCATTTAATTGTTCCTTGTTATACTTCTGTAGTTCCAAAAAATATGCATTAAATTTCAGGAAAGATCACCGAAGCTTTGGTGTTGATGTCAGTTGTTATATTACCTGCAATTTGCTGAATGATCATATGATTCAGGAAGACTAGCAATAAGTAATTGCCTTGCTAGATGGTAAAGAGTTTTTTCTAACTAAATTCTACATTTATGTAATTGCTAGCAGTTTCTTGAATGGGTAATTAAGACAATAAATACATTTTGGTTAAAAATTAAAAATAAGTAAGGTTAATTGAGAAATTTAAGTTATTTATAAAATATTATTCTCCAATATCCTTAATCATTTTATAAAAATGTCATCTTTCATTAAAAAGTAGATAAAGAGATGAAGATGTGGCTCAGTGGCTTAAAGCTTGCCTATCATGCAAAAATCCTGGGTTCAGTCCCCAGCACCTCATGAACACACACACACACACATATTAATTAATTAATTAAATGAAGACAGGACAACTTGGAGTTTAGTGTGGGAACTAGTTGGTTCCTGAGTTTTGAAGAGTGAATACTTAGAATGTAAATAGTTAAGGATACTGCATATTTTTAGTTTAACAAGGTTTGAGAACCACTGATATAGAAAAAGCTGACTTCTTTATGTAAACTTAAACATTCAGATAATTATACCTAATGTTTATTGAAGATAAGGTAGCATGCAAATACTATTCTTTTTTGTTGTTGTTGTTGCTGGGGATTGAACCCATGACTGTACATGCAAGGCAAACACTCTACCTAGCCTGCATGCATATACCAAACATGCAATAATCCTAGTTGTTGTTGTTGTCATTTGCTAGGCTTGATTCTAAATCCTTCACATATTTTGTCATTTATTCCTCAAAATAACCCTGCCTCACTTTTATAGATTAGCACACAAATAAATAAATGAATAAATTGTCTAAATTTACATAACTAGTGAATGGCAGAATTGATATTTGATGGCTGGGCGTGGTGGCGCATGCTTGTAATCCCAGGGGCTGGGGAGGCTGATGCAGGAGAATAGCAAGTTCAAAGCCAACCTCAGCAACTTAGTGAGGCCCTAAGCAACTTCTTCTCAAATAAAAAAATAAAAATAAAAAAGGCTGGGGATGTGGTTCAGTGGCTAAGCACTCCTTGGTTCAATTCCTGATACCAAGGGGGCGAGGGGTGGAAGAATTGATAAGTGAATCTAAGTAGTCAGTCTGATTCCAGAGCAATAATCCTAACCCACCATTTTTTACAGTCATCCACATAATTCGCAAATTGATTTTTATTGGTTCCTAGAGGACATCTAACATTGTAGAACATAGCAAGAAAAATAATTTTTTTGTAAGCATGAAAGAAACTTTAATCAGTGTAACTATACCAGAAAGACAAGGAAACCCATGTCCTTAGCTCTGTCTTCGAGGGACTGACAGTGACTTCACGGTTTTAAAGAAAAGGTAAATAGCAAGGGTTAGGATTTGCATAGCTGGAGGCTTTTCACAGTTGCCAAAGCAGGTGATCTTGATCAGGTGTAGTCTGGTCCATCATTATCTCAGGATTGGTCAGGTAAGACCTTATCATGGATAAGAAAATTGCTGCAGCCTAGTCAGTAGCTTTGATTCATCACGAGATATTTATCCATCAAGTCTATTGTTCATGGAATCCATGACAATTCACAGCAAAGGAGATGGATACAAAATGGAAGCAGAGATGCCAATGATGCCAAGTCTTTAATCTTACTTTTAGTCACCCACTGGACATTTGCAGACAAAAGTGAAAAGTCTAAGTCCTTTTTATAATTGCCATCTGTTGTTTTGTTTGTTCCTCAATATTGAGGGGATTAGGGTGTCAGCCATTCTGGATTTCAGGTTTCTTGGTCAGATACTTAAGTCTAAAAGTAGAAGTAACATTACAGATTATAAAGTAGAATACAAAAGGGTATCAAAGTCTGAAGATATCAAACTAAATCCTGTGGGGGGGGGTTCTCTTTTTAAATGGCCCCATAAGTATGGACTACTAAACCACACACACATACACATTTGGAATCAAAATATAAAAGTCATTTTTTTGTTTCTATTTAAATAAAGGGCCCTTGAGTAAGGTATAATTCTGCCTTCTGTGCAGAGGTCCTGGTAAAAGGGTTTTTATGTCCTGGTAAAAGGGTTTTTATGTCAGGAAATCATGCATAAGAACCCCTTCTCCATAACTTCTCAGATTCTCTTACTTTTGGTAGGGCTGACACCATATTTCAAGTTATATTTAAATGGGCTACTCTCTTTCCCTTTTAAATGTCCATGTAGGACTGTTCTTTGACTTTTCTTCCACCCTCATATTAGTACATTTGTCTTTGGTTATACTTCTCTGCTGGTGTTCAAAACCAGGTGGGTAACCCCTATGTTGATCCGAAATTAACCTCTTTCCTTCATACTGTTAAGGTCAGCCAAGACTCTTCAGGCATTATGTGTAGGAGTCCCTTTGTTCCTTCATTCTTTTACCTATACCAGTTGTGTCATCTCTTGGGATGGATCAGGATCTTTCTGACTAAATGGGGCTTCCTTTGGAAGCACTGAGGACATTTTCTTCTCCAAAGAACCTCCTCTTTGCAAAATGCACACTGATTGCCTTCCTATTCTCTAGGATCCTCCAGATTCCCCTGATAGGGAGGTCAAGTGACTCACTAGAGTTGTGGGCCACTATAGGGGTCGTCTTGTTCCCTGGGTCCTACCTGATCTTGGAGGGCAAGGGCCAAAATATTTGCTTTTTCTTTTTCTTTTTTTCCCCTTAGCCCTTTGGTTTTCTGATTTTGGCCTCGGAGTCTCAGTTGTTGAGAAAAATAAATTTGAATCATTACATATTCATGTTGACAGAGTATAATACTGGGAAAGCAGAATAAGAAAGGGAAATGGCTTCAGTTTAAAGTCAGATAGATTTAGCCATGAATCTCTTTTCACATGCTACTATATAGCCATGGGAAAGTAATCTATTTTTTCTGAGATTCTGTTTTTAATAAAGAAGGATAATTATTTTTGCTTATGGGGGTTTTGAAGAAATAAAATTAAGTAGAACCTGTAATTATTGCTTTGGCATTCATGGTGTCCTCTAATGGGGACACAGGAGAGCATTGTGAGTCTTAGGATGGTATTAGAGGAGCAGTGGTGGGTGCTGGTTGGTGTGCTGATGGAGGCTAAGAGTGACTATCTCTGTCAAGAATCTGCTTGGTGTCAAGCATTATCCTAAGCTTTGAAGATAAAACAATGAATGAATAAGAATGAGATTTCTTGCTTGCAAGGAGTTTATAGTCTAATCTATATACCTAGAGAAATACATAGGCAGTGACTTTGCCTGAGGCTGTACTAAGGTAAGCCTTGCATGCTATGGGATCGCATAGGACCTCCGTGGACCAGCCAAACCACCATGGACCAGGAATGGTTTTTCAATAGGGAGGAGGATAAGAATAAGAATGCAAGGGATTAGAGTAGTACGCCCAGAGAGGAGGCAGAGCAAAAACTGGGAGAAGTTTGTCCTTACTATAGAAGTGTTCCATTCACCAAACATTAGTGAAAAAAACAGGGTCACTGGGAAATTGTGCTTTATCAGGTCAGTGTTGTAATATTATGAGCATATTTTCAGGTTTAGGCTTTACTGAAGCAGACAGTTTTCTAAAGGAAAATAAAAGTGACACTATTCATATGTAATACTGAATTTTCTGTTAACACTTTTGGGGCTCTCAATGCTTGTTATTTGGTAGTTTTATGTCATTAGGTTATGTGTGTCTGAGGAAAAGAGAAAGGAAAAAGAAACAGTGATCTTCAGAGAATGGAAATGGTGATTTTTGAGCATTGAGGGAGTATCACTTGTGTTTTCTGCAGCTTGCACATTTCCCTTCTCTCATCATCCTTCATAGGCCGTGGAAAAGTATATGTTGAGTAGCTCATCCACAAGTATATGGTGGCAATTTGGCACAGTGTGTTGCTCTTGTATGCATTTCGTTCATACAAGGTTGTAGGTGTAGGAGTTGAGATTTTTTCCCATCTTTCTCTAGTTCCCTTTCCCAATAAAATAACATTAAAAGTGCAAGGGAAAGACCACTTCTTTTGGCAAAACTGGAATAAGAAAAAGAAAATGAATAAAGAATTCCTTAGAAGGGAAGGAATGTGGGTCTGGAGAAAGAAGAGGATATTAAAATAGGTGGTCATAATAGATAAAATTATAATCAGGGATTATAGAAATAATGAATGAAGTTGGTCTTTAAAAATACCTCCAAAGTAAGCAGTAGCTCTGCATGTTCCGCTGTAGCTAGATGCTTGTGACTTGATATAAGAGTATACTTATGATCTTCTGCAATCAATTTGTATATCCATATAGGACTCACCCATAAGCACTGTGGTTTTGGCATGACTAGTCCCTGATTAGAAAGGGAAACTAGAAAAAGTAGAACAGTTTCTGTGGGTATTTGGAAAGATTAGAAAACAGTTTTGGGGAATTAAAGCTCTTAATCCCTGCGGGGTTAGCAGAGGGAAAAGCAAAATCAAGTTCATAAAAAAAATTTTTTTTGGAAAAAAAAAAGAAAGTTAAGAAAGTTTGAAAAAAGAGATTGATATTGTCAACATACACATGTTTATCATGATAACAAATCTTAGTGTACCAGAACTAGCCAAAACCTTGAGAGGAATGAAATAGTTTTAGATGCCTCATGGCCCCCCAAGATACTTAATGGTATCCCACAAACTTACCATGACATACTTGGTTGTTTTGATCTTTATAGTATGAAGTTGGGGAGGGTGGAGAAACATTGAGCATGTTTCTTCAGTAATTGTGGTGGTGTTGGGATGTTGACTTCCAGGTGCCTTGGGGATAAATATTCATGCCTCATTGGGGTTTATATTAGCAAGGACTTTGACTGCTATTGTATACTTTTCTAAGGATTTGTTGATTGCTTTGGCATGTCCAAAACTAACTTTTGAAAGTGGACATTGTGAGTTCTCTACCCTCAATTTCTGCTGGCTGTTCTTTTACCTTTGTCCATTTTTGTCTTTTTTTGTTTTCCCAGTTTTACCTGCCCCCCCCGCCCAATATTGCAATATTTCTATAGTATAGGAAACCTATTCTCTTTTTATTAACACTTTCCCTTGGTCATCTCATATACTACACTACCATCAATATATTAGTGATTCCAAAAATTTCTATATCTCACTTCTTTGCAAGTAAGCTGGACATAACCACTTCAATATTCTGGTGCCACCTCATGGTTAATGGGAACAGAGCTAAATTCATTAGCCTGTTCCTCAGATATCAGTTATCTATCATAAGCCCAAGCTTGGCTAAGTAACACTAATGATTCCCCCCATGCCAGGAACTTTGGTGTTTTAGTCAGAAGATGTTTCATCACAGTGTTGTTTTAATTGCAGAAAAAGAAGAAAAAAATAGGATAAAGGAATTAATCTTAAGTCTTGTGTCACTGTATTGCCTAAAAACTGATAAGATATGCATACATAAATTGATTTTACAGACAGTAAAAGCTATGTAGAATAACATTGAATATGAGAAGTTACATATATAAATTTATTGAAAAGATGTTTTTAATCAACGTGTGCCTTATGATTCCATAATCATTAAAAGTATACATGGACCTATAATTGTAGAAGAATGCCTATATAGATATTCACTTTAGTTAATTCTAGATAGTACATTTATGGGTGATTTTAATTTTATTATTTCTATTTAGCTGTAAGCTCTAAAGTGGTATAGTAAACATACATTCTTTTTGTAATTTATACATGCAGACAGATAATTTGGCCTCTCTTTGTCACTCCCAGTTCTTGTTGAATTAGTTCAATGTCTCATTCACTCCAACTATTGTTAGTGCAACTGCTCATTATATTGGGGTAGTCTGTCACAGCAACTCTCTTGCCTCCTTTGCTCAGCTGCCATAGTCATCTTCTTAATTTTAGCTGAAGAAATTTTTCCCTTTCTTAACCTTTCTAGTTAGGGGGCTATATATTAAATCTCCAGAACCATCAAGAGGAAGTTGTTTTTTTTTAAATATTTATTTATTTGCTTTTAGTTGTACACAATGCGTTTATTTGTACGTGGTGCTGAGGATCGAACCCGGGTAGCACACGTGCTAGGCGAGCACTCTACCGCTGAGCCACAATCCCAGCCCCATCAAGAGGAAGTTTTGAATGTTTTTCCTTCTTACTAGTTTACAATCTGATGTGAAGACCTTCAGTCAATTGGAATTTAGCCAACTCAAGATTTAGTTTAGCCAACTCAAGATTTAGTTTTCTAACCCTGACCAAATAACTTATTACCAGAGCACAGACAGTTGTGCCATTTGGTGGAGAAATAGGGAATGTGTGAGGGAAGGAATGAAGAGTGCGGAGAAAATATGACTTGAACTCAGGCCTTTGCAAATTTTTGTTCATGCCTTCCATTCTGCCTATACAACGTGCCATACTTTGTCCTTGCTTGGTGTTTGTATTTTTCTCTCTTACCTGCTCTATGCTATAGACAATTTATTGGGTGTTTTTTTTTTTTTTTTTTTTTTTTACTATTTAGTCAGTAAGTACAACTAGCCAAATACTGAAAATCCATCAGTTTTAATGCTATTTATTATAATAGCAGATCTTATTAGGAGTATTTATTGAAGCATATCATGCTAATAGTCCCAGAGCATAATTATACTTGCTGATTTTTCTTGCTTTCAGGGAGTTCATAATATGTTCCAGATGGTTAAATAAGAAAGACTAGACATTTTGTACTGTCTGTTCATTTATGATTAAGAATTTGGTATTACTACCTATGTTAAAATTATTGCTTTTGTTAGATTTAAACTTGAGAAGAATTTAAATAAAACATGTAATTTTAAAAACTCTTCTACTGGGGTCAGCAGTTAACAGGCTCTTTCATAGATTCTTTCCCCTGTTAATGGTTTAATTGTTTTATTTTAAGCATCATTCCAATAAGCTAATTGTGTCTTACAGTATTTTTTAAAAATATTTATTTATTTGCTTTTAGTTGTACACAATGCATTTATTTGTACGCGGTGCTGAGGATAGAACCCGGGCCGCGCACGTGCTAGGTGAGTGCTCTACCACTGAGCCACAATCCCAGCCCCAGTATTTTTTTTTAATTAATGTAGTCTTTAATTTGTTCTTGGGAGGTGTTCACTTGTGTTTGTTTTAGACTTAAAACTAAATGATATTGGGGCTAGGGTTGTGGCTCAGTGGTAGAGCTCTTGCCTAGCGTGTGCGCAGCCCTGGGTTCAATCCTCAGCACCACGTAAATATAAATAAATGAAATAAAGGTTAAAAAAAAAAAAACCTAAATGATAAACACTCTTGAAAAAAATGACATAAGGGACTGCAGTTGTAGTCCAGTGATAGAGCGCTTGCCTAGCATGCATGTGAGGCGCTGGGTTCAATCCTCAGCACCACATAAAAAAACAAATAAATAAAAAATAAAGGCTAAATTCTTTAAAAGAATGATGTGAAACCAAAAATGAATAATTTTCCTAACTGTTGAATGTTCTTGGATCTTTTTATGCACAAACTAATATGTTTTTTCACTAAATTAGTGAAACATATACATCAGTTTTGCCATAGTAGTAAGGATGACCTTTCATTTATCCACTCTTACTGCCTTGCTGGCTCTATCTGACCACCCAACTCCTTTCATTTGAAAGGCAGCTTATCAAAGAGGAGGCATATAGCCTATGAACTCAGCATAAAACAAAGTTAGTGGGTCACAGGGTCTAGGCCCAGAACACTTGATTTCATTATGACCTTGAGTTAACCAGTGAACTAACTAGTTAGTTGACTTGAAGAAATATGGTGTTTTTCCACAAGTGATAGAATGTTCTGTCATTCAGCTAACCACTGTTTATTTTCATAGTATAACTGTTGGGGAAGATGATTAGTTTTGGTTCTTAGGCTACTGGCCTCTGTCCTGGAAGTTTTTACATACAAGAAAACAAGTACAACACATAAAAATTATAATTCCAATTATTAGTTTTGATGATAAATAATGTAGACTATTCCTGTAGTTTTGGGGGTATGAAGGGAATACTGTAGTTTATTTTGATCCAGCAAGTTTCTTCCTACAAATTGTCTTTAAATGTCTTTGTTCATGTTCAGACTTCGCTCTGCCTTTGTATGCTGCCACATCCCCACTTCTGGCCCTACTCTACCTAAAACAACCTGCCCTCAGCCTGTTCATACTCCTCTGTGGTTTCTCCTCATACTTACTGTATAAAATACTAGACTTTTTTTTTTTCCAGGTAAAATTCTTACCCTTTCTACAAAATTCTTTAAATTCCTTCTCAGCAAGATCGGAGTTAGCCTAAACTAAGATTAAGAAAAGCACACCTTTGGAGAGACTCATTTTATTTTACTGTAATAAACTGGAAGTAGTTTTAAGATTTCTATTTTCATGGCTGTTTCCAAATTTTATATAATTTGATTTGTTTAGCTCATAAAACAAATGTCATATTCAAGTTCCTAGCAACCATTCTGTATTATGAGTCTGCTTGGGAATTCAGAAAACAGTTGAAAAATTTTAATTATTATTTTTGTTATGTATGAGGTGTTTTGTATATTTACTTGTTTCATATATGTGTATACAATTTGACTTTATGCAAATATTAAGTGGGATTAATTTTTGAAAGAATGATCCACACTAAGATTTCATTGAAAGATTTTTGCATTACCTGAAAGAGATTTAAAAAAAATAAGATTTAATTTATAAAAATTTCATATATATGTGACCTTTCTAAGCTTATCTATTTAAGATTTGCATGTATGCAATGAAAATTTAGGCTTGTTATAGAAAATACCTCCCTGAGTTGGTGGTAAGGATATTTGAAAATAAATGCTAGTTTGAATGCATGATCTTTTCTCTTACAGTTAGTTAACTAAGCTAGAAAATTTTCTTTGGTAGTGTTTTAGCCTCCATCTCTTCTAACCCCACTTTCATTACGAGGTGGAAGGTATGTTTACTGTGAGTCCCGTAACCTTGGGCTCCAGGGGAGTTTGGTTATCCACCTGGCCCCTCTCCAGCAATATGGCATTTAAACACTTGTATTGAAATATTCTAGAAAATTACAGTAGTGGCACTTTGTTCCTCTTTTTTACTGAGTTTTCCTTTTGTCCCTTTAACATATATCTAGTGTCTTGAAAAAACTTTTAATTTTTTTCCATTTGAACATTTTGACCATAGCACTCAGTGTTTTAATAGAGTATGAGTATTATCTAGAGATTCAAATTTTGTTTCTTTGTGCCTGTGTGTGTTCTGGCAATTTTCTAAGCAGAAGTCCTGAGTTTATATTCCCTGTAGGTCCAGTTTGTTATTGATCTCTATTCCTGTATCCTGTGTTAGGAATTAGTATATACCTTTGTCTCATTTCTCCAAACCTAATATTTGACCTTACTGTTATCTGAGTGTCAGGTTCTATTCATAGGGTAATTGTGCATGAAGTACTAGTGAGTGGTACTGGTAATCCCCATGTGGTTTTTGCATGTTAATATGTGAGAGGAAAATGTTCTGTCACTCCCAGGAAGTCAGTCTGCATCAACCTCCATATTGAACAAAATGTATGATGAACATAGGAAAGGGAGAGCACTAGAGCAGTTTGACCATTTAGTGCACATTGGTCCCCACATGCTAGTTATATAACCATCAGTATATAGAAATTTGACCTTTAAAAGAATTAACTGTCTTCATTTAAGAAGGTACAGTTGTAACCACAGTGGTAAAAGCTACTAATCCTCCCACACACCATGGTTTCTCAGCCTCAACACTGTGGACATTTTGAGTAGGCCTAACTGTTGTAGGGGATGTTCTGTGCATTATACATTATTCAGCAGCATCTCTGGCCTCTACCCACAAGACATCAGTGGTACTCTGCACCTTAAGATGTGACAACCAAAAGTGTCTCCAGATATTACCAAGTGTTCTCTGAGGGGCCATATAGCACCCATTTAAGAACTCCTGCTCTATATTTATGTGTCTTTGCACTTTAGATTATATGTGTCTTTGCACTTTAGATTATATAGCACCCAAAGCGTGTTGTGGATTATAGGCTTGTTTTTCATTATAGGAATTTTTCATTGTTACATGGTAAGAATTACACTTTTTCTTTATGATTCCTTCCTTTATGCTCTCTTCTTTCTTAGTAGATTGAATTTATTGAGATATTCTGATGGGGTAAGATACTCATTAGATTTTTTTTTAGTTGTAGATGGACACAATATCTTTATATTTATTTGTTTATTTTTATGTGGTATTGAAGATTGAACCCAGGGCCTCACATGTGTGAGGCAAGCGCTCTACCACTGAGCCACAATCCCAGCCCAGATACTCATTAGATTTTATAATTAAATCAAACATAGAACACTGGTACTTCACCAAGGAAAGAGAGAGTGTGCATGTTCATGTAAATGGCTAAATCATGTGTGTGTACGTGGGTACAGAAATGCAAAGGGGTAAAGACTTGAGCTGAATGTCTGCCTTTGCCAGATATGTCCACATTTATCAGGCGTTGAAAGATATTGAGAAGGAGCCAAGGACAATCAGTAGAGTGCAGTTCCTTGGAATACATCTGAAAATTGAAAGAGAAAATTGACTTTAGATTGATAGAATGTTTACCTCAAATCTCCATAACCAGATTGTATAAGAGTATACAAATGATTAGGGCAGAAAATGGTTAAAAGGAGTTAAAGGTGAAAACTCAGAAAACTGAGCTACTAAGGGTAAAAGCATACTCTTATAGACTTCACAGAAGAGTCTCATGTGGCATATAGGAACCCAGGTATAGATGGGTGTTGCTTCCTGACTTGGAGCAACAACGCCGTGGCGGGAGAAAAACTCGGAGGCAGAATGAAGATGAAAGAAGGTTTTTTAATTCTTCGGCTTTAGCAATCTCTCAAAACTCTAACACTGGCTCTTTCAGCAACCTTTCTGACTCTTTACTTCTGACTACTGACTCTTTACTTCTTTACTTTACTTTCTTAGAGCTTAGAGAGAGAGAAAGAGAGAGAGAGAGAGAGCTTCTTCTTCTTTCTTCTTCACTTTCTTTTACTTTTACTTTCTTAGAGAGAGCTTAGAGAGAGAGAGAGAGAGAGAGAGAGAGCTGCTTCTTTCTTCTTTCTTCTTTCTCCTCGTAGAGAGCGGCAGCCTCGGCCTGACTCTGACCAGCAACAATTTCTTCTCTCTATATATCTCTTTGGTTTTCTTCTTCTGACTACGTTCTAGCCGCTCTGACTCTTTTCTTCTTCTCTGACCCGAACTCTTCTTCCGACCCACTGAGCGACTGAACGACTGACTAAATGAATGCCGCTTCTGACCGCTTTCACCCGGTTATATACCTTTAGCTTTGCGGGTGCTCACGTGCATATGATTATTATCAGGTGGAACTTATGGCTTCCAGCTAGCCGCAATAGCCATCTTCCTGATTGGGGCTGCTTCAGATGGGTAAGAGAGCCCAGCTTACGTGGATTATATAGTCAACTTTCTTTTTCCTTTTTATTAGGAGATTCATCTTCTCAGTGTTCCTGGATATTATCTTATTTTTCTTTTTCTGTGCTCCAGATCTCTTATCCTTATCTTTTTTTTTTTTTTTTTAATCTTTAAAAGGATCTTTTCTGTTTTCCTTTAGAGCAAGGAAAGAGTTATCTGTCTAGAGCAAAAATTCTCATAGTATGATCTACAGACACTTGGGAATCATTAGTCTGCTTAGACTACCATAGCAGAGCACCACAGACTGGGAAGCTTAAACAATAAATATTAATTTTCTTACAGGTCTAGAAGCTGGAAATCCAAGATCAAGGTGCTGTTGATCCTCTTCTTATATGGACACCATTCCTATTGGCTTTGGGCCCCACCTTTATGACTTCGCTTAATGTTTATTATCCCCTCAAGGGTCCTGTCTCCAAATACTGATGCTCCTCGGTTTCTGATGGGGTTATATCCCAATAAATTCATGGAAAATAAAAAATATCCCAAGACAAAATGCATTTATTTAATATAGAACCACCTAACCTACCCAAACATCACAGCCCACCTTAAACATGCTCAGAACACTGATATTAGGCTACAGTTAGGCCTATTTTTTTAATGAAGTGTTGAATATCTCACATACACTCTACACACACAAATGAGTATTTTACACTCTACACACACAAATGGGTATTTTGTAGACATGATAGGATGCAAAAACACACAATATCCAAAAATGCTGGCAACACACTACACTGTAGAGTATTGGTTATTTCCCCTTGTGTGAGTACATGGATGCCTGGGAGCTGCCCAGCAGCTCAGCAAGTATTGTACCACTTATTGCTAGTTCTGGAAAAGATCAAAATTTGGAGTATAGTTTCTACTGAATGTGTATACTTTTGTAGTGTCATGAAGTAAAAAAATCATAACTTGGACCATCATAATTTGGGTATTTGTGCTTAGAGCTTCACTATATGAATTTGGAAGAAACATTATTCAGTCAATAAGAGGGTCACAAGATCTTTTGTGAGGTCCAGGACACCAAAATTGCTTTATTAAAAATACTGTGATGTTACATGCCTTTTCCAGTGCATAGAAATTGCATTGATAGTGCTAAAGAAATGGAGGTACCCAATGGTATTCTTGGTTATTGTCTTCTTTAATGCTATAGATTTGGAGTAAAGAAAAACAAAAGGGGTTTAAAGAGGCTATTAAATATGCTAAATATGCCTCAGTTTTAATGATACAATAAATATTGATAAACCATGTAAATTAAGCCTTTTCAGATAATCAATAATTTTTAAAACCATAGAGGGATTGTGTGTGTGTGTGTGTGTGGGGGGGGGCAGCCCTGGGGATTAAACTGAGGGCTTTGCATATGCTAGGTGAGCTCTCTACCATTGAGCCTATAGGGTCCCTAGCCCTAAAGGGATTCTTTTTTTTTTTTTTTAATATGTATTTTTTTTTTTTTTTTAGTTGTAGGTGGAGACAGTACCTTTATTTTTATTTTTTATGTGGTGCTAAGGATCAAACCCAGTGCCTTATGCATACCAGGCAAGCATTCTACCACTGAGCCCCAGCCCCAGCTCAAGGGATTCTTTAAAAAAAAAAAAATATTATAGTTATAGATGGACAGAATGCCTTTATTTCATTTTTAAAATTTTATGTGGTGCTAAGGATTGAACCCAGTGCCTCACACATGCCAGACAAGTGCTGCCACTGAGCTATAGCCCCAGTCCTAAAGGGATTCTTAACCCCCGCCCAAATAATTGGTAACTACTGATCTAGGGAAAGAAGGGACTGTTGGGTAAATTTTTATACTTCCTATTCTTTTTTTTTTTTTTTTTTTTTTTGTGGTAACAGGGATTGAACTCAGGGGCACTCGACCACTGGGCCACATCCCCAGCCCTTTTTTTTGTATTTTATTAGAGACAGGGTCTCACTGAGTTGCTAAGTGCCTCGCCATTGCTGAGGCTGGCTTTGAACTCGCAATCCTCCTGCCTCAGCCTCCCAAAGTGCTGGGATTACAGGCGTGCGCCACCGTGCCCGGCTACTTCCTATTCTTGATTGATAAAGCAAGTAGTTTTTTTTTTTTTTTTTATCATTAGAGAAACCTCTGTTTTTAGAAAGTTGACATGTTTCTATGCTTTAATAATATTAAAAAGGTTTCAAATTTCTGTACATTTAATTCTCAGTTGATTTTATATGTCTGTTCTCTCCATCCCTTTGGTCTTTACTTCAAGGAAGAGGGCTAGTTTTCTTGATCAAATACTTCTAGATGTATTATTGATGGATAATAGGTTCTTAACATAGGGAAGTTACTGCTAACCAAAGGAAACAACATCAACACATGAAACATTTTTAGAGGCTGGGGATATAACTCAGTGGTAGAGAGTGTGCCCAGCATGGGTGAGATTCAATCCATAGCACTGGAAACAAACAAACAGACCTAAAAAGTATTTAATATCTTTATAGATGGATATTGTAGAAAATATTTTCTAGAAAGTAAAAGTGACATTTTTTAAGCTAACTGAGGATAGATGGATGAATTGACAGAGAGGAAAAGAGCAGGAGAAAAAGTATGTATAATAGAGCAGCAGGGGTTGGCAAACTTTTTCTGTAAAGGAAAAATGGTGGTAAAAATAGTAGGCATTCAATCCCCAAAACCAAAGGCTGAATATTCTGTCTGGTATATGGATGCTAACTCACAATAAGGGGTTGGTTGGGTGGGGGAGAGAATAGAAGTACTTTGAATTAAACAAAGGGGAATGAAGGGAAGGGAGGGGAAATGGGAATAGGAAAGATAGTAAAATGAATTGGACATTACTTTCCTATGTGCATATATGACTACACGACCAATGTAATTCCATATCATGTACAACCAGAAGAATGGGAAGTTATACTCTATATATGTATAATATGTCAAAATATATTCTAATATCATGTATAACTAATAAGAACAAATTTTAAAAATTACCACATACAAAAAAATAGTAGGCAGTGCCAGCGATGTTCAACTCCTCTGATGTCATGCAAAAACAGCCATAGATAATAAACAAAGGCACGTGATTGTATTCAAACAAAACTTGATTTATGGTATTAAAGTTGAATTTCATATAATTTTCTTGTAACATGAAATACTATTTTGATTTTTTTCAATCATTTTTTAAAAATGTAAAAACCATTCTTAGCTCACAGGCCACACAAAAATAGGTAGTGGACCCTGTTTAGACTGGGAATGAATTGAACCATAATTGCCTGGCCCCTGGTATAGAATATTAGGAAGCTGGCAGTGGGGGATGAATACTGTTTATGGCTGAAGACTTAAGGGTGTCTGTTGTGTTGCTTTCAGACAAGGTTGAAGGAAAAGTAAAACTGTGATAATGGACATTCCAACTGGGGAGTTATAAAGTAACTAACTTTTGATTTATCAGTTTTCTGTATCGTTTTACTCTTCATTGATTTGTACTTTTAGATTATTATCTTTCTTTCCTTTTGGTTTACTGTTACTTTTGTTTCTAGTGCCTCAAGATGAAAACTTGGAAAACCTTTTTTCTCCTAAAACAAGCATTTAATGTTTTAATTTTATCTGCCCTGTATACACTACTTTCACAGTATTCCACAAATTTTGTAGGCATTTTTATTTTTCATTGTCATTTTATGGAAACTTTTTCAAATTCTTTTTTTTCTTCATGAATTATCAAGAAGTAAGTTAATTTTAAACATTTGGAGTTGGTTTTTTTTCTAAATGTCTTATTATTACTGCTGTTTAACTTCAGTTGTGCTCAGCACGTTCTGGGATGAGTTTAATCCTTTTAAACTTGATTCATCCGCATATAGTCTTTCTCGGTGAAAGTAACACATGCATTTGAAAAAACTGTTCCATAGTCATGGACGTAGCATTCTGAAAATGTCAGTTAGGACAAGGTGTTTGATTATATTGTTCAATTCTTCTAAGTCATTAGTGATTTTTGTTTCTGAGGGGTATAGTTCTATGAATTGCAGAGGTAAACTTTACAGTCTCCAACTCTAATGGTGTATTTATTTTTCTCCATTTAATTTGGTTACTTTTTCTCATGTATATTTAAGGTCTGTGATTACAGGATGTGTTTTTAGGGAACCTTGAATGTTAGGTAGCAAGAGTGTGGATTTTATGTAAAGCTATGGGAAAGCATGGTTGAGTGATAACTAGGGGTGTGACATTATAAGGCAGACCAGGAATGGGGCTCAGACACACTGCTGAAGTGCTTCAAACTTGCAGTTCAAGATTGGTGAAAGAGTTTCGCTGCATTTTTATTTCACATGGGCTATGAAATAATTTTTGAAATAACTTTGGAATTAAGATTTTATTTTAGGGTTAGAGTGTGGCTCAGCCATAGAGCACTTGTGCAGAATGTACAAGGCCCAGGGGTCAATCCCCAGCATACCCCCCCTGCAAAAAAAAAAAAAAAAGATTTTTATGTGGCGTCAGTTCAAATGTTACTCTTACCTATCAACTCCTCTTAATCATGCACTCTATTTTAACTCTCCTACTTATTCTCTATCTAAAATTACCCAATTTTGTTTTCCTGAGGGGAATGAAAAAGTTTAAGGAGGATAGGGACTTTGTCTTGTTCATTACTATATCCCCAGTATTTGATACAGTACCTAACACATATTAAGTTCTTAAATAGTTGAACATTAAATAACACTATCTGTTGCAAAAAATGATAATAAAAGAAAAAATGTGTTTATAATTTGATTTAAAAGTACCTCCCTAGTATTTGCCATCTGTTTTTTGAAGTCTTAGGGCCAGGCCTTTGTTTATCTTTCCTTTTCCCACCATTGGGAAATTGTGCATGTTACCATATAGAAAGTGATAACTAAGTGAGACCATAAATTAGCAGATCTTATTACATGATCATAATTTTGCATTTCAAAAAGTTTAATTACTCATTAAAACCTCTAAGCACATATGCCGGTCCCTACTCTATTTTAAAACATAATTTGTGATTTCAAAATATAAAATGAAATAGAAATACCTAGATACAGCCAGTGTTGGTGGTATACACTTATAATTCTATAAGCTTGAGAGGCTGAGGCAGGAGGATCACAAGTTTGAGGCTAGCACTGGCAACTCAGTGAGACTGTCTGAAAATAAAAAAAAAAAAAAAGGGATGGGAATGTACCTCAGTGGTGGAGTGTCACCCCCCCCCCCAATCCCTAGTATCCCTCCCACTAAAAAAAGTTACAAATAATTTAAAATTAACTTTAGTGAGTATTCTTTACTTCTGTTAAGAGGTACAGAAAGATCCTTCCTTCTTCGTAAGTCAGGTAAGGTAATAATGCTCATCTATGGGATAGAGTAGATAGAACCTACACATAGAAAATAATGATAATAACTCATCTGATAAAGTATATGTCAGTACCGAAAATCATGTAATCTTTGCTTTGGTTTAGCTTTTAAAGGAGTCCCGTCTTCTAACAAAAATAACCTAAAATGGGAAGTAAGATGCTATTGAGCATCCTGCTATAGTGCTTTGGAGATTTAGAACAGCATTTTTTTTGTTTGTTCTGTTTTTAATATTTTTTTTAGTTGTTGATAGACCTTTATTTGATTTATATGTGGTGCTGAGAACTGAACCCAGTGCCTCACATATGCCAGGCAAGTGCACTACCCCTGAGCCTCAGCCACAGCCCCAGAACAGCATGGTTTTGATAGTCCTCAACAGCTGCTGTCTGATTTAGTAGAGTTGTTCTTTAGAAAAAATGAAATACTTGAAGGTTAGTCATTAAGGCTTAATTCTTAGCTCTTTAATATGGACTGTTTAACACCCCATGTTTTCTTTTACCTTGTGGGGAAAACTGAAAGATTATATTGCATAATGATGTTTCAGAAATGGTCTTCCTCCAAGTTTTGACTAACTTGTTTCAGTTTTCCTTCCTCCTTTTGTTCTTATCTCAAAATTTATGCCTACTCCCTTTTATTAATAACCTAGTATATCCCCCTTCACCCCATGCCATTGATACTCCTTTTTAATTTGTATAAAGAGACTTGCACTGTCCTTTGACCACTTTAATGATCCTCATTTTTTTTTTTTGAAATTTGAAATTTTAACTACAGCATTGTTGAATTACAGCAAGTTCATTAATTCTACAAATTAATTTTTAAAAATGTATACCTGCTCTGTGCCAGATGAAAAATGTCCACGTGGGAGCTTACAGTTAAGTAAGGGAAATAGGTAATAAATACATAATCATGCAACAAATATGTACATTATAATGAAGAAAGGTAGAATGTCCTATGAAAGTATAATAGAGAACTAATTTAGATTACTAGGGTAAGAGAGGCACAATCGATAGGAACTGGATTGAATGATTAGCTCACAGCTAATATTGTGTGTTTACTAGTCTGTGTATCAACTATTAAAACTAAAATACTAATGATTCTTGCATTCACCATGACATTTAAAAGAAATAAACAGTGAAAAGTGTAGACTAATGAATTTCAATATTACTAATTCTGGATGAAATAAAAGCACGTTTATTTTATTTTATTTTTAGTTTTTGCAGTGAGGCTGGCCTTGAACTTACAATCTTCCTTCCTCAACCTCTTTAGTCACTGGAATTTACAGGGCTGTTCCACCACATCTGACCCCTCCCCCACCCCAAAACTGGGGATCGAACCCAGGATCTTGTGCATGCTAGGTAAGAACTCTGCCTCTGAGCTACACCCCCAACCTCCTTGTAACCTGTCATTTCTAAAAAAGTTACGGTACATTAAAGTATTCTGGATAGGTTTCTTACTGTATATTTTTTTACTTTGTCTTTAAAACTGAGAATTTAAGCATGAGTATCTCCCTAGAAGCAGGATGAGAATTAAAAACAAAAAACCATATGTGAAGGTACATAAAGTCTCCTAAATATGTGCTACCTGAAACAGGAGGATATAATGGATAATTAAAGTGATACTCAAGTCATGCAAAATTTAAGGGAAAATGTGATGGCTTCCATTATTTATTAGAAAACTGGCTGCTAAGAACAAGAAAAATTAAACTTAGTTGATTGAAGTTTATTAATCAAATACTTCTACAGTGTTCACTATGTGCCAGATACTGTTTTAAATCACTTAAAAATATTGTTTATTTTTCCTAACATTTCTTTTTTAAATATTTTTTAGTTATAGATAGACACAATACCTTTATTTTATTAATATGTGGTGCTGAGGATTAAACCCAGTGCCTCACACATGTCAGGCGAGTGCTCTACCACTGAGCCACAACCCCAGCCTTTCCTAACAATTCTTGACTAGATATAAGTAAGGTCAAAAAGTTACTAGTGAAGTTGAACTCTAGAATCCATACTTTCTTATTTTTTCATGGTACTAGGGATTGAACCCACCCAGTACCTTGCACATGCTAGTCAAGCACTCCACTAGTGAGTTACATCTCCAGCCCTTTTTATTTTGTTTGGAAACAAGGTCTCACTAAGTTGCTGAAGCTGGCCTTGAATTTGCAATCCTCCTACTTCAGTCTTCTGAGTAGCTAGGACTACAGGTGTGCACCACCATGCCCAACAGAGTGTATTCTTTTAACCATAATACAGTACTTTCTCAGTTCTAAGAAGGGAATTTGGTTGCCTGAAGGCAGATGTTCATAGCTGAAATTAATGTATTTCATATTAATTTGAGGTTTTATGGAATCAATATATCAGAATTTACTAATCCATTCTATTGTTCATGTATATTGAGGTTTTTCTTGTTTTTGCTCTTATAAATATTGCTAGCATGAACATTTATCGTCATCATCTCTCTCCTGTCTCTCTCTTTTTAAGTTGTTGATGTGCCTTTTATTTTTTATTTATTTATATGTGGTGCTAAGGATCAAACCCAGTGTCTCACACATGCTAGGAAAGTGCTCTGCCACTGAGCTACAACCTTAGCACTCATCATCATATATCTCATTGCACATGTCAGAGTTTGTCTGGGGTAGAGATTCTGTTTATTACTGGTTCATTGGTAGAATTCTTACTGCTTTCTAAAGGGTACCCAGATTTATTTCTCAGCCAGGTTTCTTTTGGAGCTCATTCTTTTGCCACAGAACAACAGTTTTCGTATTTTTCAAACATAATACAATTATGTTCTTCTAAAATCACTCATGGATTTGCCCATATTTTTTTAAAGCACTGAAAAAAATTGTGTATCAAGAAGACTGAACTGGAGATGTAGCTTAGTGTAGAACACTTACCTAGCATGGGTGAGGCCCTAGGTTCGATTCCCAGTGCTGGGGGTGGGAGGGAAGTATGAAAAATTAAGGTTTTTTTTTTTTGAGAGAGATATTCTGTAAGTTTTTCATCTCTTTTAACATAAATGTCATGGTGAATATCAGAATCATTAGTATTAGAATATAGGAAAACAGTTCTCTGACACACTCCAATGAAATTGTGAAACAATTATTTTGGTGAGCAATTTGACAAATGGCAGATAGAGTTGAAGATGTGTAAATACTACAACCCAGAAATTCCACTTATTTATGTTACCATGAGAAATTCTGTACTTGTAAATATAAAGATATGAACAAGAACATTCATTGAGGCGTTACTTGTGTTTGTAATAATGAAAATTTACAACCTAAATACAAGAATGGCTAAGATATGCTATATTCACATACAAATATGAACAGAAAACAGCACACACGCATATACACCTCAGAATGGATAGATCTCTAAAATGCATGAAAACAGCAAAAAACAGATGTGTTTTTATATATATATATATATATATATATATATATACACACACAAACACACACACATTCAAATATAAATATTTTAAAACAAACTATTAATGTGTATTATTTATAAATTAGATATGTATAAAAATGACATAACAAGTTGACATACATCAAATTATGATTATGATTACCTCTCAGGGGAAGGAGGGAGGGAGGGGGGGTCTTTGTGTTTATAGAGACTTTAGCTTTCCCAGTGATGCTTCATTTTTTAAAAACAAATATAAATGTATAAAAATGTTTAGGTTAATTCTAGATAGTTGATCTACAGGTATTTATTTATTTGATTTCTCTTTATGTTTTTAAATTCTGGTCCTTCTCCTTTGGCTGACTTCAAAGCCAGAATGTTCATAAATTTCCTTTTTACTTTGTGTTTGGTGCTTTGTGAGTACTCTATCACTTTGCCTCCTCATCTAATTTTTAAGCAAGAATCCAAGTGCTGCATTAGTCAGCAAATATGCCACAGTCCAGCACTGGAAGCAGTAATGAAGATAGAAGGATTTTACCGATAAAACAAATATTAGAATTATGAATTGGAAGTCTCCAGGCAGCCTAGTAACTGTGGAGGTCTATTAGGGGTTTGTTCCATCTTTACCAGGTCTCCTACTCTGATTTTACTGAAGAGAAGAGTGAGGAAAAACTTAAAATATTGAACTCTGGATAGTACAGGTACTTGCATAATAATTGCTTCAGAGATATATAGAATAATCAGCTTACTGATTTCAGTTTTGACCATCAGATGGTCAGCATTATTTTTTCTCCCTATCTTTTCATATTCTTCCTGTCTTTTTTGATTCTGTGTGTCACCTATCTCTTGGTTTCCATATTTTTCACATCTCATTGTCTATGGATCATTTTTGGATGTGGATTTGTCTTTTACTCTTCTGCTTTCATGTAGTTCCTAAATGACTGGGCTTAGCCTCCCCTGTCAGCATGGTTCCCCTGTTCCCTTGCATGTTTGTACGTTAGTCCATCAGCATGAGCAAGCTGTTCTGGAGACTCTGAATCATTAGGAGGAATCCATCTGGCTTCAGTTACTGCTTGGTTTTGAAATATTGTCCATAAAAACTCTCTTGTTTTATACAAGAGGCATTATTTGTCAAGGACTTTACATGAAGGATGAAATAACACACATGATTTGGGGGGATGCTCTTCCTTGGAAATCAAATGATGTCAGAACCTGGGTATACAGATGACTAGATGAACAGTGCTATCTTTGCCATGGCTAATTACTATCAATATTTACATAGATTTATATAGGGAAAATTTGAAGATAAAATTCTTCACAGATGAAAGAACATATATAGTAGAAATCAGAAGGAATATTAGCCCCCAAGAAATACCTTAAGGCACTGTGTTTATTTCAAATGCAAATAAATTAGGCATAAATGGTGAGAACAATGCAAGTAAATACAGCGTAGGTTGAGGTAACTTATCAATCCCTTTCTTGGCCAATAGAAAGAGCAACAAGTCCAAATTTGAGATTTGGAAGTGTAAATTTTAAGTGAAGGCAAGAAAAAACTCTTAAAAAAAAAAAAAAAAAAAACTAATTTTAAGGCTTACATGGTGGTAAGCCTTTTTAATCCCAGCTGCTTGGGAGGCTGAAGTAGGAGGATCTCAAGTTTGAGGCCAGCCTGGGAAATTTAGCAAAACCCTGTCTCCAAATAAAAAGTAAAATATAGAAGGGCTGGGGATATATCTCAGTGATTGCCCAGCATACTTTTTTTTAATGTAGAGGGACAATAAGAGGTAAGTACTTTGGGGTTTAGATGATAGGATCTTTCAGTTTTCTAACATTAACTAATTCACATTAATGTGGAATTCTCCACTGGGCAAAATCACTATGATTTAGAGAAAACATAGTCTTTATATCAAAAGCAAGAGCCACATTAAAAAACCCATTACAAATATATTGTGAAACAAAAATAATTTTATACTTAGTGATAGGAAAATACATTATATATTTATAAAGTAAATCTTTAATTTTGTTTTTGAGCATGTGGGGAAAAATTGACATCTTATTCAGTCTCCCCCGCCGCCCCGTGCTAGGGATTAAACCCAGTATCTTGTACATACTAGACAAGCCCTGTACCACCAAGCTAAATCCCTTCCCACTATTCAGTCTTCTTTTTAATATCCTGGAATGTGTTAAAAACCACTCTTGGTTTTTTTTTTGTTTTGTTTTTTTATTCTTAGTTTCTTTCAGCAAAGTTTTATCATTTTCAGTGTACCTGTCTGCTATGTCTCTTGTTAATAGGTTCTTTGGTATTTTATATTATTGATGCTATTGTAAATTAAATTTAATTAATTTTACTTTCCAGTTGTTTACCGCAATTGTATATTAACAATAGTTTTTTTTTCATATTCACTTTATGAATTTACCTTGCCAAATTTATTTGTTGTATTCACCTTGCCAAATTCACTTATTAATTCTAATAACTGTTTTTCATATTCCTTAAAATTATGTATAAAAAGCATTTTTTAAATGAGTAAAGACAACTTTAGTTCTTCCTTTCCGAAATTCCTTTTACTTCCTTTTCTTGCCTTACTGTACTGATTAGGACCTCCAGTATGTCTAATACAGTGATGAGTATATGTGGTGAGAGTGAATATTCTTGCCATGTTCTCAATATTAGCAGAACTTGTGATATTTCACCATGATACAAAACATTAGCTATAGGTTTTTCATTGATCATCATTATCAAATTGAAAAAATTACTTTAAATTCTTAGCTTGGTGGAAGTTTATCATGAGTGGATGCCAAATTTTGTCAGGTGCTTCTTCTATGTCAGTTGATAAAACAAAGTGGATGGATCTCAAGGACATTGAATAAAAGGAACCAATCTGAAAACATTCCATACTGTATGACTCAATTTATGTAACATTCTTAAAGTGACAAAATTGCAAAAATAAAGAACAGGTAAGTGGTTGCCTGGGGTTGAAGAAATTGGGAGGAAGGATGTGATTATAGCTGGGCACAGTGGTGCATGCCTATAATCCCAGTGGCTTGGGAGGCTGAGACAGGATGATCTTGAGTTCAAAGCCAGCCTCAGCAATGGTGAGGCGCTAAGCAACTCAGTGAGACCCTGTCTCTACATAAAATACAAAATAGGGTTGGGGATGTGGCTCAGTGGTTGAGTGCTCCTGAGTTCAATCCCTAGTACCAAAAAAAAAAAAAAAAAAAAAAAAAAAAAAAAAAAGATGTGATTATAAACATCAAGAGGAAATTTCTATGGTGATTGAACAGTTTTCAATCTTGACTGCAATGTAGTTACAGTCATGTGTTTCTTAACAGCAGGGATACATTCCAAGAATTGCATCACTAGGTGATTATGTCCTATTGTGAACATTATAGAGTGTACATGCACAAACTAAGAAGGGTATGATGTCTCTAAGTGATATTATGGTACCATCGCCATATATATGTAGACCATCATGGACCAAAATGTGGTCACGTGGCACATGACTGTATATGAATTTGTATATGTGTTAAAATGTCATATAATTATAAACAAATATATACAAACAGCAAATGCAGTAAAAACTGACAAAATTGAGGTTAAATTCTGCAGTAATCTTGTCAGTCAACTACCAGCTTTCCTTTAGCCCTGATCTATGTTTGCTAATGCCTAAAGCCAGTTAGACCGTGATTTTCTTCTTTAGGTCAAGCCTCCCAGCACTTAAGACAAGTACTGGAAAGAGTTCCCTTAGGGGGAAAAGTCTTACATGTGTATATCTCATCCAGTATGGTTTCTGTCTTTCAGTGATCAGATCCTCTACATTTTGTGACTATTTTGATCACTTGTCTCCAGTTTTATATTTCGTACAGCATTTATAGTTGTTATCTGTGGGCAGTTAGTCCAATACAAGGGAGTGTGTCATTACTAGAACCAGTGCTCAACTAACTTTAAGTATCACGAATATAAAAGTATATAAGCTATTTTCAATAAACTTCTTTTCCTCCCTTCCCTCCTTCCCTCTCTCCCTCCCTCCTTTCTCTCCTTTCCTCCCTCCCTTCTCTCCCTTCTCTTCTCCCTTCTCTCCCTCCTTTTCTCCCTTCTCTCCCTCCTTTTCTCCCCTCCCCTCCTTTCTTCCCTTCCCTTCCCTTCCCTTCCCACTCTCACTCGCTCTCTCTCTCTATCTCTATCTCTTTTCTATTTCTTTATTTTCTTTGGACTTGAGTGCAGGGCCTTATGCAAACATTCCACCATTGAGCTACATCCCCAATCCTTAATTTTTTTTTTTTTTTTTTTTTTTTTTTTTTTTAATTTTGAGACATGATCTCACTAAGTTGCCCAGGCTGGCCTCAAACTTGCAATCCCATATGTGCCACTATGCCTGGTCTCAATAAAAAATGTGAAGGTAAATATAATGGTAACTTTAATACACAGGAATAGTATTATTTAAATTAATTAAATAACTGAAAATTTGAAATTTATATGTATTAAGGGTTAGGGATGTGGCTCAATTATAGAGTGCCAGCATAACAGGTAACAAGGCCCTGGGTTCCATCCCCAGCACTGAAAAAAAGAAAAAAATACATATAGGTAATAAGAAGGATAAACACATAAATAAATACAGCCCGAAACAATTCTCAAAGACATAAATGGACCTTTCAGTGAAGGGCAGAATATAATTATGCATTACTTAAGCATCAAACAGTCTCAAAGAGGAATCACAAGAAAGAATGTAAACTCATATCTTCATGAATTGGGTTTTAGGAATATTTTCCCATTTGGCCTTAAAAATTGCATCTTCTTTTATTTCATAGTGTTTCTGACCTCTGTCATTTCTTGGAGAGTAAAATGGCAATCTAACTTTGCATTGCTTTGTTTTTTATTCTCGTTTGTTTTAGTTGTTTATATATTTGTTTTTAAATGAGGTGAGAGTGAGGACAGCCATCCCTGAAAATATGATTATCCCATTTCCCTGGAAGCCTTTGGACCTTGAGTTGACTGTATCTCTTTTGAGGGCTCGTTATGAACAAAGAAGTCCCCCTGGTAGGAATTGTAGCTCTGTTTTTAAAGAACTTTGTCTCTACAAACAGGGAAAATTATTTACCTATTGTCTGTTTTTTAATGGAATTATGTGTTTGGTTTGGGAAGCTTCAAGGTTATTGTAAAACAAGTGCTAACATTCCTAAGTGGACATGTTAGAAAAGTTCTAGGTTATACTGTATGAACTCTTTTATTGAAAACACTAGAGACTTCAGAATTTAGGACTTATGATATTCTCAAGTCCTTACTGCATTGAAAATGGCCACTGAAAACTATTTTAAACCGTCCCTACATTTGATTCATATCTTTCTAACGTACATCTAGTTATTATTTCTCCATACACTTAGTGTGCATTTGGGCATTTGAATGTTGTTGCTGTTTTCTTAGAGTTTGTGAATTACTTAGGAATAGAACCAGTGTACCCATGGACTTGATAAAGTAATAATAGCCCACCACAACCAGCACAGCTGTTAATTCAGAAACTGGTGAGGGGCGATTAGGGATTGAGAAAAGACAAAGACATAAAGAAAAAGCTGGGGCTAGGTGGGACATTACCCTCTGATGGAGGAATAATGACCCAGAGCTAGCTTAGCACATTTATTATATAGGTTTTATCATCAAAAGGATTTTCTGTGAGAAAGTTTCTTCAAAGCATGCAGGATGAAGGTTGAGGTATTGTGTGACCAATTATAATTATCTTCTTGCACTCATAATTCTCTACCCCTGGCAGCTGGTGTCTGAACTCAGGGTCAAAGACTGATAGTCCCATGCCATGCACAGAACCTCCTTAATAAGCAGGGCATCACCATAGCAACTGGGCAGTCTTGATCTGCACCTTTGCACAGGAAATTCCCAGGACATCCACACAGCTCCTGCTGTAGGATAGTTGGAGACTGTGATTCAAATTATTGCTTCATACAGTAGCCTATAAGTAGAAAAATGAATATGCTCCAAGCCAAGACAGTAGATGAAGGGTTGAATGAGTAATCAGAAACCATAAATCAGTACGGGAGAGAATAATTTTAAATTAATGGACTTTTAATTGAATTATAACATTCAGATAAAATTTATCAATTTTAAGTTAAAATTATAAATTTTAAGACAAAAATCATAAGTTTTGCGTTACCATGTACTAAACATATTTGGTGGATACAATAAGAACAATAATAGCATCCAGAAATCTCCTTCATCCCTCTATTCTGCATATTCTTTTTTTTTTTTTTTTTTTTTGGTACCGGGGATTGAACTCAGGGGCACTAGACCACTGGGCCACATCCCCAGCCCTTTTTTGTGTTTTATTAGAGACAGGGTCTCACCGAGTTGCTAAGTGCCTCACCATTGCTGAGGATGGCTTTGAACTCGTGATCCTCCTGCCTCAGCCTCCCAAGTGCTGGGATTACAGGCATGCACCACCGCACCCGGCATTCTGCATATTCTTTTAAAGGAAGAGAGATGGCTGTTGCCATGGAGAGTGATAACTGTCAACTTGGAGGTTGGGGTTTAACAGTTGTGGAAGTTAAAGGCAGTTTGGCTGATAAGCAAAGTCTGTATTTGCAATGAACAATGAATTTGGGTGATGGAAGCAAAATTATCACTTGGCAGAGAGCTTTAAAACAAAGACTGGAAGTAAAAAAAATTACTTGAGAAGATTTCCATTTAATCCTATGCCTCTTTCTTTAAAATTTCATCTTTCTAGAACAAACACAAGTCTAGGTTTCTGGTTTTTATTGACTGTTGATACAATTGTATTCACTTGTGTTCCCTTTGAAATTAGACTGTTGGGTCTTGGAAGAAGAAGAGAGAAATGCATTAAAACATTCTGATTATAAAAAGATGGTTTTGCAGAGAAGGATGTATTTTAATAGAAGTACTAATCAAGTTAGGCAAGCCCTCCCTTTAAGAGTTTTCGGAAAGAGAATGTTAGTACCTTGACTATGAAAGAGAAAGGGGGAGAGAATAGAATAATCTAGTGACTGCACACTAGCTTGATTATCTTCTTCTTTACTAATTGTTCCCTGAGTGGCTCTGAGAACACCACTATTTTCTTCACAATAATGAAATGTTTTTTGTTTCCCCTTGACATTTATTAAAACAGATATCAGACCTGCCAAATAATTGCAAGATTGGTACACTGAACACACCTATATACCATTGTCTTGTTTTACCAGTTGTAAACATTGTTACATTTGCTTTATCTCTCCCTATTACTTCCCTTCCTCTTCCACCATTATGATGATGATGATGATGATGAACCATTTGAAAGTAAGTTGTAGACAACTATGATCCTTCACCCCAGTATATTCAATGTGTATCTCTTACTTAACTGCAACATAATAATTTAAATTCAGAAAACATTTTTATTACTATTATTAAATGTGTAATCCATATTAAAAATTTGCCAGGATCTTACATTGCATAGGTGTCTTATCTCTTTGGTCTTTTTTAACCCAGAGTACTTTATCAGCTTTTCTTTCATAATAGTGCTTTCCATGATAATGGCATTGTGGAAGAGGCTGGCTATTTTATACAGTTTTATACAAGACCCTCATTTGAGTCTTGTCTGTTTCCACCTATTTTCCTTCCTAAAGAGATTATATTATGAGACTTTGGAGATCCTTGGACTTGTTACCTAGAACTTTATCTGGTGGAAGAAAGCCCATAAAGATGGTTTTCAGGGGAAAAGTCTATTGGAACATGGCAGGAGCCCAAAATTCTGGAAAGTAGATTCATAAAGATAATTTGGTATTATTGAAAAGAAACACATGCACACATACATACACTACTCACCCAGATGTAAAACTTTAGAACTCAGGAATTGCAAGTTTATAAACTTGGAGAAAAAAATTGGCATTTATAAAGGCAGAACTTTTGCTTTTGATGGAACAGTGCATTTATGTCTTAAAGGAAATCACATAGGGAATAATTGGCTTTATATTATAATGTACCTTTAAAAATAAGTTGGGATTACATGTATGTTTAACTTTATTTATTTACACATGATTTTGGACTACACATTGAAAAGATTCTCTATGTTTGAGAACCTTGTAAATATCACCCAATTTTTAAGATATGTAATGTTCAATTTTTTGAAAGATTCCTGCTGGATCTGTTGAAAAAGTATATGGATAAAGAGCCAAAGGGGGGGAAAATGAGACCATGTTACTAGCTTTTTTATCTGTTAGATATGTGACTGTGATTTAGTTACATAACTTAAAGCACACCCAAATTCTGGCACCAGATTACTTAAGTTTGATTTCTGCCTTTGCCACATAAGATGTTGGGCAGATTTAGCAACATTTCTGTGACTCACATTCCTCATCTCTAAAAGGGATTTTAATGCCAACTATGTCATATTTTGTAAGTGAATATGTTAGTAAAGTTTATCACTAAATGAATTAATATATGTTAAGTATTTAGAATAACAGTTGTTACATGGTAAATCCTATGTGATAGAATTGTCATCATCATATTAGAGTTTATTTATTAGTAACATGAAACTGTTAAAATGGAGATAATACTTCATAGGGCAGTTGTGAGGAATAGGTTAATTAATACACATAAAACACAAAGTAAATGCTCAATATATATTATATCCTTTAGTTAAATGCATATTAACAGGTCTGCATATTTATTTGTGACCTTTTCATATTTTGTTTCTCTCAAATTCTTTGTTACTACTGCCTTCATACTGTAGAAATAAGACATGGTAGGGTAGACATGTTTGTACAGCCTAAGTGACCTATAGTCAGAAATGTTTGAGAAGTTTGTCACTATACTAAGTGACAATTACTGGGGTCCTTATTCTGAAATTTTATAGTCTGAGTCTGCAGTTGTAAATTTATAAGCAGCCAGATGTGATACATGCCTGTGAGCATACTACTCAGGAGACTGAGGCAGAAGATTGAAAGTTTGAGGCCAGTCTGGGCAATTTAGTGAGACCCTGTCTCAAAATAAAGGGCTGGCAATGTAGGTCACTGGTAGAGCTCATCCTCAGTACATATACATACATAAATTTTATAAACATTATTTTTATAGTTATTCTGTTTGGTTTTATAGTTCTGTTGAGAATGCTGAGTTTTACTAGTTCATAGTTGAACTTCAGTTGTCATTGCATTGGAAGGAATGTAGCTAGCTAGATTAGTATTGGCATTGAGGAAATGGTAATACTGTTTAACTAGCCATTACATGAAGTACTTGGGGGATTTTCTTTTAATTTTTCAGTGGCTTTCAATAAAATTTTGCCAAATATAAATAAATCAAATGAGATTACCTATGTTTTATGGTGTCTATTAAAAATATATATCTTTTCTATAAATGGTGAACAAGGAAGAATTGTAAGTAGTTGTCTACTGTGATTTTATCCATTCTCTTTTGATTCTAGGTTCAGAAGGGTGACCCTGAAATTAACTGGAAGTTTATGTGATTTGACCATTTTCTAGTGCTCTCAAAATATAATTACATTGTTTTGGCAAGTTGTTTTGATTCATTTAGCCCTATTACTTTGATAATTCTACTACCTTATAACATTGAAGTTCAAATTTCAGTATATTTGTGCTTTTTTTTATTGGTATAGCTATGTATATTTAACCATACTATATTTTGCTATAGGTTTCTAAAATTTTTTAGGGAAATTGAACAAATTTTGATCTGGGCTTACTATAATTTTATTTTAGATACTGGAGTAATTTTATGTAAAAAAATATGCTTATTTCATTTTGGATAATCATCTGTGGGTTATTTATGTCTAATGATGATCTTCATTTTCTTCTGGCCTAGCTTATAGCTATTTTTCTGCTTGTTGTTATCTGAGCCTGTAAAAGAGATTGGTGAAAAGCGACAGAATTGAAATTTTAAAAAAATTTTTTAGTTGTTGATGAACCTTATAATCATCCATTGATTTATATGTGATGCTGAGAATCGAACCCAGTGCCTTACACATGGTAGGCAAGTGCTCTTTCACTGAGCTACAACCCCAGCCCAGACATTGAAATTTTTGTCAGTTTTGTCTGCAAATCATGAAGCAAATTGATCATTTGCATTTAAAAAAAAAAAATTTTTTTAGTTGTAGGTGGACATAATACCTTTATTTATGTGGTGCTGAGGATTGTTGAACCCAGGGCCTCACTCATGGGAGACAAACACTCTACCACTGAGCCATAGTCCCAGCCTCATGATCTTTTGCATTTTAAAAATCTGTTACTTCTTTGCTGAGTGATTATAAACTGCTCTGTACACATACAAGTAAATATCAAATATTTATTTTGTTGTTTATACCGGCTAAAGACAGCTGTGGTCAGGAAGACTGATTTCTAAACTCTTATTACTTTTTAAGAAATGCCAACACAAGTTAGAATCATTTTTGGAAAGCAGGTATATCTGCAATAACTAGAATCATATAGTTTCATAGATTTGTAAGGAAATGTTGAGGTTATTTAGCTGACATAAATACTTATTGCATATGCTGACTATTTTCCTCACCCATAAATTTATACCCTAGGAACATTTTAACAAATCAAATGCATATATGTTTATTTTTTTTTATCTTAAAAAGTAAATTTTAAATGAAGCCAGAATAAGGATCTTAAAGTATCGGGCTTAAAACTAATAGAAAACAAAAAATAAACTTTTATACTTATATTATTATTTTGTTGTTACCAATCAGCTGAGGTCTTTACTACTTTTATTTATTTATTTTTATTAAATTATTTATTCTATTTGTCATATATGAATGATGGTAGAATGCAATTCATTTCATACCACACATATAGAGCACCATTTTTCAAGTCTCTGGCTGTACACAAAGTATTTTCATACCATTTGTGTCTTCATACATGTACTTAGGGTAATGATGTCTAACTCATTCCACCGTCCTTCCTACCCCCATACCCCCTCCCTTTGCCCTATCTAAAGTTCCTCCATTCCTCCCATGCCCCCCCACAACCCCACCATTGCCATTATGAGTCAGCATCCTCATATAAAAAAAAAAAAAAAAAAAAATTCGGCCTTTAGTTTTTTTGGGATTTGCTTACTTTGCTTAGCATTATATTCTCCAACTCCATCCATTTACCTGAAAATGCCATGATTTTATTCTCTTTTAATGCTGAGTAATATTCCATCGTGTGTGTGTGTGTGTGTGTGTGTGTGTGTGTGTGTGTGTGTGTATACCAAAGTTTCCCTATCCATTCATCTACTGAAGGGCATATAGGTTGCTTCCAAAATTTAGCTATTTATACTTATATTATTGTTTACATTTAGAAAAAATTAAGGGCTGTGGGGATAGCTCAGTGGGAGCACTTGCCTAGCATGCAGGAAACCCTGAGTTTGATCCTTAGCCTGCCGAGAAAAAAAAGAAAAGAAAAAACAGTTAATGCAAAAAAGAAAATATTGCTTTTAATCTGTAGAATAAGATTTAAGTGGTAAACAAATAAATTAAGTATATTATTTCAAACATTACATATTTTTAGACCTTGATAATGTCTTTAATATTAGCATAAGAAATTTCAAGAGACTTTACATAGGATTTTCTTTTATTGAAAGCACTGTAAGAAAAATCTATCTTATAAAATTAATAAGATTAAATGGATATTTTTATTTTTAGGAACTCATTGCTTTAAATTCATTTCTATGCCATTGCTTTTTTAACTTTTTATTTTATTTTTTATTACTAGGGATTAACCCAGGGCCTTGCACATGCTAAGCTTACACTTACCAATAAGCTCAACCCTACCTGTGCATTTTTTATTCTTGGCTTTAATGGTTAAGATGTTGGCAGACCTGGGGCTGGGGTTGTGGCTCAGTGGTAGAGCACGTGCACGGCCCGGGTTTGATCCTCAGCACACGTAAAAATAAATGCATTGTATACAACTAAAACAAATAAATAAATAAATATTTTTTAAAAAAAGATGTTCACAGACCATTTGTGGCAGAGGCTTATGGGGGCAGGAGCTCTTCTCTGGGTCAGAGTTAACTACCATATGAATTTTGGTTCCTGGCTTTGTGGATTTAGAGAGAATTTTTGTTTCCAGGTTTTTAAGGAAATCTATCTAGTCATTAGCTTCAAAATATCCAGGTTTCAACAAAAATTAGGACACACATTAAGAAACAAAATATGACCCCTATACAGAAAAAAAAATAGCAGACAGTAGAAACTGTCTGTCCTTGAGGAAGGTGAGGCATGTAAGAAAAAAAGTAGTTAAGTTGGATTTTATAAAAATTTAAAATTTTTATTCATCAAAGAACACTATAAAGAAAGTAATAAGACAGTGCACAGAATGGGAGAAAATATTTTTAAGGCATATATCTGATAGTGAGTGGTCTGTTACACAAGTATAAAGAGCATTTCTGACTCAACAGTAAAAAGACATATAACCTAATTCAGAAACAAAGAACACAGTAACAAGAAAACATGTAACCCAGCTTAACAGATGTGCAAAGGAGCTGAATAGACATTTTCTCCAAAACATTATAATGGCCAACAGGTATATGAAAAGGTTTGCTCAACATCACTAATCATCAAGGAAGTGCAAATTAAAACCACTATGAGATATCACCTCATGCCTCTTAGGCTAGTATCAAAAAGACAAGAGATAACAGCTCTTGGTGAGGGTAAGGAGAAAAGGGAACCCTTGTACACTGTTGATAGTAATATATATTGGTGCTACTGTTATGGGAATACCATAAAGGAAGGGTTGCAAATAAATTAAAATCAAAATTACCTTGTGACCCAGCAACTCTCCTTCTGGGTATATACCCAAAGGAAATGAAATCACCACCTTATAAAGATATCTGTACTACCATGTTCGCTGCAGTATTATTAATAGTAACCAAGATTCACAAACAACCTAGGTGTCTGTCAGTAGATAGTTGGATAAAGAAACTGGTATTTAGATGATGAAATATTATTCAGCCCTAAAAAGGAGGAGATGCTGCCATTTACCACAACCTGGATGGTCCTGGAGTTCACGCTAAGTGAAATAAGTCAGATACAGGAAGAAAAATATGGCATGATCTCACTTACATGTAGAATCTGAAAAAAATATAAAAGGTCACATATACAAAGATTGAAAATAAAATAGTAGTTACTAAGGGAAGTGGCAGGTAAAAGGGAGATGTAGGCCAAAGGATACAGAGATGCCAGATATGTAGGATAAGAAGTCTAAAGATCTAAGATACAACATGAAGAATGTGGATAATTATGGAGTATTGTATTGGGGAGTTTTACTAAATGACTAGAAGGTAATTGTTGTTGCCACAGTGAGGAAAAAATGGGTAACAGTGTAATATAATGGACTTGTTAATTTGCTTCACTGTAGTCACCTTTTTTACTACGTGTTATCTTCTAACATCATGTTGAATACCTTAAATATACAGAATAAACTTTATTTTAAAAAAAACGCTAAATATCTGAATTGACAATTCTCCAAATTTGGTATACAAATGGCTAATATGTACATGAACAGATGCTCAGTTTTATTTAGCAATTAAGGAAATGTAAACCAACACCATGAGATGCCATTTCACACCCTCTAGGGTGGCTATAACTTTTTTTTTGGGGGGGGGAATAACTATTTTGGGCAAGGATGTGGAAAATTGAAACCCTCATATATAGGTGAGAATTTAAGGTGACGCAGCCACTGTGGAAAACAGTTTGACAGTTCCTCAAAAAATTAGAGTTACATATGACATATGACCCAACAGTTCCTCTCCTAGTTATACACCCAAGAGAATTGAAAACTATTCACCCAAAAATTTATGTATAAATGTCCATAGTAACATTATTGATAATACCCCCAAAGTAGAAACAACTTAAATTTCCCAGCAGCTGGTGAATAGATAAACAAAATATGGTCTCTGCAAATAATGGAATGTTATTCAACCACAAAAAGAATGATGAACTTCCTAAAGTCCCCATCCTGTCTTACCACATGAGAAAGATTTTAGTCATCACTGAAAATTTTTTATAAAGAATCCTAGGTGTCTTTATAGAAATTATGTAGTATAGGAGCTTTCTTTTTATTATGATTTATTCATATAACCCATCAATATAGGGAGATTGAGCTCTCAATGTGTCTCTCATCATAAAATGATATATTGCAGCTAAGCATTTTAAAGTTTATTATTAGAGTTGTTTATTAACTAATTGGTACTGTATTTTTCTAATTTGGCAGTTCTCAGTTAAATCTTAAAGATGAATGACAAATTTCTTATGCAGAACCCCCACCCCCAACCCAGTACTAAGGATTGGATCCAGGGCCTTGTGCATGATAAGGGAGCACTCTACCAATGAGCTACATCCCAGTCCGTTTTCATTTTTTATTTTGAGACAGGGTCTTGCTAAGTTTTCCAGGCTGCCCACAAACTTGTGACCCTTTTGCCTCAGCTTCCAAAGTAGCTAGAGTTACAGGTGTGTGCTACCATGCCTAGAAGTTTTTAACTCAACCTAAGCACTGTTCTCTTTCTTCAGCCCCTATCAATATGGTTTAGCATGGTACATTTGAACAGAGGTATATGCAATTTCTAGTTCCTAAAACGACTCTCTAGAGATTATATGAGATTTGGTATAATTTTTAAATCAGTAGGGTACTTTTACTTAGAAACCTTACCTCTTTTTAAAAGATTCTATACAAACATAACAGCTCTAATAGTTTTTCTTCATCAGAGGTTTTTCATTGACCTATTTGTTGTGTTTTTGTAGATAGAAAGCAGTTAATATTGGAATCATACCATCAGCTTATTGTTGGTGACTCTCCCAGGTACCTTTGACTATTGACTCTTATTTTGGTAGACCAGCCCATCTGGCTGCTATTGAATTATTGTCTGTTCTCTCCTTAGTCCCAGAATCTCAGATAAATTTAGCAGATGTGAAATTCCAGCTACTAGTCCTAGGGTAGTACAGTGTGGAAATCTTGTTTTAGATCAAGATTTATTTTTTACTCAATATTACCCAGTCTGTAAGATTGGATTACTTTGATTATATAACTGCAACATGGTTTTGTATTTCTGTAATACTGTAAAATATTGCAGGTTGTTTCTCCAAACCAGTAGATATTTAGGTTTTCAAAATTAGAAGAGATCTTTTCCAATTTCTAGATCAAGAAGGTAGTTTTGTTTTGCTTTTTGTTTTTTCTTTATTCTGTTGAAAGTAGGGTATAAAGGATTTCAAGAAAACTCATGCTTCTCAATTACAGGAAAGAATTTCAAAGGCTTTGTAAAAGATTCTAGAAAATATTTAACCATAAAACCCTTAAATATTCTTTAAACATCTTTTAAAAAGTAGCTGGGCACAGTGGCTTGTGCCTATAATCCCAGTGACACCATAGGCTGAGGCAGGAGGATAAAAGCCAGCCTCTGCAAGTTAGTGAGACCCTGTCTCCAAAAGAAGGGAGGAGATGCACTGGAGATAGAGCACTCCTGGGTTCAATGCCGACTACTAGGGGGAAAAAACGAGGGACTAGGGAAAGCTTAGTGGTAGAGTACTCCTGGGTTCAATCCTCAGTACTGAAAAAGAAAAAAATTTTTAATTAGTAAGATAACTTAATCACTTTTAATCCATCACTTATTTGTTGAACTTATATACATTTTAGGAATTCTGTTATTAAATATATAGTGAGATCTAGTAATTGCCTTTGAGTTTATAATCTAGAAGAGGGGACAAAGGATTTATAGCTTATAAGCACATTGTAATATGAAATATATGTCCAGGAGTTCTATTTTGTCTTGCTTTTTTTTTTTGTACTGGGGATTGAAGCCAGAGTGCTTTACCACTGAGCTACATTCCCAGCACTTTTTTCATTTTTTAGTTTGAGACAGGGTCTCACTAAGTGGCCCGTGCTGGTTTCAAGTTTGGGGTCCTCCTGCCTCAGCCTCCCAAATCACTAGGATTACAGGTGTGCCACTTTTCCTGTCCAGGAGTGTTTTTGAAAATAAGTAGAATTCCAGGTGGAATATGACAATTTCATTGGAGACAGAAAAGATGGGTAGTTAAGGAAACAAAAGTGCCACCTGAGCATGAAGCAGGAGTCAGCAAACTCTGTTCTTTGGGGTTTAGGAAATCTGTGAAGTCATATCTTTCATCTTCCTTATTTATCATTTTCTTCTCTATTTTATTTCTACCTTTGTTGAAAAGTTTGGCATTGATACTTCCTTATGAAAATGCTGCATAATTTCATTTTATATTAATAAATTTTAAAATATATACATTTTACTCATGTGAAATGAAGCTAATTGGCATCTTCTGTGATATTTGGTTCATCTTAATTTATGTTTCTATGAGTCTCTACAGGAAAAATGATGTCTATTTTATTAGTTCCAGTAATACATCACTTAGCTGATTATTCTTATTTTGTGTTTGCATTTAAGAATGGAGGCTAACACAATCATTGTCAGGTCTTTTCACATCTTTTCTAAAGCCTTCTATGTTGTAGCCTTCAGTTATCCTGCTGGCTCCATTCGAGCCATACTCACCTCTTTCAAGTTTCTCAAAGCAGTTGTGTTCTTCCTTAGGGCTGTTTTTCTTTTCCTGTCAGAAGCACCATTCCTAGATATCATTCTCATAACTCTGTCCTTTACCTCCTTCAAATCTTTCTTATATCTCACTTTTTCAGTGAGATCTTGTTGACATAACTCAGTGATGGAGCACCCCCAAAGAAGTTATAATGACTATAATGAAAATAAGATAAAATGATCTTACATTGATCTTAGAATGAAATAATTTGGTTCCAAACTAGGATCAAAACTGTGTCTGAGATTTAAGAAGGAGATGATCTAAAGTCTCTTGTTAAGGAAGAATTGGCAGTACATGGATACCAATTAGAAATGAGGAGTAAAAGAGAAAGAAGAATAAAAAATTATGAGATTGTAATCTTCAGAATTGGACATTTTTACAAGCTATATTTTTAATGTGGAGAAATTGGAAATGTGCCTTTGGGTTGCACAAAATAATAATTTCATGATTAAAATTTTAGGAATTATTGGTACACCAAGAAAGATATGATAGTCTTTGATCTTTAGAAAAGAGTTAGAAGTGAGTGAGTTTTAGGACTACAGAAAAGATTTCCTCAGATATATTAATTAAAGCCATGTGAGAGATCCTCATAGGTTTCAACATTCTTTTTTTTTTTTTTTTTCAGTTGTTTATGGACCTTTATTTTATTTATTTTTATGTGGTGCTGAGAATCGACTCAGTACCTCACACATGCTAGGCAAGCGCTCTGCCACTGAGCCACAACCCCAGCCCCAGGTTTTAACATTCTTTATAATAAACATTCCCAGCATGACTGCGAATATACAATGTTGTAGTTATTTTATAACTTACAAATTAAGGAAAAGCTAAAAGTTTTTCCATTTAACAAGAATTTTCTCTCTTTTTATGAGGGTAGATAGAGTAAAAGAGAATGGTATGGTGTGTTGCTGGGCACTCACAAAATCTAAAATGTCATGATGATTGTAAGGCCAGAGATAGCATGAGTTTCATTAGGAAATCTACCGAGAGCAGTGATTGATGAGGAACAGATCAGAAGGGATGTTTAAGCATAGCCACTAACTGGCACAAAACGTGAGAGACCTGGCTGGCATGCTGGAGGAATGACTTTGTGTTCTCTGGCATCTATACCAAGATCCTAACATAGACTAAACATTTGATCTTCGTCACCTAACTACATAAACACAAGGTTAGGAGTATGGAATTCAAAGTGGAAAGTATAATTCAAAATCCAAACCTCATTTATCACTTTAGCTTTAATTATATATGTATTACTTATTTTTCTATCAGTATAAAATCTTAAACAAGTAAAGTTGTTTTCAATTCTTTTGCAAGGTAGAGTCTGAATAATAAATACAAGACATAATTTTTTTCTCTGAGTATTATTCAGTTTTTACATTTACACATGAAAGTGATTTTTTTTGCTTTGTAAAAATACTCAGTATCTACTTAATTGTTCTAATAATATTTTAATCCTAATTGATCACAATAACTTTATAAAGGATTCTTAATTTTATTTAATAGATTTAGAAAAGAAAGTATAGGAACAACCGAGTAGCTGATGGCCCTTGTGGTTTTGTGTAGATGCTGATGCCTTTTTGATGTTGTGGTCATCTATTCATTGAGACACTACAACGCTTAGACATTTGGGCTATGTTTAGAAACACAGGGGCTTCCCCTCCTGTTATGTGCTTGGAAAGGTCATAAGGTAGATTTATTACTCTTCTCCTTCCTTTTTAGGTGTGAAGTTTTTCAACATGAGTGGCCTTGGGGACAGTTCATCCGACCCTGCTAACCCAGACTCACATAAGAGAAAAGGATCGCCATGTGACACACTGGCATCGAGGTGGGAGCACTCTTCTTTTCTATTTTTGGCAGAGTGTCTTTATTGTTTTCACTGCCACTTTGGAGCTTTAGTTTTGTCCACTCCAAGTTTCATGGCCTTCTTTGCATCTCACATACTCACCACATTTTCTTCCTCCTGCCAGGGTCTTTGCACATGTTTCTCCCTCAATCTACTTTCCTTTCTCTTTATTTCCTAGAATTAACACTTATGCATTATTCAGATGCCAGTTTAGTTATTACTTCCTTAAAGAGAGCCTTCTCTTCCCTCATTCATGTGTCTGTCTCACATGTGTTTTATTTTGTTTTTAATGGCTCTGGTCCATAATTATAGGGTTTTTTCTTTAAACTAGTGATGTAATTATTTCATGAATTGTCTTCTCCCTTAGACTTTAAGCTACTATTTGCTTAAGTACCTTATTTGTTCTCCTCCCCACCCCAATATGGGGGATTTTACCCAAGGGCTGTCTGCCACTGAGACATATCCCCTGCCTTTTTAATTTTTATTTTGAAACAGTACTTCACAAAGTTGCCAAGACTGGCCTTGAACTCAAGATCCTTCTACCTCAGTCTTCCAAGTTGCTGGAATTACAGATGTGTGACACCATGCCCAACTAATACTTATTTGTTCTTGCTAACCCTTGTATGCTCAGTTCCTAGTATAATGTGTGGTTTATATATGTGGTAAGGACACAGCAAGTATTTGTCAAGTGAATAAATAAATGATATCGTGGGAGCTAAGAAATATATTATTATTATATCAGGAATTTAAAAATGATTATTTATGGAGTTATTTGTGAGTTAAGTATTTTAGCCTTAAAAAGACTATAAGAAACTTATTGCTAAGGTGATCCTAAAAAATATCAGATAAAGATGGAATCTCAATCAGATTAAAAGAGCAGCTTTCCACCTGAGAAGAGTGAGTATTTTATTCCATTTATCTTCTAGAACCTAAAGTAAGTTTTCTCAACCTCCACACTATTGACATTTTAAGCCAGATAATTCTTTTTTTTTTGGGGGGGGGTCTCTCATATAGATATTGTAGGATACTTAGCAGTATCGCTGCTTCTACAAACTAAATGCCAATAGCAGCTTATTTGTGATAACCAAAAGTGTATGGAAATATTGCCAGATATCCCCTGGATGCAGGTTAAGCAGAATCACCCTTACTTGAAAGCTACTTGATCTGGAGCTAAAGCTGCAGAGATGTCATTGGTTACATTCTTTTTTTTTCCTGGGAGGGAAAAGAAAGTGGTTTGTAGGAGAATGCCAGAGCTCAAGACTCAAGGGTAAAAAAAGAAAAGTGACCTTTTCTCTTAATCTATTGAGAGATCTCTTATAGAAAGACAATACCCTAAGTACTCTTATCACAAATAAATGTCCAGGTACTAGGAAGAAGTTTAATAGCAACTTACCATCCGGATGTGTGTTATCTAATTAATGCTTTATATATATCTTTATGTTTATATATAAAGTCAGTTCTTCATAAAGAAAAACCTAAGAATAAGACATTTCTGTTGTCTTTTATATTTAATTTTTTATTTAAGGAAAAATTTTAAAAATATAATAGTTAGAAACCATGTATAGTTACATATAGTCAATAATATTGTGTTGTGTCATTAGTATCTTGTTAATATTTTATCATATTTGTGTAATTTTATTTAAATAAAATATTAACAATTTGATTTGTCTATAATTCCTCCATTGTATTTACTCACTATATATACACATAGTTATCTGTGAACAATATAGGATGTTTATTAAACATATATAAGTTGCATAATACTATATATAATTTTCCATAATATATTCTTTTCAACATGGATCTTGAGATTTAAATATACATAGATTTATTGAGTCCTAGTAACTTTTAGTAGGTTTGTAGTGCATGAATACATCACATTTGAAAAAATCCATTTCTCTACAGATAAACATTCCTGAGAGATAAGCAAATTGTTTGTTACAAATTTTTGCTATTACAGCCAACACTGAGGCAAACATCTCCCTACAGACCTCCAATTTTATACATAAGTGTTTCTTTTATTAGTTCAGTCTAGTTATACATAGTATTAGGGTTCATTTTAGCATAATTATACAAGTATGGAATAGAATTTGCTGTCATTTAGTTCTGAGTACTTCCCTCTTTCCCTTCCCTCAACCCTTTTCCTATTCCCTTTTCTCTATTGATCTTTCTTCTATTTATTTATTTATAGGTTTTTAAAATTAGTGCCTTGTGAATATACATAAAGGTGAGATTTGCTGTGGTATATTCATATATATACATAGGAAAATTTTGTCAGATTCATTCCAGTGTTTTTCCCTTTTCCCATCCTTTCTCCTTCCCCCTCAGTACTCTACCTCTAACTCCACTGATCTCTCTCCAATTTCCATGGAATTTCCTTTAAGGTAAAATTACATGTCCTCAAAATGCAAGCTAAAGCCTTGTACATATCAAAATGTATGGTCCTTATTTATGCTTTGCTTTCAGTGCTGCGGTGTGAAATTTGTCAAAATATCTTGCTGTGAGCCGGGCATGGTGGCGCTCGCCTGTAATCCCAGCACTTGGGAGGCTGAGGCAGGAGGATCGCGAGTTCAAAGCCAGCCTCAGCAATGGCGAGGCACTTAGCAACTCAGTGAGACCCTATCTCTAATAAAATACAAAAAAGGGCTGGGAATGTGGCCCAGTGGTCGAGAGCCCCTGAGTTCAATCCCCAGCACCAAAAAAAAAAAAAAAAAAAAAAAAAAAAAAAAAATCTTGCTGTAGAAATATTTATTAGTTTGATAGGGTTATTATTATAAAATTAATTGATAGAGTATTATTAAACAAACTGGAGGTAATTCTCAATAGTGAAAGATTTAAAAGACACAGAAAACATGATTTGGTATAGTTTTAAAATTTGATTTTTTGGGGGGATATGTACCATTTTGTAGTATTTTGTTTTATGTAGGCAAATACAGTAAATAGTGGATTTGGTTCTTTTTAACTCACTATGTTATGTAAATACTATTGCTTTTAAAATCTCTTAAATTATGATTAAGTAAATTATATTTTAACTATTGCCAATTATGAGGTTTTTAGCAACTGATCTTTCCTTTTTCTTACCTTTTATCTACCACTTGTATATGCAGCCAAATGAATTTGATTGTTGCAAGTTGTCTGATGACTTTGACAAATAAACCAGTAAAGACTAGAAAAACAAAAAAGAACAATAACCTTTCAGTACATTCAGTATACTTTTTTGCAAAGCACTAGCTGTATGCATGTTATCCTTTGTTCTTATTGTTTTGCTTTAAGATGAGTTTGAGTCTGCTTATTATATTGATGAGAACATATAAGTTCATAATTTTTTTCTATTAGGACAAAGCTGTATATATTCTCTGTACCATTACCTGTATTTTTTTAAAAATTTACTTTGAAATAAATACCTTTTTCTTTTTGATGAGGACCAAATAATTGTCTAATCAGAATAAGAATCAAGAATTTATCAGTCCTCAGGTATTAAAGAGAATAAAATAATGGCATTCACAGGTAAATGGAAGTTGGAGAATATATTGCTAAGTGAAGTTAGCCAATCCCCAAATTGCAAATGCCGATGTTTTCTCTGATATAAGGAGGCTGATTCACAGTAGGGTTGGAACTGGGAGCATGGGAAGATTAGAGGAACACTAGGAAGGCTAATGGGGAGGGAGGGGAAGGAAGAGGGCAAAAGGGTTTAAAAAAAAAAAAATGGTAGAATGAGATGGATATCATTACCCTAAGTGCATGTATGAAGACTTGAATGGCATGAATATACTTTGTATACAACCAGAGATATGTAAAAATGTGCTCTATATGTGTAATATGAATTGTAGTGCAGAATATTCTGTTGTCATACATAACAACTTAGAATAAAAGAAAAAAATTTTATCAGATTTCTAATTATAGCTCATTTGCGCTCTCTAGCATAGTCTGCCCTGTTTAATTTATAACAAAGTTATTTGAAAATTCAGATTTTCTATTTCAAGGAGTTATCTACAATGTGAAGTAGTTCCAAGTGCAACTAGTAAATTTACTATCTGGTTTCTTCTACTATTTAGTAACAATTTGTTATTCACAGATATTCATTGGAGAAATATATCTGTTTACAGCTCTCATTCACTTTATTTCATTCATTTTCTGCACTATGGTATTTTGTAATGTCTGTTTTTTAGATGTGAATTTAAATTGCTTTGTAAATCTGGTTTTATATTTTCAATAAAGAGGACTTCTCTAAATATACAAACATTAAATACCTGATCAGAGAAGGAAATAACATGATATAAATATATGCTAACTGGTTTTCTTTGTTTTACAGCACTGAAAAGAGGCGCAGGGAGCAAGAAAATAAATATTTAGAAGAACTAGCTGAGTTACTGTCTGCCAACATCAGTGACATCGACAGCTTGAGTGTAAAACCAGACAAATGCAAGATTTTGAAGAAGACAGTCGATCAGATACAGCTAATGAAGAGAATGGAACAAGGTAAAAACAAAAATGGCTATGTCCTTACTTGTTAAGACATTTATAATAAATGATTCTATTCTCTAATTATTAAGAAACTGCATTGACCTTCATGGTTTTATTAAAGAAATGTTTCTGCTTAGAAGCTATTTATTTTATTGAGTCTGAGTGCTTTCTTCTTATAACAAAGTGGTTTACTTAGTTAACTTGAAAAGTAGTTGCCTGGGGAGGTTATAGGACACAGGGCCACAACAGATTAAGACAGAAGACACAAGTCAACTGTGTGACCTGAGGCCACAGTGACTCCATAAAGAACAGTGACTTCATAAAGGGAAAACCAGCCTGCCTGAGGAAGCTTGCCTCTGCCTGGACCCTGAGAGTGGGGTGCAGAGGTGGTGGACAATCTTTGAAAAAACTCCTGACTTATTATTGATATTCATATTCATATTACCCATACTGACTGGAAGCCACACACCCCTAAACCCCTGAGTTCCTACTAGACACAAAGGCAGAGCACTTTGAAGGAACGCTCCCACACCTAGCCCCATGAAAGTGCCACTGAAAAGTGCTTCTGAGGGTGATTTTACACTGAAAATGTAAACATACAAGCAAATAATCTATGATGAGTACAAGCACAAATAACAAACAGGAGTAGTAGACCCTAGATTAGTAGCAAAAGTATAATTAGACTATAGACAAAACCTAAGGTGATTAGTTCTGTGATATAAAGGTTTAAAGATTTTAGAAGCTAAAAAACAGTCTAGTGACAACTGATTTAGCAAACAGGAGAAACTGTACTGAAAGCCTACAGACCAGCAGCCTGGCTCACACATTCTAACTGATGGTGGTGGCATTCTTCTGGGTACACTGAACAGTCCAAGGGAAAAGAAAAGAAAAGAAATGAAAAAGCTTCTTACCTTGCCTCCATTCCTCACACAGTTGCCATTCAGCATTTTAGTACTCCACTCTTTAATATGAACAAAACCCCATATGTTTTAGGAAAATATGTAATATAAAAAGAACAAACAAACAAAAGAAAAAGGAAACTCAAAGGAAGCAGAGAATGCAGGAAGCAGAAGAAATCTTAACAGTCCCTCACAGGCACAGCGAGATGTTTTACCCATGAAAAAGAGTAACATTTGGAACTTAGAAACAGGATATCTGGCCAGGTGCAGTGGCACATGCCCTTAATCTCAGCGGCACAGAAGGCTGAGACAGGAGGATCATGAGTTCAAAGCCAGCCTCAGCAAAGGTGAGGCATTAAGCAACTCAGTGAGACCCCTGTCTATAAGATACAAAATAGGCCTGGGGATGTGGCTCAGTGGTTGAGTACCCCTGAGTTCAATCCCCAGTAACAAAAAAAAAAAAAAAAAAAAAAAAAAAAAAACAACCCACAGGATATTTGGAAAAATCTTTACTTCTATACCATGTTTCTCTTCTTTGCCTCCTCACACCTTCTGCCCAACCATCCACACATGCTCACTCTGTTTAAACCCACTGTTCTGTTTGAAATGTTCTTCCCTAGACATCCACATGGCTCACTCTTTCACCCCTTTCATGTCTATGCACAAATACATCTTCTCAACAAAATTGTTCCCAACTACCCTATTTAAAATTAAGGAAAATCTATACATCTTTGCACCTTTAGTCCTCTAAATTTTCATGATTTATTTTCCCCACATTACTTTTTATGTCTGACATATAAGATAATTTGATAAAGTCCCTCAGAAAGTAATATAAACACACATGGAATGGAAAGCAAGAGAAAAGATAAGAAATTTATATGATTGGTTCAGAAGGTGTAACATAATGATTAATCTCAGAGAAAAAGAACAGACTAGAGGTGAATAAATGATAAGAGGAATTTTTTAAAATTTTTGTATAACTCAAAGGATATAATTGTCTAGATTGAAACCACTCGTGTAGTATCCACCACAGTTAATGAAAAAAAAACTCACACTGATATACAATTTCATAATATTTTAAAGCACCAGGAAGAAAAGAAAAAATAGGTCTTAAACACATTAGATTGCTTTTGGAATGGCTTCTAAGTAATGTTGAAAACTAGACTTATTATTAGACCTAGAATTCTGTATTCATCCAAATTGTTACAAGTGGAAAATAAATATTTTCAGACGTTCAGCCTCAAAAATGTTATCTCCCAATGTACCTTTTTCATAAATCTCTATTAAAATCTTAAGTAGTAAACAAAGAAACAAAGGCTTAGGATCTTAACCCAGAGAACCTGTGAAATCTTAACCCTGAAGAAAACTAAAAGGACCTGGGTCTATTCCCAAAGGACATAAAAATAGCATATTACAGTGACACAGCTACCTCAATGTTTATAGCAGCACAATTCACAATAGCTAGGTTGAAGACTCTAGGAGGAATATTTCCTTGAAAAAATAAAATAAATAAATAAAAGGAAGACATCGGAATGTCTGATAACTGACAAATTGAGAGAAAATTTTAAACTCAGGAGGATAATTCAGGGATGATTTAAACTATGCTGAAATTTGGAAATTTGAAACTACATACAACATAAGATAAATGAAAATGATAGCACATACCTTGGCTTACTCATGAAGTATATTTATTTAGCCACAGTAACATAGATACTAAGTATTGATTGCTATAAGACTTTTTTAACTACATATAGAGAGAGGAGGGGAAATGTATATAGCAGGTTGGTGTAAGTTAAGAATAATTCTTACTTTTCATGATGGCATATCAACAGAGTATGTCTATCAAGGGCACAAACATGAGCAGACTACAGCAAATAAGAAGTACAGAGTACATTAAATAGAATATCAGCTAGGCTACTGTAGCAAGCTACCCAAAATGCAATGGTTTTAACAAGATAGTCTGGGTAGGTATCAAGATTCACACTCCTTCTATCTTTTTTACTCTGACATTCCTAGGGCATTGCCATTATCCATGTGGTCAGCAAGGCTCACCTGCCCACGTATAGCTGATAAGAATTACTTCCTTTTACACCCAAAACCCAGAAATTGCACATTGCTTCTGTTCACACACCTTAGGATGGAAGCTAGTCATAAGATTCCTGTCTTAGGTTTTCTCCAAAATTGTAAATGTTTTGCTTTTCATATACTGTAATTTAATCAACATAAATTTGATGGTTTTTTTATTATTATTTTTAGAACTTGCCTTTACAGAAATGAACTCTTTTTGGTTGTGTGATTTTTAAAGTTTCTTTATTGCAGAAAAATCAACAACTGATGATGATGTTCAGAAATCAGATATCTCATCAAGTAGTCAAGGAGTAATAGAAAAGGAATCCTTGGGACCTCTTCTTTTGGAGGTAAATGTCCTCATTGACCCAGAAATTAAAATCTTTGTTCTTGCCAATTTTTTTTTTCCATCATCTTCTTTTATGTCTTACATCCAATTAATAAACTGTGAAACAAAGTCACATTTTTAATAACTCTTGGTAATTGCTTTATTATGAAAACTGTTTGATAGTTGCTACTATTTCAGAGTTAAATGTGAATAATGAATACGAGATATTTTCATAAAAATGTTTCAGGTTGTCAGATGAAGCCTACTACATGACTTTGCCTTTTATTTCTGGGATGGTTAGAACTAGCTGGGAAGATAAAACATTAGCATTGTTTTACTAGATAGTGCTATTTCTGTATACTGTAGAATTTCATTTTTAAGTGAAGGTTGTCTCACTTATTGTCGTGGAAGGTTTTCTGAATTAAATGTTTTAAATTGCTTATGTAAACATTCTAAGAGAATTACTATCAAACTTTGTAAAATAAGGCACTTTAAAACTTGAATGACCTTATAATTACTGTGTAATTTTCAGCACTGTCTTTTCCATCTGATTTTCATCTTCTGTATTTTCAGCACGTAAATTTTATTTCCAGGCAGTCTCATCACCTTAAATGCTTTCTCTCATACACAAATGTTCAGAAACACACACCTATGTGTCCATATACACTCATTTGCCGCCATGTCTACTGTTCTATCTCTAGGCCAAATTTTATATATATTAACACAAATATATAAAAGAGATTCTCCTTTCCTTGTCCTTCCTTCAAGTCCTCCTTTCTTTTTTTTTTTTTTTTACTGGGGATTGAACTCAGGAGCACTCGACCACTGGGCCACATCCCCAGCCCTTTTGTGTGTGTGTGTGTGTGTGTGTATGTTTTTTTTATTAGAGACAGGGTCTCACTGAGTTGCTAAGTGCCTCGCCATTGCTAAGGCTGGCTTTGAACTTGTGATCCTCCTGCCTCAGCCTCCAAAGTGCTGGGATTACAGGCATGCGCCACCACGCCTGGCTCAAGTCCTCCTTTCTGATAGTCTTCCTAACAAATTTACGTATGTCTCTTTATTTTAAAATTCTTTTATACATTTTGTCCTATTATCATAACTTCTTCATTTTTATATTAATAGTTCCCTCTACCTATGGCTAATATAAAATAAAATTCTCAAAATTCAGTTCTTGCTTTTCCAGCCCCAAAATATTTGTATTCATGTTGCTTCACTCTTCATCCTATAGAGCTGACATCCAAATATTTCCTCCATGCCTTTACTTCTCCCCATCTCCATTCCTGCACTTAAAACAAGCTGCCCTCCTCTTAGCAACTTCCCCCTCAAAAATCTAAATTCTTCATTTTTTATCCACATTATAAAAGCATTTTATTACTTTAGATTTGATTTTAATGGTTTTCATTAGGAAACAGCACACAATTTTTAAATTTTTTTAAAATTATTAATTGTTATATATGATAGCAGAATGCAGGACAATTCATATTACACTCATAGAGCACAATTTTTCACATCTCTGGTTGTATACAAGTATATTCACACCATTCGTATCTTCATACATGTACTTAGGGTAATGATGTCCATCCCATTCCACCATCATTTTTACCCCCATGCTCTCTCCCTTCCCCTCCTTCCCCATTGCCCTTTCTAGAGTTCTTCTAATCCTCCTATGCTCCCCATCCCAATCCCTCTATGACTCAGCCTCCTGATATCTGAGAAAACATTCATCATTTTGTTTTTTTTGGGATTGACTAACTTCACTTAGCATTTTATGCTCCAACTTCATCCATTTACCTGCAAATGCCATGATTTTGTTCTCTTTTAGCACACAATTTTGTAAAATATAAAAGACATATGCCATTGAAACGGGTATAGAAACTACTGTGAGCAAATTCATTCCCATGAACCAGAGGGATAGGGAAAGACACTACATGTAATTGAGGCTGATTTTTTTTTTTATTATGTTCTTTCTACAGCTTGTCAGATTGTTTGTGTGACACATGATTACATCTTAGAAAACAGTATTTTAACAGTGTAGTTAAAATGTTATTGGTAGAATCTAGGTGGTGGATATACACATATTCACTACAAAATTCTTTCAACTTTGCTGTATTTTGAATTTTTTTTTTTTTTTTTTTTTTTTTTTTTTGTACCGGGGATTGAACCCAGGGCACTCGACCACTGGGCCACATCCCCAGCCCTTTTTGTGTATTTGTGTGTGTGTATGTTTTTTTTATTAGAGACAGGGTCTCACTGAGTTGCTAAGTGCCTCGCCATTGCTGAGGCTGGCTTTGAACTCGTGATCCTCCTGCCTCAGCCTCCAAAGTGCTGGGATTACAGGCATGCGCCACCACGCCTGGCTCAAGTCCTCCTTTCTGATAGTCTTCCTAACAAATTTACGTATGTCTCTTTATTTTAAAATTCTTTTATACATTTTGTCCTATTATCATAACTTCTTCATTTTTATATTAATAGTTCCCTCTACCTATGGCTAATATAAAATAAAATTCTCAAAATTCAGTTCTTGCTTTTCCAGCCCCAAAATATTTGTATTCATGTTGCTTCACTCTTCATCCTATAGAGCTGACATCCAAATATTTCCTCCATGCCTTTACTTCTCCCCATCTCCATTCCTGCACTTAAAACAAGCTGCCCTCCTCTTAGCAACTTCCCCCTCAAAAATCTAAATTCTTCATTTTTTATCCACATTATAAAAGCATTTTATTACTTTAGATTTGATTTTAATGGTTTTCATTAGGAAACAGCACACAATTTTTAAATTTTTTTAAATTATTAATTGTTATATATGATAGCAGAATGCAGGACAATTCATATTACACTCATAGAGCACAATTTTTCACATCTCTGGTTGTATACAAGTATATTCACACCATTCGTATCTTCATACATGTACTTAGGGTAATGATGTCCATCCCATTCCACCATCATTTTTACCCCCATGCTCTCTCCCTTCCCCTCCTTCCCCATTGCCCTTTCTAGAGTTCTTCTAATCCTCCTATGCTCCCCATCCCAATCCCTCTATGACTCAGCCTCCTGATATCTGAGAAAACATTCATCATTTTGTTTTTTTTTGGGATTGACTAACTTCACTTAGCATTTTATGCTCCAACTTCATCCATTTACCTGCAAATGCCATGATTTTGTTCTCTTTTAGCACACAATTTTGTAAAATATAAAAGACATATGCCATTGAAACGGGTATAGAAACTACTGTGAGCAAATTCATTCCCATGAACCAGAGGGATAGGGAAAGACACTACATGTAATTGAGGCTGATTTTTTTTTTTATTATGTTCTTTCTACAGCTTGTCAGATTGTTTGTGTGACACATGATTACATCTTAGAAAACAGTATTTTAACAGTGTAGTTAAAATGTTATTGGTAGAATCTAGGTGGTGGATATACACATATTCACTACAAAATTCTTTCAACTTTGCTGTATTTTGAATTTTTTTTTTTTTTTTTTTTTTTTTGTGGTACCGGGGATTGAACCCAGGGGCACTCGACCACTGGGCCACATCCCCAGCCCTTTTTTGTATTTTATTAGAGACAGGGTCTCACTGAGTTGCTAAGTGCCTCACCATTGCTGAGGCTGGCTTTGAACTCGTGATCCTCCTGACTCAGCCTCCCAAAGTGCTGGGATTACAGGCGTGCGCCACCGCGCCCGGCTTATTTTTTGAAATTTTTAATTTAAGATGGAGGAATATAAGTGAAAAAATGTCCCACTTCCACCCTCATCTCAGCTCCCTCTTCACTACTTGCCTACATCCTATATTGCAACTGGGCCCCTTCTGGAAACCTGACCTGAACTTTCCTGGCACTTCTTGTTACTACTTTGCAGAAATTGTAGACTTGTATTTTTACCCCTCCTAGTTTTTCTATGGGAATTATGCTTCTTAGCCCTAAGTTATTAAACTGGCTCAGAACTTTGTATCTCCTTTCAACTAATTAAATTTTATATGAGAGAGAGAGAGAGAGAGAGAATCTGCATATAGTGTCATTTGAGACACTGAAGAAGTATTTGATATACAGGTCCTTGAGAATTCTTATAGGGAAACAATGATCATTTAAATTTTAGTCTTTCCATACAGTCCTCAGTAGACACACACAGATCAATGAGGAGGGCAAATAGAATATCTACAATTGAATAAAGCACAACTAGAAACAGAATGGTACTACTTTTACCTTAATTGATTAAAAAATTGTTATTTCTGTATCAGAAAAATCCAATACTTTCAAGTCATCAGACAATGATAAGACAGCATTCACTCAAAACTAACTATAAAAGACAAAGTGAGTCTAGTAGAGGAAGGAGAATAGGATGGGGGAGGGTGGAATGGAAAAGGGGAGATCATTAACTAAAATCGATTTCTATGCATGTATGAGTATGCAGAGATGAACCCGACAACTATGGGATTAACCATAAAGCTCTAATTAAAAAAAAAAAAGACAAAGTGAGAATTTTTTTCAGCTGATGCAATTATTACCCTGAAAACTACCATAAATCAAAGGAAAACTAATACACATGAATTAAATGTTGTTAGATGAGCATTTTCAAATAAAACAAAGCACATCAAGTTAGAAATTTGAAAGTAGAACAGAAATTTATTTAAATTCTTGACCTCAAGAAGCTAGTGATATTTTTTATTGATGAGCTGTAGATATGTGAAATAAACTTTAAAATAGAATTACTGAATTTTATAGACTTCAAAGTTGCTTTCATCGACAACATAATATCTTTTCTATCCCATCTTTATCCCCCCACGTTGTACCTATTGATCAAAACTTTATGGAGTCTAATTCAGAGCATCTAGTGCAGGAGTTGGTGGAAAAATTGCCCAGAGATTTTCTATTACATTTTTTAGGCATCAGTCTAGAGCTGCACTATTTAACATGATGGCCACTGGCTACACATGGACATTTAAATTTAAGTTAAAAGAGTTAAAAATGCAATGCCTCAGTCTCACCAAGCACATTTAACATGTTCTGTTATCTACCTGTATATAGTGACTTCTCTGTTGGGCAGCAGATATAGAGATTTCCATTACTACAGAAAGTTCATTTGTGTAGCTTGCCCAGATGGAAGGTCTCCACTTTTGAAAAGTGACCCAGTGTCCAACATAGTATGAGAAATTCTCACTATGCAATATTTACTTAATTCCTCTTTTTACTTTAAACACAAAATAAAGGCAGCATGAGTTAAGAAAGAAAGGTATTAAGGGTAATTTCTTCACAACTTAAGAGACAGTTGTATTAGGACTTATTCAACAGATCTTTGGTGAACACCTGCCGCGTGTCAATCTACTAGATGATTTCATGATCCCATCATAGAATTCTTATTAAAATTAAAATCTTCAATTTTTTAAATTGTTATTTGTTATACATGCTTGCAGAGTGCAATTCATTTTGTATTACATATAAAGAGCACAATTTTTCAATTCACTGGTTTTACATAAAGTATTTTACACCATTTATGTTTTCATACATGTACTTAGGGTATTGATGTCTAACTCATTCTGCCATTATTCCTATCCCCTTGACCTCTCCCCTCCTCTCCCCTTGTTCTATTTAAAGTTCCTTCATTCCTCTCATCCCCCCTCCCTTGCCATTATAAGTCAGTATCACCATAGCAAAGGAATCATTCGACCTTTGGTTTTGTGGGATTGGCTAACTTCACTTAGCATTATTTTCTCCAACTCCATCCATATACCTGCAAATGCCATGTAAAATTGACAATTTATTAGTTGTATTTAAGCTCCTCAAACTGTTGTTTCCTCCTAAATTCTTCTGCCTCCTTCCTCCTCAAAACTTACAATTATTTACCCCAACTCTCCTTATTTCTCATTATGGCCAAGAAAAATTCTCTTTCAGACAACAAGGTCTCCCTGTACTTTGCATGAACATTTAATCTTCTTTGCCTTACTTAACGCCATTCTTTACATTTCTACGTGGCTTTGGACACCTGGCCACCTCCTCCCTCTTCCTTGAAATATCCCATGACCTCTTTTTGGGGGTGTGTGTCGGGAGGGAGGGTTTTGGAGACTGAAGTCAGTGGCTCTCAACCACTGAGTCACATCCCCAGCCCAGTTTTGTATTTTTTTTTAGAGACAGGGTCTCACTGAGTTGCTTAGCACCTCAACTTTGCTGAGGTTGGCTTTGAACTCACGATCTTCCTGTCTCAGCCTCCTGAGCTGCTGGGATTACAGGTGTGTGCCACAATGCCTGGCTCTCATGACCTCTTGAATGGTAGACTTTCTTTGACTTTCTGGCTACTCTTTACCCTCTTTTCCAGATTTTGGCTTCTTTAACTTCCTCGTGAATGTTCATATCTCTCAAGGTTCTAACCTTGGCTCTTTTCCTTTTGTTGTTCTGTGCATATTTCCTGGGAAGCTTTATCCAAGTCTGTATCTATATCTATGAAGCATATTTGTGTGTGTGTGTGTGTGTGTACACAAGCATATATGAATATGTGTAATATCAATTCTCTGATTTCCGACAGATACCAGTTCTGACTAAATTACCCAAATGTGAGTTTATGGAAGTGCTAGGAAACAGGATGAAACCAAAGCATCTTGAGAAAGCTAGAAAACAAAAACTTAAGACTAGTCCCTTACAAAGAACCATCTAAGCCGGGTGCGGTGGCGCATGCCTGTAATCCCAGCATTTTGGGAGGTTGAGGCAGGAGGATCATGAGTTCAAAGCCAGCCTCAGCAATGGCGAGGCACTTAGCAACTCAGTGAGACTCTGTCTCTAAATAAAATACAAAAAAGGTCTGGGGATGTGACCCAGTGGTCAAGTGCCCCGGAGTTCAGTCCCCGGTACCACAAAAAAAAAAAAAAAAAAAAAAAAAAAAAACCATCTAGGTGCTGTCCTGCTGCTAGAATGAGCCAGTTCAGTCTTTTAATAAATCTCTTCAAGGTTCACATTTAGGGAGGAATTCTCACGATAGTCTGATTAAGAATCCCACAAGAATTTATTTAATGGGGAAGAAATAATTCCCTGTGGAAATCAGTGTATTCTTTGAAAGGGGAAAAGATAATTGTACTTTGAAATGAAGAAAGAAGAAAACCAAATGATTATTTCATGTATCTTTGAATGGAAGAGGTCTGTCTTTAACCCAAATCTCTCTTCTGTTTCTTTTGTTATATCCTGCTGCTATTTGCACATCTCCAGTTCTCTATTCTGAAGTCATCTCAAATATAATATTTCTAAACATAAATTTGTAATCCTCCTTTATTTCCTATCTTAAAAGGGAGGGGAATAGAAGATTAGGATTCCTCCTTTCTCAGGAATAGGTACTTCTCTATAGAGTCCTGAAATCATTAATGAAGAAGTTGTTCCAAATACTCAGCTCCTGGGATTGGGGTTGTGGCTCAGAGTAGAGTGCTCACCTAGCACGTGCAAGGTACTGGGTTTGATCCTCAGTACCACATATAGATAGATAGATAGATAGATAAGTAAATGGATTGTGTCTGATTACAACTAAAATATATATATATATATATATATATATATATATATATATATATATATATATATTTACAAACAATACTCAGCTCCCACAGCTGCCGGAAGCTACCAGATGCTGTTTGTTCTGCCCCCATCAATTTCTTTTCTATCACTTCCACTGCCATTACTCAGTTAAGGCACTTATTTGAACAAGTGACATGATAGCATTGTACCTGGTCTTCCTTGGATCTACAGCCCACACCCACTGCTAGTGGATCTTTGTAAAAGCAGAGCATGTCACTCATTATCTTCAGGATAATCCTTCAGGATATATTCCTTATATTTTTGCTTTTCCTTGAAACTTAAAAAAAAGTTTCTATTAAATTAACAGACATTACAAATACATAAAAGAACACTTTTTAAAAACCTCTGAATTGGGGCGGGGGTTGTGGCTCAGCGGCAGAGCGCTCGCCTTGCAAGTGTGTGGCCCAGGTTCGATCCTCAGCACCACGTAAACATAAATGCATTGCATTGTGTACAACTAAAGTAAATAAATGAATATTTTTTTAAAAAAATCTCTGAATTGTTTCCTCTGTCTTCAGTGTCCTTTTCTTCCCTGGTCCACCTGCATTGCTCCTCTCTGTCCTTCAAGCCTCTGGGCAGGAGTAGTGTCACCTTCTTCAGGAAACCTCAACCAAGCCAAGTTTATCCCTTCCCCACTGTGGGAGCCTCACTCTATGTCTGTAACTTTTGTGAATTCCTCTCTTATACTAACTTATAACTGGGTGTACTTGTCATTTTTCCCTCAGAGACTACCAAGATATTGACAATTTTAGATATACTTTTAAAAAATGTATATTTTAATTATTTCTATTTCCATATAAACTGCAATGCAAACAAGTATAAATTGGTCACTAACTATGAAATTTATAGCTAAATATATTAGTTGGGTATGAGGGTGCTTTCCTATGTTCATCTAAACTTAAACTAGTTTACAGAAGATTTGCCTCGTGTTGAGGTTTACTGATTACTGATCATAATATCCATTTTCCCTCTGTATTATGAATTAAATGAGAAATAGTCATAGGAGTCAAGTGGAATAAAAATAGCTTTATTTTTTCTTGCTTAAGAAAACATTAATTTTTTAACAAGAACATGGAATTTGGCTTCATTTTATAAAAAATCTTGGTCATATGCTTTGCAATGAGTAATTTGGAAATGTAGTTCTAAATTCAACTTACTTAATATTTGGTTTGAATGATTTAAACAATAGTCTAATCCATTCATCCATTGATGGGCTCCTAGGTTGATTTTAAAATTCTATCCCTTTATACAGAGGTTTTTACTGACATTCCATCTACCTTGATCTCAAAGTGTGATTCTTCTAAATGAATCAGAACAAGTTGCATTTTCACATTTTTTAATACTTATTTTTTAGTTGTAGTTGGACATAATACCTTTATTCCATTCTTCATTTTTATGTGGTGCTGAGGATCGAACCCAGGGCCCCACACATGCTATGCAAGTGTTCTATCACTGAGCCACAACCCCAGCCTTGCATTATCACATTTTAAAAATGAATTCAAGCCCATTCAAACTCTGATTGAAAGGTTTTCAACAGGTCAAAGGTTCAAAGATTTTAAACTGAGGAGAGAAATTTTTTTTTTTGTGCTTTTTACATCGTTTTCCAGCAATAAAATTATAACTTGAGGTAACATTTCTAAATCCTCCAGCCTTCTGTTACAGGCATGTGACATGCTATCTCTATAGCATAATGGTTTTTTTGAAAAGCAGTTTATCTTTCATTTATTGTTGGAGTATCATCTTAATCATAAAGGAAAGTAATTGTTTATTTTTAGGGAAATATCTGTTAGGTAGCATAATGTATGTCATTAACCACTTATTATAGAAAAGGTTACATTTGGGAAACTTGCCTTTTCTAAAAAGAAAATGAGTAGACCTCAATATTGTTAGGCAGCTGTTTTAAGTATTTTGCCACAAATAACAGCAGACTCCGTATGTGATACAAAGGATTTTAATGGTCATTTTACATCCAAAATTTGGTAAACATTTCTATTCTTTGAAGGTCTTATTTTTATTACTTATTCATTCTGTAGCAAGTAAGCTGCAACATGTTGCAAATAGATGGGAAGATTCCAAATAAGTGAAGAACCCTTGTCAACCTCAGTATTCTGGATCTTCCCTCGGGATTCCAGGGTTGTGGCTCTCTGAACTGAGTGAGACACTGGTGTGTTTTTGTATGTTTATTAAGCGTAATTTCTTCTGTGTATTTTAGACTACAATACAAGTAGAGCTTTTCCCCTGCACCCCCTAGATATAATATACCTGCTGGGGCACTTATGTCTCTTTTTGGAGATCCCTGGCTCCATCTCAGTGCTTAGGAGCTCCCTGGGATTTGGCTGCTGTCCACTCTGCTGACTCTTCCTGTCACAGCCTTGTGCTATGCTATCTACTGCAGCAGCTCCACACTGCTTAAGCCTTCCCTTTCTGTGGCTCTCCTCTGTCTGTAGTGTCCTTCCCTCAGTCCTCTTCCCCTCTCCACTGTGCCTTTTATAAGTTGGGTAGGGCTCTGTAAGGAACCTTTCATTGCAAATTAGGTATCCTTCTGTATGCTCATGGAATATTTTATGTGTATCTCTGCTACTGTATTTTTCACTGGTATTTTATTATATTTAATGCCTCTCTCCCACTGTACCACATGAGGGCAGAGAACAGGTATTCACTAACACAGATTTTTATGATTGAATGAATGGAATAATCACTTCATATCTGCTACCTTAAATTTTCTTTTTCTTTTTTTGAGGTTTTCTGTTTTTGAGACAAGATCTCACTAAGTTGCCCAGGCTGATCTCAAACTCATGATCTTCCTGCTTAGCCTCTGAAGTAGCTGGGATTCTAGACATGTACCACCCAGCCTGTCTCATAAAATGTATTTCTAAGGAAGAAAGTTGAGATACTCATTCCACTTGAAACATTAGCATATAATCTGTTTAAAAATCCTGGCTCCCCTTTTTCATCTTAACCCTGTAGAAAAAAATTATGTTTATTTTTAGGGAAATAACTGCTAGGTAGCATATTATCACCAGTCACTTACTTTAGAAAAGGCCACATTTGGGAAACTTCCCTTTTCTAAAAAGAAAAATGAATAGACTTCAATATTGTTAGGCAGCTATTTTAAGTGTTTAGCCACAAATAACAACAGACTCCTGTGTGATAACAAGAGGTATGTTCAGCAATACCCCCTTTTAACTTGATATATATATATATATGTAGACAGAAATATATGTTTACTTTTCTGTTATCTTTTAACCTCCCCGTCTCTTAATTCTTTTTTTTTTTTTCTCTCTCTCTCTCTCTTTCTTTTTGGCTTTGCAGGCTTTGGATGGATTTTTCTTTGTTGTGAACTGTGAAGGGAGAATTGTATTTGTGTCAGAGAATGTGACCAGCTACTTGGGTTACAATCAGGAGGAATTAATGAATACCAGCGTCTACAGCATACTGCACGTGGGAGATCATGCAGAATTTGTCAAGAATCTGCTACCAAAATCACTAGGTAGAAAGAAATTCATTTTTCAAAAGAGTACTAACTCTTCACAGCTTTTTTCTTCACAATATGTATGATGATATGTGATTATTATTAAATCTATAACATAATATATATTGTTATAGTATAAATAATATATATTTAAAATAGTTTAATACAGTTTCAGCTTTTGATATGTTGAATAGCTGGTAAGAGAGCATGCATTGTTTTTCTCTATTATTATTGTCTGTGTCCTCATGATCTTGGACAGTAGTGGGAGACAGAGCAGTTAGTTGCCTTGCCACAAGAAAATTCACTTTGTTTTCAGTTTTGATTATGTCCAAGAAGGGACATATGTCCCTTTCCCACTACCCTGCTTAAAGAAAAAGAAAAGAAAGAAGAGGGGAGAGGGATATATTGCCATATTATATACCTGTTGAAATTAACATTTTTAGATGAAAGTACTTTCAACTCAGCAGTGCCAGGAGTGATTGGATGACTTGTCTACTGCCAAGGACTCTAGCCGAGAGGATGGATGGGATTGGTTTCCAGTTGCTGTTCTATTTATTAAACTGTGTATTTTGGGGCAGGGCTGTATCCTTAGGAGTTAGGTGACTTTTACTAAATCTCTGAAGGCATGGATGGACTAACAGCAGCTATTTGTTTATTTCTTAACATTTCAGGTTTCTACTAAAGCTTTCCAGCACTCAAGTTTCAGTTACTTTTAGTAATTGAATTCCTATGTTTCTGAGTGTTTCCAATAGTCAGTGTACATTTTGTTGACAAATGGGATGTGTATGGTATTTCCCATCATTTCTTTGTTTAATGAGCTCTGAAATAAGACCAGTTTCTTACACAGATAAATTAATCACACATCAGTTTTTCACATTGATAATACATGATGAAGCATCTAAATAGTAGAGTTGGGACTGTAGCCAATATTTAGTATGGAAACTGAGGCAGACGGTCAGGGAAGTCAAACAATTTAATGTTCCCTTGACATCACTGTGTGTAATACTTAGATTTCTTTCCCTGGCCCTGGCCTCTAGATTTTTTTGTTCTGTATTTCCACAGATTTTAAGGACTACTGACAAATAAGATACTGCATTTTATTTTTACATTTACAAAAATCATTTCATTTTTCTCATCTGTGGTAACCAGCTATCTGTTGGATTTAAGAACTTGCCTGGTTAGGAGAACTGATGTCATGGAAAACAAAGCTGATCTACTTTCTGCCTCCTGAAGAAGGAAAGGGCTTATTGTTTGTGCAAGAGCCAAACATTAATATTCCCACCATGGTTACTGCAGATCTGTGACTATTCAGGTTGCCCCCAATCACTGCCAGGGGGTACATATGGAGGGCACATCATCTAAGAGCTGACATGTTGGTAATGCTGCTCCTGGCCACACGCAGGACTCTGATTCTCAGCTGGCCTAACAGTCCTTGCCTTCTTCTCTGAGCAGCCTCCTTCCACAATAGGGTGGGCTGTGAGACTTCTATTGCCCAGGTACCTTTCTCTTAATCCCCCAGAGAATGAAAGAATGGAAATATAATGAAATAATACAGTTTGACTGCCTCTGCTGCTGAGCACAGTAGACAAGAAGAATAGGGCAAGCTCAGTGTAGAGAGTAGATCTCTGGGTAGTTAATCACCATTTGTTATCAAGGGAAAATTTTGAAGAAAAAAGTTAAAAGCCTAATTGTTTTTAAAATGCTTTAAAAAAATTTTTTTTAGTTGTAGATGGACATAGTACCTGTATTTTATTTATTTATTTTTATGTGGTGCTAAGGATCAAACCTAGTGCCTTACACATGATAGGCAAGTGCTGCCCCATTAAGCTACAATAACAGCCCTTAAAAATGCTTTTGAATTTGTTGATTTAGAAGATTTTATTATCTAAAATCCACAATTTTTGAGCCAAGCATGGTGGTGCTCACCTGTAATCCCAGCGACTCAGGAAGCTGATAGAGGAGGATTGCAAGTTTGAAGCTAGCCTCAGCAACTTAGCAAGGCTCTGTCTCAGACAACAAAAACAAAAATGGGTAGGGATGTAGTTGAATGGTAGAGTGCCCCTGAGTTCAATCCCCAATGCTAGGGAGGAAAATAATAAAATAAAATCTATGCTTTTTAAGCACAACATTTAAAAAAATTTTTTTTGTAGTTACAGATGTACAGAATGCCATTATTTTGTTTATTTTTATATGGTGCTAAGGATCGAACCCAGTGCCTCACACATGCTAGACAAGTGCTCTGCCACTGAGCTACAACCCCAGCCCCAGCACAACATTTTTTAAAAAAAATAGAGAAATAAAATCTGAATACTGGGAGGCTAGCATACTGAGATTTTGTCCTAAAGGACAAATATGCTCAGATGTACTTGCACAGACGAGTATAAAAACATTATATTGTGAAAGGCTAAGGTGTTAGTGAACCTAGACTTATGTTTTAGTCAGCTTTCTCACTGCTGTGACTAAAGGACCTGACCCGCATAATTATAGAGGAGGAAGAGTTTATTTGAGGGCTCACAGTTTCAAAGGTCTTAATCCAAAGAAGGCCAGCTCCATTTCTTGGGGCTCGAGGTGATGCTGAACATCATGGTAGGAGAAGGTGACAGAGGGAAGCAGCTTACATGAGTGTGGTCAGGAAGCAGAGAGAGACTCCTCTTTCCGGATATAAATATATACACCAAAGCCACGCCCCAATTCCTATCTCCTCCAGCCACATGCTACCACTTCAGTTACCACCCGGTTAATCCCTTCAGGGGATTAAATCACTGATTGGGTTAAGGCTCTCACAACCTAATCATTTCTCCTCTGAACCTTCTTGCATTGTCTCACGTGAGCTTTCGGGGAACACCACATCTAAACCATAACATTAACCTGAAAATTTTTAATAAATGGAAGTTTGAAAAAAAAATTTAAATAGTTCTCATAAATTCATGGCATTTGTGTCTCACATGATGCAAACATGATAGTGGCTAAGAGCACAGGCTTTTTGGTGTTAAACAGGCATAGGTAATGCATTACTCCTCTACCACCTACTAGGTATGTGAACTCGGACCAAACACCTGACCCCACTCACTTATCCCCAGATCTCATCTTTCACAGAAAGGTGAGGAATAAATGATGCTTAACATGTTCTCTGGCTGAATTCCCTTTAAATTGTCACTGTTAATACTACTATTATTGGCTTTATCTAAATGTTTGGAGCTTTTAATTTCATGAAATGGTAGATCTATAGTAGATCCATAATGATGCATTATTCAAAACAACTTTGTGTTTTAGATTAAGTCTTTAGCTTAGAAATTGATGTCACAGAAGGACAGTCTTGTCCTTTCATAACACGTCCCTTTGTCTGTTCCATTAAGATTGAGACCTTTAAAAAAAAAAAATAACAGATCACATTTAGTAGGAGAATTTAGTGCTCAGCTCTTTTTAAAATTGTAGCCACTACTTCTGCCTTTTATCAAGGCTTTTGTTACTTGTTTTTTAACACTTTGGTTTTATTTACATTACCAGTTACCAGTGTTTTTTAACATTAGCAATGGATTTATCCTTTTTACAAGGAATCATGATGAGGAAAAAGAAAGCAATTCTATAAAGATTAGGTAAACTGAGTTTTGTCAGAATTTATACCTCTTGAGTCTAGATCTGTCCTTTTGATTCCATTCCACAGAGAACACAGAGCTTTGTGTTGTGATGTTATTTTCTTTTTCGGTAAAGTGTAGTCCAATACTTATGTTTAAAAGATTTAGGTTTAAAAAGGTTATAAGCTGTGTCAGCTACCTCAATGTTTATAGCAGCACAATTCACAATAGCTAGGTTGTGGAACCAACCTAGATGTCCCTCAGTAGATGAATGGATAAAGAAAATGTGGTATATATACACAATGGAATTTTACTCAGCAATAAAAGAGAATAAAATAATGACATTCACAGGTAAATGGATGAAGTTGGAGAATATAATGCTAAGTGAAATCAGTCAATCTCAAAAATCCAAATACCGAATGTTTCCTCTGATATAAGGAAGCCGGTTCACAGTATTGATGGGTCGGGGTACATAGGAGGATTAGAGGAACACTATAATGGTCAAAGGGAAGGGAGGGGAAGGGAGGGAGCAAGGCGGGAAGGGGGCAAAAAGTGGTTGAATAAGATGGATATCACTATTCTAAATGCATGATTGAAGACTTGAATGCTGCGAATATACTTTGTATATAAATAAATAAATAAATAATATTTCCTTAAAAAAAAAAAAGGTTATAAGCTGTGTCAAAGCAAATTAATTCAGACAACTTAAAAGAAATGTAATTAATATTATAAAATACAGGGGTCCTATTTTTTATTTATTTATTTATTTTTGGTACTGAGTATTTAACCCAGGGGCACTTTACAACTGAGCTACATCTCCAGCTCTTTTATTTTTTATTTTGAGACAGGGTCTTGCTAAATTGCTTAGGGCCTCGCTAAGTTGCTGAGGCTGGCTTTGAACTTTCAATCCTCATGCCTCAGCGCCCCCCCCCCCCCCCCGATAGTAAGTGTGTGCCAATGTGCCTGGCTTTTAAAGTATAGATCTAGAAAAGTCACCTAAAATATTTATCACCATATATTGGAGGAGGGTCTATATATTTGGACATGATCTTGCTATTTATTATAATTATTATTGCTTTAAGAAGATATGAGCCAGGCTCAGTGGTGTATACCTGTAATCCCAGCAACTTGGGAGGCTGAGGTAGGAAGATCACAAATTCAAGGCCAGCCTCAACAACTTAGTGAGGGCCTAAGTAACTTAGTGAGACCCTGTCTCAAAAAATAAAATAAAAAGGCCTAGGTATATAGCTCAGTAGTAAAGTACCCCTGGTTTAAATTCCCAGTACCAAAAATTAGATATTAAAAAAAGAAGATAGTTGATGTTTTAGTCAGCTTTTTCACTGCTGTGACTAAAGGACCCAACCAGAACAAACCTAGAGGAGGAGTTGTTTATTTAGGGATTCATGATTTCAGAGGTCTTAGTTCATAGAAGGCTGGCTCCATTCCTCAGGGCTAAAGGTGAGGCAGAACATCATGGCAAAAGAGTGTGGCAGAGGGAAGCAGCTCACGTGATGATCAGAAAGCAGAGAGAGAGACTCCACTCTCCAGATACAAATATATACCCCAAAGCCATGCCCCCAAATTCCCACCTCCTCCTGCCACACCCTACCACTTAAATTACCACTCATTTAATCCCTATCAGAGGATTAATTCACTGATTAGGTTAAGACTCTTAGAACCCAATCATTTCTCCTCTGAACCTTCTTGCATTGTCTCACACGTGAGCTTTTGAGGGACACCTCACATCCAAACTGTAACAGTTGACATATAAATTGTTAACAACATTACTTTAGTTGCTTTAGTTGTGATCATTTCTCAACATTTTTAAAACCTCTCAAAAAGTCTTACACTTTTGTTATAATGTAACAGGTTATGAGATTAAACTTTAAGGAAGTGCATTCTCCTCCTTGATACCATCTGTTTTTCTCTTGGATCCTTATGTTCCCCTTACTCTGAGCCTCCCCTCCACCCTTTCTTTTTACTCTCTTTTTACCTCAACTAAATGGAATTTGATGTTTTACTTAATTTCTTCTAGCGACATTTAGCAAGTAGCTTTCTTTGCAAATACCATTATTAAATTGAAACTTCCCCTTGTGACGAAATAGATATGGGTAAATATTATTCAAACCAAGTGTCAAAATTGGGGGCTGGGGTTGTGGCTCAGCGGTAGAGTGCTCGCCTAGCATGTGCGAGGCCCTGGGTTCTATCCCCAGCACCACATAAAATAAATAAACAAACAAATAAATAAAATAAGGTTATTGTGTCCAACAAACAACTAAAAAATAAATACTTAAAAAAAAAGAAACTTGGGGCTGGGGCTATGGCTTAGTGGTAGAGCGTTCGTCTCACATGTGTGAAGCCCTGTGTTCGATCCCTAGCACCACATAAATAAAATTAAGGTATTGTATCCACCTACAACTAAAAAAAATTTAAAAAAACAAAAACTTAAAATTGCTCTTTATAAACTGCATCAAATCCAAAACCTTACATGAGTTGGCAGTGCCACAGTAAAGCCACAAGTGACTTTGCATTTATTACCTCTTCAAGTCTAGTTGCCACATCTGGACAATCCAATGATAATAAAAATGTATGCCTCTGGGATACATTAATATCATCTGGAAACAGCCTCATTCATGGTTTCACATGCCATGATCATGGTGCCACAGTACTTCAATGTGCACCAAAACAGCAACTCCTAATCTCTGGAGGTAGGAAAGGATATGTCTGCATTTTTGATATCAGACAGAGACATCTAATTCACACATTTCAGGCACATGACTCAGCTATTAAGGCTCTGGCTCTGGATCCCTGTGAGGAATATTTTACTACAGGTTCAGCAGAAGGTAACATAAAGGTTTTGGAGACTAACAGGCCATGGCCTAATTCATTCATTTAAAAATGAACATGCTAAGCAGTCCATATTCAGAAACATTGGAGCTTGAGTCATGCAGATTGATATCATCCAGGGCAATCGGATCTTCTCCTGTGGTGCAGATGGCACACTGAAAACCAGGGTTTTGCCTAATGCTTTTAACATCCCTAATAGAATTCTTGACATTCTGTAGACTTAAAGATTGGGGCTTTATTTTTATATATACTTCAATTAAAAACACAATGCAGTAATTATTAGGCAGTTCTGTTTTCCAAGCAGTTGTTAAACACATTGGAAATAATACAGAGAATCTCTGTAGAATTTGAATCTGATCCATGCTGAGTGTTATGCTGCATATTGCCTATCCAGGTTGGTAGGATGGATGTGCATGTACCTTGTTATATTACTGACACACTTAAAACAAACAAACCTTGTATTGTATGAAGGGTAGCTATTCTTTACAGCATTTAGCAAACCTGATTCAGAAAACATTGAAGGTTATTAGCTAATTTGCAAGTTAAAATAATGAGAAGGACCTTTATACCAAATTAAGGAAGAAAATGTTGCTGATTCAGGTTTTTCTTCCTGTTCTTACCACTGATCGAAGCATGCCTGCAGTTGCCTTCTTTGTTGAATGAAGGATAGTCATAAGGTGTTAGAAGCTCTAGACCAGAAAACTTCTTAGCTGGAGCAGTGTGCAGTGACCAGTTCTCTGCAATGAGAGGCCATTTCCATTCTTTCCTCCTGAATATTTTTCCTGTTAGTGTTTATACTGAAATAGTACTGTAACTTGCAAATGAGTGCAAATTTAAATGCAATGTTTTCTTCACAATTTTCACATTCACATTTTTTGGACTGCTAGTTTTTCTATTTAAATATTTGCCTTCATGTTAGGAATGTAATATGTGAACATGACATATTTGTAGTTAACCAAATCATACCTTCTTAGTCCAGTTTAGTACTTTTTCTTTTCTTTTCATGTATTCAAGGTTAAACACCCACAACATTTATGACTGTGTTGAAACTTCACCAATAGAGCATTTCATATCAATTAAAATGAATGTTAGGCTTTTTGTGGCCAGTTAACAGTTGATGAAATTGGTGATATTATTTATTGGCACAGCCTATTGTATAAACTATGCAGAGTTAAATATTATTTGATTGTAAATTATTAGCCAGTGTTGTCATATTTTGATGTATTTCCTTGGTTTGACCAAAAATATGTTCTTGAGATACTGAAACCAATGTCTATGTGTGTTTAATTGTTTACCAGCAAATTGTCTCATCATGTTAATGAGGATGTTTAATGCCTGTGTGGTAAATAGTAAAATATAATGGTATAAAAGCACCTTTCTCTGAAGGCAATGTGATGTTCAGGCTGTGAAATACATATATAAAAGAAAAATAAATGTTATTTGTTAAAAAAAATTGCTTTTTATCACAAATTCCTAAGAATTAGGAATTAGAACTTGACACAGTTTATTCGGTTGCATGAGAGATCTAAAAAATCAATGAGTACGTTAGTTTTTACATTAATTTTACCCCATATTTTACTATATGTTCTTCAGAAGTGGGAGAAAAAAGGGCCTGGCCAGAAATCCTATACAAGTAAATCAGACATGCATGTAAAATGACATCCATAGCTCTTCATTTTTTACCATTGTTCCCTCAATGGAATAGAAACTTTATTTCTTTTTAAAAAGAGGTAGTATGTGTTATGGTAAATGGGGACCTGAAATGATTGTTTCTATAAAAATAACTAGTTTGATATTTGACTTATAGTATCAAAGAGTCTTAGGTGTTTTATTATTGAATTTGAGTATAAATGAGAGATAATGTGATGGATCCCTTTATTTTTAAAGATGAAGCAACTGGAAATCAAAGGTTAATTAACCCAAACCTCATAGCTAGCGGAACCCAAGATTTCTTACTCCAATATAGGTTTGTTTCCATGCTTTCCTCTAATAGTTGTAGAGTGAGGAAATGGAAAAAAGAAAGTATGTCAATGAAGAGTGTAAGGTAAGAAAATAGGCAGGGATAGTGAAAGACCAACTGTACAAACCCTTCCACCATCTCATCATTTGACTATGACATTGTGACTGAAAATCATGTCCATTTATACAGTGATTCCTACTTGAAATGCACAGACACTTTTTCTATAACTGAATTCAATTTTCTTATACTGACTCAGATACCATGACTTTTTTTTAGTAATCTTTTTTTTTTGTATAATTTATTATCTACTGTAGGCAAAGCATTGTAGCATATGAACTGTGCTAGTTAAATTAATAAAATACAAGAGAAATGGTTTTAAGAAACCAACCTGCTTTCTACCTATTCAAAGTTTTTTTTGTTTTGTTTTGTTTTTTTTGTGACAGGTTTAAAGCCTGTCCTTAAGGATCCATGATAGCCTGGTGAAGACTCCTTCCTTAACAATGCAATTATAGTTTTGAATCATTTTCTCATTGCCAAGGTATAGCTAGAAACAAATAGAAAAGTCCATTAATTAGCTGCTATACATTCTGAGCAAAATAGTAATTTTGAATTTGTCTTAATATGTTAAAGAGTCTTTGAAGGAGGGAGATCCTATACATTTTCTTGGGAAATGTTATGATTTCTAACTGGTAGATATTTAGGTTTGCTGAGGAAGATAAGTACCCTCTTGCCTTAGGATAGTGTTAGATCTGAAGTGATCTGTCTTTTAGTCTAAGTTATCTAATTGACCAAATGCCTTGAAATATATATTTTGTATCTTTGGAGTTTGTACTTTTTCACCTTATTCACAAGCACATATATCAATTTTCCTTCCCAGTAAATGGAGTTCCCTGGCCTCAAGAGGTAACACGCCGAAATAGCCATACTTTTAACTGCAGGATGCTAATTCACCCTCCAGATGAGCCAGGTACCGAGAACCAAGAAGCCTGCCAGCGGTATGAAGTAATGCAGTGTTTCACTGTGTCACAGCCAAAATCAATTCAAGAAGATGGAGAAGGTAAAGAATAGAGTAATTTTAAAATGTTTGGTTTTTCTGTGACGTAAAGGAACAGGGAGGGAATTAATTATGAACTGCCTTCTTCAGATATTATTTTGTTTACTGTATTATTTATTGCAGCAATTCAATTTGCTATGTATTTCTTTTTCTTTCTTTCTTTTTTCATCTTGTGGTACCAGGGAGCACTTAACCACTAAGCCACATCCCCAGCCCTTTTTAAAATAGTTTATCTAGAAACAGGGTCTTAATAAGTTGCTTAGGGCATCACTAAGTTACTGACACTGTCTTTGAACTCAAGATCTTCCTGCCTCAGCCTCCTGAGCTGCTGGAATTATAGGTGTGCACAACCATGCCCAGCTGCTATGTATTTCTTAATACTTAAAAAAAATTACTAACATTTAGAATCACCCCTTTAACATGCTCCAAATTCTCAGCTTTAAAGTGACCCACTAAAATGTCAAATAATTCAAACCAACTTGTTCTCTAGAAATAAGAGATATAACTAACTGCTGTCAGTTGGAAATGTACCAGATCCAGCAGGCTGTTAAATAGCTCAGATTTTTAGAAAATTTCAAGTTTAGAATGTAGGGAATGTTAAAGGATAAAATCAATATTTTTCAGGCTATGAAAGGTAATTTATAAGAAGGCTTGTGATGAGATGAAAATGTTGCTGAAGCTCTAATGTGAACATGGTATTGGCATGGACTTAAATATGTAGCAGTGGATAACTCTTCCTGCACACTTAGACTAAGCTAAGTTTAGGAACCACAAATTCAAACTGGAATAAGGACCATGGAAAGGGAGCCAAAATTTAAGAATGGCACTTAACCTCTCTGTCAAGGAAAATAATACTTTTCAGAAGTAAAGGTTGCTTTTCAGATGTAATAATTATCTGCATGGTGGTTATCAGAATACTTTTTTGTAACCCTGAAGTACTGATGGGTGTAGGAAATTGACTAAAAAAGTATACTTATGTTAAGAGCTTGGGTTGTAGCTCAGTGGTAGAGCAACTGCTTAGCATATGCAAGGCCTTGGATTTAATCCTCAGCACCAAAAAACAAAACAACAACAAGACATGGTGCTGCTTAAATCTAACCAAAGTTAGTACTTCCAATTATTATCATCCTAATACATGAGAGGTATTTGTCTCTGCTTTATGTAAGAGCATTCCATGGGAAGGAATGTTTTATTTTTAACTTTTTGTCTACCTAGAGCTGCCAGTTTCTGGTTGCTAGAAACTTTAATATACTCTTAGACCAAAGAAATTACAAATATTATGTCAAATCCTGTAATATGTATTGTTTTTATAAAAATATTTAACAGCCAGATAGTTATAAACCATTGTCTCTACCTTCTTTTCTCAATTTCTCCTTTTTTTGGACAGATTTCCAGTCATGTCTGATTTGTATTGCACGGCGATTACCTCGGCCTCCAGCTATTACGGGTGTAGAGTCGTTTATGACCAAGCAAGATACTACAGGTACTTACTATAAAGTTCAGAATGTTCCATAGGTATTCATCATGTGACTCTGCCCTTAAAACTGGTTATATTCAAAATGTTATATCCTCTTGTTCTGTGATATTCAGCCTTTGCTCTCTATGTCTTCTACAGAAAATATTTTAAATAGTCTTCTTGATACTGTGCATTTTAGATGCTATCATCATTGTCATGAGCAGGGTGCTGGGGAGAACAATATTTATTTAACTATTCACATGCCTAAATTTGGTTATACATTTTTTACAATTATGGAAAAATGTTTAAAGAAATTTTGAAATTATAGATACATAAATATATTTACAAAGGGATATGCATATGGTGGTTTTAATATTATGCTTAAATGTATTTACTATTTCTCTTTTTTCTTTAAATTTGGCACATACTGATTAAGTTCCTAAGAAGTAGCTGTCACTATGTATGATTGCTCATGGTGTATATGGTTGAGCAAAAAAATCAATGATGTAATTATATATTGTGGTATGCTTTATGATGACAGGGGTGTGATTTGGTGTAAAGGAGGATCTGTTTTAAAATCAGGTGCTGTAAAAAGCCTATCTGAGGCTCAAGGTGATATTGAGCCCTTGGGTCCCAAAGGATAAGGCAATGCCAGCTGTCCAAGTGTGGGTATTGGAAGGGGACATCAAGGAATGCTCTTGGTGCAGAGTGAATGCTCCTCATTAAGGAAACAACTGCAAATGCCCTAAGACAAGTAAAGCCGAGAGGTGTGTTAGAAGAACTAACAGAAGGGCAGCAGAGATGCAAAGTGCACAATGGGGAGAGTGCCTTAAAATAAGGCCTTCTTTTTAAAGTTTGACTTTAATTTGCTTTTCAGTGAGAACAAATTGCTATTGTTCTTTGTAATTTCTATACATTTGTCCTAGATTATTTAATTTTTATCTTCACCCTAACACATCAGGTGTTCATGTTTTTTACATCAGTTAAAGTTAAGTCTCAGCCGGGTGCGGTGGCACACGCCTCTAATCCCAGCACTTTGGGAGGCTGAAACAAGAGGATCGTGAGTTCAAAGCCAGCCTCAGCAATGGCAAGGCACTTAGCAACTCAGTGAGACCTTGTCTCTAAATAAAATACAAAAAAGGGCTGGGGATGTGACCCAGTGGTCGAGTGCCACCGAGTTCAATCCCCAGTACCACAAAAAAAAAAAAGTTGAGTCTCTATTACTCACCTAATTTTAAAATAGAGGTAGATAATGGGAGATATACATTTGAGCAAACTGTGATTTTTTTTTTTAAAAAATCACTTCTATTGAATTTTATTATTTGTTGAAATTCAGTTTTAATTAAGTGAATTTTTGTCTTATGGCATTATTTATATGATATTTATGTTCAATAAATATTTTAGTCCCTAAAATCTAATGTTCTTGTGTTATGTGCTTGGTTTTAGTTTTTGACAAATAAGCTCCCAGCTGCTTTGTGTGTGTGTGTGTGTGTGTGTGAGAGAGAGAGAGAGAGAGAGAGAGAGAGAGAGAGAGAGAGAGATGCTGGAGACTGAACCCAGTCATGCTTTACCACTGAGCAACACCCCATGTCTTTTTAATTTTATTTTGAGACAGGGTCTTGCTAAGTTGCCATGGCTGACCTCTAACTTGCAATTGTCCTACCTCAGCTTCCTGTGTTGCTGAAATTACAGGCATGCACCACCATGCCCAGCTCCAACTGCTTTTCCTAAAGAGTGGGTATGGATAAATTAGCACAGATAATAGAAAATGGTAAGGAGAATGTTTATGAGCTTGGAGAGACAGCACCTAAAGATAGTAGTTAATAATTATCACACTTTTCTTCATTCCCTTTTTGAGTCTACCATGATTCATATTGCTTTCCATTTTCTACCAGTGAACAGCACTGAAAAAAATTAATGAAACCGTATTAAAACCAGAAATATTTTAGATGAAGAAAAAATATAGTTCACTGAAAAATAAAAACTGGTCTTTTGTGTCTATAACTGGTTAATATAAAAAGAAATCAAATAAGGGCTTTATGAGAGAGCAGAATGAAAATTCATTGGAAAGGGTGACTGTCAGACTGCAGAATAAATGCCAGAAATGAGAGAGGCCTGAAAGAAGATAATTTAGGAGCAGTCTACTTTAGCTTTTCATCATATTACATTTCTAGCAAATTGAATCCTAAATTGAATCATCTTAAAGAAGAATGTATTTTCCCATGGAAACAATGTTAATGATACTATTAGTTTTGTTTCTAAGGACCCAACATTACAAAGTTTCAGCTATACCTGACGGTATGCGTAAATATATAAAATTAACAGTGATCATTTCAAATAAAAATATTAACCTCTAGGCCATAAATAATTTTGATCTAGATGGAACCTCAAAGACTCCAGAATCTAGCTTGCTCATTTTATGAATGAAGGAGTGATAACTGATAACTGATAACTGGAATTAGAAATCTTTACCCTGAATATAGAATTCTTCTTTTTTTTTTTTTTTTTTTTTTTTTTTTTTTGTGGTACCGGGGATTGAACTCAGGGGCACTCGACCACTGGGTCACATCCCCAGCCCTTTTTTGTATTTTTTATTTAGAGACAGGGTCTCACTGAGTTGCTACTCACTGAGTTGCTAAGTGCCTCGCCATTGCTGAGGCTGGCTTTGAACTTGTGATCCTCCTGCCTCAGCCTCCCAAAGTGCTGGGATTACAGGCGTGCGCCACTGCGCCCGGCAGAATTCTTCTTTTTATATTATATTGCCTTCTACTACAGCACTGTTGAAAGAGTCATCGTTGTGCTATACACACTTGTACAAAGACATCAGAGGAATATAAAATATATTTAAAATGTAAAACTAACATTTTATCATAGAATTGAGTTTGCCAAAAATAATAACAAGCTAAAATAAATATTCAATATTTCCTTTCTTAAATTTTAGTAATACATTTTTAACTCTGCATGGGATAAACTATGTCCCTTTAAAAAAAGAAAAGAAAAGGAAAGAAAGAAAGAAAGAAAGAAAGAAAGAAAGAAAGAAAGAAAGAAAGAAAGAAAGAAAGAAGCTTCCTACCAGGAAATGTTGAAGAGTGTTTTTTTGTTGTTGTTTTCCTATTTGGTTGGTTGGTGGATGATTGGTTAAGCTTTCCTCTGACAAGCAGAAGTATTCTAAATCAAGCTATTCATGATTCTCCTCTAAGGTAGTCATTGCATTACCCCATCATTTAGTACCATTACTGACAACTTAATCACTTCCACCACTGTAGTCCCACAATTCCAGCCTCTCTTCCTGTCTTGTGGGCCAACATTGACATAAAAACATAGACAAAGGGCTAGGGTTGTGGCTCAGTGGTAGAGCGCTTGCCTAGCATGTGTGAGGCACTGGGTTCAATTCTCAGCATATAAATAAATGAATAAAATAAAGGTCTGGAAACAACTAAAAAAAATTTTTTTTAAAAAAGGAATTAGTTAAGTGGGAAGGCACACACAGTATGATAGATCTGAGTTGATTGGGGAAAAGGAAGATGGGTAATTTTCAGAGAAAATATTAATGGTTAATAAAGATGAAAAATACCCAACCTCATTAGTAATTGAGGAAACTTAAATTTAGATCACAATGAGATACCATTTTTCACCTACTAATTTGAAAAATAAAGATGCCTGACAATACCAAGTGATGGAAAGGATGTTAGGTTAGCAGTAAATTTTTTGGTAATGGGGATTAAACCCAGAAAATCATCTATGCTTAAGCACATGCTCTGCCACTGGGCTACTTCCCAGTCCCGATAATAAGTCTTAAATATTGATGGTAGGTGCATAGGGTGGTACAGGTTTCTGTAAAGTAGTTTTAAGTAAGTGTTATAAAGTTGAACATTTGCAAAACCTGCAATCCAGTTCTAGTCCTACATATATATCCTAAAGAAATTCTCACACATATGTACCATGATACATGATACATGGAACAATTCTAGATGTCCATTCATAAGAAAACATAAAGACAGAGGGGAATGTGACAAGGGCAAAATGTGCACCTAATGGAGTGATACTAGTAATGTCAAGTTCTGAAGTTGAGTAGTAGGTTTACATATTAGATTATGTAATACAATTCCTAATTTACATATATCTAACCTAACCTATGTTATTTTGTGTGAATATAAGATTGCATAAAATATATAATAAAACAGGTCTGAAGAATCACAAACTAGATTAATTGGCCCCTGACTGAGGGATAACTAAGAAATTTTCTCATAATCATGTGGAAAATTTGATCACATATGGTAACAACAGCAGATTACCAGTGGCTTTTATAAAACAGTATGCTCTGTGTGTTTAATGCCTAGCACATCTTAATGTTTTCACTTATTTTCTTTTTCTAATTTAACTTCTGTTGCCTCAGTCTTTGTTTAGATCAGTGTTGCCTATAGCCCTTTCTACCTAGAAAGGGAAAGACTTGCTTACTTTCTCATATTCTTTTCATCACTGCTTCTCTTTCCTATCAGCATATAAAAATGCCAAATCAAAGAGCAAGCCAGAGAAGTTTGAACTGCATTAGTCTCAGCAGCTTCAGGTCATTTTGGTATAACTGTAATATTTGGCTGGAACTGAATTTTAGAATGTGATATACTAGTGTATAACATGCTCCAAGACCAAAGCAGGTCTTTATCATGTCCCTAATATATTCCATTACCATATGCAATAAAAATTAATAGTGATTTTAAAGCTTTTGTCTGTCAAGCATTGGAGAGAGAGTATATTCCTTAGATGCAGTTTTCAGTTTTGAAATATGAATGATTTGTATTAAGAGGCTATCATAAATGTAAACTTTTATTCTTTATATAGGTAAAATCATCTCTATCGATACTAGTTCTCTGAGAGCTGCTGGCAGAACTGGCTGGGAAGATTTAGTGAGAAAATGCATTTATGCTTTTTTCCAACCTCAGGGCAGAGAGGCATCTTATGCCAGACAACTGTTTCAAGAAGGTAAAGTTTTCTCTCAATTACTTTCACTAACCTGGCTCTTTATTAATATTGAGTAGTTGGTGTAGGACTTATGGCTTGATAAGTATTTTCTCCAAATTATAGTTTCTGTAACAATCAGTTGTAGGAAAGGAAGAAATGGGTAAGCAAAGTAACTCATGAGTGGATCCTGAAATTCAGGATGCACATTCTAAAGAACAGGATGTCATGTGGTGGTCACTCACTCATTCATTTGTTCATTCATTCAGCAGACATATGTCAAGTTCCTAACATGCATAGAACACTGTGTGATAAGGCGCCAGGGATTACAGTGGTGACTAAGAAGCAGGGTTTTACTTTTAAGGAACTCATAATGTATTAAGAAATTATATGACAGCTCTAGAAATCAATGTGACATATAATAGAGGTATAACCAAAGAAGTAAAAATTAATTCTGACTTGGAGAATCAAGGATGAATTCAGAGAGAAAGTGATATTTTTGTCTGGCTCTTAAAGATCATTCCCAGGAGAGAAGCATGCCAGAGAGCTTCTGGGTACAGAGATGAGTAGCACGCATGTTAACTTCATGACTGTTGAAGCACCTGTATCTCCTGACAAAGTTTGAAGTTCCAAGTCAAAAACGAAGTCCTATAAAATTACTAACTGTTGAATAGCTACTTTCTTAGTAAATTCTCAGAATATAAAACAAGTATATTCCCTATCCTGAAAGAATTAAATAGTACTATAAGGTAGGGAAATTATTTGAGAATTAAGGTCAGAAAGTTCACAGAGATTCAGAATTAAGGGATTTTGAGGTACTTCTAAAATATTGCTGTGTAATTTTGGCAGCCTAATTAATATTCCTTTTCCAGTATAATTTATTCTGTAACCTTGAATTAGCCTCTTTCTATTGCTATCTAATTCAAGATTACAGAATAAATTAGAGTCTGTGGCTTTCCTGGAGAAAAATTTAAAAAATTTTTCCATATTGTTATTCTTTTTAATTTCAACATTTCCCTCATAACATTAGATTTGCTCAGTTTACAGATGATTTTTCCATTCATTACATTTTAGGTCAATTGCTTCCTAGTAAAATATGGAAGTAGCTTGATTTTTTTCTTGGAGCCATCTATATAAATCTCACAGTCCTAGTGATTAGTGGCCTCTGGTGGGCCTTACTAAGCTCATGCTACCCCACAAGGTTGTATTTCACCAAGTAGATCCAGAAATCTGTACTTGTAAAAGTTCCCTAGGCAATCCCAAAGTGCAGCCAGGTTTGGAAACCATTATAATAAGTAACTAAAACCATTCACTAGGTGCAAACTTTGTGATATCCTGTACCCAGAGTGGCACTTGACTTTTACATAGATTTGGCAGTCAGAGCACTGTCTCCACTCACTGCCTAAAGTGCTGATGTAGGTCTCTTTGACTTTTGCTTTAAATTAGGCCATCCAAGGCTACTTAAAGGACTTAATTTTATTTGCCTGTAATTTATGTAAATTTCCTACAAGAAGTCCTGATTATTATTTCATTGTCCAAATGACTAGGCTCCTCACAGATAAAATTGAGCCATAGTGTAAGATACATATTTCTAAACCATTAGAATTCTCTATAAAACAGATTGATTAAAGGAACTAATCTGTCATTAACATATGAAATGGAACAATTTAGAGGAAAATATAAAGAATATAAACATAATCTAGTACCACTTCCCCTGTAGTTGTTTCTTTATGTCTTCTCCATCAACTTTTTTAGACAATGAATTCTAGAAATGAATTCTCAATTCATTCTTAGAAATGACTTGTGTTTTCCTTAGAGCTAAGATACCCAGAGTTCACATGATTCTGATTGTAGTATTTTGGAGATTCTGGATATTTTGCCAAACAGCCTTCATAGATGGAGCACATCCTTTTCTGATATTTTATGTTCAGCACTATACAGACTGGTTAGAGAATTGTGGTCCCTGGAACACTTACATGAGAATCACCCATTAAGTATATTGACCTGTTGAATTAAAATCTCAGATGAAGGCTCAGTTATCTTAGCCAGCCTCAAGTATAGTGCTTAAGTTTAATAACCATTGATTTGTTAAGAATGGAGAGAGGTATAATTTGGATTTGCAGCTTTCTTTCTGCCTCCTTTTATTTGGGGACAATGTGAAATGAGTGAGACATACTTCTGTTAGAATGTTTGTTATCAAAAAGACAATAGAAGTTGGGCATGGTGGCACACAGGCCTATAATTGCAGCTGCTCAGGAGGCTGAGGAAGGAGGACTGCAAGTTCAAAGCCAGCTTCAACAATTTAGCGAGGCCCTAAGCATCTTAAGCAAAACCCTGTCTCAAGAAAAGAAAAAGGGGCTGGGGTTATGGCTCAGCGGTAGAGCTCTCGCCTAGCAAGTGTGCAGCCCGGGTTTGATTCTCAGCACTGCATAAAAATAAACGCATTGTGTACAACTAAAGCAAATAAATAAACATTAAAAAAAAAAAAAAGAAAGGAATTGGGAATGTGGCTCAGTGGCTGAACACCCCTGGGTTCAATCTCTGGTACAAAAAAAAAAAAAAAAAAGATAACAAGTGATGGTGAGAATGTGGGAAAAAGAGAACCCTTGCATGCTCTTGGTTAGAATGTAAATTAGTTAGAACTGTTATGGAATAAAACAGTATGAAAGTTTCTTAAAAAATTAAAAATAGAACTAATAGATGACCCAGGAATCCCACATCTGGGTATACATCCAAAGGAAATTAAATGAGTATGTCAAAAGAGACATCTGCATTCCCATGTTTATTACAGTACTATTCAGTATAATAGCCAAGATATGGAAATAACCTCAGGTGTGTAGCAAATGAATGAATGGAAATGAAGAAAATATGATATATGTTTACAATGGAATATTATTCAGCCATAAAAAGGAGGAAATATTGTCATTTGTGACAGTATGAATCAACCTGGAGATCATTATGTTAAGTACTGTAATTGAGGCTCAGAAAGACAGATACCACATGATCTCACTCATTTGTGAAATCAAAAATAGTTTTTCTCCAAGAAATAGAGAGTAGAATGGTAGTTACCAGAGACTGGGTGTTTGACAGAGGCAAGAGGGATTATTGAGGTGATGTTGATCAAAGGATTATAGTTAGATAGGAGGAAGAAGTTTAAGAGATCTATTGTGTAGCATGGTGACTATAATTAATAACAGTGTATTCTTAAGGAATAATGGGAGAATAGATGTTAGGTGACCTTCTCATCACAAAAATGATAACTATGTCAGGTATTGTGTTAATTAACTAGATTTAACCATCTACAATGTGTATGTATTCAAGGCATCATATTATACAGAATAGATAAGCAATATCACCTGGCAATTTAAATAAATAAATTGGAAAAAGATTGTGAAACAAATTATGACACTCTATCCTTGATTTCATCTAAAACTTTATAGTGATTGATATTTAGACAAGAAATATTTGACCTCCATCTGTCATCTTTTTTCTTGCCCCATTAACTTACTCTTTGAAAGTAGCAACTGGTTTAAAATCCTAATATGCATTAAAAATTTTAGTTCTTAGCTTAGTTTTTCAGCTGCTTTTGGCAGAGACAACTCAAAAAGTGGTTTTAAAGGCCATTTACTATTTTCCTGAGTTAAATTTGAAAATGCATTGTAGTCTTGTAAGAATATTTGGGAGAATTTTACATGAACTAGATTACACATGTGGTTCTCCATTGAGACTAGGGGAAGTGGGTATTAAGATCGCTTGAGGAACTGTTTAAAACTAGGAGAAGTTTCAGGCAAGTGGAGTTAATTTGGAAAAGGTTTGTAAGTTCTGTTCAGTTCAGAACCATTACTTTAAAAGAGGGTCTGGGTTAGAATGCTTCCCAAGGTATCTGGCCCTACCCCTACACTACTAGATAAACTTTGTTACTGAGACTTATTTTCCACAGAATATTTTTTTCTATAGCACACATATCTGCAGTTTTGGAGAGTACTGGTCATGGGAAATATGGGCTATATGATAGACTATATAACCTACAAACTAGTTTTATAAAAGTTTTGTTTACCTACTTATAGTGATGTAGGAGAACATCATTTCTTGTCTTCAAAGTGACATGAAAAAGTAGACTAAGAAAGTACAGCATTATAGGAATAATGGCAGACTGAGTTATCCATGATTACCCTAAATACATGTATGAAGACACAATTATTGTAAAAATACTTTATATAAAACCAGCAACTTGAAAAATTGTGCTCTTTATATGTAATATGAAATGAAATGTACTCTGCAAATGTGTGTAACAAATTAGAATAATAAAAAATTTTTAAAAAGAAAGTACAGCGTATATAGTATGATCTTTTTCTTGTATATTTTTCTATTTATCCAATTCTAGAAGATTAACAAAATGTTAACAGTGGTTATCTCTGAGTGATGGAGTTACAAATGACTTTATCTTTACTTGTTCTTTGTTCATCTCTCTATTACCTTAACTTTATAATTACAAATAAAGGTATTTTATTTTTTAAAAGATATCACACCTAGACTTGGAAAGGGTTTATAGCACCAAGAAGTTTGAAAATATTGCTTAAGCATAAGTACCCATATTAATGATTAATCAAAATGTTATTTTAATGTAGTTAATTCCATGGTATACATGACAGAGTAAACTGAAAATCTTTTTATGTCAAACTACATTGAAAATATTTAAAATATTTGTTTACTTTCCTCCCCTAGAAATTTTGATACACTGAATAGAGTTTATTCATTGGCAGTTGAAAATCTTAGAACTTCCAGCAGTAATTATTTTTCTTTAACTAATAACATTTTTTAGAAATTGCATTCTTTTCTGTATATGTCTAGGGAAATACCAGAAAGAAACAGAAATAGATACCAGCATTGACCTGTTGTATCCTGCCACACATTTTGTACCCCATCATACATTTTTTACCCTGCCATACATTTTTAAAAAATATTTATTTATTTGTTTTAGTTGTACACAATGTCTTTATTTTTACATGGCACTGAGGATCGAACCCAGGCCGCACACATGCTAGGCGAGAGCTCTGCCACTGAGCCACAACCCCAGCCCTCTGCCATACATTTTATACCACCCTTTTATCTAACATCAATGAGGAATGCTTGTTTTGAGGTTACCTCATCACCAAATTAGGAATCAAAATTCCAAATAGCTCTACTTCTACAGCTGGCATTACCAGGGCAAAATTAATGTTTCTTTTGCTATGTAGCTCAGTTGAGTCTTTTCTGTGAAAGAAAAAACAAGAAATTTTCCTGATAAAGATTTTTGGGGTTTTTTTTTGAGGTAATAGTAATACCCATTCAATTATATCCCTCTGTAGTAAATGTTCCAAAAAGTTTAGAAATGAGCCGGGCGCGGTGGCGCACGCCTGTAATCCCAGCACTTTGGGAGGCTGAGGCAGGAGGATCGCGAGTTCAAAGCCAGCCTCAGCAATGGCGAGGCACTTAGCAACTCAGTGAGACCCTGTCTCTAAATAAAAAATACAAAAAAAAAGGGCTGGGGATGTGACCCAGTGGTCGAGTGCCCCTGAGTTCAATCCCCGGTACCACAAAAAAAAAAAAAAAAAAAAGTTTAGAAATGAGCAAAGAAGTCAGAGATCAAAATGCTACTAGCTATATAACTGGAAATACTATATCAGAAGTGAAGCCAAGACCTGTAATCAAAATAAGCATTAAAACCCACTTATACAACCAGAGATATGTAAAAATGTGCTCTATAAGTATAATATGAGATATAATACATTCTGCTGTCATTTATAACTTAGAATAATAAATAAATAACCACTTAAAAGGGGCTGGGATTGTGGCTTAACAGTAGAGTGCTCACGTAGCACGTGTGAGGCCCTGGGTTTGAACCTCAGCACCACATAAAAATAAATAAATAAAATAAAGGTATTGTGTCGAACTACAACTAAAAAATATTAAAAAAAAAAAAAAAAACACTTAAAAGGGAAATTTGGTGTGCAGAGTAAATGCTTTCCAACCAAGTCCATAAATAGTTGTGGGTACCTTACTCATCTCTCAATTCAAAATGTTAGTGATGGTTATACATAATTGAAGCTATTGGTGTAAATGGGGTTTAGGGATTGACTAAATGTTTGTAAGATTCAGGACATTTGTACTTTGTAAACTGCTTATTTGTTGTTTATTTGGTCTTTGGATTTAGGAAATATTCAAAACCTGCTGTGTACTAGACTACATGCTTAGTTTAGATATTATCTCACAATCTTACTGGCTCCATTTTAGTAATGATAAACTGAAATGGACCAATGTTAATTTACACTAAATCCTAAACTTATAAATGACACAGTGAGAAATCAGGTCTAAATTTCAATCCTTGGCTTTTTCTTTTTGTTGATCTATGCTACCTTGCTGTTTACTACCTCTTCATCTGAACAATTAAGCATCAGAATTTTAGTTAAGTGTTAAAACTTATTGGGTTCTAATTAATTGACATTTTAAAAGCTGTAAATATGGCTAAGTGGGTAGAGTACTTGTCTAGCATGCACCAAACCTTGGGTTCAATCCCTAGCAGAGAAAAAAAGAAGATGCTTTACTGTATTAAAAGTAACCTTTTTCTCAGCCGGGCGTGGTGGTGCACGCCTGTAATCCCAGTACTTTGGGAGGCTGAGGCAGGAGGATCGCGAGTTCAAAGCCAGCCTCAGCAATGGCGAGGCACTTAGCAACTCAGTGAGATCCTGTCTCTAAATAAAAAATACAAAAAAGGGCTGGGGATGACCCAGTGACCCAGTGGTCGAGTGCCCCTGAGTTCAATCCCCAGTACCACCAAAAAAAAAAAAAAAAAAAAAAAAAAATATTAAAAAAAAAAAAAACACTTAAAAGGGAAATTTGGTGTGCAGAGTAAATGCTTTCCAACCAAGTCCATAAATAGTTGTGGGTACCTTACTCATCTCTCAATTCAAAATGTTAGTGATGGTTATACATAATTGAAGCTATTGGTGTAAATGGGGTTTAGGGATTGACTAAATGTTTGTAAGATTCAGGACATTTGTACTTTGTAAACTGCTTATTTGTTGTTTATTTGGTCTTTGGATTTAGGAAATATTCAAAACCTGCTGTGTACTAGACTACATGCTTAGTTTAGATATTATCTCACAATCTTACTGGCTCCATTTTAGTAATGATAAACTGAAATGGACCAATGTTAATTTACACTAAATCCTAAACTTATAAATGACACAGTGAGAAATCAGGTCTAAATTTCAATCCTTGGCTTTTTCTTTTTGTTGATCTATGCTACCTTGCTGTTTACTACCTCTTCATCTGAACAATTAAGCATCAGAATTTTAGTTAAGTGTTAAAACTTATTGGGTTCTAATTAATTGACATTTTAAAAGCTGTAAATATGGCTAAGTGGGTAGAGTACTTGTCTAGCATGCACCAAACCTTGGGTTCAATCCCTAGCAGAGAAAAAAAAGAAGATGCTTTACTGTATTAAAAGTAACCTTTTTCTCAGCCGGGCGTGGTGGTGCACGCCTGTAATCCCAGTACTTTGGGAGGCTGAGGCAGGAGGATCGCGAGTTCAAAGCCAGCCTCAGCAATGGCGAGGCACTTAGCAACTCAGTGAGATCCTGTCTCTAAATAAAATACAAAAAAGGGCTGGGGATGTGACCCAGTGGTCGAGTGCCCCTGAGTTCAATCCCCAGTACCACCAAAAAAAAAAAAAAAAAAAAAAGTAACCTTTTTCTCATTTCAAACTCTGACTTTGTAGATTATAATATGCTGAGTCTTAGTCCTCACAATATAATCCAAAATGAATAACCTAACTTCACCTGTGTGAAGCCTCGGGTTCCACACTGGGGGAAAAAAAAAAAAAAAAAAAGAAAAAAAAAAAAAACTAAAAATCTTGAAGTATGACAATTTTCTTGCATTAAATTGAGTGCCCCAAATTTTAAAAATTTTACAAGTTTAGAAATAGTCCTATAAGTTTAGACAGCACAACTAAAAGACTATAGATGTTTCTGTAATCCACATTAAATATCTTAAGATTCTCAGTTTGACCTGAAAATCATTTTATAGGACTTGTCAATAAAGAAATTTCTTTTCATTAATTTCCATTACAAAATTAAGTCTAGATTCCTACAAGAGTAAAAACATATTTGAGAACTAAGATTGAAAATATGTCCTTTAAAGAAAAGTTACGCTACTTAGGAGGCCAAGATAGAAGAATTGGAAGTTCAAGGCCCCTGAGAAATTTATCAACACCCTGTCTCAAAATTAAATGAGAAAAAAAAGGGGGTTGCAAGGGCTGGTAACATAGTTTAGTGATAAGAGCACTTGCTTTGCATGTATGAGGCCCTGGGTTCAAATCCCAATACTTAAAAAAAAAAAAAAATTATGGCAGTTGATCACATGTCAGCATTAGCTTAATTAGATGAGATTCAAATCAAAGATCAGTTAGCACTTACTGGATGATTTTGTAGCAAAGCATAGTGCAAGATTTAATGGAGAGTAGAAAACAAGAATGGGACATAGTACCAGACCTTATGCTTATTGTTGCTAATGAAGAAAAATAAATGCATAAATGGGATATGGGAGAAATGATTAAGAAGTAATGAGAGGTAAGGTTGAAAATGCTTTTGAAAGTCAGATAGTTTAGTGCTGTGCTATCCAGTATGATAGCCAGTAGTCGCATGTGGCACTAGGCTAGTATGACTAAGGAACTGAATTTCAATTTTATTTCATTTTAAGTAGCCACATGTGGCTGATGGCTACTGTAATAAACAGTGCAGCTCTGTAGACTAGCCAGTGAGTATTTTCCAGCAGATAAACATACTGAAGAGAAATAAACAAGATAAGGAAATGGATAAAATGGTATAAGTAAAATAACATAAAATACATTGTCTTTTCTGACCCTTTATGTATCTTTAGCTTTTTCAATTTATTTTAAAATTCCACTTTAATAGTTGGGATCATTAGCCAGGCGCGGTGGCACACACCTGTAATCCCAGCACTTGGGAGGCTGAGGCAGGAGGATCATGAGTTCAAAGCCAGCCTCAGCAATGGCAAGGCACTTAGCAACTCAGTGAGACCCTGTCTCTAATAAAATACCAAAAAAAAAGGCCTGGGGATGTGTCCCAGTGGCTGAGTGCCCCTGAGTTCAAACCACAGTACCAAAAATAAATAAATAAATAAATAAATATAATACGATTTTAGAATTTTCTACAACAAACATTTACTTAAGTCCTTCCACAGAAATTATCATTGTCCCTTAAAAACTTTTTCCTTATTTAGTATTATACTAGACAGTAAATTTCTTCATTATTACATTTGGTAAGTGTACCAGTGCTTTAGCTGAAATTGCCAGATGGGTAAGGAATGTGATGATTGAATATAAGTCTTTATTTATTTGTGTGTTTGTTTATATGTGGTGCTGAGAATTGAGCCCAGTGTTCACACATGCTAAGCAAGCACTCTACCACTGAGCCACAAACCCAGCCCCTGAACATAAGTCTTAATCATTTCAATTAAGTTCATATCCTAGTTTTAGTACTTTGGCAGATTTATTATGGTATAGATTTACTGTAGACTCTGCCTTCTTCAGTTAATTTGGATACCAAGACAATAAAATGGGGCATATTTTCTCTTAAAGTAATATGTAGCTTCAAAAATTATTTGCTAATTGATCATTTTAAGTTTCTTTTACATGTCATTTAAAATGTAATTGAAACCCCTCCTGAATGTCTTTGAAATATAGTACTAATATTTATTACTGGATAAACTATAATAATCACTTGTGGTATTAATTCTTTTGTTTCAATGGATATGACTTTTAACCTTGGTATAGCTGAATCTAGCCAATTGCTTTTAAAATAGAATTCTATTGTATTACTAAAACATCAGTGACATTTTATTAGTAGTTTGGAAGAGCTTTTACATATTTAATAAGCATTTACCTCTGCAGTTAGAATTTTGTCTGCTGTTAGTAAAGTTTTAAGACAGAAGTAAATTGTTATTTATAAAGTGATTTTTAAAAATAAATAAGGTGATTGACTGCCTTTTCTTCCTTCTGTTAGTAATCATTGGCTTTAATTTACTTATTATTAAACTTCAAAAATTCAAACATTAAAAAATAGTACATATATATGCATCTAATAATTTGTTAAATGGGACCTTAATAATTTTTCTAGTGAAAAATTAAATTTGGGTGTTAGTTAAGAAATGCTGCAAACCAATCAAAACTTCAGGGTGAATTTTATAGTGTGTGAACTGTATCTCAATAGAGCTGTTATTTAAAGATCAGCTAGCAAAAACAAAACAAAACAAAAAAAAAATCCATAGCATAACTTGTTAAAGATGACACAGAAAGTGAAGGGGAGAAAGGCGCTTCCTGGTATTTTTAGTAGAGACAGTGAATTCGAAGAGCTGTCACCATTGTAGGGAACAATTAAGGTTAATATTTTCCTGATTTGGGGTTTCTTCATAATACTAATTTATGTGAGGAGGGACCCGTTGAAGTAGGAGTAAGTAAATTAGTGGTATATTTCAAATGGAATCATTTCCCTCCTCTGATTTCTGCTTTGTCTGAACTTACTTTTGATTTTGAGCGGGCACCAATTGGAAAACATTTAAAACGAAGTCCTAGGTAGAAACAAGGCCTGGTAATTTTCCTTTGCCCAACGTTCAAGTATCAGAATTTTAACTAGGTTTCTCTTTTGTTTGAAACAGTGATGACTCGTGGCACTGCCTCCAGCCCATCCTATAGATTCATATTGAATGATGGGACAATGCTTAGCGCCCACACCAAGTGTAAACTTTGCTACCCTCAAAGTCCAGACATGCAGCCTTTCATCATGGGAATTCATATCATCGACAGGTACTACTTATTTGGAGAGCTACACATGAAATAAGTCAGTCCACATATCTCTTCTTAAAGAAAATTTTAGTAGCTAGAAAACAGATTCTAAGTTAGGTATAAAACTAGTATGATGAGTATATAATCAATTTATCCATGTTGGGTTTTAAAATTTTGTTGCCAGATAGCTTTCTTGTTCATAAAGGCACATAGGAAAAGTGAGGCTGAAAGTATGTTTTAGGGGGTACAAATAAAAAGGTACCTAAAAATGTGCAACTTTCCATATATGAACTTACAATCTTAGAAGAGATTTAGAGTTTGTTAACATTGGTATTTTAACTTTATGGTGCTTGAGTTCAAGTTGACAGTTTCTCAGAGAAACTACAAATTATTAAACTATCAACTTGTGATTTTTTAATGTTATTGCCACTAATTTATTCCCTCTCTAAATATCTTTTATTATGACAAAACTATTCTCTTATCCTATGATTTATTCGAAATCCTACATTTACACAACTGTTTAAAATATAGCATTTAAAAAAAAGACATTTCCCTTCACTTCATCTTTTCCTCATTTGATGTTTTTGCTTATTGGAACATGGTAATGCCAGTCACAAATCTGTTGTCATAATAAGGTACTTGAGTAAAGAACTCAGTAAAAACCTGAATTCAGCATTCTGGTTTTTTGTTTGTTTTGTTTGTTTTTCTAGTTTTAGTTGAAATTATTCTTGTGAGTGGAATTAGCAGTTCTTTTTTTCATATTGTGATTTCTCTTTCAAAACATCTGCTATGTCTGCATGTCACCCTTTTTAATTTTCACATCAGTGACACAGTATTTTCCTTACCCAGTCTTCCTCTTTGGAGTTGAAATACTTAAAAGCTGTAACAGAGAAATCATGAATAAGTGCTTTATAAACAAAGGTGTGGGAAGTTTCATTTCAACCAGAAGTGTTACCATTATGTTAATTATTCATATTAAGGTTAGAAAAAATTTTAAATGTACATCTCTTAGGTATTTTCCGATGCCAAGAATAATTTCTTTTTCATGTAACTGAGACCATTTTTATTGAGGGGTCTATAAGCACTCTTTCCTAGGAAGTGGTACTGATTATTTCACAGTAGTACTGAAAGTCCACTATTTTTCATTAATTTAAGGTGATACAGAAGCTCTTTACTTGATAGTGTTAGGCTGGTAACATTAGTGAGTTTAATGGTTTTGTTTTAGGCATCATAAAAATATTTTAATAGAAACAAATGAAGATGTTTGAATAATGATGTCTTTTTTCCCCTAGGGAACACAGTGGGCTTTCTCCTCAAGATGATACTAATTCTGGAATGTCAATTCCCCGAGTAAACCCCTCAGTCAATCCTAGTATCTCTCCAGCGCATGGTGTGGCCCGTTCATCCACATTGCCACCATCTAACAGCAGCATGGTATCCACCAGAGTAAACCGCCATCAGAGCTCAGACCTTCATAGCAACAGCAGTCATAGTAATTCTAGCAACAGCCAAGGGAGTTTTGGATGCTCACCTGGAAATCAGATTGTAGCCAATGTTGCCTTAAACCAGGGACAGGCCAGTTCCCAGAGCAGTAACCCCTCTTTAAACCTCAATAATTCTCCTATGGAAGGTACAGGAATTTCCCTAGCACAGTTCATGTCTCCAAGGAGACAGGTTACTTCTGGCTTGGCAACAAGGGCCAGGATGCCAAACAATTCATTTCCTCCAAATATTCCAACATTAAACTCCCCAGTTGGCATGACAAGTAGTGCCTGTAATAATAGTAATCGATCTTATTCAAACATCCCTGTAACATCTTTACAGGGCATGAATGAAGGACCCAATAACTCTGTTGGCTTCTCTGCCAGTTCTCCAGTCCTCAGGCAGATGAGCTCACAGAATTCACCTAGCAGATTAAATATACAACCAGCAAAAGCTGAGTCCAAAGATAACAAAGAGATTGCGTCCATTTTAAATGAAATGATACAATCTGACAACAGTGCTAGTGATGGCAAACCCCTGGATTCAGGGCTTCTTCATAACAATGACAGACTCTCAGATGGAGAAAGTAAGTACTCTCAAACCAGTCACAAACTAGTGCAGCTTTTGACAACAACTGCAGAACAGCAGTTACGGCATGCTGATATAGACACAAGCTGCAAAGAAGTACTGTCTTGCACGGGCACTTCCAGCTCTGCCTCTGCTAACTCTTCAGGAGGTACTTGCCCCTCCTCTCATAGCTCACTGACAGAGCGGCACAAAATTCTTCACCGACTCTTACAAGAGGGTAGCCCTTCAGATATCACCACTTTGTCCGTGGAGCCCGATAAAAAGGACAGTGCGTCTACTTCTGTGTCAGTAACTGGACAGGCCCAAGGAAACTCCAATATAAAACTAGAACTGGATACTTCAAAGAAAAAAGAATCAAAAGACCATCAGCTCCTGCGCTACCTTTTAGACAAAGATGAGAAAGATCTAAGATCAACTCCAAACCTGAGCCTGGATGATGTAAAGGTGAAAGTGGAAAAGAAAGAACAGATGGATCCTTGTAACACAAACCCAACCCCAATGACCAAACCCGCTCCTGAAGAGATTAAACTGGAGTCCCAGAGTCAGGTAGGTGATTCCTTGCTGCACAAAATGGCCATTTCTAGTTGTTGGTTTTGTTTTAGTTTTGCTTTTTGTGTTTTTTGTTTGTTTGTTTGTTATTTTCCATTTACTCTACTCCAACCATAGACCAGGTTTGGATACTGCTGTATTTTGTCTTACCTATTGGGCATATATTAAGAAATTAGTATCAAATTGAATACTTAGATTGAAATCCTGTGATGCCCTCAGAAATTCTCTTTAGAACTTTAGGGGGCTACAGTATTAACATAGCATTATTAAAAAGTAGATTTTTATTTCTTTCTATAAAATCAGAGTTTACATCTCTGGACATTTTTCAAAAATACCTTCCCCTTCCCTGCTCCCTCCTCTCAACCCCACATATTGAACCCAGGGATCTGCATTTTAAAGACATGCTCCAGATAACTCTAATGTGTAGCTAAATTTGGAAACCTCAGATACAAATGAGGTGGGAGAGAAATGTGAGGAGTTAGACAAGGGTACCTGGTTCAGGCATTTTCTCAGACTGCTTTTGTTCTCCTCTGATTCTAACTACCTTCAACCCCTGTCAGAGATAGGGATTTGAATATTCTGGGTAGGAGAATATTGCCTTTCTATCACATGCCCTGAAACAGAAGTAAATTTTTAAAAATACATAAATTATTACAGATTAGGAGTCCCTATGTTTAGGATGGAGTGGGGCTAACATGAAAATAAATAGGTAGCTTCATGTATTGAATAATTGCTTGTGAACTTTGAAGGAATATAAGAAAAAAGTATATGATCCCTCTGCACTAAGAGCTTTCACATTATTTAGAGACAAAATAGAGACACTCATGAAATAGCTGAACATGTATTTATTAAACAATTTACCAACAAGACTCTCCATTGTGAAACAAGATTCACATTTACCTGGGTCCTTTAGTTTCTTGAACCAGCTTGATTTTCTGCCCTCATCTCATAAAAGTCTCTCTCTTCCCTAGGCATACTACAATCTAGGCATATAGAAGTCCTTGCAATCCTCAGGCTAAGCCATGTCTCACTAAGCATCTTCTGCCTTGCCCTTCTCTCTGTGCCTGTTGAACTTCTCCTAATCTTTCACAAACCAATTCGTATCTGATAGCATCTCTCTAAATCTTTCCCCCAAAATAACCCCTTCCTCTCTCTACTTTCATAGGGCTTTGATTGTGTCTGTTTACCATTTGTAGTAACACTATTTTTACTACTTCTTTATTGTGTGCTCTTTGAGGATAAGGCTGTGTCTCATATTTCTTGGTACAGTAAAACTAATATTGTTTTTGTTTTAAAACATAAAAACAGCTTTAAGTAATAGGTATATTAAAACCCTCACTCTTTAAAATTAACTTTAAAAGTAATATTTTAATAATACAATGCCATTGTGTAGTCTAATGTGCTGGTACATCTGTTTTGGTGCCCATGTGTATGCATTTCTGCCGAGTTTATAACTAAGAGTAAATTGCATGATCATAAGATATGCAGACACTCACCTCTGTTAGGTAATTGTGCATTTTCTAGTGTGAGAATTTCTTCTAGTTGTTCTTTGTCCTTGCTAATGCTTGGTATTGTCAATCTTTTAAATTGAGCCTTCCAGGATATGTACAATACTAGCTTATCATGTCATCAGCAAGAGTTTCTCAAACACATTGTTTTTATAGCACTTGAATCTAATAAGAAATGACCTTGTAGATCATTTATCTACCTTATCCAAATTATCAAAAACAAATTGTTATATATAATGTACACATTTAGAACTTTCTTTTCAAAGATTATACATATATATAACAAATAAAAGAATATCTATATACACACAAAAAAATACTAGTTTATAATTTTAATTTGTATTGCTCTGATAAATATTCATTGGTTAGTTGGATATCTTTTTTTTTTTTTTGGGGGGGGGGGTACCAGGGATTGAACTCAGGGGCACTCGACCACTGGGCCACATCCCTAGCCCTTTTTTGTATTTTATTAGAGACAGGGTCTCACTGAGTTGCTAAGTGCCTCGCCATTGCTAAGGCTGGCTTTGAACTCGCGATCCTCCTGCCTCAGCCTCCCAAGTGCTAGGATTACAGTCATGCGCCACCACGCCCGGCCTGGATATCATTTTTTAAAATATTTTTTAATTGTTGATACACCTTTATTTTATGTATTTATATACAGTGCTGAGAATCGAACCCAGTGCCTCACATGCCAGGAAAGTGGGCTACCATTGAGCCCCAGCCCCAGCCCTGGATATCTTTTTTTGTAAATTACCTACTCTAGTCTCTTGCCCATGATTTCTAATTTATTGTCCTTTATTTATTGACTTTTATATGTGTTCCTTATGTATTTTGGATATGAGACATTTCTTGGTTATATGTTTGCAGATACCTTCTCCATTCTGTGGCTTATCTTTTCATTCTCTTAATGGTGCTTTTTGATAAAGTTCTCCATTTTAATATAGTTGAATTTGTCAGTCTTTTCCTTTATAAGTAGTGCTTTTGGCACATGTGTAACAAAGACATATTCAAAAATGTTCATAGCAGTTTTACTTGTATTAGCCAAAAGCTGGAAACAACTCAAAAATCCATCACAGAAGAACAGATGATTATATTGTGACATAGTCAAACAATGGGATATTATTTAACAATGAAAATGAGTGAACTGCTAATTGTGACAATATGTCTGAACTTTAGAAATGTAATTTTGAAAAAAGACATTAAAAATACAGACATATAATTCTAGATTCTAGAAAGAAAAATTTTTTTAAATATTTATTTATTTGCTTTAGTTGTACACAATGGGTTTTTTTATTTGTATGTGGTGCTGAGGATCGAACCCAGGCCGCGCACGTGCTAGGCGAGCTCTCTACCGCTGAGCCACAACCCCAGCCCCCCTGAAAGAAAAATTTTAATTGAATTAAATAATGAAACCCAAACAAATATATTTTGTATTAATTAATTATCTCAGAGTAACCATGGTATAATTATTTTGTAAAATAAAGGCTAGTTTTCTTCTATACATTACCTAAGGCAGTTTAGTGACTCTCTGTTCTAAAAGGTGTTTGTTAGGCTATTAAATCCTTAGGTGGGAAGTAACTTTTCTGAAATCTTTGAAGAATGATACACTATTAATTTTAAAACCTTTCCCCAAATTTTTTAAATTATAAAAAGGTATAATAATCTAAAAGTAAAGTAAGTCATTTTGCAAAATTTTGAAAACTATGATGAAAAAAAAATCCACAATGCCATTATAACATAGTACTTTTGACATTTTTTTCCAGTTCAATTCTTTTCCTATAAACAAATTATACTAAATACATACTACATGTATATTATCTTATATCCCGTAGTGTATTATTATAAGCATCCAGTGTTTTATTTTTTTTTCCCTCCCAGTGGAATAGATAGAATGCTCTAATTATCTCTTCAGTCTTACATAGCCACATTTAATTTGTGGAGTTCGGAGGAGCAACTTTATTTCTACATTGTTTCAGGTGAAAATGTAAAGTATATTTTCTCTAACTTTGGTTAACTTTTGGTTCCCTTCTTAGTTTACAGCTGACCTTGAGCAGTTTGATCAGTTACTGCCCACTCTGGAGAAGGCAGCGCAGTTGCCAGGCCTGTGTGAGACAGACAGGATGGATCCTACAGTCACCAGTGTAACTGTCAAATCGGAGATCCTGCCAGCTTCACTTCAGTCCACCACTGCCAGACCCACTTCCAGGCTGAATAGTATGTATTGAGGACAACTCTTCATTTTAAATGTTTAGTGATAATGTGGATTAGTACTTTGTTGCTCACTGTTGTTGCAGAAACTTTTTTTTTTTGGGGGGGGATTCAAGAATGTAGTATCTTTATAAACAATAAGCAGTTATATTTAGACATGAACTTAATTCATGTATATTTTAAATAATAGCATAATCTCTACCCTCTTATGATTTATGTTAGGGTGAGCAGTTGTTGTTAAGGAGAGCAATTTCATGTTCCTACCCAAAGCATTCCATAACAGAACATTCAGAAATATAATAGTAGGGGCTGGGGACGTGGCTCAGCGGTAGAGCGCTCGCCTAGCACGTGCACGGCCCGGGTTCGATCCTCAGCACCACGTAAAAACGCATTGTGTACAACTAAAGCAAATAAATAAATAAATAAATATTTAAAAAAAGAAAGAAATATAATAGTAGGTTAGATCATGTTTCCCAGAATGTCCTCCTTGAACACTAGTCTTATGAGTTGCAAGGGGAAAAAAAAGGATCCGTGCTAAAATACCCCAGGCAAAAGCTGCATGTCCTATAAATTTCCCTATTGAAGTAATACTTACCTATTAAAAATTTTGAGAGGTCCTGGATTAAACCAGTTTAGATTTCTTTAACCTAGTATTGCCTAAGCGTTCTTGATTATGGAATTTTTTTTCTCGAGTAACATAAGAGAATGAGTTTTCCATGGAATATTATTTAGCATACAACTGTGTGAAAGTATGTCACTATTGTTCTAACCCAGGTTAGCATTCTCCTAATTAAGAGATATTTTGATAGTATACCCAATAATTTTTTTTCACTCATCAAATTTCAAAATTGATTAGAACCATTATGCAACCTTGAAACTGAAGGAAACTAATCTGCTAAAATTCAAAATGTATTAGGGTTTCTAACCTTTTTCTTGTCACTCTGGTGGAATCGATGTGGATCTTTATTTATTTCAATCTTACTGGAGCTTTTAACTATCATGACCCAATTTCTGAAAGTTTATCAATGTTTCCAGGCAGCTGCAAAGAATTTTGAGTTATCTCTGACATTTTTGGAAGCATGCTTTAGCTGACCAGAACATTACAGCAGGAGTCAGCAGCCTAGATTCAAGAATTACATTCTCCATTTATTAACAGTGTTACATCAATAAAATGAATTTTCTGAGTCTTACTCTCCTTGTCCACAAAATAAGAATTAGATGAAATGATCAAAAGTTTCTTCTAATTGAAACAGAAGATCTAGACTCTGGGATAGCAGGCACAACTGGGGAAACAGTTGAAGCACTGAAAATAGATAAAATGGAAGTCTGTATATTGATTGACTTGGAGTCCTTGCTCCCTTCCCCATTCAATATTAGAGACTTGTTTTAGTCAGCTTTTTCGCTGCTATAACTTGAAGACCCGACAGAACAATTGTAGAGGAGGAAGAGTTTATTTAAGGGCTCATGGTTTCAGAGGTCTCAGTCCATATGCAGCCAGCTCCATCATGGCTGAAGAGTGTGGCAGAGGGAATCATCTCATATGATGATCAGGAAGCAGAGAGACTCCATTCACCAGGTACAAATATATATACCCCAAAGCCATGCCCCAAATTTCCACCTCCTCCTGCCATACCCTACCACTTCAGTTACCACTCACTTAATCCCTATCAGGGGAAATTCACTGATTGGGTCAAGACTCTTAGAATCCAATCATTCCTCCTCTGAACCTTCTTGCATTGTCTCACACATGAACTTTTGGGGGACACTTCATATCCAAACCATAACAGACTGAAGGAGTTTTCTCAGAAGATACTACATAGCCACTAAATGTCTGGATATGGATACATAAGGGGTGATCCCTTTTGCACAGTATACAAAAGCCATCTTGCCTTCTAATCGTCCAACAATGAAGGCTACCAGAAGAGACCAGCCTTGCACCAAGCCCTCCCAAGCAGTTATAGAGCACTGCAAAAAGAGACACAGCCAAGGATCATTAGGACTTTGAGGAAAGTCCACAACTTAAAAGAGAGCAAAAGAAACAAAGTATGCTGTAGAAGTGCACAATGAGTACATGAACTAAAAAACAACAACAAAACACTACTAAAATTTTGGAAAGATAAAGATATATTATACATGAATAACATAAGAAGGAAAAAAAGGACAAAGAAATTAGATGTCCATAATAACAAATTATGAGGAAAATGTGAGACAATAAAATAGAAAAGCTATGTAGATGAAGAGTTGCAGAAATCTGTATAAAGATCCCTTTGAATCTTTGGCTACATTGTACACTATGCATGTGTTGGGTGTGTACTCCCTCAGATGGGGCACAAAACAGTTTCTGAGGAAAGAACAACTGTCAAGAAGCTGTAAACTGAACAATTATCAGAACTTACATAAAATTGGAATGTGTAAAGTTCTGATCAATCAGAGTAGGTAGATCTCTCTGAATATCTGGGGCATTTGGAAGAAAAATTAAAAGACCTCACCTTAAAAATAAGTTTACTCTAGACCTACTCTTATAAATCTTAAAACAGCCCTCAAAAGGATCAAGCTGATGTATAAATGAAATACCTGACAGAATGACATTCAGTCACCTTTAAAGAGGACACCAAATTTCACTCTCAACAATGTAATATTCCTAATCTCCAGAATCAAAAAAATATTTTTTAAAATTTTTTTAGTTGTAAATGGATCTTTTCTTTTATTTATTTATTTATTTATTTATTTATTTATTTATTTATTTATATGCAGTGCTGAGGATCAAACCCAGGGCCTCATATGTGCCAGGCAAGTGCTCTACCACTGAGCCACAACTCCAGCCCAAAATCAAATAAAAAATTAATAGAACCATGAAGTAACAAGAACCTGACCCCAAACTAGGAGAAAAATAAGTTAATAGAAATAGGCCCAGAGATGGCAGAGATGTTAGAATTAACAGAAATATTAAAAAATAATATTTTAACATTAGAATAATATGTTGAAGGATTTAAATGAAAATATGAACATAATGAGGAAAGAGATGGAGACTACAAAAAAAGTACAATAGAAGTGGTAGAGCTGAAAATTTCTGTATGTGAATTGAAATATTGGGTGGGCTTAATAGCAATTGGATTAGACATTGCAGGAAAAAAATGGCAGTTTTTGAAGACACAGTGATATAAACTATTCAAATTGATGGATAGAAAATACTAAAACAGTATAGAGAACCTCACTTCTCTGTGGAACAATAATCAAGCAATCTGACATTTATCAGTTGTACACATAATCAAAGAAGAAGGAAAGCAGAAAAAGACTTCAAAAAAATCATGGTCAAAATGCTTACAAATGCATTAAAAACTATAAACCAAAAGATCCAAGAAGTTTAAGGAACCCCATATAAAATAAATAGAACTACTCCATGGCATAGCCTAATCAAATTACCTAACCAGAAATTTTTAAACATTGATAAAACAAAAATTGCAAAAATAACCAAAGAAAACTGACACATCATGATCTATAAACAACAGAAAACTACTGACTTCTCTATACCTATTATTATTTTAAATGAAACAAAAATGAAAAGAGACATAAAAATGAAAGGTAGTGCATACTTATAATCCCAGAGACTTGGGAGGCTGAAGCAGGAAGATCACAATTTCAAAGCCAGCATAGGCAACTGAGTGAAACCCAATTTCAAAAAGTAGAAAGGACTAGGGACATAGCTCAATGGCAGAGTGCCCTAGGATCAATTCAATATTCAGTACTGCAAAAAAATCATTTTTGAAAATTTTAAAAAGATGTAAAAATGATATAAGACGAACAAAGATGGGCTGGGGTGGTGGCTCAGCGGTAGAGCGCTTGCCTGGCACATGCACGGCCCGGGTTCGATCCTCAGCACCACGTAAACATAAATGCATTACATTGTGTACAACTAAAGCAAATAAATAAATATTAAAAAAAAAAGATGAACAAAGATAAAGAAACAACTGACTTCCTATATCCAATATCATTCAGAAATACAGGTGAAATAAGGATGTGTTCAAACCAAGTGGAGGAAATTTGTCACCAGCAGACCACACTACTCTTCAGGCTAAAAGGAAATAAATCCAGGTGAAAACTCATCTACATAAAGTTGTGAAAAGAGTCAGATATAGTAATAGTAAAAGTGTAATTAATTGAAAATTTCTTTTTTATTAAGTTTGTTAGTCTCCTTAAATGAAAAATATAACTATTTAAAGCAAAAGTAAAATGTCTGACAGTATTAGAACAGATGAGACAGAAGAAATGAGACTATTCTGTTTTATATAGCATAGTATAATATTTGAGGCTAGGCAGCTAAAAGTTAAAGATGCATATTGTCAATAGAAAAGAATTCTGCAAGAGTCCTGATTCTGTATGTAGAAAATCTTAGAAAAGAGCTACTTGAACTATTCAGTGAACTTAACAGGGTCACAAGATGTATACTCAACTTAAAAAAAAAAAAAAAAAAAAAAAGTCATCTGTCTTCTGTGTACCAGCTGCATACAGTTGATAGTGACATAAGAAAAAACAATTTACAAAAAAAATTAAGGCATAAATTTTAGAAAGGATAATATGTGCAACACTCTACACTGAAAAATTATAGGGTTGAGAGTGGACAAATAAATGGGGAGAGAGATTATATTCATGAATTAAGACTGAATATTGCTGTCAGTTATTCCAAAATTGACCCATATAGTTTTACTGTAATACCAATAAAAATATCAGTAAGCATTTTAGTAGAAACTGATAGGCTTTTTCTAAATTTTATGTGGGAATACAGAGGTGTTAGAATAACTAAGACCACTTAAAAAAAACAAACAAAAAACTTGTCTGTAAGACAGGTTGTAGAATAAGAATAGACATCAAGGAGGTAAGTCTGGGAGATCTAAAGCCTTGTCTATCATGACAGGAAGTCAGTCCATCTAAATGGAGCTATCAAAAAGTAGTAGCATATAAATATTTAGAAATAAGTAAGCAAATGCCAAAGAAAACAGGCACAAGTTGTGAGTAGTTGCCTCAGTTGAGGGGTTGGAACTAAGGGATTGAAAGGTATAAGGCAGAAGACTGGTTTTATTTGTCATAGGCCTTTGGTTCTGACTTTTAACATCATATATGTGTGTTAATTTGGTTTTTTAAACTATTAATAAAAATATAAAGTGTCTACTAGCTCTACAAGCCTAAGGAGTGTTTTTTCTTAATAGTCTATATTGAGGCAAATGGTCCTTTTTTTTTCCTGAAATTTCCCTCTTGAATAGAGTTCCATATTTAAAAGCTGTAAATAGGGTAGAATCTATTACACTTTGTGCTGATAAGTATGCAAAGACTAAAAGCATAGAGGGGAAGATATTGAGGTAGGTGAAGGGGAAGATGACAGATGACAGATGCAGACAGCCAGTCAACAATGTTTAGCTATAGACTGGAAAGAAAAAAGTAATTCGAAAGGCATAAGGCTAAGGAAGGAAGTTAGGTGCAATAAAAGTTAAAAGAATTAAGTACTGGAGAAGAAAAAAGAAAAGAAAGAGAAAGACAAGGTCAAAAAATATGCTAGCATGTAAAGGAGAGAGGAAGATTCACTTCTAACTCTGTTCGCCTCTAACCCCCAAACTGTGTGCATTACTCACTACCTGTTAACTGGAACCAGGGTCTGTTAACAGTTGGCCCACATTTTGACCTTGTGTGTGTCACCCAGGAAAATCAAACATCTTACATTAGTCTTCAGTCAGAATTTGGACTGTGCTAAGTGCAAATGTCTTGTAAGATTAACCACTGTCATCGTATTTCAAAATCTGAGATACACCAGTTAAAACTCCCAACTTTATCCACCATAGCACCTGTCTTCTCTCTCATACATTTCCTTTCCTTCCCATTTTGTGCTGTATTTTGAGAGAAACTCTGGGCCTTTTCCCAGATCAAAACTGAATCTTTAACCCTATCAGTTCTGCTCTTCAGTCATCTGTTGAGTTCTTTTTATATATATATATATATATTTTTTTTAATTGTAGATGGACACAATGCCTTTGTTTTATTTATCTTTATGTTGTGCTGAGGATCGAACCCAGGGCTTCACACATGTGAGACGAGTGCTCTGACGCGTGCTCTACCACTGAGCCACAGCCCCTATCTGTTGAGTTCTTTTAACCATGTTCTCGTGTTTTTACTTTCTAGAAATTCTTTTTCTTAGGAATTATTATGTTTTACAAATGGAATAGACTTTTTAATCTGTGTAATGGTATTTATTATATTTATTAAGGTTCATCCATTTTCTGTATCATTCCTTCCTTCTTCATTTTTTTCTCTGTTAAATTTGCTGTCTATTTCCTGCTATTGACTTTTCTTGAATGTTTATTGAATTTTGACGTCTCTCCATATATATCGAAAAACATCTAGAATGAAAAAAATACTGGTAGCTAGCACATTTCTTTAGCTAAACAGAGAAATCCTTTTCTCCTGGTAGTAAACGTAAGTTCTGATTAAAGAAGCCCATTTCTCAGTCATTGAAAGGGAAAAGGGCTTGGTGATAGGGAAATCCCTTTGGGCAGCCCTAGCATCCACTTTGGGAGACTCCCTGGGCAGCACTCCCACCTAAAGTCACAAATGCACCAGTTTAATCCCATGGGCAGACACCAGAGTCAGCTGCACTCTGAGCAGAGTCCTGATGGCAGCTCTTCTGTTACCCTTTAATTATCCCAGCAATCATCCATGGCCTATTCCTTTACTCTATTGAATGACCACTGAGTTTGGAATTGTTATGGTACTTTTCTGGAAAAACCCATCTTGGAAAATCCTCTTTTTACTGTTTTAGAGCTGAAGTTATCCCCTCAGTTTGTTCTGGGCTTTATCTTTCAGAAATTCATTATTCTAGTCTACTGCCGTAATATTTCTTTTTCCTTTCTTTTAGCTGTGGATTTTTTCCCCTTTCTGTTTTGTTTATTTTAATGATATTTTGGGAGGAAAATATATAGGTGATAAATCTGTCACATTGAACTAGAAAATTTCCCGAGTGTCTTTACATATGTATAATTCAGAGAATGAAATGGAAAACACACATACAAAGAGAGAAAAAGAGGGAGGGAGGGAGGGGGAGAGAGAGAGAGAGAGAGAAGCTTGCCCAGAGTTACACAGTTAATTTGTGTAGACAAGGATTTAAATCTCAGTCTGCCTGGGATTTATGTGTGCATATACATGCTAATGCAGTGTGACCAAGTGGTTTAAACAGTTTGCACATGTAAATCCCAGGAAGACTTAGGTATAAGAGCACAGCTAAATCAATATTGCTTTTTCAGCATAGACATCTTATAAGATGTCTATTGTTGATCAAAATGTGTACAGTATCCCTCTTTGGAAGTACCTTCAAAACCACTGCACTGTTCTTTTGACTGTCTCCAAGTCCTTATTTTTTGAGGGTGGATTTGATTGTTGAAAATTTCCAGTTATTTAGAACCAAATTTGTTGATCAAAAGAGAGTAATAATGGGTTTGTTTTTTCATCAAAACTAAAATTAAACTTGTGAGATTTATTTTCTTGAAGGACTTGTAGACTAGTTAAGATCATTCCTGAAGATTCTAAAAATATTTGAGGATTACTATCACTGCAGCAAGTGAAAAACCTCCTCAGTTGGTATTTTATGTTCTTTGAACATACACATACAGGGATGATTATTTTTTTTAATCCTATTAATTTGTAGTATGTTAAAAATGTTGTGTAGCTAGGGCTGGGGATATAGTTCAGTTGGTAGAATGCTTGCCTCGCATGCACAAGGCCCTGGGTTCAATCCCCAAAACCACAACAAAACAAAAAAACAAAAAGTTGTATAGCTATAAAAATGAGTTTCACATATAACATTTTCAGTACTTGAAAAATATCCATTTTAATTCCTAGGTTTTGAGGTTACATTGTGTGTGTGTGTGTGTGTGTGTGTGTGTGTGTGTGAAGTAATTAAAATACAGGCTTCTGCATTGAAAACAACACCAAAAAAATGTGTAATGAAAGTCTCTTCATGAACTTTGGGTGGTGCAGAGGGGAGGGAGTGGAAGGATGGGGCTCTGGGGATGGGAAGGACAGTAGAATGAGACAGACATTATTACCCTATATATATATATATATATATATATATATATATATATATATATATATGATTATACTACTGATGTGGCTCTGCACCATGTACAGCCAGAGGAATGAGAAGTTGTGTTCCATTTGTGTAGAATGTGTCAAGATGCATTCTACTGTCATGTATAACTAACTAGAACAAATTTTAAAATTAAAAAATTAAAAGTCTCTTCATTCTAAGAGCAATATTTTGTTTCCTCTGTACCTCCAAAAAACATATATCATGCACAGACTTCCCTTTTTTATACTGATAGTGTCATATTATATGTTCACTGATCTGTATCTTAAACCCTTTCACTTGGCTGCCATTCTATATCAGCACAAAAAGAACTTCTTTATTCTTTTTATAGCTTGTCCTTATTACCTATACCAGAAGGTAACTTAACTTTACTTAACTAGTTGCCTAATGATAAGCACCTTTTGCTTATCGTTAAGGACATAATGAGTTATCTTATAGAGATAATTTACCACTCCTGAATATATCTCAAAATGAAGTTCTTAATAGAATATCTGGGTCAAAGATAGATAGATAGATACATAGATACATACATAGATACATACATACATTCATTCACATATATACATACATTCTCCCCAGTGGCCCTTCTCAGACATCATACCAGTTAATGTTCCTATTTCCATATATCATTCTCAGTTCTTATAATTGTGCATTTTCTTAACTTTATCAGTTGATATGTTTTTTCCAAGTATCTCAGGGTAGTTTTAAATGATGTTTCTTTTATTATGAATTCACATAAAAAGTGACTTTTTCACCATTTATCAATTGTGTTACTGGGTTTTTATCTTACTGATTTATAGAATTTTTATTAGAGAAATTAGTTATTTGTCTACATGTTGTTTTAAAAAAAATAAAACACTGTAAATACTGTGCACAGATAACTGCCAAATGTAGCACAAAACTGAGCCAGAAACTTCCTTTTCAACAGCTGAAGAAAATTAACTGTGAACATGAAAATCAGTAGATACTGCATCTACAGAGGCGTAGAATGTGCAAAAGCCACCCTCCTGGTTAAGACAATGCCCTCTACTTGGTGTACAGAAAATTTTAAACTATCTGATAGTATAATTGTTTTCTGGGTATAGTGTGGCTATTGGGGATATAAAGTTTTCCTTTTAGCCAGATTTTAAATGGAGAAAATATAATGTTGAGCCTTTACAATGATAACAGATAATACCAGGTGTGGTAGCATGCTTTTCTAGCCCCAGCTACTTGGCAGGCTGAGGCAAGAGGATTGCTTGAGCCAGGAGTTTTGGGTCTAGCCTGGGAACATAAGTGAGACCTCAACTCAAAAAAATAATATAGCAACAACAAATGTTAATTACCTGATCAAAGAGCCCTAAAGGCTTATTTTCTATCCCTATTTCAGCTGCCTCTCTCACAAAAATGACTGTACTTTTCTTACATGTATACATGCTTATTCATGTTTGTAGTAGGAACACAACCATGACCCAAACCAGGAGGTATATTTCCTGGACAAAGAGAGAACTTGTGTATTTCCTCAGAAATGCCATCAAACCCTCAAATTTTTTTATAGAAGGCATTTTCTAAAGGAAGTCCAAAAGGTTGAAATTAGTGCTAGAATAAAAACCAACTTCCTTTTAAACAGCCTATGCAAAACCAAAACCAAAACTTTTAATTGAATCAAAGCTTAATCGGTTTGGTTTGTTTGGTTGGTTGGTTGGTTTTAGTTTTTGATTATTTATTTGCCTACCACACATCAAATTTAGCACATGAATCTCATTTTGGAAATATTTTATCTAAGTTCATAACATTCCCATCAAGACTTGTAAATGTCCTGTGATTAAGTCAAACTCTCTGTACTTTTTAGTATTATTTGTTTCTTTGCTTTGCCATACTGGTTTGTGAACCTGCAGCTTCATGCATGCTAGGCAAGTTCTTTACCCATGACCTACATCCCCAGCCCTGTAATATTTAGTTTGATAGTACACAGACATGTAAATTTTATTAGACTCTTAAATATAATTAATTTTGTCTAGGTTAGGTTTATTTTTATTTTTCCTTTTTTAGTTTTTTTGAGAGTTAACCAATTTATTTTTTAAATAATCCCACTATTATACATAATGGTGGGATCTATTCTTTTATATGTGTGCGTGCAGTCAATATATGTTAGATTTCTTAAGGAGATTAGGAAGATTGAGGAGTTAATATGTGGATCAGAGCAATGGGATGATTTTAGATAATCTCTGACCAACTTCCCTATTAAAATAATGATAGGAATTAAGTGATTAATTTCCATCACCATGGTCATTGTTTTAGTTTGATTATTTTTGTTTGTTGTATTTTTCAGAATCCTTATAGAATTTGATTTCTCTATTATTTGTCATTGTAGAGATCAGTTGAATTGAAAGTCGTAATTATGTTTATTTAAAAGTGAATGTAGGGCTGTGGTTGTAGCTCAGTGGTGGAGTGCTTGCCTAGCATGTGTGAGGCCCTGGGTTTGATCCTCAGTACCACATAAAGATGCCATCCCACTCCTGGGTCTATTCCCAAAGGACTTAAAAGCAGCATATTACAGCGACACAGCCACTTCAATGTTTATAATAGCACAATTCACAGTAGCTAGGTTGTGGAACCAACCTAGATGCCCCTCAGTAGATGAGTGGATAAAGAAAATGTGGTATATATACACAATGGAATTTTACTCAGCAATAAAAAGAATAAAATAATGGCATTCGCAGGTAAATGGATGAAGTTGGAGAATATAATGCTAAGTGAAGTTAGTCAATCTCAAAAATCCAAATGCTGAATGTTTTCTCTGATATAAGGAGGATGATTCACAGTGGTGTTGGGTTGGGGTACATAGGAGGATTAGAGGAACACTAGAAAGGTCAAAGGGGAGGGAGGGGAAGGGAGGGAGCAAAGGGGTATGGAGGAGAAAAAAAAAAGAAAAGAAAGTGGTAGAATAAGATGGATATCATTATCCTAAATGCATGATTGAAGACTTGAATAGTACGAATATACTTTGTATACAAACAGTGTTATGTAAAAAGATGCTCTATATGTACATGTTACTGTTATAAATACAACAACTTTGTATTTAAAAAAAATAAAGTAAGTGAAATTTTTGTAAGAGAAAAAGAAAAAAATAAGGGGCTGGGGCTGTGGCTCAGAGGTAGTGAGTGCACTTGCCTGGCACATGTGAGGCACTGGGTTCAATTCTCAGCACCACATATAAATAAGTAAAGGTCAATCAACAACTAAATATATATATATATATATATATATATATTTTAAATAAATAAATAAAGGTATGTGTCCATCTACAACTAAAAAAATATTTTTTAAAAAGTGAATGTCTTTGTAGGGAATCTTTTATTTATAGAAAATATTAAGTATATTTCACATAAAAAGTAAATGAAGCCGGGCGCGGTGGCGCACGCCTGTAATCCCAGCACTTTGGGAGGCTGAGGCAGGAGGATCGCGAGTTCAAAGCCAGCCTCAGCAATGGCGAGGCACTTAGTAACTCAGTGAGACCCTGTCTCTAATAAAAATACAAAAAAAAGGGCTGGGGATGTGGCCCAGTGGTCGAGTGCCCCTGAGTTCAATCCCCGGTACCAAAAAAAAAAGTAAATGAACCTAATGTGTTTTGTATAATTTTTTCAGATGTTCTTAAATTTACTTATTCTTTATTCCCTAGAATGAGAAATTCTATGTAACTGTTGTTTTAAAACTCTAAGCTGGACTGGGGGTGTAACTGAGCAATAGAGTACTTGCCAATCTTGCATTCAGCTCTGGGTTGGATCCTAACACCTCAATGACAACAACAAACTCTAATGGCCAATGGGAAGGGAAGGGATGGGAGGGGGCAAAAGGGTGAAGGAAAAAAAAAAAAAAAAAAAAAAAATGGTAGAATGAGATGGATATCATTACCTAAGTGCATGTATAAAATCACGAATGGTGTGAATATACTTTGCATACAACCAGAGATATGTAAAAATGTGCTCTACCAGTATAACATGAAATGTAATACATTCTGCTGTCATTTCTAACAACCTAGAATAAAAAATAAATTTGAAAACAAAAAAACAAAAAAAAAGAAACTCAAAACACTTTTAGCTTAAAAAATTTTTTGCATTATTTGCCTAGAACTGCTATAAAGAAATATACAGATTAGGGGACAACAGAGATGTTTTTCTTACAATTCTGGAGGCTGGGAGTCTAAGATTAAGGTTTTAACAGGTTTGGTTTCTTCTGAAGCTTCTCCTTGGCCTGGAGATGACTTCTTTCTCTCTGTGCTGTGTCCTAATCTTCTTATAAAGAGTCTAGTCATGGATTGGGGCTGTAATGATCCATTTTAAATGAATTGCTTCTTTAAAGGCCCTGTATCCAAATAGTCACATTTTGAGGTACAAGATACTAGGATTTCCACATGTGAATTTGGGGGGACATAGTTTAGCCCATAACAATAACCAGTTAACATAGATTCATTTTAGAAATTATAAATAACTTATAAAAAGAAAAATAATCCTTATTCCTATTACTTGAAATACAGAAAAATCCTCCCCCCAATTTTTCTATTAACACATATGAAGTAGTTTATAAAAACAGAATCATCTTTTTTATTTAACATATATCATCAGCAGGTATACCATAATTCATTAATCAGTCCCTAAATTTCTAAATTCAGGTTATGATCTTTTCCGGTATTAATAGTTAAGAGGTAATCTTAAAATTGTTCCAAAAATTTCTAAAGAACAACTTCATAAAACGTATATACTGTTTTCTTCAGTTACAAAACATAGTTCAAAGCCGGGCATGGTGCACGCCTGTAATCCCAGCACTTGGGAGGCTGAGGCAGGAGGATCGTGAGATCTAAGCCAGCCTCAGCAGTGGCAAGGCACTTAGCAACTCAGTGAGACCCTGTCTCTAAATAAAATACAAAAAAGGGCTGGGGATGTGGCCCAGTGGTCAAGTGCCCCTGAGTCCAATCCCCAGTACAAAAAAAAAAACCCCCAAAAAAACATAGTCCAACCTTTCTTCATGTGAATATCATTATAAGCCTGAGTTATTATACCATAATTATACAGCTGTCTTCTTAGGGTAACAATTAGAGCCTTGTTCATTTGCTGAATAGCCTCAGACTGCCATGCCCTTTAGTTTCTATTTCTACCTTTTACTGACTGCATTTTATCTTTTGCTTGTAGCTCTCATTTCATGGTGATGACACTCTCTCTACATACAGTTTCATCTAATGTGCAATAGATTAAAAAATTCATTAACTGAAGTTTTCTTTTTTTAATATTTATTTATTTGCTTTAGTTGTACACAATGTGTTTATGTTTACGTGGTGCTGAGGATCGAACCCAGGCCGTGCACATGCTAGGCGAGCGCTCAACCGCTGAGCCACAACCCTAGCCCCTGAAGTTATTTAATTTACTTTTAAAATAAATAATTTCTGACAAAGTTCTTGATTCTCCTATGGTAATATTAACCTGTGTACAAACTTAATACTATGTTTTCTTTTACCGAGAAATCTTTTCTCACTTTCTCATTTACTTTTTAATATATATAGCTACATTCTGGATAGTTTATGTTTCTGAGTAAGTTACCTGTCATTGAAGTAATTTTTATAGGGAAAAAAATCTCACTATTACACAATATGTTCTGAATATTGTCATTTATATCTTTTATTATGACAATGACCTTTTCTTCTTCAATCAGGATTACCTGAACTGGAATTGGAAGCAATTGATAACCAGTTTGGACAACCAGGAACAGGTGATCAGATTCCATGGGCAAATAATGCTGTGACAGCTATAAATCAGAATAAAGCAGAAGAGTGAGTAATATATTTTATTTATATATATATATACATATATATATATATATATTTTATTTATTTGTTTTTGTGGAACCAGGGATTAAACTCAGGGGCACTCAAACCACTGAGCCACATCCCCAGCCCTTTTTTGTATTTTATTAGAGACAGGGTCTCACTGAGTTGCTACGTGCCTCGCCATTGCTGAAGCTGGCTTTGAACTTGGGATCCTCCTGCCTCAGCCTCCCAAGTTCTGGGATTACAGGTGTGCGTCACCACGCTCGGCTATATATTTTATATTTTATAAGGTATCAAATACCAACCTCTAAACCAAGAACTAGTATTCCCTAATTGGATTCTAGTCTACAAAATTCTTGGTATTTTGTGAGATATACATTGATACAAATATTTAAGGGAGAAAAGAGAGGGTGAGGGAATACAGAGTCAAGCAGATGAATTTACTACATGACAGAAGGGTAGTGTACATTGTAATCACCAGGAGATTGATATGGTATGCAATTGTTGTTTTATATTTCATCTATACGTCTTTGTTTTGATTATCATAATATTCTTGGGACCTGTGGATGAATTGGCCTCAGCACTACAATTATATTGCCTTTAAGCTTTTAGTTATGTAATTATTTTGTCTAAAATTTCTCTTTGTTAGAAAGTATAAGGAAGGAAAGTACTTTCTACATCTACTTAGTACTCTGATTAGAATTTAATTTCTTAATTCACATAGGCAGCTGTATTCCATAGCACAGAGTATATCTCATACATGGCAACCAAAAGGAGACTAAATAGTATTGAGTGTGGTTTAGAACTTTAACTTGGGCTGGGTTCCCATTTACCTTCCCAGAGAAAGAGTTCTTATAGTTATATTATTGTATTAGTGTAATTAGAATTAGTATTATTTTCTACAGTTTTGTAAGTTTTATTTTTTCTATATTTCTATATATTTTATATTTTCTATATGTTTCTAAGTTGATATCACTTTAGACTACATATTTTCTACAAATCGACAATTTATTTTGTTGCTTCATGCCTACTATGTTTCATTTTTCCAGTTTGATTTCTTTTATATATGTTAATTGTGTCATGCTGTCAATAGGATTTGATCATCTTTGGGGGAGGGGGGCCCAGGGATTAAACTCATGGGCAATTGGCCATTGAGCCACATCCTCAGCCCTATTTTGTATCTTATTTAGAGGCAGGGTCTTACTGAGTTGCTTAGCACCTTACTTTTGCTGAGGCTGCCTTTGAACTCACAATCCTCCTGCCTTAGCCTCCCGAGCCACTGGGATTACAGGCATGTGCCACCACGCCTGGCATGATTTGATCATATTTGAAAGTAAAATAATATGTGTTTTGATTATACTTCAGTTATCAATAATTGATAATACCCATAGAATAGAATAAGTAGAATAAATCTGAGTGTAGGCCAAATGATTTTTCTGAGCTTTTATCTGATTTTTTTTTACTTTTATTGAAAATTATTTTCTCTTAATTATATTTGTTCACTTTTTGAGGATATTTCTGTAAGCTAACATGAAGAATATAGAAACAAAGTTTGATGATTGACAAAAGAATGAAATGTATTCAAGCTGTATATACTGATGTTCTTTTAATTTCTGTACATTTAGCATGAAACATTTTATTCCATTAGAATTTATTGTCAAGCATTTCAACAGAGAATTTTCTAGAACCAGATTTGCTCCTATACATGTGTATTTGCATTCTTTAGATTGAAAAATTTTTTGCTATCTCATTCTGAAACTTTCTTAAATCTTTTTATTCTGCAGCCAGTGTATCACTTCACAATTAGATGAGCTTCTCTGTCCACCAACAACAGTAGAAGGAAGAAATGATGAGAAGGCTCTTCTGGAACAATTGGTGTCCTTCCTCAGTGGCAAAGATGAAACTGAGCTTGCTGAACTAGACAGAGCGCTGGGAATTGACAAACTTGTTCAGGTATTTATTACAGTTGGCATTATTTAAACAGTGCAGCCCAGAGAAACCAGAAATTGATTTTTTTTTTTTTTGGTGGTGGGGATCGAACTCAGGGCCTCATGCATACTATCGTTCCCACTCTGCTTTAGCTGTTTTATAATTGACCCCTTATTGAATTTATCAAAATACATAATAAAGGGGTTGAGGATTTAGCTCAAGGATTTAGCACTTGCCTAGCATGTTCAGTGCCCTGAGTTCAGTCCTGGGCCCTGGAAAACAACAACAACAACAACAAAAACACACACACACCAACACAACAAATAATGGGCTTTTTAAACAAAAAAGTATCATGATCATTAGAATTAGAATGCCTTAGCTTTTCACTATGGATCAGAATCTTACAAGCTCTAGCTACAATAGACTCCAGATTTATATCATCACTTCTTGTTTTAGGACTAAATTTATCCTTCCTTCATGCTTTATTTTTTAACAAGATCATTTTTATTGGTACATTATAATTGTACCTATAGTGGGCTTAATTGTTATATATTCCGTTTGTACATGCACATAACATAATTTGGTTAATTTCATTGTCCAGTTCTTCCACTTTCCCTTCCCTCCCCACCCCCACTGGCCCCTTTCCTGCTATCCTTTCCCCTCCCAAACCCATTTTTTCTTTTCTTCTCTCTTCTTCTTTATTTTATTATTTTCCTTTTTGCCTCTCTAGCTTGCAGAGGAGAGAAAACATATGACCCTTGACTTTCTGAGTCTGGCTTCCTTCACTTACATAATGCTTTTAAGTCCCAACTATTTTCCTGCAAATGACACAATTTTGTTCTTTTTTATGGATCAGTAAAATTCCATTGTGTATATATATGCTACATTTTCTTAATCCATTTAACTATTAACCAACACATAGGCTAGTTCCGTGATTTGGCTTTCAGGAATTGTGGTCTTCAGCCTATATATTTTCTATGATATTCCAACATCCTGTTTAGCATTTTTCATGTTGTAAGGTGATAAAATTGATTTAGTGAATTTTTTCTTTGCTGGTACTGGGGATTGAATTGAGGGCCTTGTTCATGCAAGGCAAGCACTGACCTATATTCCCAGCCCTTTTAAAATTTTATTTTGACACAAGGTCTTGCTAAGTTGCCCATCTGGCCTTGAATTTGTGATCCTCCTGCCTCAGATTCCCAAGAAGCTGGGATTAAAATTTTATGATATGTGGCCATGCGCAGCTCATGACCAGCATTTTTTTCAGTGGAGATGAGTGTAGAACATGGTGTCAGAATGCATAGCCCATAAAAAGGGGAAGTTATGTTTCATGAAACACACACACACACACACACACACACACACACACACTTTCCCTGTCTATCTGTCTTTCTCTCTCTGCCACACTCACACCCCAAATCACAATTTAAATTACATTTCTTGCAGTGGGTAATAGTTATTAACAGTTTGAAAGCTATAACTCTATGGTCTTATGTTACTTTAGCTATGGATTTTTTTAAAATAAGGTAAAATATTGGATTCTGTTTGAGAGAGAAAAATGCCTAATTGCTGCTGCTTCTTTTTTTTTTTTTTTTTTTAAGGTCTCTACTTTTTATGATAACTTATTAAGTGTAAAGTTTATTGCTTCTTAGACTTTGCATTGAAGTTCTTTTCAAACTTGTGACTTTACTTCATTGATTTAGGTCCTTTATTTTAATCATATTTTCATCTCTGCTGATACTTAAAGCATCTCAGTTATCTGTCATTTCATTTCAAAAGCAACTTTCATAAATAATTTCTTTAGGTGACAAACTTTTAGAGAGCATGAATTCAGAATGAATATATTATGATAACACTTTCTACAGACAACCTGCTTATAGATCCAAAATTATATAGCAACATGTGTCCTTTATTGGCAGAAATGTATTCACAAAGTGTTCTGGCTTCTTTCTTAACAGGGCGGTGGATTAGATGTATTATCAGAGAGATTTCCACCACAGCAAGCAACACCACCTCTAATGATGGAAGAAAGACCCAACCTCTATTCACAGCCTTACTCTTCTCCTTCTCCTACTGCCAATCTCCCTAGCCCATTCCAAGGCATGGTCAGGCAGAAACCTTCACTTGGGACTATGCCTGTTCAAGTAACACCTCCCAGAGGTGCTTTTTCACCTGGCATGGGTATGCAGCCCAGGCAAACTCTAAACAGACCTCCAGCTGCACCTAACCAACTTAGACTGCAACTACAACAGCGGTTACAGGGACAGCAGGTGAGTATTCTATAAAAGTTTATACTTTTCAAAGGTTTGTGCCAAATATTCTTATAATAAGAGAGTGCATTGCTACAACAAAGTTTTCAAGTCTACTCCCAGACCTTCGTGAAAGACTCAAAGAACCAAACTTGGTCTACTAAGATGAAGATGAAAGACCCTTTTATTTGGTTAAAAAATAACTGACTCATAGCAAAGCACTTTGAGTCCTACAACTTAAAAGCAATCTAATTTTTGTTTTTTGAGATACAAATTATTCAGATTGGACATCATGCAATTACTAAATTAATAAAGAGAAATATCTTAATATACAAAATAGAACAACAAGAGATTCTACTTATGATTGTTGGAACTGAAAATAAAGTTTGTTTAAGTTATTTGAAGTTGGTGAGTGATGTCTAATAATATTTTTACATTAGGAGAATGGGGAAAAGATACAAGTTTGGAAGTCTGGAAGTTTAATGGTTTAATCTCATGACGGAAAACAAGTAGATATAGTGGTATAAATATTCAAAATTGCATAAGCAGCAGACATGTGAATAATCATCAGGGACCACAGAAGCAAATAGTTAAAAATGCGTTTATGGGAAGTGGGACCGGGGTTGTGAATTGTTGCTTCTTGTTATCAGTCCTTCTGTATTCTTTTTAACCACATGGGTGTATTGCTTTGGGTTTATAGGAAAATGTTTAAAGAAATTCTCTGGAGCCTTACTAATTTAGGAAGTAAGAGAAATAAGGAATAAATTATATTAGAGAAGCATTATGATATGATGGTTATAATAGTTAGCTCTGGGCATCTTGCAAGACTCTGCAGAGCTCACAGGTATTAATGGCTTCCAGCAGAGTCACCAGGAGCATTGCCAGCTCAGCAAATGAAGCCCCCTAATTCCTTGGCAAGATAGAAGACTGCTTCTGGGGACTCTACCATTTTGCCACTGATAGGAATGATTCCCAGAGGAACTTGATCCTCAGTTTGAGGCTCTTTGCTGCTGGGGTTTGTCTGACCAGGAATATGAGTGACAATAACCCAATGGCACCTCAGCCAAGGGCCTAGCCAAGTACACAAATGAAATTCTTGTGCTGTACCTAAACCTTCTAAAAACATACTACAATTTGTGATGCTACAAGATGTGCCCTGATGGTAGCTGAAGTTCGATTGCCTGGCTGAATTCCATTCTCTGCTCAGCATTCAGCCTCTGCGAAGTGTTGCCTCTGTTCTGTAAAGTTCTGTACATAGCCAAGTGTGGCGGCACTCACCTGTAATCCCAGTGACTTGGGAGGCCGAGATAGAAGGATCACAAGTTCAAGGCCAGACTCAGCAAATTAGCAAGACCCTAAGCAACTTAGTGAGACCCTGTCTCAAAATAAAAAGGACTAGAGATGTACTTCAGTGGTTAAGTGCCCAGGGATCAATCCCTGGTACTCATCCCTACCCACTCCCCACCCCCACCAAAAAAACACTTTTGCACATAGTTCCTAGGTTTCTGTAGGGGTGATCTTTGCTCTTTTCCCAAGGAGTAATAATTTAACAAATATTTGAAATAAAGACCACACACACCAAAAAAAGAGTCACCTCTAGTTTCAAGCCCCAGTTCTAAACTTAGGTGGTTAGCTTTAATCAAATTATTTTCCCTTTTAAAGACTCTGATTCCTTGTCTATAAAAACAGTCTAATAAATAATTTCTTTACCTCATAGGTAGTTACATGGGTTAAATGGAATAAAGAATATAAATGTGCTTCCATGCCACCTAAAAAGAGGAAAATGATGGAAGAGAATAAGAGAAAGGGAGATATGAGATAGGTGGAAAATTCCTAAATGATAGAATAACAAAGAAATAATTTTCAAAATAAGGGACTGGGATAAAGCACTCAAAGAAGAATTAAGGGAAGAAAGAAAATAAAAGGGACATAAAGAGGTAGAGTCATAATATGATTTGGTGAATTACTTGAGGGTACACCACTTCTTGTTACAGCTTGCAATTCATTTTTTGATAGAGAACACAAGAATAAGAAATGCTTAATAGCTTCTCCATATTTAATTTTTTTACTAAATATATTTAGGAGGGTCATACTAGTACCATGAGGAATACAAAGAGTAAAAGATACAGGCAACTTTAGGGTACTCAAAAACATACCTATCGAAAAAGTCAGATCACACTGCAGTTTGTGATTAAGTGCTAAATTTAAAAGGTAGAGGAATGTGTAAGTATCCTGATTTCCTTATTTTATAAGCTGAAGCCCCGTATATACTGATGAAAGTTAAAGGTTCAGCAAGGAAGCCAGACCAAAGATTGAGTTCAGATTCATGAATGAGTAAAATGATGATTTATATTCAGTTAAGGGGGGAAAAAAGTTATTTTTGCTTCCATTCATTTGTAAAGCAGCTGATCAGCAGATTGGTCTCCAAAGGATATACCTAAGATAAGGATACAAAGAGATTGCTGCTACTCTTTGCTTCCTTTAAATCTCCTGGAGGTTTGTCCAAAGTTTGGTGGCCTTGGTAGCCCAAGAGAGTGAAGTATCCTCCAAGTTGAAGAAACACAGAATTTTGGGCTTGTTATGTTTAGTTCCCTAGTAATGTCAGTATACAAAAACAACTTAATATTGCCAAATAAGACAGTAACTCTGCCACCTAACAAACCACAGTATTTGGGTCTCCTTTTTGGGTTCTAGGCCTTAATTTCTTGCTCTTTCAGCTCCACTTGTACTACAGGTGCTAGGGGTTTTGCGTATGTGTCCTCTTACAGGCTGACTGTGAACAGGTCTGACCAATGCTTATCTCAGTCAGTATCTAGTTAAGATGCTTTTAGCAACAACTAAAGATAAAAGATCAATTCAAAGTAGTGAAACAATACATAAAATATCTGACTCAAAAAGACAATTCACAGCAGAAGCAGGTCCAGGTATTATTAGTTTAGAGGTTCAGGTATGTTATCAGGGACCCAAGTTCTTTTTATCCTTTTGCTCTATGATCCTTGGTATCTCATGGTTACAAATATTACATACTATCAAAACTATCTCTAATGGGAAAAAACAGATTGCTTCTTTGCTAACTATATCCTTTCAAAAGCCTTCTTTTTTTCCAAAAGGCTCTGTTCCCAACCCACCTCACACCCCCACCCCCACAAAAAAAAAAAAAAAAGGAAAGGGGTAAATAAAAGACTTCACATGCCCAGTGAACCAGAACTGAATCACATATATACCCTTAACCAGCTTCTGGGAAGTACTGACTTAGAGTATTCATGGATTGCCCCTTGAGTCATGTGATGTAGATGATAATCTAATAAATAGAATCCTATTCTGTCATCAGGGAAGAAAGGGAGAGTAACAGCTGTGGGTAGGAGTTATAGTACTGACAAAAATCAGTAAATTGTCAGATTTAAATATATTATTTAAAGTCATATAATTATATTCATAGGATTAAGTGATGAACTTAGGTGGTCCATCTGCCCTTTCTCTTGCCATATTTTCAGTGAATAAGTTCATACCAGGGTAGACAAAATAAAAAAGGAGAAAAATAATACCATTAGCACACTAAGAGTAGTCATTTGGAAATATAGATAGCAAAACTGAGAAACAAAATTATATGCAAATAATGACTGCTGATGAAGAATATCTAAGAGAATCTACAGGGAACTTAGAACAAATAGAGAAATTCAGCAAAGTGTTTAGATAAAAGAACAAGAAATGAAAATTAATGGCAATGCTTTTTACTAACTGCAACCAATTAGAAAAAAAATTTTTAAATATAGTCACCATGTGTAAAACTTAGAAAATTATAATTTATAATTTAAAATTAAGATACAAATAAAAGATAGTTATGAATTGGAAAACTATTATAAAGATGGCAGTCATTCCAAAATTAATCAGTAAATTCAGTGGATCTCCTACAAAATCTCAGCATGGAATTTGACAAATAAGTGCTAAATTTATTTTAGAAGCATCAATACAATATTGAAGAAAAATGAATGTAAGCTTTCTCTATCAGATATCAAGCTTTAGAAGTAAAACAATGTGGAACTGGCATAAAGATAGAAAGTTCTATAATGGGGACATATAGAGAGCCCAGAAACACATCCAGACATATAGAGACTCACTAAGGGGCAGAGGAGATGGCAGTCAGTGGGAAGACAGTAGCCTAGGTAATAAATGCAATAAATGATAAATTAGATCTTTATCACATATGATACACAAAAATAAACTCTAGGTGTTTTAAGGACCTGAATGGGAATATAAGAGTATCTCTGTAGCCTCTTTTTAAAAAAATGACATAAAAGAAAAGGTTAATGGCTGCTATAAAATTTAGACACTATAAACAAAGTTAAAAGACAAACCACAGACTTAGAGAAGATATTTGAAACCCCACATAATTGACCAAAGATTAGTATACAGAATGGATCAGGTTCATAATGTGATGTTCATAATATACTTACCTTGTTGGATTGATGTCATCCCTTTACTTGCCTCTCCTTCCTTTTCCTAGGCACAGGAGACTATAAGCATCTCTTAGTCAAGAACTTAGCATTAGCATTAGTGCCTATTGATAAGCAAAAAGAAAGAGGGGATTACTTACATCTATTATAGTTTGTTTCTTTTTAGTGGATTTTAAGAAGATTGGTTTAAAAATAGATGTGGAAATTTTTTTAAAAAATTTTTAGTTGAACATGGACACAATACCTTTGTTTTACTAATTTGTTTATTTTCTGTGGTGCTGAGGATTGAACCCAGTGCCTCGTGTGTGCAAGGCAAGCGCTTTACCACTGAGTCACAAACCCAGTCCCTGGAAAAATTTTTAATTAAAAAATATATAAGGGCTGGGGTTGTAACTCAGTGGTGGAATATTTGCCTCACATGCATGAGGCACTGGGTTCATTCCTCAGCAACACATAATAATTAATTAGTTAATTAATTAATTAAAATAAAGATATTGTGTCCATCTACAACTAAAATATGTGTGTATACATATTTATACACATATAATATGTACACACACACACACACACACACACACACACATGCTAGGTACAGTGGTGCACACCTGTAATCCCAGCTACTCAGGAGGCTAAGGCAAGAGGGTCACAAGATTGCAAGTTCAAGGTCAGCCTTGACAACTTGGCAAGACCCTGTCTCAAATTAAAAAGTAAGGGGCTGGGGTTGTGGCTCAGCGGTAGACCGCTCACCTAGCACGTGCGCGGCCTGGGTTCGATCCTCAGCACCATGTACAAATAAACGCATTGTGTACAACTAAAGCAAATAAATATTTTAAAAATAATAAAATAAAAAGTAAAAGAGTTTAGCTAAGTGCTAACATGCCCCAGGATTCAATCTCCAATACGGCAAAAGAATGAATTAATTAATTAATAAATAAATAAATAAAATGTAAATAATTGGTTTCTTGGCCCTAAGTGTATCTCATTTACTTGAATATGGTACCCAAGGGTTAAAAAAAAAAAAAAAAGTTCTAACATTTTAAATGTGATTATACATTTTTGAATAATCCCTAATTGAGGGGAGAGAAATGAAAGAAATCCTAGGAAACCAGTTGAGCTGTGTTTGTTGAGACTTAAAAAAAAAAAAAAAAAAAAAAAGCAAAAAATGAAGGAAGGGAATAGTGATGAAGAAGTAATACAGTAAGCAGTACCTTAGGTGTAGGTACTGCTTCTACCTCCAATGGGCAAAGACCCAAGAAATATGTCCCTAATACCAATTAAAGACTTCTGAAGTCCTACTTTGGGAAAAGGACAGCAGCAAAAATAGGTATACTTGCTACTTGCAGAAAACAGTATAATACTGGCCTATACACACATACAAAAAATATTTTTCTGCTCCAGTTTTATCATTCTCTGGCAAAGAACATGGTCTTCATACTACCAAGAGAAAAATAATATAAAGAGGGAGTAACAGTTAAAACAGATTTTTAAAAAATATGGTATTTTTAGCCATCTTAAAACAAGTCTAGTCCTGATGCATTGGGTACTAAAGAAAGGCATGGATCTAATAAAAGAACCATCACTGATAATCCTTTATATGTTGTAGAGAATAGAAGAAAATAGAAGTGACCAGAAAGTAGAAGTAGGACCAAAGGCAGAAAATATAGGGAAGCAGATTTCACCTCCAAACTTCATGTAATAAAAAACTGCCTGATAAGAGAATAGGCTACTTATTGACACTAGCCTATAACCCAGCAATTGGGGAGGCTGAGGTGAGGATCACAAGTTTGAGGCCAGCCTCACCTCAGCAACTTAGCAAGACCTTGTTGCAAAATAAAAAAGGGATGGGGATGTAGCTCAGAGATAAATTGCCCCAGGTCCAATCCCCAGTACCAAAAAGCAAATAGGCTACTTCTCTCCCTCCTTCCTCCCCTCTCCCTCTTTTTCTTTTTCTTTTTTCTTTTTTTAAGACAAGGTCTTGCTGTGTTGCCCAGGCTGGTCCCGAACTCCTGAACTCAAGGTGCTCTTCTTGCTTTAGCTTCTCCTGTAGCTTGAGACTACAGGCATGTGCCACTGTGTCCAGGTAGAAAATATGCTACTTTAAAGAACACTTTGTCTTGGCAAGAATTTGTGCCATGGCTGGGATCAGGGTTTTCAAACCTCAGCACATTAACATCTTGGGATGGATAATTCTTGTTTTGGGGTAACTGTCCTGTGCATTAAAGGTTGTTTAGCAGCATCCCTGGCCTCTACCACTAGAGATCAACCACAAATGTCTTCAGACATTGCCAAATGTCTGAGTGGGGCAGAAATTATCCCTGAATGGGGCAGAATCATCCCTGGTTTAAAACCTCTGGGATAGCCGGGTGCTGTGGCTCCCAACACTTGGGAGGCTGAGGCAAGAGGATCACGAGTTCAAAACCAGCATCAGCAATGGCGAGACACTTAGCAAGTCAGTGAGACCCTGTCTCTAATAAAATACAAAAAAGGGCTGGGGATGTGGCCCAATGGTCGAGTACCCGTGAGTTCAATCCCTGATACCAAAAAAAAAAAAACTCTGGGATACATAGTTGTCCTTTAGTGTTGCAGCAGAAGGATGTCTTGGGTTGCTCCTTCTGTGCTGCTATAGATATCTTCATATGTATAGGTATCACACTGTGCATCACAGTATTGTGTGCCTCTGCCACTCAGCATAGAGTTCCCAGAAGACAGGGATTTGCTTACCTTGGTAGCTTCCAAGCTTTATACAGTATCCAGAATATACTGAATGTTTCAATAAATCTTTATAAAATTAATTGGTTTATTTAAATATATCAGTGGTCTTTTGAGTTTAGGAAATGTGTAAGTTTTAGTACATATGAGTCCCTTTGACCTTTTTTTGGTATCTGATTTTTTAAGTGAATGTGAATGTTTTATACTATTCTACAATGCCTGAAAATGGTAATTTTATTATTTATATGAGCTTTCTTCCCAAAGTGGGTTTGGTTTCTGATTTAATAAAAGAAATTAAATGAAACCAGAATTACGAGTTGATCTATTTGACAATGAGAAATTTAGTCACTGCTCATAGCTCTTTGGATTCTTTAATAAAACTTTCATGGGCTTTTAAGTTTATATATAGTGTAAGATCACTTGAGATCCTTGAGTAAGATCCATTACTAATAATATTGTTACTGTTGTCTCTCTAGTTTATTACTTCTCCTTCTCCTTCCTCTTCCTCTTCCTGATCTTCCTCCCTTTCCTCTCTCCTTCCCTCCCTGCCCCTCTCCCTCCCCCCACCTCCTTCTTTCTTCTTTCTTTTTCTTCACTAGGGATTTGACCCAGGGGTACTCTACCACTAAGCTACATCCCCAGACCTTTTTTTAGGCGGGGGGCCTTGCTAATTCCCTGATGCCCTAGCCTCAAGCTTGTGATCCTCCTGCCTCAGCCTCCCAAATCACTGGGACTACAAGCATGCACCACTATGCCTGTATTTTTGTCAAATTTTTTTTTTAATATTTATTTATTTGCTTTTAGTTGTACACAATGCGTTTATTTGTATGTGGTGCTGAGGATCGAACCCGGGTCGCACACGTACTAGACGAGTGCTCTACCGCTGAGCCACAATCCCAGCCCTCTTGTCAAATTTTTGAAGAAGAAAATTTTTAAGCTATAGGTTGCTTACAATGAAGTCTCACTTCAAAGGATACTTCTTTTGTTACCAAAAAAAAGTTAAGACATAACTACAAAATGAAAACTTAACCTGATCTGGACTGCTCTTCCAAATCAGTGTTCCATAGAAGATTGTTCTGGGATTTAGATGTTGATAGTTGTAAGTCCAAAAAAAAAAAAAAAGGTTTATGATAAATAAGTTGCATTGTATATCCTCTTCTTAGAGATGCACAATGTGCTTTGGCCAATTAAAGGCTTGTAAAATTGCTGCAGTAAATAAATCTGTTTCACCTTGTGTAACTCATCATTTCCAATACTTCATACAGCACAGCATGCTATTTTCCTGGCACATCTATTAATATCCTGCAGAACAATGTTCTTTAGAACACCAATTTGGGAAATGCTGGTAATTACTTCTTCTAGTTAAATAAATAATCCATTTTCTCAGACCATTTGTTTCTTACATAATTCTCTCTAGCTAATAGTATCATGTTGGATTTTCCCCAAATATGTACCCACCAGGCATAGTTCCTCCAAGTGAGAATACTCTCCACAAGTACATCAACTTTCAGTTTGTTTTCCAAACCTTTGCAGAATGTACCTTTATTGCACACTTGCTTTTTTAGTCACACTATTTTAACATCTGAGGCTAAATTTTTTTCCTTCCGCCATTATTGCACTGACTGAAACAACTATTAATATGCTTCAAAAAGTACAATAAATATGTACATTCGTGTGTGTGTTTCTACTTATAAATGCTTTGCCATATTTAGTGTTCTGAGGTAAATATGTGCTAGCCTATGGCAAATAAACATGGGAAATAATGTTACTAAATCTGCAACACTTAAACTTTTTAGTAATAATAAGTTTGTGTTATTCTATAAAGCTGTACTATATGTGTGTGTGGAGATATGATTTCTCTTTATGTCACTTTTCTTAGTTGCTACACCAAAACCGACATACTATCCTGAACCAGTTTGCAGCAACTACTCCTGTTGGCATCAACATGCGATCAGGCATGCAGCAGCAAATTACACCTCAGGTAATGTGATGAAGCCAGACATTAGTAATACTTCTCTGGCCCAGGCAATATTGAAGTGTCAACTTGAGTGTTTTTAAAATGGCCTGTGAGCTCATCTTTTAATAATGTTTGTAGTAGTTTTCTTTTAGAATGAATTAATAAGCCACTTGTGGTACTTAACTGATATTTGATCCAAAGCCAAAGGTTCTATGTTTTGTTGTTAGTGTCATTGTTAAGGGGATACCAGATGACCAGGGAGAAAACTTATTGCTATGCTGAATGGCACTAGTAATAAAAAGCTTCAGATATGAAACTGTGTAAATGGAACCTGAAACCTGATAAAAACCCACTCACATTTCTCAACTGTCTTACTTGCCTTGTATACTCTGTTCAGTCAGAAAACAATCATTTCTAGATTTTATTTATTTTAAAGATGCCCATATATAAACTCAGAACCTTTGGAACTTTAAACTTAAAAAAAATTGGATGGCATTCTGAATGGTATCTAGTGTTCACTCCCTACTTGATTTCCATGCATTTTTTAATATTTTTACTTCAAATGCCAACTAATGTCTTTAAATAATGATGTTTTTTTCCTCTTTTATAGCCACCTCTGAATGCACAAATGTTGGCACAACGTCAGCGGGAGTTGTACAGTCAGCAGCACCGACAGAGGCAGCTCATACAGCAGCAGAGGGCCATGCTCATGAGGCAACAAAGCTTTGGGAACAACCTCCCTCCCTCATCTGGACTGCCAGTTCAAATGGGGAACCCCCGTCTTCCTCAGGGTGCTCCACAGCAATTCCCCTACCCACCAAACTATGGTACAAATCCAGGAACCCCACCTGCTTCTACCAGCCCATTTTCTCAACTGGCAGCAAATCCTGATGCAGCCTTGGCCACCCGCAACAGCATGGTGAACAGAGGCATGGCAGGAAACATGGGAGGACAGTTTGGCACTGGAATCAATCCTCAGATGCAGCAGAATGTCTTCCAGTTTCCAGGATCAGGTATGAAGAGCACAATTGTATGTTCCTTTTCTAAGTAAGACACCTCTATCAATGCTCTGATGGGTGCAGGTCTTGCTTCATATGTGTTTCCACTTACTGACATTGAGGCATTGTGCTGCAGAGGAAAGATGGTGGTAGGAGGTTCAGATTCTTGCCACTTAAATGGTTGAATGGTTTGAGCCTTATCTCTCTTTGATAGCTGAGCTGATTAAATTAGAGGATTTGTAAGGGATTGGCTGACTCTAAAGTTTTTAGTAGTTTTTTAGTATTTTGTGTACAAAGCACTTTCTCTTATTTTTTTACTTTCTCTCATGGATTCCAATGAAAGCTAATTGACAGTCTTCCCCAGACAATGGGTTTTAGTACATTAACTCAAAATTTGCCTATAGTTTTTTATTGTGTGATTTTGTTTTTGATAGTTTATGTAAAGGTAATAGATCTCTACAGAGTATCTTAGACTTCATTGGTGTTACCACCATGGGCTTCTTAGGTTGTAGCAGCTTCCTCTCAGTGAACATTCTTTTGCCAAGTTTTGTTTTTTTAAATCTCATATTTGTATTGTCTTCTGTTCTCCTTGTCCCAGGTGATGATATATTTTTTCAGTTTCTGTTCTATCACTTATAGATAATAATAGATAGTGGCAGTGATATACATTTGATTGATCCACTATACTTAATCTAACTTTTATGCAAAATTAATGGCCAGTTCCTGAAAAAAAAAAGAAAGAAAGAAAGAAAGAAAGTAAACCCCCTGATTATATAAGTGAAAAGGGAAATGAAAATTTTAAAGCTGCTTAAATATGAATTTCAATGAGAAAGCTGCTATTTGACTTGCCTATACAACATGTTAGCACTCATCATCAGTACTGTATCTGGTACCCAGATTTTTCTTCCAGACCAACTTTTTTGGTTGACAAAAAATACTTTTCATAAAATAAGAATTTTTCTTAGACAAAGTCAGATTCATGCTACAAACAAAACCCAGATGTTGGTACAGTAAGAAAGTAGTAGTTTTATCCATTTGCAGTGAATGAAATGGCGAAGCTATGAATTGTTCCATAAACTCCTTCAAAATAATACTAGAAAAAACTTAGTTTTTCTGGAGACAACAGTAACATTTAAAGATGCCATATTTTTAACTTCTACTTTAAATTATAAATTTGCTCCTACTTGAAATTATAAATTTGTTCCAACATGATCAATGGTCTGATTAGAGGGCTTTAAGACCAGCTTTTGAATTGGTACAAATTCTAGTTCTAGTTCTAGAAAATTTCTAACACTTTCAAAAAAACTCTTTCTCCATAAAAGTATTTTTTAAAAATCAGCTTGAGGTAATCTAGATGCAAGGGCTCTGTGACCTTTGTAATTTTATGCTTTTATTGCCAGTAAATTTGCCACACTAGAGTACTAAAATATATGTCCCAACATGTTTCACTGTTTGGTAAACTCAGGTCCATGAACCTAATCCAGCCCATGCATTCTTGTAAAGTTTCACTGGAACATAGCCATGCTCACTAGTTTACAATGCTCACATTCATACTAGTTTATCTGTGGCTGGTTTCATACAGTAGACTTGAGTAGTTGTTACAGAAACATTATGGCCTACAAAATCAAAAGTATTCACTATCTGACCCTTAGTAGTAAAAGTTGTGCTAATTGATGACAGTAAAACAAAAAGATGAAGCTGGGCGCGGTGGCGCACGCCTGTAATCCCAGCACTTTGGGAGGCTGAGGCAGGAGGATTGCAAGTTCAAAGCCAGCCTCAGCAATGGCGAGGCACTTAGCAACTCAGTGAGACCCTGTCTCTAAATAAAATACAAAAAAAAGGCTGGGGATGTGACCCAGTGGACGAGTGCCCCTGAGTTCAATCCCCGGTACCACAAAAAAAAAAAAAAAATGACTGGTCTCTTCCAGCTTACCATGGGCCCAAATTAAACAAAGGGACGTATAGATAAGAGTAATGGCAAAGTAAGTTTTCTTATGTTTCTGAAAACAGAACTTTCCTTAACTGTCTTTCCATGATGATGAATGTACAAGGACAGAATTAAACACTTACAAATTACTTTATACAAGGGTAATATTTGAAGTAAGCACGAATGTTTTAACACTTAATGGTTTCCTTGCAGTCCATCCAGAGGCCTCTCTTCTGTGAACTGTAGTGAACATGCTACTCTGTCAACTACTCATCATTTATCCTGGGACTCCAGGGCCTTCTACATGCTAATGACTCCATCCTCTATGGTCTCAGCTCATGTGAACAGGTGTCCACTGGATAGATATGCTTGCATTTTCCTCCAGCACCCCAAACTTGTCCATCAGCCCCATTTCTCCTTTACTCCATATCTCAGTGTTCCAGCTATAACACATTTCTCATGTTCCAAGAAAAAGCACATACCTTATTCTCTTTTAATTCTACCTTTGTACTTCCTATACCCCATCTGAAATACCTTTCCCTTACCTGTCTCATTCCTGTTCCTCCGTCCTTTGAGATATATCTCCTGGAAGTCTTTCCCTGGTACTTCCAATCATAAACACTCACCATTCTGTGTAATCACATGTTATCCTAGCTGTCTTTTCTTTTAAATAGCAAGTTCCTTCCATGAACAAAGTGTGAGCATTTTAATCTTTGCTTCTCCAGTGCTTAGCACAGTGCTCGGGCAATGAACAGATGCTTAATGCATCTTTCAAGAAATGAACAAATGGAAGTATGAGTTCTGATTCTAGTTGCTGTTATCAGTTGGCTGCAGTGCTACTTATGGTCCAGCAAGGAGAGATAGCATAGTCTAGACAAAGGTGGAATTATAGAATTTTTAAGTAGAAGGAACTAGATTATCTGGTCCAAGGACTCCAAAGGAGTTGAGTGTATGAGCAGAACTGGGACCAGAACTCTTAACTCTCCCCCTAATTTATTATTCACAGGCTGTTTCTTTCTACTAAAACCAGATCATCTCACAGAGGATGTTTAGCGCAATAGAACTATTCTATATGATACTGCAATAGTGTACACATGTCATTACACATTTATTCAAACCCATAGAATGTCCCACACCAGGAGTGAACCTTAATGTGAATTATGGTTTCTGAATGATAATTGGTATTAGTGTATACCAATTTTCATAAATTTTGACAAATGTCCCAATGGGAGGAGCTATACAGGTGAGGGGGGAGGGGATACATGGGAAATCTCTGTATCTTCCATTCAATTTTGCTTTGAACTTAAAATTTCTCTTTAAAAGCCTTTTTAAAAAATAATAATAAAATTGGGGGCTTGGGGATATAGCTCAGTTGGTAGAGTGCTTGCCTTGCATGCACAGGGCCCTGGGTTGAATCCCCAGCATCACAATAAATAAATAAATAAATAAATAAATAAATAAATAAATAAAATTGGAAAGGGGGAAGTGCTGGGGAGTGATATTGGCTAAATTATGTTGTTATATTTTGTGCATGTACAAATATGTAACAACAAATCCCATCGATACGTACAACTACACTGCACCAATAAAAAAATATGGAAAAATAAATAAATTAAACGACCAACACTAAACACAAAAACAATGAAAATACAGGTCACATAATAAGGAAGACTGTCCATTCTAACATGGACATTTACATGAAATGAGGCCAAAAGAAAATATCATAAAGCATCCTGGTAATACTCGGAGTCTTTTATTTATTGGTTTACTTTGACTCTGCAGAATAATATCCAGAATATGATAAGTATTTTCTCCCCCACACATCCATATTTTTTCTCAAATTATTTCATCATAAATAAGATTAAAAGCACATTAACTACAAAACAAGTAATTTTTAAAGGCCCAAAACCAAAATAGAAAATTTAAAACAGAATTAATGCAAAGGTAATCTGCATAGAAATGAAGATGATATCAAAAACCAAAACCTCACCCTTGAGAGTCATAGATGAAAGAAAAATTTCATATTCTAAGTCAAGATCATTTACTAGAGATTAAGTTACACATGGAGAGAACAGCAGGAAGAAAATACAAATACATAACGGTATTTATATAATCTTAATCCAAAACAGTAATTAAACATTTAGTGAAGGCAAAAAATACTATAGAAAATCCATGTGAATCACAACAAAAATTAAAATTATAGCCTGTAAAATAATAAAAAATGAGTAAACTAATACATGTCTGCCTAGATTAACCAAACGAAAAGAGAGAAAAGTCATCATATCAACAATGACAGAATGCAACAGAATTTATACAGGCATTTATGCTTGTTCTTACAAAGGCATTAAGGACATAGAAACATGCTTGTGAAATAATGACAAGGGAAAGAATCGGGTCAAAATTATGCACAATTTTCTGGAGATTTGAAGGAATTATGCTAAATTATCAGCAATCAAATTATGGCATTCTTTTTCTGTATCTTTATAGCTTTCTCTTGACTTAAAATTATTTAATTGTGAGCTACATTTTGTTGGAAGAAAAAGAAAGAGAATACAGAGTGCTAGCATAACAAAAGCATAAAAAGAAACCCATTTATAAGGACTTCTTCTTTGACCAAAATGTAGTAACAGGGACCAGATTTATGCTCCCATTCGAAACCAACAGAACATCAGACAAAGTAAATTAAAAAACACTCTGGACATTGTCCAGATTGTGTAGCAAGGAGGAAGAATCTAACAGAAGCCAGGTGGTTTCCCTGGGTGGAGGCAATAGAGCTGGGAGGCTGAGAAAGCCAGCACTGGAAGTCACAAGGCACAATACCAGAAAAGACAGAGCACACACAGAGAAGTAGGGGGATAAGCAGAGCATCCCACTCAGGGTTTCAGCTGAGAAATGTCAAAGTGCATGCATGCATGTATATAGTACATAAAGCAAGACCAGAGAAAACCACCTGAAAAGATTAAAGGGAATAGTCTCCAAGGTTTATACAGGGCCAGCTCCTCTTACCATCCCAAATTTTTAAAACTCAACAATTCATGGAATATCAGAGGTGTTTGCCTTGGTAGGAGGGCAAAATGAGCCCTAACCTAAACCCTGCTCCTGTCTGACTAGCCACAAGACCCAAGAGAGTTATTCTGTTTCAGTGTAACCTAACCACAGTCCAAAGATCAGAAAAACTAAAAAAAAATCCAGCTCCTAACAAGGTATAAAACTCAGTCTGAAATCTGACTTTACCAGGTATGCAAAGAAGCAGGCAAATGCAATCTGTAATGATGAGAAGAATTAGTCAATCAAACACCAACCCAGAAATTATACAGATGATAGACTTAGTAGGCTTTAAGGCAATTAAAATTATAAATTTATTCTGTATATTCAAGAAACTGGAACCTTTACCAGGTTAAGAAGAGGTGTGGAGGGGTTCGGATTATGGCTCAGCAGTAGAGCGCTCACCTAGCATGTATGAGGCACTGGGTTCGATTCTCAGCACTGCATAAAAATAAATAAATAAGAATAAAGGGGGCTGGGGATGTAGCTCAGTTGGTAGAGTGCTTGCCTCACATGCACAAGGCCCCGGGTTCAATCCCCAGCACCCAAAAAATAAAAAAAGAATAAAGGTATTGTATCCAACTACAACTAAAAAAAAAAGTGTGGAAGATAGAAAAAAATCAAACTTGTAGGAAAGAATATCATAGTGAAAAACATACTAGATGGGAGGGACAGCAGATTAAAAATTACAGAAGGAAAAAAAATTAGGGCACTTGAAGATATATAATAATGAAAATTGTTGAAGATATAAAATAAAGATATATAAAAATGAAATCAGAAAAAAAGAAAAACTGGCAATTCACTTCAAATTAACTCTATAATACAGCAGAATTCCTATCAGGATTTCAAAATGCTTTTTGGAGAAATCAACAAGCTTGTTTTACAATACAGATAAAAATAGAAAGAACATAGAGTAGCCAAAACAATTTTTGTAAATGAACAGAGTTGTATAGTAATTATCTAATTTCAAAAATTACCCTAAAGTTACAAGGAAGAACACATGGTAGTGGTACAAATATAGACATATAGATCACTAGAAAAGAATAAGAACTCCAGATGTTAAACTTTTTTCTTTTAATTGATTTTCAACAATTATGTCAATGGCTGTTAATAAGCACTTTCGTAAATAAAAAAGGAATGAACTACTGAAAAAAAAAAAGCTAATAAATTTGTCAAATGTCAAAATAACATGCTAAGTAAAAGAAGCCAGACATAAAAGACCACATATGATAAAGTTCATATGAAGTTTTCAGAAAAAGGCAAATCTGAATGGATAAACAGAATCAGATCAGATTGCCTAGGTCAAAGGGAGAAAATAGATTGCCTGCAAATAGGCACAAGGCAATTTGAGGTGTAATGAAAATGGCTAAACTGCGTTGTATTGATAGTTGCATGGCTCTGTACAATTACTGAAAATCATTGAATTGTACAGTTGCAATGGGTGAATTTCATGTTGTATAAATTATGTCTCAATAAAGCTTTAAAAGGGGGAGGAGAAGAATCCACAAAGAGATGAAGCAGGATTGTCCAATGAAACTTTCTATTTTTCATTTTCACACATGGGTTTTTCTTACCTAATTTTTCCCAAGTTCCTTTTGTTATGTAAGTTATCCATCATCTGTTTTTTACACTTAAAAATTCTCGTTAGCAAAAAAGGAACAGGAAAAAAATCAGACATAGTTGTGCTATGCAATCTGAATGAATAGAAAGCATTCTTCTAAATATATTTGTTTATTTTTTTAAGACTTCCTGCCTTATTTTAAGAGAATGATTTTCCCTACTCTGTTGAAGAAGATATATCTAAATATATTATTTAGGTTTTTTATTTTATAGTTTTAATAAATCTATAGTGTGTTCACATAAATTAATTTTTATTTATTTTCAGGAATGGTTCCCCAGGGTGAGGCCAACTTTGCTCCATCTCTAAGTCCTGGGAGCTCCATGGTGCCAATGCCAATCCCTCCTCCTCAGAGCTCTCTGCTCCAGCAAACTCCACCTGCTTCTGGGTACCAGTCACCAGACATGAAGGCCTGGCAGCAAGGAGCAATAGGAAACAACAAGTAAGGGGTTGTTTTTATATACAACATCCCTGATACTCTGTAGCACATCAGAGCAATGATGGGCTGATTTTATTTTTTTACAGTCTAAGTAGAAGATTATTGGCTACTGCCATTCATATAATGGAAGAAACTTAATCTTATGTTATCAGCAAAGAAAATTAAGAATTTTTAACATTTAAAGTGTCAAATCATTGTTAAGGCAAATTTGTGTATTTTCAGTACAGAAAAAATGATCTAGTGGTCTCCAACATTTTCTTCCCCCTCCCAGTACCCCTGAAGAGTGTGATCAACTCCCATCAGTAACAGCTTCCCTGGGACAGATATAGAAATGGATAATTTTTTTAAAGTTTTCCTTAGTAAGAACATTCTTAAATCTTACAGATGTAAACCAAGACTATTATAATGTTAGAATTCAGAGAGCTGAGTAGTTGGCACACAAATCTTATTCTCCTCAGTGTGTTTAAAAGATTTTATGACAATAGCAAAAGGTCCTAAGGCTTCTTGGATCACTCGGTCTTAACCCTTTTTTAATATCTGTATTTTCAGTGGCCTTATCTTACCCATTTTGCTCAGAATTATCTCATTAATGTAATGTCTTTTTTTCCAAATCCTGGCTGCTGAACTTTTCACACATCACTTGAGTTTTATAAGGATTTTAATTTGGTTGTGTCTTGGTTCTAATGACAGGGAAGCCATTTAATGTGACAACATAATAAGTAAGACAGTTAAAGTTGAAAATATAAGACCATATTCTCTTAAAGTTCATTGAAAGGTGAGCAGGAAATCTTTTTGTCTAAGAACTATAGAACTCAGTGAGGACTGTGTATAAATTAGGTATGGATGGAACTGTCTCTGTAACATGCAAGAGGAATATATTCTAATCCCAACTTCCTAAAATCCCTTTTGATTCCATATCCATCACTCTATCTCTTTAGAGGCACACTCAGCTCCCTTGCCCAGCTCTCCTCTGATGCTCTCATACCTGGCAACTCTCCCTAATTGAGATCCAACTAAACTCCTCCTCCACACCTCCACCTAAGCATTTAAATACAGCTAGAGTGCAGTTCAGTGGTAGAGTGCTTGTGTAACATGCATGAGGCCCTGCATTCCATCTCCAGCATCAAAAATAAAATAAAATAAAAGAATGGCTTGGAAAAAAGTATAGTTGTGCTGATGGCTCTCACTAACCTATTTTATTGCTCCCATTAATAAATTCCTTAAAAGACTATACTCTGTCTACCTCCTCTCCTTCCACTCCATATCAGGAGTCAGGCTTTCATCCATACCTTTCTACCTAAAGTGTTCTTGTCAAGATGGTTAATGTCCTCTATGGTGCCAAGTGCAATGCTTGTCAATAGCATTTGACATACTTGAGCATTTAGCATCTTGAAGTTCTTTTCATTTGGTTCATTTAGTTTCTGGAGGAACTTTCTCTCTTAAGAAAGGCAACTGTCCTCCTACCTTAGTCTCTTCTGTTGGAGACCATCATTTGTAGGAGGTCTTCTCCAGAGTTCATTCTAAGACCTCTTCCCTGTATCTACTCACTTCTTGATTGATTCATCAATTTTGTCACTCTTAAGTGTTTATATGCTTATTAGTACCATATTTAGATCTTCAACCCAGACAGCTCTCCTAAGCAACATACTATATATATCCAGCTGCCTAACCGACATCTGTACTTAGGTATCTAAAGGCATCTTAATCATAACATGACAAAAACTAAAGCGAATGCTGGGGATCTAGTTCAGAGGCAAAGCACTCACCTAGCATATGCTAGGCCCTTGGTTCAATTCCAATACCAAAATCAAAAACAAAATCACTGAAGTGATATTCTCCCTAAAACCCACTCTTTTCCTGCTTTTCCCCATCTCAGTAAATGACGACTGCATTCTTCTAATCATTCAAAAGAAAACATTTCTCTTTCTTTTATATCCCATATCAAACAAATAAGCAAGTCATAAGCACTTCTTAGCAGCTGTCTCTTCTTAAACTATTCCACTTAACACACTATAATGCAAGCCACCAACACCTTTTTTCTGGACCATTGCAGTAACTTCCTGTCTCCCTGCCTCTACCCTTGCTGTACCATGGCTGAATCTCTACATGGTAGCCAGAGCAGTGCTTTTAAATCATGAGGCAATATGTCATACCTTCACTCAGAACTCTCCAGTGGCCTCCAGCATACTCAAAATACAAAAGAGGGCCTGGAAAGCCCTGCATTATCTTGCTCCTGGATACTTTTCTGACCTCATCTGTTATTCTCATCATTCACTCAGTTACACTGGCCTCTGTGTATTCTTCTGTTGCTTAGATGCGCCAAGTCCATTGCAAACTTAATAACTGCATTTTTTAATCCCTCTGCTAGAATGTTTTTCTTTTCAGTAGCTACATGGTTTGCTGGCTCTAATTGCAAGTCTCTCCTTAAATGTCACCTTATTAGACACAGACATTAAATGCCACCTTATCAAACTTCCTTGGCCATCATTTCTAGTTTGGTTTTTGTTTGTTTGTTTAGGGGTGGTATTGTTTGGAAGGGGGTTGGGTTTTTATTTGGTTTTTGAGATAGGGTTTTGCATGCTACCATGCCCAGCTCATCATTTCTGGAACGATACCATTTGCCACCCTTGGTCCCTCCTTTCTGTTCTTTACTTCTTCATCATAATTAAGACCTGTTTATGATAGTTGATTTGTTTGTGGTCAGTCTCCAACTAAAATATAAGGATCCTAAGAACAAGGTCTTTGTTTTCATTTACTTCTGCATCTCCATCCTGTAGAACAGGTAGCACTTCACATAACATCTGTTGTAGAAATCAGTGCCAAAACTCCCTACTCCCAAGTTACTTCTTGGGTTCAGATTAAAATGTGGATGAGAGCTTTTGTTGTATTTAAGTAGTTTCTGTGAACTTTGATTTTTCCAAATAATTTGGGAAAGAAAATAATCACCACCAGCTCTTCATACACTCATACTTGCTTATTTGGTTCATGTATAGATTATTAGTCAATATAGGCAGTAAATCTTACCATATTTACTAATAGAAATGATGACCACTCATTATCTCTACCACATGGGGCAGGGTACCTCAAGGAATATGACAAACAGCTCTCGCTGCCGTATAACCAAGTGTCTAGTTGGTAACAGGGTAGGTCAGAGAAAATTAAAATATGAAATAACCAGATAATCCTTAAGTAGAGTGATGTAATGTTAAGAGACAGTATAATGTGATTCTTTTCCATTATCTGGTGGCAGGAGTAAAAAAGGGTTAAACCAAGCTTGTGTGTCCTGTAACTGGACTCTGTTTGTGTGTAACACTCATCTGAAGGGAGAGTCCCAATGCCTATTAGCATTTTAAAAACCAAAAAGTTCTATTGTTGTACCTTTTGTTCTTAAGGCTTTTTCAACCAGACATTCCTTCCTGCTTGTTAATACATGTAATATCTGTGGAACCCATTCTGGGTCAAGGTCTTCATCTTTCTCTTTCTCCCCATTTGCCTGGTGATACCCTGAAAAAAACTGTGATCACTTCCACCAAGCAAAGAGGAGCACAGAGTGAGTGAGAAGTCCTGTGAGCGTTGGGCTTAAAGTGCCACTGAGTCCAGCTGTCTTTTCCAGGACTTAGGACAGCAATTCAGGCTTCCCACAAACTTCTTTTTCTAATCTTAGTGGAATAAATGGAATAAACTAAAATGGAACTATTGGCAGTAGTTTGAATGAATTTAAACTAATATATAGTCTCAAAAATAAAAATAAATATGTGTGCATAATTTTCTTGTTTTTGTACCAGGGATTGAATCCATTGGCACTAAACTACTGAACCACACAACCCCTGTCCTTTTTTTAAAAAATTTTGAGACAGAGTCTTGCTAATTGCTTAGGGCCTTACTAAGTTGCTAAGACTGGCTTTGGACTTGCAGTCCTCCTGTCTCAGCCTCCAGAGTTGCAGGGATTACAGGCACGTGCCACCACACCTGGCCCAAATATAAATTTGAAAGGAAATTAATCCCTAAACATTTTTCATTGAATATGACATCACTGTTCTTGAAGTTTCTACATACATTGACTTACATAGCCTTGTGCCTTCACAGTGATGATTTGTGTATCAGTTGACAAATGAGCATTGTCTAAGGCAGAAATGTTCTCATTAGAAAATAAGCATAGATTCACAGGTTTTTTTTCTGACCTCTAGTTGTGGGAACACTGTTCCACAAGCATAGTTGTTCAAACATTAATGGTCCACTCATGCACTGTTGAGCATTTCCTAAGAATATAATTTTCTGTGAGCATTTGTGTTTTATAATTATTTGGGGGAAGAAGTTGCTACTTTTCTTCAGATAATAATATACTGTTTCTTGGTCTTTTAATTTCAGTATGATTACCTTAATGTACTAGAAGCTATAAATGTCAGTACCTCCTGCTTACCACTTGGGAGCTAACAAGGAATAAAGAAGCCATTATGGGGGAAATCACTTTTGGAATTAAATTCTCCAGAATTAACAATTGACTTATAATCATAAAATATTTGATGTTTTATAGATTTTATGAATGGAAAAAAAAATCATATTATTTTCCATTAGATGTGTGTATTTGTATCACTGAGAATTTTCAGGGTTCAGTTGTAAAGTTTCAGGTTGAATTTGCACGGGGCTTATTCCATACTATTCTACCTACTGATAAAACTGTCTTCACATTGGAGATCTTTGGTATAACAACAATCCAGAACTTGACCATGAAGAAGAAGTCAGTAAAACAAGCCATCTGAAAACATAATTGCCCTTGTATTTTGCTTACTAGAAAAGATATGAAGTTATCTATGTTCAGTCCTGAAGAAATAATTGTAAGTTAAAACAAGTTCTTTTCAGTTATTAAACCCATTGTGCAGAATTCAAACTGTATCTGAATTAGTTTCAAACCTGATATATTTTAATAAGATACAGTCTTACATGTAACTTAAGAATATCAAATATTTTCTTTGGAATTGTTTTATCTAATAAATTTTCTAATAAAAACAGAATCTAGTTACATTATTCCCATGTTCATGATCAGTGGATGTAATCTGGATTGTTTTTGAGTTAACAGTGTGTTCAATCAAGCTGTCCAGAACCAGCCTACACCTGCACAGCCAGGAGTGTACAACAATATGAGCATCACCGTGTCCATGGCAGGTGGAAACACAAATGTACAGAACATGAACCCAATGATGGGCCAGATGCAGATGAGCTCATTGCAGATGCCAGGAATGAATGCTGTGTGCCCTGAGCAGGTAAGTGGCACAGCTGGCACACTTGCCACACATGTACCACAGTACACCACAGTTCACTGTCCATCAGGTATGTTGATGGTTACCAGAAATAATCATGCTGCTTTATTCTTTCTTGACATCTTTTGACCATTACTGGCCCTTAAGAGATACAATGGAAATTTTGATAGACTTTATAAATAAGACTTTAGTTTCATATGAAATTTTAGTGTTATAAAGTAGTATACACATTGGCTTAGAATATCCTGTTATATTCTGAATACATCTTCTTCATTTTCACCCTTTTAATTCAACAAATATTTATTCAGCTTACTATGTATAAAGATGCCTCTGTGAGACTATACATATTAACATATTGAGGAGACACAACAAAATTGATAGGTAAGTTGAATAATAAGACCAAACAGTTGTGTAGGAGGTAAACCCCCAGAGGATCATACATATTAATATCAGATGAGAAGTATGTATAGTTGACTACTGAGTGGTTAAAAGGAAAAAAGCCAGGTCAGGAAAAGCACTGGGGAAAAGTTGCCTACCAAAAGACAACTGAGAGCTGGAGGTGTAGTTCAATGGTAGGGTGCTTGCCTACCATGCATGAGGCCCAGGATTTAATCCCCAGCACCACAAAAGAGGAGAGAGAGAGAGGAAAAAAAGAGAGAGGCAATTGAAAAAGAAACATTCAATATTGGTTGTTATAGCATAGCCTAGGCAGAAACGGAAGTTGAAAAGCCCAATGAATATGAAAGAGAGATTTATATTATATTTAGAACAGAATTTATATGATAAGGTTCTTGGGGATGTTGTATGCCATCTAAGTGTTTGGAGTTTGTCCTGGAGCCTCCTGCAGGTTTTTAGGAGAGGATGATTAAATTCAAAATGATATTTAAGAAGATTGTTGGAGTAACTCCAGGTGGTTAAACTTCTCATTCATGTAAGCAACCATAAAGTAAACTGTGGTGACTAGGATACTACTACTATGCAGCCATAATTTATAGCAAGTCTTAAAAATATGAAAACATTGATTATTTTTTGTATAAAATTCCTTTTTGATTATTTTAAATTCCCTATTTCCCAGGAATTATATAGTAAGCCTTAGGAGGCTAGCAGGGATAAAACCAGTAACTTAGTGATCCATATCTTACAGCAAATTAAAGGAACTAAATAGGATTTCTTCTTGTCCTTGTTGTTATCTTGTTATATTCAGTTATTACAATTATTCCTGATCTCCACTAGCGTAAAAAAAAGTAATAATAAAAACAGGAATTGGGTAAAACTTTTATATTTAAAAGTGGGTTTCTTATATAGATGGTCTTGCTTTTTTTTTTTAGTTGTAGTTGGACACAATACCTTTATTTTATTTATTTATTTTTATGTGGTGCTGAGGATTGAACCCAGTGCCTCGCACATGCTAGGCAAGCACTCTACCACTGAGCCACAACCCCAGCCCCATGGTCTTGCTTTTTTATTCAACTCAACCATCTGTGCTTTTTAATTAGAGTGGTTGGTCTCTACATTTAATGTGCTTCTTGGTATAGTATATCCCATCTTGTTTTCTTTGTCTTATCTTTTGGCTTTTGTGTGTGTATGATTAAATATTTTTATTTATTTTCTCTCTTTTTGGCTTATTAACTATATTTACCTGTTTTATTATTGTAGTAGTTGCTTTTGAATCTATATTATGTATCTTTGATATACCAGTCTACCTTCAAGTAATCCTAAGTAACCTCATATATAAGAACCTCACATTAGTATATTTTCACTTTTCCTTTCCTGTGCTGTGTTGCATTCATGTGATATATACCCACAATACATGAAATTATTTCTTCTTTGAATAGTCAACTATATATTTTTCAAATTTAAATAAGAAGTTTTTTGTGTTTACTTCCAGTTTTCTTCATTCCTTTGTGTAGTTTTAGAATTCCATCTAGTATCATTTTTCTTTTGCCTGAAGGTCTTCCTTTAATGTTTATAGTACATATTTGCTGCTGATGATTCTTTTAGCTTTAGTGTATCTGAAAAAAAAGTCTTTGTTCTACCTTATTTTTGAAAGTTCTTTCCCCTGAATCCTAGGTTGGCAGTTTTTGCTTTCAGTACTTTTAAGATGTTATTCTACTACAACTTTCTAATGAGATATCTGCTGTCATTTTTCTTTGTTTTCTGTACATTATTGGTTTTTTCCAGCTCTGATTTAAAATTTTATCTTCTTACAGTTCATTTAAGCAATTTCATTATGATATGTTTTCATATGATATTTTTTATTTCTCATTCATCAAATTTGGGACAGTGTTGGTCATTCCTTTTCACTTTTTTTCTGTCAACTCCCCTCTTTTCCTTCAAAACCTCATTTGACACATAATAGATCTCTTGAAGCTATCCATAGTCCCCTAGGTTTTGTGGGGGACGGTGTTAGAATAGAGTTTAGTCATTCTTTCCTCTGAATGTTTCATTTTAGATAGTTCTATTGCTATAGCTTCAGGTCCACTAAATTTTTCTTTTGCAATGTCTATTCTATTTAATCCAGTGTATTTTTCATCTCAGACACTGCAGGGTTTGTTTTTTATAGTACTTGGGGTTGAATTCAGGGGTGCTCTATATCCTCAGCCCTTTTATTTTTTATTTTGAGGCAGGGTCTCACTAAATTGCCCCAGGCTGGCCTCAAATTTGCAATCCTCGCCGGGCGCGGTGGCGCACGCCTGTAATCCCAGCACTTGGGAGGCTGAAGCAGGAGGATCACGAGTTCAAAGCCAGCCTCAGCAATGGCGACACACTTAGCAACTCAGTGAGACCCTGTCTCTAATAAAATACAAAAAAAAGGGCTGGGGATGTGGCCCAGTGGTCAAGTGCCCCTGAGTTCAATCCCCGGTACCACAAAAAAAAAAAAAAAAAAAAAAAAAAAAAAAAATTTGCAATCCTCCAGCCCCAGCCTCCCAACTAGCTGGAATTACAGGTGTGTACCACTGCACTTGGCTGTTTTGTCCAGTTTTGTTTTTTTAATGGATTTAGGAAGATAAATATGATCCCTGTGACCAAATCTTGACTGAAGTGGAAGTCAGTTGCTAATAGACATGTGTGTGCATTGAGAGAGAGAGAATTAACTTTTTTTTTGAAGTATAATCTTTAAAAATATATAGAAAAGTATATAACTCAGCGAATTTTCACAAACTGACTACATCTGAATAACTGCCACCAGATCAAGAAACAGAACATCACCAGCACCAAGGAGGTTCTTCTCATGTTCCCTTATACACACTCTGCCCCCATAAGGAAAACTATCTGGATTCAAAACAATGTAGTAAATTGCTAAATTTTTATTTTTCTGTCTTCCCTTTTTTTTTTTTTTTTTTTTTGGTCAGGAGATTGTTTTTGTTTGTTTTGTTTTGTTTTAATTTGTCATATTATACAGTAGGATGTATTTTGACTTATGATATATATATGGAGTATAACATCCCATTCTTCTAGTTGTACATGATGTGGAATTACATTGGTTGTGTATTCATATATGCACATAGGAAAGTTATGTCTGATTCATTCTACTATCTTTCCTTTTCCCATTCTCCCTCCCTTCCCTTCATTCCCTTTGTCTAATCCAATGAACATCTATTCCTCCTCCCACTGTGAGTTATCATTTGCATATCAGAGAGAACATTCATTGGGCCTTTGGTTTTTTTGGGGGGGATTGGCTTATTTCACTGAGCATGATAGTCTCCAGTTCCATTCATTTATCAGCAAATGCCATAATTTCATTTCTCTTTATGACTGAGTAGTATTCCATTGTGTATATATACCACATTTTTTTAAATCCATTTATCTGTTGAAGGACACCTAGTTTGGTTCCATAGCTTAGCCATTTTGAATTGAGCTGCTATAAACATTGATGTGGCTGTGTCACTATAGTATGCTGATTCTAAGTACTTTGGGTATAAACTGAGGAGTGGGATAACAGGGTCAAATGGTGGTTCCATTCCAAATTTTCTGAGGAATCTCCATACTGCTTTCCAGGGTGGTTGCACCAATTTGTAGTCCCACCAGCAATGAATGAGTGTACCTTTTCCCCCACATCCCTGCCAACATTTTTTTGTTACTGTGTTCTTGATAATTGCAATTCTGACTGGAGTGAGATGGAATGTCAGTGTAGTTTTAATTTGCATTTCCCTAATTGCCAGAGATGTTGAATATTTTTTTCATATATTTGTTGACTGATCATATTTCTTCTTCTGTGAAGTGCCTGTTCAGTTCCTTTGCCCATTTGTTAATTGAGTTATTTGTTTTTTTGGTATTAAGTTTTTATGGTTCTTTATATATCCTGGAGATTAATGCTCTATCTGAGGAGCAGGTAGCAAAGATTTTCTCCCATTCTATAGGCTGTCTCTTCACATTCTTCTTTGCTGATGATGTTATTTTATATTTAGAGGATCCAAAAAACTCCACCAGAAAACATCTAGAACTCATAAATGAATTCAGCAAAGTAGCAGGATATAAAATTAACACCCATACATTGAGTTCCTATACTCAGTGATGAATCAACTGAAAGAGAAATCATGAAAACTACCCCATTTACAGTAGCCTCAAAAAAAATTAAAGCCGGGCGCGGTGGCGCATGCCTGTAATCCCAGCACTTTGGGAGGCTGAGACAGGAGGATCGCGAGTTCAAAGCCAGCTTCAGCAATGGCGAGGCACTTAGCAACTCAGTGAGACCCTGTCTCTAAATAAAATACAAAAAAAAGGGGTGGGGAAGTGGCCCAGTGGTTGAGTGCCCCTGAGTTCAATCCCCGGTACCACACACACACACAAAAATTAAAATATTTGGGAATCAATCTAACAGAAGAGTCGAGAAAGAAATTTCCATCTTCTGAGGTCTTCTTTATCTCCCATTAACACAATGGGCAGAATTAACATTGTCAAAATGGCCATATTACCAAAAGTGCTCTACAAATTTAACATAATGCCTTTCAAAATTTCAATGACATTCTTCTAGAAATAGAAAAAGCAGTCATGAAATTCATTTGGAAAAATAAGAGGTCCAGAATAGCCAAAGCAATCTTTAGCGAGAAAAGCAAAGAAGGAGGCATCACAATACCAAACCTTAGATTATATTATACTACAAAGCTATAATAACAAAAAGGGCATGATATTGACACCAAAACAGACACATAGACCAGTGGTACAGAATAGAAGATAAAGAGACAAATCCACATAAATACAGTTATCTCATACTAGACAAAGGTGCCAGAAACATACATTGGAGAAAAGATAGCCTCTTCAACAAATGGTGCTGGGAAAACTGAAAATCAGTATGTAGCAAAATGAAATTAAACCCCTATTTCTCACCCTGCACAAAACTCAATTCAAAGTGGATCAAGAACATAGGCATTAGACTAGAGACCCTGCACCTAAACAGAAGAAAAAGTAGGCCCAAATCTACATCATGTCAGCTTAGGAACCAACTTCCTTCACAAGACTCCTAAAGCACAAGAAATAAAAGCAAGAATCAACAGATAGGATGGAATCAAACTAAAAAGCTTCTTCACAGCAAAGGAGATTGTTTTTCATTGAAGAATTTGGTCTTCGACTTAAACAACAAGCTTGTAATTTGGCCTTATATCTGTCTTTAATAGATAAATGATCCAGCACTGAGACACACAGGCCTCTACTGCAACCAGCTTTCATCCACTGACCTTCTCAAAACAGAAGCAGATGGAACCCAGGTCAGTAAGAAAATGCTAAGTCCAGAGCTGTCATATGTACTCTAGAGGACGCTGCATAGCATCGTGGTATAAGAGCCTGACCTTGGAAGTCAGACCTGGGTGTGAGTCCTGGCCATACTTTTCTTATCTGTGTCATTGTGGGCATGTTACAGAACTTTCCTGAGCTGCTGTATAACCACAGAACTAACAAGATACCTGCTTATAGCATTGTTGAGAGGGTTAAATGAGATAAGCTTTCAGAGGATTTAACAGAGTGCTTCGAAAGGGCATGGGAATCACACAGGTGGCCACTCTTTGATATTTGTTAAATAACAACACTTAAAACTCATCTGTAATAAAAATACTCAAAAGTATCTCAGGAAGTTCAGACAAAACAGTGCCTACTATGTGCTCGGCCTCCTTCGAAGGATGTTTCTAGACAGCACAAACAGCAAGGTGTCCAAATTTCCTGTATCAACCAAAACTTAGACATTTTGGAGGTTTTAATTCACTTTGGTAATTTTGGTTTCATCTTTAGTTTCTTAAGTTTTTTTAACATAGGTATTATGCTATAGATAGAGATAGAAATACACATATCTTCCTTGCCTTTTGGGTGAACTGTGAGAAGAAGAGAAGAAAAAGTTTCATTGTAAAATTTATTATTTGTCAGGCACTGTGGTAGGCACTGTATGCTTTATCTCATTTAAGCCTCACTGTAACCCTACAAAGGAGGTAGTATTCCTTTTCTTCACAGATGAAGAAACTGAACCTGAAAAGGTTTAACTACATGCACCACTTACAAAACTACAATGAGGAGGAGCTGAGGGTCAGACCCAGGTCTCTCTAACACCAAAGTTCATGCTGTAACTGTCATACCACTTGGAGCCTGTTGAAAGATAAAACATAATAGACACATGTACGTAAATTGTCACATAACCAAAGAAGGCAAATTATCAAATTCATGTTACAAGTAACAAGAGCATCAGCATTGAAAGAAAGAAGAAATAGGACTAAGGTATGCCTCAGTGGAAGAGCTCTTGCCTAGTACACAAGGCCCTGGTTCAATCCCCATTGCTACAAAGAATAAAGAAAAGAGAAATGACTGAGATGGTCAGAGAGAATTTACACAGGAGTAGTCTGAATTGGGCTTGAAGGACAGTTCTGAGGCCAGGAGAAAGAGAAAGGTCCATATAATGGTTGTTAGAAGCCAGAATAATAGCCGGGCGCGGTGGCGCACGCCTGTAATCCCAGCACTTTGGGAGGCTGAGGCAGGAGGATCGCGAGTTCAAAGCCAGCCTCAGCAATGGCGAGGCACTTAGCAACTCAGTGAGACCCTGTCTCTAATAAAAATACAAAAAAGGTCTGGGGATGTGACCCAGTGGTCGAGTGCCCCTGAGTTCAATCCCTGGTACCACAAAAAAAAAAAAAAAAAAAAAAAAAAAAGAAGCCAGAATAGCGGGTAGATTTGGGAGTAGAGGACAGGGAAACAAATATCTTAGCATAGTCCTGGAAAACAAAATCCACTGAAGGTAAAGAGTTTGTAATAAGAATTTATAGGAATCAAAATTGGTACAGTAGAAGGAGACAAATTTCCAGATTCCTTGATACTAAACTGAGTGATCTGGACTTAATCCTAAATAAAATCACCCCTGAAGGAGAACACTGATAAAGCATGCTGGCTTATCTTGGGGTAGAAGAGGTAAAGGAAGGCATGCTGGGCAACTGGCTTAGAAGGAGAAAGACCAGGAAGAAGGCTGTATCCAGAGTCCGAGATTTATGAAATGGGGTTTCAGCCCTTTGATGATAAAGAGAGGGCATTTTGGAATTGAGGAATGAAGACAGTCTTCATTTACTACAAGTTTTTGAAGGTCTCGTGCTCACAGAGTCATATACTGTGCAGCATGACAAATTAATTAAAGCAAAACAACCAATTTTTAAGTTCTGAACCTGGGATAGTATTTGAATTGAAGGAAAAATGATGTTGGACAATCTTCAGAGGCTGACACTCGCTGTCACCCCATTCTTCACCCCTGGCAGATCTTCAGCTTCTGTGTCAGGCTTTGCCTGTCTGTAAAAGCATGACAACCTGAGAAGTCCTCGAGTCTGGTCTAAGGCATCCTTTTTCTAAGTAAATGTTCAAATTGGATGAAATGTGTTTTAGAGTTTGGTTTTGTCTTTTCGGGTTTTTAATTTCAAAAATAGACTATCTAAAAATACTCTTACTTCTTTCTAAAGAAGCAGAATTTTCTCTCTAGTCTGTTTTATCATGCCTTTCTTTATCTGGAGTGTTTTTCAGTATTTGGGGACAAAAACACATTAGGCTTTGCCCCATTATTTCATATTTAGAAATGCATAAACATGAAAGTTATATTGATTTAAAAATAATAGCCTAAGCCAGGTACAGTGGCGCATGTCTATAATCCCAGTGACTTAGGAGACAGAGGCAGGAGGATTGCAAATTCAAAGCCAGCCTCATCAATTTAGCAAGGCCCTGAGCAACTTAGTGAAACTTTGTCTCAAGAAATCAAAAGGACTGGGGGTGTGGCTTAGTGGTAAAGCGTCCCTGGGTTCAATCCTCAGTATCCCCCCAAATTTTTAATTGCCTAAATAGCACTATGGTTTGTATTCACACAAAGTTTCAGTGGCAGAATCTTCTTTCTGTTATAGCCCATCATCACACCTGTATTCGTTCCTGTGTATGTATATTTGCCAAACAGAAGGTAGGAGTGAGTTAGGTAGTACAGAAAAGGAGGTGTACAGAAAAGGAGAAGAAAAACACAAGAAGAGGACTGGGGGGGAGTACCAGGAGCCAGCTGTGTTGGGGAGGAGGCAAGACAGAGGAAAGAAGAAGAAAAGAATGCAGAGAATATAGAAGCAGGAAGAGGCTGATAGGGGATTGTTCACCTGGGAGAGAGGAATGCCCAGGTCAAGCCCCAGAACAAAAGTAGGAATGGGCAGTTTAGTGAGGGCACAGAGGCAGCTAGAGAGTAGACTTAAGACAGTCAGTGTGTTTTAGGTACATTAGAAAAAAGCTCAAAGATGAAGAAAACTAATGGGAGCATATAGGGGCAAGAAGCAAAATCTAGGAAACTAGGAAAAGAGGAAGATGAGGAAACAGTGCTAATCTAACTGGGATTTAATTCATTAGGCACCACAAAAACTCTGCTCCTGGTCTGCCTCATCTGACATAAATGGAGTGGGGATGTATATGGATTAAGAATAAGACACTACTGGCTAGACTGATATAGAAAGTTGGTAGGACATGAAGGCTGGTGGGAAATAACTTTTATTCTATTTAGGATAGAAAGATTTTCAGAGGAGTTGAGTATTATTGGCATATATTACTGACAAATGACAAAAAAAAAAAACATACCACTAATCTAAAATACTTTATGAACCTATTAAACATAAGGCACCAGTTTGCCAAAAATTGGAGACACTTAAATGCACTTAGATGCCTTAGAAGGCATTTCTGTTCCTGCTCTGGAGCATTCAGAAGTGTGATATCGGCAATTATCAGTTCTATGAACAACTTTTTAATAAGTTGTAGTAAGACTAACTTCTGGCTTTATTTTCCCGGTAGAATATGCTAGAACTATGAAAAATTGTGACATTTTTAAGGAATATATGTATTACTACTGAAAGTAATTAAAGGGAAAATTCACACTGTCCTCAGCTAATAGATTTACTGTTATTTTTAGCTCATGTGTTTAAGGAATTGTCTATCAGGAAAAAAGTCAAATATAAAATTGTTCAACTGATAATTTGTTATAATTCTAAAGCTGATATGTGAGGAGCTATGTAATAATATATTTAGATACTACACAAATCTTCTGGACATTAACCTTAGTAGTGCTGATGTCCTGTTACTAAGTTGTGGTGGGTTTATTTTGCTGATACTGGGTTAAAGCCCTTAATTTCTCAGTGCCATCATAAAGATTTTTTATCCTACTAAAGTTATTTGTAGAATGCTTTTGAACTGGTTTTCCAAATAGCATGTTGTTGTTTTTTTTTTTTTTTTTTTTTAAACCCACCACAGGGTACCATACTCTAAAACTGGGCTTTTCCCAACATGGCAATATTAGCAATGACACTTACTCACTTTCAGTATTGATGGCAACCCTGTAGGGGCTGACATGACCATTCCAATTTTTATTTTATTTTTAAAGTGTGAACTTTCCAGAACCCTGAGCAAAATGAGTGCAGCGATTTTCTTTTTGTAGGACAAGAAGACAGAAGAGTTCTTCTCTGTGGTGACTACAGACTAGAGGAATGCTCTAGTGAGTTTCCACTTCAAGTAGTACCCACTCATAAGCCGGGGGGGCAGACCCTTCTGTCTAAACACATCTTTTATTTGTGTTCCAGCAGGTGCAACAGGTTCAGGTGTTTGCTGACGTCCAGTGTACAGTGAATCTGGTAGGCGGGGACCCTTACCTGAACCAGCCTGGTCCACTGGGAACTCAAAAACCCACGTCAGGACCACAGACCCCCCAGGCCCAGCAGAAGAGCCTCCTTCAGCAGCTACTGACTGAATAACCACTTTTAAAGGAATGTGAAATTTAAATAATAGACATACAGAGATATACAAATATATTATATATTTTTCTGAGATTTTTGATATCTCAATCTGCAGCCATTCTTCAGGTCGTAGCATTTGGAGCAAAAAAAAAAAAAAAAAAAGAAAAAAAAGAAAAAAATGTTCACTTTTGTTGGGAGATTGAGAGATGCTTTTGTTTCTTTGTAAAGGCCTTGGATATTAAAAACAAGGCAGAACAGTTGGACAATCTATTTCTTGAGCCAAATTTAATTATTCTTATTTTTGTAATCAGTCATTGGCTTCTTATCTGGATGAAGGCTTTTGAAGGAGAACCAAAACAACAAGTTCCAAGGGGAAGACGAAGCTCCACCTCGCTGGCTCAGTCCTGACCCTGCCCAGGAAGATCAGCCCCTGGGGCTTTGCCTATGTCCGTCCACCAAAGGCTGTCACGTTCCTCAAAACCAACAGCCCTCCCCAACCCCAACCCCAGGCAGCTTGTATGTACAATCAGCTTCTTCAAGCAACTCTTATCTGTTGGCTTCAAGAGAATATTTTGCCTCCACATATGTACCCTTTCTCCTTTTTTTAAAGATGGATTTAAACCAAGATGCCTCCAGGAAGAGGATGATATTCACAGAGGAATCCAAAAAATACAGTTTGGGAGAAAATGCAATAATTTTTGATGAGATGGGTGAAGGACAAGAAGTGAGTTCTGTCAATTATTGTAGATACAGTTTCCTGATTAAATCTGGCAAAAAAGGCAGCCTGTTCTTTCTGCTTTTATTGTATTAACAGCTGAGGTAGCTAAACTTATTTAAAATAAAATTAAATTTATGATCCAAGTAGCTTATTTTTAATCTCACTGTAAATATATTTGATTTCTTGTAGAAATTGATTTCCTTCTGTTTAATTTTATGCTTTTATTATCATATTCTTGATTTTTCTAAATTTGTGTGAAATATAACATTGATTGAATTGCAGTTACATTTGGCTAGTAATATTTCATTATTTTAGCAATCGTGATGCCATATGTGGATTTACTTTGGGGCTCATATCAACGTGGCACTGCCAGAAAGAGCCATTCCAGCTGAGCTAGAGCAGACTATCCCAGAATGTCCAGGATCACCCAGCCAGAAATGCACATGCCACTTGTACAGAGGGAAATTAGTGCTCAAAGAAAATCTGCTGTTTTTCTTAGATTGACTTTGGGAATTTGAGTTTCCATCTGTGCAAATATAAATTTCTCTATCCTGCTCTGAGGCTAATTGGTACCATGTTTTCCCTTTGTGTCCTGTAATTCGCCACGTCTCATCTCATCCTGGTCTCTGAGAAAGGAGCCAGTGAACTGACTTTCCAGTTCTAGAAGTTCCACCACAGGCCAGGAAAGCTTGAGAAAGCATTGTGGAAGAAGCAAAGTAGACCCCCATCACTCACTGTTACCTGCATCCCTGGGCCTGTGAAGGACGACAACATTGACCTTCTGCACCAGCTACCTCTGCTTGCGGCAGAGAAAAGGCCATAAGAACCAACATGGATGAGGAGCATGGACTCAGACTTCAAGGAAGAAGCCATTTCCCCAGGTCCTCCTTTCTGCATCTCACCACCCTTAGTTTCAGATAACTCCATTGAACAGCATCTATTCAGAAACTATACTGAATATAAAAATTGATGGAAGGGCTCACATGGGTAGCAACTATGAAAAAGAAATAGGACACTCAGTCAAAAACATTATCTCTTTTAGTTTTTCAGAAAATGCATCCTTGATTTCATTAATTTCCAGCTTGAAAGCCCAGCCATATTACTCTAGTCCCTACCAAACTGCTCTAGGAGGCCATTTCCATTGTTCGTGATATTTAGATGTGCAGACTTCAGGAAGTTCACCCTTAACTTCAGCATTCCAGATGAAGTTTCCTGACTCAGTGCTTTTGCATAAGGAACTAGAAAAGAAAAGCAGTAAGGAAAATTGGAGATGCTAGCATCCTTCCCCATCCCAACTGCACCTTAAAGTATGCATGTCACCTTCAAGGTTTTATAATTGCACTGTTTGTTTTATGTATGTACAGATTAAAATTATTGCTACATTTGAGGAAAATAAAATTGCTTGCTTCTATGTAATTCCTGTCATTCCACAGGAAATTCACTTTTCCAGCTACTGAATAGAATTTGTTTAACAACCTCGTGGATTGCCTCTTCATTTACAGGGAAGAAGTGAAACCTACAGTCTGCCGAAAAATGCCACAACCCAGAATGACTAATGGTTAATGAAAGGATAATAAAAGAAATGATATCTAAAACCTAAAATCCCTAAAGCCTAAGATCCTTGAAGTCACCCTAATAGGAATCATCCACCCAGTGAAATTGCAAAGGTCAAAGTGAAGTTGTGATGGGGTCTTTGAGGAAATACTAACTTAGTGATTTATCTGATGAGTACACACTCTGTCCCCATGTCTTGGCCAGGTCTGCTTCAGGCAACAACACTTCAGGGTCACAAAATACCTTGTCTTTCTGTGTTCTTGGTCTTTTACATACCAACATTTATTGATCGAGATGTTGGATTTTACTTGAGTGATAATGCATTTTATGAAAGTTAAGCCCTGTTTCTTATTTGTGTGTTTTTAAGGCAGCTGAAATCAACCAATGATTTAACTAAGTGGGGCCAGAGTAAGGGAGGTAAGCAAATGTGATTTCAGAGGGCAGTGGGGAGTTGTATTTCTTTTGCACATTCCCACACATAAATCCACACAGACTTGGTAGCTGTTGTCTGACACCATATTTATGGAGGAACATACCTTTTTCCCTACAGTTGGAATAAGATAAAAATGTTACTTCTCTTGGGCTGGGGTTGTAGCTCAATGGTAGAGCACTTGCCTAGCATGTGTGAGGCACTGGGTTCAATCCTTAGCACCACATAAATACAAATTAACAAAATAAAGGTATTGTGCCTTCTACAACTAAAAGTATTTTTTTAAATGCTACTGATTTAAAGTTATCCTGAGACAGAAATGAGGAACAAATGGATTCAATTGAGGAAAAATTGAGATGAAGGTAGAACAAGGAAACTTCACTTTCTTTGTGATTTTTGCATAAATAGGTTCCAGTCCTAAAGAAGATCTTAGAAACTATTAGGCCCTGCAAGGAAAAAGAAAGGACAATTGTCTGCTTATATAGGCAGTTGTGCTGACTTCCATGTTGACCCTAACTGCTCCTCTGAGAAGAGTGCCTCCCCTTGAATGCTGTGAATAATGCAGAGCATGCTTGATCCTTGACCATTCCTGTGCTTCTGAAGATCTTGATGATTTAATTAAACCCATTAATTCTTTTTTTTTTTTTTAGGAAAAATGCAAAAGGAAGCATTTCTCCATTCATAACCGTTTGTGCCAGCATTAAATTAGTTTTCTTTGTATATTTTATTTTTTTGCCATCAGAACTCATTAACAAGATTGAGAGAAACAATGATTTATCCTTGTTCACTCATTAAACACATTTTTATTCTTTATATAGGGCTCCATGGATATGAAAGGATCCAGACAGAAATGAACCCTGCCATCATGGAACTGATATTCACATTTGTGGGGGTGCGAGAGTAGTTAGAATCATGATTGAGTTAAGTGGTACAGAGGAGAGTTCTAAGTTGCTTTGTGAGGGAGACCATGTATCCCTGGTCAAGGCAGGTTTCCTTGTGGAAAACATGGTATTTGAGGTGACATTTGCAGGTTATTGCAGAAGTAGCTCAGTGAAGAGCAGAGTGAGGATAGTTCAGAAAAACAGTATTATGAAGGCCTGGAAACAGGAAGGAGCCCCAGAGAGCTAGTTTTTAAATTGTTAGTGTTTTGAGCTCTCATAAATATGTTATTACAATTATGGCAGCTGATAGGCTAGAAAGGAACTGAAGTCAGCCTTTGGCTCCAGAAGGAACACACACTAGGTTTGGGATCCTCATTTGCAAATTATACCAGCTGATAGCTATAGCCTCTTCCGTAACTGGCCCTATCCAACCAGAAGTACAGGCTTCTGTTTCTTCACAATTAACTGTAGCTGATAACTCTTAAGAAAATTAAGAGAAAATGAATTTTTACTGTAACAACTTATAAAATCCTTTATGTACATTATTCTCAATCCTCCACAGAATTTGAGAGAGTTGTAAAGATAAAACAATCTCAACAAGGTTATGACACCAGCAGTACTGCTTATCAGTGGAATTGGGACTTGAAGCCACATCTTCTAATTCCAAATTCTGGATTCACTATTCTAGATAATATGATTTAGGAATAATTTGGAGCCTGCAGAGTTTAATCTCATTGTGTGACATTAGGTAGTGCTTTCTTATGTGAGGTAACTTTAATATTAAATACAGCTTTGAAAAGAGGGGATCTAATCCTTCTCTGGAAGCAGTCAGAGCCTTCCCTTGGGCAGCCTCAACTAAATGGGGTGATCTTTGGCAGTGTTATAACTTTAGCCTAAAAGAATTTCAAAAGATAAAGTTTCCCTGTGGGGCAGGTATAAGAACAGCTGACAGGTCTTGGGATGTATCTCAGTGCTAGAGAGCTTGCCATGCATGTGCCATGTACAAGGCCCTGGGTTCAATCCTCAGCAACACACACACACACACACACACACACACACACACACACACACACGGATGCTTTTCATGAGGCAGAATAATTGTAGCATCTACATTTCATCCTAAGATATAAAATTTCTTGGGTCATACTTGGGGATATTCACTTTTCTCTAGATCTCCTGCAGACAAAGAAACTTTCTCCTATGCTGTGCAGTTTGGCTCTGGTGTAGCTATATGTGCTTATATCCAAGCTCTAGTAGTTTGTACAACCAGCAGAAGCAAGCAGTGCCTATAGGTATCCATAGCAACCTATAGACATTGGTTTGAGAACAGAAGAAATAAAATGTTAAAAGGAATACTCCTATGAGATTTATCTCCATTCCAGTGTCCATGGATCCTAAGGTACAGAATAAAGAAAAAAAAAATACTTCAGGCTAGAGTTATCTATTGTTGGTCAGTTGATACAATACAGATTGTGACAGGCAGTATGAACAGTATAGACAACTGCTTGTGCTTCTCTCCCACAATGGAGATTCCACATCAAACAAAACTTTTTCATTTCTACTCCACCAGGCAATATACTAGGCAAATACCCACTCATGCACTAATAATTTCTTGTATTTGTCCAGCACTTTCACCTACATTTGATCTACAGAGTCTTGTAAATCAATAAGAGTAGGTTACAGATGGTGAAACTGAAGCTCAGATTTGTGGTGAGATGGCTGGAAATGCTGGCCCCAAGGGTCAAGCCTTGGGCTTTGGGATGAAACCCACCACTGTTTCTACTGCACAACTACTAGAGATGAAAGCACTATTAGTAACACATAAAACTGGAAATCCAAGCCCAGCGTTGCACACATTTGTAACCCCAACAACTTACTAGGCTAAGGCAGGAGGATTTGCTGGAGATGTATCTCAGGAGTAGAGAGTAACTAGATTCAATCCTCACTATGGTAGGGGGAGGGGTGGGGCAGGGGAGAAAGACTAGGAATCCTGATGAGTTAAAAATTAGTCCTTGGAACTTAAGCATAGATGCATGTCAGGTTTTTTGTTTATTTTGTACCAGGGATTGAACCCAGGAGTACTTAACCACCAAACCGCATCCCCAGCCCTTTTTTTTTTTTTTTTTTTTTTTTTTCACGTTTTATTTTGAGACAGGGTCTTGCTTGCTTAGGGCCTCACTAAGTTGTGAGGCTGGCTTTGAACTTGCCATCCTCCTGCCACAGCCTCCGGAGCCTCTGGGATTACAGGTGTGTGCCACCATTCCTGGCCAGGGTTTCCATTTTGAAAAAAAAAAAAAAAAATGGGCACAAATTTTGAGTTTGTTTAGGTCTGAATGTTACATGTGTATATATGCATTGTAAGTCCACTCTTCTAGCCAAGACGTCTTGCAAGATGCAGTCCTAAACTTCCAACTGGTGAACAGTACTATGTGGATTCTATCCTTTCAACCCCAGCACCTCAAAATTAAGGCCCAAACCAATTAACTTATTTCCCCCAAAATATGTCCTTGTGTCCCTACCTGTTAGCAGTCATGTACAACATTCTTTCACTCATTTCCTTCACCAAGAAGTTGAGTGCAACTCAATCTGCAAGAAGTTGTCCTTTGTAATACTTCATGGCTGCTGCCTTCTTTCCAGCCCTATCAGTAACAGACCAAATCCAAGACATTTATTTCTATATGATTGCAATAACCATCAGATCCAAACTATTGAGAGGAAGACCTTTTACTTACAGGCATAAATGTCTTACCTGGGATTTCTTTCCTTAAACCTGAGAAGTAGTCCAGCCCTGCTAAGTTCTGCTTTCTTTTCAAATCTAAAGCCATTATCATACACCTGCCTAAAGTCAATTTTAAGCTGCATACTGCATATTCATTTTCTTTTTTAATTTGCAAACCTTTACAAAAATAAGCATTTTAATTAGTTTTCATTTTAACATTCTTTAATGTTAGCAATTACATTTTAAATGATAATTAGTAAGCTATAATTTAAAGTTCAACCAAATCAAACTGGAAAAAAGTCTCCCTATAGAACATACACTTAAGACTCATTACCTTAAAGCTTAGGCTTTCCACTATCACCCTTCCCTGAAGAATTTTCATTCAGGAAATGTTGAAGTAGATGTGAAAATAGAATAGTGTAATGAACCAGTTTGTTTGTTTGTTTGTTTGTTTGTTTGTTTGTTTGTTTGGTACTGGGGATTGAACTCAAGGGCACTGGACCACTGAGCCACATCCCCAGCCCATTTTTATATTAGAGACAGGGTCTCACTAAGTTGCTAAGTGCCTTAGCCATTGCTGAGGCTGGCTTTGAACTCGCAATCCTCCTGCCTCAGCCTCCCAAGTGCTGGGATTACAGGCGTGCGCCACTGCGCCTGGCTAATGTACCAGTTCTAGATTATTAAATTAGTCTTCTTTTGGGGGGCGTGGGAGACGTTCTGGAAATTGAACTCAGTGTACTTTATCACTGAGCCACATTCCCAGCTTTTTATTTTTGATTTTGACAGCGTTTCACTGTTCCCCAGGCTGGCCCTAAACTTGCAAGCCTCCTTCCTAAGCCTCTTGAATTAGGATTACAGGTGTGCACCACTGTTAAATCAGTCTTTAATATTTTATTTTTATAACCTCAAAAGAGATGACCAGTCATTTTGTCAATTTCTAGCTCAAAAATAAGTTGCAGTTAGCCTTTTGGGGAATCTTTAGATTTAAGAATTTCTCTTTTATAAAAGTATTATAATACTTATTTTAAATAATTTTTACAGTAGTTTAATAGCAGTGACAGAACATATGTTAACTGAATACTTACTATTTTCCAGGTATTATTCTAGGCACTGGGGCTACATCAATGAAGAAAAAAAAATCCTTGTCCTCATGGTGTTTGCATTCTAATGAATGTTGGTTGACAGACAAGCAAATAATGTAGTGTATCAGATGGCAAGTACTGTGGAGAAAAATTAAGTAGGGAAGGAAGAATAGGAGGCCTGGAGGGGAGTTGTCACAGGAAAGGCCTTCCAAGAAGTGACAACCTATAAGAGGTGAAATAGCCATGGCAATATGGAGAAGAGCTTTCTGGGCAGAGGTACAGAGGTCTTGAGGCTGGAGCTGAGTGAAGGAGGAGAATAATAGGTGATGAAGTCAAAGAGGTCAATGAGGTCCAAGGATCAGAAAGGACCTTGTGGACCAATATAAATTTTGACTTTTACTCTGGGGTAGAGAGCTATTGGGAGGTTTTTTAAGGGGAATGACAGCTTTTACCTGGGTTTTTATTTTGTTTTAATTTGTTCTAATTAGTTACACATGACAGCAGAATGCATTTTGACACATCGTACACAAATGGAGCACTTCTCCGTGCTCTGGCTGAACAGGGTGCAGAGTCACACCAGTAGTGTAATCATACATGTATATAGGGTAATAATGTCCATCTCATTCCACCATCTTTCCCATTCCCACACCCCCTCCACTCCCCTCACTCCCCTCTGCAAAATCCAAAGTTCCTTCATTCTTCTCCACCTACCTCCAACCCCCACCATTATGGATTAGCATCCACTTATCAGAGAAAACATTCAGCCTTTGGGTTTTTTTTTTTAATATTTGTTTTAGTTGTACACAATGCCTTTATTCTTACATAGTGCTGAGGATCGAACCCGGGCTGCACATGTACTAGGCAAGTGCTCTACAGCTGAGCCCAGCCTTTGGGTTTTTGTGTTTGACTTATTCCACTTAGCATGATATTCTCCAGCTCCATCCACTTACCTGCAAATGCCATAATTTCATTCTTCTTTAAGGCTGAGTAATATTCCATTGCATATATGTACCACATTTTCTTTATCCATCTGTTGAGGGGCATCTAAGTTGGTTCCATAGTTTAGCTATTGTGAATTGAGTTGCTGTAAACATTGATGTGGTTGCATCACTATAGTATGCTGATTTTAAGCCCTTTAGTTATAAACTGAGGAGTGGGATAGCTGGGTCAAATGGTTTACCCGGGTTTTGACAGGATCACTCTGGCTTTTGTGTTGAGCATAGTTGTAGAGAAGGCAATGCAGAATCAAGGAAACCTGTTAGGAAGCATTGTAGTCATCCAGGTAAGAGATTATGGCTTGGGCCAAGATGGTAGCAACAGAAATCATGAGAAATGATCAGATTATGGATGTAGTTTGAAGGTACAAACAACCATATTTGCTGACATACCAGATGCAGGATGTGAGAGAAGAATAAAGAATTATTCCTAGGTTTTAGGCATGAGGAACTGAAAGGATAGAATTGCCATTCACAGAAAAGGGAAAGAGAAGCAGGTTTGATTCATTTTCTGTCCTAAGATTGAATTCCTAAGAAACATCCAAGTAATCTCAGATCTGAAATTTCAGAAGATGATTGTGGCTGAATATATAAATTTGGAAGTTATCAGTATGCAGTTGGTCCCAGAGACTGAAAGATGACTAGAACCTGATTCTCTTATCTAGGCCATCTCTCTCACATTAAATAATAATCTCAAGTAGGGTTTATTCCAGGAACAAAGATGATCCAATATCTGAAGTCTAGCAGTGCCACTCACCACAGTAGCAACAGAGCAAAAACCATGATTATTTCAGTAGATGCAGAAAAGCTATTTGATTTTTTGAATGCCCATTTATGAATTTTCTTTTAAATTTGTTGAACTTGTGGTAGAAGGGAAACTCCTTAATCTGATGCAGAGTATTTGCTGAAACTCTCAATAAATAATACACCTAACAGTGAAGGTCTAAAAGCATTCCCATTGAAGTCAATAGCTAGTCAAGGATATCTCTTAAGACTTCTGTTTCTGTACTAGGGGTCCTAGTCAATGAATTAAGATGAGAAAAACAAGAATGAAGATTGCATTGAAAGACACTAAGTTGTCTGTAGTGCTTCTATAGGCTCTTGTTTAAATTATTCCCATATAATCCTGTTAAAATTAGTCACAGGTAAGAAATCTGAGGCAAAATTGCAAAGTCATTGAGTAAAAGTTGAGCCTTAGTCACCTGCTTTGCTCTGTTTGTATCATAAAGTAACACCATATTTCTTATGGCTCAGTTTCCATTCTTGCAGCCACATCATCAGTCTTGTGCTTTTATTGCTTCAAGTAACCTCCTTACTTTCAGTCCCAGCTTTCCTCCTCTTCCCAGCAAATACATCTTGTACATGTTGCAAGATTAGTCCTCTTGGTCTGGGGATATAGCTCAGTTGGTAGAGTGCTTGCCTCACATGCAGAAGGCCCTGGGTTCAATCCCTAGCACCACTAAATAATAAATAAATACATACATACATACATAAAAATCAGTCCTCTTGTGTCATGTGCACTTCTTCAGAATTCCTTACACCCAGTGTTGGGAAGGAGGTAAAATGTTTCATCCCCACTTTCGTTGTTGTGTTCCTTTGCAGAGGGAGCTTAATTAACATAATGCTTCAGTTTGCTGCTCCACCCAACTCTTCCTCATGGAGGGTAAAAGAATAATTCCTGTTGATTCATATTTTTCATTTTTTAAATATTTATTTATTTTAGTTGTACATAATGACTTTATTTATTTTTACATGGTGCTGAGGATCGAACCCCGGCCGTGCACATGCTAGGCGAGCGCTCTACCGCTGAGCCACAATCCCAGCCCCTGATTCATATTTTTCAATTGAGTGGAACCAGTCTATCAAGGCTTGATAGATTGAATGTAGGGAATCTGTTTTCTTTACCCTTACTTTATCCATATGACCAGTAGGAAGCAGAACTTTAGTGAGAGTATCTACTTTGTGTACTAACACTTTCCCTTAGGACAGAGAATTTGCAAGCCCATTGAGGCCATCACATAAAGCTATATCTTCCAATTGATGATAAAAGTGATGATTTGTTTCTCTGTTTTTTTGTCTCATTTCTCAAGAACCTAGGTTCAGCCAGGCACAGTGGCACATGTCTGTAATCCCAGTGACTTGGAAGGCTGAGGTAGGAGAATGGCAAGTTCAAAGCCAGCCTCAGCAACCCTGTCTCAAAAGGAGGGATGTAGCCAGTGATTAAGCACCCTGGGTTCAATTCTTGGTACAACAACAACCAAAAAAAAAAAAAAAAAAAGCAAGCAAACAAACGGACAAAAAACCCTAGGTTCAGAACTGGGGCACTACTTATTTGGCCCTTGCAAAACCTCCACAGCTACAATCCAGCCTTAGGCCAACATTCAAAACCTACCACATCTAGATCTTCAAGAAGGAGAATCTGGGGCTGTGTTGAGCTTGACCTCAGAGGACACCTTAAACTTGTGACATGATCATAGCTATGAGTGGTGCTTCTCAGCCATTTTTCCTCACCAACACCTTCCCATCAGCAACAATAGCTCCATATTACTAAAACACTCACCCAGGAAGCAGAAAGGAGTGCACACCCCAGGACAGCATCTCAGAGTCCGTGGGGAAGTTGTAGTCAATTAAACATTAACAGAGGCGGCTTTTCACATGCTCCTCTAGGGGAGGCCTGTGCATTCCGTCAGCACTGTGAGCCGTGACCTAAGCTTGAATCCTGACTTCAGAAGTTCAGAACCTCAATTCTGTCAGCTCATCCAGTGATAATGGGACTCTAGTCACAGAACTAACAGCCAGAGGAGGCTGATTTATAATCCAGAATGTCAATTAACCAATTTCAAATGACAGCTACAGCTTTCCTGTGCTTGAACTACCAGTGACCCCTTTCCAAACCACCCTCTAACTAGTAACTGGGTGGGGGGGGAGACCAAATTAGTAACCAACTATGAGAAGGTAAGAAAATCGAACTAATAAAAGACCTACTTTCCAATCCCAGTTTTGCCACTGGCTTTGATCTTGGGCAAGTCAAAGTTTTTTCCAAATCTGTAAATGCTGAAACAAGACTGCATGCATCACACAATCCTCAGAATTGAGTAGAATGGAAGCACTTTGTTAATTATAAAATGTTTTTCAAATATAAGAAATTTACCAGAGCATAGGAGATTCTTTTCAAGGATATATCATCTATCCTATGGCTTATAGCATCATCTTTGCTCTACTGGAGAATATATCACTTTTTGTGACCTTAGCCCATGTGGCAGATGTATAATATACTTAGATCCAGATTTCTGGTCTCATCTTGACTCCTGATGAGCAAGTTATACACAGTTATTGTTTACTTTTTAGGCTGGTTACCTTGGGGGGCCCAGCTCCTTCTAGGTAATAGTAAGAGTTTCTGATTCAATGTGTCTTCAGTAGGACCTGAGATCAATGATGCTTATCTAAGGGACCACACCACCATTTGAGGACCACTGGTCTAGTTTATAGTCAATACTAATAAGAAAGCCTGTTGCTGCCTACTTCTTCCTTACTCTCATTCACCTGCCTGCTTGTCCTTTCCCCACGTTGGCAGAAGTTATGGCATTTGTGCTCAGATCCCTGCTTTAGGGATCTGCAGCTGTGCAGAGACACTCCTCTATCTTCCTTTATCTCTGTGTTTTACTGAAGAATTCAAAATTATCAAATTTAAAACATAATTTTTAAAAGAGGCACTGTCAATTGAAAATTTTCCTAATTGGCTTGAATGGAAATATCAGGGACTGCTTAATGATCTGTGGATGGCAATACTCCCAGACAGAAGAAAGGGAATTAGACAACTGGCTTATTTGACTGAGAGCTCTTTGAGGGCAGTTCTTGGGGATGATGTCTCATGTAACTTCCTACACTTAGGCTGTATAGCACCAAGTGCCCTGGCACTGTCACAGGATTTGCATAAACCAAAGCACTTAATCCACACAGCTCTACTATAAATCCCTATTTTGCAGATGAGGAAATTGGACTCAGGGAAGTTGAGTGGCTTGCCCAAATTCATATATCTTGAAAGTATGAGAGCCAGATGTGGACTCAAGAAGTTTAACAGCCTGTGTTCCTGCCCCTATGGTAAGCTATTTAATACATTGCACAGTAAGTATATTCAATGTTATGAAGATTATATGCCTCCCACTTCATAGGGGAAAAAAAATCAACAGGTGTGGCCAGTGTCAACTTTCTTCCTCCTCCAATCTATAAATTTGTGGACAGCTATACTCTCCCCTACTGTCTTTCCTGCAGACTCAAAATAAATTTTCCCTCTTTCTTAATTCAAGTCCAGTTCTTCCCTATATCCTTGACCCCACCTCTTGCCACTTTCTCTGGACTTTTTTTTTTTTTTTTCTCCTTTTTTTTTTTTTCGGTACCAAGGATTGAAGCCAGAAACACTTAAACACTGAGCCACATCCCCAGCCCTTTGTAAAATTTTATTTTGAGACAGGGTCTTGCTAAGTTGCTTAGGGCCTCACTAAGTTGCTGAGACTAGCCTGAAATTTTGCAAGCCTGAGCCTCTCAAGTTGCTGGGATTATAGGAGTGTACCACTAAGCCCAGCATCTCTGGACTTGTTTTTATCAATTATTCTACTTAATAAGTATAATCTCTCCTCTTGTTTCAGTAAACTTGTGCATCACTGTGACCAAAATATCTGATAAGAACAACCAAGAGGAGGAAGTTTATTTAGGGGTCACAATTTCAGGGTCCCACTACAAAGATGGCTGAGTCCAATTCTCTGGGCCCAAAGTGAGGCAAGACCCAAAGTGGGGAAAGACCCAATAGAGGAAAGTGGCTCAACTCATAGCCGGGTCAGGAAGCAGAGAGAGTAGGGGGAACAGGTAGGTCACAAGATGCACCCTTCTGGAGCATGTCCCAGTGACCCACCTCCTCCAGCCAAGCCCTACCTGCCTACAGTTACCACCAGTCAGCCCATTCAAACTAGGATGGACTGGTTAGGTTATAGCTATCTTAATCTTATAATTTTACCTCTGAATATTACTGTATTAACAGGAGGTTTTAGGAGACACATCATAACCAAACCATACACCTTTCCTTAACCCCCTTCTCTTTACCTATCAACTTGCTCAAGCATCTAAGAAAATTCCCTGATGGGACCTAGCATTCACCCTTCCAGTCCCCAATCATCATCCTCTTTTCCCTTTCAAAGTTCTTAAAAGGACAGTCCCCAGCTCTTACCTCCCCTCCCATTCTTGTCTCAGTAGACTAATCTGATTTCTATCTTCATTATGCTATTTAAACTGTTTTCACTGAATTTACCAATATATTCCTAGTTGTTAAATGTTATCAGTTCCTATTTACTGAAATTTTATGCCACTTTTAGTACTGTCTCCTGGGGTTGGCTCTGCCCTCAGCACTCTACCAGTTCTCCCTCGGGGAACTCATCCACTCAGGTGACTACTTTTTTAAAGGAAAATCTTTGTATCTAATATCTTACTAGAATGTTATCTAAGGGAATATATAATTCTTTGTGTAAATATTTGTATCTGTCTTCACATTAGATGCTTAGCTACATAAGGTCAATAACTCTTTTATTCATGCTATGGTTTGTATAAGTGTCCCTCAAAACTCCATAAGTTAAAGGCTCAGTCCCTAGGGTGGACCCATGGGGAAGTGGTCCAACCTTTCAGATATGGGGCCTAGTGGGAGGTCTTTAAGTCATCAAAGGGGCATTGTGGGACCCCAGTCTCTTCCTCATTCTCTTGCTTCCTGATCATGAGGCAACCATTTTGCTTCACCACTTGTTCCCCAACCTTTGCATCCAGCACCCCCACCAGAATTTCAAAGCAGTAAGTCTATCCAATCCTGGACTGGAACTTCCAAACCTGTAAGCCAAAATAAGCCTTTTCTCTTTATAAGTTAACTTTCTCAGGGGGAGCTGGTTCAAACACTCACTTTAATATTTCCAGCTCTTAACATAGCTGCCACAGCAGACATGCAACATGTTTCTGTTGAACAGACCACCCTATGAACTTTGCTTTACAGATCTTCAAGCAATTTCTGTAGATATGTCCAAATGTTTATATCAATATTTTAAACACCATACAGTGTTATAGGTGTTATAGGGAAAAGAACAATCATTTTTGGCTGGATAAGACTTCAAGAATGTGATAGCACTTGAGCTGCAAATAATTTAAGTGGAATCCAGTGGCAGAAAAGGGACGGAAAGAACAGTAACATTCTACTCCCATACCAGAGACTGGAGAAGAGCAACTGGAGTAACTGTTGAAACACTGAGTATGGGTAAAGGAAGAGAATATTCACCTAAAAAGATAGGTGGGGAATATAAATGGGGAGAGCTGAAAGCTAAGCTCCAAGGAGTTCCAGCATTATTCCATGGATGCATAGTAGCCTCTACTGAACAGGGTGTTCAATGCTCCTATCCATATACACCTGGCAGCAGAGCATCTGCTACACTGGTACCAGGATACACTGGAGATAGTCAGATCAGTGGGCCACTCTGATAAGCAAAACAGCCAAATACAGAGTGGTAGCAGCACATGAATTATAAGAAAATAGTTATAGTACATGACAAATTTCATCAAATGTAATAAGTGTGTGTGTGTAAACTTTTTTAAAAAAAATTTATTTACTTTAGTTGTACACAATGCAATGCATTTTATGTTTACGTGGTGCTGAGGATCGAACCTGGGCCTCGCACATAGGAGGCGAGTGCTCTGCTGCTGAGCCACAACCCCAGCCCCAAACTTTTTTGATATTGAAATACATCTTACAAATCAGTTGCATGTCTTGTTTTTTTTGTTTTTTTTTTTTTTTTTTTTTTTTGGCAAGGGGATCCTGGGGATTGAAACCAGGGATTGCTCTACCCTGAGCTACAGCCCTTTTTAATTTTTTAAAATTTTGAGACAAGGTCTTGTTAAGTTTCTGAGGCTGGCCTAGAACTTGCAATCCTCCTGCCTCAACTTCCCAAGCTGCCGGAATTACAAGCATGTGCCACTGTGCCCTGTTGGTGGCATTTCTTAACAATACATAAAACAATGCCTCATCTTAAAGTTGATGTTGTCTTAAAAATATGATAACTAGATACGAATAAGAAATAAGGAGGGCTGGGGATATAGTTTCAGTTGGTAGAGTGCTTCCCTTGCATGCACAAAGCCCTGGGTTCAATCCCCAGCACCACAAAAAAGAAAAAGAAAAAAAAAAAAGAAGGAATTCAAAAGCAAAGTTTTAAACCTGGGTAATTAGAAGAACTCAAAGTCAGGTGCAGTAGTGCACAACAGTAATCTCAGCTACTCGGAGGCTCAGGTAAGAGGATTGCAAGATGGAGATCAGTCTGGGCAATTTAGTGAGACACTGTCTCAAAATTTAAAAAAATAAAAAGATCTGTGGATGTAGCTCAGTGTTAAGAGTGCCACTGGATTCAATCCCCTACTACAAGGTGGGAAAAAAAACTCCATTATTCATAACAAAAGAGTGAGTTTCCTCAATTCCTTATACCAGAGTCAAACTAAATCTATCTGGGCAATGGCCCATAGATAATATTGCTGTTCACCTACTTTTCTCATTTGAACTAATTAATAATAGGAGAAAGTACTTATTAATGACAACTTTAATTTGAACATGTGTGGGATTCTCAAGAAACTACAACTGAAAGAGTAAGCTGACAGTAAAAGGAGTACATGATGCTTAGCAATGGATGGAATTCTATTTTTGGCCCAGTTGATATTCAACTATACCAAAGCAACAATCATTTAAACAAACGGAACTTTTTCAAATACTGGTTCACTTCTGCTTTGGGGTATGGTCGGAGTGCAATGCAAGTAGCAATATTCTCTGGCTGCTCAAGCCACAGCATGTGGTCAATGTTCTTCTGTTGCAGGGTCTCAGCCAGCTCCTTTAGGGTGGTCTCATCTGGAGCCTACAAGGAACAGAACACATAGCACAGATTGAACAGCCCATTTAGAAAATGTCAAAAGTCCACAAATACAAAGGTGTGTGTGTGTGTGTGTGTGTGTGTGTGTGTGTGTGTGTGTTTATCTTAACTGGAACTGTGTTGCCGCCTGCAGCTGCTGCCACCTGCAGCAACGATACCGCGGGAAAGAATTCGGAGGCAGACTGGGAATAAGTAGGTTCTTCATTCTTGCTTCTTCTGCTGACTTCTCTCTCCAACTCCAACTCCAACAACAACAACAACAACCTCCCAACTCCAACTCCCCCTGGTTAAATACTCTTCACCTTAACAAGTATACACGTGTCACAAGCTTAACTTACAGGTGCGTTACACAGTGTTCATGGGCACAGAAAGATTCTTAGTTGATTGCATTAAGGTGAGGAGAAAACACTTAAACGCCTCCTCTTTGGCTCTCAGCCAGCCGCCATCTTAGCTACCTCCTCATTAAGGCTCTTACAGAACTGGAGCAACGGTTTCATTCTCTGGGTTGCCATTCAGTCTCTGCAGGATCTTAGATAAATGGCTGGGGAGGTAAGGGGCAGGGAGAAGCCTAATAGTCCTAATAACAAAATGGAGATTTTTCTCTTTCCTCTTGAGATGTTTTAAGTATGCCCCATACATTTTCTAGTTCTCTTACAGCTGGTGTTCATAACAGCTATCCCTAATTCTTTGGCCAGCTAGGACTTTAAGAGCTGATTACTGGAAGGATTTCTAAAATCACATGCATGTTTCTTCTCCAAACCCAACAAGCCCAAAAAAAAAAACCTAGAAATTTTCCTTCTGCTGGGATAGCTCCCACTTTTTTTTTTTTTTTTTTTTTTTTTTTGTAGTACCGGGGATTGAACTCAGGGGCACTCGACCACTGGGCCACATCCCCAGCCCTTTTTTGTATTTTATTAGAGACAGGGTCTCACTGAGTTGCTAAGTGCCTCGCCATTGCTGGGGCTGGCTTTGAACTCGCGATCCTCCTGCCTCAGCCTCCCAAAGTGCTGGGATTACAGGCGTGCACCACCGCGCCCGGCTTTTTTTTTTTTTTTTTAATGATAGGGAAAATAAACTATCCTCTAACATCTTTCTGAAATTATTTCTGGGTCATCCTTATCACCCACTTCAAAAAGCCCATGCTGAATCCCACTGCAGGAAGTATTAAAACTATAACTCAGAAAATAAAGAAAATCAATGTGTGATTTTGCATAAGATACATTTTTTTTTTTTTTTTTAATCTATGAAGGCAGAGGCCACTAGGAAGCTTCTCTTATCAAGTTAGTGAATGCTAGGATTGTCACTCATCTGGCTGAGTCCTTCAGGTAAAGCCATGCTAGAGGCATTAATGCCACCTCCTCATCCTCACCTTGCTGCTCTGGGCAGCAGCATAGTATAATGGGGTAAGTCTCTGGAATCAGACTGCTGGACTTCAAACTCTTGCTTTACCAACTATTGGTTGTGTACCTTGAATAAAAAGTTATGTGACTTAGCAGAGTCTCTGTTTCTCCTTTGTGAAAAAGGGATGATAATGCTTCCTAGCAGTAATGAGAATTCAGTCAAATTAGGCTTAGACCTGTGACTGGCACATAATAAACACCAATAGATATACTTAATCTTGACACTGGCTTATATTTCATTGGTCCTTAAAGCTACTAGAACACGGGGCTGAGGCTGTGGCTCAGTAGCAGAGCACTTGTCTAGTGTGTGAGAGGCACTGGGTTCGATCCTTAGCACTGCATAGGAGACTAAACAAATAAAGGCATGCTCTCCATCTATAACTATAAAAAAAAATTTTTTAATAAACAAATAAAAGCTGCTGGAGCACCACAATTTAATCAGTAATGACTCCTAAGTCTGCTTCTTTATTCATGGCTAACAACTTGGAATCCTCAGATAGATGTCCATTAGTTTCCTGTGGGCTTCAGATGTCTTGTCTGAGGAATGGGAGTCTTGAACCAGATTTCTGGAAGCTCTCTTTGTATAAAAAAGAATCTAAATGAAAAGAATCTGTCTGCTTCTTTTCTGCCTACTCAGAGTCCCAAGACATTTTCCTAAAGACTACTGCTTGCTGTCTCACTACCCAACAGCCTATCTCTCTCTCTCTTTTTTTTTTTCTTGAAAGATACTGTCTTTGTCAGTCATCCATGAAGGAACTGTCCCACCCACCCCTCCACTCCAGGGTTCTGTTTTTTTTTTTTTTTTTTTTAAAGCATTTTTGCTCATTACAAGATATTAATGTGATTGATGTGGAAAATTTAAAAATATAGAGAATCATAAGGAATAACCAAAACCCCACCATCTATAGTGAATATTTAAATGTGCTTCCTTTCAAAATTTAAATCAGTCTGTATAAATAATATAACTCAACTAGCTTCATATCAATTGCACTCATATGCCACTAAATACACTTCAAAACATGACTTCAGCTAGTTACATAATATTTTATAAGGGCACAAATTAACCAATTCTAGGACTAGAAATTTAATATTTCTACATTTTTTTTACCAGTACAAAGTGCTCCTTTGAAAATCTCTGCTCAAAGCTATAAGCATATCTAGGGGAAGAACATTCTAGATCAAGAGAAGAACAAATACAAAGGCCACAAAGCTGAAATATGCCATGTTAAGAATTATGTATAAAGAGACACAAATGAAATTAAAAGGGCCAGAAAGGAGGCTGCTTTGATAGCATAAGGGAGGAATGAAGGAGGCTTGGACTAGAGTGTTAGAATAGATTATACTGTTAAAAAATACCTGAGATAATTACCTTTAAAAGAGGAAAAGATTTACTTTGGCTTATAGTTTTGGAAGTTTCAGTCCATGGCCAATTTACCCTATTGCTTTGGGGCCTAAGGTGAGGAGAATGTGGCCAGGAAGCAAAAATTAGGAAGAGGAGGGGCCCAGGTCTCAGTATCCCCTTTAAGAGCACATCCCCATGACCTAAAGCCTCCCATGAGGTCCTTCTCCTTAAAGTTTCTACCACCTCCCAGTATCACAAAACAGGACCAAACCTTTAATTCAGAAGCCATTAGGTGACATTTAAGAAAGCTCAAACTACAGCAGGGTGATAAGATTTTGTTTATTTTATCTGAAAGTAGGAGTAACATGATTTCTCAATAGTTGGATATGGGGTTTGGGAGAAAATGTGTCAATACTGGTAACTGCAAGGTTTGGGACCTGAATACTTGAAGGATAGATGAAGTGGTCATTAACTGAGAGTGAAAAATTCTGGGTGGCACTGGTTTGGGGGAAGAGGAAGTGACTTGAAGATCACAGAATGACTTCTAGAAGAAGGAAAACGCTTCACGTATTCCTGTTTACACCTCTGTCATTATCTTAATTAACCCACAATAGGTACTAAAAACTATTGAATAAATCGAGGAATGTATAATCCTAAAAAAATTCTGCTCAAAGCTCTTTGGTCGCATTTGATTGTTTTCTTAGGATACAGGACTTCCAGGAGAATTGCGAGTCAAAGGGTAAATAAGTAAGATCTGTTTGGCCATCTAGACCTTACCGCTGTTTTTAAAGGTGTACGAATTTACACTCTCGGTGTCTGGTATTTCCGATGCTAGGTTCAATTTATGCCATTTAAATATCTATTTATAAATGATGCGGTGTCATACTTAGGTAAACGCATACTTCACTTTACTTCTCACTGCCTCCAAGACGAAAAGGAAATTTTGTGTCCACATCCCTTCTGAATTGGTTTACCCAGGCGGCATTACAAATACACAAGGCTGGCCGGTGCGGCGGCAGAAAGGCGAGTGCACAAGTAGGCAGGAAAGGACGCGCTCCGCCACTCTCCGCCCAGAGAGTTGTTTACGTACCTCTAAGGGACGCAGGCGCCACCAGTTTCCGGTGAGCCCAGAAGGGTGCAGAGCCGTTCTACTAACGAGCGCGATGTCCACGCTTCACAAACCAGAGTGTGTGAAGGTCCAAGGGAGGGCTCCTCGTGTAACAGCCCAAGTCCCAAAACCCTTTCCAAAGTCTGAAAGTTAGAAATTTCTTCCTACTCAGACCACACCTACACCACGAAGTTAGGCCTCAGGACCACACCCACTTCCGGTCTGGGCGTCCTCAAAGTCCCTCCCCTCAGTCTGGGTGCCTCACCTCAAGAACCACTTTACGCATGCGCCCCAGCTCCCGAAGGTAATCCTCGGTGTGAGGGTGGTCGCGGTGAAGGTGCAAGGCTGCGGTAGCTGCATGACAAGCCTGCGCTACCAGCGCGCCCGCCGGCCAGGAGAACGGAGCCTGCGATAGATCTTTTCGTAGCACCAAGTATTGTACCAGGATCTGCGGCTCGGCCCCGGAGGACGCCATCTTCCTAACAACCCGAGAGGCCAGGCCTGTTCCCCGGTGCATCCTGGGATCAGGAAGGGACCCTGAACGCTGCCATGTTTTTGTACGGCGGAAGCGCAAAGCACGCTGGGACTGACGCCGGTGTTTGAAAGCGGGAACGGCGGGAATTTTCATCCCAGACGTGGGTGAGAAAGAGGAACGTGAATGGAAGACCTGTGAACCCGCTGGCAGGTGACTAGGATGAGGGCTGAATGGCTTTTTAAAAGCTCCTTGTTTGTGTAGGGAAACCCCGGCTGGACCTGAGGGGGGCGGAGACGCGCGGAGGCGCCGGCTGGACGGGGAGGCGAGTCCCTGCGGGGACTAGTGGGTTATCTCGGAGCCTAGGGGGCCTGTCCAAACGGGAATGGGTCTGACTTTGTCGCTGTTTTTCTTTTATCGTTAAGGACATGTAGGTCTCTATTAGACTTGACTGGACAACTTCATAGGAAGACGGGAATTTGAGGAGGAGATGGAGCGCACACACACTTTATGTCAAGACGGCGTGTCCACGGGAGGTATTAAAAAAGTCGCTTTTGTCCCCTTGGTTCTGCTGCCTTAGGTGACCCGCACGCTGAAAGCCTTTTCCTTCCTGTAACTGATGTGTGACCAGTCGTGTTTGGGATTAGAATGGTGAAAGCAGCTAACGTTGAAGACTCAAAAGAACAGTAGCCAAGAACATTAAACCAGGAAAATTTGGTGTTTCTAGGCGCCTCCTTTTGAAACTGATAGGTTGCATTGATAATATGCCCAGTGTTTATATACAGAATCGCAGTTCTGGCCAGTGAGATCTCTTTTCAGATTTGTTCGGTTTGGTTTGCATTACTTCTGAGGGGGAATCAGTGTGGGGCAGTGAGTTGATGTTGCTTAGACATGTATTTGATGCCTGGCTCTGCTCTTATATTGTGGCCTTGGGTGAGTTACTTTATAGTTTTCTGCCTCAATTTCTTCATCTGGACCATGGAGATGAATAATAGCATTGTTATATTGGTTGTGGTTTTTTTTTTTTTTTTTTTTACATGCTTTATAAATAAAGCATCTAGCACAAGTGTCTTAATATGTAAGAAATGTTCAAGAAATACTTTATTTTGGAGTTGATTGCCATTATGAAACAATGAACTGTAATAAATAGGTGCTTAGTCCTTTGAATACTGAAATTTGCTTCTTTTTCTGTCCAGAAGTGAGGTTGCTTTAACTTTCCTCTTTAATACCCAGTAGTATTTGTGAGCAGTTCTTGTTACTGTGTGACTTTCTTGTCCTATGCTACTTTTTAGAGCTTCAGAGTGTCTTAATTCTTAAGGAGTCTGTGATTTTTGAGAAAGTCAGGTTAATTTAGTGTCCTTGTTTTCCTCTGAGTTCTTATGGTCATAAATGACTGAAAGTTAGCCGTACTCAGAAAACTTAGGCTGAAACAAACAATCTTTGGGTTAAGATTACTTCAAAACTAAAAATAAGTTTGGTGACACATACAATTAGAAGTGTCTAATCTAGGCCTAGTTTTATTTCTTTCAAAATAAGTGATGATATGGAAGTTTCAGATCGTCACCTAGACCATTCAAAGGGTATTTCTACAATTTCTTTATTGTCTGTCCCAAATGATATTTAAACATTGAGCTATTACCCATACTGGTTTGGGCCCTCTGCTTGGTAATTTCACCACCTTTCTGCTTATGGCATGTGATCTGTGGAAGGAGTCATTGAGAGGAAATGGATACAGCAGAGAAAAGGGATAATATAATCTAAGGCTCCTGAGAAAACAAGAGGAGATAGGAGTAAGACAATGGTAAGATAATGGTAAGGAAAAAAAAATACCATTGTATCTTACCAATGGTAAAAAAAAAGGTAATGGTAAGAAAAACAAATGTCCTATCCCAAGGCAAACATGAATAAAATTAGGTTAAATGTAAAAAAAGAAAGAAAAACAAATGAAATTTGGTTATTCTGTGTATTGTATGTCTATTTGTATCTCATGCTAGTTTTTCTTTTTCAGTAGGATATACACCAACCATAAAAGAGTCTAGATGTCTATTCAGTTTTTTTGTTTTGTTTTGTTGTATTTGTTGTTGTTGTTGTTTTGGTTCTGAGGACCAAATTCAGGTCCTTGCAGATGCTAGGCAAGTGTTCCACCATTGAGCTACATCCCCAGGCCTTTTTATTTTTTATTTTGAGACAGAGTTTTGATACATTGCTGAGATTAGCTTTGAACTTGTGATCCTCCTGCCTCAGCCTCCCAAGTAGCTGGGATTATAGGCATGTGCCATTAAGCCTAGGCAGGTGTCTAGTCTTTGTTGGATAGATGAATGAGATAAGTTTTTGGACTTTCTCTCACAACGATTTTCATGTACCTATGTGCTTATGAACCCTACAACATAGATGTTGGATCTACTTAAGAAACCTAATTAAATTAAGTATGGTAGTTAAAAAGTATAAAATTTGTGTAAGGGAGATTTCATCTAGTCTGGTAAAACTGTTGAAGCATCCTTTTCCACACAGAGATGTGCTTTTGTGATATTTTATAGGTATAGATAAAATACTGCTGGCTTGGAAACATGAAATAGATAAATCAGATTCTCTCTTGTTCTCTTTGAATAGTGACCTAGTAAGGAACTATTTTTATATCAGTGTCTAACCTAAAAGGTTGATGATCTTTGATTTTAGTTGTCAGCTCCTCTAACAATTCAGCTGGCCACAAAGTTCTGGGAAAAATGAGACACCCTCTGTTCCTTCTTGAAGTGCTTGCTGATGGTGGAATTAGAAGCCCTTGTCGTGCAATTCTCTTTTTACTTTCCTTAGGTGTTTTAGCTCACTTGGAAAGATTAGAGGCTCAAGTGAACAGATCCCATAAAAAATCTGAAGAACTGCAGAGAGCTCAAGCAGAGGAAAGTGCTCTTGAAACCAAGATTCACCAACTGAGGCACATTAGAGATAAACTGAGGGCTGAAGTGAAGCAACGGCAAGCCAGAGTGAGTAGAAGGGTAATGTTGGCAGACTTTTCTAGGGTATAAAGAATAGCAATAATCCAGGTATTGACAAATTTGTATAATATATTTTACTTGTGATCTTACTATATTGTTTTCAGACTTTAATGCTTCAAATGATCAAATCTTTATAGAGTTGCAGCTGATTATCAACTAACAGTTGTCAAGCACTTATGATGAGCCAGGCACATTCTTTTTTTTTTTTTTTTTGGTACCAGAGATTGAACTCAGGAGCACTCGACCACTGGGCCACATATCCAGCCCTTTTATGTATTTTATTTAGAGACAGGGTCTCACTGAGTTGCTAAGTGCCTCGCTGTTGCTGAGGCTGGCATTGAACTCACGATCCTCCTGCCTCAGCCTCCCAAGTGCTGGGATTACAAGCATGCACCACTGTGCCCGGCCAGGCACATTCTTTATAACATTTCGCCAGCCTGCTTTAGCAGACATCTATGCCTGTTACCCCAATCTCAGCAGACTTGAATCATTTGTATTTTTGTCAGTAGTGCCATCTCTGTCACCTAGACTCAAAAACCTCACAGGAAACATCAACTCTTCCCTCTTCTCAATTTCTTCTGTAGGCAAGGTTCAGTCAGCAAGACCTGTCCATTTTTCCTTTATATGTTTTTGCATTTACTCCCTCCATTGCCATAGCTCAAGTATTTTCCATATATGTAGTAAATATTTTATCTGGAATTGGATACTAGGATTACTATAGTAGTCTGCTAGTTGGGGAGGTCTCTTCTAGTACTTTTTTTTTTAAGTGGTTTTTTAATATTTATTTATTTATTTATGTAATTGTACATAATGCCTTTATTTATGTTTTAAAAAACTGAGCCACAACCCCAGCCCTCTTCTAGTACTTCTACTTTTCTAATCCTGCATATGTCATAAAACACCAAATTGTTCCTTGCCCAAACACTATCAATATGCCCCTGGGATGACATCAGCTTTCACCTTTTCCTCGCCGTTTCTCTTTCCCTCTCTCCCTTCCCTTTTCCTTAACTCCCTTCTCATTTTTCTTCTTACCTCCCTTCTCTCTTTTCTTTTTTTATTGAAAGAAACTATGTAAAGTGCACAAATAGGATGAATATTTTACAAAGTGAATACAACCAGTTATCTACCACACAGATCAAAAGTATAGAATATTATCAGTACCCCAGAATTCTCCCTTTTGACTCTTTCTAGTCATTTCTTTGAAGTAACCACTATTCTGATTCTTTCACCAACATCCGGTTTTACCTATTTTGAACTCTATATAAATATAAAAAGTATCAACTCTCTTATGTCTGACTTCTTTTGCTAAATGTTATGTCTGTGAGATTCATCCATTCTGTTTGCATGTAGTGGTAATTCTTTTTATTGCCGAATGATAATTCTGTTTTATGAATATATGACAGTTCACCCATTCTGTTGATACCATGTGGGTTATTTGGGTTGCCTCATTATGAATATTGCTGCCATGAACATTCTCACTCCTTTCCTTTAGTATAAAACTACACACTTTTTTTTTTTTTTAATTTATTTATTTGCTTTAGCTGTACACAATGGGTTTATTTGTACGTGGTGCTGAGGATCGAACCCGGGCCGCGCACGTGCGAGGCGAGCGCTCTGCCGCTGAGCCACAACCCCAGCCCAAAACTACACACTTTTCTGTTAGGTGACACCTTATATAGAGTCACTGAGACATAGGGCATGTATACTGCCAGTATTTGAAAGCACTTGTGCCAGTTTTACATTTCCAAGTGTGTTACAAGATTTCTGTTTTCTATCTTTACCATACTTGGTTTTATCAGTTTTAAAAAATCTGTCATTCTGGTTGTGAGTATCTCATTGTGGATTTAATTTGTATTTGCCTGATAATTAATGATGTTAAATACAGATAGCCCTCTGTATCCATGTATTCCACATTCATGGATTTACCCAACCATGATGGATCAGAAATGTTCAAGAAAAAAAAAATTGTATCCATACTGAACATGTCCACAATTTTTTTTTTTTTTTTTTTTTTTTTTTTTTTTGTGGAGGGTGGTACAGATTGAACCCAGGGGCATTTTACCACTGAGCTATGTCCCCAGCCCTTTTTATTTTTTATTTTGAGACAGGATCTCGCTGAGTTACTGAGGTCCTTACCTAGTTGCTGAGGGTGGCCTCAAACTGTGAACCCCCTGCCTCAGTCTTCCAAGTCACTGGGATTATAGCATATGCCACTGTGCCCAGTCAGACTTTTCTTGCCATTGTGGTATTCTCTAAATGATACAGTATAACAACTGTTTATATATGTTGCATATTTGTCATATTAAGTACTATAAGCAATCTAATTCAGAGTATGGCAGGATATTTGTACATTATATGCATATACTATGACATTTATGTAAAGGACTTGAGCATCCATAGATTTTGGTATCCATAGTGGGTCTTGGAACCAGTCCCCCTTGGATACTAAGGTACAATTAAACACTAAAAATCTTCCATTGTAAAGTGTGCTTTTTCAGGCTTTTGCACACTTTATTTGTTGTCTATTGAATATAGAAGTCTTTACATATTTTGGATATGAGTTCTTCTTTGAGTATATGTGTTGGAATCTTTCCTTGCACTGTGGCTTGCCTTTTTACTCTGTCATGGTTTCTCGTGATGAAAAGACATTCTCTGTTTAATGAAATTGAGTTTAGGAATTTACCTATGTTTTGTACTCTTTGTTTACTGTTTAATCTTTTTCTAGTTTATGATCATGATGATATTCTGTGTTATATTCTTTATCTTAAGCTTTATTATTTCCTTTTTTGCTTTAGAATTATAGTCTACTTAGAGTAAATTTGTGTGTGTATTGTATGATAGAAGTCATGCTGCCTTTCTTATCTTTTTTTTCCATATGGATGTCCGGTTCATCCAGCACTTCTTGAAAAGACTACTCTTGGCCTGTTATATTCTAGAGGATCTGCTTCTGGATTCTTTTCTGTTCCATTGTTCTATTTGTCCATCTTTGCCACAGCCAAATATTTATTTGCTATAAGTATTGATACCCATAGTACATGTCCTCTTGAGAATTATCTTGGCTCTTCTTGACCCCTGGGATTCCCCATAAATTTGAGAATAGGTTGTCACTTTCAAAAATGAACCTCTTCGGGCTGGGATTGTGGCTTAGCGGTAGAGCGCTCGCCTAGCACGTGCGCGGCCCGGGTTCGATCCTCAGCACCACGTAAAGAATAAATACATTGTGTACAAGTAAAAAGGACAAATAAATAAATATTTTTTAAAAAAATGAACCTCTTCATTTTTATTGGAATGATATAAATGGTATATCTTTTCATTTAATTTTAGTTGACTTTTCTCACTAATGCATATAGTTTTATATGCAGAGGTTTTAAACCTTATGTATTTAATCTGGATGTTACTGTACATGACAGGGATCAGCAGGATTTTCCTGTGGAAGGCCAGGTATTTTAGGTTTTGTGAACCATATAATCTCTATGGCAGTTGCTCAGTCTGCTGTTGTAGTATGAAAGACAGTATGTAAAATGAGTGTGGTGTTAGCCAGTGAAACCTTATTTACAAAGCAAGCACCTGGCTGGGTTTCACCAATAAAATACAGTTTTGATGCCCCTAATATATATTACCTTTAAGAATTTTATTCCTAGTTGTATTATATAGAAATACGTCTGATCTTATATATGGCAACTTTGCTAAATCCACATATTCCAATAGTTTGTCTTTCTATTTTGGAGAATTTCTACATTTGTAATTATGTCATAAGCAAACAGTAAGTTTTATTTCTTCCTTTCCAATACTTGAAACTTGTTTTTCTTGCCTAATCCATTGGCTACAATCTCAACTGTGTTGAATAGAGTCATGGGGTCAAATTTTTTGCTTTAAATTTGTACCCTTTATCAAATTAAAAAAATACTCTTATATTTCTAATTTGCTATGAGTTTTAATCATGATCAAATATTTAATTTTTATCACTTTTTTTTACTGTATATGTTAAGGTGGTCCTATGACTTTGTCCATTTTTTAAAAAAAATATTTTTTGTTGTAGATGGACAGGATACTTTTATTTTATTTATTTATTTTTATGATCAAACCCAGTGCCTCACACATGCTAGGCGAGCGCTCTGCAACTAAGCTACAACCCTAGCCTGTGGCTTTGTCCTTTATTAATGTGTAAAATACACTAATTGATGTTTGAGAATCACCTGTATTTTCTTGGAATAAACTGGTTTGATATATTATCCTCTGTATATAATGCTGAATCTGATATTTGCTAATAGGACTTTTACATCTAAATTCATGAGAGAGATTGCCCTCATTTTTTTCACCAATTTTTCTGTGACTGGTTATCACAGAGCAGGTTGAGACATTTTTTCTTCTTTTTGTATTCTCTGGAAGAATTTATATAAAATCGGTGTTATTTTTCCCTTAAAATTTTGTAAAAAATTCCATGGTGGGCCTTTTCTGTGGGAAGGCTTTTAATTTCTGATTCAATTTAATTGATCAGCATAAATCTATTAAGATTTCCTTTTCTTAGGTCACTTTTGGTAAGAATTTGTTCATTCATTGTCAACTCAGATTTGTTTGAAACTTTTTTTTAACAAGTTATACAACCTAATTTTTTATTCTGATATTGGTAATTTGGACTCATTCTCACTCTCTTTCTCCTTAGCCTTGTTATGTTTAATCATTTTTGTACCTTTTCAGGGAACCAACTTTGTGCTTTATTAACTTTCTCTCTTCCTTCTCTATTTTCATCAATTTATGCTCTACTTTCTCTGGATTTCAGTTACTTTATTTTAGCTTCTTGGGTTGCATACTTACTGTCTTCTTTTATGTGTATTTAAGGTTATAAAGTTTCCTGTTGAACACGGCCTTAACTCATCCCACACTCATCCCACAAGTTTTCTTATTTTCATCATCATTTCGATTTAAGACATTTAATTTTCCATTGTGATACCTTCTTTGGCCTGTGGATTTTAGAAGCGTATTGTTTAATTTCCAAAACTTTGGGTATTTGTTAGTTGTTTTAGTTACTGATTTACAGCTTAATTCCATTATGGTGAGAGAATATGACCCATCATGTGATCAGTTTTGGTAAATACTTCATGTATATTAAGTATGGATTTTGCATTTGTTGGATGCTGTATTCTATATGTATCAAATAGGCCAAATGTGTTCATCATGTTTAAATTTTACTTTTAAAATTCATTTATTTATTTCTGGTTTTTTAGATATATATGACAGTATAGTTTGATATATTGTACATACATGGAGTATAACTTATTCTACTTAGGATGCCATTCTTGTGGTTGTACATGATGTGGAGTTTTACTATGGTATATTCATATATGAACATAGGAAAGTTATGTCTGATTCATTCTTCTGTCTTGCCTATCCCCATCTCCCCTCCCTTCCCTTCTTTCTTCTCTGTATAATCCCATGAACTTCTCTTGTTCCTTCCCCCCACTTATTGTGTGTTAGCATGCACATATCAGAGAGAACTTTTGGCCTTTCGTTTTTTGGGATTGCCTTATTTATCTTAGCACGATAGTCTCCAGATCCATCCATTTACCGGCAGAAGTTATGAAGTCATTTTTTTTTAATCCATTCATCTGTTAAAGGGCACCTAGGTTGGTTCCATAGCTTAGCTATTGTGAATTGAGTTGCTATAGATACTGATGTGGCTGCGTCACTGTAGTATGCTAATTGTAAGTCTTTTGTATATACTGAAGAGTGGGATAACTGGGTCAAATGGTAGTTTCATTACAAGTTTTCTGAGTAATCTCCATACTGCTTTCCAGAGTGGTTGCACCAATTTGCAACATATGTGTGTGTCTCTTCCCCCACATCTTCGACAACTTTTATTGTTAACTTGTGTTCTTGATAATTGTCATCTGACTGGAGTGAGATGGAATATCAGTGTAGTTTTAATTTGCATTTCTCTAGTTGCTAGAGAAGTTGAATATTTTTTCATACATTTGTTGACCTTTCATATTTCTTATCGTATTTAAATATTTTATATCCTTACTGATTACTTATTTTTATCAGTTACTGAGATTAGATTTGTTAAAAACTCCCCTGTTATTGTGGATCTTTTTTATCTTTTTCTTTCTTTTTCTGTGTATATTAGGTACAAATTTAGGATTATTATATCTTCCTGGTTGAGTTAACCTTTTATTATGAAATGTTCCTTATTGTTTTTTTGTTAAATTTCTTGTCTTTAGGTCTTTGTAAAATGTTAATGCAACCTTTCTCTTTTCCTTTTCTTTCTTTTTTTTTTTTTTTTTTTTTTTTTGCAGGGATGAGGATAGAACCCAGGGCCTTATGCTAGGCAAGCCCTTTACCACTGAACCACACCCGCAGACTAACAACTTTTTTGGTTAGGGTTTGCATCTTAAACATTTTTTCCTACTCAGTTGTTCAATACCCTTATATTTAAAGTATTCCTCTTATAAGTAGCATATAGTTAAATATTTTTAATTTCAGCCTTTGTCCTTTTTTTTTTTTTTCCCTTCAGACTTGGGGATTGAACCCAGTGTACTCTACCTCTGAACTACATCCTCAGTCCTTTTTATTTATTTTATGACAGGATCTCACTGAATTGCCCAGGTCAGCCCCCTAAGCAGTTGGGATTACAGGCATGCACTACCACACCTGGCTCAGTCTTTTGTCATTGAATTGGAGTATTTAGTCCACGAACTTTTTATGTAATTACCTACACCTCAGTGTATCATGTAATTATAATTTTATTGTGCAATTTGTTTTATATAGTCCATATTCCTTTAGTGTTATACACTTAGTTAACCCTTTCAGTACTCTGTTACTTCTTGCATTTTCATAGTTCCGTGTGGGATTATTTTCTTTCATGCAAGTAGCTCCTTTTGGTGCTTTTAGTATAAATCTGCTGACAGTACATTTTCTATTTTTGTGTGAAAACATCTATTTCATTGCATTTTAAAATTTTTAAGCATTTTTTGCTGAGTATAGAGTTATAGATTGGAAGTTATTTTTATTCATACTTCAAATATATCACTGTTTCTAGGTCCAATTAGTTAGTCTTACTTTTTGAGTATGTGTCTTCCCCCCTCCCAGACTTCTCTAAGATTTTCTTTGATTTTTCAGCAGTTTTATATCATGTTAGACATTGTTTTCTTTCTTTATTCTGCTTGATGTTTGTAGAACTTAACTCATTAGTAAACATTTTTTATCCATTTTGGAAAATTTGGCTACTATCTCTTCAAATAATGTATTTACCTCATTCTTTCTTCTATTTCTTCTTAGATGCCCATGGTATGGTTGGTTGGTTTTGTTTTCTGTGACCTATTTCTTTACTGATTTTCTAATCCATTTTTTTTTCATATTTGTTTTAATCAGGTTACGAATATTTATGTTGTACTTCCCTTATCACTTTTTCTTACTATTGGCTTTACCTCTGTTAAATTCCTAATTTTTGTTAATATACTTTTGATTCTAGGATTGCCATCTGATTTACATGTAAAATTTTAAAAATTTTATATACACACACACTCAGAGATTCCAGCTCTTTGGTATAAGTTCTCCCATCTTTTTTTTTTTTTTTTAATATTTATTTATTTGTTTGAGTTGTACACAATGCCTTTATTCTTACGTGGTGCTGAGGATCAACCCCGGGCCACTCACGCGCTAGGCAAGCACTCTACCACTGAGCCACAACCCCAGTCCAAGTTCACCATCTTTTAACCTGTTTTAATGGCCATACCTAGTAACTCATCAGAATCTCTAGAATCTGTTTCTGTTGTCTTCTTTTTCCTCATAATTTTCAGTCATCTGTTTCTCTTTTTTCTGGTATGAATGAGTTTTTTTCTGGCAGGCAGATAGCATATAGATAGATCACCTTGATCTAGTTTCCGTTTGCCCTTACTCTTAGAATGTAGCCCTTTTCTAGGGCCCTCAACTGAAAGTTTGAGAGTGTTTTGGGGACAGGTCTGCCAAAGCCTCTTTTCCTTGGCAGACCTTGAACTCCAAACTTTATTCTGTCAAAATCTCTGCTTAGCAACTTCTTTTTGTGCAGTTTCTTAGTTCTAAGTCACATGTGCACTATTTAGGAATTAGCAAATGCCAGGAGGGCAGATTACATGCAGAATGTTGGGCTCCCTTCTCTGTGGAATCTTGGCCCATAGAAAGGCCGCTTTGGTGACACTGGTTTCCAGTCTTTGTTCTCCCTATACTGAAACTGCTATGAAATGTAGCCTATAGCTTCCTGTTCAGGCCATTATCTTGAGATACAAATAAGCAAATTGTCTGAAAAGAAAAGCTGCAGAGAGAGCCAGATAACTTCAGAGCATTTATCTTTACTCGTCAATCCTAGCTGTTGGGGCTGTTCTCTAATGCCTTCGGACCATATTTCAGTTTGCTTACTTGCTTGCTTATTTATATTTGCTATTTTGTTCAGTTTGCATAGTTGTTCTCAGAGAGAATTTCAGCCTTATATCTTCTGCTAGGCTGTGGCTAGAAGTGCAGGTCTTGAAATCCTGCATTTGAAATCCTGCAGCCTCACTCAGAACAGCTTTCCTGGCTTTGCCTCTTCACAGCCATCTGTTTTGCCCACCCAGTTCTCATCCTAGACGTTCCTCATACCCTTCCCCCTGCCACCCTGCCCCCAGTTGTCTTCATTTCCACCCAAACTCTAACTGTTCTTTAGCTAGTAGTTTCTACTCTTTTGGGGCACCATGACCCACAGATTCTACTTCTGTGAATTCATAGCACCAACTGAGTGGCCAAAAGTAGTATTTATGTCTTGATGCTTTACATAATAGAAAGTACTCTGCATTTTGCTCTTATCCAGTCAGGTGAGGGCAGGGACCTTGTGGTAATACCTCTCAGTATCCAATTTGATTTGCTACATATCTTGCAGGTTAAAGCATCTTCTGCCAACGTAGAACCCGACCAAACTATAGAGATCAGTGAGCAAGATGTTTTGGAAAGAAAACTGGAAACCATGAAAGCCATTCTACAAGCATATCGCTTTACAGGTATAATATTTCCTGGCCTGATTCATCCTGAGTCCCTGTCTCTAGTGAGTTTGTATGCTACATGTGTTTTAGTCCTGGACTATTTCCTGAGAATTTGTTTTGTAGTCCCTTCCTGCCTCATACACACAAATAGAAAGCTGGCATGTTGTTTTTCAGGCACACTTACCTATAAGATTCGTTTCTTTGTGCAGATTGAGACCATTCATTTTAGCAAGTCGTCATGTGCCAGACCCTATACTTGAACTTTATTTACTATTGGCCTCCTTTGTTCTGTTGATCATATAATAATTTGAATTCTTCATATCTCTGTTTCAGCAAAGATAGGGATTTATTCTCCCATTTATGCCACAAGAGGATTGTGGGGAGGGTGGGATTATCACACATTATTTGACACTCATGATAAAAAGAAAAGGTAAAGCATGGGTATATGGCTTAGGGGAGAGCTCTTCCTAGCATGTTCAAGGTCCTGGGTTCTTTCCCTAGTATCATAAGAAAAAAGAAAATTTCCAGAAATTTTCCTGAATAGTTTGATATTTAGTGTATCTTTTCTTTTTCTTCTTTCCTTTCTTCTTTCTTTTTTTTTTTTTTTTTGGCAATGGAGATTGAACCTGGAGCAGTGAGTTGCTGGGATTATAGGCATGCACCCTCACACCTGGCTAGGGTGTCTTTTCCTTCCCACTCTTCCATAATTTTAACAATTCAGTCTTAATATGAGCTAGAGTCAAGGGGAGGAGCTGCTGATATTTATTCATTCAAGAAGCATTTGGGCACATATGCCAGGCCTGTGCAAGCTACCAGGATGCTCATGAATAAGGTACTACCTTTGCCAGCAACAGGTATTGTCTTACTGTTTGCTTCAGGGCTCAGTGGAAAAGTGACCAGCCATGGAGCCTGTGTCTATATCAGCACTGCTTTTGAGGGGAACCTAATGGATTCCTATTTTGTGGATCTTGTCATACAGAAGCCACTCCGAATCCACCATCATTCCATCCCAGTCTTCATTCCTCTAGAAAAAATTGCTGCAAAATACTTACAGACTGATATTCAGCACTTCCTGTTCAGTCTGTGCGAATACCTAAACGCTTATTCTGGGAGGAAGTACCAGGCAGATCGACTTCAGGTATTTGTCTAGGATATTACATACTTCATTTTGTGTACTTGAGATAAAAGGAAAGCAAAAGGACAAGTTCTCTTTTGTATTTTAAATATTTCTTAACTCTGAGCCAGAAGTTTGTTTATTACCTTTCTGATACTTCAAAAATGTACAAGCTAGGGCTGGGGCTGTAGCTCAGTTGCAGACTGCTTGCCTAGCATATATGAGGCATTGGGTTCGATTCTCAGCACTGCATATAAATAAATGAATAAAATAAAGGTCCATTAACAACTGAAAAAAAAAATGTACAAGCTATTTTCCACCCCTTTTTTCTTAGTCTCTTAAAACTTGGATGATGATGCACTCTGGTGGTGGTCCTCAAACTTTTATCATAAGTTAGTGGAACATAGTTGCTGTACATTTAATTCAGGCAGAATTTGCAGAGTACCTAACTGAGCCTTGAATATGTATGCACGATTCCATAGAGGAATGCGATCCATCTTACCCTGAGCTCTGGCCTACCTTCTAAGAATGGCAGTTGAGCTAAGTTTGAGGTGAAAAACAAATGGGAAATGGATGCAAATAGGGAATAGGTGACTCTCAAATTTTGCATTTCCCTCACCTATGCATTTGGGATGAGTCTGAAGCTCCCGCTTGTCAGTTAAACCTAACTTGATATGTGAATGTAGACATGAAATGTCTTAATATAGTAATGTTAATGAAATTCTTGGCAGAAATGATAATCTCCCATTCACCCACAGCCATGGCCATTTATTTAGAACGTGCTTCCTGTGGGCCTTGCAAGCTTGCAAGGCTGTCACAGTCTCTCAGTGTTTTTGTTTGTTTGTTTGTTTTAATGACAGGCATCTTACTGTTTCCTAGGCTGGTCTCAAACTCTGTGTCAGTCTTAAGTGATATTCCTGCCTCAGCCTCCTGAGTAGCTGGGACTAACTGTACTTGGCTTCTTTATCTTATATTATGTCTTTCATTACTCTTTTTTTTTTTTTAAGGCATTTTTCTGTTTTAATTTCTTTTTCTGAAATTTAATGAATGGGCCCTCTTTTGGTAGACACCTTTGAAGTATCACAACTGCCTTTGGAGCTGCAATCCTCATACATTTGCTTTGTTCCTCACATTACTAGAGTGACTTCACAGCCATTCTAACTGGGCCCTTGCAGAGAAACTCCCTGTGCAACTTGCTGTCATTTACTTACAAAGTGAATCTGGAGGATCAGTCTTTCCCGTTTTGTGCCAGATTGCTATATAAGGACCTCACCAGAACTCTTCCAACTGATGTCACCGTTACATATCAAGGTATGAGGAAAGATGCCTCATTGAAGAAATATAATATGCTGTGGTTTATTCAGGTTGAAACAGGTAAATCAGGTAGAATACATTAAGTGGACCCCTTGAGACATTTTCTTCTGTTTGCATACTATAAATTTACTCAGTAAGATACAAAGAATATTTTGTTTTTATTATTTTTTCCTTTCTTCTTTGAAAATGGCATACATAATTATCCTAGTTTTCCTCCTTGCCACACCCAACTCAGCCCATGTTCTTATGTTTTCATGGAGGACCCCCTTGAAGAAAGACTGAATCATAGGGTCATCTGTGGTGAATGGAGCCAAAAGACTCATTTTACTGTGAAGCCAGTTAGATATGACAAGTCAGTATATACTTGGTTCTCTAGAGAGTATTCTTTAAGTCAGAATTTTTTAGGGCTGGCCAAAAGAAACTCTGTGTGTGTACGCTTATATCAGTTAAAAGTACCATAACAATGTGACATTGGCAATAATGAAAAATTGTGTAAAACATATTTAGGAGGCAGAAATTTTGAAGGTGCCACAAGTTTCACACCACAGGTTTTATTTCTGTGGGCAGAGTCTGTTTTAAATCTCTGGTCTCAAAATTACATTGGCTCAATAAGAGGCAGACTCTCTCAGCTCCAAACCAAAAAAAGGTGCATGGGTTCAGAATAGTTGTAATCCAGGTTGTGATTCCCCTAGTTGCAACTAAATGAGATTGCTATAATCTCTTTTTTTAGGAGTAGAATCATTGTCCACTTCATGGGAAAAGCAGAGAGCATCTCATGAAACTCTGTTCCGTACGAAGCCCCTGCATCGAGTGTTTGCTTCATTTTCAAGAGGAGGAGAAAAGCTGGATTTGAGTCTGGCCTCCTAAAATGTTGTTTCCATTGGGAACACATCTGAAGTCCTAGTTGTGGTCCTAGAACTGAAAACTGTGAAAGGCTCTGACTTCTTGCTTGGGAACCATCCTTGCTCTAAGAATAGACACCTGCTTCTTCATCAGAATGACAAGGAACAAGTTTGAGTCCCATGGGCACTGGAATTTTTGGACAATTCTCCATGATAATAATCACCTATTATCATGCTCAGGATCATCTCTTCTTCTGAGGTATTAATTGATTTAATCATATATGTTAGCCTCAAATCAGACTTTTTTGTGGGGTAATAGGACATATTTTGTGAAAGACTAAGGAATATTTCTATCTTTTATGGGAGCTTTGAGTAATTTTGCCTCATTTTCCTAAGACTTTGAAAAGAAATTTCTTAAGGAATATGATGTGCCAGAGTACTATAGATAAAATAATTGGGGTTTCGTGTCTATTATTTTGTTTCCTAAAGCATTTTAGTAAGAGCTGAATGCATAGTCACTTTGCAGAAAAACTATTGGAAATCTTGCAAACAGAAATGGACCCTTCTTTTTCATGTCTTCCTTTCCTCTCCTAGAAGTTCCAAGCCATGGCTGCGCAGTCTCACTGTTCATCTTCAGGGTCTTTCAATGTGTTGTTTCTCCCTGTAACCATGGGCCTCTGATGTGCTGGTACTTACTTTTCCCTGGCTTAGGGCCAGTTGACAGCTGTGAAGACCCAAGTCTGGCTGATAAGGTTCTCCCATCTCAATTCTTATCCCTCCTTTGCCCAATTATAGATAGTAGGTGTTACTTCCTAAGGCCCAGAGCTGTATTCAGGCTTTACTCTGAAATAGCCACTTCCTAGACCTCATGAACATGAGACACCTCCATGTGCTTAAGAACAAAAGCGGGGCTCAGGTGTGGCTCTGTGGCACAACGTTGCCTAACCCATGTGAGGCACTGGGTTCAATCCTCAGCACCACATAAAAATAAATAAAGGTATTGTGTTCATCTACAGCTTAAAAAAAAAAAAAAAAGAATAAAAGAGATGTTTCAGTTCGAGCTCTTTTAAGCATTTTGTTGGGCTGGCAAAGCACTTAGCAGGGTGCATTAACAGAATCTCCACAATGATTCCATTCAAGTTGAGTAAAGCTTTTAATAAAACAGTCTTGTTCTTTATCAATACCTGTAAATTCTCTTTTAAAGCAGTAGCAAAGGCGACTGTAGCAAGAGCTCAAAAGGCAAGGCAATATTGGAAAGTATTTTTAACAGATTAAAAATATAAATGTAGAAGATCTGTTTATATATTTTTTCTTTCAGAAATAACCCCCCTCCCCCCACCAGGTGAAAGGAAATATTGCACTTTCTGCTCTCATAACTAAGGTGATGGGGGTTCCAGAAGAACCTTTCAAGATTACCAGGAACATCAGGACAAGGGCCATTTAACATAAGTGGGACCATATAAAGACAGTCAGGTCTCCATTGGAGCTCTCTTCACAATGAGAGCACTGTTGTCAGGTTCCAGCCAGGAATGGAGCATTCTCCAGCAGTATCTAACTCTGCCAAGCCCTACTCTTTTTAGCAAAGCTCCTATACCTGTGCTCCCAGCCCAATGGCAAAGGCAGTTTCATTCCACCTCTGCTGAATTCTTACTCACAGTGGCCATGGCCTCTCTGGGGAAAGAAGGGCTGAGTTGGAAGTAGGGCTCTGGAAGGACTGTCTGAGTACTACGCCTAAGACTCCTACTCTGGGGAAGCTACAGGCACACTGAAGAATAGTATGGCCACCCTCAGAGCTGACATATCCACAAACAAGTGAAGGCTTAACATTTTAAAACTTAAAGTCTATGGGAGTATGCACTTCGATAATTCAGGAACATCAGGTCGTGGTCATTGCCCTTTCCCAAGGCCTTTCTTCAATTCCAAAAAAAAATAAATTCTCCCTTCCCATGTGGGCTGTTGGGAGCAGAGGCCATTCAGGAGTTGTCCACCACCTGGTGGGGCAGTGTAACAGAGGAGCCATTGGGGAAGGCAGCTGGCTTGTCCTTCCCCTTCAAGAAAAACGTCAGAAGTTCGCCCTTCCCTTTCACAAAAATGGGGCCTCGTCTCACAAAACGGAAGCCGTACTCTCGGAGGATGACTTGTGTTTCTTCTACTACCTGCAGTGAAGGAAAAAGTAAGAGAGCTTAGGGTTAGGAAGGGAGCCTAGACTGCTGGGTTTAAGGCTTGGGTGGTTGGGCTGAAAATGGATCCACACAGTACTATCTATACTTAAGTGACCATCAGGTCCAAGTCAGTGCTCAACTTTAATGCTCTACCCCAGAGGGCACCAGCTGAGAACTATGGAACTCAGGGCAACTAGTCCAAAGCCCTTCTCTGTCTCTCTCAAGGATATCCTTAGTCCTCTCTCCTAGTAGGACAGCCACAGGTCACCCATGTAGCAGACTACAGTCTGGGAACTTCAACTCCCTACTTTGTTCTCTGGGCTCCCAGTTCAAGGAGCTTTTCTGGCAGACCCAGATGATAGACACCAGGATTGCCTCAGGGGAAGTTGCTGTCAGCACCAGATATCAGTTCACACTAAAGCACAAGCTCTTCTCAACTCAAACTTAGACCTAAATGTTGCAAGTGGACTAAAGCATTTTCTCCCTTCTGTTGAGGCTCTAAAGGCCTCTCTTCCCATGCATGACCTTTACCTCACAGCTCTGCCAGCTTAGACAGGAGGTAGTGGTGCAAAGCAGAGCACTCCCTGTCCTATTTTTGTCTATTCCCTGCATCCGAGCATGCCGAACATACCTGAATGTTGCCCATGACCCCTGTGGACTCCATCCTGCTGGCCACATTGACTGTGTTGCCCCATATGTCATAGTGTGGTTTCCGGGCTCCAATGACCCCAGCCAGAACCCCTCCTTTGTTCATGCCTGGAGTAGGAGACATAAAGTTCAGCACAGCCACATGCCAAGCTTGGCATTATCCTCCCTCAGAGGCCACCAGCTCCCGTTTTATAAAAATTTCCACCTGACTCCCACCAAAAAGCTGATTATGTAATATATAATACATTGCATTCTTTGTTGAAGTCATCTCTAAGCTACGAGAAGGCAGAAACCACGTCTCCTATTTGTCCTGTCCTCACTAAGTCTGTGGCAAATGTTGACCACCCCCCAGTATGCCAACAGATTTAATCAGTGCAGTACAGGCCAACTTCTCACAGAGCTTCCAGGCTCTGCAACTTTATCCAGGAGTGAGACCCCCCTCAGTAGGGAATGGCAAGTGACATTAACCCCTTTCAAAAGGCAGTCCACTCTGAGGAGTAAAGTCCTTAGCAGGCTCAGAAACACCCTCAAAGTTAAGACAACAGCCCCATTTCCTGGCTGGGTCGAAGGAATGCTGGATTATGAGTGTATGTCATAAGGACAGGTTTAGCTCAACCATTTCATCTTTCAGGTTTTCAATTTGAAGAGACTGGACTAAAAATCCTTTAAATCCTCTCCAGCTCTGTGAGTGTGTGACCTCCCCACCCTAACTACTTTTGGTCTTCCTGAGCCTCTGGTATTTTCCTGCCAATATCCCCAGCACCGGACAGCAGGCAGCCTGGATCCCTTACCTATGCGCAGCATGAAGTTGTTGAAGGACTGATTGTTGATGTTTGTAAGTGTATCCTTCATGGCTAGTGCAAAGTCAGCCAGGTCAGCCAGGTGCTGCCAGCGCTCCTTGTCTGACTTTTCCTCCTGTGTCAAGCAGTGGTGAAAGCATCAGGAGCCACCCAGGCTCTCACCGTAGCAGCTCTCTTGCTTCCTTCCTATATCAGCATTTGCAAGGGAGGGGTCTCTACATCTACTTGTTGGTGGCCTTTCCTTCCTCCTGGAGTCTGCTGCAGCATATTGCTGTGACAAGCGTTCACACAGGTTCCTCTAGCAGGTCTAGGACAAAGACTGGCTATGGTGATGGGGAAGACAGACTCTACCCAACTCAGTTGCTTCCTGTCATATACCTGATCATGACACAGATCTCCATCACCCTAGGCCTGGTCTTCAGGGTTTTATATGGAGGTTTTTTTTTTTTTTTATTTGGTGGGGAGGACCTGGGATTGAACTCAAGGGCACTCAACCACTGAGACACAGGTCTGTATTAGCTTAGCAGAGAGCAAGCAGATAGCAGCCAATGAGTTCCCAGATCTTCCTTTTAAAATTTTCATTGTTACAGAATTGCATAGGTGGCTCCTGCTCCCCAGTTCTTATGAAAGTATGGATCCTGAATGGGGTATGGTCATCATGTGCACAAACCACCTTAGGCATACGCTGTAGAACTATAATGGGGGTTTGTGTATGTCCTTTTTCTTGGCTTTCTCAGTAAACTCTCTTTTATATCTGCATTGCATTTGCAATGTGTGTCTGGGATCTCTTTGTACAACAGTACTCAGTAACTTCTTGTTGTAGTACTCAGTAACTTCTTGTTGTAGTACTCAGTAACTTCTTGTTGTACTTCTCATTTCCTACATGCTGGTCTCTTTTTCCCAGGTAGAAGACTTGTCTCCTCTCTAGACAGTTACCTACCTAACAAGTTTATTTACCTTATTGGAGCTGGAAAAGCCATTAGTATTGACATCTGGGGTGACTCCTGAAGCTGCCATATAGGTGCTGCCAATGGTTTTGATCTTGGTGATGACCCGGAATTTGGGATTGTCAAGGAGCTGTGGCCAGGGTTAAGGAAAAATAATTGTTAGTAGAATCAAGGGAGATGAATGAACCAACTGACTAACATACTCCCATTTACAAGACCCACAAAGGATCCAGGAGATGCCAAACTACTACATGATCCTTAGCAAACTACCTGATTTTCTGAGCCTCAGTTTTCACAACCTTAACACTGAGATAAAATTGCCAGTCTCCTGGGGTATTTGAGCATGTATATAAAAGCATTTTCCCTGGTATACAAGTTACTCAGTAAACATTTACTGAATGTGAGTGTGAGGGTAGGAGGAATCAGGGGGCCTCATGATCTTCTTTGGCTAGTCCTTATTTTTTGAACTTGCAGGTGATTTCTCAGGTTCCCACCTCACCCCTGAGGCCCAGCAATTCCAAATAGCTGCAGAAGTCCTTATGGGAAAGGGGTTTATCTGAGAAAAATGTAACCAGGCTAGGGTAACTCAGTTCTCTCTCCTAGGATGGGCTAGTTCTGACCAAAGCAGGCAGGAAGGCACTCACTGAATCAAAATCAGAGATGATCTCATTGAGGAAGCGCAGACACTCAATGCCACCATTATTGATGCTCTCTTCAGTATAGAAGTCAGCAAAGTTGGGCAGGGAGGCGAACATGACTCCAATCTCATCATAAGACTGGCTGTATAACTCCTAAAAGGAGGCAGAGCCGAAGAGCTCAAAGGATGGCTGCCCAACGGGTGATGTGCTAAGGAAACGAATCTGTCTCCCCCCAGGAAGAGGGGCTTCCTGGAAGAAGAGCACATGAAGATAAATGCCTCATGGCTCCAGCCTCCAGACCATGCCCTCACCTCATCTCTCTTCTTGGAACCCAGGAAATGGCGTGCGACATGCTCAGGCAACATGTTGGTGACCAAGGCCTCGTTCCAGCGTCGCATCTCATAGACGCGTTCCTTTTGGTCATGGACCTCAATCTTCCACAGGAACAGTGTCCGTGCCAGTTTTTCCACCTACAGACACAGACATAGGCAAGGTATGTGCTCTAAAAGCTAGCTAGGTAATGGAAAAATAAAGAGTGGGGACCTCAATGGAGGGGTTTCTCTTGGAAAAACGAAGGAAGATAGCTAAGTGGCAAAGGAAGTAGACCCTGAGAGGATTCATGTAATTAAAAAGGCTGTCCCACACCTGAAGTATGGATCCTGGCCTCTTTTTTTCCCCCAAATTTATTTATTTTTTCTAAGTTTTTAGAAATGACAGCAGAATGTATTGCATTTCATATTATACTTATAGAGCTTATTATATATCTCTGGTTGTATAGAAAGTATATTCACACCATTCATGACTGGCCTCTTTGATTACAGCCAAGATCCAAGAGGACTTTCCTATGTATGGGGCCTCCTGAGACCTAATTTTAGCTGCAGGTCTGTCTTAGGCAGGTGGATGTGGAGTGGGAAGGTTGGGGGGAATCTCCCAGCTCAGGGTGTAGTCCCCATTTCCAGAAGCTCTACTTAGCTGAGAAGTGGCTTAGGAAGACTGTCCTTTCCTTGGCAAACCACTGGCAGCACCTAAGCTAACATGGATTCCTTGTATTTCCCTGCCCTCTCTTCCTCCCTTCTTTTTATTTCTTCCTTTTACTCCCCAAACTTCATGAGATCCCTTCTCTTTCTCTTCTGGCTCTGTGATCAGTGCATTAGTGACCCCCCTCCCCCCGCCACATGCCAGGGTGAATACAGAAACCATGAGTCCAGGTCTAGGGAATAGACCTTATCCAGGCCTTTGTGTTAGCAACACCCATGCTCCTTTAACTTCCAGGAGGAGGTCAGAAGAAGAAGTAAAGAACTGTTTTCTTTGTATTACTGAGGAAGAAACCAGAATATGGAGAAGGCAGTGGCTTACCAAGAGCCACAGATAATGCTGGGTCTAGGAACCTGGGTTCTAGTATCCCGAACTTCTTTTTGGGAGGCCATAGAGGGTTTGGGCCAGTAGGACAGGGAGGTGTGTAGGCACTCACGTGGCGGGAGAAGTAGTAAAAGCTCAGCATCATGATGAACATCATCACTGTCATTGAGTACTTAGAAGGCACCAGCGGCAGCCTGCCAGGCATACAGAATACAACTGAAAGAACACTCACACTGCCCTCCTGGAAGGAACTTCAATTTTCTCCAACTGGGTTTTGTTGTTTCCTGTCACCCTGGGCCTTGGAAGTTTCCCCCACCCCTATGCTCCTTTACATGAAGACCTTACCTCCTGAGGCAGCAGAACTTCGCTAGGCCATTGGGTTTCTATCTAACAGTCAGCCAGGGCCTGGCTACACTGGGTATTTACATCAGGGCTGCTCCCCAGATGCTTAATCACTGCAGTACCTTACCAATCACAGAAGCTGTCAGAACCATGTAAGGAGTCTGGAGAAGGGAAAGGACTAACATCACAGCTATAGGACTTCTCAGCAGTGGGACCAGGGCCCATTCTTACCATGGCTTTTTCTAACTTTCATCCATGTTTTTGTGTGGAGCTATATTTAATTTCCATTACTATATAGTATTCTACTGTAGGAAGACACAACATAATTTATGTGCCTTTGAAAGGGTGAGATCCATGATACTGGCTTCTTATATTCCCTGTCTCTAGAAGAAGGGCCATAAATACAGAGATCAAAGAGGGGTACACAGTAGCACTTACCTGTCAGTGCCATTGAGCCCAGGGGTAGAAAATACCTGCATCTTCTCTAAGGCCACCATAGGAAAGCTGTGGGGCAGATAAGAACACATTCAGGCTGCATCTTGGGACAAGAAGGTGATACCCAGCCAAACACCGAGGTATCCCAATCTTCACTCAAGATGGAAAGGACCTATCCCCTGATCCTAGCCAACCAATGAAATGTCTGAGAAACCACAAACCCTCGTTCCCATATAAACCTTTAATGGGCCCCAGAGGCAGAATGCCCCCTTAGTGCCGGCCCATGACCTTGAAATGGATACTTGGGGTGGAAGGAAGGAGACCACGCAGATCCCCAATCAAGCTTCATCTTACTCATGTTCCTGAAAGCGTTTGTGGTCGTATTCATCAAAGATGGGGCACCAGGCATAGAGGTTGATGGCGGCCACTGCACCCGTGACGAGCAGCATGAGTGTGAGCTTCACCATATGGCTGACCTGCACCAGCATGATGGTGGCGATGAGGGATAGCACGGCAATGTAGTTGTAATACTTGGGGTTCTCCAGGCAGCCTCCCTCCAGCTCCATCCCTGCCGTTCCATTGTAGGGTCCTGTGTAGTACTGGAGACAGCTAAGCTAGAGGCCAAGATGATCAGAAGGGGAACAGCAGACATTGGTTAGAGAGGGCTATACCATGGCAGTGACCATTCAGCTGCCTCCTGCACCTCCCTCAGAGAAGGATGAGGGAAATTGACCAGGGGATAATACAAAAGTATTATATATCTCATTTCATATTCAGAAAAATTCACTTGTGTTTTTAGTACTGCCCCTATTGCATAGAAAGCTTAGCGGCTGGACTTGGGCAGAGCTGCATAATTAGCAAGTAATAAAGTGAACCAGGAGCCAGGTTCTTAGGCTTCCAATCCAGCATGTTCTTCAGACCACACTGTCACTGCAGGAGGGGCTATGGACCAGTTGGCCTCCACTACCACTTCCCTATGGTGACAACAAGTCTCTGTCCAAACTGCCCTCTGGGAGCTCACTACCTTCTAGATCACTAGAAGTGATCTAGATTCATTGTTGTGCAGATGTGATCAACAGAAAGTATATCCATCAATTGGAGAAAAAAAAAAGTGTGTGTGTGTAACTTCCAGCTCATCTGGCTTTGGGCAAGGTCTTGCATGTAATTCTAGCACATGCAGAATTATCACCTCAACCCATTTACCCCGTAAAACAGTGATCTCCAGATGTTCTGCAGGGCTTCCATGACCCTGTTAAACAGTAGGGCCCCGATGTGGGCACCAGCCTCAGGTGTGTGCTAACATGCAAGAGGTTAGGGGTTTTTCCCTGTGTGGCAGGCACTGCTGTTCATGGATATGGTCAGCTCTGGAGCACCTAACTAACTAATCAGACTTCTGATTGATGGTTACAACCCTAGAGCTTTTTCACTTACACTACTGCCAGAATAAGTCTCCATGCTGATTTCATTGCTATACGTAAATTGTTAAAATCACAAGTAATGTGAAAGCATGATACTTGAAGAAAGGACTTTTTTTAAGAGAGTGCATATGGTAGTACCACAATTGGAGGAAGCTGTGACAACTGACAAGAGAACATCATGATAGATCTAAGCACTCAATGCTCAATAAATGCCTGGTGGCTCTAAATCAATAGATCTGAGTTCCCAACGCCTGTCCCTTCTTCCTAGGAAAGCATCTGGCTGCCCGCTCACAGAACCCCCAGCTTCTCTATGAACTGAGGAGAACAGAAGATGTTTTTGTCTTCTAGCCATCTGGGCCCTGTAAAGCTGCTGTTCCTACTGTTCCACCTTTCTAGGAAGTTCTGGCCATGTTCAGAAGGTAAACAGGAGCTCCTTTGGTGAAACAGGTTTACCTCCCTGGCCTGGATGGATGCTTGACAATAGCCACACTGTAAGGAATGCTTCAGATGGACAGAATGCTTACGTGTATTGCTCTCTTTAAATAAGGAGACATGAAGGAAGGCAACTCAGGAGTGGGGTTTAAAACTGCTTTAATTCTTGACTCTTGACTATGTCACTGACTGGCTGTGAAGGAAAGTCAATGCACCTTTCTGAGCCTTAGTGCTTTCATATGAAACTATAGATACTGATGCACTTAGCTCAGAACTAGATTCATGGAACAGGACTCAGACTCTGAGAGGGAAGATCTGCAAAGAAACAAGTCAGTCTCAGAGGTTCCCTGGCGACAGCAGAACATCCATTCATTTGGCTGGAATAATCATTTTAGGAACTAAAATGCCACTCTAAATCTATATCTGCTTGCAGAGGAATACACCAACAGACTGCTCATACAGCCAAGAAGCCCTTCTCCACCAGGATCTGGTTGCCACTTCAACAAGGACAGAGTTGCTCACCATGTCTACGACATTTGCCATAACCAGAATAAAGATGGCTAACATGGCCCAGGTGTTCCTGGCCCAGCGGGTCCGGTCAATCCAAGTCGAGAAGGCCACAAGCTTCTTAGGAAAGGCCTAGAGGGAATGAAATTTCAAGGGTCATGAGCCCTTTGTCCAATGGACGTGACTGCTGATGATTCTTGTTGCTCCCATACTTTACTCCTAGGAACCTAAAAAGTGCCTTGCCACTGGGTCACCCAAAAACTGATCAAGTGGGGCACGCTGAGGAGACAGTGCGAGAGTCCCAGTGTTTTATATCAGTCTTTCGGGTATATGTACGCAGCTCCATGGCCTCCAGTTGTAGCCCCTGGCAGAAGTGCTGACCATCCTGGGAGGCTTGGACAACACTGGCCAGCACTGTTCACTCTCCATGTCCAAGAGGATAGGACAGGGCAGGGAACAACCTTCAGGACCAGCCTTCTGCCTAACCACCTATCCCAAGCTATCCTAGGTCATTACACCTAAATCACCCAGGTTATCTGGCAAGCCACCTGTCAAATTTCTCTAAAACACTACTTTTCTCTTGTCATTCTGATCAAACACTTCCTGGCACCCCTGTAACTGCAGGAGAAAATCTTAATCCCTTTAGTATGACTTTTAAGGTCCTTTTTAAGGACCCTTTTTAAGGTCAGAGCCAACCCACCTTCCAGCCAGGCCTGCATTGCCTTTCTACCCAGATTCCCCTTTATCCAGATTACCTTACTTGGATTGGATGCTGTAGCACCATGGCCCATCTGAGTCCAGCCCAGAGGGTTTGCTCAACTGACAGTGAACAGATGGATGATAGGATGTATGAATGAGGGAAGGAGAGAGTGGAGTGGATAAATGCCTGAACCATTCCAATAAAAGAGTCAGAATTTGTCAGGAAGCATATCTCCTTTAGTGTACAGTTTCATAGGGAGTGCACTCTTCCAGAAGCTTCCAAGCCCAATAAACAATGCCTCTTACCCGGGGAAAAATGGCAGCCATTGAACAGATGGTCAGGATCAGGAGCAAAATCTCCCCAACCACAAAGGTCACATAGTTTGTCATCAACCTACAGCAGAGAAATGATGATTAAAGTATGAGTGAGATTGGGTGAGGAGCTTGGAAAGTACAGAGACAAGTATGGCACAGCCTTGTGCCTGGAAAGTTACATGTGACACCAGAGAATTGCTGCTGCTACTGCTGCCGAACAAAACGAGAGGCCCTAGGCAGTGCAATACCAGCTGAGTGCAGGGCCTGGGAGTGTGCCACCTCCCCAGTTGTCCTCTGGGACATTTCCCAGATAAAGGGGAAAGAGTCACAGATGCGCCAAACACAGCCCAATAAAAACTTGGAATGGCTGGGGTTGTAACTCAGTGGTAGAGTGCTTGCTTCACATGCGTGAGGCCCTGGGTTTTGATCCTCAGCACCACATAAAAATAAATTATTGCTGGGCGCGGTGGCGCACGCCTGTAATCCCAGCACTTGGGAGGCTGAGGCAGGAGGATCGCGAGTTCAAAGCCAGCCTCAGCAATGGTGAGTCACTTAGCAACTCAGTGAGACCCTGTCTCTAATAAAAACCAAAAAAAGGGCTGGGGATGTGGCCCAGTGGCCGAGTGCCCCTGAGTTCAATCCCCGGTTCCAAAAAAAAATAAAATAAAAATAAATTATTAATTAAAATAAAGATATTGTGTCCATCTACAACTAAAAAAATATTTTTAAAAAAACTTGGGAAGGGATTCTTAGGAATGAGCATCTGCCACATTCCCATTTTACCCCTTCACAGAGAGTGAAGCGCCTCAGAAACCTTATGTTGCTAAATCCAGTGTCCAGTTTGAAGTCATCTCTTAACTCCTTGAAAACATTCTCACTTGGTTTTCAGGATCTTTTCACTCTCTGCTGGTTCTTTCTGTCTTCCTACCTCTATAGGCAGTTGTACTACCTGACTCAGGCCTTGACCTACTTCTCTTTGCACCTACAGTCTCCCTTGGTGATTTCACCAAGTTTCATGCTCTCAGTGTACCCTGTGTGGAGATGACTCCCAAGTTGGCATCTCCACTCCAGTATCTCCCCAATTCCCAGATTACAACTCAGCTGCCTATGGACAGTGTCTGTAGGCATCTCAAACTTAACATAGCCAAAACCAAATTCCTGATATTTGCCTCTCCAATGTTCCTTTTCCTGTGTTGTCCATCTTGGTTAATGGCAACTCCATTCTGCTAGATGCCAGTCAAAAGCCTTAGAGGCATCATTCATTTTTCATACCTCACAACCATTGTCAGCAAATGCTGCCAGCTTTGTCTCCAAAATATATTTAGAAGCAAATTCTTCCTCAATAAAAGTCAGAATCCAACCACTCATCCTCTAATTTCAGCCTGGCCTGGTGTCATCACATGGTTTGTTTGGGTCACTGCCATCACCCCTTACTGGTTTTACTGTTTGCAGTCTTGCTCACTAAACTCAACACAGCAAGGGGATCATTCTCAAATATGTGCCCCAACAGGTGACTCCTCTGCTCATATTCCTCCATTGCCCTCCCATTTGAAGAGAGCCAGCACCCTACCATGGCCTCTAAGGCCCTAACTCTCTACCTTGATTCATTCCAACTACTGTCCCTGCAGCTCCCCCCATTCCTGCAGCATTAAGCCTTTACTGTGCCTCCAAAGAAGCTAGACACACTGTACCTTAGCATCTGACTGAGACAGGCACCCCCAGATAGCAGAAAGTCTGCTCCTCGCCCCCTTCAGTGCTTTACTGAAATACCACCTCATCAGTGAGCTCTGCTCTGAGTATCCTATAAAAAATGTGCAAACTTCTATTCTGTTTTAATTTTATCTGGAATACTTATCACTATCTGGGTATACACTTTAATTATTTAAATATCTATGTGTGACTTTCCCTGTGAGAATCTAAGTTTGATGAGAGCAGGGATTTCTTTATACTTTGTTCACTGCTGTACCTCTAGACCTTAATCCTCAAGCACAAAGTAGATGTAAATATTTGTAAAATGAATGACTTGGATCTCCAAACAATCTTGAGAGTTAGCTAGGGTGGGATCATCACCCTCACTTTACAGATGAGTGCACTGGGTTCCAGGAGACCTGCCACAGTGCTCCATCTGGAACTTGAGACGGTGTGGCTAAGTCCAAGGCTTTTTACAGCTTCTAAAACTAATCTACACAGGGCTCCACACACCTGCTCTCTGGTAGAAACCCCTGGGCAGGAGGGAATTACTGATCAGCCACCAGAAGCTGGCAGGGTGATGGTTATCCTTCAGGTGGGACTTAAGGGTTGGGCAAGAACCCCACTTGCACCAAAGGACCTGCTGCTGAGGACATCAGTGCTCAGAGCCTAGAACCTGGCTTTACTAAGATGAGCCAAGAAAGGGAAGCCAGGTTGGCCTTGGTAACAGGTTGAGGCAGCATCCCCATTCTTGTCCCCAAAACCCCTGGGGCCCATCCTGCCAAGTTTTCTAATCCTCTTAGATACATCTGTCCCCTAGCTTTCTTGGCCCACTTAGAACTCCATTTTGGTGCTGGGACAGAGAAGGAAGGGGCATGGAGCAGAGATGGGGCCTATGCCCTGACACTGGGCTCCAAGTGAGGTGCCTGCCTCTCACATCCCTGTGCCCCAGGAGGTCCCTCACATTTCTCCCTCTCCTGGCCTATTGGTCCCCTCCACTGCCCTCCCTTACCAGGGGTCGATGAGTATCTCGACCAGGGCTGTGCAGAGCAGGACCACACAGGAGCAGCTGAAGGCAGCCCCACTCTGCTTTTCCTTCTCCACTGAGTAGCGGATTTCCATCTCCGGGTCCATGAACCGCATGGATAGGAGAAAGGTGTTTCTCTTCTTTACCCTGCAGTGGAAACAAGCCCCGTGAACCACAAATGCCACATCTGCTACATCCTATGAGAGTGGAACCATATTTCAGAAGACTGGTTTCCTGTACCCCACATAAGGGCCTGTGAGAAGCAGCGTGCCGGGACCTCTGCAGTGGCCACTTACACCTGGGCAGACTCTCGCTCCAGCAGGGCCTCATTGAGTAGCTGGTTGAGCTCGTGCTCATCCTCAGAGGCGTCCACCACACGGTCAGCCAGGTCTTGGAGGCGCAGCCTTCGGCGGGGGTTGGGAAACGAGGGGTTGTCTGCCTGTAAGCCAGAGAGGCAGGGTCAGCAGGGCTGATGGGGTGGCACAATGAGAAGATTTGGGAAGGATGAAGGTGGAGGGGGAAGGGAACAAAAGAGGTCACACTCCTGAGGACTAGGCCCATTAGCTCTAAAAACCATTTTCATGGAAAGTCTTCCTGATGCTCCCATGTCGCTTCATCCTGCTTGGACCCAAAGCTGAACCAAACCCTATCTGGTCTCTTTAGACCCCTAGTCTGCTGATGGCAGTGTTTTGGGGAGCAGCCCCTTCGCACCTGATTAGGAGGCCTGGAATTCAAGACAGCACTGGGGAGTACAGTTCTGGCACATCCTACTGGTAGAAGAGGGGTCACATGAAGCCCTACATGTTGACATCCTTGAGGGCACAAGTGACCTCCAACCCTAGGGCTTAAGGGAATGGCAAAAGCTCACATCTGGCCCATTTTGCAGAGGAGGATGAATAGGGAGTGATGGGAGGGTAAAGAATGTCCTTGTCACTAGTGGGCTGAAAAGGGGAAGGTTGGCAGTGCTGGGGTTTCTGCTGCCATCTCATTCCTAGTCACAAAGAAAGGTATCAACTCTAAAAATACAACTCCAGCTGGGACTACACAGGTGTCAGTCCAAATAACAAGAGTGTGGGAACTGTCGCAATAGGTCTGAGAGTGCACCAGGGAGCCAGAGCCAGGACTCACTAGTTTTCCACTCAACTGTGCTGAGTTTGACCCCACCCCAGATAATCCCTGCTTCCCCAGTCACATTTTTTTCCTCAGTAAAAAATGATGTGGATGGGCTCCTTAGGCACCAAGAGCCTATGTTCAGGCAGCATTTAGACAGTGTAACCCTGGAGCAGAATGACAAGAGCTACTGGTTAGGACATGAAGAGTCACAGGCTGCTAAAGCCATTTCTGTGTACATATTATTGGGTTATATCAAATCTGCAAGTCCACTTTCCATCAAGAAAATCACCAATCAGGAAAAGCTGCAGAATACTGGGTGCTCAAGGAAAAGCCAATTATGTTAAGCTTTGTCTACTACATTCTCTGATGTTGGGCTCAAAGGCCTTGGGAACAACTCTCCTGTCTCCTTGCACAGAGAGATCAGCCAACCACTCAGAGTCACTTGGGCAAGGCAGAGAGCCCCATCTCCAGTTCACCTTTGTCAGTGGATCCACACAACAGGCTCCTTAGTGCTAAGGATGCTTTTTGGTGTTCTGCAGTGCTGGAGATGGAACCCAGGACCTCAAGTGTGGTCAGCAGGTACCGTACCACGGAGCCACATCTCTAGCCCCTGAGAGCTCCTTGGCAGTGGGGCAGTTCTGGATCATCTCCCAAGACATGCCCATCCTCTGGGTCAGCATACCATGTCCTTACTTGTGTGGGCTTTGGAAATGTCCATCTGTGCATAGAGCTTGTGGGTCTGACCGCTATAGCCAGAGGGGTAAGTCAAGCCTACAAGTCTCACTCTAAAACAGTCTCAGGTCCTATAGAATTTTCCATGGATGTTCTCACTGATCTCAAACCTATAGGATTCTGGGCCATGTGGCTGCAGGAAGCCTCACAGGCACATGCCTCTTTGGAACTTAACCACCTCTACCTCATGTAACTACCTCATGTACACTGTCTAAATGTGGTGACTGCTAAAAAGGAGCAGCATCCAGGCTAGTGACAAAGCCTCCCACTTCCAGAATGTGCTTCCTTCCTGCTGCAGCAAACCTACTGCTCCCCAATTCCTACCCACAAGTTGGCCCTTGGTGAGCCCTCCTTGCCCTGAGCCTACCTGGGCCTCCTGCTCCTCAGCCTCCGACGTGGAGCCACTGGCCTGGGCACCCCCATTGGGCTCCTTTGTCTCAATAAGGGCAGGGGAGCTGGGCTTTGAGGTTGGAGCTCCATTTGGCAGGGCCTGCATGGAAAGAAGCAGCCATCAAGGACCCTAGATACTGCCTGCTGCACATCCAGTCTGTAGGTGGTCTACTATTATTCTAGAGTCTTCTCACTAGAGTTGCCGAAGCCTCACTGACCTAGAAATTCCACTATTCAGTTCCTCCTCTAGAACATTAATTTTAAAATGCTGTCATTTTCTAATATCCATTTTTATCAAAAGTTTTCTAAACAGAAGACCCAGTTGGTCCAACTCCTTTTTCAAAACAGTAACTCAATGACAGTGATTGACTGGGATCTGTTTTGGTGGAGGGCCATCAACTGCTTCTTAGTCTGAATAACCTCCAGAAACCAATGAATGTTTCCTTGACAGAGTAAGTAAAACACTCTAATGCAGGGGGAACAGTTCATTCATTCAATTAATAAGTATTTGTTGAGTATAGATAAAATAGTCTGAAGGGGTGGTCCTGATATTCTCATGAAGAAAGGCAAACAACAGCAAAATAGATAAGGAAAAGGTGTAGTTCACAGAAAGAAGAGAGTAGGACGGTGGACACAGGGGTTGTGGGAGTCCATTAGTAAAGAGGCAGTGTCACTGTGAAGATGACATTCAGTAATAAATGAAGGATTACGTCAAAAAGGGAGGAGAATTCCAGGAAAAAAGAAGAGCCAATGCAAAGGCCCTGGAGCAGGATGAGGCCAGGGCTGCTGGAGCAGGTGAGCAAAAAGGGACTGCGGGAGACTCCATGCAGAGAGCAGACGGAGGGCAGGACCACACATGGCTCTGTTGTTTTCTGTCCCTTTCCTCCCACTGTCCCCTGCCTTTCTTTGTACTGGGGTTTGAACCCAGGAGCAGTTTACCACTGAGCTACATTCCCAGGCCTTTCTATTTTTTCAGACAGGGTCTAAGTTGCAGAGGCTGGTCTCAAATATTTGATCCTCTTGCCTCAGCCTTCCATGTCACTGGGTTTATAGATATGTGCCACTGCAGGGCCCATTCCTTCTTCATTTCCCACTCAGGAAACCTGCCCTGGCTTTAATTTCCTCCTCCTCCATGGCCGCCCCACCTCATTCTGCATATTCTCCCTGGCATTTGTGTCACTCAGGTAGCTTCAGCTACTTACACAATTACGGCAGCCTCCCTTCTGGATCTATCTCGGGATACACTGCAATCATCTTAATTCCAACTTACAGTGAAAGACACTGACTGTCTCCCCTACAGTCACCTTCCCTCTGAAGGACATTGCCACTGACTCCTGCGCCACAGCATTCAGAGTAATTCTTTACATCAGCCTGCCTCTCGCTCTCATGGTCAGCCATCTTCATGTCCCACCAACCTCTCTTTTACAACTGCTCTTTCCAAATCTCTGCTCCAGAGGTGGTGTTGGGAACTTACCGAGCCATTGAGGCCATTTTGGGTGGCTGTTTTCTTCACCTCTGGCTTGGAGGCAATGATGAGGTAGGTTTCGATGCCCTTCTCATCTAGGTAATCACAGCGGCTGCCCCCATCACCTGGCTCCACATCAAACTCTCCTTTCAGGCAGTCCATGGTGCTCTGGGAGATGTGCACACGCCTGGATTGCAGTGGGGGGCCTTGAGCACGTGCCAGAGGCAGCCTTTGCCCATACTGTGAATGGTCAGTGCATCACAGGCACTGGCTGCTACTCTGGCCTGTGTTCCCCGGGTGTGTGGGGCAGAGGCCAAGTTGGGGCAGTCTTGTGGCTAACTAGATATGTGGACAGTGTGGCACCCATTTCCCTGAGCCCCAGTGTTGGGTCTTCAAAAGAGGAACACAATTTTTCCTCGTGGACTATTGAGGGCACCAAATGAGATAAGGAACATAATAAGCTCTGAACTGTAACGTCATAAGCTGATTATTCCCCACCTTGCATGATTCTCAGTTGCAAGCCTGATGCCAATGGGTGGTAAAACCCACTCTGAGTCACCAGAGGACAGAAATGGAACTGCCTCTGAGGAAGCTCCCTGGCCTGGTGGGAAAGCTGAGCTTGGCCTGTCCGCCCTGAGGGCAGGGCCTACCAGGATGGCTTGTTCTGGTTCTGTAGAAGAGCTCAAGGGAGATGTGTGAGAGAGCTGTAAGCCACACAGTATGGCCTCCAGGCCTGCTGCCCAATTATTACTCGTCACGACACCTTTCAGCAGTCCAGAACTGAAACATCAGTAAGTACAAGGACAGACTACTGCAGAGGCACCAAAGAGGCGGCTCCCAGAGGAAGGTCTCAGAATGGTCTTAGCCAGGGGCATAAGTAGGAGGGGAGGAACACTGCTACTGGGTGGAAAGGGGGCCCTCAAGGCCTCTTGTCCCTCGTTAGGGCCATAGCCTTAAGGGTGGATGGGATGTCCCCTCCATAGGTCCTCACACCTGCCCACACTGAAGGAACACTTACCCAGGAATGCCACCAGCCTCCATCTTGTTGGCCACAGTGACATCGGTGGACCACACATCGTACTGCCAGCGCTTCTGGCCCAGGACACCACCCAGCACAGTGCCTGTGTGCACCCCCACACGCATGTCCACCCCAGTCTTGGTCTTCTCCCGCACATACCTGCCAGGCACACAGAGGTGTTAGGGTACAGCTCTGTGTGAGGCAGCCTCCCTCCCCCTGCAAGAGAATTCTGCACGAGCTGCCCTGCCCTTCAGGCTGAGGGGCCTAGCACATGCTCTGAGGCTTCCTGCTTCAGCTGAGCAGCTGCAACTGGGGTCAAGGCAGGCCAGGACCTAGCAGTAGATCCAACAATCACAGGTCAGTGGGACTTGGGGCAAGGTGTATGGGGACACAGTACTCTCTTCCCCTGAGGGACCTCTAAGTTCTCTCTTCCAATTGTTCACTTATTCATTTATATATTTACTGTTCCACTGAGAATCTAGAATGTGCCCAGCATCCTGTATGCTGCAGACACAGGTGAACAAACCTTTGTGAACAGCAACTTTCTTAACAACTCCAGAAAGAGACTAATACAAAATTCAAAAATCGGCCTGCAAGCTGGGCACGGTGGCGCACGCCTGTAATCCCAGCACTTTGGGAGGCTGAGGCAGGAGGATCGCAAGTTCAAAGCCAGCCTCAGCAATGGCGAGGCACTTATCAACTCAGTGAGATCCTGTTTCTAATAAAATACAAAAAAAAAGGGCTGGGGATGTGACCCAGTGGTCGAGTGCCCCTGAGTTCAATCCCTGGTACCACAAAAAAAAAAAAAAAAAAAAAAAAAAAAATTGGCCTGCTGGAGGGAGTAGAGGTTAAAGTTTCTAATCCTGAACTACTGTCCCCCCGGGGGGCAGTGCTGCATTTGTGTCTTTCCAGGCCAATGGAAGAGGGGTCTGAGAGACTGAGAATGCAAAGCTGCTCCTAGAGGCACGGGGAAGAGCACACAACATCTGGGCTCCATTAGAGGGGAGAAGCCTCCCAAGAGCTTCCTTTTCCACCCTTCCCCTGGGCCACCTAAGAAACCAGATCCATGTGGAGCAGCGCAAGGGGGAGGCACAAGGGGCAGCCTGTTCCACAGCCCTTGCGGGGCTCTGGAGCAAAGGGCAGGTTCCAATCCCACCCTACTGCCTCCTATGGCATGCGACCTCAGCATTCACTTCATGTTGACACGTGGAAGGGCAATCCCTGCACTGATTTGTCTTGGAGGGTCATGGTGAGAAAACAGAAAAAGGGGAGAACTCCTGGGGAGGGGGCTCCTCAGTAAAACCTGAAGCAGTGTGATAGTTTTCACAAAGGCAACTTTGGTAGAGAGAATGATGTCGCCAAAGGCTGAGAGGCATGGCCAGAGGCTGTGGAGAAGCCATGTCCTGACTTCCCAAGGTTGAGGGCTGAACCTTATCCCACACCTCAAGCAGATTCCTGGCATCTGGTCAGACCAGTGAAAGGCCTCCTTCTCCACAGCCAGAGCCAAGCAGCACGCCCTGGGAGCCCCTCCCTGCCAGAGGCCCCCACTCACGAGATGGCCTCCACCATGGCAAGCCCCATGAGGATAGAGCAGACAGCATGGTCCTCCCGGTAGTCAGGCAGTCCACAGATGCAGTAGTAACAGTCACCCAGGATCTTGATCCGCAGCTGGTGGTATTTCTGAAAGGGCAGGGCATGTGTGTGCTCCCAGTCCCTCCTGGACATGGAGGAGTGGCAAAGCAGGCAAAGGAAGTATCAGTGGGGAAAAATCACTGAGCCAGGGAATGACCAAGGGCAGCCAGTGGGGTGGGTACTTACAGCTGCCAGCTTGTCAAAGCGGGCAAAGAGCTCATTGAGCAGCTTCACAAGCTCCTGGGCACTGCAGGCAGACGACAGCTGGGTGAAGCCCACGATGTCTGCAAAGAGGATGCTGCAGGAGAGGGGACCGCGGGCAGTGAGGCTCCAGACACCCACCTGACTCCACTGCCAGCTCCTGACAACTCACAGGGCAGCCAGGCCAACAGTGGGAGAAGGTCTTGCTCATCCCCCGGCACAGTAGGACTTTGGTGTTTCCAGGCAAATTCAGGGCTCTGACGTTACAACTTACCCTTGCTGGAGTCCCCTCTGCATGCTTCCCTCTCCAGTTGTACCTGGGGACCACCCTCCAACTGGTTAAACCCTACCCCTGGCTGAACACATCCTTCTTTTTAGAATCAGGGGTCATGGTACCATGCCCTCAGAACTGCCCCTGAATGGCAGGCAACCTTACAGGAACCCTTTCCTTCTCTTGAGTGACATTCATACAATGATGGAATAGAACTGGCTGCATAAAGCACATTTTAACTGATCTCCTCCACAGGACTGAGAAGTTCAGTGCAGCTGAGGTGCACACAGTGGGATGGCCTTGCCTCTAGTCCCCAGGAAAACCAAACCCACAGTGCTCAGCAAATCCCAGGAGGCGCGTTCCTTTGGCCATTCTGCTGGGGAAGGGCCTCAGCCACCGCACCTGACGTTCTCATGCCGGTACATGTACATGGTGTTAAACTGCTGCTGGTCCTTCTGGCTCTCGTCTTTCTTCATGTCCTTCAACATCTCATCAGCTACGTGCTTGGGCAGGATGGAGAGCATAAGGTTTTCCTGGGAGGAGGACGGGGTTGAAGGGGAAGTTCAGACTCTTCTAGAATGAAACCCCCAATCCCGGTGAGAGATGTTAGCCAGGAACAAAGACCTCCCACAGAGGCCCCACAGACCCACACTGGGAAGGTGGGGAGAACAGGCAGCTTGCCCAAGAAGGCTCACCATCACAACAGCCCCTTCCCAGCACTGACACAGGTCAGAAATGCCACAAAGAAACCCCAGCTCAGCATCATCCTCTTTCCACGAGTGCAGTCATTCCTTTGTCAGCCACTGCACTGAGTCCTAAGTCCCTTTCCTGTCACTCACCAAGTTTCGCAGAGCAATCATGAAATTCAGATTCAACTTGATCTAAGATTGACAGCATACCTGGTGCCAGTGATACAACAGGCAGCAAGAGTTCTACCTCAGAGAGCTTAGGGTCTCACAGGGACGCAGATCAGGACATCAGTGCAGCGCAGTATGATACTGTCATGACCAGAGGGGAGAGCTATGTGACAGAGGAAGAGGCTGGGGCACCATAGAGGCCAAGTCTTGAGGATAAAGTGCTAAGGACATTCCTGTGAGAGGGAGCTACATACTCAAAGGTATAAACACGTAGGTGACACCAGGTTCAGGGAACTGCAAGCATTTCAGTGGATACAGAAATAACTCAAAAGCTAGGTGTAGACCAAGGGTCAGCAAACTGAGGTCTGTGGGTCAAATCTGGCTGCTGCATGTTTTCATAAAGTTTTTTCTAAATATATATATATATATACATATATTTAGATTTTGATGGACCTTTATTTTATTCATTTATTTATATGTAATGCTAAGAATCGAACCCAGGGCCTCACACATGCTAGGCAAGTGCTCTTACCACTGAGCCACAACTCCAGCCCCATTCATAAAGTTTTATTGGCACCCAGCCACATTCATTTATTTACATATTGTCTTTGGCTGTTTTCACGCTCCAACAACAGAGCTGGGTAGTTGTGATGGAGACCATATGGCCCACAAAGCCAAAAATATTTACTATCTTGCTCTTTCCAGAAGAAGTCTGTGGCTTGGGCATCTGGGTGGATGGTGCCAGTCTCTAATACAGAACCAGGGAGGAGAAACAGATGTGAGGGGTAAGTGAGGAGTATGGCTGAGGATGGGCTATCTGAGAAGCCGCTAGGTCTCAGGAGCGTGGGCCGAGCCAGCAAGTTTGGAAGCTATGACTGGGTGCGTGGCGAGAGAGCCATGGGTTAGCCTGAGAAGGAAAAGAGGGGACACTGTTGTTAGGAGTCAGAGGTGGGAAGTCAGAGGAGTCAGAACAGCCACCCCTGCACCCTGAGGAGGACAGTGATGATGGCATCTGGTGAAGGATTATGGAGTTAAGAGACAGCCTCAAGCTGAGGTTTTGCAGGATGAAGACTGTAGAAGGTCAAAGAGCAAGAGAACTGTGGCTAATGGCAAGGAAGTGACTAAACTGAGGTGTGTAGGCCAGGCAGCAAAGAAAGGGAGGCCAGCCTGGGAGAAGCTGAGGCTGCCATCAAGGGTCAGAGACCATGAAGTAGCAGGGCAGGGAGGCAATGCCCCTGTAGTGAAGCAGCTCCTGGGACAGGTCCGAGTGCAGTCATGTGCTCAGCTGCTTAAAGGTGAAAAGTGAGGCAGGCAGAGCTCAGGGACAGCGAGGGGCTCCGTGTCCACAGTGTAGTTCCCTGGGTCCAGGCTAATCAGAAAAACAAGAGCTAAAGTGCTTAGTTTCACTCTTCTTCCATTTCCTCTACCACTATTAAAAACCTCATGAATGCATCTTACAAGTCAGAAAGGAGGAGCCAAACTAGCCCCACTGCACCCTGCCTGGCACCCCCTGAGCCTGGGAAGCAGCAGCAGAGCCTCTGAGGACTACACTGCCCAAGCAGAGCAAGCGTGTAAATCTCAGGCAACCTGGCCCTTGGCACTCCGATCTTCTGCCAGTGGGGTCAGGGCAGAGGAGATCTAATGCACGGGGATGGTTGAGACCCTCTTGGGAGACCTGAAATCCTCTCTTGGGACCCAACAAAGCAGGCACCAGGGAGAAGGCTCTTGGCTTGAGGAAAGGGTGAACCTCTGGGAGGGTTCTTCTCCCACCCCCCAATATTTATTTATTTTAGCTTTAGGGGGACACAGTATCTTTATTTTATTTTTATGTGGTGCTGAGGATCAAACCCAGTGCCTCATGCATGCTAGGCGAGCGCTCTACCACTGAGCCACAACCCCAGCCCCTGGGAGGGTTCTTAAGAAAAGCCAGAGCCCAGGCCCTGCCAGCTCGTGAGGGCAGCCAGGGATGAGAGCTCAGCAGCAAGTGCTGGGCTGGGTTTCTGGGGTCAGTTGTCTGGGGGTTCCAGCCCACAGGAAGCATGCTGCCTGGCACACGAGGCTCACAGGGCAGGAACAGGTGGGGTTAAGAGTACATTCCCTGGGCTTCATGGCCAGCCCAGGCCCCAGTGTGCCAACACTCCCTGTGTGACACCAGGCAAGTCACCAAACTCTCCTGTGCCTTGTTTCCTCAGTGGTAAAATAGGATGAGGTAACTCATCACTGTAAAGTGTAACACCCAGGAAGTGCTCGGCCTTTCTTATGTCACTTTGATACAGTGTGACCGAGGATGTCAAGATGGCAGATGTCTCACAAAAAAAGAGGCCTGGTCTTCCTCTGGGCATCAAGGTGGGCCACAAGTGTTCAAGTTACTAGTCCCAGTGGGGAATCCCAGGGTCAGCAGAAACCCCTAGTCACTCAGCCAGGCCTCATGAGCTATCTAGTGCAGATGGGATGGTTAAGGGGACACAAAAGAAGGATCTTGTCTTCCATTCAAGTCTCATTCCCCCACTCCTTTCCCCTCTACCCCAAATCCCCACATGCTCACACATGGTGCTGCTAAGGTAAGAAAGCCATAGAGGCACAAGGAGTATAGTGGCCCACCCAGGTTCAGCAGGGAGGGGATGTGGAACACAGGGCTTGGAAAGGCTTTGCTGTCCTCCCAGCCACCTGTACACATCCCAGAAGCCAGGGCCCACATGGTCAGGCCTTTCCTGCCCTCTATTTCAGAGCCCTGTCCCTCCGTAAAGCCCCTTGGGGTTCTGTGTAGAACCTCAGGGATACCAGAGTCCAATCCAGTCCTGTGAGGAGCTGCATACCCCTGACCACAGTCCCCTCTAAACACTGCCAGGCCTCTTCAGGGGTATTCCACACCTGCCCCCTCCTACTTGGATCTGGGCCCCAGGACTGTCAACAAATCCAGAGTAAAAGGCAGTAGCAGGAACACAAAATCAGGGCAACCCTGGAACCCAAACCACAAGTACCTTGGAAAGGCCACACAAGTAACAGGCTGTGAGCTTCTCTCTGGGGTGGGATGGTGGGAACTTTAACTTTTTGCATGATCTATTTCCATAACAATTTTCAAGAGCAATATATGAGCTCTGAAAGTTAAGAAGTTATATCAACCTTAAAGGCATAAGAAAGAAGCTGAGGTTGTAACTTAAGGCCACCAATTTACTTCTGTGGTTTATGGAAACCTCACAGTCAACCTCAAAAGGTTAAGTACAAACAATCCACCTTAAGTCATTCTGATAAGAAGATGGGTTTTAATCAGAAGTAGGTGCACCCAAGGGACAGGACAAATGGAAATAGGTGAGAAATGGATGAAGCAGAGCCGGGCGCGGTGGCGCACGCCTGTAATCCCAGCACTTGGGAGGCTGAGACAGGAGGATCGTGAGTTCAAAGCCAGCCTCAGCAATGGTGAGGCACTTAGCAACTCAGTGAGACCCTGTATCTAAATAAAATACAAAAAAGGACTGAGGATGTGGCCTAGTGGTCGAGTGCTCCTGAGTTCAATCCCTGGTACCAAAAATAAAAGTAAAAATAAATGGATAAAGCAGATGTAGGGGCAGGAAAGGACATCAGGTAGGTGGAGATCAGAGGGAGGAAAGAGGCCAAGTGGGCAGCAAGGAGCTGGGACTCTTTTCTTTCCTTTATTTTCTGAGGTGCTAGGGATAGAACCCAGGGCCTCATGCTTACTGGGCAAGCACTCTACCACTGAGGCACACCACCTCTCCCCCACCACGGGAATTCTTGTGACAGCCTCTAATCAGACCTCCCTGGCACCAGGCCTGTTGCTCCTCCCCTTCAATCCACCTTCTACCTGGCATCTGAACTTCCCCAGTGCCCCAGTGCCCCTGTACACAGCTCCCTCCCTGGCTCGCCCTGCTGTTTTTCCAGGCACCCTCGGCCTGGCCACCTGCCTCCCAGGGCCCACTGCTCTCCCTGGGCCTTCAGTGTAGACAAGGGGGAACGCTGGCTCTCCTCTGCACCCCTCCCTGTCCTGCTCTGCTTCTGACATCACTCTGTTTTGTTTTGGTTTTTGGTGCTGGGGATTGAACCCAGGGCTACTTTACCACTGAGCTACATCCCTAGCTCTTTATTTATGTTTTATTCTGAGACAGGTTCTCGCTAAGTTGCCCAGGCTGGCCTTAAACTTGTGATCTTCCTGCCTCAGCCTCACTGAGATTACAGGTGTGTGCCACACACCTCACTCTGACATTACTCTCTCTGGAATACCCCTCCCTATCCACACCTTTCAACACCCCCCTCATGTGCCACCTCTCCAGAAAGCCCCTGGCTCCTACTCAGATGTGCCTGTTCCTTCCTCTTCATTTATACCCACTTTGTTGGTGTCTTTCTACTGGTGCTGGACCCTGTTGGCCCTTATATTTCAGAGTGTCTAGACCCTTTCCTAATCTCAGCCTTTCTAAAGGGTGTGTGATATTAGCTATGGATCTTCTAGAAAAACACTTAGTAGAGGATCCGTAATAACCATTCTTGGGGCCTATGTTAAAAACTCCCAAACCCTATCACCTGTGTTCCTGGGGAAGGAAGAAGGCAGGGATCTAAGTATACTTGCTGGTGGGTTTCACAGAAGGGTGCAGTGGGGAGGGAAGAGGGTCACCCAGAGTGGCCTAGGATTGCTCTGGGACCTACAGCTGATGAATGTGACTTGGTCTCCCCAGAATAGAGGCAAAGCCTGCTTTCCCCAAAATAGCAGTTAAATGCTATATGTTTCAGGAATCACAAGAATGTTCTAAGCCTTTGACCCCCATTAATGGCTCTTCTGGGAACTTATCCAGAGGAAATAATAAAAAAGAAGTAAAAATATATATGTGCAAGAAGGTCTGCACTACGGCATGACAACACTTGTGGGAAAAACTAAGTAGCCCAAGTGCTCAGTAAACAGCTAATCAAATGGTGACATGTCCTCTGGACGGAAGATCATACATCATTAAAAATGATCATCATGGTCCTTTTCACCAAGATGGTGCCAAAAGCAAAGAAGGAATCTCCTGCCCTTCCCAAAGCTGAAGCCAAAGCAAAGGCTTTGAAAGCCAAGAAGGCAATGTGGAAAGGCTATCGTGGCCACAAGATGACCTGCCTCAACCTTTCCTCCAGTGTCCCAAGACTCCATGGCTCCAGAGACAACCTGAACGCCCTCAGAAGAGCACCCCTAGGAGAAGCTTGCCCACTATGCTATTATCAAGTTACCCTGGCCCTGAGTCTGCCATGAATAAAACAGAAGAAAAAACACTCGTGTTTATTGTGGTGTTCAAGGTTAAGAAAATCAAACAGGCTGTGAAGAAGCTCTGTGACATGGGTATGGCCAAGGTCTGATGGAGAGAAGAAGGTATTTCAGCTGGCTCCTGATTATGATGTTTTGGGTGTTGCCAACAAAATTGGTATAATCTAAACTGAACCCAGCTGGCTAATTCTAAATATTAAAAAAATTATAATCATGATGAAAACCCTTATAATAAGAAAATGATAAGAGAGAGAAGGGCAGGACACAAGATTGTATTCTATGAAGATGATGCTAGGCTATATGTATATAAAGGCAGAAAGATACAAAAGGGAAAAGAATAATTTAACTTGGGGGTAGAATTATGAGAAAACTGTTTTCAACATTGCTGTATGGTGGTAGTGGTTGTTCTTTGGAAAATAATTTTTAAACTAGAAATAAACACAAGACTTCCTGTTGCCTCTAGCTGTGATCCTAATCCTGACCTCAGCTTCTCTGAAACTGCCACAGTTTTCCTAGCGAGATCTTCAGGGTCCTTGTGACGGCTCCAGTCTTCCAAGCGGCTTGGACATAATCAGAGAACAGAGACCTATAGCCAGTCAGGAAGCAAGGGGACCCATTGTCCACAGCCAAGATGGGGAATGGGAAGCAACAGCCTCTTAAGGAGCCAAATGACAGAAAAATCACCCTTCGCTGGCTTCTTTCTGTAGTTCTGATGAAACAGCAACTCCAGGCAAATGGACACTACCAACCAACAATCAAAACTGTCCCCTTTCTTTGCCAAAACCTCTGCATCTGCCTTATACTTCATATATGTGCAATACTGCCTCTATTTTGCAGGTGACCAAACAAGCAGAGGAACTGTTTGTTCTAGGTTCCAAAGTTAGTGGCAGACCCATGACTCAAATCCAGGGCTCTCTGAATCCTGGAATAGGTGAATTCATATGTGTATGTGTGTGCGCATGCGCGCGCACGCTGGTAATGGATGATGTTTTTGTCATGGGTGTGAAGGTCCAGGAAATGCACAAACCTTATCTAGTAAGGATCTGACAGTGCTACTTGAGAAAACTTATCAGGCCTTTTCTGGGCTGAAACCACTAGAAAGTTCTATGGGCCCACAGTCCTTGAAAGGTCTGCCAGCCACTTGGAGGGAGGTCCACCCTGCTGAAGAGGACCACTGACAGCAGACCACCTCTGCACTAGGGCTGCCAGAGTCCTCTGGCCACCCCTAAGTAGAGGTGAGGAAGACACAGATGCAACTCCAATAGATTCTACAGCCTAAGAGGAACGGCAGTCATGGGTCCTCCCTGAACCTCTGCTCTCAACCCTCCTCACAGGCTGACACAAGGACAGGCTGCTCAAAGCAGGTACCTGTAGCCCACAGTGGTCTCTGCAAGTAATCAATACCACCAAATAAGCATGGCCTGAGGCACTGACCCTCTCTCCACCTCCAAAGCACCTAGAGTCCTCAGCAATGGCCCACACCTGTTCCCCCAACTCGGGAGGTGCAGGAAGGAAGATGGAAAGGTCCAGACTAGTCTGGGCAATTTAGTGAGTTCTTGTCTCAAAATCTAAAAGTTTTGGGATGTAGCTCGAACGTGCCTGGATTTACTCTCTAGCACTGGGGGTAAAAAACAAAACTGAAGGGCTGGGGTTGTGGCTCAGCGGCAGAGCGCTCGCCTCACATGTGCGCGGCCGGGGTTCGATCCTCAGCACCACGTAAACATAAATGCATTGCATTGTGTACAACTAAAGTAAATAAATAAATATTTTTTAAAAAACTGAATTTAAAACTTTAATCTCATCTCTTTAAAATTCCTAGTAATTTAAATTCTAAAGATGAAAATTCATTGAATATCATTATTCTTATATGTTAACTTTGTGTGTGTGTGTATGTGGTACCGAGGATTAAACTCAGGGGCACTCAACCTCTGGGCCACATCCTCAGCCCTTTTTTGTATTTTATTAGAGACAGGGTCTCACTGACTTGCTAAGTGCCTCGCCATCGCTAAGGCTGGCTTTGAACTTGCGATCCTCCTGCGCCACCACGCCGGCCATATGTTAACTTTGACACATTGATATGTTGAACATACATTCAATGAATACATCAATTGAATAATCACATATATAATACATAACTGAATAATGATATTTGTCACTAGGTGAATTTTTATGAGCAACTTGAGATTCTTTCATCTTGTCTCTCTTTATGAAAATTACTTGTGTGCACCAAGGGGTCGCCTTTCCCAGAACGGCGTTTTTGTTAGGTTTGCAGTGCCCTTTTTAGAGTTCCGGCATGTGGCAGCTTCACTCTTAGACAATGACTTTTGGAGGGCAGTAGAAGTTTTCCAGAGAACTGGACAGTGGAAAAATGGGATTTCCTTAACATGAAGCTAATTTTATCTAATGGTCGAGACCAAGAGAGGGCATGTCTGCTGCAGGCTGAGGAGACTGATGTGGAGATTAACTCCCCAGGCAGCTTTGCTGAAGAGACAAAGCATTTTAGAAATTTAAAAATCTTGTGAGAGAAGAGGTGTAGCGTCCTGATCCCAGGCAGAGCCACGTTCACTGATCTGGGGTTAGGCTGCTAAGGCCCCTGTCAAGTGTTGGGAAAGCACTTCACCCCTCTGGACTTTGTTGCTCATCTACACAATGGGTGACCTCTTTGGCCTCTTTCTTTGTTCAAAGTGTAAAATATTCTAGAAGGAAACCTTTTCAGAAGACACAGGATGAATTTATAAAATGTGAGGCTGGCGTGTCACTAGGACAGCTGGTTAATAAAGATTTTACTCCAAAGCAATTTGGTGAATCATACAGGATGGGATTCAAAAGGGATAAATTAACCCCTATTTGAGTCCCCAAAGCCAACTGTTAGAGAACAGAATGAGGGAGGCGAGGCATATCAATATTGGAGGGGAAAACTCTATCATATGAGATGCCATTAAATTTAAAATGAATCCACAGCATAAAACAGTTACCTAAATTAGCCCCTTGGTCCTGATTGGGTAGACTGAAAGTAAGCGTCCTGGACTTACTCCACCAGGCCAGGTCTTCAGGCCCAGGTACCTGCTATTCCATTAAGAAGATGAGCACTGCTGATTCATAACAGGGAGTGGGGAGGCATGGGAAAAACGGAGGAACTTTGGGCAAAGGGGAGGGAGGGAAAGGCGGGAGCATGGGGGCAGGAAAGATGGTGGAATGAGATGGACATCAGTACCCTAGGTGCATGTGTGGCTGCACATATGGTGTGACACTACATTGTGTACAACCAGAGAAATGTAAAGTCGTGCTGCAATTGTGTACAATGAATCAAAATGCATTCTGCTGTCATATACCTAATTAAAATTAATTAATTAATTAATTTTTAAAAAAAGAAGATGAACACCCAGGCCTTCATCAAGAAGTGCCATGAGGTAAGGGAGCCTGAGCCTGGGCATAGAAGGGGGAACTGAGGAGCAGGGATCCGCCTGGAGAAGAGAGGGCTCGTAGAATAAGGATCACTTGGTTAGCCTTGACCTCAAGCCTGAGGAAAGCTGTGTGTGGAAAGGGATGAGGCTAGCTTTGAAGGTCTCACAAGAAAAGGCCAACGAGGAAAGGCTGGTGGGGAACAGACTGTTGTTTTCAGAAGGAGGAGGATTTTCAGTAGCACAGTTCAGAAAACATGCTGGCCTGAGATGCAGGGACCTCTCATCCCTGGACGCTGGGTGAGGAGGCAACAGGAGGGAGCTGAGCCTGAGACGGAAGGCTGGCCAGTGGGAGAGATCCAGCAATACTCGGGAGCTGAGGCCTGAGGCACTGAGAAGGGGCTCTGAACAGAGAAAGGCCTTCAGAGTCCCTCCTGAGCCCTACAATGCCTGATGTTACCCTAAAAATATAGTACGGTAACAAAAGTCAAGGTCCTTCCCCTCTCTGGGGAAAACAAAGCAAAACAAAACAAAAAACAAAGCCTGGATTGAGAACAGACCCTCCAAGTCCCTAGTAGGAGATGCTGGGTAGGCAAAAACACCACCAGGATCTGGTGGGGGATGAGTACCCATAAGTGATATGCAGCCCTCGGGCAGAGGTTGGTAGGGTGACCCTGGTCCCTGGCAGAAGAGGCCATAGTGGTCCAGGACAGGATGCTTGGCCTGCTGACCTCCTAGACCTGGTCCTCTCATCTGAAAACAGGTTTAGTGAGCTGCTCAATTGGGCTGTGAGCCCCTGCCAGAGTCTATCAGCATGGCCTCTTCGAGGCTGTCAGAAGCAACCAGTCAAGGCCCTTCATCTCAGCAGTGACTCATGCCAGGCTTCACCTTGTGCTAGCTCAGGGCTGAGATGGAGGAAGGAGGCCAGCATTGCTCCCAGGGGCCCAGAGCTGTCACAGCTGCTGCTCTGATGAGGCACTCAGGAGTTAATTACAGCAAGGCAGCCAGGAGGGATTGGGATAAATGAACTTGGCTGGTGAGAAGCCAGGTATCCACAACATCCTTATGAGAGTGAGAGAGAGAGAGAGAGAGAGAGAGAGAGAGAGAGAGAGAGAGATTTAAGTGGAGGAAGAGGCCATCAGAGTCCAGGTGGCTGGGTGTCTGTGCATGTCGGCACAGCGCCTGCATGGGGTGTGTGTGAAATCTTCTTGTCTGAAGGGTGAGTGTGACCAAGCACATACCCATGTGTATCCTATGTATGTGTCGTGACTTCTGTACAAACACTTGTCACTGTGAACCATTTCAGGGTGTGAGCAAAACCACAACTGTTCAGTAAATCTGCTTGTCTTGATCCTGTTCCCAATTTATCCAGATTCTTGGAGCTTTCAGGCCATGTGGAAGGGAAAAGGTCACTGGACCCTACCAGGTGCTCATCCTGGTCTGCCTACCTGAGCAGAGGGGGCTGTGGGAAATAGGAAATGAAGAGCAGGAAAACAGGCCTGTAGCTGGAAGAGGTCAGAGCCCAGAGCCCAGATAGCTCACCCCTCCCTGTGGAAAGAACCAAGGACCAGAAATCTGGAAACTCTGGTACCACCACCAAAAGATGCCTCTCTCCAAAAGATGTGATAACAACCTTAGCCACTCAAAGAACAGTCATTGGTCATCTGTGCAGTCCCTGAGCTAAGTGCAGAGAAGGTCAAAGATAAATAGTACTGCAAAGAGCACCATGGATCAGCACGGTGGTCCACTCATATGTGGATATGACTGGCCTCCCAGGGCCAGAGTGCTTCACCATCTTCAGTGCTGAGCATGCGCTGGTCATTGGCCTGGACTCCTAAGCAGTCTTCAGAGGCAGGGCCATGGTGCAGGCCAAGGTGCCAACATTCTCAGGAGATAGTACATTGGGCCCAAAGATAGCCACATGTATGGTACCTGGAGCCCTTGCCAAGAGTATCTGGCGCAGAGCAGGTACTCCTTAAAGGTTTGGTAAGTTAATGAGCTGTCAACTAGAAGACATGGCCCAAGGGGCAAACCATCACCCTTTAGAGTGGCACCAAGAGAACTTTCTGCAATCATGGAAATGCTGTTTCTGTGCTTCCAAGATGGTAGCCCCTAGTCACATGTAGCTACTGAGCACATGGAATGTGGCTAATAAAACCAAGGGACTGACTTTTAATTTTAATTAATTTAAACAACTACATGTGGCTACCATATTGGACAGTGCAACTCCAGAACACTGCAGCAACCAAGAGTAACCACGTACCAGTTCTGAGGGGCAGAGAGCAGCTGCCTAGAGCCACGTGTTGAGAAGCATGCAAAGGTCACACCTGTGAGTGGCAGGAGAGTGCTTGCCACGTCTGCCGTGAAGACACACACTACCTGTTGTCACTGCCCCAGAAAAAGCAGCTCAGGGTCATCTGTGGTCATCTGGTTTTTTTTTTTTTTTTTTTTTTTTTTTTTTGGTACCGGGGATTGAACTCAGGGGCACTTGACCACTGGGCCACATCCCCAGCCCTTATTTTTATTAGAGACAGGGTCTCACTGAGTTACTAAGTGCCTCGCCATTGCTGAGGCTGGCTTTGAACTCGCGATCCTCCTGCCTCAGCCTCCCAAAGTGCTGGGATTACAGGCGTGCGCCACCGCGCCCGGCTATCTGTGGTCATCTGTGAAGGCCCAAGCAAATTAAGCAGACAAGAGTCTCTACCTGTACTGGGTTGGTGATGGTTTGGCTTCAATCCCTTTGTCACCTGCGAATGAAGGAGTAAACCCTGCCAGTGCTCCATCCCATCTTCCATTACTCACTATACCCTCAGGTGCCCTTCCAGCCCAGGCCCCAGATAAGTTTCTGACTGGTCTTCTGACACCAGTCCCTTCCACACTGGGAACAAAGAATAGTCCCCCAATGAGGGCTTTGTCCATCAGGTCACTGTTCTCCATCACCTACCCACCCATCCACACACCCACAGGCAAACTCACCCCCACTCTGCCCCCTCACTGAGATCAAGACTCTTTTATGCACACCCCTCCCTTTTCTTAAAAAGCCACCAGAGAATCCACACCCATCTGGTTCTTTAAATCCCATTCCAAACACTTCAAAGAGTCTCCAGGGCCCACAGATCCCTTCCTTCCTCCAAATTCCTCCCCTTCAGCCTTCACTCTGTGTCGTCAGCTGTATTTTGTGCTCACCGGCTTCTTTTTTGGTATATAGTTAACAGGGTCACATGGTTGTGTTTTTCCCAGGAATAGCCCCAGTCAGATCATCTGGGTTCTTTTGTCGCACAATGCTTTTGTCAAGTTGGGTACATCGTATCATATTCTGAACTGGGCAGGCCAGGACACAAGGTGGACCCCGGTTGATATATGTAGTCACTGCAGAGGCCAGAATCTCTGCTTCCTTTTTTGCACGCTTTGGCTGGCTTCTCCTGTAACTCTGAGTAGCTCTGGGGCCGTGGAAAAGGGGGAGGCAGCCCTAAAACTCCCCTGTGATGCCTGGTAGCAAAAGTCCCTATCTTATTATCCTCAGGTAGAAGCCTATTCCACTGAGCTTGCCAGCACACAGGGCCACTGTCCCATGTCTTCACCTCGGTGGGGCCCAAGCACAAGTCTGCAAATGAGGGCACGGAGCCTAGAACCTGCCAGGCTCGGGGTTAATGCAAGAGGTGATCTACACGCTGAAAGAGCCCGGTGTGGCTCGCCCCTCGGTGTCAGCAGGCATCTCAATCTCAGCATAGCCGGTCTCACCCCAGCCTCACCCCAGCCAAAACCTGCAGGTCTCACCCCAGCCTCACCCCAGCCAAAATCTTCCCCATCTCTGTAGCCAGAATTCTGCCTTCAAGTTTCTCCCAGACTAAAATCTGTAATCATCATTGACTCCTCACTCTCCTGTCTCCCATTCCATCCAGCAGTTAAGTCATCAGCTCTGCCTTCAGAAAACATCTAGAATAGCCCCACCCCCATCCCTGCCACCACCTGTCCTGATCTGAGTCAATGTCATCCCTCACTAAAATTACTGCATAGCTTCTCACTGGTCTCCCTGCTTCCAGTGCTTTCTCTTTCCACCAGCAGCCACACTGATCCATTTCTGGAGCCTCGTAGCATCTAGCCCACGTCACCTCTCTGCCTCGCCTCCTGTCTCCCTTCCCCTCACTCCTGCTCCAGCTACAGCGGCCTCTCTGGTGTCTTGTACACAAACCTCAGGGCCCGTCACTCGCTGTCCTTCCCCACACACAGGCTCAAGTCCTCCCTGCCTTCAGTTCTCTGCTCAAATCTCACTGTGGAAAGCCTTCCCAGGCCACCAGATATTCGACTGCTACCTCCACCACCCAGGCTCCCTAAGCTCTGTCCCCCACCTCTTAGAGTACACTTGTTTATTTCATGTCTGCCACCCCCACTGAATCTGTTCTGCTCAAAGCTGTATCCCCAGGGCCTAGCAGAGTGCCTGAAATACTTGTGGCATGAATGGTCTCTTATAGACCTCTTAACCATCCTATTCTGTTCCTATTCGATTTCACAGACAAACTGGGCTCAGAGACATAAGTAACTGGCCCAAGGTCATGTGGTAAGTGGCCTACCTAGGAGCCTGTGTTGTCAGACACTGCCACTTTCAACAGCAGTCAATTCTATTATGTAGAATGTGCAAAAACAAAAAAAATTTAATACTAGGAATTGAACCAGGGGTACTTTACCACTGAGCTACACCTCTATTCTTTTTATTTTTTATTTTGAGACAAGGTCTCACTGATTTGCTGATGCTGGTCTCAAACCTGCCATCCTCCTGCCTCAGACTCCTGAGTTGCTGGGATTACAGGTATGCGCCACTACTCCTGGCGAGGCAAAGTTTTAAGTATTAGAAAACTATAAAACTCTGGGCAGGTCAAATAGAACAGATTCCCATGAGCCCAAGGACTACTTAACTGCTTCTCCTAGTTTAACAGGTCTTCCCAATAGAGCCTCACCAGGAGGAAGTGCAGGCTATTAGATGACTTACCTCATTATTAAATGAGATAATCCAGTAAAAATGCAGATCAGGGCCTGACACAAAGTAGGTGTTCAGTAAACTACCTGTATTACCAAATGCAACTCCTTTCTCACAGCAAGGTAAGGGCAGGGACACACCACAACAGCAGCCACATCAGCCACGAATCCATCCGGGTTCCTCAGCTGCTGGGGGAAATGCTACTGCTGGAAGGCCTGGCAAGCTCCTGGGATCAACCAGGACCAACAGAGCCCAGAGCACAGGAGGCACACAGCCCATGCACCAGCCTCCAGCAGTGCCATCCTCATCACCACTGCCACCAAGAGCCACCACATCTTCAGGACAACCTGTTCTCTATGGGCTCAGCACCTGCATTATCTAAAATGTGAGGTGATTTGGTAGCTCCTGCGATATTGGTATGAAGAACATTCTGTGCAGTTCGAGAGGTGGGAATAGGACTCAACTGAAGCTAATCTCTACTTCACACCATGAGGACGGCACCCTCCGGCTCCTCACACCAAGAGCCCTTCAAGGCTAAAACAAAAGCAAAGAACACTAGACACATTCACAAATAGTCCTGTGAAGAAGCTCAGGTCTTGGGCAGATTTCAAGGCTGATGCCAGAGAGGGGGGTCTCTGCAGCTCCCATCAGGCAGGTGACGGGTTGACCCACCCACCTTCAATACTGGTGACAATGGGACACCGCCACAGCGAGGAAGAGGCAGGGCTTCTGTGGAGAGGTGAAGCACACTCCTCCCTCGCCACACCAACCCCTCCTCTCCTGGCTCTCAGTGGCTCCTCAAGGAGGCAAGTCCCCACCCCCATCACCACTGCCAGGTCAACAGCAGACACTTAGGGGCTGGCACCGAAGCCCAACCCCAGGACAAGAGGTAACTGGCCTCTCTCTCACTGACCCCTCTCCCCCACCAACCTCCTGTAAGAACAGGGCTCAAGGTTGCAGCCACTGTCTGGACACCGTGTCCTCAGCCAAAGGCCTCAAGGGGAACAGTGAAGCCTGAGCAAAGGTCAGAGAGGGGACACAGAAAGCTGGGGCAGAAGCTGAGCTGGTGAAACAGCAGCGACCCAGGGCTCCCGGGCAGGGCTCCTGGGAGAAGCCTGGTGCTCACAGCAAATGGGCAGCTCTCCCTTGCCCTGCCCAAGGTCACCCACCTAGGAAAACACCACTGCTCAAAGCAGCGGCGCATCCTCGTCACAGGTGATCCTGGAGCCAGGTTAAAGCAGAGGGGCAGAGCGAGGCAGCTGTCTGTCCCTGCTCCTCCTCATAGGAGTCAGACAGACATCCAACCTGTGTCCCCCTAGGCCATGCTCCCCAGGGTACCACAGACGAAGATGGTGGACAAGTCAGCCCTGGGCTCTCCTTATATGTGCCCAGGCTGCTGCTTGTCACCCTCTCAAGGGTGGGGACTAAGGGCAGTCCTGTGCTCTCTGGAGGACGACAAGGTGCAGAGGAGGCTTACTTAAGAGGGCGTGGCCTGCAGGAAGTCCAGGCTGCCCTGACCACCACCCTTGCCACCCTCCATCTCCTTACATCCTCCTTCAAGTACATCCTACTGCCTAGGAAGTGATTCTGAGAATGGAATTCACAGAGGCTGTGCAGTTTGTACCTAGTAACAGGTGTGTGTTGGGTAGATTTCCTGGATACCTGCTGTTGCCAGGAGGCAGTTGGGGTGCTAAGTAACCCTCAAGGTCCCCAACTAACCCTGCTATGAGGTCACATGGGAATCGCAACAAACAACTCCAGTTCTTTCCTCTGGGCCTCCAGCTCTACCCTAAGGTGCCCATGGAGACAAGGAGAGACTGGAGAGAGGCCTAAAGTCTACCTGTGCTCTCAGATAAATACCACAGGTAAGTACCACCAGACTGCCCACAGTCAGATCTGTGCCCTCAAGATGCAAAGAGAGCCCCTTTGCATTCCGGGGACATAGTCAGAGAGTGTCATATCCACAGGCTTCAGAGTAGGCCAAGCTCCTGCCCTACAGAGGAGGCTTGGGCCAGGCGGCTCAATGTGACAAAACTTCAGGGTTCCAGACCCTTCTTGTCACCCATAAGCTACCTGTCTTGACCTACCTGTTGAGACAGCCTGCCCTGGTGAAGAGGCAGAAGGGAACAACTGTGTGAAAAGGGACTGGGCTGTCTCACCCCCTGGGGGGGTCATGGCTGCCTGCCCACCCATCACAAGCAAGAAGCTGGTCATCTCCATAAAGGAGACAACAGTCTCCCAGGGACAACAAGGAGACCAGAGCCACAGAGTCCTGGGTAGAATGCTGCTCCCAGCTCATCCCCCACTTCATTTTATGTCAGAGGAAGAGGATGAGGTCCAGAGAGGACAATGCCCTGCAGAGGCTACACAGCTGTGGCAGCAGGACATGTTCCTCCACAACAAAGTGAGACATAAAACCTGAGCACGAAAGGAGACCCCTTCTCCAAGGAAGAGAATTACTGCATTCAAAATGGGTGCTGAGGACTGGGGCTGAGGCTCAGTGGCAGAGTGCTTGCCTAGCATGTGTGAGGCACTGGGTTCCATCCTTAGCTCCACATAGAAAATTAAACAAATAAAGGCACGCTGTCCATTTACAACTATAAAAAGATTTTTTTTAAATGGATGCTGAGAATTTTTTAAAAACAGCTCAACACTGTCAGTATGTGGACAGCCTGTTGTGGCATTAGCCTTGAATGTTCTTAAACAGGAGCCGAGTCCAAACCAGCTTCTGTGTGCTCCCCTACTAGGGCTTCCTCAGACCTTCCCCAAGCGTTTCCCATCTGTTGTCTGCTATTCACTCTCACAGTGGGCTTTGAGAAGAGGCAAGTGAAACAGGATCATGTGGCCTCCATGCCTGGCCTGCACTCAGCTCCCAAGACACGCTGGCTGATGCTCCTGGGATGTTAAACCAGCCCAGAGCCCAGGCTGCTCCCAACACCACGCACGTCAGCCGTGATGTCTGGGGAGGGAGCAACCCCTGTCCCCACTGGAACGGAGGAGAGGGATGCACTGCCAGCCAGCTCCCATCTACTGCCCCACGCATCCTCTAGCCAGTGCCTCCCCAGGGGCTGGAGCCGCATCACAGGAGCTAACAGCACCATAGGCCTTCATGGTTTTCAGACTCACTTCTGCCTTCTTCCTTCATGTGATTCCCAGACAACTCCATGCCAACGAGATTTTTGTCTGTCTGTCTGTACTAGGAAAGAACCCAGGGGCATGCTTTTTAATCTCACTTTTTCAGAAGAATAACTGAAGACAGGGAAACAGCACCAATGTCACACAGGGAGAAGGTGGGAAAATCAGGGCTTACTGTCCCCCAGAAAACATTGGCAGAAGCATTAGATGTGAATCCCATGTCCCAGTTTGCCAGTGGGTCCTCCCGCCCACTCTGGGGCAGACTTGAGACTCCAACGGTCAGAGAGAGGAGGCGGCTCAGGGCTGTGAGAGTGTGTGATGATTTGTGTCTTCTGTCTTCAATGGCAAGGACTGTCCCCAGGGCATCCGGGGTTCCCAGAGCAAAGAGGTAGCTTCTAGGTAAACAAGGAAATTTTAAGTTCCTAAGTACACTCTATTCATTGCCAGGAGGAATATAAATCGTTTAAACCTGTGTATAAGACAATCTGGCAGTATTTATCAACATTAAAAATGCACATGGCCGGTCCCTCAAGAAGTTAAACACAGAACTACATATGACCATTCTTGGGTCTGTACCCCAGACAAGTAAAAGCAGAGACTCAAACAGATACTGCACACCCATGTTCATAGCAGAACACTCACAATGGACAAAAGGATAAACAACAAAGAGAAGGCCAGCGGATAAACAACTCAGACGTCCTAGTGGATAAACAAACTGCGGTATATACACAGTGGTCTGAAAGAGGAAGTTCTACAACACGCCACAACAGACATGAGCCTGAGAGACTCTGCACTAACAGAGGAAGCCAGGCACGAGAGGACAGTTGGCGCATGATGCCACTCACAAAAAATACCTAGAACTGGGCACATTCAGAGTTAGGCAGTAGAACGCTGGTCACCAGAGCCTATGAGGATGGGGAATTACTGCTTAACAGACAGTTTATTTGGTATAATGAAAAAGTTCCAGAAATGGACAGGGTTGATGTCTGCACAACATTGTGAATTGACTTAATGCTCCAGAATTGTTCACTTAAAAATGGTTAAAATGGCAAAGTTTATACTATGTGTATTTTACCACAATTTTTATATATGGCTTTGTAAATGTACAAGCCCTGTGATTCATACAGCAGTTCCATTCCTAGGTTCCTAGTCCTCAGATATACCTGAACAAGCATGACATGGTGTCCCTAATAAGGATATTACAGTGATGTCTGACGTAGCAAAAGATTGGAAATAACTAAGTGTCTTCCTAGATGATGTCAGAGAAATAAATTACCTTATATCTATAGAATAGAATGTGACATAGTCATTAAGAAGGACAAAGTAATATAGACTTAGAATGCTCTCTGAGATAACAGGCAAAGAGATCCAGTACCAAAGAGTGATAGGCTACCATTGCGTGTGTGTGTGTGTGTGTGTGTGTGTGTGTGTGTGTTCTACATACACACATTTGGAAGTAAAATAGAATAGCTGCATAATACATATAATTATCTCTAATACAAAAAAAAAACATAATAGTGCTTGGCTGGTGGAGGGGATCTGGAAGGCTAGGGGAAGTGGGAGGGGATGGTTTACTTTTTCCTGGTATACTCTTTTTCATACCTTTATAATGTTTTACCTTGTACATTTTTAACAATTTTAAAATAATATCTTTTGCTTCTTGCTATTACAGAGGAGCTTATATCAGACTGAACACTTCATCTAAGAACAACTGTAAGCCGGGCGCGGTGGCGCACGCCTGTAATCCCAGCACTTTGGGAGGCTGAGGCAGGAGGATCGCGAGTTCAAAGCCAGCCATCAGCAATGGCGAGGCACTTAGCAACTCAGTGAGACCCTGTCTCTAAATAAAATACAAAAAAGGGCTGGGGATGTGGCCCAGTGGCCAAGTGCCCCTGAGTTCAATCCCCAGTACCAAAAAAAAAAAAAAAAAGAACAACTGTAAAATCTGGAAAAATACCAAAAAAAAAAAAAAAAAAAAAAAAATCTAGGTCTTCAAGAGCACTAGGAAACAACTGAGGTAGCCAAGACATGAGGGACCAAGATCTCAGAGGGAAGAGGAACATATTTAGGTGAACTGGGCATAGTCAACACTCTTCCCTTGAGACTAGGCATTGAGAGGCTAAACAGAGAGCAATGGTGAGATCTTCCCAAGGGCTGGGAAGACAGGACTGATGGAAAGAGATTCCAAGGCAGCTAGACTAGAAGATCTGAGATGCCAGAGGAAAGAGAAGCACAGAACAGTGAGCCTGGCTTTCTACACTTTATTCCCTTTGAGCATGTGCTTGAGGTAAGAGACCACAAATCCAAGCAGAAAGTGACAGCAAAGAGGCTATAGGCAAAGGATAGTTTCAGCAGTCGCACAGTGCTGGGAACTCCCCCAAGAGAGGGACCAGCCTTTTAATTAAGACCTCTGAATGGCTATTTCCTAAGAGTAGGCATAGAACAATAGTAGAGCATCTCCCAGACCAGCCCAGCCTCAAATCATCTCAACCCCACACTGGATCAATGTGACCTACTCATACGCTGGCCATGTGCTTTATAAAAAGCTCCCTGAAAAGACACAGCATCATTCAGAAATGCTACTACTTTCCATATACAATATCCACCATTTAATAAAAATACCAGGAGACAGGACCAGAAATATAGAAAAATGCAGGCCCATCATATTTCAGAAACTATGATTGTCAGTCAAGGATTTTAAAGCAAATGCTTAATAAGTTCCCCCAATAGATGATAGAATGGTCTGCATAATAGAGAAATAGAGTCCAGTTTAAAAAAAAAAAATGGAAATTCTAAAACTGAAGAAAACACAATCATTGAAATTAAGGATTTAACAAATGAGCAGGGGTTATGATAGATTGATTCAACTATACAGAGGAAGAAAGGATTAGTAAAAATATTAGGTCAGTAAAAATATTTAATCTGAAAGCACAGGAATTTAGGTCAGTAAAAATATTTAATCTGGAAGCACAAAAATAAAAAATTTAAAAAAGGAAGAAAGAGATATGTAGATAGACAATGACTTATAGAACATGATAAGAACATCTAATGGGGATATTGAGAGTCCTAGAAGGAAAGGAAAGAATGGGGCAGAAGCAATAAAAAGACAATAAAAAGAATTGGCTGAAAATTTTCAAATCAATTCAAGAAGCTCTTTGAATATCTAGCAGTACAACTACAAAGAAAACCCTTAGGTGCATCCCTGTAAAACTGCTGAAAACTGAAGTCTAAGAGAATGTTGTAGAAGCAACCAGAGGCAAAAAATAAGCATCACTATAACCAGGAGCAACAGAGAATCTGACAACTGGCATTTCTACAGGAATGATGAGGATGGAGAACAATGGAATGGCACTTTCAAGGGGCCACAGGTAAGAGACTAGCAACCTCAAATCCTTTATCTGCAAAAAAATGCTGCTTTGGTTTGAATGTGTCCCCTCCAAAATTCAGGTGTTGGCAATGTGATAGTATTAAGAGCCTGGGGGAGGTGTCAGAGCAGGAGGACTGCTCCTCACACGGCCTCAGCTGGCCTCCCCTCTGCCCTGTGCAGGTGCAGCCAGGAGGCCCCCACCAGACCACACAACAGCACCCTCCTCTAGGACTGCCCAGACACCAGAATGGTCAGAAATAAATTTCTGCTCTTTATAAATTATCTAGTTTCACATATTCTGTTGAGGCAGCACAAAATGGACTAAAAAAGGTATCTTTCAAAAATGAAAGCAAAATAAACACATTTCCAGGCAATTAGAAATGGAATTTGCTGCCAACAGATCTCTGTGAGAAACAACACTAAAGGAAACCCTTTGAGAAAATGAGACACAGAAATGAAGATGGGGGAGTAACTGAGGTGAATGTACGTGATGGGTATTAACAGTATAAGAAATTATCCTAATGTCTTGTGGGGCTTTAAATATATGTTGAATTAAAATATATTACAACAGTAGCCAGAAAGTGGGGCACAGGGGATTGTTAAATGAAATGAAAGTGTTGCAAAGTCTTTGTGTTATAACCAAAGAAGTAGAAGTATTAACTCGGGGTAGATGGAAATATAAAATAATTGATATTTATTGACAATATTTCATTTTTCAAAGATATTTGGACACATTTTGAAGAATGCATCAAAATCAACCACATCTTTGTTTTCTAATCACAGAATTCAGCTAAATATCAATAACAAAAACATAATTTTAAACAACCCCCCAAATGTTCAGAAATTAATCAGTGTAATTCTAAACAGTCCGTGGATCAAATATATTTCAATTAAAATTAGAAAATATTTTGAACTAAAATGGCTATGCTACCAAAAGTGCTATACAGAATTAATGCAATTCCTATTAAAATTCCAATGACGTTCTTCATAGAAATAGAATAAAGCAGTCATGAAATTCATTTGAAAAAATAAGAGGCCCAGAATAGCCAAAGCAATCCTTAAAAGCAAAGGAGGCATCACAATATCAAACCTTAAATTATACCACAGAGTTATAGTAACAAAAACCACATGGTATTGGCACAAAAAGACCATGGACATGAAGACCAAAGGAACAGAATAGAAGATATAGAAACAAACCAATACAAATACAGTTATCTCATACTAGACAAAGGCACCATAAACATACATTGGAGAAAAGATAGCCTCTTCAACAAATGGTGCTGGGAAAACTGTAAATCCACATGTAGCAGAATGAAACTGAACCCCTATCTCTCACCTGCACAAAATTCAATTCAAAGTGAATCAAGGACACAGGCATTAGACCAGAGACCCTCTGCCTACTAGAAGAAAATGTAGGCCCAGCTCTTCTTCATGTTAGCTTAGGAACTGAACTCCTCAACAAGATTCCTAAAGTGCAAGAAGTAAAATTAAGAATCAAGCTGGGGTTGGGGTTGTGGCTCAGCGGCAGAGCACTTGCCTCGCATGTGCATGGCCCAGGTTCGATCCTCAGCACCACGTAAACGTAAATGCATTGCATTGTGTACAACTAAAACAAATAAATAAATATTAAAAAAAAAAAAAAGAATCAAGCTGGGCTCGGTGGTGCATGCCTGTAATTCCAGCAGCTGAGGTGGCTGGGGGAAGAGTATTGAGAATTCAAAGCCAGCCTCAGCAATAGCGAGGCGCTAAGCAACTCAGTGAGGCCCTGTCTCTAAATAAGATACAAAATAGGGCTGGGGATGTGGCTCAGTGGTCGAGTGCCACTGAGTTCAATCCCCAGTACCAAAATATAAAAATAAGAAATATCAAGAATCAATAAATGGGGGGCTGGGGTTGAGGCTTAGCGGTAGAGCTCTCGCCTAGCACATGTGTGGCCCAGATTCGATCCTCACCACCACATAAAAATAAAGGCATTGTGTACAACTAAAACAAATAAATAAATATTAAATTTAAAAAAAGAATCAATAAATGGGATGGTATCAAACTAAAAAGCTTCTTCACATCAAAGGAAACAATCAAAAATGTGAAGAGAGAGCCTATAGAATGGGAGAAAATCTTTGCCACCTGCACCTCAGATAGAGACTTCATCTCTCCAAAAACTTAACACACAAAAATCATCATCATCATCATCCAATCAACAGATGGGCAAAGGAACAGAACAAGCACTTCACAGAAGAAATACGAATAGTCAAAAAATATATTAAAAAAATGTTCAACATCTCTAAGAGAGAAATGTAAATTAAAACTACACTGACATTTCATCTCATTCCAGTAAGAATGGCAATTATCAAGAATACAAGTAACAATAAATGTTGGTGAGGATGCGGGGGGAAAGGTACACTCATTCATTGCTGGTGGGATTGCAAATTGGTGCAACCACTCTGGAAAGCCGTATGGAGATTCCTCAGAAAACTTGGAATGGAGCTACCATTTGACCCAGTTATCCCACTCTTCAGTATATACCCAAAGGACTTAAAATTAGCATACTGTGGTGACACAGCCACATTAATGTTTATAGCAGCTCAATTCACAATAGCTAAGCTATAGAACCAAACTTGGTACCCTTCAACAGATGAATGGATAAAGAAACTGTGGTATATATGCACAATAAAATATCACTTAACCACAAAGAAGGATAAAATGATGGCATTTCCTAGTAAATGGATGGAACTGGAGACTATCATGCTAAGTGAAGTAAGTCAATCCCAAAAAACCAAAGGCCAAAAGTTCTAATATGTGGATGCTAACATACCATAAAGGGGTAGGGGACAACAGAAGTTCATTGGATTAGACAAAGGGGATGAAGGGAAGGAAGAGGGAATGAGAATAATAAAGACAGCAGAATGAATCAGACATAACTTTCCTATGTTCATATATGAATATACTACCAGTGAAACTCCATATCATGTACAACCACAAGAGGATTCTAATTAGAATAAGCTATATTCTATGTATGTATAACAAGTCAAAATACACTCTACTGTCATATATATCTAAAAAGAACAAATAATATTTTGAACTAAACTAAACAAAATACAATATCAAAATTTGTATTGCAAGCCACAGCACATAATAAGGAAAATGTCTAGCATTAAATGCATGTTTTAGAAAAGAAAGGCTGAAAATTACTTATCTAAGTTCCATCTCAAGAAGGTAAAAAGGACACTAAGTAAAGCCAAAGAAAATGAAAAAGTTAAAAGCATAAATTATGGCAGTGTGGGATTATGCCTATAATCCAGCAACTCGAGATTGGCAGGAGGATCACAAGTTCAAGGCCAGTCCCAGCAACTCAGCAAGACCCTGTCTTAAAATAAAAATAAAAATTGCTGGTGATGTAGCTCGGTGGTAGAGCACGCCTGGTTCAAGCACCAGTCCCACACACACAAAAAGCATAAATTAGTGAATCATAGTCAAAATATGTACGAAGAAAGAAGCAGCAAAGAGGTAAGGTGGTTCACCAAAGAGGCTGAAACATGAATAAACCTTAGCAAAATACATGAAGAAAAAAGTTAAAAACTGAAGGCACAAGCCGGGTATGGTGGCCACGCACACGTGTAATCCCAGCACTTGGGAGGCTGAGGCAGGAGGATCACAAGTTCAAAACCAGCCTCTGCAATAGTGAGGCATTTAGCAACTCAGTGAGACCCTGTTTCTAAATAAAATACAAAAAGGGCTGGGGATGTGGCCTAGTGGTCGAGTGTCCATGAGTTCAATCCCTGGTACCAAAAACAAACAAACAAAGGAAAAAAAAACTGAAGGCACAAATTATGAATAACAAAAAAAGGAACATTACTACAAATCTTATAGATATTAAAGATAAAGCATTATGAATGTTGTGACAAATTTTTGAAATTGAGAGGAACTGGACAAGTTTCTAGAGAAAATGGGACCTCAAAATTTACTCAAAAAGGGCTGGGGTTGTGGCTCAGCGGCAGAGCACTCGCCTAGCACGTGTGCGGCCCGAATTCGATCCTCAGCACCACATAAAAACGCATTGTGTAAAACTAAAAGCAAATAAATAAATATTAAAAAAAAAAAAAAAGAAAGAATACAAACTCTGAAACAACTTTCATCTATGACAAAAAACGGCCTCTTACCACACTCCAGACCCAAGAGACTTCACTTTTTTTTTTTTTTTTTTTTTTTTTTGGTACTGGGGATTGAACTCAGGGGCACTCGACCACTGAGTCACATCCCCAGCCTTATTTTGTATTTTATTTAGAGACACAGTCTCACTGAGTTGCTTAGTGCCTCACTTTTGCTGAGGCTGGCTTTGAACTTGCAATCTTCCTGCCTCAGCCTCCCATGCTACTGTGATTATGGGCATGCGCCACTGCACCAGGCCCCAGGGGACTTCACTAATGAATTCTTCTAAACACTTAAGGCATAACCCAGATCACCCTCTAACTCTTCCAGGGATCAGAGGAAAGCACACTCAACTTACTTCATGGGTCTGGCATAACCAGGATACCAAAACCTGTCAAGGACATGGAAAGAAAGTAAAATGACAGGCACATCCCTCTTGTGGCCACAGTCACAAAAGTACTAAGAAAAACAGGAGCACCCCGAAATCAAGGCCCAGCAGCAGGATCCCAAGTCTCCCAATGGTAACCAAGCTGAGCAACCCCATAGGGGCTCACATGGAGCCCATCTCACCCTTGCAACAGTCTCTTAAAGAAGGCTTTATATATGGCGAAACTGAGTCCCAGAGAGGCCAAGGAACTAGCCCAAGATCACACTCTGAATAAAGCCAGGATGGACAAATTCACTCCACTTAATGGACATTGAGAGACACCTGCTGTGCCCAGCAAGGCCTGGGATATATGTTAGTGCCTCCTCCTCTCCCTTCTGCCTCACTTTGACCTTTCAATCATGAGACCAATGTCTGCTCTGCTGGTGTAGGTGGGCATCACAGCGGAGGAGGGCCAGCATGGCCAGGGCAGGCTGCCAGCACCTGCAGGCTGCTTCACAGTGATCCAGAGGTCTAGGGCACACAATGCCATTCCCTAGGCTCCCTGAGGGGACCCTACCCAGAGGAAGCATGTAGTCCTGGGTATTAGCATGCAGCCTCGTGGGCCCCTGAACTTCAACCAGCCTGTGACTGTGCTAGGCTCTGCCAATGCTTCTCATGTGACCCTCAAGAAACTCTGCAAGACAAATGTCAATGCCTCCACTTTGCAGATGAGGAAAGTGGGGCACTGATGGAGTCAAAGAACTCCCTGGCCTAGCTAAGTGGTGACACATCCATTTTTCAGAAAAAAATGTACAGGATCTGGGGCTGGGGCTCACTTGCCTGGCATGTGTGAGGCACTGGGTTCAATTATCAGCACTGCACATAAATAAGTAAATTAAAGGTCTAGGGCTGGGGTTGTGGCTCAGCGGCAGAGCGCTTGCCTCGCACGTGCGCAGCCCGGGTTCGATCCCCAGCACCACATAAACATAAAATGCATTGCATTGTGTACAACTAAAGTAAATAAATAAATACTAAAAAAAATTAAAGGTCTATCAACAACCAAAAAAAAGTACAGAACCCAGAGGGATGCCACCAAGGTATAAGAGATCAGATGCACACAGGGTCTTTATAAAACCAGTAAAGGTTTTTGTTTGTTTGGTTTGTAGTACCAGAGATTGAACCCAGAGCCTTGAATGTGCTATATATATATGAGTTACATCTCCAGTCCTAAAGCAGTATTTTTTTAGATGAACATATTACCTTTATTATATTTATTTGTTTATTTTTATGTGATGCTGAGGTTTGAACCCAGTGAATCACACGTGCTAGGCAAGCGCTCTACAACTAAACCACAACAACAGCCCCTAAAGGAGTATTTTTTAAATACACTCAGCCATGACAAGTTCTCAGGAGCCCCAGCCAGGGTTCAAGGCTTAGGTAAAGGGGACAAATATGATGGGCTACAATGATGAAGTTTTGTCACAACAGAGGTAAGGGAAATTCCCCTTCTAAAACCGCCTTCTGAAACAGATGACTATAAGACCCACCTCAGAAGTTTTGAGACTTCATTAGTAAGTAAAGAAAAAACACCCAGAGGAATGTTGGGCCCCTTCAGCTAAATGACTTCATGTGTGCCTTCAAGTACTACGGTCTAAAGAATGTGAGTGAGGCCCAATGATGGGGTTCCAGAGTGTCTCCCCCAAACTAAAGCCCCACCTGCCTTAGTGGCAGGAACTATGAAAACAATTTCAGTAAATCCAGAGCACTCAGAACCTCCTGAACGCAAAAGGACATGGTTCTCAGCGCTCAGAACCAGATGGTTTCAAGAAAGGGAGACAGACCTATGGATAACAGGAAATGGTGGACGTGATCTCTGGAGACCTTTAAAAAGCATTTGAGATGAATCCAGACCAAAACCCATTTAAAAGCTGAGTGAGTCACATGAGAACCAAGAGGACCATTCTGTCATGGACTAGGCTGGAGCAAAGCCAGTAAACAAAGAACAGGGAGAGCCAGGCCCTTCTCCAGATGGAAAAAGGTAAACAGTGGGGGTCCCCAGGGACTGAGCTGGTTTTCCTTCCTCATAAGTGACTTGGAATGGAAGTAAGTGGGAAGTGGCTCCCTGGAGGGAGGGAGCTGAGGTGGATGGGTAATAGGTAGACATGAGCCTTGGAACACGGAGCTCTACAGATAGAGCCTCCACGCTAACTCACAATGGGTTTTTAAAGAGACAGCTTTCACAGAGGCATCATGGCCCTGCTTTGACTTAAGATAATAGCCCCATAACAAACAGCACCAGCACCCAAAGCTTTTCCTCAAATAGGAGAAAGAAAGATTACCCTGACCAGAGGCTGGACAGCTCAACAGCCTCAAGGTCTGTGAAAACAAATTCCAAATAAAATTGGCCAGTATGGACCAGGGTGACCAAAAGTTGCCTTTAGGTCCTTGACATGTCATTTCATCTAATTGTAATTGTACATTTTCTCACCTCTGTGGGTTTCACTTAGGCACTTATGGGTAATAACACATGCAGTAGGGATTTGGGAATCTGATATAATCCAACTGTCAATCAAGAGCTAGGAGTGAATTCTCCAAAAACTGCCCCTTAACTGCAATAAAAGCTAGGACACAAAGAAGGGAGTTGTCACTCTTCCTCTTTGAGAAAAACCACTTTCTCTCTTAAAGGTGTCTTTTTCCCTTTCTTTAATAAACTTTACTATACTTTTCCTATGCCTCCTCATGTCTTCCTTAAAATTTTCTCTTGCAAGAAAGAGCTGATAGTACAATGCAACCACCAGTCGTGAGGTCGTGGGACGGGCCCATGCGCACTTGCCCAGCAGAGGCCCCAGCTCTCCTCTGAGCACTCAGCAGTGCCCAGTGCAAATCTGCAGTTGAACAGGCTAGAGTGGGGGATGGGCAAGAGAGACCAACACAAACAACCGCCCATGGAGAAAAAGAATTCAAAATAAACCCATCAAAGCTTTTCACCTGAGAAAAAAATGGCACAGAGTCATCGCTAGCTGCCTAGGCAATGTATTTCTTTAAAAAGAAAAGTCTTACATTATAGGGAAACAAAACAAAACAGAAAGCAAAAGAGGGAAGTCAAGGAGAGAAGATTTGGGATGAGAAGCTCCTGGGGGTCCAGAAACAGCCCCCTGATGACAAGCAACCCATGGTCCAAGTAAGGAACCAAAACTGGACTTCGTCCAAGGAACGCCAAGCCCAGCAGAGCCCAGGTGCTCTGGCCCTCTCCTGTTGTGGGCACCTCTTCCCCAGCCCCAGGCCCTGAACCCAAGCCACCCCACCAGAGCCTCCAGAGCCCTGAGCCTCACCTGCTGCTGGCTCTGCTCCTCCAGGTTCATCTTTACCTCCAGCGACTGGCGGGCCTCCAGAAAGGCCTTGCGGTGCTTGCGGTCTGCCATGTAGTAGGACATGATGCCCACGACGATGGCGCACAGGTAGAGGAAGACATTGGCCAGGATCTAGACCCCAAGGAGGAGAGAACAGGACAGTGAAAACGTGTCTTCAGGGAAAGGGGATGGGAGAGGTGGGGTGGACAGTAGCCACAATCAACCTGGAGCTGCCCAGTGTCCAAGGAACTCAGCAGTGCTCTGACCCTGACTGGAGAGATATGGGCAAGGCCCTTCCAAGGGCATGGCTCCTGACCAGGAAGGAATAGGGGTCCACAGGCTTGGGTGCTAGACTGCAAGGCTGGTTGAGGGGGGCCGCTGTTCCCCCTCCTGCTTCACACGGCAGCCAATCCCCTCCACCTGACTGCTCCAGCCTGAGCAGACCCTCAGCCACCCTGTCATTCAGTCACTCATTGGTTCAGGTAACAATGAGCCCTCACTAATTAGATGCTCCTAGTTACTGTGTCAACTCACTGGAGAAAGGGGTGTACAATCCCAGATCCCAGCAGAAGAGTGTAATCCTGAAAGTTACAGATATCAGGGACATCACCGGAGACCTGAAGAGGTCCTGGGCTGGCCCAGCTGCCATAGTGCTACCTTAAATGTATGCCTCAGGTTTGTTTTCTGGGCGTCACAGACATCCTGTCACCAGGGCACAAGAGAGCAGCCAGTACCAGTCCTCATGTCTCTTGAGGAACTGAAGCTATGGATGATGTGGGGGTGGGACCTGCCTGCATGCCCACCACTGGCACAAGGGGCTCCTTGGCCCTTGAGAGTCTGTTCCCATTCCTGACACCCTGCAGACTTCCCTAGGTGTCCTGGTCCCTGACCATTCCCATAGGCTGCTGGGACTGCAGACCCAATGGCCTCCTGCTGAAGGCAATCTTGGATATGAACCTGAACATCCACTCCACACCTGGCTCCTAGTGTTGGTCACTGCTGGCTTTGAACTTTAGTCTTGACTGGGCCCCCCGTGGCTGGACCAGGTGCCAATTCTTCCAGCATCTCCAAGCTCACTGGCCTTGGTTCACTGTTTTCTGGTACAAGTCCTCCCGCTTTCCTGGTACCAGCTCCATATCTTCTCTCTAAAGCTGTGCCCACCCTCCACACCCTGATTCCTGGGGTCCTGCCCAGGGGGAAGAGACCCTCCCCCCCCAGTGTGGGTATGGATTCTCAGACATAAGATTGGAGCCAAAAAGCAGGATGGGAAGGCTGAAGAATTTCTTAATTTCTGGCCCTGTGGGGAAAAGGATTGGCCCAGCAGGCACAACGGATTCTGGGGTCAGAAAAAAAAAAAATGGGGGAAGTCAATTTTAGAGTTTTAAACAAGATAGTTTTGTAGATATAAGGGAGGTTGATATTGACATTAATTTTCCGGGGTCTCTTGATTACTCCACACCCTCTCTAATTTTGTGCATTATCAGGGCTGATCAGTAACACCCTGAGGATTTACCACCACCACACCAGGCAGAATGTCCCTGTACTAGCTGCATGTGGTCACCAGTGCTGAGTCCCAAGGGTACACATTGTGGGCCTCTGAATAATAAGTAATTAGGTGAAGTATCTTTGTGTCAGTCCATAAGTCACCAGATAAAAGTTCCCAAGCTTCACTGATGGCTGTCCAACATATAATGACCCAATCACTCAGCATACGGTGGGGGTAGGTGGGGGTTTCAATACCCTCTGCAACACCCCCTGAGCCTTCTGCTTCCATGATGGCTCCTGCTGTCTGAGTGGTCAGTAGAGTAAACACCTGGTCATCTGGAAAGCTTCCAAGTGTGTCCAGTGACTTGAAGTAAATCACACAGGTCATGCAGGATCTCAAAGCCAGTCTCAGGAACCTCTACTGGCCCAGAAGCTGCCCTCCTATATAGTTAAATGACCTTGAAACCTGTCATCCCCCAAGCTCATAGCGCCCCGAGTTTGGAGGGCTTGTTCCAGGTCAGGCTGGTGTCCTGTTTTTTTTTCCTTACTGTCCAATACAGCAGCCGCCAGGGCTGAGGCTCTTCTGGGCTTAGCAGGAAGTGAAGGGAGAAGCTGTGTGTGGAGGTGGAAGCCAACTGGCACCCATACATCTGGGCCCCTGCCTGGTGGGTCCTCAAAGCACTGCTGATTAGCCCTGATGAGCACAAAACCAGTTCAGAGGAGCTGTGGTGCAACCAGGAGACCCCGGAAAGGCCCCTGAACTGAGGACTTTCGAAAAGGGCCAAAGACCTGCCTCTAAATCCAGCCCTGGCTACAATCAGCCTGGGATGTCTCTCTGGGCTGAGGAAAGAGCTCTGCACTCTGGGATCATCCAGCCCCTACTGACAGGCCTTGGCCAGTCTTCCCATGGGAACAACGGGACAGACTCTGCACAGGGTTTACAGCTGTCACTCCTCAGGGTGGCAACCTAAGAGAAACAGACCTGCTGTGCAGAGCACTGGAGGACAACTATTGCCACCAAAGATTAGAACCCAAAGAATGTATAAGGATTGTTATGATTTGGATACAAAGTATCCCCCAAAGCTCCTGTGTTAATGCAGAAATGTCTGCAGGTGAAATAAATTAGACTGTGAGAGCTGTAACCTAATCAGTTCATCCTGGTTTAAATGAACTGGTTGGTCACTATAGGTAGGTAAGGTGTGCCCAGAGAGGTGGGGCACTCGGGGAAGGTCCTGGAAGGGTGCATCTTCCCTGTGGCCCCATTCCCCTTCCCCGGCCTCTCTGCTTCTTTGTCACCATGCCCTTCTGCCATGATTTGCTGGCTCACTTTAGGACCAAAGCAAAGGACTCAGTGAACCAAGGACTAACCCTCTGGAACAGCGAGTCTCAGGGGTGCTGTTGTTCTGTTCCACCCCCACCCCCCCACCTCTGTCTCATGAACAGTCATGGCTCTGAGGCCTGCCAGGAGTTTAGCAGTCCCCAGCCCAGGTGCCAAGTGGTGGAAGGCTCAGCAAGAGCCCCACAGGCCAGCTCTTAGCCCCCAAGTTCAGGGCACGAATCCAATAGGCAGAGGCCACCAAGCCAAGGAATCCTCAGGGAACTCCAGGGAGCAGCAGTCTGCTGGGGGAGGAAGGCTCACCGGAGCAGGTGGAGCCACACTGGTGATGGAAAAGGGCTTCCAGCACACAACAGTCACTCAAGAGACTGGGCACCCTCCAGAGGTGCTGGTACAGCTGGAAGGTGGGCCAGGTGTGCAAACACGCCCAGGTGAAGATGATGTGCAGCCAGGGCAAGGAACCCCTTCTTGTGGCCTCAGTTTCCTTGCCTAGGACATCATGTTCTAGACACGGGCACACACTTCTTCAGCTTCATCCCTTTACAACCAACATTGAGGTGACCTTCTTCCAATTTTATAAAAGAAGAAATTGCAATGAAGCAAAGTCTCAAAGCCACGCTCCCACGCTGTGTCTTATTCTGTGGTTCCCACCCAAAAGCACTCAGCTCATTTACATATTCATAACTCCACCTTTTCCCAGAAAGAACATTAGACATTTTTAAAACTAAAAATTGTCAGGAAAATATCAGCCCTAAAGCACTTTGGTGTGAGCGGCAAACATTTTAATTGGAAACTAAGAAGCCCATCTGCAGATCTTCCACAGCTTCTTCACACGGCAGGAACTGTCACCTTTAAGCTGTTAAAATTCAATAATCTCCCCATTCACATTTATAAATGGATATGTGTCTCACTCAAGAGAAAATGAATGTGTCCCTCAAAACATGCTTAAAAATACTGACCTTTATTCTTTTTTTTTTTTTTTTTTTTTTTTTTTTGTGGTACCGGGGATTGAACTCAGGGGCACTTGACCACTGGGCCACATCCCCAGCCCTTTTTTTGTATTTTATTTAGAGACAGGGTCTCACTGAGTTGCTAAATGCCTCGCCATTGCTGAGGCTGGCTTTGAACTCGCAATCCTCCTGCCTCAGCCTCCCAAAGTGCTGGGATTACAGGCGTGCGCCACCGCACCCGGCTCTGACCTTTATTCTTTTGACATCGAGCCAGCTTAAGTGTCCCTGTCCTCCAGAAGCCACTGTAGGCCAGGACAAGGCCCAGGGCCAGGCAGGTGTGGCCCTGGGGAAAGACCTGATGATGGGGGAAGCAGGAAGCTGTCGTGCTTTCCACTTCTCCAAAACACACTATGAGCACTGACGCTCATTATAGTCTACCAACTAGAGACCCAGGGCGAAAATCGGTCTCCAGGGAAAACGTAAACCCTAGTGAGAATCCAAAATGGACCTCTCGCGTCACTATGACAAATGGATTTTCTCCTAATTGGGCCTTGAGCTCCACTGGTCTGGGATTGATTTTCCAGTGCTCCCACCCCAGGATAAGGGGGCTTCCTTTTCAGGTCTTCTCCCTCCAGGGCTGCCTTCCCTGCCTTCACTAGCACAGCTCCTAACCCACTCCAGCCGCAGCTGGCCGGCCCCTGGTCCCCTGGAGGACTGCTGAGGCCTCCTGTCCACTCTGGACACTTCCCTGTCAGCACCAAAAGCACCCTCCCACCCCCACACAGGGTCCCTCACTGCCTGCCGACAGACCAGCCTCCTACACCAGATGGGGTGCCTGGGAAGGTGGACACCACTGTCCTCCTCCCTGTCGTGGCCCCAGGTCCCATCCTGGCCCATCTAGCACCAGGTAACCAGGAAGTCATGAGATATCAGGCTGGACTGACCTGGGGTGGTGACACCACACTGAGACTCACCAGGCCAGCAGAGCAGAAGTCATCAGTGAACACAATCTGCCATCCCCTGCGGCCTGCCCAGGACCCAGCTTCTGCTGCTTGGGACTCTTTAGTAATACCCCCAACCTTGTCCTGCCCCAGCCCATCCTGAAAACAGAAAAAAAGAGGCTCTGTCAGCCATACAGCCTAGGAGAGCAGAGAGGGGGACAGTCTGCAAAGGAGCATAAGAGAAATGGAAAGCACACAGTGGGGGGGCTCCGCATGGCCGGGAGGGCCAGCCAGGAAGCCTCCTCCTCTTTGGGACCATTAAAGGCACTCGTGACAAGGCTCCTCCACCTGTGAGCGTTCTGCACATGCACCACCTGACCAGGAGACCCGAGGACGAGGAGGCAGGCCCCTCTGGGCCCTCCCTGCTGCCTGTGGCCCTTGGCCCTGCACAGCAGCAACACCAGGAACTTGTTAGGTGCTGCACCCTGAGGCCCACACCAGACTGAGATCCTAAGGTTTCCTCAGAGGTACCAGACTGAGACTCCTGCTCTGGAGCACCACTGAAGTCACCGTTGCTCACCCAGGGTCCTCTTTAGACTGTGCAGCATGACAAGGCTCTGTGTGACGGCTGCCCAGTCCCTGGGGTCCCAAAGTTTTCCTGGGCTGGGGTGGAGCTCAATGGTCGAGTGCTTGCCTAGCATGCCCGGGCCCTCAGTTGGATTCCCAGGAAAGGAAAAAACAAAACTCTCTGAATCCTACTGTTATTTTCTAGAAATAACTTATTTCAAAGAATTGTTCTTTTTTAAAAAATCATTTCAAAAATAATGAATAAAATGAACGAATCTCCCAAGTGGGTAAACTTCCAGACTAAAGCTTCATTTAGCTCCCAACAGCCTAATGAAGTGTTCACAGCACCCCAGTGCAGCAGGCAAGCGTGCGAACATCCCCTCAGGAAACCCCTGGTAGGATCTTCCAGGGAAATAGCTCACACGTTTCTAACAGCCCCGGGGGAAGTGGCAGCTCTAAGCCAGCTTTAAGTAGAAGCTGCCTGCTGGGGTGGCTCCCTTGTCTAGACCAGTCTTCCCGTAGACTCATTCTAGCCTGAAGTTTTCAGAATGCTCCAGAAGCAGCGGGAGAGAACGTCGCTGGGGGTGCACGGGGCATCAGCGTCCATTTGGGCTGCCTGTGGAGGCCCGTGGTGCTTTGCGGCTGGGGGAAGGCCACGCTGGAGCCTCTCTTCACTAACATGTACTTCGATGTTTTAGAAAAAAGTCTCCAAGGAGCTGGGGGCAGGAAGGAGCAGGGGAGAGGAAGCAACCAGCCTTCTCCAACCCAGGGATGCTGCCGGAGCCTGGGTTCCCCAGGTGCAGGTGGGAGAAGCACCTTCGGGCTCCCTCTCTCCCTCAGGTCCCAGCTGAAACACCCGTCTCCCAGGGGCCTTCTGCCACACCACGCTCTGCAGCTCACCTGTCCTCAGACCCAGAACAGAGTTTCCCGTGTTTTCCCTTCTCTCCTCCTTTTCTTGCTTACTCATTTTTCTGTTTCCCCACCTAGAGAGTGAGCTCCAAGGGACGGGGGCTTTGGTTTTGTTTCTCTACTTTTCACCGGCACCTAGGACCAGGACCCAGGGGAAGCCACCAAGGACAGAATGAGCTGTTGGTGGAGGAATGAGCACGAGGAGGAGCTCAGGCTTTGCAGTCACGTGGGTGACATAGGTAGGTCTTGCCCTGTATGCCGCAGGCTGTGTGACCCAGAGCAAGTCACTTGACCTCTCTGACCCCTGGCTCCCCATCCTCACAATAACCCCACAGCAGTTCCAATAAGACTGAAATAAAACCCTATCTCATACAGGACTTAGCACAAAATATGTTCTCAATGTTTTCTTTATTTTCTTCTAGGGGTGAGAATGCAAATTAGTGTCTATTAATAATACTTTTAAAATCTCATAAGAGCCTTCACAGTCATCTTCTGTGTTTCTCGTACAAGTCTCGCAAGAGGGAGGCAGGGCAGAGTCTTCCTGTGCTCATTTTGTGGAAGAAGTGACTTGAAGCCAGAGAAATGGGCTTCAAAGGCTATATATGGTCCCTGGCTATGCTAGAAGCCAGGTCTCCCTCCTTCAAGGGCAGGGGTCCCCCACCCCCATCACTGTCACTTTGACTGACCTGTGAAGAGAGTCTGCCAGTCTGGGTGAAGGCCAGACCACTGGGGGTCCCCGGGAGCTCTGGGTCCAGGAAGGATCTGGAGCATTCAGGCAGGTGGGGAGTAGCCATAAGGTCTGCAGATGGTGGGGTGACTGTCTGGTGTGGCCCTGAACAAACTCTGAGCCAAGCGGTGTTCCAAGGTCTCCTATAACCACGCTCCTGAAGGCAGCCCAGCACCAAGCCTGGGGCACCACAGACCTGCCCTTCCTGTGAGTATTTCTCAAGTTTCTATCATGTGCCTCAAAACAAAGGGACCTCCAGAAACTTTTCTGCTTATTTTCTAACTTTTAGCTCCTCGGCTAAAAGACATTCAGTCTTCCAAAGCAATTCAGAGGACTTTCAGGATAATGTGACATTTTACACAAGATCCTTCGTGACCTGCTGGGTTGCTCAGGTTGTGCACTGCACAGCCCCGGGCAGGGGCATCACTCCACAGCTCTGAGCAGAGGGCTCCTCCAGAGATGCGGAGCAGGGCAGCGCTGGCCCTCAGGCTCTCCTGCCTTTTATCTGGCTGCACAAGCTCCTTCACTGCAGCCACCTTGGTCTCCCTGCTCCACTAAAGATGTGCTGCTTCTGGGCTCTATGGCCCCAGCTGGAATGTCCTGCCCCTCCCGCCTGCAGAGTCCACACAGTGCGATGGTTCTGGGATTCTACTCCTTCCAAGCACTTAACACAATGCCCAGGCCCAGCGCCCAGGAAATGTTCGTTATTAGAACTATCACGACCCAGCTCCCACACTCCTCCCTGGTTCCCCAGAACTACTCACTCACTGCTCACTCATGCATCAAAGATTTAATGAAACCACACTGGGCCAGGGGGGACTCAGCACTTAGCACTGAACAAGGTAGGAAAAAAAATTCCTGCCAATGTTCCTGTAACAGTTGACAAATAATAACTAATTCAACCTTAGGTGCCAGGAAGCTGTTTAGGTTGGGTATGAGGGAGACTGGTGGCCCCATTTCCTCACTCCTCTGTAGAAGTGTTGACAGCCACACGCTTGCTGTAGCCTCGTGGAGGGTGACGCACTCTTCCTGCCTGTTTTGACATGGGATTTGCTGTGGCTAAATAGCCATCAGGAGTTTTTTTGAAATGTGTGTGCCAGGCTGGCTTTACCTCTCATGCTACCGTCATGAGAACAATAGGCACCAAAGAGCTCGATGCATAGTAGAAAGAGAGACCCACGCAGCCAGGGGGAGCCCGGCCTACAGCCCGGAGCAACCACCACCAAGCACAGCCCAGGTCAGCAGAGCCCCTGCCAACCCACAGACATCCGTGGGGCATGAGCCACTGAGTGTGGGGTTGTGACGCAGCACTAGGTGAAAACAGCTGACAAATACAGCAGAGCATCATTTAAACTGAGGTATGAAAGGCAAAAAAGACCCAGCCATGGGAAGGATCAGAAGAAAGAGCATCCTGGTGGAGGATGTACCAGACCAAGGCCCTGGACTCGGGCCTCTTCCAGGTGAGGCCCCACGGGGCAGGCACACCCTGCCCTCCTGCAAGGCAGCTTGGGCGCCTTCCCCCACATCAGGAGGGACCTGAGGTCAGCCTGTGTCTTACACTGGTAGCCCCAGGGTCTCCCAGGGGAAGCACAGGTCAGCTGCAGGAAGAGTGACAGTGGTAGAAAGAAGGCCAAAGGACAGTGCCCTTGGTGCTGAGGCATTACCCTTGGTAAGGCAGCCAAAAGGACACAAGGCAGCAGTGCTCACCGGGGCGGGATCTGCCCCCCACCCAGGGCCATTTAGCAATTTGCCAGCAGACACATTCGGCTTTTGTAAATGGAGGACAGTATTCTGGCATCTAGTAGGCAGAGGCTAAGGACACTGCTGGACAGGGCGCTCACCACAGCACAGGATTATCCAGCCCAAAATGTCACTAGAGCCAAGTGGAGAGGACCAGCCTCGATTCCCGATTCCCGCAGAGGAGCCCGGAGCTCTCCTGGCTTTTGTGTTGAAGAGTAAAGCGCGCTGAAGCAAGACGCGGGCACGCAGGCTTATTTTTAAATCAACTGTAGAGCTTGCGGGCTAAGAAGGGAATGCCACCAACACCTGCAGAACATCGAGACCCAGCAGAGCTCAATATGTGCACCCACAGGCAGAGCCCCAATCCCTGGGGTGGAGAGAGCAAGTCTGGAGAGGGCCTGTGGGTCTCCTTCCCAGCTGGGGTTTCCTACTTGTGTTCCGCAGGGCATACTAATGCAGGGATTGGTCACTGGAGTTTATAAACTAGGTTTGGGGAAAACTGGTGGACCCCTAAAACTAGGGGGGAAAGTCACATCTGGCCATTTATAGAGGAGCATTACTTTCACCAGGTTCTCAAGAGTCTATTACCTAAAGCAACTAAGAACCACAAAACCAATCAAACCCCCCCCCCCACCCGCCAGCCTGCTCCTGTTGCTTCAATAAAGAAACACCTGCCGCAGCATTTTATGTTTTCTCTTATTGATGCGACCTTGTTATTTAGTCACCGAGGTCTCTTTCTCCAGGCCAAATAATTCCAACTCCACTTAAAGAGTCTATTTTAAAGCCCTTTAATCATGTCTGGCTTCAGGCCTTTCTTAAAACATGGTCAATTCAATCCTACTGAGCTGTCTGGTGGGTGGCAGATTTCATGCTGGTCCCGGAGATTAAGAAATGACTCCTCGGGGATCAAAACTCCTGGGGGCGAAGAAGCTGCAGTAAACAGAGGAAGAAGAGGGTCCCGGGAGGGGATTGTGGCTTGAAGATGGGGATCTGGCACACACCTCTCAATATATGGATCTGAACAATAAAGAAATTCAAACCCATCTCTAACTGATGACCAATACAAAATGGAAAAAAAGAGGGGGGAGGAGGCAAAAGATAACAAACTGCTTATTTATGAGAACAATCCAAATAACAGTGTCCCATGCTTCCTGCTCACTTTTCTTAGCTCTAAGACATACAAGGTAGATTTATGACACTGATCCCCAACTTTCTGGAACTGACTGTGAATGAACTTGAAAACAAATATACCCGCTGGGAGAAAGAGGAACACATAATCTGGAGACAGAAGAAGGTATCCAGCATTCCAGAAATATTATCATCACATAGTATGTGGAAATTGAGGGGGAAAAGGTCACTCACCACACAAGAACACCACAGCCTTCCCCCTTTACCTGTGTGCTGAGGGAACAGAGCAGTCTGTGGGCTTCCAGGATTCCCTACCTCTGGCTCCAGAAAGACTCAGATCTTAAAAGTAAAACTTTTTGCAAACTCTCAGCTGCAGAAACCAGCCTCTCCTGAGCCATGGCTTGTGTCTTGGAAATCTGATCCCTGCTTCCTCCCTGTGGGAGCATCTCAGGGGTTGCCCGGCCACCCCCTCTTCCTACAGCCCCCCACAGTATTCCTAAGGACATCTGCCATTCTTTGTTCCAGTGCCTGGCTCTGTGGCAACTCTTTAGTGCCATTCCTTGGCTGCGGTTTTTCTGGTTCAGTGTTTTTGAGATGGTGCCTTTTGTGGGGAACTGATTATGAATGGGGGTTCCTGGGTCCCCCCATGACTGAATTGCAGGAATCTGCACCACTGCCTCCTCCAAGAGATTTTCCTCTGGGTTGCTGCACAAGGTGATATGATAAATATTAAAACAAGGCAAAGGGCAGCCAATCTTCCTGTTTCTTTAAGCCAAATTCTCAGGCAATAGGTTGCTTCAGGTCATCTCCCTGTGCCTGGCATGTTTTCCTTCTGTCCATTTATTCACTTTCATTTCCTAACCATCTTCCGATTTTGGTTCACCCTCACCCTCACCCTGAGTTATGGTACCTCCTTATCACCTTTTTCTTTGTTTCTTTTCTTTCTTCCTTTCATTTTTTTCCAGAACTGGTGATTGAACCCGGGGGCACTCTACCACTGAGCTACATCCCTCAGCTCTTTTTATTTTATTTTCGAGAAAGGGTCTCACTGAGTTGCTGAGGTTATCCTCGGACTTGCAATGCTTTTGCATCAACCTCCTGGGCTGCTGGGATTACAGGCGTGCACCACAGCTCCTGGCTTGTCCTTTCTTTCTGACCAGCTTCTCTTCCACACACGCAAAGCTGCATCCACCGCGATCGTCGATTGTCCATCTATAACTGCCTTCATGTCTCCTGCATTTAATTCAGTTCTCTGGTCTTTAATTCAAACTTTAAGTCACCTCCTTTCCTGGTCATGGACCAGTTCTCTCAAAGTGCTATCTTAGTCACATGACCAAGACTCAAATTCCAAATGAAAAACCAAAACTCTGGTAGATTGTCACCTCTCCCACTAGTTCTTCAGCTCAACTGCACGTGCTCTCCTCACCGTCCCTCCTAGATCACAGCCCTGGTGACATCCAAGCACGTGGGGAGTTAGGGCAGGGTCATACCCCAAAACAGAAGCTGGAGGTCCAGACATTGGTATTGTTAAAAAGTTCCCAAGGGACTCAAAGTTGCAGCTAGGGGTGGGAAACACTTCTTAAATATCTAAGCCTATTGAATATTGAATATCTAAGCCTATCAGTCTAACCAACCCTGATCTGAAGGTCTAATTTTTGCCCTCTGCAGGCTGAGACCACAGCTCTTTCATTATGCTCCAGCAAATTACACACAGCACCCCAAAGAGTGTAGGTCCTCAGCAAACCTCAGCTGAATACCAAACCAATACAGTCTGCTCTGCCCATCTCAGCTGGGCTCCTCTCTCACCTCCCATCAGGTGTTCGTCAAGTGCAGAAGTGCAGGAACTCGGAGATGGACGACTTTCCCTCCCCAGGTAGAGCGGATGCTATAAAGGAAAGACACCTGTCTTTCTCGAAGGCAAACATTTTGAAACATTCAAAAACAGTAATACAAACATGGATTTGATGGAATAGAATGCAAAAATCTACATTAATTAGAAAGGCTAAATGAGGGTTTCAGATGCAGAGACTCTGGTGACCTCCCGCTGCCTGGGCTCTGAAGTCTGGCTTCAGAATTCTCACCTGGCTGGTGGTGGGCTTTCCTGAGCTTTGTTCTTTTTTTTCTGCCACCCCTCAGAATGAAGGGAGGTTGAGGGGAAGAGGAAAATAGTTGAGAGGGACAGTGGCCTGCTGTGGGAAGGGCAGGCCAAGCCCGAGCTCCCCTGGGAGAAGCCAGGAGTATTGGTTGCTCTGCTGCTGGTCTTCCGGGTTTGGGGGAAGGCAGCTCCAGAGGCCACAGGCCCCAGCTCACCTGGTTGCTCACGAGGCACGTTTGAGAGGGAGAGGAAAGGAAGAGGGACTAAAGCTGCGCCTGTGTTCTCGAGCAGCCAGAGGCCCCTTGCCCACCTTGGCCAGGCAAGGTGCTGGCACCTTTGCCAGCTTGTGCCTTCCTGAAGAGCACCTGTGATTTCCAGTATTGAGACTCAGGGTTATCCATGGAACAAGTTTTGTCTTGGCGGAGCCTTGCCCTGGCATTAGGAAATGTGGGAAGAGGAACTAGAAGGAAGAGCGAGTGTGGACTGGCACTGTCCCCTCTCCACTAAATGCTGTGGGCGGGGCATCCTTCAGTCTACCCCTTGCTCCTTGGGGGCTCCATTGAGGTCCAAGGCTCCCCCTACCCTCAGGGCCTGTGAGTGTGGAGGTGGGGCCCCTTCAGGCCAGTGGGTAGTCTCCAGGGCAGAGGTGGGGTTGGAATTGCCACCTGAGACCTTGTCAGTGGTAAGACACCTGATTGTGTCCAGGCTCTCAGGAAGCCAAGGAGCCCTGTGGGGTTTCCCAAAGGCCTGGGCATTATATAATCTGTCTGCATTTTATATTGAGTCCAAGCAACCTATTGAGAAATATTAGCCCAAATGAAACAAAGGTAAATTTGAGTGCATTTCACTACAACAAAAACCCTTTGCAGCCCTGAGGCTTTGCAGTGTTCCCTGCCTATCCTTGAGCTGCCGATAGATCAGGTGTATTTCACAGGGTCATATCTTCCCAAGAAGTGTATGTGACTTATTTTTAAGCCCAAGTCAAAACCATTTGGTAATTATCCAGTTAATTGTGTGGGCTTCAGGAACAGACCCAGGATGATTGATCTGGATTCAAACCAATAAACAAACCAAATACAAAAAAAATATATATCTATATCCCTATGGAATCATCACTGTCACCCATTCTGTTGCCATCTCCTCCTTGGAGATGCCACCAACCTATGTGGCTCCCTGTAGGCTGCTGTGTGTGGCCAGGAGCCACATAACTGGGGCCTGCTGGCACAGAGATCCTCTTGTCCTACAATGTCCCTGCCCAAAGGCCAATGGCTCACTGTCCGTCCTCCTCCTGGCTGACGCTCTTGCACCTCTAGCCCCCACGGCTGCTTTCCCTCTGACTCTGGACACTGCGCTGCAGGAATTTGCTCAGCCTGGGAACATACACTCAGGCTCAGAATGGTATTAAAACCAGTCACGGAATCCCCATGGGTTCCTGATTTTTAAAAACATTTCCTTTTGGTTTTTACCTAATTTGTCTACTTATTGGCATGACTTTTTTTTTCTTTTTTATTTATTTATTTATTTATTTGCTTTAGTTGTACACAATGCAATGCATTTATGTTTACGTGGTGCTGAGGCTCGAACCCGGGCCACGCACGTGCTAGGCGAGCGCTTTACCGCTGAGCCACAACCCCAGCCCCTTTTTTTCTTTTTTGTAAATACACAACAGCCCTGTTCTGGGTTTCTTGACTCCTGTGTTTGGGTGAGGGTGGGATTTAACCACATCATCAGCATCATGCAGTCGCTGCCTACGATGGCTGCCGTGGGCACTACGTTTCTGTATCCTTCATCTTGGGGTCCTGGATGCAACAATGAAACTTCCATGAGAAGTATGGCTTCAAACTCCAACTCCAACTGGGGGAAACCCCAACTCCACCAACTACTGGCATGGCCTTGGAAGTCACATTTTCAGCTTGTTCCTCCTCTGTGCAATGGGAATAACGAGGGAACCTAGCTTAGGGTGGGCTATCAGAACTCATTACCGTGATGTGCATAAAGCACTTAGCACAGTACTGTGTATACAGTAGATCTCAACAAATATTACTGAAGCATCTTACAAATTCTAAAGATGACTACTGGACTATTCCTATTGTTTCAGATTTCCTATCTCCTTGACTGTGTCAACTTCATTTTTGTCACCTGAGAAGAAGATGCATGTCAATGGTTCGCAGACCTGACTGTGCTTATATTCCAAGGCTCCACCCTCAAGTACTGTTTTGGTGTACTTGAATTGGGCCCAGCAGTCTGTGTTCTGTGTAAAGCCCTCCTCCCTGTCTAGGGGGTTCTGACGCAGCCAGTCCTACTCAGGAACCACTGGTCTGAGAGTAAGATTGCTGCTGCACTGGTACAACTGGATTCCGTGGCCCTTAGCCTTGACTGCCGTGACCTCTGTCCCACTCATGCTGCTCTCAACTATTCTCCGGCCCCACGAACGCCTCTCCCCCCATTGCCTGTTAGACACCAATTACAACACCCAGGGTCCACTGCTTGCTGCCCGGTGTCAAGCCTTACAGTGCAAAGAGTGACATCCCAATCCCAGGACCCTTTCAAAGAACCAACTTTGGATTCTCTTATTCTCTGATTTTTATTGTTTGCCGACGAATTTTTGTTCTTTTTTTTTTTTTTTTTTTTTTTTTTTTTCTTATGGCTTTCTCCTTTTTGTGGATTTAGGTAGAAGCTTAAATCATTGATTTTGGATTTTTCTTCTTTAGTAGTATAAGTATTTTAATACTATAAAATTTCCTCTAAGCACTGCTTTACCTGCATCCCACAAATTTCAATATGTTGTTTTCACTTTCATCTAATGAATATATTTTCTGTCTCTTGTGATTCCTCTCTTACTTTAGGCATGTGTTAATTTCCAAATATTTGGGAACTTTCAAGATACATTTCTGTTTTTACTTTAGTTCATTTTTGTCAGAAAACAGTTAATATGATTTTAATCTTTTTAAAACATATTGAGTCTTGTTTAATAACCCAGTATTCAAGAGCATTTCAGTGCACTTGAAAAGAATATGTGGCCAGGCTCAGTGGAGCACACCTGTAATCCCAGCACTTGGGAGGCTGAGGCAGGAGGATCGTGAGTTCAAAGCCAGCCCCAGCAATGGCGAGGCACTTAGCAACTCAGTGAGACCCTGTCTCTAATAAAATACAAAAAAAGGGCTAGGGATGTGGCCCAGTGGTCAAGTGCCCCTGAGTTCAATCCCCGGTACCAAAAAAAAAAAAAAAAAAAAGAGAAAAGAATATGTGTTCTGTAGTTGTTGGGTATAGGATTCTATAAACATACCTTCAGTACAGCTGGCTGTCTGGGTTGTTCCAGTGTTCTATATGCATACTAATAGTTTTGCCTGCTAGTTCTACCATTAACTGAGAAAGAAGTGTTGAAATTTCTAAATTTAATTATGTTTGTCTATTTCTCCTTTTAGTTTTACCAATTTTTCCTTCATGTATTTTGAAGCTCTGTCATCAAATGTATATGTATTTAGGATTATGAAATCTTTTCGATGAATTGACTCCTTTACCATCATGAAATGTCCTTTTTTATGCCTGGTAGTATTCTTTGTTCCAAAATCTACTTGTCTGAGACTAATGAAACCACTCCAGCTTTCTTTTGACTAGTGTTTGACTGGAATGCCTTTTTCCATCCTTTTAGCCTATTTATATATTTATATTTAAAATGGATTTCTTAATGATAGCTCATATATATTTATATTTAAAATGGATTTCTTAATGATAGCTCATAGTTGGTTCTTGCCTTGGTATCCATCTGACAATATTTGCCTATTAAATGGTATATTGATGACACATTTAGTATGATTATTAATATGTAATCCCAGCAACTCAGGAGGCTGAGGCAGGAGTATCTCCACTTTGAAGTCAGTCTTAGCAATTTAGTGAGAGCCTCAGAAATTTAGCAAGACCCCGTCTCAAAATAAAAAATAAAAAAGGAGTGGAGATATAGCTCAGTGGTAAAGAACCCCTGGGTTCAATCCCAGTACCAGGGTAGGAGGGGGAAGATGAACGTGTATTTGTATGTGTGTGTGTGTGTGAGAGAGAGAGACATCTTGCTTTTTGTCTTCTGTTTGTCTCATTTATTCTTTGTTCCTGTCCCCTTGTCATCTTTTGAATTAGTTTATCATCCTATTTTATCTCCATTTTTGGCTTATGAACCATACCTCTTTTTTTATGCTTTTTTAGTGGTTGCTCTATGACATGCAATATATATCTTTATCTTAGTACAGTCTACTTCAAATATGATATTACTTTACAAATAGTATTAGGAAATTATCACAGTATCCTTCCATTTCTCCACTCCTGTCCTTTGCATTATTATTGACATACATTTTGCTTCTATATATGTTATAAACTCCACAGTATCTTGTTTATATTTCTGCTTTTGGTAGTTTTACAAAAATATTTTTTAAAAAGGGGAAAAAAATCTTTATATATTCCTGCATAATTACCATTTGGGGACTCTTTCATTCCTTTGTGTAGCACAAATTTCTATCTAGTATCATTTTTCCTTCTGCCTGGAAAAAAAAAAAAAAGAAAAACAAAACAAAACAACACTACCTTAACACTTTGTCTGCTGGTGATTAATTCTCCCAACTTGACCTTGTCTATAAAATATCTTTACTTCACCTTCATATTTGAAGACTATTTAGAGGGGGGTATAGAATTCTACATTAACAACTTTTATTTTTCAGTTCTATTGTTTTATGCCTTGAATAGTTTCTGACCAGACATATGCAGTCACTCTCACCTTCCTTCCTCTCTATATGATGTCGCCCCCACCCCTACTCTTCTTTCTGCTTGCTTTTTTGACTGTCTTCTTATTAAGTGATTTGATTATTATGTGTTTTGGTTTGACTTGCTTTATTTTTACTTGCTATATTTACTTGGGTTTTGTTGAGCTTCTTGAACTAACTATGTGTTAATAATTTTCAGCAAATTTAGAGAAATTTTCCACTGCTATTCCTTCAAATATTTTTTTCTGTTCTCCTCCTGTTTCTCTGAGACTCTGATTACACACATAATAAACTCCCACATGCCATTACATGGTTTACTTCTTATCAATGGTTTTTCTTTATGTGCTTGATTTTACATAGTTTCATTGCTCTAGTTTCAATTCATTGATAATGTTTTCTGCATTGTTTAATCTACTACTAATCCTATCCAGGTTATGTTTTCATTTTGAGCCAGGATTGATATTCTATTTTTCACTTCCAGAAATTCTATACTTTAATACTTTTCCATTTTTCTCATCATCTTGCTGATATTTTCCTTTATAAGTTTGATTAAAGGAAACATACTTAAAACATCTGTTTCAGTGCCCTTTTTCTGCTAATTCCATCATCTGTTATTGCTAGGTCCATTTCTATTGATAATTTTTCTTTTGTCACATTGGGTCATATACCAAGACACTTGACACTGTCACTTTACTCTTTTTTTTTTTTTTTTCAACTTTACATTCTTCAATGCAGAATTTTGTTATATTGCTTTAAAGAGTTTTGGATATTTTCCTGCTAGATGGCTAAGTTAGTTGTTGATTAATTTGATTATTTCATATTTACTCTTAATCCATTTTAGGATGAGCCCTTGTATATCCCCACTGCTGATGCATGGCCCTTCTAGGTTTCTATCGAGTGCCCCATTTATTCAGGGAAGTCTCCTCTTTATCTAGAGAGGATGCACAGGAAGCCTGGCCCTGTGTTGGCTCTGTTATTGGTCTTGCAGCTTCCCTCAGTGGTTCTTGTCTGGTCCCATAGGGTTTTAACCTGTGCATAAGCAGATTGATATTAAGCCAGAGATTGAAGCAGGCCTCTATACAAATTTCTGGAGTTTTCTTCTCATTGTAGCTTCTTCCTTTAAGGTATTCAGCTCTATAAATTCTAGAAATTTTGGCTTCCCCAAACTCTGCTCTCTGTCTCAGCTCACGGATTCCCAGGCTCTGGGCTCTCCTTCCCTGTGGCAGAATTATCTCCAGGGAAGAAAGCCTAGGTAATGGTAGGGCTCAGATGGTTAGTTTTCTTTTCTCAAGGACTTACTATTCACCATGGCCTATTATCCAAAAAACAGGTTCCGACTTCCCATACTTTCTCCAGTTCCTAGCTGTTTTTACAGGGAGCGGGGGCTAATTCCAGAATGTCTTGCTCATTCTTGACTGGAGGCAGCTGTCACCTGCTATATTTCTGCTGTATACCATTGCTGATAGTTCAAAGGGACAGCAACTGACCTCTTTCAACTGTATGCCTCTTGCCTCTTTCCTAACTGCCAGCCCTTGTCCCTAATCCAGCCACATGTATCCTCTCCCTTTCCCTCAGACTTCTCACAGTCTGTGCTGCCACCTCCACTACCTACCACTAACTTCGAAGCCTGATGCAAAGGCCCCTGCCCATGGCAAAGAGAGCCCAAACTGGACCTGGACAGAGCAGAAGCTGAACACCAGCCCCACCTTCCAGTGGCCTGTGTGTCCCCAGTGAACACCTTGGTCTCTCTCTCTCTGTAATCTCCACAGAGTTGGGGTGAGGATCGGGGTTCCAGGCGTGAAATGGGTGCTTGGTGAGTGTCATTCCCCAGCTCTGAGCCACCACTTCACTGCATGTGACTGTCTGTTGTTCTCTTTCACCTTCTCAGAGGTGGTTTTTGAAACAGTCTCTCACCATTTATGGGAGTATGTGGAAATCTTCACAATCACCAGGGGCAACAACTAACAAATATCAGCTTCTAGTACACCAAATACAAGAGCAGGCCCTCAGTATATTCTGGCCAAATAAATCACTCTGTCCTGCACTTCCCTTGATGGCTCAGGTAAGGGAAGCTACTGTATCCCACCCCATTCGGGCAGGTTCTCACAAACTGTCAGTCACAGCCCTCAGTTTGTCACCAGGATGATCTTCCTGGGACAGCTCGGCTCAGTTCTCTTGCCTGCTCCAAAACCTTCCATGACTCCCTGGTGTCTGCAGAATGTCATCAAAACTACCTCATGTAACTTTCTCTGGTCTTACATTTTGAATCCCAAATTGCCTTCTGGATTTCTCTCTAGTCATCACATACCCAATTCTGCAGTCAAAGCTTCTCTGTCTGTATGTGTTTGTCCTCCAGACCTTCACTCACAAGCGGACACCTGTGTCCCTCTCCTATCAACAGAGGGTTTGATGCCCACTGCGACCTTCAGTGCTGCCTCCTCCCTGGGGCTTTCTCTCTGAACTCTTGTAACCTGTTACAGATGCCCTGGAGGGCTTGGGACCTCCTTTCATAGTCACCTTGAGGTAAGCTCCACTCAGATCCAAAAGACAGGAAACGAGCCTGTTGTGTCTGGGATGGGAGAAGTAATAGTTCTATCAGATGCACCCCTGCAGGACTGCCTCAGACCCAGGTCGGGCACATAGTGCGTGATGAAGGAGTGAGTCAAGCACCCCCTCTCCACTCTCCCAAGGGAAAAAATGAGCCACGCGGCAGATTAAGTCCATCACAGTGGCCAGAGGAAACACCCTCTAAGGATCTTCACTCTCAGGTCAGTCTCTCAAGAGTTAGGGGAAAACATTCCAGCCTCTGAGCTCATTTTTATAGAGCCAGAGGGGCGGGAGCAGGAGAACACGTCCCAGGAAGCCACGCAGCTCCTGGCTCCAGGTCTCTGGGGAGAGGACTCTGGCCTGGGTGAGGTCAGAGAGACCTCAGGAAAACAAAAAGAATTCCTGCGACTGGGAAAACAAGCGCAGAATTTACCCTGCAACCAAGAGCTGCTCTGCAGCCTGAACACATCCCTGTTTTGCGCTGGAAACCCACAATGGCTGAGAACCACAGTGCTGTCCCCTGCAAGCACAGCCACCTGCTCCACCCCTCCTGCACAACCACACACTCTCAGCCTCCTGTCTGGGCAAATTCCTACACTCCACTGCCCCTCACTCACCCATCACCCATGTCCCAATGTCACTTGCCTCCAAGGCCTACCTACCCTTCCCATTCACATCCTTGGTAGCCTTCCACCCCTTCTCCACCCCAGTAACCTCAGCAGAGCCAAAGGACACTCAGGAATGGAGACTGGCAGCATCAATGGGAAAATCTATGGGTTTCCCCTCTCCCTTCTGACTTGGACCTGTGGCCCCACCACACAAGCCCATGTGCCAGCGGCATCAGCTCCTGACGATGCAGGAGATGGGACTGGAGCCAGGAACTGAAGACCCAGCCCTGACACTGCCTCTCTGTGACCTCAGGCAAGTCACTTCTCCACTGGGCCTCTTCTCCAGAAAGCTCTGGAATGTCCCTGGAAGCCCAGGGTCTCATGCAGTCCAGGCTCTCCCTCCAGGGGGAGGCGGCCAGCAGGGAAGAGTTTGTAAATTCTCCTTGTTTGTAAATTCTGCCCATGCAAAACACACTCTGGCTCTTCCCCAGAGGGATATGCTTTGGGGCTTTACACAGTTATGGATGAATGTAATCATAGGCACACTGGCATCTGAACGAGGCCTGATGCCTTACAAAGCGCTTTCGCTCGTTGGTTCACATATTCTTTACACAACTCCGTGAGAGCTGGCATCTGCATTACAGTCACAGCAAACTTAGAAGGCTGGCTGGTTCCAAGAGCTTAGTGACTTAGTAAATCTAAGGACATAGGGAAGGTTAAGCCACTTGACCAAGATCACAGGGCAGGCAAACAGAAGCCAAAGGATTTGGCTCTGTGCTACTCATAGTGTCCCTGTCCCTCTACCCTCCTCATCCATGGGGAGTGCGGGGTATGCAGGAACCAAGGCTCAGCTCAAATGGTCTGCCCAAGACCCCAGCACCCATAGAGGATGCTATGAACTCAACTCCTGACAAAACACCTACGAAACTGGCCAAATTAGAAACACAGAGAATGCCAACCCTTGACAGAACACGGAGACTCTGGGGCCCCACACCTTCTGCAGAAGCCCCCTCCTTCTGGCACAGTGCCACTCCTCCACAACCACCCACAGCCACTGCCCGCGGCTTGATGGCTGTATTAATCTGGATGATTTTTTGAGTCCCAGTGAATAAACTACTCCCTTAGGACCAGAGCCCAAAGCAGGTGCCTTGTCTAACAGCAGGACCTGGCTCTCAGCTGCGATGCTACTGGCCCCACCTCCAGCCCCTGATCACCTCGGCCACTGGCCTGCCAGCCCACATAGGCCCTGGGTCTCCCGCTCCATAGGACCGTGAAAGACTCCTTGCTGCTGCTACAAATGGAAGGAGGCCAGGGCAGCTTGCCAGCCTGGCTCTTCCCCAGCTGACGGAGAGGCTGCAGCTCCTGAAGGAGGCCACCTGTCTGCACCTCCAGCAAGACCACCTGGCTGAAGAGGGAAAGGCCTCAGAACAAGGCGCCCTATCCCCTAGAGAGGAAGACTGCAGTCACACAGGGGGACATAGATGTTAGTGCTAAGGATTCTGCCTCACTGATTTGTATAAATTTAAGTCAATCACCTCCCAATCCTAAATGTGCATTTAGGAAATTGCCATTTTCAATAGGTTGAAAATGATTTGATAATTTCATGTAGTTCCACCTAATAACTCAGGATAAATACCCAACCAATACTTATAGAATGACTTCTCAGAACCAGGACCACATCCAGACAGCAATAAATTTGTGTTTTTTGTTTTTAAGGGAAGCTAAGAGCAGGGCTTTTCTTATAGGCGGGGACCCCGGGGCTACTCATCTCTATATTCCCAGCACTCAGCAACTTGAGCAAAAGTGTATCTAGACTCACATGAGTTTGGCAAAGGAAAAAGATACATCAGCAGACAGAAAAGAAACATCCGTCACTAGGCATTCAAATGAAATTATACATACTAAATTCAACAACAAATAAGGCATTTCAGTAAGAAAAGAGGGTGGACAAAGAGAGATGTGTTTGGCTCTGGTTAACTTGATAATTGTGCTGACCTTTGCTGATTTGGTAGGAGACAGGGACTGAGAAGCAATGAAGAAGGCGGGCAGTCTGAGGGGCATGCAGGCTGCAGAGGGCACAGCCTGGATCAGCAGAGCCCAGGAGATAAACACACTCACCAACTCCAAGAAGGAGTTCAAGCTGAATGTCCCTGGGAGGCTTCTCTCTGCCTCAATAGCATATCCTGCGGCAAGAGGAACATCTCAGCAGTCTCAACAGAGCTCCCCTGGCTCTCTAAATCAACTTCTGTTTTTATGTAGATGATCAATCTTAAGGCCTGATGTCTAAATCTCCAGCAGTGGGGACCCGCCCCCCCAGCTGAAGTTTATCGCTATAGAATTGAGACTTCTCCCATTTGTGTCCTGCAACAGGCAGGATGGGCAGGGTTCTTCGAGCAGGCTTGGGAAATGTTTGTAACACAGTGGAAGGTGCTCCTGGGCACCATGACATAGTTTGCTGCAAGAGAAGATGCCCGGGACGATGTACGGTCCAGAGACCATCTCACTAGAGGACTTCTGAAAAGTGAGATGGGCTGGGCTGACAAAGAGACCAAGGAGAGCGTGACGGCTGAATTCCAGGACTGGGAGGACAGTTGGGTGGGAAACAAGAGGCAGATGCACATTACTTCCCGTGGACACTCTAGAACCAGGGAGGTCAGCGGGGCTCAACAAGAAGGGGCAGGAGGGGCTGGGATTGTGGCTCAGCGGTAGAGCGCTCGCCTAGCACGTGCGCAGCCCGGGTTCGATCCTCAGCACCACGTACAAATAAACGCATTGTGTACAACTAAAGCAAATAAATAAATATTAAAAAAAAAAAAGAAGGGGCAGGAACACTGATGGCACTGAAGTTCAAGGGATCAATGGGTCAGACTGGTCAGCAAGGTCCACCTCTCTGTACAACCTCCTGATCTCACGTGCACAGCCCATGGGCACCTCTTTGGAAGGCACATGCATTTATTTCTGCTCCAATTTTTGGAGTGTTTCCTAAGAACCAGTTGCATTTAGTCCCAAACCCGTTTATGCCAGTTGTTTTTTGGCATTATATTTACATAATGGAATTAAACATAACCTAAACAGATGAAATACGAATGCAAAAGAAAGATGTCCTAAGAAAAGAAAATGAATATTTCAGAAATGTTTGGTAAATGCAACTAGCTAAGAAAAATGCCATGGAATTAGAGGTCAGCAAAACAACAATAAAAATTTGCCCAAAACTAAGAAAGAAAAAAGTCATAAAAAGTCCGGAAGGAGGCTGGGATTGTGGCTCAGCGGTAGAGCGCTCACCTAGCACGCGGGCGACCCGGGTTTGATCCTCAGCACCACGTACAAATAAAACGCATTGTGTACAACTAAAAGCAAATAAATAAAAATATATTTAAAAAATGATAGCCTTAAAAAAAAAAAAAAAAAAAAAAGAAAGTCCAGAGGGGCCAGGCACAGTGGCGCACACCTGTAATCTCAGAGGCTCAGAAGGCTGAAGCAGGAGGATCTCGAGTTCAAAGCCAGCCTCAGCAATGGTGAGGTGCTAAACAACTCAGTGAGACCCTGTCTCTAAATAAAACACAAAATAGGGCTGGGGATGTGGCTCAGTGGCCAAGTGTCCCTGAGTTCAATCCCCAGTATCCCCCACAAAAAAACCTAGAAGGATTCTGTATCCTGATTATTTCTGAGGGACTTTTAATTCTCACTCACTTGAAGAATTGATACTTCAAGGAAATGAAAATTATACACACATCCTAACTGCAAAAGAAGGTCACGAGGGATAACTAGAGTACACACTGAGCAGCTTTAATATGAAAATCCAAGATCCAAAGAGCTCTAAAACCTGAAGCTTTTTGAGCACTGACAATGATGCCACAAGTGAAAGATTCCAGACCATGAAACTTTGTTTCATGTACAAAATTATTAAAAATATTGTATAGAAATTACCTTCAGGCCATGTGCACAAGGAGTATGCGAATCATACATGAATTTTATACTTTGACTTGGGTCCCATCCCCAGGATACCTCATTATGTGTAGTAAATATCCCCATATCTGAAACAATTCTGGTCCCAAGCATTTCAGATAAGGAATACTCAACCTATACCAATACGCAAAGAAAAGACCTTTCCCGGCAACAAAAGGATTAGTCAATGAACCGTACAGCTAAATGTTTTCAATTAAAATAAGCTATTTAAAATATGCATAAAGGTATATGTGGGTGTATAAATATGTATATATGTGTGTATGTATACTCACACGAATGTGTGCATGTAATTTTTTGAGGTTCCTTGATTTTACTAACATTTTATAAAACCTAATGAGCTTTATATAGTATACTGCACCCATCTTAAATGTATAATTTCATGGGTGTTGACAAATGTACTGCTATGTGACTATATCCCCACTCAAGATACACAATTCTATATTCCCAGTGACTTGGGAGGGGAGGCAGGAGAATCCAAGTTTAAGGCCAATCTCGTCAACTTAGTGAAACCCTTGGCAATTTAGTGAGACCCTGTCTCAACATAAAATAAATAACTAAAAAGGACTGGGGGCGGGGCAGGGCCCTGGGGTTGTGGCTCAGCGGTAGAGCCCTTGCCTAGCACATGCACAACCCGGGTTCGATCCTCAGCACCACCTAAAAACAAAGGCATTGTGTACAAATAAAAAGCAAATAAATAAATATTTAAAAAAAAAAAAAAAAAAAAAGGACTGGGGTTGTAACTCAGTGGTAAACCACTGCTGGGTTCAATCCCCAGTAACAACAACAACAACAAAAAGACACAGAACTCTGCCATCACCCCCAGTGTTCCCTTGTGTGCATCCAAATCAACACCTCCATCCCTCTGAGTTCTGTAAAGGTGCCACAGGTCTTCCAACACCACACTGGGGTCATCTTATGGGTGCTTATAAGCACCCATCTTTTGCGATTATTCTCTTTCTTCATATGTAGTAAAAGCCATGTTTGGTGCGTGGCTCTGTGCAGACCCACAGCTGTGTAACCACTACCATAATTATTTGACCTTTTACATTAACCCTTTAGTTCCTGTGGTCCTATATGTAGGACACTGATAAAAACTCAAATTGTACAACAAATACACCACTTATGATCACTTTGAAATAAAGACTATGTTTCTGAATTTTTTATGCCTTTTGAGAAAATAGGTGAATAACTAGAGTGTTTGAAAATATATATATTTATATTTGTGTAATAGGATATTAATATATTTTACATAACATATATAAAGAACAAATAAGCTCTAGATTATAATTTCCAACCTATTTTAATGCACCTTTGTCAATGTTGTTGAAATACTCATAGAATTGAAAACTTGAGATTTAATGGGTTTAGCCCACCGACTATGTGTCTCAGTCCCCTCAGAGAAGCCTCCTTTTGGCTGAGTTTGATCTAGAGCACTCGGCCCTGAGACCAGACGGCCCTGCATTTCCCTATGAGCTGAACTTCCCCGCACTGTCCTCTTCCACTGTCTCAGCTACAAAATGCCAGCGGCAACAATACCCACGGCACAGAGCAGGTGTGAGGACAAACTGATATGAGTAAAACATACTTTAAAGACCTGCGAAAACATCATTTATAACCCTTGAGCTTATCTGTCAGCCTTTTGAACAGAGTCTTCGGACTCCCCAGGTTGCAGTGAAGGACATGGAGTCCCGGTCACCACAGACATGGAAGCAAAGGCTAGGTCTGCTAGGGACACCCTGCCTAGCAAGTTCCACAGGGAGCCCAAGATCTTCTCCTCCCCTGCATCCAGTGAGCAGGAAGGACTCTCAGGCACCGAGGAACAAAGTGAGGCCACTGAGATCCGTGCGAATGTCCCACAACCCCATGATCCAAAGAGGATGCCATCAGTTTGTGACCAGGCCAACCCACCTCCTGCAGTACAAGTGATGTGGCCTAAGGGAAGGCGGTGTCTGGCCTTCCTCCACTGCAGATCCCTCCAGAGGCCTCTGCCCCCCATCTGCCACCTCTGCCTACTCTCAGGCCATTCCTCGAAAAACAGCTGAAAAGAAAAAAGATTGTGAGAGGCTACTGCTGTAATGAAACAAAAGGAAACTCTGTCACAAAAGTAACAGCATCCTCTGTCCCCAAAGAGACATTCTACCGTTCACACGGCAACCAAACAAATGTGACCTGGCTTCCAAACTTCTCTCTCTCCTGCTTCCTGTGTCCCCCATGGTGCTGTTTGTTTTGCATTTCCCCCCTGATTATTAGAACTGATTATCAGAAACTGTCCAGCAAGCAAGCAAGCAAAGCCATGATCACTTCAGTGAGATCTGAAGGTGGTTGTGTTTTGTTTGTTTTTTTCTTTAATTACCGTGGGGGAAATGGTCAATAATTCTAAAGACATGTGTTTGGTTTTTGTTTGTTTGTTAGAAGACATTTAGAAAATGTGGGTATTTATTAAGCAGGCACTGAAGGTCGACACCCTAGTCAGGGGCTGGGAAATGACAATAGGGCAGAGGGAGCCACCACCAGGGAGGTATTATTATCCACCCCCACCCCACTGCCCTCCCTAAGGCACCTAACATGAGCAGCTTGGTGACTGTTATGGTTTGAATATGATTTATTCCTCCAAAGTGCACAGTGAAATTTGATTCCCTGGATAACAGTGTTAAGAGGTGCTGGGGCCTTTAAGGGAAATCAATGCCTTTCTCGTGGGAGCGGCGGTGTTATAAACTCATGCTGACTGCCCCCCATGTGCCAGCTTGTCCTTCCACTTTCTGGGATAGGTTGAAGCAACACAGAGCCACACTCTGTATTTCCCAAACTCCAGAACCATAAGCAAGCTATAAAAACCTCTATTCTTTACAAAGTACTACTTGTTTTCTGTTGTTAGAGCAACAGAAAACAAACTAAGATGGTTGACAAGCCTGAGCTCATCTGTCAGCCTTTTGGCCCATGGGGATTTATCCCTCAGGGTATGGTCCCCTGGGGTGGAAAGCTCAGCCTTCAAGGGCAGCCCAGAAGCCCACCTAGAGCCAGCCATGAAGCTGGAACAGGCAGCAACTGCAGCCGTCACTGCCAGGTCTAACTCAGCTGGCACCAAACTACACTGCATGGGGACCAATCTTGATGATATGTAAAACAACCACAACCATGGAGATCTTGCAGAAGTTCAAATCCAGTTGGCTTATGTTGGGGTTTTGAAAGGAGGTAAAGGGAGAGGCAGGAGCTCTTCTGAAACATGCCATTTATTTTTCTGTTTACAAGAAAGTTAGTTCTTGAGGAGAGGAAGGGAAAAGAAAAGAAACAGCTTCATTTCTAATCAAGTGAATTCCTTAGGAACCACAAGGAGGAATTTTGCTGAAAGAAACAGTTAAAAAATGTCCAGGAGGGGAAAGGAGAGAGGCGACAGGCCTGCCAATGTGACACGTGAATGACAATAATCAGGGAAAGACACAAATGATAAAATTAATAAATTAAGAGTAACCAAATGTCCTACAGAAAAATAATATCATGTTCTGCAATATTACACAGAGTTTTATAGTTTGAAACATTCTTAATAATCCTTCCACAAAGAGAAAAAAGAGGGGAAAAAAGGCCAGGCGTGGTGGCGCTCGCCTGTAATCCCAGCTATCTGGGAGGCTGGGACAGGAGGATCGCAAGTTCCAGGCCAGCCTGGGAAACCCAGAGAGACCCTGCCTCCAGAGAAAAGAAGTTCAAAGGTGGGAACTGGTTTGCCAAGAATAAATGCAACGAATAACTAGCACTTGCGTGGTGCTCTGTACTTTGTAAGGCGACGCTACATACATTATCCCCTTCCCCAGTCCTTGTTTGCCAGGAAAACAGTGAGAAGCAGCCCTCACCTGGCACCAGGGCCCCACCTTGCCTTGGCCTATTTTAACTTTCCCCAACACAAGACAGTCAAGGGTGCAAAATGCCTCCTGCTCCCAAATGGTCCCTCTACCCATCAGAGGCCACCTGGGACATGCAGGAGCCCAGGCAGGAAGCAGAGGCAGGTTATGGATGCTTCCCACTGAGGACCCAATGCACCAGGCTGCTTCCCAGCAGTGGGTCCTACGCCCTCTTCCCTTCTGACTCTGCTCTCTCCCTGGGCAACCCCCCCTGTTCCCTACAGTTTTAGGTACCAGTAAACACTGATGAATCTCAAATCCAGGACATCTAGACCCCTCCTCTTAGCTCCAGATCTTGAATACAGGGCCTGTTATACAGAAAGTGCTCAACAATTATCCACAGAATAATTTGACAGTGGCATTTAGATGTCCCACAGTCACCTCAAACTAAACTCCCTTCCCTATCCCTGCTCCCATCTCGGTGGATGGCCCTAGTGGCTTCATGCTGAGACAACTTTCATGACCTCCTAAACTGTCTTGGTTTCACTCAAGTCCATCAGGAAGCTTTTTCCATATGCAAACTAGATCCTATCTGTCTCCTCCTTAGAATCCTTAAAGTGAATTCTATCATCCTAAGAATAAAACCCTTTCACTATCTGGCTTCTCTACACCTGTCCCTCCAGCTCCTGCCACCCACCCATGCTCCTGTTACACCATAATCCTCACCAGTCCCAAACAAGCGAGAATCATCTGAATGACCAGAAAGCCTATGCCCACTGCTCCACCTGGCAAACTCCTACTCATCCTTCAAGGCCCAGTTCCACAGGACCCCTTCAGAAGGCTTCCCCGGTTTCTGTGGGCAGCTTCTCTCTCACTAGTAGGATTTGTATGAACCACAGCCCATGAGTTCGTGGGGGCAGGAACTGGATGTCACCCACATTGCACAGCCTGCCTAGAACAATGTTTGCTTCCCTGATGAAATAAATCTTTGGTAAGCAGTAGAAGGAAGGAACAGCCAGGGAAGGTGGCATGGTGCCAGCTGAGCTCTACGCGGTTACTCTTCTGCGCGCTCTTATGCAAATAGTTTTTGCCTGAGGACTAAAACTAGGCAAAAAGGAAGTCAATCACTCATTTTCTGGGCTCCTAAAATCTTCCTTTCCTTCCTGCTTTTTTACCTGGACCAGAAAGGAGAGTGTGAGTGAGTGTGTGTCGGGGAGGGGGGGGGGACTGGGGATTTAACCAGAGGCACTCTACCACTGAGCTCCAGCCCCAGCCCTTTTTATTTTATTTTATTTTATTTTGAGACAGGGTTTCACTAAATTACTAAGGCTGGTCTCGAACTTGCAATCCTCCTGCCTCAACCTTCAAAGTTGCTGGGATGACAGGCGTGCACCACTGACAGCACCAGACAGGATCTTTATTAACAAGCGACAGAGTATTGATCGGTACCCTCAAAGAGCTAAATAAATCTGGCTTTAAGAAATCATCCTCAAATCACTTGGATTTATGCCAGAACATTTCTCCTGGCCTAGATCTATCCAAAAATGTATCGAATTCTCAATGAGAGGTGACGAAAATAAAGGTGAAAGCAAAGCCAGAATGTGGTCACTCCACCTGACAACCGTGGCAACCACGGCACTGCAAGGACCACAGCGTGACTCCACCATGGGTCTGAATCTTCCAGGAGGTAAATGACAACCTGTAAAGACAGACACACGCCACATTTCTGAAGGATATGCACAAACAAATCCCAGCTTCTGGGGGAAGTGGGCAGAGTGCCCACGGGAGCTACCTGGAGAGAAAGGGACAAGACTGGTGCTGGGGTCTGCTCTCAGGGCACACTCCTGGGGCAGGGATGGCTTCCCTGAAACCTGGCCTGGTGTCCTGGACACAGGTGTCCCGGATAGACTGTGTGTTTGACAAGGTAGAACAAACGCTCCCCATGACAGAAGGCAAGGCAGAGCCCCACAGGAGGACCGTGAAGCCTCTGCTCTCCGTGTGCAAGGTAGTTTCTGAAACACTCCAAAAATCTGAGAAATAAGCCGGGCACAGTGGCACACCCCAGTAATCCCATTACTTGGGAGACTGAGGCAGGAGCAATGGCGAGTCACTTAGCAACTCAGTGAGACCCTGTCTCTAATAAAATACAAAAAAGGGCTGGGGATGTGGCCCAGTGGTCGAGTGCCCCTGAGTTCAATTCCCAGTACAAAAAAAAAAAAAAAAAAATCTGAGAAATGGTGGATGGGGTCAGATAGTGACTCAATACCTTAATGAGGTTAAACACATCCTGCTCTGGACATTTCTAACTTCCGAAGCACCCTGCGGTCAGCACATCTTGTACTCCACCCAGACTCAGGCTTCAGTCCCTTCACCCCAGCACACCTCACATGCTCCTGGCTTGCTAGACAGCCTTGGAAGAGGTGCCACCAACTCCTTCCCGCCCCATATGCATGTCACTCTCACAGCCAGGGGTAGAATCACCTCTTCTGGCACCTGAGTCAGCCCGGTGACTTGCTTTACAGGCCCAGCCTCCGAAACTCCCGTAGCTTCCACTTCTCCCTGAGACCACTGTGCTGGGCGGAAGCCCAGGTGGGCCTCGTGAAGAGGTCAGGCGGAGGAGCTCTAGGGCTCTAGGCCCGGACGAAAGCCTTCTTAGCACCTGCCGGCCCAGCCCTCAGCCAAACGCTGACTGCTGAGTGAAACAGGCCAGCAGCCAAGTGTGTGGCCCCAGCCAGGGCCACAGGAAGCAGAAAAACCACCCAGCGACCACAGCCAGCCCACAGACTCCTGAGAAGTCATAAACCATTCTTTTAAACCCCTAAGTTTAGGATTGTTGTATACCAATGGATAACAGAAACATGTAGTAAACAAATGGATATATCTGCAGCGAGGCCATAGGAAAACAGGCCATCCCACGTAATGTCTGACCTGTTATGTTATGTTTGGATCTGGAATATTCCGCAAAGGCTCATGTGTCAAAGGTCGCCAATGCAGCAATGCTCAGAGTGAGGCTACTGGAAGTGATTGGATCCTGAGGACTCTGACGTCATCAACGGATTAACCCCCTGAGGGATTCATTGCTAAATGGACTTCTGGGAGGTGGTGGAAACTGTAGGTGGGACCTCGTTGAAGGGCGTGAGCTCTGGGGGACTATCTTGTTCCGGACTCCTTCCTCTCTCTCGCCCTGCTTTCTGGCCACCATGAGGTGAGCCACTCTGCTCTGCCATGTTCTCCTAGAAAGCCAAGATATAATTCTTATTCATCTAAACATGCATTTATTTCTGAGGAAAAAACGTTTTGGAATGCAATACCAGGCTCCACTTAGACTACAGTGACTGGCACTTAATGCCGTCTGATGAGTTGGTCACCATGACAGACACCTGTGTACAAGGGCTGCAACACTCACCACCCCAACAGCTGTGCTCCCTCATGAGCACATGCTCCTCGGTGAGGCCCCTAGAAACGCCTCCTCATCCCCAAGCTGCTCCTCTAAACACTTGGGGGTTGAGAAACCCAGACCCCACCCTGCTGGAAGTGCTGCTGCACAGCTGAGGGTAGGTCCAAGGGCCTCTTTCATGATGCAGAAGGGGCTGGCCTGGGTTCAAATCCTACTTCCCCACTTAATAGTTTTGTGGCCCTGGACAAGTCACTTCAGTCATCACACGTTTCAGTTTCCTCACCAGTAAAATGAAGACGCCGGCTGGAGCAGAGCGTGAACTCAGTCATTGTGGTCACCTGGTCTGCCTCCCCTCAAGTGGGATCTGGGACTACACAGGGGAGTATCTCAGCCTGAGTGCTGGTGAGGGTTGGAAGGCGTGGAAGTTGTCATCAAGAATGTTGTGACCTGGTGAGGGGACAGCTGGGGGGAGGGTGGATGTTTATTCAGGGTCGGGCCACGCTAATGGGATCTGCTTTTAAGAAGAAACTGCAGAATAAGAACAATCGGGGAGTCCTAGCCATTCCATCCGATGGAGAATTTACCAGGGCGGTTGGGCTGGCCAATCGCAGGAGTGAGTGAATGTATGTGTGTGCAAACACGATTGAGCACATACACATTCATGCATGCACAAAGCTACACAGTAACCCAGTGCTCGCCCAGCCCTGGGCATCAGTTTCCTCTCCACAAAAACCCACCTGAGCCGGGCGTGGTGGTGCACGCCTGTAATCCCAGCAGCTCAGGAGGCTGAGACAGGAGGATCAAGAGTTCAAAGCCAGCCTCAGCAAAAAGCGAGACACTAAACAACTGAGATCCTGTCTCTAAATAAAATAGAAAAAACAGGGCAGGAGATGTGGCTCAGTGGTCGAGTGACCCTGAGTTCAATCCCTGGTACCCTCCCCCCAAGAAAAAAAACAACACCCACTGACTGTGAAGTGCCAATTTAAAATCACAAGCATGAGGACTCTGATGTTCAAAGCAAAATGTCAGTGAAGAAATGTGGGTGAAAGGTGGGCCCTAAATGGCATATGAACCACAATGACACAGTGGGAAAGCTGTTTACACAGATAAGGATCAGAAAAGGCCACAGAGAAATGCGACCCAGGGAAGGGAGGGAGGGGATTCTCTGCAAAACCATTTACATGATCAAAATCCGCTATTCTTCATCCCATGCAGTGGGCCACCACTGCCCTGCGGCTCCCTGCTCTGCATCTCTCAGTACTCCAGTTCCCCACGGAGGCTCATCTGTGCACTCTTCACAAACGATGGCCACTCCGCTCCAGCCCCGGGATGGTAGCAGACCCCAAGGGCCAAGACTGGGGCTGAGTCTGCTCTTCCTGTCTACTGTCCCCCTCCCTGCAAGCTCCTGGGCCTGCTGCCTGACTGCCCACACCCAGCTCCTGCCCCTCACCCCTCTGCACTTGTCACACGCTGCTGGCCAAGGTCCCACGAGGAACTCTGTCGTGGGCTTCTCCCTTCCTTGCATCCAAGTCCCACGAGGAGAGGGGGGCACTTCCCATTATACTTTAGGGCCTCCTGTCTCTTGGCACTGTGCTGCAACATTGCTTAGCAAAGGCATTAAGAGCAACCAAAGCAGGAAGGAGGCCCAGATGCCTGGGTTCCAGAGAAAGAGGGGCTCTCAGAAAAGTCCCCCCATTCCACCTTCTCATTTGCCAGTGACCCCTCCCCAGTTATCTGGCCCCTCTACCTCCTCTCAACCTCACTGGGCCTCAGTTTCCTCATCTGTGAAAAAGCCGGTCACATCCAGGATTTAACAACATTTAACTCCAGCCGCAGACAGAGATGTCTCTGGACTCCATGTCCCCTCTTGCGCCCTCCCTCCTGTACTCCCCACACCAAGCCAGAGCCAAATGCCCTTCACTTGGGTGAATGACTTGCTGTCTAATTTGTAGGTGTGAAAGAAATTACACATTCATAGCTTTGTCCTGCCTGGCTTTGTGAATAAGGCCTTAATGGGCCACTTATCCCATGAGAGAATTGCCTTTCTGCTACAAAGTAAGTCTATAAATGATTTTTCAGGGGTTCCTTAGCTCCTTATTTGCCACAGACTCTCTCCTTAATGATATTATCAGAAGTGAACCAGTGCATGTGTGCATGTGAGGGTCTCAAACAGCCACTGATCAAAGGAGTGCTCCCCACCACCTTGGCATGTTTTCTGCCCCACCTCTTCCCTTTATCCTAACCCATAGCTGCAGCTCCTGGCCCTGCTCCTGACACCTCTTGCTTCTTCACCTCGCCCCAGAGGCAGTTTGGGATGGTGAAGGGCAAACTGCTGTAGGAGGTGCTGATGCCGGCACCAGGCCAGGGGAGGGACCTGGGGCAAGCCTGCCAGCTGTGGCTCCTCCTGACTCTTGCGCCTTCCCCACCAGGCCTGACTTGTCAGACGCTGACCCTGTCTGCAGACCCTGCAGGCTTCAAAGCCCGGACTCTGCTCAGTAGTACCATCATCAGCTAATGGGTGAAGCCCCAGCCCCACCCCAACCTCACACCCCAGACTCCACGTGCTCCTCCCATTGGAACCCCACCTGCTGGCTTCCTGAGAAGAGCTCAGGATGGGTGTCAGGCCACCCTGAGCCTTGTGTATACCTTCTCTTGTTCCCATGGAACCAAATAGGTCTAGAACGGGGGCATGAGGGTCGCAAAAGAAGACTTTTGACACTGGAAACGTTTTCTGCCCCCACCAGCAGCACCAAAACCACAAAATTCACAAATGCCCAGAACCCAGGTGTTAACTGTGAAAATGAGACCATCCCCCACGACCCAGGAGGGAGTCCCTGCCAGAGCCAATAGGTGAGGGAGGAAGAGGAAAAAAGGGGGAAACACACGGGTGGGAGAAAGAGGAAAGACAGGGCGGAACTGGGGTGTGAGACAGTTCCTAGGAGTTGGGAGGCCTGGCCACCTGGCTCTAATGCCCCTGCCCTCTTGTCCTCGGAGGAGCCCCCTTCCCCGGAGGCAACCCAGGCTGGAAGAGCAGCAGAGCAGAATGATGGTTCCCTCCACTCCCTGGATAAGGGTAGTCCCGGTGTCCCTCCCCACAGCAACAGTGCCCTCTGCTTATACTCAGACGGGAAGCCATGAGCTACAGAAGACTTTGGTGGGTGAGCCTGGGAACCCAGGCACCTTTTAAAAAGTCATATTGGTCCCACATGAGTGACTCATAAACTTCTGGAACGTGGCCCACTATGAGCCAGGCCTCCAGCCTCCTATCTCAGGCTCCCAACTGGACCTTGGGAGCCCAATTCCCTAAACCCTCTATCCCCAAAGCCAAGCTCCTGCACGGCTTCATGTCAAGGTCATGCTCCCCTGGGATGCTAATATTTTTATATTTATTTATTTATTTATTTATTTTGGCGCTAGGGATTGAACTCAGAGCCTTGTGCATGCCAAGCACACATAAAACAACCGAGCTACAACCCCAGCTCCTAATATTTTTATTCTTGATTTAGTTATTTTACTCTTTTTCTAAATTGGGGGGGGGGGTTGTTTTTGTGCAGTGCCCAAGGGAGAGACACAATCACGAGTCCCTACTTCTCCAGGCAGTGACCCAGCAGGGGCCAGTGGCCTGCCTTGTCTGGACCAAGGCCCACAGCTATTTTTCCTGAATGCTTCAGGAGGCTCCAAGTAAGTTCCTTGCTGACTTGAGATGAGACCCAGAGTGACACCAGCTTAAAGGGCCCTTCCAGCCCTCCTCAGAGCAAAAGGGTAAAAATTACTTGGGACCAGTTAAGGCTGTTAAGGCAGGGCCCAAATAGGTGTTCCCATTTGGCCAGTGAAGAGAGACCAGGGATCCGGACAAGCTGTGCCTTCTACTGAGATTTGGATGGGGACAGCAAAGCAACAGACAGTCCCTGTCCCCAGTGATAGATGGGCTACCCCTCCCCCTCCCAGAAGTTTCCGGGCCCTGAGCAAAGTAACCTTGTTTCCTTTCCCCCAGGCAGGAAGCAACCTTGTTTCCCTTTCCCTGGGCAGGAGCCAATAGGATTAAAGGTTTCTCTCTTCCCTGGACAGGAGCCAATAGGATTAAAGGTTGCTCTGTTCCCTGGACAGGAGCCAACAGGCTTCACCACCAACGGTTTTAACTGGACAACCTAATGGTTCAGGGGGTATAAAAGGGCTCCCGTCCATTGGGGGCAGGGAGACGGAGAAAGACAACAAGTGAGCCAGGCGACAAGAAGACAGACGATGACGAGAAGAAAGACAACGAGGAGAGAGACGATGAGACAGAAGACGACAGAGACAGAGAAGAGACAGCCACTGCACACTTACCCACCATCTCCAGCCCAACAGCAGCTGCCCCAGCTGATAGCTCCAGAGACCGCAGCCGGCAGGACCAGACTCCCACCTTCTGTTCAGAGATTGCATACTTCCTGAGTTTGCACACTTCCTAAGCTTGCACACTCACCCTCTCCCTGACTCCTTTCTCCCACTAGAGCTTGCACACTTCCCTCTCCCTGATTCCTCTCCCCGTTCCTTTTCTACCCTTAACTAGCCATAAAGGCCAGTGAATAAATCCCTTGGCTGCACAGCCATCCCCGGTGTGATTTTTGCCCTTCATTGGTGCCGAAACCCAGGACCCTGTCCCAAGCTGAAGGGCATAATCACCCAGGACTGCCTCAGCTCAGCCGCTCCAAAGCATCCACCACCAGCCATCAGATTGGTAAGTCCCCCCCCACTCCCAGAGCTCCTAAACCCGTCAGGCCTTTCACAGTGGGAACTGACTGTTGATTGTCCAGCAGCCCTGCGTGTGGCTCGTATGGGGAGGAACCGCACCCCACCTAGACCTTCACAGTCACAGTGGACCTCATGGAGCTCTCGCTCTCTCACTCTCTCGCTCTCTCCCCACAGTTCCCCTCTCCTGGGAATAGTTGAAGAAAGCCCTTTTCGGCCTCTGGCCTACTCCAGACTTGGGTCTCATCTCTCCCGTTCGGAACGGAAAATGGGGGTTTCTTCATCCCTCTCGGTTGACCCACTCCTATCCCTCCCAGCCAACTTCCCCCTACAATGCCTCTTAAACAACCTAGCCACTCTTGGCCTAACTCCCGATATACAACCAACAAGACTTGTCAAGTTTTGCATCCAAGATTGGCCCATGTACCCCTTAGATAACCAAAACAAATGGCCTGCTACTGGGTCCCTGGATCCCTCTACACTGAGGGATCTTTTCAACTTCTGCAAGCTATCAAGCAAATGGGTAGAGATTCCATATATTCAAGCTTTTTCCCTCCTCCATTCCAATCTCTCACTCTGTACCCACTGCAAACCTGAAAATATCCTCCTTGCCTGTCAACTGGCTGCTCCCCTACCATCTCCCTCCTTTCTTGATTTCGATCCCGCAGATGAGCCGCCCCTATGCTGACCTGAAACCTCTCCTCCTCCCTCAGCCCCTCCAGCTTCACTTCTACCCACTCCTGCCACTTCCTCCTTCAGCCCACCCCTCACACGATCTCACACAATATCCGCTCGCCCTCCTTCACATGCACCCACTCAAGTCCTGGCCCCACTCCGGGAAGTTGCGGGTCCAGAAGGAATTATTTGTGTCCATGTTCCCTTCTCAATGACTGAGGTAGTGCAAAGTGAGAAACGGTTGGGCTCTTATACCACTGACCCCGCTACATACATCAGGGAATTTCAATGGGTCCTCCAAGCTTATAGCCTCGCCTTCCATGATATACATATAATTCTGGCAAATACCCTCCTTCCTGAGGAGCGTAGGCGAGTCTGGGAGCAAGAAAGGGCCTATGCTGATGAGTACCATAGATCCAACCCAAACCATCCTATTGGACCTCCCTGAAAGGGACCCTGACTGGGACTATAATTCCCCAGGGGACGTGGCCTTGAGAGATCAATTTTCCACTTATATACTAGCTGGTCTTAAGCGTGCAGCACAAAAGGCCATTAATTTCGACAAGCTGCAGGGAATCATACAGAAAAGGGAAGAGAGCCCCTCCAAATTTCTTGATCGGCTGACAAAATCTTTTCAGCGATACACCAATTTAGATCCTGAATCTCCAGGGTCCTTATGACTTACTTCCTGTCCCAAAGTTACCCCAATATAAGGGTTAAATTGAGAAAATTAGAACAGGGAGCTGCAACACCTCAGACCGAGATCTTGGCCAAGGCCTTTAAGGTCTATCATAATAGAGATGAGAATACCGAATGCTGTAGGTTTCAGAAATATGAAAAGGCTGAATGAACAAAATTTCAAATGCTGGCCCAGGTTTTACAGGGCTCCGACTCTCGGGCCTCACAAACGGGGCCATTACCCCACACAGAGGGGACCTCCAGGGCCCTGTTTTAGGTGTGGGAAAGAAGGACACTGGGCTAGAGCTTGCCCCAACCCCAGGCCTCCTATACGCCCATGCCCTAAATGTTCCAAGCTGGGTAACTGGGGTGTCGACTGCCCCAGTTCCCACAGGGGGACTGGACCAGTCATAAAACCTGGACCAGTCATGAAACCCAGCCTGCTGTGACTGGCTGCGGAAGATAGATGGGGCCCAGGGGTTCCTCTCCTGACAGTTGACATCGCCACACAGGAACCTAAGATCACCCTTCTTATTGATGGCCACCCCATAAATTTCCTAGTAGATACAGGAGCCACTCTCTCGGTCTTGAGGAAGTTTTGGTGGCCCACCACCATATCGTCCCCTATTGTCGGGGTAGAGAGACACACCATTCACCCCCGCAAGACTCCCATGCTGTCTTGCCGCCTCCGCCTCCATTCCTTCGCCCATCAGTTTTTACTAATGCCTCGATGTCCCATGCCTTTACTGGGCTGAGATATACTGGCCAAATTTCAGGCCTCAATTGTGCTCTTTGACCTGCCTCGCTCAGTTGTACTCCCCAACTTGTCTCACTCTGTCTGCGACTCCATTTTTCTCACCATATTAGAAGTTAATAACCCTAAAAAGACTTCCTGTTGCCCTGCCCCTGCTCATTTGGTAGACCCCAAAGTTTGGGACATTCAGACTCCCTCCCTTGCTCGCTGTAACCCCATACACATACACCTTAAAGACCCTCAGTGTTACCCCAAGAAAGTCCAGTACCCACTTCCAGCCACTAGTCTCAGAGGTCTCCAACCTATTATCTCAGACCTCCTGCAGAAATGCTTTCTCTGACCCACTCATTCCCCTTATAATACTCCCATATTGGCAGTTAAGAAGTCCAATGGGTCTTACCAGCTAGTCCAAGATCTTCATCTTATCAACGAGGCTGTAAGGCCCATACACCCTCTGGTCCCAAATCCTTATACCATTCTTTCCCTAATTCCTTCCTTATCTACCCATTTCTCAGTCATTGATCTCAAGGATGCCTTTTTCACTGTCCCTTTAGCTCAGGAATCACAAGACCTCTTTGCCTTTACCTGGACTGATCCCAATACTCAACATCCCAACAGTTGACCTGGACAGTCCTCCCTCAGGGTTTTCACGATAGCCCTCATATCTTCGGACAGACATTGGCTGCTGATCTCAAAGATCTTGAGTTTTCTGACTCCACGCTTCTGCAATATATAGACGACCTTCTCCTCTGCAGCCCTTCCTTTTCACAGCTCATGAAGACTCTTACACCCTTTTGAATTTTCTTGCCTCTTGCAGGTATCACGTTTCCCCATCTAAGGTACAACTTGCCCAGACCCAGGTAGTTTATTTAGGAGTTCAGATCTCCCATCAATCAAAGGCCATTACCCTAGACTGAAAGGCCCTCATAGAGGCTCTCCCATGTCCCAAGACAAAGGAAGAGATTCTTTCCTTTCTAGGGATAGTGGGATATTTCTGTGCCTGGATTCCTAATTTCTCTCTTTATGTAAAACCCCTATATGAGGCAGCTAAGGGGGTTAAGGAAAAGACACTCCCTGAAAGCATTTGGGCTGAGTTTAGGTATCTGCAGCAGGCACTATTACAGGCTCCAGTTCTTCACCTCCCAGACCTTCTTCAGCCATTCACCCTTTGTGTCCATGAGATGATGGGTCTGACTCTAGGTGTTTTAGGTCAATATAAGGCCTCCACTTTTGCTCCTGTTGCCTACCTTTCTAAACAACTTGATCCCACTGTTCACGGATGGGCCCTCTGTCTTTGGGCTCTGGCTGCTGCTTACCTACTTCTACAAGAGTCAAAAAAGCTGAACTTTGTGCCCATATCACTGTTGCCTCTCCTCACCATTTAAAAGATTTATTGACTTATAAGAGCCTTCAAACTCTTCTGCCCTGTTGAATTCTCTCTCTCCTTGTTTCTCTACATGATTCCTCAATCTCTTTTCAACCCTGCTCCTCTTTACACCTGGCTACCCACCTCCTGGTCTCCTCTGAGCCCCCACAACATGATTGTGTAGAGATGCTCGAGGCTTTAATCCCTCACCCTTACCCAAAGACTTCTCTCTTCCCTCTTGTCCTTCATCAGAGATAAGCTATGGGCATGCCAAGATTGCATCCTGCCAGACCCAGGTAGACTCTCCACTTCATTCCCATTAACACCTGGTTCTTGGGTATATTTCTCCCCTCCCCAGGACACGAGAGTAGTCTCCCTTGCCCTGAAGTGGACAGGCCCTTTCCAGGTTGAGTTTTGCACACCCACAGCTGCTAAGCTTCGTGAAACCTTGACATCTTGGATTCATATCTCCAGGCTGAAACCAACTGCTCACCGAGCTGAGGATCCACAAAAGAATGACTCAAAATAATGTTTTCTATCTTTCTTGTTCTGAACCTTTAATGTTTTTGTCCTTCTTGTTCTGAACCTTTGGCCAGTTTCTCCTTAGGGATCACCTGTTATTTTTCATCACCTCGAGGCAGAGCTTATTGGATCAACTACACCCTGAATGACTCGCTCTGAGAGACCTATACCTTGCTCATGGGCCTCCTGCTCTCCATTGGCCTCTTCACTGTAAGCCCCATTGATGGAATACAAGCCAATGGACAATAATCCCTCTCTCCTTCTTTCTCTTTGCTGTACACCAGCCTCCTAAGAATCCTTTTTGCCTCGACCCCATCCCACCTGTCTTATCATATCCCCCCTTCATAACACCCCACATCATCCCATTTCAGCAGGAAGTAGCCATACCAACACACGACATCCCACTTCCTAAGAAAATAAAAAAGGGGGAATGATAGATGTGCTACCGCTCCCCCTCCCAGAAGTTTCCGGGCCATGAGCAAAGTAACCTTGTTTCCTTTCCCCCCAGGCAGGAAGCAACCTTGTTTCCCTTTTCCCAGGCAGGAGCCAATAGGATTAAAGGTTTCTCTGTTCCCTGGACAGGAGCCAATAGGATTAAAGGTTGCTCTGTTCCCTGGACAGGTGCCAATAGGCTTCACCACCAACAGTTTTAATGGACAGCCTAATGGTCTAGGGGGGTATAAAAGGGCTCCCGTCCATTGGGGGCAGGGAGACGGAGAGAGACGACGAGCAAGCCAGGTGACAAGAAGACAGACGATGATGAGAAGAGAGACGATGAGAAGAGAGAGACGATGATGAGACAGAAGATGACAGAGACAGAGAAGAGGCAGCCACTGCACACTTACCCACAGTCTCCAGCCGGACAGCAGCTGCCCCAGCTGATAGCTCCAGAGACCGCAGTCAGCGCAACCAGACTCCCACCTTCTGTTCAGAGTTTGCACACTCTTCCACCAGAGCTTGCACACTCCTTTCTCCCTGACTCCGTTCTCCCACTAGAGATTGCACACTTCCCTCTCCCTGATTCCTCTCCCCATTCCTTTTCTACCCTTAACCAGCCATAAAGGCCAGTGAATAAATCCCTTGGCTGCACAGCTGCAGGAGCCCTGTTTGGGGATTGACTTGAATTGCGGTTGACTATGAGCCGTGGAGATTTGGGCTTTGTTGCCTCCCGTAGTCTCACGGGACTTGTTGCGGGATCTCGAGTGACTTGGCCGAAATTGCTGATCGGGTCAGCGCCATTTTAGTGGTGTGTTTGTCGTGTGTAAGTCATTGTTAGAACCAGAGAGAAAAGTTATCAGAATAAAAAGCTGTTTGTCTCCAGTTCGCCTCTGAAGTTTTTCCCGCGGCTCCGTTGCTCCAAGCGCTTCAGGCAGCAACAGGTGGTGGCCCGTACGGGGAATTCGGAACGGACAGGTAAGAACTGAAGGTCTCTAAAGATGGGTTCGAATATAACTGAATCCCAATTGATAGAGGCTATGCAAAGACTCCTTGATATACCTGACTCTGTTCTCAGTGAGGAGTATATAGACAAAAGTGAAAATGATCAAAAAAGTGTAGATTCCACTGGGCCAACTGAGACCAGTAAAAAGAGTATTAGAAGAGACCCAAAAATGACAAAAATCCAAGCTATTAAAGCTATTCGGGAGTTATTGGCGAAAGCTGAAGGATACTTGCTCTCACTGGAACCTGGGCCTCAGGATATTGCTATCAGTGAAATTAGCAGTGGTGAGGAATCTAGTAAAAATGATCCTGAGAAAATGAGGAAAAAGAAACTAAAAAAGACGGAGAAAAAGGACGGTCAGGTAGAGGAGTCACTTGTGTCCTCTACTCCCCCATGGGTGGAATCCATTACAGAAAATATAAAGGGTATTACTAGGCATTTGCATACCCTAGAAACAGAAATAAAAAGTCTTTCTGATCGCTTATGCGCTCTCAAGGACAACTCACAGATACATTGGGAACCGCCAACATTTGAAAAGAAAAATGGACAGAGTGTCCATCAGTCAGTAGATTTCAAAACAATAAAAAATCTCAAAGAGGCAATAATGACTTATGGGCCCCAAGCTCCTTTCACGTTGAGTATGCTGGAGTCCCTTAACACCTTTAGCTTAACCCCCTCAGACTGGAAAAGTCTATGTAAAGCAACATTAAACGGGGGGCAATTCTTGGTTTGGCGATCGCAATTCCAAGAACTTTGTATAGAAACGGCTAAAAGAAACGCGGCTGCAGGGTTTGAAAACTATAATATAGACATGCTCACAGGAGAAGGGCAATTCGCAGACTTACAGGCTCAAACAGATTATGACCCAGATGTATATGCTCAGATAAATGCAGCTGCCTTAGAGGCATGGAAAACTGTACAAGGACCTGGGGATCTACAAGGTAGCTTGTCAAAAAGTGATTCAAGGACCTAATGAGCCGTATGCCGACTTTGCTGATCGACTTTTGAGAACTGCAGGTAGTGTGTTTGCAGATGTTGACCAAGCTATGCCATTAGTTGTTCAATTAGCTTATGAAAATGCAAATAAATGGTGCCAAGCAGCCATCAGGCCATGGAGAACTAAATCTTTCCATATATATACAACTATGTAAAGATATAAATGACGCCTTTGTCACAGGAAATGTGATTGCAGCCTCAATGAGAGGTGCTTCCTCTCGAAATTTCACAAAGGCTAAACGTAGACATTATAATCAATCAGGATATTCCAGGCAAAATTATCATAATCAATCAGGCAATTCAAGTCAATCCCCAAACAGGGCTCCTGCACACAGCTGTTCCTAGTGTGATTTTTGTCCTTCACCCAGGAGGAGGGGGAAGGGAGGCAAGGCTCCTACTCTTGGCCTCACAGGAAAAACACCCCGTGGAACACACACAAATGTTCCTCCAACCATGCAGGAGCCTTGGGTTGGGAGTCAGCTCACCTGGGCTCTAATCTAGTCTATTTCTTCCTTTGCAAAATGAGGGATGTGGACTAGATGCTCTCCCAGGCCCCCTCCTGCACTAACATCCTTTGACCATTTCTAGAACAAATCAGAAGGCTGAAGCATGAATGGGGAAATTGGCAAAGGTGTGAAATGCCCTGTTTGTTCACCCTGAGACTGCTCACAGGAGCCACTGTCCACAGCCCACTCCCACACACCAGGGCCACTGAGGCTCAGGTGAGCAGGAGTTTCAGGTATGCCCAGCAGGTCACCTCTTCAAGTTGACACCATCTCAGCCCCACCCTCCACAGAACTGAGCTAGAGTAGGAATCAGATCCTCTCTACGAACCAGAGAACCTGAGGCCAGGTAGGGGGAAGGCTTCCTGACTATCAGTCAGCAATGAGGCTGGCAGGCCAGACACTACGCCCACGGTAACAGCTCTGCCTTGTCCTCTAGACACTGGTTTGCTGGCCCCCCAGGGACAGACACTGTCTACTGTCCCTCATGTCTGTTCCCTGCTAAAACCCAGAATCTCTGACAGCTTGAGAGGGTCCCTCTGTGCCCCTATCTCAAACTTCCTAGACCTGGAGGTGACTCAGGGGATGACTACTGAAGGTAATGGTTCAGAACTTGATCCCAAGCCGGGCGCAGTGGTGCACGCCTGTAATTCCAGCACTTGGGAGGCTGAGGCAGGAGGATTGCAAGTTCACAGCCAGCCTCAGCAATAGTGAGGCACTTAGCAACTCAAGTGAGACCCTGTCTCTAATAAAATAAAAAATAAAAATAAATAAACACACACACACACAAAAAAAAAAAAAGGGCTGGGGATGGGGCCCAGTGGTCGAGTGCCCCTGAGTTCAATCCCTGATACAAAAAAAAAAAAAAAAAAAAACTTGATCCCAGACTCCAAATGCTGCCAAGCCACCTGCCCATCTGCCTCTGACCAATCCTAATAGGAACGACTGTGGCCATTTTTCCCACAGAGCCCTCCACAGGCAGAGACACAGGCTGAAGTCGCCAACCCTAGAAGCCATGACAGCAATGGCAGGCGCTCACATGAGAAGAGCGGGACACCGGGAGAAAAACAAAGGGACATGTTGGCATGGCAGACTGCAGAGACATGAAGCTTCAGTGAGGTAACGGCCTGAGCCAGAGAGGAAAACAAGAAGTACCTTGGTCCAAGAACTAGGAAAAAGTTAAAACTGAGCAAAAGCCATGTTTTCCTCTAACCAGTGGGAGGCAATGGAGCAGCCCCCAACTAGTTTTTTCATCAACCACCAAAGGTACTACAGGGCCCCTGCAGACTCAGTCCCCATCACAGGAAGAGAAGGATGATGGCTGGGGTGGGATAGAGACAATGGATGCAGCAGGAACAGTGCCAGAAACAGATGCAAGAAATGGGCACTCCAGCCATATGACTGCCATAACTAGCTGTGTGGTCTCGAGAAGGTCACTTTTCAGCTCTGAGCTCATGTATAAAGAGGCAGAAGGTAGGATGTAAGACTGTGGCGTTTGTTGACTCTAAGCTCCATGGAGTCCCCCAGTGAATTACCACATACTAAGCTGAGAAGGCCAGAATCCCGACTTCTGCAACCCCTCAGAGCCTGGCCCAGGTCCTAGCATTTGGGGAGCACAATATATTAGTTGAGCTGAGGCCAAAATTCCACCCCTTCCAGCAGAAACCATCTACCAGGACTAGCAGACTCCAGGATGCAGTGGCCAGCAGCAGTCCCCAGACATGTTCCCACACTGTTCCTTCTATGCAGAGACTGTCATTTCTCACATCACCTAACTGCTTGTGGCACCCCAAGCAGAAGCAGGATGTGTGGTAGTCGCATCTTCCCTTTCTGCAGCTCTTCACATATCCTAATGAGCTCTCACCCACGTTCCTTTGATCCTGACAACAGCCATGTGCTGCAGGCAGATCAGACAATATCCCCATTTGACAGAGGAGCACTAAGCCCACACAAGTCAAGTCATAAGCTGGAGCCAGGCAGTGATGGCCTGGAATCAGAATTCCTTGCAAGAGATTCTCCTGGCCAGGGTCACTGACAGGGAACAGCCAGGATAATGCTGCCTTGAGATCAGGCCTATGAGAGCCTTCCTGTCATCCACTCAGGCTGGGCATAGGTGGTAGAGTGGCCCTGGGGTCCCATGTCCTGACATCCTCCTTTCCCTAGGGACAAACAACAGTTGACATGAAGGTGTGGAGACAGGGAGAAGTGGTCTTCCTACACTCGCTGCCAGGATGCATTTTGACTCAAGGGCAAAGAAAACAATCCCCATCACTATCACACAGGTCCCACCTCGGCTGAGAGCTGATGGAAAGGGAAGGTGCAGGATGGGGAAGAAGGCAGGACTCACCTCCCTCAGCAGCTGTATCCCCTGCAGCTCATCCTGCTGCTGCTGGGCCACAGTGACTCCCAGGACAAGCGTGTGCACAACACAGGAGACCACAGAGATGATCACAATGGGGCTGAGGCTGAGGGGCAGTGTGATGAAGAAGGAGAAGACAAAGAAAGCCTGCCAGCCCACTGTGTCACTGGCTGCATGGGCGCGGGTGAAGTTCAGGCCCAAGTAGGAGAAGATCTGGGCTGTTATCAGCAGCCACAGCAGGTAGGGTACCACCTTTCGGGTAACCCGGTCAGGAAGTAGCCCCTTTTTGCAGAGTACGAAGAGGATGATGTCCAACACCAGCCCGATCCCAGCCACAACGAGGGGAGCCAGCTTGTCACTGGAGAAGACCACAGCGCACATGACCACCACGTAGCAGTCAAAGAGGGCTGCGAAGACCACCAGCACCAACAGGGTCTCGTGGCGCTGTCTTTTGAAGTAAGTCTGGTAGAGGTTCTCCAAGGACTCAGGCACAAAGGTCAGCCGCATGAACCGAGGCAGGCATAGGCAGGAGCCCGAGTTCCTAACGGAGATTTCATGGGTCCGGCCCACCCCGCGATCAGGGTCAGAGGGCAGGCTGACGGAGTATTCTGCAGAGTACTCAGCCGAATACTCGGGCTCAGAGAAGCCCTGATTCCTCGGCATCCTGGCTGGAGTCTGTTTCTACTGGCCCTGGAGAAGTGGACTGGAACAGAAGAAGCAGCTCCCAAACAAGCCACCTACCAGGGCTTTCTGAGACCTGGAGAGGGCTGAAAGCCTCTTCCTGGCTGGGGTTGAAGGGTGGCCACCTGGGGCAGGAACACAGAACGGAATTCCAGGGCACAGGTGGCACTGATCATCTGGAACTTAAAAGGACACTGCTAAGTAGGAGCACCTCTCCTTCCCCATGACCACCCCACCTCTCACAAAAGGATCTTTGCGGCAAGATCCTCCAACACCAGGGCCTTCCCCCGTTGCAACACTGCACACATACCCAGTCCTGTCCACGCCAGACACTCGGTTTCCTGTCTCTGGTTTATGGAGGGGCCTAGCCACCTCTCCATCTCTCACACCCTCATCTCTTGTCATCTCTCTCGGTCCCTGACTTCCTCGCCTAAATTCCCTCCAGGCCCAATCCTTAGGAGCGGAAAATAAAACGTGCCAGGAAGAAGCCAGAGCCATCCTGGGGATTCCTGCATCTTCCTTCTGTTTACTTCCTTTTTCCATCCAGCCCTTGGAGACTCTGGCTTCTCTCTCCTACCGGCCCCCTTCCCAACCTCGGGGCGCTGTCTGCCTTGCGGAAGCCCGGCCCGGGCCCTGCACTTACCTGTGCCGGGACCTGGGGAGCCGCGTGCTCCGGGACGGTCCCCGCGCTGGCTGCGGGACCGGGTCACGCGAACGGCGGGTTGGGGCGGAAAGGCTCAGCTCGCCCAGAGGCTGCTTCCCGCCGAGCCTCGCCGCCCCTCCAGCGCCACGGCCCCCGGCCCCGGCCCGAGCGCTACTCCCTGCCGTCAGGCCCGGGATTCCGCCGGGAGAGGCGCAGGGCTGCCCCTCAGCATCCACCGGCGCCCGGCCGCAGGAGAGAAGAGGAGGCGGCGACGGGCGCTGGAAAATCCGGGGGCGCCGGCCAAGCGCGCCCGCCCCCGGGGCTGCGGCTCAGGGGCCGGGGTCGGGGCCGCGGCAGCGGGCGCGGGCGGCGGCGCGCGCGGCGCCCGGACCCCCTCCCTCTGGAGCGCGCGGTGGTCGCGGCGGCGGCTAGGGGCGCGCGCGGGGCCCTCCCCGGCGGGAGAGCGGGCCGAGGCCGGGGAAGTCCGCCAGCATCCTCTCGCCCGCCCTCGCGCCGAGCGAGCCAGCGAGTCCGGGCGCGGCGCGCTGCACAGTGAGTCCCCGCGCGGCGCCGGCGGCTCCGGGCCACGCGCGCTCCGGGCCCCGGGAGGCGGGCGGGGGCGGCGGCCCCTCCCCCCCAGTCACCGCCTCCTCGGCGAGCGGTCCCGGAGCTGGAGGGCGGGGGAGGCGCGCTGTTGCAGCCCCGGCCCCGCGAGGGCGAGGTTGGAGGGCCCGTCGAGGTCCCCACGCTCCAACTCGAGCGGCGGGCTGCGGCGAGTGCCGTGGGGAAGCGCCGGGGTGGGGGTGGGGATGGGCAGGGAGGATGGGCGAATCCACGCCTTCCCGCGGGCAGGCGGGTCTCGGAGGAGTAAAAGCCCGGGGCGTGCCCTCCAGCAGGTGAGGCGTACTCGGGGGCACCCCGCCGCTCCCCGTCTGCGGCGGCTTCCTTCCGGGACCCGGAGAGGGGACCACTCCTCCGCCGGCTGCGCTGGCCTGTCACACAGCCCGCCTTGGGAGCGCCAGGCCTGAGCTCTCCACGGAGGGGACCCGCAGCTGAACCCTGTTCTTTTCAGGCAGCTGATGGGAGTGACCCCTTCCTACCCTGTGGGCACCTGGCACGTGGAACTGGTGGAGACTTGCTTCACAAAGATCTCCCGAGCCCATTCGGACCGTTTGAGATGTGTTTGAATTCACAAACTCTTCATTAAATTCGCGTGTGCTCCTTTTGAATGATGAGACCTATCCGTCTCCTGCACTGCAGTTGAAGTTATTTTCCTTGAATCTGACAGAACACCTTGATAATGAAGGAAGGTTGTTTTGTAGCAAAAGCATGTGCTGAGGGGAGGGGGGGTTGCTGAAGAGAGGTGACAGCATTAAAGGATCAGCTCCCCTGGGGAGAGTTGAAGTCGTGGAACAGGGGAGAAATACAGCCATGCAGGCCTGGATGGGGGATCACTTCTCATGTCATTGGTCGTCTCTGTGGGTGCCCTTTTCAGAACCTCATGCATCTCTTCGCATCCCTCAGGGAATTGATCTGGTCACTGTCCTTTGTATCAGTTTCCTATACTAAATCTGAAACGCAGCCAACCTCGGCCCAAACTTCTCAGAGTTTTGACTCCAAAGGTAGCGGAGGGGCGATGGGGGGAGGGCATAACATCAGCTATAGGAGGAGGGATATGAGTAAAGCAGCATTTCCCCCATTGTTTTGACTTGTTTGGAGTCCAAATTTTATTTTGAATTGTTATATGATGGTAAAGGAGGGCAGGATTTTTATGTTTAATAAAGGGACATGTCTTTTTTTAAATTTTTTTTTTATTTTAGTTGTACACATGCCTTTATTCTTACGTGGTGCTGAGGATCGAACCCGGGCTGCGCACATACTCCGCAAGCGCTCTACCGCTGAGCCACAATCCCAGCCCAAGGGACATGTCTTAATAAAAGAAAAAGCTGATAAATACCATGTTGGGGCTTGCTTTGGCACAAGAAGTACCCACGGTGCACCCTCTGTGAGTTCCCCCCTTTCCTGGCACACATGCCAACCCTTGCAGTTTTCAGAGGACAAGACCAGGCCCAGTTCCTAGGCCCAAAGGTTCTCTATGGCCTTCTGCCACCATCTATGCCCCAGCCTCTCCTCTATGCCCAGTTTTATGAGGGAGAGTGTTCCACCCAGAGACTCCCTTGGCAAGAACTCCACTCTCCTGCCCTTCTGACCTCTGACCCCAGCCTCCTCCCCCACTCCCAGTTCTTCCACAGTCCTGCTGCAGTGGGCAGCCCTCAGCAGGCATGTGTTGAGACCCGGGCAAAGAGAGGAGCCACCCAGTGCCACCCTCAGGACACAGCCCACTCTGTCAGGTGACCACATCCACCAAAAAGGCAGGCCCTCAGGTAGACACAGGTTACAGGTGAAGATGGCTTCTGGCCAACAGGCCTGAGACAGGGCCTTTCAGGATGGGTGGCAAGGATCTGATTGGGCCTGAAAGTGGTGCCTTCCAGGTGGCTAAAGTCTCCTCACCAAGGCCCAGCAACAGGAAAGTCCCACAGAATATTCCTATCACTGCTCTGCCTTCTGAGTCATGGGCTTGGCCCTTCTCTGTTGGGGGAGGCTGACAGGGGGACAGCTATATCCCCTTACTATGTCTCCCTGGGAGCCAGAGGCCTCTGGGTGAATATTCCAAAGCTGGAGAGCTGCTCAAGGTCCTGCCCATGAAGATCATGGAACCTCATCTGGTTGGTTCTTAGCAGCCTCCTCCACCTCTGGAGCCTAGTACCTGCTCAACACATCATCTCTGAATAAATGGATCATCTCCCTAAGAAGAAATGATACTTTATAAGGGCACTGGCTGCCACTGAGGGAACCAACCAGCCTCTCTCTGCTGCTGAAAAATGTCCTGGTCCAAGGATAATTAAAAATAACCACTCTCAGAGCTGGAGATGTGGCTCAGTGGTATGGCACTTATCTGGCAAGTGGCATGCACAAGGCCCTGGGTTCAGTCCCCAGCACTGCCAAAGGGGGACAATATAACCCCACCCTGAGATGAAAAAAGTGGGATTGTGGGACTGTTGGTTTCAGCTTCCAAGCTATACATTGTGTATGGTTATAATCTGGACATTTGGCATGCCTTGCTTTGTGATCAAAAGATACAGTAAATCTATCTTTAAAACAGACACAAACACACACACACACACACACACACACACACACACACACCCCCCCACACCCCACAGAAGCAACCTGTCCCTGAATGGCTGCATGGGTGACTTGCTTCTCTCATGCATTTCGTAAAGGAAAAACAGAATCATGGACTCGGGCAGAAGCTGGGAGAGCTACCGGACCCTCATCCTATCCCTGCATCTGCCAGAGTGGGATGTGACTTGGCTGAAGGCACGTTTTTTGTTTGTCTAGTTCAAGACTAGAGATGATTGCTAAGAATTAAGTGTTGATAGATAAACAAGAGTGGTTTGGCCCCTCAGGGAAGGAGTGGCTCCTGAATCCAGCAAACAATAGATCAGAGCAGAACTCTGGTGTCCTGGGGGAGAGAGAAATGGGAGGAGAGAAGATCATTAGTTCCCCTGGTGCTGAGCACCCGAGGGCCCTGTTTGGGGCCTGAAAGCAGAGCCTGAGGTCAGGTCCTGGGAGGTGGTTTACTTAGGGGAGTGAGGCCTGGCAAGTATAAAACTTAGGCAATAAAAAGGCAAATGCTAGGGTTTGTGACGGAGCTGGTCTCTGCTGAGGGGGCAGAGGGGCTCCATCTGAGGGACCATGCCTAAGAAACCTCAGAACTCCCACTAGAGGCTCTAGGAGAGGGGCATATTTTTCATCTGCTGCCCTCCTCTGTTGGTGTATGGGTTTGCTGGGTGGCCACTCCCTAGTTCTTTGTGCAAGAGGTTTGTGCAAGGGAGGCTGGGTGGTCAGTGTCTAGGAAGGAAATGAGAGGTCCTGGTGTCCATACAGGCAAGGTACTCCCAGGGTGGAATAGAAAGGTAGCCTGGGAGGACATGGCACCTGACACTGGAGTGCTCCATGCAGGGCCCACTGGCTCAAAGGTTTGAGTCTGCTATCTGGAGGAGAGAGGCATGCGGAATAGTAGAAAGAACTGAACTCGGGAATCAGAGAGCTTAGCCTCATGCACTGGCTTTCGTGCTAGCTGGAGACCTTGGATATTTATTTACTGGGGCTCCTAAACCTCAGTGTCCTTGTATTGTAAAGTCGTACCACTAAGCCCTAGATCAGGTCACCATCAGGAAGGATTAATGGGAACCAAAACTGTTGACAAGCTGGACACAATGGCATGTATCTGTAGTTCCAAGTAATTCAGGAGGCTGAGGTAGGAAGGTCACTTGGGTCCAGGAGCTCCAGGTCAGTCTGGACAACATAAGGAAATCCTTTCCCAGGAAAATAAGAAGGGCACAGTGGTTGGTGAATTTGCACAGAAAACTCCATCTCACAGCTGGATGGCTGGGCAGCCCTGGCCGCTTCTGTCCCACACATGGTTGGCTGGGCTGCTGTCACCCTTGATTCCCCTTGATGGCTACATCTAGGACCCTCTCTTGATTCCCCTGCAGTTCTCCTCTGAAAGTGCAGGCCTGTCAGTCGTGTGTTCTCACTTTTCTGTCTATCTCCGTTTCTTGGTATTTCTGCCTCTGGGTTAGGATCTCTCAGATTCTGTCACTTGTTGGGCCACTGTGCATGAGTGAGTGTGTGGGTACCCGAGGGTGTGGAAGCATGTGAGAAAGGAGAGTGTGAGTAGACGTGTGCATGTCTGTGTGAACGAATATGAAGCGTGTGTATGAGTGAGTGTGTACTCTCGAAGTTTCCTTGTCCTTCCTGGCTGGGAGCTGGTGTCTCCCCAGCCTTGTTCAGTGCTACAACACAGCTGCCTGGACCTGATTGCTGCCTGTTTCTAGGCCTCCTGGATGGGCAGAGAGAAGCAGAGCTGAGAAAGTGCAGCAAGACATCCATGTACTGGCCTTCTCCAGGCTAAGCATGTTCCCAGGGATGTCCCCCCTAGGGTGTAGGTGCCTCCTCAGGAGCAAGCCCCAGATCCTCTGGTCCCTCAAACTCAATCTTTGAACCAAAGTAGCTATTTCATAACCTGTTGTTGAAATAACATCAAACTCTAATCATGGTGTCAACTGACTCCTATTGGCCTCGTCCCCCATGGTGGTTCCTTGCCTTTTGGGCACTGTTCATTGCACTCTCCCCTTCGATTTATGATGCAAGGACTACTGACATCCCTATTTCATACATGAGGAAACTGAGGCTCGGAGGCATGATGTAACTTGCTCTTGACAGTGAGGAAGGGCCAGGACCTCATGTGCTAGACCATTTGCAACCTGGGTTCCAGCAGGGATCCTCAGGAGCTTCCTGTGGATTCCCTTGGTTCTCTGTAACCAGGGTGCCCTGTGGTCTCAAGGACAGCCAGGAAGCCTGGAGACTCGCCTCCCTGATGCTGGAACAGGAAAAGACTTCAAATGTCATTCTCTAGCCAGTTGGGAAATTGAGGCCCAGAGAGGTTAAATTTGGGCAGAGGGAGACACACACCTGTGAGCATGGAGCAGCCTGTGAATGCTGAGTAATCCTAAGGTCTCTGTAGGAATGTCACGTTTTCAAAAGTGCTCAAGCCAGGGCCCTCGGGAAAGAGGTGCTATAGAAATGTGTGCTAACAAGCCTCTCCGGACTGCTGGGGATACAGAAGAGCAGAGAAAGAGTTTAGAACAGCAAAGGCCTGGGTTAGGAGCAGAGGAGGGGCCGCCCCGCCCAAGAGTGATGCATAGAGAGCTGCTGGCTGCACACTTCATCTGCAGGTGAAAAGAATCTAACTGGTCCGCACTCCTGCCCTGTTTCAGGAATCAGGAATTATCCTTAACCCTGAACTTCCTCTCCCACCCCTTCCCTACACTTCAACAAGAATAATCATTCCAAATCCACATTGGATACTGTCACCATTTTCTGTCGTCCTGGATTACCTGGGTGGGCTCTTGTGCAATGACAAGCATCCTTACAAGAGACACACAGAGAAGACAAGCACAGAGGAGGGCATGTAAAGATGGAAGCAGAGGTTGGAGGGATGTGGCCACAGGCCAAGGAAGCCCAGGAACACTTGGAGCCACCATACAGGAAGAGGCAAGAAGGATTCTCGCCTCAAGCTTCCAGAGGGAGAAAAGCTTCAGACTTCTGGCCTCCGGCTGTGAGAGGACATGTTCTGTTGTTTGAGATCACTTGGGTTGTGTTGAACACTATGACAGCCACAGGGGGCCAAGACAGGGTCCAATGGCACTTTTTCCATACCTATATTTTAATACACGCTAGAGTTTACTGCAATTATTCATGGTGGTCACCCCATACCCAGTGGACTTTGAACCTAGGAGCAAGATCTTTGTTCACCTCTGTGCCTGGAGTCACAGCCCTGGTAGACTATCAATAAACGTTTGTTAACAACAAAAAAAAAAACCCCACCGTCAGAGCCTCTGCTGCAATTATGAAGCTTCTTCAATTAGAGAACATGTACCCCCAGGGCATCCTCAGGCAAGCCAGGAGGTAGAAAAAAACCATAAACTCCAAGAGGTAGTTATTCCTGGACATCCATTGTATTTTGAAGCAATTTTTTTTTCTTGGAGAGAAGTTGAGCAAATAATTTTGATCACTATTTTTATTGTGAAACTATCAGGAATTTATTGTAGAATGGAATACACAAATTTGTGTCTTTTTTTTTTTTTTTTTACCCTTTGGTACCATAAATCCAACCCAAGGACACTTAACTATGGAGCCATATCCCCAGCCCTCTTAATTTTTTTATTTTGAGACAGGGTCTTGCTAAGTTGCTTAGGGCCTCACTGAGTTGCTGAGGCTGGTTTTGAATTTGCAATCCTCCTGCCTCAGCCTCCCAAGCAGCTGGGATTACAGGAGTGCACCATCGCACCTGGCTTTGAGTTCATTTTTAAAGTACGAGATTGTAAAGAAGCAGAGATAGAGCAGGGATTTCTGCTGATCACAATCTGGATCCCCTGTAGGGCTCTTTCTGAAGAAAGCTTGCAGGTGGCTCAGTTATAAGTTATTACATGGGCATTCAAGACTCTCCTGCTTCTCCCTCCGCCACAAGGAACAACTCATAATCCTCAACATGCCACACTCCCATACTCTGTGACTTTGCTTATGCTGTCCCCTCTGCCCAGATGTGTGCAAGATATTTGATTAGGCACCAACCTACTTATCATCTCTTATAATCTTCATAATAGTTATATGAGTTAAGTACTGTTGCCACATTGTCACGATGGGCAAAGGTGCAACTTATGCAGTCGAGGAGGAGAAATAAAGAATGTCCACGTGCTTCTGCCCTTTTCAATGCTTTATTCATTCAGATCACTCATTAAAATTTCACTCTGTAGATTCCTAATCAAGAAAATGACAATCCTTAATGCTGGGCATAGCAATAGACATAATCAATCCATAGCAAACAATTCTAAGTTAATTCTAAGCACTGCAAGCACACTTAAGCATGACAGACTCAAAACAGACATTCTCTGCATGTAAGCTTAAGTGCTAGATTTTTTTTAATATTAATTTATTTGCTTTAGTTGTACACAATGCATTTATTTGTACGTGGTGCTAAGGATCGAACCCGGGCCGTGCACGTGCTAGGTGAGCGCTCTACCACTGAGCCACAACTCCAGGCCTAAGTGCTAGATTTAAAGTCTTAAGTCTTAGGTCTCAAGGCCAGCAAATGCACACTCACTCAGACCATGGTGATCAGATCAGGAATCAAGGCAGGCTTCTCCTGGTATGGAGCTGATAGCTGATTGAGGAGAGGGTTGTAGGGAGAAGTAGCAGTTCTCACCAGGGTCAGGATGTGGCTGTAGAGTTTGAGAGCGGTGAGGACGATGCAGAGGTTCAGGCAAATGAGCAGAGTTGGGATGTCATTCCAAGTCCTCATCAGGCTCTCCAGCAAGTGGGCATCAGTGTCACTGACTGAATGTCTGTTCATCGGCTCCATCATTTACACTTAATTTGGGGCCTTTTGACCACCCTTTCAATCCCTATCAGTTGCTACCAGGTTTCTCAGTGACATCATTCATCCTGAGGCTAGAGCATCTGTCTGTAGGTCCCACCCCAATTTTCTTGCCTCTTGCCTTTGGCAGGGACTTATCAGGGCAAGGGTAACATGACAGAGACTTCACTCTAGGTTTAAGCCAGGATTGTAAGGAGTTACTTGCTTTATCAGGCTATGCCTGATGATTTTATTGGAGTGCTCCGTAGACAGGCCTGGTAAGACTGCAGCTTCAAAGTGAAGTTTTAATATGGAGTTGCTTAGGCTAAGGCCCAAGGCCATCCTTACACACGTGCTTTTTTTCTTTTTTCTTTTTTTTTTTTTTTGTACCAGGGATTGAATTCGGGGGCACTCAACCCTTGAGCCACATCCCCAGCTCTATTTTGTATTTTATTTAGAGACAGGGTCTCACCAAGTTGCTTAGCGCCTCGCTGTTGCTGAGGCTGGCTTTGAACTCACAATCCTCCTGCCTCAGCCATCCCAGCTGCTGAGATTATAGGTGTGTGCCACCACGCCAGCTGCCACATCCATTTTATAAATGAAATACCTGAGACTAGCTCATTACTTGCCCAAGTTTCCATGGGAGGCAAAGGGCACTGCCCAAGTCACACTTGACTCCAGAGCCTGGAACTTAGGCCTGTGACCTGCTCGGCATCATCAGTTGTTGCTAGAGGAACAAGGGACTTGATACCTTCCTCTCTGTTTGACAGATGGCTCTGACTAGGAGAGTGGATCATGGGAAAGGCCAAGCAGGCAGAATTAGCAGGAATGGGGGGGAGTCTGGACCTTTACCTTAACAGCTCTGTATTCTCAAATCCAGAGCACCCTTTATCCTGGGAGGCGGGAGGGCAGCCCAGGCAGAGCACTAGAGACCTGGACAGCATATCCATAGCAATGTAACACCCAGCCCTGACCCAGGGGACTTTGCTTGGCCAGAGTTACATTAGACCAACTGATTTACATTTTACTGACCCATTGTTGTGCCTTAAAATAAGAAACACTGTGTATAAATGCTGGCGATTATATTTATCAAGTCAGAGCAGCGTGAGGCCCAGGTTTGTGGAAGCCCCACCTTGGGCTTTTGAAGTACCCTCCCCCTCTCCCAGAGTCCCGATTGCCCCAGTTCTTCTCTTCCTTCTCTCTGTCCTTAAAGCATGGTGTCAGGGGCAGATCTCAGAGAATGGCCTCCTGGGGATGAAAATGGCCTGAATGTTACTGCTGAAGGCTTGCCACATGAATTCTATTTCGGCTGCTCACTCTTTGAACCACTTAGAAAGTGGATTCAGGAACCAGAGGGGCTGAAAAGTTGTCTAGGGGGCTGGGGAGCAGGTGTGTGGCCATAGTCTGTAATAACAGTGCACTCCAGACTTGAGCCCATCACCCAGTCATGGGCATGTGGGGTTGCCAGCACCCTCCCTGCAGGGACAGAACCTGACCTCCAACCTGGGGATGATGGAATGGTAGAAACAGGCCAAGCCACAGAAGACCTTGAATGCTGAGCTGGAACGTCTACATTGGAGCTCTGTGTTTCACTAGAGTAGTTGAATATTCTTTTGAGCAGATGGCATGTCCTGACCAGCTATATTCTTTCAGAGGATTAATTTTGGATAAAAGACAGTTTGGAAAGGGAAGGGACTGTCAAGAGAAAACTGGTGAGAAGGCACGACAATAATGACTACCAGGAGACAGTGGTCCAAATTTAAGCAACACTCACCAAGATTGCTTCCACAAAGTTCTCAGGCCTCTCCTCCGAGATACCTTGGGGACTTATACTCAAATGA